>CANTUQ010000064.1:0-4800000 GCA_947683425.1 Excoecaria cochinchinensis
GATTTTCCCTAGGGGTACCCCTAGGGAAATCCGTAAAAATTCGTCGGATTTCGACGAAGCCAATTCTCGATGCGTTGTGACCGGCAAGCTTCCAGTAGCTATTGCGATCGAGTCTTCCCGAATTATTGGACTCGGATCCGAAATTTCACCACTTTTTACGATTTTTCGATTCTGGTGATTTTCCCTAGGGGAACCCCTAGGGAAATCCGTAAAAATTCCGACGAATTAAATTCTCGATGCGTTGTGACCGGCAAGCTTTCAGTAGCTATTCCGATCGAGTCTTCCCGAATTATTGGACTCGGATCCAAAATTTCACCACTTTTTACGATTTTTCGATTCTGGTGATTTTCCCTAGGGGTACCCCTAGGGAAATCCGTAAAAATTCCGACGAATTAAATTCTCGATGCGTTGTGACCGGCAAGCTTTCAGTAGCTATTCCGATCGAGTCTTCCCGAATTATTGGACTCGGATCCAAAATTTCACCACTTTTTACGATTTTTCGATTCTGGTGATTTTCCCTAGGGGTACCCCTAGGGAAATCCGTAAAAATTCCGACGAAGCCAATTCTCGATGCGTTGTGACCGGCAAGCTTCCAGTAGCTATTCCGATCGAGTCTTCCCGAATTGTTGGACTCGGATCCAAAATTTCACCACTTTTTACGATTTTTCGATTCTGGTGATTTTCCCTAGGGGTACCCCTAGGGAAATCCGTAAAAATTCCGACGAAGCCAATTCTCGATGCGTTGTGACCGGCAAGCTTCCAGTAGCTATTCCGATCGAGTCTTCATGAATTATTGGACTCGGATCCAAAATTTCACCACTTTTTACGATTTTTTGATTCTGGTGATTTTCCCTAGGGGTACCCCTAGGGAAATCCGTAAAAATTCCGATGAAGCCAATTCTCGATGCGTTGTGACCGGCAAGCTTCCAGTAGCTATTCCGATCGAGTCTTCCCGAATTATTGGACTCGGATCCAAAATTTCACCACTTTTTACGATTTTTCGATTCTCGTGATTTTCCCTAGGGGTACCCCTAGGGAAATCCGTAAAAATTCGTCGGATTCCGACGAAGCCAATTCTCGACGCGTTGTGACCGGAAAGCTTCCAGTAGCTATTTCGATCGAGTCTTCCCGAATTATTGGACTCGGATCCAAAATTTCACCGCTTTTAACGATTTTTCGATTCTGGTGATTTTCCCTAGGGGTACCCCTAGGGAAATCCGTAAAAATTCGTCGGATTCCGACGAAGCCAATTCTCGATGCGTTGTGACCGGCAAGCTTCCAGTAGCTATTCCGATCGAGTCTTCCCGAATTATTGGACTCGGATCCAAAATTTCACCAGTTTTTACGATTTTTCGATTCTGGTGATTTTCCCTAGGGGTACCCCTAGGAAAATCCGTAAAAATTCCGACGAAGCCAATTCTCGATGCGTTGTGACCGGCAAGCTTCCAGTAGCTATTCCGATCGAGTCTTCCCGAATTATTGGACTCGGATCCAAAATTTCACCACTTTTTACGATTTTTCGATTCTGGTGATTTTCCCTAGGGGTACCCCTAGGGAAATCCGTAAAAATTCCGATGAAGCCAATTCTCGATGCGTTGTGACCGGCAAGCTTCCAGTAGCTATTCCGATTTAGTCTTACCAAATTATTGGACTCGGATCAAAAATTTTACCACTTTTTACGATTTTTCGATTCTGGGGATTTTCCCTAGGGATACCCCTAGGGAAATCCGTAAAAATTCCGATGAAGCCAATTCTCGATGCGTTGTGACCGGCAAGCTTCCAGTAGCTATTCCGATCGAGTCTTCCCGAATTATTGGACTCGGACCCAAAATTTCACCACTTTTTACGATTTTTCGATTCTGGTGATTTTCCCTAGGGGTACCCCTAGGGAAATCCGTAAAAATTCCGATGAAGCCAATTCTCGATGCGTTGTGACCGGCAAGCTTCCAGTAGCTATTCCGATCGAGTCTTCCCGAATTATTGAACTCGGATCCAAAATTTCACCACTTTTTACGATTTTTCGATTCTGGGGATTTTCCCTAGTGGTACCCCTAGGGAAATCCGTAAAAATTCCGACGAAGCCAATTCTTGATGCGTTGTGACCGGCAAGCTTCCAGTAGCTATTCCGATCGAGTCTTCCCGAATTATTGGACTCGGATCCAAAATTTCACCACTTTTTACGATTTTTCGATTCTGGGGATTTTCCCTAGGGGTACCCCTAGGGAAATCCGTAAAAATTCCGACGAAGCCAATTCTCGATGCGTTGTGACCGGCAAGCTTCCAGTAGCTATTCCGATCGAGTCTTCCCGAATTATTGGACTCGGATCCAAAATTTCACCACTTTTTATGATTTTTCGATTCTGGGGATTTTCCCTAGGGGTACCCCTAAGGAAACCCGTAAAAATTCCGACGAAGCCAATTCTCGATGCGTTGTGACCGGCAAGCTTCCAGTAGCTATTCCGATCGAGTCTTCCCGAATTATTGGACTCGGATCCAAAATTTCACCACTTTTTACGATTTTTCGATTCTGGTGATTTTCCCTAGGGGTACCCCAAGGGAAATCCGTAAAAATTCCGACGAAGCCAATTCTCGATACGTTGTGACCGGCAAGCTTCCAGTAGCTATTCCGATCGAGTCTTCCCGAATTATTGGACTCGGATCCAAAATTTCACCACTTTTTACGATTTTTCGATTCTGGTGATTTTCCCTAGGGGTACCCCTAGGGAAATCCGTAAAAATTCGTCGGATTCCGACGAAGCCAATTCTCGATGCGTTGTGACCTGCAAGCTTCCAGTAGCTATTCCGATCGAGTCTTCCCGAATTATTGGACTCGGATCCAAAATTTCACCACTTTTTACGATTTTTCGATTCTGGGGATTTTCCCTAGGGGTACCCCTAGGGAAATCCGTAAAAATTCCGACGAAGCCAATTCTCGATGCGTTGTGACCGGCAAGCTTCCAGTAGCTATTCCGATCGAGTCTTCCCGAATTATTGGACTCGGATCCAAAATTTCACCACTTTTTACGATTTTTCGATTCTGGTGATTTTCCCTAGGGGTACCCCTAGGGAAATCCGTAAAAATTCCGATGAAGCCAATTCTCGATGCGTTGTGACGGGCAAGCTTCCAGTAGCTATTCCGATCGAGTCTTCCCGAATTATTGGACTCGGATCCAAAATTTCACCACTTTTTACGATTTTTCGATTCTCGTGATTTTCCCTAGGGGTACCCCTAGGGAAATCCGTAAAAATTCGTCGGATTCCGACGAAGCCAATTCTCGACGCGTTGTGACCGGAAAGCTTCCAGTAGCTATTTCGATCGAGTCTTCCCGAATTATTGGACTCGGATCCAAAATTTCACCGCTTTTAACGATTTTTCGATTCTGGTGATTTTCCCTAGGGGTACCCCTAGGGAAATCCGTAAAAATTCGTCGGATTCCGACGAAGCCAATTCTCGATGCGTTGTGACCGGCAAGCTTCCAGTAGCTATTCCAATCGAGTCTTCCCGAATTATTGGACTCGGATCCAAAATTTCACCACTTTTTACGATTTTTCGATTCTGGTGATTTTCCCTAGGGGTACCCCTAGGGAAATCCGTAAAAATTCGTCGGATTCCGACGAAGCCAATTCTCGATGCGTTGTGACCGGCAAGCTTCCAGTAGCTATTCCGATCGAGTCTTCCCGAATTATTGGACTCGGATCCAAAATTTCACCACTTTTTACGATTTTTCGATTCTGGTGATTTTCCCTAGGGGTACCCCTAGGGAAATCCGTAAAAATTCGTCGGATTCCGACGAAGCCAATTCTCGATGCGTTGTGACCGGCAAGCTTCCAGTAGCTATTCCGATCGAGTCTTCCCGAATTATTGGACTCGGATCCAAAATTTCACCAATTTTTACGATTTTTCGATTCTGGTGATTTTCCCTAGGGGTACCCCTAGGGAAATCCGTAAAAATTCCGACGAAGCCAATTCTCGATGCGTTGTGACCGGCAAGCTTCCAGTAGCTATTCCGATCGAGTCTTCCCGAATTATTGGACTCAGATCCAAAATTTCACCACTTTTTACGATTTTTCGATTCTGGGGATTTTCCCTAGGGGTACCCCTAGGGAAATCCGTAAAAATTCCGACGAAGCAAATTCTTGATGCGTTGTGACCGGCAAGCTTCCAGTAGCTATTCCGATCAAGTCTTCCCGAATTATTGGACTCGGATCCAAAATTTCACCACTTTTTACGATTTTTCGATTCTGGTGATTTTCCCTAGGGGTACCCCTAGGGAAATCCGTAAAAATTCCGACGAAGCCAATTCTCGATGCGTTGTGACCGGCAAGCTTCCAGTAGCTATTCCGATCGAGTCTTCCCGAATTATTGGACTCGGATCCAAAATTTCACCACTTTTTATGATTTTTCGATTCTGGGGATTTTCCCTAGGGGTACCCCTAAGGAAATCCGTAAAAATTCCGACGAAGCCAATTCTCGATGCGTTGTGACCGGCAAGCTTCCAGTAGCTATTCCGATCGAGTCTTCCCGAATTATTGGACTCGGATCCAAAATTTCACCACTTTTTACGATTTTTCGATTCTGGTGATTTTCCCTAGGGGTACCCCAAGGGAAATCCGTAAAAATTCCGACGAAGCCAATTCTCGATGCGTTGTGACCGGCAAGCTTCCAGTAGCTATTCCGATCGAGTCTTCCCGAATTATTGGACTCGGATCCAAAATTTCACCACTTTTTACGATTTTTCGATTCTGGTGATTTTCCCTAGGGGTACCCCTAGGGAAATCCGTAAAAATTCGTCAGATCCCGACGAAGCCGATTCTCGATGCGTTGTGACCGGAAAGCTTCCAGTAGCTATTCCAATCAAGTTTTCCCGAATTATTGGACTCGGATCCGAAATTTCACCACTTTTTACGATTTTTCGATTCTGGTGATTTTCCCTAGGGGTACCCCTAGGGAAATCCGTCAGATCCCGACGAAGCCGATTCTCGATGCGTTGTGACCGGCAAGCTTCTACTAGCTATTCCAATCAAGTTTTCCCGAATTATTGGACTCGGATCCGAAATTTCACCACTTTTTACGATTTTTCGATTCTGGTGATTTTCCCTAGGGGTACCCCTAGGGAAATCCGTCAGATCCCGACGAAGCCGATTCTCGATGCGTTGTGACCGGCAAGCTTCCAGTAGCTATTCCAATCAAGTTTTCCCGAATTATGGGACTCGGATCCGAAATTTCACCACTTTTTACGATTTTTCGATTCTGGTGATTTTCCCTAGGGATACCCCTAGGGAAATCCGTAAAAATTCGTCAGATCCCGACGAAGCCGATTCTCGATGCGTTGTGACCGGCAAGCTTCCAGTAGCTATTCCAATCAAGTTTTCCCGAATTATTAGACTCGGATCCGAAATTTCACCACTTTATACGATTTTTCGATTCTGGTGATTTTTCCTAGGGGTACCCCTAGGGAAATCCGTAAAAATTCGTCAGATCCCGATGAAGCCGATTCTCGATGCGTTGTGACCGGCAAGCTTCCAGTAGTTATTCCAATCAAGTTTTCCCGAATTATTGGACTCGGATCCGAAATTTCACCACTTTTTACGATTTTTCGATTCTGGTGATTTTCCCTAGGGGTACCCCTAGGGAAATCCGTAAAAATTCGTCAGATCTCGACGAAGCCGATTCTCGATGCGTTGTGACCGGCAAGCTACCAGTTGCTATTCCAATCAAGTTTTCCCGAATTATGGGACTCGGATCCGAAATTTCACCACTTTTTACGATTTTTCGATTCTGGTGATTTTCCCTAGGGGTACCCCTAGGGAAATCCGTAAAAATTCGTCAGATCCCGACGAAGCCGATTCTCGATGCGTTGTGACCGGCAAGCTTCCAGTAGTTATTCCAATCAAGTTTTCCCGAATTATTGGACTCGGATCCGAAATTTCACCACTTTTTACGATTTTTCGATTCTGGTGATTTTCCCTAGGGGTACCCCTAGGGAAATCCGTCAGATCCCGACGAAACCGATTCTCGATGCGTTGTGACCGGCAAGCTTCCAGTAGCTATTCCAATCAAGTTTTTCCGAATTATTGGACTCGGATCCGAAATTTCACCACTTTTTACGATTTTTCGATTCTGGTGATTTTCCCTAGGGGTACCCCTAGGGAAATCCGTAAAAATTCGTCCGATCCCGACGAAGCCGATTCTCGATGCGTTGTGACCGGCAAGCTTCCAGTAGCTATTCCAATCAAGTTTTCCCGAATTACTGGACTCGGATCCGAAATTTCACCACTTTTTACGATTTTTCGATTCTGGTGATTTTCCCTAGAGGTACCCCTAGGGAAATCCGTAAAAATTCGTCAGATCCCGACGAAGCCGATTCTCGACGCGTTGTGACCGGCAAGCTTCCAGTAGCTATTCCAATCAAGTTTTCCCGAATTATTGGACTCGGATCCGAAATTTCACCACTTTTTACGATTTGTCGATTCAGGTGATTTTCGCTAGGGGTACCCCTAGGGAAATCCGTAAAAATTCGTCCGATCCCGACGAAGCCGATTCTCGATGCGTTGTGACCGGCAAGCTTCCAGTAGCTATTCCAATCAAGTTTTCCCGAATTATTGGACTCGGATCCGAAATTCCACCACTTTTTACGATTTTTCGATTCTGGTGATTTTTCCTAGGGGTACCCCTAAGGAAATCAGTAAAAATTCGTCAGATCCCGACGAAGCCGATTCTCGATGCGTTGTGACCGGCAAGCTTCCAGTAGCTATTCCAATCAAGTTTTCCCGAATTATATGACTCGGATCCGAAATTTCACCACTTTTTACGATTTTTCGATTCTGGTGATTTTCCCTAGGGGTACCCCTAAGGAAATCAGTAAAAATTCGTCAGATCCCGACGAAGCCGATTCTCGATGCGTTGTGACCGGCAAGCTTCCAGTAGCTATTCCAATCAAGTTTTCCCGAATTATTGGACTCGGATCCGAAATTTCACCACTTTTTACGATTTTTCGATTCTGGTGATTTTCCCTAGGGGTACCCCTAGGGAAATCCGTAAAAATTCGTCTGATCCCGACGAAGCCGATTCTCGATGCGTTGTGACTGGCAAGCTTCCAGTAGCTATTCCAATCAAGTTTTCCCGAATTATTGGACTCGGATCCGAAATTTCACCACTTTTTACGATTTTTCGATTCTGGTGATTTTCCCTAGGGGTACCCCTAGGGAAATCCGTCAGATCCCGACGAAGCCGATTCTCGATGCGTTGTGACCGGCAAGCTTCCAGTAGCTATTCCAATCAAGTTTTCCCGAATTATGGGACTCGGATCTGAAATTTCACCACTTTTTACGATTTTTCGATTCTGGTGATTTTCCCTAGGTGTACCCCTAGGGAAATCCGTAAAAATTCGTCAGATCCCGACGAAGCCGATTCTCGATGCGTTGTGACCGGCAAGCTTCCAGTAGCTATTCCAATCAAGTTTTCCCGAATTATTGGACTCGGATCCGAAATTTCATCACTTTTTACGATTTTTCGATTCTTGTGATTTTCCCTAGGGGTACCCCTAGGGAAATCCGTAAAAATTCGTCAGATCCCGACGAAGCCGATTCTCGATGCGTTGTGACCGGCAAGCTTCCAGTAGCTATTCCAATCAAGTTTTCCCGAATTATTGGACTCGGATCCGAAATTTCACCACTTTTTACGATTTTTCGATTCTGGTGATTTTCCCTAGGGGTACCCCTAGGGAAATCCGTCAGATCCCGACGAAGCCGATTCTCGATGCGTTGTGACCGGCAAGCTTCCAGTAGCTATTCCAATCAAGTTTTCCCGAATTATTGGACTCGGATCCGAAATTTCACCACTTTTTACGATTTTTCGATTCTCGTGATTTTCCCTAGGGGTACCCCTAGGGAAATCCGTAAAAATTCGTCAGATCCCGACGAAGCCGATTCTCGATGCGTTGTGACCGGCAAGCTTCCAGTAGCTATTCCAATCAAGTTTTCCCGAATTACTGGACTCGGATCCAAAATTTCACCACTTTTTACAATTTTTCGATTCTGGTGATTTTCCCTAGGGGTACCCCTAGGGAAATCCGTAAAAATTCGTCAGATCCCGACGAAGCCGATTCTCGATGCGTTGTGACCGGCAAGCTTCCAATAGCTATTCCAATCAAGTTTTCCCGAATTATATGACTCGGATCCGAAATTTCACCACTTTTTACGATTTTTCGATTCTGGTGATTTTCCCTAGGGGTACCCCTAAGGAAATCAGTAAAAATTCGTCAGATCCCGACGAAGCCGATTCTCGATGCGTTGTGACCGGCAAGCTTCCAGTAGCTATTCCAATCAAGTTTTCCCGAATTATTGGACTCGGATCCGAAATTTCACCACTTTTTACGATTTTTCGATTCTGGTGATTTTCCCTAGGGGTACCCCTAGGGAAATCCGTAAAAATTCGTCAGATCCCGACGAAGCCGATTCTCGATGCGTTGTGACTGGCAAGCTTCCAGTAGCTATTCCAATCAAGTTTTCCCGAATTATTGGACTCGGATCCGAAATTTCACCACTTTTTACGATTTTTCGATTCTGGTGATTTTCCCTAGGGGTACCCCTAGGGAAATCCGTCAGATCCCGACGAAGCCGATTCTCGATGCGTTGTGACCGGCAAGCTTCCAGTAGCTATTCCAATCAAGTTTTCCCGAATTATGGGACTCGGATCCGAAATTTCACCACTTTTTACGATTTTTCGATTCTGGTGATTTTCCCTAGGTGTACCCCTAGGGAAATCCGTAAAAATTCGTCAGATCCCGACGAAGCCGATTCTCGATGCGTTGTGACCGGCAAGCTTCCAGTAGCTATTCCAATCAAGTTTTCCCGAATTATTGGACTCGGATCCGAAATTTCATCACTTTTTACGATTTTTCGATTCTTGTGATTTTCCCTAGGGGTACCCCTAGGGAAATCCGTAAAAATTCGTCAGATCCCGACGAAGCCGATTCTCGATGCGTTGTGACCGGCAAGCTTCCAGAAGCTATTCCAATCAAGTTTTCCCGAATTATTGGACTCGGATCCGAAATTTCACCACTTTTTACGATTTTTCGATTCTGGTGATTTTCCCTAGGGGTACCCCTAGGGAAATCCGTAAAAATTCGTCCGATCCCGACGAAGCGGATTCTCGATGCGTTGTGACCGGAAAGCTTCCAGTAGCTATTCCAATCAAGTTTTCCTGAATTATTGGACTCGGATCCGAAATTTCACCACTTTTTACGATTTTTCGATTCTCGTGATTTTCCCTAGGGGTACCCCTAGGGAAATCCGTAAAAATTCGTCAGATCCCGACGAAGCTGATTCTCGATGCGTTGTGACCGGCAAGCTTCCAGTAGCTATTCCAATCAAGTTTTCCCGAATTATTGGACTCGGATCCGAAATTTCACCACTTTTTACGATTTTTTGATTCTGGTGATTTTCCCTAGGAGTACCCCTAGGCAAATCCGTAAAAATTCGTTAGATCCCAACGAAGCCGATTCTCGATGCGTTGTGACCGGCAAGCTTCCAGTAGCTATTCCAATCAAGTTTTCCCGAATTATTGGACTCTGATCCGAAATTTCACCACTTTTTACGATTTTTCGATTATGGTGATTTTCCCTAGGGGTACCCCTAGGGAAATCCGTCAGATCCCGACGAAGCCGATTCTCGATGCGTTGTGACCGGCAAGCTTCCAGTAGCTATTCCAATCAAGTTTTCCCGAATTATTGGACTCGGATCCGAAATTTCACCACTTTTTACGATTTTTTGATTCTGATGATTTTCCCTAGGGGTACCCCTAGGCAAATCCGTAAAAATTCGTCAGATCCCGACGAAGCCGATTCTCGATGCGTTGTGACCGGCAAGCTTCCAGTAGCTATTCCAATCAAGTTTTCCCGAATTATTGGACTCGGATCCAAAATTTCACCACTTTTTACGATTTTTCGATTCTGGTGATTTTCCCTAGGGGTACCCCTAGGGAAATCCGTCAGATCCCGACGAAGCCGATTCTCGATGCGTTGTGACCGGCAAGCTTCCAGTAGCTATTCCAATCAAGTTTTCCCGAATTATTTGACTCGGATCCGAAATTTCACCACTTTTTACGATTTGTCGATTCTGGTGATTTTCCCTAGGGGTACCCCTAGGGAAATCCGTAAAAATTCGTCAGATCCCGACGAAGCCGATTCTCGATGCGTTGTGACTAGCAAGCTTCCAGTAGCTATTCCAATCAAGTTTTCCCGAATTATTGGACTCGGATCCGAAATTTCACCACTTTTTACGATTTTTCGATTTTGGTGATTTTCCCTAGGGGTACCCCTAGGGAAATCCGTCAGATCCCGACGAAGCCGATTCTCGATGCGTTGTGACCGGCAAGCTTCCAGTAGCTATTCCAATCAAGTTTTCCCGAATTATTGGACTCGGATCCGAAATTCCACCACTTTTTACGATTTTTCGATTCTGGTGATTTTTCCTAGGGGTACCCCTAAGGAAATCAGTAAAAATTCGTCAGATCCCGACGAAGCCGATTCTCGATGCGTTGTGACCGGCAAGCTTCCAGTAGCTATTCCAATCAAGTTTTCCCGAATTATATGACTCGGATCCGAAATTTCACCACTTTTTACGATTTTTCGATTCTGGTGATTTTCCCTAGGGGTACCCCTAAGGAAATCCGTAAAAATTCGTCAGATCCCGACGAAGCCGATTCTCGATGCGTTGTGACCGGCAAGCTTCCAGTAGCTATTCCAATCAAGTTTTCCCGAATTATTGGACTCGGATCCGAAATTTCATCACTTTTTACGATTTTTCGATTCTTGTGATTTTCCCTAGCGGTACCCCTAGGGAAATCCGTAAAAATTCGTCAGATCCCGACGAAGCCGATTCTCGATGCGTTGTGACCGGCAAGCTTCCAGAAGCTATTCCAATCAAGTTTTCCCGAATTATTGGACTCGGATCCGAAATTTCACCACTTTTTACGATTTTTCGATTCTGGTGATTTTCCCTAGGGGTACCCCTAGGGAAATCCGTAAAAATTCGTCCGATCCCGACGAAGCGGATTCTCGATGCGTTGTGACCGGAAAGCTTCCAGTAGCTATTCCATCAAGTTTTCCTGAATTATTGGACTCGGATCCGAAATTTCACCACTTTTTACGATTTTTCGATTCTCGTGATTTTCCCTAGGGGTACCCCTAGGGAAATCCGTAAAAATTCGTCAGATCCCGACGAAGCTGATTCTCGATGCGTTGTGACCGGCAAGCTTCCAGTAGCTATTCCAATCAAGTTTTCCCGAATTATTGGACTCGGATCCGAAATTTCACCACTTTTTACGATTTTTTGATTCTGGTGATTTTCCCTAGGGGTACCCCTAGGCAAATCCGTAAAAATTCGTTAGATCCCAACGAAGCCGATTCTCGATGCGTTGTGACCGGCAAGCTTCCAGTAGCTATTCCAATCAAGTTTTCCCGAATTATTGGACTCTGATCCGAAATTTCACCACTTTTTACGATTTTTCGATTATGGTGATTTTCCCTAGGGGTACCCCTAGGGAAATCCGTCAGATCCCGACGAAGCCGATTCTCGATGCGTTGTGACCGGCAAGCTTCCAGTAGCTATTCCAATCAAGTTTTCCCGAATTATTGGACTCGGATCCGAAATTTCACCACTTTTTACGATTTTTTGATTCTGATGATTTTCCCTAGGGGTACCCCTAGGCAAATCTGTAAAAATTCGTCAGATCCCGACGAAGCCGATTCTCGATGCGTTGTGACCGGCAAGCTTCCAGTAGCTATTCCAATCAAGTTTTCCCGAATTATTGGACTCGGATCCAAAATTTCACCACTTTTTACGATTTTTCGATTCTGGTGATTTTCCCTAGGGGTACCCCTAGGGAAATCCGTCAGATCCCGACGAAGCCGATTCTCGATGCGTTGTGACCGGCAAGCTTCCAGTAGCTATTCCAATCAAGTTTTCCCGAATTATTTGACTCGGATCCGAAATTTCACCACTTTTTACGATTTGTCGATTCTGGTGATTTTCCCTAGGGGTACCCCTAGGGAAATCCGTAAAAATTCGTCAGATCCCGACGAAGCCGATTCTCGATGCGTTGTGACTGGCAAGCTTCCAGTAGCTATTCCAATCAAGTTTTCCCGAATTATTGGACTCGGATCCGAAATTTCACCACTTTTTACGATTTTTCGATTTTGGTGATTTTCCCTAGGGGTACCCCTAGGGAAATCCGTCAGATCCCGACGAAGCCGATTCTCGATGCGTTGTGACCGGCAAGCTTCCAGTAGCTATTCCAATCAAGTTTTCCCGAATTATTGGACTCGGATCCGAAATTCCACCACTTTTTACGATTTTTCGATTCTGGTGATTTTTCCTAGGGGTACCCCTAAGGAAATCAGTAAAAATTCGTCAGATCCCGACGAAGCCGATTCTCGATGCGTTGTGACCGGCAAGCTTCCAGTAGCTATTCCAATCAAGTTTTCCCGAATTATATGACTCGGATCCGAAATTTCACCACTTTTTACGATTTTTCGATTCTGGTGATTTTCCCTAGGGGTACCCCTAAGGAAATCCGTAAAAATTCGTCAGATCCCGACGAAGCCGATTCTCGATGCGTTGTGACCGGCAAGCTTCCAGTAGCTATTCCAATCAAGTTTTCCCGAATTATTGGACTCGGATCCGAAATTTCATCACTTTTTACGATTTTTCGATTCTTGTGATTTTCCCTAGGGGTACCCCCAGGGAAATCCGTAAAAATTCGTCAGATCCCGACGAAGCCGATTCTCGATGCGTTGTGACCGGCAAGCTTCCAGTAGCTATTCCAATCAAGTTTTCCCGAATTATTGGACTCGGATCCGAAATTTCACCACTTTTTACGATTTTTCGATTCTGGTGATTTTCCCTAGGGGTACCCCTAGGGAAATCCGTAAAAATTCGTCCGATCCCGACGAAGCCGATTCTCGATGCGTTGTGACCGGCAAGCTTCCAGTAGCTATTCCAATCAAGTTTTCCTGAATTATTGGACTCGGATCCGAAATTTCACCACTTTTTACGATTTTTCGATTCTCGTGATTTTCCCTAGGGGTACCCCTAGGGAAATCCGTAAAAATTCGTCAGATCCCGACGAAGCCGATTCTCGATGCGTTGTGACCGGCAAGCTTCCAGTAGCTATTCCAATCAAGTTTTCCCGAATTATTGGACTCGGATCCGAAATTTCACCACTTTTTACGATTTTTTGATTCTGATGATTTTCCCTAGGGGTACCCCTAAGCAAATCCGTAAAAATTCGTCAGATCCCGACGAAGCCGATTCTCGATGCGTTGTGACCGGCAAGCTTCCAGTAGCTATTCCAATCAAGTTTTCCCGAATTATTGGACTCGGATCCGAAATTTCACCACTTTTTACGATTTTTCGATTCTGGTGATTTTCCCTAGGGGTACCCCTAGGGAAATCCGTCAGATCCCGACGAAGCCGATTCTCGATGCGTTGTGACCGGCAAGCTTCCAGTAGCTATTCCAATCAAGTTTTCTCGAATTATTTGACTCGGATCCGAAATTTCACCACTTTTTACGATTTTTCGATTCTGGTGATTTTCCCTAGGGGTACCCCTAGGGAAATCCGTCAGATCCTGACGAAGCCGATTCTCGATACGTTGTGACCGGCAAGCTTCCAGTAGCTATTCCCATCAAGTTTTCCCGAATTATTGGACTCGGATCCGAAATTTCACCACTTTCTACGATTTTTCGATTCTGGTGATTTTCCCTAGGGGTACCCCTAGGGAAATCCGTAAAAATTCGTCGGATCCCGACGAAGCCGATTCTCGATGCGTTGTGACCGGCAAGCTTCCAGTAGCTATTCCAATCAAGTTTTCCCGAATTATTGGACTCGGATCCGAAATTTCACCACTTTTTACGATTTTTCGATTCTGGTGATTTTCCCTAGGGGTACCCCTAGGGAAATCCGTAAAAATTCGTCGGATCCCGACGAAGCCGATTCTCGATGCGTTGTGACCGGCAAGCTTCCAGTAGCTATTCCAATCAAGTTTTCCCGAATTATTGGACTCGGATCCAAAATTTCACCACTTTTTACGATTTTTCGATTCTGGTGATTTTCCCTAGGGGTACCCCTAGGGAAATCCGTAAAAATTCGTCGGATCCCGACGAAGCCGATTCTCGATGCGTTGTGACCGGCAAGCTTCCAGTAGCTATTCCAATCAAGTTTTCCCCGAATTATTGGACTCGGATCCGAAATTTCACCACTTTTTACGATTTTTCGATTCTGGTGATTTTCCCTAGGGGTACCCCTAGGGAAATCCGTAAAAATTCGTCGGATCCCGACGAATCCGATTCTCGATGCGTTGTGACCGGCAAGCTTCCAGTAGCTATTCCAATCAAGTTTTTCCGAATTATTGGACTCGGATCCGAAATTTCACCACTTTTTACGATTTTTCGATTCTGGTGATTTTCCCTAGGGGTACCCCTAGGGAAATCCGTAAAAATTTGTCGGATCCCGACGAAGCCGATTCTCGATGCGTTGTGACCGGCAAGCTTCCACTAGCTATTCCAATCAAGTTTTCCCGAATTATTGGACTCGGATCCGAAATTTCACCACTTTTTACGATTTTTCGATTCTGGTGATTTTCCCTAGGGGTACCCCTAGGGAAATCTGTAAAAATTCGTCGGATCCCGACGAAGCCGATTCTCGATGCGTTGTGACCGGCAAGTTTCCAGTAGCTATTCCAATCAAGTTTTCCAGAATTATTGGACTCGGATCCGAAATTTCACCACTTTTTACGATTTTTCGATTCTGGTGATTTTCCCTAGGGGTACCCCTAGGGAAATCCGTAAAAATTCGTCGGATCCCGACGAAGCCGATTCTCGATGCGTTGTGACCGGCAAGCTTCCAGTAGATATTCCAATCAAGTTTTCCCGAATTATTGGACTCGGATCCGAAATTTCACCACTTTTTACGATTTTTCGATTCTGGTGATTTTCCCTAGGGGTACCCCTAGGGAAATCCGTAAAAATTCGTCGGATCCCGACGAAGCCGATTCTCGATGCGTTGTGACCGGCGGGGTACCCCTAGGGAAATCCGTAAAAATTCGTCGGGTCCCGACGAAGCCGATTCTCGATGCGTTGTGACCGGCAAGCTTCCAGTAGCTATTCCAATCAAGTTTTCCCGAATTATTGGACTCGGATCCGAAATTTCACCACTTTTTACGATTTTTCGATTCTGGTGATTTTCCCTAGGGGTACCCCTAGGAAAATCCGTAAAAATTCGTCGGATCCCGACGAAGCCGATTCTCGATGCGTTGTGACCGGCAAGCTTCCAGTAGCTATTCCAATCAAGTTTTCCCGAATTATTGGACTCGGATCCGAAATTTCAACACTTTTTACGATTTTTCGATTCTGGTGATTTTCCCTAGGGGTACCCCTAGGGAAATCCGTAAAAATTCGTTGGATCCCGACGAAGCCGATTCTCGCTGCGTTGTGACCGGCAAGCTTCCAGTAGCTATTCCAATCAAGTTTTCCCGAATTATTGGACTCGGATCCGAAATTTCACCACTTTTTACGATTTTCCGATTCTGGTGATTTTCCCTAGGGGTACCCCTAGGAAAATCCGTAAAAATTCGTCGGATCCCGACGAAGCCGATTCTCGATGCGTTGTGACCGGCAAGCTTCCAGTAGCTATTCCAATCAAGTTTTCCCGAATTATTGGACTCGGATCCGAAATTTCACCACTTTTTACGATTTTTCGATTCTGGTGATTTTCCCTAGGGGTACCCCTAGGGAAATCCGTACCCCTAGGGAAATCCGTCAGATCCCGACGAAGCCGATTCTCGATGCGTTGTGACCGGCAAGCTTCCAGTAGCTATTCCAATCAAGTTATCCCGAATTATTGGACTCGGATCCGAAATTTCACCACTTTTTACGATTTTTCGATTCTGGTGATTTTCCCTAGGGGTACCCCTAGGGAAATCCGTAAAAATTCGTCGGATCCCGACGAATCCAATTCTCGATGCGTTGTGACCGGCAAGCTTCCACTAGCTATTCCAATCAAGTTTTCCCCAAATTATTGGACTCGGATCCGAAATTTCACCACTTTTTACGATTTTTCGATTCTGGTGATTTTCCCTAGGGGTACCCCTAGGGAAATCTGTAAAAATTCGTCGGATCCCGACGAAGCCGATTCTCGATGCGTTGTGACCGGCAAGTTTCCAGTAGCTATTCCAATCAAGTTTTCCAGAATTATTGGACTCGGATCCGAAATTTCACCACTTTTTACGATTTTTCGATTCTGGTGTTTTCCCTAGGGGTACCCCTAGGGAAATCCGTAAAAATTCGTCGGATCCCGACGAAGCCGATTCTCGATGCGTTGTGACCGGCAAGCTTCGACTAGCTATTCCAATCAAGTTTTCCCGAATTATTGGACTCGGATCCGAAATTTCACCACTTTTTACGATTTTTCGATTCTGGTGATTTTCCCTAGGGGTACCCCTAGGGAAATCCGTAAAAATTCGTCGGATCCCGACGAAGCTGATTCTCGATGTGTTGTGACCGGCAAGCTTCCAGTAGCTATTCCAATCAAGTTTTCCCCGAATTATTGGACTTGGATCCGAAATTTCACCACTTTTTACGATTTTTTGATTCTGGTGATTTTCCCTAGGGGTACCCCTAGGGAAATTCGTAAAAATCCGTCGTATCCCGACGAAGCCGATTCTCGATGCGTTGTGACCGGCAAGTTTCCAGTAGCTATTCCAATCAAGTTTTTCCGAATTATTGGACTCGGATCCGAAATTTCATCACTTTTTACGATTTTTCGATTCTGGTGATTTTCCCTAGGGGTACCCCTAGGAAAATCCGTAAAAATTCGTCGGATCCCGACGAAGCCGATTCTCGATGCGTTGTGACCGGCGGGGTACCCCTAGGGAAATCCGTAAAAATTCGTCGGGTCCCGACGAAGCCGATTCTCGATGCGTTGTGACCGGCAAGCTTCTAGTAGCTATTCCAATCAAGTTTTCCCGAATTATTGGACACGAATCCGAAATTTCACCACTTTTTACGATTTTTCGATTCTGGTGATTTTCCCTAGGGGTACCCCTAGGGAAATCCATAAAAATTCGTCGGATCCCGACGAAGCCGATTCTCGATGCGTTGTGACCGGCAAGCTTCCAGTAGCTATTCCAATCAAGTTTTCCCGAATTATTGGACTCGGATCCGAAATTTCACCACTTTTGACGATTTTTCGATTCTGGTGATTTTCCCTAGGGGTACCCCTAGGGAAATCCGTAAAAATTCGTCGGATCCCGACGAAGCCGATTCTCGATGCGTTGTGACCGGCGTGGTACCCCTAGGGAAATCCGTAAAAATTCGTCGGGTCCCGACGAAGCCGATTCTCGATGCGTTGTGACCGGCAAGCTTCTAGTAGCTATTCCAATCAAGTTTTCCCGAATTATTGGACTCGGATCCGAAATTTCACCACTTTTTACGATTTTTCGATTCTGGTGATTTTCCCTAGGGGTACCCCTAGGGAAATCCGTAAAAATTCGTCGGATCCCGACGAAGCCGATTCTCGATGCGTTGTGACCGGCAAGCTTCCAGTAGCTATTCCAATCAAGTTTTCCCGAATTATTGGACTCGGATCCGAAATTTCACAACTTTTTACGATTTTTCGATTCTGGTGATTTTCCCTAGGGGTACCCTTAGGGAAATCCGTACCCCTAGGGAAATCCGTCAGATCCCGACGAAGCCGATTCTCGATGCGTTGTGACCGGCAAGCTTCCAGTAGCTATTCCAATCAAGTTTTCCCGAATTATTGGACTCGGATCCGAAATTTCACCACTTTTTACGATTTTTCGATTCTGGTGATTTTCCCTTGGGGTACCCCTAGGGAAATCCGTAAAAATTCGTCAGATCCCGACGAAGCCGATTCTCGATGCGTTGTGACCGGCAAGCTTCCAGTAGCTATTCCAATCAAGTTTTCCCAAATTATTGGACTCGGATCCGAAATTTCACCACTTTTTACGATTTCTCGATTCTGGTGATTTTCCCTTCTAGGGAAATCCGTAAAAATTCGTCAGATTCCGACGAAGCCAATTCTCGATGCGTTTTGACCGGCAAGCTTCCAGTAGCTATTCCAATCGAGTTTTCTCGAATTATTGGACTCGGATCCGAAATTTCACCACTTTTTACGATTTCTCGATTCTGGTGATTTTCCCTAGTGGTACCCCTAGGGAAATCCGTAAAAATTCGTCAGATTCCGACGAAGCCAATTCTCGATGCGTTGTGACCGACAAGCTTCCAGTAGCTATTCCAATCGAGTTTTCCCGAATTATTGGACTCGGATCCGAAATTTCACCACTTTTTACGATTTCTCGATTCTGGTGATTTTCCCTTCTAGGGAAATCCGTAAAAATTCGTCAGATTCCGACGAAGCCAATTCTCGATGCGTTGTGACCGGCAAGCTTCCAGTAGCTATTCCAACCGAGTTTTCCCAGATTATCTCACTCAGATCCGAAATTTCACCAATTTTTACGATTTCTCGATTCTGGTGATTTTCCCTAGTGGTACTCCTAGGGAAATCCGTAAAAATTCGTCAGATTTTGACGAAGCCAATTCTCGATGCGTTGTGACCGGCAAGCTTCCAGTAGCTATTCCAATCGAGTTTTTCCGAATTATTGGACTCGGATCCGAAATTTCACCACTTTTTACGATTTCTTGATTCTGGTGATTTTCCCTAGGGGTACCCCTAGGGAAATTCGTAAAAATCCGTCGTATCCCGACGAAGCCGATTCTCGATGCGTTGTGACCGGCAAGCTTCCAGTAGCTATTCCAATCAAGTTTTTCCGAATTATTGGACTCGGATCCGAAATTTCATCACTTTTTACGATTTTTCGATTCTGGTGATTTTCCCTAGGGGTACCCCTAGGAAAATCCGTAAAAATTCGTCGGATCCCGACGAAGCCGATTCTCGATGCGTTGTGACCGGCGGGGTACCCCTAGGGAAATCCGTAAAAATTCGTCGGGTCCCGACGAAGCCGATTCTCGATGCGTTGTGACCGGCAAGCTTCTAGTAGCTATTCCAATCAAGTTTTCCCGAATTATTGGACGCGAATCCGAAATTTCACCACTTTTTACGATTTTTCGATTCTGGTGATTTTCCCTAGGGGTACCCCTAGGGAAATCCGTAAAAATTCGTCGGATCCCGACGAAGCCGATTCTCGATGCGTTGTGACCGGCAAGCTTCCAGTAGCTATTCCAATCAAGTTTTCCCGAATTATTGGACTCGGATCCGAAATTTCACCACTTTTGACGATTTTTCGATTCTGGTGATTTTCCCTAGGGGTACCCCTAGGGAAATCCGTAAAAATTCGTCGGATCCCGACGAAGCCGATTCTCGATGAGTTGTGACCGGCGTGGTACCCCTAGGGAAATCCGTAAAAATTCGTCGGGTCCCGACGAAGCCGATTCTCGATGCGTTGTGACCGGCAAGCTTCTAGTAGCTATTCCAATCAAGTTTTCCCGAATTATTGGACTCGGATCCGAAATTTCACCACTTTTTACGATTTTTCGATTCTGGTGATTTTCCCTAGGGGTACCCCTAGGGAAATCCGTAAAAATTCGTCGGATCCCGACGAAGCCGATTCTCGATGCGTTGTGACCGGCAAGCTTCCAGTAGCTATTCCAATCAAGTTTTCCCGAATTATTGGACTCGGATCCGAAATTTCACAACTTTTTACGATTTTTCGATTCTGGTGATTTTCCCTAGGGGTACCCTTAGGGAAATCCGTACCCCTAGGGAAATCCGTCAGATCCCGACGAAGCCGATTCTCGATGCGTTGTGACCGGCAAGCTTCCAGTAGCTATTCCAATCAAGTTTTCCCGAATTATTGGACTCGGATCCGAAATTTCACCACTTTTTACGATTTTTCGATTCTGGTGATTTTCCCTTGGGGTACCCCTAGGGAAATCCGTAAAAATTCGTCAGATCCCGACGAAGCCGATTCTCGATGCGTTGTGACCGGCAAGCTTCCAGTAGCTATTCCAATCAAGTTTTCCCAAATTATTGGACTCGGATCCGAAATTTCACCACTTTTTACGATTTCTCGATTCTGGTGATTTTCCCTTCTAGGGAAATCCGTAAAAATTCGTCAGATTCCGACGAAGCCAATTCTCGATGCGTTTTGACCGGCAAGCTTCCAGTAGCTATTCCAATCGAGTTTTCTCGAATTATTGGACTCGGATCCGAAATTTCACCACTTTTTACGATTTCTCGATTCTGGTGATTTTCCCTAGTGGTACCCCTAGGGAAATCCGTAAAAATTCGTCAGATTCCGACGAAGCCAATTCTCGATGCGTTGTGACCGGCAAGCTTCCAGTAGCTATTCCAATCGAGTTTTCCCGAATTATTGGACTCGGATCCGAAATTTCACCACTTTTTACGATTTCTCGATTCTGGTGATTTTCCCTTCTAGGGAAATCCGTAAAAATTCGTCAGATTCCGACGAAGCCAATTCTCGATGCGTTGTGACCGGCAAGCTTCCAGTAGCTATTCCAACCGAGTTTTCCCAGATTATCTGACTCAGATCCGAAATTTCACCAATTTTTACGATTTCTCGATTCTGGTGATTTTCCCTAGTGGTACTCCAAGGGAAATCCGTAAAAATTCGTCAGATTTTGACGAAGCCAATTCTCGATGCGTTGTGACCGGCAAGCTTCCAGTAGCTATTCCAATCGAGTTTTCCCGAATTATTGGACTCGGATCCGAAATTTCACCACTTTTTACGATTTCTTGATTCTGGTGATTTTCCCTAGGGGTACCCCTAGGGAAATTCGTAAAAATCCGTCGTATCCCGACGAAGCCGATTCTCGATGCGTTGTGACCGGCAAGCTTCCAGTAGCTATTCCAATCAAGTTTTTCCGAATTATTGGACTCGGATCCAAAATTTCATCACTTTTTACGATTTTTCGATTCTGGTGATTTTCCCTAGGGGTACCCCTAGGAAAATCCGTAAAAATTCGTCGGATCCCGACGAAGCCGATTCTCGATGCGTTGTGACCGGCGGGGTACCCCTAGGGAAATCCGTAAAAATTCGTCGGGTCCCGACGAAGCCGATTCTCGATGCGTTGTGACCGGCAAGCTTCTAGTAGCTATTCCAATCAAGTTTTCCCGAATTATTGGACACGAATCCGAAATTTCACCACTTTTTACGATTTTTCGATTCTGGTGATTTTCCCTAGGGGTACCCCTAGGGAAATCCGTAAAAATTCGTCGGATCCCGACGAAGCCGATTCTCGATGCGTTGTGACCGGCAAGCTTCCAGTAGCTATTCCAATCAAGTTTTCCCGAATTATTGGACTCGGATCCGAAATTTCACCACTTTTGACGATTTTTCGATTCTGGTGATTTTCCCTAGGGGTACCCCTAGGGAAATCCGTAAAAATTCGTCGGATCCCGACGAAGCCGATTCTCGATGCGTTGTGACCGGCGTGGTACCCCTAGGGAAATCCGTAAAAATTCGTCGGGTCCCGACGAAGCCGATTCTCGATGCGTTGTGACCGGCAAGCTTCTAGTAGCTATTCCAATCAAGTTTTCCCGAATTATTGGACTCGGATCCGAAATTTCACCACTTTTTACGATTTTTCGATTCTGGTGATTTTCCCTAGGGGTACCCCTAGGGAAATTCGTAAAAATTCGTCGGATCCCGACGAAGCCGATTCTCGATGCGTTGTGACCGGCAAGCTTCCAGTAGCTATTCCAATCAAGTTTTCCCGAATTATTGGACTCGGATCCGAAATTTCACAACTTTTTACGATTTTTCGATTCTGGTGATTTTCCCTAGGGGTACCCTTAGGGAAATCCGTACCCCTAGGGAAATCCGTCAGATCCCGACGAAGCCGATTCTCGATGCGTTGTGACCGGCAAGCTTCCAGTAGCTATTCCAATCAAGTTTTCCCGAATTATTGGACTCGGATCCGAAATTTCACCACTTTTTACGATTTTTCGATTCTGGTGATTTTCCTTGGGGTACCCCTAGGGAAATCCGTAAAAATTCGTCAGATCCCGACGAAGCCGATTCTCGATGCGTTGTGACCGGCAAGCTTCCAGTAGCTATTCCAATCAAGTTTTCCCAAATTATTGGACTCGGATCCGAAATTTCACCACTTTTTACGATTTCTCGATTCTGGTGATTTTCCCTTCTAGGGAAATCCGTAAAAATTCGTCAGATTCCGACGAAGCCAATTCTCGATGCGTTTTGACCGGCAAGCTTCCAGTAGCTATTCCAATCGAGTTTTCTCGAATTATTGGACTCGGATCCGAAATTTCACCACTTTTTACGATTTCTCGATTCTGGTGATTTTCCCTAGTGGTACCCCTAGGGAAATCCGTAAAAATTCGTCAGATTCCGACGAAGCCAATTCTCGATGCGTTGTGACCGGCAAGCTTCCAGTAGCTATTCCAATCGAGTTTTCCCGAATTATTGGACTCGGATCCGAAATTTCACCACTTTTTACGATTTCTCGATTCTGGTGATTTTCCCTTCTAGGGAAATCCGTAAAAAATTCGTCAGATTTCGACGAAGCCAATTCTCGATGCGTTGTGACCGGCAAGCTTCCAGTAGCTATTCCAACCGAGTTTTCCCAGATTATCTGACTCAGATCCGAAATTTCACCAATTTTTACGATTTCTCGATTCTGGTGATTTTCCCTAGTGGTACTCCTAGGGAAATCCGTAAAAATTCGTCAGATTTTGACGAAGCCAATTCTCGATGCGTTGTGACCGGCAAGCTTCCAGTAGCTATTCCAATCGAGTTTTCCCGAATTATTGACTCGGATCCGAAATTTCACCACTTTTTACGATTTCTTGATTCTGGTGATTTTCCCTTCTAGGGAAATCCGTAAAAATTCGTCAGATTCCGACGAAGCCAATTCTCGATGCGTTGTGACCGGCAAGCTTCCAGTAGCTATTCCAACCGAGTTTTCCCAGATTATCTGACTCGCATCCGAAATTTCACAAATTTTTACGATTTCTCGATTCTGGTGATTTTCCCTAGTGGTACTCCTAGGGAAATCCGTAAAAATTCGTCAGATTTCGACGAAGCCAATTCTCGATGCGTTGTGACCGGCAAGCTTCCAATAGCTATTCCAATCGAGTTTTCCCGAATTATTGGACTCGGATCCGAAATTTCACCACTTTTTACGATTTCTCGATTCTGGTGATTTTCCCTTCTAGGGAAATCCGTAAAAATTCGTCAGATTCCGACGAAGCCAATTCTCGATGCGTTGTGACCGGCAAGCTTCCAGTAGCTATTCCAACCGAGTTTTCCCAGATTATCTGACTCAGATCCGAAATTTCACCAATTTTTACGATTTCTCGATTCTGGTGATTTTCCCTAGTGCTACTCCTAGGGAAATCCGTAAAAATTCGTCAGATTTTGACGAAGCCAATTCTCGATGCGTTTTGACCGGCAAGCTTCCAGTAGCTATTCCAATCGAGTTTTCCCGAATTATTGGACTCGGATCCGAAATTTCACCACTTTTTACGATTTCTCGATTCTGGTGATTTTCCCTTCTAGGGAAATCCGTAAAATTCGTCAGATTTCGACGAAGCCAATTCTCGATGCGTTGTGACCGGCAAGCTTCCAGTAGCTATTCCAACCGAGTTTTCCCAGATTATCTGACTCAGATCCGAAATTTCACCAATTTTTACGATTTCTCGATTCTGGTGATTTTCCCTAGTGGTACTCCTAGGGAAATCCGTAAAAATTCGTCAGATTTTGACGAAGCCAATTCTCGATGCGTTGTGACCGGCAAGCTTCCAGTAGCTATTCCAATCGAGTTTTCCCGAATTATTGGACTCGGATCCGAAATTTCACCACTTTTTACGATTTCTTGATTCTGGTGATTTTCCCTTCTAGGGAAATCCGTAAAAATTCGTCAGATTCCGACGAAGCCAATTCTCGATGCGTTGTGACCGGCAAGCTTCCAGTAGCTATTCCAACCGAGTTTTCCCAGATTATCTGACTCGCATCCGAAATTTCACAAATTTTTACGATTTCTCGATTCTGGTGATTTTCCCTAGTGGTACTCCTAGGGAAATCCGTAAAAATTCGTCAGATTTCGACGAAGCCAATTCTCGATGCGTTGTGACCGGCAAGCTTCCAATAGCTATTCCAATCGAGTTTTCCCTAATTATTGGACTCGGATCCGAAATTTCACCACTTTTTACGATTTCTCGATTCTGGTGATTTTCCCTTCTAGGGAAATCCGTAAAAATTCGTCAGATTCCGACGAAGCCAATTCTCGATGCGTTGTGACCGGCAAGCTTCCAGTAGCTATTCCAACCGAGTTTTCCCAGATTATCTGACTCAGATCCGAAATTTCACCAATTTTTACGATTTCTTGATTCTGGTGATTTTCCCTAGTGCTACTCCTAGGGAAATCCGTAAAAATTCGTCAGATTTTGACGAAGCCAATTCTCGATGCGTTTTGACCGGCAAGCTTCCAGTAGCTATTCCAATCGAGTTTTCCCGAATTATTGGACTCGGATCCGAAATTTCACCACTTTTTACGATTTCTTGATTCTGGTGATTTTCCCTTCTAGGGAAATCCGTAAAAATTCGTCAGATTCCGACGAAGCCAATTCTCGATGCGTTGTGACCGGCAAGCTTCCAGTAGCTATTCCAACCGAGTTTTCCCAGATTATCTGACTCGCATCCGAAATTTCACAAATTTTTACGATTTCTCGATTCTGGTGATTTTCCCTAGTGGTACTCCTAGGGAAATCCGTAAAAATTCGTCAGATTTCGACGAAGCCAATTCTCGATGCGTTGTGACCGGCAAACTTCCAGTAGCTATTCCAATCGAGTTTTCCCGAATTATTGGACTCGGATCTGAAATTTCACCACTTTTTACGATTTCTCGATTCTGGTGATTTTCCCTTCTAGGAAAATCCGTAAAAATTCGTCAGATTCCGACGAAGCCAATTCTCGATGCGTTGTGACCGGCAAGATTCCAGTAGCTATTCCAATCGAGTTTTCCCGAATTATTGGACTCGGATCCGAAATTTCACCAATTTTTACGATTTCTCGATTCTGGTGATTTTCCCTAGTGGTACCCCTAGGGAAATCCGTAAAAATTCGTCAGATTCCGACGAAGCCAATTCTCGATGCGTTGTGACCGGCAAGCTTCCAGTAGCTATTTCAACCGTGTTTTTCCGGATTATCTGACTCGGATCCGAAATTTCACCACTTTTTACGATTTCTCGATTCTGGTGATTTTCCCTAGGGGTACCCCTAGGAAAATCCGTAAAAATTCGTCAGATTCCAACGAAGCCAATTGTCGATGCGTTGTGACCGGCAAGCTTCCAGTAGCTATTCCAACCGAGTTTTCCCGGATTATCTGACTCGGATCCGAAATTTCACCACTTTTTACGATTTCTCGATTCTGGTGATTTTCCCTAGTGGTACCCCTAGGGAAATCCGTAAAAATTCGTCAGATTCCGACGAAGCCAATTCTCGATGCGTTGTGACCGGCATGCTTCCAGTAGCTATTCCAATCGAGTTTTCCCGAATTATTGGACTCGGATCCGAAATTTCACCACTTTTTACGATTTCTCGATTCTGGTGATTTTCCCTTCTAGGAAAATCCGTAAAAATTCGTCAAATTCCGACGAAGCCAATTCTCGATGCGTTGTGACCGGCAAGCTTCCAGTAGCTATTCCAATCGAGTTTTCCCGAATTATTGGACTCGGATCCGAAATTTCACCACTTTTTACGATTTCTCGATTCTGGTGATTTTCCCTAGTGGTACCCCTAGGGAAATCCGTAAAAATTCGTCAGATTCCGATGAAGCCAATTCTCGATGCGTTGTGACCGGCAAGCTTCCAGTAGCTATTTCAACCGTGTTTTTCCGGATTATCTGACTCGGATCCGAAATTTCACCACTTTTTACGATTTCTCGATTCTGGTGATTTTCCCTAGGAGTACCCCTAGGAAAATCCGTAAAAATTCGTCAGATTCCAACGAAGCCAATTCTCGATGTGTTGTGACCGGCAAGCTTCCAGTAGCTATTCCAATCAAGTTTTCCCGAATTATTGGACTCGGATCCGAAATTTCACCACTTTTTACGATTTTTCGATTCTGGTGATTTTTCCTAGGGGTACCCCTAGGGAAATCCGTCAGATCCCGACGAAGCCGATTCTCGATGCGTTGTGACCGGCAAGCTTCCAGTAGCTATTCCAATCAAGTTTTCCCGAATTATTTGACTCGGATCCGAAATTTCACCACTTTTTATGATTTTTCGATTCTGGTGATTTTCCCTAGGGGTACCCCTAGGGAAATCCGTCAGATCCCAACGAAGCCGATTCTCGATGCGTTGTGACTGGCAAGCTTCCAGTAGCTATTCCAATCAAGTTTTCCCGAATTATTGGACTCGGATCCGAAATTTCACCACTTTTTACGATTTTTCGATTCTGGTGATTTTCCTTAGGGGTACCCCTAGGGAAATCCGTAAAAATTCGTCAGATCCCGACGAAGCCGATTCTCGATGCGTTGTGACCGGCAAGCTTCCAGTAGCTATTCCAATCAAGTTTTCCCGAATTATTGGACTCGAATCCCAAATTTCACCACTTTTTACGATTTTTCGATTCTGGTGATTTTTCCTAGGGGTACCCCTAGGGAAATCCGTAAAAATTCGTCGGATCCCGACGAAGCCGATTCTCGATGCGTTGTGACCGGCAAGCTTCCAGTAGCTATTCCAATCAAGTTTTCCCGAATTATTGGACTCGGATCCGAAATTTCACCACTTTTTACGATTTTTTGATTCTGGTGATTTTCCCTAGGGGTACCCCTAGGGAAATCCGTAAAAATTCGTCGGATCCCGACGAAGCCGATTCTCGATGCGTTGTGACCGGCAAGCTTTCAGTAGCTATTCCAATCAAGTTTTCCCGAATTATTGGACTCGGATCCGAAATTTCACCACTTTTTACGATTTTTTGATTCTGGTGATTTTCCCTAGGGGTACCCCTAGGGAAATCCGTAAAAATTCGTCGGATACCAACGAAGCCGATTCTCGATGCGTTGTGACCGGCAAGCTTCCAGTAGCTATTCCCATCAAGTTTTCCCGAATTATTGGACTCGGATCCGAAATTTCACCACTTTCTACGATTTTTCGATTCTGGTGATTTTCCCTAGGGGTACCCCTAGGGAAATCCGTAAAAATTCGTCGGATCCCGACGAAGCCGATTCTCGATGCGTTGTGACCGGCAAGCTTCCTGTAGCTATTCCAATCAAGTTTTCCCGAATTATTGGACTCGGATCCGAAATTTCACCACTTTTTACGATTTTTCGATTCTGGTGATTTTCCCTAGGGGTACCCCTAGGGAAATCCGTAAAAATTCGTCGGATCCCGACGAAGCCGATTCTCGATGCGTTGTGACCGGCAAGCTTCCAATAGCTATTCCAATCAAGTTTTCCCGAATTATTAGACTCGGATCCGAAATTTCACCACTTTTTACGATTTTTCGATTCTGGTGATTTTCCCTAGGGGTACCCCTAGGGAAATCCGTAAAAATTCGTCGGATCCCGACGAAGCCGATTCTCGATGCGTTGTGACCGGCAAGCTTCCAGTAGCTATTCCAATCAAGTTTTCCCGAATTATTGGACTCGGATCCGAAATTTCACCACTTTTTACGATTTTTCGATTCTGGTGATTTTCCCTAGGGGTACCCCTAGGGAAATCCGTAAAAATTTGTCGGATCCCGACGAAGCCGATTCTCGATGCGTTGTGACCGGCAAGCTTCCACTAGCTATTCCAATCAAGTTTTCCCGAATTATTGGACTCGAATCCGAAATTTCACCACTTTTTACGATTTTTCGATTCTGGTGATTTTCCCTAGGGGTACCCCAAGGGAAATCCGTAAAAATTCATCGGATCCCGACGAAGCCGATTCTCGATGTGTTGTCACCGGCAAGCTTCCAGTAGCTATTCCAATCAAGTTTTCCCCGAATTATTGGACTCGGATCCGAAATTTCACCACTTTTTACGATTTTTCGATTCTGGTGATTTTCCCTAGGGGTACCCCTAGGGAAATCCGTAAAAATTCGTCGGATCCCGACGAAGCCGATTCTCGATGCGTTTTGACCGGCAAGCTTCCAGTAGCTATTCCAATCAAGTTTTCCCGAATTATTGGACTCGGATCCGAAATTTCACCACTTTTTACGATTTTTCGATTCTGGTGATTTTCCCTAGGGGTACCCCTAGGGAAATCCATAAAAATTCGTCGGATCCCGACGATGCCGATTCTCGATGCGTTGTGACCGGCGGGGTACCCCTAGGGAAATCCGTAAAAATTCGTCGGGTCCCGACGAAGCCGATTCTCGATGCGTTGTGACCGGCAAGCTTCCAGTAGCTATTCCAATCAAGTTTTCCCGAATTATTGGACTCGGATCCGAAATTTCACCACTTTTTACGATTTTTCGATTCTGGTGATTTTCCCTAGGGGTACCCCTAGGGAAATCCGTAAAAATTCGTCGGATCCCTACGAAGCCGATTCTCGATGCGTTGTGACCGGCAAACTTCCAGTAGCTATTCCAATCAAGTTTTCCCGAATTATTGGACTCGGATCCGAAATTTCACCACTTTTTACGATTTTTCGATTCTGGTGATTTTCCCTAGGGGTACCCCTAGGGAAATCCGTAAAAATTCGTCGGATCCCGACGAAGCCGATTCTCGCTGCGTTGTGACCGGCAAGCTTCCAGTAGCTATTCCAATCAAGTTTTCCCGAATTATTGGACTCGGATCCGAAATTTCACCACTTTTTACGATTTTCCGATTCTGGTGATTTTCCCTAGGGGTACCCCTAGGAAAATCCATAAAAATTCGTCGGATCCCGACGAAGCCGATTCTCGATGCGTTGTAACCGACAAGCTTCCAGTAGCTATTCCAATCAAGTTTTCCCGAATTATTGGACTCGGATCCGAAATTTCACCACTTTTTACGATTTTTCGATTCTGGTGATTTTCCCTAGGGGTACCCCTAGGGAAATCCGTACCCCTAGGGAAATCCGTCAGATCCCGACGAAGCCGATTCTCGATGCGTTGTGACCGGCAAGCTTCCAGTAGCTATTCCAATCAAGTTATCCCGAATTATTGGACTCGGATCCGAAATTTCACCACTTTTTACGATTTTTTGATTCTGGTGATTTTCCCTAGGGGTACCCCTAGGGAAATCCGTAAAAATTCGTCGGATCCCGACGAAGCCAATTCTCGATGCGTTGTGACCGGCAAGCTTCCACTAGCTATTCCAATCAAGTTTTCCCCGAATTATTGGACTCGGATCCGAAATTTCACCACTTTTTACGATTTTTCGATTCTGGTGATTTTCCCTAGGGGTACCCCTAGGGAAATCTGTAAAAATTCGTCGGATCCCGACGAAGCCGATTCTCGATGCGTTGTGACCGGCAAGTTTCCAGTAGCTATTCCAATCAAGTTTTCCCGAATTATTGGACTCGGATCCGAAATTTCACCACTTTTTACGATTTTTCGATTCTGGTGATTTTCCCTAGGGGTACCCCTAGGGAAATCCGTAAAAATTCGTCGGATCCCGACGAAGCCGATTCTCGATGCGTTGTGACCGGCAAGCTTCCACTAGCTATTCCAATCAAGTTTTCCCGAATTATTGGACTCGGATCCGAAATTTCACCACTTTTTACGATTTTTCGATTCTGGTGATTTTCCCTAGGGGTACCCCTAGGGAAATCCGTAAAAATTCGTCGGATCCCGACGAAGCCGATTCTCGATGTGTTGTGACCGGCAAGCTTCCAGTAGCTATTCCAATCAAGTTTTCCCCGAATTATTGGACTTGGATCCGAAATTTCACCACTTTTTACGATTTTTCGATTCTGGTGATTTTCCCTAGGGGTACCCCTAGGGAAATCCGTAAAAATCCGTCGGATCCCGACGAAGCCGATTCTCGATGCGTTGTGACCGGCAAGCTTCCAGTAGCTATTCCAATCAAGTTTTTCCGAATTATTGGACTCGGATCCGAAATTTCACCACTTTTTACGATTTTTCGATTCTGGTGATTTTCCCTAGGGGTACCCCTAGGGAAATCCGTAAAAATTCGTCGAATCCCGACGAAGCCGATTCTCGATGCGTTGTGACCGGCGGGGTACCCCTAGGGAAATCCGTAAAAATTCGTCGGGTCCCGACGAAGTCGATTCTCGATGCGTTGTGACCGGCAAGCTTCTAGTAGCTATTCCAATCAAGTTTTCCCGAATTATTGGACTCGGATCCGAAATTTCACCACTTTTTACGATTTTTCGATTCTGGTGATTTTCCCTAGGGGTACCCCTAGGGAAATCCGTAAAAATTCGTCGGATCCCGACGAAGCCGATTCTCGATGCGTTTTGACCGGCAAGCTTCCAGTAGCTATTCCAATCAAGTTTTCCCGAATTATTGGACTCGGATCCGAAATTTCACCACTTTTTACGATTTTTCGATTCTGGTGATTTTCCCTAGGGGTACCCCTAGGGAAATCCATAAAAATTCGTCGGATCCCGACGATGCCGATTCTCGATGCGTTGTGACCGGCGGGGTACCCCTAGGGAAATCCGTAAAAATTCGTCGGGTCCCGACGAAGCCGATTCTCGATGCGTTGTGACCGGCAAGCTTCCAGTAGCTATTCCAATCAAGTTTTCCCGAATTATTGGACTCGGATCCGAAATTTCACCACTTTTTACGATTTTTCGATTCTGGTGATTTTCCCTAGGGGTACCCCTAGGGAAATCCGTAAAAATTCGTCGGATCCCTACGAAGCCGATTCTCGATGCGTTGTGACCGGCAAACTTCCAGTAGCTATTCCAATCAAGTTTTCCCGAATTATTGGACTCGGATCCGAAATTTCACCACTTTTTACGATTTTTCGATTCTGGTGATTTTCCCTAGGGGTACCCCTAGGGAAATCCGTAAAAATTCGTCGGATCCCGACGAAGCCGATTCTCGCTGCGTTGTGACCGGCAAGCTTCCAGTAGCTATTCCAATCAAGTTTTCCCGAATTATTGGACTCGGATCCGAAATTTCACCACTTTTTACGATTTTCCGATTCTGGTGATTTTCCCTAGGGGTACCCCTAGGAAAATCCATAAAAATTCGTCGGATCCCGACGAAGCCGATTCTCGATGCGTTGTAACCGACAAGCTTCCAGTAGCTATTCCAATCAAGTTTTCCCGAATTATTGGACTCGGATCCGAAATTTCACCACTTTTTACGATTTTTCGATTCTGGTGATTTTCCCTAGGGGTACCCCTAGGGAAATCCGTACCCCTAGGGAAATCCGTCAGATCCCGACGAAGCCGATTCTCGATGCGTTGTGACCGGCAAGCTTCCAGTAGCTATTCCAATCAAGTTATCCCGAATTATTGGACTCGGATCCGAAATTTCACCACTTTTTACGATTTTTTGATTCTGGTGATTTTCCCTAGGGGTACCCCTAGGGAAATCCGTAAAAATTCGTCGGATCCCGACGAAGCCAATTCTCGATGCGTTGTGACCGGCAAGCTTCCACTAGCTATTCCAATCAAGTTTTCCCCGAATTATTGGACTCGGATCCGAAATTTCACCACTTTTTACGATTTTTCGATTCTGGTGATTTTCCCTAGGGGTACCCCTAGGGAAATCTGTAAAAATTCGTCGGATCCCGACGAAGCCGATTCTCGATGCGTTGTGACCGGCAAGTTTCCAGTAGCTATTCCAATCAAGTTTTCCCGAATTATTGGACTCGGATCCGAAATTTCACCACTTTTTACGATTTTTCGATTCTGGTGATTTTCCCTAGGGGTACCCCTAGGGAAATCCGTAAAAATTCGTCGGATCCCGACGAAGCCGATTCTCGATGCGTTGTGACCGGCAAGCTTCCACTAGCTATTCCAATCAAGTTTTCCCGAATTATTGGACTCGGATCCGAAATTTCACCACTTTTTACGATTTTTCGATTCTGGTGATTTTCCCTAGGGGTACCCCTAGGGAAATCCGTAAAAATTCGTCGGATCCCGACGAAGCCGATTCTCGATGTGTTGTGACCGGCAAGCTTCCAGTAGCTATTCCAATCAAGTTTTCCCCGAATTATTGGACTTGGATCCGAAATTTCACCACTTTTTACGATTTTTCGATTCTGGTGATTTTCCCTAGGGGTACCCCTAGGGAAATCCGTAAAAATCCGTCGGATCCCGACGAAGCCGATTCTCGATGCGTTGTGACCGGCAAGCTTCCAGTAGCTATTCCAATCAAGTTTTTCCGAATTATTGGACTCGGATCCGAAATTTCACCACTTTTTACGATTTTTCGATTCTGGTGATTTTCCCTAGGGGTACCCCTAGGGAAATCCGTAAAAATTCGTCGAATCCCGACGAAGCCGATTCTCGATGCGTTGTGACCGGCGGGGTACCCCTAGGGAAATCCGTAAAAATTCGTCGGGTCCCGACGAAGTCGATTCTCGATGCGTTGTGACCGGCAAGCTTCTAGTAGCTATTCCAATCAAGTTTTCCCGAATTATTGGACTCGGATCCGAAATTTCACCACTTTTTACGATTTTTCGATTCTGGTGATTTTCCCTAGGGGTACCCCTAGGGAAATCCGTAAAAATTCGTCGGATCCCGACGAAGCCGATTCTCGATGCGTTGTGACCGGCAAGCTTCCAGTAGCTATTCCAATCAAGTTTTCCCGAATTATTGGACTCGGATCCGAAATTTCACCACTTTTGACGATTTTTCGATTCTGGTGATTTTCCCTAGGGGTACCCCTAGGGAAATCCGTAAAAATTCGTCGGATCCCGACGAAGCCGATTCTCGATGCGTTGTGACCGGCGGGGTACCCCTACGGAAATCCGTAAAAATTCGTCGGGTCCCGACGAAGCCGATTCTCGATGCGTTGTGACCGGCAAGCTTCTAGTAGCTATTCCAATCAAGTTTTCCCGAATTATTGGACTCGGATCCGAAATTTCACCACTTTTTACGATTTTTCGATTCTGGTGATTTTCCCTAGGGGTACCCCTAGGGAAATCCGTAAAAATTCGTCGGATCCCGACGAAGCCGATTCTCGATGCGTTGTGACCGGCAAGCTTCCAGTAGCTATTCCAATCAAGTTTTCCCGAATTATTGGACTCGGATCCGAAATTTCACCACTTTTTACGATTTTTCGATTCTGGTGATTTTCCCTAGGGGTACCCCTAGGGAAATCCGTAAAAATTCGTCGGATCCCGACGAAACTGATTCTCGCTGCGTTGTGACTGGCAAGCTTCCAGTAGCTATTCCAATCAAGTTTTCCCGAATTATTGGACTCGGATCCGAAATTTCACCACTTTTTACGATTTTCCAATTCTGGTGATTTTCCCTAAGGGTACCCCTAGGGAAATCCGTAAAAATTCGTCGGATCCCGACGAAGCCGATTCTCGATGCGTTGTGACCGGCAAGCTTCCAGTAGCTATTCCAATCAAGTTTTCCCGAATTATTGGACTCGGATCCGAAATTTCACCACTTTTTACGATTTTTCGATTCTGGTGATTTTCCCTAGGGGTACCCCTAGGGAAATCCGTACCCCTAGGGAAATCCCTCAGATCCCGACGAAGCCGATTCTCGATGCGTTGTGACCGGCAAGCTTCCAGTAGCTATTACAATCAAGTTTTCCCGAATTATTGGACTCGGATCCGAAATTTCACCACTTTTTACGATTTCTCGATTCTGGTGATTATCCCTTCTAGGAAAATCCGTAAAAATTCGTCAGATTTCGACGAAGCCAATTCTCGATGCGTTGTGACCGTCAAGCTTCCAGTAGCTATTCCAACCGAGTTTTCCCGGATTATCTGACTCGGCTCCGAAATTTCACATCTTTTTACGATTTCTCGATTCTGGTGATTTTCCCTAGTGGTACCCCTAGGGAAATCCGTAAAAATTCGTCAGATTCCGACGAAGCCAATTCTCGATGCGTTGTGACCGGCAAGCTTCCAGTAGCTATTTCAACCGTGTTTTTCCGGATTATCTGACTCGGATCCGAAATTTCACCACTTTTTACGATTTCTCGATTCTGGTGATTTTCCCTAGGGGTACCCCTAGGAAAATCCGTAAAAATTCGTCAGATTCCAACGAAGCCAATTCTCGATGCGTTGTGACCGGCAAGCTTCCAGTAGCTATTCCAACCGAGTTTTCCCGGATTATCTGACTCGGATCCGAAATTTCACCACTTTTTACGATTTCTCGATTCTGGTGATTTTCCCTAGTGGTACCCCTAGGGAAATCCGTAAAAATTCGTCAGATTCCGACGAAGCCAATTCTCGATGCGTTGTGACCGGCAAGCTTCCAGTAGCTATTCCAATCGAGTTTTCCCGAATTATTGGACTCGGATCCGAAATTTCACCACTTTTTACGATTTCTCGATTCTGGTGATTTTCCCTTCTAGGGAAATCCATAAAAATTCGTCAAATTCCGACGAAACCAATTCTCGATGCGTTGTGACCGGCAAGCTTCCAGTAGCTATTCCAATCGAGTTTTCCCGAATTATTGGACTCGGATCCGAAATTTCACCACTTTTTACGATTTCTCGATTCTGGTGATTTTCCCTTCTAGAGAAATACGTAAAAATTCGTCAGATTCCGACGAAGCCAATTCTCGATGCGTTGTGACCGGAAAGCTTCCAGTAGCTATTCCAATCGAGTTTTCCCGAATTATTGGACTCGGATCCGAAATTTCACCACTTTTTACGATTTCTCGATTCTGGTGATTTTCCCTAATGGTACCCCTAGCGAAATCCGTAAAAATTCGTCAGATTCCGACGAAGCCAATTCTCGATGCGTTGTGACCGGCAAGCTTCCAGTAGCTATTCCAATCGAGTTTTCCCGAATTATTGGACTCGGATCCGAAATTTCACCACTTTTTACGATTTCTCGATTCTGGTGATTTTCCCTAGTGGTACCCCTAGCGAAATCCGTAAAAATTCGTCAGATTCCGACGAAGCCAATTCTCGATGCGTTGTGACCGGCAAGCTTCCAGTAGCTATTCCAATCGAGTTTTCCCGAATTATTGGACTCGGATCCGAAATTTCACCACTTTTTACGATTTCATGATTCTGGTGATTTTCCCTTCTAGGGAAATCCGTAAAAATTCGACAGATTCCGACGAAGCCAATTCTCGATGCGTTGTGACCGGCAAGCTTCCAGTAGCTATTCCAACCGAGTTTTCCCAGATTATCTGACTCGGATCCGAAATTTCACAAATTTTTACGATTTCTCGATTCTGGTGATTTTCCCTAGTGGTACTCCTAGGGAAATCCGTAAAAATTCGTCAGATTTCGACGAAGCCAATTCTCGATGCGTTGTGACCGGCAAGCTTCCAGTAGCTATTCCAATCGAGTTTTCCCGAATTATTGGACTCGGATCCGAAATTTCACCACTTTTTACGATTTCTCGATTCTGGTGATTTTCCCTTCTAGGGAAATCCGTAAAAATTCGTCAGATTCCGACGAAGCCAATTCTCGATGCGTTGTGACCGGCAAGCTTCCAGTAGCTATTCCAATCGAGTTTTCCCGAATTATTGGACTCGGATCCGAAATTTCACCACTTTTTACGATTTCTCGATTCTGGTGATTTTCCCTTCTAGGGAAATCCGTAAAAATTCGTCAGATTCCGACGAAGCCAATTCTCGATGCGTTGTGACCGGCAAGCTTCCAGTAGCTATTCCAACCGAGTTTTCCCGGATTATCTGACTCGGCTCCGAAATTTCACATCTTTTTACGATTTCTCGATTCTGGTGATTTTCCCTAGTGGTACCCCTAGGGAAATCCGTAAAAATTCGTCTGATTCCGACGAAGCCAATTCTCGATGCGTTGTGACCGGCAAGCTTCCAGTAGCTATTTCAACCGTGTTTTTCCGGATTATCTGACTCGGATCCGAAATTTCACCACTTTTTACGATTTCTCGATTCTGGTGATTTTCCCTAGGGGTACCCCTAGGAAAATCCGTAAAAATTCGTCAGATTCCAACGAAGCCAATTCTCGATGCGTTGTGACCGGCAAGCTTCCAGTAGCTATTCCAACCGAGTTTTCCCGGATTATCTGACTCGGATCCGAAATTTCACCACTTTTTACGATTTCTCGATTCTGGTGATTTTCCCTAGTGGTACCCCTAGGAAAATCCGTAAAAATTCGTCAGATTCCGACGAAGCCAATTCTCGATGCGTTGTGACCGGCAAGCTTCCAGTAGCTATTCCAATCGAGTTTTCCCGAATTATTGGACTCGGATCCGAAATTTCACCACTTTTTACGATTTCTCGATTCTGGTGATTTTCCCTTCTAGGGAAATCCGTAAAAATTCGTCAGATTCCGACGAAGCCAATTCTCGATGCGTTGTGACCGGCAAGCTTCCAGTAGCTATTCCAATCGAGTTTTCCCGAATTATTGGATTCGGATCCGAAATTTCACCACTTTTTACGATTTCTCGATTCTGGTGATTTTCCCTTCTAAGGAAATCCGTAAAAATTCGTCAAATTCCGACGAAACCAATTCTCGATGCGTTGTGACCGGCAAGCTTCCAGTAGCTATTCCAATCGAGTTTTCCCGAATTATTGGACTCGGATCCGAAATTTCACCACTTTTTACGATTTCTCGATTCTGGTGATTTTCCCTTCTAGAGAAATACGTAAAAATTCGTCAGATTCCGACGAAGCCAATTCTCGATGCGTTGTGACCGGAAAGCTTCCTGTAGCTATTCCAATCGAGTTTTCCCGAATTATTGGACTCGGATACGAAATTTCACCACTTTTTACGATTTCTCGATTCTGGTGATTTTCCCTAGTGGTACCCCTAGCGAAATCCGTAAAAATTCGTCAGATTCCGACGAAACCAATTCTCGATGCGTTGTGACCGGCAAGCTTCCAGTAGCTATTCCAATCGAGTTTTCCCGAATTATTGGACTCGGATCCGAAATTTCACCACTTTTTACGATTTCTCGATTCTGGTGATTTTCCCTAGTGGTACCCCTAGCGAAATCCGTAAAAATTCGTCAGATTCCGACGAAGCCAATTCTCGATGCGTTGTGACCGGCAAGCTTCCAGTAGCTATTCCAATCGAGTTTTCCCGAATTATTGGACTCGGATCCGAAATTTCACCACTTTTTACGATTTCTCGATTCTGGTGATTTTCCCTTCTAGGGAAATCCGTAAAAATTCGTCAGATTCCGACGAAGCCAATTCTCGATGCGTTGTGACCGGCAAGCTTCCAGTAGCTATTCCAACCATGTTTTCCCGAATTATCTGACTCGGATCCGAAATTTCACCACTTTTTACGATTTCTCGATTCTGGTGATTTTCCCTAGTGGTACCCCTAGGGAAATCCGTAAAAAATCGTCAGATTCCGACGAAGCAAATTCTCGAAGCGTTGTGACCGGCAAGCTTCCAGTAGCTATTCCAACCGAGTTTTCCCGGATTATCTGACTCGGATCCGAAATTTCACCAATTTTTACGATTTCTCGATTCTGGTGATTTTCCCTAGTGGTACCCCTAGGGAAATCCGTAAAAATTCGTCAGATTCCGACGAAGCCAATTCTCGATGCGTTGTGACCGGCAAGCTTCCAGTAGCTATTCCAATCGAGTTTTCTCGAATTATTGGACTCGGATCCGAAATTTCACCACTTTTTACGATTTCTCGATTCTGGTGATTTTCCCTAGTGGTACCCCTAGGGAAATCCGTAAAAATTCGTCAGATTCCGACGAAGCCAATTCTCGATGCGTTGTGACCGGCAAGCTTCCAGTAGCTATTCCCATCGAGTTTTCCCGAATTATTGGACTCGGATCCGAAATTTCACCACTTTTTACGATTTCTCGATTCTGGTGATTTTCCCTTCTAGGGAAATCCGTAAAAATTCGTCAGATTCCGACGAAGCCAATTCTCGATGAGTTGTGACCGGCAAGCTTCCAGTAGCTATTCCAACCGAGTTTTCCCAGATTATCTGACTCAGATCCGAAATTTCACCAATTTTTACGATTTCTCGATTCTGGTGATTTTTCCTAGTGGTACTCCTAGGGAAATCCGTAAAAATTCGTCAGATTTCGACGAAGCCAATTCTCGATGCGTTGTGACCGGCAAGCTTCCAGTAGCTATTCCAATCGAGTTTTCCCGAATTATTGGACTCGGATCCGAAATTTCACCACTTTTTACGATTTCTTGATTCTGGTGATTTTCCCTTCTAGGGAAATCCGTAATAAATTCGTCAGATTCCGACGAAGCCAATTCTCGATGCGTTGTGACCGGCAAGCTTCCAGTAGCTATTCCAATCGAGTTTTACCAGATTATCTGACTCGGATCCGAAATGTCACAAATTTTTACGATTTCTCGATTCTGGTGATTTTCCCTAGTGGTACTCCTAGGGAAATCCGTAAAAATTCGTCAGATTTCGACGAAGCCAATTCTCGATGCGTTGTGACCGGCAAGCTTCCAGTAGCTATTCCAATCGAGTTTTCCCGAATTATTGGACTCGGATCCGAAATTTCACCACTTTTTACGATTTCTCGATTCTGGTGATTTTCCCTTCTAGGGAAATCCGTAAAAATTCGTCAGATTCCGACGAAGCCAATTCTCGATGCGTTGTGACCGGCAAGCTTCCAGTAGCTATTCCAATCGAGTTTTCCCGAATTATTGGACTCGGATCCAAAATTTCACCACTTTTTACGATTTCTCGATTCTAGTGATTTTCCCTTCTAGGGAAATCCGTAAAAATTCGTCAGATTCCGACGAAGCCAATTCTCGATGCGTTGTGACCGGCAAGCTTCCAGTAGCTATTTCAACCGAGTTTTCCCGGATTATCTGACTCGGCTCCGAAATTTCACGTCTTTTTACGATTTCTCGATTCTGGTGATTTTCCCTAGTGGTACCCCTAGGGAAATCCGTAAAAATTCGTCAGATTCCGACGAAGCCAATTCTCGATGCGTTGTGACCGGCAAGCTTCCAGTAGCTATTTCAACCATGTTTTTCCGGATTATCTGACTCGGATCCGAAATTTCACCACTTTTTACGATTTCTCGATTCTGGTGATTTTCCCCAGTGGTACTCCTAGGGAAATCCGTAAAAATTCGTCAGATTTCGACGAAGCCAATTCTCGATGCGTTGTGACCGGCAAGCTTCCAGTAGCTATTCCAATCGAGTTTTCCCGAATTATTGGACTCGGATCCGAAATTTCACCAATTTTTACGATTTCTCGATTCTGGTGATTTTCCCTAGTGGTACCCCTAGGGAAATCCGTAAAAATTCGTCAGATTCCGACGAAGCCAATTCTCAATGCGTTGTGACCGGCAAGCTTCCAGTAGCTATTCCAATCGAGTTTTCCCGAATTATTGAACTCGGATCCGAAATTTCACCACTTTTTACGATTTCTCGATTCTGGTGATTTTCCCTAGTGGTACCCCTAGCGAAATCCGTAAAAATTCGTCAGATTCCGACGAAGCCAATTCTCGATGCGTTGTGACCGGCAAGCTTCCAGTAGCTATTCCAATCGAGTTTTCCCGAATTATTGGACTCGGATCCGAAATTTCACCACTTTTTACGATTTCTCGATTCTGGTGATTTTCCCTTCTAGGGAAATCCGTAAAAATTCGTCAAATTCCGACGAAACCAATTCTCGATGCGTTGTGACCGGCAAGCTTCCAGTAGCTATTCCAATCGAGTTTTCCCGAATTATTGGACTCGGATCCGAAATTTCACCACTTTTTACGATTTCTCGATTCTGGTGATTTTCCCTTCTAGAGAAATACGTAAAAATTCGTCAGATTCCGACGAAGCCAATTCTCGATGCGTTGTGACCGGAAAGCTTCCAGTAGCTATTCCAATCGAGTTTTCCCGAATTATTGGACTCGGATCCAAAATTTCACCACTTTTTACGATTTCTCGATTCTGGTGATTTTCCCTAGTGGTACCCCTAGCGAAATCCGTAAAAATTCGTCAGATTCCGACGAAGCCAATTCTCGATGCGTTGTGACCGGCAAGCTTCCAGTAGCTATTCCAATCGAGTTTTCCCGAATTATTGGACTCGGATCCGAAAATTCACCACTTTTTATGATTTCTCGATTCTGGTGATTTTCCCTTCTAGGGAAATCCGTAAAAATTCGTCAGATTTCGACGAAGCCAATTCTCGATGCGTTGTGACCGGCAAGCTTCCAGTAGCTATTCCAATCGAGTTTTCCCGAATTATTGTACTCGGATCCGAAATTTCACCACTTTTTACGATTTCTCGATTCTGGTGATTTTCCCTTCTAGAGAAATCCGTAAAAATTCGTCAGATTCCGACGAAGCCAATTCTCGATGCGTTGTGACCGGCAAGCTTCCAGTAGCTATTCCAATCGAGTTTTTCCGAATTATTGGACTCGGATCCGAAATTTCACCACTTTTTACGATTTCTCGATTCTGGTGATTTTTCCTAGTGGTACTCCTAGGGAAATCCATAAAAATTCGTCAGATTTCGACGAAGCCAATTCTCGATGCGTTGTGATCGGCAAGCTTCTAGTAGCTATTCCAATCGAGTTTTCCCGAATTATTGGACTCGGATCCGAAATTTCCCCACTTTTTACGATTTCTCGATTCTGGTGATTTTCCCTTCTAGAGAAATCCGTAAAAATTCGTCAGATTCCCACGAAGCCAATTTTCGATGCGTTGTGACCGGCAAGCTTCCAGTAGCTATTCCAATCGAGTTTTCCCAAATTATTGGACTCGGATCCGAAATTTCACCACTTTTTACGATTTCTCGATTCTGGTGATTTTCCCTAGTGGTACCCCTAGGAAAATCCGTAAAAATTCGTCAGATTCCGACGAAGCCAATTCTCGATGCGTTGTGACCGGCAAGCTTCCAGTAGCTATTCCAATCAAGTTTTCCCGAATTATTGGACTCGGATCCGAAATTTCACCACTTTTTACGATTTCTCGATTCTGGTGATTTTCCCTTCTAGAGAAATCCGTAAAAATTCGTCAGATTCCGACGAAGCCAATTCTCGATGCGTTGTGACCGGCAAGCTTCCAGTAGCTATTCCAATCGAGTTTTCCCGAATTATTGGACTCGGATCCGAAATTTCACCACTTTTTACGATTTCTCGATTCTGGTGATTTTTCCTAGTGGTACCCCTAGGGAAATCCGTAAAAATTCGTCAGATTCCGACGAAGCCAATTCTCGATGCGTTGTGACCGGCAAGCTTCCAGTAGCTATTCCAATCGAGTTTTCCCGAATTATTGGACTCGGATCCGAAATTTCACCACTTTTTACGATTTCTCGATTCTGGTGATTTTCCCTAGTGGTACCCCTAGGGAAATCCGTAAAAATTCGTCAGATTCCGACGAAGCCAATTCTCGATGCGTTGTGACCGGCAAGCTTCCAGTAGCTATTCCAATCGAGTTTTCCTGAGCACCACAGGGTAATAGAGGGAATCGAGCACCAGAATGTGAGCACTGTCATAGGTACCATTGGGGTACGTGTCGGAAGATTACTGGCGCTTGTTTCAAGTGCGGGAGTATGGAGCATCGATTTGCCTTTTGCCCTAGTCGACAAGAGAACCAGAATCAGCAAGAGAGTAAGAGATCCAATGTTATCCAAAGCAACCGGGATGTGAGTCGAGCTCCGAGAGCACCATCAGAAATCGTGCAGCGACCTGGTGCTACTGAGGATCATAATCAGTTTAGAAGTTATGCAATGATTGCTAGGGATGCGACGGGTGCAGCGGGTCCTTCGGGTAAGTGTTTACATATTCAGTTTTGCCTCGTTTCGGATTTTGATAATTGAGTTGTATTCGGTAAGCGAGGAAATTTCGAGGACGAAATTTTCTTAAGGAGGGGTGAGTTGTCACACCCCATAAGTGACCTATTTGGATTTAATAATTTTATATGGACATTTAAGGACAATTTGGTATTTTATATGAGGAAAAGTGGATTAAATTGCAAGTATTAATAAAGTATTTAAATGCAGATTTTATTTAGGTGAGTAAAAAGAAATTAAAAGGGACCTATTAGAATTATGAGGATCAAATTGTAAAAGAGGGATTAAGTGGAATTGTGTCTTTGTGCATGTGTGCCAGGTGGAGGGTGAGTGTGTACGTGGGTAAGGGAAAGAAAGATCTGGGAAAAGTTTAGTTGGGTGAAAACAAAGGACTAAAGGTTTTCTCTCTTCTTGTTTTCCCTCTCACGTAAATCACATTCTACTCTCACTCTCCATTTGCTGTTCTTCTTCCCATTTTTGCATGTGTATGAGCATCTGTTTTGAGAGCTTGGGTTGTAGGTTTTGAAGCTTCAGCAGGGTAAGTAGCTACTGGTTTTCTTTTGGGTTTTAGAGATTCTGTTATTGGATGTTGATTGTGATTTTATATGTTTGGAAGCCTCTGAGGATAAAAGGAAGGAGAAAGGAAAGGGCAAGGTTGTGGATTGAGCATACAGTGGATTTTTGGACTTCATTTCCAGGTTTGGGAGTGTTTCCATTTTCTCATGTTTGGATCCTGTTTGCTGTGATATGAATGCATTTACATGTGTGTATATGAAATGTTAAAGTCATGTGTTATAGTGAATATATTTACAGTAGAAAATGAATGATACGGATATGCAATAAGATGAATGTGCTTGAATTCGAATGCAAAATGCTGGGTTAGTGACTCTCTCTGTTTTTACTGATTGTCTGTGTAAGAATGTGATTGAGTGGAGTATAAGTGCTGTAAATGTGCTCAGAAGACTACAAGGTATGTGTTTGTATGATTTGTACATGAAAAATGGATTTAGACAAATTGGGTTTTGGAATTTTGATTGCACTCTGTTTTGACGTTTTTCTGAGTTTTCTGGAAATTTTGAAGAGTGAAATTGGAGAAGATGAAGAACTGTGAGAAGAAGGTCACGTGACGTGACTGGTGGTCATGCCGTGACCCCCTTCTCGGCTGATGGTCACGAGGCGCGAAGCAGCTTCACGCCGTGACTCCTTCTTTGCTGAAGGTCACGTCGCGTGAAGCGGCATCACGCCGTGACTATCGCCCTTTTTCCTTGCGCGATTTCTTCCTCTCCTCCCAGGCGTCACGTGACGTGACTCATGGTCACGGCGTGACTGCCTTGTGGTTTTGCTTGGCGCTCGCGTGAGGCCTGCGTCACGAGACGTGACTGGAGGTCACGCCGTGACCGGCCTTCCTTGCTGCCTGTTCTTGCTTGCTCTGCGTCACGAGACGTGACCAGTGGTTACGACGTGACCGGCTTCTGTTTTTCCAAAATAGGATTTTAACTTCTGTTTTAAAGGTTTTTCAACACCTATTAAATGTATGGGTTTTTAAGATTGAAATTGCATTTTAATAATGGTTTATTGTTGAATTGTATACATGATTAATAATTAGTGTACATGATTTACACATTGTATAATTTATTTAACATAGATTAATTCAATGTGAGCTATATGTCCTCATTACCTTCAGTATTGATATTTATATATTTAAATATTCTGAATGTGATCAGTATTCAAGTATACATGAATTATAAGCTAATATAATAGGAAATTCTCATGATTTGATACATTAATTATTGAGTTGTGTCATATAAGCCTGTATAAGTCATAGTAGTGGATAAGTAAGCGCTTACTTAGGTCAGAGTGTGTGTGCAGCTGCTATATGATAAAAATGTTATATGCGGGTCCGTTTGGATCCTTGTTTCGACCATGTTTGGTCTATATGGAAATAAAGCGAGACCTCAGTTTCTATATGAAAAATACATGTTTGAGACTCATGTCTCTATATGCTTGGGATACTGTGTTCTATCAGTATCCAAATGACCGTATCCACTTCTTAGGTTTATACCAGACTAATCAGGCTACATGTTTATTTGCTATATATATGTTGAGATGTTTATTGACATGATTAAATGCATACGTTGCACCTGAATTCTTGTATATCCTGTATTAGTGTAATCAGAAAAGTATATGTGTATTCGTTAATTGCTTATGTTGTAAATATTATTATGTGATGAGATATTATATTGTATTTGTGTATTGTTCTTTTGTTTTGTTCCTCCCCACTAAGCGTTATCGCTTAGCACGGGCTTCTTTTCCCGTGCAGGTGGCGAGTGCAGTTCTGAGTCGGATATCTGCAGGTCGGCCACTAGGAGTCTGTTTGATTGAAGTTATTTTGAAGTCTTCCGCTGTAACTATTTTTGTATATGGCTTGTATTTAGCAAAGTAAATTTTTGTAAAGGAACAAGTATTCTTTTTGTATATGTAATTTCATACGAGCCTCTTTTTGTAAAACGACAGTGATATGTATATGTATATGTTAAAGGTTTTTTTTCTATAAACGATATCGATACATGTTATATGTAACCAGGATTTTAATATTAAATGATTAAAGTTTCTTTAAATCTCATTTGGTTTCCTTTTATTTATTTATACATGTGTAAATGTATATGTTTATATGTGTTTGCCCGCGTGGCACTCCGGTATCCTTCCAACGGGGATGGCGGGGTGTTACACCTCCACTGTTCACTGTCGTCTTCCTCACCTCACCTCCACCGTTTGCCCTCACCTCACCTCCACCGTTTGCGGTCTTCTTTCTCACCTTTACTGTTCACCGTCTTCTTTAGCTCCGCCACATGCATCTGTTTCTCTGCATCAGAAAGGGGTTACCACAGTTTCTTTGCACTTCCTTTACTCTCGCCATCAGCACCGGTTCTACCACCAACACCCCTTGCTCCGTTCTTCATCTTCATCATAATCTGATCACTGTTCTTAATTTACTCCGTTTTCTCTCCAAATTGGAAGGAAATATTTGAAGGGTTTGAGAGTATATTGGGAAATTCAATTTCCTTTGTTTTACTCCCACTTACTCTCTTATTTTGTAAGCCAAACGGAGAGAGTATATTGAATTTCATTTACTTTCCCTCCATTAACTCCCAATTCCATCGATACAAACAAAGAGCTAGGGATTATGATTTAGGTAAGGAAGAAAGGAAGGAATTTAGGTTTTATATATATATATATATATATATCATGATCAAAACGGTGTGTTTAACAAATTGCTATCGGATCGGTTCAGTTTTTTCAATTTTTTAATTTTAAGAATCGACCCGACCCGATAAAATCGAATAAACAATTCAATTCAAAACCGAAAAAATCGAGAACCAAAGAAACTGAACCAAAAATATCAAAATCAATTCGATTCGGTTCGATTATACACAGTGCTAATAGTATGTTTCGAAAAATTAAAAAAAAAAGTTAGAAAATTATAAATAAGAAAAAAAAATTATAATATAGTGTTAGCAGTACGCCTAATTTTGATGATCATGGATTTGGGGAAGGGGAAGAATGGAAATTAGATGGTCAACCTACTAACACCAGTTACACCAATGGTAGTGGAAGTAGTGGAGCAAGTAGGCAATTTTTTTTAAAAAAATTCTTATTTATAACATATATGTATTTTGTGAGACCTATATACTTCGCCTCGCGCTACAAAAATTTAAAATTGAAGCTCTTAGATTTTTTTTGTCAATTTTTTTATGTATTCAATTAATCTTAGAGTTGCTTACAATTTGGTGATTTTCTAACTAAATTTAAAATACAGTTGGGATTGTCAAAACACAAATCATATGTACAATAACACATATTGCATATATAACCGAATAAATATTTGCACATGCTTACAAGGGAAAAATATCAGTAACAACGCAAAAACAAACTAGAAGAACTAATGCTGCTTTAGTCAGAGCTCTGACAGAATTGCAGGAATATAATGAGATAGTTCCGCTGTAAGAGACTGAAAGCCGTTTACAAGTTGCGTGTGGAAATCCTGGTCTTCTTCTCCAATTAATCTGAAGTGCACACGTATAGCACGCTTACAAACAGCCATGAATTCTAGAAGTGCAGCAATGAGTTGTTGCAGTTCTTGCGAACGCAACCTTGTGGCAGGTTCACCAGACAAGAAGGCTGTGCAAACACTCAAGACTCCACTATTTACCTACAAGTATGCAGTTTACTGTGAGGTAAAGTAACATCTCCTTGTCCCATATCACAACAGATAATAATCGAACATTGATATGAATCAGAAATCAATTTGGACCAAGCTTCTAAAAATTAGAAACTACGAAGTTGACTGAAAAGCATGAGAGACATCAGAAACAAGTAAAACCACACTTACTTGAACAGCAACACTGCCCTGTAGGATTCTCTGCAGACTCTGGAGGCGTGGTAGTTGATCCCCTTCAGAGCTACGGGGCTCCTCAAGCTCATTTCGTAAGGCAGCTGTTCGTGTTTCAATCATCCCTATTGCATTCTCCACAGGTGAGAACTCAAGCGACTCAGATTTTATTACCAACAGCCTATTCACAAGGGCAGGGAAAGAGCCTTCAGTCTGAAGAACAGTCCTCCTTTTCCACTGGTCTTCTAGACCTCCTTGGGTTTTACCATTTTTGGTAAATGGTGTGTCAAATAAGAACCTGTCAAAGACTCGTGCACGGACACTTCCAGTGGAAAGAGAAAATATTCTTTCCCGTCTACTTCCTAAATCTTCATCTTCCATTACTGGATCAACAGCAGTTATCTGCAGGTAGCAAACATCAGGCTGCAATTCATCTGCCTTTACTTGTCTAGAATCAGGGATAATGTGCAAAGTGTGATTGCCATCCATCCTAGACTCATAAATATGACTTAACTTCTCCATTATGTCACCTAGCCGAACATCACGGGGTTCCCGGTATATATATTCCTTCCTGTCCAGCTTCCCAAATCTTTCACCATAGAATCCCACCCTATAGTATGTGGCATCAGTGAATGGGATTGGGCTTGATTCCTGCTCAAGGATTGATTCATAGATATTAGTGAGCAATGTATGACATTTAGCCAGCTGTCCATATGCCCTTCTGCTTTTATAAACCGGAATTACAAGTTCCAGAATGCTTGCACAGAAATGAAAGAGCTCAGCTTGTGAAAAAAGCTTATTTGCAAGCTGTAGATATTTAACAGCAGAATCAACAGTGAGTTTTGAAGCACCATATCCCTCCACCTCTGCAGCAGATGCCTCAGAAGAGATCTCACTGCTGAGCATTGGACAAATTTTACGTAGAGCAGTTGCATGATCTTTGGTCCAAACACCATCATTTCTAGTTACAAGTGCCTACATGCAGTTCATTAGACACAAGTTAAAGTGGAGAATAACATTATAATTTAGCAAGACATAATTAATAAGGACAACAGCAGTAAGTTCTACGTGGCACTGAAGAAAGAGAACACTAACATTATGGAACAAATAATGCAATAAAATGATTTTACATAACATTCATCGCTGGATGAGTTTGCTTCTCAAATACATACCACTAAGAAAAATAATAACCTCTCAACAACTCATGTTTCGGACAAAATTGAACCAGTAGACAAATTATCTTGAAATCAAGGACAGAAGCTCAAACTGCTTTCAATTTCCAACTACCATGGAGAATAAATAACTTAAACATTGCAAGAGTTCAACCAAACTGACAATCTTGCACATTCACAAGCTTCTGGATTATGGCAACTTACAAGTATTTTGGACAGCATCTAATAAAGATTGCATACACAGGTTGTTTAGGAATTTGTAGTTTCGAAACATCCTGTTCCAAGCAAGCAGATAAATGGATTACCTGCATTACAACGCCAGCAACAGCTACAGCACACTGTGCAGCTTCTGCCCATGACTGCATTTCCTGATGAGCATCACAAAGATGCAATAACCACATAATGTGAAGGTCGGGAACAGAAGCAAATGCCATTGCAAGTTTATAATAGCTCTCTGCTGCTGCATATCTATCTATAGTCATCACAGAAGCCTGTTTAAAAGGATGCAACACAATTTATCCAGATCAGAGCAGTAGAATTTGTAAATCAGCACGCGTCAACAACAAACAAAAAGGGAGTAGGATAAGGCAAACTTCTCCCAACAACTAAATCTTCTAAATGGTCATGGGAGATAGTAGTTACAAATCAGTGGAGTACAATCGGAGTAACAACAGACATCCCTGCTTAATTTATATACCATACTTACCAAAAGTGCATGTTCCAGACTGGCATCAAGGGCCAAAATTAGACTGTCAGAGAGATATTTCACCTCTGACCAGGACCAACGATTTTCGGCCAACTTTTCTGTTATTCCCTCTAGGGCATTTTCAGGAAGCCCACATTCCTTTAATAAGCTGGTGCTCTGATATTCATCAGCCATTTCCTCCAAGGACTTGCGAAGACGTCGTGCTTCACCACTCTCTTCCAGTGTTCCATCAGACTTCATCTGAGTCACTTGCACATCAGACATCAGCTCTGACAATGTGATGGTCAGCATGACCTGCAGCCTTGCTGTCTGCTTAAAATAATTAAAAGAGCTCTGCAAAATTGAAATAAACAATTTATGTGAGAAGAAGATAACAACGAGGACAAAAATGCTAGAGAGACTTACCCTCACAAGTATCTGGAGTCCTATGATAGCTCTTTTCCTTATGCTTTCATTTCTGAAAACAGCAAGTCGAAGAAGATGGAAAGCAACCTGCTTTAAAAAGCGATCATTCTCCCTCGCCATCAGTGTGGCCCCATGAAGATCAAAAACACTGAAGAACACAGGAAACAAAGCCTTCCAAAAGGCCAGTGGTTGATTTCGAGAGAAGATGCCCATAAATATGGATGTAATACAGTCCAGTTTTCCATAGTCTGTAGCAATGCTATGGGATGCAGCCATCAGGGAAAACTTTTCAGATATTTCCAGCACCTGAAGACTCACAGCAGCACTCAAGTTTTCTTCCCAGAGCTCCTGCAGAGAAAGAAAAAAACTTATACATGAACAGGAGCTGTTGCAGCATACATAGAGACAGACACATTAAAAGTTCCATAATAAAGTTACCAGTTTTTGTCTTAATATAGGATGCAAAGATTCTCTAAGTGCTTGGGCTGAAGCTCCAATTCTTGAGGATTGGGCCTGAGCTAGAGCTTCTCTCAAGGAATATGGTTGGCTAGGGGAGCTTAACTGGGAATTCACTCTCTGCCACAAATAACCATTATCAGGTGTTCCCTGGGTCTGCATAAGAGAAATTCAGAATTTATAGGGAGAAGTGAAAATTTAATTTCCCTAAAATTTTAAGTGGCAGGATACTAAATTGATGGCAAAACCTCCAATACAAAGAAACAACAGTTAAAATACAAGAAAGAGCTCATTGTTGAGCAGTAAATAGAAAATATCATCCATTGATGCATAAAAGTGTAAAATATCAGAAACCACAATGCCAAGAGAAAAATTTAGCTAACCCTGACTTCTTGTCGTGATGCCTCAGATAGATAGTTATTGATTGCAGGAGAAAGCCTATCAGAGTACTTGGGGGAAGAAGGTCCCTCAGTGACAGGGCTGCGAGAACTAGAGCTCATAAGCAGGCCATCAGCAGGTTTTCTGTGCTGTAAAACATGTCTCATGGAATTAGCTATAGGTGCAAAAAGAATAAGATAACAGCGACATCTAATATAGAATATCTTGAGTCCACAAATAACAATATGATACAGCACATTCACTTATATTCTCTTTGCTAAGATAGGCAGCTATAGCAAAAAATCAGAAAGCCAAAGCAGGAAAGTGGAGGTCTCTGCATCCAATATGTAACAACACCAAAAGTAGGCCACCACTCAAGGCAATAGCAACCACTGCTGAAATACAATGTAGTATAGCAGCAGGTTTTGTACCATATTTGTGCGACAAATTCAAAAGCTTATGTTAACAGGTTGAGATGGTTATACACTGCATAAACTCCCACACTTCCCTAATTCTATCAAATAGCTCTTCTCTCCTTATTGAAGCTACTGATCAGAAGTATTTTTCAATTAGGCAAATACTAACTTTAATACTTTGGACCTCTGGTGCAAGATACTTTACTGCAGACCAGACTCCACGTTTGAATCACAAAAATGGTTTAATTAACACAGAATCACCCATATACCATTACAAATATGATTTTACAATAGGTATGCAGCAGCTAAATAATTGGCCAATAATCCAGTACACCAGTCTACAACAAATAAGCCCAAAGAAAGCTAAAGTTAAATATGCATCAACCTCAAAAAGAACAAGGCATTCCTCCAAGAGTTTGAAAAACAATCTAGTTCGAGCAATGCTTTGCTGCCAGGCCTTGACAAGTGACATGTCATCCAGATTGCGCATGATTTGCAAGATAACAATTAAAACTTCGCGCTTTTCAACAGCATTCAGGTTATAGAAGACAGGCATCTCATCTAAGATCTGCAAAGGCCAAAATATAATATACTAGTTAATCCTCAAATGCTTTGCACCCGATAAGTTATTTTTAGTAAATACTACATTTTTAACTACTTTAAGAAATGGAACTAAAAAATTATTGTAATAATTAGATTTAAGTGTAAATGCAAAATAATTTGTATATTTAAAAATACAAGATGCATATAAAATAAAGATAAATAAAAGAATTTGAGGATTCATCGTACAAAACTAACTATATTTGTAACTTTATTAATATTTCCTTTTGCATCAATTGCAAATCCTATAAAATAAGTTTTATAGTTTTCTTGGTAAAATTATTTTTGTCAGATGCTAATGTATATGAACAATAAAAGAGTTGTAACTTAATACTAAAATATTTAGGCTAATTATTGAAACCATGGGAAAAAAAATCAAAATTTTACAATTTAAATAAAATCACAATATACTATCACATTTTTGAACTAGGGCACCCAGGGGTCAACATAGCATGTCTGAACCATCATAAATGCCTTCTTATTTTGTCTCCATTATGTGCTACATGCACCTTCTGTTGGACGTATTTATGTCTTATCTTGTCCAACCTTGTGTAACGACTCACCCATCTTAAAAATCACATTTCTGCCATATTCATCCTGCGAATATATACAATTTAAGTTGCCCAACACTTGCTCCCATAAACCATGGCTGGTCCAACCACCTTCAATAGAACATTCACTAACTGTGTGGGGGATCTTGTCACATATCACATGCATAGCACTTCCCGATTTTAGCATTCGTTTTTAATTCTACAGTTACATCCTCATCTATCATCCCATCATCTTGGAGAATGGAATCTAGATATTTCAATTGGCTACATCTAGGCACAACTACCACCTCTCATTTCCCATCCATCCTCTTGCTTAAGCTGAAATCACAACGTATGTCTTGCTTCTACTTAATTTCAAACTTCTGCACTCAAAAGTATCTATGCACATTTCTAACTTTTGGTCAAACTATACCACCTCTCACTTCCCCTCCATCCCTCTTACTTGAGATGAAATTACAATGCATGTGATACATCTTGCTTCTACTTAACTTAAAACTTTTGTATTCAAAAGTATCACCGTGAGTGTAGCTAGTCCGAAGACTTGATAAAGGAGGATTGCATTAAGGGGACACCAAAGTAAAATCCAGTCATGCTCTGGATATGGATTCTCTAGATTACAAACAAGAGAGAGAAGAAAAATAAAAAGTAAAAAAAGACTTCCGCACTTAGTGTTCCAATTCCTCGAACTCACTTTGAAACCCTTTACATCCATAACGTCACCAACAACTTTCAACATACTCCATCACAAGCGCCCTCAACTTCCAATTTAAAAATGGGTAGTCTATTCTTTCTTAAGGATTAATTTTGCTTCCCCACCTATCTACTCTAAGGTTGGGGGGTAGGTCCTAGTGGGAAAGTTATAGATACATTTCCAAACTTTGTATTTAGGGTACTTCACTTAATTTCCTATGCAGTTTTAGGCTTTGGCTACAACTTCACTAATTATTAAAGCAAAAAGTAACATGTATTTCTAACAAAACCATTTTGATTAGTTGAAAAGCACCTAAAAAATAGGATTACATAACAAATTCTTTGTAACCTAATAGGCCAAAATCCATAGGACCAATCATCATAGGGATGTACGGATGGTAAAAGTGGAATCCATAATCTTACAAGTTACAGGCACAACATTCATTAAAAGAACTCTTAGGAAACTTATAGTCGATTATTTCAAGAGATTTCACCACTCGTTGAAAAAAGTTGAACAGAAACAATATTAGCGCTTAGTACTTCTCAATATCTAACACAAATATAGCTCTCCATTCTCTCTTCCTCAAGAAGCCCTCAACCAAACAAATATTTTGATCAAATTCAGTTTCCTTCCAACATCCAATGCACACTCATTGCAGGCATAGAATGGTTGCATCTATTTAATGAAGTTGTGTTATGTGTTTGGTTTTGGGGTGCCAGGTGCTTCTAGCTTTGTTGTTGTGCAGAAAAAGCTCAATGGCCTAGAAGTTACCACTTGCAAAAGATGCCATTGACAATTTATGAAGGCTTTCTACTTAGAGGGTATTAGACTATGAATGTAGAATTTACGAGGTCATGTCCATCCATACTAAGTTGATGCAAGAATGTTTGACAAGGTGCATTTAAGCAATTCAATAATAATCATGCAAGTAGACAAGCATATAAACGAGTTGCTTGCTATAAATTTCATGGAAGCTTTCACTGGATAATTTCCTTGCTACAAGATATAAAAAGACTGACAAGCAAGTATGATGGTACTGGTGCAGCAGATAAACTGCTGAAATTCCCAACCAATTGACTAGAATGCTATTACATTTCAAGAGCATATTTTACACAATGCATGATAAATTATGGGATTAGGAAATATTTTATTAGGAAAGTTAAAGGTTAAACCTGGCCAATAATAGGAAAATATAGTTGGGCAATATATAATTTATCTTCAGGCTTTTGGTAACGAGCATCAAACTCGTGCTTGCACAAGAGAACTACTAACATTCTAGCTGCCTGCAAACACCAAAGAAATAATATTTTACATTGTTAGGATTATGAAAACCACTTGTGAATATTGAAACAATAAAGAAAGTAAGAGCATGTTCTGCTGTGATTTAAACAAGCAGCATTTTATATACAATTGTGACAAACTAACCTTTGATCGCTGAGATAAATCATCATGATCCCAAGTAAGGAAAAGCTCTTGTATTAAAACAGATGAAAGGTAGTTTCTGCAGTGCAAATAAGAACTCAATTAGGCAAATAGTCCTTCAAATGACTATTTCAAACAAGTACAGGAGCAGGAAAATCTTCTAGCAAAAGCAATATCAGTACTTAGGAAAGCCCAAGAAAAAGAGAGAGAGAGAGAGAGAGAGGGGTGCCACTTCAAAACGGAATTTTTATTTAATTTGTTTACAGAGGGAAGCTACTAACAACTAGGCTTATTTTGAGCCACACATACAACCCAATCTCACACCAGTTGGGCAGTAATCCCTATGAAGTGATTTAGGATATAGGGTTCTAGTAAAAGTCAATAACAGTGACCTTTAGAACACATATCCACTGGCTTAAATCCACCTAGGCAGTTTAAGATTCAAATGTACACTCTACCACTGACAAGGCCTGCCAGTAATCCACTCATGCTTGGGTCATGAGAAGGAACATCTATAACCAAAAATCATGACAATGTCACTTTTATTTAATAAGCATGACAACGAAGAGTTCACTTCTACATCAATTCGATCACCTTAATCAAGACCTAGCCAAGATTGGGTGAGACCTACTCCCCACCCACTCTTCTTATTATCTTTTCCCTCACCTTTATTCTCTTTGTGGCCTAAACTAATTATGTTGCTTGATCTAAAAAAGAAGATTAATTATGTTCCTCAAATTAGAACAATAAATAGAATAAGAAAAGCAAAAACAATTATGATAAAAGAAATAGAGAAATCGAGTATATCAAATATAATGTGCATCAAAACTAGTTGTTTGTCTAATTGTGCTTGAATAATTTGAATGATACTAACCTGTCTGAAGGGTCTCTCCCAGGCATTTCCACAAAAAGATCATGATCGCAGACAATTTGTAGAAAGGTTAGCTTGCAATCATGTAGAACTGATTGACACACGCCAGAAAATTTGTCCAAATACAAAGAAACCTAAAACAAATTGGAACAACTACAAAGTTAAATTGGAACACAGCTGGATTACAGAAATTTGGGAAGAAGCAAGATCCCTTGAAATGAAAAAAGTTTAATGGGGATTTTCCAGCAAGTATATGGGATGCACCCTCAGCTTTGACATACCTTAGTGATGCAATCTAGGAAAAAAATCTTGATCCAAATTTAATTAAGAAAATTTAGTTTTTTCCTGTTACAATTTAGATTTTGGGATCTACATGTAACTTTGGTGCAGTATCTTCTCTGGTAACTTGAGAATCCTACTTTATTCAGAAATCCTTTAGATTCCTTAAGATTTTTGCAAGTCATATTATTTAGTATTACAAGGAAATTTCAACTCTTTGATGAAGGTAAAGCAATCTTATAAGTATTTTTAGGCTTAAATGCATACATGTCCATTTAGCTTGTCAATAGTTTTGGTATTACCATCAAAATTTAATTTGTCTTGGCAATTCAAGTCAAGTTTCATATTTTTTCATTAAGGTAACCAGAACTAGATTTCCAATTGAACTTTAGCCCCTAATTTTATATGTCAACCAATTAAATTTTCTGATACTGTTCTACATTTCAAAATATGCTTAGGAATCTTTTGCCTTAGCCGGCAAATGACAAATTTGTCTAAAATTGTCACAAGAATAATCCTAATACTGACAATCAAGCAGACCATAATCAAGTCCCACATCCCTACAATCAAGCTTAGATATTTACAGGCTATTACAATCAGTACACAATCTGCAAGAATTTTATAGGCTTTAAAGAGAGAGAGAGAGAGATAAATAAATAAATAAAAAATAAAAAAACAGAACCATTGCGGCACCTATCATTAATTGCAAAAGAAAGGTCAGTTTGCTTGGACTGATGCACCTTCTTAAGGCCTTTGAAAAAATCAGGAAGGATGACTCTGACTGCTTGTTTAGGGCAGCCTGATTTTTCAAAAGCATTCCAAGTAGCTTGTGTGCATCACGTGTGAGCATTGGAGGATCAATAAATCAAGAGGGGCACCCCATTGCCTAATTTGGTGAAGAACTGAATGAGGCAAGACAAAAGCACAACTCCCAAAAGAAGATAAATTGGCAAGAGAAAAGCTCAATGTAACACCCCCATGTACCCTAGAGGAACTGGGTGTGCTACACTAAACTTATGTTAATAGCTAAATAGTTGTCAGGTTCAATTAATAGTCATAAGCCATTCTGTTCAATCTTATTTTTAAATGATAAAGTTATTCACTAGCATTCATTTACCTTATTTATAACCTTTCTATCATTACTAAACAATATTTCACATTCAAAATTACTTAACGAAGATACTATACAATTATTTGTACAAATCAAGTAATGCTTTAATATTCATTTGTTAGTAATCAAAACTTAATCATATTACTTTCAACAACTAGTATACCTACCAGAACTTCATTTAAACACTATTACATTTAACATTTTTATAACCACAATCATGCGTAATCTTATGTTAGGATTCATTTATATTGTTAATTAATTTATCATGCACGTTCATCAATTCAAAGATTAGAGACACTAATAATTTTCAATAATTTGGTTCAGACTTGGAATAAATTCCAAGCTTCTTACGTATTCCAAAAGTTGAAAATTAGAACCACGTAGTTCTACATGCCTAAATTCATTACACACTATCATTGACATATAATCATGTTAACATATAATATAAAAATTTATAATTTAAATATATAATTTAGACATATGCTTCACATACACTAATTCATTTCAATATAAATATACATATTATCAATTTGTTACTAATTAATCACTTCACTAACATAGTTATGACAGCCTGAATTCTCATTAGAGTGGATAACGGGAACACTAGATACCTCTAAGGTATCAAACAATAGATACTGAATAAACAGTATCAATAACTAGAGACACGATGGTCTCGATACACTATATGGCAGATAGGTATTAAACACTAGACTCCAAACGGTGTCATCACTAGAAGCTGCGATCACTATTCTTTATAGACATACCTATTTATCCACAACTATGTATAATTCAGACTTCATATGTAAATTTCATTCACTACTTCATACACATTACATTTATGCACGTATCCTTTCAAATCACTGCACATTCAACTTAAATCATATATCAACTATGCGTATCCATAATCATGTATATATATTCTCTTACCAGTTACACTGAAACAATATCTACTTGACATACTCATATTCTCTTAAAATGTTCGTATAATATACACAAATATCTTGAAGTTCATGTTACACATTAAGCATACAAAATCTCCTCAAGCATATGATTTATATACATAATTTTAACATACTTACATTGAATCTATTTCATTATTCCATTTAAATTCATGTAACACGAACATATTAATCCATTAATTATTAATTAACAATGTCCCACAAATATCATTATCATTTCAGTTCATTTCATAATTCGGTTGATTAACATTTTCATCTATAAATTCTGATTTTTAGAAGCCACACAGTGGTGAGGAAACCCTAACCACCGTGTAGAAAAATACACTCACATCAAAGGATGCAGAAGTGTTTTACACAGCGGGGAGGACATTCTGCCCGCCGTGAGGGTCTTCACAAGGTGTGTAGGAAAAACTGACCACCGTGTAGATCAACAAAACATCAATATTTCCTGCCTAGAACACGTTTACACGGCGGGCACAGATTCCTGACCGCCGTGTAACTGGGCAAAAACAGAAATTAAACTCTGCAGATTTTCTGTCAATTTTTCTCAATTTAATTCTCTAGTTAAGCCACATTTTTAAACTATATCTTCCTCATTACAAATAATCATCACTCATATTAGACTTGTATTTATAACATTATACCCACTTAATCCGCATCTAATTCTGTAATAAGGACAGAACTTCTTTCAGCCTTTCTAATCAAATTTCATCTAACTTTAAGACATAATTAATTTTCCATTTCTTCTGAACATTTATAAACACACTTCTTATGAAAACATAACAACTAAAATTATCTCGTTTAGAGCTTTATAACCAGAATTATACTCAGATTACCATAACCTGTTAATTAACTTTTGAAATAGAGTACCTATCACTACAATACCAAAAATTCAATAACTCTTCAATTCAACTAATCTTCATCAAATCAGTATTCATCATTTTCATGCTTATTACGAAATTCAAATCAATTCTAATCCAGCGAATACATACAATACACACAACTAAAACTGTACCTGGAAATAAGTTAACTTCCTTCCAGTCTACTCATTTGGCATTCATCCTTCCTTTTCCATTATCTTCAGATCTTTCTCCTTGATTTCAATCTTTCTCTTTCTTTCTTCAATCTCTACAGATTTTCCTCTTATTTTCTCATCTCTTCCCATCACAGATTTTTATCTTCCCCATTCTGTTGCTCCTCTTAACCAGATAAGATCAGCTTCCTCCCCCCCTTCTCTATCTACCTTTTTCTTATATATTCCATGAATATGCCTTGCTAGTTTTCTCTTCAAATCACACGTAATTTTCCACTAACACACACAGCACACTTAGTTTAATCTTATCCCATGATTATTAATTAATTAATCCTAAAATTAACTCTAATCTTACACTTTTACTCTCTAGCCACTTAATTATTTATTTCTTTCATTTAAGTCTTTTTCTGAACTTTTAAATCCTTTCAATTTAATCCCTTTTTCCACTATTAAGTATTCAAATTCCCGATTCACTACCTCTATCTTTAACTATCAAGCCATTATACATGCCTTAATTCGTCTGAGGTGTATTTTGGGTCATTACACTCAACTAATCCCAAAAGAAGATAAATTATCGCTATGAGAATTAGGTTGCTGTCTTGCAGGAATATTTTTCTCTTACTCAAATATAAAGCAGCCATTGCAAATAAAGTTAGTTATTGGCTTTGAATTACTCAAGAGGGATTATCCAAATTGTACAGATTTTAGCATTATATATTCAGATCTGGTGGCTGGACAGCAAGATAGTTTTCCCAAGTCAAGTTTAAATAATGGATACCTCTTTTGGGGAACACAGCCTATGTTTGCTGAGAACTGCTTTATGTGAACAAGTAATTCTGCAATTGCATTTTGGGCATCGAATTTGTGCTTGAGTCACCAAAAACTACATTTGAGAAGGATACCCCAGGATGCCTATCTATTTGGTTCCTTTACGAATTGAAACTTGCCCTAGTATTGACAATGAAGCTTTTGGTAAGCATATTTGCAACATACATGATGAAATTAGGGGGGACAGATTGCTCTAAGCATCGAAGGATATGTGTGTGTGTGTGTGTGTGTGTGTGTGTGTGTGTGTGTGTGTGTGTGTGTGTATCTATATATATATGGACGCTGATTTAAGGTGCAGGTTTGCAAATTTTCAAGAAGGTGACATGGTTATAACCCGCGTTAAACCTTAGCAGTTTGCAAAGGGTGCTTACAAGAAGCTTGCATTCAAGAGGAACTGGTCCCGATCATGTTTTGAAGAAAATCATAAAAAACTAATGCTTATGTTCATGAGCAGCCTGATGACATGGGATGGCTTATACCTTCATTATGATATTACTCCATATAAGGGGCATGACGGTGATATATTTAATGATGAAGTTCCCACTCGACTTCCTCTAACACCCAATCTAAGAGATCAAAATGATAATGTTCTTGATTATCAAGTGCTTTCCACTAGAGGCAGTGGTAATGAAGAGTTTCTTGCTAAATTGGGTTAGAAGCAAAATCTAACTGCACATAGATAACCAAAAAAGAGTTCCAATAACTTGCTCCTAACCTTTAGGAGCAGTTTTGGCTTTTAACTTGGGGTCAAACTTCTTAAAGCCAGGAAGAAATGTTGCAGCAGGATCTTGACTTGTTCCTCAGTCATAATGCTGCACATCAAATCTAGTAAAATTAAGAGTAGGGGCACTTTAAGAATTTCCATGTTTTGCTATAAATAATCTATTAGTCTTTTAGTCCTTCATTTTATTTATTTATTTATTCACTTATTGGCTTTCCTTATTCCACATCCTTGTTGATTTAGGGTTAGCATAAAGGTCTTGAGTTTAAAATCTTGGAAGTTTTAGGATTACTAATTCTATAAATACTCAGTCTTTAATATTTTAAGAATTTAATTAATAAGCAGGTTTCCAGCAATTTTACACAAGTTGTGTGAAACAATTTTCTACATGTGTGACATCTATGAGGTTCGAAGTGCAAATCTAAGACATTGATTGCTTTATCAAGTAAACCAGCCTATTCACAAGCTCAACCTATATTCCTAACCATCATAAAACCCTAAAATTACATACCTTACAATCACCAAGCCAATCAAGTTCAAAATCCTAGTTTCATTGAAAAGCTCATCTGCACTGTTGCATTCTGTACACTTAATGCTAAACATGTGATTTAAGACAGAGAATTCATAACGGTCTTCTCTTCTCAGTGTTATTTGTTTTCATACTTGTGAGATTTATTGCAAAATCTACCACCTCAGCACAACATCCTCATTTTTTGGGGTGTGTCATCACAGTGCTGAGATTTATTGCCAACTTCTCAACAGTGTGCTGTTCTTTGAGTTTTTAAACAGGCTATTTCATATAGTTGTTGAAAATATGGACACAAAAATTGATTTGATGAGTTAATGTCAGACCTAATAGTTTTTCTTGCTTCTTCAACATTATTGTTATACACACAGGAACAGAGCACTTCCACATACAAAAAGCTTATTGTTTCCACAAACAGATTTGTTAAAGAGAAAGCATACCAATTCAAAAACTTGGCGAGGTTCAATGATGGACAAAAGATCATAGCAAAAAAAGGCCAGACTGCTGTTCAAGCGTTTTGCCAAGCTTGAACCTTTCTTACATCGCTCATGAACTTCTGTTAGAAGGCAATCATACAGTTGCATTATGCATCTGAATACACCTTCCTTTAATTGCATTGGTGGAACATCTTCCCCTGAAACACAAAAAGTGAGAATATAATAAGGAAATATACAAGCAATTGTCCACAGATTTCACATTTCTTTTTTACATCTTTATCATCATATTGAACATGATCTCAGTTGCATCTAGTATACCTAGTGGAAGACTATGGTAGAACAGACGAGTTTGCTCCAATGCCATTGACTTGACAATGAGCTCAAGAAAAAACCAAGCCATTGCCAAAACATCATCATATACTGGCCCAACACGGTAGCCTTTGGCCTGCAAAATGATCGAGGGAAAAAGAAAATTGGAGAGGCTAAGAAAAGGGAAAAGACATATAATTGAAAATGATGAAATGAAGATTTTTCAATAACTGTAACACATGCAAAAGACATCGATCCATTATGCATTGAAATAAGACAACATATGTTTAAAAGATCAATTATAGGTTAGATTGAAATGTAATAAATGGATTTTCAGGAGAGGACACATTCCTATTCTTAGGTAGAGATGACAATATTAACATGGCATTTGTAATGTTATAAATCTTATTTTTCAGGTTGTCAATCTTTTCTTTATTAATATTATTTTGGTTTGCTAGACCTAATGAGGAATTGAGTAAGAAGAATCAAGATGTCTCATGACTAAATGCTACAAAAAGCAATGAAAGATATTGAAATAGCACACCTTACTACGAGCCAAGCTTCCCCAAACAGTATTCAAACCAGGATACACAGGAGGCTGACGACCACCAAAGTCATCAAAAGCATAATCAACATAGTTAACAAGAAAACGATTTCGTTCAGCATCATCAACTGATTCCTGCTGCACCCTACAAAATGAACTTCCATGTCCTTTTAGTGACCAAATCCAAAGAAGCAATTTGATGCTTTTACACCTCATGGCATTTTCCAAGATGTATTGGTCAAATATAGTAAACAATGACTTCACATATGTAGTGGTAAAGGAACTAAATTGAAGAATTTACAGCTCCCTAAACTAAACCAATAAAATTCTTTTATGATAATGTGTATATTCTTTTGGTTAAATCCAATACCAACACAATCTAATACGCAATAAAGCCAAAGGAAATCAGGAATAAATGCATGCACTTGCAATTCTAATGGAAAAATTAACTCTAGAAATAGAAAAGAGAACTAAAAATAGGAAATAAAATATGTAAAAACTTATTTTCTACTTGTAAAAAAAGCCCATAATTTTCCAAATTATATTGTCCAAATAAGAATTGGCTGTATTTTTGAATTATAGATTTAACAACCAAGCACTTTATGCTTAGATTTACATAGACTACAGATGAACAAATCAAGATTTTTGACACAGTAGTGAAACACTCAAAAGTTTGCCAAATAAAAATTAATATTTTGTGTATCTTATAGAGCAATTCTAATTTGGCCCATGTAAACGGATGAATGTAGGTGAAAAGCATACCTAGTTAAGATATTGACCATAGCTCTGAAGGCTGCAACCTGAATGATAAGAACAACAGAAAGGATGAGATGACAGCAAACGGTCAGAAAACCAGGTACAGCAGAAATTTGAAAAGGAAAACACACACACACACACGCTGTATGCCTGAGGAAAGATACTGCCACAACTACTTAAAATCAATTGAGACGAAAATCGATCGATTGAGACGCATATCAACTACATCAATAACAAGAACTATTGAAAAGGCCCCTTTCAAACCAGAGGATGTACCTGTAGAGTTTCTCCACCACTGCCTATAAGATGCAGAAGCATATTCAAAATTGGATGGAGAAACTGTAGCAATGCAGTAGAATCAACATTCTTTAGACTGTTTATGGCCTGCATATCATCAGTAAAACAGTATCAAATGCTCTCCATTCATTTACACTGTAATCATTGCCTAGGCTGTAATCACTGCTTGCAATACAAGATTAATAACAGTCCAAATTAGCATTTTAATCAAAGGGCTTCACATTAAAATGTCTATAAATAGACTGAAAGTTGTATAAATATAGAAATCTTTCAAATAATATATAAAAAATCATAATAACAAACCTTCACTAATTTGGTAATAAATTAACTTAAATGTCAAATTTTGTCCACTAAAAACTTTACCTCTTACTGTTTTAATGTGTAATACAAAATATTTATATGGCATATAATGAATAAATTCCTAGATGAAGTTATACTGTATGTCGTATAGATTTTAGAAAATAGTGTCAGACCACACCTTATGAATATAAAGGAGGAGGTCTGAATATTATTGATTTATGAATAAATTAGAATAATACCTCCAGAAGTTCAGAACCCCAAGGTGGACTTGTTCGAAGAGTGTGCCTATCATATTCAAGGAAAAAATCTCTAATGCGCTCATTTATAGGGTACAAAGAAGAACAAAGTCTCAACCGTAATTTAAAAACATTTTTTCCATCTTCCAAGTAGTCCAGCCTCTCCTGCCAAAAATGACAAATAACTGGCATGTTCAGCAACATGACTTTCTATCTAACAGAGTTAGGATAAAGCCATCAGTTAACATTAGCATCCAAAAACGTTTAAAGTACAGAGACAGTTGTCATCATAGAACAAGAAATTGATCATCCATCACTATAAAACAACACCAATAAATAAACAAATAATCAAGATGGTAAACATGGTTCAAAAAAGAAAAAATAAAAAGAAGAATAAAATAAGACAATGAAACTAGAAACAATCAATATAGATAATATGTTTAGAGAATTTACTGTTTAAACACACCTTGCCAATATCCTGAAGATAATGCGGAACCAGCTCTCTCATGATTGGTAAAGAAATTTCAGATCTAGACCTGAAAAGAAATAGCATATTGTACTTCTTAGGTGCATATTGGCCAATAATTATACTTGCAACAAATATGGCAATCTCTGCAAATTTAACAAGTATATAATTGCAAGTGAAAATGTAACAGTCAAAACCTAGTAGTGAGCTTGTTACGCTTATGAGTGTACAACTGGTGTAATTAAGAAGATTAGATGATGGCTAGCTGTTGTAATTAAAAGATTAGGTGTTAGGTGGTAGTTAGAAATTAACTAGTACTTATAATTACTTAACTATGTATAAATACTACTTGTATTCAGAAAATAATGTAAGATTAAGGAGATTCACTGTTCTTGTACCTTAGCCTTCTAAATTTCAGAACTATATCACAGTGCAAAACATTTCTTAGCAAAGCAACTATCTAGTTTGCCTTTTTTAATTCTGCAGAATGAATCAGGCAACAAGGAACTCATCAAAGGAAGCCAAAGAATTTCTTCTGGAATCTTATTTTTCAAAAAAGAGATGCAGATCAAATAGGGCAAAGAAGAGAGATTATATCTCAAACTATAATCTAAGAACATGCCTTGGCTGGTTCCATAACTATGCATATCAAATACTATTTTATCAAAGGATAATCTTCTTTAATCCCGCTAGCTAGCGCTCCTATATCTGTCCTAATGACTAAAGTTCAAGCATGCACTAATTCACAAATAAGATAGTTCTGCAGCACATATTCTATGCAATGAACTATAAAAGTGAATGGCCCACTCAATTGAAAAAATGACACAAGTAACCAAAAAAAAACGATACCACTGTATTGTTAGTATTTCTAAGAATAAATAAAAAAGACAAAATTTACAGCTATTTACATACTGAGCATGTGTAGATAATAGAAGTGCTGCATATCCAATTACCACCTGAGAAAGAAAAATGGAAGGAGCTTATGTTCAAGAGGATACACACCACAACCTTGCAGAAGCCTCAGAAAATGAGTAGTGGAGCACTGATATGGTTTAAAATTAATGAAAAACTTAGAAATTAGATCATTACAATTAAATCTGAACAGCAGTCAGTCCGCTCAGCAGAATCCAGCTCTATAGAGATGGGCCACAAGAATATGACATGTACTCTATAAAAATTAATATAACTAGAAAGAATTTTTTGAAAACCATTTTTTGACAATATAAAGGAAGAAAGGGTTTAAATTTCCTCTCAACTTAGCTTCAAAGTACCAACACAAATAAACCACCTAAGTTATCACTGATCAAGTTCTATATAGCAACCAATATCCTACAATGATCTAACCAAAAACTTGTTTGCCAGCTATTCAAGTCTCATAATCAACATTATAACAAACTTACGATAACTACCTTTCTTTAAAAAACAAATAACATTCTGAAACTTGACAATGTTATGATAAAGGAATCAGGTAAATGTTAAATAAAGATGAGAAAATAACTCCCTTGTTTATTAACAAAAATCCAAATGACTTTTGATAAATTCAAGGCCAGTGAATTTATTATTATAGGATTCATTTCTCAACATCAGAAAATATGTGCCAACATAGTTGACCTGAGTTTGCTCCATTCTTTGTTCCTGTGAAAGTTTTATCTGCACCGCCACCTTCAGGTTTAAATATTTCATTTTTTTTCTTTCCTAACTTGAAAGGAGGATTAAATATGACAGCTTATTATTTAGAAAGATATATATCTTGCCACAAGTCAAGAATGGCAAGAAAAAACACCTCCAGAAGATACCAAGTACTTGAACCACACAAATAACTTACATTCGACAAAGGCTTTATAGTTATAAAAACGAACATGTCATTCCCCGTAGCCCCTCATGAAAAATAGGATTCCACTAACAGTGCTATAGAAAATAAAACTATTTGCAAGCATGCGTCATATATGTCGAGATATGAAAAACGTTACAAATGACTTACTGGTTTTGGAGCTTCCAACTTAGTTTGAAGATCAACATGGAAGAAAGTGAACAAGAGGTGATGCAATGGTGTCCAGGTAGCAGGAAGCGAAAGTTTAATCTCGTCATGGTAGCAAGCCACTCTAGTCCCAACCGCAACCTGTGTGTGAGCCCACTTTTGAAGCAATGCTCCTGGTTCCCTTGGATACAATGCCTGATAACATCAGACCCCACATTAAATAAATAAAATGAAATTCCTAATGCAGATTGTTTCAATGACTAACAATAGTCACACATCACCTCCAAAGGCTGCCTTCGAACATCTGCATCATCCTTTCTTAGATCAACTCGTATGAACAAATTCCTCTTCCGACTCAAAGTAACACTTAAAGGATACACATACAAGCAATGAAAAAGCTGCAAGAAAGGCTCATTTCGCATTGTTGTACGGAAGTCAAATGCTTGGAACTGCATGTCAATTAACAGAGCCATTTAGACTTGCAATTCAATTTTCACTTTTACGAAACAAGCCATAAGAACACAATAAGAGAACACAGCGAAGGCATAACCTGTTCACTAAAACACAGTAAGCAAACTAACAAAGTTTTTACAACTAAAAGAACATCATATTTTAATACTTATAGTAGCACGAGATAGAAAATATTGTTATTGTCGTCTGTGATCAGGATGGCCCACATTGGCCAAAGAGGCTGAAGAGATAGAAATGGTCGGTAACTTGGCAGATATAATTGGGGCAAACATATTTAGTTCCCAAGTCATCTTATTTTGTCCACAAATTTGAGGTCCAGAGAATGAATCCCCATTTCAAATACATGGAGTCATTTTCCTTAAATTTTGCTTAGCCTTTCTTAACTACGAAAAATGTTTCTAACTTTTTTTTTTCTGGGTGCCGCAAAATGCGGACGGACGATAAAGGGGTCTAGTTACAGATTTTGAAAATAAAATCCACCACCATGTTACAGGGAAGCATAAGACTTGCAAATGCACTAAATGAACCATGTTTCTTACAAAGTTAATGTCAATATCTTAAGCGATAGCCACATTGAGGCCTAAAATAGTAAAGAAAGGAGATGCACTTACATCATCAACACTAATGTCAGGGTATCCACTGGCACCCAGACTTTCTTTTCCATCAAAGCTTTTCCATCTAGAGCTGCTGGTTTGAGGACAGTCGGAACCATTACTGGGACATATTGGGAATGTGGAATCATTACCCTGATCTCCGGGATCAACAGATTCATTTGTCATGCTGCCACCTTCAGACAGGTTTTCCAAGTCACAATAGCCTGTAGGGTGCTTCTCAATTTCTAGTCTGAGAATACCTTTAACAGGTTTATGAACCTTGCGCTTTGGATCCTGTAGATTGAAAACAAAATTCATTCATTTTCAAATCCGAACCAAGAACATAAAGTTTCTATTACTTTGGAAAAAAATAAAATAAAAATAATTCAAAATATAAAAAGCAGGGGATGGAAAATGGAAAACAAGATGATACAGTAATAATGCATCATTATACCAATGTAAAAAAAAAAAATGTCAGCTAATAAATGATGGGATTATTGTTAAGATTTCAAATACTTCAAGCTTGCCACATTAAGCAACACTAGAACAATAGCATAAGGCACTATTCTCAGAAGAAAAGAAGGGAAGAAGAATCAGAAAAACAAATTTACACGGCAACAAATTTGAAGAAAGACAACTTAGGTCAAAAATATTATTCAAGTAAAGCATGTGTCCTAATTTGGTCCCAAATTGCTCAAGTACATGGTCAAATCATTAATAAACATATATAAGAAGCACATTTGCAAGTACAAGAGAAGCAAAGTAAAGGGAACATATATATATATATATATATATTCTTTTTTTACATCTAGTATAACCAATCAATCAGGAGGCAAGTTTTGTGATGCCAATGATTATATCTTGGTTAAATTGCTTTATTCCCTTCTCAACATCACCTTGATGCATATTCTATTTCCTTCAGCATCCACATCAAAGAGTGCATAAGTGATGGAGAAGTGCCTTTGTTGACACATATAGAACATGGCATTTTTCTAACTGAATGCAGAGCTCATAATTACAGGAAGCATGAACTCAACCTCAAAAAACAATTACATGTACAGGAACTTCCCATCCAATTAGGCCACAGATTAACCATAATATTTCATTGGTTCTAATAATGGAAGACTTTTCTTGACTCATATTACTTCTAAATCATGCGACGCAACACAATCCTTCACTTAACTGATCTTACCTCAGGGATCATTTACTTAAAATGAAGAATCCAGATAGGCCAAAAGGTGCATCAAGTAAAAGAAAATGTATTTCCTATGTAGATCATATGCATTAGAACCTAGTTAATCTAGGTTACAAATTTAAAAATCTCAAATTGTTTACCTATGTTTCTGGCTTTAAATCTTCTAAATCAACCCATCAACCCAAGTGAAATTTTAGTGGCAAGCGCATAAATAAAAGCAGAATATTTGATTTGAACTCAATGAAATTTTCTGAGAGTTTGCTAAAGTCAGTGGCAAGAGTAAACAAACAACTGCTAATATATGTCATAGACAAACAAAAATGGAATCAAGGGCAAAAAGGTAGTATATTAAGAACGAGCCATGAAGCATACATAAGCTATCAAATGAGAAGCACAAACAGGGTAATATACTAATATGCGAATAAGAATCCAGTTGCAAAAGACGGGTTTACAACATTGTCACCGGAATTTCTGGAAAATAAAGCAAAACTCAGAAGCTTTCGACCAAATAAATTAAAAATTGATATTCAAGAGCAACTACACTTACTAGTATAAAGAATATATATGAATCCAACAAGAACCATTATGTATCACATGATAGAAGCACCACCACAAATGCCTTTAATAACAAACAATTTATGGTAATAATTGTCTCTATATCCATCGATAGATATAGACTCTCCTCCTAGAAGGATTTGCAGTCATATATTCAAATTAAGTTTAACCTCATCAGCTGCTCTAAAAATAGTGAAAGCAGATTGACAGCTGGGATGAATAGCAGAAACAAAGAAGCAGATAAGAAGCCCAGCCTTCAAACAATAATTTAACCAACAAATTAAAATTTGCAAAAACAATAAAAGAACTCATAAGGATATTAAACTCAAGACAAAACTTGCTGCACCTGAAGCGAGTCCTCTGTATAGCTTTCTTTAACTTTATTTAAGTTTGATATTTCAACAATAACTGAGCTTCCACCTGAGTAACCTAACTTCCCATCCAATGTGATATTTGCTACAGGCTCAAATACACCCTCAAGGGAACTTGAGCCAGATACACTTGGAGCAAGTGGGCTGCTAGGGGAAGCAGGTCCTCCAGAACTCGCACCGACACTGTTATCAAATAATGGAACAACAGCCCAGGCAAAAGACTGTCTATAAGGCATTAGTCGAGACCACACCTGCACTTTCTGCCTCTCTCTCTCACTTAAGTGCACCTGCTCATATAGAAGGAAGATCAAATAAGTTATTCTGGAGTTTCTTTAATAGATGAGCTAATTCACAGAAATCATACCTGCTAACACAAAAAGTAAAATATGCTTATTCTAGACACCTAAAAGCTATTATATTCTTGACCAACACTTATTTCTTTATTATTACAATGCTAAAAAGACAGATTCATACTACACATGCTGAGAGAGCATCCAAGTTAAATTATGGTTACAGTATTTTAGGGTGTGCTCACTTACAGAATTGGAATTGTTTTTAAGACCCAAAAAAAAAACTACTTTTCACAGAAAACGAGAACAGAAATCATGTTTTTGTACATGTTTTCCTAAATAGAAAACTAAAAATAGTTTTTTCAGTTTTATTAACTTAAAGAAGAAAGTGCAAAACAGATTTAAGACATTGTCCAAAATTTTCCTTTATAAATAAGAGACTAATTTTCCAAAATTCTCTATTGAAAACTCGGTATCTCTCCAAAGTGATGTCAAAAACTTAAAATAATATCTCACTTTGAATGCAACCAGCCAACTTTTTCTTTTGAAATTCTCCACTCCCTTCCCTCTGGGTATTTCCCTCCCTTTCCACCGCCACTCTTTCTGTCATGCTTGTTACCCCTTCCTCAACCTCATTTGGTGCTGCTCTCAAATCTTAATAAAATGATGAAGGCTTCCTTAGTGACAATTACTGCCCCTATATTTTGTTTTTTTAATCTACATCTTTCAATTTGCACTTTTTCTTTGTTTCTCTCCATGAGTATTGATTTTCTTAAGATAATTTGTGCCCAGGTTTTTCATTTTTATTCAACCCAAATTAAAACCAAGCTGCCCTCTCTAATCAACCATAGGATCTAGATCCCATTTGATTAAATTTCTTGACGGAGATCTAATATGTCTAAAAGTTGACATGATTCAAGTAAAAACTATTTGTTATGCTTTTGTTTTCATAACTTTTCTTTTTTCTTCTTGTCAATTATACTTTTCCTGTTACGATATGGGTGGTTGACACCTAGGAAATTTTCATTCTGTTTTTCCTGTAGGGAGGTTGGAGTAAATAGTACATGAGGTTAATAGCAGAAGAAGAGATTTTGATGAAATTTATAATGAAGGACAGTCTTGGCACTGAACCAAAACCCTGATGGTTCTTTTTTGTTTCTAAGCTATGGTCAATAGAGACAAAGGTTGAAGGAGAAACAATTAGTGTTATTAAATAGAGTTGGCTGAGATGCAGAGATTGGTTAAGCACTTGACCCTGGGTGTTCGGATTCAAGAAAATCTGGGGATTGAAGAGAGAGTTCAAGACAGAAACTCTTTTCATGAAGCTGACCTACAAATTGGGTGGAATGAGGTGGAATCCAAGAGCAACTACTACATGGTCTACATTTGAATGGAGGAATGAGGATTGAGTAACTGATATATATATATATATATATATATATATATATATAAGAAAAAATACATGCAAAGGATTACCTAGATTGGGAAACTAGGTCAGAGAACAACTTTGAATGGAAACCCATGGCTAAAAAACTGAAGGTGCTTTTTGTGAAGCTTAAATTGAAGTCTACTGCACTCTAATGGTAGAAAAGCAACAATGCAAGCTTAAAATCAGCACTTGAGATGAAAACTAAGCTATAGACAAAAGTTTTGTTATGGATTGTACAGTGAAATTGTTTGAAGAAAAAAACATATGCTGCAATTCAAGTTGTTCTATCTGAAAGTAATAAAAAATTACTTGTTACCTTGTGACGCAAAAGCATTTTCTATAGTACTCCAAGTCAAAATAGGATTTTGAATATTTTGATCTTCCTTTAAAGTTTTCCTTTCTCTTTCATCATTATTTAGTGCATTGTTTTATTTTGAATATTTGAAATAGGATGCACCATGGATTTGTTCGAGAATGAATGTTGTTTTTCAAAGACAGCAAAGGGATTGAGTACTTTCTTTTTTTTTCCGAGGAGAGAGAGAATTTAGTACTTTCTGGGTGTGTTGGTAAAATTGTAGGTTTTTTATTTTTGTTTCTAAAATCTAAAAACTATTTTTAGTTTTTGTTATTTATTTTTTAAAAAATTATTTTATATATTTAAAAATTTTATCATATTTTTTAAATTATTCATATATATTTTTTAATTGTTCATGTACATTATAATAATGGCTTTGATTGTAGGAGTGACAGGAGCGACGGTGTCGTTGTGGTGGTAGCGGACGGCAGCGTGATGCGGCAACAACGGCGGTGGTGGAGGCGGCAGCAACGGTAGTGGTGGAGGCGGCGACAGCATCGTGGTGGAAGAGGTGACAATGGCGTAGTGGTGGGGCGTCAATAGCATAGTGATGGTGGAGGCTGCCGGTGGTAGCAGAGGCGGCGGCGGCAGCATGGTGGTGGCGGAAGCGGCAGCGGCATGGTGATGGAGGCAGCGGCAGCGGCAACTTGGTGGTAATGGTGGTGGAGGCGACAGTGGTGGTAATAGAGGCAGTGGCAACGTGGTGGTGGTGGAAGCAACAATAGTGTGGTGGCCGTTACCGTGATGGTGGAGATGGTATCAGTGTCGCGGTGGAGGTGGCAGCGGCGGCGTGGTGGTGGTGGTGCGACGGCGGCGGCATGGCAGTGGTGGAGGCAGCGGCGGCGTGGTGGTGGAGGCAGCGGCGACGGCAGCGTGGTGGTGGAGGCAGCATGGTGGCAGCGCAGGCAGGTGGTGGTGGTGGCGGCGGCGTGGTGGTGATGGAGGCGGCGTGGTGGCGCTGGGGCATGGTGGTGGCTGAGGCGTGGTGGTAGCAACAGCAGCGCGGCAACAATGGTGGCGGTGTGGTGGTAATAAAGATAAAATAGCAAAATTCTAAAAACATAAGTTGTTGTTGATTGTTTCTCAAAAATGGCTCATTTATTCCATGTTCTAAAACCTTTAATGGAACTCATATTGCTGAGCTATTCTATGGAGAGGTTGTGAGACAGCATGGTTTTCCAACTTTTGTTGAACTCATCAATATACATCCCATGCATCATGAAAGAATTTCTACGTATCCTCAATATCTAACACATTTAAGAAATTATATAATGGGAGCCTCAATGACTTCAGCAAAAAGAAGAGGGAGAGAGAATAGTTAAAAACACATACAAATAAATAAAATCACACAAGTATCAATCAAGGCAATACTGCTAGAAATCAAATGCAAAATAGCAAGAAGATATGTTCACATCAACCAACATATAAATATAAAATTTTAATAGGACGTACAGGTTCTTTACGTGAATAAACAGAAGGAGTGACCCCTCCTTCTTCTGTGGCAGGCTTCTCTAGCTGGATCAGCAAACAAATTGATGACGACGGGGAATCCAAATAGAAAACTCCATGAGGTTCATATGAAAGTTTGGCCTGGAAGATAAAGAACAGAACTACAATTAAGAACTTAAAAAACAAAGGCCAATGAAAAAAATGAGTTTAACTGTTTCAAAAAGGAGAAGGACACAAAAAAGAATGTGACACCATGTCAATTTAAATTAATATGGCCTTAAAAAACCTAAGGCCTCAAAAGATTTAGAATCCCAATTTTAACCCCAATAAAAAAATTTTTGCTTCAAAGTCTCACCAATTTCTCAATGATAAATGATATGTTTTTAAAAAGTTATTGTGAAGCAAAATCAGTTTACATGGACATTACACAAGATGCAACGCATTTAGCTTTAACTTTAAAACTTCAGTCTAAAACCCTAATATGATAACAATTGTACTAAGTCATTATTAATGTTCTTTGTATAACATCAAACCAACATCGTCAACCATATATAAGAAATAAAATAAACTAAAATACAAAACCTACGAGGGTTTGAAGTGATATACTTAAATTGTTCAAGTTTGTTATGATAAATTTGAAACATTAGCACCTCAATTGAAACAAACTCCACCATACAATATATATTTCTGCAATTTCCATAAGACGAAAAATGCTTATTGATTTGTAGCTTACATCTTTTGTCCATAGGCAGCACTGAAAATGAAAGTCCTCTGATAACTTTTCTCTTCTCTCCTTATTGTATATGCAAATAGTACCATAGAATGGCTCTGAAATACAAAATTCTAAGTCAATAACAAAAAATTATAAGAAAATAAAATAAGTAATATGAAATTAAATTTTGTTTGTCTACATATATATGTCTAGCAACAAAACGTGGATGCAATATAAAAGTATTAATGTTTAAAAATTTGCTTAGTGTTTATCTGGTTCATGTAAGAAGTGGAAAGCATGCCTTAATAATTGTCTCTTTTCTTCAACTCTTATGTTGCTTCAACAAAATGACAAATAAATGTCAGTTTTTTCACTTTAGGCCAATTTTAACAGTCTTAGAAGAGAGGTGTTACACCACCTCAGTTTTTTACACAATTGAAAATCACACGCATACAAGATAAGAAGAGAGGTTTCACACCACATCAGTTTTCTGCACAATTCAAAATCTGTCCCCTCTCTGTCGCACACATACACAATCAGAAAATTAGCCACTAGTTCAGCAACATGGTTATTCACTCACCAATTAGTCCTGCTTGAAATGAAAGGGACAGTACTTTTACCGAGATCTTCAATCCCCTGAGAACATTTCATTCCCAAAGAAATAAGAAGTAGAAAATCATGGAGAAATCATAATTAATTACAAACAAAAAAAGATGACAACAGACCTGCCAAATGGTCCCATCGCCGTCTCTGGAATCCTTTGGCCAAATATTGCCGATCTCTCATTTTCCCAGTCAAAAGCTGGTTCATATGCAGGAGAGGAGAAAGACCAAATGCTGCAAACACATTTTTCATGAGAAAGAGGATAGGGAATGAATGAAATAAGGAAAAAAAAAAGGTCCCAAAGAGCATTGAACTCATTAAGAACGATAACAGATCACACAAGAGAGTTAGACTTATGAAATCAATAAAAGTAAAGTTACAACCAGTTGCAACCTTTGGAACATGTGACTGTGACAATTCAGTGTTGGCCTCTGTTAACTGCCTCCCGGAAGTACTTGGGGTGTCATCATCAGTAGTATCTTCAGCTTTCGATCGTCTTGAATTGGCAAGCTGCAGTTCTGTAGAAATATAGAACAAACGTCATAAAAAGTTAAGGATCTTAACAGAAATAACACAGATTGAACTCATCTTGATATGTTTATAGGTAATTCAATAAACTAGCAAATGCAAATATTCGTGGAATATCCTTCAAGGCATATGAAACACACAAAATAATATAGGTGGAATATCCTTGGCATTCAGTGTCGAGGTAAAAGGAGAGAAAAAAAGGGACATCGAAACATTACCCGTCTCGATATCAGTATCAGGTCCTTCAAAAATCTGGTTTTGAAAAGATACTGGAGCAGTGCTTTCGAAGTGGCCATACTTATTTTCATCCTTAACCCAATCAGTTCCATAGCATTGAACAAGTTCATTAAGATGGGGCCACTGGTCAAGATTTTCATCAAGCTGGGAAAAAAAAGGTAGTGTAAAAAACCTCGTTAGTAAAGCCCTGTGCTACAGCCAAACTGAGCAATTAAGCATTTCAAATTTCATATTTATGGTCCTCAGTAGTCAGATGCCAGTCCAGAATAATTTCATGTTGAAATGGCAAGTAAACTAAGCTTATCAGAACACGCAATGAGAAGATACTACAGAAAAGAAACAAAAAATAATAAAATTAAATGGCAGTGATTACAATACTGGCGGACTTCCCCATGATAAACCTGCTAACTTTTTTCAGGCTGCATCTAAGTTATCAATATGCCATGCTGATTACCACACAATCAAACCTTTCTACACTCAATTTCTATCTCTGCAGAAATCCTTAGACAAGCTTATGGCTATATATCAACTGCCTTAAGCAAACATACATTTCAAGGGAATAGAAAAAAAAAACTGATAAAATTATGTTTGGGAGGAAGAATTTAAGTTCATGAGCGAAGAAGCTGAGGCATTCGTCCAGCCCATACATGTAATTTTAACATGTGAGAGGACCATCCGTCATAAATCTAAAGTTAGATTCCATATGAAAAACCTTCACGAATTAAATTGTTGTTCCCAGTGCACGCCCAACTTGCCTATACAGTAATGTATCGGTACAAATTTAGCGCATAAATTGAGCAAAGGGATTTTGTGCAGGCTTTGATCGAAACCATAACATCAACAACGAGCAAGTTTCTCATTTCATCATTTAGAAACTGCAGTGTGTGAAGAATTTGTAGATATTTATCAACAAACTCGGAATGCAATCATGGAGGGAAGGCATGGCAACAGCAATAGGGTCCAACATACATCTGTGCCATGAATATTAAACCAGCAGATGAAGTTAAGAGAAAAATTGAAGTTTCAAATAAAGCAAATAACAGAAATCCGATTTGCTTGCAAACTTCAAATTCTCCTTTAACTAGTAAACTGACTAGAAACAGAATTCCAAAGGTAAAGCAATAGTATAGTAGTACTTCCACTTACCAATGGGTCCAATTTGAGCCGAGCAAGTGATTGACGAGGTATTCTGCGGAAACGCTGGCCAGCATTGATACTACCGTTATTATCCATCTATACAACAGCAGCAACCTCCTTGAGAAACACAGATATCACAACTAACTCTGTCGATCTATTTGGACCAGAGTAAATTGTAATGTATCAAGAACAAAGAAAAGAAAATGGAACAGCAAGAATGTATGACATATCTGGTAGATCTGAAAATAGTGAGTTGGATTTTGAGAGAGGGAACAACTTACCTAACTTAAATAGAGACAGTGAACAGAAAAATTTCAGTTGATTTACCGCTATAGAAAAGTCCAAATAAAAACCACGAATGCAAGAAAGAAATTAACAGGAAAGAGCACTGACAACCCTAAAAGAAGAGCAAAAGCTCGGAGAGAGCAAAACCCAGGAGGTACAGGAGTCAAAATGAAGTAAAAACAAAATGATAGCAAGGAAATAGCTAAACGTCGACGTACTGCTTCTTTGGGAAGTAAAACAGAAAAGAAAAATAGTATAAGAAAAGTAAATGGAGGAAATCCGACATTGGAAATAAAGAAGAGACTGAGGAGTTTATATTCTATTTATATTTTGAATTTTAATAAAAAAATTAAAATTCAAAATATAAATTCTATTTTTTGTTTTAATAATTCGAATTATTAATATTTAATTGTTAATATATCTAATTATTAATATTCTAATTATTAATATAAGAATCAATATATTTTACCTATACTTAGGTTAATTATGTGGGTGTTCACTCAACTTTTACAATGATAACACAGTATTTCATTTGTAATTAAAAAATAATTCATTTATTATTTTGTAATAGAAAAATTACAATGGCAAAAAAAATTGTATTTTTTGACTATCGATGCGTGATTTTTACCAAAAAAACGATTTGCCACGTCGGTATCTTATTGGATCTAACATGGCATTATGGCAAAAAAAAAAAACAAAAACAAAATCAGAACTTTTTTTACTGCATCTCTTTATCGTTCTTGTAACACCCTTATATGACTGTAGTGTACGTACGATGATCGGTTGTCACAATATTACTGGATAGTTCAGTGGTAAATGATACACCGGCTCGCATTGGCGCTGCAGATATTGTCCGCTTTGGGCTGAACTCTCACGATTTTATTTCTGGAGTGCTGCCTCAAAAGGTTTCTGCAGGGAGAAGGTGTTCACGGCCTTATAAGAACCGCTTCCAACTCTTTTTCAATCGATATGGGATAGGATACTATTCCCCCTCCCGAGTAGACGTTTTCGGGTTTAAAGCCCTCGTCTCTCAATGAAAGTACTAAATGATACACCGGTTCACGTTGGCGCTGCAGATATTGTCCGCTTTGGTCTGGACCCTTACGGTTTTGTTTCTGTGGTGCTGCCCCAAAAGACATCTGCAGGGAGAAGGTGTTCACGGCCTTATAAGTACTGCTTCCAACTCTTTTTCAACCGATGTGGGATAGGAGATAGCGATATTATCAATAAAAAAAAAAAATTCTCAAAACATAAATAACATTCATAAATATATAACATAACAACAATTCAAACATGGTCAAATCTAAACATTACGCTTATACAACCCATAAATTATGAACCTGTCCATACAAGATCTCTGTACACCAACTATGTACATATATATGCCATGCCTACTCCTTATTCTTGCTTCTCCACTGTCCTCGATTGTCTTGTGGAGTTTTGATCTCTTTAAATCTTCTCTTTTTCCATAGCCTATGCACAGTCAACAAAAACTACCCGTTGAGCATTGAAATGTGTACATATCCCAAACTTTTCATAATCAAACACACGCATACATACACAACCAGGTATTCTTATATATGTACTATTTGGACATTAATTAATTTATTTAACGGAACTTTTTTATAAATAATATGTTTTTAAAAAATAATTAGAGTTTTAGGAGGTTGTAGACAAATATTTTAGAATATAGGGTGTTTTACCCATTTCTTTAGCACACGGTTGTAGAAATAGAACCCCTCTTTTTCTTTTTTTGTGGGCAGCTTTTTCAAATGGAAAAGTTGTACCCGTCATCTTTTCCATTTTAAAACTAATATAATAAAAATCAATACATTTTTAAATTCGTAAAATGCATAAATTGCATACATTTTTAATACATTTTAATACATTTAGGAAGTTAGCAAAAAAGGAAAATTTCATAAATTTATTTGATAAAAGATTAAATACATTTTTAATAACATAGAATTTAATAAACTAAACTATTTTGAGTTTAAATTTAAAAAGATGATTTTACAAAATAGTTGTACATAATTACCACCCACCTAGAATTCCAAAAGAAGCATGATCCAAAACTCGAAAAACGAGCTACTCACTATATGAAATGTGTATTGGAGTTTCTTAATCACAGGATAAAAAATACATCACTCACTCTAATTGTCGTAATGGCCAAGCAATTCTTTCTAAAACTATAAACATAGAATATTCGAGATCTTATTCGAATGAAATAAATTAAATATTTTATAACAATAATTGGACTTAATATTAGGGGTGTGCATCGGGCGGGTTCGGGCCAACCCGAACCGAACCCGAATAACCTGACACCCGAAATATGCATAAAATTTCACCCCGAACTAACCCTAACTACTAGTAGGGGCCCGAACCGAAAAACCCAAAAAATATCGGGAGCCGAACCGAAAAACCCTATTAACTCGAAATTCACAAACCATTCACACCCAACAGCTTCAATGCGAAGAAAAAAACTAGAATTCGTCCTACCATTAACACAACACAAATTCAATGCAAAAAAAGAAATCCAAGTCTATCCCAACACCCACCAACAAGGATCCAAAAAAAGTTACAAGTCAAAAGCATCATCAAGCAAAATATGAAATATCATTATATTATAAACTAAAGCAAAAAAAGATCTAAAAAAAAAAGAGAACAGATCTGCTAGTAGAAGATCGAAATTGGCTTGTCTCTCTACTTCTCGTTGCTAGGAGAACGCCGGAACAAGCATGCGACGGAGATGGATGTCAAAGGAGAGAGATCTAGTAGATCGATCTTGATCTCGATCGGGAGAGAGAGAGAGATTTGGTTCACAGAGAAAGAGATTTTGCTTGAGAGGGAGAGAGATTTACTTGAGAGAAAGAGATTTGCTTGAGAGGGAGAGGGAGAGATTTGCTTGAGATCGATATGCTTGAGAAGGAAAGAGAGAGAAGGTGAGCGTGAGAAAGAAGGAGAGTGTGAGAGAGAGAGCCAAAGATGCAGATGGGTATGGGTATGGGTAAAGATGGAAAAAAAATAGTATTTATAGTATGTCAGTCGAGTTCGGGTTGGGCAAGGTTTTAACCGACCGAGTTCGGTCCACGGTTCGGTTCTAAAAATTCATCAAATTCGGTTTTCGGTTTGTTCGGTTCAGTCCAAAATCAAATCGAACCGACCATTTGCACACCCCTAATATTAACTAAATTGCTGAACAGCAAAAGTGATATCAGGTCTACTAAATCCCAAATACAACTTGTTCCTGTGATGACTCCTTTGGGAAAAGGAGTATGAGCAGGTTTAGAACCAAGAAGTCCTGCATCCATTAAAAGATCTAAGACATACTTCCTTTTATTAATACAAATTCCTGCTGAAGTTCTAGCTACTTCCAACCCAAGGAAGTATTTAACATGTCCTAAATCTTTGATAGTGAATTTATCATCCAGGGACTGTTTAACTTAATGAATAGCTACAGTAGCAGTACCGCTAATGATTAGATCATCAACATAAACAAGTAACATGAGAAAAATATATCCTTTTTCAAATCTAAAGAGGCAATGGTCATGAGATGATTGCACAAAAGTAAACTGTTGAAGATGTGAAGTAAATTCACAATTCATTATCTATAGGCTTGCTTAAGGCCATAAAGAGACCTTTCCAGCTTACAAACTTGACCAGAGCAGCTTTAGCATATCCTTCTGGGGGGACTGTATAAACCTCTTCCTCTAAGAAGCTATAAAGGAATGCATTGTTAACATCCATTTGAAAAATGGGCCGATTCTTAGATGCTGTAACTGCTAGGAACACTCTGACCGTAACAACTTTCGCAATAGGAGAGAAGCTTTCATTGTAGTCAACACCAGGTACTTGGTTACACCTTTAGTTATTATTAACTTGGCTTTATGCCTCTCAACAGTCCCATCTGGATTCGACTGGAGTTTAAAAATTCATTTGCAACTTATGGGTTTCTTACCAACGAATAAATCAGTCAAGGTCTATGTACTATTCCTCTCTAAAGCATTCAATTTAAGCTGCATATCTTTGATCCATTCTGTAGAATGTTTTGCTTCTGCATAAGAATGAGTTTCATGAAGAGTAGAAATATTGGCTAAAAACACCAGATGGTCATGAGCCAAATGAGATTAAGTATGGAGCTTACAAAAGAGCTTCACCCCAGAATCTGTTAGGTAAAGAAGCTTGATATAAAACTGGCTACTTGCAAGATGTGTCTATAAAGAAGCTTGATATAAAATAGCCCTGGCTACTTGCAAGATGTGTCTATGCTTTCTCTCTACGGTCCCATTCTGTTGTGGAGTGTAACCACATGATTGTTGATGTATGATCCCAAAATAAGTGAAAATAGATTGACAATTGTGAGCCATAAATTGCCATCCAGTATCTGTTCTAATGACTTTAACAGTAGCACCAAATTGAGTATGAACTTATTTCAGAAATTTAAGCAACGCAGAAGCTACTTGAGATTTTGCTTGTAGTAAATAAGTCCATACACTCCTACAGCAATCTTCCACTATGGTCAAGAAATACCTTGCTCCTTTTAAAGATGGGTTCTCCATATGGTCCCTAGACATCTAGGTGAAGAATCTCAAATAATTGAGTACTATGACTTCCAAGAAATACAAGTTTAGTTTATTTTGATTTAGCACAAATATCACAAACAATATCTGAACCAACTGGAATCTCTATTATATGTTGTAATTGATTCATTACATTGGGAGATGGGTGTTCTAACCGTCTATACCATGTATGAAGATTTATTTATTATACAATGAGCAAGTTCTTATAAATAAAATACGAGTTGGCTTGGGTTTGACCGAATCGGGTTGGTTTTGGACCTGGATGGGTCAGGTTTGGTCTGGGCCTAACTAGAATTTGAATATTTTTATGTACAAGTCCGATCCAAGTTCTTCTAAATAAAATATGAGCTAGCTTAGGTTCGGGTCTGGTTCGGTTCGAATCGAGTCGGTTTTGTGCGTAGATGGGTCGGATTGGTATGGGCCTAACCAAAATTTGAAGATTTTTTATGTACAAGTCCAATCCAAGTTCTTATAAATAAAATACGGCTGGCTTAGGTTCGGGTCAGGTCAGGTCAGGTTCAAACCGAGATGAGTCGGGTTTAGAATGAGCCTAACCGAAATTTGAAAATTATTTATGTACAAAGCTCGATCCAAGGCCTAGTGCGGGCTTTGTTTAGTTCGGGCCTAATTGAATCGGGTCAGGTGAGATTAGGTAGGAATGGATCGAGTTTCGATTAGACATGCTTGGTATAAAAAAAATTATAATTTTATATTTCGACTCATTTTGTGTAATTGATGCTATTAAATCACATGAAACATGTCAACTTAAGTTAAACTTTAATTGTCATTTTGAGTTGGTTCAGATTGATATATTTTTGAATTGGATTGGATTTATGGCAGATTTTGGGCTGTATTTTTTATTTGACCGAATTTGCAACCTCCGGTAAGCAATAAAAAATAAAATACACATATCGTTTTGGACCAAAGAGAGAGTCGCCAGTGGGATTTTTAAGTCTACACAATGCAGTGGGCGACAAGAGTAACAATATTATAATCAAAAGTAAAAGGGAGCAAGTGGTAAAAAACAGGAACATAAAGCAAACTGTAAGTACCCTTATCTCTGTATCTGGTTCAATCCTGGAAACTACTCAAGTAGCAGATTTTCAGTTCCTTTTATCTCTACATCTTTTGATCTTTTGATCTAGAGCCTATAAATTCGCATTTTTTTTTATATAGAATCCAAGCAGAATATTAGAAGCTGTTCAATTGATTTTAAAGCAAATGCCTTTCACTGCCACTCTCCCCGCATCATCATCTTCTTCTTTCCCACTTTCCGCTCCATCTTCTACTTCTAGTTGTTGTCTTGGCAAATTCTCTACTAATTTTAAGCCCAAACAACTCTCGTTGCCTTTTTCTTCAAGCTTCAAATTCCCTAATCAATCAACTCTCATGATACGATCTGCCGTTTCAATCGAGAAGGAAACTCCGGAGGCAGAGCGCCCTCCCACATTTCTCCGCGAATCTGAAGGCGGTCAAGTCCGAGCGCGCTTCGAGAAGATGATAAGGGAGGCCCAGGACAGCGTCTGCGTGGCTATCGAGGCCGTTGATAAAGCCGGCAAATTCAAGGAGGATGTCTGGTCCAGACCGGGAGGTGGGGGAGGCATCAGCAGAGTCTTGGAAGATGGTGCCGTTTGGGAAAAGGCTGGGGTCAATGTCTCCGTCGTTTACGGAGTTATGCCCCCTGAAGCTTACAGGGCTGCCAAGGCTGCTTCTTCCGATCAGAAACCAGGACCTATTCCATTTTTTGCTGCTGGGATTAGCTCTGTAACCTCTAAATTTCAACTAACGAATTTTCAGTTTCTTGTATTTATTTATTGATTTCATATTTTAATTTACTCAATTTCTTTATATATATATATATATATATATATTTTATTTTTTTTTTTTTTGCGGGGTAGGTTTTGCATCCGAAGAACCCTTTCGCACCAACACTGCATTTTAATTATCGGTACTTTGAGACAGATGCTCCAAAAGGTACTATCACTCGCTTCCTGTGATAATCGCACTTATCCAGAAACTATCGTGTCTTATATTTAAAGGTTAATATCTTCTCAATGTATGCAACTGCTTGATTAATTTGAATTCTTACGTTTCAATGCCTGCGTGCTTAATCAGATAGTGTAACTTCTAACAATTTACAATCTTATACCGAGGTTAGAAATCAACTTTTGATATTGGGCAGACTGCTACACCGAGCTATCATATAGCATTAGGTTTTCATTTTAACATCTTCTTCATGCATTAGAGAAATGGAGGATATTTATGTCACTGTACAAGCTATGAGTAAACTTTCATAAGCATGAGCGAACAGCAACTTGGCTTTTCTTTCTCTGTCATTAGCTGCCAGTCGGAAGTTTAGGACATACATTTTTACTATATTAACATTAAAATAAAAAAATAAAAAATAAATTGTGCAAGGGTTGCTTGATTCATTTTTCTCGTGATATGCAGATGCTCCTGGAGCACCTCGACAATGGTGGTTTGGTGGTGGGACTGATTTGACTCCTGCTTACATCTTTGACGAAGATGTGAAGCACTTCCATTCAGTAATTCTTCAAATTAGATAACTCTTCTTGTTTTTCCATGTCTGAATTGTTGTTTCCTTCACCAAACATAAGAGGAAAAAAATAAATAAACAAATAAATCTTTTGTCTATGATTCATATAAGAAGTTGAGCATCTTGTTTCCTGTTACATACTTCTTGCTGCCTGTATCATCTGAAGGGAGTAACCGGAAAACATAGGAAGAAGAAAAAAGAAACAACAAATTGAAAGGATATTCACTCAAATTTAAAGTATCACCTGCTGTAGAAACAATCATAGGACATATCTTTGTTAGTAGCTGCAGCCTATATGATTTGAAATTAATGTTTATCTGGTGCTGTAGATTCAAAAAAAGGCCTGTGACAAATTTGATCCTACTTTTTATCCCCGGTTCAAGAAGTGGTGTGATGACTATTTCTATATTAAGGTATACATTGCTAGACCTCTAAATCCTACTTTTTTTCCCCCATCATGATATATTTACCTTTTGCTGCCAAATTTTGCTGAATAATATTAACAAGCTAAAGTAATTTGCCTGTGATTTTAATTTTGTAACGTCATACCAAGGAGAGGGAAAAAAAGTCAAAGGGAGGAGTTCCTATCTCCATAATAGTAGCAACTCCAATGTTTGTTATCAAAACTGGATCTATCGATCCCCCATTGAATCTGATAAGAACAAATCATAAGCTATTCCACCCGTACTTAGGCGACAGGTGGTATACTTTAATCGTGGGCTATAGCTATTCGTTAAACGACCTTGTTGGCCACCTCCGGACTGTTTTTAAGGTATTAAGATTAAGGAAGAATCAATCACTTCTATGTAAATAAAGAAAGAGAAATGCTCCTTTGAACAGACGGAGATCCTATTCCTAGGGCATTGGATGGGCATCAGAGCCATCGAGGAGTGGCAAGCACGAGCTAGGCTGACAGCTTATTTAATTGGATTTTATGTTGATTGTTAATATTATATGCAGCATCGAGGTGAGAGGCGAGGACTGGGGGGAATATTTTTTGATGATCTAAATGACAGTGATCAAGAGATGCTTCTTTCCTTTGCCACTGGTAATTATTAGATGACTGATACTAATTTATCTTGGTTGATTTTATTTATAATCATACCTATTAGGTAAGGAGCCAAACTTAACTTCATGTTAAAATTCTGTCGTTAAATTGCAGAATGTGCAAATTCTGTTGTACCTGCATATATCCCTATTATAGAAAGAAGAAAAGATATGCCTTTCACAGAACACCATAAAGCATGGCAACAGTTGCGACGGGGACGCTATGTAGAGTTTAATTTGGTATCATAATTTATTTGTAATTGAGTTCCTTTTTAAAATATTGTAACTTCTGAAGACCATTCTTTGAATGCCAAATTGCTCGACTTTTCCTATTAAAGGTTTATGATCGAGGCACAACATTTGGGCTGAAGACAGGAGGTCGAATTGAAAGTATTCTTGTTTCCCTGCCGCTAACTGCACGATGGGAATATGACCACGTAAGTTTCCAATAACTTTTTTCAGTGTATTCCTCAATGAATTGAGTAATGCAAATTTATGAGCTGACATTAAAAGGTTTTTCTTTTTGTTTGTTTGGCATACAGAAACCTGAAGAGGGAAGTGAAGAGTGGAACTTGTTAGATGCCTGCATCAATCCAAGAGAATGGATCTGATATTCTTTCAAATACCTCATAATTCAAGCCTCTGTCTTTTTCACTCAATATTTGCAGCTTTCTTGTATTCCCTCCCTTGCTTCTTTACCAAGCGTTTTGTAGTTGAGTAAGAATTAAGCATTTTAGTTGCATGTAATCTACTAACCATGCAAGGAAATAGAAGATTTGGTTGTAATCCTCTCCTTTTGTAGCAGCCTTGAAAATAATATTTTAGGCGAGCAAGTGCATGGTTATGCCTGATTTTCTGCTTGATGGGGAGGAAATGCAAGTTGTTACTTGTTAGTGACGTGCTTGGTGACTGTTTTAATGTGGTCGAGGCAATATTTGGGATTGTACAGAACTAGTTTGTAAAGTACAGAACTAGTTTGTAAATCCACAAGAATGGTTATACATTTGTAGACTTCTCTTTCAACATTGACTGGGATATTTCTATTCCAGTTGTACTTTGAAAATTTATCATGTGAAACATAAATGAAAATACATAGAACTAATTGTGCTGAATGCGGATGGGTACCAAAAAAGTTTCATAGGCGAAATTGTTTAAGCCACCTTGATTAAACCAACAAGGGCAAACGGGAGAGTCGGTATAATGTTAAAAAGCAATAAAATTAACGGTCTTCTATTCAGTAATGGCGCGCCAAAATAAAGGTGCGAAGCCTTAGCAATACAAACTCTCATAAGAACACATACTCTCAACCTGCGTTAGTATTGCAGCTAATGTTGATTTTCAAGTGAAATAGGGCTTTCGCCGCATATCTGACATTCTACAATCCATAACTGACAAAATGACCAAATTATGTCGCATGCTCATAAAGCTTCTCTTTTTGCTTCGGGGGGACTATGTTATTCATGCAAGGCCAAATACATCAACTATAACCAAACCGCACACAGCAAAAAACATCAATACCAAGAACATTAAGACAGAGACCCAAGCTGAAACTTTATCTGCTTATAACATAACAGAGCGCCAATAACAGTGATTTTTCTTTTGTTTTGGCTTTGGTTCTATCTAATTACAAAAGCAATTGGGGGTTAGAACATTAACTGAACACTTTCCTATTTTTAAAGCAAAGCAAAACATGCATCTTGGCAAACGAGAAAACAAAACAGAGGGGAGAGAGAGAGTGCGTGTGGTGGCTGCAACCGGCATTAGCTATCATAGTCAAAAAGTCGAGGGAGTAATCAAATGTTTCCCCGTCCATTACAGGCTTTTCCAGGTGGCCAATCAAGGAATTTGTAGCCCTCAAGTGAGGATGGGAGATAAGTTTGTATTGCAGATGGATTGTGCGGTGGGTAGATGTAGCCCTTCCCATAGCCAAGATCTTTCATTAACTTAGTAGGAGCATTTCTTAAATGGAGCGGCACCCCCTCGTTTTGTCCAACTGATTCCCTAACAACTTTCTGTGCAGCCTCTATTGCTTGATATACAGAAATGGACTTAGGAGCCAAAGCCAAGTAGGCCACACATTGAGCAAGAATCACATTGCACTCAGGCATCCCCAAGAAATGGCACGCTTGGTAGCATGCAACAGCCTGGTTAAGAGCCAGGGAATCAGCTAACCCAACATCCTCACTCGCAAACCTTATCAAACGCCTAGCAATATACAAAGGCCGTTCGCCTCCTTCTAACATTCTTGCCAACCAATAAATGGATGCATTTGCGTCACTTCCTCTCATTGACTTGTGAAGTGCACTGATGAGGTTATAGTGCTCTTCCCCTGCTTTATCATAAGCCAAGTGCTTGGATTGAAGTGCCTCCTTTGCATCATCCAAACTGACATAGGCCGCAAGTGGGTACCTTCCATCGGATTTTAGCCTGGCAGCAGCTGTAGTAGCAGAAATTTCTAAGGCATTCAAAGCAATGCGTGCATCCCCGTCACAATTTTCAGATAAAAATTGAATGGCATCCTCAGTGACATCAACTGTAAGCCCTAGGCTTTTAGGGAGCCCCTTATCTGAATCATCGATTGCCCGATTGAGAATGATTTGCACATGTTGAGGCTTCAAAGGGCAAAGAGTAAGCAGCCTGCAGCGTGAGAGAAGTGGTGTAATCAAATGGAAGGAAGGGTTCTCAGTGGTAGCACCAATGAAAACGATGCTACCATCTTCAATGACAGGCAAGAAAGAATCTTGCTGGGACTTGTTAAATCTGTGAACCTCATCAACAAACAAGACAGTTCTTTTCCCGTTCTTAAACTTCCTAGCATCTTCAACAGAATCCCTCACATCCTTAACCCCACTGGTGACAGCCGAAAGGGAAACAAATCGATAAGCAGAGGGAGTGGAATTCACGATGGCTCTAGCAATGGAGGTCTTACCAGTCCCAGGTGGACCCCAAAGAATAATTGATGGAAGGCGACTGCAATTGATAGCGGAGCGGAGGATAGAACTTTGGCCAAGGAGGTGATCTTGGCCTACCACGTCGTCGACAGTGAGTGGCCTCATGCGTTCCGATAGGGGTTCGTGGTGAGAGAATCTAGGGCGCTTGGAGGGGGGAACTACTTCATCGTCTCGACGATCTTTCTGTGGTTGAGTAGCAGAAGGAGAAGTAGAGGAGGAGGAGTTGGGCTTCACTTGGAACTGAAAGAAACGGTCGAGCTTTGGCTGGAGAGGAGAAGGATTTGAGCTAGAAACAGGATTAGGTTCAGACGGAGAAGGCGATGATTTGTTAGAGAGAATCCACTCGGTTGCTTTAAGGGTGGATTTGCCGCCGGTGGCTGCCAAAGCTTGGGCAGCCAAATCGCTTGGGAAACCCATGCTTATCAGCTGCTCCATCTCCATATTTTTTTTTTCTTTGTTTTACTTTTCGACCGCCATTGTTAATGAATTTGAGAGAGAGAGAGAAGCTTGCGGGGTGGTTGAAGAATCCAAAACCAATTTATAGTTTCATTTGAAGTTGGGCCTTAGTTTTGATATGGGCCCAAAATGGTTTCTATTTTTTGTTGGTTTCCTCTGCTTGGCATTTTAAAATTTATTTTCGTTTGACCGACACAAGATGGAATTATCACCGAGATATCCTAATAATTTGGCAAACAGTCATGAAGTCCTGAAACCATGGCAGTGCCAATTGAAAATTAAACATATATTTCAACAGTGGAATTCGCTGCAATATGTTACTTAAAGATGCGATTTCATTGCAGGCAGAGATGAAAAGTAGAATCAAAAACGTAAATTATTCATAACAGCTAAAACATAAATATCACCGGGAAGTTTAAAAATTAAAATATTTAGACTCAAGAAAGTGGGAATCATGATCAAACTAAATAATATATTAAGTCCACTTACCGAGTTACTTTTGAAACAATTATATTATATATGATCGTTGAATCATTTACTGATACATTTGAAAAGAAAAGGAAGGTGTGAGAGGCATTAATATATATGATGTAATTAATGACAATGTTATACTTGTAGGAAAATAAAATCAGAAAATCAAACTGGATTCACTTGCTATATATTCTAAAAACCTACTATCTAATAATGTAACTTATAATATATATATTCTAAAAGCTACTACTTGTCACTCTTTAAACCTTGCAAAATTAAATCAATACATGCAAATTGCAAAAAGAATATATATATATATATATATATATATATATATCCATGATTGCAAAGAGGCAGTAAATGAATTCAGTTCTTCTCCATGGAAAATTAAGTAGGCTTGACGTATCCACACATTTATATTTTTCATCTCTTCTGCCATGCAAGTATTAACTAATGCACGGAGCTTCCATTGTTGAAAGCCGCGCATTGTGACCCCGGCCTAGAGACCTGCCCTCCGGCACTGGCGGGGCACGCCGTCAACCCCAACGGTGGGACTGGAAGGAAGCAATTGTAAGACAAGCATAACGACACCGTTTGAGGCAATATTGGTGTTTGTTCCAACGGAAATTCTGTTATAAAATTATGTTGCAAATACAGCGTTATAGTGGTACCTCTGTTCAGGCTATCAACGTACTCCTTTGGAACCTTCCCAATCAAATGGTTGTTATTCAAGAACAATGTTTCCACGCCTGCCAAAACCGGTGGTAACTCTCCTGTGAGAAAGTTGTGGCTCAAGTCCACCACGGATCCGCTGCCGTAAGACGGAGGTGGTCCATAAATTGATGGGACCCCACCAGTCAAATTATTCCGTTGCAACAGTAATGAAGAGAGGGAAGGACGAAAGAGAGAGAGAGGGATGGTCCCATTGAAATAGTTCATGCTTAGATCCAGGTATGCTAACTCCAAGAGCGAGTCTAGTCCGTTGAGCTGGCCCCACATCTGGTTTTTTGACACCGACAGATAACGGAGAGATGACGGCATCTTTAACGGCAAACCCCCAGTTAACCTGTTGCTTTTCAAATCCAAATGCAACAGTGGAGTTGATATCGTGGTGGGCAAGTCCCCGGACAAGGAATTGGAGGCCAATATCACCACTTTCAAGTCGGTTGAGCTTTGGAAAAGAGCCGGCGGTATTGAGCCGCTGAGTCTGTTGGAACTGAGATCCAGAGTGTGCAAGTATGGAAGCAAAGACAAGGAGGTAGGGATTGAGCCGGTTAAGCGATTGTTGGCAAAGGAGATGACACGGAGGTTCCTGAGCTGACCGAGTTGAGGAGGAATGGGACCGGTGACAAGGCCCGGGTAGAGAATGAGTTGGGTTAAGGAGGTGAGGTTAGAGAGACAAGGGGAAAGAAAGCCAGCAAGAGAAGGCGAGTTAGAGAGTGGGTCGCCAAGAGCGAGAGAAGTGACTGATGGGTTGAAAGATGAGCAAGTGATGCCGGAGAAAGTGGAGCAGGGATCTGGAGAAGTGAAATCCCAAGTGGAGAAGAAGGTAGTACCTGGAATGTCAGTGAGAGTGTCTTTTATGGCTGACAGAGCTGCAAGATCAATTGGGTTCATCTTGTGTTGTTGCTGATGAGATGGGCAACCCATCCCACTAATTACCACTACCACTACCACCAGCAGCAACAGTCTTTGTGAAGTGGCCATTGTTAGATTAGATCCGCGAGAGAGATGAAATGAAGCACACAAAGTCAGACAATATATGTTCATATGTATGTAATCTAAATAAGAGTGAGAGCATACAAATGTAAGAAAACAAAGAATAGATATATCAAACACTGCCACTCTGCCACATGCGGTAGCCTTGTAATTGTAATGTAAATAAATATATGCGAGTCAGCACCGTAAATTGGTAATGGGTAGAGGTTAAAAGTTAAAACTGAATTTGTATGGGTTGTGGTTCATATACATTGAAGAATAAAAAACAAAAAGAAATAATGTTAGAGAAGCGGACATCAACGGTGATATAGAGTAATAATGTGGAGGCATAAATAATAAAATGGTCATATTAATTAAAAAAAAAAAAAAAGCGGGGGTGGCTGGGCCTGTATAATTTAATAGGAGATGCATGCGGGAAAAGAAATGAGAGCAGCACATGATGAAACCTAACAAAATTCCGCCACGTTATCTGAATGGATATGGATTGAGGGTATGAGTGTGCAGTAGCACAGTTTGCACAAATGCATGGTTTTATTATTTGTTTATATAGAGATCTCAGTTGAGAGTTGAGAATCTAGCTGTAGGCAGTGGAAAGGAAATTGCGTGACGATACTGTTGCAAAGATTCTTTCTTTCTTTCTATTTTATGTTTATTAACAATTAGTGGATTACCAAATTGGAGAAGATACCATACAAGCAGCATCTTCACTGAGTTTCAATGCGGATATATAAGGACCATTACTGCACCCATCCTATTAATTATTTTCCTTGTTATTTCTATTTTACTCCAACAAATATATGTTTGGGGTCACAATAAACAAAAACAAATTATAATCATAACATATAATAGGCATGCAACCATGCGAATTGCTCATGTGCTACTAGTGTTTCACTTTTTAATTTCTTTCCTTCTTTTTTCTATACTTGTTTCTCGGTCGAGAATATGGATTGCAATTGAATAACACATGGTTAATGTAGCTTTCAGGGATTGCAAATAAAGATTCGGCCCTAGAGAAAAGCCCAGGAATCCCCGAATTGGATAATGAATGATAGATGATGGGCTGTTTACCCAGCCCATCATTTGCATATATGTTAAAGGAGGGTGTGTATGTATGGGCAAGACAAGTGGTTATGTTGCCAGTTTATTAAATTGCGAGGAAGTTTAAAGTCCATGGCCAAGGAGGCTGAAAGTGTTGCTAAAGATTAATAACAGTTGAACAAACAGAAGCAATTAATTGAATTTGTATTTCCAAAACCTTTCTCAAAATATAAGCAACTCTTCTACATGCCAACTCATCAGTATTTCTAAGAAAAAAAAATAATGCCGAATGTAGCCTAACCCTTTGGTCTTCTGCTGCTCGGACGTAACTTTCATTCAAATTTCAATTCAACTGCCTTCTTAGACTGTTTTTTTTTCCTCCATTTACTTTTACTAACGACATATCGGTCATAACCAAATATAATTTGTATGCAATTTTAACTGCTCCACGTACGTTTGCACTAATCCGTTGGATAACCCTAAGCTCTATTGAGTCGAATACTAGAAGGGACATTTTTTTTTGTCCAAATTAATTGCGGTCAAGACTTAAAACTCATCGTGTTGTATACTGTAAAGTGGCTTCCCCAATTTTACGTCTAATCAGTTAAATACTATATTAAGTCTAATATGGTAATAATAGGCTTAATATATCATTTGACTCTGAATTTGTTATATATATATATATATATTTGACACCTCAATTTTTCAAAAGTCATTTTTTTAACAATTAAATATTATAATTATTTAACACTTAAAATGATTGAATGAATCTGAAAAAAATAATAAAAAAAAAAATTCATTCACAATGAGATTTAGTATTAAAATACTTAAATAGATTATAAAAGGAAGACAAATAATGCATAGCGAATAGTTCTCGGTGAACATGCATTTTTCAATCATTTCTTATATATATATATATATAACCTAACTTAAGATATTAGTAATTTACCAAACATTAATGATAACCCAGCAAATATCATTTGCTCTAGGGCCCATCTAGTCGGCCCATCCAACTGGCAAGGCCCAAAGCCCATCAGTAAAAGGTATCAGACACGAGCTCCCAGGCGATGAACATGCCACCGATCGGCTGATGTGACCGCCAGTCCCATCAGCCGCCTGACACAAGGCAGCACCCATGCCTATCACCTGCTCCATGTCATGTCGCCGGATACCTACTCTGACAGCCAGTAATAACTCCCCAGACACTCGAGTGTCCCTCAACTATCTCATATAAATAGCCCAGCCAACGACGGCTCCAGGTATTGAATTCACGACATTATCTCTCTAAAGCACATTTTCTCTCTAAGCTACTAATTTAAGCTTCGGAGTGCTCACGCCTGGGTCCGACCGGGCACTCTTCTCTGCAGGTTGTTCTCATCCGATCGGCCAGCTCCCTCCTCTCCAGATAAAGACATTTTTGGATTTATCATTTGGTGCTCTCGTTGAGAGGCATGGCGAACTCACGATCCAACGAGAACTCAACCCCCATGGACGTTGATCGAGAGACTAATACCCGTGCCAGGTCAGGCACTTCACGGAGGAGTCCAGTCAGGTCTCCACTTAGGACCAACCTCCTCCCCGACTTCGACGATGCCCTGTTAAGGCAACCTGAAGACACTCCAGTCACTGCGAGAGACATGCGCTCCCTCCTGGCTGATTTTGCCAAAAACATCGCCCAAACTATAAAAAAGGGCAAGATGCTCGCCACCTCTGAAAGAGCTCAAGAGCGACCCCTCTTGAGCGAAGACTTCAGAGAGAGAAGAAACAAAGGGATAATCATAGATGAGCCGCGAGCTCAAGATTATCCAAGGACTACAACTGGGACTCCGGGAAGGCATTGGAAGGGTAAGCAAAAGGTGTCCGCCAGCAGATGCTCCCCTTACAGCAATAGGTCAGTCACTCCCTCCATGGGAAATGACTTGTCATATATGTGCACCCCGAATCGCAGCCGCGCCAAGGGGCGCCAAGGTGACTCTACAGCCACGACCTTGAGCAAAGGAGACCAGTGGCTCAAGCAGAAACTCCAGCAGCTTGGCTTCCTCGTGCCAGAGAAAGGCACCTTTGAGGGGAACCCATGTGGGCACACTGCTTCTCCCTTCTGTAAAGAGATCACTGACTCGGAGCTACCTCCCAGGTGGAGGAATATTGTGATGGACAAATACACAGGTAAAACCGATCCCGCTACTCACTTGTCTGAATATTTGACTAAGGTGCAAGTTTACACCTATGACGAGCGGATCGCCTGTCGAGTCTTCCCCACCACTTTGGGAGGAGACGCCCTCAATTGGTTCCACGATCTGCCACAGGAATCGATCACTTCCTACGGGCAGCTTAAGGAGCTATTCACCACGCGCTTCGTCGTGCAAGCGAGAGCCCCGAAGTCGGTGAGTGACTTGTGTAATCTCTATCAGAGAGCCGATGAAAGTCTCAGAGACTACATCGACAGATTCCAAGCCACCATGTCCGAGGTGAAGAATGTAAGCGTAGAAATGGCGACAACCGCCTTAGCTGGAGGCATCACTGATCGCCCCTTGTTTGAATCACTCACCACAAGACCTCCGGTCAGTTTTGCCGATCTCATGGAAAGGGCCAGACAGTACATTCAGCTGGATGACGCCCTAAGAGCGAGCAGGAGAAGAAAAACAAGCGTCATGGACAGATTGCAGTATCCCGATGCACGCTCGTCCAGCCGGGCCCCAGTTTTCGAGCGGCTAGTATGGAGTCCGGACAGATCGGAGACTTCAAGGCACTGGGGCAGACGAAAGGAATCCGGAGCCTTCACTCCACTCAACGCCAGCCCAGCAAAGGTGCTAATGTGGATTAAAAAGAAGCACCGAAGGGTGCACTGGCCCAAGAAATTGTCCGATCGTTATAGGTCGGAGAGGGATCAAAGCAAATACTGCGAATTCCACCGAGACGTCGGCCACACGACCGACGAGTGCTATTCGCTGCAAAAGGAAATAGAGCGGCTTATACAAAGGGGATCCCTCAAAAACTTTGTAGGATCGGCTAGAGGGGAAAGTCCCTACAGACGGCTGGAAGCCAGTATAGAGGACTCCGGCACGGATGACGAACGAAGAAATCCAAGGTCTGCAGGACCAAGCAGGCCATACGTCGGAGAGAGGGATTAGGATACTAATTGGTCAGAGGGCAACGCCCCAAGACGACCCCAGAAATGCAGTATCCAAATTACCGAGCGGACTCTATCCCCACAATTGTTGTAAAAATGTATAAGAGCTGGGCAGTTGCCCAATTAATAATGAGGTTCTTTCCCTCGTCTTATTTAAATTATGCTTTATGCTTATTTAAATTATGTGGAATGTATCTATAACTTATGCGCTAGGCTCGATGCCCATTCCGAGCCAAAAATGCGAAAGTTGTTGTCCGTTTGTTTGCAGACCGATCGTCCTGACGCCTCAACACTAGGATCGACGTCCATTCCGATCCGAACAAGTGGACCCTTCTCATCCGTTCAGATCGATGAATGTCCAGATCGGTCTCTTTCTTTCTCTCGCCTCCAAGATCGACGCTTATCCCGATCAAAGTAGGCGAGCACCCTCCAGATAGGCCGATCGGCCACCAAATCTTAAGCCCAAGCCGCTTACAAGCTTCGAACTGTGGAGGAGTAAGATATCCCCAGAAGCTGGAATGTCAAGGTACTCAAGAAGTACCATATCCCGAAGTGTATCAGAACCTGGCAATTGCCTTAGTAATAAAAAGGTTTTCTCTTTCATGACTGATCGATTAACACATAATATAGTGTTCTACGCTAGGCTTGATGCCCATCCCAAGCCGAGTAAGCAAATTCTTTGCGAAGGAGGATCTTACCTCCCCAAATACTATATGTATTATAGAGGATCTAACCTCTCTCGCTCGGTTATGCAATTTTCATGCGATTCTACGAGCATCACCTAGCTCAACTATGCAATCACTATGCAACTCTATGAGCATTGCTTATCTACAAGCATCACCTAGCTCAGCTATGCAATCACTATGCAACTCTATGAGCATTGCTTATCTACAAGCATCACCTAGCTCAGCTATGCAATCACTATGCAACTCTATGAGCATTGCTTATCTACAAGCATCACCTAGCTCAGCTATGCAATCACTATGCAACTCTATGAGCATTGCTTATCTACAAGCATCACCTAGCTCAGCTATGCAATCCTTATGCAGCTTTATGAGCATCACCTAGCAAAATGACGCAAATTTTATGCGATATGAAAGGCCAAAACTGACCCGATCGGCCATTAAGCCTTGATGTTTTTCAAATTCAGGAAGTACATGTGAAATTTAATGCAAATTTTAATTACGAGTTCTAATTAGCTCGATTATATTGCAATTTTTTAGTACAATCTTATGTATACGCTGATTTGCAAAAATATGCAATTTCATTAATACAAAATGTATTCACTTTACAATTTGTAAAGAATTCTTACAACGAAAGAAAACAAGAGAAAAAGCAAAGCTAATCTAAGCTCCTATGCTAACTCTCTATATCTACGATCTCCACTTCGCCAGGAGGACCAGCGACTTCTTCAACGACTGGATTGGTGGCGGCTTGAGAAGGGTCGGCAGCCGAAGGAACAGATGCTGTCCCCCCTTCAGAGACAGGCCCGATGGAAGAAGGTGCCACTGGCTCGGCTACGGGCGCAGGAGGAACCCCCATTTCGGCTTCGGGGACTGAAGACGCCACAGGCTCCACTTCAGAGGGAACCTCTTGAATAGTCTCTGGAATTGAAGGGCCCTCTACAGAAGCTCTCTCAGTGACTTCCCCCTCGGGAGCGCCTTCATCGTCGTCATCATTTGGAGGGGCAGGCAGTGATGCCGGATCGTCCATCCACGACAAATCAACCCCGGGGAAGCGCCGCCCAGCTTCATGGACTAGCCGAGACAGCAGCTCCACCTGAGTGTCTGCTAACTCATCGATCAGGCGCTCCTTCTGGTTGGCAAGTTCCACTTCAAGAATCTTCGTGTAGGAAGCCTCACTCTCTCCTGCCGACTTCTTCAAGGACTCCACCTCCTCTCGAAGCTGCCCGCTCTCTGCCTTCAGTTTGGCATTCTCGGCGGCCAACTCTTTGCACTCGGCATCCAGTCGGGTTGCATCCGCCTCAAACCTCCTCAGCTGTGCACCCTCTGCCGATAGGCGGGCAACCTCGCCCTTCAGCCTGTCAGCCTCGCCCTGCCGAGCTTTAAGCTCCTGAGCACTCTGGTGGGCCTCCTTTCTCAGGGCCACCGTCTCTGATTGTGAAGCTGCATACCTCTCCTCCAGCTTGGCCACCTCGGCTCTAAGGTCGGAAGCCTCTTTCTTGGCTACTTCACAACGTGTGTTTGCCTCCGCCTTGGCCACGGCGCCTGACTCGGCCCTCCCTCTCCACAGACCGGCCATCATGTGCAGCCGTTGTGCTCTCCTGGCAGCCTACATAGAGTCAATACCAAAAGCCTCAGACACAAAGGTGCAAACAAGCACCAAAAAAAAAACGGCAAATACTTACATCTATCAGCTGCTGACTGATAGCCTGGACTTCTCTGTTGAGCTGGTTGACGTCGCCGGCGTCCCGATGATCTTCATCCCGGAGAAGACCTCGACAGATGAAGTTGGCCGCTTGGCCCACCGACCATTCATCGCCAAAATTTTCCCTCAGAATGTCCTTCACAGGAACAATCCTCCGATCGGACGGGCGCCTTGGAGACTCACCGGTTTGCACAGCTTTGCCTCTTGCGGCAACCCGAGCGTCTGTCTCGGCTACCAGCTCAGCAGCCCTCCTCTTGGCCGCTTGCTCGGCCTTCCTCTGGGCAGCCTCCTCTGCCCTCTTCTTGGCCGCCTCCTCTACCTCTCGGATAGTGGCACCGATCGGTCTATCATCCTCATCCGACTCATCCCGAAGAAGGTGGCGCCGACGGCGCAGTGGTGGAAGAGAGGCCTCGATCCGAGGCCCAGTCGGTTGCCGAACAACAGTAGAAGCAGGCGCAGTTGTGGCAGCAGGGGGCGCCGACGAGATCGGAACGGCAGCGATGGCCGAAGTCGTTGTGGAGGTACCAACTGCCTCCTTAGAGACTCGAACCTCAGAAGCAAGCACCAGCTTCCTCCTTTTCCTTTGCTCCTGGGCTTTCTTTTCTGCCTCACGCTTTTGACGAATCCGATCGCCAAGTTGTTGGGAAGCTTCGTTTCCACCAGCCATCTCAGCTGCACAACAGAAAACAAACTAGATAAGTTTTTTGATCATACACAATTTCTCTTCATGAAATATAAATAAGGTGCAATGAATGATGTGATGCACGATGATTAGGTTTTCTCTAATCCTAACGCTCACGTTCTACGTTCTCAGCGTCTTGGAAGCCGGGAGAGCCAAATAGGGTCCTCAAAAGGAATTTGGATTCGTAAGGCCCCTCATTCCTGCTGACGGCGGCCATCAGCTTTTTTATGTCGTTCTCATAGAACTCTTGACCGGCGGCAAGGTCCTTCAGAATCTCGACCCTAGCCGATCGGGTTAGGCGTACCCCAAATCCGCCTTTCCTCCCCACCAAGAAATACTGTTCTCTGTACCCTTTCATGGAGGTGGGGACGAACATCAACTTCCTCTTTGGGCGGCTGGTAAAGAAATACTCCGTTCCGTCGCTCCGACCCGAAATATAGAAGAAGTGAGTGAAAAGCTCCAGGGTCGGCGCTACCACTTCTATTTGGCACAGGATTTTGAAGCACGCCACCGATCTCCAGCCGTTCGGATGTAATTGGTTAGGGGCGAGACCATACCCCCTCAGCACCGCCATCTCAAAGGCTCCCAACGGGAACCTCAGGCCTGCATCTAGGCTCCACAGGTGGCAAACGAACCACTCTCCGCCATCTTGGCCGAAGGGCCCTTCGGTCACCGCCATTGAATCAGGGAAAGCCAACACTGATATCTCATCGGGAAGGCCGTACTTGGAAGGAATTTCGGCTACCTCCGCAACGGTTAGTCGAGAATGCGGCTCGGCGGCTGGTTTGTTCTCATACCACTCCAAAAAATTTATGTCTAATGCTTCAGCGCTACTAGAGGCCATCTTCACCAAAATAAAAGAATGAAGGAAAGGCGCAACTCTCTTTTCTGAATGAAATGGGTGTAAGAAGAAAGACGAAAGCCGAAAGAAAACAAAAAGGGAAAGAGGAAAAACTACTTACTTGATAGAAAGTGCTCAAAGAATTCGAAGAAGAAGTGAAGAGTAGTTGCAGAAATCTGGGAATCAAAGAAGAATTTTGACAGAGCTTCGCTAGGGATTTCGAAAATAAAAGAAGAAATACTCTGCAAAGTTCCCTATTTATAGACTGAAGCTTCTCAAAAACGCCAAGCAACGCGCCATTCAGAAAGCGCCACGTGTCAAAGGACATTATGTCTCTGCGAAGAACGAAGCGTCGCCCTCGGTACGCTCACTGCATTAAAGGGGAACAGCTGTCTCAGCACGCGCACGCCTCTTCAGAAAAAGCGCGCCAGTACGCGTCTTCGGATCGGGATTTTCCAGACCAGATCCCATCCGAGCGGACCAACAAAGGCAATTCTATACCCGATCGGACCTGTTGAGGGGGGATAAGTGATAACCCAGCAAATATCATTTGCTCTAGGGCCCATCTAGTCGGCCCATCCAACTGGCAAGGCCCAAAGCCCATCAGTAAAAGGTATCAGACACGAGCTCCCAGGCGATGAACATGCCACCGATCGGCTGATGTGACCGCCAGTCCCATCAGCCGCCTGACACAAGGCAGCACCCATGCCTATCACCTGCTCCATGTCATGTCGCCGGATACCTACTCTGACAGCCAGTAATCACTCCCCAGACACTCGAGTGTCCCTCAACTATCTCATATAAATAGCCCAGCCAACGACGGCTCCAGGTATTGAATTCACGACATTATCTCTCTAAAGCACATTTTCTCTCTAAGCTACTAATTTAAGCTTCGGAGTGCTCACGCCTGGGTCCGACCGGGCACTCTTCTCTGCAGGTTGTTCTCATCCGATCGGCCAGCTCCCTCCTCTCCAGATAAAGACATTTTTGGATTTATCAATTAATTTTTTATGAACATAGTATTGTTAAACAAAAATCTTTCGTGATTTTTATCAAAATGTTCTAAACGATCCTTTTGAAATAAGACTCATATCTCTAATTCGTGTCATTTTATTACTAGTCTCCCATAACTTTCAATTGCCTTCCTTACTAGTCATCAGACTTTTTTAGTTCTTCATTTACTTTTACTTGCAAGGAACTTATTATTGATACAATCAAACAAGAAACAAAATTTCTGTAACTTTACTTGCGGATTACTCTCTGCTTTAGTATTATTGACTCAAATACTAGGGCTGACTGCTTTGGAGTTGCCTCCCCTCGTCTTTGCGCACTGCACTTTTTGTGTTTCACTTATTTGTTTTCCAAAACAATAATAATAATAATAAATGCATATAATTGATTTATTTGGATTTAAAGTGATAAAGCCATTTCTGACTTTATCGGGAGGTACGCCGGACACTGTGCATATTGTCCGTTTTGGGCCGGAGCACTCACGGCTTTGTTTCTGGGCCTTTGACCCAAAACGCGTGTTAGGGGTCATAGGGGCCTGCCCACTCGACCGCTGAGTGCTTTCGTAGCTCAGGGTGAGCACCCGCTAACATATTGTCCTCTTTGGGCCGTCTTGGGGCATTGCTCTCTAACCCTCAAGGTTTTGGTTTCCTCTGGGGAGAACGCGTGTACAGGGTAAGGGAGTCCATTGCCTTATAAGGACCACTTCAACCTTTTCGCCAGCCGATTTGGGATTTATGATAGTATTGCTATCACTATTCCCCCTCCCGAGAGAGGTCTTCGGGCGCTGGCAGCTTGTCGGGACTGGCCGCTTTGGGCGCTGACCCTCGTCTCTCAACGAAAGCACCAAATGATAAAGTCTAGGAGATCTTTATCTGAAGAGGAAAAGGCGAGCCGATCGGATAAGTAAACCCTGCAATAAGAGGTGCCCGGTCGGATCAGGCGTAAGCACTCCGAAACTTAAGTTAGTAGTTTAGAGAGAGAAAGTGCTTTTAGAGATAGAATGTTTTGGATTCAATACATGGTGCCATCGTTGGCTGGGCTATTTATATGAGATGATTGAGGGACACTTGAGTGCCTAGGGAGTGATTACTAGCTGTCAGAGTAGGTATTCGGCGACATGACTAGGAGCAGGTGGTAGGCATGGGCGCTGCCTTGTGTCATTGATATTGATGGGACCGACGGTCACATCAGCCGATCGGGCGTGTGCGCTGCCTAGGAGCTCGTGTCTGCTACTCTTGGTTGTTAGGCCTTGGGCCTTGCCAGTTGAGTGGACCAGCTGGATAGGGCTTAGATCAAATGATATTTGCTATATTATCATAAAGATTGTATGTTTTAATGGAATATCAATATATTAATTTTGTATCAACATATATATTTATTTAAGAACATAATATGCTACATCTAAATATTAATGAGTGCACAAATAGTTAGTATCATATCGATATTTGAATTGAATTATATAAATTGATCGAATTATAGATGAATCAAAATTTTGTAAATTATAAATAAATTGAGCTTGATCAAATTGAGTCATAATTTAAATGGGTTATTGTTTAATAGATCATAAATAGACAAATTTTAATGGCATTTTTTTGTTCGTTTTATCTTTTCCAATAAAAGTAAAAAATTATGCATGCATATCCTATAAAAATAATATTTTTTATATTTACATTATATAAAAAAAGTTATAGAATTATGAATAATATAAATGAATCATGAACATGACAAATATGGATTAGGGTCTAGTCACTTCTGAATCAAATGGATAGTGATGAATCAGATCGAGTTTGAATCACATTTTTATGACTGAATTTGATCGGATTAATTCATTAATCGAATCAAATTATACCATCTCCAAAGACTAAAAATTTAATAATAATAATTTTTTAAAATTTCAATTTAAATGTTAAAAAGGAATTATAAATCATATATTTTAAATCAAGATTAATTTCAATTAGGAATAAAATATAAAATAATTATCATAATTAATAAATTAAGTTTTTATATTAGGAATAAAATATAAAACAGAATGAAATAAAATAAGTTTCTGATATATACGAATGAAATATTGTTATAATAGATTAAAGTTTTAATAGTTTTATAATAGGTAAATTTCCTTAAGAGTTGAATCTCTAAACCGATAATATTTTAATAGTTATCTTATTTAAATTTGATTATATTCTAAATTCCTTCTTTTTATTCTTGATAAATCACAAAATGTCTTTATCTGAGACAGAAGGAGAGCTGACTGGTTTGTGGCGGAAGATCTGATCGGATGAGTGAATCCTGCAAGAGAAAGTGTCAGGTCAGGTATAAGCATTCCGAAACTTAAGTTAATAGCTTTTAGAGAAAAAAATACTTAGAGTTAGAATGTTAGAGATTCAATACCTGGTGCCATCGTTGGTTGGTCTATTTATAAGAGTTTAGTTGATGTGCACTTGAGTGACTGGAATGTGATAACTGGCAGTCAGAGTAGGTGAGCGGCGAATTGACTGAGAGCAGTTGATGGGCATAGACGCTGTCTTATGTCAGACGGCTGATGGGACTGGCGGTCACATCAGCCGATCGGGCGTGTGCGCTGCCTAGGAGTCCACGCCTGCTACTCTCTGCTATTGGGCCTTGCCAATGGACTGGGCCGACTGGATGGACTTTTATGCAAATGATATTTGCAGGGTTATCAATTCTAAATTGGATGCCATAAACCAAATTTTTTTATTCTAAATTTTCACTTTAATTATAATTCTTAAAAGATAATTGAAGGATATTTAAGTTTAGAAAAGTTTTCATCCTACTATATACATATAATATATATTTTTTTGTGCAGTGCTCACACATAATGAATTATTTTTATAAAATATTTAATAAATAATTTTTTAACTTTATAAAATAGATATGTTTTAGTATAGTTAAGAATTGATTTAAAAAAATCTAGCTTCATTAGAATAAAAAATTTGTAAAGGATAAAAAGATAGTTTATATACCTTTTTAATATATTTAAATTAGAAGTATGCTCATTTTTAGTGGTAAGATGAAATTTGTAATTTTTGTAATAAATATTATAGAAAGAAAGATAAAACTATTTTAAGTCATGTAATGTACAATTGTCAATTGCTATTCAATTTATTGAGCAATCTTTTTAAAATTAAATAAAAAAGAATATTTTGTTAGATAATGATACGATGATAAAGAATCAAAACATATAAGATTATTTAAATTTTTAAATTTTTTTACTTATTTTATATATTTATAAATAGTAAGTGATAACACAACAAATATCATCTGCCTTCAGGTCCATGAAGTCGGCCCAAACATTGGCAAGGCCCAAGGTCCACAAGGCGAAGCAAACAGGCACGAGCCCCAAGGAGGACCGATCGGACGACGTGACATCCCGTCCCATCAGCCGCCTGACACAAGGCAGTTCTCACCTCAACCTCCTGCTCGCTGTCACTTTGCCGGATACCTATCCTGACAGCCAGAGATCGCCCCCCCCCAGGCACTCAAGTGCCCCTCAACATCTCTTATAAATAGCCCAACCAGCGATAGCCTCAGGTATTGACCCTTGGGCACTCTCTCTATAAGCTTTCTCTCTCAAGTTACTGAGTTAAGTTTCGGAGTGCCTACGCCCGGTCCGACCGGGCATTCTTCCTTTCAGGTCGCTCTCACCCGATCGGTCGTTTCCTCCCTCTCCAGATAAAGATAATTCGGGCTTTATTATTTGGTGCTTTCGTTGAGAGGCATGGCGAGCTCCAGATCAAATGAAGACGCGACCCCCATGAATTTCGACCATGATGATGATGACCGTGCCAACCCAGGCACCTCCCAAGGCCGAGAAAGGCCCATTGGCTTCCCAATGGAGACCACCCCCTTCTCGAAGCGAGCGATGTCGCCTTCGAGTATTCAGAGGACTCGCTTGTTACTGTCCGCGACATGCGTGCGATACTTGACGACTTCACCAAGAATATAGTTCAAAAGCTTCAAAAAGGCGAAATGCCTGAGGTTTCCGAAAGAGTCCTCGAGGATTACCCCATTGACGAAAACTTCGGACAAAGAAGAAATAAGGGAATCACCATCGGCGAGCCAAGAGCTCGAAGCGGAGAAAAACGCCGCATGGAGATGATAGGACGCTACGACAAAGGTAAAGGAGTAGCGTCCTCGGGAAAAGACTCTTCTCACCACCCCTCAGAGTCCTCCGCTTCCAGCGACGAGGACGATTCGTCTTTCTTGCGTACACCTAGCCGCTCTGCTCCCAGGAGTTCCCGTCAGGACCTCAGCTCAGCCCTCCTGAGCAAGGGAGACAAGTGGCTAAAACGAAAACTGGAGCAGTTTGGGTTTACGGGTCCTAAAAGGAGCGAGCCCGAAGGAAGGGCCCCCAAAAGCAAGGCCTCCCCATTCTGCAAAGAAATCATGGAGTTCGAGATGCCCCCCAAATGGAGAAAGTTCCACATGGGTAAGTATACAGGTAACACCGACCCCACCATCCACATAGCTAAATTTTTACTAAAAGTGCAGGCATTGAGCCGCGATGAAAGGGCCATGTGCCGAATCTTCCCCAACATGATTGGGGGGAGAGCAGCGAGATGGTTCTGGCAGCTCCCTAAGGGGTCGGTGACCTCTATATGGCAAATTAAAGAGCTTATGGCCGCGCAATTCGGGACTACTGTGCGCGCATCCGAGTCGGCTGTCGACAGGGACGGCTCTCACAGACGAGCCGATGAGAGCTTAAAAGATTATGTGGAGTCGGCTGTCGCGGAAATGAAGAGTTTAAGCGAGCAAGTGGCGATGACCGCCCGTGAAAAATGCTCTCCTGAACGCCCCTCACCCCAGCGTGCACCAACACCAACTCCATTGGATCTCTGTGGCCTGATGGATTGGGCCGAGCGGAACGCCCGAAAGGAGGAAGCCAGGAGAACAGGCAGAGCCAGACCAGTTAGTATAATGAGCAGGCTCCAGTATCCGAACGGACGCCCGTTTACAAGAGGGAGAGTAGCTGATCGGCTCGGAGGTCCACGACGCGGAAGCAGGGGGAAGAGAACAAAAAGCGAATCTTCAGGAAGGACGAGGGATCTAACACCTCGAGGCTTCACCTCGCTAAATACAAGGCCCTCTCGAGTGCTGGCGTGGATGGAAAAGAACCACCACACAATTAATTGGCCCAGGAAGATGTCAAACCGGAGCAGATACAGGACAAACGAAAGTCTGTACTGTGAATTCCACAAAGGCGTTGGTCATCCCACCGATGAGTGTAACTCACTGCTGAAAGAAATCGAGTACCTGATACAAAAAGGTGCTATTCAGAGATTTGTCCGACCGGTCAGAGGGGCAAGTCCCTGTAGACGACCGAACCCCGAGCCCCGATATAGCTCAGGCGAGGATGAGGACGAGGAACGACGGAACCCCCGAAGCGCCGGCCCGAGTAAGACGAATGCAGGTACGATATTCGTTATTTCAAGAGGATCAACCTACGCGGAGGAGCTCCATAAAAAGAAGAGGGGGAGGGGAGTATACCTCTCCCAGGCAGCCGAGCAGTCCATGCTCGTTACGGTGTCCAGCGAGGACGCCAGGGACGTTGCGCTTCCCCACGAGGAAGCACTCGTCATCAGGGCACGCATCAACAACTTTGATGTTAGGCGGATCCTGGTAGACAACGGCAGCGCCGTGAACGTGCTCACCCTGCAAGCATACAAGGCAATGGGACTGCCGACCGAAGAGCTAAAGCCGAACGCCACGCCGCTGATCGGCTTAGGCAACGCCACCGTCCCTGTAGTTGGATCGGTAGAGTTCTTCATTGAGCTCGGACAGGAGGCGACGGTCCACACTTGCAAGGTAAACTTTATGGTAATTGATTTAATATTTGCCTATAATGCCATATTTGGCAGGCCCTTGCTCGTGCAAACAGGAGCCGTCACCAGTGTTCGATACATGGTGATGAAGATCCCATCAGGGAATGGTGTTGTCATCATGAGAGGGGACCAAAAAGCGTCCCGAGAAGCCTACGTCACGATGATCAAGCAACAAAAAGAAGCTTGTTAATCAAGCCTTAGGGGTTAGAGGGCCGATGCGCCCCTAGACGACCCAAAGAGGATAAGCGCTATATAAGCGCGTACCCTCGGATAGACATAGCCTAAAGGCACACGTCTCCGGCTGCTGGAGCCCTCTCAGTCTTTGTAATATTTTACCGGTCTCTCTCTTCATCAATAAAAGAATTCTTTCATGGAATCTTCTTATTGAAAAGGCATCATATGCCACGACTATTACGCTAGCCTCGATGCACATTCCAAGCTGAAAATGCGAAAGTCGAACTGTTTTAATCGAATTCGATATGTGTTAACACCTCAAAGCAATAAGCTCATTGCGCACCCCGATGACCCATCAGATCTGGATTGCTGAAATGGTCGATCGGGGACCCACGAATCGATGAGATTCCGATCCGGCGCCGCTAATCTGGTCAATGGCAGACCACTTGCTTCCCGTTCGGATCCTTCGACGGGTACAACAACACTCGATCTTCTCCCAAGCTTACACACTACGTCTAGCCAAAGGCAGGCCACCGCCCCCCGTTCGGATCTATCGACGGGTGCGGCAACACTACACGAGGCGGATACTCATGCAGCAACCCCAGGCCACCATGCAATTTTATGCAAAGGCCACGGTCAGGCCACCATGCAGTTTTATGCAAAGGCCATGGGTCAACATGCGGTACCTACGCAGCAGTCCCAGGCCAGTATGCAATTTTATGCAGCGGCCACAAACCAACATGCGAATGAAGACCATGGCATCGGACCTCGGGATTCCCGAATGATTCGCCGATTGCCTGACCCTTCCAGATTCAGGAAGTATACAAGGCTAGATTTTGGCCTCTTACAATTCAGGAAGTATGTGCGAATTACGCAAGTTATTTCCAAATTAATGCCCTTAAGTCTATGTGCTTGATTATACTAACCACTCGGACATTTCATGATTGCAAAAAAAAAAAAAAAAAAACACAACGAGCACAGGAAGAAGAAAGAAGGGGAGAGACTCTATTGAAAAAAGCTTCAAGTATATATATACAATTTACAAAAGTAATTACAGGAAGAGTTGCGAAGAAAAGAAAAAACTAGCAAGAAACTCCTACGTCTCTATGTCTACAAAATCTTCGCAGCCAGGAGGATCGGCAATTTGTACAACGTCCCGCTCGGCGGTGGCTTGAGAAGGGTCGGAGGCAGGGACAGCAGCTCCCATCCCCCCTTCAGAGATAGGCCCCCCCTGAAGGAAGGACCGTCAGATCGGAGGCAGACCCCTCGGAAGGAAGCTCACCATACTCGTCCCCGGGCGGCGGCAGGATAAAAGGATCAGTCTCGGGTGGAGGAGGGACCTCTGAACTAGCCCCAGGAGGAGAGAGCCCTGTGCTTGGGCCTTCGGAGGTTACACCCTCTTCAGGAGCATCGTCCTCTTCGTCACTTACTGGCGGATCGGGCAGTGCAGCTGGGTTGTTCATCCATCCAAAGTCGACGTCCGGAAAACGCCTCTCAGCCTCATAAACCAGACGCCCGAGCACCTGCGCCTGAGCCTCAATAAGTTCGTCAAGTAGACGCTCCCTCTGATCGGCAACTTCCTCTTCAAACTTTCTAGCCCAGGAATTCTCTTTCTCCCCTAAGGAAAGCTTCAAAGACTCCACCTCCCTGCGCGCCTGATCGGCCTCTGATTCCAACCTGGTGTTCTTAGCAGCCAGATCCTTGCACTCAGCATCTAATCTGGTTGCGTCCGCCTCAAAGCGCCGGTATTGAGCAACCTCAGCAGTCAAGCGTGCGGTCTCCCCCTTCAGTTTGTCCACCTCCCCCTGACGAGCCTTCAGCTCTTGGGACTTCTGGTGGACCTCCTTCCTCAAGGCCACCGTCTCTGAGTGGGAAGCTTCAGACCGCTTCCTCACCTCCAGCACCTCATCACGGAGGGAGGAAACCTCTTCTTGGGCAGCCCGGGCCGCCTCACGTTGGGCAAGAGCCTCCGCCCTAGCATTGGCTCCTTCCTCGGCTTTCGCCCGCCAAGTGTCGGCCATCAGGGCGACCCGTTGGGACCTCCTGGCTACCTGGAAAGAGGGAATGAGAGGAAATGTAAGGGACGCTGAGAGAAGAGGAGATCCGAAAAGACAGAAGAGGGGAAAGGTGAGGCCTTACATCCATTAGCTGGTGGCTTATGGCCTGCGTCTCTCGGTAGAGTTGGCGGACATCCCCAACCTCCCTACGGTCTTCATCCCGAAGGAGACCCCGGCAAATGGGACTGGCCACTTGGTTGAACGACCAATTGTCGCCAAAGTTTTCCCTCAGGAAGTCGCCCACGAGAGAGGAACGCCTGCCGGACCGCCTGGACACGTCCCCTTGTTGGGCGCCCTTTTCCCTGGATGCCGCCCGAGCGTTCGTTTCTGCCACCAGCTCGGTCACCCTCAGCCTGGCCCTCTCTTGCAGCTGCTGCTGAGCAATCATGTGTAGGTGCGTCGCCATCTCCTGAGACACCCGCGTCAATGCTTGAATATCGGGAGGACTCACTCTTCCAGGCACCTCCTCCTCCTCCTCGGGCTCGTCCCCCACTACGTGCTCCCTACGAGAAACCCGAGCTGAAGCCCCTGGAATGACTGGAGTTTGGCTAGGCAATGGAGCAGGAGGAGTGTGGGCCGATCCAGCAAGAGCAGCATGCATAGACGCGGCGTCGAGCGGGGTAGCGGTAGTGGCAGGAGCTAAGGCCTCCCTTCGGGCCTCGATCTCGGCCTTTTTCCTAGCTGCGATCTCGGCCTTCTCTTTGACTGCGGCCTCCTTCTAGGCTTGTGTCATGAGCTTCCTCCTCTTGTGACCCGCCTTTGCCCCCTGAGCGTCCACCTGGGCCAACCTCTTAGAAGAGACCCGATCGGCTAGCTCCTGCGCGGCACTGCTTCCCCCAGCCATTTCGGCTGCAGCAAAAATACAGAAGATAAGTGCTCTTATTAAATACATATTTTCAAATGATTAAATAAAATGCTTTATGCTTATAAAATTGCGGCCAGGCCGGCCCTAACGCTCACGTTCGGCAGCTGCCCCTGCCTCGGCTCGGATCCCCTGGAGCGATTCCAATAGCTCCCTGGACTCGTAAGGACCTCCCTTCCGAGCTACCGCATCCATCAGCTTCTGGATGTCAGCATCGTAAAGCGATTGCCCGACGGCTTGGTCCTTCAAAAGCCTCATCCCGGCCGACCGGGCGAGACTTACCCCGAAGCCGCCCTTCCTCCCCACCAAGAAGTACCTTTCGCGGAAACCCTTCATCGAGGTGGGGATGTTGATCAGCTTTTTCTTTGGTCGGCTGGTGAAGAAGTACTCCGACCCGTCGCTCCGGCAGGAGATGTAAAAGAAATGTGTGAAAAGGTCGAGGGTCGGAGCCACTCCCTCCAGGAGGCACAGCACCTTAAAGCAACTCACCGACCGCCAGCCGTTTGGGTGAAGCTCGTAGGGGGCGAGACCGTATCCTTCCATTACAGCGATCTCAAAGGCACCAAAGGGAAGTCGCATCCCGGCGTCGAGGCTCCATAAGTGGCAGATGAACCACTCGCTGTCATCTTCTATGAACGGGCCCTCCCATACCGACATAAAATCTGGACAAGGTACCACCGATACATCCGATGGAAAACCATACTTGGAAGGAACCTCGGCCACCTCTTTCGCCTTCAAGCTGTGGAGCACTGCTCAACCACAGATTGGTTCTGGAACTCATCCAGGAAGGCTCTGCTCGGTATACTACTGCTGCTAGAAGCCATTTGGAGGAAAGGGAATGCAAGACAGGGAATAATAGAAGAATGGATGTGAGAAAACTGAAGGTAGAAGGCAAAGGAGGAAGAAGGAACTTACTTACTTGGCGATGGAAGGTGTTTCTGCAAAAAAAGAAACTAAAAAGGGGGTTCGCTACAGCTCAATGGAAGACGAGAGGAAATTTTGGCAGAACTTCGTTAAAAATTGCGAAAAGTGGGAAGAGAGAGGCTCAGAGAGAGCCTATTTATAGGCCTAGACCTCTGGAATGTGCCGACGACCTCGCCACTAAAATATTGCCACGTGCCAAATATATTATGGCTCTGTAGAGAACGAAGTGTCGCTCTCGGTGCACGCACAACATTTAATGGGAAGACAGCTGTACGAACAAGCGCGTCTTTTCGACTGACTGCCCTTTCAAATTTCAAAGACCCGCCAACGGACACCCTCGGGTCGGAACGACTCAAGCGGCGTTTCACCCGAACGGGACGGCGAAGGCAACCTAATGCCCGATCGGACCTGTTGAGAGGGGGGACAAGTGATAACACAGCAAATATCATATGCCTTCAGGCCCATGAAGTTGGCCCAAACATTGGCAAGGCCCAAGGTCCACAAGGCGAAGCAAATAGGCACGAGCCCCAAGGAGGACTGATCGGACGACGTGACATCCCGTCCCATCAGCCGCCTGACACAAGGCAGTGCTCACCTCAACCTCCTGCTCGCTGTCACTTCGCCGGATACCTATCCTGACAGCCAGAGATCGCCCCCCCTAGGCACTCAAGTGCCCCTCAACATCTCTTATAAATAACCCAACCAGCGATAGCCTCAGGTATTGACCCTTGGGCACTCTCTCTCTATAAGCTCTCTCTCTATAAGCTTTCTCTCTCAAGTTACTGACTTAAGTTTCGGAGTGATTACGCCCGGTCCGACCAGGCATTCTTCCTTTCAGGTCGCTCTCACCCGATCGGTCGTTTCCTCCCTCTCCAGATAAAGATAATTCGGATTTTATCAGTAAGTGCAGATATAAATAATATGTAACTTCTTTTTTTTTTTAAATTAGATAGATTATAAAACACCGATGTACTCATGTCAATAATAATAATAATAATAATAATAATAATAATAATAATAATAATAAGGTCCTGAGTGAGAATTATGTTCCATTAAATAATAACATCCTAAACAACTCTTACAATATATATATATATACACAGTGGCTAATACGCCACTACACATTTTTATCATCAAAGAAAAGCTCCCTCTCTCTTTCTCTCTCTCTCTCTCTCTCTCTCTCTCTCTCTCTCTCTCTCTCTGTGTAAAAGGTTGAAGATGTTGGCCTCCTGCACAACTAGTCCCAGAGTTTATCTACCTGGAAAGGGAAGGAAAAGAAGCAATTTGCCAGGTTATCTAATTATTTTCTGGTAATAATGGGTTTGTAATATTAATGTATGAATTTTACTAAGTGTTTGTAGCTCTGCAGGCGTACCTAATGAACAGCAACAGCTTAACCAGAAACCCAATAATGTTGCCTTAGTAAGTAACCAATCACTACACATCACCTGTTACTTCTCTGAAATGAAATCTGAAATGCTTATATGAATAGGTGCAGAGTACACAAGGGTCGATCACAGGTTTGAAAGAGATGTTAAGTACTAACAGATTTGAGCTACCAGTTTCCTCATACGACACAGCCTGGCTTGCCATGGTGCCTTCAATGGATTCTTCAAACAACCATCCTCAATTCCCAAAATGTCTAAATTGGCTTTTGGAGAATCAGCATCCAGATGGATCATGGGCCCCTCATCCTACCCATCCATTGCTGATTAAAGATTCTCTCACTTCCACATTAGCTTCTGTGCTTGCTCTTCACAAATGGAATGCTGCCCCACAACTTGTACATAAAGGTCTAGACTTTATTGTCTCTAACATTTGGGCCGCCACTGACCACCGTCAACATTCTCCTTATGGTTTTGATATTATGTTCCCTGGTTTGATCCAACACGCCAGAGAAATGGGTCTCAATCTTCCTTTTCATCCATCTTCACTTGACACTATGATTCTCAACCGAGATTCCAAAATCAAAAAGTAATCTTTGATTTTTTTTTTCTTCTAAAATTATCTAATAATTAATCAACAAAACAAGTCTATAACTGTTGTAACTACTGTTAAACAGCTGGATGGGTGAGGGAGGGAACCTTGCATATGTTGCAGAAGGATTGACGGGGTCATATGCACACCTCTGGAATAAAATAATGAAATACCAAAGAAGCAATGGATCGCTTTTCAATTCACCATCCACAACTGCTGCCGCTTTCATCCACCTTGGTGATGCAAAATGCTTCCACTACTTGAATTCTTTAGTACAAGAATTCGATAGTGCAGGTGATGCTTTTATTTAACTTTGTTATTTGTGTCTTATGTATATATATATATTATTTGTTCTTAATTTTACTCATTTTCCTGTTTCTCTTCGTTTTCAGTTCCTACCATTTACCCTGTGGATATCTATAGCCGGCTCTTTATGATCGATAACTTGAAAAATTTTGGAATTGATAGGCACTTTGAGAAGGAAATAAAGCAAATCTTAGATGATGTATATAGGTAATATATCTAGTTATCTAATTACCAAATAATTGGACATTAATGTTGTTGAATATTTCTAACATATGTAAACAGATGCTGGATACAGGGAAGCGACGACATATTTTCAGATACTAAATGTTGTGCCATGGGTTTTAGGCTCCTAAGGCTAAACGGCTATGAAGTTTCTTCAGGTTCATATTTGAAAAACTTGTTTACATTATAAAAGTTTCTTTCTTTGTGGATTGCTCCACAGTTTGACCTTTTTATTAATGCAGGGGTATTATCCGATTTTGACAGAAAAGAAAATTTCCTCCAAACTGAAAGTGAACATGGAACTCATGTAAAATCTGTTCTGGAGTTATACAAGGCTTCACAGACTACAATATTCCAAAACGAACCCATTCTTGATAGAATTCATGATTGGACTTCTACTTATCTTCAACAACAGCTATCAAGCAGTTCAATTCAAGAATGGACTCTACGTGCAGAGGTAGTACTGATTACAAGTTTTTGTTTACTGCCAAATACATTGCTTTACAAATCAGAAAAAAAGAATGAATGTGTTTCATTCCAGGTGGATTATGCTCTAAAGCATCCTTATGCCAGCTTGGAACGTATTGAAAGCAGAAAATATATTGAGAATTGCGATATTGATAATGTTACACTGCTTAAAACATCCTACAGGTAAAATCTCCTATATTTAGAAGTAGAACGATATATTTTATTATCAATAATTGGTGAGGAACATATTTGTGTTGATGTTTTGTAGGTATTGGGATGTGAAAAACAGAGATCTCCTGGCATTTTCATCCAGAGATTTCAATTTAATTCAATCCATGCATCAAAGAGAACTAGAGCATCTGGAGGGGTGCATATTCTTTTTCATTGATATCCCACGTTAAGTTGTTAAATTAGTTTCATGGAATAATTAATTTGATTTGATGTTTTCTTTTCAATAAAATAAAAAGCAGATGGGTGACGAAATACAAGATCGACGAACTGAAATTTGCAAGACAGAAGATCAAATATGCATATTTTGCAATTGCAGCAGACATATTCCAACCTCATTTCTCTGATGCTCGAGCCGCCTGGGCCCAAAATTCTGTTCTCACTACTGTTGTTGATGATTTCTTCGACTTTGCTGGTTCCATGGATGAATTACTTAACCTAATTGAATTGGTTGAAAGGTCCCTAAAACTCATTAATAATTAAAATAAATATAATTGCTTGATAGTTCTTATTTAACAAGAAAATCAAACATGAAAGCAGATGGGATGATCACTCTGCGATTGGATTCAAGTCCAGAGACGTGGAGATTCTATTCCATGCAATCTATGGCACCATCAATGAAACTGCTGATAAGGCCAAATCACAGCAGGGACGATGCATAAAAAATCACTTCATTGATATTGTACGTCATCTATTTTTATTTTGAAATAAATAGTAATTACTTGGGGATGAAATTGAAGTTGTAAAAACGTTTTGATATATATATATATATATATATGGGTTCAGTGGATCACAATGCTGAAGACAATGTTGATGGAGGCAGAATGGGCACAAAACCAGACGGTGCCAACCTTGTATCAATACCTATCTAACGGATATGTATCCTTCGCGTTGGGACCAGTTGTCCTAATCCCACTTTGTTTGATGGGCCATCAACTGTTTGACCAAGTCCTACAAAGTCAAGAATACAACGACCTCTTCATGCACATGAGCATGATTGGCAGACTCACAAATGACAAAGTTTCTGTTAAGGTACGTATAAGTACATTTTTATCAAACTTGAACACATATATTGCTTAACAACAGTGTTGAACCGTTTAAACGAACAAATATTTTGAAATTCTATTATATATATATATATATATATATATATATATAATTTTAGATAATATTTACCAAAATTGGATTTATTATGTAGAGAGAAGGTACACAAGGAAAACTGAATAGTGTGTCGTTACAAGTAGTGCATGGACGAGGGGCGGTAACAGAGGAAGAGGCACAAGAAGAAGTGTCAAGAATGATAGAAAGTCATAGAAGAGAGTTGCTAAGAATGGTGGTGCAGGAAAAAGGAAGTGTGATTCCAAGAAGTTGCAAGGACCTGTTTTGGACGATGAGCAAAGTGTTGCATCTTTTCTATATGACTGGTGATGGCTATTCTTCTCCTGTTAAGATGGTCAGTAAAGTCAATACCATAGTCAATCAACCTATCATCATTCCTGCTTAATTAGTTATCATATAAAAATGCCTTACTTCTATTTGTGGCACAACTAATTATCTGATTTGGAAGTTTTTTTCATCTGACAAATTAATAAAACGTGCCACTTGGAAAATAATTTACGATTTATACATTGTATTCGTGTGTGTTATTGACTAAATTATAAGTATAAAACAGTAAGGGTGCGTTCGGCGAGATTTTTATTTTCGATTTTTTATTTTTTTTTTCAAAAATAAAATAAAAACTTGTTCGACAAATTTTTTTCCTTTCGATTTTTGCAAAAATTTAAACAAGTGATTTTCACACTTAAAATAAAAATTAAAAATCTTCAAAATTTAGTTTTTAAAATTTTGCTAATTAATTTATTTTTATTATCGCCAACGCCGCACCGCTACCATCATTGCCGCCGCTACTGTCGCCACCACGCCTCCGCCACTGCCGTTGCCACCACCATGCCTCCACCACCGCCACTGCCACCACCACGCCACTGCCACCGCCGCCACTGTTGCCACCACTATGCCTCCGCCACCGCCGTTGCCACCACCACGCCTCCGCCACCACCGCCACTATGCCTCCGCCACCACCACCATGCCTCCGCCACCACCGTTGCCACCATCACGCCTTCGCTATCACCGCTACCACCACCACGCCACTGCCGCCGCTGCCACCACACCTCCACCATCACAACCACATTGCTACCGCCACCGTCGCCACCACTATAATCACCGCCGCCGCCGCCACCACACCGCTGCCGTCTCCGCCACCACACCGCTGCCACCGCCACTATCACCATACTGCTGCCGTCTCCACCACCACCACCACCACCATGCCGCCGCCACTACCACCACAATCACACCACCGTCACCTCAACCGCTACCATACCACCGCCTCTGCCGTCACTGTCACCACCAAAATTATTATCATAATATATATAAATAATTAAAAAAATATATTAATAATTAAAAAATATGATAAATTTTTCAAATATATAAAACAGTTTCTAAAAAATAAATAACAAAAACTAAAAATAATTTTTAAATTTTAAAAATAAAAAATTAGAAACCTGTAATTTTACCGAACACACCCTAACTTTTTCCTTGTTTTGGTTTTTCCTTTTGAATAAAAAAAAGGGGGTCTAATTCATATGTAGTGCATGGATTTGTTTCAATTGAATCCTAATCTTTTTATGTAACCATCGAATCCTCTAAACTTCTAAATTTGAATTCCATTGTGCACTTCAACTTGACATGATATGTAACATGTCTTTCATGTGAATAGAGCGAATTAAAAGCAGAAAATACAATTTAACGTTTAATAAATATGCAATTCCATAATTTATCCAAATTAATAATTTACTTAGCATTCTGAATTTTTTGATTTTAGCTTTCGGATAATAGAGAAAAAAAAAAGTAAGTCGCTAGAGCCCGAATTTACACAAATTTAGGAAGTTATAAAGATGTTCGCCAAAAAATTCTAGTTATATAAATTATTGAGATAAGTTTATGGGTTGGATATATACTAAAATGTTGAATTAGAGGAAATAGGATTCAATGTACGCAGACAGAGCAAAGGTTCATTGAACCTGGTCATCCTGATTCCTTGGCTGCGTCTATTTCCCACGTCCCCAAACATAGGAGAGGTTAAATGATTAAATAATATTGATACTGTCAAACGTCACTTAATTCCACATTAGCATGATATTATCCGTTTTGGACCAAATCCGCACGCATTTATTTTTGGACTCCTCCCAAATGGCCTCGTACTAATGAAATTAGGTGAACACCTTATATTTAAAGCATTTATCCCTTAATTTTACAATATTTCCCTCAAATCAAGGAACACACAGCTTATATTTTTTTCTCAAACGATAATCCATTTGATTCGTCAAATAATCTTGTACCGCCGTTATCAACTAACGGAACACGCCGCATGACCACTACAACATCAGGGAGATTTTCGACGCAAGACACCAAACACGAATCTCCAATCGCGAGGTCATACCGGGAGCCTCACACATAACGCAGTCCACTATTTCGGATCCTCTCCAAACCGTGGCTCTGATAACACTTGTTGGGACTACCAAACGTCACTTAACTACACATTAGTATGATATTGTCCGTTTTACACCAAATCCGTACGGATTTATTTTTGGGCTCTTTCCAAAATATCTCATACTAATGGAGTTAGATCACCTTATTATATTAAAAATATTTCTCTCTTAATTTTTCAATGTGTGACTTTTGATTATAACCCCAACAAATAATGCATATATATTGGAAAAAAAAAAAGGTAGAATTAGCTTTTCTCCCCAATCCTGATAGTTGGGGTGATTGAATAATTTGAGAAACGTACAATTCAAAAATGAAATTTTCAAAGCATCGCTACAATTCCATCAATTTTGTATATAAGATTTTGTTTATATAATGTAATTCATTACAAAATTGTGTGATTTCGAATGTAAATTATATTCTTTTCCCCAAAACTTTATTATAATCACTCAATGTAAAAAAAAAAAAAAAGGAGGAGGAAACCCTATTAATTATTAACTTAATCAAAAGCAATTGATTGAACTTCATTTTTGGAAAGAATATGCAGATGATATAGGAATATTCTCGTGAAAATCACTTTGTCATCTGTAGACTTTGCCAAACTTTGGATACTCTTAATTTGGAAACTATCATATTGCTATATGCTATGGATGATGTTTAATTGTTTATTTTTTTTTTTCTTACAATTTCAATTATGGGAAACTATCATATTGCTGTATGCTATACATGATGATTTTTTATTTTTTTTTGGATATTAATGCAAATATTTAAAGTTGTGAAACCTTGGATAATCTTATATGTCCCCATGAGAATTATTATAGAAAGATAAGTTATTTAGCAACCAAAATATATTATTAGGGGCATAGCGCATGGGGACGTAAAATGAACTACATTCATTCTAAGAATAAAGTAATTATCAAGCCTACATTCATTACACAGCTTCCAGTCACTTGTGTATTCTACCTTCCTCTTACATCTATATTTACACATCATTTCGCCATAACAATGTCATCATTCTTAATCCTACTCCTCTGGTTTGAGTTCTTATGCCACCACCATATCGTCATTTTAACCTCATCTATGCTTGCTTAGGCCCTCTCTCTCTCTCCCCAAACATCTTCTGTATGTAAAGCACCAACCTCTTTCCTTCAACGGACGCCTATCACTTGAATCAATATCTCCCAAAATTAAACGATTTTAAAGAATATAGACAAACGATGGCCAAAGCACCTGTGGGTGTGAGGTTAAGGGGGATGATGGCTGCTATGTTCAACGATGCCGCTCGAATGAGGCTTTGCGAGAGCAGCGGGAGCGAGCACTATTCCCCTGATGACAATTCCGCCGATCTTTCCGACCTCGTCAATTCTTTCCTCGAAAGAGATTATACAAATACAGTTCCAGGAGAAAATAGGACCAACATCAATCATGATCAACAAAAGGATACGAAACATGATGAAGAATTAGAAAGTCACTGGTCTGATTCTGAGAACAAGACCATGCTGCAGAATTTGCTTGATAACATTCAAGAGGAAGATGATATCAGGATAAAGATTCGAGAAATTGCTTGTGGGATCACAAGGGAAAGGTCTTCCCATGGCTTTAACCGCAGATTGATGTCTCATTTACGCGACCAGGGCTTTGATGCCGGTTAGTCTTTTTATTGGTCAAATATACATAATTTTGAACTTCTAAAATTCATTAACTCTCAAGAGTAGCTTCAATTAAACTGACATAATGTACACAGGTCTTTGCAAAACCCGGTGGGGAAAATTTGGGAGGCACCCACCAGGAGAATACGAGTACGTAGATGTGAATGTTAACGGGAATCGGTATATCATTGAAGTTCTTTTAGCAAGAGAATTCGAAATAGCTCGTCCCACCACAGCTTACACTGCATTACTTAATTATTTTCCTCAAGTATTCATTGGAAAGACAGAGGAGCTGAAGCAGGTAGTGAGATTGATGTGCAATGCAATGAGACTTTCGATGAAAGAGGTGGACTTGCATATCCCGCCATGGAGGAGAAATGGGTACATGCAGAGCAAGTGGTTTGGTCCCTACAAGCGCACACTCAATGAAATTCCAACTAAAAACAGGCAGCTTTTCCATGAGTCTTCTGCTGCAAAACGGTCTATTGGTTTTGAGGCTTATCCAGTCGAGGCTTACAATTGCCGAGATAATTTTATTACTCAGGTCGGCTTGAAAGTTAGCTACTTGACTGCTGCATTCAATGGCAACAGCTAACGCCCATTACCTGCAATTGTAATTTTTATAAGATTGGTTGAGGCCTACAAGTTCTCCCGGGGACGCTACGGTACGCACGCATCGGATCAAATGAAAAAATAAAATAAAATAAAATAAAATAATTTTATACTGATCTGACCGGCACCCTAGCAACAACACTCAGTTCTCCCTGGCCAAGGGCAAAGGCCCTGTTAATGCTCAGCTGCTGCATACCTTTGTCTAGCCACTTTTGTTTTTTATTTATTTTTTCTTTTTGGGACCTTTGGAGATAGATATTTCGGATAGGATATTAGTATGAGATGCATGTGGTTAGGAGCAGTTTTGAGAATTGGAAGTGATTGTATAGAATATTAGTATACAATTATAAGCATATAGCTTTTGCCTCTGGCATTAATTTATTGCACGGGAGCTGTATCGCAGTTGTCATTTTATAATTTATGAGTGCTTGGGCTGATGTTAAAATTTTGCTAAGGTCAGAGTAGTATCTGCTCTTATCAGTTTAATATCTGATATGTGGGCTAATGGTGCACAAGATATATTAAAATAAAATTTTGCTTATGGATTTTCTTGATTGAAAGTTCTTTATAAATGGAGTTACAACCTTTTCCAAGGACCATAGTTCAAGTTCGCAGGTATATTTCAACTTGAAAAATATTTGCTGACATACAAATTTTGTCAATGTTACCAGTTGTAAGCCTTCTCTCATCATTGTTAATGCAAATTTATACGCCTTGTGCTTGGGTTCGTATTTCAGACAGTGCAATGCAGCTGCTCCTTTGCCCTTGATAGGAAAAATGTTTACCCTTTTATTTGTCGGAATTGGAATTGAATTGGTTGGTACAGAAAAGACATCCAATTTATTTTCAATTGAATTCTTTATTGCCTTCAAAATTCCCACCAATTTGGTAGGAAAACAGAAGAAATCAACCTCGATTTCTTTTCTTTTTGCTCTTTCTTCTTCCTTCAATCGTTTGGTAAGCAAACCAATATTTGAGATCTTTTTATTAGTATTACCATTTAAGCTGCCCAACCCTTCCAGCATTTAGTCGCAAGCTTCGATATTTATTATTATTACTGTTACTTAGGCTAGTAATTCCTCATAAGATGTATAATGTATTCATAAGCTTCAATCTTTTGTATTATAATTACATGGGCAATACTGAGTCTGATTTTGGATGTGCAAACTGAAAACGAAATTGAGTGAAAAGATAGAGATAAAGCGAGACCAGCTTTAGCATATATAATATAGTCACCGATAGACGCAAACTGCAGGAAGATCAAAGCAGCATGCCTGGAAGGTGACCCTCAAATAGTCAGATGTAAGAGAAGGGTCTCTGAAAAAGGCTAAATCCTATGCCATTTCCCTCTACTCTCCCTTCTCATTAAAATTACCATCTTCATCACAACTACATGAAAATCAGGAAAAAAAAAATGTGAGAAGTTCGGTAAGCAGATATGTCGACGGCAGATCTGAAAAGATCCGATACAACAACCGGCCAGTTAACTTCTAATTGATATAGCTACAGCCGCTTTGGCAAATCAAGGTATAGGCAACTCGTTCTCATGCCTTACCTTGGTACATGTAGCCGTTTAATTAAATTAAACTAAACTAGAAAAAGATAATCCACGCTTTGCAGCTCAGAAACTGAAACCCCCGCCGCGCTTCTCAAGATTAGCTATGGAAATGAGAAACCAACAGCCTTCAGCAGCCCTAATTGCCTAATTATATAGAGTAAAAGGTTGGGCTAGGCCGAATTAGAACTGGACTTGATCCAGTTCATGTGATTTTGGAGTACAGCTCAAGTCTATTTGGATTTGCACCAATTTAATCGAGCTTGGGCTGGGCTTATGTAAGGCTGGAGTTGGGTTCCAACGAGCTTGTCGATCGAGTTCTAATTACGTTCCAATATTCTCAAAACAATAAATATATGTTCAAGTTCAAAGTTTTTACGGGGCTAAATTTACTTTCAGTGTTTATCACTCAGAAATTAACGTTATAGTAGCCTAAATGTCGACGTGCTAGAATTTACAAAGGTGAAATCGTCAATAGAATTTTTGAAAAAAAAAAATATCGAAGGAATTTTGAGAGAGACATTATCAATGGAATCTTTCCAAATCTTAAGTGAATGTGAATGTAACAAATAATTGGTAAACTAATATTACCAAATTCAAGGAATCTTAAAGTCAACGGTTTGGACGGCTGTGATTATTCCTGGGAAGACCTTTGTACACTGATAATTAATTTGTTATGCTCATACCCAATACAAAAAGCCACCTGTCACTGCTCCTCTCTCTATCTATAATTGGAAAAAATAACGAGAAGGAAAATAAATTGTAAGCAAGATCGTGTAGAGAGAAAGAGTTTATCGCGAAATTTTGAACCGATCCGCCACCCACCCTCCCCGATTTGATTGATTTCAAAAATAATGGAGGGAGTAGGGGCGAGGCTGGGGCGGTCCTCCACCCGCTACGGACCGGCCACGGTGTTCAATGGGCCGGTGAGGAAGTGGAGGAAGAAATGGGTCCACGTTTCCCCATCTAACACCACCAATCACTCTCAAAATCACCACATCAACTCCAATGCTACCTCTAACGGTAATAACGGTTCTCATCTCCTCCTTTACAAGTGGACCCCTTTAACTCAAAGCAACAAGGACAACGTCAATCACTCTAATCTCAGTAACGCCAATGGCGACAAGACTTCTCTCAACGACGATGCTTCCCAGTTTCCCGAGGAGCCTCCCAGGCGTAAATTCAAATACTATCCGGTATTTTTTCTTTTTCTTTTTTCTTTTGGCCTCAATCTGCCTCCTTTTCTTTCACTTTTCTCTTAATTGCTTAATTGTGTCTTACGGTTTTATTTTCTTTTCTGCTGTTGGAAAATTGCTGCCATAACTTGACTTTACATGTTAGGGATGAATTCGAATTCTCAGTCAATTAGCCGCATTTTACATCTAGCTTTCAAGTGCACAATGTGTTAGGGTTTCTTTTCCATACCTTATACTTTGCTTTGGGGATTTTCATTGGAAACTCTTAGAAGACCTTGAACCGAGTATGAAGTGCTAAGAAAGACTTATACTTTCACAAGCACACGATATCGCATGTTTATGGCACCTTAATTAGGTTGCTTTTGTTTATTTGATTTCTATGAGAGTTATTGGAGATGTAATTTCCTTGGTAATTTTTTGCTTACTACTTGAATATATTTAGTTTGAATTCTTTTTAACTGGCATAAGCTTTATCTCAAATATTTCTATTGGCATAGGCTTTTCACAATTGAATTCTCTCACAAGTTTCATTTCATAAGAGGTGTGTCTAATTTCTCTATTCTTCAGAAAAGAGGATAGTCCATCCTGGGGCGGATTTAGAATTTTAGGCTAAGGGGGGAACTTTAGTGGAAGTCAATATTAAAATGGATAAATTTGATTAAAACTAATATTAAGGGGGGCAAATTTGGTGGAAATCAAGGATAAATTTGATTAAAATCATATTAAAGGGGCCAAAGGGTAAAACTTAAAAGAATAATATAAAATTTATAAAAAAAATTAAAGCAAAAAAATTGTTTTTAAAAATATAAGGGGGGCAATTGCCCCCCTTCTCCACCATGTAGATCTGCCGGTGGATCCATCTGAGGATGAGGGAAGAGTACATTTTGTGTATGTTGATCCACTATATTTTCATTGGTCATCTGTTTGCACTTTGTTGACTGGTGAAAACGAAAGGGTTAAAATAGAATTATTCTCATTAAGCTAAATTAATGCTATTAAAATTGATAATGGCATAGTGGTTTAGGTTAGGTTGCAAAGAGAACACGCATGGTCAAATTGGAATTTAAGTTTATCTGAATCATTAACATATAATTAAATTAAATTTTCGTTCAAATCATCATCCATGCTTAGGAGTCATATTTATCATAAATTGAAACATTTCTCCTGTATGTTCTTCTCTGATGGATTTCTTATGCTTGTAAAACACCACTAAATCTTCTGTTCTCATAGGAATTCCAAAGGGAATTCCTTGTTAGGTTTCTAAAGCAATCAAACCTAATTTCTGAAGAGTAAGTTTGAAAACAATGGCTAATATGATCCATAATAATGCAATTAAATCATTTGATTAATACCTATATAAATGCAATGGTGTTCTTGAACAATATATCTATATTTTGTTCTGTATAACATGGACTTGTGTGCTGGTATCTTGGCTGGATGCATCATCACTTGCCAATGTATGTTAAATTTCATTGTATTTGTGTTATATTCCTGGGTTAAGGATTGGTCACACTGGCAATGGAGAAGGAATTCTTCTTTGCTAGTCCTGTTCTTCCCTTTCTATGATCCCTGCCCCTCGTTGAATCTATGAAGAACACTTGATGGAATTTGTAAAATGGAGCTCCAAGTCTTTGACTTGTCGAAAAGAGAGAGCCTTAAACCTCTTTATTAGTTTATTTCTTAGTTTTATTACTCTTTAAACAGAGCTTGCATGTTGTCGAAGTAGGAAAACCTGTTGAAATAAGAAAACCTAAACATAAACAACTAATTTGGAAAACAAGAAATAATAGTAGTTTGAGTACTACCTAAAAGAAACTCTCCTAATAATCTTAATAAATTACTAATGGGAATTGTAAATATTAATTCTACTTCCATTAGGGATAATAAAAGTCTTCTAAACTGCTTCTGTGACTAGCATCCATAACATTACTCCCCTCCTAGAAAAACTTGTCCTCAAGCGTAAAATATGGATGGATGCATCTGTGCTCTCTATTGCATGCAAAGACATTTCCGATTTACCCATTTTCATTTTGGACCTCCTCAACATCATCATGGTCCTCAAATTCTAGCCACAATAATCCTTTATATTTGTGCTCAGCCACATACTGTTAATCATAATTGTAGCACAGCCCCTTAGATTTTGTTCTGCCATCTCATGATAACTTTTGATGGAAGGAAAAGTGGCACCACTTGTGAGTTTGCTGCAGCCATGTTCCCTTGGCTGGAATCAGCCTTGGAGCCTAAAGCTGAGGCGATGCTGATGGCCATTGAACTCATACATGTGTGTGTTCCATAAGCTCTATGATGTCTTTGGTATTCATGCATGTCTGCATAAAAGGTTTGAATATAGGTGCTTCAAGTTGAAGTGGGGATATTTATTATTGTGATCTTAAATTTTGCAAGGCATTGGGCAAGAATGACATTTCATAGAATTTTTTTATTTTTATTGTTTACTATCTTAAGGATAAAGGAAATGCAACTTTGGAATGACTATTTGATTCATCTTTTGAAGAACTTGGTCTATTTAATCTGGTCAAGAGACCATTACTTGTTGGCAAGATCAGTAATATAGGATTGAATAAAAAGTAATGAGAATACTAATTGTTCTATGAGTAGTTTTTTTCATCACAAGATTTTACCTTTTGCAGTAGGCTTGCACACACACACATATTCTATTATTTGAGTGGACATGAGCATATTCTACATTGAGAAATGGAAAGAACAAAGGATCTGGAAAGAAGAATGCAGCGATAATTAATGAGTATCATGTGCTTCAATACATTCTCCTTCATTTTGTACCTGAGGTGGAAGTAATTCATCTCAGTTCTTTCCTTAATGATGGGTCGATTTATATTAAATCATGACAATTCTTGCCCTTGAGGAAAGAAATTAAAAAAAAAATCTTGTAGTAAACTCTTACATGGCTTAGGGAAAATTAAAAAAATAAAATAAAATAAAAACAACTTCTTATATGGCATTCCATCTTGGCTTTTTTTAATGGCCAGAAAGTCAAAGAGTCGATAGATTTATTGGTACAAACACTCCAGTTCATAAAATTTAACTTTTTATATAAATGACTTGTTGTGATGTGATTTATGCTTAATGGAGCTTCAGAGTGTTCTCACAGTTCTTGAAAAATTATTATGCATGATGAAGAAAAACTTTATTTTAGATATGAAATACAAGAGCAAAAGCTATAGAATTGTTGAGTTGTTAAGGGACTGTTTTGTGATCATCAAATCTGGAATTTGGCTTCTGGGGCTGTGTTTTGGTGACTTGTACAGAAATTTAAGCCTAACAACTTTGTCCATCACTTGTTTTGGCTAGTTAGCTGAGTGTGACCTATCTTGGTAGTTTGAATTGAATGGTAGTAAAGCATTACTAGAACATCAGGGTGTGTACGTGATGTTTATGTTAACAAACGGACAAAGCTAATGTGATGGAGGTTGTTAAAGCCACAAATTTATGCTAATATCCTTGACTCTGACTTTTTTCTTAACCTTTTTATCTTATAATTTTGTTTAATTTTGTGATTGTTTCATTTCAAGGAGGCTCTAATTCTGATTTTAACCTTGATTATTAAGTCATGATCAACCTTGCTTCTGTATCAAGGCCACATGCCTTATCCACTTGCTTCTACTTTCAACTGTAGCTTATGCATCTTTGCATCTCAGGGAATATGCATGTTTAAGTGACATATCTTACCCATTATTCTGAAAGGGATGATATCACCTTGTGAAAGTCTTTTTGATGCTCTAGTTGATCTTTGTATTAAACAGAAAGCATTACTTACTGAGGGATGACTAAGTAAGTATCATTTGCTCTACCTACTACAAGCATAATATGTGCATCAAATTCATGCTTCTCCGATAATCAAGTTCAGCTTATACTCACAAGCTTATTCTATTGTGTTGTTGTTTAGCTGGAGTTATCACTGATCATTTTGGTTATGTGACAACACAGGTGTATTTGCTTGAGAAGGAGAAAAATGAGGGTGACGAGAATGCTGGAGATGAAGCTAAACCAAGTGATGCTGAACCAGTTACAGAGCCAAATCCGAAGGGTGATGGTTTTGATGAAAAACCCGACATTAATGACACACCTATGGAAGAAACTCAGGTGAATGGTTATTCATATTTGAGATTCAATCTCAAGTTCTTGTGCTTTAAATTATTATGTTCCCAACTTTGGAAGAATAAAGTCAGACATATTGTTTTTTGAGCAAGTTTATGTGGTCCCACTGGAATAACAGATGTATGTTTGCATTAGATGTGATGATAATAATTTACTTTTGAAGAATAAGAAATTGCTTCATATTTGAGGTGTATTAATGGGCTAATACGGCTTGCAAATAACTCTTCTTCTTTTTCAGTTCACTGAGACATAAATGAGAAAATCCTATTCCCCTTTATATGACCACCCTATTTTGATGGGGGAGGGGACATGATTCAAATTTATGCTCAGCTAATAGACTCTCTCTTTAAAGTATCTGACGCTTTATGGTTTTCATTGCATATATATAACGTTTTCTTCAATATTGACTATAGTCTCAGAATGATAATCAAGTGGTGCGACAAGATTTGAATGAAAGCACTTTGGACTTGAGTCTGGGCTTAAACTCTCATGATAACGACTCTGATGCTAAAACAGATCAATCAAGAGATGAGCAGTTAGAAAGAGTGAAGTCAAGCAATGCTGGTTCATGATTGTAGGTGTTCCCTAGATATTTGACTCATAGAAGAAACAATATTTGTTTGTTGCTAATATGGAGGCAAATTTTCCCGGATATGGCGGGCTGTGGGGTTGGGGGTGTACTTGGTCTTTCATTTGATGCTCCCCTTATGGAGTTGATTGTAACATGTAACAATTACAAAAACTATAATTTCACATTGGAACGGCTGATTTTTTTCCCATCAGTGTACTCTGTTTTCTCAGTCTTTCTTCGAAGTACCTTAAGAGGCTGTTTGGCAGATCAAGCTTGTTTTCAGGTTCAGGATTGGTGCATGTATAAAGCTGATCCGCAACAATTAAGCCACTAGTTTAAACCAATTTGCTAATTTATAAAATTTATATCTAAAAAAAAACTAGATAAGCAGAGATTATAGTTTGTAGATTTAGGTATAATGCAAGAAACGTGATGTATATGGTGTAAATTCACTTTGCCTTATGCAAATAGCAGTGGAACTGATAGTTGCTGGAATTGGAGCAAATATATCCAAGGGCCCCTAAAACAAAAAATAAAAGATAGATTAAGAGGAGATTTATGATGAATCAATCTTTTACTGCAACTTTATCACTCTAAGGACTGCAGCTTGATGTTAACAAATCAACAGTGGCATTTGAACAGAATCTTATTTGTCCATTGGCAAACTTTCCATTCCATAATAGCCTTCCAAGCACAACATCAAATATCCACCAACAAATGCTGTATCATAGCATAAGTATCAAAAGCCTTTTAAAGGAAAACAAATAAAAACATAAATCACAGATTGAAAATGTTGAACTAAATGCTTGGCAAGATTGGCTAAATGGCTTCAGCTGCACAAGTAGAAAGGCAGTTAGCCAGATTTTCGTCATCATTCTTTTACAGCAGCAGCTTCTCCCTCAGAAGCATAATCATGCCTGGAATGGGAAAAGAACGTATTTAGAGGTCTGTAACAGTAGCATCATCAATTACAGAGCAAGAACATGTAATACAATTAACACTTACAGTTTCTAATAAAAGGTCTCATGTATAAGAATCAAATTTTCCTAATTAGTACAGCTAGTTCACAGACCAAAGAAAAACAAATATTCCAATGTCAATAAATATCAATTGCACATGGCAACAGACAAAGCTTACCGTAATTTGCGTGAGAGTTGGTAGAGGCCTGTTGCAGCCATTGCTACATTTACACTAAACAGATTCCAGTTTTTCTGCATCAAAGATGAACAGCAATCCAAATCAATAAGTATATTTCAACGATGATAAATATAAGCTCATCAAAATCACCCATTCTAATGATTGTACCTTAACCATTATAACTAAGATCATCAAGCAAGTCAAACATTAACAATGGCTTAAATGAATATGAAATTAAATGAGATGAGATGAGATTTAGAATAATAAATAGAAAGCATAACTGAGAGACACATAAATAAGCACTATGTGGAAGAGAGAAGGCAGCAGCCATGTCACAAGATATATAACAGGTAAGACAAATCGGATAACACCATCAAATTTACACCCTCATCCTTTGGTATCTTAAAAAGGCAAGGCATTTAATCAATTTCACACTTACCGGTGTGATTACAGTACTGTAGCGTGACCATATAAGTCCAGTAGCTGTAACCGCTGTAACCAAAGTGCAAATGTAAGATGTATCTCAAAATATAATGAAAAATGCTCATAAAAGTGACACACTAAAATGCTATAGACAAAAAAGGCAACGTTACAAAGCCCTACTATGCAAACTACATATAAAATATACTGGAAATTATGTCCATCTGTGTGCCCCTGCGCTGCTTGTGCGAGAAAGAAAGAAGGGGAGAGGCACAGAAGGCATATACATGAAACAAATGGATTAAAGAGATTATGGAAGAGAAAGTTGCATACCTATCTGCTGGGGATATGAAAGTTTTTCAGGTGGTTTAGAGAAGTCAGCAATATTTGCTATGCTGATGCCCCATTTAAAAGTCGGTGCCCAAAAATGAACTGCAATGTTAGAACAGTGGAAAATTTAAGATGATGTCAATACAAAGAATAACGCAGTTACAGGGAGCAGAGCACAAAGGTTTGAAATAAGACATGGCATCAGAATGTCATAAAGTATTATGGCTAGCTTTCTCACAACACAATTGTGTTAATTGCACAAATGATGCAAACTACTCTACAGGTTACTTTGGCGTTTAGAAAGGCTTCTTTTGATCAATCATTCTACAGAAAGGTGGAGTTTGGCACTTGTTGGCACCCTATCAAAGATTCCACATTTAGATTCCCAAAAAGTCAAATCTTTTTTGTCCAATCTCTGAATCTAATGGCAATAGATAATTCAATGAATTAGTATAGAGACAAGTTCGTCCACAGATTAGGATGAAAAGGACCAACTAAATCGCACAAGCATTGGGATTTGATTATTATTAGTTTTTTCTCAAACAATGAGAAAAGTTAGAAATAGAAAATCTGGGTTTGGATCGAATCAAAACACTCGAAGGAGTCGCAAATCATTCAAATCAATCGATAGAGATATTTTTATCTTGTGTTTTGCTTATTAGAGGAAAAATTGAAAGAGAAAAGGATATAGAAAAGCAAAAGCACCGGAATAACTTACTGGTTTTAGGTCCGGCTGGATGATTCCACAAAGCTTGTAGCTTGGAGGTTGACATGATTTTTGGTCTGTATCCCTGCGTTAGCTTTGGCGAGGAAAGGTTATTGTGTGGTCGGTTCACTGGTTCGAAAGAGCGCAATTGAACTGGAATTGACCAATCATAAGATGCCATGTCAACTAATGTGGACCCGCAGCTTCTATTCTGCTGAGTTGACCAATAAAACGCCACGTTTTGAGGCTGTTTATGCCTAAAAAATCGATATAGGTGAAGTGCTAGGATTGGATTTGGGAGAGAGCAAAGAGGGTTGAAATATGGATTCATCTCAGACGCAGAACAACACATCGTTACAGCGACTTCAAAATGTGGAAAAGGTACTTAATTTTACATTTATATATTCCATATCCGAATCGATTCCATGTAAGGATTTCTGTTGCGAATTTTGAAATTTGAAATTTGATCCTTACAGACAGTAGTTAGGGTTTTGGAGCTAGCAGCAGGAGTAATGGATGAGTTAGCTAGTCCGACTGGTCCTCGTAAAGAATTCATTAACAACCGTTGCTGTGAGTTCATGCAAATGATAAAGGTCTCTCCTTTCTCTCTGGTAGCTAATTGGAGGGAAGAATGTTCAATTTTCATGGTTAGACTGATAATTGTCTTATGTGTTTGTTCTTATATGATCCATCATTACTAATACAAGTGGATATTAGCAGGACATCCAGTTTACTCTGCGCAATGAAATCAAAAGTGCATGCGAGTATCGTCCTTTTGAGAAGTGTGACTATAGCTCCAGAATTGCTAATGAAATCTGTACTAAGAAGTTGGAGTATGTTCTTTCGCAATTGGATTCCATGAAACAAGTAATTGATCAATATCGTGACGCTGCTTAAAGAAGAAGATGAAGCAGTTCCTGAAATCTTATGAGGCTTGACTTTAAAGGCACACTCTTGTGATTGTCTTTACAAATTTCAGTTAACTTGAATCTGAAAGTTTTGATTTTTCTGAAGCTATGGAATGATTGGTCTCTTCTCGAATACAAGATTGGAGGATGATCTGGATTCTGGATTTGTATTCTATAAGCTTATGTAGCTGATTATTTTGATCTAATAACCTTTATTTTTTAGATTGATTGAGATCATAAAATTCCTTAGTTAATTTTTTTTTCCTGTGTTTATGGAAAATAAACTTCTTAGTTTGCAGGCTTTGATTGGAAAATATACAAGTTCTTACCATGGATATTTGTTTCAAGCATGGACTTTTGAGTGAAAAATGGCTCTTTTTTCTCTGCTCTTCTGGTTCGGTTATTACATTACAGGCCGTTATAGATACTATATAGCTGTTAGATTTTGTATAGCTGTTAATTTAGTTACCTTGTATAGCTAACATAATCATAGGAGCAGAATCATAGGCTTAGTTTTCTTAGTTCGCTATTTCATGTTTGTTTAACTACCTGTGCTTAAAGATCATTCTCTATTCGGGGTGTTTCCTTGCACAAGCAAAACTCAAATATTAGTTGTGGATCTCTTTCCTTCTAGTTTTTGTATTATTACCCTAGCTTTAATTGCTTGACTGTTGAAATTGCAACATATGAATATTAACTTATCTTGGTTGGCCTACTTCTTATATGGTTTGAGAACACTGCTATTTCTTCATTGCCATTTCTTCACTGCTAATTCTTCAATGCCTGCTTTTGTATCATATCTTCATCCATGGTTTGCTTCAGAAATTTGATTGAGAGAATGAGCTAAACTAAAATGAATACTCTGATTTATGAAGTCAAGTCACTCCTTATACCATAAACTTATGATTCAATCTTTTGATGTGCTAAATAATTATTTGTCAAAAATGGTATATTAGTAGCGAACTAAGCCAAGCTGAGGGGAGGCAGAGACACTATAGCTCAGGCCGGGCTTGGCCTAAGATCAAGTTTAAAAAGGCAAAGATCGAGCTCAGCGCTATGAGAAAATAAAATGGTTGGGCTTCAACCTAGTTGATTTTTTTTTGAGGAAATTACACCATATAGCACTTTTTAATATTTTATTTCAAAAATACCATTTTTTCACATTCCTTTCACAATTACCCATTTTTTTTAAACATTTTTCATAAATGTCTCTCTTCTTTATTTCCCTCGTTTTTCCTTATTACCGTTCATTCTTTCCTCTTTAGTGTCTGTTTTCCCTTTTAAATTTCTTTATCGTTTTCCATTATGAGCTGAAAATCTATCTGTTTTTCTATTGAATCCATCTATTATCGTTCGAATCGGCTGATCATCTCTGTTTGACAATCTGGTAGGTTTGTCTTCTTTGATCTTTTATATTTATATTCTGTCATCCTTCTTAATCCGGATTCGACTTTCGCTTTCTGAATATTGGCGTTATTCTGTTACATATGGCATAGATTCTTGTTTTCAAGAGCTTTTCATCAAATTGAGTTTTCAACGTTCGGAATCGATTCTAAATTTGTGTATTCTAAATCGTATTGTGTCAGAATCAAATTTGAGTATTCAAATTGAGCATTCACCGCTGATACGTTGAGTATTCAAATTGTGACAGAAATTACCGCTGATATTCTCATAGATTTCAAGTTTGTCGTATTTTATCATTTCTATTTCTACTCTGTCATCCTTCTTAATTCGATTTAAACTCTCTGTTTTACTGGTATACTGTTACAGATGGCATAGATTCATGTTTTCAACAGCTGTTCATCAAAATGAGTTTTCAACGTTCAAATATATTCTAAATTTGAGTATTCTAAATCGACTTGTGACAGAATCAAATTTGAGTATTAATCAAATTGAGCATTCTGTAAATTGTATTAATCAAATTTACGTATTAATCAAATTGAGCATGCTGATAAGTTGAGTCTTAATTTCTGGTTTTGTGATTGTAAATTGTATTTGCGATGATTAGATTATGTCACAAGTCGGCAAAATGGTGACAGAGTAGTTACGATTGAATGCATTTGGATATTCTTATACATTTCAAGTTTTTTGGTTTAATTTGTTACTTTTATGCTGCAAGTTTATAGTTGTATTTTTTTTTATATATATTAAATATGATTTATATGTGTATTTCTGCAGGATATTGCAATGATGGAAAATGGAGGAATTCTAGTTTTGATGCAATATGATGGTAAATGGAGTGATGTATTTGAGTACCTGGATTTCAAAGTTGATGGAATTCTAATTCCATCAGGGTGCAGCTTTGATAATTTTGTGGATTTAATAGGAAATCAGCTGTATGAAGGCATTGAGAATAGCAGATTGGACATCAAATATGCTATTGGAGATGGATATCCTCCACTTAAAATAAAAGATGATATGTCATTGCTATTCTATTTGTCTTTGAAGCTCAAAGAAAAATGTTTCAAATCATATCCATTATGCATTACAAGAATGGAAGTCTGTGAAGCTGGTAATTGTCTGATATTGATATTCTATTATTGTGATGATAATATTTAATGACAATAAATTTTCATTCTTTTTTATTGTAGGTGAAAGCTCAAAAACAGTTGCATGTGAGCTTGGTATGATTGAAGTTGAACATGAAGGAACAAGTTTAATGATGAATGAAGTTATACAACCTGTCAACCAGGATGAAGCTGTTGTGGAGATGATGAATTATGCTAGTATGGTGAGTAAACAAACTATTGAAATTCTGGATAATAGAGGCAAAGAGGTACAGGGAAATGGAGTAGTACTTATGAGAAATCCAAGTGTTTCAAGGATTGAGGTTGGACAGATTTTTAAAGACAAGGATATGCTGAAAACAGCAGTTAGCCTTTATGCAATAAAGAATGATTTCCAATACAAGGTTTGTAGGTCATGTGAGAGTAGATATGAGATTTGTTGCTTGGACGAGGCATGTCCATGGCAATTAAAAGCTTCAAAACAAGGGAATACTAGGATGTTTAAAATTAAAGTGTTCATAGGTAGTCACTCCTGCAGTTTAAACATAAGGTTAAGCAGTAAAAGGCAAGCTACATCATCTATTATTGCTGGGTTGATCAAATCAAAATATGTGGATGTAAAGTCTGTGTACACACCAGCTGACATAATACGTGATATGAGAAATGATCTTGGAGTGAATATCAACTATATGAAAGCTTGGAGGTCAATGGAAAGAGCCATGGATATGATTAGAGGTAAACCATGTGAATCATATTCTTTATTACCTAGATATTTGTATATGCTTGAAAAGACAAACCCTGGTTCTGCAATTCATATGGAGACTCAAGATAATTTCTCATTTTTATATCTGTTCATTGCTTTAGATGCGTCAATTAAAGGTTGGAAATATTGCTTGCCTATTATAGTTGTAGATGGTACTTTTTTGAAGGCTGCATATGGGGGCACTTTGATAACAGCTTCAACTCAAGATGCTGGTGGGAAAATATTTCTTTTAGCAATCTGCATAGTTGATTCAGAGAATGATGATTCTTGGGAGTGGTTTTTTAGTAAGTTTAGGCAAACATATGGGACAAGAGATGAGATGTGCATCATTTCTGATAGGCATGAAAGCATACATACTGCAGCTGCAAGGGTATATCCCGGTGTTGCTCATTGCATTTGTGTATATCATTTATTGAATAATGTGAAAAGAAAGTTCAAGAAAAATTCGAAGAAACTCAAAGATTTATTGTTTAAAGCTGCTGAATCATACACAAAGGAGGATTTTGATTATTATATGGATGAAATGAAAAAGGTTGATGGTAAAATACCTGAATATCTCTCAATCGTTGGATACGAGAAATGGTCTAGGGTGCACTCAGTGAATAACAGGTATTCAACTATGACTTCTAATATTGCGGAGTCAATGAATGCTGCAATCAAAGCAGCTAGAAATTTACCAATAACAGGCTTGATTGAGTACATGCGTAATTTGACTCAAGAATGGCATTATGCAAATAGAAATATAGCCATTTCAACATTCACAAAACTAACTAAGAAGTATGAAGATCAATTGAAGAAGAACTTTATTTCATCTATGAGAATGAAGGTTTGATCCTTATTTCTTTGTTATCTTTTTTTAACTAAATAATTGAGCTGTTTAGATTTGCTATGTTCTCCTGGTTAGCGGCTTATAGTTGTTTAGATATGCTATATTTTTCTGGTTATAGGTATACAACCATTGATAATTATGCTTGATGCTGCTGTATTATGTTGCCTATTAACTGCTATGTTTGTTTGGTGTTGGGTATAATGTATTTTATATTTTGTTGGGTATTGTAGGTGATACCATCTACGAGTGACATTTTTAGCGTCTTAGTTCAAGAAAAAGCATACAGTGTGAACTTTAAAGAAAGAGCATGCACTTGCAACAAGTTTCAATTGGATGGATTACCATGTGCACATGCTTTAGCAGTTGTAAATGATAAGAATATGGACTGTTATGAGTTCTGCTCAAGCTACTACACAAAAGAGACAATGTTAGCAACATACGAAGCAGTCGTGCATCCTATTGATAGTCAGATGTATTGGAATATTCCAAGTTATATTGGTGAGAAAATTGTACTGCCACCAATAGGAAAACCCAAATCAGGAAGACCTAAGAAGAGGAGAATCAAAGCAAGTTGGGAGTCAAAAATCAAAATTAGGTGTAGCAAATGTCAGAAATATGGGCACAATCGAAAGACATGTAGAGAGATTCCTAAATAGGGATGATAATTTTTTTCTTTTTATATTTTACATTTTTTGTGATTGCTTCATTCTTTATATAAATCATATCTGGTACAAGCAAATGTGTTAAATTCAGACCCAATCAATTGACTTTTAGAAATTCTTGTTATATAAAGTGTTGATAATTTTTTAGATTTGTTCAGCTATATGGAAATGACATATTCAGTAAACAGATTGTTTTTGATGTTTGTACGTTTGTGTGAAGGTTGCTCTATGTCACGAATCGTCACGTTTGTGGCGATTCGTGAAGCTTGCCCTCTGTCACGACTCGTCACGGAGGTGACGAGTCGTCACATGCTGAATATATAGTTATTGATGCTTGTCTTTTAAGGTTGAGCTATGTCACGAATCGTCACTGTTGTGGCGAGTCGTGAAGCTTGACATTTGTCACGACTCGTCACTTATGTGACGAGTCATCACATGCTAAATATATAGTTATTTGTTTTGGCCAAATTTTTATTGATGCGTAAAGCTATGTCACGAGTCGTCATTGTTGTGGCGTTTCGTGAAGATTGCCCTCTGTCACGACTCGTCACATTGGTGACGATTCGTCACATGCTAAATATTGATTGTTTTTCGACTCTAATAGTATAAACGTGGTATACATCTAGTATACATATAATATAAGTCTAATATATCTAGTATACATATAAAACGTGGTATACATCTAGTATACATATAAAACGTGGTATACATATAGTATATTTATAATATACAATCAATATATAACTAGTGTCTATATACTATAAGTATAGTATATGCATAGTATATGCTCAGTATATGTAGTATATTTATATTATGTGTATATAATATGTATATTAGACATAAACTATTATTATAGTGGACATATAATATACGTATATTATAGCTATATTAAATGTATATTAGACGTATATTATGTATACTAGCTGTATAGTAGAGATATAGTAGGCATATACTGGACTGTTACTATGTGTATATTAGTCTTATATTACGTGTATATTAAAGATATACTATGTATACACTGGACTTATAATATGCGTATATTAAGCTCATATTGTTCTTATATTATACTTTTCGTATACGTACTACGCATATACTAGACTTATATCAGTCGTGTTCTAGCCAAATATTTCTTAGGCTTATACTATGTGTATATTAGGCCTATGTTATGCGTTTATTAGGCATATACTAGAATTGAACTAGACGTATAAAAATATTTTGTATAATGAAATATTATATGCCTTTATTCATGCGCATATACTTGAATGGGAATATTTAATCTAGATAATTTTAAGTCAGATTATCTTATTGAGTTCATGTTGTTTAAGCAGAGGGGTAAAAATACAAGCATGATCTATATTCTTAATTACATAATATAAATATACATAAGCTGGAGTATAGTAATTACATAAGCTTAACATAAAATCCCTAAAAAAAATTTACATGTAGTAATGTATATATTCTTGTTTTAATACATAAAAACAAACAGAACTGTAACCAACAATAGGACACGCCTTAATCTTCAGAAGGTGATGGTGGAGGAGACTCTATCTGATGACCTGAAAGAGCAAAAAATTGATTCATCTTGTACTCCAACTTCCGATGTCTGCGTTCAAGTTGACGATTAAGATATGCTGTGTTAGAAAGCTGGTCTGCCATACTGGTAAGCTGGTTTTGCAATGCTATCTGATTCTGTAAAATTTGCTCCAGAATGGGAGTGTTGTGACTGGAAGACGCACCAGCATCCGCAGGCAACTGGGAAGTATTCCGAGAATCAGAATTTGAAGAATCATCTCCAGTAGTCTCCTCGATAGGGTTCTCAATGGGTTCCAAAAACCTCCAGCAAGATCTAGACTTTGCAGGGATTAATCGAAAGGATGGATCAAAAACCTCACCACGCACTAACAATTGTTTGGTGAGATAACTACATTCTAAGACAGGATGATAATGATCAAGGTTAATGTTGAGATTCTTAGCAATGATTGTTATAACATGTCCATGGGTTAAAGGACCATCCTTTCGTGCCGAACAGGCCAGTAATTGATTAAAAATCCAATATGTCCAACTAACCTTCTTTTTATTGTGAACACACCACATTAAAAATAGCTCTTGTGCAGAAACTCTATTTGTTTCTGATTTGTGGAAAACAACACAGGCAATGATTTTGTGCAACAACCAATACTTCAAATCTTTAATGAACATTGCCTTCCCCTTTTTGGGCTGATAAGGTGTTTCTAAATCGGTAAGGAATGTCCAAAAATCATTCAACTTAAAAGCAGAAGGGGGGTCACACAAACCGTCTTGTTTAAAACCAAAGGATTTATGCATGAAAAAGTATGTGAGTTTATGTTCTGTCCCACCCAACCTATATTCCAGAATTCGAGTATTTTCAGTATTAACTTCTAATGTAGTATAAAACTCGACTAGTAATTCTGGATATGTACTTTCATGCATCGATACAAATTTCAGTAGTCCACATGAGCTTAACATGGTTGTAACAGAGTCTAGCATACCAGTACGTTCCAGCAAAGTCGTTGGAAAATACTTACATGCTATAATGTCCCTTTTCATCAAAGTTTGAAACCGCAGTCCTTCTTCATCTGAGAAGATGGGAAAAAGGGTTTTGTAGGTGGCTTGAAAGTCTTGTTCCTCATTGTGTGATTCTTCTTCATGCCTTGTAGAAGGTGCATTTTTCGTTCTCACCATGACGTTTTTAAAATGGAAAGGAAAAGGGAAACTTAACAGTGAGGACTGATGGAATCGGTGTAGAAGAATAATAAAATGATGGAAAAAAACACAGAACCAAAAGGCAAAAAACACTGATGGAATCGGTGGAAACGACGGAAGAATATAGTGAAGAATATTGAGAAGAAAAGGCAACGGGAGAAAGCTTGAACCCTAAAAAAGGAAGGAAAGGGATGGGCAGGGGAAGAGACAAAAGCTTTGAAAAAGACAGAATAATTTAAATAATTGTAAAAGTTGATTGAAAAGGGGGATTGGAAAAGGGTAATTTTGGAAGTTCAACTCGAATCGAAGAGGGAAGAGGAACTAAGTCGCTTCGTAGATGTAGACTCGGCACCCATCCTTTCTGTCACGAGTCGCCACGTACGTGACGAGTAGAGAAGAAAAAAGGTTTTATAAACCCAATTATTTCACAACATATTGTAACTTTGCAAACTAATTTATTTATTAATATTTCTATTCATATTCATGATTTTAAAAGTAATTAGGTTATAAGTTAATTTTGACCTTGTAATAATCTATGACTCAAATTCACATATATAAATCATTCCTAACTCATTTATTAGTTGATAAGGTGTTGAGATATAATGTTTTGTTGGCTAAAATGTCATGTCTACTTCTAGTACAAGTTAATATAGAATACAGCTAATATAAAAACGGTATACATTATATAGTGTAAGTCTAATATAAATTTAATATACTTATTATATATTACAAGTCTAATATACATTTAGTATATATGTAGTATATAGGATAGCACATATGTAGTATACATCTAGTATACGTGTAATATAAGTATAATATATGTGAAAATATTAAGATTGTCATCCAATATTTTTTTCATGTAGGATCAATTTTTTTGTTTAATTGTATTTTTTTGTTCATTGAGCAATTTTTTTCGTATGATGAAGGTTTTATTTTATTTTTTATGTATTTGTAGAACATGGAATTTATAGTAGACATTTTGAAATTTGTCATAACTACATTATATACAAAAATAATGTTGTATCAATATTACAAGGTACAATATATTCAGTCAATAACAACATCAGCTTTCCTTTTACAAATGGTTTTTTGTTGTCTTCTTTTTGGTGGTGCTTCATCGTCACTTGCACTATTATTTTGCTGCTTTTGAAGTCCATGTGCATACAGCAAAACTGATAGCCTTAATCTATGTAAGTCTACATCAAAAGTATCTGTTGGAATTCTTTTTCCATCTATCAGATATTCTGCAAACGATGCTACAAATAGGCCACAATCCCTACAAAAAATAACCATAAATGCATTCAAGGTCAAATGATTGTGGCATGAAATATAAATTATGAAGTATATGTTTTAAAAGGTTGTTGTAAAACTTACATCTTGTTCTGTCTTGGAAGATCATCAATGTATTGAATATTGAAAGGATCACTGTTTGTTTCACATATCCCAACAAATTGCAAGAACAAGGGCAACATCATACTGTAAGCCTTAACAGTCTCAAGTGTGGATGTTTTACATGTAGCTGATCGGAGAGAATCGTAAACATATATTGTTCTTTCTGAAATTGATAAATGCCCTAGTACCCAATGGTACTTCCCTGTAACATTTATAGGAAACAATACATGTTCAACTTCTGCCCAAGGTCTGCTACAGTACAAGTAATGACCTTCAATATAACCAACAATAGTATCCTCCTTCTCTACTAAGCTCAGGTCCATTCCCTTTTTCAAGAATCTCTTGTAAAATTTCTGAATGACTTGGTCAAAAGTGTTGTCTGTCGTCGTGAAGTTCAAACAGATACCATTTGAATATTTTCCCTTTTTCCTCAAGTAATAGAAGATGATATTCATATGCTGTATTAAATTAGTTGTACATTAAAAAAAAAAAACTAAATTAGTATACGGACAGTAGAAATAATATATATGAAGAATATGTGCATGAATAAAGGCATATAACATTTCATTATAGTATATTATTTTATACGTCAAGTATAAGTATAGTATATGCATAGTATACATATATAATACGTCAAATACAAGTCAAATTTAGGATTAATATACGTATAATATAAGTCTAATATACACATAGTATAAGTCTAGAATATGGGTAGTATACGTGTAATATACTTATAATATAAGTATAATATATACACAGTATAAGTCGAGTTTATGCCTAATATATATGCACAGTATAAGTCTAGTATATTTATAATATAAGTATAATTTATATGTAATATACAAATAATATAACTGTAGTATTTTCCTAGTATACATTTAGTATACGTATAATATATGTATAATAAATATCTAGTGTACATATTTGATACGGATAATATGAATCAAGTATACACATAGTATAAGTGTAGTATATGCATAGTGTATGTCTAGTATAGCTATAGTATACATCTAATATAAGCATAACATACATCTAATGTACACTTAGTAAATGTCTAGTATATGCATAATATATGTATAGTATATACCAAATATAAGAATAAGATAAGTCTAATATACGAACAACATCAGTCGAATATATGCCTAGTATATATCTACTATTCAGCTTGTATACATATAATATAAGTCTAATATACATCTAGTACATGTCTCATTATTACATAAGACTAGTATACATCAAGCATCTATGTAACGACTCGTTACATATGTGGAGAGTCGTATCCATGTGATTCTGTAACGACTCGTTACATAATGTAGGACTCGTGACAATATTTACTAGCTTCTTACAGATCGGCATCATGGAGGCGACTCGACACAATGAGCGTCTGTAACGAGTCGCCTACTTGGTTACGACACGTGACATTAAGTAAACAATAGAAATGCTACATTTTTGCATATAAAAGGAATATATGAATATTCATAAGTCATTATGTAACTTCAGCAGATACACATACACTTGAGGATAGAGGTTGACCACCATATAAAAGGTAATGGAACCATGACTTTTGTTTGATTTCTTCTATTTCAAAATCAAAGGACGGATTCAGTATTTCATGTTCTGGAGTATACACCTTCCTCCTGTTAAGGAAAAAAAATGGTTATAAAAAATATTAATTGACACTAAAATACACATAGCATTAGAAGATTAAGAGTTTATTACCTATTGTTGGTTATCATCCCTTCGTGCACAAACTCATTGAATGTTGTGACCAAACCAAAATCAGGGTCTTCCCCAATATTGTTGTCAAGAGGCACTAGACCTTTCACAAAGCTTTTGGACAAAGTGATCTTCTGTTGTTGTTCACTGGAACCGAATATGGTGACATACGGAGACGATACCATAATTGATGGCTTAATTTCCCGTTTTTCAACGGTTGGTGTCTTGTCATCAGATGGTTGTTCATATGGAACAATCTCACAACCAGTAACAACAAAATGCTCACCATCCTATTTTTAAATTAAAACCAAAGACAATATTAAAAATGAATTTAAAATATAAATGGAAATTAGTCATTTTATAATTAATGACACGCACGTTTTTATTTGTCTGGTACACATTGTTCATAGCAGCCTCGCATAATTGATCAAACAAGGAGCTATCGATTTCGTCAGATGTTGTTTTAACCTGAAATTGTAGTATAGTGCATTATGAAAAAAAATCACAAATCATTTTTGATAAATAATATTAAATATAATTTGAGATGTGCTAGAAAAATAATAAGCATACCTCTTTATTTACATCAACATCTGTTTGAACAGTAGGGTCATCCTCTAATGTACCATCCTTTGTTTTCAAATCATAGGTGACATTTTTTTCATCTTTCTCTTCCACGGGATCAAAAAACTGGCAACAATAAAAGATATGATAACAGATTGGTTTAATCACAATTTTTAATAACAAGTTAGGATTAATCAAATTGGAAAAATTGAGATATATATTTTAATGCAAATAGGAACTGAGACATTAAAACTAACCAGATCAGCGTATTGATCTTCTCCTAGTACTTCATCATCATGATGCTTTTCTTTAAATTCAATATCTTCTTGGGACAAATTATTTCGTGATTGCTGAATGATCAGAAATATTTTGATAATTATACAAAACAATAAAATATTTAATAGTGTAATTATGCAAATTATAACAAACTTATAATTTTTACCTGGGAGGTATTTACTGTATCCAGCTTCTTAGAAAGCTCTGAAAGCATGTCAGTAACTTTCTGAAAATTCACATCAAAGTAGTCTTGCATTTTTTCAATGCTAGACTCAACATATTTTCGGAGGCTTCTAAGTTCTTTCTTCACCAACTTTATATCTTTGGCATAGTTGGGTTCGTGAGATTTTCTGCTGTATTCCTGGCCTTCATGTTCATTCGCAGGCGCAGGTTGAAATTGATGTAGAGAAGGTGAGACATCTTTGTCTAGCAACTGTACATCAGGAATTTTTTGACCTTCTCTTGCCTCAAACATTCCATCCAACGGAAGATTTTGAAATTCAGATTCATGAGGCATTATGTTCTTCAATTTCAACTAAAATAAAAAAGATAACAAAAAATAGAAGATTTCAAATTAATATTCCTTATATTCCATCAAATAAATTTGAAAATCAAATAAATATTATGGATATTAGAATAATTATAAGAAATAATTAATGAAAACTTAATAAGATAACTTACATTTCTTGCTGGCACACTGAACAGCATGTTGGTGAGCTCCTTATGGCTGAATATTACTTTTTTTTCCGTCCATCTAAGGATCCTTGGAATCTTTGTTGTTGCCTCAACATCCAGATATTCAGAGATGTCTCCGCAACATTCATAAAACCATACTTGGAAGGCATAAGGAAATCCATAAATTCTACACATTGACACGTTATCTTCTTTCTTATCAGCCTTCCCTCTTTTCCTGAGTAATTTCCCTTTCAAGCTACCTATAGTGAGGTTGAATACGTCTATCCCCCAAGGGTAATCATCATAACAACCACTATCTATAAATGCTATTTCGTCCTCATCGATAACTTTGTGGTTGTTATGAGATAGAAGAAAGCAATGAATGAAAAAAAGCACTGCTAACTTCACTGCATCATCATCATTCTCAAAATTTGATTTTGTGAAACAGTTAAAAATAGTATTTTTTGTGATCTTTCTACAATCACCAAAATACTTTTTTAAAAGTATACTTTGTTCCCTGGATGAGTTGATCTTTTTCCTTGAACCATTGCACTTCAAACCAGTTACAAGTGCAAATTCTTCTAATCCAAATTTTAGATCAACTCCATCATATCTAAAAATGAATTCTTTTTGATCATCACTGTATATTTCTCTTAGAAATATACAAAAAAATAATTGATTGTGTAGAACAATTTCAGGTAGTTCTAGGAAATACCCGAAATAACTATTTCTGTACTTGTCCAATTGATCTTCTGTCAGTTTGCTCTTTATTATTGAGATTGCAGAAGTATTCATGCAGTGTTGGACTCTTACGGTTTGGAAATCATCATTGTTCAAAATAAAATCTCCAACCTGTTAATACACAGAATATACATTAAATGAACACAATATACATCAAGTAGTATTCAAGTATAATTTCAATATGCAACCAGTTTACGTCTACTATAAGCTTAATATTCATATAATATATTTACAGTAACACATAGTATTTGCCTAGTATGATTATGGTGTAAGTATAATAATCATGTAATATACAAATAATATTACTGTTGTATTTGCCTAGTATACATTTAGTATACGTATAATATAACTATAATAAATATCTAGTGTACATATTTGATACGGCTAATATGCACCAAGTATACACATAGTATAACTCTAGTATATGCATAGCATATGTATAGTATAAGTGTAATATACGTATAATATAACTCCAGTATATGGTTAGCATACGGTTAGTATACTTACAACATACTAATATAACTCCAGTATATGCCTAGTTTACGTCTACTATAAGCTTAATATTCATATAATATATTGACAATAACACATAGCATACATCTACTATAAGGGTTGTATAGTAATAGTATATGTTCAGTATAAGTTTATTATACATATAGATTACGTCTAATAGACGTACACTGTATGTAGAGTACACGATTAATGAATATATATTATTCAATTGGATACGTGTAGTATAGCTGTAGTATATATCTAATATAAGTGTTATATACATCTATGAAAATATTAGTATAATATATTTTTATTGTAATCATATAGAATTATTATAGCATGAATCTAATATACAGCTATCATACATCTAGTATACACCTAATACACATATTGTATTTTGTATTGATTACATGTAGTGTAGATGTAATATACATATATTATACAGATAGTATAAGTATAGTATAGCATAGTATACGTCTAGTATATTGCTAATATAAATTTAGCAATACGCATAATATAAGTTTAATATAAACTCAGTATAAGTGTAGTATACATCAGATATACGTGTAATATACGTATAGTATACCAGCAAAATATAAACATAGTATTCATCTAGAATACGTGCAGTATAGGTCTATTATACGTTTAATATACATTTAAGATAATTTATTAAAAGTGTATATAAGTTTAGTATACAGCTAATATATATCTAGTATTCGTTTAGCATACGAATAGTTTAAGTGTAATATACAGCTAATATATCTGTAGTTCACGAATTGTTCAGTCGTCAAGAAGTGCTCAGTCGTACCGATGAGTTTCTGTAACGAGTCGTCATACTCGTGTCTACTCGTTACACTAATTTTAGCACAGTTTCATGTTGACATTAATGTGGAGACTCCAAGCACTAAGTTTTTGTCACAAGTCCTCAACATATTCGACACTCGTCACACTAATCAGTGGTTTTCAATCGAAAATATAATAAAGGTGTAAAATGATATACAAAATTATCTTAAATATTGACATACAGAAAATATGCAATAAATATTAAACATAAATGGATTCTCAAACATACCTTTGATTTTTTTCGAATTTGAGTGTCATAATCTTTGGTGTTTATTCTCCTCTTTGAATCGTCTCTGACTACTATGTCTGTGTCCGTAATTGGTTTCTTCATCTTCTTTATGATTTGTGACGTCGTCCTCGGTGCAGGAGATGAGCTTCGAGTTTGAACCATTTTCTTTGTTATATGATCTGTAAATCATATAACATCCAGCAAAAAGGAAATCAATCAAAATGATTTTTTCAACAAATAAAATATAATACTTATATTTTAAGCTTAAAATGCCATGAAAAGAATGAAATGTTGAGCAAAACTAACTGTAGATGCAAACTGAGGGAGATGAGAAAGTATATGGCGCGAAGCTCGTCAAGATAGATTGAAAATGAGGTAGATGAGTATCTGAATGTAGATTGAAAATGAGGTAGAAGAGTACCTGAATCTCGTCCAAATATATTTAAACCGATGAAGATGAGACACTGAATGTAGATGGAATGTGAGGGAGATGAACTGATCGGAGGTTTCTGAAGCTAGGATGAGAAAAGCTAGGGCAGATTAAGGCGGAAACGGGAGACGGATGTTTTTGATGCTAGGGTGAGAAAAGGTAAATGGTAATTGTGAAATACTGATGGCTAATTTTGTTATAAAAAGGTTAAATTGATTTTTTTGTAATATTTTGTAATTTTGCCAGCTTTTTTTGTTATGTTTTTTTTTTTTTTGTATATTTGTGTAAAGAGCCCTTTTTTTTTTCTTTTCTTGATAGGGGGGAAGGAGGGTGGAGGTTTGAAAGTCTTAGTATATTAGAAACCGCTTTCACCGTTAAAATGTTTTCTTGGGGACTGAATTTATTATTTAAGAAGAGAAGAAATATAAAACCTAATTTCTACATGTGCAAGAATATGAATTATATCTAGAAAGCATCCTATGCGCTATATATTATATTACACCCATTTTGCAAGTATTTATGCGAATATGTATGTAATAATAATCGGAGACATCGGGCATGTTATCCTTAGTTAAGATCTAGTTTAAGGCTGCACTAATCATGTTTTGTAGCCACCAAATTGAGTTGCATCTTCATAAAATGACCTTGTCAATTGTCATAGCAAGGATTAGGTAACTTCGTTTTGATGTATCAACTAACCAACTTGGATTACATTTCATAAAACAAATATTATACGGTAGGCCAATTCAACTAAATCTAACATCCGTTTTCTTCCACTGCTGACCAAACTTAAATTTGGGCTTACATTTTTGAGGACCCAAATAGGAGGTGGTTATGGTAGTAGCTATAAAGGCAGTTGTGTGGGTTGCGGTGGTGCTCTGTAGCATACTTGTATTTATATTTACACTATCCTTGCAGCCTAACACATCTTCGAAGCAAAATTCAGAATCCATGGCTCGCAGTTTTATTCTTTGGCTTCATGGATTGGGTGACTCGGGTCCTGCCAATGAACCCATCAAAACTCTCTTCTCTTCTCCCGAGTTTAGGACTACCAAATGGTCTTTCCCTTCTGCTCCAAATAACCCAGTCACCTGCAATTGTAAGCACTCTTTTCTCACATTATAAAAATTTCGTCTTTTTTAAATGCTTAATTGGGTAAATCTTTGTCTGTTTGCTGATCCCATTGAAATTATTTATTATGCCGCGTTAGATGTATGGTTGCAATTGAGGGTTTTATGTACTGATTTCATCTTCCGTTTTCAATCCCCTTTTGATGTTCGACACACACACACAAAAGGGGGGAAAAATCCCCTTTTTATGTTTCTGCTGTGTAGCATATATGCCAATCACTGAATTTTTGGGTCATTTTGAGTATATCGACGAGGTTGAGCCGGTAATTGGGAGAATCAAGTGGTTACTACTTGCTTTACGATGAGCTAACGTGAAATATTCTGTCCTAAGTTCGATTTTGTTTTAATTATTCCACTACGTCCTGAAATTGCGTGTGTTAAGATGAAATTCGGATTAAGGCATCATATTTACATGACAGAAATGTCTATGCAATGAAGAATTTGTTGAGAGTGTATAAATCATCTTATATATCCATCATTTTCTCGCGTTGTAATAGATGACGAATGGCTTTTTGGTTCCTTTCCACAATTGACTGTGAAATGAGCTCAGCACTTTGAAATAGCATGAAGTCTAGTATGTTTAGCTGTTTCTTCAAGATGTATTCTAAATAATTTGCTTGCCTTTGTAGATGGTGCTGTAATGCCTTCTTGGTTCGATATCCATGAGATTCCCATCACAGCTGTGAGTGAACATCATTATAGAACTTCTTTCTCAAATGTATTTCTTGCATCCTCATCATAATTTTATGATATTGCTGCCGACTTTCGATGTGGCAGAGCCATTAGAAGTTGTGCGATTGACACTGTGTCTGATATTCCTTTATCTTCTGATACATGAGTAATGCACTAGTCATCATCTAAATATCACTACCCTGTATTTTTACCGAACTGGTATCTTTTTCTAAAATTGAATTATGTAGTTCCTTTGCTCTTCTAAAAATTGGCATAACACATTCTATGTTGGATCAGCACATGGAGCATACTCATGGACCATTGATAAACACCTTAACTTTAGATCTTTAAATGATCAGCAGAAATTTTTCTCTAGATTAATTCTGATCCCAAATAATTTATAGCGTTCATAATAAACTATTCTTCAACAACTGAATTGGTGCTGCTAATACTATCTGGAAATTTGCAAGAAATGTTTTTGATACTGATTTTGGGTTTGCTAATGTATTTTAGGATTCTCCCAACGATGAGAGTGGTTTGCTGAAAGCAGTTCGGAATGTTCATGCAATGATAGATAAGGAAATTGCTGCTGGGACAAATCCTGATAATGTTTTTGTTTGTGGATTTAGTCAAGGAGGTTTCTATCGCTCTCTCCCTTTCTCAACATAGAAAATGATCTTTATTGTCATTTGGGATCCTGAAAAATCTACTAGTTCTTTTGCAGGGGCCTTGACCTTGGCCAGCATTTTGCTGTACCCGAAAACTCTAGGAGGAGGTGCAGTCTTCAGTGGATGGATTCCTTTTAATTCTTCTATCATTGAACAGATTCCACCAGATGCAAAAAGGGTACTTTGTGCTGAATAAATGTATTTTTGTTGTCCATAATTTTGATATGTTCCGCTTTCTCCCCTAGTTGATCTTGTAAAGCAGCAACTATAGTTTATCATCCTAGTGATATTTTTCTGATCAGGAGCAGCACGTATTTTATAGTATGGTTTAAATGTTGTGGGTCTTGAATCTTTTGCAGACGCCTATTTTGTGGTCCCATGGACTTGTTGACAGAACAGTATTGTTTGAAGCTGGACAAGCAGGGCCCCCTTTTCTTGAAAAAGCTGGAGTGAGCTGTGAGTTTAAGGTAATACATCTGATTCTCGATGAAATTTTCTGCTAGTTCTTTGTTCATTGCTAAGAATATTGCTATTCCAAAATTTGTAGGCATATCCTGGTCTTGGCCATTCCATAAACAATGAGGAGTTGCAACATCTAGAGTCCTGGATTAAGGCACGTATGAGAACTTCTTCATAGAGATTTGAATGAATGGCCTTACAGTTATTGCCTGCTGTTATTTTGGACTCCGGTTTACCATCGTATATGTTAAAACAAGCTTTGATTTATCATGTGCATGACTACATGGTGATGAAACTAGCTTGAGACTGTTCTGAAGAAATAAAAACTAAGCTTCAAACTTTGCTTGAACGAAGGTAGCATTTATGTTGACTTTCATCTGCTTAGAGGAGTATAATGTATGCATCAGTATATTATAAAGTTTTGATTTTCAAAGAAGACTCTACTGGAGATTGAATTTGAGAAGTTAGGAGGATGAGCTATGAATCGATTGAGTGAATTATGTATGTACATAGATGGACAAATGAGATGAAAGTAACATCACATCATGGGCAACTCCTTTTAGGGAATATGGTTCACTCAGTCCGAGGGACAAAGGCATCCGCCAAATAAATTACTAAAATAGCATCGCCTATGCCCTAACTTTTCCGAAAATTACGTCACCAACCCCAATGGAAGTGTTTGCTTATATACAAACACTCGCGCAAACTCTCTATTTCCCTTTTCTTTATTTGTTGTATAAATAAGAGCCTCCAATCTCTCTCTCTCTCTCTCTACATTTCTAGCTGAAAAGAAAAAGAAAGAAAGAAAGAAAGAAAGAAAGAATCTTTGCTCCACCATGAAGAAGCTATGCCGAAGTAAAGGTACAGTCCATCCATCGCCACCAATCATATCGGACCATCTCAGCTTCCTTCCCGCCACCATCCTTACCCTGGCAGCTGCTCTCTCGGTGGAGGACAGGGAGGTTTTGGCCTATCTCATCTCTTGCAACCACCGCAACAGCACGACTCAAAGGCCTAATCTTTATCCTAAAAACATCGGAAATGACCATCCTCCATCCTTCAACTGCGACTGTTTTAGCTGCTATATGAGCTACTGGATTAGATGGGATTCATCGCCCAATCGACAGCTTATACATGAGATTATTGATGCTTTTGAAGACGGTGTTTTGCCTCAGCCAAAGACTCGTAACAAGAACAAGAAAGACAGGAAGAGGAAGGGAAACAACAGGTTTGGTGAGCTTAAGCAATCCGAGTCCAAATCCAATGAAAGGGTGGCTGACTCTGAGTCTCTGGAGGAAAGTAGCGGAAGTAGACGTGGCTCTGATGTTGGTGCTGGTGGTGATGAAGTTGAAGCTGAAGAGTCTGAGAAAGGATCAGTAAGGAGGTTTATGAGTTTTATTGGGGAGAAGATTTGGGGTGTTTTTGGCTAAGTAATTAAAATTAGTTGGTCTGGTTTTAATTCTAAATGAAATTGTAGGGTATATTCATGTTAGGATGATATCTTCTTCGCTATATCTCTATAATCTTATATTAGATTGAAGCTTTTGTTTTCTTAATTTGTATATTATTACTTAATACTCTATCCAGTTCCACAATGTAAAAAGAAAAAAAGAAGCATCAGTTTTGATGTATTTGTTGTGTTTTTGGCCTTAATTTGCAGAATACAAGAGTTGTCCATCGCTAACTACTCAAGATTAATTTGGTGATTATATATATATATATATATATATATATGTTTCATTCATCAATAATAACAAGTTTCTCTTAAAATTTATGAGTCTGGGTTTTTTTATGTAGAATTTTTCAATCATAACTAATTAAGGTTTTGAGTTTGAATCGAAATTGCGTGTTTTTTGGAGTAGGGTTGACTGTTAGAATGGTAGTTGATGTTCAAACAATTGGACTGGCTCAACCAAGTTGACCATTTCTTGGTAGGAAATGGAAATTGGAGAAAACAAACAAAAACAATAACATGGCGGTAATAGAAGATGGGTATCACCGAAAGAAAGTCGGCTAAAGCAATGGCATCGATTAAAGCAGAACTTTTAATTTAATAAATAAATATGAGTAATGTGTAGTGTTTTGTCTCATTATTACTCATTGCTAATGACACCTGCTTATATTATTGTTGCTCATATTACTCCATTTTCTTAGTCTAAAGGAAACTCAATATGTTATCGAGTCTTGAGAAAAGGTTTGGCTGTAATTGATAAAAGCATAAGCGAGATGGATGGCAAAATCAAAGTATTATCTCCGAAAAAGAATATATTCCAAAACGTACGTTTAATTGTTTTTAGAATCTTTTGTGTGCATGCACTTTTGGCTGGTGCATGCCGCCGCCATGCGCTATTGTGTTATTATTTTTATCATTTTTCAAAACTTAATACTGTTCAATTAATTCCACCTGCTTTAGCTTAATGGTCAAATTAATTATATATTTTTGGTGCAAAATTTCAAACCCACCATGACCATGCCTCGATAACTATTAGTCATTGATAACTAGAAAGTGGAAAAAGAAAATTAATAAAAAAAAAAAAGAGGGGAGGGGTGGGGATGCTATCTTAGGAATGCGAATGTGGAAGTAAGGAGTAGGGAGGCACAATGTAGCCTAATTTCTGGGCAGATATCCCCTGGGAACATTTTCCATGCATCACCTTACACGTCTCTCTTCTTACTTCATCATATATCTGTGTTTTCCTATTCTAGTTGTAGTGGTTTATGACTATATATTCCATCCCAGACCTCATGCTTTAATTCTTTTTATAAGTATAGATTTTGAGGACATATATAAAAAAATAATAATAAAGAATGTAGTTTTGTTGAATGCTTATTGGGGTGAGTCATGAAATAGTGAGTGCTAATTAAGCAATATCCTCTGAAAAATCTGATTACTTCTCTAACCCTCTCAACGTGTAATTAATAGATCGATTAAACGATTTTAAAGGTAAAATATGAAATTAAATGAAAATATTTTGTTTTGTAGGGAGGTTCAAAGCAAAGTAAGAAAACCAAATTAATAGCCAATACATGAATTCCACATCAAATATATATATAGGCAATTAAGATTCAAATAAATGAAAATGTTGTATGGTTGGATATGTACTTGTGGTCACATATTGTCCGTGATAGGGATAGATATCAGAGAGCTTCCAACAACATTAACCTACCATCTTGACCTTTTCCCTTATCTTTTCTTTCCATTTTCAGGATTCACAGACGCTACATGGCAGTTTATATAAATAATATATATATATATCTGACAATGTATCATCAATTTATTCATATATGAAAATAGATGTTGCAACATTTCGTTGGAACTGCCACCTGCTTTTCTTATACATCACAAATTTTCAATTATTTTTGTTTACATATATATATATATATATAATAGTGCTCCTGATGATCTCAATGCTTAAATTATTTAATTAATAGGGCATGGAGAAAGGTAATCTTATCTCTCACACATGATGCCCATGCTAGTGGAGGTCTCATCTTAATCTTGCTATGTTTTTAATGTCTTTTGGTTAATAAACTTATCCATATTTTCTTAATTATTACTCCAGCATCGTGACAAAATGCACATGAATCATTCATTACACAGTTTTTGCATCATTAACTTCATCCTAAAAGATAAACAAAAGTTATATATCTGTCATTAATTAGCTAACAAAGATGATCTGATATTTAATTTCGTAAATTCATCCAACTTTATTACTGAGTTGAGCAATTGCAAATGTATCTTCATTTCTGATTTATGGTTTAAATCCTTGATTTCTTCTAAATCTACAATTTCTAGGAAAAATATGCTGATACTTATCAACCTAGGATAATACAAGAGAATACTATGATTTTTGGGGAAAAAAAAAACCAATGAAGTTATAGGATATCAATCATTTGCTTTAATGGTTGTCAAGGAAATAATGATGAATAATTAAGGTTAGGAAGTAGTGGCATTTTCGTGAGTGAAATTTGAAAAATGCTGACACCAAATAATTCTCAGACAAAACAAGTGCTTAGTGGGTCCTTAAGTTATTGCATAGAATCATTAGATACCAGTCCCTAAATGAAGAATCCACAATAGTTTCAAATTATCAGCAGTGAAGCAAAAACAGCACTTTTTGTCTGAAATAATACTCAAACAAATATTATCATTGAGTTGAGCAACTGCAAATGAATCTAACCTACAGAGTTTTCTGGCAAGAAATAAAGATGCATACTAGCACAGCTTTGGATAGCTCCTACTTACAATTTCAAAGAAACTATGATAATCCACATATAAATATTATTTTCATTCTAAAAATCAAACAATTTGGCAAATCCAAAACGTGAACTTACACTAGCAGACCATGACCTTTTGAAGATAAACAAATTAATGAGCTTTAGTTTAAAGGACTTCGAAAAAGAGATGATATATAATTAATACCTTAATTAATTGCAATTTGAAATGAAGCTATGCATGTACAGGTATTGAGGAGCTCATGGATACACATCCTTTCAATCGTTCAAGGATGACATTTCGGCTCACAAGTCCTGGGTGTGAAGTCAGAGGAAGTCCTTCTTTCACACATTCATCATACTTCTCCAGAGCAGACACTATGTAACTGAAGTCTGGTCGTTTCGATGGATTCACTGCCCAGCAACGCTTTATCAACTGTGCAAGCGCAGGCTGGCAGCTTGCTGGCATTGGAGGCCGCTCGTTCTGCCACAAATAACACATATTGTTATATGTATGTTGCTCCTTTTCTTCTTTGTTTCAATATTAAATATTCCAATGTAATTACATTTAACCAACACATCTTTTCTATACATAAATATTATGTATTCATATAATTGGAAGCTCTCAGCAGCTTTGCAAGAACTGATATGACCACCAAATACTGTTTTTAAATGCAAGTTTTGATTAGTGTTTGGTGCTGGTTGCTACCAGTAGCAATTCCATGCATGTAAAATCTTCATATTAGTGGAATAAAAGATTGTTGACAGCCATTGTCGTCTCCATTTGAAGTTACCCATCAACCATATTATCAAAGGAACAAGCATATCAAGACCAACTTTTCGCAGTGCCAATTATGCGGTCAGAATTAACAACCTTAACATATATGTGCCTTATCCTTGAAAGTTAAGTCCAATGCACAGGCACAAATGACAGCTAGATTTTCAAATTATTCCTTTGCCAAAAAAGGACTTATCATCTATTCTGGCAGCATCATATTTTAAGCATAAATGAAACTTTTCAAGTCATCTCCCAAAAACATATACCAAAACAAAATATAGTGTCTCACATTGCGCTAACTTCATATTAGGTGAGCAACAATTAATTCTCTTTCAAATAACAAATGATTTCCCAAAGAACATCAACCGCTACAAAAGCATAAGAGGACAGATTTAGTTTAGACTATATAGCTAACAGTCATATATCTATGGCTAATATTAGCAAACAATACCAATATCCAATACTTTTTTTCTGCTGCAATTAAAATGCAAGACAACGTTACTCCTGACTTCCACTGCGACAAATGCAATAACTCATATCATAAGATTGTCAAAATCAAAAACTAAAATCTCCCACAAGTGTTTCCATTCTAAAATCATGACTCACAAGGATTACTTACCATTAGCAGGAAATAATTAGTGTCAATCAAAACAACTAACAAATTACAAGACATCTTATATGCAAAAATGGTCTCGACAGCACCTCTAGAAAGAAAGCACCGAACACTCAAAAGCAAAAAACTGAGCAAGACCACATTTCAAGAAATCTAGCAATGAGCACAATAATAATCAAACACTATCTAGTAGGTAGAAATTTGTGCCAAATTTCAGCTATGTTACCTTCTCAGCCACAGCAAATGCAGCCTGTACAGGGGTCATTCCTTGGAAAGGCAGCAAGGCTGTAGTGAGCTCCCACAATACGATCCCAAAACTGTAGACATCAACTTTTCGAGTATAAGACTTTTCCTTGATCATCTCAGGTGCCATCCAACGATAAGTTCCCTTGTTTCCTTTGGTTTCTTGGCATTGTGTTTCTAGACAAGATGTACCGAAATCTGCTACCTTAACTCTCATTTCGTCATTTAGAAGCAAATTATTTGATTTGAGATCTCTGTGGATCACTCCTTGTGAATGAAGATACTCCATTCCTCTTGATATATCAAGAGCTAACCTGAGTATTGTTTCTGTTGAGAGAGAGTAGGGCTCTTTCTTGTTGAGATACATCCTCAGAGTTCCTTGTGACATGTATTCTGTGATGATACAGTATACAGGCGGCCTTTTACATGCTGCAATGAACTGTAAACAAGATGGTAAACCATCTACCAATAAAAAGTTCCAATTTTTATAAGCCATCCGTAAAAGTCAAATCAGAATTTTCAACTAGGAATAAATTTATGTATAATTCTGTCTCTAAATGGCTGTGTGACAGGCAAATATTGCATAAACGAGACCATTGTATAAAAGTTCAAAAATTTTGGAAATAAAAGTCGGCAAATTTCAGGCTGAAAGCACAAAACTTTCAACTAATTGTCCTGAGATTTGGTAGTGGAACATATAGGTTTTTCCTTCTTTTTTTTTTTTTTTGACAAATTGAAGACCAAGTATTGAAAGTAAATTGCATGTAATTAAGAGAAAAGCAAATGTAATTTAGTAATTTACAGACCACGTATATGCAACAAGCAGAGATTAATTTTATTGACTAAATTTTACATTATATAAAATAATACCTGGACTATATTGGGATGAAAGAGACGAGAAAGCAAAGCAACTTCAGATTTAAACTGCTGCTCGAGCAAAGCACGAGTTTCCTCGTTTTGGTTAGGAATTCGGACCATTTTCACAGCAACGGCTCTCTGCTTATAAATGCCACGGTAGATCCTACTGTGAGCACCAGAGGCAAACTTGTTACCTATAAATAATTGGGAAAGATCAGCAGTCCATTCCTCTTGGTCCTGATCCTTTGATGCCTCCCAGGCCTCAACATTTTCAGACTCCAATATCATGGACCATGATTCCAAGCTGTCAAATCTTTTCTTTTCCATGTTCTCCATCTCAGAGTTCCACTGGGCTTTCGATGAGGAAGGGATTCTTAAGGGTTTACTCTTGGATCTTCGAAGGCGAAATGCATTAAAACAAGAACCCGCCATTTTTTAAAAGTGGCTCCTTTTATTTTTTATTTTTTTTTTCCTCTATTGATGCGGAGATATTTAATTGTTAATATGCAGAGAAAAACAAACAATCAAAAGGTGTTTTCCTTCTGAAAGTGTGAATTGATTTCAGAAAGTGCATGAACTGATTCAAAAACATGGGTTCTGTTGGAAAATGAGGAAGAAAGATGGGTTTTCATGAATTGAGGAGAAGGATGAGGAAACTGTGCAAGAGCTAGAGAAAACATATGGACTTGTTGAGAGATAAAACAGAGAGAGAAGTAGTCAAAGAAGAAGTTGCCATTGCTGCAAGTTTGTTTTTCTGTTTATTTGTAAAAAGGAAAAAGACATGCCATCCATGAAAAAACATGGATATTAAAGGTTACGGGGATCGATTCATGGCATTAACAAAAAAAAAAAAAAAGGAAACAGAAGCAACAGAAAATTCACGAAAATGAAGGTGATTTCAAAGAGAAGAAAGGGAAGAGATTAGGGCGTTTGACACTTGAGAGTAGAAAGATGAATTCAAAGCAGAGATTTCAGGGACGACTCGTGATTGCTCCAATTAAAAAGCAAAAGAGTTTCCTTTATTAATTTATTTATCAGTATTTTAAGGTCCGGAGTGGAGAGAGAAAGGAAAGATGAGAGCTTTTTTCTTGAGACAGAACCCAACAGAACTAACTCTAATCTGTGTTTCCGTTTGCCGTTTCATTTAGGATCATAAATGCTGAATGGCCACAGTTGCATAAAGTGTTTTATTTTGCATGACACAGATTTGCATGTCCTTCGTTGTTTCGGATTTTATTTATGCAAATCCTTTTGCTTATGTTTTTGTTTTTCTCCTTTAATCTTTATATACAATACAAGTTGCATCTACAAGTGGAAATTATTAACTCGGCGACACAAGTGGCAAATCTATCTCCTTTCGTCATCATCATCAAAATGTTTATTAAATTTTTTTTATTATACAAAAACATATTTCTCTAATTCAATGCATTTTCTGTTTTCAATTAATTTAAGGGATGATTGCAATTAGGTTCCAACTTATTAAGCTGTATATCATGATCTTAGTTTATGTTAATTAATAGGTTACTATAGCCCATTGATAACAAATTTTTCAATCCCAAATTGCTCGTATATTTATGACATAGATAGATGGGTTTGGTTAGTCCCTTCTCTATGCAAAAACAAAAGAAATTAATTAAAGGAAGTTGCATATGATTAGAAACCGTTAATGAAGTCTCTTTCAATAATAATACTAATAAAAGAACAGTAATCAAGCAGTGTAATGCAAGCTCATGGAAATGAAGATTCTTTTTTTCCGTATAAATTGAATTTTTTTACGTACATGTCGGTCTTAATTCTAGGTGTAGCAAGTGACAATTCTATGTATTGGATGAGTAATTCATGATTAACAACCTATAAAGTAGTAGTAGCCTAGGTTTTATATATTTGTGGTAATAATTTGATCAGTTTATGAGAGTTTTGTAACAAGTTCCATGATGATTGGTTTATAAGGCAAGTGGAATGGTATTCCTATTCCATGAATAGAGGACACGGCATCCATTCTTTTCTTTTTTATATGCAAACAAAGAATATATATGGAAAGCAGACACTGCCCCATCTGATTATTGGTATCAAATACCAATCATTGCTTTTGTTCCTAATAAGTATTATTAAGGTTTCCAAAAACTGGAATAAGAATGGATAGAATGTCTTTAATTAAATATTTTGAATTTTAATTTATAATATCTTTAAATATTTGAAACATAGCGCTTTATTTTATTTTTTTTATGAACATATCTTACATAGATTTAGATTAATGGGATCACTAAATGGTTAAATAAAAGAAATATTAATGTGAAACTTTTATGGTTAGAACATAGAAGAAGAAAAAGAATGGAAGGCCATGTTTCCCTGCAGCGTCTTCTCAAGTTGAGTTGATTGGTCATTTTCAGCTTTTAATCTATTTTCTCCAATGCTCACTTTCCCTTTTCTTTCTTTTTGCTATTCAATTTTGTGGACTTGGAAGGCCCATTTTCACTTTCTGATCAATTGGGCTGAAACCCAAGGTTAGCCCAGTACCTTCACTCGAAGCCCATTCTATATAATTACCCAATAACCCATGTATTAAAATTTAAGTAAATTTTTATACTGCCACATAGAATTGATCAATTTCATTTTTAATTTATGTATTTTATGTGTCAATTGGGTTGGTCTGTAAATTTGTTAAAGAACTCAATTTAGGTAAATATTTTATTTCAATAATAAAAACTGATACCATATTACGGTGTATATTTCCTTATCTATATGTATATTTTATTATGAAATTAATGTTGGAAGAAGAAGTGGTTCCAAGTACATCTATGATTTGGGAACTTATAACAAACATTACTATCTTAAGAAAATGAAAAAGAATTTGGAAACAATTAAGTCGTTCTCGTGGATATTCTTGAAATAAAAGATATCACATGAACCTCTGAAATATTATTCTTTCCCTTTTTCTTTGTATTAGAATTGTAAGGTTAAATTGGCATGCACACAAATATAATGATTAAAACGTATTTGTGAAACCATAACCAGCACGTAACTAATCCAAACACACCCACCACCTTCCAATATTTGCTAGCTTAGAGACCAATAATTCTGTGAACTAACTAATCATTAGTAGAGTCTTATGTCCCCTTAAACAGGGTATTTATCTTGATGACGGAATTAAAATTAGCATATCTATAAAAACCAAATTCACCCTTTTGTTTTTCGTATCCTATGCATTAATCTGTGGCCCCCTTTGGACCAATCTTACTTACCTAACCTCTCACTCTATATATATGCATATATGGTCCATTCTATCATCCAATCCACCAGAGACCACGTGCTCTTCAAACACGTTAATTTTATATCAAAGAATTTGATCAAATTATTATATGTAAATTCTGGTTATTGCTGGATCTATTAATTCTTTTTCAGATTTTATAACAATCAAAACACTTTTTGAGAAGATTGAACGTTGTAAAGCCAACATTTTAGTAATTAGTCGATTATTAAACCAAGAAGCAATAAAAATATCTCAAATCGAATTTCATGGGAAAAAAACATTGCATGTTTATGACAAGTCCTAGGATTCCCTATGACAAAAAAACAAAACAAAACAAAACAAGGCTATTTCGGTCCTCGCATGAAAAGTTTAATCAATGTGGCTATGGAGGGGCATCTATACCATAGCTAAGTGTCACCACCGACTCAAATGGATTCCCATAATTACCCCTCCACCGTTTTAGAGGTGGCGCCAATCCATTCATTAGGGTATCAGTAAAAACTACTTTTTAACTGTCCGTCTGCCATGAAAACATCACCACCGTTAGTTTAGACAGTTGATGTGGACCGTAGATCTACCCATTAGAGGTTTGAATTACTGATAGGCTAAGATGGAGTGGAAATTGGACCCACTTTACCTTCCAAAATTTAATTTCTTTTGGCCATATATTATGATTGGAATCACTCAGCTTGACAATCTACAAGATCAACAACTTTAATCTTTATTTATTTTAAGCTTATAGTTAGCTACAAATAATCAAAATTGTAAATTTTGGTAATATTTATCACAAAAATCAAAAATCAAAAGGAGTCCCATTGAGGGACAGGAACGTCATTATCGCAAATTCACAGCTCCTTAGCACTCCTTTCTCACTCTTTATTCTTCTCTAACACCAAAGACTCCAACTTTACCACTCTCACCTTCTTCTTCTTCTACTACTTCACTCCACTTTCTCACTCTTCACTTCTGCTCTCTCTTTTTAATCAAAATTGTACATAAATGGGTACCCGAATTCAATCTCACCAGCTCAAAAATGGCCTCATTGTTTCTGGAAGACGTGAGCAGCTCAAAGAGAAGCAACCTACAATGGCATCTCGGGCTGTTCCTTACACAGGTGGTGACATTAAAAAGTCAGGAGAGCTGGGAAAAATGTTTGATATCCCTGTGCTTGATCAGCACTCACCCACTGCTCCTCCTCCTTTACCAAAGCAACCCTCTCGCCCTTCCTCTTCTTCACAACATAATAGCGGATCTGTTCGATCGGGTCCCAACTCCGGTCCAATCAAGAAATCATCTGGCCCCATGCCCCTTCAACCCACAGGTCTCATAACCTCCGGTCCTCTTGGCTCCGGTCTTTTGGGCTCTGGCCCACTTCCATCATCTCACCGGAGATCTGGCCAGCTTGACCATTCTGGCTCAGGTGTTGGTTCTGCCTCTTCCAAGACGCTCTATGGTTCTGCAGTTACAAGTTTGACTGAAAATGTCAGAGTGGGTTTTAGGGTTTCAAGGCCTGTGGTGTGGGTGGTATTGGTGGTAGTGGCTATGGGATTGCTTGTGGGAGCATTCCTCATGGTAGCTGTTAAAAAAGCTATAATTTTGCTGGCTGTTGGAGGGATATTAGTACCCGTATTTTTAGGACTTATTTGGAATTGTGTGTGGGGAAGAAGGGGATTGCTAGGGTTTGTTAGGAGGTTCCCTGATGCTGAGCTTAGAGGAGCTATTGATGGACAATATGTCAAGGTCACTGGGGTAATTTTCATTTCTCCCTGTTTCTAATTATATATACACATTACACTTGTTTATTGTTCTTTCATCTTTAGTCAATTCCTTGTCCTCTTTTCTGAAGATATTATAAAAATTTTATTAGATGCCAAACGGGTGATTATTATTGACGCTTCTAATTTCTTATGAGGAAGGTAAGCGGAGAAAGACAGTTTTTTTTCCGGGTATTTAGCATGGTATTCTGCTGGATTCAAGTAGCCAATGGATTGCAATGCTTATCTTGTAAATATTTCATGGTGTGATGTTTATGTACTGGGAGGATAATATAGATTAGCCACTCGAATTTGGAACTTCCCATATCATTGTTGCTCCCCTATCTCCTGAGCTGAGAGAAATCAAAATGCTTACTTTCAATTTCTGGGTGGGTTGAGCACAACTTCATTAACCCAGTTTGCTGAGTGTTGGGCAGCTTTTCAAAGTCTTTGTACGCGTGAGATGTCAAGTTCAACGTCAAAGCTGTGATGCACAAATTTTAGAGGAACGAAAATTGCTTCTTGTGGGGTTAAAGGATAGAATTCCATAAGCTGACTTGAAATTTGCTTGAGAAATGGTGGCTTTATGCCTTTTTTTTTCCTTCTAGAGTGGTTGGGTCTTACCTTGACTTCAAACCTCCTCTCCTTCTTATATGGTTCATTACTTTGGCTTTCTATTCAAATTTATCGTAGAAACCAAGACTTTTCTTTTTAATTTTTTTTCTAGATGCCGATATGACTAATTGATGACTTTTCCATGGAGGACATCTCTACCTTGAGTTTTTTAAGGTTTTCCTAGGCACCGCGCTTAATTTAATTTAAATATGGGAATTGTTCTCTGTCAACTTGTTCAAAACTGTAATCTTTACTATGTTTGGAAATTGGCTTAATGAAAATACCAGGTAGCATGAGAACAAATATTCGACATACAGCCCTGTTGGCCTTAAATCCCTCTTATGATTGACTGATACTACTACCACAAAGAAATATATACATCTCACAATGCTTTGATGGATAACTTGGAAATACTATTCTCATTTTGGAGTTGAATTGTGCCTGATTTTTGCATTCTGTTTAATGCATCCAGTGAGTTTTTGCTCTTTAAGCATCTACAAGCTCATCTCCTGTCAGAATGGTACAATTTTCCTACTATTTTGGTTTTTCTAGAAATATATCTGTAACGACCGAGGGCTATCCCCGGAACATATCCCGTCGGGCCTTCCCTGCGCGTCGTACTCAGAGTCTTCGCACCTTCCCTAGTGCGTTTTTGCCTTCCATGGGATTCGAACCAAGGACCTGGGGAACTTAAGCCCTTAATTCATTGAATTCCACTACCATTATCTATCCCCGGAACATATTCCGTCGGGCCTTCCCTGCGCGTCGTACTCAGAGTCTTCGCACCTCCCCTAGTGCGTTTTTGCCTTCAATGGGATTCGAACCAAGGACCTGGGGAATTAAGCCCTTAATTCATTGAATCCCACTACCATTAGGCTAGCTTAATGGTAGTGGGATTCAATGAATTAAGGGCTTAAGTTCCACAGGTCCTTGGTTCGAATCCCATGGAAGGCAAAAACGCACTAGGGGATGTGCGAAGACTCTGAGTACGACGCGCAGGGAAGGCCCGACGGGATATGTTCCGGGGATAGCCCTCGGTCGTTACAATATCAATCAAGTTTACTATAATTAGTTAACTAGGTTTTCATGAGATTGAAAAGAATGCAAAGCCTACTGATATGAGCCAGTCAAACACACTAGGTTTTTTTTTTTTTGTGTGTGTGTGTGTTTGTGTGTAATATTCCGCCAAGAGTAATGTGTCCATGGAAATCCTTTATGTAGGTTGTCACCTGTGGCAGTATACCTCTGGAATCATCTTACCAGAAGGTACAAAGGTGTGTATATGTCTCCACAGAGTTGTATGAATATAGGGGTTTGGGTGGAAAATTTGCGCATCCCAAGCACCGTTTCTTTTCATGGGGATCTCGGTACTCAGAGGTCAGTTTTCTTATAACCTCTCATGCTTTATATATTGATTTTGAAATCTAGAATTTCAGAATGACAATTCAATTTTTCACAGCAGTCACTGGGGTACTTGGGTTTACATTACTGAAACCTGATTAATTCACTTTGTTGAAACTAAAAAAGAATTAACTGTAGGATCTCATGTTTGAAATTGATGTTATCACCGAAAAGCCTTAGCTGAGTAAAAGTCACAGACTGCATTACAGGCGATTAATAATAGACCATGGACACACAATATCTTACCATTGGCACATGATGAAAGCCTGTAATTATAAGCTAATAGGCACCAGTATTTCAATGCTTCATTTCACAATTAATGTTGTGAGGCTATTTTGAAACACGGAAATGATGTTGTGAATGCTTCATTTCTAGTTTGCGTTTCATATAAAATGACAGCACATTATGCACGTCGTAGCCTAATGGTAGTGGGATTCTAAGAATTAAAGGACTTATCCCCAGGTCCTTGGTTCGAATCCCACGGAAGGCAAAAATGCACAAGGGGAGTGTGAAGTTCTGTGAGTAATGGCTGGGACCCAGTTCTGTCATCCTCCCGACGGGATGTGTTCCGGGGAGTTGATTCTGTCTGTACGGGCCCGGTCGTTACAGTTGTGTTAGCAATTGTTTTTACTGTTGGGCTTTAGATTGCGTCTGAGTTCTTTTGCTTTGGGGACAAAGCACAAATCAATTTTTATGACGACACATTGATTCTGGTGAACAGAAGTATGTGGCAGATTTTTACATATCAGATTTCCAATCTGGATTAAGAGCATTGGTCAAGGCAGGCTATGGGGCTAAGGTTGCTCCATTTGTCAAACCAGCTACAGTAGTCGATGTGAAGGAGGAGAATAGAGATCTTTCTCCAAGCTTTTTGCGCTGGCTAGCTGATCGCAGCCTCTCCAGCGATGACCGAATCATGCGCTTGAAGGAAGGGTATAATAATACATACCCCTTTTATTTATATTTTCTTTACTTTCATATGAGTTAGATTACTAACTGCCAAATCCATTGATCCTTTACATTTTGATGTTCACCAAGTTGAATGCTTCTAAAGTGTTATTGTGGCATCTCAGGTATATAAAAGAAGGGAGCACAGTGAGTGTGATGGGTGTTGTCCGACGCCATGATAATGTGCTGATGATTGTTCCACCACAGGAGCCGGTTTCTACTGGTTGTCAATGGTCCCAATGCCTCCTCCCAACCTATGTTGAAGGTCTTGTATTGACGTGTGATGAGAATCAAGATGCTGATGTAGTTCCTGTGTAGATAACTGGAGTTTGCTTAGTCTTGGTTTTGTTTTGAACTGGATTTCACAAGTAAATATTGGAAGGGTGGAGAGCAATGTAATCATCTGGCACCTGAAAACTACATTTTCTTTCTTTCCGGCTATTTAAAGTACATAGAAAAATGGCATATAAATCCCAGAGTAACAAGACTGAAGATCATGTACAAATGAAGCTTGTTATCTAGCAAATATCAGAGCCTAATGTGCTTTGGAGATTGTGGTAGGAATTCACAAGGGAAGAAAGGCAAGAAGCTGGAAATTCATGTATTATGGCTGTTTAAGCATTCTGATTTTGGCTGATGTTGTGTATTTAAGTTAGCAGAGTTTCCCCAAAGGGGTTAGGAAATGGTTGCTTACATTTTGATTTCAGTATGGCGAGTAAAAAAGTGCCTGTATTTAGGGTTCTGTTAAATTACAGAGTACGATGTGTCCCTACTTGAGATGCTAAATGCTTGTCAATAATGAAATCTGTGTTACCAGTCTAATGTTTATTTATTTTGAATTCAATTAGTCTCTCTCTCTCTCTCTTAAGGAAAAATTAGTATTTTCATGGATTAAATAATAATCACGTGACATGCCATTTTTTTACTAATTACCGTCTATTCTATTAGCAGCTAAAAAATTGATAAAAATAGACCATTCTAATGCTTTTAGTGATAGTAAAAATTGATTGTTTTAATATTTTCATAGCAAAAAAAAGAAAAAAAAAAACAAGACTAGCAAGAAAACTATAGGCGATTGCCCTTAATCCTTTTCTTTATTGTGATTTGTTTAACAATTTTTTCTTAACATGTAAAAAATATGTAAGTGTTCATTCATCTCTTTGGGATGGAGAGAGTAGCCTGAGATATGAATTTAACAATTCTCTTTTCCTAATAGGATGTTGCAAGTTAAGATCAAATTTTATTTCTAATTCCCAAGGCCTTAAGCATATAAGAAGGAAAGCTAATCCACCAAAAAGAAGAGTATAGCTCCGTGACATTTATTAATCTAGACCTCATGCTTGAAAGCTTCAAAACATAAAATTCCATTAGGGAATTAAAAGTAAAATAAAATAAAATAAAATAAAAAAAACAAGGGTAGGATCAAGAGAGGGGAGCTAAAGCCTAGAAGGCATACCCCCAGCTACAACCAAAGTTTCTCCTGTTATATAACAAGCATCATCAGATGCTAGAAAGGCAGCTGCAGAGGCCATGTCTTCTGTGGTACCAAGCCTGTTAAGTAAGGTTTTCTGCTCAATTGTCGACCTCTACAGTAATAAACAAACCAATGAGTCCAATACTATTCTAAAAAGAGCATAGATGGAAACAAGTTATCACTTTAATTGATACTTACTATAGCATCGTTTCCTGTGATGAACTCAGCAAAATGGGTTGGCACAAACCCAGGCGCTATACAGTTCACACGAGTATTAGGTGCCATTTCAGAAGCAAGGGCCTAAAAGAGAAATTAGCAAAGATTCAGCACAAGATACATAATAAAAGAAAATCATGCATTCTGACATCATTGTAACACAACTACACAAAAATAAAGATGAAAGACCCAAGAAAAGCAATGAGTTCATAAATTTCGAATATAGAGGACTAAGGAGACAGCTTGATAGACAAGACTTGCAATTTCAGCCTGTAGCTCTTAGATTCCGACACAAGTGTTAATAGGATGGAGGGATTCTACCAAGTATTGTGTATCCTACGTGTGGAAACAAAAATTTAACAAAAATAATGATAATTTTTTCTTTAGCATTTTCATCTCAAGAGTACGAAATAAAAAACCAATGTTTGATTAGATTGACAAGATCATCCTAAGAGAAGAATGTAATGACCGTGGTATGTTAATGCAGATATATGAAATGAAATATGAATGCATCCCTTAGAATAACCCACCTTAGTGAGCCCAAGAAGAGCTGTCTTTGTCACTCCATACATAGCCATGGAAGCAGGAGGATCGTAGCCACTGATAGAGGAAATCAGAATAACTGAAGAACCCTTCTGCAGGTGTGGAACTGCATCCTGGAAAACAAGAAGTTGGTATCAAGAACTATTTCATTAAATAATGTCAACTCCTTGACTGCTCAAGAAAGCTAATTAAAACTGAAAAAAAAAAATCCGAGGATATGTCCTGTATAGATTGTAACAAGCTGAGCTTGTTTCACGTTATTAATAATACCAAAACACTACAATGATTGGAAATGCGAGGGGGAAAAACAAGAAAGCACCTTTAAAAGAAGGATAGCAGCTTTGACATTAATATCCCACAGCTTATCAAGGACAGATTCTTTGGTATCCAAAATCCCATCAGTAGATGGATTGGCTGCAGCATTGGATACAACCACATCTATTTTCCCATAATTCTGAAACCAAAAACAGCAACTTCCAAGTTAGGGCCACCAATTTAAAGCAATGAACAGTCTTCCTAAATTTGATTTGAACCCTTGAGGTCTGGTGACAATAACATAAACAAAACAAAAATTACACAAACACAGAAAACTGGGGAATTGTTTGGAAAAGGCCCGCCAAAAGCTTATTTTTCTCACCTGAACTGTTTTCTCAATGAGATTCTTCCTTTGCTGTGCATTTGACACATGACAAACAACCCCCAGCGCTTGAATACCCTTAGCTTTAAGTTTCTGAACAGCCTCATCTACATTTTTCTGGATCAATTTAAACAAATTCAAAAGAATTAATAGCCTTTTAAGCAAAAGAGGTAAATGCAGACGGATAGACTCTTCAGCTGCTCATCGTCTTCCCAAGATAACTTAAATTTAGCTACGTATCAAACTATGAGGAATTAGTCAAGGCACTAAATACGCTGTGCAAATTAAAGAAAAAGAAATTTAGATATTATAAAAGCCCAGTTCAGCAGCTAATTAACAAAACAGATGGAAAAATGGAACCTCCTTGCGAGAAGAGATAACGACGGAGGCTCCTTCCAGGCCAAGCCTCTCAGCGATTGCGAAGCCGATACCCTGAGTAGAAGCGGTGACAATCGCCACCTTTCCTTCAAATCTTTTTGCAATACTTTTCATCTTGTTCATTACGAAATCGCTCCACTCGAATTGAGAGAAACGTGAGAGGGCCTTCGATTTCTTTTATTAGTACTTTGCAGTTGCCACAGATGTGCTAACTGATTTATCAGCCCCCAACCCAATTAGAGGACAAATTTCATTTCGCTCCCCTTTCGGTTCATGACAAACTATATCTAAGGAACCACTAATTTGGATATTCCACATTGATTTGATAACTATGATTGCATACGTCAAAAACACCAACCTTTATTTATTTATTTATTTATTTTTAAAAAATCCCAATGTGCTGGTTGACCATTTTTTAACCGCATTAATCAAATAGTGTTAAATACATAATTGAAGGCAATAACAGTTAGTTATGATGTCTACGCGGCTTGACACGATTTTATTCAGAAGGTTGTGGAGTATCAAAAAGTTATTTTAATCTCCTCAACTTCCCGGATAACTATTGCGCATATCGGATTGCCAAATCTCTATTATTTCACCATTTAATGGGTCCATTGCTCAAATTTGACGAAAGAATCACAATGTTTTGCGCCTATAGTTCTAATTCTTAAATGTCCACCACGTATTATGCACTCACTCTGAAAGGATACGAGACAATATGTTATAAAAACAGCACAAGCATTAAGTACATATACTGTGCATTGTTGAAGTATTTGATATATCATTTCTATGACTTTATGCATAAGGATTCCTAAAATTCTTCAACAGCTCAGGAATTTCGTAGGCAAGCATGTCATCAACAGCTTGAATCATCTTAGGCTTCAATTTCTCAAACTTGTCAATGCTGTAGCCATTCAAGACTTCCTTGAAATGTTCTATATTTGGAAAATCTCCTGCTGGTAAATGATACTCTCTTTGTACCTGCTCCCGAAAAAGTAGATCCTTTATGGATGTCATTCATATTAAGAAAAGAATGAACATTACATATGCAAAAAAGAATAGAGAGAAACCTTTGCAAATTCATCTTGAAGATTATCAATAAGGCGTTGTTGAGCCTTAGCCTTGCCCACTATGGCAGGCATCTCGTTCTTAAGATGGCCAATTATGTAAGCATGAATCTTAGCAGCTCTAGCACGCTTCACAAATTCATTGATCTACAAATAACAAAGTATTGAAAAACAATCCTTGCCTATTTTATCATTCTAATACCTAAAACAGTCAGATGCACAAATACATGAATTTGCATATATGCATACTTACACGACGATCACAAGCCCTTTTAGGAACATCAACAAAGTCTATAAGAAGATCATCTTGCTCTTTTTCAAAAAGTTCACGAAACATTGGACTAACGGTTTGTTCATTGAATGGCTTATCATTGAATGAACTGCAAAAGCACAACTCAAGTCTCAATAACTTGAATAATGCAAAAATGCTGCAACCGAGGAAATTACAACAAAAAATTCGCCACCTAAGATAGTAGGTGAATTTGCAATTGTCAAAATAGTGTAACATATTGATCATAATTAGAAGCTCTAAATGAGACAACAATTGAATATATGTTTGAAATTGCACAATCCAATATAAGACGTGAATCAAATCTAGCAAAACTTTTCAGCCTTAACTTTCACACAAGTGATAATGACAATAATAATAAAAAAAGGAAAAAAAAAAGAAAAAAAGAAAGAAAGAAAGAAAGAAAGAAAGAAAAATTCAACGTGCTACCATTGCTAAATATAGGTTTGCAAGATCAAACAACATATACAAAAGACCAACAGCATACCCAATGTAAACACGTACAACTTCTGGAGTATTCAGAACTTTTCCAAGCGACCACATTAATGCCCCATAAACTCTCATCAACTATAAAATAATAGCACAAAGTAAGCAAGTTATTCTGCCAATCAAAAGTAAGAAAAAGGGAGAAATATCAAACCTGTTGTGTACCGACTTGGTCCGACTTATTTAAAACAACACGTATTTTATCATCATTACCACGCAGACAGGCAATTACTCTTTTGAACTCATCACTTATATCAAGTTTATGAGGATCAAACAACAAAAGAATGAGATCACATTTTGCCGCAAACCACGAGATAACTCCAGTAAAATCATAGCTCCTTTGTGTTCGTTGTTTCTCTCCAGAAAGAACCCCAGGTGTATCAACAATTGTGATTTCATCAAGCAACTGCAAGTGCATGCTTACAATCATAGTGAAAAATAATGAATTAACCACACAGTCAATTAAGACGAAAACTTTAACTCACTGGATGTGGCATTTGTGCACACTCAAACTTCGATAAGAATGCCCCTCCGAAACTTTGTAAGCCACTAAATGGCATATCTGCATGAACAGCAACAGTATTCCCAGGAATACTCCTTTCATCTGGTCCAGACTGATTCAAAAAGACAAAAGTAACTAATTTTAGGTTACCATGATAAGCAACCTTCAGGAAAATAAATATGAAGCTAAGATAACAATTCACAAGGCTTTCTGCAACTCAAACCACAGGTTAAAATGCAATTAGGATATAAAACTCATAACATTATGTACCCATATTCCTCTATATTAGAATTAGCCTAAAATTTCAAACATTCCATCCAAAAAGATATGGACATTCAAAGCACAAAATGTATGTCAACTTATTGTCACAATGTATCATGATTAAAATAATCTTAAAATATGAGAAGAAATTTCCTCAAGGACCAACTATGGTTATGTCCACAATGCATTCACCACATTGCAGTCTAAGCAGGATCCTTATCTTTGCTTTGGAAAAAATAAATAAATAAACAAAACCAGTAAGTTCAAATAAATGAAGAAAATGTAGCAAATTCATCCTCATTAGAATAAAAAAAATATACGGTACTTGACAACAACATGCTCCTCTATTAATTTAGAAAACCATGGCCTATTTTGCACCCTTAAGCATGAAGTGAAAAAAGTGTTTGAATATCACTTTGCAAGTAACTTGCGGCATAAGAAAATTCTTTATATCTACGTATAAAGCTTGAACAACTTGAATTAGCATTGAAGTGAAAACAAAGAAATTAAGATTAGTGAATAATAAATATGAAGGAGAACGTAAAAGTTCCTATCATTCAAAAGACGACTTCTGCAGAACTTATTGATTCATTTGAATGCTTCAAAAGAGAACAGTAGAAATAAAAAGAAAAGCCATACCATAACAACCACAAATCTATCAGTTGTGGGTTCTGGCCCAATGTGAGCTCCTGTCCAGAGGAAAAAGAATATTGAACAAGCACAAATAAGACTGGGGAAGACAGCTTATTCTATTGAAAAAGGAAATGAGAAATGAAACGACTTGTCTAACCTGGGTAGTTACACTTCAGTAAATGTTTTATGAAGGTTGTCTTGCCAGTGGAATATTGACCCAGAAGCATGACCATAGGTTTGGCATCAAAATCACTATCTGTCTGAAAAATTAAACATAACATATGGTTATGTAAATCATTTTACCTAGATGGTTTCACCTAATAACAAGAACTAAAGTGCCATTGCATAACTATTTTTCACATAAGGTAATTCAACATACACATAAACAGAGTAAACCATGTTTAAATTTGTGGTTTTCTTAAATATTTATAAGAATAAAATAAGATAAATAAAATAAAATGTTCCAAGCAAACTTACCAATAAGGGACACACAAAATCATTGAACCGATAGGCGACTTCCAATGGCTTTAGCTTTTCAAGGTACAACCTTTTCAAACCATCAATAATGGATGTTACTGCAATAAGTGGCATCTGAATAACAAATAGCAAAGAGAAGAAAAAGACTAATCAGAAAACAAATTAAAAATGCAGATGTCTCTAAAAGTGTATCTGCCAAAACTGGATGAGAAAACAGTGTATCTGCCAAACCATTTGCAAAGATTACAGCTTAAGAAAGTAGATACCAATATTTCAATCATTTGAATGCAGACAACTATCCTACAGGTTAATTAATTAAGAAATTAGATGTTCCCACTACATGTAGAAATTAACATAACAAAACCCCGAAACCCAATCCAAAAGCAAAATGAAATAAAGGATCCACAAATGCTTAAGATCCCTTGAAAAAAAGGAAAGTTAAAGGAAATATTTGCATCCAAGAAACTAAAATCCTTGTTTCACCCCGAAAAGACATCAATCCAACCCACAATAACTGGCAAAGTTAAAAGAAAGAAAAGAAAAAAAAAAGAGTGTAATGGAAGAAAGAGAAGAAGATAATAGATTAAAATTCAAACAAAATATGTGAAAAAGAAAACATCTGACCAGATGGAGCTGGAAGAGTAAATAATAACTATAATAGAGACTGAAAAGCCTTTTTTAATGACGCATTACAATGTGTGCCTCACCTTTCTTGATGATTTTGAATTAAGCTGCTGAGCCTGAGCAGATCCTACATCATTCATACCAATTACATAACTAAACTAACAATTAACAGAACAATGCATCACATATCAGCATATCTATTAGTCATCTAACCATTTATTTCTTGCTCATGATATGTTGCTGAACTCTTACTTCTCTGGAAAATCTCAAAGAGTGGTCAAAATAAAGATTTATCTTGATAACAAAACTCCACAGTCTAAAATAAAGGAAGTTGGTAACTTACAACTAACAAGACATCGATGGCCTCCATTGATGGAGGTGTAATATTCTCAAATAGAGCTGCGAGGAAAGAAAAGGCTTCAAACTAATTAAAAACAATACAAACCACATCTGGCCTTGAATATTCTTGTTAAGGGTAAAAATGTAAGGATGAAATAAAGAAGTGTCGCATATTTACATGAAACTAAAAATGAAAAGCATTAAAATTTTCCTACTGTGTGATGACATTCACAAATTTCCAAACTCATGTTATGGTGGTTGGGTTTGCAAAATTGTAGTACACGTCAGGGTATAAGCTTAGAGAACAATTGTGTTTTATATACTCCTCATTGCTAATTTATATAAAAAATAGTGACAAAATAAAGCGAAGTTGTTTTTAACATACAAGTATTCTTAAGTACATCTGAAGTGATTTCATATCCTGCTTGTGCCAGAGAAATGAGCTGCAATCAGGAAAATTAATAAACAAGGGAAATTTAAGATGAGATGGCTATTAGAGAAATTTAATGCCAAAAATAAGTCCATATGCAACCTGCATAGCAGCAATGAACTCTGAAAATCCCAAAAAGCCTTGCCGTTTGGAATCCGCAAGTGCCCAAACCTAGGGAAACAGAGCAAACTTAATGTTAATGGTAACATTTTAACCTAAAACGAAAGAAAAATCAATATAACCAATGAATTTAACCATGAAAGCCTGTTAATCAAATAGTTACAGAAAGCTACAAAATAAAACGAAAATCCAGTAAAGTGGTTATGGAGTAACCTGTTTGAGTTCCTGACGAGAAAGGTTTGACATAGCCAAGAACTTGGTAGCATCATTTCCACTGATGCGCCCGTCTCCGTCTACAGCAAATGAATAGCAAATAATGCTCAAACTAAAACATGATGATGAATTAAATTTAAAAAAAGAAAAAAACACATAATGAAATGTAGAATGAGTGAAATATTAAATAACTAACAAAAGAAAAACCTGAATCGGCTGCATTGAACCACTCTCTATACATCCTCTGCTGCTCTTTTGAGCATAACCCGATCGTACCTTTTCCGATCTCCATTTCAAAACTCAAATCAAACCAACCTCTCTCTCACACACACGAACAAGTAATAACAGCTGATTGCCTCAAGATAGTTAAACAAGAAGAATTGTAGAATATAAAAGCATAATGAAATTTGAAATTTGAATTGGTAATTTTGTATAATTGGGCAGATTTAAGCGGACAAATTACTAACAGTGTTATATTACTGTGCAACGGGTTTTCGCTCCTTTCTCTTCCCAATAAAAAAAAACAAAAGCACAAATGTCGTTTCATGGAATTTGAATTTTGATTAGGAATGAGCCACGAGGTGAGGTGTGGTGTGATGGGCTTTGACAAAAGGGCCCACACCATAATTTTTATGGAATTGCATGCTATTGGAAAAATGATTATATGCTCTGTCAATTGTGAATATTCAACATGGAAAATTGATTGCCTCCGCCACTAACAGTTTTCGTGTAGCGCAATGCATATCTTAACTCAGTTTTAATATATACTTAAAATAGACTGTAATTTTATTAGTACTAAAATTAACATTAGGCAATAAAGAAATGAACATGAATATCAAGATGGAAAGCAAAGATGGGAGGATTAAAATGAATTCCAAACATTAAATTCTACAGATCTTAAGTAATCAATAGAAGAACAAAAAAACCAATCCGGCCATCAAATGAAATTTCTTGTCTTGATCACTTTCTTCCGCATGGAAATGGACAGCAACAGAACTGCATGATAAATAAAGAAGATTCAAATAACAAAGTTTCAAACTTTTCAGGCATGAGCTTCATATAATCAACTTACCTTGGATCTAGGAGTTGAAGAAGTTTTGTGGTTGCTTTGTTCATGGGAAGAATATGATTGGTGCGTGTGGCGAGATGGGAAAGTAGTAGATGCAATATGTTTTTCCTCTTTCACTCTGTTGAAAACAACACTAAAATCTTCTCCTGAAGAGACGTCAGCTTCATCCCAAGCTCCAAATTTAGGAATTGATGCTGCCCTATGATGCTAACATTCATGCATCCACGTACATCATTCATCAACAAAATCATAATTTATATATCCCCAAAGAAAAAATCCAAGTTAGTAGCCACATACTGTATTATCACTTGTCTTTCTATGTTGTTGTGACCCAGTTGATGCAGATAAGGTGTTATTATAGCCCTCAGAACTGCTTATATTACTATTGCCGGCTGATCCTGATGTGTTTCTCTTATGGGTGGCAATGTTCTTTCGATGCTTTTCTTGAGAAACAGAGTGAAGATTGTGAGGAGTCTGACCAAAACTCAGATCCAGTTCTTGGCTTTTCGTTTTATGATCTCTTCTATGCAGGTTCATGAAGGCCTCGGGATTTTGCTCTGGATCATTTGGGTTTATCACCACATTCCCACTTGTTTTCTCTTTCCGAGCATTCTCAAAGTATGCAGTGTATGGTATGTTGTCGTCATCCCAGTTTCCAAATTTTGGTACATGGGAATGTTCCTGCATAGAAATAAATCAGATCAATCTGAAGAAAGTTCCCATATAAAAAGAAGCAGCAGCACAGTTATGGTTAAAAGACTACTTACAGCCATTGAGCAGGCAGGCTAACTAGTTGTGTCTTCTGAAGTTTTGATATAGGAAACCCTTAAGAAGGAAGAAGCATGAAACAAATTAATTATGAATATATGTTGGACCATTTTGAGGTGGAAACTTCGATGATCATTAGCTGGGCAAGTCAATGATTCGTTAACTTTAATGTATAACAGAGCCAATAAAAATCCGTTACCAAGCCATTTACATTTTTTTTTTTTAAAAAAAAATAGACTTATTGCCATGAATGAAGAAGATCGTTTTGTCCTCATCTTTGTATCAGCTTTCTCACTGTCTGTATCCAGTATCCCATCAAATGAAGTTCTATGTAATTGGAATTAGAAAATAAACTTTAAAATTACAATCATTTAATATAAATGTCATTGTCACACATTTTGTACACGGAGTTGCATTTTCTGAAAAGTTGTAAACCACATCCCGAATCAATTCAATTCTCTTATTTCACGCGACATGGCAAGCATGAGACCTGCAGATTCCTATTGATTTCATAGTTAACACACAATGAAACAATATTCTCTTCACTACAACATGATACATGTAGATGGTAGGCCGCCGCCCTTCTTTCAGAGTATAGTCATGTAATATGCTCCATCAACTACTATTGCCATTTATGCCTCACATTGTGATCAGTGCAGACTGATAAATTGCTCGGATGGAACATTCATCAATAGATTCCAGGCGATTTCATGACCAATTCACTGTGAATTTAAAGAAAAACAAAAACATAAGAAATAGAAGATTAATGGTTTTTGTGATTTTCCATACATTAACTCATAGGGTCAAGGGAATATAGAAAACATTAACTTATACCTATTGTCTTGTTGAGCAACCAGAGTAGTAAAGCCAGTTCAATGCCAAATAACGTGTGGAGCCATGTTCTGTCCATCATGAACCCATAAACTGTCATTCCTGCCCTATTGTTTTCGAGATATGTCACTGCAACAATCATTCAATGATTAATCTACATACATATATGAATAACCAAAACTAATGCAGATAGTTTGTCCCAACACTAACCTAAGGCCTGCCTCTTTTGGAATGAGATTGTATGTGCAAAAATTGGCAACATTTTTGTGCTATAGTCTGAATCATCTTCTGCATCATCATCCTCATCATCCAAAACCAAATCAATGTCCAGAGGGTGCCTATCATTTATCTGATATGTTGGAGTCTCACCATCCATGTCATCATAAGAGTTGATTGTGGCGCAGATGTGCCACTTTGTAGCCAGGCTCGTAACAGACTGTGCTTTGTGTGTGATCTTCGTTGCGCTTCTCAGGCATATGAACAAGCCTGTCACCAGATTAATGGAACATAGCTGCTCCCGTAGTATTGAAAGAACGATTATTCTCATTAATTTGTTTTTCTTCCATGAATGTAACTACCAAACACGAAAAAAATTTATTTAAGGTACAAATCAGATACCATACCAAGAGTTCTGCAGCCTCAAAGATGTTGTTATTAGCACTGGATCTTGTGGTCACCAGCAAGGATATAAACTGACTTGCAGTGACCAAAATCAAAGATAGCAAGATAAACCTTCGAAACCGGTGGCTTATGACACGAAGATTTCTTCTGATCCGGAGGTGCTCTCTCAGGATTGAACCAACATTGCTTTCCTTTTGAAATACTTGAGCAAATTCCTCAAGTCTAAGTATTTGTAGGGAGCAAATAAGTTTGTAGAGAATGCAGATGAGAATGTAAATTGATATTCTATACACCCACGAACACAGCTGCAATATGCAGGCAATGGTGTCACTGACGTACATGTTTTTGTAGTAGGGTATTTCAGCAGCTCCCGTGACATACCACCATATTCTATAAGCACTCTCAACCACGAAGCAGGGCAGAACAAAAATGCACATCAGTTTCATGGACCTCTGCAAGAATAAAGTTCACATTTTAGCTCACTCTCAAATTTTGGTATAAATTTACTTGTCTGCAATGGTGACCGAGTAATTTATGGCCCTTCTTTGTCTTCTCAAGTATCAGATTTATCACTGCAACAGAGAAAATTAGTTGCCCTTCTTCTGATACTCAATTTACTATCTGCTGATGTAAACAAAGTTGGACAAAGATTCTCTATATCTCAAATCTTGTTACTCAATTGTTGCAATTTTTCAGAGAGACATGCGAGATCATATAGTGGATTCACTATAACAATTTAACAACATCAATCTGATAAAAGAAAAGCAGACCAAGCGCTTGTTATTAGAGATAATTAAAAGTATGGACATATGATTTGATATGTTAAGGGGCTTTAGAGTGTAGCTGGTTCAAATCCCTCCTTTCACCCTAAAAAAGAAAAGGGATTAAGAATATGATTGAAGATATAAGAGTAATTATTTTGATTCTTATTGATATATCTGCAGAGCTCTTGACAAAAAAGAAATCAAAAGTAAGTTCCTGATCACTCAAAATTACTAATATATCATACCCATAAAAAAAAAAAAATTGAGACTTTGAATTGATGAAGGAAAAACTGAGACTTTGATTTGACTTGGTTGATACATTAACCGGATCTAATGTCCATAGGTATAATGGAAAAATTGATGAGAAAGAGAAAACGTACCTGGAGCTGCTGTCTATATCCTTGGCGAATCCTCTCACTTTCATCATCAAGTTTGTCCAGAAACAGGAATCTCTCAAGACCATATTTGCGAGACCAATGAGATAGAGTCAAAAATGAAATTGCAGAAAATATGGAAAGAGATAATTGGACGACTGCATCATAAGGCCTTTGATGCTGAGAATCGCAATTTGAGCACAAAAGAAGAAAGTGAGAAACGATAGGAGAAACAATGGCCAAAAGGGAGAAAATTGACCATGAGAGACCGGTCTTCCATAGGCTTGATTGATCAACAAATACCCAGTTGAGGTATAATCTAAAGCTCTTTAATTCAAAGCCTTCGTCGTTAAAGTAGCCCAAATTTCCCTTGTTATTGGAAGTGAAAGGCTCTCTTTCATTTTCCATAGCTTTGGGAACTTTAAGGAGGTGAGAATCTGAGTATAAGAAGAATGCATAAAAACTATGTAACTCCAGACCATGAATCTGACGGAAGGCAAAGGGAAATAGAAAAAGAAAAGAAGAGAAAGTTCCTTTTATCCCTTCTCAAATGAAAGGCGCATGCAGGCAAGTACAGTTTATTACTCCCTCCCACCCAGGCTGTTTTTTTTTTTTTATTTTTCCCATCCCAAATATTTTTTTAGCAATTTTAGAAAGAAATTTACGTATTTATCCCTATTTATTATATAATTTATTAAATATATATTACTTACTTTTTCTTTTTTCAATATAATAAATAAGGATATTTTTGTTATTTTATATTATTTTTTTATGAAATTGATGTATTTCAATTATTTTCTTAATTATCAAGGATAATAGCCTTTTAAAGTGGGACGGAGGGAGTATTTTACTTAGAGTTGAGCATTATTGATGGGCGCTGGGTCCTGGATGTGAAAACCGTAAACAGAAGATACACATCGACCTATCAGACTTTGCCTTCTGTCACCGAGTGTTGTATTGCCTGGCTGAAATAACACGCAACTTAATTTGTTTTGAATGGATTCATTAGCATCACACAAGTTGCATTTGCTTATTGAATATTGAATTAATTAAAGTGACAATTTTCAACAACATAGAACTAATCGAGTAACGAAGGGGCATCCATCTTTGTAAAATAGGTAAAACTCACCAAAACAAGCTTTGGTATGTTTTGAGAGTGTAAAAAGTTTACTTTACACTTATAAAAGTAGGTGGTGGTAGATATCTCCATGGATAGAGACAGTTTTGGTGTTGAGATGAGAATGAAGTCATAACTAATGGGGCTGAAATCATGTTAAAGACTATAATTTGAGGCCTGGACCAAATCTAAAAAGCCCTGGGCCACTGGTTGCTGTAGTCCAAATACTTTTCTAGGAGGAATATCCGCCTACAGAAACTGCCATTGTTTGCCAAACTTCGTGCTTCTATCGCTTTTCACGACTATTCTCCCTGATGACAATTTTCAACTGCCATTCCCCAGAAAGTTAAAATCTTCTCCATCAGCAGCAGGACCATCTCAACTTGTTTGCATATTTCTGCAATATTCTTTTGTCATCAGAGAGCTAAAATGGCGATAAGTCTCTCAGCCGGTCTGTTTGCAATCTCAGTCTCATCCAGAAATTGTAAAATCCTTTCTTTCACCTCCCAAAATGTTGGGCGATACAATACCCCCTCTTCTCACAGACTGAAAGCCACTGGGTGAGTAGTTAGCTATCAAATTTCTTTTAGTTTAGTTTTTATATTGACTATTTTTTTTTTTTTATTTTGGTAACGAAGTTCAAATTTTTTTATATAGAAAGTTTTTTCGAGTCCAAGCTACAGTTTTGCGAGAAAATGAAGAGAAAGTGGTGGTGGAGGAATCTTTTCAACCCAAAACTTTTACAGATGATGAGAGGAAAGGGGGAGGTGGTGAGCCACCGGATGGTTCATCCCCCGGTGCTCTAGAGAGATGGGTTATCAAGTTTGAACAATCTGTCAATGTCTTTCTCACGGCAAGTTACCTTCTTTTGATCTTTTTTTTTTTTTAATTCTCATCTTTTTAATTCGTGTTTGATCTTTTCTATTTTGCATGTTACCACTTCATTGATGATTTATGTGGCGAAATATGCATATAAATATACCTTTTTGTTGGTTTGCTGGTTGTAAAAGCTAAATAGTCTGTAGTAGCTTAGATTTTTAGCAGGAGTTAATATTATCTGATTACTGTTATTCTTTCTTTATTTTCAGGATTCAGTGATAAAGATTCTAGATTCTTTGTATCGTGACCGAGATTATGCAAGATTCTTTGTGTTGGAAACTATTGCGAGAGTTCCTTATTTTGGTGAGTGCTAATGTTCCAAATTATTTTGATTAGTTGAAAAGGTTATCTATTAGCATTAAGTCATTGAATGTTAAGAGATGAAGTTGTTTATGAATCATGATTTTTATTATCCCAGTAATGATGTCAGTGAAATGGGATATAGAATCATGAGGACTAAATTTGAGTAATAATATCACGAGGAGTAGGAAGTTCAATTTGTAATTTTGTCCAGTTGAGTATGACCTAGAGCACATTTGAGTGTCAGTGTATTTTCTCAACTTACAAATTTGTTTTTGGGGTTTATATATTTTTCACGACAATCTTTTGGTCCGTGATTTGTTTTGAATCTTATGTGCTGCTATTTTCAACTATGCATGTGGCAGCCTTTATATCCGTCCTTCACATGTATGAGAGTTTTGGTTGGTGGAGAAGAGCAGATTATCTCAAAGTACATTTTGCTGAGAGCTGGAACGAGATGCACCATTTGCTTATCATGGAAGTAGGTATCACTTACATTTATGTTCATATACAATTTTTATAGTTCCCAATTCATGTAGCTTTATTCGTAGTTTTTATTTGTTGGATAAGTAATTGGGTCCATTCCTGTTACCGATGAATTTTATTAAAGAGTGTGGAGGATCAAATTGAAAGAGTAAAATATTTATATATTAATTGAAAACGATTACAAAAAGTTTTCACTCTCTTTTGCACTTCGACACCCACACCACGTCATACACTCTCACTCAAATATTTTCTTTTTACTCACTCTTGCACTTCAGCTCACACTCACTCGGTTTTCTACACACATAAAGTGGAGCCAAAGGCTCTTTTTTATACATGTTAAAGTCGGTTATTACCAACCTAAAATCCTTCTATTTATTCTTTAGTATTTTAGATAATATATTTCTCGAATGTGTATTAAATATTGTGGAATGTGCATTGAAAATTATGAGAAGATTCTGGAGAGGGGGAGAGAAATCGATGCTCTCTCAACACTCTCCCTCACCGATTACTCTCTCTTCCTTTGGTACTCCATGGCCATATCGATCATGGAATTCTTCTTTTTGAATCAAACTTTCTTTTTTGGACTTCTTAATAGCATTCTATGTTTCTTACTTCCTTTTACTCATTCTTGCTCTTGTTGTTGTCTTGCCACTTCTTTTTGAACGTCCACAAGAGTTGAAAACACTTCAAACGATCCATCATGTGACGTCTTCTCTTCACGTCGTTCTCCAATCTTATGTTCTTGCACCATGAGATCACTAGTTGTGTGCTTCTAGACTTCTTTAATTTGTTCATTGACCTCTTGCGGTTGCTTAACCAATTCTTCTTGTACAGCTCCTCCTCTTCATTATGATCAACTTCTTCCGATTTCTCATCACCTTTTGTAGAGTTGTCTTCATCTTCATCAACATTTTCTTCAATTTCTTCTTCTACAAAGAAGTCAAACGCATTCAAGTCCCATTCTCTTTTACTCTCAATTTCCTCTTCAACATATTTTGAATCTTGACACAAGCATGGCTCATTCAGAGCTCAAGGACTGTCGAAGTCAATCACCTCTTCTTCTTCTTCTACTACTACTACTACTACTGCTACCCAAGCAACGCACACGTGGCTAGAACATCCTGTTCTTTTTCAGTATCATAATCCACTGTGCAACTATATGAAGTTTCCTTTTTTAGATTTTTTCTTTTGCCAACAATTTCGCGCATAATGCCCTTTCTTTCCACAATTGAAGCATTCGACATTATGCTTACGAGATCTTGGTCCTCGCGTTGTCGAGCTCTCCCTTGGAGATGACTTTGCTCCTTTATGCCTTTTATCTCTCTCGTCTTCCTTATTGTCATTTTCTTCATCACTGCTATCTTTTACGTAAAAATTTGAATTTTGAATACTTCAAACTTTTGAACCACATTTTCCTTTACTGCTGAAAAGCGCCTTTTCCTCGTTTCTTGCTGAGACCTTTGCCAAGCTTTCTTGGTTGGCCAGCAAATTCTCCAAAACTTTTGTTGTTGGTTGAGTTGGCCACTCTTGAATTGCCGCTATGCACCGTTGATATTCAAGATTTAACCCATGAGTAATGATTCTTCTTTTTCATGACTCACTTATTGCAGCTTCTGAATCTAATTTTGAAATTACGTTGCATAATAAATTTATCTTAGAGAAATATTGACCGGTCGTCATTTTCCTTTGTTTGATTGCCATCAACTTATTTTCCAAAAATTATGGCCTCATTTCATTTTTCTCTGAATAACGGGATGCAAGAATGTTTCATGCCTCATTTGGTGTGCTTGCATCTTTATATACTTTAAAATATCATTTTCAATATAAATTTTGAGAGCTAAAAGAGCCTTACCAGCTTTCACCTTCCATTTCTATGATGCAGTTGTGGATGCCGATGTTCGTGTGGCTTCAAGTGCTGTAGTCTTGCTCCCACCAACGATCTCCCATAATTTTTGGCCCTCCAAATAGGACCGCATAATAGTTTGCCACGAATTATAGTTTTGATCATTCAACTTTTTCATTGCGCCCAAAAACTGAAAGTCCGCTATCGTGACTTGATAAACTCCCAACACGTATCAAGTAAGCTTGGTCCCTAACCAACAGGCTCCACAATCCCAAACTGTACACAAATAATGACTTTTCCTCTTGGTGCACCACTGCGATCCTAGATTGCTTGTACTCCAAAACTCCAAATCACAAACGTCAGTCCTTGATTGACTTGGCTCTATACCACTTGTTGAATTTTATTAGAGTTGAAAGAGTAAAATACTTATATATTAATTGAAAACTATTACAAAAAGTTCTGACTCTCTTTTGCACTTTGACACACACACCACATCACATACTCCACACACACAAAGTGGAGCCTAAGGCTCCTTTTTTTACATGTTAAAGTCGGTTATTAACCGACCTTTAATACTTCTATTTATTCTTCAGTATTCTAGATAGTATATTTCTGGATTGCGTATTAAATATTATGGAATGTGCGCTCTTTCCTCAAATCTATTCACTTTTATTACAGTTCATTTGGATAGAGGAGCATTCAATTGAAAAGTGTATATGAATTTGACCTTATGCTATCGTTTTATGGTTCAACGCTGTCCATTTTTACTTCAAGTGCAAATCTATGTAAATAGACCCTTGTGTTATCTTGGTTTCCATCCATGATATCTTGCATATGATACAATTACTAATAGTGAATGCATTTGAAACTTAATGTTGAAGTAAAATTTAGTTCATTACGATCATAGCATATCAACCATAGAAGTGAAGAAGTGTGAAAGCTACTTTTAATGATGATTGGTTGCAACTCACATGCTTGCGTATGTGTCCAAAGACCTATATGTGTTGCAAATTAACTGGATTTCTGTGGTGTTTGTGTATTTCTTAATTCTGATGGTGATTTGGTTGCAGGAATTGGGGGGAAACGCTTGGTGGTTTGATCGGTTTCTTGCTCAACATATAGCAATTGCATATTATATTATGACAGTTCTCATGTATGCATTGAGCCCAAGAATGGCATGTAAGTATAAGTGTACTATTTGATTGTGCCTAACCATGTCAAGTTGCTGGCCAGTCCAACTTACACAAACTTAATCTGTTTTTTTTTTTATTTTTTATTTTTATTCTGCATATCAATAAATTGAATCCATACGCTGCATTTGGAACTGTGTCATTGGGGCTGAAAAATTTGTAACTCTGTTGGTTTCTTATGTCTTGATTTTTGTCAGAAAGAGAAAACGCATCACATTATAGAGCTACTACTCATTTTGACCTCCAAAAACAATCTTTTATTAAGTTCTTAAAATAAGCTACCAAATAATGCTATCGAAATACAGTCATTTATCTGAAAATGATGATTTTGATATGTTCAATTTTGTTGGCATTTTCAGATCACTTTTCTGAATGCGTAGAAAGCCATGCATATTCAACTTACGACAAATTTATCAAGGCACAAGGAGGTATGTTTTTAACAGTTTGATATGTTTTTGGCATAAAATTGGCGATGGCGAGATGTACCATTAGTTATAAATACTTTGTCATCTAAAATTTTGGCTTCGATTTCCAACCTGACTATGAATTATTGTATAGTCCATGAATGCTAGTAGTAAATCCACAGATCAATGATGTCATAAAATTTATGTTCAAGGGTATAGACACTGTTATGTCAAACATGCTATTGCGAATTGCTAGGTTATTTTCATCATTTGTTGAATGATATATATATATATATTCTTGTTCCTCCACAATCTAAATGCACCAATTCTGAAATACGATGGTTGTCTAATTTTGTCATAGAGGATTTGAAGAAGTTACCTGCTCCTGAAGTTGCAGTAAAATACTATACTGGTGGTGACTTGTACTTATTTGGTAAGTTTCTATTTTGACAATTTAGAAATGTATGCAGAGTTAGGAAACAAACCTGATATTTTCTCCGATTCTTTTCCCAGATGAATTTCAAACTTCCAGAGCCCCCAATACCCGAAGGCCAAAAATAAGTAAGGAACAAAGCCCTTAATTTGTCTTGTTTAATTTAATTTTCACAATTTCATAGCTGCTGAACTTCATGTAAGATGCTGTGGGGGAAGATATGCTGAGAGGGATTATGCTTCTTTGGATTTTTTTTTTTGTGTTTCAGATAATCTGTATGATGTGTTTTTGAATATAAGAGACGATGAAGCAGAACACTGCAAGACCATGAAGGCTTGTCAAACTCATGGGAAACTCAGGTCCCCTCATTCATATGCAGAAGATGGTTTTGAGGATGCAACAGGCTGCATCCTTCCTGAAACAGACTGTGAAGGGATTGTTGATTGTATAAAGAAATCTCTTACATCCCCTCCATCGAACCAAGAAAGTAGAGAGAACATATAAATTAGTTTAGAATGGTATATTGGAACACAGAATAAATCCAATATGTCCACATAATTTACAAATGTATATAATGGGGGACGAAAAAGGAATTATGGTTATAAATCCATCTTTTTTTGGCTGTGGCAAAAATTAAATTTCATTTCCATACGAGAACAAATTTTTAGTATCAATTTTATAACTAATTGCCTTTTTTTCTTTTGGGGGGGACTTGGGCGCAGGAAGGGATTTAAGTATATGTAATCTATTGCAATTATCAAGTCCCTCAATATATGGAATTGAAGCGTCAACCTCAATCTCAGGAGTATTGTTTTTTGTTTCGTCAGCTCTTCTAGCATTGATTTTAGTTGACAATGTTGATTTTTTTTTTCTCTATTCATAAGGTTTAAACTCAAAATATTCTTCAAGGGTAATTTTTGTCATTCACAGCTGATAGACACTTAACCAATTTAAAGGAGACACGTCGAACCAATTACAATACCAATGAGTATTAAGGAGAGGACATTAATGGAATCCTGAAGCTGGGCATAATATTGTTGTATTGGGCAAATAGTGACATAATAGTTAAATATGGGCCAATGAGGTTTCTCAAAAAGTAAAGATGAAGCGACCAGCACGTCCTTTTAATGGCACGCTCAATAGGAAAAAGCAAAAAAATCTTAGCTTGGCACCACGTCATTGCAAAGGAATCAAACGTGGTCCTTTGTCGCCCTCACAAGCTCTCTCTTTCTTTATACATGCAGTCAGCTTTCACCATTTTTCACTAATAATATCTTATAATGCACTCTTCTACGCCACGCTCTCTATTTCATTACTGCTTCATTTTCACATCAATTTCATTTAAAGCATTCCCAAAACCATGCACCACTCTTACACACTCGCATTAGACCTCTATAATTATGGGATTGGGAGGAGATGCGTCCACTGCTTTGCTCGTGTCCTCCGTGAAACTGGAGGCCTTTCAACCAATTATCTCCGCACAACCCTCGTCGGAGACGGTTGACTGCGACAAGGATATGTGCTGTCCAATACGCATGCAGATAATCAAGGATGCTTTTCTCACTGCTTGTGGAAATTTTTTCACACTCATGAACAGTAGTGAAGTTGGTGGTTTCACTAAGTGCTTTATTATTCAAGCTTTTGTTTGAACAGGTTTAATTTACTTTCTTCTTCATGTGTTGAGTCTCATAGATATTGAAGAGAACTTCTGCTATACAAATAGCCAACGGCATATCTCCCGTGGAACATCTACATCAAGCATTGGAACAGGTCAGTTACTGCAATCATAATTGGAGGATAAGTTTTTACTTGGAGCACTTAATGGAATTTGTATGTTTCGAATTTATGCCTAGAGCATAATATGCATTAGTCATCCGTTTGCTTTGGCTTTGAATATAAGGCACTGTTTTCAATGGAATGATTTTCTTTTTGTGACCCTTCGACAGGGCTGTGAAGTATCAAGTAAGGAGATTGATGAGCTGCTGTGCCTCCTTACTGAGAAGAAAAGAAAGATGGAGCAAGAAGAAGCAGAGTCGACCAACGTGCAGATTTTACTTGATTTCTTGTGTTCCCTCAGGCAGAAAAAGCTTGAAGAGTTTGATGAGGTAATTCCATGTTCTTTTATAGTTGAATTCATGATAGGTTCTAGTACAAATGATTAGTTTATGGCGACATTATAGATAAATTTCTCAAAATAATTCTGCGGACCTTGTTTTGTATCGCCACTAGGAAGTTATTATAGCATCGTCGGAACTATACAACCAATAATTATATTGTCTAGCCGACAGAGCATGTATCATTGTCTTGTAGTTTTGAAAGCTGTGCAAGAGAAGATTTCTAAGTAATCAGATTCCTAAATATAATTTTGTTAAAGACCAATTAATAAGCTCCAGTAGCTGATTGATCTTGTGACATCCTTCTCTTCCTTATATAGATTCAAACAGACCTGCAATGTATCATGGAGGACATTGAGGCCATTGAGAGACGTAGAATGGCATTAAATAGGGAAAGGGACATATACTCATCAAAACCAAATATGCTTGGTGGTGATCCCAATTCAAAACCTGCTATTCGATCAGGATTGACTCTAGCAAGAAAAGACAAGATCCACGAGCAGGTTAGTTAGTGGGAAAATATCATGTACAGCATCCCGCATCCTTAACGTGGTCTGTGAGTGTATGATTGAATAGCTGAAGAAGTATTTTGTAAGGGCTTCTAAGTCTGGAAATGAGCACAGAGGATTCGCAAATAAATTGTTTAATTGTTCTTGTAATACATTTCTGTAGGCCGGTAAAAGCAATTTTTATTTTTTTTTTCAATTACTGATTTGTTTAATTTAATTCAATTACCCACTTGGTTGCTCATGCATCTTCTCTTGCAATAGTTTGATGTGCTACAAGAGTATTACTTTCAAAATCGTCGGTGTTGGGCCAGACTAGCACCCAAACAGGAAGAAAAGGATAAAAGCGTCATAAGTAGAGATGCGTATAGTACTGGTCTTGAGGACTTTGAATCCGTGCTGACGAATTTTACACGATACAGGTGGTTAAATTTACTAATATGAATTTAGCTGTCAATCTTTAGTTTATTGTGAACATAGCTACTAAGAGTGCTGTGCGTTTTTGTGTTATAACATATGGATTGTCATCTGCTTGAGTCACTTATGAAATATTTTTGCTTGTTGGTATTAGACAGTTGAGGGTCATTGCAGAACTCAGACATGCGGACATCTTCCACTCTGCAAATATTGTGTCCAGGTAACTTGAGGCATCTGCCATTGTTATGTAAAGTTATTAAAAATAGGAAGCAGAATGAGTTAAGATACTTAAAGAAATTAATTGGCTGACATTTTCAAGTTTCAAGCAAACTAACATTTCCCCTGCTACTATTACTAAAGCAGTACATTTCATTGCAAAAATATTTTATACAGTGATTTGTTTTAAAAAAAAATTGTTTTAGGGGTTTTTGTATGCAAATAAACAATAATAATTACATCATCATTGACGAAATATGGTAACATACTTAGCTGCTCTTTGGAACTCATTATGCAATTGTAAAAGATCTTCATTTTCTTACTCTTGCTATTTATTTTGATGAAACTAGCTAAGTTTACTGTAATTTGACTTCATGTTTCGTCTTTCTTTTAACAGTCAGATCTTCTTGTATAGTAATAATTCCACTGTTTTGCAGCATTGAATTTGACCGCGATGATCAATTGTTTGCTACTGCTGGAGTTTCTAGACGGATTAAGGTTTTTGATTTTTTCTCAGTAAGTTCTGGGTATATAACTTTAGAATGAAATTGAGAATCCCATAGATTTTCTAGTTTAAAGAATGCTCGAAGTGTTCCAGGGTACGGATTTGATGCTCTAATTTTCTGATGCAACAAGAATCAATTATAATGTCTTTACAACAGAGCTAACATGCCATGAACTGTTGACTCATTGGCACTTTCAGCTGATGATTGCTTGGAAATTGTGCATATGTCAGTATGACTTCTGATTGTCATGTCTTGAATCAGCCATTCAAATATTACTGATCTCATTGCTTTCCAGGTGTTGAATGAACCAACAGATATACACTGTCCTATTGCGGAAATGCACACACGGTCTAAACTGAGTTGCTTAAGTTGGAACAAATACATGAAAAATCAAATTGCTAGTAGTGATTATGAGGGGATAGTAACTTTATGGGATGCCAATACTCATCAGGTACATAGTTTTCTTTTTTTCATAGTTTTCTTTTTTTCTTCACTTTTGTTATACTCATTCTACGCCTTATGCGCATGGCAGACCGAACTGTGAATTCATATATCATAAATGGTGACCCTTAGCACTTTTACCTCTCAGGCCTTGAATCTGCAGCATTAATTGCTATTTCTGGACTTTTATTATTACAACTGGATAATGGTTCTTACATATTTGTAAATTTCCTTGATGTACTTTTCTTTTCTTCAAACTGAATTGTCATGTGACACTGGAAAATATTCTTTTCTTATTAGAGCATCATTGAATATGAGGAGCATGATAAACGAACTTGGAGTGTGGATTTTTCACATACTGAACCATCAATGCTTGCATCTGGGGGTGACGACTGCAAGGTAATTGTAAGGTACCTGTTTAAACATCAATTTTACGGAAAAATAAATGTGAAATCTTAGAAGAGGAGGAAATGCAATGGCCATAGTTTACAGTATGGTCTAGTTCGTGGAAGTACAGGTATGGTAGTGTAAAACGATAACTCTATTTTGTATAAGCAAAGTTATTCCATATAGAGTTCAGTATAGTGACCAACTTCTAATTGATTCTACACCGAGGACTGATTAGGTTATGTTTCTCCATCTGCCTATATTGAACAGGTCAAAATTTGGTGCACAAAACAAGAGACAAGTGTTCTCAGCATTGATATGAAAGCAAATATTTGTTCTGTCAAGTATAAACCTGGATCCAGCATATTTGTGGCAGTACGTCTTTGTTCAGTCCTCACTATTCATATTTGCATTCTGGCGTATTTCATCTTGTAAATATTAAATTGTATAATCTTTTCTGTCAGTGCCTACAGCTAACAATAACTTCATATTGATCTACTATGGGCCAGTTTGGCAAAACTTACGAAAACAATTTTTTCTATTGAAAAAAGTGGTATTTCAAAAAGCGGTATAAATAATTGTTTGGTAAATAAAATTTAAAATGACTTATAAAATCAAAAACAGTGGTCAACTGTTTGGTAAATGATATAATTAAAAATAGTTTTTTAGAATAAAAAATAAAAAAAATAATATATATATATATTTTAATATATTATATTCAAAATCTCACTAAATAATAATAATAATTTTCACTTATTTGTCATTATAAAATAAAATAAAATATATTTTTGTCTAAAAAAAAGATTAAATCTGCTGTCCTTAAAAGCTGAAAATCAGCTTTTCTGAAAAACTTCAATTTGCAGCTTCTCTGAAAAGCAGATTTTTTCACTTTTCAGAAAATTAATTTTTCTAAAATCAGCATTTACCAAACACTTATTTTTGTCCCATAATCAGCTTTTTATCAAAAAAGCAGCTTTTTAGCCTTCCAAAAGCAATGCCAAACACCCCCTATATATGGAAAAGCTGACTTTTTTTTTTTTTTTCGTTACCTAATTTTTGTTCGAGATTATATATCAATTATATCCATTAGTTCAATTACGGAGCAAATTCATATTTAGGAGATGTAATTTTGAATCTAGGTGGGTTCTGCTGACCATCACATACACTATTATGACTTGAGAAATATTAGCCAAGAACTTTATGTATTCAAAGGGCATAGGAAAGCTGTTTCATATGTGAAATTTTTGTCTACAAATGAACTGGCTTCTGCATCTACGGACAGCACATTGCGCTTATGGAATGTTAAAGATAATATGCTGGTTAGTATGTGTTTGGCCTTTTCATACTTTTATGCTTATCTATTTAGCTGTCTTGACTAGTTTTGGCTGTCTGGAATATAGACTGCATTTAACCAAACTAAACCTTTTAATTCTACCAATACTTCAGCTCCAGACATTCAGAGGCCATGCAAATGAGAAGAATTTTGTGGGTCTAACAGTAAACAGCGAATACCTTGCCTGTGGCAGTGAAACAAATGAAGTATTTGTTTATCACAAGGTCTGGTAGAATTTCAGTACAGTAATATTTGGCATGAATCCACAAATAATTTATCGTTAATTTCTTGCAGGCTATTTCTAAACCTGCAGCTCGGCATAGATTTGTTTCTGATTCAGAGAATGCTGATAATGATGCCGGAGCACATTTCGTAAGTTCTGTATGTTGGAAGAGAGATAGCTCGACCATGTTAACTGCAAATAGTCAAGGAATGATTAAAGTGCTTGTACTTACTGCCTGAATGGTTAAATTTTTGCAGGTTTATAGATCTGAAATTGTTAGCAACTGCATATATTTTCAAGCATGAAAACTCATGATTATTAGAATTACCAAGTTATTTTTTTTCTTTGTTACAAGAACTACCATGTTATGCAATAGGCAAAAAGATTCTTCTTTTTCTATTGTTTTTTAAAGAACTTGGATTCACGTCAGAAAAGAATAGGAAAAACATTAGAAATTGATGTCACAGGTCACGAAGCCACCCATGCAGCCTCAACCACCTGTTTTATTGTATGGTTTCAGACGTGTAGGTCATGTCATTTGCTATATATTCTTTTCCTATCTTGGTTTGTTGCCCCACTCCACTTAGAATGGGGAAAAATAAACTATTTAGAAAAAGAAACTTATGTACACTTTTCTCCACTTGATAGGCTCAAAGAAATAGCTTTATATCCCATAAACTTTTCTATCGTCGTCACATCTCTATACAGTAATACATATAATAGCCGAACGAGTAACGATAGTGCTATCTGCTGTTTCATCTTTCTTATAATTTTTTTTTTTCTAGACATGTTAAATGACGTGAAAATAAAATCGAATGGAATACAAATGATATTTCCCTCTCTATCCTCGTATCCCTCAGATCATCTTGTCTTCTCTTCATTGCCTGTAAAAGCTTAGTTCCCTACAATATATCTATAGTGATACCCCATCTGAAAGCCTTTTATAGCTTCATTAATTTGGGCCATATGGCTAAAACAATATATCTTATGGGCCTTCAAGAATGTAAATACAAATATTCCAATGGCCATAGAAGAATATTCTCTTAAGTGGAAGCATCATCTTCTCTACCAAGACAATTCAAAGTAGAACTTTGTTTCCAAATGAATTTCAACCTTTTACTTTCATTTTATATACCAATTTTCAAACTTTTTTTGTCATGATTTTTTGAAATTCTATGCCAATTTTTTATATTTATTAGTAGAAATTTTATAATTTAAAAACTTGGCAGAAAAAGGAGTGCAAGGTATAAAGTTGGTAGTCACCTAAATTAAAATTAAATACTTATAAATCCGAATTCATCCAACTTATCCTCCGATCCCCCTGTCCTATAAAACTCCACTCGTAGGAGAATCCCAATTATCCAAAGATTCTATCTTTGAATCCCTTCTTAAACTCTCCCACTCAATTCTCTTTCCCGCTTTTCAAAATTTTTGGCGCCAAAGCTATGATGCTTGATAAATTGGATGGGGAGATTTGCACTGACATCGAATCTTCGCCGCCTGCGAAGTCCCCGACCACCGGAGATGACGTCGATAATGACCGAGATGGAGAGGAGCTGTTCGTTCCGCCTCTGAACTTTGCCCTGGTGGATGTCGGCATCTTTAGGTCTGGTTTTCCTGATTCTGCCAATTTCAGCTTTTTGAAATCCCTAGGCCTCCGTTCGATTGTGTAAGTCTAACATTCCACGAAATCAAAGACGCATTCTTTTTTTGGCATTATGCTGTATTTATAACCATGATATTGGATTTGTGTATAGATATCTTTGCCCCGAACCATATCCGGACGCCAATAAAGAGTTTTTGAAGTGCAATGGGATTAACCTATTTCAATTCGGAATTGAAATGTGCAAAGTATTCATCTTTGCTTTTCCTTTTGTGTATTATTTTTTTTATATTGATGTTATTTTTCAGCTTTTGAATTTCTGAGTTCATGAATGAATAAGATAGAATTATTACGACTTTCAACATGAATCTGGCTTGCTTCTCCAAGTTTAATGCATATTTTTGCGCAGCCGTTACCGCATAAAGAAATCATATATTTTTTGCTGTTTTCGATGTGTGTCTGCTTCTTATTTAGATGCTTATTGCTTGCAATATTGCCATGACCTGAGGAACTAATCTCACGAACTAGTTTTGTAGTGCTATACTTGTATTCGTGTATTTACAATTTGTGTACACCATAGCAGTTGTTATTTTGGATGCTTTGGATATAAAGTTGGCATATGGATTAATTTTGCGTTTCTTTGATATTCTGTTTGTGCTTTGACATAGTACAACCCCTGGGAAGTGCATGGAGAAACATATGCCTCGATATTGTTTAACAGACATACATAATACTGCTAAAATCTTTTGTTCCTTTTGTTGTACTCTGCATGGCTTGTGAAAACTTCAATAGCAATGCTCCAAATTGAAAAACAAAAATTATCATGTGTTGTAGCTGAACATGAGATCCATCCCAACTTAGGTAGAGTTTCCAACCTTTGTGATGGTTATGTCAATGTTAAGTGGAAAGACTGGTGCCAGTCTAGAGATGATTACCTTACAAGAGTTTATAGCATCTATGACTTGTTTCATCTGCTTGAGGAAGTCCTTGAAGAATGAATGACAAATGTTTCAGGCCATTGTTTTAACAATTATCCAACTGTGTAGAGCATTATGCATGTGTTTGGCTTAGGAGATTATTGAATTAGACCAATATACATTGTTTTATTTGCGCATGTTATTCTTTCAGCTAATAATTCTTATTGTGGACAGGAGCCTTTTGTAAACATTCCAGAGGAGACAATTCGTGAAGCATTGAAAATAGTACTTGGTATCTAGAAACTCACAAGCTCTAAATTACTTATTAACATGAGATTGTTATTTTACAAGATGCTCATGTGTGGATTTGCCTTTCCAGATGTGAGAAACCATCCGGTCTTAATTCATTGCAAAAGAGGCAAGGTACATATTTCTTTTCGTCTCTCTGTTTCCTCAGTCCTCACACATTGTCCTCAAGATAAACTTTGTATCTTTCTGCCTTGTCCAGCACCGAACTGGTTGCCTCGCAGGGTGCTTTAGAAAATTGCAGAGGTGGTGCTTATCATCAATATTTGATGAGTACCAGAGGTTTGCTGCAGCAAAAGCCAGAGTTTCAGATCAGAGGTTTATTGAATTGTTTGATATTTCCAGCTTGAAGAATGTGCCGATGACATTTTCATGTCTAAGGAAATAACAGAACACCACCTTGTAAGAGGCATTACCGAGTCCATAGTTTGATGCAATTCCTTAATAAATTCCATTCTATACTCACTTGTTTAAAGCTACAGAAACACAGTAGAAAGCCCCACCCATTTTGTTTTCTGTCCATCCTACCCTCAGTTCCTTGTAACAATATGCATATTTTATACACGGCAAAATACCGTTACCTGTTAGTAATTGAATAAAAACATCTGATGTTTCTTGAGATGACAGTTGATGGTCTGTAAGAGCCAGAGCTGTATATGTCATAATTTTATAATTGGATGGAGAAAGTATAATATTGAGTTGCCATGTCTCGCTAGTCGGTAATCTAGCACCGTTAACAAATATGGCTTTAATGAGAATTGAAGAGCGAAGTTGATGAATTGACTAAATTCGCATGAAGGTATCTCGAGGCAGCTAAAGGCATGAAAAGCATATCTTTTAATGTCTCAAGGACACATGTTTCAAATAGTTGCATACAACTAATTTCTTTTTATCTTATTTGTCCTGTGCAAGAACCTCCTTTTCAAAAAGTGTTACTCAAAGTCATTGGGCAAAAAAGATAAATACTAATAAAGAAAGAAAATGCTTTTGCTAAATAGCTTGCTTATGTAATTGTCATGTATCCAAGGCAAGGAATAAAATGTAGTGGGTCATATGAGTAAAGCAGATGATTTAGCTCTTTTTCAAAATCTATCTCCAACAACAAACGAAAAACTCTCCTAGCATAGAAACTAGAATCTTTCTTCATCCTCCAGAAAAACAATGGCACTAAGCAATAATGTAATCGGTGCGATCAACTTCGTGGCTATGCTCCTTTCAATCCCTATAATCGGAGCTGGGATCTGGTTAGCAATGGAACCAGACAACTCGTGCGTGAAGATTCTACAATGGCCAGTGATTATATTAGGGATACTGATACTGGTGGTGGGCTTAGCAGGATTTGTAGGAGGGTTTTGGAGAATCCCATGGCTTCTTATATTTTATCTGATAGCAATGCTGATCTTGATAATATTGCTGGCATGTTTAGTGGTGTTCATATACATGGTGACCATAAGAGGGTCAGGTCATATTGCTCCAAGTAGAGCATACTTAGAGTATCACTTGGATGATTTCTCAGGATGGCTTCGAAGAAGAGTTCAAAGTTCATATAAATGGGATCGAATCAGAACCTGCCTTAGCTCAACCAGTATGTGTGCTGAGTTGAACCAGAGTTATCGCATGGCTCAAGATTTCTTCAACGCTCGTATTACCCCCTTACAGGTACTTCTTGTTTCTTTAAAAAAGAATATTTTTTTGGGTCTTGTCAAAATTGTTGGTTGAACCCTTGAATCTTTAATTCTTTGTTGAAGTGAGCTTTATTGAATGGTAAGAATGAATTAATATGTTTTGAGCATGACTGCTTGTGATAAACTGTTAAAAGAATAGAGATTTCATTGAGTTTGTTCTGTTGAACTCTTCAACTTACAATCTTTATTCATTAAACCTCTGAAAATATGTATTCTGTATATCCATGACTTGTTACTTTTGGCCAAAGGAAAAAAGAAACAATAAAACATGTAAAATCTTCTTAATATTTTTGTGGACTGAGTTGAAGAATTTTGTTAAGTTCATGAAAGGAAAAAACAAAAAAAAAAACATATTTTTGTAGAGATTTGATGGTAACTATATGTTTATAGGAATATTATAATGGTAAAAAAGTAACCCTAATTGATAAACATGAATCTTTTTGTTTGAAGATAGAATATTAAAATGCTTAGAATGCAGTCAGGATGCTGTAAGCCACCAACAGAATGTGGGTATACATTTGTGAACCCAACGTATTGGATAAGTCCCATAAACAATGCAGCAGATATGGACTGCCTGAATTGGAACAACGACCAAAATCAACTATGCTACAATTGCGATTCCTGCAAGGCTGGCCTTTTGGCTAATATTAAAAAAGAATGGAGAAGGGCTGATATCATATTGCTTATTACTCTTGTGGCTCTGATTTGGGTGTATTTGATTGGTTGCTGTGCCTTCAGGAATGCCAAAACTGAAGACCTCTTTCGCAGATACAAGCAAGGTTACACTTAATTACTGGGATTGGTTTGGTTTTGTAATAGTAATTTTATATTATAGTAAATTGTATGGGTTTGTATGCGCATTCTGCGGTGGGGGGACATAGCACCGAAAGTTGGCTGTTTATTTTTAGGGATAGAAGTAAAAGGTGTAGGCAATGTCCCATCCTGTGGGGTAGAGGTTTGACAAATATTACACTGAAATTAACAGTGGGTGGGTCACATATTTATTATTGCATTTACAGACACAGTGCTACTAGTTGAACAAGTTTATTTTCTTTTCTTGGTTTCACATTTACTACTGCTTATGCATTTCAGCTGTGTATGTGGTTATTGCAACTATAAACTCAACGCCCAGTTGGTTGTTATGAATATGGCAAAATGAAGGCTATACGATTACGATATACGAGAGAAGATAGTGATTTTTGATTTTTAGACAACGCAAAGTCGAATGATTTGGCGACTACTGTAAAATTTGCACTTAAATGTGGATGGTTTAGTCATGTTGTACAATGACAGAGTTTGGGTCTTCAGATATCTTCTCTTAATTGGATAGGTTGAAAAATGATTTTGAATACTGAGTTTGGAAATTCCATTAAAAGAGTGCATCAGTGAATCAAAGAAAATTCCGCATAGCAAGTATGAAGAAAATTTTCAATAAAACACATCAATTGCACTCTATTTAATCTCATCTCGTACTTTTAAAAACAAAAACAAGAAAAAGAAAAGCTGTGGACGAGCAACAATCGAATCGTCAAGGGGAAAAATGACGACTGAAACGATATCTCGGCCATGGATTTGCTATACCTCTCAATACTTGTACAGACGCAGAGACACTCCTCTACTGTCTCTCATCTTCTCAAAAACTCAACAGAGGCTTTACTTTCTTTTTCATTCAAAACAAACAAAAGAAATTGCAAAAACAAAATCTAAGAGGCTGTCAAACAAACTCTGTTTGATGTTTGCTTATAAAGAGCTTATGGTTAAACCCTAGGTGGAGTGGGCCGGGTATTGTCTAAGAAAAGATTGTCTATTTGGCCCAACATAGTCCAACTCCTTGAAGTTCAAATCTGTCAAGTTTTCAGTAAATTTACATACTTCACTTTATGGCAATTGCTAAATAGTTTATGTTTAGTTTAGTACCAGAAATTTCGAGGGCTGGGTTAAAAGTAAGTGGACTCCACTCTCATTCAAAACCCAAAATAAAGCCTATATCTAATTGGATGAGTACAAGAGAGAGTTAAGACCACATAGTATATCATAGGATTCACCAAAATAAAACTCTCAATGGGAATTACCATCATACTATCTTTTGATGACGTTGACCGTTTCAAAAGATACACGTTGGATGAAGAAACTACAAGCATTCAAATTCTACCATCAACTTTTTGTTGGATATGGATAGTGAGTGGATTTTGTCTATTACCCCACTTTTAAATGAAAGGTAGAGTTCTTGACAGCGAAGAATATAGAAATGGAACTATTTTATCTAAATAAATCATGGTTTTTAAAATTAATCTAACCACAACCTACGAAATTTAACAAAAAAAGAAATAAAAAGACAAGGCATGACACAAAATATTCTTTAAAGTGTATATATATATATATATATAGGCATATGGAATCTTATATATTCCAATAAAACACATACTACGTACACATGTTCAAACTCCTTGGAGTTAATTACATGCTTAATTAAGTTCCGCACAAGCATGGTTAACTAATGACTTGAGATGTTATTAACAGAAGCACACACATAAACCCAATGCTCCCCATTACATATATATATTGTGTCATAAAGGGGAGGAGTGAATTAAGCAGTTGGAATTGGACCCATGGTGGTGTCCATCGCCTTCATAGCTTCAAATCTGGGCTCCTTAGCTTGGAATTTTAGACCAGCATAGAGCTTCATATAGTCCTCAAACACAAATTTAGGATACACATTTTGGGGTTTCTCTACCAATGAAGGAGCTGGGTATATCACAGCATCGCCACCCGGGTTATAGAATGAGGCTATTGACATCCTGTTTCCATCTGTTTGAGCTATTACTCTGTGCATCACACTCTTGTACTTTCCATTGCTAATTACCTTCATCATCATCATCATCATCATTATTATTACAATGGTTATATATATATATATATATATATATATATATATATAATCATAAAAAGAAATTCGATTATAATATATACCTCAAGTTGGTCGCCTAAATTGATGACAATCGAGTGTTTGAGAGGTGGGACATCAAGCCATTGGCCATCCTTAAGGAGCTGGAGTCCACTGACTTTGTGATCCTGAAAGAGCAAAATGATGCCACCTGCATCTGTGTGGGCCCTAAGCCCTTTTATAAGCTCTGGTTTTGGACATGGAGGGTAATTGCTGACCTTTGTCCCAAAGTTTGGACCTTTTGACCCATAAAATACCTTTTTCAGGTACCCTTTCTCCAACCCCAGATTTTCGCATAGTAATTCCAGTAGCTGCTCTGCTAGTTTCTCCAGTTCTCCTGCAAACTCCTTCATTGCCTTCCTGTTATTTTAGTAATTTTCATTAATATCTTTGATTTGTCGAAGTGGAAAGTATTCACATGATAAATAAATAAATAAATAAATGATCAGAGAGACCTGTAATCTTCATCAAGATCAGGAATTTCAGGTAAGTTAGAAACAGGAAGATGGCGTAAGAAGAAAGTGCTTTCCCAGTCCAAGTCATTGATTTCAGACTCAGCAGCTTCAAGACCCTTACTTGCCACCATTTCTTTGAACCTTTGCTCCATACACTTGTTGTAGTGATCCTTTGTTAGCTTCTCCACTCTGTCCATCAGTTCATGAGATATCCCATGGTTCACCAACTGCATATATCCATATATAAACAATCAAACTCAGAATACAAAACAATTTTCTTAAAAATATGAGGAAAATAATGATAGTACCTCAAAGAAGCCCCAGTTCTCACAGGAATCCTTGATCATTCCCATGGTTTGAGGTTTGTCTTCAGTGTTAAGCTTTGAGAGGTCGATAACAGGGAAGCTCTCCATTTTCTTGTCTTGAATTAGTTATTATATGGGGTCACTCTGTGTTGGAATTGTGGGAAATGAAGAGAAGAAGGGGTTGGAATTTATAGGCGTGGAAAGGAGAGGCAATAAAGGAAATAAGCATAAGAAATAGGGCAACTTGAAAAAAGGAATTAAGCTATAGAATCCAAAAGATAATAACAAAAGTAAAAAAGAGAAACAGAGAGTCGTGGAAGATGGATGTAGATCACATCAAATGGACCCCCACCACCCATATATGCACATACACATGCAAAACTCTTGTTTAAATCCGGTCCATAAATATTAAGAGTAACTATTTATTAAACTTGTTCAGCTCATACTTGTATCATCATCGATCCCAATCATGATCTCTAGTTATCTTTCTTTTTTTGTGCATAACATGTCCAACCCCCCACTTCCTCTTTCTGTAAATTTTACTGGCTTGCTTTCTTTAGATTTGACCCAACCCAATGGTCTTTATTATCTTATTCTACCCATAATTATTGGCTTCAAAGCTTCAAACATTTCATTTATGTCGACTCACCTGCTCTCCACGCCTCATATTAAATAAATATTTATCAGATGTAAAACTAAAATATTTTATTATGTGAATATCCAATCGATCAAACCAACAAAAAGAAAAATTTAGTGTAAAAAGGTATCCTGGCAGTGGCAGTGCCAGGAAGCTGCCTTTAGTTGGGTTGCCGCCACTCAATATATATTTGATCTTTCGACTTTTAAATATGTTATTAGCAAATGAGGATCCATAAATAAGGCCTTTTTCTTTTTAGATGCCACTTTCAATTTATTAATCTAACTGCCGACATATATAGGACGCCATTTTATTAATTAAGGGAAACGAAATTCATTCTTCTTGCTTGCTATGCTACCTACTTTACAACTGATTACTTAGTAATGCTATTAATTATGTCTACGTTCAACTAATTATTAGCAAATCAATTGCATAAGGGATTGGATTTTTCTTGATATATAACACTAAAACCCCATGCCATGGCCTCCCATGCAAGTTAAAACCCAGAATAAGAAAAGTTTGGAAGGGATAATTATATACAAGATGTGCATGTATTGTCTTTATTTCCTTTTCTGTGATTATAACAACCACAAAACAAAAGTTAGGCATGCTACATAAACTCAAAAACTACTTTCTTTACGTCACTATTAATTCTATGCGATATTTTTCAGAATTTGGAGTTCCGAATAAAGTTTTCTTTAAAAATGAAATCACTGTTTCAATAGCGATCGAGATAAGGATGCCAAATATGAAGAATTTCAGATTTATATATGCAACAAATTTTGAATTTTAAATTTTCTTTTTTCTAAAACACTCGCAAGATTGCTCAAACTATCTTAATACAATAATAACACGTACGAGTACCATTAATGAATTGGTTTACGTGCATGTTGGAACCCAAGCCTGTTGCTAAAGCAACGTTAGAGCAAGTGGGACGTACGTAGTTAAGGATTTGAAATTACCATAATTTTTATGGTTAATTATATATATATATATATATATATATATATAAAATGTAGATCGGTGCATGATGCACTAATTTAATGTTATATCGATAAATAGCTATCCAGTAAGGACATATTTTATTTCAATATTTCTGTATTGACGCTTAGAAAAAAATTATTATAGATACTAATACACAATTGATTTGATATATTGGCTTGATACGTTGCATCAATGTAGATAACTATATGAGTTTTATTATGGCAAACCCAAGTCAAAGGAACAATGAACTCTAAGTTGGAACCAAAGAGAAAAATTATAAATATGGGTTGACTAGAATTGGACAAAATAATCCTACTTTATTTTATTGATTATATTTATATCAACAAGTGAATTTATAAATTAATATGTATATATGTCAAGAAATTACCTATATAGAGTTCAAATATTTTTAATTATATGATTTGAATCCTATGGCATTTTGTTTCCAAAATGTATTATCAAAAAAATTAATTAAATAAAAAAATATAATGCATATATAAGAGTAGAGTCAGAATTTAACGGTAGAAAAGTGGCAAATTTAACAAAATATAGTTTTAAGAGGACAAAATAAAAATATTATAGTAAGAAACATATATTTAATGGTTTCGAAATAATATCCGAATAAGTTAAAATGGTTGGTAATTGATCAATCACTTTTATATGGCTTTTTCATATTGACTTTTTTAAGATTAAAATATGTATTAATTAAGAGTCGGACAGTATTATATCTATATAATTGAAGGCGAGATAAAGATTAATTGATGAATAATTGTTGATTAATGTTGGAATAGAAGATATGGAAAGTAGCTATGTAACCAACCCAAGTCACAAAGAGTAGCGAACTCCAAGCCTCAATCTATGGCTAGTTTTACTAATTTGTGGATGGGGTCATATCTTATCTTATAAAGTTTGCTGCAAAATCAAAGGCTACCTAGGATTTGACCATCCAATAAATACAACACATTTTCTATTTCTAGTCATTCAGATTGACTTCTCATGCAATATATATATATATATATATAGCTACCTACCACCTCCTATTTCGTAAACAACACTCCTTTCAGTTTAATTTATTTGATCTTAGTTAGGCAAACAAATTAAAAGTAATGTTTATATGTTCCGTTAATCAATTTAATTAAATTAATGTTAAAAAAGATCAAACACGTACGCCATTCTTGATAATATATATTATGAATAATGTGGAGTTACCTAACTATAATTAATTAATAAAATCAAAAAGTGATATTTGTTATGCATATGTATGTTTGTTTGATTCAAATGATAGCACATGTGCCATGACTACAACACAGAGGTGATTGAGTCCCAGATTGTTTGAATTTCTTTTTAGTTTTTGTTGCTTTCTTTTATTATCTTCAACCTTCAAATAATTAAATATTAACCTTATCTGATGATAAATTGAATAAATGCCGAATTGAGATGTTTGCCCGCCCTACTTTCGGGACATCATCATATCCAGAATTACAACTTTCCAAATGGATCCAATCGATTCCCATAAATATAAACAGTGATTTTAGTTTTGAGTGCATGAATTTGTTAATTTTAGGCCATCATCCCACCCCCAACACCACTCATATTTCTGGAAATTTCTTTTCTTTCACCCACTAATCCTGTTCCACATGTTATGTTTTGTTCATTCAAAGTGTGGTCCATGTTTATTTAATTTCTAATTTTTTTTAGTTTCATAGCTAACAACAATTAATTAAGCTTTACAGTATATCGTTATCTTTTTTACATATAAATCATGGCTTTATTTGCTCAATTAACTTGAATTTACATCCAACAAGCTTATAAAAAAATATAATATTTTCTTAATGTTCATATTTTTCAAATTAAACTATATCTTTATTATGACTAAACATCCAATTTTTAGTTTCAAAGTAAGCTAAAATATTTTTCCATCAAACAATATTATGGAGTCTTAATTGAGTATCTAATTTCCGATTTCTACTGTTTATAATAAATACATATCCCATGTTTACGAATCAAAAACTGCACATATATATAGAATATAGCCTACATGAACACTATTTTATATGCTAGTATCTGCGATAGTGCATGCATTGGAAAAATTATTCATTTATTATATGCTTAAAAATTCAATTGTAGGCTGCCAAGTTGATATAATTTCCTTCTTCAAAAGTGATCTTTTGAGAATCTAATTTCATCATCAAAAACATGTTATTCTCCTATTTACAAAACATATATATGCACAGCCTTGTTGATCTTCTTTTATGGATTAAAATAACCTGAATAAGTAAAATACTACGGATTCTCTACATTTATTTAATTTAATGGTAAAAAAAAAACAAATATTTTGAAGATAATATATTTTTTTATTAATGAATTTAAATTCCAAAGCAAGTGCCAATAAAATGTGTTATTTATAGGATATTAATTAATTAAATTTGCAGCAATATTCAGATTTTATATAGCATTAACATTTATGACGGCTTTCAGTTTTTAAGTTGTCGCTAAATGCTACAATTAGCAACAAAAAATACTGGGTGAAGAAGAATAGTATTATTTATTGTAGTTAGGGGATGAGGTGTAAATAAAAGGGGAGAATAGTTTATAGTTTCGTGTGTTTCATGAGCTGCCACTTAATTGTGTCATTAATTTTGTGTGAGTTGATTTACATATATAGTTTATAGGAGAGTTTATTTTTACTCTCAACACTGCACTTGCTATCTTTCATTGTCTAATTTTAGACTCTGTTTTGGATGAAATAGTTCATGGGATGAGGTGGTAGGGAATAAGGTGGGATGGCAATATTTTGTATGTGTTTGGAAAGATGACATGTTATGGTATAATTTAATAGAAGAAAAAAATTTTAAAAAGTAAAAAATAAAAATAATTTTAATAGAAAAATTAGGGTTATATTAGAATAGAAATGGAGTTATCAAAATTAAATAAAGGTGGTATGAAAAAAAATTTGAAAATCATGCAACACCACCGATTTAATGGTTTTAAGATTTGAATAAAATAAACCCATGAAAACCCATAAGATGAAGAGTTCATCTTTCCAAACAAGTTATTAAATCATACCACCCTGTACGATCCTATTGACAACCATTATCCAAATGAGGTGTGAGTGAATGCAACAAAAAGCATCGGAGCAAAAGAAAGTGTAATATGGTTAACTATGCCAAAGAATTTATGACGTTCAAAGTAAGGCGATTAGGAATGCAAAGTGCAAAGGACAAGAGGTTGAGGAAAGTAAAAGGGACGCATCAATCAATCACCAATTACTTTGGAAGTCTAGTTGGGATAGAAATGGAACACAAACACAAGCAATGTAAAGTTGTTTGAATGTCAATATTATGTTTTCAGAAACCACACAATATTCCTCCTGTGAACATCAAAATAAAAAGTGGAATTTGATGCATTCAGTCAGTACAGTAAGAGAATGTGGATTTCATATTTAGAAGAATGCACGAATCATATGCTTCATCATTAGCTAAACAAATGCTTTATGCTTATCCACATGCAAAGGAGATTTTTCTTTTTCTTCTTTTAATCATACCGGTACTACCTAAGTCTATAATTTCACTGCCAAGAATATATAACTCCCAAATAATACTAAATTTCATTTCTTCCAATTCTAACACTAGACAACTTCAAACACAATTCAGATTCCTTACTTTTACTTGTATTGTATTCCTTTGGTGAAGGTGAAAGGTTTTCAGTGGCATTTCATATTATAAAATGTTATAAATATTTACACATAACAACCTAAGGCTAAGAATCAAGCACTGATTTCAAGGGGCTCCAAGCCCATTCAAACCTGGCTATCAGGATTCCCCCCCTTTTTTTTTTCAAACAAAAAGTTTTTATTACCTTAGTTGGAATTATATATTATTTAAAACACTGTAAATAATTATTTTTTCAGCAATTGTCAGCATGAGAATTGCTGTTATTACTTTTTTTTTTTTCCAGATTTCACTTGGGCAATTTTCCAATAATTTTCAAATAATATATAAATAATGGAAATTTCTTCTCAAAATCTAGTTCACAAACAATTTTGCATACCGGTTTGTTTCATAAACAATCTAACAAAGAAAATATCCTAGGTACCAAATATAGAGTAGAAGAGGCAGCAAATTAAATAATGCTAAATATCTATTACACCACCAACGGGTCAATTTCACTCACGGTTACTCAACTTATCACTTATCGCGAAAAACTAACTGACTTTTTTTTTCTGATTTAAATGTCACTAAACTTCTAATATTTTTACAAAAAAAATCATGTAAACCGGAATCCGACTAGTACTCTTGCCGGATTGATGACATGGCATATGACACGTGTCGACAAATAGTCGGTACATGACTTTTTTTGCAAAAATATTAGAAGTTCAGTGACATGTAAGTTAAGAAAAAAAATTGGTTATTTTTTTTTTGCGATAAATGATAAGTTCAGTGAGTGTGAGTGAAATTGATTCAAATGTAACATTTGTTGAAAATACTGTTAAAGTACAGGTAGTTTTTGACACGACATGTTATATCATCATTCGGCAAGGGATATCGCCGGATTCCGATTTACATGAATTTTTTGCAAAAATGTTAAAAGTTCAGTGACATTTAAGTCAGAAAAAAAAAATCGGTTATTTTTATGCAATAAATAATAAGTTAAGTAACCGTAAGTGAAATTAACTTAAGAACTGATGACTTGAATGTACGGAGAAGAGGTATGCTGGCAATAATTGATAGAGAAAACACGCAAAATTACAAGAAATTAATAAATGTAGTGCAACAAATATTTCAAACGGAGTTTCACATGTACTCGCAATTCGAATTCCGTCGGCACTGCCACCGTTAATTATACTATACACATTCTAACAATTCATTTTGCATCAAATTTTTTATTGCAACAATTTCCTTCTTGTGCGCATGGGTGAGGTATTAGTGGACCATTCTTTCTCATTGTGTGCAGAGCAGTGATGAATGGTTAAGCACGCTCCCACCTGCAAATCTGGCAAAACCAAGGCCCAATTCTGCCCCACCTCCTAACACGGAAGAATGCAGTTAGGCCGTTTCTTTAGAATATTTATTATTTTGCTCTTATGATTTTTTTTTTTAATGAAATACATGTCGACAATAATCATAGCAGTAAACTAGCAATCAAGAAAAGTTCTGAATCGATTTTGTGCTTTATGGTTGAAGTTTATACTTCTGTTATTCAAAATCCTGATTGCATAATAATACTTTCTTTTAATTAAGGGGAAAAAAAAAGACGACATTGATGAAGAAGTGTAAATGATGAAAGAAAAGAAAAGCTGGTAAGTACGTATATTGATATAATCACAATGAAGAGGATGATGATGATAATAGCAAAAGGACTAGAAAATATCGAGAATCTCAAGAATTGATTTGTTACAAAGGGGACAGGAACCTCGATTTAGCCAAAGCTCTCTCGAACACACTCTGCAATATGTATGCCCACATGGGATGAACGCTGCACCCTTTTTCCTTACCATGCACACGCAGCACACTATATCATTCCCCTCTCCGATTTTCTCACTCACTCCACCACCACCCCCCTCCGCTTGCTCTAGCAACCTCATCAACGAAACTCTCACCGGAGTTCCCGGCTCTGTTATGCTCACTCCCGTTGTGGAAATTTCCACGTTGTTATTCCTCGCATCCCGAAATTGTCTCTCGGCGGCCAACGCCGCTGCTAAGTTCATACCTGAAGATGCCGGAGTCGGAGTGTTTGGAACCAAACAGCCCGGATCCAGTAATCCTGGAGAAGGATTTTGAGCTGCATTTCGTGATTGTTGTAGTGGAAATTGTTCGTCGTCGTCTCTGAAGCTAATGGTGGTTGACCTGAAACCCCAAGCCGCTCCACAACAAGATAAGCCTCTGAATCCTAGCCTTTCTTTTAGAGTCATCCTGCTTCTTCTCCTCCCTTCTAATTCCTCCATTTCTTCTCTCAGCAAACCGAGAATAGTCCTCACCTCCGAGTCTCTCCGTGCCGATTCCTGCAATATGACACTGAGTTGACTCATTATTTCTTTTTTTTCAGGGGTCACCGAGAGAAACACCAAAAAGAAGAAAATATACATAAACAACAAAATCAATTGTGCATCTGCATATATATTTAAGAAGAACAATATACAAGGGAATTAGGTATAGAGCATGGGAATCTCGTGAGTTGGGTGAAGAATGAGAGATTTAATGGCACACCGCCTGTGGTTGCATGAGGTGATTGGAATGAAAAACGCAGCCGGGGCCCCTCCCTCTCGTTGAAAAAGAGGGAATGTGAAAATTTTGAAGAAGCAAAGCTAAAGGACAAATCAGAAAGAGAAGAAGAAAACAAAAAGAAAATAATGGAATACCCAATTAGTGGGTTCCCTCTCACTTCACAGCTCGGCTTCGGAGTTAGAGTAGCCAAAAAAAGCTTACTGCTAGGATGGAAAACACTTACTTAGCATATCGTCAACCAAATTAATAGGACATTGAAAAAATAGACAAAAAAGTTCCTTAATATGAGTTGTTTTAAGTTGACCTTTTGGGCGTACTGCCTCAATCACCAATTTCGCTTTATGTTTTCATGATTTTCTCCCACTCTCTCTGTATAATTTTATTCCCCCCAAAATATCAAGTCGCGCCGGAGGTAAAGGCTTTAATCCATAAACTGGGGTTGAAGGTGTTCGCCGGCCTAAAATTAAAGTCAAAAGTCATTCAAGCCGGCGCAAGAACCGAGGGTTTTGCCAGATGGCAGTCTCCTTTTTCTTCATCTGCTAATCATGTTTGCTTAATTAGATAAGTAATCTGTGCGATGGGTTGTGATATTCTAATTATGTAACTAATCATATTCAAATATTTTATTTGAGTGTTCATGAGGATTTGATTGTATTATCTAATATTAATATGATTAAGACTCATAATAGCATGATGCGTTATTAGTTATGTAACCTATAGGCTTGCTTGCACGTATTCAGAGGAGTTCATAAAATAGAAACCAACTAATTTAATATGAAACGGTCCCAACCCAACCCATGGACAAAATAATTTAAGCTTTAAGTGCATTTTCAGTTAGCCAAGTTGACTTTGCCTTTTCTTCAATTGGGGAAATTAACAACCATTAGTGATAAGTACACAAGCATAACATGCATGTGATGGGGCTATTTCCTCTAAGTTTAGTTTGTAGGATAATTAATTGTTGGTTATGTTTCATTTAATTTGGAAAGCGATCATTATCAGGGATTAAGTTGTTTAGGTTATAAGATTTTGGATCAACAATTGGTGTATGGAGTCCAACTAATTATTAGGCCTTTGATGCTGGAATCCACTGCCATTCTTCAAAAGCTCCACCCTCTTCTCATTCTTTCATCATTTTTTTTTATATTTATTATCAAACTACTTCTAATGTTTTTCTCTTATTATTTTTAAATAAAATTTCGAATTCAAGACTTATAAATAGCGAAAATTAATGTTGAAAGAATTTTATCCGTATAATGAATTAATCCAACTCGAACTAAGGAATACTAGTAAATATAAAAGTTATGAATGTTACAAAGCAATAGAAAGAAATATGGGTATATATGAATGGCAATAACAAAGAAGATTGGAATAGATTTTGTATGATTAAAAATTGTACAAGGCCGTTTGCACCTTAATACCCTTATTAATTGGGTAGCTCATTCAATCTGTAGTACATTACGTGATTAATTTGATAGCTCAGAACCACAAATTTCAATCAAATTGTTATTGGCATAGCACAATTCTCATGACCAAAACCAAAACACAATACCCGCGGACATCCCCACTTCTCAGTGCAATGAGTTAATCCAGCACAAGGAATACTAGTAAATATATGTATATAAAAGTTATGAATTTTACAAAGCAATAGAAAGAAATATGGGTATGTATGAATGGCAATAACAAAGAAGATTGGAATAGATCTTGTATGATTAAAAATTGTACAAGGCCGTTTGCACCTTAATACCCTTATTAATGGGGTAGCTCATTCACTCTGTTGTACATTACGTGATTAATTTGATAGCTCAGAACCACAAATTTCAATCAAATTGTTATTGGCGTAGCACAATTCTCATGACCAAAACCAAAACACAACACACATGTGGACATCCCCACTTCTCGCTGCAACCAAAGTTTAACACGCTTTTGCATCTTTTAACACTTCTTTCTAATATTTTTTATTTTTATAAATATAATACATGTGTCATTAAAATTCCACTCTAGGAAAGCTTAATTTGATGTCCACATACATACCCAATTAGAAGCCGAGTCTTGTAATGGAAAGTTCCAGAATTTTTCTACATATCAGATAATCTTGAAAACACCAAAATATTTCCTACCTCATGCCTGTTATTTCCGCAATTATTTTCCACGTGGCAATAATCTGGAGGATGGAATCGTCTTTTGGCACTGTCTGAATTTTCGTTCCAATTTCAAGTGGACGACTCCGATTGCCGTCTTATTTTATTGTGAAAAAACAGGCTACCAAAAAAGTTGCTCTTCTTCATCAAAAAACATGGCTACAATCCCTCAATTAAATCAATTGCCTTGCAAGCCTTGGTTTAAAGCTCCTTCAAAATCCCAATTCCATTCTAGATCCTCTTCTGTACCGCTTAGCTCAATCAATTTCATCCCAACAAACTCCATCAAGGCAAGGCCTGTTTTCTCAATCAAGGCTGTTGTGGATGATGATGAGTGGGGTCCTGATTCTGATCAGACCGCCTCTCCTGTCGCTGTTGCTGAGGAGGAGAAGCCAAAGGAGCTCACTGAACAGTTGGTCGATTCTCTCAAGAAACAGTTGGTCGATTCTTTCTATGGGACTGACCGTGGATTGAAGGCCACTAGTGAGACCCGAGCTGAGATTGTCGAGCTTATTACTCAGCTTGAGGCCAAGAACCCCACCGCAGCTCCCACTGAGGCCTTGCCTCTCCTCAATGGCAAGTGGATTCTCGCGTAAGTTACTTCTCTTTCCTGTTTGGTTGCTCAGAAATTGTAGAAAATTCGTGTTTTTGCATGATCAAACTTGGAACTGCATTCATTTCTGGCATCAACAACTACCTTTGGCGATGTGGAAATTGCACTATTTGAATCGTAATCATATAGTGTTAGTTTCTCTTGCTGTATTTATTGGTTGTTTGCTAATGATGATTCTTATTTATGGGGAATTGCTATCTAGCACTATGGTTTGTAAGAGTTCAACCATCTAATAAAGATCAAAACTTTTTTGTTAAATACAAGACAATTCAGCAAGCCTTTTGTTCTCAAATTCGCATGAATTTTGAGGCCAAGTAAGATAATCTTTAAAGTTGTATTAGCTCATAACAACCCACTTTTGGACAACTAGGAATTTTTCCTGCACTGTCCATTTAATTCATGTCACTGTAAATCATCTCGGATCAATTTATAATGTGTTTAACTAGAACACCAACCAGCTTTGGTGAAATGGAAGAAGGTTGGACTCCCAAAATAGTAGCTTTAATCACTGTTTCCCATTTCTGCCTAATTTTTCCATTGGCTATATTGAACGTTCTGCTGCAGGTACACTTCTTTTTCTGGTTTGTTCCCGTTGTTGTCGAGGGGTTCATTTCAATTGGTGAAGGTGGAAGAAATATCTCAGACTATTGATTCTGAGAATTTCACAGTCCAGAACTGTGTTCAGTTTTCTGGGCCTCTAGCTACTACATCCATTAGTACCAATGCCAAATTTGAAGTTCGAAGCCCTAAGAGAGTGCAGGTTTGTTCTCATTATCTTGAAGTAAATACCTCGTTTTCTCATTCTAACTGTGCCTTCAACATTAGAAACATCAAACAAATTCTTGAACTTGTTCTTTTGGATGAGTGGCAATGACATGAAAATATTTCTTCAACTTTTGGAATTGGTTCTAAGTAACTCGCTTCTTTGCCATCTAGAATACTTCAAATTTTTCATTCACATAATAGGGTAATACAATATGAATGTAAAAGCTACTGGTTTTGCTTAATCTGGCCCCTTGTCCTTATTTTTTTATTCATGTATTATGATTAACTTTTTGTTTAGATCAAATTCGAAGAAGGCGTAATTGGTACACCCCAGCTGACAGATTCCATAGTATTACCGGAAAATGTGGAGTTTCTTGGACAAAAGATTGACCTCACGCCCCTTAAAGGGATAATAACCTCTGTTCAGGACACAGCATCTTCAGTTGTAAAGACCATTTCCAGCCAGCCACCATTGAAGTTTCCCCTCTCAAACAGCAATGCTCAATCATGGTTACTCACCACATACCTCGATGAAGATCTTAGAATCTCAAGGGGTGATGCTGGCAGTGTATTTGTGCTCATAAAGGAAGGCAGCCCACTCTTGAACCCTTAGGATATTCGTTTTCCTTAGTTCTGAAGCGTTACTGCGTCTCTAGTAGATATTGGATAATGTAATAAATACTAATAATACATTACATTATAAGTATAAAGTCTTAGAACAGCATCATAAGGTTCCATTTTATACAGTTAGACAATTCTAGACATGTCAACTTAAGGTTAATTTATTAATTATCCGTTGATCTATACCATTTTAAAATATGAAGTCTCTGATTTCTAAAGCAGGAATTTGGATCCGAAGTGCAAGTCTCCCAACTAACCATATAAAATCCAGCAGCTTTTCTCGCATGTCTCACCAAATTGGTTCCTGTTCCTGTTGAGAATTATATTTAATCATTGATTATTCTGCATAACCGCAACAAGAATGGTTCCTGTTCCTGTTGAGAATTATATTTAATCATTGATTATTCTGCATAACCACAACAAGCAATAGATAACAGCATATATAGATCTTTGTATCTTTTCTTTGGAAGTTACAGCTATTTATAGAATCTATACCTTTATTTATATTTGAAGCAAAATTGTCGATTAGCACTTAAAGTTATCAACTTCACTTTAGCCAGCTTAAAGATAATTAACAATGGACATTCACGTTTATCACACTCAGACCTTCCACAACTATTTCAAACTGAATACATTAATATCAGACATATTATATAAATGGAGATAAGCTAATTGTTTTGCTTCGTAGCATCCAATTACATTTGTCTTTTCTTTCAAAAGCTAAAAACAAACAATTTTCTGTACACATCGGTGATGTGTTCCACCATTCAAGATGTTGATTCCAAACACAAACTCAATGGAGCATTGTACGATGCTCTAATGAAAGGCAACGAGAAGAAGGTGATAGAGCTCTGCCCCAAAGTATCCGATCATGCACTGCACGTAATTACAGTAAATGATGACACTGTGCTCCATATGGCTACATACGCCAGAGAAGCGGAATTAGCACTCAAATTATTGGATGAACTGCCTGATCATCATCTAGACAAGCTTACCCGCCAAAATGGTGTAGGGAGCACTATTCTCCACGAGGCTGCCACCAACATCACAGCCATCCCTATCGCCGATAAGTTGTTGAAGAAAGCTCCTGGATTGCTAGGAATGCGCAATCATAATGGAGAGACTGCTTTGTTTCGAGCTGCCCGGTACGGCAACTTTGAAATGTTTAAGTTTCTTGCTTCTAAGATTTCCCAATATGATCAAGCTAGTCAGCAATTCTACCTCCAGAGAAGTGACAAAACTACTGTTCTTCATATTGCTATCATTTCTCAGCACTTTGGTGAGTATTTCTTAATCATTATCCAATTAACATTCAATTCCATTTCATAGCTTCGTTAAGTTAAATCACTTATGTGAGAACAGAGTTGGCATGGTATATTGCAAATGAGTACAAACATTTAATCGGTGAAAAAGATATGGATGATATGAGTAGCCTCCAACTTCTTGCCTGTGAACCGTCAGCATTTGAAATCAAGAAAGAAGAAGGATTCATTAACTTCGGTATGATCATTGTACTCACGTAGTTGAATATTTTGGTAATAAAAGAGTGACATTCTATAATCATCGCTGACTGAGTTCTTTTTTTCTTGGAAAAGTAAAATATTGCTGTAATTCAGCTTGGCGGAATAAACTTCGAAGGGAGAAGCAAAAATATAAAACAGCTGTGGAGCTTGCCAAGTTTTTAGTTAGAATGGATACCTCATGGGAGACCAGTTATTCTGCTGCAGATAAGAGCAAGCCTAAAATACATAGATATGGCGGTGGTACTGATGCCTTATCTATGGTGAAGGAAGGTGTAGAAGGCTCGTCTACTAGCAATCAAGGGAAAAAAGATCTTGACATTGGAGAAACTCCTTTAATTTTAGCCACAAAATCGGGTATCAAAGAGATTGTGGAAGAAATAATGAAAATATATCCTCAGGCAGTTGAGCATGTTGATGATGAAGGCCGCAACGTACTGCACGTAGCAATTAAATATAGACAATTAGAGATTTTTGAGCTCGTGAAACAAATGGTAGTTCCTATGACGAGGCTAGCTCGAAAGGTCGACAACAATGGCAACACTATACTGCATACTGTGGCATTGAAAAGAAGAGATTTTGTGGCTGAAAAGGTGGAAGGCCCTGCACTGCTATTGCAAGAAGAGTTGCTATGGTTTGAGGTAGAATTTTCTGGTAGCTTAATTAGATTATTGATCCATATCATATGATTGATTTTATTTAACACGTATATAAATTTTGTGGTGAGGATGCAGAGAGTGCAAGAGATCACTCCTTCCCATTTTATGTTCCACCAGAACAATATGAGGCTGGCAGCGGATGATTTTTTCAACACGGTAAATTCTGAACTTCGAAATTTAGGGAAAGAATGGATGAAGAGCACAGCAGAGGGATGTTCTGTGGTGGCAGTTCTCATAGCTACAGTTGCATTTGCTGCAGCTTACACTGTACCAGGTGGTAATGAAAGCAATACTGGCCGTCCTATCCTCCTCAATCACCCATTGTTTGTGGTGTTCACAGTCACAGATGTGCTTTCCTTGAACTTTGCCTTGACAGCAGTGGTTACATTTCTCTCAATCCTATCTTCACCTTTCAGATTTAGTGATTTCAAGCAAACACTTCCCAATAAATTGATGTTAGGTTTCACATTTTTGTTCATATCTGTGGCCATGATGATGATGTCATTTGGAGCAACAGTCTTCCTGATGATACAAAGCAAGGAAAGCTGGACTAAAATTGCTCTATATTCACTTTCCTTCATCCCAATCTCTATCTTTGCAATTTCTAACTTTCCTCTTTATTCTTCCTTGACAAAAACTTACAAATACATACTTGGAAAGGCAAAGCAGGCAGTTCCTTTAAGCTCGAGCAGTCGCCCTCAACCTGACAACCACTCCTCCACAATATCAACATCAACTTCAACTTCCTACTTATTGGTCTAAAGCTCCTCATTCTAGGCATCCTGTGTGTTACTAAATAGTATATAAATATAGTGGCATTTGCTCTTTGTCATTCATCGACTATGCTGTTCAGAGTATAATAAGACTTTGTGCTTTGTTAAAATTATTTGAAACTGTTAGTAAATTGAGCTGTTATAGTAATTTTCATGTGCCAATACGGATGCTATACCTCTCACTTGGTCTCCGAGGCTTCCACAATTGAAATGAATAGAATAGATTCCAAGTTTTCATTCCTTCGCCGGTATTAGGCTGTTTATACGCAATTTACCCTTGCTCTGCAATACCACACAAAACTAAGAACTACCACTATGTTGGCAAAGTAATGTCATGCTGTTCCTTCTTTCAAATTCAATTTGCAATTGGGGCTGATGGTATGTTCCGTGATAGTAATTATAAATCATAGGATTTTTCAAACTTAAACAGGATTTTCAATGACCGATCCAATCAAGCAAGTGTACAAAGAAATAAGAAAGAAAAGTCTCTGGTATATATATTGTGTTTGGTCATAAAAATGCTTTACAGTATCACCTATGCCAAAGTACCAATTTTAGTATTCTTGTAGTTGAGGTAAAGAATAAGCAGAATGGAGTGAGTAAGGACTTGGTATAGTGTGAATCGACAAAAAAATCTTCTATCTCTGCGTAGTAAGTCTGATTGTGTCCAGTGCTGAAATATAATATTGTGAAAAGAATATGGACAAAATCTTCAAAGAGAAAATATAAATCCAATAATGCTCTACCCTTTAAAAGAAAAAAAGTAGCCATTACTATGCTAACCTTTCCCAATTCACACACACACGCATATTCTTTTATTGGTCAGTTAAAAAATAAGTAAATGCACGCAAAGACTATTCTGCATAGCCAAAGGAAGTAAGCATGAATTCCTTCATTACTTCCTAAATACCATTTCACACACCTCTTAACAATAGTGTCATATATAAATACTTTCTTTCGCTTCATATCTTTATAATCTTCTCTATCTAAAACTATTAAATGCAGACAGTTCCATTCGTATGTTGACGATGCCTTCCACCATTGAAGATGTTAGACTCAATGGAGCATTGTACAATGCTATAATGGAAGGTGATGAGAAGAAAGTGATTGAGCTCTGTCTCAAAGTATCCGATCATGCATTGCGCGTAATTACAGTAAATGATGATACTGTGCTCCACATGGCTACATACGCCAAAGAACCAGACTTGGTTCTCAAATTATTGGACGAGCTGCCTGATTATAATCTACACAATCTCACCCGCCAAAATGGTGTTGGAAGCACTATTCTCCACGAGGCTGCCACCACCAACACAGCCATTCCTATTGCAGATAAGCTGTTGAAGAAAGCTCCTGGATTGCTCGGAATGCGAAACCATAATGGCGAGACTGCTTTGTTTCGAGCTGCCCGCTATGGCAACTTTGAAATGTTTAAGTTTCTTGCTTCTAAAATTTCCCAATATGACCAATCTAATCAGCTATTCTACCTTCAGAGAAGTGACAAGACCACTGTGCTTCATATTGCTATTATTTCTCAGCACTTTGGTGAGTATTAATTCCATTTCTCATTAGCTTCCTAATTTTAATCATAATTTTCTTTCTTTCTTTCTGAGAACAGATTTGGCATGGCATATTGCAAATGAGTACAAACTGTTGATTGGTGAAAAGGATATGGACGGAATGAGTAGCCTTCAACTTCTATCATGTGAATCATCAGCTTTCAAAAGCGAGCTTGAAGAAGGATTCATCAATTTAGGTATATATGACCATTCATGTCCTTTTTAAGTTAGATTTTGTTAGAAATTATTGCCATCTAAAATAATTTTTTGGTGGAAAAGTGAAATTTTGCTGCAGTTCAGCCTGGAGGCAGAAGATTCGAAGCCAAAAGGCTAAATACAAGACAGCTGTGGAGCTTACCAAGTTTTTAGTCAGAAGAGATACCACATGGGAAGCTACACATTCTGCTGCAGATAAGAGCAAGGCTAAGATACATAGATATGGTGGGGGTAGTGAGGAAGGCATAGAAGTCTCGTCGTCTACTACCAATCAAGGGCGACCAGACGATATTGGAGAAACTCCATTGATTTTAGCCACAAAATCAGGTATTGTGGAGATTGTGGAAGAAATACTCAATGCATTTCCTCAGGCAATTGAGCATATTGACGACGAAGGGCGCAACATATTGCATGTAGCTATCAAATATCGACAATTGGAAATTTTTGAGCTTGTGACCCGAATGGAAGTGCCAATGAAGAGGCTAGCTAGAAAGATCGACAACAATGGAAACACTATGCTGCATACTGTGGCATTGAAAAGCAGAGATTTTGTTGCTGAAAAAGTGGAAGGCCCTGCACTTCTACTGCAGGAGGAACTATTATGGTTTGAGGTCCAATTAATTCCACACTTTTCTGCTTCTTTTCCTTATTCTCAATGCATATTGTTTGATTCACATTTTGTTTTGAATCCAGAGAGTGGAAGAGATTACTCCGCCCCAGTTCCTGTTCCATCAAAACAGTATGAGGGTTACAGCAGATGAGTTTTTCAACACTGTAAATTCTGAACTTCGAAACCCAGGCAAAGAATGGATGAAGAGCACATCGGAAGGATGTTCTGTGGTGTCAGTTCTCATAGCTACAGTTGCATTTGCCGCAGCCTACACCGTACCAGGCGGTTTTCAGAGCAACAGTGGGCTTCCAGTCCTCCTTAATCAACCATTGTTTGTGGTTTTCACAGTTACAGATGTGCTATCTTTGAACTTTGGCTTAACAGCAGTAATTACATTTCTATCAATTCTATCATCACCTTTCAGATTTAGTGATTTCAAGCAATCGCTTCCTAATAAACTGATGTTAGGATTCACATTTTTGTTCCTTTCCGTGGCTATGATGATGATGGCATTTGGAGCAACAATCTTTCTAATGATCCATACCAAAGAAAGTTGGACTAAGATAACTCTATATTCCCTTTCCTTCATACCAATTGCCATCTTTGCACTTTCCTATTTTCCTCTTTACTCTTCATTGACAAAAACTTACAGATACATTATTACAAAGTTAAGGCAAGCAATTTCTTTGAAAGCTGTTTAATCGTTTCTTATTATTCTGCTCATTCTAAGTTACTATGCAAAAGCTTGTTGCTGTATGTACCAAAATTACTACTAAATTCTGTTGTATATTGGTTCGTAATATATTGGATTATTAGCCCATGGGGCCCCTTTTCGTTAGACTGTTTGAAAGCCCAATCCATATTCCACGTCATGAATATGATGCCCAATTGCAACATCTTGGCGTTTACCCTTCACGCACCCACCCACCGAACCAAAGTTTGGTAAAGCGTCAAGGGTGATCCCAGAATTATCCTATGATCCTATCTATCAATCAAAACACCAAATCCGAATCCTCTTTTGTCAACCGTTGGATTTCTTTACCAAATTATGTATTTCAGTATAATGGTCTCTTAACTTCTTAATTAGCCCTTAATCCATAGGACAGCTACCTTTCAGGGCGGAGAGTTCAACGATTAATATGCTTGTACTTTAAAAAGACTTATTTACCCTTTACCTATAAATCTCTCTTACCAAATTATATTTAGCATTACGTCTTTCATCTTGCGCTCAACTCACTCTCTCTCTCTCTCTCTCTCTCTCTCACTCACCCCTGCATAAACCTAAGTGAGAGTTTGGTACAGATCAGCAACTACTTCCATGGCTCCTTCTTTTGTAATTAATGGCGAAATCCCTGCCGCCGTCAAATCTTCCTCGACGTCGGGGCGCGTAGCTTCAGTTTACAGTGAAGTGCAAGCTAGCCGTATTGACCACGCGCTCCCCCTTCCTTCTGTACTCAAAAACCCTTTCAAAATCGTCGAAGGCCCGCCTAGCTCCGCCGCTGGAAATCCAGGTCAGTTTCTGTCCTTCATGCATTTATTTTATTCGTCATTTCAATTCTCATTGCCTTTGAATTGTTGTTCCTATCAGTGAATTCACTCATTTGATTTGATTTTTTTTTTTGGGTGATATGAATGAATTTTGAATTTATAACTGTGCTGTTTATTGTTTGTAGATGAGATCAAGAAGCTATTTCCACATATGTTCGGGCAGCCATCGGCAATGTTGGTGCCGAACGGTGCTGATGCAGTGAATTCAGATCAGAATCTGAAGATTGGTGTTGTTTTGTCTGGAGGTCAGGCACCTGGAGGGCACAATGTGATTGCTGGACTTTTCGGTGAGGGATCTTCATCAGAATATATGAATGTCATTGCTTGCTTTTCTTTCCTTTTTGTGAATTGTATTGCTCGAAGAGTGATCAAAGTTTAATACTTGGTTGTTGGTATTGGTTGTAGATTACTTGCAGGATCGTGCAAAGGGAAGCACATTGTACGGCTTTAGAGGTGGTCCTGCTGGGATCATGAAGTGCAAATACATTGAATTAACAGCTGATTATATTTATCCCTATAGAAATCAGGTAAAGAAGTGTGCTTTTGTAATTGAATAGAGGTTCTCAGAGTTCTTACTGGTTTTAGATGTTCTGTATCCTATTTTGATTAATTTGAAAGCTATTAACTCTAATGACCTTAGAGTTTATCTAGTATGTTCTACCACTTTGGCCCTTGATCTTGGCTTTTGCAGTTGTGGTCGTTCATTTAGGAAGGCTTACTCGTTACTAATGATTGACTTTGCCCAAAATTCGTATTTTCAGGGTGGTTTTGATATGATCTGTAGTGGGAGAGATAAAATTGAAACACCTGAACAGGTGAACTTTTATCTACATTATTTTTATTTAAATTGTTGATTCTTCACAGATGTTGGTGTCATTACAATTACAACATGCTAAGTTAAGTGTTTATGCATTACAGTTTAAACAAGCTGAAGAGACAGCATTAAAGCTTGACCTAGATGGACTTGTCGTTATTGGTGGGGATGACTCAAACACTAATGCTTGCCTCCTTGCTGAAAATTTCAGGCATGCCATGAAAAAAACTCTTCACGGGATTAATATTTTGAAATGAGTCCTAGTAATTGTAGTTATGAGAAAAAAAAATAAAAGTTTTCTTCACCTGCTGCTAATCAAGATCCTTTCGCTACAATTAATATTTCCTTCATTTTTTCGGTTAGGGGTAAAAATATGAAAGCTCAGGTGATTGGGTGCCCCAAGACCATTGATGGTGATCTGAAATGCAAAGAGGTTCCAACCAGCTTTGGATTTGATACTGCATGCAAGGTGATTATAATTTTGCATTATTGATTGCCAAGCTGTCTCGGTTGCAAACAATTCTAGACTTGCATTTACTAACATGTATTTTGTGCATTTGTTGTGAAGTGAGATGTGCTTGAATTATCAACCTGCTTCTTAATGAATTTGTCTGTATATTATCACTTGAGTGCATTTTTAATTATTTTTTGCTCCTTGCAGTTATTTGCTTGCCAAATCTATTTTTTCTCTAGTTCATTGCAAGTATTCTTGAATCGAATTTGTTATGTGCATTTACATTATTTTGGTTTCTAATGTTGGTATTATTGGGAATTGTACCATCTGAATGATGTTAAAATACAGTCCAACGCTATGAAGTTGAACTATCTGTTTTACATTCATATCTGCATGATGCAAAAATGACCAGAATATATTTGGGTTATGCAGATATATTCAGAAATGATCGGAAATGTAATGATTGATGCGCGATCTACTGGAAAATATTATCACTGTAAGTATGTGGGTTGAATTCAATGTTTTTCTTCATGTTTCCAGTTGATGAAATCAAAATTAAGAGAGATTAATTGGTAAAAGATAATCTTGTTGATAAAAAAAAATTCCTTTGGTTAATAAAACTCGCAGATGTATAGAACACATTGATTATCAATTGATTGAATTTTTGTCATTTGTTATATAAAGTTCCATATTAAGATGGGAGAAGTACTCATTCATCGATTGCAATTATGTTATCTTGTTCCTCACTTGAAGCTGGCCAAGAAGTTTGGGTTGAAGCATTTTAACTATGATGGATAACTGACCTAAAATGGTGGAATTCAAATTACTACAGTGATTTTAGCAGATTTTATATTCATTGAATTCTATGGTCTGCTCACTTCTCTCTCAATGCTATAACAGATTTATATGTGCACAAACAGATATGTGTGTAATGAAATTATTGTTAATAATAAGGGTTGTTGCTGACATGGCTTCACTTCAGTTGTACGACTCATGGGGCGTGCTGCTTCACACATTACCTTAGAGTGCGCATTGCAAACTCATCCAAACATTACAATCATTGGAGAAGAGGTACACATATTAACTTTTTCATTAAAATTATTGGCTGGTTCAGCTGTGTTTGGTTACTGTTACTTATTGGCATATGTGCTTGTGAAATCTATGCCACTACATTTGGCCGAAACTCAGAAGCCAGTTCCACTGCTATCGCTGTTTATCCTTTAGTGATGCTTTGAGTGGCTTTTCTGTCTTTTGCTCATTCAATTATGGTCGTTCTCAGTTGGCTCGTCAAGTTTGTCTGTTTAATTACCGAATTTAGGTATACTCAGGTTGATATTTAACAGGTAAATTTGGTTTTGACATTTGGTAGCTAAGCTTAGTGTTGTGATTTGTCCATGCACTTGGTCTGGTGTTTACCATTGAACATGTGACTGAACTTGGTTCAAATGAATATGTTTCTAAAGTTCTACATTGTGTTGCATGCTGAATTTACTCGTCAATTTCCGAAGGAGTTGCTGATATAAATTTGTTACTAACCTTATTTATCTTTTGTAGGTTGCTGCAAAGAAGCTGACCCTGAAAAATGTTACTGACTATATTGTAGATGTAGTCTGTAAACGTGCAGAACTTGGTTATAACTATGGTGTGATCCTTATTCCTGAAGGTTTAATTGATTTCATTCCCGAGGTACCAATTACCAATCTTAACACTTTACCATTGATGGGCAAACAAATTTATCTATGCACCTGTATTTTTTTTATATATTTGACAGGACTCGTAGTTTGGAAGGGGTGCTGTTTTATTTCTACTCCTTTGTGACACTTAGAACAATGTTGCCTTTGCTGATATGAATTTATTGCTTGTTATGCAGGTGCAACATCTCATTGCAGAGTTGAATGAAATCTTGGCCAATGATGTTGTGGATGAAGATGGACTATGGAAAAAGAAACTTGCAACTCAATCACTGCAACTTTTTGAATTTCTACCACAGGCAATTCAGGAACAATTGATGCTTGAAAGGGATCCTCATGGAAATGTCCAGGTATTGATTATATTTGTGCTGCTTGTGACTTCTATCCAGTGAAGTGCCACAGAGAATTAATGCTTATAATATCTTTTAACTTCTTCATTGTAGGTTGCAAAAATAGAGACTGAAAAAATGCTTATTCAAATGGTTGAAACTGAATTGGAGAAGAGGAAGCAGCAAGGCACATATAAAGGCCAATTCAAAGGACAGTCCCATTTCTTTGGGTAATTACCACTTTTAACTAAGATCCATATATTTGTTACTTTTTTAGAACATCCCTTTTGTACTCATGGGGCATTAAATTTTGATACTGTTAGTAGCAGTTTTGTTTACATTGTTTATATCTAGAATGGCAATGTAAATGGGAAAATTGATGCATGATATGCTTTGTGGGTTTTTACTTATGTTTGAGTTCAAATTCTCAGTTATGAAGGAAGATGTGGTTTGCCAACAAACTTTGATTCTGCATACTGTTATGCTTTGGGCTATGGAGCTGGAGCTCTCCTTCACAGTGGAAAAACTGGGTTGATATCATCCGTGAGTAGCTTTTCTTATTGCATTTCGTTTGTTCATGTATCATTTTCTGTCTATAGCTTTTGCAAATTTCTTAAGTAATTTGATGCTATTAGTTAGAAAAAGCAAAGAATATGATGCTTCAATTGTTGAATTGATGTAGTAATCCAATATTATTGCATCTTCAGGTTGGGAATTTAGCTGCCCCTGTTGCAGAATGGACAGTAGGTGGCACTGCATTGACTTCTTTGATGGACGTGGAGAGGAGACATGGTACGCTTTTGTCTTTATATATTATTGTCCTATTTTTCCCCATTTCTATATCATGTTACTCTGTTCCTTTTTGAGCTGATGGGGCATTTATACATTCTTTGAGGTTTGAGAATGCAGTTGAGTAGTACATTAAACATAAATTCTACAAGTTCGCCAAAACTTACTGTCTAGAGTTCCAACAGTATTTTAGCGACTACATTATTATTGGGTGTGGTGCATGGGGCTTATTTTTCATTTATTAGCTACAGCAATTCTGAATAAGGTTTTGGCAGGTAAATTCAAGCCTGTGATCAAGAAGGCAATGGTGGAGCTTGATGGTAAGAATTTATTCTGATCCTTCTAGTCTGCTGTAGATGGTTTTCTCTAACAGTATGCAGATTCAGTGTAGCATACCATTTACTTGTATTGATCTGTCTGGATTCTGCTGTTAAATTTAAGCATTAAATAACTTGCTATAAATGGAATTTCAGGTGCACCATTCAGAAAATTTGCATCCATGCGGGATGAGTGGGCTATAAAGAATCGATATATCAGTCCTGGTAAGTTGTATTGATGATGCCATTGCATTCCTTAATGGATGCGAAATTAATGTGTTGACCTCCAATTTAGGGCTTAACTGATCTGAGTTTATGTGACTAATGCTATTTATGTAAATCTCAGGTCCCATCCAATTTAATGGCCCAGCATCTGATGCTGTCAATCATACCTTACTGCTGGAACTGGGAGTTCACGTTTAGGCATATAAATAAGGCTTGCGGATAGGTGGAAATTATGTTTCTGTTGATGCAAATTTTTCTTTTTGATGCTCAACACAGACCCCCCTCCCCATTTCCCGGTTATTTATGGTGTTATTTGAGAGTAGGATTATGGCATTTCATTGTAGTTTAGTTGGACGCCATAATATCCATGAAATACTTTGGTGGACTTGTATATTTGAAGTTGTTTCATGGCAGTGGACTTCTTCCCCCTTGAATGATTATATTAACAATTGGAAGAAAGTGAATTGTGCGATATATTGTCTTGATACCGATTAGTTAAGTGTTTTTTTGAGCTACTTGCACTTGCCTGTAAGGTATTGCCCCACTTTTCAAGTTGTATAGCAATCAGTGTGTTGTAATTGGCTTGTGCTGGGCGAGTGGTACTTGTGAGTCGAAGTTATTTGTCTAGAAGAGAACTGTCTAGAATTTAGTTTTCAGATTTTAATTTGTAGGGTAAATGATGTCTTATTCTCATGGCTGTTTTCTTCTCTTTGATAAGCATCTAGGAAAGACCATAATATGTTTAAAAGTATTCGTCACTATTTAAGTATGCTCATAAAATGATGTGAAGTCTTTCACCCTCTCACCCATCACAATTTGCTCCATAAAAATATGATTTAACTTAAAATTATTAGAAACGGTTTAGGGCAACTGCAAATCAGGTGTTCAAAATTGAGATGTTAAATACTGAAAATGTTAGGATAAGAGTGCTGGTGCTGAACCAATGAACCCGAACCCTTCACATTCGTGCCATTCTCACTTTGGAATTACAGTGATGCATTAATAATAATAATAGAATTTACAAATTAAATAAGTAGAAAGAGTTGCATCATTAATCATATAAAAAAAAAAAAAAGAGAGAGTTGCATCACTAAACTGTAGCTTTAACTAGTTGATGACTGTGGTGGATATTTGTTTTGAAGAATGAGAGAGACATCAGACCAACAATATAATTATTCTTTCCAGATATATACTCACCTCACCTGTGACTTATCATTATACTAGGAATAAATCAATGGTGTATATAGCTTTTTCTGTTTGTTTTTGTCCAACTATGCGATGTCGAATTTGTCTGCATAATGTACACTCTACATCAGCATTATATTGATTAGATTTTAGACCATAACACAAACTGAAGGATAATCTGCATAATTTTAAGAAGCAATGTTTCTGGAGCATTTGAAACCCAACAGAAGAATGCAAATTTGGATTTGTTTATTATTATTATTATTATTTTGAGAAAAAACAGTGTTGTTTTTATTTTACAGCATTAAAACAAGATTAAACCAAAATTCATTTTATATATATATAAAAAAAGAATAGTGGGTAGGCAGGCATCACATCGTAACTACCAACACAAAACAAGAATGGAGTGTATGTAAAAGAAAGAAATAAAGCTCTATAAAGATCGAGAATAGGTATAGGAAACATTTTCTTTTGTTTTTATTGTTTTTACAAACAAATGACAAAACAAAGAAAATATAGCAATCAAGAATGCAACAACACTTGACAAAGTCAAGTGTCCGATCATCGATCGAAAGAAAAGTAGTGAAGCTCAAGGTATAGTGCTCTGAGCCACCTCACCCCATTCCTGTATTTGTATTAATTAAATATTTGAGTTATGGGCCCACCTTTCTTAAAAAACACTCTTGTTCTTCCAAAGTGTGGGCCCCACCTTACATCCATTGAAATGAAACTTCAATTCTTACTGTAATATACGTACGGATGCATTTGCAGTTTCTGCTCAAGTGTTAGAATTCATTGATGCATTGCATTATATATCATGTTACGCAGAGAAGAATACAAGAGAGTTTGTGAAAAGAAAGAAGAAGATCCTTACTTTTGTACTTTCTGCGCCATCCATCATAATTCAGATGTCATTATAAATTCTGAAATCATGTTGTTGGATATGGTGACAAGGCAACAAAAATTAATTTTCTATTTCATTTCTTTATAAATTCATATCTTTGAGTTTCTCAGACATGAAGATGTTTATAAAATGTGTCTGGAAATTCATTTTTAAATGTACTTTAATTCCATGAAACAAAACACTCGGTTGTGGAGCTGCAGGAAGTTGCCATTTTTTAACATGTTTCCGTTTCAGTTTGAACAATATACTTATCCTGCCTTTTCATCAAAATTAATAATTATCTTAATTAATATTACTAATTTATATAAGTTTCAAATTATATTGATCTTTTCGAATATTTAATTCACCTAATCTAATTTGAGTATCGGAATGTTTCTAAAATATTTAGTTTGAGATCAAGATTTTTTTGAATTTGTTGTCAATATAAATAGGGTGTAATTGAGATTTTTTATTTTATTTGTAATTTCAAATTTCAACAGCAAATAAATGTTATTTATACTCCCATTAAGTACATTCCTGATATCAAGATATGTATTTGTGTGTGTTTCTTGAAAATGTTTCCTATATCTACCATCGAAACTTGGAATCTACCTAACAACTTAATCATGGCTGAATCTTGCAGAATTATCACAGGAGTATCATTTTATGCTCTGGAGTTAATATATAACATATGGTTAATGATAACCGAACACCCTGCAAAGAGTTCGCCGTTGTCATGATTAACGAGTTCGGTTTTGTCTTACCCTCAAGCCCGGACAGACGATCTAATCTGAAATCTCTCAACAACAGCTCGGTATTATCCATAAGTTCGGTAAGGCCTCATCCATCAGAATCATCAGGATTGTTGGAGTCCTTCAAGGGCTTCTATTACCTTGTAACGCGTTTTTTACGTGATTAATCTTATCCAACTGGTAATTCATACTTATTCAAATGTGAATTATCCTTATTTGATTAGCAAATATCCTTATCTACTCAAAATTCGAGTCCTGCTCCAGTTAGGACTCTCAGCTCTAACTCTATTTGGAATACCTGTCCCACGCGAAAAAAGATTTCTAGTCCAATACTGATTCCTGACTATATAAAAAGGAGAATCCAGTTATGTTTTTTTTTCTTGATTCTTTTTACAACTTTTTATATTATATTATTGTCAATTTTTCTGACTTGATCGTTAGAATATCTTATAACGAAAATTCGCCGAAATTCTTTGTTTTCAGGTGACTAATTCAAGCTACTATCTCACGCATATTGAATAGTAATCAGTTAATATATTACATTTAGAGTGTAATAAATGCATGGAAATATGATAGAAATAGCAGATGATGAATAATGGAAGTATCAGCAAATGGGAAAGAAAGGTGGAAAGAAAAGAGTAGGAAAGTAATAATAAAGAAGAATAGGAAAATGGGACCCAAGAAAGTAATGGTGGATTTTGGTAGCACATGGTTCATCATTTTGCCTACAAATAGATGCCATCAACAAAAAATCACACCAACCCTACATAATTGGACCATTTCCCCTCTCTTTAGATTTCTATTTCCCCGCAGCCAACCACTTCCCCATCAATCCCATTGTTTTTTTTGGTCCCATTCTAATCGTCTCATTTTAATAAAAATTTATATATAACTCCCAAGTCGAATTTAAAATGTAACACGATTTTAATTGAATGCTCCAGTTGGTGAATTATTTTGATTTACCCTTTAACTTGTGCTCATCACATGCTTATAATTCAATCCCATCAAATTTTCCACTTGTGTCCCAACATGATGTTTATTAAATATTTTTCTATTTTACTCCAACCATTTCTTTTTACACGTCAATTTTGAAAAAAATTCAAATTTTATTTATATATCACTTTTAAATTTTCAATGCAATTTAATTTTTTTTTTTCAATTTATTTTTTTTTTCAAAACAAATTAACCAATTAGATTTAACTTTGTACATTAAACACTCAATTTTATCTTAAATTTAAACCTAATTAATAATACTTAATTATAGTGAAAACAATAAACACTACAAAAAAAACACAAATTAGCGACGAAAAAATTTCAGTCGCTAAATTGCGACTAATTAGAAAAAAAGTCGCTAAAGTTCTTTTTTTTAATTTTAGCGACGGAATAGCAACGAAAAAAAGGAATCCGTCGCTATTTTTTGGCGGCAACAGAGCGCGCCTTCTTTTGCGACTGAATTTAGCGACCGAAATTTTTAGTCGCTAATTAGCGACGGTTTATTCCGTCGCTAAAAAGTTTTCAAAATTTTTAAAAGAGAAGGAAATTAGTGATAATTTAGCGACGTAATAGCGACTGATTATCCGTCGCTATTTTAAATTGTAAATAAAATAAATAAATAGATAAATAAATACTTAAAAGAAGAAGAATAGGGAATTAAACTCAAAGAAAGAAAAAACGCAGGAAAGACTGAAGATAGAAAATGAAAGAGGGAGGGACCGCGTGCGGAGAGGAAGGGGCGACCATCACCAGCGCCGGCGACAGACGACTGGGGAAGCGGAGACGGTCCTCCGCCACCGGCGACAGGCGGCGCCGAGCTAGCGCTGCCTCCTTCCCCGCCGAGCTTGTCGTCTGCTCCTGCTTCGCGAGAGGGAAGCCAAAGATTCTCTCGCCTTTTTCGGTCAGATCCGGCGTCAGACGGGGACATGAGCCACATCACCGGGTTTCTGAAGGTGAGGCGTTCATCCTTATACCCACCGATCGTCCCCACTCGTTATCGACGATGAGATCGGAGTTATGGAAGAGTGGCTTTTCGGCGTAGATCCCGATCAAATGGTGTGGCTTTTTGGCGCGTGATGTCGGGCGGGAGGTCACTGACGTCTTGGGCTTCGAGTCGGCAGTGGCGGTGTCTCCCCTGTGATTCTCCGACGACCGTTGACCGGCAGACAGATTTGAATGTCGTTGAAAATGGTATGTGCACTTCAGTTTCTGCTCTTTAAATTGTTTTATTTTATTGGATTTGCCATTTTCTTTTGTTGATTTGTTCATTTAGTATTAAACAGATGAATCCCTTGTATTGTTACTTAGAAATATGGACTTTTTATTTGTTTTAGATTTGTTCATTTGGTATTAAACAGTGAAGAAAGTTTTCTCATTTTCTTTCTTTGTGTTTGGTTTCCGATATTTTGGCATTTGGAATTTCTGTAAGATTTTTGAATCTAGTTATTCACTTTTACTGGCTTTGGTTAAACTAATCACTTCACTAATTGTTATTCTTCGTTTGATTTGTGTTACTGATATGTGCATTTGCTTTGTCTGTGTGTAATGTGCTTGCAGGAGCAGGCTGGTGTTTGCCTGTGCCACATCTAGTTCTTAATATATTTTTTTTTCTCTAATAGTTTTTATCTGTCAAAACAACAATTGAATATTGATATGAAGTCTAGATATGTGCTTTTAGTTGTTAGAGTGTGTCATTCTATCTAAGTTTTGGAGTTCCTTATATCATGATTTCCGTTACTGGTGAAATTGGGATTGTTAATAAATTCTGTGCCTTTGTCCTAAACCAGAATGAGGCTGGGGGAAAAAATAAGATGGGATGTTAAATGTACATATTGTCTAGAATGGGATGTCTTAGAGATATGCAAACTGAGTTATATTCATGCCTGGAATTCTCATTGTTCATACTTTCAATTTGAATTTCTGTGATATTTTGCTCAATCAATCATTAATACTTGTGAAACCAAATGATTAGGGTCCTGATGACTGATATTATGATTTGCTAAGTAAGATGCTCTCATGGTAAACATTGATGCAGCATTAGGAGAATAAGAGTAGCTATTAGTATTTTTATTTTTACATAACCTGCAATTTGGTTGCTGAAAGGCGTCTAAGAAAAGAAAATGATAGTAGACATAAATGGAGAAGGCTCTTGTTGGATAGTTCTGAGCGCACAACTGGCTTTTCAGAAAATTATTTACTATTGTCTTAATTTTTAATGGTTGAATGTTATCATAATTTTCTATCTTCTCCAATTCAATATAAGTGGTGACGAATTGCAGGAATTCCATTTGGGTCTGTCAATCTTTTGCTCTCTATATTTATCTCAGTTTACTTATTTTGTGATGTTAAATACAGCATCTTACTGCTTTAATTTTATTTTATTTGCTATTTATTATTAACTTTAAATTTTATTTTATTTGCTATTTGTTATTAACTTTAATTTTATTTTTTCTCATAATTTATAAATTAGGTGGTTCGTGAAGAAATTAAAGGTTCAAAATGGTGGCATTCCGTTGATTTTTCAAGATTTTATAATATGTTTTTTTTGTTGTAATTTTTAAATATTTTATGATTGTGGAAATGAGTGTTTGTATTATTTAATATGGTTTTAATTATATGTAAATTAATTTTTAATTTTATTTGGGTATTTTGAGTGTATGATATTATATTTTTTAAATTAATAGTATTGTTAATAATATTGTATAATTATTATTTACATAAATAAAATTTTTGATCTAATAATAATAATAAAAAAATTAAATTTAAAATAATAAAAAATTAAATTCGGAATAATAAAAAAAAAAATTAATATTTTTAGCGACGGAATAGCGATGGCTTTTCCGTCGCTAATATATTTTTAATACTAATTTAGGAGGTTATTTAGCGACTAAAATTTTATATTTAGCGACGGAATTTTCCGTCGCTATTTTTAGCGACGATTTTTCGTTTTAGTCGCAAATTGCTTGCGACGGCTCCAATAGCGACTGTTAGTCGTGGCGTCGCTAAATGAAATTAGCGACGGAATCTTCCGTCGCTAATTTGCTTTTTTTTTTTTGTAGTGAAAAGTGACAGATAATAAGGAATGGATGGAATAATATTTTTATAATTTTCGTTTCGAAAGATTTGCAATAATTAAGGTGTGATTAAACTAACTTTTAGAATAATCCTAACTAAATTTATTTGACTTTTAAAAAGACATAAATTCAAGTGTAATTAATTAATAATAATTATATATAGTGTCCATTATTAGGTATGTTTTTGAATTCTCAAAAATCCCCTTTCACACCCCAATTGGTATAATGAAATGATTGTGAATGTAAAATGTGTCCTCCTTCTAATTTAAATCATATATCTATATATCCAAGTCTTCTAATTTGATTATTTTTATTTTCTACATATATTAATACCTTAGCTACTACACGGTTCACACAAAAAATATATATTATTATTATTATTATTATTATTATTATTCCTATGTGCAAACGGAGAGAAACCAGAAACAATTGTCAAGTATTTAATTTCTGAAAATTGACACCAAGTGTTGATACTTGTCTTCGGTTACTGTGTCAGAAAATTAAGAAACCAACGAAACATAAATAAGAGATAGTATTGTCTGAAACCAAAAATCTAAACCTATCAACTAAGTTCTAACTACTCTAATTTTGTATCATGCCAATAATTCAATAATATATCTTATTTTTTTGTTTTCAATAACATAAAATACTTTAAATCATCCATAATACAATGCCACACTTAGATGTATCTTCTCATTTCAAAGTGACTGCTCTACGTACCCTCAAATCAATTTTGCTAATTAATATTGTCTTCTATTATCCATAAATTATTGGACGGATTAAGGGTTATTTGAACAAAATAACAAATACTACTTATCTGGATGGAATTAATGACAAAAATTGTGAATTCAACTCATTATATTTTTACTTATATGTAAAGTAATTATTATTTTTTGGTTCATAAATATTTATAAAATTTAAGATATGGAAATAGGATGTGGGGACCACTTAACTTAGCCTACTGGATCTTGTTATTGCCACGCTGTCCATCTTATCGTATAGCTTTCAATTCAAGACGTTGTTTTTGGCTTTATTTTGTGGTGGTCCTTAAATATTATTAATTTTCTTCATTAAATCTTGATCTATATTTTTATGTATAAATGGAATTAAGCAATATTCATAAAAAAAAAAAAAAAAATAAGAAAAGACACTTCCATTTCCTCCTTCACTTCCTTCCATATTACATTATAAAGCAATTAAGTTAATGAGAAAGATGTAAAACTCATGAAAAAGAAAATCCAAAGATGTCAACGCTGAGAGAGTTTATAAATTTAGGGTACAGAAATGAGAAGAGGCATGAATGTGGTTGTAAATTGTAGTTGCTCTCACACCCCACCACCCTATCATCACTTCACATTATTATTATTGTTATTTTTTAATTGGTCAACCCAACTTGGCTTTTTAGGCTTTGGATTTCATACATTTCTTTTTTTTTTTTTTTTTTAATTCCAATGTTCAAGGATCAGATGGCTAAGATTCTCCTCATCAACTCCTACTTCTATATATGTTTTGTGATCTTTACAGTCCGTACTCTCTGCATGTGCTGAAAGTGACAACACAACCCTAGCTAAAAACATAATCCTAAATCAACTACGTTATTGATACTCTGGTTGTTTTTCATTTTGATTATGATATGATATGGTGGGTAAATGAGGTAGGAGTAGTTCTTAATCATCATTTACTTAAGTGGTTAGATTTCATAGTTACAACATTATCTGTTTGCCTTTCTCTCTCTAAATTTAAATCTACTTGATTTACTCATTCTCATCCTATTTTACTTACCTGTAGGGTCATTTCATTTCACAACTTACACCTTTCCAAACAAAAACAAACTTCTCTCTTCTTCTTCCTTCCCAAACTAAACCAAATGGACAGCCCACAGTTCCTCCTTTCTCCATGCAGCTCTGCAAGAAGAAGCAGCGTTTCTACTTCCCCTGAATTCGAGTTCTGGATGCTCAGAAACCCTTCTTTTCCTCAACCCAATCTTCTCTCCGCCGATGAACTCTTTGTCGATGGTGTTCTCCTCCCTCTCCACTTACTCCGCCCTCACCCACCGGATCCCCAACCTCAACCCGCTCCCCAAATATCATCCAACTCTATCCCTTTGACCTCTTCTAAAAGATGGAAAGATATATTCAAGAAAGCTGACAAAAAACCTGCAACCACTAAAACTCAAGAAGATAAAGATAGAGATAAAGACAAGGATAAAAAGAGAGACAAAAAGAGTCAACCCGGAGCTACTTCAGCCGAGTTGAATATCAATATCTGGCCTTTTTCACGCAGTAGATCCGCTGGGAACAGTGGAGCCCGACCAAGGATGTTTCCTGGAACCCGGAAGGCCAGTAGTGCCCCATGTTCTCGGAGTAATTCAGGTGGAGAGTCCAAATCAAGGAAGTGGCCGAGTAGCCCGAGTCGGGCCGGTGTACATCTGGGTCGAAGCAGCCCAGTTTGGCAGGCTCGGCGTGGCGGTGGAGGTTCAGCCCCTAAGAATGGTTATAATTACAGTGAGGCTGTTGGGATTCGGAGCAATGAGAAATTAGCGAGTAAAAAAGAAGCTGCAGAATCTCATCGGAGTAAAATAACGGCCACCGGAAGCAATGGTAAGAGCAAAGTAGTGAACTTGAATGTGCCTATGTGTGTGGGTTACAGACAGCATTTAAGTTGTAGAAGTGGTGGTGGTGGTGGCAGAAACAGCGTCAATAGCACCGCCACTAATGTTGGAAGTGGTGGTAATATTTTCAATTTGCGTAGCCTCTTCACAAAAAAGGTTTATTGAGTAATAATATAAATTAATTAACCCTCTAATTTTTATAATTTAATTTTCATTCTGATGCATTTTCTTGCTTACTTTTGTTCTGTAAACAAGTGAACTAGTTGGTTTAATTGCTTAAATTGAAGGTTACATGTAATTAAGTAAAAGAGAAGAAAAAGATAGCTTTTCCTATATATTTTTTGTTGCCTTTTCCTTTATGTTGATGTATATAATGGTCGGATATACAGTTTTTGGTAACTCAGGCTATTGTACAGTTTATTTATGCTAAGTATCAGAACATGAAATTGCGATAAATTTATGATATTGGTTTCCAAGTTTGGCATTCAACTTTAATTTGATAAAGCATCAGAATATCAAATGAATGGAGATTGTCGAATTACAAAGGCGCACCCAATTCTCACGTATTCACTACTTACTTACAAAGAACAACGACAACAACAACTTGCCGTCTACTGGGCTTCATTGGGTTTTGTAATCATGTCCGCCCTCAATATTGACTTTATTTCTTTTTCTAATGGCTTAACCCAATACCCCTTCATAACACCAGGATTTGCCCAACTCTTCTTCTTGTCTAAAAATCAAAATACCCTTTTGATTTTTTTATAAAAATACTTTTAAGGGCTAGTTTTACAAAATTTATGAAAATAAAATTTTTAATTGATAAAATTTATATTTTAAAAAATTGCATCTCAAAATATAAATAACTATTTGACAAATAAAATTTAAAATGACTTATAAATTCAAAAATATTTGTCATCTCTGGTAAATGATACAATTAAAAATATCTTTTTAAAATAAAAAAACAAAAAATAACATATATAAATTTTAATATATTATATTCATAATGTCACTAAAAAAATAATAATTATACCCACTTATTTGCACTTTTTTTTTATTTCACTAAACTATTGTAATCATATATTTTCATATATAATTAAATAAAAATAAATATAACTTAAAAAATTAAAAAATATATATTATTTTTATAATTTATCATAAATATTATTTTGAATGATAAAGAAAAATAATAGTAAAATCATTTTTATCTCAGATAATTTTGGGTGGTAGGATAAAAGAAGAGAAAAAAACTTTTTATATTAGATATTATTGTTATTATGAAATAAAATAAGGAGTATTTTTGTATAAAAAAAATATTAAATCAACTAACTTTAAAAGTTAAAATTCAGTTTTTCCAAAAAAAAATTAATTTGGAGGTTTTTCTAATAATTTTTTTTTTACTTTTCGCAAAATTGATTTTTTTTAAATTAGCATTTACCGAATATATGTTTTTATCTTACAATCAGCTTTTTATCATTTTAAAGTAATGCCAAACGTGTTCTAAATTAATAAAGAAAAAGTAATTTTAAAAAGAAAATAAATTGTAAAATGCATATTTTGTAGTTTTTTTTTTCACTTTATATCGTGTTTCTCCGTAACGGTTCAATAATTAATTATATAATACTTATAATAATTATTTTAATATTTAGTTGGATGAATAACTCCGTAACCCTAACTATGAGTTGCTTTTTGGATGAGTATAATTTATTATAAAATTGATTGTACACAGATTTGGTAAAAAATAAATACTGTAACTACATTTTTTTTATAAAAAAAAAAAAAAAAATGAAAATTTAAAAACTAATCGAGACAGGGCGGTTGAGGGATACACAACCATGGCCACTTTGGGCCGACTAGTTCGCGCGTGGCGTGTAACAGCCAATCTCAAAGCCCTAAACCCTTCGCTCCTCCGCTCTAACACCTTCTTCCGCCGTCTCCATCACCGTAAGCTTCTCTCTGTTTATTTCTTTCGTTTGTAAATATTTGAACTGAATTACTAGTTCTGTATGCCAATTGTCGATATGGATGATTATTCTCGTACATATAATAAAGCTACACGATGAACGATAATTGATTCGCTGTATGTGCATTTATTGTTATGATTGGGGAATGCAGGGCCCTATGATCACCAAATTCACCGGCCATTGTTGCTGCCTTGTGCTAATGCTGCGAACTCTGTGCTTCCAGCGGTTTTGGCTGGTTTATTTGGAGCTGGAACGATACAAGTAGCCTATTCAGATAATGATCAGGTCTTCCATGCAAATCAACAATTAATTAACCGAGTTTCTATTTTAGCTAGCGCTGTTTTCTATTTCCATTATAACTAAGCTTTCTGCAGCCTGCTCCTAAACTTTCGTTACCCTCAGAATCTCCTTCGAATTATAAGGATCTACAGGAGATTGCCAGTGAAGTGAAACGGCGACTTGAAGACTTGGTTAAAAGTAAAGGAATGAATCATGGCTTTTACCCCCGTTTTACAGTGGCCGTCAAGGGTCAAAAGGTTATTACACTCTCTTTATGATATGCTAATCTTCTTTAGAAAGATAATGGTAACAATCTATAACAAGCATGCTTTGTTTTTCATAGTTTGCATGTGTTAGTGTGTTGGCACATTCTGAATATTAATAGCGATAACTGTTTTGTATTACTTGAGACGTTGGTTTTTTTTGGCTGTTTATCAATAACCAATCTTATGTCGACTACTGAAGCTTTGCTGACTGTAGTATGCTATGTCATAGGTCACCATCAAGTTTCAAATTGAGCCTACATGTGATGTTCCGCAGTTGATCGCCGTCCTGGTTTCAAATCTTGGACTGAAGGTTGATGAACGTGGTGGTGGTTCAGACATGCTTTTGCGTGCTTGGGACAGGTTCAGTGATTTTAAGTTTTCATTGTCTTTCAAGATGTTCTAAGAGCATTTAGTGTTGATTTCTATGTTTTATTGTTTTTCATTAATTGCTTCGATTGTGCTAATGCCCATGTGTTTCTCATGAATACCAGTGCAGTTGCCTGGCAACTTACACTTAGTCGTCCAGAAAAACAGAAGGATGCTGCTCAAGATAATGAGCACTCTGAGGATACAAATACACCTGTTAGAGATCTGTGTGTGCTCTTATTTCGTTCGCTCATTAGCAATGATAAACCGGTTAGTTCATTTCTGGAATTCAATTGCTTTTTTGTGTTAGAAAATACTGCTTCCATACATATCAAACTTATTGCAGGAAATTGAGTTTATAAAGAGTGGGGGATTCAGCTTGACAGAACTTGATGCTATAGTCTCTGTTTTACAATTAGCAAGAGGCAAAATTAGGACTTCAAAAAGAAAGCCAGGGGAAGGGGCTGCTCAAATGCCATCTGCAGAAAAATCAGTCACCGCACTGGAGTCCATGGGAGTAAGAATATATGGACTTGATGGTGCAATTTTAAGTTCTTCAAACACTGACATATCTTGGGACGATATTGCTGGGTATGATCAGCAAAAACGGTAAGCAACTTGGCAAATCTTTTATTATTGAACAGTGGTCTAATTTAGTTTGCCTTAGGTTTGTTTCAGTGCTTTTCAAACTTGGGGGTTATAATGTACTGAATGGGCATTGAAGCAAAATGTTTGAAGATATGCCATATGGAATGCGTATTTTTTTCTGCTTAAGACCCCAAATTTGATGCAACCTCAATCTATTATATATGCGTAGCAGTTACTGATGTCCAAAAGTACTTAGATCAATATAATCTTGGTGACGCTTCTTAGTTCACCTCCTTTCCACTCAACATGTTCTTGGTTATATGGTCTCTTCTGCAAATATTGGGCAAACCCTATATTTCCAAAAGGTGCAACTTTATATATTGGGCTGAATTGTTCATTATTCATAACAAGCTAGGAAGTTGATCAATTTTCTATATGAGCCAGAAGAAACAACTTCTGTTCATTTTGCTGCGTGATTTCAACATATATCTCAATACAGAAGTCCATACACATGGCTAGCACAGAATACTTACTAGCATGTATCATCACATATTTGGTGTGTCTATAGTGCTTAGGCATCTGGCTACAGGCATGATATGGCTTGTTGATACTTTCTGAACTTGGCCTTTGTCCAGAGAAATAGAAGATAGCATACTATTAGCTCTTCAAAGTCCTGCCACATATGATGATATTGCTCGTGGTACTCGGCAAAAGTTCGAGTCAAATAGACCTCGAGCAGTTCTTTTTGAAGGTCCACCAGGTTTGTTTTCTATGCTGGATACCAAAAATCTATGTTGCTGAAATTGCAATTCATTTTTAAATTATTCTTGGTTTAAGAATAATTTATAACCAGCTTCAAATTTTTTTTTAAAAAAAAAAAAAAATTGTCAAAGGGAATCCAAAATATAGAGATTGCACAAAAGTAGGGTATACATTTAATATACCTGCCTGTCGACCTTAATTTTTCAGTTATTAGTGTTCTACATAAACTGCGATTCTCTATTATGGGCTTCTCTGAGGGTTGACGTCATATCAAATGAATGAGTTTAACTCTATGGCATGATAGGTTGACTTTGTGAATCACATGGTAATAAAAAGAGATGTCACCTATTCTGAGGTTTTGCTTCTGAGTTCAATATTAAGACCATGAATGATAAAATCTGATATTATACTTACCTCTGAATTTAAGTTCTCCAAATACATACATACATACATACATATAAATTTGATTTTATCTACCAAACAAGAAACATAATATTCTACTTTTGAAAGATGACTCCATTTTCCTTTTCTGGAGTGACTCACAACATGGTCTTATTGTTATCCTATATCTAATGATTTTGTTTTGTGCAATTCTATACTGTGGAGGTAGCTCTTCTTAGATGATAAGTAGGCAGTGTTACTTATAATTCATGATCAATCCAGGCACAGGGAAGACATCTTGTGCGCGAGTTATTGCTAATCAAGCGGTGAGCCATTAGCTTACTACGAGACAATTTCAGTTGTTTTTATTTAATCCTCATATTGATATCTTTTTCTCTATCATTTTCATTTTATTCTCAAAGTATTAGTTTAATCTGTATATTTCTCATTGTTTAAATGATTGGATAGTGAAGCTTGATTATGAATCTTTAATTTTTTGAGGACTTTGATTTGAGTGTCCTTAAGAACGTGATGATCTTTTGACCAGTATTCCTCTCTCTCTCTCTCACCACCCACCCACCCACCCACCCACCCACCCACACACACACACACACACCTACACACACAATCATACACAAAAGACATGTATTTTGCTAAATCCCTGCTTCAGTAGCAAATATGCCAGATGCGTGTCCGGGAATTTCTTACCTTTGTCAAAAGCCAAGCATAAATTAGATTTTCATTTCTGCCTTGACAGGGTGTCCCGTTGCTATATGTGCCACTGGAGGTAGTCGTGTCAAAGTACTATGGAGAAAGTGAACAGTTGTTAGGAAAAGTTTTTACACTTGCTAATGAGCTTCCTAATGGCGCTATCATATTTCTAGACGAGGTAATAGTCTAACAAGCTATAAGCAAGCTAAGGCTCATTTGATGGAGCTTTCCTACTGTTCTATGTTTTCTTATTGAGTACCTTCTCTAACTGCCAGTACAGTACAATCTGTGTAACTCAAATAACAATATAGCTTCTCTCTCGTGTTTCAACATCTTGGCAGGTGGATTCTTTTGCTATTGCTCGTGATAGTGAAATGCATGAAGCCACACGTAGAATTTTGTCAGTTTTATTGAGACAGGTAATGATGGATTTCAAATTTCAGCCTTTCATCATCTGCCAATAGTTAGATAATGTTATTCGGCTTATCATCCATGGTACTTGTTGCTATATCTATGCGTTATAATGTCCACCTCTCGGAGACAGTGTGCAAAACTCTGCATGATATAATTAAAACAATGATTAATATGTCATTATGGCCCAAAGCACTTGAAAGCCTATAGTACAAGCCTTACTATTTAATTCCTCATGTCAAGTAACTCTTCCTGACCCAATTGCAAAAAGCTCCAAGCTCTTTTGGTCTTGTGCACCATTAAAGCGTTGTTTGTATCCTAAATCTTTTGTTTGAGTAGGCATTCAGAGAGGTCTTTATATTCTTGTTCCATGACTAATACATAAGAAAGTTTCTATCTGAAAATAAAAATGTGTACATGACATTAACTGAGGCAGTGATATGTTTTGATCGTGTTTGCAGATTGATGGATTTGAAAAGGAGAAGAAAGTGGTTGTCGTTGCTGCAACAAATAGAAAGCAAGACCTTGATCCCGCTCTAGTCAGGTATGTTAAGTAAATTTTTCCCCATTCGAGTGATAAAAACTTTGCTGAGTATATTATTTTCTTACGCATTCAACCTTTGTTATCAGCCGGTTTGATGCAATGATTACATTCGGTCTTCCCGATCAACACAACCGCCAGAAAATTATAGCCCAATACGCAAAGCACCTAACACAGTCTGATACAGAGGAATTTGCTAGAGTCACAGAAGAGTAAGTTCGAAATGTTTCTGACAAGTCTGATTCTTCACCGTCTGTTATCATAAAGATCTATGAGAGATATTTTAGCTCCTCATTATATGTTTAATAGTTTGGATCAAACTCAATGAACGTGGATATGAAATCGGGGATGCAATGATTAAATATAGCATTAGAATGCAGAGTTATGTTGAGATTATTATTTGCTTGACCCAATATAAGGTGGCTTGTAGATTACTAATCTTGCTTGTTACTTGTGCTTTGGCATTTCCTGTGCTCAAGTATGTCTGGCAGGGATATAAGGGATGTGTGTCAACAAGCTGAACGGTCATGGGCGTCGAAGGTAACTATCTCATTTATAAATTTGTAAATTCTGGGGTGTTGTTACAAGCCTTTGTTGGTGGTCTGTGTAGATTATTCGAGGACAAGTAGAGAAAGATGGAGAAGGAACGTGTCTTCCTCCTTTGTCTGAATATGTGGAGAGTGCAATGAACCGGCGAAGGGCTTTGCTAAGCATTGCAGAAGAAAGAAGTCGAGGCTTGAATCCCCGCAAGAGCAGAGGACAATTGGAGATGTTATGATCCTGGGTTGGTTTCTGTCAGATTGAACCAAAGGCCAGTACGGACCGTCGAGCACAATCCTCATTGGCATATTATTATGTTCTGGAGAAGTATAGAGTACAGAGCTTAAGAAGCAAACCCATGTTATACACAATAGTCAATACATTTATGCGTGAGCCACTTGTAAAACTTTATATTTTTAGAATTCATATGATATGGGTAACTGGCTGCCATAATCTTCACACTCTTCATTGTTTTCTCTAAGCAATTCCTGAAATGTCTACTATAAATAGCATGTATTCGGCAAAAACACAATCCCAGTTATGGTTACTGACCTCAAAAGAGAAAATTGCACTGTAGCAAACATAGCAGCAAAGCTCTTCGAGAAATGGCTGATTGATCTTCGTCTTCTTCATTTCGCTTCCGCTTCCTTCTCGACTCCTTCCCAGCAACAATCGTTGCCATCTGCAACTCAGTTGCTAACATCATCCGAGTCAACTCACACTCCAATTCCATCCTCCTCTTCTCCGCCTCCCACCGCAAGCTCTGCCTTACTCTCATCATCTCCGTCTCCACCAGCTCTATTCTCGCCAGAGAATCCGAGAACACTCGCAAGCTCGCCGCCAGATCCTCGATTCGCAGCGAATCGCAGTTATGGGAGTCTGAACTCGGTGGAGTATTAGAATCTTCGTTGTCGAGGTTATGGTTGTCTGGCGTGCGTTCATCGGATAAGATTCCGGCATCACAGGCGAACTTCAGACAGTTCTCGTCGATGCTGGTCGTCATGTTTTTTGATTGCAATGCTTAGAGAGAACGCACCATTAAAGTGGACACAGGAGAGCTTCAAGCCTTCAACATGCTGCGATGACAGGTGTTAGCCATTTGTCTGCTTCCCCGCCATCTGGAAGCCCATGGGGCCTGATTCATTCCAGAAATTCATGGGTAATTTGAGCCCAATTGCAATGTTGGTCCTGAAAAAAAGGTTTCCTTTCAATGTTTGCTCAAATATTAGATCTCTTTCCATAATGAATAAAACATAGATGAATCAACCAATTAAGATGATTAATTCATAAATCATAATTTCTGCAAAGGAGGTGTCTAATAATATAATTTTATTAGAATTATGTTACTATTAATTAAAAATAATTAGTCAATTTTGGTTGTTCTCAGATAACTTGCTTTGATCGAAATTTCAGTGCTATGAGAATGATATTCCCAATTCAGAATAGTCATATTTCTAAGGCAGTTTTCAGGGCCTTGGATTCTTTACTCATTGCTTTCTTTATTCATTGTATCACAGCAGTTATACAGTAAAGGAATTTTCTATAATCAAATTAATTAAGCACTAATAAAAGGACGTAATCTGATAAGGCAGAGAAGTCTTAAATAACAAAGCTGTACTGTACCAGTAAGATAAGAATAATAAATTCACGCGCTTTTTCAGAGCGTCTGATATATATTTCATCATAAACTACTAAGGAAAAAAAAATTAAAAAAAAAAACTCGCGCACACGCACACACCGCCAGAACGACCATCGCTTCTCTCTCTTCTCTTGGTATTCAGGCTTTGAATTCAATCAAAGGAATCCAATGGCTTCGCGGGACAAGAAACCGGCTAAGCCCTCCAGCAGTCGTGCCGGCGGTATCCGCACCCTTTCAGATCTGAACCGGCGTTCCGGTCCCGACTCCGATAGCGACGATGATGCTCCTCAAGAGTACTATACTGGTGGCGAGAAGAGGTCTTACTTTTTCTATCTCTGTTCTCAATTTTTATCCGCTAATTAAATATGTATCCGCTCAATTGCTTAGATACGTTTAAATTTCGTAACTTTGTATATATTTGAATACCAATTATTCACTTCTTTTTCTATTGTCGGATTTCATTGATCGTTAGCTAAAGTATTGACGGGAAGGAAAGGTAATATACAACCGGGATGATGAACTGTTTAATTTTGTTGTAGTGGCGTTTGACCTGATTGACGTTGATAAAGTTTGAGGCTTGTGATGTTTTTTAATTTGATTCGAGAACTTAAGAACTGTAATTTCGCCAGAGGACGATATATTTGAAGTCGAGCTTAATTTTGAATATGTATGTGCCACATACATGAGCTGAAAATTGCTTAGCAAGCTGGAGCATGTAGTGTTCGAGGATTAGCTGATGAGGTAGAGGTATTTCACTAAGAATTTGTGTTTTTTCTGGAACTTTGGACGGACTTGGCGAAGAAGTTATCAAAATTATGATGTTACAAATAAATGGTTCAAAAATTATGAATTTGAGCTAGGTAGCCTGCTATCTAAGCATTGATTTAGGGGACACTTTGGAAGAAGTCAAAGGGGGTCGTAGGAAGGTGCCATGAGATTACTGTGTGCTTCTTGAAAATTGGCAACTACCACTTCTTGATGGTGGGAACTATCTTAGTAATTATTATATGGGATTAAACATCTGCATTCCATGTTTAAACTAATATGTAAAGAGGGGATTAAAGGTTACGGAAGAATACATGCATCATCATGTGTCAAATAAACGTCTCACAAGAGTTAGTTATAAACACATTATGCTGCAATCATAGCTGGCTATAGGAGCAAGTACACTTTATGTTAATTCATAGGACTGGATGCATTTCTGCTGGTAAATTTTGTTGTTCAGTATTCATAGCTTTGTCTTTGTCTTAATCAATTGCAGTTGACCTCCATATGTTTTCATTGCTAAAATAACATTTTTTAAACAATTTATAATTTTACTAGCAACCTGCAAACTAACCAAGGTTCCTCCAGAGGCTCTCTTCTTTCTTTTTGGAAATGTAAAGCCATGTGTATAAATGTTCTCAATTCAGACAGTTTCATGAGAACTTTTCTCTCATGAAAATGAACAAGGAACTCAGTTGTATTATCACTGGTTCTTTAGTGCGGAAGTAAGGCTTGTATTATTAAGCTAATCATATTTTTGTTGATGATGGATGGGACAATACTTTTGGCATCAAGCATCAAACAATGACTGCATTTACCTGGACGTATGATACATGTTTGAGTGCATTAGCTACATCTTATTTACCTCCCAATCTTTGTAACATGCCCATGGGAGGCCATATATTCTTCCAAATACTATCATCTAGAATTCTTTTTCTCTTTGATGACCTTGAGCGTTCTTTCGTTTGCTTGCAATATGAGGCTCACTTATTGACATGCTTACATTTTTCATTGCAGTGGCATGCTTGTTCAAGACCCTTCAAAGGGGAATGATGTGGATGCGATTTTCAATCAAGCTAGGCAACTGGGAGCAGTTGAAGGTCCACTTGATAATCTTCGACCATCTTCAAGCTCTAGAAGTTTCAGTGGAACTGGTAGATTACTCTCAGGGGAAATGGTACCATCTGCTCCTCAGCAACCTGAGGCTGTTGTTCACAATATTGTTTTCTGGACCAATGGTTTCACAGTAAATGACGGCCCTTTGAGGAGGTTGGATGATCCAGAAAATGCATCTTTCTTAGAGGTAATAGCTATGTAGGTTTCACTAAGATGAAGAAATGCGTATTAAGGAAGAAAGGAAACAAAATCAGAATCTCAACTGGTTAGGTTGTAGCAGGTGACATCGGTATCTTGTTAGTAGATCGTGAATAATGCATCATTCTTCTGTATTACTCACTACATAACCAGCTTAACTTACAAAGGAGTGATGGGTTACTGTTTCTTTATTTGTCATGTCTTTCCTTTTACTGTATCTTTAGTTCTCCTTTAGCATATTAGTATTAATATTGTATCGCTATGTCTCAATTACAGAGTATTAGAAAGTCTGAGTGCCCTAAGGAGCTTGAGCCTGCAGATAGAAGGTCTTCAATTCATGTCAATTTGATTAGAAGGGATGAGCAATGTCCAGTAAGTTGTCGTTTATTTTGTGTATTTAGTTGCTTGTGTATACAAGTATGGTGGCCAATAAAGACTCATCAAATTGATGCCTTTTTTTGGGGACTTTTTTCTTTTTTTTTTTCATTCGAGTTAAACGCATAATTCAAGATACATTTGGAAGACGATATTAGAGCTGCACCAAACCTCGTCTTGTCTTGTTTTTTATATTTGCAGGAACCAGAGAAGCAGCGCCATGTTCCTTTCCAGGGTGTGGGGAGAACTCTAGGTAGCAGCAGTACTACTGCAGCAACTGAACCAACTGTTGATTTAAATCCTCTTAACACAGTGCCAGCCCCTGCCATGGGTCTGGTTGTGGATGAAATGCTGCCATCAACTTCAATTCAGCTTAGGTTGGCAGATGGAACCCGAATGATCACCCACTTCAATCACCACCACACTGTGAACGACATTCGATCTTTCATTGATGCATCTAGACCTGGAGGTGCTCAGAATTATCAGCTGCAGCTGATGGGATTTCCACCCAAGCTTCTGACTGATCCGACTCAAACAATAGAGCAAGCAGGGCTTGCCAATTCAGTTGTTATTCAGAAATTCTAGCCTAGCTGAAACAAAGGTTGTGAAACTTTGTTCAGCCATTACTAGCCTGCTGAATGTATGAAGCAAAACCATTTTTATAGACATATGGACCTCATTAGTCGCTATCCAATGCCTAAATATTAAAGCAGCAGGGATTTTGTAGCTGGTTGCGTGCTTATTGGAATCGAATTTTGTGATATGAATGCATTTGTGAACATTATGTTTCCAAAATTGTATATACTTTGCATCTTTTGGCATTTCTAATTTGTGATTTCATATGAAGTGTTATGCTCTTAATATTAATTAGGTAACGATGTCTAAATCTGATTTGTAATGGTGAATGTGATTGTTATTATTTTCAATCTAATTGTTCTGGGATTTTAGATATTGAGATGAGGCCCACATCTTGGTAATCTAACACGAAGGGGGACGTGCAACCATTTATGGGCTTCAGCCACTGGTTATTTAATATTCCCACAATGTGATAAAAAAGAAAGGTACCTGGATGCAGTGCAGTTAGGTAAAATTGGTATTCGTATAACCTTTTTAATTTGGCTGCTGATTCAGAAATACCTATTTTACCCAAACCAAAAACCCTACCAATTCAATTCTATATATGAAATTTTCAATTCATTTTTTCCCCACTTGAACTGAACAATATTTATATTTTTCTGCAAACACAATAGTTCAAAGAGTTTAAGCAAAACCAGAAAATAAGCATAATTTAAGAATAAAAGTATGTTTTCTTATGTTCAGATTAAGTTGAGGTTGTAAATCTGGGGGAGGCATCTAAATAGTTTGATCTTAGTGATAGTGGCATAGATTTGATACTAATAAAAAGCTTATTTTGTCGGCCGAAAGAACAAAATACACCCAAAACCCATGCGTATGTGCAACGCAACCCACGTAACAGATCCAACCCAAAACCTTGACAGCAAATTAAAAAACAGAGTAAATAGGAGTCATTTCAAAGGAACACTCACTATTAAGAAGCTTAATTATAGGCTCTTCTTCTTTCAATGCAACATTAATCTATTTTTTCCTTTCAATTCTCATCCAATTACATCGTCAAATTATAAAACATGATTTTAAAAAATAATTGTAACTTGAAACATACATTTAAATTTGACTAAACACTTCATTTTTATAATAAATTCGTCATAACAAAAATAATAATAATAAGCTTTAAATTATTAGCCTAAATCTAGAAGTTGACGACAGCTTAAGTTCATGATAATAGTATCCTTCCAATTACTAATTAGAGCTTAATTTCCTTTGCCAACTGTATATATTATGGTTAAGTTGACGCTGTCAAAATCATTAGTAGTTTCCTTTAATTAACATTTTTTTTTTAATGTCTAAACCCACTAATTATTTATCTTTGCTTCCCTTGACCACCCCCAAATAAAGTGCATCTTATAAGCTACTATTATCATCAATTTATCTAATTAAAACTGATTATTGTTAAAGAGAAGAGACCCACTTTCAAATTTTGCTTTTTTCTCTTTTCCTTTTTCAGTTAATGATAAGGAGAGCAAGTATAATTAAAAATTTAAAAAAAATCAAAAGCAGTAAAGTTGAATTTAGACCTAAATTATTGATTTTCCTATTCCAATACATCAATCCATGCACCCCATTTGATTAATGGACCCCATCTAAACATAGTTACAAAATTAACCATTTTTTACTAGTTATGTCACAATCCATTTTGCTGAATTTTGAAAGTTATTATGAATCAATTCAATTCAAACATTTAAACTATTTTGCAATTTCGAACAAAATAGAAGATAGGAACAAGAAATCGTTTGTAGTTTTGTATTTTGCATATCTCAAGAAATAAGAATCAATGCCTTTGGGACCTGTTAGTATTCAGAGCAACCAAAGAACCATCAGAATAACAGTAAGTTAAAATACAAACAAGAAGGCTGTCCTTTTTAGGATCATCACAAGAAGCCAAAACCTGTATTATATTATGTGATCAATTTATTTATATTTTACAATTACATACATACAGAATTCATGATTTAACTTATCACTTACATTACATGTCAATGCAAAATCATTTACTAAAATGGGACACAAAGACTATAATTAATTCATGGAGTGGACCACATTCAATTTCATTGCCCTCTCTCCTCCTTTTAATTCTCAAATTACTTGTTGCGTCCTTTGTGAGCGACAAACATTAAAATATTTTAATTCCACCACGTCTTAGAATGTCAATATTATACTACTACCCATCTCATTTATTTCAGATTTTCTCATACTTAACAATACTATGAAATCTTTTGCTAGTTAGCTGTTTAAGTGTCTAATTGAAACGGGAGAAGTTTAAGGGTTAGTTTCATTTTACATCACTCCATTTATCAGATAATAACTATAAAATAACATAAATTAGTGCATAGATTATCTATTTATATATTGATGTGAACTGCCAAGTATCAATTTCGAAAATATCTAAAATTTATGTGACATGACATTTTAGATTTCTTATAAAATTAAAGTGTTTTTTGAATAAAATGAAAAATTTACGTAATTAAGATATGTTTTTATTAGAAAAAAAATATTGCCACTTAGTTTCTAATAATTAGGATATAAATTATGTGACTTCCAATACAATTAGGCTATGTTTGGTAAAAGGTATTGTATTGTAATGTAATGAAATATGTAATCAATCATTTATTTGTTAACCTCAATTTTATAGAGTGTAATGTAATGGTATATACTAGGGGTGAGCATGGTCGATTAACCGGTTCATTAACCCCAATCCATTAACCAGTCCATTAATATCGATTTTTTGAAATTCCAGTCTATTACCATCGGTTAACTAGTCCATCGGTTTCGGATTTTCGGATCGGTTACCCAATATTTTTCGATTAATCACTATAATTATAAATATATTTATAAATAAAATTAAAATGTTGAAAGTACTTAAAAATTAAAATTTTTCGCTATAATATAACATTATTGTTGTTAAAATAAAAAATTTTGGTGGATATAAGCAAATTTGTTTTTAAAAATTAATATTTAATAAGTAAATATATTAACCGGTTCATAATTACTTTTAATTAGATAAATTGTTATACCTACTAATATCCAATTAAAAAAATTTTAAAACTTTAAAATAATTAGTATAATGAAAAAAAAGTATATAATCATCTTTAATTAGGATAAATTGTTATAAATTATTAAAAAATTAACTAAAAATTCGGTTTCGGTTCGGTTAACCAGTCACATGAGTAAAAAACCATTAACCAGTCCATTAATATCGGTTTTTTCAAAACACTAATCATTAATCAGTCCATTACAATCGGTTAACCAGTCCATCGGTTCGGTTTTCGGATTTTTTTTCGGTTAACCAAGTCGATCGGTTTTTTTGCTCACCCCTAGTATATACAAATGTATTTTTCAATACATTTATTAATGTATTGACTAATACTTAAATTTTAGATGTATTATTCATTATGTTTCCTTATTTCTCTCTAAATCCTAAACTTTCACTCTCTAATAATTGAATATTAAATTTTTAAATTTTAAATTTCTCGAATTTTTAATTAAATATTGAAAAATAAAAATTATAATTGTATTTTTATATGAGATCACAATATAATAAATATATAATTATATAAAATAAAAATAAAAAATAAAATAAAATAATTATATAAAAAATTAGTTGATAATTATAAATATAATTATATTTTAATACACGTATATAATCTAACAAAACATGTAAATGTATTAATATTTACATTACATTATTAATACAACTAAACATAGTAATGTAATTATAATTACATTACATTTCATGCCATTACATTTCTTAATACATTACATTATCCATTACATTATATTATATCATACCAAACATAGCCTTAATTCCATCACTTAAGTAATCATTCATATGGTATATTTTAAAAGAATCAAACTAATGTGGCTTGTCAGGATAAAATTCTTAGTGCCCGTTAAAAAAGTTTTATATGCAAAACTATTTCAATTCATATATTTTATCATTAATTTTTATTTTATACTATAAATTCAGTGACTGAGGAAAATAATGATATATTTTACTGAATATATTTGATTTAATTTTTGAAAGAGAATTCTTTTTAATGTATTACACAATATTGGTAGAAACTAAATAGCAGGAGGTGAGATAAATAGATGTGAATATTTATTTAGATTTGATTCATAAAGGGTGAATAATGTGTATAGTTTCTTGACATATGAAATTCCATTTTGTTTAGTGTGTATAGTTTTTATTGAATGGTTAAAAAAATAGAAGAAGAAAAAGGAAAAACCTTTACGTTATATCATGAAACAGTAGGAGGAAAAGACGTAGAGAGAGACAGAGAGAGAAAAGCTAAAAATAGGTTAAGAGAAGCATAGACTCTAATCTCCACCTCCACACTCACTTCTCTTTTTTACTTTCTTTTTCTTGTTTTTGCTTTTATTCTTACGCTGTTGTCACGGATATATGCTATGCTATGCTATGCATATGCTGCTGCTGCTTCTTCTCTTTCTCTCAAAACCCTACACCAACCTTTTCATTTTTACTTCGCAAAACTATGATTTATTTTCTAAATTACTTTAAAGATTGCATATTTAAAATAAAAGCATTCTGATGCGTGCGTCCCCAAGATGGGTATAAATACAATGGTGACAAGCCTTTTAATTTATTCCCGCCAGATTTTTCCAACCATAAGATACCAATGCTCCATTGACAGAAAATCTTGCTGGATTTTGGATTTCAATTTGGCATTTCATTGATTTGAGGTGCAACACCTTTTGCTCGTTGAAAAAAAGTCTCCATATATATTATGATAAGTACACATGCTTTAAGCATTACAATTATTATGTGTTTGACTGAGTTTAAGTATTACATTTTATAATTACAATTTCTAATCAGTGCCCTACTTTTTAAAGCATCATGTCATCAAAACAGTCGCTAATTAATAATATATGATACATATATATAGCATGCAAAGCTTCAAAACACAATTGTCATTTGTAAAACTTCATTGCCGTTTTATATTGTATGCATGACAAATAATTAAAAATTGACAGACCATTAGAGAAGAGTTATTAGGGTTTCCAAACTATTTCAATGTCTTCAAGGGGTTATTAATTCAAAGCTACAAATAAATCTCTTGTTGAATGTGTATTTATGGGAGCGAGCTTGAATTAAATATAAGTTTAGTAAGCCCTAATTTGCCAGAGATCAATAGAGGCAGTAGCCAGTAGCTAGGGAGACAAATGAACAAGAGACCATTTTGCTGTGTATTAAAAATACCGTTCTTTACACTAGAAGTTACAGTCCTACAGCTACCACAATCCAACTTTAAAGAGAGAGAAGAAGAAGAGACATTCGGACTGTCCCACAAGCTTCATCAGCTTTCTGAAATATTACTTTTTTTTTTTTTTTCCAATGGCAAGTAGTGATGGATTAGATTAGATTAGATTAGATGCTATCTAATATCTATGACTGTGACTTTGAAAATTATGAGACTCATTTTCAATCTTGGAAAAAGATTTTCCGTCAGTCCCTTAATTTTTCACTTAACCTTTTCCTCATATTAATTACCAACTCTTAATCTTTAACTTAGGTTTCGCATTTCTTTATTATACAAGTATAGTTAAGAGTTGCAAGAAATGTAGCAAGTAAAAGCCAAGAAAAGGAATATGAAAATTGAGAAATTGAAAGTGGGGCTGGAAGATGACAAAAGAAAAGTGGGAATATATTAAAAGAGAGTAGACAGATTGCCATCAAGCAATCTCCGATAAGAAGAGAAGAAGAAAGAAAGAGTGTTTTTCTGTTTTGCTTTGCTTACAATCCTAATAGATTAAGAGAGAGCAGTGATATCCGAGCCCCAGCAGACCCGTATTAAACTTACTTCTCGATTTGATCGTTCTTTTTTATATTTTCTTTCTTTATCTCTCTCTTATTTGGTCAGTAATGGCAGTGCATCAGTGGCACTGAGAGTTTTCATCGGGAAGGTAAAGCTTTAACCTCAGTGTATGCCTCAAAGATAACAAATGAGCTCACCGCCTCTTCTCTTCTTCTTCTTCTCTTTCACTGCTTAACCCCGCGTGCGCTCTGCTATTCTCTCCTTGAAAAGCTACCTCTAAATCTATCCATCTCTCTTATTTTCATTATGAGCTTTTGAAAGAGAGTTAATGCTTTTAAGACCAGAAAGATAAACACTCATTTTCCAAAGGAAATCTGAGCAGTCTTTTGCAGATGAGCCAAGAGAGTAAAACCTACAAACATAACTAAACTGACTCCACTTCTTACTCTTCTTTGCTATCACTATTTAGGATTTCCTGTAAAAAGGCTGCTTTGTTGTAGCATAAATCTCGGGAGAGCACTGCATGTACAATACCAACAATCTTTCTTTTGGGGCTAAAAGATTGCGTAGGAGAGAGAAACACCAAATACAAAAGAAAAGAGAAAGAGAGATGGGTAAAATTGTTCCTACAACTCTCTATATAGCTAAAGCACAAGTTTTTAATTTTAACAAATAGCAAAGGATAAGAAAGTAGTGTGTGTGTGTGCCAAATAGAGAGAGATAATGGAGGGTGGTTCCAATAGCACTTCCTGTATGATGGCTTTGGGAGACAACAGCAATGGACTATGTCCTATGATGATGATGATGCCTCTCATGACTCCTCATCATCAACAACATCATCATCATCATCATCATCATCGTCATCCTTCTAATGCAGACTCATTATCAAATACTCTATTCCTTCCTCTCCCTCCAACCAACAATCAAGACCACAACCGCAATAGTAGTAGTGGCTCCTCTATGATTCTTGACGATCACAACAATAACACCAACACCAACACCGGTTGTTTTTTCATGGATAACAACGATGCTACCGCTGCTTCTGTCAAGGCTAAGATCATGGCTCATCCTCACTACCACCGTCTCTTGGCTGCTTACATCAACTGCCAAAAGGTTAACACTTTGCAAAATTTTAGCACTAAAAACCCAAAAACCTTAATTTAACTCTAGCTTGCCGTTCCGTTCTTTATCTCAAAAAAGAGAAGAAAAAGAGAGAGAAAAAAAGACAGTGGGATACTCTCTTGATAAGTGCTTGGAGACGAAAGTCATAATTCTTGTTTCCTTCGGTCTAGTTTCTTTGAAAACTATGGATCTATAAAAGGAGAAATTCTTGGAACCCAAAGCTTTTCAAGCAGTTTACTTTATGAATTTAAAATTTCTTTTCCAAGAAAGCGAGAGGTCAAAAATGTTTTTAACAATGAAAGAGACGTAATTTTTCTTACTTTTGATGGATCACCTATATATGAAAAACTTTCAGGTTGGAGCTCCACCTGAAGTGGTGGCTAGATTAGAAGAAGCATGTGCATCGGCGGCGACAATGGGCCCAACTGGTACGAGTTGCATCGGTGAAGATCCAGCCCTTGACCAGTTCATGGAGGCTTACTGCGAGATGCTTACCAAGTATGAGCAAGAACTCTCTAAACCCTTTAAGGAAGCCATGCTTTTCCTGCAAAAGGTGGAGTGTCAATTCAAAGCCCTCACCGTTGCCTCTACAAATTCTGGTGATTCTCTCTCTCACTCTAGTGTGTATGTACTTTAACCGTGGATTATTTATCGAGATTTGCTTCCTATTAAAATAATCAGTCATGCATGCGTTTGTTTCCAAGGTGGATTAGTTAACAATATAGAGGAGCTTGTTTCCCGGAGAGGGTACTTTCTTTTTCTACTTTTTTGTAAAAAAGAAATTAATTTGTCCCCTACCCTTTTTTCTCCTTTGACGAAACTGTGTTTTAGGTGCTAGCGTATTCTTGCTGAAGTTGCTTCCTCTCCAGGCAGAGATGTTGGGTTTTAAATGTTTCCTTCTTCCATTCTCTTGCTTCTTTGTTTTTTCTCTTTTAACCTGTTTTCTTGTTTTCTTTCAATTGAACAGAAAGAAATATACCTTCTATGGTCTTTTAACAGGTTAGTGATCGGGTAAGTTTGATGCTGAAGATGGCCATGGCTTAGCAAGTCTATTAACATATATTCTGTAGGGTTTAAAGCCATATCGGGAAGAGTTTCGCTTATATCAGGTTCATAAGAGTGAAAGGTAGTTCATTTAATTTGAACTTTTTAATAATCTGAACTAATCAACGGAATATAATTGAAGCATAAGGTAAGAAATCTAGGGTTTCCAATTGGACCATAGGTTCCTGGACGTCTGTTCACCTATAGATGAATAGTAGAAAAGCTGAATATATATATATATTTTTAAACCTTTGTTGACTTAAATGTAGCGTATAAAAACTCGTATTTCTTTTAGATATGCTCAGAGAACTGGAGCCTTTTAGTAGTCAGTGGATTGTGGACACTTGATCATGCTACAATTTATTCGTAGAAACATATGATTGTAATGAAATCAGCACACCTTTGGGGCACGATATTTAATATTTTTTATCCAATGTTAGCTAGAATTCCCTATTACCAGCCTTTTGCTAACCATGCCTGTAGTTCAATAGGTATTTCTCCGAATGCTTCAGCCTACTTAATCTTTTGCTTGGAGTCGTGTACTCTTGCTTAATGTTTGATGTATAATGCTGCGCACTTGATATTTTTGTATCTTTGTGAAGTGTCATTGGAAATGCTTATCTACCTTTCTTTACTTTGGAGTAATTGGATGAGTTTTATAACGTGGTTAGCTATTTCCCTGTAAAAATTGCCATTCACGAAACCTTGTTTTAACTTGAGATCTTCTCATAGATGTCCCCTCTAGTATGTCATCATTTTCGTGTACATCGATGTGCTTATAGATGAAAATTCTTATTTCTTATACATCGATGTGCTTATAGATGAAAATTCATATAGATGCATGGTTTGTCCATGGAGACACATGGCTTTTGAATGCACATAAGGCATCTAGTAAGCTAGTAATTTGACAAGGGAGCTATATTTGCTGGATGTTTAGCATATTCTATTGATTATATTAAGATTCTATTACAGTCTGCTTTACTTCATGGTAACTGTCAGACAACAATTTTTTTGTTGTGTTCTTTTCAACCCTCATCTTCTTTCTCTGTGATTTACAAGGACTGCTTCGTTGTTTACCCTCATGGCAATTAAACTTCTAGTTTGTCAATTTGACAAGTGTTGGAAAGTAGTATAACCTGATATGAATTATTGGAAATTTCTTCATTCCCTTGTGCATCGAGCCAATGGTATGTCTAGAAGAAAGGCCACTACACCCTTACTAAATTTGAAATTGGAATCTCCTTTAAAACGGAGTTACGAAAAAAGTAAGTATGCATGCAATCTCATGCTAATAACAAACCTGTCTAATGTGCATGAATGAAATGAATATTTCTTGTCAAGAAATGATATTATATGATAAAAACTATTTCATAATTTCACAAAATCTAACATCTTGGTATAATGTTATCTTCTCCTAATCTTACTGTTATGGGGATATGATAGCTGTGGGTCTAAGATGAGAAGTCACAAGCATTATGAAATAGAATTGAATGATTGGATAATATCATTTAATGGAAGAAATGAACTACTTTAATTGAGTAGTTAATTGCCTATTAATTCATTTGTCAACAGTGTTTTTCATCTTAATTATGAGAGCAATTAAGTGAGCAGGATGAGAAAAGAGCTATATTTATATTTACGAAAACCTTAATCATTTCAGACTATTAAAAAGTAAAAAGGTTCAAATGGAACCTGATCCATTCAAGTATTCAGGAAATATATGTTGAACATCAGCAGAAACTACCATGGCCCTAACTTCCATTTCGCTTTTTTCCCTGGCCTTAATCTTTTCATTATGATTGTTTACACTTTATGATAATCAATCTTTTGCACTTACTGAGGCATAGAAGAAAGCATCAAAGTGATAATATTTATTATTTCCGGTATTGTTGTTACCAAATGTGAAGGACATCGTGTGTCTGTGAACTTTCTTTATCTTTATTTTTTTTTTTTATTGTTCTTTTTTAATGTAGACAGAGATATATCCTTTGGATTCCCAACACATGTTCCACTGATACTTCAAACAGAGATATAAACTTGCTTAATGAAGATACAGTTTGTCAAAAAGTAGTTAAATGGTCTAGTTTGTGCCCTTCTCAATGTAGATAAACTTATATTTTCTCCAATTTTGGACTTAAAGAGAGCAAATGCTAAATCCAATTTGTAGAAAAATTAACAAGAATTTGCGAGAAGTGTACGCAGATCATCATTGTGTAACTAAGCAAAATGAAGGGAAGATAGCAAATTAGTAGGAAAAACCTGGTTATATCATTTTTTGCAGGAAACACCATATCTCACAACATTCAAAGTGATTTTCTTTTTCTATTTTTGAGGAGAGTAATTAAGATCACGGTTGTTTCTTATTTTTTTTATGTTGTGTGACTAAGATATTATCATTGGTAGGATACCAATGGTTTTTCTCTAAGGCTCAAGCTAAATTTAGAACTCAGGTTTGGGTGAGGTATCAATTTTAACTTTAGCGTGAAGGTAAATTCTCATGTATTTTAATGATTCTGAATTCTTTGTGCTGCTATCAGCTTGTGGTGAGGCCAACAATAGGAATGGATCATCTGAAGAAGAAGTTGATGCAAACAACTTCATAGATCCCCAGGCAGAAGATCAGGAACTAAAGGGTCAGTTGCTGCGCAAGTTCAGTGGACAATTAGGCAGTCTGAAGCAGGAGTTCATGAAAAAAAGGAAGAAGGGGAAGTTGCCTAAAGAAGCCAGGCAACAGTTACTAGATTGGTGGAGCAGACATTACAAATGGCCTTATCCCTCGGTATGCATTTTATATCCCACAACTTTATACATGCAGAGTCTTGGAAGATTTTCACTAATTTAATGATACTCTTTATCCAAACTGGGTCTATGAAGTACTTAATTCCCACCAGCCAATTCTAAAATTATTAAGATGAAACTGCTTAGATGTCTTATCAAATATTATCACCACAATTGGCTCTTCTAAGACAAGAGCTGCAGCCCTCGAGATCACTATTACTCTAATAATAGGAAAGAAAGGTGGATAGGGAAGACCAAAAAGGTGAGTAGTCGAATGCTACTAACCAAGGAGGTAATCTTGTACTTTTCGTGAACTGGCAAAGACTGTCTTTAGCATTGTCATTGTGCTGAAATGGATTGTAGTTCGTTGAGGTTTTAGGTTTAAATATACGGTTTTAAATACAAGGGTTAGCTTGGATATCATGGAATTGGTCTTTTGCCATCAAGTAGACTGTATATAAGCATGAAGTTATGACTGTTGAGGTTTCCATGCTTTTTGATGGTTGGTATATTATATTATGTTTTGAGCTCAAAGGTTCTCTTTCTTGCCGTGCCTTGCATACAATTCATGGACCAAATGTATCATTTTTTCTGTGTTGAATCTTTCGAGAACAGGAGTCTCAGAAGCTCTCCCTAGCAGAATCTACTGGTCTGGATCAGAAGCAAATAAACAACTGGTTCATTAATCAAAGAAAACGGCACTGGAAGCCATCTGAGGATATGCAGTTCGTGGTGATGGATGCTACCCATCCACATTATTACATGGATAATGTTCTTGGTAATCCTTTCCCGATGGATATTTCTCCTGCATTGCTGTAAACAAGATGACCATTTTACATATAGATGATGGTGGTCTTAACTGTAGAATTACATGTAGTGTATTTCTTGTTACACTATTATTTGACATCGAATTTATGCTATGTATTTGATATATGTCTGGAGGCTATTAAATGTATCTGATTATTAAACTATGGTTCTCCTATTTATAAAGTATTGAAATGTTTTAGGAAGTTTTTTTCTTGTAAGTGTGTGTGTTTTCATGTCATTTAGATAAATGGGTTTGGAAACATAGATTTGTCTATTGGTTGCTGGTGTTAGACATTTTGGACGTTGTAGTATATTCAAGCAATAAAATTCTGTGACTAAAAGCTCGATGAAACAAAACAAATTAAGAACATTAAGAAATGAATCCATTAAGCTGATTTATGATCATTTCGAAGCTAACTTTAATTTGAAATGCCTTCATGCTGACAAGGAATGTCCATGTAACTCAAGTATGGGTCGGCCCATTTAAAGCCTTAAATACTAATTTTTGTCTAATTTGAGAGATGAGTTTCCAGCTTCCACAGGCAAAATGGATAATGGAATTCTAACAATATGATTCAAAGTTCCTGTTAGAACAATTTCCCCAAAGCTGAATTCATCCCTTACATTGGTCACGCCAAATTTTATTTCTAAGACTTGAGTTTCCTGTGGAGCTATTGTAAACCTGGTTGGAGATATGCTGACATTAGTCCCATTAGGTGATATCACAGACACCAGGTATGTTTCTGCCTTCTTGCCTACATTCTTCACACTCCTCTCAATTGTTAGCGATCCGTATAGTTCTGATATTGTAATTGAAGGAAGGTTCAGGCTGGCTGGATGGCTAAGGGATCCATTGCACCCTTCTCCGGTTGCAGCTTTTACTATACTTAGATTCACATTCGGCAGCGAGCATAAGAAATTTATGTAGTCTTTAAATTCTGCATCATATTTGACAAGTTACAAAATATGCTTGTTTATGTTTAGATATGTAGACATGCCAAGAAGCGACAATTTACCTGATGCAAAGGCCAGGCCTGGATCAATGGCACCAGCTGGATTCACAAAACCAGCACCAAAATCAAAAGGAGTGGAGGCATATAGGCTGTTGATATCTGATCCTTCAGCTAGTATGGGTTCTCCATAGTTGTCGTACTTGGTGGCCGTGACAGAGAGCGCTGATGCAATCATAGATGGAGTCCATGAAGGATTGAATTGTTTGATCAATGCTGCTATCCCCACTATGTGAGGTGTTGCCATACTTGTACCAGACAACAGTGCAAAATCATATCCTAAATGATTCACAGAAGTTGACGGTATTAGTGACCCTGTCACAGCATACAATTAGCTATGAATTATTTATTACCTGTTAGTATAGGATCTGAGGCACTAAGAGGGCTCCAGGCTGCCCATATTTGATGCCCTGGAGCAAGAATATCTGGCTTCAGTACATCTGCAGGATTCCCGTCAATGTCGATAAAATCAGGCCCCCTGGAAGAGAATCTGCTAACAATAGGCGATCTGCCCCCAAAAGATGCAACTCTACCCTCTCCTATAGATGCTTTTGCGCAAAATTTTGTCACGAATCCTTTCTTATCCCTGTTGATTTGTCGTTCATAATACCAGGATATAATCTATATGCATAAGATAGAATTAGAATTTCCCAAGATTTTACAACTCGCAATTTCTATTTCCAAGTGGGAAAAGATTACCCGTGCATCAGAAACTTTCGGAATCATGATGCCTGAAACTGCGAAGGGAATGGGTTCTGCAATGAAATCACCATAGACAGGGTTTGCAACGAAAACAAATCCCATAAATCCTAAAGTTCTTGCAGTGTCAATTATGGCACTTATGGTGGATGTACCATTATAAAAACCATCTGAGAAGGTGCAGATAACAATGCGGCCTCGCACAATATATGGGTCCAATGATTCAGGATATTGGCATTCGTCAATGTACTCTGGAGTCCTAGGAAATGTCCCATTTGCCTTAACTGCATCCTTAGCCAACACCAACTTATACTGAAATAACCCATATCCAAACGTTGGCCCTGAATTGGCAACACAGAGGCTCATACAAAAATGCTTAAAGATGAATACTTTAGCTCAAAAAAATGAAAAAAGAATTACCTGACAGACCAACACCTCCAAGTTTTTGACCATTGCCAAGAAGAAGCGAAGCAGGATAGGTTCTGTCTGTTGTGCAGGCAGCTACTCCTAGAGCCCAGGGGCTGTATGAGATAACCGTCGAAAGACCTGGGCCGTGGTTACCTGCAGCTTGGACTACCAAAACTCCAGCTCTTTGAGCAAATAGCATGGTAATATCAAACACATTTAAGAAGGTCAGGGTATCTTCAGGTGGTTCATCTGGTCCTACTGAAAGGCATAATATGTCTACTCCATCCATTGCTGCCTGTGCCACAAGCATAACAAGAAGATTCACATAATTTTGCAAAACACTTACTACACTCTTACTGCTTAAAAATTTCATCTTTACTTGATCTATTGCTGCAACCACATCTGTTAAGGTTCCAACTGTTGGATACACAGCCTTGTATACAGCTATTCTGTTGCCAAAAGACATACAACTATTATCTGATGATGGAATTTGTTAGATATACACTTCTAATCCTACTCAACAAATAACCAACCGTGCACGTGGCGCCATCCCAGCAGCCCGTCCATAGTAAAAGCCCTTCACCACCACCGGTACTCCAGCATTTCCAGCAGCAGTTGCAGCCACATGACTAAGCATAAAGCATCCGAATTTTTCACAATTAAATACTTAAAAAGCAATGATATGCAAGATAAAGCATCCGAACTTACAATTAAATTAACATACTTAAAAGCAATGATATACCACTAACAAGTTCTAAGATTTAGCAATATTGGCCTCATATCAGGATTGCAAGAAGTCGAGTTCTTGATAGAACGCTATTTTTTGACTGAACAAAACAGCTGTATTTTATTAGTTCTATGATATACCTGCCATGTCCAACGGCATCAAAGGGAGAGAGGAAGTCTATTGAAGTGTTGAGAGTAGCTACAGCTTGAGCACCAGCTGAGAAGAACCTTGCTGATACTATCTTTCCATTGCAGAAAGTAGATGGGAATCCAGGACCCGTTTGGCAAGCCCCAGAAAAATGAGAAACATTTGATGCAAAGGGATTCAAAGGATCATATCCAAAACTTGGATGTAATGGATTGATGCCTGTGTCAACAAAACCTATAATCACTCCTTCGCCTGCATTCATATATCCTCCTTCTTGGGTCCACACTTCTTGAGGTAGTTCCAGGAACTGAGGAGTGTATGTAGTCATCAATTTGGCTCCTCTATCTCTCTCCACCACCTTCACTCCAGGAGCATATTTGAGTTTATCAGCCTGAAAGTTCATATATAACTTATTTATGCTGTTTTCTTCTATCTAGGAGAGGTAAAATTAAAAAGAATTATAGAACCTGAGAAGGAGTGGCATGAAGGGCAAAGCCATTAATGATGTGTTTGAAGCTGTAGAGTTTTGTGTAGGTTCCGACTTCCAGCGTGCTTTGTAGAAGCTGATCATGGGAATCAACCAATCGCTTTGCACGAGATCTAGATGCTTCACTGAAAGAATTCATAAAATTAGATATCAAGTGTATAGATAAGGGGAATGATAAATTATGAAATAAACCTGTTGAGTTCAAGTTTTGTTGTATGATGATGAGGTGAGCGATCTCCATGGAAAGCAACTGCCTCTTCTTCCAGTAAGACCAAGTATATTGATCTCTCTTCTGCTAAACAAGCAACACAAATTACAAAAGCAAGAATCAGTGGACATCTTGGTGAATTTCGCATCGTTGTGGCGAAGGAAATATGAGCTTAACTAAGATGTTAAATATAGTTTGTTCAAAAAAGAAGTTATATAAGTGCTCATCATGGGCCATGCAAATTAAGAAGAACGTCAAAACACATGGTTAACGTGAATAAAGTCGTTACAGTTAGTTTCGTTTATACATGAAAGCAGCCCCACTTTGGAGTAAACCGTTACAAATTACATTTCCATATAATAATAGATTTTTAATTCTTTGCTTTTCTATTAAATTTTTTTATTTATTTTGTTATATGCAAATTAAAGCCAGGGGATAATTAGGGAGAAGATTTTGAGAGGCATATGGCATGCTATTCTCGCCATCTCACGCCATCGTCCAAGATGCATAATTAATATGTTAGAAGATGTTGTTTTGGGTCTTCCATCATGTTTATGTTTGACTCTTTGCTACCTTTCTGTTACGCGACACAGCTCGCTCCTTATCTAGACAGATAGATCCACGCGTTACTATTTCTGCACGGTTATACTTATAAGCATAACCATCTATAAAATTAGGAAAAACTTTTCCCTATATGTAGTCCATGAGATTGCATAAGAATCATTAATATATATATATATATATAATATATATATATATATATAATAGTTAAAATGTGGACTAAGTCAATGACATATTATCAGTAGTTAAAGAGTAATTATATATATATATATATATATTATTTTTTTTAAACAAGCTAATATACCATTGACTTAGTTCACATCTTAACTATTCTATCTAGTAAAAAAGTTTTCATAAAATTATATCTGTCCATTCCCAAAGATGAAATTTATATTCCTTTTATTTTACAGAACAAGATTTTTTTGGTGGCACTTATTCACGACACAAGTTTTATTTAATAATTACATATTTGGGTATGAGGATGGAAATTGAACTCTTTATAAAGTAGCAAACTTTTTAGTAGTTATGATCTTTTTAGTTTAACAGCATATGAGGAAACGACATAAACAAAAATTCCATTCAAGTTTCGGTTGACAAGATTCGTACAATCTCATCCGATAATCGATTTTGCTAAGAACATGGAACTGATAATGCAAATGGATTCATCCTGGTAGCTATTTGATTCATTTTCTAACTTTCTCGGACTAGTTTAGGCCAAAACCGTTAAAAATATATACAACAGCTCGGAGAAGTACAAAAATTGCTTTACCAGCAAAAGCATACACTCCATATTATATATCAGGTGATTAATTACACCTGGGAAAACATAAAATGCCAACGGTTGAATAGCTCATCCTAGCCACCTGTGGTTAAACCTGTAATGGCTGGATAACTAGCCATACAAATTTAACAAAGAAGAAACAAAATGATGAAACAACAGGTCAATGGGCAGTCCTGGCTCAATATTTGATTCCAGAGATAATTCCAGAAACTAAAAAAGTCTATACTCCAAAAGTTAAGAGTTCAATATCTGAGCCATGCTAAAAATGAAACCTTTTTTTCTGGACAAATTGGTAACAAAAGTGATGTTGCAAGCCTACATATATCACAGTGTAAACACAGATCACTGAAAGCTCACAGTTTGAGCAAAGCACACCACTGTTCTCTGCACCATACATCCCACACAACAACATTCTAAAAGCTAAATCTCCAAGAAGAGCCCTGTTCCCCTTGCATCTACTCAACCCCTAATTACACTCATCTCTTCCGCCGCTTTGCTTCTACCTGCAACAACAAACGGAATTAAATCTGTCACAACCAAATCTTGTATGCAAAAACTTCTGTTAAATAATAAGATTTTTGTTTCCCCATCTAACAGTCTCACCTTTGTGACTACAAAGAATTTTGCACGGTGTTCTTATGCCAGCATGATTTCTAACTCCATAATGAATGAAATTATATTGGACGAAAATCAAATGATAATTTGAGAATCAACCGCATTGGTCTAAATACTGCATAACACTATTCAGTAATAAGACTCCATATTATATCTGTTCGAATATTAATGATGTTAGGAATTTAATTATTAGACCATAACCATTAAACAGCCTGAATCTTCATTACTAATTCCATGGGGACATCACATTATAATATTTTTATTCTAATATCAGTATCTTATTTAGCAAAAATAATAAATTAAGTTCCTATTCACAAATTTATCCTAACTTTTTTGGGGAAAAGAGTCCATTTAAACCCTGATATGCTCGCTATATGGCCGCTCGAACTTCTATTTTCTAGTTAATAGGTCCAAAATGTTTGCGGCAATTCTTTTCTTTCATCATGCAAAAGCCCATTTCCTCTTATAATTCAACGACATTACAGTCAAATTGTACATCAAATCGAAAACTGCTTCATCTCATCTTGCAATTTCTAACCAACATGGATGGGAAGCACTTGAACAGCGTACCCATCAAATCAGAAGTGGCTGGTAATGCACTTAGCTCCTTTCTCCCTTACATGTGATTCTCACTCCATAGCCACATCTCTGTTCCTATCCTAAACCTTTGATTTTTTGGATCAATTGACAATATTAAGTTTTTAATCAATACAAACTAGAAAAGCTTAACTTTGCAGTTCAAGAAGAATAATTTCCACAAGGAGAAGTGAATAGTAATACAAATTCCCTGCTGATGTAGGAGAAACATTAACAAGGAGTTGAGTTGTATCTTGCAGTTATTAAAACTTGAAATCAGTAGATGGTGGATGAACTACGTAAATTATAATTTCAGAATGCACAATTAATACTTGCATATATCTGAAACACTTCAAAATCAGGAAAGTGAAAAACTGGCAATCTTCTTTCAAGGACATATAGAGAGATTCTTAAAGGGCTAAAACTCATAAGATGAGTAATGCTTGAGAGAGCAAAGGTACTAACAGAAAAATGGAACATGCACACATAAATCCAATGCAAAGTGGGCAAGGAAAAATAATAACAACTTTCAAACTGCAGATGGTAACACACGCAAAAATTAGTCCTTTGTGATCTTATAGCATTCTTAAATCTACAGGAACATAAATAATGAGAAAAGCTCATTAGCGGATGCATTAATTTTAAAAAAAATCCATATAAGATGAAGCCCATTTCATTCAAACACTTCTATGGATGACCTCACATGTTCAAATAGTTCTAAGGTCACACTCTCCATTCTAGAAGCACTAAGGGGCTGCCATCAAGTAGCAGAGTCAAACACAGAAGAGACACTAAAATTCATATGTACAGATGATAGACCACGTCCCGCAAAGTGCAGCCTCAATTTAATCTTAGCATAAAAAGTGATAGAGAAGAAGATGTTATGACCCAGGCCCCCATAAGCCCTAGTCGCACCCACACACCTGGCGGACTTGCTCGTACAAGACCAAGGGTTACATCAGACCCATAAGTGAGAGGCCCCTTGTTGCACCAAAAAGAATTTCTAGTAATGGTGGGTACCCATCACACTTATAAGCCACTAACTACCAATATAGCAAGCCGATGTAGAATTGTAACAGAAGAAAGAAACAATCTCCAATTTAAAATGGCTTCTTTTAACCTTACATTCAAATAATCAAACATTCTAATAAAAATGTCTTCCCATAGTGCGTCAACCCTGATAAACAAATTCTTCCCACTAGACATATTCTAAAAGAACTATAGGATATTCAGATGAAGGATATAGCAGTCTTGATGACCTTGAACTTGCTGTGACAAAGTGAGAATTTCTTTATTTTTACTTTAAACATGTTATTTGAACATGTCTTATCTTCAAACTGTCAAAGATGGCATTTTCTCCAAACAAAGCTAAAAAAAAGTTCATATACATAACCAACTATCAGCACTCTTCCATATGCTGATAGAATCACCTTTATTTCCATTTCAAATTTTACTGCTCTTATAGTCTATTGACATCCGACATGACACCTTGGGGTAAGCCCAAAGAACAAAGCATATTTTCATCAATCAAGCTGCATTTGACAAGCAAAAGGCAACAAACACTCATTTGAAATGAAGTGAAACCATACATAAGGAAGCCTCACCTTGTCGTCGGCTGCTGGTGATGAAGGAAATCCATTATGTGATCTTTTGACATCATCTTCTGATGCACATTCAGCACAGACAAAGTGGTCTAGTTTCTTTGCTTCCTCAATGGTCATGCCCACACAAGCAGGATGATACCTGTCGAGAATATGCAAAGAAACCATGAGGTGTGAGCTATATGAACCAGTTCCTAGAAGTTCGCTAAGTTAGATGGATATGTACTTGACCGATTTGATGCCAAACTAATTCTGATCTCAAGCATAAAACGATTGTACATCTTTTAGGCCAGCAAAAGTAAATGGCCCTCAAATTCTTTTAGGCCAGCAAAGCGAATTCAAATTAACATAGGGCTCAGATAACCTTTAAATTCTTTTGATACTCTGTTTTTGATAGAAAGAGATGTTTCTTGTTAATGCAGAGCTTCCTTTTTTGTATGAAATTCATTCACAAACCACATTTGAGAAAAATGTGCTTAACAATAGGAAACACAAACTGCCACATATCTTTTCACGCTCTTGGCAACGCATCCTATAAACTTTTACTTAATTGTAGCAAGACGTGGAAAATGCTTTGCAACCTTTTCTAAAATTAATAAAAAGGAATGGACTGTACCAGTCTTTGCAACCTTCGCATTGCACCATAAGATCATCCGGGTTGTATGGCATCTCACATTTACAATACCTTCAAGAAAACAGAAGTAGAAAACTAATTAAATCTTATCAAACAATACACCACCCAAAAAAGCACATTTTGAAGCAACCAATGAAACTCACACAGCAACCCGGTCAGGTGTGAAGCCTCCAGTAGCAGCCTTGTACTCGAACCTACAATAGTAATCCTCGGCGCCAACGTTCTCAAGCTTAGTATAGTTCTTAAAAGAGTGAACTATACACTTCCCTTCGATAGTGTGAGCACTCTGAACATCATAATGGTCCGATAAAAATAGCTCCTTCGCCCCATGAAACTGTCTCCGGCCACCCAAAGCTTCCTCAGGCCGGTAGTACCACCTTACCCTCACCTTCACATTGTTTCTCCGGTCAGCCTCGATCCCCTCAATTCTGGCAACGTACGGTGGCTTTCCAGTGTCCGATGGTCTCATCAACACGCAATCCCCAGCTGCTCAAGAAGCGACATCACCAAAAAGACAATAAAAAGCCAAGCTTTTAAGAAGTAAATATGCATAACCATTTAAATATACACTTATACACATGCACACATGTACCTTTGACGACTTTATTGGTGCCGCGAATGGTGTATGAGTCGAGCTCTCTTTTGCCAGTTTTTGGCGTGGAAATGACGCCGGGTCTGGTTTTGGCCATGAAAGGTAAGATTTTTCCTCCTTGTTTTGGTAATGTAAGATATGAATAAGTTAAAAGGGGGAATTTGGGGGAGGAATTGGAGTTTGAAGGGAGAGGAACCCTAGGTTCTTCTAATGGAGGAAGGAGAGAGACAGCACAGGAAACTGTGACCCTTGACCTCAGTTACTGTGACTTTTTTTATGCCTCTGGTTAATTAAATGTGTGTTTAGCTAGCAGGTAGTACAATTTTGTTTTTTGTTTTTGTAATTTTTTTTTTCAAATTTTTCTCATTTTTGGAAATTCATTATGATTTTTTTTTTCTTTTAAAATTAAAATTACAATCTCTAACCATTATCACATTTTATTTTATTTTATTATGATATTCAACAAAAGGTATTCTTGATTGAAATTTCTAGCCATATACAATGACAAAAGATGGTAGAAGATGGAGTAAGATTTCCATTCAAGAAAAGGAACATTAATTGGAAAGTTTTAAATATTAATTGAAAAAGTTGATGATCATAAGTGTGACATGTCATCCCACTCCAAATTTTGTAAAATAAAAAATTCGAAATCTTTATATGCAACTAACTTAATTTGTTCTTCCATTAACTGGGTACAATAAATGGTTAAATAACTAAATTTTGTACTTCAAAATAAAGGAATAAAGGCAATTGACACTTCTTTCTCTGTTGAACTCACCAGCTTAATTGCACTTACTTTGTGCCAAACTAGGTCTCATTTGATCTGGCAAAAATAGCACATTTGCTTGTTTTTCAAGTGAATTGTTTTCTCGTAAAGTCCTCACATTCACACAATTAGAATATCATGAGAAAAGTAACAAATAGATTAGGTTTTTAAGAAACTTAAAGTTTTAACTTTTTATTGTCAGCAGCTACCAACATTTGAAAAATTTGCTGGCCGCGCAAGCCAATCCGTGATCTAGCCATCCACTTAATAAGGCAACTTTGATCTGCCCCTGCAAAAATCTGTCTTGGTCTCGCAATAGAAGTGCATCTCATTTCCACACAATTCAAGCAATTCAAAAAGAAATTGGGTTCCTAATAGCAAAAACCTATTCCAAGAGTTACATTCCACTCTCTCGGAATGCCTTTTATCAATGCAATAATATGCTATTTGGCATGTTTAACCTTTCTAAAAACAAAATTCAGCTGCCAAAAACTCCCAGTTTATGGACCAATTAATACAAGAAAATGGCTATTCAGCTGCATATCTTGCATACATTGACAAAAACACCGACATTATTCTGGCTGCTTTGTCTCTTTTCTAATTCAACACCAAGACAATACAATACAGCATAAAACGGAGATGCTGCTTTATCGATTAATTGGAGTGTGCATCCGTTCCACAATTCTGTTTACAGCATCACGAGACATCACCAGTGTATCATGGAGCAGGATGCTATAGACATTCAAGCCCTGTAAACAACACAAGCAATTGTAAGTTCCGACTTCTGAGGAAGCTTACTTTCTTATGCACATGACTGGTGGTTCTATCTGATCATGTCAGGTAGAACATGCTACCCACTTTGTTGCTATTACAATGAAATCGAACTAAAGCTACCAGCTAAGCTTTGATAATAGGAATAATTTGAAAATAATAAATGATTCAAGGAAATAACCATCTGAGGGCAAAGAAAGCAAGTACTTCACAACTTCTTTTGCAAGTAACGTCCACAAATTTGAATGTAGAAGAAAAAAACGGAAACAATAGATTGGAAGAGGTTTTATAATGTTATCATCTGTGAAATTCTCAATGAAATCAAATTAACATCACAAATACAGGAAATTCAAGATGCAAAAATATTGAGCAAACATCTTTAGGTTTTTATAACTAAATTATGAGATCATCGACTTATAATACAAGTGACCAAAAATTGGCCTATTTGTTCAAAGACTCCGACAGTAACTTTTAAATTCCAACTCGAAATATATTGTGTAAAGAAATGGAGATGAGTCGCAACTTACAATTGAAGGTAGAACATTGACATAATGCAGATTTTGTGTAGCCAACTTCAGCTTTTCATTAATGGGGCCACCATCCACCAACAGTAGCTTCTTTGTATTCTCCATTTGCGTATAATAGTTCACAATATTCTTAGTTTTGTGTGTTGGGAGCTCCAAATCCTCAAAAACCAGAAGCTGTATTTTTATGATTTCTATTAAGATGTCACTCAATAAATGAAAGAATAATTATTGATATAAAAGCTACAGTAAAATATAAAGACTAAGGAATGTGGCTTAACTCTAATAGCCATAGAAGTTAAATGTGGATTTACATTAAAAAGCAACTGAAGTCAAACTGGTGAAATAGATGCCATGTAGCAAGCAATAACGGCCAATGTAAAGGCAGGACAGAATCGCAGAAGTTGTATAATGTGTAACTAACAAACAAGTGATGGACCTAGCATAAGGCCTGGTGACAAGATGATGGTAATCATCAATGAGCCAGTGTCTCCCAAAAACATAGGCATGCCTATCAATTGTGTAATAAATGCAAGATTATGGTTGAATTTCATGTTATATACAACCCATTTGACCCATTGCACAAGCTGGTAATCAGACAGGCAATGCGCACAGTTGCTTTTATGAAAAATTAAACATTCAGAGAGAGAAAGAGAGAGGCATACCTTGCCTTCTGCTGCACGAGCTGTCAATGCTATTTTCAATCCTAAACGCCTAACTTTCTTATTACATTTTATAGCATGACTCCGTGGCTTAGGGCCATGCATTGCGGCACCACCCCTAAACTGTTATCCAAAAATCAAGTCATTACAGTCCATAACAAGACAGCATTGAGAAAATCCCGCACCTGATCATTTAGGAGTAGTAAAAAGCTTCTATACCTGCGGTCCACGCAATGTTCCATGCCTTGCTCGACCAGTACCCTTCTGTCTATATGGTTTTCTCCCAGTACCACTAACCTCACTGATTGTTTTTGTTGAATGTGTTCCCTGTTGATAACTCAAACATAAGATTACCAACGGCTGCTTAACAACAAGCTCCCAGTACTTACATGTTGGCAGAATTTTTGCCATGCAAAAACTTATTGCAAAAGAATAATTAAGAGTACCATATGTAAATAACTGCATACATAATAGGTTCCAGTATTTACATGTTGGCAGAATATTGATAATCAGACAGCTTCCCACAGTAAGAAAAGTAAATAGCTTTCTATTACTACTTACACAGGAAAATCATCAACTCTCAAGCAGTCCCCCCTTCATTTTTCTACTAAACACTCCAGTGCCTTTGCTTTTCTTGTCAGTTCATCAATACTGAACTAATCAAGTAAACTTAGAAGATCCATTCCGATTGTCAGTGTCTTCATTTTTCAGAAAGAAATGTAACTAATTTTTCCCATGTGAAAGATTTCTCCATGATGACCAGATTTTCCTCCAAATGACCAGATTTCACCCAGTAAACTCAACCAAAAAAGAACATTTGATAAAGAAGTCGCAATACTATTAGAGCCATCAAATCACCTTGAAGCTTTAAATAATAGTTGAGCCTACCTGCTGTCGTTTTGCAAGTTGCCATCGCACAACACGATGAACAATGTGCTTCTTAATGGGCACGTCAAAAACATCACCAGCCAAAACCATAAATCCTTTGTCCTCGTTGCAAAAATTTGTCACGGGAATTACCAGGTCCTGATATAGTCCTAAATCACAACACAAAATCAAAGAAGTTCACAATCTGCACCTATAAAAATACAGAATACAAGAACAAACTAAATACGTAATGGTCCCAAGTCAATCCATGGAAAATGTGCCCAAACAGACAGGCAAACCAAGACAATTGTCATTGAAGAAAAGAACAGGTTTGAAACAAGAATTATGAGGTCCACATGACATCCGATAGTCACACCTTATTGTGCCACATCAAACAGTTAGGAACAGTGAACTTCAATTGTTCTGGGTTTGCATTAAAAAAGAAAATGGCAGACAGTAAAATCTGAGAACAATATTTAGTATCTCATTTAGCAAGTAAAAGCAAAAATATGAGATTTCAAACTTGGAAAATGTATTTTCACATAAGGCAGATGACCAAAAGGATCTTTTTAAGTTAATCAAGATATCTAGTGAATAAAATTCCAAGCCAGTTTACAATGAAAGGTTTTACCGATCACCAAATTTTTAATCAAAACTTAGAAGTCCATTTGGAGAATCTCATGAAGACATATGATGACATTTCCACATTAATAAGAAAACAAAATACAAGATGGCTAACCACAGTGCATTAAGGGCAACAGTTCAACTCAAAAACATATCAACACAGTACTTAGAAGCATTACTTGATTGCATTTTCAATGTGACGTTTCGAACATATAAGCACACTTTCTAATACATTAAAAAAACAATAAAAATAAAATATTTCAGTCTTAAATATAGAACAATTGTTGGAATTTGAAGAAAATAATATATAAGTTTTACTCATCACATGAAACACAAAGCAGTGTTTAACTAAAGAATTAGCAATCAAAAGTTACACTTAGTAATGCATATATCTGCACCTCAATTCCAAATATGCAGTCTTGAACAATAACCTAGATTGACAAATAACTAGAATACAGCTTCATTCTACTTACAGCAACCATTGATTATGGCAGATAAAATTAGCATTAAGGCGGTGAATTTGCATATAAACTTCAGCCTGAAGCATATGAAGATGTTTACTCCTTCCAAAGACTGATAGCCAAATGAAAAATCAAAAGTACAAAAACAATCATTTCGATTAGACATTTGACATTTGACTTCTGAAATAAGCACTGTTACGTGGAAGTCAGTGATTTTGACAGCTATAACATTTTCCCACCCGAAGCACGACTAATAAAGCAATAAGCGAGATAATTTTCGACTCTTTCATTACCTATGTCGCGGTCTGGTGTTAGAACAGTCTTCGTGGACAATAAATCAGAAGGAAATGCTCCGTCACTTGACCCCGGAGTCACGATAGATGTAGAGAACATCCTATAAGCGAGGGAAGCCACCCCATCCTACGTTAAAACAAGACCGAAAATAGGCTCATTACTAGATGGACAATGATAGAAGGAATATAGGATTATGAAATTTCAAAAAAAAATCGATCCTTTCTTCACTAGAAATAGAAAACCCCACCAATCATAAAATTTGGCCAAAATAAGCAGAAACGAAGTGTACCTTTATAAAGCTAGAAGGTTCTGCAGAAAATAAGCAATCCCCAGAAAAATGGCCACTTAAATCTGTCAAAGAGAGCAACACATTTACAGAAAGGTAAATACTTTCGAAGAAAACAAAAAATCCTAATAACAAACTACCAGTAGTGAAGCGAGAAAAAGCAGAGGCCTTACCATGAGAAGGTCGAAATGATTGATAAGGGAAATGTGGAGAACCCCGAAGACCAGCGTTAAAGAAGCCAAACGAGCGTAAAATCCTTCCGGAGATTGAAACTGCCATATTTCTAACAAACCCGAAAAGACAGCCTCCGCCGATGGAAGTAAAGAAATGTCACCTGCTCATCTGCACTCCGATAAAGCCAAAGCAAAAATAAGCTCGATAACTGCTCAAGAAAATGACACTGTGCTACGTAGCAGCTTGGGGATCGAATTCGGCGGTTAAGCAAGGACCTGTCTTTTTTAAGAAACAGAGAAAATCGAAAAACCCCAACTTCCGTGAGGTTTTTGTGAAGGATAGTGCTAATTGAACTCTAATTTTTCTATATGCACGTAAATTTTCTTTCTCGCGGAAATGAGATTTTTAAGACTCTGTACCCTACTCTGGCCCTCTTTTAAAGCCTGCGCCTTTAACGAATCGCACTTGAGCATACAATCATGTCCACTAAAATTTTAATTTGGGCCTCATACAATTCTAATTTGTAATCGACAAATTTTTATTTTATATTTCATTAAAATTATTGTCCATGGCCTATTCCTATTCTTAGCTTTCAAAGTAATGAAGTACTGGTTTTTGTAAAATTCCAACATCAAGAGTATCTTATTTTGAAAAATTAGTTGCTCTTAGTTGGTTAAGAAACCTACCATTGTTGATCTTAGATGCCCCAGTCGTGCTTTAAAGAGGGTTTGATGAGCAATGAGCTTCCGTTAATATCAAACTTGAATCAGATTAATCGAATTAATTATGAATTTTTGAATGTTACAGGTTGCTATAATTAAAAAAATAAATTCTATTGAGACAAACACATGCACTCTTTACACCGGGGAAATCGGTAAATGCTCCTTGCTACAGGCCTTGTAAACACATGTTTGGTTTGTCTAACTGCCTTCCTAACTCTTTGCTCAAATATCTTCCATTCTATAGTGTTGTTCTTCATGAATATGGCAGCAAGCCTCCGCTTGTTTGGCCGTATCGTCGGCATTTTCCCACCACCATAATATGTTCGATATCCAGCAACCAATGATGACAGCTGACTCCCTGAGTCTGTCATTGCAAATGCATCAGCAGCGGTGCAAGCTATGAAGTCCAGCACTGCTAGCTGCAGAAAAGATAAGCTTGTCAAACATTATGAGACAAAGTTCACTTGTAAAGAGCATTGACAAAAACTCAAAAGAGTTAGTGATCCATCTCAATATTGCTGGACAATTACTAGATAGAATATAAGTGATACTGATAGCAAGATGATTGTTGATTCATCTAATAGTTTCTTGAGCCTTTTCAGTTTCCTTCTTAATCATGAGGTTACATATAAAAATTGATTGTCTGCATCGGATCATTCTTCCCTTAGCTCCTAAACTAGAAGACGATGGAGTTAACCCTCATTTTCTTACCTGTGACGAAAAGTTTGAGAACGGTTCAATTTCAGCAGCTGAAAGCACTTTCTCTTTAGTAACTAAATTAGGATACAAGCTCGTCAAAGCAGCTAGTCTTTGTTCCCCTCCATATATATTTGCACCTGCCACGAATATATTTGTCTTTCGGTTGAAACCAAGAGCAGCAAGCATAAGTACAGCTTCTTCAGGTGTTAATGGACATAGGCCTTCTGACCTGAGCTCTGCAGGAGAAGGTAACCTGCAACAAGTCAAACAAATTCCTAAGAGTGTAACCAAAATAACTTTAATATAGATAAGTTTTATTCCAAAAGATTCTGTGGACAAGTGGATATGGTTCCTTTGTTCAATTTTTCTCTTAAAAACAAATTTTAACTTCTGTATACATGATGTATCATAACTGAATGCAAAATGAGAAATCTAAATGAAAAATATACTAAATGCTGATAGGGCTTTTTAATGACAGTTTGGCCCTCTAGTCTCCAGATCTTTAAGGAAGCAGATGACACACAATGATTATGTTCAGATACAGCAGACAAAAAAGTACAACAGAAAAAGATCGAGTTGAACTTATAAGAAAATTATTTTCCTAAACATCTAACTGAAAATTTGTCCTAATAAACAAGGAGGATTTCCAGTTAAAGAAAAAACAAGGATTCACACAACCAAGTTTAGTCAAATTACATTAAATAAAGTTATCTGAATACTGAACTAGACATGCACAAAAGCAACTTTGCTACTCTAGAAAGGAACCCTGCAACATAAGCAACAAAGTTTTGAAGGCATACCAAGTCATGCAAGGGGATAAAAGAATACCCAGATGCCCAGAAAAAAGTTGCAAAAGACAAGAACCTATTGACAACGAATATGCTGTACTGTAATATCAACCATGCAAAGCAGTTATGGGAGGAATAAGAATTCAAAAGATAGGGCTCGACAGTGCATGGCCTATAAAGAAATCACTAGAGTATTAAGAGAGAGAGATTCCCAGGTCAACCTGTATTCCTGAGTGAGTCTATATACCAAAACAGTAAATCAAAATGGCAACAAAAAATGAAATTCCAAACCACTTGGGTTCTTATATATTGCACCAGCAAAGGCACCTTCTGATTCAGCAGTACTACATTGCAAACATGAACAAGGACACATTTGCTTGTAATTGATGTGCACATATAAAAGAATGCGCAAATAGTAGAACAGCCAAAAAATGCAGAAGTGCTTACCTCTTTGTCTTCGTAAGAAGTGCCAATGCAGGGAAATGGATTTCACGATATGCTTCCAACTCTTTTCTCTCTGCTTCACCACCACCATATTCGCACAATGAATGTGCTACCATGTCAATTTCAAACCTCAGATGAATTGCTAGATATCTTGAAGCTTTCCCACTGCGACCTCCTTTATCTTTTATATTTGATTCTGCATAAGGACCAACAAGATAATGGTCCAGTGATCCAGGATGGGGTGAACGTTTACGTAACCTTTGGAGGAGTAAAGCACCAGTTTGTTGTATTTTGGGAACAAATTGCAGTGCATGAAAGTTACACCTACAACGAAGTCTCTAGATGAAGACACGTATTAGGAAAATCAGAGAAGAAATAAAGAGTAAAGAAGCAATAAATATTTCTTACAATCTACCATCAGTTGTAAAGGACTAGTTTGACTAAAAAAGCTACAATGGACCAGAGAAATGAAGGCTGCTCATTTTACCTGCAACTGAAATGGTATTGGATCAAATGCCAAGCGATTCCCAAATCCTATGAAATGGACAACTCTATTTTTCAGCAAAATAGGGAGGATATTCTTCAGATAAAAACTTGGCTTGGACTCTTTTCTAATATCTACATCTGTCACCTGGTCAACATTTGAAATATCATTATTACGGATAACTTGAACAAAAACCAACTCAAAAGGAAATGCTTGAAATTCAATGGGCCATGAAACTCACAATGCTACCAATGGCCTCCAAATCTAGTGATTGTAGCTCCTCAGGAGGTTCCTTCACTATCCGAATATCAGGAGTCAGGTAATTAATAAAATGCTCCTCCTGATAGATATCGCTGAATTGACTATAAAATACAACATTTACATGGTTAACCACTTTTCCATCTAGATCATACATATCATATGTAGGAGGTAATTTCTTTTCCATTTCATGCAACAATACATGAGGTTCCTAGGGTAAAGGGAGGTCGCTGGTCAATAAATTGCATTGATTAAAAACAGATGAAGCATTCCAATCCATGAGGAAAATATTCAAGTTCACATGTTCAAGAATAAACATTAAATGAAGCATTATTTCACCCTTAAAAATGAAAATCAAATCAAGGCACTTGAAAAAGCTATAGGGATGCCACTAATTTGAAGCAAGAACATTTTTCCTGGTGATATTTGAGCAAAGCAAATCCAAATGTGAACACTGGAGCAATCAAGAACTATCCTGTCAAAATTTAAGCTTACCCAACAACCAATAGCATGTCCTAAAGTGAAAATGAAAAAGTTGCAGAGGCAAGAAGACCTCATGTAACAAAGAGGGAACAAAAATCTATGTACCTAACATCTTTCCAGACACTGCTGTACATAAATTTAGGAATAACAAGAGTTGAATTCAGCAGCCGTGCAAGAACAACAGCATTGCAAACCTGTTTTCAAGAAAAAGTAACAGATGACTTTGAATCAAGTGAGAACCATAAACAAGACAGCATGTATTATCCTTCAGAGAAAAATAGGAAGACGAAGAATAATGAGATTAGACCGAAATGAAAACTGATAGAGGCCGTAAGAGGTTGCAGGGATTACGTACAGCCACTCTCTGCTGGTTTATCCCACCATTTGCTGTGAGCAGAATGTAACCATTATTTCCCCCTGTTGAAACAACAAAGAGAACATATCATGTCAGAACTAACTTATATCATCCATAATATGCATATTCTAACTTATATTTAAGATATGACATATTTTCAAGTGTGCATTCATGCAGAAACCTGAAAATGCAAATACAAGTTGCATGTTCACAAACACTCGCAAATGCTCATAGACATATGGGAGAAGGGGAGAGAGAGAAAGAGGGCCAGTCACCACTAGGTTTCCAGTTTCGTTGATCAGAACAAGGCTTCCATGCTGAGGCCTGAACAAATGGTTCCTGCCACAGATCCTTTGGCTCACGTTTATTCTGTCACCATGTGTAATAATGCAAAGTGAAATCAATTAATGTACAGAGAAAGGAAATTTTAAGATTGAAACTAAATATAATTTAACAAAGACAAATTTTGGTACTCAAATACCTCAGCCAGGGCATGGGCAGCCAAAGCCAGCATCCTTCCATAAGTACCTTTCTGTGCTCTTTTTCCTTTGCCAAACTTTTTCAAATCTCCCTGAACATATTGTGAGAATACAAATAACAAAAATCAGTGGACCCAAAAAATTTAACAAGTACACCTGCACAAATGATGATTGAAAAAGAAAGACTGCAACGGAAGATCTTAATCCAAGTCATTTTTTATGTTGTGAAAAGGTTGGACCTTAATATGTTTCTGCCCTTGGTAGATTACTACACTGGCATCTTCTGTTATATAAAGTATTTGCCATAAAGAAAAGGAATAATTGAGGATTATCTTCTGAGTGAGAAAGTATAGCCTACTGCTGTCTTACTACTAGCAAAAACTAGTACCGCAAGCTTTCCCCTTAATCAAGGAACTCTTCCTTTTTGGCTTACTTCCATAGTACTTGGAGGCGGAGGTCTGAAACAATATGTTCCTCCAAAATAACTGCACATTTTTTTATGTTTCCTGAATTGCTAAAGCTAAAACGGGTCAGCTACAACCAAGACACTTTCAGCTTTAGTGTTCATCATGTACCTTCACTCAAAATATACTTTCTTCCCAAAAGAGGCCACTTGAGTGAAGTTGAAAAGAGGAAAGCGAGAGAGAGAGAGAGAGAGATTTTGATCGGGCAATCACTTGGGAATTTTTAAAGTAAGTTCATTTTCTTTCCTACTCGGGCAATTTCCAGTGTAAATAGCAAATATATCTCTTAACCAACATAAGAAAACTGAGCTAATTAAAATTGATGCATACCTTAATGGGAGCAGAAGTAGGCGACGAAGAATTCCGAGAAAAATGGTTTTGGAGACCAACTATACGATGATGTTGGAGGCGCAAGAACATAAAAGAGTTAACAACGAAAAACAAAGCCATCAATCCAATAATAGCTACCGGTCCCTTCAATCTACTCTTCTGATACCAAAATTTTCCTCCTTTTCTCTTCATCGACTTATTCACTTGCCTCCGTTTCTTATCTAAGAAAAAACCCAACAAATTCGACCATGAAAAAGACACACCCAGTGGATAACCGAAATACCTGTCACTGTTTGACAACCGGAAGGAACCGAGACGAGGGGATGGAGCAGGCGAGGATTGGCGGCTCATAGAGGAAGCGGAAATTGAACCAGACCCACTAGTCTGTGGACAATCAGATCCCAACAAATCAGGAGATTGAGGTAGTTCCTGTAGAAGAACACCTGAGAGATGATTTGATGAGGCCATAGGGGTTTACTTTTGAAGGTGCAGAGATTTCAGGACAAGTAAGGCTGAAAGCAAAGGGAGCTCCTTTGCTTAAAATCAGAGAACTTGTCTGAATTCCAAGTTCTTTCCTTTTCTATTTAGTACTAAGATTATTCGTACACAAATTGGGACGGGACCCACGAGATCATAACAGTTTCTAGTCAACCCTTGTTTATCAAAATAAAAAAGAAAACAATCGTTTTTGAGCAAAAATTGTTTATTTGTATAGCTGGCAAAAATTGCAAACAGTTAAACAAATTCATGAATCAAGAAAATATAAAATAACAATAAATTAGTTCAAAGAAATTATTAAAAATAATAATAATAAAAAAAAAAGTAACAGATTGATGTTTATTAGTCCTATACATCGATACATCATTGATTTGCTCTCTGCGTGTACTGGCTCTGGACAATGCATCACAAGTAAAAACGAGAGGTTCGCAAAGGCACGAGGTACAAGCTGGTGATGGTGCATTAACGTTGTCGCTCCCACTTCACATTATTCTTTTATTGCCACCATCATGGATCTGTGCATGACATGGATTAAAGGTGGGAAAGGAGCCGCCTTTTATGGCATTTTGCCAGCCTTACTGCATAAGTGAAACCTTTTGGTTGGCATTTTCTGGCAAAGGATCAATTAAAGAGTTTGGAGTTACTTATCCACTCCAAGGTAGGTATACTTCATTTTGTTGCAACTTTTTCTAATTTCTAAAAGACAAGATTGGATCTTGGTTCATAAACGTGTGACTTTCAACACCGGCAACACAAAAAGAAATAGTCTTTTGACTTTCAGTTTTCCATGCTTTGTTTTTTAAAACTATTTTACAACATTATTTATTACACAACAAAGTTCATTAATCGCCAGAATCAAATGAAAAATCTTGTTTTGCTGTAGACATCTTGCATTGGAAGATTCTGAAAATTTTTTGGATGCAATATTGAACCATTTACAAATCAAGATAACTTAAAATGTATACCAAACTCATAATGTCCGGGACATAATAACATATTTTTTTAATCTGATTTTACTAGTTTCTCATCTCCTCCTCCTAGATCTGTGCACACTTCAGTTTTTCAATCACCATATCGATTGCCTCTAAGGTTGTATATCAAGTAAGTTGAGTTGAGGATAATCAAAATGACATATCGATTGCTTCATGATCAGGGGTCCTATATGCAAATCCTGATTCGTCGCTGGAACGCCGTTTCACTACACTTGCCCTCTGCACCAACCTCACCAATGCTTGCACGACTTCAGACATGGGAGGGCGAAACTCAGGCTCCGGCTATACAGAGAGCAAAGAATAATAATTTGTTCATTTTCAATAGTGGCAATGATAATATATTAACACCATACATTAGAAATCACCAAGCATGATATATGCATGCTTTTCACATCATATGCAGATTCCTAGATGCAAAGTCCAGCACTTCCAAGCAGTTCTTTCTTTGCTGGACTTGCAAAGCTCCAAGAAATCTATTATCTGCTCTTGGAACCAGGGAAGTTGAATGCTGCTGTTAACTAAAAAAGGAAAGGTTACCTGAACACAAAGGGCAATAATGTCAGCAAAACGCGAAAGAGACTTTGCAGGGTACATGCCATTCAAGGCAGGATCGACCATTTTTGCCAAGGCATCAATATCATGCAGCTGAGGAGTAGCCCATCGGACAAGTGATTGCTCTGATCTCGTCCTTGAACTATGGAATAAATTAGATAAAGAATGCCATAATGTAAGCAAAATTTAAGAAATGGCAGAACATGAGAGAAATTCTTTGATGATTCCAAGTATAAGAAGCAGAATAGAGCATTAGATAAGAAAGGCAATACCTATCCAGTGGCTTCCGACCAGTCAACAGCTCCAACATCACCACACCAAAGCTGTAGACATCACTTTTAACATTGTATACTCCTGACAAGGCAAATTCAGGAGCACTGTAACCAAATGAGCCAACCATTTGTGTTGAAACCTATCATTGATTCAGCACATAAACAGCATAAGGAATGTTGACAGCATGAAGCAGAGACCACTGAAAATGAACATTATCCATCTCTATATTTACCTGCCTCTCCGTGTTTGGATTGAGAGCAGCTAATCCACAATCTGACAAGCGAGGATTGTGCTCTTCATCAAGTAAAATATTTGCAGATTTGAAATTCCGATGCACGACGGAAGGCAAGCAGACTTCATGTAAGTACCTGATAGACAAATGCAGTTCAAAAGGGACGCATGGAAGAAATATATAAGAGGCAGAGCAAGAAAGAGAACTATAATTCCATACAAATATAACATACTCTAGAGCCCGAGCAGTGCCAAGTGCAACCCGAACACGTGCATTCCAAGATAGATTTTGGCTGCCATCATCAGCAAAGTGCAGCATATCATGCAGGCTACCATTGCCCACATATTCATAAACCAAAAGCCGCTGCCCATGCTCTGCACAGTATCCTGCCAATGATACGATGTTGGGATGCCTCAAGCGAGCCATATTTGAAACAGCTTCGAGAAAGTTATCTTCCTCCTGCAATGAAAGCGCTGCATTGTCGATCTTCTTGATGGCCATTATCTACATCAACAGCATACAAATTGATCAATTCATTTTTACAACATAATTCAGAATAATCAAAGAGAAACTAAAGGGAAGAAGAACTTTCATTTTACTAGATCTTCACTATGGCATACCAGTAGTGCACAGCAAAACAAGAAATAAAGTGAGATCTACTATAGTATATGCTTATAGTGGATATTCCCCATTGGCACTATTTGTGTCCATGTGGGAGCACCTGCAGTTACCTTTCCATTAGGAAACTCCCCTTTATAAACACGACCAAGAGAACCTTCACCAATTAAAAACTCTTGACTAAAGCTGTTTGTTGCTGTTTGCAGAGAAGCAACAGTATATGACGTAGCAGTAATTGGTGACTTCATTCTCTTTACGGATCCAGAATTCCCTTGCAACCTTTCAGCAGCCAATTTTTCAGCAGGCGGGGGCTTCAGATCTGTAAAAGCAGCAAAACTTTTGGCTCTTGGCTCATGCAACTCTGCATTTACTGCACCCAAAAAAAAAGGCGCAAAATTTAGCACCTGATTGATTTCCATTATAGCCAGAACTTCAAGCATATCATCAAAACTACTAAAGCTAACTTCTCATAAGGAGAAGTTCAACGCTTTATTATACCCCAAAAATATTCAAATCCCAAGTTAGCATCAAAAAGACTTGACATTCACTAAGTTTAAAAGAAATGGTGAACTCATGTGCTACAAAGAGAAGACAACATACAGTCATTGATGCCAGTAGATCGACTTCCTTGGGCAGTTACAATGCCATCGTCCTTCCTTTTATTCTTTCTAATGCAACACACAAGAGCAAGAAGTGCAACTGAGAACAGCAATACTGAACCAAGGATAATGCCTACTGTAGCCCCCACTGACATTCCCTTGTCTGACTCAGATGATGTGCCATTAGGAGATGGGGGTGTATGTGCACCTGACCCTGAATGACTGCGATTATTGTGATTTCTACCAGGTGGTGGCGGGTTATATGGTGGTGGAGGAGGAGCAGGACCATTGTCAAAAGAATTTCCATCATATCTGTTTTATTTATTCAACAGCTAAGTTAGAAATATTGCAAAAGTGAAACCAAAAAAAAATCAAAAGGATGAAAACCACAAAGTATAGCATAGAAACTGACATAAAGGTTGGAATTGAACTAATCTCACGAGGTATCCATCCACTGAAATGGTTGTTTGCTACATTTCTGTCGAAAATAAAAGCTGATATGAGAAATCACTGGATAATGCATTTGCATCACCAATGGTAAAGGATAAAAGCTGATATGAGAAATCACTGGATAATGCATTTGCATCACCAATGGTAAAGGAACTAACTTACAGAGTATCCAAAGGCAAAGCCGAAAGAACATCCAGAGAACCAGTCAGTTGATTGTTCTGAACATAGCTGCCACAAATTAGAATATCACGAGAACTTCAACCCAATTGCATAGGCATTGCACTATTTTAATTTTACCTATAATTTGATTTCTTATTCAGTTCGGAAGAAAAGTAGCACTAAACTCACAGTGAAGAAAGATTGGACAAGGAACTAAAGGAAGTGGGAAGATCTCCACTAAAATTGTTGAAAGAGAGATCCCTGCATCCACAAGCATGATAACATGAGGCAAACCTATAGGCACTAATTAACAGAAACTCCATCTAAGATTTAGGAAAGGTGCTGGGGTCAAACAATACGATTTAGCCACACAGTTACACATCCATGAAAAATATCCAATGTAATTAATAAAATGCCTGTTTCGGATGCCAGTAAGAATCCTGATACTGAGTCTCCTAATATGTTCTTGTACTAGTTTAACAGTCAAACATAGAACGGAGGCTAACAGATTTGCTCAGACAAGAAAAATACTTGTTAATTGCTGTCTCCTGAAGCTGTGTTCTCTATGTTCTCTATCTCTAATATAAAACTTCTACTCTTTTCCCTTCCTGCTTAAAACCGCTTTAATGATTGGAAATTTTCTCTCTTCCATGCTAAAACGTCCATTATTCCATACTAAAATGCTTATATCTTGCATCCACCCTTTCTTGTAGCGCCTTGCAATTTATCTCCTCAAACAACTGATAATTTTCTCTCAGATGGCAGTTGTATCGAACTGCAACTATGTTTCATCTTACAAAATCTATTGTCTTGTCCAGTGGCATGTTTCCTGATCACTGAATTATGTATAAACTCATAATAATTGCAGGAAAACAGGCAATGCAATAATTACATGATGGACCAATGTATAAATAGAAATGCAATTTAGATCCAACTACGGCATAACTTAAAGTCACAGACAATTGAAGATATCTAAAATGGTCCAACATAAAGAAAACATACCATAAAAAATGAGCTCAAGAAGTTGACAAATTTTGACAGCAAAAAGTATGCTGCAAAAACAACTAACGCCACAACATGTTTAAATAAAGATATCTTACAGTGTTGTGAGATGAGACAGATTTGCAAAAACATCTCCAACTGATTGGGAAATTGAATTATGGCTCACATTCCTAAAACAAAGGAATTTTAGAATCAGGAAATAACATAATTATTATTAGTAAACAATACCTGATAGCATTAAACGGAAGTAACTCACAAGTAAGTGAGAGAACCCATTGTAGAAATGGAGTAAGGAAGATTCCCACTGAAGTTATTTCTTGCGAGATTTCTGCTTCATGCAAGAATCTGGTCAGCCACACCATAAAAAAATAACAGCTAATAGCTCCAAAACCAAAAAGACAGAAAAACAGAAACAACACGGCTGAACATTACAGGCTTGTAATATTTGGTGGCAATTGATATGGGATTGTATCATGGATGTTGTTGTCACTCAGATCACTGGAAAGCAAAAACGAAAAGCTGTATCAATCCACTAACTAACTAAGAAAAATAACAAGATTTGGTTCGCCTGTAAATGGATTAAAGAAAACAATATCTCACAGTGTTCTCAATGACATGAGGTCTGAAAGCAAGTAGCCCATTGTACCGCTGAGTCCTAACCCAGAAATTTTACTGTTAAATAACAACAAAACAATCGAATTAAATAAAACAAAAAAAGAAAAGCATTATATTTAAAGGCAATGTATTGTTCTAATAATATGTCTATACATGGAAACAACAGCTGATCCCTCACAACTAACTCCTTTCCATGACTCTGCACACGGATCACCACCATTGCTTTTCCAACTGGTTAGCTGCGAAGGACTGTTAAGTGAAGTGTACATAACCTGCAGAGCTTGGACTGCAACAAAAATTATTTAAAATTCCAACAATCAGTTGCTATAAACGGAAAATGACAATATAATCTTTTACTAATTATGCTCAAAAAATGAAAGAAAAAGAAACAGAAAGCTCAAATCAGGAAAAAAGAAAAAAAAAAAGAATAAGCATAACATTTTAATCATTTGAGATATCCAGTTTGGCAAATTCTAATTAAAACATTTTGTTTTTTGACCGAAAAATCAACGTCAAACATAAAGATTTACAATCTTACATTTTCTTTCCTTTCCTACATTTCCCGGAAACAAACAGAGAGAGAAAAAGAAAAAAAAAAGGATCAAACTTTCCGAAAAAAAAAAACAGAACTAAAACAGAGAGTCAAAGCTCAGTTCTTGGACTCTAGCCAGCTCATTGCAATGAACAGCTTGAGCTGGCCAATCACCATCACGTTGCAGCTTAAATCAATCAATCAATCAATCTTAAAACATATTTCAAGAAAATGAAAGAAAGAACAAAACTTGAGTGAATATACCATCAGTGGAATCGGTATTGCATTGAACAATATGAGGCAAAGCAAGGATCGAGGAGAACAAAACTAACAAGAACACTAACTGGGTAAGTGAAGAACGAAGCAAACAGAAAGAAAGACCAATGGGCGTTACAGCCATTACGGAAAAGGTTGTTGCTTTTTCTATAGTATTGTTTTCACAGTTCAGAGGTGACTTTGAAGTGCGGCGGAGCATGGTGGACGGTGAAGCAAAGAGGAAGAAGAAGAAAAAAAGAGAAAGGGGAGGCTGAGATCGAAGTAAGTGGCAAGAAGAGACATCGCCATTAAAGGAAGAGACAGCAAGAGAGATAGATTCGAAGCTTAAGAGGAATGAAGAGAGAGAGAGAGAGAGAGGGGAGAGGAGAGTACGGTTTATGGGTGTCGGCGAAAAAGAGAGACCTGAAAATAATAAAAATGGAAAACAAAATAATTAAAAAAATAAAAATAAAAATTCAGTTGACCGGTTATGGTTAGGGTGTAAAACCCGATTCGACCGACCCGAACTAACTATTCGGGTAGAATTATTCGGAAATATTAAGATCATGTCGGATTTTCAAAAATAAATTATTTTCGGGTCAGATTAAAATTTTCAAAACCTAGAATCCGATCGAAGAAACTATGTAAGTTTTTTTTTTCCAAGTTGTCCCCCTCTCTCTCTCCCCACCGTCGTATTTCTCTCTCTTCCTCTGCCCCACTCTCTTCCTTTCGATCTCTCCCTTTGCTCCTATCTCCCCCTATTTGTAACGATCTGGTTCCCCCGCTACCAATTTCCGGTTCTCTCTCCTTCTTCTTTGTTTTCGATTGATCTTCTCTCTTCTTCTTCTTATTCTTCAATCGATCTTTTCTCTTTCTTCTTTTTTTTTCTTCGATCGATCTGTTTCATTTTTCTCCTCCTGAATTGCCACATATTCGTTTTTCTGCTACTCATATCGACAGCTCCACCTCTCTTTTCTCTGATTGTTGTTCTAAAATTGGATTTTTCCCTTTTTTTCATTGGATTTGGGTGAGATTTGATTTTTTTGTGTTTGATTTTGATGAATTTGTCGTGATAGATTTGTGTTTGATTTTATTGAAAAATCACAAAAAAAATGAAGAGAGAGCTGCGAAAATGTAAGAGATGGAGATAAATCGGGTTGATATGTTATTTCGATTCGAATTCTGAAAATTATCGAATTAGTCGGTTGGGTATCCTACTAATATATAGAATCGGTTCGATTTGAGATATAAGATGTACTTCAATTTTCGAATTGGTCGGATTCGGGTCGAATTGACCTGAAACCGACTGATGACTGATGCACACCCCAATTATGTTTGATAATTTGTTAGAGGCAAGTCCTTTCTCTTCTTGTTTGGGCTTTGGATTCTCTACATCTGATTCTTTCTTTGCTATTTTGCACTTTAACTGCCATCATTTGCCATGTCAGCATGCATTAATTGACTAAATGGATTGAATTATGTTAACTTGGTAATTTTATTCATAACCTAATAATATAAAAATTTCCCATGTATCAGTTGAAGGCCTGCTACCAATCTCAACGAATTGCTTCAATCTCACTTTATTGAGGAGATCAATATATTGACTTGTGTATTTTGATCAAAGTTTAATTTTTTTTATATATATATATATATATATATATATTATTGAAAATTCTTCTTCTCTAGAAAGTCATGTGGGATGGGAACATATGCATTTGTTGACGACTCCTCCATTTTCATACCTGAAATAGAAATATTAACACGGACCCGGAAATTAATACAAAGTAAATTATAATATTATGGTTATTAAAGTAAAACTCAATTTTTAAGATCTCACAATCATGTTTAAATTAAAATTTTAAGATTTTTTTTAAAAGGAGAGATGTATTTGTTAGCATACTGGAGGTTATTTTGTTAGTCAAGGTTTATACCTAATAATAATGCATAGTTTGGAAATTTCAATTGGGTCGCACGTCGGTATGAACAATATGCATGGAGGTGCAGAACACAAGATCCGATCAGGAGCAATATTAAAAAGGGAAGTAAAATGCCAAAAGCAACCTTGCATGTGAAGTATTATTGCAATAGTACCATATAGTATTCCTTGTTGTGAATTTTCATGGAGGGGTATTATGGGGAAGACGGGTATTGGGTGGGCAGACAGAATGAGAATGGGTTAAGTGAAAATGACAGAAATGTCCAAATGTCCTTGTTGAGTTGGGGGTGTGGCCCGTGAATTGTGACTTTTTAGGAGTGAAATACAAAAGTTTAAGGGCATTAAGTGTTTGGAGTCGGTTGTTTTTTTGTGTGTTTGGAGGTTTGATGGACAGTAATCATGGCTGGCTTTATGGAAGTCACTATAAATCAGAATTTAACTTCTTTCTGTTCATTAGTTTGGTTTCCAAAAGAGGGTTGTAATGTAATTATAAATTATTTGAAGGCTTAGAAATAACTAAATAATAGTAATAATTTGTATGAAAGTGGAGCCTAATTTGAATAGAATCGGGTCTCACGTCTCATCATTTGATTAATCTCTGTAAATTATTGGTTACCTACTTCTATGAAATTGGGTCCCATTTGAGTTTGTTTAATTTGTAGATGAAATAACAAAAATCAAGGTGCCTAGATTGTAGAGATCCAGTGAGTGACACATCCTTGGAGGAATTGGCTGTCATTTTCTGCATACAATTAAATTTTAAATGGAACTCTATTATCTGTCACAACAATTCTATTTTAATTCATTCGCTCTGCCTCCTTCAACCTTTTTTTTTTTTTTTAACTGTAACCACTTCATTAAAATCAATTTTTATCAATATAAACACCTAAAAAATAAGGTATTTACTGTCAAAAAGTGGGACTAGTATAAAAATGAGCTGTTTTAACTAAAATATGAGCAATATTATTTACTGACCTTTTAACAAATGAGACAGAAATATTATGTCACATGTTACAAAGCGAAATACAATATATATAAACATGCAAAGGATTTTAACATTCGATAGTAATAAATCTGCACCAACTGCAACCTGTATGAAAATTCTTTAGACAATATAATTTCGAAGCAAAGAATCCTACCAGTTGTCGAAATCCACTTTGTTTTTGTCATTTTCTTGAATTATAAGTAACATACATGCATTAACTGTAACATCACATGAACTCCATTATTATTTTTAAGGAAAAAGAAAAAGAAAGAAAAAATCATACACGACTAGAGCAATATAGGTTGGGATTTCATCTTTCACTGCAACAAATTTCCTTCCCATAAAATCTTATAATTTACTTCTAAACCATTAAGATCATAAAATAAACAAATTCGACTTACCAATTACTACATCAAATGACCAATTGACGCCACCATAGTCATTCGCAATTTAAACTAAGCAAAATGGTAAAATGGTCAGGTCCAAGGAAAAAAAGTAGGCAAAATGGTGGGCTAAACCCAAAATTAACATTCAGGGAGATCCTACTTCAAGCCCAGCAATGCTATTTGAAAAGAAAAGAAAAGGAAAGGAACGGTGTCGTTGAACTCCGAGCTTGGCTTTCCCGAGAAGAGCGTACTTTTTGTGGTAGGAGGAGATTGTCTTGAATCTGCGGCAAGGTTATGATTCATATAGATACAGGTATCATAAGTTTAAGCCAAAAATGAAGAAGAAAAGCTTAGCCATTTTTATGCGTGCCAGAATGAGACCTTCCAACCATCCAACCAATGGTTCCTCTTACTTGCCTGTAACTGTAAGTTTATTTTTCTAAAAATTCATCCTTCCCACTTGTTACTTTGGCTTCTTCAAATCTTATTTGAATTATTGTAAATTACAAGCTTTCAAGTTTATCCTGTAACAGACCACGCTCAATCAAATGCCCGACAATTCTCAAGCGGACAAATCCGATGCTACTCTTTTGCAACGCGCTGCGGAGGAAGAAGTCACCAAGCGCAGTGCTTCTGCTAACAGCGATAGGTTTTGATTCCGCAAAGTACAAAGTTCGTTTCATTTTTCTCCAGTTTCGTCTTAGTTATTACATTGTTTGTTCCATTCTCAGGGATTTTGATGCGGTCCGAGAATCGATGCACTCGGCCATATCATCGAACAAAATTGAGGTTCTTGATGTGGTGCTTAATGATTTCTCCGAGGTCGGTACTAATGGGTGCAGCTGAAAAGTCCTTGCCTTCGAATAAAGTTATGATATTGGGATGATTTTAATGCAGGGTTATCTTAGTCTTTCTTCTGAAAACCAACGGAAATTATTGTTACTGCTTGCCAAATTGTATGATCTCAATAGGGTCCAAGTTCGTGACCTCATAAAGCAATATCTTGGTCCTGAACTTCCAAGTGCGTGCATATTTTTCATCTTTCTTTTATATGTCTTATAAATGGTTTGCTGCATGTTGAATTTATGATATCCCGAAAAGTTTTAGGAATTTTGGGTTTCAGGTGGTGGAGTTGAATCCTCTACTGAAGATGACGATGGCATGATTTCATTTTTCTATCGCACCGAACGAAACTTGAGACAAGCTCTTAAGCCTACATATGATGTTCTTTTTGAACGACTCAACAACCACCCTGGGGGATTGAAGTTCTTGTCCATTCTTCGAGCGGATATTCTATCTATTCTCGCGTAAGGTTATGGTCTATGTTCATATTTCCATGGCTTCAACGTTTTCTTATTCCGTTTGATTGATTTTCTATGAAAAAGTTAACGGACAATTATGGAGTTAGTGTTTCATTATTCCTTATAAATATGCAGAGAGGAAAACATTGCATCTCTACGAGCACTAGATTCCTACCTAAAGGAAAAACTTCACAATTGGCTTAGTCCTGCTGGATTAGAGCTTCACCAGATTACATGGGATGATCCTGCTTCTTTGCTGGAGAAAATTGTGGCTTATGAGGTCTGTTTCCTTTAACCCGTCTTTCAATTCTTATAGACTTAGAAGTTGCTTCATATGAGCTTACTATTTCTAATTGTTATCTTTGTGTAGGCTGTACATCCGATCAGCAATCTATTAGATCTTAAAAGGAGGTTGGGTTATGGCCGTCGCTGTTTTGGATATTTACATCCAGCAATACCTGGTTAGTGAACCTTTTTGCTGCTTCTGTGGATATTGACAGTGTATTTATCAAAGGTCAGAACTTCGTGAAGTTCTTGTTTAGTTTTCTAGTTATCACATAATGTTGGAGGTAAGTAGAACCTCGAGGTTTCCAGTCAAATGATTTATCAAATGATGCATCACATGTTCTATAATGTGTTATGGATCTTTTATTTTTGAACTTGGATATTGTCATATCAATTAACATTCACAATGCATATACTGGCACACCAAAATGGATATCCAGCCAGTTGCAAATAAATATAATGTCTCTTTATTAACAGGTTGCTAATGCATTTACTGGTACTAGACCTTGAGCAATTATGATGCATAAAATCATTTAGCAGATCAATGCCAAAGCTCAACAAATTATTTTGGGATTGATGGCTGTCAAGGCATCTGAGTTTAAGTTCTGCATAAGTGTACCAAACTTAATTGAGTCGCTTGGTCTCTCATTTATGTTTCCTGGTTACTTGATGTACTGTGGTTTTTAATTTTTAATTTTTTTAGGTGAGCCTCTGATTTTCATAGAAGTTGCTCTTCTAAAGAATGTGGCTCAGACGATACAGGTTTGTTTTACATATCTACATGCTCTTTCCCTTGTACTGTTTTGCTAATGGTTTCTATTACAGGAGGTTTTATGGGATAATCCTCCCATACCCGAGTCCGAGGCAGCATGTGCATTATTTTATTCTATATCATCAACTCAGGTATTATTAGCCACTCTCCTTTTCTTTCAGATTAGTAGCATATATTTTTGCAGAACAAATTGTTCATGCTCTTCCTCTGACGAGAGATAAGAGCATTCATATAAGCTGTCTTGGAAACTTTAAAATTACAAGTGAATTACCTGTGTCATAACTATCATCTAAAATTTGTAGTCTCCATTTATATGTCTCCTCATTCATTATTTTTTTCCGTCAAAGAACAATAAATAACAAACTCTGCGTTATGCTGTCATGTATCTTATTCACATGCTTACAGAAGTTTGACAGCCTGGCTTGGCAGGGATCAACCTGGGAAAGTTTCTAATTAAACGCGTCATTACACTGGTGAAAGGAGAGATGCTACATATATCTGTAAGTGACTTTGTGGTCTAGTTCATACACAAGTGGAAAAACTGGAATAACATTTGAACCTGTCACTATATTACATCTCATACCATGAAAGCAAGGAATAAAATGGCAATGAAATATGTTAACGAGGACTTATTTGTTTCCACTTTTGATTCACAAATTGTTGGTTTTCACTTGCTCTTTATCTTTTGAAATCGTGGAGATATGGTCTTGTCAGTTTATGTTAGATGCTGTATTTATTTAATTATTATTTTATTATTTTGGTGAAAGTTTTGAAAGTCAGCTTGTTCAATTATTATTGGTTTAGGGTATAGTATTAATTTTACTGCAGTAAAGTCTTCTTTTGTATGTGGGTTAACTGATATGCATTGCATGTTTAATGAAAAGAAATAAGAAGGAACAGGATATTAGGTTTGTGGTTCCCGAGGCTTACAGTTTCTTGCTTTTTATGAAGTCTTTTAACCCTTCTCCAGCAAAGCATTACTGATATGTTTTGTTTTACCATGAAGACATTTGCAACCTTGAGTCCAATTCCTGGATTCATTGCATGGCTGCTGTCTAAGTTGGCATCCCAATCTATCCTCGCTGATGCGGAGAACATGTCAACTTCATTTTCCAGTGAATCTGTTTCTACTTTCACGGAGAATGTACTTGAACCAGATGAAGAAAGATTACTTATGAACTGTTCTCTGTGAGTTTCATATTCTTTTAATCTTAATTTTGATATATGCATCATGCTGTTTATAGTTAAGGGGAAGTCTGCATGCAGACAACTTCATTTCTACCAAGTCGTCTCCTTTTAGCCATCCAACTTTGCTGTCTCTTCAACCACAAATCACCAGAACGCTGTTATTTCATGTCTCTTCTTACTTGCTTTAGCCCACTTCAGAAAGTGCATACAGAAAGACTACTTAAATCTCCTTTAGAATAGTCCAAAATGTAATCATGGAATTATTCATGGATCTGTGATTTTCTCGTGTATATGCAGTGGTCATGTGTTTGTTGTCAGTTAGGCAAAAAGCATAATTGAGCAATAAAAAACAGAGAGGACTGCTTGAGAAGCTATTGCTGTTCAATATATCTTAAGATGATCTAAAGACCTGTATACCTGTTTTCTTTGAAAAGATTTATAGCCATCCCACACTTATATGACATGAATTATTAGATTCATCAGCCTCATTACATGTAAACAATGAGGCCTGGATGATGAGCCACAGAAACAGATGGTAAGTTAGATATCCAGCTGATGTGCACACTTTTTGGCACTTGACATTTCCGATATCCTTTTGGAGGGACCACTATGATGTGCTCTATCTTTGGTTTTGACAGTAACTTTAGTTCTGTATTTCATCGTTTTGATAATTGGTTTAACCAAAATGTTGTTTTGTATATGCTTGTAGGGAAGCTTTTCGTGGAAAAAATGGCATGGAAGTGATGTTCAAGTTGTTGACATCAACAAATTTTGAGTGGATAAGTTCACCTGCAGTAGTTTCAGCATTAAGGTCTCCTCTGATGCGATTGTGTGCTAGGTATCCAATAAAGTCTAACATCCATATCTCCATTTGCAAATTGAAATGATTGGTTAGCAACTGCTGCTCTAATAACTAGTTCAGCAGATATGATTTTATATTTTTCATTTCATTATTGTCGAAAGAAGCTTGCATTTCTGGAATTTGTAAGTTACATTTAAGAGATGGTACTCTCTGAATACAGGTACCTTCTGCAAGAGAAAAAGAGAGGAAGAGCTCTGGATTCTGTTGCAAATTTTCACTTGCAAAATGGAGCAGTATGTTGTGCAACCTCAATTTGTATATAGTGGTGATGAAGCCTTTAGTCTTTACTAGCAATTAAATCAACAGAAGGAACCAGTATAGTTTCTTCAATGTACCTTTGCATTTGATATTTACAAACAGCTGACCTGGAATGTTTTTATTTTAATGATTAGAAAGGGGGCAACCTTGAAATAGCATGGTTCACTAGTTGAGAAGTTTCATTGGATAATTTCAGTTATTGATGTGGTGTAGATGATTGAAAGACTAAATTGGATGGCTGACCGGTCTGAGAAAGGCCTCGTCCAAAGTGGAGGTATCATGGTAAACTATATTTACAGGTACTTCTTGATGCAGAAAATGAATTTTATATGAACTTGACACCAACAAGATATGCTAGGGGTGCTGCACACACCTGTGAAATTAGTTTAGACCTAAAATTTGACTGCTTCCTATCTGCAAGACGGGATGAAAACTTAAACCTTTAAAAGTAGATTGTCTTGTTAACTATACTGCTGGCTCGTCTTCTCCAGTAAAAGAAGAAATGGATAATTCTTACAGATACTCAATTGATTTATACACCAAAATTTCCTAGACTTGAGTGACAGTTGCATAATATAATGACTTGCAGGGTTGAGAATATTGAGGAATATGCTCAGTCATATTTCGGCAGCGGACATATACATGCTTCAAAAGATATCTGTCAGTATGTTAAGGTAATTTGTTCACCATAAAGAGCATTAACTTTTGTTGTATGCATGGGTTCATTGTTGAACCATTTCCTTCAGTCACCATAACCATATTGCTTATCGTTTGCAGTCATCCAAGGAAGATGATGTGACGATTTTTTAAGATTATAAGAAGGACAACTCGGGTAAATACTTCTGCTATGATTTTGCTGATGGAATCATCCAATAACGTTGCACAGTGAGACAATCAAGGACAAGCTTCACCTTCATGGCAGGAACAGCACTGATTGTCTAGTGGGGGACATTATGCCATTGCTCAATCTTTGCAAAATTGGCAAACCTGTTATCTTATGCATCAATCAAAATTTATTTCAATAGAGGATTTATTTGTATTTGAAAGATTGTACATTGTACTTTAACAGGTATTGTGTATAATTGTGACAATACCACTCAGAAAAAGTTTGCTGATGATTTGAATTATTTCTATAGCCTATATTCCAATATTGCGTACTGATCACTTCTCGCTTTCTACATCCCCGCGGCTCGTTTCTGATACGTACTCTCTCATAAGCCTTGTGTTGGAGTTTTCAACCATCTACAAAAGAAAAGAACAAGAAAATTACTTGCTTCCCTTGATTTGATCAAGCTAGTAATGCACTCTCACATGAGAAAATTGAAAATTAAAATCTGACGTTTTTAGATAATCGCTTCAAGTTGTCCCATTCAAAATCATCTTTGCAATATGCAGACCGAACCTATTCCAAAAGGGCATAAGATTAAAACATTTATGTGATTAGAAGTGAAACACGTAACAAGAAATGCAAATACTGACCTCTAAAATCCGCAAAGCTGAATAATTAGATGCCGAATTCAGAAAATTCAATCAGTAAACTTGCTAAGAAAATAGGAAGCAAGCGGATAAAGAAAGGTAAGATTAATTAGCATATACCTAAACTCTTATGCCTTGAAGATTCTCGCATCAAATCCGAGCAAAACTTGTCCCCATCGTTCAAGGAGTGCCTACTTAAGAATTCCATTAATTCTTTATATGCCTCAGGGTTATAGCTCTGCTCTGGGAAATAAATGTTAACAAATTAACTAAATAGTAAGTCCATATATCAATGCATATGAACATTCATATACCTCAATTCTTTCCATATGAGTGAAAAGAAATGAATATAGCTAGTGCAACCTGAAGCTGGGCAGTGACAATCCTAACAGCAACATAAGTGAAGAAATGATGGAGATTGTTTGCTGCTTTGGCCTCTGGTGATGCTTCTCCAAATCCTACAAACAGCAAGAACAACCTCAATTGTTCAGAATCAGAAGTAAAAAATGAACATTATTATATAAAATTATATACCCACCAGGAACATACATCTTTTGACAGTTTAATCGAAGTGAGTAGGCGATTCTTGGCTTATTCAGGGAAGGCCAGTAAGGATAAGCTTTGTTAATGGCTGACTTTGGAGGGAAAAAAGAGAGGTGAGAGACAGAAAGTGCTGAAGATGACTCCATGGTTATTATTCTTTGACTAAGAAATCATGATAATTTGTTTTGATGATATTTTATGGTGCAAAAAAGGAAAGCTGCATAAAATATCTGCATGAGCATGACTCCATTCATATAAAAATATCTTAAGATTCCACGTCATAAAAGCCAGAAATATTTCTCTTCACAAAAGTCAGTTTCTAATAATCCTTGGTGGCACTGTCTTTTCTTTTCTAATTAGACAAGTTTACACATTCTGTAATGGATATTATATAATTAACTTGCAACAAATTAATTATTATTTAACAAAAACGATCATATTATTTAAGCCACTAACTTCCATTGAGAAACTCATTTGACTTATAAGAGGAAAAATATTGAGTTTATTAATTTGTCATTGAATTAATTAGTTCAGCATAAGTATTGTTCATCATTATTTTAAACTTAATACACACTTAAATTTGACTGTATAATTTATTTAAATACTTAAATTTCAATAATAATAATAATAATATATTGAATACGGTTACTCGTCAATTTTATAAATATAAATAAAAATTCACACTATTTTAAAAAAATTGAGTGTATATTACTCAATGACATTCATGTAACGTCAAAATTAACAAAAATTACATCAAAACTAATAAAAAAATCAACTTATTTTATTTTAATTTCTACTAATTTTACTGTACATTTAGAATATATATTTTTATCATAACGACTATCTTAGTGCGCTATAATTTTTCAATATGACTTATAAATTTAACAAATTCAAATACACATTTAAATATTTAAATAAATTATAAAATTCAATTTATTCGTATCTATAAATGTTAAGCATTATTTTAATGTATAAGTGATATATAGAATTGGTTTTTCTTATAGTATGATTTAGGCACCGAAAGAGAAAAAAGAATTTGGGCCAACTAAGTTGGAACCCAAGGGCTTGAAATTTTATATGGAGAGTGGTTCAAATGCAACCAATCATAAAACATGACAAAACACCATTAAATTCTGATAAAATATAAAAAGAGGAGAAAGATACCAAATACAACAATAACAAATCCACACTCATTCTCCTTACCAAATGATCTCTATCAACCCACCAAACCATGACCATTTCTTCATTCACAAATCACTCAATTCTTCTTTTTCATGCAATACTTGTCTTTCTCTTCTGCTTAAAATCCCAAGCCAAGTGCAAAACTGGCTGTGAACTTGCCTTAGCTTCCTACAACATATGGGAAGGAGCAAATCTCACATACATAAGCCATATATTTAACCAAAACATACCACAAATCCTACGTTTTAATCCAAACATCCCAAACCAAGACAGTATCCTCGCAGATACCAGGATTAATATACCCTTTTCATGTGAGTGCTTGAATGGCGATTTCTTAGGCCATACTTTTAATTACACTACACAGTCTGGTGATACTTATCATAACATTGCAACAATTGCTTTTTCTAATCTTACTACAGAGGATTGGGTTCATAGGGTTAATGTTTATGATCCTAATAGAATACCTGAAAATGTTCCTATTAATGTTACTATCAATTGTTCTTGTGGAGATAAGCGTGTCTCCATCAACTATGGCTTGTTTGCTACTTACCCACTTCGCCCCGGTGACAGCTTGTCGTCCTTGGCTGCTGAGTCCGGTGTACCGGCAGATTTTCTCCAGAGGTATAATCCGGCCATCAATTTTAGTGCTGGAAGTGGAATAAGTTATGTGCCGGCTAAAGGTTGGTCAGTTTTTTTTTTTTTTCTTTCTTTCTTTTCTTGAACTTTGATGCAATATTTTTACCTCAAAACAATATGGATTTTCATAAAATAGTATGAGCACCCAGAAAAGAAGAATGAAAAGAAAAGGAGTTTATTCAATAAGACTCATCAAGTTAATAATTAAGCATTACAATTTAAGATTGTAGTAAGCTGTCTGCTATGTAGAATTTGCTGACAAATCAAGAATGTAAACACATAAGCTGGCCTTGTCTAGATTATTACTTATTTTTTGTATATTAAAAATATTCAATATTCATGAATTTATAAATCACTTTCAAGCCACAATGATATTAGATATCTCCTTTGTAAATATTGTATTATATAAATTTTTCAATAGTTAAAAGATTAAATTATTCCATTAAGGACAAATGGCATGAATAAAAGATAATATTATTACGAATAAAGCATATAATAAGAGGAATAAAACTAATAAAGGAAATGATCAGGCACATTCATTGACATTTGTCGCTTACTTATCATCGCATGCTGCATATTTACGCAATTATTACCTTACACACGCACATATATATATATATATGCAGTGTTTATAATTTAATTTATATATAATTAAGCCAACAATTCCAGTAGGCAGGCGAGTCAAGCTTCTGTTTCTTTTCTTAATCAGCATTTTCTTTGAAATTTGACTTGTGATGTTAATTATGGCTTTTTTTAACCTTTTTTTGGTTGTCTGGTTTGAATACTTGACCTGATCCTAATTAAAAACAGAAGAGGTTACTCAACGGCACCATTTTTTTTGAGAAAAATAATCATGACATCATTTTAAGAATATAATTTTGATTACTGATTTTATGTTTATATAGTTAAAATAAAATTAAAATTTACATGACCATATATATATATAATTTATAAATAAAAATACAGTTTAATCTACAGATTTTCACAAACAAAATCATGCCATATATAAGTGGTGTAAGTACCTTTTGTGGTAACTATATATATACCTGAACTTTTGGCTTTTCAATCTTCTGCAGACACCACTGGAAATTTTCCTCCATTAAAAATAAGGTAAAATATATTGTTTTCTTTTTCCTACTAATCACAGCTATATATCTAACACTTGTATTTAACTGTCCTTTATTTTTCACTTATTTTTGCAGTTCATCTGGTAGGGACTCCCTTGAGCATTCCTCAAATTTTTTTATGCTGAAGGAACATGGAAACGTGGATTTATGTTCATGATTTTTCTTTTCAAGCAGGAATTTCAAGTAGAGTTATTGCTGGCATAACCATTGCTGGAGTTGCTGGAGTTTTGCTTTTTGTATCTTGTATATATTTTGGAGTTTATAGGAAAATGAAACTGGAGGCATCACTGCTTCCAGAAACCCCTGAAAACTATTTTCAAAATGGAACTGGTAATGATCAATTTATTCAATTTAATTATTGTGAAAAATGGTGATTAATTTGAACCAGTTTTTCCAATGTTATAGGATTAGAAAAAACTGCAGAAGCAACAGGTTTTGCTGCTCCTCCTGGGATTTCAGGGATTACAGTGGATAAATCTGTGGAGTTCTCATTCCAAGAACTTGCTGAGGCCACTAATTACTTCAGCATTTCCAATAAAATTGGACAAGGTGGATTTGGATCAGTCTACTATGCTGAACTGAGAGGCGAGGTTTGGGATTGTTCTCTTTATCCTTTCACAATTTTTTTTTAAAAAAAAAACAATTGCCTAAAATGCATATATATATATATATATATATATATATATATATGTATATATATACACATTTATGTTACAGAAGGCTGCAGTAAAGAAGATGGATATGCAAGCATCAAAGGAATTTCTTGCTGAACTTAAGGTTTTAACACATGTTCATCACCTGAACCTGGTAAGATTACTTGAAAAACACTAATTTCAACATAAAATATAGCATTTTCTACTAATTAATTAATGCTTTGATATGTTGACAAATCCATGGCTTAGGTGCGATTAATAGGATATTGTGTTGAAAGTTCCTTGTTCTTAGTTTATGAGTACATCGAGAATGGCAATTTAGGCCAGCATCTGCGTCGCTCAGGTGAATTAAGCAAGAAAATTTTCCATTATGCTATCATTTTAGTTACAATACATGTTATCTAAGAGATGTATTGTATTGTATTTTTGGGTATAGGGAGGGAACCGTTGCCATGGCTGACAAGGGTACAAATTGCTCTAGATTCAGCTAGAGGACTTGAGTATATCCATGAACATACGGTTCCTGTATATATTCACCGTGATGTCAAATCTGCCAACATTTTAATCGACAAAAACTTTCGTGGAAAGGTTGTCATTTTGATGGTACAATGTAAATTGAGTTTATGTCAAACATATGCCGAACTGATTTTATGCGCAGGTTGCAGATTTCGGGTTAACAAAGCTAACTGAATATGGAAGTTCTTCAACGCACACACGCCTCATTGGCACATTCGGATACATGCCTCCTGAGTAACTATTTATCATATGATTTTCAGGTTAACATATTTGATTAAATTGTAGTTGAGCTAATACACAATGATTTTCAGGTATGCTCAGTATGGTGATGTTTCTTCGAAGATTGATGTATATGCATTTGGTGTTGTGTTGTATGAACTTATATCTGCCAAAGAAGCTGTGGTCAAGACCAATGAAATTATAACCGAAAGCCAAGGACTAGTTGCTTTGGTTGTTACTCTGTTACTTCCTTTGTAACTGTTTGTTTGCCGAGTAACATAATTCGGTGTTTATTGTCGATTTACTGCAGTTTGAGGATGTTCTGAGTCAGCCTGACCCGAAAGACGAGCTATGTAAACTTGTGGATAATAGGCTTGGAGATAGCTACCCATACGATTCTGTGTATAAGGTGAAACTTGATCCTCAAAATGCAATGCTAACTGCTATGCTAGTGTTTAATAATAAAGCTTGGTTTCGTTGACAGATGGCCCAGCTAGCTAAAGCTTGTACACAAGAAAATCCTCAGTTAAGGCCAAGCATGAGGTCAATTGTTGTTGCACTTATGACACTTTCTTCTTCGACCGAGGATTGGGATGTTGGTTCTTTCTATGAAAATCAAGCTCTTGTCAATCTTATGACTGGGAGATAGCTCAGAGCTTATCGAAGTCTTATAGAACATTGTTGTTAATATATTCAAGAATGAGCTTAAGAGATTTAGAGTTGTACCATACAAGATCATGTTTAACGTAGCTTATATTGACATTATAATAATATGTACTATACGCGTTACCCTTGCCAAATAAATACAGCGATAACAGAGATCGAAACGAATTTCATTTTACAAAACAATTGCTCTTTTATATATATAAAGAAAAAATAAATAAATTTATAGTAAATTGTAGTTTTCACAACAAAATTTTTGTTTATATAAAAATAAATATAATTTAAAATGCTTTTACTGTTGGGCCAACACAATTAGTGTTGAAGCCCAAACAAGAAGAAATCTAAGCAATGGCCTTTAATTGATTACGTTCTCTTTTTCTCAAGAAAATTAAACAGGGAGGACTAAATTAGTAATTTTCCTACCCATCAGGACTTTTCTTTTTTGCCCTCTCCCTCTCAAATATCTAACCTACTTCTCTCATGCTTTGCATTTGTTATTGCCGTTTCGAGTGTCGCCACTGTCTGGTTCGGGCCGCCGACACCTCCCGGTGCTTCACTGTTCATTGAAGCGTTGTAGGTTTAATATATAGTATAATTCCGGAAAAGCCAAAGTGTACAGAATGAAGAAGAGAAATCAAAGCGACGCCATGGATAGCAAGGATCATGAGTGGTCTTTCAAGAAAATCATGAAAGACATCGAATTTTTTGGTATTTAGCTTTCTTATATTTAAATCTTTTTGGTTCTCTTTTCTTGTTGTATAATTCGATTTGTCAATATTCAACAACTTGTGTGCAACGTATGACTGTATAATTGGGCTCCTTTGGAGATTGCTATAGCTTATTGTATCTTTTTCAGCCTATTGTCGCCCTTGGTGACTCATCTTAGCTTGTGTTTTCTGCAAAATAATTATGCTTCTACTGGTTTTGTTAACTGCTATGTAACTAATAATTATTAATTCTAATGTTTTCGAAATTTTGATTTTGTTATATATTTAAGCTGTTACATCAAAGATAAGTTTGCCAATTGAGTCCTACAGGATAATTTTCCATGTCGAAGCATTATTGGGGAAAGATTATCATATTTTTTTGAGTGGAAGCAAGCTTTTGCTAGCTGAATTTATTAGGTTTAGTGATCTTCCCCGTGAATTTTATGTATATTGGAGGATGTCTGAAACATCTATTTTAAGAATCTATTTTTGTGTTCAGTTTGGGTACAAGGAGATCCCATTATCTTGGAGTTCTTTTGATTTCAGAGTAATTTTAACTCTGCACAGAATGTGGATGCTATAATACTTTATACTTTTTTCAGGTCGTTTTGCAAAGATCATGTTTTTTCATTGGCAAATAAATATTTTTTAGATGCAAGGCAAAAAAAAGAATCTACAGGGAGTTGTTGCAAATAAGTCCTAGCAATCAGGAAGTGTAGTTAGAAAGTTATTTATGAGGATATAATTTGATGAAGATCCATTTGATTAATGCAGTCTAAAATTATCAGAGTTTGAGTGAGGATTGGGGCTGACTTGTGGCTTCTATGTGATATTTGCCATGAAATTGTTGGGGTAGCGCTATGAAAAACCATGAATGGTGTTTATTATATATATTTAAAGCAAGTTATGCTGAGGATGTTATTGATGTTTTTCCAATGTCGTAAAAGAATCTAGAAGATATGGTTTTTAGTTAATTTTGATAGTCTGATAGTTGAAGGAGACTTATTTATGTTTTGGCACGCTTGCTAGGAGGCATAGAGGATTCTGTGTTGAAGCCCTGTATATTTTTATTGCTTGAAAAATAGATTTTAAGTCGTGACTACTATTTGTGGATGGAGCTGATTGAGGACCTCAAGGATGGTAACGGCAATGGCAATGGCATTTTGTTTGAATGGCCCTCTATGGTTGTTTCTTGCCACAGCTAGTGAATGCTAGTTAAAATCTTCATGTTGAGGGATGTGCAAGGATTCCAATCTGATAGATATTTGTTGTTAAATTGAAATGATAAAGTGTATTATTGGCTTAATCATTCTCGTGTGTAGGATTCTTTTCCAAAACTGAGGCTTTGTGGGATTAAGCACTTCTCTGACTTCAATACTTACCATACAGGTGCCTCACACATGACATGGAAAGAGAGGAAGCAACTAGAGAACCGGAAAGTAGTCTCTCTTGGTGGAAAGGTAGAATTTGCAAAATACACAGCTGTAAAACCTAGAAGAATTGAGTTTTATCTGTTCCTAAGATCATGTTTCTGCCTTAATGCCATCTGAATCCTTATATCTGCTTGTCATAAACACAGCCTCCAAAGAAACAGAGACTTCCTTTAAGTGTAGCACGTGTACAAATGAAGAAACAAAAGGAAAGAGAAGAGAAAATGATTCAAGAGGTAATTGATTTCTTCCAACAGCCTTCAAATTTACTACTCGATTCATCTGACTGCACATGGACCAATCCTTTACTTGCATTGTAGAATATGATTCTTGGACGATTTGGAGGGAAGCTTGGAATTGGTGCTAAAAGATCAACAGAGAAGCGCAGGCCAGAGGACAGAGTGTTCAAGACAACTGAAGGTTATTTCAAAAATGGGGTACTTGACGTGAAGCATATGTTAAATCCATCTTCATCTAGAGGCAATCATTCCAGTGATCATATGGTTGATGGAGGTGGGAAGAAGGGAAGAGTAAAAAAAAATGGGGGAAAGAAGAAAGGTAGTGGTAAGAAACACCGCTAAATACTTGTAATGTAAACAAATTTTGCTTATGTTAGTTTTCACTATTGCTGACAAGATTTTTGCTTATGTTATTTTAAATATGCATTCTCATTTTTGCTATCAAATTGGGTAGGATATTTGATCTGAAGTGATGATGATAGATGGTCTCAAAAACTAGTTTGCTGAAAAGGGTGGTTGAACCATAATTATGTATGAGATCTAAAGTCTGCATAGTTGGGCCCTTCCCCCACAACCTTCAACAAAAAAATTTATGACGGGGCAAAATTCCAACATGATTTAATGCTTTATCATTGTTACCATGTCTCTCGTGCATAAACAAACTAACTGATGGTGATATTTTTATTTTGTATTTCTTCTTTTTTTTTTTTTTTGAAATGGCATACTACTGATTTTATTAATCCAAAGACAAAAACAAAGAAATTGGAGGAGGAATCCCATCCCATTCCTTATACAAAACAGAAGGACCAGTTGCTCTAGCAAGCTTGTGGGCCACAATATTTAATTTCCTACTAATCCAATTTAACGAATCATTGGATCTAGACATAAGAAGGGATTTGCAGTCTTCAACTACATTTCCTACATCAGAACAGTCAAGGGCCTTAGAAGCAATAGCAGTTGTTACTTGTTGAGCATCAGTCTCAACAAAACCTGGACCAGGAAAACGATGAATAACAAAGAGTAAAGCCTCTCGAACAGCAAGCAACTCAGCAAGGAAAGGCGACTTGCATCTCTCCAGCCATCCCGAAATTGCAGCCAAGAGCCTACCTTCTTCATCCCTCACTACACAAGCATATTCAGCACCTTCCTACCTCGAGGAGCAAGAAGCATCAACATTACACTTCCAGTGGCCAACAGGGGGACGTCTCCAAGAAGCATCCACAGCAGGAGAGTGGTGAATTTGACTGTTAATGGTGTTATGAGAAGCCATAGCTCTGCGCCAACCTTCCAAGAAATCCTTAGCATAGGAAATCGTAAGGGTATTGGGCAAATTTTTATCTTCTCATAGCAACAAGTTCCGCTCATACCACAACCGCCACAAGAGACATAGGATATCAACAACCTTCTGCCTATCATAACTCCTAAAAATAAAATCAAACCAAGCAAACAAGTCATCACCAACCGGAAGTTGTATAAGAGAACCAAAACAATTCCAGCAGCCCCTTGCCTTGACACAATCGAAAAACACATGAGTATTTGTCTCTAAAGCCCCACACCGTTTACACAACCTTGCAGTATCAATGCCTCTATTCTTTGAACCCACATTAGTTGGTAAGATATTACCCAAAATACGCCACACAAAGTTTCAAACTTTAAGAGGAACTTCAGCATTCCAAACTCTCTTCCAGACATTCAAACCATGACCATTATGAGTAACAGCAATACCCTTAAGAACACTATAAGCAGATTTGACATTATATATTCCAGTCTTTAAAAAATGCCAGATTAATCTGTCAAGCCTCCTAATTAAACTTAAAGGAATACTTAAAACAGTATTAGCTTCCTCCTCAGTAAGCAAACCCCGCACCAAATTCCTATTCCAGCTCCTTAAGTCTTCATTCAAAACATCATGTACTAAAAGGTCCTCAAAACCCTCTAAGCAACGGCTACTAATAAAGAAATTATCTGAAGTAGGAAGCCAAGGATCAGACAAAAAACGAATAGACAATCCATCACCAATCACCCATCTCGATCCTGAGCAAAGCAAATCTCTTGTTTCAAACAAACTTCTCCACGTGAAACTGGGGTTGGATCCCAACCTTGCAGTTAAAACTTCCCACTAGGATAATATTTGGCTTTAAAGATACGAGCAACCAGAGAGTTTGAATCAGACCAGAGATGCCAGGCTTGCTTACCAAGCATGGCAAGATTAAAGTGATGTAAGTTACGAAATCCCATACCTCCATCCTCCTTACTAAGGCATAACTTATCCCAAGACATCAAGTGCATCTTATTCTTCCCATCCCCATGCTGACCCCACCAGAAACTATTCATCATCCTTTGTAGAACATCACAAAGAGATAGGGGAATAAAAAAAACACCTAAACAGAAGCTAGGTAACGCCTGAGCCACCGATTTTAAGAGCACCTCCTTACCCGTCTTAGACAAAAATCGACTACTCCAACAATGTAATCTGCTAGCTAATTTATCTTTGAGGAAAGCAAACACCTGCTTTTTATTTCTACCCACAAGGGATGGAAGCCCCAAGTATCTCCCATGATCAATGTTATTATAAACCCCCAAAACAGTAGCAATATTTTCCTTCAAAACAGACCACACATTGGCACTAAAAAATGTACCCGATTTTTGAAAATTTACCGCCTGCCCCGAAGCTTGCTCATAGGTCAACAACAAATGCTTCACACAAGAATTTTCCTCCAGATTAGCTCGAAAGAAAAAGAAAGAGTCATCTGCAAATAAAAGATGTGAAACACTAGGTCTATTTCTACCCACTTGGCAACCATGGATCAAACCCCTTCTCTCTGACTTTTTAAAGAGAGCTGGTAATCCTTCAACACATAAAATAAATAAATAGGGGGAAATAGGGTCTCCCTGCCTAAGCCCTCTTTGTGGTATAATAGGGCCCAATTCATCTCCATTCAGAGCAACATTATAAGAGACAGTAGAAACACAAATCATAATCAAGTTGACCCAACTTTTCGCAAAGCCCAATTTAATAAGCATAAGGCGCAAGTAATCCCACCGTACTCTATCATATGCCTTGCTGATATCAATTTTAAGAGCAACCTCACCTGTAGACTTCTTATTGTTTCCCTTCATATGATGAATTACTTCAAAAGCAATCAAAATATTATCGGTAATAGCTCGACCATGAACAAAAGCCGACTGAGATTCAGAAACAATACTAGGCAAGATTTTCTTAAGCCGATTAGCTAAGACCTTAGAAAAAATCTTATAAACTACATTACATAGAGAAATAGGCCTCAAATCTCTAATAGAGCTAGGATTATGCTTTTTAGGAATAAGAACAATCACTGTCTCATTTAGCTTGGCAGGAAAACAACAACGGTTAAACCAATCTTTGCAGCTAGCCACTACATCAGGACCCACAATATGCCAAAACTTCTGGTAGAAAGAAGGATTCATACCATCAGGGCCAGGAGACTTATCAGGATGCATTTGGAAGGCTGCAAATTTAATCTCTTCATCTGTCAAAGGAGAAAGCAACATATCATTATCTTCCATTGAAACCCGCGGTTCAATGAGATCAATAACATTATCACAATAGCCCTCTGCTGAAGAGAAAAGGGCAGCAAAATAATCAATGACATGTCTCTGCAACTCATTCGGATCTGAAATCCAATTCCCTGAGTCATCTTTCAAAACTGCAATAAAGTTCCTTCGCTTCCCAGTTTTTGCTTGCAAGTGGAAATAGTTAGAATTTCGATCACAATGCTTGAGCCAGAAATCCTTAGATCGTTGCTTCTAATTCTTATTATCTGTTATTTTTGTTATTTTTACTAAAATTAAAAAATATTAATTATATTTAAATTTAAAATAAAATTGAGTGTTTCAATATACAAATTTAAATCTGATTGGTTAACTTACATTGAAAAAAAAAGTTATGATATATAAATAAAATTTGAATTTTTCTAAAAAATAACAAATAAAAAGAAACGGATAGAATAATTTCCAACTAGTCATTACCATTGTTTTTGAAAATCGGATCGGGACGATCGGTTGAACCGGTTCAACTAGATAGAGAATCGGTTCGATCCAATAAAAAAGCCAGAATGGATAAAAAACTGGATTGTACAGTGAAAAAATCGGATTGAACCGAAAAATTATGATTGAACCGGGAAAAATCAAATAAATTCTAAATTATATTTTTATAAAATATATTTTTATAATCCGGATTAATAGTTATTGAATATTGTTCGATTAAAAATTTATATTTGATGATAAAATTAATTTATATTAATGTTAAACTTGATAAAATTGAACATTATTTGAAATTATTTTCACTATATTTTTATTTTATATTTTTTTAGATATTTAATAACTAAATAATTTAAATGTAATGGAATATTAAAAAAAATGAATATAAACATGATAATTATAAAATAGTTAACATCATAAAAATAAATTTTATAATTAAAATTAAAATTAAAAAATTTATAAATTTAAAATTATATTTTTCTTATAAATTCAAATATTTAATAAAAAATTTAATTATGGTGGTTAATTTTTTACTATTATTACTAAAAAATAGTAAAATAAATAAAAAATATTAATACATTGATATTTAATAATTAATAGGTTGTTTAAATATATTTTTTATATTCTATATTTTTAATTTTTTATTAATAATTATATTTAAAAAAAAATAAAAACTCAAAGTAAACCTGATCAAACCCTGATCCAGTGGGCAGTTGGCAGGCCGAAACTTATTAACACTTGGATCATTGTCTGATCAAGACAACTGGTATCGAAAAATCAAAATTAGAGTGCGATACTTTATTATGAATAAATTTATAAATCTGAAAAATTTATTATAACAAATTTAGAGGCCCTAATTAAAGCTAGAGTCTACTTCTTCATGTCCACTTCTTTGAGCACAGTCTTAATCCCTTTCCCATTACCATCAGCTAGTGGGTGTATTCCTTGGTCAGGCCCTGTTATGTAAGTCCTATGCTTCCTTTCCTCTGCATAAGATATCCCATATCGCTTCTCCACATCTAATCGACAATTATATATTAAACAACAAACAAATATTAATATTTTAGTACATACCCATGAAACAGACAAAAAGAAAAAAAGAAAAAAAGAAAGCCAATACCTTGAGCAAGATGGTCATAAAGTTGGCCATCCTTAGTTAACGCCAACATAGGCTGAGGAATGCCAAGAGGCAAAGAGTCACCTCTATCAACCTGCCAGAAATGGAAGGTTTTGCCATAAGTTTTGGCAACTTTTTCAAGACCCTTTCTTTGTATAGTTTCAGGAAGTCCAGGCAAGAAAAGTATTCCACTTTTGACTTCATATTCATGAGAATGCCAGAGCTTCTTCTCCTCATCAGAAAGTGTCAAAAACAGAGTTTCTGAAACTATATATTCAATCCCTATCAGCCTTGCGTTTGGCTCTGGAGAATCGTATATCACACACTGTCTCATTTCCTCGTTATTATGGGAACAATAGTGATGAGCTTCCACTTGCTGCCCTATGTCATGACCATAAAAATGGAATCTACATCCAAGTTATTCAATATTCTTTCATTAATTAATGGACAAGATTGAGCCTTTTTGATGAAAAATTAATAGCCACTTACGCGCAGAGATGCTCGTGGATTTTCTTAAGTGGAGCAAAGGCTTGAACAGTGCCGGTTGCCGTCTCAATCATGTTGACGGTGATTGGTGTCGGCTGCCCCGGAACTGCTGCGAGACCTGACATTTCTTCACTTTTATTTTAATCTCCTAAAATTTAAATTTTGTTAATTAATTTCCATTTCCATTTTGGATATATATATGGCAAAGAAGGAACACAGTTACGCTTTACACTTGTCATGCATGCACTATTCGCTCGTGGCAGTGCATGCATGCATCTCGCTGCTACGTGGTTAATTATAATTAGTAGAAAACCTGTATTTCATGGTTAATTAAAGATTAAAGCTCATCTTAATTACTGATTATGTGTGAATACTCAATAACTAATCTCTCAGATTATGCTTGGGAGAATATTATTATTCAAAGATGATGAATTGTGCAGGCAGGCTGGCTAGGCCAGGCCAGCAAAACAAGGGAAGAAAAAGTCTGCAGCTCCAACAGCAAAATGCCTAATACTTGCTTCAAGGGATCCTTCACATGCTTTTAATTAAAATAAGGAATGTATTACATCCCCATATCTCACATTCTATGTTAATGATAAGTGTGAATTAGTGATTTGTATGATCCTATATATAATCTCATCACACAAATTGGCCCATTAGTCCATATGGCAACCTTAGATCATAAAACAGTATTATATATACACACCTACATATATTAATAGTATATAAAAAGGCCTCAACGAAAATTTACAATGCCAACCCTTGGTAACGGCCTGAACCAGTTGCCGTGAATAACAACAGTAAAAGATGTCCATCTGTATGTGATTCAGGAAAATTGTACCGATATAGTTGACTTTATTCACTGATTATAACTTAATTTATATGAAAATAAATACATTCTAAAATTCAATGTTAATTAGATATTAAAAATGTCCATTTCACGACTCTTTAATTGATAACTCTGCTCTTCCCACTTATGGCGGTAAGCATCCTCTCAACTCATGTCAACGCACTTATCTATATCCAGCCAAACAATCCTTTCTTCACGCGGCAAGTTACATATTTGTATTTATAAATCAAAATTAATTTATTATTCATTTTGTGTCATCATTTGTAACCACTTTTCTTTTTTACACGCATTAAAAAATTATAATTATTACATTTAAGTCACAAAATTTTCTTATAACTTTTCTATTATATTTAGAAATAAAATGAATAATTAATTATTACTAAATAGGACTACAATTAATAGATATATAATTTATATATTAACTATAATGAAAAAAAAAATGGACAATATTTTAGAATACATGACAATAAAAAGATTGATAAAAATTACTAAATTAATATGTAGATTCGATTTTAGAATAATATATATATTATAACCAGACTATCATATTAATAATTTTATTGTATATTTAGTATTTTTAAATTACTAAAAAAAAGTTCAACGAACGGAACTGATGTTATTAATATAAACCTAATCTAGACAATGTCTAATTTTCTTCAGTGTATCATTGCCAATTCTGGACTAATTAATCTTGAATTATATTAAGCACAAATCAACGTATCACGATCTTTTGTCATTCATATTATCGGTACGTGTAGTTTACACGCTAAAAACGCGACGTGTGATACGATGCTTACTGCCGCAGAACTGCATAGACCCGATCTAGTACAAAGTAGCCGTTGATAAACCCACGTGGTAACTTGCCGACATTGTTGGTTATAAGTATTTACTTATAAAAATCAAATTGACCATAGAATTTGTCTAATAATCTTACTTCCCCTTAATAAATAAAATATAGTAAAAAAAATCCACACTTGCATAATATAAATATACCCAACAGCGTCTCCGTCGAAAGTTCACGTCTTTTGTATTCTTTCGTATTCTATCTGGAATCACAAAATAAAGATCACTCTGCTGTTTGCTTACTGAACGATCCTTCTTTCTGGATTTACTTTCTCCTTTTCTCTCTTCTAATTCTTATTGTTATATTGGTTTAATTCTCGAAGTAAAGGCGTGTATGGTGGCGTGCTTGCTACTTATCCTCCAAAATGAGTGGGGTATCACGCTGTTGCTTTGATTGAGCTAAAAAGTAATCCAAACACTCCCTTATTCAACTTCCAGATAACCAAAGTTTGTTCCTTTCAGGGGCTTCTCTAGCCTTCTTGTTTAGCCAGGAAACTTAAAAAAGCCATTGCGGTTACAGTAGAGGAACAAATTCGTAGTCAGCAGCGTAAGAATTTATTTTTGCTTTTGATTTCTGGAGTTTCTATGTTTTGATGTGCTGTTGTTCCTTTTTTATTTTTTCCATAGAAAGTAATGAACTTTTTATGCAAAGAGCGTGCCTTTTCTAATTAAGGCTGCAGATACTAGAGCTGTAGGATAAGGGTTGTGTTTAGTTCAGCCAAATTAAATAGCATGTGTTTTAAATTTTTCACTTTTTGAAGCTTGTATTGATTTGTTTCCTCTTGGTTTGCAGATTGTTCTAGTAGACAGAGATGGCAACTCTAGGGGATATAGGAGTTTCTGCAGCTTTGAATCTTTTAAGTGCATTTATTTTCCTTATAGCATTTGCAATTTTAAGGTTGCAGCCCATAAATGATAGGGTTTACTTTCCAAAGTGGTATCTCAAGGGCTTAAGAAGTAGTCCTTCACGCTCAGGAGCGTTTGTGAGCAGATTCGTCAACTTAGATTTTAGATCTTATCTGAAATTTCTAAATTGGATGCCAGAAGCTCTCAGAATGCCCGAGCCTGAGCTTATTGAGCATGCAGGGTTAGATTCTGCTGTCTACTTGCGCATTTACTTGATAGGGTATGCTATAAGTTGGTCTAAATATTTGTGATTCTTATTTGTGTAGTGTATTATTAGCACTGAGCTCGTGGTTATTGTTTATGTTTCAGACTTAAGATTTTTGTTCCTATTGCACTCGTTGCCTGGGCTACCCTGGTTCCAGTTAATTGGACCAATAGCACCTTGAAGGTAGCTAATGTCACTTCCAGCGATATTGACCAGCTTTCAATTGCAAATGTCCCTCTTGGATCGCAAAGGTAAAAATCCACATCTCTTATTTCTGCCTTGTCAGCTTTCTGGCCATTTGTTGAACTCTTCACATATACAGATACGGTGACGACAATATTATAAGGATAAGATGTATAGTTTTTCATTTCTTTAGTGGATATTTTGTATATACACTAAGGGAAATATGTGCATTCCTGTTTTAGTTGATTTAATTTTGCTTGTATCTGCATACCGATATAGAGATAATTGTTTAAATAGAATCTTTTGTCTGCATATTTTTGTCATTGCAGCTTTTCTATATCATTAATTTGTGAATTCTTAGTTTACATATCATTTTCTTCTCTGATGTGATCCCTATAACTTTATCCCTTTATGGAAATGTGATGTAACTTGTGCACAGTTTTCTCTTTATAGGTGAATTGTGTGTTTTTGGATACCTCTTTAGCTTTATGAAACTAAATAGTAACAATTGTTGAATCCCATGATTTTCAGATATTGGACGCATATATTGATGGCTTATGCCTTTACTTTCTGGACCTGCTATATATTAATGAAGGAGTATGAGAAAGTTTCTAATATGCGGTTGCAGTTTCTTTCCTCAGAAAAATGCAGTGCAGATCAATATACAGTAAGATAAATTACTTGCCTAATGTAGATGGTTAATTTTAGAAATTATGTTTTCAATAATGAGTTTTGTCCATTGTCTCTGTTAAGTAAGAATGCTTTTGAATATTAGTCAGGATGTATTCCTGTGTAATTTAATGGTATTCATGTTTCTCTTGTAGTGTACTCATTATAGCACATTTTTCTTTTTGAGCCTCAGCTTAGTTAGTGGTTTGATCCCACATAACAAACTTATATCATGGAATTTACTCTTCACAGGTCCTTGTTAGGAATGTACCACCAGATCCTGATGAATCTGTTAGTGAGCTTGTAGAGCACTTTTTTCTGGTCAATCATCCAGATCACTATCTTATGCATCAGGTAATTTCCTGCTCAAACTGGAGAAATATTCTGATGACATTTGGCAGACAGCTAATGAAGTTGATTGAATGAATATCTATTCCAGACTTCTGAATTTGTAAACTGTGGAATTCATTTGTCTAGTGAAATGTCATGTGGCCATTATTTATTTCAACTGTTATAAAACTTAGAAAAATTATGCAGCTCGTCTACAATGCAAACAAATTGGCAAAATTGGTCAAGAAGAAGCGAAAAATGCAGAATTGGCTTGACTATTATCAACTTAAGTATTCTAGGAACAAATCACAGAAACCTGTTATGAAGGTAATTTGATGCATGTCTGATGTTATAGCAACTGCTGCTTAAATTTCCCTCTAGAGATTAGATAACTGAACTAATTTTCATATGCCCTTGCTCTCAGACTGGTTGCCTTGGGCTTTGGGGGCAAAAGTTAGATGCGATTGAGCATTACACTTCAGAGATTGATAAACTGTCAAAAGAAGTAAGTCTCTGTTATAACTTTGATAATTAGTGTTTGTTTCCTTTTAGTTGCTTTAAGTGTGTATATCTGACAAACTGCATACAGCAGGTAAAACAGTTAAAATGTCTTTGATATATACAAATAACCTCTCTTTTTGTAATGTTTTTAATGAAGTTGCTATCCATTGATATTGATATGCCATCTCTAGTTGTGTTATCATGCTTGCTGAGTCACTGCAATATGTAAAACACACTTGCTTTTAGATAACTGTGGAATCACCTTGTAACATTAGTGCAGAGGTGTTCTGTAAGGTTGTGTTCTTTGACATCATTGCTGTACATGTAAGGTTGTGTTTTATGCCTACACTTTTTTCTTTCTGAAGAAAACTTAAGTACCCTGCTTTGTGTATGCCTATGTTACAACTGCATAGAAGATGTTTTGTAATTGCTGATTGGCATACTTGTGCCAGTTAACTTTATAAGGGGAATAATAGTCAATGTTTCTTATAGAATATTGAGAGAAGAGGAGGGGCAGGCTTGGATTTTGGTGGTCTTGCTCCATTGCCCCTCTAAAATTTCAATGAGATTATGTGTTATTTTATGTTGTTGTCCCTACTCAAAAAGAAAGTTTTGTCTCCACAACCTTGACAAAATATACGATATGCAAGTTTGCTCCCACTTAGAACGAAAGTTTTGCTCCCCCTACCTCCACAGAATGCAGAATATGCAATTTTGACCCACTAAAATTATGTTCTAGATCCCTTGGGAGGGGAGTCAAAGTTATAAAAGTGAAGAAGAATGGTAATGCTTTCGCATGATAAATATACTAGTCTTTTTCTTTATACGATTTGATCTTGAATTTGTCCTTATTGCTTATTCAGATAGCAGAAGAGAGGGAAAGGGTTGAAAAGGATCCAAAATCTATTATGCCGGCAGCATTTGTTTCATTCAAATCTCGATGGGGTGCAGCTGTTTGTGCTCAAACTCAACAATCAAGGAATCCAACTTTGTGGTTAACAGAGTGGGCCCCTGAGCCACGTGATGTATATTGGCAAAATCTAGCCATACCATATGTTTCACTCGCGATTAGGAGGTTGATAATGGGTGTTGCATTCTTTTTTCTTACATTCTTTTTCATGATCCCAATTGCATTTGTGCAATCTCTTGCAAGCATTGAGGGGATTGAGAAAAGAGCCCCCTTTTTGAGGCCCATTATTGAAATGTTAGTAATTTTCTTGGTTCTTTTCAGTTGAACAGTAGTGTTTTTGTTTTAACAAGTACTAATCTGTTGATTAATGGTGCAGACCATTTATCAAATCAGTTATCCAAGGCTTTCTGCCTGGCATTGCATTGAAGCTTTTCCTGATTTTCCTACCAACAATATTAATGATAATGTCCAAATTTGAAGGCTTCACATCTCTATCATCCCTAGAAAGGAGATCAGCAACACGATACTATTTTTTCAATATTGTGAATGTATTCCTTGGGAGCATAATCACGGGAACAGCATTTGAACAGCTCAATACTTTTATAAAACAGTCTGCTAATGAGTATGTTCCTCTTACTTTCTTATGAATACACAATATTGCTTATTTCAGTGTTTCCTCTAATTGGCAACTGATTATCTGGCCGTCTTAAACTCCCATTTCTGAGGAATTTTTCTGAATCCTTGAGCACCAAAAATAATGTTATTTTTATGTATGGTTTATCTGTATTTATGACTTAGGACGGTCTAGTTTTGTGTAAAGTTGCTACCTGGAAAACTTTAATGTTGGATCCATTATCTGTTTGAATGTATGTCTTGACTTTGTTTAGGGCATGTGTCATCAATGTAGCCTTTAATTATTTTATCCACCTGTAACTGAAAAAATATGTTTATTTTACTTACAGCCCTTGAATTTTAAATTTCTTTTTGATGAGGCTTTGCAATTTTCGTTGCTTGATCTTTTTCTTGTGAAAAAGCCAAGTCTAGGTTGCATGACTTTTCATCTTGTGTTTTGGAACTCTATTGGTGATTCATATTTATCCTTTGTTATTTGCAAACATTGCAGTATTCCTAAAACAATTGGTGTGGCCATTCCAATAAAAGCAACTTTCTTCATAACCTACATAATGGTTGATGGATGGGCTGGAATAGCAGGAGAAGTTTTGATGTTGAAAACTCTAATTATATTCCACTTGAAGAATTTCTTCCTGGTGAAGACTGAAAAGGATAGGGAAGAGGCTATGGATCCTGGAAGTCTTGGTTTCAACAGTGGAGAACCTCGTATACAATTCTATTTTCTCTTAGGACTAGTATATGCAACAGTGACACCGTTTCTCCTCCCGTTCATAATAGTTTTCTTTGGCTTTGCCTATGTTGTGTTTCGTCATCAGGTAAAGATTTGACTTTCAATTTTATAAAGTTCAATCTAGTATGCAAGTTCCCATTGTAGGAGGTTAATACCATCCATCAAGTTGATTGATATAAACAGTGGATTAGGCCCTACTTAGTAGATCTTTAGGTCAAGATTCATTTAATAATTTTAACGATTCCTTTTAAACATCTGTTTACTTAGAAATGGTCTAACTGCAATGACTGTGGAAGGCAGAGGTTGGTCAGCAAAAATGTCTTGCTTGAGATATTTATGACATGTTAAGTTTTAGCTATTAGATGTTGCATTCTTCAGTTATTCCTCCTTGCTTTTACTTGGAAATATAAATTGAAAGGAGAAAAACCAACAGAATATTGAGGAAAAGAATATGGCAGCTAAATAAAGGGCATGAAAATTATGAGATTCTCTTATCTGTTGGTTTTTGTGCAGACTATAAATTCAAGTAGAATTAATTAGGAGAGCTTTAAACTTGGATGTATCATGCCGGTCTTAACCTTTTGTTTTGTGCGTTCAAAAACTGCAGATCATAAATGTTTACAACCAAGAGTATGAGAGTGGTGCGGCATTCTGGCCTGATGTTCATTGGCGTGTTATTATTGCTCTCATAATATCACAGGTTCTTCTGATTGGACTGTTGAGTACAAAGGAATTTGCCAAGTCAACGCCAATTCTCATTGCTCTTCCTATACTCACCATATGGTTCCACAGGTTCTGCAAAGGCCGCTATGAACCTGCATTTGCTAGATATCCATTACAGGTGCTTTCCTGTTGTTCTATTGTGGTTTCTCATTTTTTGATTGATTGCCTTCTTTTATTCTCGTTCATGTTTGTTTTTTCCCTAAGAGCTTCTAGTTCTGTAGCATATGTGAATTGACGCATTGCTAAATGCTTCAGTATGTAATAGAAATCGTTTCAAATATGTGCATGGTCTTATTCTATTGAAGAATGAATATCTTCATATCCCTGCCACAATTTCTTCTGATGTACCAAGGAATTTATGTCTGATGCTGCAGACAACTAATCTTGTAGTTGGGTTGATTCTCATAAAGAGTTATTTTTTTTTTTGGGTCGGGTTTCAGGAAGCAATGATGAAAGATACACTAGAACGTGCAAAGGAACCGACCCTGAATTTGAAAGGATACCTTCAAAATGCCTACTTGCATCCAGTTTTCAAAGGCGATGATGATGAAGACGATGATATTAAGAGTGCGAAGTTTGAAACTGAGGGTGTGATAGTTGCTACAAAACGCCAATCGCGAAGGAATACACCTGCTCCCAGTAGGATAAGCGGTGCATCCTCACCATCTTGGACTGATGGTGTGAAGGAACATGGAGAGCCTTAACTCAAAACTCAGGGGCTCGAATGTTGGTGTAGCTTTGTAAAATTAATTGGTGAAAAATTGTGGTTTGTTGTATAAGGGGACAAATACAAGGATAGAAGCCAGTTGAATATCTAGATTTTGAGGTGACAACTGTTTCAATGTCTTATGGTAGTTTGTACTATAAAAGTTAGATTTTCTTGTGCATGTCCTGGCTGAATTGTGAAAACCATAGCCATAGTTTTTTTTTTTTTGGGAAGCTCCTGTTTTTTGATGTGATAAATATATAGATGCTAACATTTCACAATGAGTAGAAAGATTTGAAATCCAGTTCTCATTCTAAATTAAATAATCATACATTAATTCTTATTTATAATTTAATTTTGTTTAGCATTTGGAAGGTGGCTAGCAATACAAATAACAAACCATTATGCATTCAGAGTGTGTTAGTTTGAATGGGTCGGTAAGCGCCAATAAAATTTGCACGTACTTTTAAATGTTCCACCAAACCGTCAACTGCCGCGTATCACACGGTGGCCTGTTGACTTGGCACTTCACTTCATCCATATTTATCAAATAAAATTAACTTTTTTATTATTAATTTTTCTTGGAAATCGCTACCTAAGACGATAAGGCTTAGACTCAAAAAGGCTATTTTTTTGTGTTTGGAAATATATATAAAATAATATAATATATATTTATTGAGGGGAATAACCAGCAATTACCTTTTCAATACAAAACAAAAAGCCATCTAAGTATATATGAATGCCGATCATAGCTGAACTTAAACTGAGCAATGAATGTTGATGAAGCCATTCGACAGCACTTGTTAATTAGAAAAGAAAAAAAAAAAGAATTAATAATACCATCTAAATTTTAATTTGAACAAATTGAGTGGATAAAAATAAAAAATAATTATTGGATTTACCGCTTGTCCGTTGTTCCCAGAAATTAAGTCCGAATCGGTCGCGGGAAGATAATGGATTCGCATTAACAAGCTTTCCATATCAGTGTAGGAATCTATGTGTTTTGGGTCCGATAATTCACAAAGCCCGAGAAGAAAACCCAGCACTGGCTGCGATAAATCTGCCTTTCTCTTTGCTTCCAAATCCGTAGACTCGCTCGTCGTTTATAAATCCACGCTCATGGTTTTCCTTCTCATTCTCTGTCCTTTTCGCATCGGATCAGATTCTCCATATTTCCAATTTTACTGCTCTTTTTCTTAATACAATCTCTGCTTTGCTTCATTCTCATCCAAGTTCTTATTATTTATCAGGTTCCCTTTCTTTTCTTTCTTCTTGGAGATTCTCTCTTGTTTTCCTCTCTTAATTTTGGATTTAAAATTTTTTTTTTTCAAAGAATTATACTGAATTGCAATGTGTAATTTAGGATTTATATATTATTGTGGATTTGGTGAATAATTGGTTCAATTTTGGACTTGCAGTGAGATGGCTGCAGATGTTGCTAATCGAGATCATAAAATGCAGAGAATGGCAAGATCCTCTAATGATTCCTGGCTTGAGCCGAAGAGACGAGTTCAGAAAATCTTCCAACATAGAGTTGTGGAGAAAAAATCAAAAGGGGATGATGATGAATGGTCACCCCCTTCAAGAACCAAAACTCCATCTAAGAAAGTGAAGCTTACTCCTGATTTTGAATTTTTAGGCAATGGGATCCCAAAGAAACGGCGCAGTGCCTTGAATAACAGAGCTTGTGTGGAAGTGATATGTTTGGGGAGTGATTCAGATGACGAAGTCTTGGAAGAAGTGTGCATTCTGAATTTAAGAGAGCGCAAGAGAGCCGGAACTGGAGATTTTGTGAATTCCCATTCCCGCAAATTGTCTTCGCCATCTACATCTTGTAGCTTATCAGCTTCTGGTACGAATAGTGATGGAAGTACCAGCAGTACATGTGCAACAAGAAATATGCAGGTTCCCTTTAGCGAAAAAAGAAAAACTTTAGATAGTGCAAAATTTATTTATTTATTGTTTTATCTTGTCCATTGTAAGGAAGTATTTTTGCATCATAAGGATCTCTCGCTTTAAACAGGCCAAAGTAGAAGTACGCCCAAGGTGTCATCAGTGCATGAAAAATGAAAGAAAAATCGTTGTCCCTTGTAAGAAGTGTAAAAGCACAATGTATTGTGTCCAATGCATCAAGCGATGGTAAATTTTCTGGTTACCGTCTTTGACCTTGCTTTGGTGTAATCAGCTTAGAAACTGGTATCACATCTTCCTTTCATGTTATGCTATTTGCAGGTATCCAGAAATGACAGAAGAAGAAATAGCTGAACAGTGCCCTTTTTGTCGCAAAAATTGCAACTGCAATGTGTGCTTGCACTCTGCTGGGTTGATTAAGGTCTGTTTATATCCGACCTTCCATCCTTTCTGTTTGCTATAACCTATTAGCATATTTGTGAAGTAAAAGCATTAACTTGTTACTCAATCTACTTGATGAAAACAGCAAAAAAATTCAATACAGTATGCCATTAGACATATAAAAATATATAAACACAGAATACTGATTGAAGTGCATAATGCAGAAGAAGGCTTATTAATCATATGCAGAGATAACTATAGGTATCTATATTATATCTATGTCTCTCCCTTCCTGCAGTGCTCTATCAAAATTTGCATTCAATTGTTCATTGAATATAAATTTTTGTACATCGGGCCCCAATGCCTAAGTTGTTTCTTTCATGAGAGATGATTTATTATATCATATGCAGAGATAACTATAAGTATCTATATTATATCCATGTCTCTTCCTTTCCTGCAGTGCTCTATCAAAATTTCTATTCAATTGTTCATTGAATATAAATTTTTGTACATCAGACCCCAGTGCCTAAGTTATTCCTTTCATGAGAGACGATTTATTTCTTGAGGCTATAATTACTTGTCTGTTTTCCTGGCTGTTTATGCATGTATTCTTTTTCTGGTCATGTTTCCTCTTTAGGTAATCGGAGTTCTTAGTTTAGCAAATTAAATCTCTTAACTTTAGGTTTATAGAAGACAAATTTCCGTTGAGATGGTCGTTTGAATAGTTTGTATAGCTCAGATAAAGATAGAATAGGTCTCGGATCCAAATATTTTGGTCCGATCATCAAGATTTTGGAGTAATTATATTTACAGCTTGCTCTGCTTAAGGAAAAAAAAAATCAGTGGGTGCTTTCAAAATCAAAACTGATATTAGCATCTCATTTTGCATCCTAGATAGGCAGTTTGTCGTGGTCTTTTACAGTATTGAAACTGCCGTATGAAGGCTTTCGTATTAAATATTAATAAGTTTACCTGTTGTCAGACATCAAAAAGGGACATTGCCAACAGTGAAAAGTTTCAGCATCTGCAATATATGATTAGGTTACTTCTTCCCTTTCTGGATCAAATCTGCGAAGAACAAACTCAAGAGATGCAAATTGAGGCTAGCTTAGGTACCCTTTGTTTCTTTTTTGCTTTTTAGTCAGGTACAGATCTGTCTCAATTTCAGTTCCTGCCTGATAAATTCCAAAATGCTTTTGTATTCAGGTTCCTCCCTGGAGATAGCAGAGAACTTTTGTAACAATGACGAGCGTGTCTACTGGTAAGCATTCCTCTCCAAGTCAAAATTGGATGTTAAAAGTTTAATTTTTTTGGCTTAACTGAAAGCTTACATTTTGCAACCTTGTTGGTTTTGGAGCAGCAACCATTGTGCCACTTCGATTGTTGACTTTCACCGCAGTTGTCCAAAATGTGCTTATGAACTGTGTCTCCGCTGTTGCCAAGAAATTCGTGAAGAAGGCTTGCCAAGTCGCGAGGCAGTAGATTTTCAATATATAAACCGAGGCTATGATTATATGCATGGTGGAGATCCGCTCCCTGCAGATCTAGAAAAGTCTGAGGATCGTAGTGGGCCATCAGTTCTGCTGTGGAATGCCAATGATGGTGGGACCATCTCGTGTGCTCCAAAAGAAATGGGTGGTTGTGGTGAGTGTATATTGGAGCTAAAGCGTATCCTTCCAATGGGATGGATTTCAGAGTTGAAAAGGAAGACATGGGAGTTGCTGGGGCTTTGTGACAGTAAAAGGCCAAGTTTGAGTTGCAAACATCGTGAAGCAGGAAACGAGATGTTAATGGAAGCTGCCTTTAGACAAGGATCTGACGATAATTACTTGTATTGTCCATCTCTGAACGATATTCAAGAGGATGAACAGCTTCTCAGTTTTCAAGGACACTGGAGTAAAGGTGAACCTGTTATAGTTCGTGATGCCCTTGAGAAAACAACTCATTTGAGCTGGGAGCCAATGGTCATGTGGCGTGCATTATGTGAAAGTGTGGACTCTGAGACCAGTGCCAAGATGTCTGAAGTGAAGGCCATTGATTGCCTGGCATCTTGTGAGGTCTAGCATATTATCGTACCTAACATTCATTCTTAGCCAAAATATTTTATCAAAATCATCTGTATGCCATCATGATGTTTTTTCTGCTCTGTGAATTAGAGTAAGGAAGGAAAAAGAAGAGTATTTGTTTAATGCTGATATATTTATGAATTATTTTCTTCTTTTTTTAATTATTTTCTTTAATTTTACTAATCACTGCTGATTTCATCGGAATATCTAGGTGGAGATCAATACCCGTCAATTTTTTCAAGGGTATATGGAAGGGAGAAGATATGTGAACTTTTGGCCTGAGATGCTGAAGCTGAAGGATTGGCCCCCATCTGATAAATTTGAAGACCTCTTGCCACGCCATTGTGATGAGTTTATCAGTGCCCTGCCTTTTCAAGAATATAGTGATCCCAAGGCCGGTATCCTCAACATTGCTGCGAAATTTCCGCCAGGTCTACTCCAACCAGACTTGGGTCCAAAAACTTACATTGCTTATGGCACAACAGAAGAGCTTGGAAGAGGAGACTCTGTGACTAAACTTCACTGCGATATGTCAGATGCGGTATGCACAGAATATATCATATAATTTAGTATCCATACACCCTATGTTCGTATAGATTGTTGCTTGAGCAGATAGCCGCATATTGCTGTCTAAAGATAAGTTGCTGATCTAATATAGGTGAACATTTTGATGCATACTTCGGAGGTAACCCTAAGTCAAGAACAGTACATTGCCATAGAGCATCAGAAAAGAAAGCACAGGGAACAGGATAAGAAGGAACGTCTGGGGCGAGATGGTGTGGACAATCATCCTGGTGAATGCAACGGTAGTTGGAGAGAAGAGATGGATATATCAGAAATTAAAGAGACAAAGAAGCTTGATGAAAATCTTTACATGTCTGATGATGAACTAGGAGTTGCACTCACTGGTGAACCAACTGAAGCTGAAACAGATGAGACAGGAGGTGCATTGTGGGATATATTTAGGAAGGAGGATGTCCCCAAGTTAGAAGAATATCTTAGAAAGCACTTTATGGATTTCAGGCACACTTACTGTTCCCCAGTGAAACAGGTAATTAATTCCAGCTTTTCTTTTTGTTTTGCCTAGTCATTTCTTATTTACTGACAGCTATCCTCATTCCAAGCAGGTTGTCCACCCTATTCATGATCAGTGTTTTTATTTAACTATGGAACATAAAAAGAAGTTGAAGGAAGAATTTGGTTAGTCCATTATAAAACCTGCTTATTTACATGTTTTCTCAGGAATTACTCTGTCTCTCATTTACTTGAATTTTGTCACACTAGTAGGAGTTGAACCGTGGACATTTGAACAAAAAGTTGGAGAAGCGGTATTTATTCCTGCAGGTTGTCCGCACCAAGTTAGGAATCTCAAGGTAAACTTTGGATACTTGAAAATGAAAGATTATGTTAGGCGTTTAAGCTAAAGCCTCTCTTCTCTTTATGCCTCGGTGCAAGCAGTCATGCACAAAAGTTGCTGTGGATTTTGTCTCTCCTGAAAATATCCATGAGTGTCTTCGCTTAACTGAGGAGTTCCGGCAGCTTCCCAAGAACCACAGGGCCAGAGAAGACAAACTCGAGGTATCACCTTTCTACTACAATACGTTAAACATCATGAATTTGCTCTCATCATTTCTGTCCCTGATGCTACTTTTTCCTCTATGATGCAACAGATCAAGAAAATGATAATATATGCAGTCGAACAAGCTATTAAGGATTTAGAAGAGCTCTTGAAATCGAGTTCTGCAGAAGCTATTTCAAGTGGCTACTAAAGGACATATATTTTTTAGTTTTTCCCTAGGTTTTTTGGCTTAGGAATTCTTACCCAAGGTTAGTTGATGGCAGATAGGCATAATTTTTTGGAGTCTTTTTCTCCAACTGATCAAATGAATAACAAGATTGATAAGTTAGGAAAATGTATCAAGCCACCAAATGTCATGATCTGAAAGGGTAGAGCATATATGAGAAAATTAAATGGAATTGTGTGGGTCAGTATATGTTTATATGCAAGATATAATTGCTGTTTCAAGAAAAAGAGCTTTGCAGTTTGAATTATAGGGATGATCGGGAGGCGGGGTGGGGAGTCACTGCCCCGCCCAGGGGCGGGGATTCCCCGTCCCCGCCCCTGCTGGGGATGCGGGGAAAAAATCCCTCCGTCCCTGCCCCCGTAGGGATCTCCGTCTCCAATAAAATTACCTAATTCTAATGGAAGTTTTCGACACCGATAGAGATTTTCGATCTGAATAAAAAATATTTTACAATATTTATCTTGCAAAATTTAATAATTGATGACTTAAAATTAAAAATATCTCATACAATTTAAATACAAATATTTATAAACATTTCATACAATTAAAATACAAATATTTGTAAATGTTCCATAAAATTCAAATATTAATAATATCAATTAAACAATTTATACATCGATAAATATAAACTTGAAAAAATTTAATATATATATATATATATATATATATATACAAAATAATAAAATATTAATTTTTTTTCAGGACGGGGACCCTGTTCCCCGTTCCCGTCCCAAATTCAAGGGCGGAAATTTTTTTCGCCCCGCGGAAAAAAAATTTGAAAATTTTCTGTCCAGTTCAGATCGGGTTCCTGCCAGGGACAGGGAATCCTTGCCCCATTATCATTCCTAGTTTGAAATCAACAATTAAGGAAGATGATATCTCATTTTTTAACAGATGGATCGTGTGCAATCACGGTCAACGTTTTAAAAATTGAACTATATGCTCCTCCATGGAGGATTGTAGCCAAGGCCTAAAAGTGGGAATTTAAGTGTCTTCCCCGCATATATGTCATATCATATTGTATTTCAAATGGTATTGTATATATTTTCTCCAAAAGAGTTCACGTAATCATGAATAAGTTAGGGGTAATCATAAAAGAGTTCTAAAAATAATCCTATAATTAGGGATGATCAAAAAATAATCCTATCATTAGGGATATCATGAATCAGTTAACTGATCATGAATCAGTTAACGGATTCATGAATAAAAAAAATAGTTCATTAATATCTATTTTTTTAAAATACTAACAATTAACCAATTCGTTATAATCGGTTAATTAATTTTTCGAATCGATTAACCACTTTAATAATAAAATGCATTAATAAATAAAATTAAAATATTCAAAACACTTAAAAATTAAAATTTTTTCATTATAATATAATATTATTGTTATTAAAATAAAAAAAATTATAAATATAAACAACTTTATTTTTAAAAATTAAAATTTAATAAGAAAATGAATTAACAGTCCTTAATAATTCATAATTAGGTCCTTAATAATTCATAATTAGGTGAAGAGTCAGGCTTACTAATCACAAATTAAAAAAATTTAAAAATTTAAAAATAATAAAAATAATAAAAAAGTAAAGTAAAAATACTTAAAAAATATAAAATTATTAAAACAAATCTATCAAATACTTACAACTATTTTTTTTAAAAGTTAATAAATTATAAAGAAAAAAATAATCAATTAATATTATTTTTTTTAAAATATTAATTATTAATCAATCAATTATAATCGGTTAATTAGTTTATTAATTAAATTTTAAATTAATTTTTCGATTAACTGACTCTACCTATACTGAGCTATAGATCTAGAAAAATAAAAGCAAAAAGAAAAAATAGCAAACACAAAATTTTGAGGGGAGATTTAAAATTTACCATTGTAATATATAGTTCTACTAGAGATAAAATTATGTCAATCACTCAATTATATGCTCATTACTTATAATAAAAAAATTAAAATAAAATGATTCTCATATGAATATACTATTATCAATGGTGATAAGTTTTAGATCTATAAGAGAGAAAAAAAATAAAAAACTTAAATTATAAGTACCTTTAGACTCTAAAGCAAGAGGTGATTATTTGAGAAGAAATGGGAGAACTGAAATAAAGGAGGGCAGAAATGGTGACTAATGAACGCAAATGAGAGATTAAATAAGGGAAAAAAAAGTTTGAAAGAAAGAAGAAGAAAAGAGAATAGGAAGAGGAGGGGGTGGGGGTGGGAGGCGCTAAAGAAAAAGAAACACAAGGTAAAGAAAGGGATTTTAGGGTTTTATAGGTATGAGGTCAAAATTGTAATTCCATATAAACAATATAATTTGGTAATTTAATAAAATAAAACTCGAAAAATTGAATTAAATCGATCGATTTATTTAATTTGATCTTTTTTTATTTGTTTGATCTCAATTTTGAAATTTCAGCAAGTTTGATTCAATTTAATTTTGAAAGGCAAAAATATTGAACCTATCGATTTATCCCTAAAATTCTTAGTTTATTTATTTTATATTTGAAAATTGAAGTGATATTTTTATTTTTAAGAGTTGTATTATATATTTTGAGATTGTTTATTTAATTTAGAATTGTATTTTTTTCGATTTGAATATTTTTATTTTAGTTTTATAATTTGTAATTGTGTATAATTTTTAAATATAATTTTTGTAGTTATAATTTTGAAATTTTGATTACATACTGACCTAATATTTAAGTTCGATTTGAGTTCGATTATCATATAATTTTATTTTGCTCAAATCATTAATTTTTTATTTTCGATTTTATAGGTTCGATTCTGTTATTGAATCGAACTAACCGTGTCTCACCCATAGTTATATGCATTGTGAAATCATATGCTTTCATTTGTTCTAATGGTATGTATCGGTGCACTTTAATAACTCTCCAATAATTGTGATCGTGATTCAAATATTTAAATAACAAATATTTAATAAATTAAAATAATTCAATAAATATGCTAATCTCTTTTAATTAATTTGATTAAAATTATTGAATATTTATATATAACTACTCTCCATTTCATTTTATATTTTTATATATTACTTTTATTATTTTTACTAAAATTAAAAAGTATTAATTAGATTTAAATTTAAGATAAAATTGTGTGATTCAATACATAAACTTAAATTTAATTGATAAACTTTTATTAAAAAAAAATATTAAATTAAAAAAAAATTTATTGAAAATTTAAAAGTATCATTAGAAATCTAAAAATATCATATAAATGAAATTTGAGTTTTATTCAAAAGTGATTTATAAAATGAATTAGAGGGAGTAGTATTTAAATATTTTTCACAAATCATCAATAATTTAAACAGTTAAAAATTTAATTAATTTATTAAAAAATAATAATAACATTTAAAATATAATTAAATAGAATTTTAAATTTATTCATTATTTTATATATAAAATATATACTTTTAAAAAATTATTTTAATTATAAATTTAATACTCTCTCCGTTCCTTAATATCTGTCACTTTTGACAAAAATTCAAATTTCATTTATCTGTCACTTTTAGATTTTCAATACAATTTAATTTAATTTTTTTAATCTAATTTTTTTTTCCAATGCAAATTAACCAATTAGATTTAAGTTTGTACATTGAAATACTCAATTTTATCTTAAATTTATGTCTAATTAATACTCCTTAATTTTTGTAAAAATGACAAAAGAGACTACTATTTAGGAATGGATGGAGTAATATCTAAATTTATGTTTCGTGAACTGTCATAAGCCATGCCGAATACAAAAGAGTTGCACAAGTGTTGCTTAAAAAAGTAATATGGCTTAAATTTCAAAAAACGAAATAGAAAAGGGTACTATTTCTTTGGGGATTATCCTCTACAAAACATTATGATAAATTCACATTTCTGAGCGCCAAACATTATCTCTCTTTTTTCATGCTCCTGCTTTCTTCGCTTTTCTGCTATCAGGCACTGAAAAATGAGCCCTCCTTCTTACTTTCTAACCCAAATGCTAAATTCAGCTCCTTTTCATCATCAAAACTTTCAATTCGCAAAACCTCGGTGTTCAAAGTCCTGCACTTTGATCAGAAAAAGTGCTTGTTATGTCCCAGCAAGAGTATGGGGACATAGTTTGAATTATAAAAGTTTTGAGTTCGAAAGGAGTAGAGTTAGGAGCTCAGTGAGTGAAAAAGTTAGTATGTGAGAGTGACAAGAGCAGAAGCAGAAGCAGAAGGCTTATCCTTTCCGTGAGATAGAGCCCAAATGGCAGCGTTATTGGGAGGAAAATCAAACCTTTCGAACCCCAGATGAAATTGACACTTCTAAGCCTAAGTTCTATGTACTTGACATGTTCCCTTATCCCAGGTCATTCTTTCTCGGTCTCTTTAGCACTCTCTTTAAAAAAATTTAGATAAAGGACACCCAATTTCGCGATGTTTATGCTTCAACAATTTAGCTATAAAGACTGCTAATTCAAAGTATTTAGCATGGAAAGCTTCATAATTTATTAAACTTACTAGGAGACTTTTTTATTTAGTGAATTGCCATAACTTTGAGTAAGTTTCTTGGTCCGGTTTGTTGATTGATTGTTGCAGTGGGTCTGGACTACATGTTGGCCATCCACTGGGATATACAGCCACAGATATTCTTGCTAGGTTGAAACGTATGCAGGGTTACAATGTTTTGCACCCGATGGGATGGGATGCATTTGGTTTACCTGCTGAGCAATATGCAATTGAGGTATGCTTTGCTGTGCTGATGAACAAGTTGCATAATTGCCAATATTCTTGTTAACATTCTCGATGATTGATGGATTGCATCATGTGCCTAACAGACAGGAACCCATCCGAAAATCACAACACTGAGGAACATTAACCGCTTCCGTTTGCAGGTCATGTAATGTCCTTATTATTTCTTTCGAACAAGTGAAGTTAATAATTGTTTGAGGCCTGAACAGCGTGTATAGCGCAATAGATTCAATCTTGAAATGCAGTTTGCATAATTCTATAATTGTTTCCCTCGTGCTTTAAGAGTAACTGGAGGGTCACTTGGAGGAAGTTCAATGTACATATTCTTGTGAGTTGACAAAACTACATAGAGCTTTATACTTGAAAGTAATCAAATGGAAGGTGTCATATTGATCTTACAATGCGGATTGGTGGCTAGTTCATGGATAACTAATTGCATAGGAAAGTCGTTATTTGCTTTTCTAAATGGTTTTTGTCAGTCATTTGAATTGACTTTGTGGGTTGTGGTTGTAATTTAGGCCAGGTGAAAAAAGTATCACTTACATGAGCAAAATTAGATTATATTATACCTTGAACTGAATTTCAGAGAAGCGTTCCTGGCATTACACTCTTAATCCCAATTTAATTTAAATCATTTGCCTGTCTTAGTTTTTGCTAGTTGGTGTGAATGTTTTCAAATGTATTGATATCTAAATTCCTTCCCAGCTCAAATCATTGGGATTCTCATATGATTGGGATCGTGAGATTTCAACTATAGAACCAGATTATTATAGATGGACCCAATGGATATTTCTTCAGCTATTGAAGAGAGGATTGGCATATCAGGTCTGGGATTTTATCTAGTTTACCTTTATATACTATTATTTTCTGAAAATTTGGACCTGATGGTTTGTTAATTATATGTTCAGGCTGAGGTACCAGTCAATTGGTGCCCTGCACTTGGCACGGTTTTGGCCAATGAAGAGGTGGTGGATGGAGTGAGTGAGCGTGGTGGTCATCCAGTTATAAGAAAGGTGTGGCAGTGTGCTGTTTCATTTGTTAGTACTTTCTTTTTTATCCACAATGCTACTTCTGTTGAATGGTTCTATAAATTTTACAGTGTCATTGTTTATTACCAAGCAGCCAATGAGGCAATGGATTCTCAAGATTACTGCTTATGCTGATCGTCTTCTGGAGGATTTGGATGACCTTGACTGGCCTGAAAGCATAAAAGATATGCAGAGGAACTGGATAGGGAGGTCTGAAGGGGCTGAGATGGAATTTCCTATTCTTGATAATGATGGCAAGGAAAGAGACGTAAAAATCACTATTTACACTACCAGGCCTGATACCATCTTTGGAGCAACGTATTTCTCGTAACCGATGTTTCTATACTTGTTTAGTAAATAAATCTGATGCAGCTTATATACCGACCAGATTACTTACCGAGATTCTTGCAACTGGATTAGGAGTGATTTGTTCTGATTTCTTTGTTGCAGATATTTAGTTGTGGCACCAGAACATTCTTTGCTTCCATCTCTAGTGTCTGTTGATCAGAGAAAACATGTAATGTTTTCTTTCCCACCATATTTTTTCTTACTTTCCATGGGCCATGAGAAGGTGACAATACTGATCACAGGTGGAAGAGTACAAAGACCTTGCCTCACTGAAGAGTGACCTTGAAAGGACTGAGCTTCAGAAAGAAAAAACTGGAGTTTTTAGTGGCTGCTTTGCAAGAAATCCAGCTAATGGGGAAGCAATCCCAATATGGGTTGCAGATTATGTTTTGGGAAGGTGTGTGTGTTTCACTCTTCTTTTTATGGTTTACTTATTTTTTGGGTATGCTAGCTTACTACTTTATTCCATATGTCTATATTTGAAATGCATTGGCTTGTTAGTGGAATATGAGTAAAATATTTAAACTTTTTGGGTATAGTTATGGGACTGGAGCAATAATGGCTGTGCCTGCACATGACACTCGGGACTATGAATTTGCTGCTAAATACAATATTCCAGTTCATTGGGTTGTGAAGCCAGACGATGGAGGCTATAGCGATTCAGGAATTGCTTATGCAGGTGAAGGCACTATCATGAATTCATCAAATTCAACAGCAGGGCTTGACATCAATGGCTTGCCTAGTAAAGTAGCAGCTTCTGAAGTCATTCAATGGGCCGAAAAAACTGGAAATGGCAAGGGAAAGGTGTTCTTAGTTTGTGATTTTCAACTTCTGAACTAAAGCTTATAGTTATGTGGATAGTGGAAAGGGAGGGAATGTATCATGGAGATGGTACTAAACTTGTTGCACTTTCTTCAGGTAAATTTCAAGTTGAGAGATTGGCTTTTTGCTAGGCAGCGTTATTGGGGGGAACCAATCCCAGTTGTTTTCTTGGAGGATACTGGCGAGACTGTTCCACTTCTTGAAACTGATTTGCCCCTGACATTACCTGAATTGGATGATTTTACTCCGTCGGGGACAGGGGAACCACCACTGTCAAAAGCTGCTTCATGGGTATGACTTGTCATCATTATTGGTTTGTCGTGTAATTTCTGACTGCTTAAGTTTGTTAACATGCATTAGCAGGACATAGTTAAACAAAATGAGTGAATCAATTATTTTGTTCCCAACACTTCTGATGTATTTATGAACATTTGATTTCTATAGCTAGAGCAATTGCATCTTATAGCACAACTATTTCTATTCTGGAGAATGTACAATAATTTATGATTCTGTGGGGAAACCAATGAAAGTTTGGAGTCACTTTGGAGTCTGGCATGGTTATTTTATACAATTTCTGTTTTGATTTTGATAATCTCAGCAATCAAGACTGTGAGGGCAGGCATATTGCTTGAAAAAAAAAAATTGATCTGAAGTGCTTACGTGATTAATTGTCTTGTTTACAGTTGGTGTTATATGTATACATATAGACACTCTGTTGTCCACTGAGAGTATTTTTTCAGTATGCTTTAAAGTCAAATTGGGTTGCTAATTGACTTACAGCTCTAAGTGCAAGTTCTTGAAATTTTTGATAAATTAGCAATTCAGCTATGCACTTATATAGTTCCAAGTGTTTTCCTCCCTCTCTCTCTGTGATTTTCTTCTTTCCCCCAATAATTTATATGTCTAGTTATGTTTTATGTCAAATTCTTGATGCTTTTATGGCTTATTTCAGGTTAAAACTACAGACCCATCATCTGGAAAACCTGCTAGAAGAGAAACAAACACTATGCCACAGTGGGCTGGTTCTTGCTGGTAACATAATTTCTCTACCGCATAATACTGACAATGAATTTGTATTATCTTGATAGGTTTAGTTTCTGCTCAGAAGGTCCAAAAAGCAGCACTGATGTCAGTTGATGGAGGGAATGTTTGCATAACCTAACATTTCCAATTATCCTATAATTTATGGCTATTGCTTCTCAGATGTCCTTAAATGCTGCAGCGGAAATGTTGAGTGCTAATATTTATCAAATGTTGACGTTTAAGCTATTTTTATCTAAAATTTCAGGTACTATCTGAGATATTTGGACCCAAAAAACTCGAAAGAGTTAGTTGATAAGACAAAAGAAATGTGAGTTTTGCTACTGATCTTTAATTACAAAAGCAAGTATAGATTCCTTGCACTGTTGTACATCTTCTTCACTAATTTTGAGAATGTTTTCACCTATAGGTACTGGAGTCCAGTTGATGTCTATGTTGGTGGTGCTGAACATGCTGTTCTCCACTTACTTTATTCAAGATTCTGGCACAAGGTTCCCGATCTGAATCTCTTCTGTTTACGTTAATTTCAGGAAATACACGAAGAAAAACTAGTTTATTTTTGTTCCACAGCACCATTCCATGCAGTTAACTCATAGTTCATGTGTATCCTTATTATCATTTTGTTGGTGAAAAGCAGTTTTGAATATCATTCATAAGGAAGCACTTAGATTTGTCATTGTCAATCTTATGAGATACAATCTGTAACTCTATGTTAGAACTCATGTTATGATCCTAAATAACATAATCATTTTCTTGGTAACTGCTTGCTACCAAATATCCCAGTTTTATTCCTTTTTTTTTCCCTACGAGATGCATGTGTTTCTGATTGAGAATTTGTATTTCAGGTTCTTTATGACATTGGTGTTGTGTCAACCAAAGAGCCCTTCAAGTGTGTCATAAACCAAGGAATAATCCTTGGGGAAGTAAGTACAGTTGTCTATGTAGTCAGGTAATTTGCTGTGGCATTTTCTAAATGGCGTGAATTGCAGGTTCAATACATGGCCTGCAAGGGCCCAGATGGACATTATGTGTCTGCAGACTCTCCTCTGATGCCTAGTGAAGTTCATCATGAAATAGTTCCGGAGGAAAAGGTATTTCTTACTTGACCAATATATTTACCCTTTTATGCATTTGTGCAGGACTGTCTTAGATGCATTCCACTCTTAAGAAATCAGATTATTACTTCTAGATTATTAATTTTCTGAGTTCTTACAATATCCTATTTCTCTTTATACAGGTGATTAAATCTGGGGATTCATTTGTGCTGAAAGACGATCAGAATATTCGCTTGATTGCTCGTGCGCATAAAATGAGTAAAAGTAGGGGAAATGTTGTCAATCCTGATGATGTTGTTTATGAATATGGGGCCGACTCTCTTAGATTATATGAAATGTTCATGGGACCTTTTAGGTATGCCTTTTTTTCTTTTTTTTTGGATTTTGAGAATGAGAAAAGAACAAATATCGATATTTTCTTACAATGTTTTCTTCTCCATACATTATGCTTTTAGAGACTCGAAAACATGGAGTACTAGTGGAATTGAAGGCGTGTATCGTTTTCTAGGAAGAACTTGGAGGTTAATTGTTGGTTCATCTTTACCAGATGGTGCTTCCAAAGATGGAACTGTGGCAGATAATGAGGAACCAACTTTTGAACAGCTACGTTCTCTACATAAATGCATAGCAAAGGTCATAGCAAAACCTGTCTATTACACAGTTATCGACATAGACCATTCTGTTATGGACCTTGACAAATTGATTTATGATTGCAGGTAACAGAGGAAATTGAAGGCACAAGGTTCAACACCGGAATTTCTGCGATGATGGAGTTCATCAATGCAGCATATAAGGTTTTCCTTAATAACTTTTTAGGAGTCCACCAATTACTTATTTTCAAAGCACCCTTCTTGCCTTTCATGTCTCTCGCTGATTATTATCTTCCCATTTTCAGTGGGATAAACTTCCGAGGTCAATTGTTGAAGCATTTGTTTTGTTGCTCTCACCGTATGCCCCTCATATAGCTGAAGAGCTTTGGTCTCGGTTAGGGCACTTAAATTCATTGGCGTATGAACCCTTTCCTAAGGTAAAATCATTGTTTCAAACTGAACTTCTTATTATTAGTTGAAGATTTTATTTGCAGTAACATTGTTATTTTGGATTCTGATTTCAGGCTAATCCGAGTTATCTAAAGGACACATCTATAGTCCTACCAGTTCAGATCAATGGCAAGACGCGGGGTACCATACAAGTTGAAGAAGGATGTTCAGAGGAGGATGCTTTCAGATTAGCTTCACAGGATGAGAAACTCTCCAAGTATCTGGATGGAAAATCTATCAAGAAAAGAATCTTCGTTCCTGGGAAGATTCTCAATGTCATTTTGGCGCTGCAAAATGTTAAATCAGGAGTCCAGTAGTCCCAGTGACCTGATATTAGAATCAGAATGGAAGAATCCACAGCGAGTTATAAGTTTTAGCAGTGATCAATCCCAGCTGGGGGTGCAAATGGGATGTGAATCTGGACAAGAGGCAAGTATGCAGAATTATTGGGGCTGGTTTCATTGAATGGTTTGTTTCAAGCATTCGCAAATGCATCAGGTGCCATTGGATGTAAAGAGTGGCAGTAAAAAAGCATATCCAGAGTGTTCAAGCATGAAACTTTGCTGATTCAGTCTTTATGAGAAGCCATGCATGTAAATTTATGGTTGTATTAATGTGTATTTATGTTAGAAGATTATCATGGCAGTCAGTAGACTTAGATAAACTCCTTTTCCACTATAAAGAATTTGTTGTGGAATAACTGTATATTGCATACAAATCCATTTAAATTTATATTGAAATAACTGTTTTTACAAGCATAAAGTAACAATGGTTAGTTAACTTTGATAAAAGACAGTTGAAATTGAATGGCAATCATAATAATTAAATAAATTAATTAATTAATAAAAAAAGACATCTTATAAATTATATATAAATTCTCTCATCTCCACAAAATCTGGAACTAAATACGTGTCATACTAGATTATGGTAACTCAACATTGCCACTTCCGTTGAATAAAAGTAAACATAATTAGGTTCACCACTTACCAACTTTTTCCTTAACATTCTTCTCTGTTCAGATTATATTTAATACTATTTATTCAAATGCTGATTGAGCTAATAATCTATAATTTAATAAACATTTGGCTTCGATTATTTTGATGGACGGTGCCGTTTAATAAATGCATTTTTCTGTTTTGCACTTGACTAAAGCCAAATACATGCCGCCACGTATCTAAGGAATTCTACAGGCTGTGCTTAAACGGTACCGCTTCATGTTATTCCCTCCTTATTTACTGAAATTCCAGAACGGAGGAGAAACGCCATAGATAGTTATATATACAGCTCTCTCTCTCTCTGTCTCTCTCTCCCCTTCCATGGTGGTTTCTATCCAATTGCTTTAAACCCCTTCAATGTACTCTTTCTCTCTATTTATAAGCATGCATACAGATAATTTATATGTATATTCTCTCTAGCTTACGAGTATTTGTTTGGTTGCCAAATGTCATTTGCAGGAAGAACGATGACAAAAAAAACCTCACCGGCACCGGCGAGAAGCATCATCTGGTTAGGCTGGAAGCTCATCATCGTCTTTTCTGTTGCCCTCTGCTTCTGCGCTCTTCTTAGACTTCACTTCCATTCGATTACTCCTCCTCCGTTACTTCTCCCTTTCATCGCCCGAGATCTCGGGTTTCTGTGAACTTTGCTGGACCTCCTAAGATAGCCTTCCTTTTTCTCGTCCGTAAAGACCTTCCTCTCGATTTCCTATGGGGAAGTTTCTTCGAGGTAATTTTCTGTTTTTTTTTTTTTTTTTTGAATTTCTCTCCTTGGCAATTAATTGTTTCGGTTTTGTAGAATGCTGACGTGGATCGTTTCTCGATTTTTATTCACTCTGAGCCTGGTTTTGAGTTCGACGAGTCAACTACTCGCTCGCATTTTTTTTATGGTCGCCAATTGAAGAACAGTATAGAGGTTTTTTAAGCTTCTTGTTTAATTACTTATGGAAGTTTGGTAGTCGAATGAATGTTAAAAACGGAACTTATATTTCTCTTAATTGCCAAAAGAAACCAAACCCAGAGTTCTAAGTTTGTGCCCTTTTCTTTTGGCAGGTAACGTGGGGAGAGTCGAGTATGATCGCAGCAGAAAGGTTGTTACTTGCAGCAGCCTTAGAAGACCCCGCAAATCAAAGATTTGTTCTCCTCTCTGACAGGTTGGTTGATGGGATCTTTTGCTAGTTAATTATTGAATTAGTTGAATTATTATGGTGTGGCCTCTATCCTCAACAAGTTTAACAATATTGTCGAGTAATAAAATGAGAGTAGATCTTTTTTTTTATTTTATATTTTCAATATTCGTACAACGGGGGAATATTAGGAGAAATTCAATGGCAGTGCTTCATAAATATAATTTTTTTCTTCTTCCATGTTGCAGTTGTGTTCCCCTATACAACTTTAGCTACGTGTATAGCTACTTGATGACTTCTCCTAGGAGTTTCGTGGACAGGTAGATGGAGGGCTTTGATCCTTGAGGTGCCAAGCACGGGATTTTTTCAAGCTTTCAGCATTTTGACCTTTTTGTTGTAAGTAGATGAAAAATTATGAGAGTAAGGTTTACGCAGTTGTTTTGCCTTACAGCTTTGTTGATAAAAAAGATGAGCGGTACAACCAGAAAATGTCACCTATAATAAGAAAAAGCAAATGGCGAAAAGGATCCCAGGTTGACTTTACAGTACTTTCACTTTTCATCAAGTTATTTTCCTGCTTGTTACTTGAAATCTGACTTGATTATTTGTAAATTTGACATGGTTATCTCAGTCATTGAATGTTTCTGGAAATCAAATTATCCCATTTGTTTGGCATGGATTTGGTGATACAATAGTATCTTACTGATTAGAGACATATTATATGGGAATTGCTGTAGCAAAACTGCAGTGATATCATTTGACAATATTCTGGTTTACTGATGATTTATTGTCACCTGTGGTCGATGATGGTAAACAAATCTTGGTATCTTTTGCCAATTCCTCTGCATAGAAGTATAAACCAGGGCAGAGAATGATGGAGAAGACTGCATTTGCTAATAAATCAAACACCCTCTTGCATCCTGAATCATACTAATTTTGGTCTGGGTCAATGAAGTCTCCGAAATGGATTCGAACTCTTATTAATGGTTGCTGTTTGTCAATTTTATTTTCAATGATAGCATCGAGGAGAAGGTTGGGTTATTTCTTCATGCTGCATGTAGTTAAATGTTTGATTGGCTAATTTGGATGATCATTTAATAAGTCGCATGAGATGTTGGAGCAAGATTAGCAAACTTTAAGTCAATCCTGAAAATACATATAAATGCTTATCAATTGCTTAAGTTACACTTTGGGAAAGACCATTTCATGACTCTTATGTGTCGCCCTAAGGCTAGGCATTAAAACATTGTATATTTTTGCCCTTTTATTAACATTGTTTTTGTTATACCAATTATGATACTGTATTTACCTATTTGTTTGTGTACATGTCTATCCTCTTACTTGAATTTTAATTTTAATTTTTATTTCAGTGGATTTCCTTAGTCCGAACCCACGCGGAAGTGATTGTAGATGATGAAGTTATTTTTCCAGTCTTCCAGAAATATTGCAAGGTACTTACGTGCAATTAAATATATGACTGCAACCAAATTTTTCAACGGTTAAGCTTATGCCCCGCTAGTACTGTCAATGTACAGATGCTATGTCAAAGCACATGTACTTTTTGGCGATACACCACTTGAATGCTATTATCTGTGAAGGAAGTATTCTCAAAGCTTACTTTGTTATTCGATGGAATACACCAAGTTGCATGTATATCTTAAACACTTACAATCTTTTCATCATTTCTTGGCAAATGAAGTGCACATTCTTTCACTACCTTTGCATCATGTCTAGTTTAAATATGTTGCTTGTAAGTAAGTAATTATATTGTGCTCAAATTTTCTCCAACTATGCATATGACTTTCCATCTCTAATATACTTTCTCTTATTTTGTTTTTAATAAAAAAGTCAGTTCTTAACAGACATTTGCAATTACAAGGAATTGATAGGTGCAAGAAGTACATGAAATTTGTTTGGTGATATAACAGCTGACTCTTCACTTACTTTTGTTTTGCAGCGGCGCCAACCTTTAGATGCCCATAAAGGGAAACTGAATATTGTAAGTCATCCAAAAACTGGTCTCAAAGAAAAAGAAATGCCTTGAGATACTGCAATAATTTTACTTAGTTCATGTTTAGTTGTTATAGAATGGTTCCTATCGCTTCTTTTCAACTGCACCTGCACAATCCAACTGTTGCTATAATTGGGCACCTGTCTAATATATATTCTAGATACAATAACCTGTTGTCTGTTATTTTTCATTTTGGGAATTGTTCAGTTCTTCTGATACGAGTCTTGTTACTGAAATCAGGAACTTCAAAAGCAGAATAACTGTATTCCTGATGAACACTATGTCCCAACCTTGTTTTCAGTAAGTATATTACCTTGAATGGTTGTCTACTGATGTCTGATTGTATTTTCTCTTAGCATAAATATTAAGAGTTCATTAAAGCAACTTATAACTTAATAGTCTGTGGTATAGTTAACTTTTTTTTTTCTTTTTCTTGGGGTTGGAAATTCGAATTTCAATTTTTACTTGTCAGATGGCTGAGCTGGAAGATGAACTTGAAAGAAGAACTTTGACCTATACTGTCTGGAATCAGTCTGCAACAAAAATAGATAGTAAAGGTTGGCATCCTTTTACATTTACCTATTCAAGCGCAAGTCCTCAGAAGATGAGGGAGATAAAGGTACTTGCTTTGTCTCTAATGATTGGCACCATAAGTATGGCATTGCATGCTTGAGATGCTGCATGTGACCAACCTTCTTAAGGCTGTGACCTGTCTTTATTTTATTTTATTATTATTATTATTTTTCCATATAGGCACCGGTAGGAGTGAGTATAAATCGGTTAATTGGTCCATGAGCCTAAAAAAAAATAAATTCATTAATATCGGGTTTCTAAAATTCTAGTCAATTATTATTGGTTAACCAGTCTATCGGTTTCGAATTTTCGAACCGGTTAATTAGTATTTTTTCGGTTAACCACTACGGTTATAAAATGCATTCATAAAAAAATAAATTGTTGAAAATACTTTAAAATTAAAATTAGAAAACAAACATAATTTAACATAATAATTAAATATAATATTCAAACTACATATATAAACTAAAAATATTCCAAATATTTGAAAATTAAAATTACAAACCGAACATTTAATGTTCAAAGCATTTGAAAATTAAAATTATAATCCAAACATACAAGATCTAGAACCGAAGTAAAAATATGAAAATGAATTGCAGCAAGCAATAATGAAAATAGTCAATAACTAGGAATAAGATAGCACAGGTTCTAAATCTTGTACAGCACATCTTAGATATAAGGCATAAATGTAGTTAATGTGGTGCCACCATCTGCATGAACCTGAATCCCTTCTACTGGGAACAAAGACACATTTAAATGCCTATCATGCATGTCAGATGATCAACTTATCAACTCACATGTTAATATTTATTTTTGGCCGACTTAACAATCAAAAACATTGGGTATGTAATAGACTATACTATAAAGATTTATAATAATATGGTGCCTGTTATGTATCTGTGAACTAAATGGAAGCTTTTGCCTTGTATCTTGAAAAAATGAATTAAATTGTTTTTGAAACTTTCAATCTGACTTATCAAAAAGAAAAATAATTAAACAATTGAGTAATCCTAATAATCAAGTATGCTGTAACTGGTTTGCATTGTATGGGTTACAAAGAAGCAAAGACATCATTTATGGGTTACACAAAAAGGAAATAATCTCTACTTTGTCCTCCATTTTTCTCATCAACCAAAAATGCTAATCAGCCAATTACACCCAATAATTTTCTACTATGACTTTCAGATTCAATCAAAACTAAACAAATCCAAATCAAAAACCATATAAAGCACAAAACAATGCCTTAAATTCCAGTATAACCAAAATAATAATAATAATAATTAAGGAATTTACCTTAATTAACAGTGCCGTAGATGTAAAACTGCAATGTTTGTTGAACTTAACGGATCTGTGTGGGTCGCATAAAAACAAGTGCGTAGGTTTGTGAAATAAATTAAATTAGTGTCTTATAAAGGTTTATAAGTTGGTGTTTCTCTGGGTAAAAGAAAGGGAAAGAAGAAAAAGTAGTAGAGAACATTACCTGATAATTGTGTTTATGGAAGTTCAGAAGCATATCAAGAAATTGATAAATAATTACTAATAATAAATAGAATATTTTCTATGTTTGAATCTTGTAAATCATAAACATAAACACAAAAACAAAGATTTCGAGAGAGGGAGGGGAAAATTTACTTCTACTGTGACCCAAACCGGCGAGAGGCAGAAGAGGAATTGCTGGCGAGCGGCAACTGGCGAGATGATGAAAGGCTGCCGATTTCAAGAAAGAAAGAGAGGCGAGCCAGATGCTTAGGGTCTGTTCATTTACAAATAACTGCTTTGAATTTTTCAGAAAATGTTTTCACAGAAAATAGAAAATAGAGATCATATTTATTTTAATCAATTTTCTAAAGTAGATAATAGAAAATAAATTTTTCAGTTTTTTTAAAAAAACAAGATATTAGAAAAGAAAAAATTTTCACAGAAAATAGAAAAAGTAGAGAATAAAAAATAAATTTTTTAGTTTTTTAAAATAAACAAGATATTAGAAAACTAATGAAAGATGTTTTCTAAATTTTCTGAATTATCTTAATATATATATATATATATATATATATATATATATATCTCACTCTCTCTCTCTCTCTGTGCGCACACACACACACATACATACAAATATCTATACATTAGTGTATACACACACACACACACATGCATATAAATATACGTATGATATACATACATATACATATACATGCACATACTCATACATATGTATGTGTGTGTGCGTGTAGAAAATAAATACTCTAATTTTTTATTTATTGTTAAATAAGTGCGTTTTTTTAAATTTTTTACAGAAAATAAATACTCTAATTTTCTAAGAAAAGAGAAAACAAGTAAACGCATTGTTAGGGTTTTTTTTGTTTTGATTTTCTTAATTTATATATATATATAAATTTATATAAAATCGGTTGATTAACCGAAACTGACGATTTTTTGAAACCGAAAACCGAAATTCTTAAAAGCTACTAATAATTAACTATTAAAATTGGTTCGATTAATATATTTTTGGATGGATTTCGGTTAATTAAGTTCAATGGTTTTTTTTGCTCATCCTTAGGCACTGGATTTCTGATTGTTGTTTTCTGTGTTAAATTGGTGGTTACTATTATCATCACTTAAGCTTTAGCTGCTCAGCCATTTATATAGTCTTTATATAAACTTGTATTTTATGGGTTTGAACTCTATTCCAAATTCTCTTATTGATTGCTCTTATGCTGCTTGATTTAACAGGATATCAACCATGTATACTATGGGACAGAGTATCGGACGGAATGGTGCCGTACTAACATGACGTCTGTTCCCTGTTTTTTATTTGCAAGAAAGTTCTCTCGGGGAGCTGCCATGCGGCTTTTGAGTGAGGGGTCTGTTGGTCCCTTCGGTTCCTCATTATTTTCCACGTGAACTCCAAAAGCAAACAAATAGCAATCTGAGCTATCAAATGACTCTTCAAAATATAGATGGAGTAGCCAGCTGATCGCACATTATCACTATACAGTTGTATACATTAGAGTTTATACAGACATAATCATTACGACAGAATTGTGATTGGTGTAAAGAAAATGAGTTCAAACACACTATAAGGCTTCACATTCGCATAGAGTTATATCAGTGTAACACGGCTATAGTTCATGGTCGGAGGAGTTGAATATTTCATAAGCTGGGGAAAAAAATGTAACACAATTAGAAAGCAAGGATAAACTTCCATTTCTATGCTGCTGTTAATTGCTAATGTAGGAATTTTATTTTTTTGTAGTGCAACCAGTTTTTGAATTTTTGTTTTTTGTGGTTGAGGTTTTGCGATATTTTGTTAGAAAAGGCGGCATCTTGTACTGTGGCCTAGATGAAATCCTTGATAGGATCGATTTTCGAATTGCTGCACTTTATGAAGGAAATGGATAATACAACGATTTAAGAAATTACTGTTTTTATACTGGTCAAGTTCAATTCTGTTCAGTCCTGGTTCGTACCCGTTCGTACTGGATTTTCATGGTTCAATCGGTTCAAATCTCACTGTAGGTTTTTTCTGGTTTGGTCTGGGTTTTAAAATCGGTCTTTTTCAGTTTAGTCTGGATTTTGTTGATTCAAACAGGTTTTTGTGGGTTTTTTTTGGGTTCAAAATGGTTGTATTGGGTTTTTATTGGTTGGTTCGTGACATTTCAATCAGGGTTTGGCTGGTTCATCACGGTTCAATCTCGTTTTTTCGATTTGTATTGGTTTAGTCCAGGTCAATGGTCATTTGTATCGGTTCAGTCCAACAGGTTTTTCGGGTTTTGGCCAATTCATGAAGATTCTATTAGAGCCATTGTGTTTCCTGATTCTTTTGGATTTTGGTTGGTTTATAGCAGTTCAATTCGGATTAACCGATCTATTTCGAATCTATCTAGGTATTACAATTCCAACCAGTTCAATGGATTATCCGGGTCTAATAGGTCATACAGGTTAGTTCATGACGGTTCGTACTAGTCTAATAGGTTATTTGGATCTAACGGGTCATATCGGTCTAATGGGTTTTTCGGTTATGTCCGGCTCTAATGGGTCATATCGGTTCAATACTTAAAGGTTGGTACTAGTCGAACGGTTTTTTTGGATTTTGGTCTGGTTTATGACAGTTCTATTCAGTCCAACAGGTTTTTCAGTTCTTGGTTTTTGTTGGTTCATAACGGTTCAATCTGGATTAATCAATCTATTCTGGGTCTGTTCGGATATTACGGTTCAAACCAGTACAGTGGTTTATTTGGATTTAACAGGCATATTAGGGCAGTTCATGACGGTTCGTATAGGTTCAGTGGGTTAACTAATCTATTATGGGTCTATTCGAGTATTACAATTCAAACCAACCAAACCAAAAGATAAATTTTGAAAATTCCCTCACATCCACTAATACCACATCAATAAAAACATTACTCTTATCCATTTGTTTTTAATTTTAATTAAATAATTGGGCAGTGTTACTCTTATTAGCTTAAGCTTCACATATTTATTCTTTTTGTTTGAAAAATTCAACCCTTCATATAATATTGTTATTCTTTTTTTCTCAACTTATCTGATTCTACTGTTATTGATAAAGTCATTTCTGATTTTATCGGGAGGTACGCCGGGCACTGTATATATTGTCCGTTTTGGGCCGAATCTCTCATGGTTTTATTTCTGGGGCTTTGCCCCAAAAGGCCTATGCAGGGAGAGGGTGTCCATGGCCTTATAAGGGCTACTTCAACCTCATCTACAGCCGATGTGGGATTGGATGATAGCATTGCTATCACTATTTCCCCGCCCCCCCCCCCCCCCCCCCCCCCCCCCCCCCCCGAAGAGGTCTTCAGGGCGTCTTCGGGCGCTGGCCGCTTTGGGCGTTGCTGATCGGGCGCTGGCCCTCGTGCCCCTCGTCTCTCATCGAAAGCACCAAATGATAAAGTCATTTCTGACTTTATCGGGAGGTACGCCGGCCACTGCATATATTGTCCGCTTTGGGTCGGAGCACTCACGGTTTTATTTCTGGGGCTTTGCCCCAAAAGGCCTATGCAGGGAGAGGGTGTCCATGGCCTTATAAGGGCCATTTCAACCTCATCTCCAGCCGATGTGGGATTGGATGATAGCATTGCTATCACTGTTCCGGCCCAAAGCGGACAATATATGCAGTGCCCGGCGTACCTCCCGATAATGTCAGAAATGACTTTATCATTTGGTGCTTTCGTTGAGAGACGAGGGGTACGAGGGCCAGCGCCCAAAGTGGCCAGTCAAGACAAGCGACCAGCGCCCGAAGATGCCCTGAAGACCTCTTCGGGAGGGAGAATAGTGATAGCAATGCTATCATCCAATCCCACATCGGCTGGAGATGAGATTGAAATGGCCCTTATAACGTCATGGACACCTTTTTGGGGCTTTGTCCCCAGAAACAAAACCGTGAGGGTTCCGGCCCAAAGCGGACAATATATGCAGTGCTCGGCGTACCTTCCGATAAAGTCAGAAATGGCTTTATCAGTTATTATATTGATATAATAATTATTGTATTGGATATTGATAAATTTAAGAACATAACTAATATTTTCTGAAAAATAAATATGTTTCCAAAGATTGTCCAAATCTAATTAGGCAACAAAGATGAAATCTTACCGGGTAACCACATGGAACTTTATAAATAGCAAGTCTAACCAGTCCAACGGTTTATTTGGATCTAACGGGTATATTGAGACAGTTCATGATAGTTCGCATGGGTATGGTGGGTTATCTGTGTCTAACAAGTCATATCGGTCCAGTTCATGACGGAATATATCTGATTCATATCACTCCAACAGTTTGAAATGGATTTTGGTTCGTTTATAACGGTTCTATCCGATTTCAATTCGAGTTAATTAGTTTATCTTGGATTTTACTATTCAAATTGGTCCAGTCCGAATTTTCGATTCAGCGAGTTATTCTAGGTCATATTGGTTCAGTCCAAGTTTCTACAAAGTTATTTCTAGTTTGTCTTGGCTTTTATGCTTCAGACCTATGCAGTCCAGGTTTTGGCAATTTCAAACATTTTATATTTGGGTTTTTCGATACATTTTGGGTTCTTGCCTATTTCTTTCGATTTTGTAGGTTAATTTTGGCCCGTTCTTCCGATTCTATCTGATATTTTCGATTCACGTCAAATTTTTGCCTATTAACATCCAGGTTCCTTGCTTTTTTATCAGTTCAAAACGGTTCTACCTATTTTTTCATTTAAATCCGATTAGGTTTAGTTGGGGCTTTTACGATTCTATCGGATTTTTTGATTGAAACCACTTCCCATTTCAAACAAGTTCTTTCCGATTTTTACCAGTCTGGTCTTGTTTTAATAATATTGGATAAAATAGATTAATAGCTGAAAATTACCAATTAACTCGACTTGCCACACCACTTGAGAAGAAGCTGCAGGGAAACATGAGCCTTCCATTCTTTTTCTCTTCTATCCATAAAAGTTTCACATGGATATTTTTCTTTTATGTAAATAAATCATGTGCTCATCTCATAGCAGAAAGCTGGGGAGATAATTCTTGATATGATGAAGAAAATAAGAAAACATCCTAATTTTTCCTTTTCTAAAAGGTAAAAGTATATATCACCGCTAGAAAGCAACTCGAAGACATTCATATACATCGTATATCAAGATAAATTCTCATATCCAAAATAACTACTCATCTCCAAAATCATTAATGCACTAACTTCCTCAAAAGGCCAATACATAATTATTCTGTACGAGAAATGGTGAAATTATGTTGAACATTGATATTTAGTAGTTCAACACTACAATCTACGTATAAAACAGTTTGATGTTTCTGTCTGCCTAATAGCATGACACTTGCTACACTTTTCCCACAGACACTAGTGAAACATGCCACAGTACTTTCTAGCTGAAAGCATAAAAAAGCAGGACGCTACTGACAACCTAGTCTCATTGCTTCTTTGGATATTCTCTAGGTCCGAATATGGTAGATCCAATTCTCACATTGGTACTCCCCATTTCAATCTGCAAAACAAACTCACTTATCAGTTGCATCATCTCTTTATACACTTGTACAACTATATACCAACTGCTGCATATTCCATTTGCCTTATTTAGACAATTAAAGAACATGGGTTAAATATTGGCTAAACAATTCAATTACTATTCTTACAAGCCAGCATTTCTTACAGCTTGCTCAAAGTCATTAGACATTCCCATTGAGAGGTCACATTGTTCTTCTGGTATACCAAGAGCCTTGCAAACTTCCCTTCTGCAGTTTGCTAATGCCTGGCAACACATAATTTTGCTAGAACATGTGAGCAGAAAGATTGATAGGGGGAATGAAAAAGATAATAAATGATTGAAAGTTAGAAAATAAAAAAAAATGAGAAGCTACTACCTTGAAGTTTTCAGGAGTGGATGAATAATCAAGCATTCCTATTGTCATTAGTCCGCAAAACACGAGGTTTGGGCAATTCTGACTAACATGTTTTGCAAGCTCCACACACCCTGTGGGCTCAACACCAGATTTTGCTGCAAACAACATAATATAGGTCAACTTGCCAAATCTCCACCAGGATTCTTTGCTAATTAGACCATTGTGACTGGCAGTTCAAAAGAAATCCACAAAGAAAGAACTAAAAATTCGATATTTGGGTAAAGTTATGCCATAACATAACGGCCTTATCATGCCTTACACAAATATGATAATAAGATTATTCAGCATGTCTGTTTTGATGCTGACCAACATACTAATGGTGGTGAGTATCCAAGTGGTATGAAAGATCTATACAGCATGCATTCAAAAATTTGCATAATATGAGAAAAGGGAATACGTAAATATTAGATTTATTACTCTAAGCTGTTGGCTTTTAAAGAAACAGCAGAGTTTAGAGGACCACAAGAACTATACAACAGTAACAGGTGTGCTCAGAAGCTATCAAGGTGAAAAGCAAAATGGAAGACTCTGCGCATAACCTTTGCTATCAGCTCCTAAACAAACTGAAGAAAGGGGATCTCACAGCAAGTGCACCTTGGTGATTTTTTAGACTTAACTAAGCTATGGAGTGAACTGTTTGAAACACGCCCTTTTTCACTTAAAAGTCTAACAATTAAATATTTGGCATGATTGATACTCAGATAATAATTGATGATATATTAACACTAGATGACAAATCACCAGTTCAAGCTGATTCTATCTTGGGTGGTGTCAATAATCCCAATAGCTAAATGGGGCAGAAGATAACTAAAGAAACTGTATACAGTAATCCCAAAAATTAGCCAAATTCCATTAGGCAATCTCCACATTCCTTCACAACATAAGCTTTCATAAAGGCAAGAGTACTCAGTAACTAATGTCCAAAAAAACAAAGTTATAACAGTTTACCATTAGTAATGGACACAAAACTATCGATGTAATCAATGAAAAAAGCTTTACTACTAATAAAGTTTCAGTTACTCACATTCTTCACCACTAGTATTAACTTGGATCAAGACCTTCAAAGGTTTCCTCCCCAAATTCCCAATCGCACGATCAAGATGATTGGCAATCTGCAAAAAGCATAAGGCTTCGTAAGTTCACAAAGAAGCACACTAACTAATGTTCTTGCAAGATGATCAAGTAGTATTTTTCTTTTACGATTCAAGAGAAAACCATTTATGATCAGTAGAAAAATGGTAAAATGCTAAGGAAAAAGAGGGAGAGAGAGAGAACTTTCTGCACCTTCTCATCATCTACACTCTCGACCATTGCAAGGTTAGGAACGCCTGCTGCACAAGAACAATTAAGATTGATATTCCATAATCTCCACCCATTACTAAATAGAATTTCGTAATCAACAAAGAAATTGAATCATACTTAGTAAAGGTTTAACTTTATTGCTCTGTAAATTCCCAATAAAATGCCATTCTATGTCCTCCGGAAGCTGCACTCGGCATCAAACACTAACGCTGTGATCTAGCTTGATCAATAAACGTCAGATAAAACACAAAACAGAGATAACAAAACCTGAGGAGCTTTCTCCACGAGCTCTTGAACGTAGTTTTCGCCGAAGCACCGATGACCGGCGTCATATACTAGGCGGATGAGGGACACCGGCTTGGTCTTGCTAACAGCCACCACTCGGATCCGCTGGGGACTCCGACCAGCTCGCTCCGCTGCCTGGTTGACCCGCTGAAAGACCGAGCGAAGCGCCGCCGCTGCCACACCGTCCATTGCAGCGGATGCTGCTGCCATATCTTGTTGATGTTGTGTTGTGGTATCTGTGTTAGCTTCTTCCAGATTGTTCATCATCATTCCCAATCCCTCTGTTCACTCTCCGTTAATCAGGATGAGATGACATGAAACGTTGCGTTTTGTGACCCTGCCGTTGCTATCTGTTTTAGGTAAAATCTAGCAAAAATGCATTTTGGTTTGTACTTTTAAAATATAATAAAATAAATATATGTACGTATGTATATGTAAAGGGAGGAAGATCAAAAAAAAAAGGAGGAAGAAAAGAAAAACACGCAGGAGAGGGGGAAGCGAACCCGAGACTACGGAGAGAGAGAAGGGGGCCGACGATCTCCGGCTACAGCCAACGCTGTCCCCTCACCGCGCTGTCGTCGGTGCAGCCCCCTTCAGCCGCCGCTTCTCGCCGCTCTGTCCCTTCTACGCGAGAGAGAAGCCGAGGACTTCTCCCCATTTTCCGGCGACATCCGGCATCGGACGGTGGCACGGATGGCACCAGCGGACTCCCGAAGACGAGGTGCTCCTGCCGATGCCCTCCGATCGTCCCCACTCGCCGGCGATGGGCAGATCGGAGAGTGACAGCCGCGAGCTCTCGACGCTGATTCCGGCCAAATGGCACGGCGGTTGGGCGCGTGACCACCTCCAATGGATTCGCGATGGTCCCAGCTACCTTCAGGCGGTGGTGGCGCTCTTCCGGCGAAGCTCCGGTGACGGGCGACGGGTCAACCACAGTGAAGGGTAATCGGAGAAATTTGACTCGGAAATGTAAGTGTTATTTTAAGCTTAATTTTCCTGAATTATGTGTATTTTAATTTTGGCTATTGGAATTTGATGCAAATAATCTGATAAAAATATAACTAGGAGTTTAAGATTATGTCTCAGTAATATAAATTGAAATTTGGACTTGGAAGTTTTTATTTATTTGCACAACAGTGTATGCTGTTGGAACATGTATTCTGTTAAACTTAGGAATTGAGGAAACTAATTGAATATGTATCATTTTAAGCTTTAGGGATTGAGGAAATTAATTGGCATAGACAGATATGAAAGTTTAACTCGAGAAATTTGGATATGTGAACACATTATATTCGAAATTGGTTTGATTGGTGTGAAATTAAGTGCTGTAAAATGGGTAGTATTGGTTTAAGTGATTGTTTTAATGGGGATTTTCATATATCTTAATTGCTGTTACATAATTGGTTATGTTAAGATTTAAAAATACAATATTAATCCTATTTAATTGGTAATTTAAGGACAAAATTGAGTACTGCTGACTAATGGGGGAATTGGAGGTGAATTTTATCTTTTCTTTAAAATATATTTAGTTGCATGTATTGGGTTTAAATGTGTTCCTGAATGTGGTTGTCACTGTGTTCAAGCGAGATGTAACTACTAAAATTGGATATGGTTGAACTGTTAGAACCCTCTTAATATTTTGTGATTAATTATACTATATTATATTGAAAATTAATTATTAAAATTGTTGATTTATTGGTGATTTTGATTTGGCTTGCAATAGTTTTGTAAGTAAGAATTTGTTATGTCACATGATAAAGATTATTTTTGTATCCAAATTATTTTAAGTTAATTTTATGTGTAAGATATTGAAATTCAAGCAGCTTGTTAACGTGTTGTCCACAATAAAGCTTCGAGTTAGTAGTGATAAGCATGTGATTTTGTGGTTGAATTCTTTAAGGAATTAATAACTCTAAGAATTTAGCTTTCATAGACTAGTAAATGGAACTCATATAAAAAGAGAATTCTTCTTTTGTGTGTTATATGATTGTACTTTGAACAAGTATGGTTATGTATGATATTATTATTGTTATGCTCAATTGTATGTTTTAATGTGATTGTGTTTCTAATGACTGTTGTGAGAAGTCGTTCATATCAGGCTTTTCCTCACTAAGTAATAAACTTAGCACGGGTTTTTATCTGTGTAGGTTAAGATAAAAGTACGTAGTTCTAGGGATAGTTTACAGTATTGAAGTCCAGCATAAGTAGAGGTTGTGAAGTTGAAGGTTTAAAGTCTATACTACCATATTTGATATGTATTTGAGTAATTATACTACCATATTTGATATGTATTTGAGTAATTGTATTCATAGCTTAAATATGTAAGATGGGTTGTGTAATTTTAAAGTGCCGATTGTAGAAATAATTATTGTAGTTTGATTTGATGAAATTAAATTGGTAAACGTAATAATTTAATTGCTTGAAAATATGTTACATGAATTTAAAATAGAATTTATGAAGTTAAATTGAACATTCTCATTGAATTAGTTAAAATTTTAGTTATAAAGAGCCTAGTTGAAATGCTTAATTGAATATAATATTTAAATTACAAACATAATAATCATTGTAACAATAAAAATAGAATATTTACTAATTGTGGTTATAAATATAATAAATTTAGTATATCTTCTAATTTAATTTATTTACTTGCTTTTTATAAATTATGTATTAACTGCTCATATGATAATTTAATTTGTAAAAGGTGGGGAATAAGGAGTCAAGTGTAGGGGAGGTAATAAGAAATTAAATTTGTAAATTATGGATTTTAATTTTTAATTTATTAGTTATGCATGGAAGTAAAGTGAAGTTACCGCATTCATAACGTGTACTCTGACTTTTTGTGTTAATTCCTTTCACTCCAATCCTATCCCATCCCATTTTTGTTATCAATCATCCAACTCCTTTTTTCTTATTTTATTTTATTTTATTTTCTTTGAATTTTTTTATTCGAATTATTTTTCTATTAGGCTTTTTGCAAGCAAAATGAAATAAAAAGTATATGTAAAAATAAGTTATCAATTTGAATTGCCATAAAAAAATTTAGATAAATAGAAGTAAATTATGGTAGTAACTTAAGGATAAACAGAAAATTAATTAAATAAATCTTAAAAATGGAATTTACTTAAATAAAAATAAAAAAAAAGTAGGGTACAGTTGGAGAGGGTACATAATATTGTATTTTATAATTATTAAGCAAAACAGAAATATTTCATTTCCCATACGCAATTTCTTCTCTTTCTCTCTCTCGTTCTCTCGTTTCCGTTCTCTCTCTCTCTTGGGTTCTCTCGTTTTCGTTCTCCCCCTCTCTCTCTCTCTCTTTCTCTCGTTTCCGTTCTCTCGTTCTATATCTCTCTCTCTCTCTCCGGAAACAACTGCTGGTTCTCTCGTTTCCGTTCTCTCTCTTTCTCTCTCGTTCTATCTCTCTCTCTCTCTCTCTCTCCGGAGACTGCTTCTTCTTCCGATCTTGTTTTTGTTAAGATCGGCTGCTGGTTTGGTTCAGAGTTGTAGCTTTTGAAGGGATGGCGAGAGGGAGGAAGCAACTTCCAGATCTGGTATTTTTTACTGACTGAGATTTTTTTTTGTGTGTGCCTGTTCCAGATCCTTGTGTCTGTTACAGATCTGTATCTTCTATTTTTTTCGTTTTAGTTTGGTTTCATTCGTTGTTCAATTTTCATTTTTATCTTACAGATCTTGTTGTATTTTCTGTTCCAGATCTTGATCTTGTTCTATTGTTCCAGATTTGTTCATTTTTTTTGTCTTTTTGGAATCTTAAACCGGAACCGAAAAATTACAATTTCAGTAACCATGAACCGAACCGATCCGTTTGTTAACCGGGAAGGCGGTTCGATTTCAGACCGGTTTTCCGGTTAACAGAGTCCGCCGGTTTTTTTTGGTTATTAGGTTTGAATTGCATTGCTTTTTTTTTTTTAAGAGAAACTAGATATTTTATACATTTGTCTATAATTCCATTTTGAAATTGAAAATAAGTGCCAATTGAATAGTTTTTATTACTGAATTTGATCAATTATTTCAAAAAAAAAATGTTAAAGTTTGTTATTATTATTGTTAGAATTAGACATGCTTGTGGACATTTATTTGGATATGAGAAATTATTGATGATGTTTCTTGAAAGATTTTATAATAAATGTTTTTGAGTGTTGCCATGTAATAAGTAGACATATTCTCGCAACATTTCTTTGCATATATACATGTATATGGATATAACTATGGCCGGGATTCGGCATAAGAAAGGAAAAAGACCTAAAGGAGAACCCAGGAGGAATATGTCCCTCAGTTGTAAGCTTTATTCATTCCCCTTCATTTGGTGTTACTTTTTCCTTTGTATATGCAAAAAATTTAAGAACTTGCTTGTTTTGGTGCCACTTTTTCCTTAGTATTGGCAAAAGATTTAAGAACTTGCTTGAATAAATTGTCTGTTTAACTCACTGTTCAAACTATATTTTTTATTATATATCTGCATTAATATGTTCTTCAGTTCAACAGATGTTTTCATTGAATTCTGAAATTGCACAAAGAGTATTCCGTCCTAAGTTTATTCATCTTCTTTGCTGACCCCTTAATTGGACAAATGCATTGATATTTGTGGTTAAATATTTGTCTGAGCTTAAAATAAGCTGTTTGTAGGATTTTTGTCTTTGTTGTTTGCTATTACTTGGTTTCAGTTGGAGTATCAATAGATGATATTTTATCTGCCGTTGTAAGTTCCTGATACTTGCATTCAAAGCATTCATTCACATTTTCTGCGCCTATAATGCCAGTTCTATCGCAATGGTTATATGATTTTCTTGATTAAGGACAGGTATTTTTTTCGGGGAGCTCCAAGGTGGCTATTGCAATACTGCAGGCACGATTACTCTTGGACCTGCTTTTTTAAAATATCATTTTCTTTCTTTATTTATTATTATTATTATTATTATTATTATTATTATTATTTTAATATGCTTCTCAAATGTAATAATTTGATGTAATGTCTTTTGTTCAAGTGTCGTAATTCGTATGTTTTAGGTATAATAGTAAAATGGGTGAAGGGTAGTTGAATTTTTTAGAAAATTAAAAATAAGAGTTAGTTTTGGACTAAATTAAATCTATATGCGATTAGTAGGCATGGCTGTAAGCTCAAATCGAATAAAAATGCGCTTGTGGTGCAGAAGTTGAATGTATGTGTAAAATACAGGAATGAGCCAATATGATCGTAATAGGCGGAGGGGTCCAATTAATAAGACTTCATAGTTCGTCCTGTATCGTTTAATCCACTGTTCCCTCAACTGGGCCAATTTAAATATATAATGGTGCAAAAAGCGGTTCAATTAGAATTCCAGTTGTTTTGTTGACCAAAATGGGCTTTAGCAGGGCCCAATTAGAACTTACATGGTCCTAAAAGAAGACCAAGAAGACTATTAATGGTCTAATGAAAGCCCAATTTGAAAATTTAAATGTCCCTGTGCGTTCCAATCTTTCAAAACAATACGTAGAGACAGAATATAGGCCCTTAAAGGGCCGAATCAGGCTTAAAATTTACAAGTCTTTCTATGAAAATGGGCCAAGGTGGACTTCACAAGGCCCAAATATCATTGTTAATGGGCTAGATTGGAACTTATAAGCTGTTGAAATGGGCCCGAAATGGGTCTCATTAGGCCCAAATATCATTGCTAATGGGCTTGATTGGGACTTATAAGCTGTCGAAATGGGCCTCATTAGGCCCAACACTCAGTTTAAATGGGCCTTTAATGGGCTTGCATTCTGTTGAAATGTGCCTGTAATGGGCCTGATTGGGCCCACACTGTTTAAATGGAGCCAGTATTCTGTTAAAATGGGCCTGATTAGGCCCAACATTCAGTTTAAATGGGCCCAGCATTTTGTTAAAATGGGCCTGATTGGGCCAACACTATTTAAATGGGCCCGATTAGGCCCAACACTCCGTTTAAATGGGCCGTAATGGGCATAGTATTATGTTGAAATAGGCCCAACAGTATGTTTAAATGGGCTTAGCTCGGCCCAATCATTTTGTTGGAATAGGCTCATTATTCTGTTGAAATGGGCCCAGCAGAGCCCAAAAGTAGGGCTTCATGGGTCCGAATATTTTTTAAATGACTCTTGTTGGGCCCAAAATTCTAGTAAAATGGGCTGCAATTTTCATTCAATGGGACTGCTTAAGCCCAGACACTTCGTTGAATGGGCCCAACTATTCTTTTAAATAGGTTTTATTGGACCCAGTACTGTAGAAATGCGCTCGCAACGGTGAACGAGACATTCTTTTGAGTCGGCCGCGCATTGCCTAAGCCTTTTTAAACGGCCTTGTCAGACCTAAAATTTATAAAGCATTCTGTTTTAACGGCCTAAAAGAAAAATCATTCAGTTAATTTTTAAATTGGGCCCGAGTCAGGCATTAAACAATTATGTTGAAAAAATGCTCCGCTTTGCCCAGTTTAAAAGTATAATAGGCCCTTTTTCAATAGGCCCACGGGTTGGCCTAACTGAATGTGCAAGGTGCTTTCATTGATTTATTTATTAGGCATACATAAATGGCATAATGAGCCTAGAATAACCGGCTTTGTCGGTTCCATTACAATTAGTCTATTATTTAATTTTCTTTTTTGAATCAATTAATTGATAGAAATCTGAAAAGTAAAACGCCACGAATACAATGCTTCAAGCAATACATGTAATCAATTAGCTATTTAGCACGTAAAGCACTCTTCAAAGCGAAGTCAAGCCATTAATAAAGCATGCATTATTAACAGTTTAATCCTGCATTACAGATCATAAAGAATTACAAACTAATCCACATAGGAAATACAAAAAGAACTCATCCACAAGGCATTTAATACTTTGAGCATCCAATTATCAACTTTCATAATGAAAATGTTGATGTCGATGTGCCGCATGTAACAAAATTTTGTTCATCTGTCAACAGCCTATCTAAAGACCATCTAAAGAACTTATTCTAGTTATGTCATCTTATTGATAAAATGTCCTTTCATTTTAAACACTCAAAAAGAAGTTCTTGTGCAATCGTTTTGCTCCCAACATCCCTCTCTTCAGTTAATTGGTTTTTAATTCAATTCGCTTTTTAAGTCCATTTAATCAAACTTGACCGACATATATTATACATTTGTTACACTAGCACATCCCCTTCCACTTGCGGGCTCCAAAACCAAAAGCAGACAAAAAGGCAAATACTATATTGCAATCCAAAGATTAACCATTCTATGAATTAAGTAATCAAATACCATCTAGAGATGAGCAATAAAGTTGGCAAAACTAAGGATGTTCCTACCGCAAATGAATAACTGCTGTCAGGATGGAAAAGAGAGGATAATTCATTTCTTGACCGATCAATTATTACCAAGATTGAATACTAACTAATTCAGACAAAAAGAATTGAAATTAAGAAAGGGTATGTCATTAAGGGCAATAGCTGATTGTGCCTAAATGCAATCAAGAGGGTTAAAGTAAGCAAAGATGAATAGCCCTTGAGCAATAATATCTGTATACTATGTGAAATAAAGTTAATACCACAATACAATATTCCTAGTACTACCGCCATTCCATATTAAGTGTCCATTTAGTAAAAAAAAATTACTCCAAAATAAGTGCCCTTCTAAAAAAAACAAGGTAATTTTGTCCACTTTATTCCAATATTAGTCCCATTTTAATGAAGGAAAAAATAGAGTAATAATGAAGTCCATCTTTTTCAAAGGACATATTAATAAACTGTAAGAGTAATTAATAATTTACTTATTTCTAGTGAAATACTCAAAATGAACATTTAATATGAAAGGGAGGTAGTAGTTATTTTTCCTCATGGGAAAACCTCTTTTCAACTTTTGGATCTTGCAAATTACGGTGATGAATTAAGGCAAATTGAATGGAAATATATAGAAACATACTGTAGACCACATTTTGAATCTTTTATGAATGTCATTATTTTTCTGTCTGCTCTCAGAACAAACTAATTAAGTAAAATATTGTTATTCTAAGAGGAGATCAAAGGTAAGATGCAAAAGTTTATTTCAACAAATTGCATAAATTAGGTTCTGCAATTAGAAGTTATAAGAAAAGCAAGAATTCAACGAGCAGGGCATAAAATAGAGAAGAAAAAAACATATAGGAAGATTTACCAATTCTAAAGAACATGATTGAACTACAAAATCAAATCAGTAGAAGTTCTGCATAGAGCACTCACTTGACACTCCACATTCTTTTTCATTACTTCTTATTTTTATATCAAAATTAGTTTAATATACATGCAAAATATCAAGTTCCATGTCACAATTCGGCCTTCAACACATCTCCACTTAAATTGCTTTTTATCTTGCTTCCATTTATTTCTATTACATTCTTAAATTATTTAGTACTCAAACACACACACACACACACCCTAAGTGCACTTTATTAAATTAATATCAACTTTTTTTTTGTCTACCAATTACCTTATTTTAACTCTAAACTCATTTCTATAATTTTATTTCACTAGAATTCCGTACATTATGGTAATACCTATTAGTTACATAATGTGAACTTTGTGGCTACTTCACAACCTACACCATTTTACATCAATTTTTCTTATTGTCTTATATTAACCTTAATTTTGCATTTATAGAATTAGCTCCAATTAACCTCATATTATTCACATTTACATATCCATACATACATATGTACAAGTATTTAAAATATGTAAAAGGCAAGTGTATGTTTCCACTAACTAAATTTCCAGTTCATACATATAACACGAACACATACATGCATAAAACTTAAACATAAAATATATATCCAACCACATTAGAAAGAATTAACAATTTATGTTTAGATAATCGACTTAAAAATTCAACTAATCACTAACCATGTCTCATCACAACAATTACGTCTTAATTTAACACATACGCCTTAATTTAACAAATTTCCACTCAATAAAAATATACATATTGATTTCTAACTTAAAGCCATTTTAATGTTTAAACTAAATTTAATTTATCAAAATAATCAAACAAATGTCCATATTTTGAACCGTTTTAGATCACTATAACTCATCCAATTTCTTCCTTTTTACGTTTTAGTCTCATGCTTTATTAGTTACTCAAAATATACAGCTAAGTTACAAGTTTCTCAGTTAAGTTACACAATATACTACCTAATTCTATTGATCTAATCCGGTTCAAATGCATGCCACGATTTTCATCCCATTTCGTAAGCCTAAGTAAACAAATTTAATTAAAATAACTTGCATAATTTACTAACTCAAAGTGTTCCAGCAATAACTGCTCATTTGATCTAAACATACTCGTAATTACATTTCATTAAATTTCCTTGTATTTTTAGTCTTTACTTAAAAATTTCATTTCTTATTATTGTAACCACATTAACGAATTATAAAGCACCATCATTTTAATCAAGACTTACATTTTATTCTTATTTTTTCTAACATATATTTCTGGATTCACCAACCTGCACAGTATCTGTACTTAATAATTTCTACACGCCTAAACATAATTTTAACATACCTCACAAACAATTATACACCAGTTATTTACTGAACTCAGTGGTTATACCAATTTCCACAACAGCAAGCACAAAAATTCGTTAATATGCAAAGGTAAATTTGGTAGTGCACATACCATTTTTCCGTCTTGTTGATTTCGTAATCAACTCTGTTCGCCGGTCACCGGAGCTTCGCCGGAGCTTGACCGAAGATACACCACCGCCGCCAGTAGGGAGCTAGAACCGCCAGAGATCGACTGGGGGTGATCACACGTCACAACGCTTGGCCGTTTAACTGGAATCTACGCCGGAAGGTTTCGGACCCCTCAACCCCGATCTCCTCGTCGGCCTCTGGTGAGGATGATCAGTGGGTATGAGAATGCACGTCTGGTCGCTAGGCGTCCAGCGGTGCCATTCGTCTCGCTACCCGACGTCCGAGGTGGCCGGAAAAAGGCAGAAACAGCGTCGGTTTGAGGAGAGAGAAATCGTGCACACTCGACAGAGGATTTGACGGAGAAGACCGGCGTTGGTGGCCGGATTCTGTACCTGTGCAGTCGCCGTCTCTCTCTATCTCACCCTCTTTCTTCTTTTTCGATCTCCGGTCTCCTTCCCTATTTTCCGTTCTTCTTTCGTGTTTTCTCTATACTCTCTCGTCTTCTTCTTTTCCTATTTCACTCTTTCATCTTTTGGTTCCCTTCCCTTCCCTTTTATTTTTATTTCTTTGGTTCCCTTCCCTCTTATTTTCTTTTCTTTTCTAGAAAATTCCGGAACTCTCGTCAAAATTTTACTTACTTATATAATTTTAATTTAATTAATTATTTATATATAATTTATTTATTACAATTAAATTTTTAACAATCAAAATTTATAGTAAATTGCATTATTTTTACAGTTTAAAATTAGGCTTAATATATCAAATTCTCCTTATACTTGTATTTAATTTCAAAATTAATACCTGAATTTTAATTGATTTTAATTTACCACTTAAATTTTGAAAAGTGCATTAAATTACTATTTAACGCAATGATATTGTGTATAACTTACTGCTTACTTGCTGATATAGACCGGACAGTGAAATGCACGCGATAAAAATGCACGCGCTGATGTAAACCGAACAGTGAAATACACCACGTGATAAGGAAGTATGCGGTAAGTTATACGCAATATCATTGCGTTAGGTGGTAATTTAGTATACTTTTCAAAATTTGGGTGTTAAATTAAAAATTTAAAAAGTTCAGGTGTCAATTTTGAAATTAAATACAAGTATAAGGGGAATTTTATATATTAAACCTTAAAATTACTATGAATTAATTTAAAATTTTAGTGTGTTACAGTAGGTATCTGATGGGACGATGCACAACACATGCATACATGTGTACATCTGACTACCACTTTGAGTTTGCTTTAGATATGCTGCTGAGTAGCTTCTGAATTCCTTATTTTGTTACAAATTTGTTAAATAAGTGTTAATTAATTTTGTTAATGGACTATTTTATATTGTTGTAACTTATATTATTTTAACTCAGCAGTTAGGACGACCATTAGTAACTCGCTTGCAACTATCATAAGTTACATTCATAAACCATTATAACCTTTATTAGCATTTATCACTCATTTCATTTAAATTAGGCTGATTAAATACTATATAATATCTTTCGACTCAATTTAGAAACTCTTTAAACTTATTATAAATATATATATATTTCTTTTTTATGACTTTTTTTAATTACTAATTTGATTGTAAATATTTTTTATACCAAAAATCTATCAATTTTTTTCATTTTCACGTTATCAAATTGGCAAAAAGTTATCAATGTTGATCAATTTACGAATCTAATTCAAATATTTTTTTAAAATATGTGCAGAAAAAAGAAAAAATCAACTTAAAAAGAATTACTAATTCTTATTCGACATAGAAGTTACTTATAGAATGTAAGATTGGTACAAGAAAAATTATTGGCTTTAGCAAATTGGATGCTATATGCTGCATGAGTTGGCATTAGGTAAAGATGAAATCAAATGGAATATGGTGGTGAAATTGTAGGCTTGAACCATCTGAAAATTTCCAATGCAATAGCAACAAAACCTAAAATTACAAGTAATCCAACATAAATCCATCTCCACTTCTCAGAATGGGGTTGATTATCAATTCCTTCAAAAATATTTACTATAATTATAGCAATCAATGCATATCCCAGCAGTTTATGGTATATCTCCCACCACCTTCTCCATTCATCTTCTCTCTTAGGTTGCAAGCAAAGAGCCACCACAATCTACGTACATTCAATCAATTTCATATTTCTAAATTAAAATTCATACTAATTACATTTGAATAAATAACTTCTTTTTTTTTTGTAATTAATTTACCTGTACAGTTGCGAATGTGAATATAATGATAGCAAGAATTCTATGTGTTTTTAAATGGTGATGATGATTAGAAGAATTTCCAAGCCACAATCCAAAACCCCAACCCACTGCACCAATTATGTAACCCGAAGTTTGACAAACTACATGCAGATTATACCATTCCTCGCATTTCAATGGAACTTTCCTAAAGTTTCTTGCTATTATAACTCCAATCGGCAAGAAACCTCCCCATCCTATCATGTTCAGAATCCCATGAGCCTGTTATTGAAATTCCACAGAATTTTATTAATAATTAAAAATAAGAATAACTATCAAATTTAATTATTAACTACATGAAATGGTACAAATTTAGTTTTAACTTTATTTTTAATAATAATGTCTTGCCATTATTATAATTGCTCGTATTTGTTCTTCTTTATTATTAAAAAATGGATCACATTTATACTCGTCATTACACATAAAGATAAATGTGATTCAATATAATAACAATAAAGTTATTATTGAAATTTATACTATTTTGCATAGTTGAAAAGTAAATTTGATAATTTTTACTTAAAAAAAATACATAACTATGTGACAAACAAAAAATTTCTTACATTCCTTAGATAATGGTTGTGAGATGATGAGTCTGGTCCCTTCCATGATTTGAGATTAGTAGTTGGAGTTGCCAATCCATGCTCATTCTCATTGCCATAAAGGGAAGTGTGATTCTTGTTAGAGAAAATTTGCCAACCTTTATTTTTTTCTAGAATTTTTACAGTAGAGAATTCAGGAGTGGATGCTGAGGATTGGCCAGTTATAGAAGGAAGAGGAAATATCAGACTAAGGATTACAAAAAAGTGGGAACTCATCATATTTATGCATAATTAAAGTGTCCATTATCAAGCAACATATAAAAACTGTTGAGATCAGAGCTTCTTCCATTAACTACTGTATTTTCTGTACTACATAGAATATATGCTTTTCTTATCAGAGTAAATAAGGAATCTTGTGTAGCTTTAGACACATTAGATATTGTTCTGATCATTGTCCTTTGCTTTTGTTTGTATTAATTAAATTAATATGAATTGAATTGGGATCAGATTAATTTATTTTTGTCTTACTTAATTAAGGCCTTAATTAAATAATCTTTATGGGATTAATCAGGTCAGTTTAGAGGCTCTCACTGCAGCATTACCAAACCCTGCCCAAATATATTGACGGTATAATGTATAATAAAAAGTCAAAACAAGGACACAACTCCAAAGTGCTTTTATAACTAAATCAAATAAGCGTAAAAAGAAAAAAAAAATCAAGAGAACTGATTTCTTGGACTTAGTCTAGCTATCAATTTATTTCCAAAGTTAAGTTGTTATTTTGAAAAAAAAAATCATGAACCCTATTAGCAAAATTATGTTGTCATTTCCAAGAAGCTTTCATTCACAAAATATGCATACCAAATATTATCTTTAGATGCTTCTCCCATAGCCAATTTTCTGTCTTTTTCCATTTGATCATGAGATATATGTCCTCATTTTTTTAGCCTATCTTCAAAATTGAGATTACTTGATCTACAATTAGTGCTAGATAAAGACATGCATTAAAGGAGAAAACAATAAAAAATACAAAAAAAATCCCCACACCTTTCTTTTTGCTTCTATAAATACTTCAACAATCTCCCCCAACAAAGCATTATCTAATCTCTCTCCCTTCCTCTCTACTACACAAAAATATTTTTAATAATAAGTTCAAATTAATAACACTGTACATCTCGAGTTCGAGCTCTGTCAATAGCCAAAAACGGAAAAAAGTCACTTATATATACCATATATAGACATTATGGCTATGAAATCATCAAAAATCTTGTTGACTCTGCTAGTGCTTATGAACATAAGCCACACTCTATTGGCAAAACCGAACTTTGATGAGCCGAGAAGTGGACGATTGCTAGCCTCAGCGATGACATGTGACAAGTATCCCACAGTTTGTGGAGCCAAGGGAAGCGTAGGTCCTTACTGCTGCAAGAAACAATGCGTTGATGTGATGAGCGATAGGCTTAACTGTGGAAAATGCGGAAAAAAGTGCGAATTTTCTGAAACTTGCTGTAAAGGAAAGTGTGTGAACCCATCTAATGACCAGAGGAATTGTGGGAAATGCGGCAATCGATGCAAGAAGGGAAGCTCCTGTGCCTATGGTTTGTGCAGTTATGCATAGAGAATTATTCGTAATTGGTTTTGCGTTAGCCGTTAATTATGGAGTTTCTAGAATAAGAAAAATCCTTATTATTATACTTAGTGTGAGGCAAAATTAATTATTAGTTACCAATAAAATGCAAGCCTTCATCTTTTATAAGAGTTTATTCTAATAATTTTATGTAACGGTGCTATTTTATAAAGTCATGTATTAAATAAATTTGTTCTTCAAAAAATAAATGTTACTTATAGCAATATATTATTGTCAGTAATTTTATAATTTAATTCAGATCAAAATTATCAAAAGGTAGATAAACAAGATTAAAATAAATGGATCCATGCATTAATATGTAGCTAAGTACTTTCATGTCCAACATTGATATGATTCTTGAGTTAAGAATTAAAAGGCAATTTATAACCGCAGGGTGATTGAGTTTTGGTGTCCAACTACCAACCAACCGTTGAAAATATCTAACCTATGAACGGAGGCGTTTGACATTAAAGGGGCCTCCAGTTGGGATGGATTTAAAAATTTAGATTAAAAAAAGAAAAGAAGTAAATTTAGCTGAAATTAATATTAAAAAAGGCAAATAGTCAATTAAAAGGATAAGTTTAAAATTTATGAATTTTTCTTTTTTAAAGAGAAATCAATTAATTTTGATAAGAGAAAACCTTACGGGCCATGTGGGTCGATATGCCCCTGGCCAGTGAAATTATTGATCAAAGCATAATAACATTTCTGGCTCAAACCACTATCATATTATCTTTTGAACAATAGAAACAGTAAGTATATGCCATTGAAGTTTTTTTATATATATATTAATGTATCCACATGAGTAGAAATGCAGAATTTAATGGCTTTATTTTGGCCAAAAAGGAAAAGCGTATATGAAATAATCAGGTTATATAGAATATTGTAAATGAATAAAATTTACTTAAAGCCACAGCTCACAAATTTTTCCATGTAACAAGTTGACAATAAATGCCATGTAAGAAATAATATTTATATTTATTTATATATATCATTTTATCATTGATCTACTATATAAAAAGATTAACAATTGTTTAATTAACAAGTACTCTTTCTAAATAATATCATAAATATATATAACTGAAATAAAAAGTTACGTATAGACCCGAAAAACCGTTATTTTTTTTATTTAATAGAAAAAGAAAATAGAAAGTTTTGAATCGATTTCTCTCCATTAAATTTAAGTCAGAGAGTTAAATTAAGTACCAAAATTATTATTGTTACTCAATTATTCTCTAAATGCTTAAATTTAATGTGGACTTGAGCAGTCAAAAAAGAACAAAAACAAAATATTGTGGAGGGCAAGGAATACGGTTATAGTTGAAGAGAGTAAAGCCGGTCAACTATGAGAATTAATGATATTTATGTCAAAAAACAGTATGAGAACAATATTAAATTTGGAGGCCATGGGTGGTCGCATAACTATCTTAAACATTTAAACAACTGTCGTTTTAGATTTCTTAAACAAAGTCCACTTGTGGTTTTTTCTTAAATAAATGGAACACGGAAACGAGTAAGTGATTATAGAACTGTATTTTCAAGATCGCTATACATGCTTTTTTTTGTTCGTCAATCAAACAAGTAATATATAAAGAAAATTATAAGCTAAATCTTTTTGTTAGTAAATGTATTCATTGTGTGTATAATTGTCTTCTAATTTACGTAAGCTAATTATATAATAATCTAATGAAATGCGTGGACGGAAAAATAAGCCAAAGCTAGCCCGGATGGCCAGTCATCTCCATATTCTCAATTTCTATCAAAAGCAGCCTAATTTTGAATTTAATATATTTCTTTCAAAGCCTAATTTAGGTTAAGTTAAGGTCCACGAGGTCATTGAATTGGACCACTCCACTATCTAGTCCACAATATTTTCCCAATTAAGCAATATGAACAACTCTCCATTCTTCTCTATATATACCATTATACTTCTCCATTCTTTTCCATCCAAACCTCAATCAAATTCTTAATCTTCACCGTTAATCAATCTTCTCTTTTCTCTTCTTAATTTACTTCAACATGAAGTCTCTGAATTCCAAGACATTTCTTTTACTTGCTATGCTTTTGGCTTTTGAGGCCATTAATGCTCTTTCCGATTCTGAACAAGAATCGTTTGTCGACGAAGAAAATGAAACATCATCTTCTTTACGAGGAATAACCCGTTTTCTTGCAGACAAAGGGAGGGGAGCGACGACATGTGACAAGTATCCTAGGATTTGTCGAGCCAAGGGCAGCCCAGGACCAGACTGCTGTAAGAAGAAGTGTGTGAATGTGACAACAGACAAGCTTAACTGCGGAAAATGTGGGAAGAAGTGTAAGTATCCTGAGATTTGCTGCAAAGGGAAATGTGTGAATCCAATGTCCAACAAGACTCACTGCGGAGGTTGCAATAATAAGTGCAAGAAAGACAGCAAGTGTGTTTATGGAATGTGCAGTTATGCATAGAAATCTTTGCATAAATTAATATAAATATATATGTTAGTATTATTGTCAATTTGCGTCGCTATGCCAAATAAAAGCGAACCATCACCATATATGATAGGTTTTGCTATTCAGTGTTTATTATTTATTCTTTAAAAATCTTTATTCGTGTAAGTGCAATATGTACCTATAAGTGTTTGTGAAATAACGAATAAAAGTTTTATTAATTAGTTATATATATTATTTATTGTAAATTAGTTAAATCATTGAAATGAATTGTGACCTGTATTATTCTCATAATAGACAATAGTAGTATGCAAGAAGATGGAAGAATTATAAGGAGAAAATAACCATTTCTTTTGTTACTAATTAAGTAGGAAATGTCTTAGCTAGAGCAAGTCCATGAAAAAATTTATGAACCAAATAAATCATATCTTAACATGTATAAAAAAAATAAATATGCTTTGCACATGTGATAAAGTGTAATTGGCCTGTTAATTATAATATTTTTATTACATCTGATCTAATTAAATGTTTTCCGACTAAATATGGTTAAACAAAATTAGGTATTATCCAAATATTATAGCACCAAATTCACGTAAATAATCAGTTGTTATGATTAAAAATATCAAATATATATATATATATTTCTTTTGATACTTCGAAAAATTCAGCTACGAAAATTTGTTAGCTATATTATTATAGAGACGGAATTTCCTGAAATACGTAAATTTGGCTGGAAAAGTAATTAATTATGGCAACAACATGTATTGCTATTGTTAAGATATTGACACAAAACTAGTCCTTGACATTCTGTTAAACATCCATCTACAAACCAATCATTGGTTTCGATTTGATACTTAAGTGATGGATTCAATTCACGTTTTCTTATTATGTTTTTAAAATTTTGTTTGATACATGTTACATTTGAATCAATTTTTTAAAATCTCACGTTTCTCTTGTAATAATTTAAAATGGTAAACTTCAATTCTTTGCCACAGCCCATTCTTTCCTATTATGGTTATGTAAAATATATCTGTGCATATATGTAAACTAAACTAAACTAATAGCCATTCATGGGAATTAAAGAGAGAAATAAAATAAGTTGTTATATACATACTCGTTTGTAATTAAAAGAAGAATTTCCGGTCTCTTTCGAATCCTTAGTATTAATTTATATTATATATAATCTTCCATGATCGAGGGAGATCCAGCTCGTGCAACCACGTCTATTTTAATTGAACTCAAATCCTAACGAAAAACTGATTAATCAGACTCCATACCCATGTCGTGTTCACCACAATCTTACATACCAAAATTACTTTATATATAATTTCTCTCTTCACTTTCCATTTTCTATCAAAACCTCACATCCATGGACTCACTAATTACTTATAATTTCCTCTTCCTTTCTTCTCTGCTCGCAATCTTTACTCTCAGCTTGAAAGCTCACGCAAAGGACTCCAAATCAACCTATCTTCCAACTCCATTCAACACCATAGACTCATGTTGGCGAACCGGCTCGAAATGGGCAAGCAATCGCCAAGCCATGGCGGATTGCGCAGTAGGTTTTGGCCAAGCCGCTATAGGAGGCAAATATGGATCTATATACACAGTCACAACTCCAGATGATGATCCTGTAGATCCAAAACCAGGCACACTTCGATACGGTGTAATACAAACAGAGTCACTTTGGATAATATTTGATAAGGATATGGTAATTAAACTTGAAAATGAGCTTATAGTGAATAGTTACAAGACAATAGACGGGAGAGGGGCTAATGTGGAGATTGGGAATGGACCATGTTTAACGATTGAAGGAGTTAGCCATGTGATTGTTCATGGAATAAGCATTCATGATTGCAAACCTGGGAAGAGTGGGCTTGTTAGAAGTAGTCCTACACATGTTGGGGAACGTTTAGGTTGTGATGGTGATGGGATTGCTGTTTTTGCTTCTTCTAATATTTGGATTGACCATTGCTATCTTTCTAGTTGCACTGATGGCCTTATTGATGTCACTCATGCTTCTGCTTCTGTTACCATTTCTAACAACTACTTCACCAACCATGATAAGGTAGGTACCTTATGCAAATTTCTTTAGTCGAAATTGAAATTTCTTTACTAGTTTGGCATGGAAGTTTGATATAATTAAGATAGATTATGCTTTGTTAAATGATTTGAGGTATAACAAAATTTGGGGCAGATCTGATAACATTGTCAAGAAAATTTTCGTGATCTGTTACCTACAAAAAAGAATAAAGGACCTGTGAAAACTTATAAATATTCCGACGGTCAAGTCATTAATTGACGAATAATGAATTGAAATTCAAAAAGAATTCGAGAGAGAGGAATACCTAATTTTCTGCGTTTTTATAGAGTTATGTAGTAGAGTTTGAATAGGAGTCTATATTTCTATTTAGGTAGTACTTCAAATTAAATAATATTCCTTTTTAGGATTTTTCAGTTATCAATGGCTATAAAAGAACAAACTAATGAAACAAATAATAGAGCAGAATCCATCTTCTATCAAAGTTAATTTTTAAATAAATTTGGCATTATAAAAAAAGTCTCGAGCTGCTTTTTCTTGGCTATAAATATTAAAATGAGGAAAAAATTTTGCCGTCTTAAGGTTTTGCTAATTATGACAACTAACAGGTGATGCTGTTGGGACATAGTGATGAATATTCAGCAGATAAAGTTATGAAAGTAACTGTTATCTTCAATCATTTTGGAACTGGACTCGTCCAAAGGATGCCAAGGTAATTATTCCTATAATTCCAAGTAATTCATGAGAAATTAATTGATTGAATAATTGTAATATCAAGTTAATTAATTTCAGGGTAAGGTATGGATATGCTCATGTTGCAAACAATAGGTATGACAAGTGGGAAATGTATGCAATTGGTGGAAGTGCTAATCCAACCATTTTCAGTGAAGGAAACTTCTTCATTGCTCCAGATGATGATTATATCAAGCAGGTATATATAAGTTAATTGATAAACCATGGATTAATTAATTTCTTGTATAGTTTAATATATAATTGAAGAGCTTAAGAGATCCAGGTTACAAAGAGAGAGGTTAATGAAGGATGGAAGAATTGGAAATGGAGGTCATCAAGGGATGTATTTATGAACGGTGCCTATTTTGTTCAATCTGGATATGGAAGCTGTGCCCCATTTTATACTGAAAAACAGTCATTTACAGTTGCAGCTGGAGCTTTGGTTCCTTCTTTAACATCGGATGCAGGTCCTCTTATCTGCATTTCTGGAAAACCTTGCTGATATATTAGGGTTTACAATCCGGTAATTTCTTCCCTAGACCCTGTGCATGGGCTTATCTCCCGGTTCTTGATTGAGCCATTAACTTATTATCATGTTTAAAAAAAAAAAAAGAGTGATTTTCCAATCAATTTTTTACATGGCATCGTATTGAGTTGATTCATTAAGGATACTACGCGAAAATTTTCACTAATTCCATGTCTTTCAAATAGATTTATCATATTATGGTCTTAAATTTTGCTTATGAAATTAACATCATTGTTTTGTTTAATCGATTGTGCATTTTTGGATGGAGTAATGATTTTTGTGGCCTCAATTTATTTTTGTTATTCAATTCTTTTCCTTTTCTTGTGTTTTTAATTTTAATGCAAATGTTTAAAGATCTTGTATCTTGTATCTCACAACTGACTATGCATACACATAGTTGGTTGGCTACTTAATTATTATATAGTAATTATATTAAAAAAAATAGGGTAGAAGAATTCAAAATTGAAATCTGCATTTTCTCCGTCAAGTGAGTAAGTGATTGCAAAAGATAATTATTGATGTGATCTATAAGAAGGGAATCAATCATTATTTCAAATTAATCAATAATAATCTCGAAGGATTCAAACAAAATTGCAGAATGGTCACTGATTTTCAGGAGAATAATCTCCATTTCTTAAGGAAAGAAAGTAATTGTTTTCTTCAATATGAATTGTAATTGAGTGAAAATTCAATCATGCCATATGCCTAATTTAGAAGAATTTGATTTCTATTATGGTTAACTGAAAATATTTTTTTAATAGGGAAAAATGGTTGCGGTTACAATAATTAATCGACAATAATGGAGATATAGATGCAGAAAAACTGTGGCGCACACATATACCCATATATAATAATGAGAAGATTTATAGATAAAAAAGATGAACATCTACAATGTGTGTGCCGGTATAAATTGAAAAAATTATCATATTTTTAATAGTTTGAACTATGAATAATTTAAATAAAAAATTCTTGTTAGACTATGACATTGTCATATTTTAATTCTCTAACCAAAAATTCACATTTTAAATGTGGATTAAAAAAATTAAATAAAGATAATAAATTAAAAAAATTCTAAAAATAGCTTTCTATATGTGATTTAGAATATAGATGAATTGATAAAACATAAATTAAGGGTGCGTTCGGAGAGGTTTTTGTTTTCGGTTTTTTGTTTTTTTTTTCAAAAATAAAATAAAAACTCGTTCGGCAAATTTTTTTCGTTTCGGTTTTTGCAAAAATTTAAAGAAATGATTTTCACATCTAAAACAGAAACTAAAAATCTTCAAAATGTAGTTTTTAGGATTTTGCTAATTTATTCTTACGCTACTGCCAGCACACCGCTACCATCATTGCTGCCTTTACTGTCACCACCACGCCTCCGCCTCCGCTGCTGCCACCACCGCCGCCGCTGGTGCCACCACCACACTGCCACCGCCGCCGCTGCTACCACCACTGTGCCTCTGCCAACACCGCTGCCGCCAACACCACGCCACTACCGCCGCTGCCATCACAACCACACCGCCTCCGCCACCACAACCACACCGCCTCCACCACAATCACACTGCTACCGCCGGCGCCACCACCACACCGCCGCCACCACCACACCGCTGTCGCCGCCGCCACCACCACCAGCCACTGCCACTACCACCACACTGCTGCCATCTCCACCACCACCACCGCGCCGCCGCCGCCACCACCACCACCACACTGCCGCCGCTACCACCACAACCACACCGCCGTTACCTCGACCGCTACCACACCACCGTTACCACCACACTGCATCTGCTGCCACCGCCACTACCAAAATTATTATTATAATATACATAAATAATTAAAAAAATATGATAAAATTTTTAAATATATAAAACAGTTTCTAAAAAATAAATAACAAAAACTAAAAATAGTTTTTAGATTTTAAAAATAAAAAACTAAAAACCTGCAACTTTACCGAACACACCCTTTCAATAATACTTTTACAATCATAATAATTTCATGTGTCTAAGGAAAGTTTTATTTCCTTATTCTTTATTATAATAACGGATTTTTTTTTAAAAAAAAATGGAAATCATAACATATCATGATCTATTTTCTTGATTTTATCTATATACAAAATTATTTTGGTACAAGAAGGAAAAAAAAAAAAAAGAGCAGCAATAAGGATAGTGTGAATTAGTGTAAACACATTGAATCTCCAAAGAAATGTTTTTTATTAATTTAAGGTTCATTGCCTACCAAACAAAACTGATCAGCCAAAAATAATGATTAATTAATTAATTATTGGTCACTAGTTTAGTAAAAATATGAATTTAAGGACTTGATTTAGATAGTTATTTTTCATTTGTAAAATTGTTCATATGATTTTATAGAAAGCTTAAATTTCAGTAGTCCAAAAACAGTTGACTTAACTAAATTAAACATCCTTAGCCCTAAACGTCACATAATTAACTCCTGCAACCACGTTACCTCTATTTAGCGCCGAAAACCACCCAACCATGTTTCAATCATTACACAATGTTAAGCCTATAGATTCGTTTTATGCCATCTTCTCATATGTCGTATCTCTATAAATATCTCTTCTTATTCGCACCATCAATCAAGATATTAAAGCAACAAAAAATACAACTATGGCCTCACTACTCTTTATCCATTTGCTTCCATCTCTTGTACTACTCTATTTAGCTTTCAGCTTTGAAGGTAATGCACAGAACTTTCCTACTAATTCAAACAAGGTCTTCAACGCCATAGATGCATGCTGGCGGAGAAACCCTAATTGGGCGGCCAACCGCCAAACCCTTGCGGATTGTGCGGTGGGTTTCGGCAAACGAACAATGGGAGGAAAATCTGGCCCTGTATATGTAGTCACCACTCCATCTGATGATCCAGTAAACCCTAGTCCAGGAACACTTAGATTTGGTGCAATCCAAACACAGCCTTCATGGATAATATTTGCAAAAGACATGGTGATTAAGCAAAAAAATGAGCTTATAGTGAATAGTTTTATGACTATTGATGGGAGAGGAGCAAAAGTAGAGATAGCTTATGGTCCATGTTTTAACTATTCAAGGTGTTACCCATGTCATTATCCATGGACTTCGCATTCATGATTGCCAGCCATCGATTCCAGGCATGGTTAGGAGCAGCCCTACACATGTCGGAATGCGCCGGGGCTCTGACGGTGATGGCATTATTGTATTTGCTTCTTCAAATGTCTGGATTGACCATTGTTATATTGCTCATTGCACAGATGGTTTGATTGATGTGATCCAGGCTTCTACTGATGTTACAATCTCTAACAATTACTTATCTCAGCATGATAAGGTGATAAAACAAAGAATTTAATTACTCTAATTATATACTTATTGATAGTTAAATATTTGACTCAATTATTAAAGGTAATGCTGCTTGGACATGATGATGGGTTTGCTGCCGATAAAATTATGAGAGTAACAATAGCCTTCAACCATACTGGACTTTCTACTAGGATTCCGAGGTAACAAAATCTAATGTTTTTTGTCTATATATATTCGGTTCATCATTTTATTCGTATATTGATTTTTACTTTTATTGACTTGAATATGAATAAAATTGTGTATGAAATTAATTAGGTGTATGATTTATTAAAATGTAGGGTGAGATTCGGGTATGCCCATGTTGCCAACAATAGATATGACCAATGGATAAAGTATGCAATTGGTGGCAGTTCCAGTCCAACTATATTTAGTCAAGGGAACTACTTCATAGCTCCTGACGATCCTTCTTCAGAGGAGGTTATATCAAGACTTATATGACTCATTAAATTACCATTATATGCTGGGGGTAAAATGAATATATATAGTATTTGAGATTTATTGTATAATCATATGGTATTTGAAATTTATTGGTTCAATTAATTTAAATTTACTTTATATTTAAAAATATTTTATTTTTGAAACTCGAAACTTTTTAATGTAAATGATAAATGACAGGTTACAAAAAAAGAGACAAAAAATCAATGCAAGAATTGGAAATGGAGATTTTCACTTGATGTATTCGTAAATGGTGCTTATTTTGTAGAATCAGGAGACGGAAATGTAGCTCTACCTTATTCTCCAGCTCAGTCATTTCGAGTTGCTCCTCGATCGATGGCCCCTTTGATGCTGGTACCCTATGCTGTGAGGTTGTCGGACGGTGTCTATAATTTTAAACTGAATTCATGAATTATTTTAAACAGAACTTCATGATAATTGCCTTTTAATTTCAAGATTTGTAGCATCCGGAGGAGATTTTTTTTGTCTTTTACTTGCCTATTATTAACTCATATGTACTTTTGTAAACGGATTGATTATTGAGTTAATATTACAAAGCCATATGGACAAAAAAAAGTTTCAATTTTCGTAAGTAGCACTATATGTTTAGCTTGATTAACAAATAAAAGCATAGATGAAGTGAAACTTGTATCATATTCAATTCTTGAGGGTGACAAGCCATTATAAATATATAGTAATCCACTACAAGAAAAATAGCCTTTAATTAACAAATGGAAATTAATTGATTTGGATCTCTCTATTTAATTAATAGAGACCGAGCTGAACAATTCGGGCTAAATGTATAATATAAAACTCAAGAAGAAAGTAATCTTGAAAGCCAAAAAGAAATTCAAGAAATAAGAAAAAAAAAATTATTTATGGATTTTGGTTTTAGTTTAATAAAAAAAAAAAAAGCCTATTCTCACTGCTCTCACTTTCTTCCAAACCCAGCACCCACCTCTGATCTGTTTGTTTGATTTTTATTCATGTGCATAATTATTTTGATATAAGAAGGACCAGCAAGTTTCAAAAAAAAAAAAATGAAGAAGAAGAAGGAGCAGCGATGCAATCTAATATATAGAGAGAGATTGATATGAATACCTTTAGCAATGCAATCTCCAAATAAATGTTAATGAAATGTTAGTTAGGCAATATGCCTACAAAAGAAAACTGAGCCTGAACTATGAATTCATTCGCCAACCCTACAAATGATTATAAAATTCATCATTTTATGTCAAAATAAAAAATAAAAAGGATTATTAGTTTAGCATACAAATGAATTTGTGAACTTAATTTAGATAGCTGTTTTTCATTTGTGAGATTTTAATGGTATAAATTTTCTACTAATAAGAGTAGAGATAATCCAATAAATAATACCGTTTACTTGAGCTTTTTATTTGTTGATAAACTTAAACTAAATTTCTTAAAAAATAAAAATAAAAAAGAGATTGTCCAAATATTCACTGTGCGGACACTTCTATCTATGTTGTCAACTCCAATATTCTTGGGATAATATAATTTTATAGAAAGCTTATGCGAGTCTAACTTTCTGAAAATCAAATCCAAAAATAGTTGACTAATAATTTTATGAACGTTGACTTAACTATTTCCATTACATTATAGTATTTAGCAAAAATAAGAAAAAACAACAAAAGTCACGTAATAAAGCTCGTGCAACCACGTTGCTTCTACTTAACACCAAAAACCTAACAATAATTCTATAATTATACAATTTAGCCCATACATCGTGTATTCCACCTTCTTATATATCTTCTCTCTATATAATCATCTTCTAATTTGCACCATTGATCAAGAATTTTTTTTTTTAAAAAAAAAATTATGGCCTCACTAACCTCTAATTTCCATTTGCTTCCATATCTTGTACTATTATACTTAGCTTTAAGCTTTGAAGCTAATGCACAGAACTACAAGCCCTTATCAAGTTACCTTCCTACTTATACAAACAAGGTCTTGAACACCATAGACGCTTGCTGGCGGAGAAACCCTTATTGGGCGGTCAACCGCCGTGCCCTGGCGGATTGTGCCGTGGGTTTTGGCAAAGGAGCAGTCGGAGGGAAATATGGGGCTATTTACGTAGTCACCACTCCATATGATGATCCAGTAAACCCTAAGCCAGGAACACTTAGATATGGTGTAATCCAGACAAAGCCTCTATGGATAATATTTGCAAAGGATATGGTTATTAAGCTCAAAAATGAGCTTATAGTGAATAGTTTTAAGACTATTGATGGGAGAGGAACTAACGTAGAGATAGCTTATGGTCCATGTTTAACTATTCAAGGTGTTAGCCATGTCATTATCCATGGTCTTAGCATTCATGATTGCAAGCCAGGGAGCTCAGGCATGGTTAGAAGCAGCCCTACACATGTCGGAAAACGCGGTGGCTCTGATGGTGATGCCATTGCTATATTTGCTTCTTCGAATATTTGGATTGATCATTGTTATATCGCTCATTGCACGGATGGTTTAATTGATGTGATCCATGCTTCTACTGGAGTTACTATCTCTAACAACTACTTTGCTCAACATGACAAGGTCTCGGACAAAAGTTACTCTTCCTTGCTGATTCTTTTTAATAGATCATGTTCATGAATAAATTTATGCATCCTAATTCAATGATAAATTGCTTGTACACAAAATAATAGTTTGTATACATGACAGTTTATTATTCAATTTTGATTCATAAATGTATTCCTGATTGCCAGCTATGATTAAATATTGCACTCAATTATTAACAGGTAATGTTGCTTGGACATAATGATGGATATGTTGCTGACAAAGTTATGAAAGTTACAATAGCCCTCAACCATTTTGGCGCTGGACTTATTGAAAGGATGCCAAGGTAACAAATTCTAATATTCTTACTTTGTAGATCCAGTCCATGATTTTATTCACATTTTTTTCTGAATAGTTCCATTAATTAATTAGGTGTGTGATTTATTATAATGTAGGGTGAGATTTGGGTATGCCCATGTGGCCAACAATAGATATGATGAGTGGAAAATGTATGCAATTGGTGGAAGTGCCAATCCAACTATCTTTAGTCAAGGGAACTACTTCATAGCTCCTGACGATCCTTCTTCAAAGGAGGTATTTATTTATATCAAGACATATGTGATTGATTAATTTATTTTCTATATGAACACATGTGACTGATTAAATTAAAAAATGATGAATGGAAGGTTACAAAAAGAGAGGCAAAAAGTGGATGGAAGAATTGGAAATGGAGGTCTTCACTTGATGTATTCAAGAATGGTGCATATTTTGTGCAATCAGGATATGGAAGTATGGCTCCATCTTACTCTCCAGCTCAATCATTTCCAGTTGCTCCTGGATTGATGGCTCCTGCCTTAACATCTGATGCAGGTCCCCTGCGCTGCGTGGTTGCCAAACCGTGTCTATAGTATTAATTAGTACAATATTTATCTAAATTAGGTTCATTAATTCTCACGAATGAACCCTACCATAATTGCCTTTTAATTTGCAAAATGTGTAGCATCTAGAAGAGATTTAATAGGCTTTTTTACTTGCCTATAATCGATTCATGCTTTTGTTAATGAATCAAGCGTATAAATCGAGCCGATATTACAATGCTATGTGAAAGAAAACAACTCTATTGATAAATAAAAGCATAGATTGAGCTAAACTTAATTGTCATATACAATTCTTGAGGGTGAAAAAACATAATAAAGGAAAAGCTGCTCTTCCAATTAATCAATCAATCAATAATAACACACACTGCAGGAAATTAATTAATCTGGGACTCTCTAATTAATTAGGACCGAGCTGAACAATGCAAGCTAAAAGTATATGATATAAAACTCAAGAAGAAAGGAATCTTGAAGGCCAAAAAGAAACTCAAGAAATAAGAAAAGAAAAAAAGTATGGATTGTGATTTAGTTTAATCAAAAGAGCCTATTCTCATTGCTTTGAACTCCACAAGTTACAGGTGCTTTAGCTCTCACTTTCTTCCAAAACCATATCCCAGCACCCACTCCTATGGCCCCAGCAGCTGAAACTCCACTTACAGTCCCTGCTCATCAATTTAATTAATGCCTAATCTTTCAATTATACTCATAATTAAACAATTATGCATTTTTATTTAAAATAAATCAAATGTATATAATAATTATTCTTTACCTGCAATCACTCCTGCATTGCCATGCTGCTTAGAATTTGCGTCATCTGAAGAACACACAAGATCACATTAATGCTCTATCCATTTTGGAAATTTTTTCTCTAAATCTGTATAATATACCTTTACAATAAGTCGTAACATTTCTGCCATTGCAGAGACACAAGAAATTCTGAGAAACTGTGTCAAATCCACAAGTTCCAGCTCCTTTAGACATATCCTGACACTCAAGGCAATGAGTGGTAACGGGAATATCAAAATCAATCCTGATACCATACTCAGGAACTTGATTATCCGGAGAATTATCACCATTATTTCGCCAATAAATGCTAGTATAGCTAGCGCAGTACTTAAGCATAAGCCTTAAAGACTCGGTTGCTTTGGGGAAATAAGAGCAGCAAGAAGTCCCAGCCAAAGCAGTAGCACATCCAGGCAAATGCCTACAAAGATAGCTCGCACTATCACAAGTGGAGTCGCACTGATCAGGAAATCTCTCGCAGAAGATAGGCTTGGGCTCCACAATCACATTCTCTTCACTACAGTTAAAGAAAAGATAGTCGTTTTGAGATGAGAGTGTGAAATGTGTACTTGTGTCAAGGCTAAAAGGCCTGGTTGCTCGAAAATAGCTACCATCGTGGCAATTCCACATGAATGGATCGGTGATTATTATGTGTGGATCGGAGTAGCTGATGCTATGGACTATGTATCTCCCTGAAGGGGTTCTGAACTCGAGAGTTCCTGATTCTGTGCAGACAAGAATGTGCCGGTAATAAGGACTGCCACATCCATCACCAATTCCAAAAGGGTAGTTTATTGGAATAGAACCACAAAAGGTCCTGCAATGGCTGCCCTGATCAGCTCTTGCAATGGTGACATGTGTGATAAAAAGAAGGAAGAAGATGTAATCCATTACTGATTCTGATGAATGAAGAATTTCTGTTTGTTGTGTTATGGTAATTAAGTAGGTAGTTTAAGGGTGAAATGAATAAAGTGGAGCCTTAATGAGTGAGGCATAGAGAATCTCTAAGTTCTTTTTCTTTTTCTTTTGTTAACTTTTATATATACTATTGATTTTGAGGGTATGCTTTTGCTTTATGGTTGCAAAGGATATTATTTTGTCTTTTGATCATTACAAGGAGGAGGATATTTGACATTTGAGCAAGCAAATGATCAGGGCATGTGAGTTCTTGGGCACCTAAGTGATTTGATTCCCAGCCCGGCCCACTTCATAGTTCCATACCAAACTTTATGGATGACGTTTCTTATTTCATTGTTGCTATTATTATACACACCATCCAACTTTTATTGAGAAACTGCACGAGTGAAACCATGGTTTTCAGAATTGTACCGAATAAAAAGTCAATAAAAGCAATAGTTCACAGTTTAGAGGTTTAACCGGAACAATTCCAAAGTTGAACTGGATGGGTATAAGTAAAATCAATCAAAATATAATATTTAGAAATATTTTATATAACAATGTATCCACCAATAATTTGATATTAATATAATAACTATGTACTTAAAAAATATAATTCAAATGATGAAGTATAAAAGAAAACCTCTTAAACCTTCACACTTGGACCGGTTTAAACCGGTTTTAATAATCATGAGTGAAACGGTATATTGGGCTTATGATTGTAAACTTGAGCTCAGCCCAATGAACCACTAGTTGGTCTAATGTATTAAGGCTGGGTATTGGAAAATTAAAAGGGCCGAATGACAACATGCTAGAATTCAAATACAGACAAATATTTTCGAAAGAAAAAAATAAATACAGAAATAAAATTTATAGGATGAAACTCTTTGGCACATTTGCATGAATGTATTGTGTTAGCCTTTATAACATTAGTTCATATAATGTTAACTTATAATATTATATATAATGTATAGCATAAAACTGTATTAACTTATAATATTTTATAGTGTATTTAGTACATTATAAGTGTGAAATGAGATCATTCTCATGTTTTACACTCATTTGTGATTGAATTAATAAATTTCAGTTGTAAGGATAAATGGGAAAGGAGGATGTTGTCTTAATCAACCTTTCAATAAGTTTACCATTAAAAAATTGTTAAAAATGTTAGCAGAACTGGTTCACATCACAGCTATGGCTGCTATAAGGAAAATTAGAAGGCGAGTTGAAAAATAGAACATACTACTTTGCTTCCAATCCATTAATGACAAACGTTGAAAAAATATTAAATCTATTCATACAATATTAAAATAACCATGCATGCCCATAAAAACAACTCAATTCAACCTAGACTCTCAGTATAATACCTACTTATTAATTAAGAATCAATCATTTTTTTTTCTTTTCTTTTTACAATCCTTTAAAAAAGGAAAATAAATTTTACTCTTTCTCGTGAAAGAAGGTGCATGCATGTGATTGGATAACCATGCACACGTGCTCTGCTTCATAAATACAGGCATCAAGATCATAACTATAGTGTTAAAAAAAATGCATTTAGATGTAAGTTAACCTCAAAACGCTGAAAATTTTCCAAATTTATTATCAAACTATTATATTTTTATAATTATATTTAGAGCTAAATACATATGAAAATTTTGAAAGTGAAATTTATAAGACTGAACATTTATGATTTGCCCAATATCACAAAAAATAGTGACACTAATGCTGTATTAAAGAAAATGGACTCATGTTTAACTAAATTTAAAAAGTTACTAACTTATATCATGAGAATTATCAAATCATTAATTTATAAATAGTACTATGTTTTTGTAGCTAATTAATGTGTAATACTTAACCACAATTAATGCAACGGTAGATGCGGTTTAATTAATGTACCGAAAATTTTCGAATTCAAACATTTTTTTTTTTTAAAAAAAAAAGCTATTGATATGCACACAGTTTTGATTGTTGAGCCGATTTTTTTTTAAAAAAAAAAAAAAGCTATTGATATGCACACAGTTTTGATTGTTGAGCTGATTTTTAGGCAAATGGATAGAAAAATATGAGGAATTTTGGGGTTAAAAATCAAGAAAAGCCAACTAACTCTTAAAGGAATTTTTTTTTATACAGTATTATTATTTTCTTCTTGGAAATTTAAGTGGCATGAATATGAACGTGGCTGATTGGTCTTGGATTTGAGGTCAAAAACGCGAAAAATAGGCATATTATGGAGGGTGAAATATTCGAAGGAGTATGGCATAAAACATAGTTTACATACTATATATGGCATCTGCTGCTATGAAAATTAAAAAGTCTAACACGGATCCATAATTTTTATTATGGTCCAACATCAGTACTCCCAAATTTTCAACCTCTTCATTCAGGCCGACAGAATAGATCTGCGTTCACTCTCATTGCTTATTGGAGATCTCTTCATTTAGGGATTTTTTTTAAAAAACATTTATGTATCAATTAAGTTAATATTTAATATACTACTATCGTATATTAGAAAATTTTTACTTATTTAAACAAGATGCAAATAAGAAAAATCCCTCTCTTTATTTTTTATTAGGGGAGAGTATTTATGTTCTTGATGTATATATTTAATTTAATTAGTTATGTACTTATTTGAAGATATTAATTTGATCTTCAAGTGATTTTCTTTGTATTGTTTCTTTTAGTAGCTAGCTTAATCAGGCACTTCTTTTCTTTCTACTCAGCATAGTCAAATCAAGTGTGTCTTAATTATTACACTTCAGCAACTTATATTTTTCTATTTTTTGCGGATATCGTGATATTTCCTAATAATATCTATGATCGATTGAGCCTTGATGTGATTAAATTTTGACAAATAATTTGATAGCTTAGGCTTAATTAATTAGGATCCAACTAACCCGAAGACCATCTTATTATTAGCCACAAGATTAATCCCGGCTACAAATTTAAGGAAATTGATTTGGCTTAGTGAGATGAAGTCAGAAAGCGTCAGCAGATCATGAAAAACAGGCATGAAGCATTATAAGAAGTAGGTTTCAAATTTGTTGGGACCAATTAATTTTTGTTTGCTTGTAAAAGCACATGCCAGAAGGAATGGACTAAAAGCAGGAACAAGTTTTGCTGTTGGTTTGACAATGAGTGTGTGATGCCCTCTTTTCTTTATTTTTATTATATTTCTCTAGTTGCCAAATTTTGGAAGTATTTGTTCAAATATGGGTGTTATGATTTTCCCATTTTGTCTTTCTCAAAGTGGTTTGAAATTAAGAGAATTTTCTTTGAACGTTGTAAACAAATCAAAGAAAGTTTATATAAAAACAAGAGATGATTCAAATGGATGCATGGTATATCAGAGATTTCCTTTCCTATAATCAAAGGTTTAGAGTCATAGCCATCCCTATGAAATATTTTTAATTATTTAGAACTAATATTGTCCGGCACTATTATTATAATGTCTCACATCACCTATCTACCGGTGTATTGATGCGTTAATTTATGACTTGAGTTCCCTTTTCATTTGAGCTAGCTTTTGAGAATGAGTTCTACCCAAGCCTAATTAATTTAATATGGTATCAATGCTCGGTTTTATTTCTTGCTATATGTTGTTGAACGCCTACCTACTGTCAAACTCCACACATCAGATATCCAGCTCTGTTTTGCGTGAAGAAAGTGTGCTATAATATTCCACATCGCCTATTTATCATTATATTGATGTGTATATTTGTGGCTTGAATTTTTTCTCCCTTTGAGCTAACTTTTGGGGATGAGTTCTATCCAAACCCAATTTAATAACTATTCTCGATTAATCCTCCTTGTAAATCCCAATTAATACCAAATGAATTGTATTAAAAAAAAAATGCTACAACTCTTTAACAAGCATATCATGATCATCTACTCTCTATGATGTGTGAATATTATATTGATTTGTACTTATAATCTTGTTTTTCCTGGTTAATTTGTTCAGAAATTAACTTTTGAATTTAATATATGAAATTATTTATACTTCAAATTATCATATTTCTTTGAAGGATAAACACAAAAATTAGTCATAATTAAAAAAAAAAAAATCATAGCAACGAGGTTCAATGGATTACGTTAAAATTAGAACATGTAAAAAATTTCTTTAATAGGGTCATTTTTTTTTTCAAAAAGGCATGGCATCAGTCAATTTGAATTGTAACAAAAGTCCGAAAATGCAAATGATAATGGGCACTATTATTGGATTATCTACTTATTTCTTATAAGAAAATCTTGAAAATAGAAGAAGAAATGATGAACTCTAATAAATTCAAGCTCTATTCGAATTTAAAGAATGGACCGTTTTATATAGTTTGGTAAAAAAATAAATAAATAAATCTTGCAAACTAAGAGCAACAAAGAAGAAAGAAAAAAAAAAAAGAATAAAATGTTGAAGATTACCAATCAATGCTAATAATTAAAAAAAAAAAGGTTTATAATGTGAAAAGTATCAAGAAATGGATTACAAGAACACGCAAACAATATAATGTTAGTCCAAAATATGTAAATGCCGTTTGATTCATGGCTCTTAGCCATTAAAATTATAATAAGCTTTGATTTTCCATTAATACCAATTAGCTGTCAAAACCTAACCTTATACCAAATTTCTACATCATGCGAGTAAGCCACGTGGGGGTTATCAAAATGGTCAATGAAAATCTTAGTCAACTCTCTCTCTTTTTCTTCCATGTTGATCTTGTTCTTCTCCTCTCTTTGAATTCTTGATCCTTTAATTAAATTGGGCTATTGACAATTGACATTATTATTTTAAAATATGTTCTTTCTCCATCGGCTGCTTCTTTTAATTATTATTTAAATAATTAAGTAATTACCCAAACTCTAATGTCTATATACTCTTGTGTAACAAGAAAACCATGTATACATATAACACAATTTTATTTAAAAGAATTTTCGATTTTCGAGGTGGGAGGCGATTATATGTATTAATTAATGAGTAAATTTATTAATTTTCCAACTAAGAATATACCCATAAGAAAAAATGATTCCTCAAGAGAGAGTTGAAGAAAACAACCATGTGGTGTCGTTGATATTTGATAGAATAATTAATGAGAGAGTAAATGGGTAGACTATAAAATACTAAATTACGAAAAAAAAAAATGTCTAAATTGTGTAATAATGAATCTAATTATGTGTGAATTAAAAATTATCTTTCTTGAATTCGGAATATGAAAAATTTAAATTTTCAAATATTTGAAATAAAATATTTTGCTTTTTTTACAAATTTGTGAGGCACGAATTAAAATTAATAAGACCAATAAATTTCAGAAACCAAATATTTGATTGGAAATAATTTATAGGATTTGTTTTTGAACGAGCACATTGAAAAAGTTGTTAACCTTCTATTTTCTCTTGGATAAATTATTAGTCTTCTAATTAATTACTATTATTATTGAAGGTTGAATCATTAGCATGTATGTATAGACACACAGAGAAATATAAAGTTAAAATTAGGATTAGTTTGCGTTTGATTCAAATGTCTCCCTTAATTTCTTAATTCCCGTCAAGTTAGAATTAGAATATTTAACGTTTTGGTCGCAAATTTTAGGTACTAATACGAACATAGAATTATACAATATGGCCCAATCAATGCTCATTTTACAATAAACTAATTAGCCAATGTCCAAAAACTAATTGCTTTTATTTTTCTCATTTCTTTGTAGAAATTGATTGTCCGAGCGTAAGAATTTGGACTTTTTTGAAACAATGAAGAGATTCAAAAAGCAATAATAGAGTCAAAATTTGACGAATTTCATTTGAAAATCCATATATATCACCAAAGGAAAATAATATACGTACCTATGCTCAAATTTATTTTAATTAGTTTCTAAAGGCACAGTCTGGCATATTAATTAACTTTTTGAAATATGCTTGACTATCTATCTCTTCTCTAAGAAAGCAACCATATGTCTCTTATAGCTTTTATATATATTCATTGTTTAGGTGCCATGTGATCATGCGCTGGGAAACTTTTTATTTTCTATTTTTTTATGATAATTTGAGTTTAAAATATGCTAATATACATCATAAAACTTATAATTATTATTTTTTTACCTTGTAATATATTACTAACTCACCTTATAAATGAAACAACAAAACTATTCGAAATCCTTTTATTTTGGAGGTAAAGTCCAAATTTACCCCTAAAATACTAAAAATGTTATAAATTTATTATTACAGTTTTCTTTTTATTTTTTTTTAAAAACACTTAAATTATTAAAAATAATACAAATTTACCTTTATTTAATATTTTGATGGATAAATATATAGCATTTTTTTTTTATATTTGCCATCAATAAAAATGTACATATTATTTATCTTTGCAAAGGCAAATGTATATTACTTTTAATACTTTAAGAATATTTAAATAAAAAATTTTAAAATTAAATTTATACCATTTTTAATATTTTAAACGTAAATTTTTCTTTTATCCCTTTATTATTTTATCTACTTGCTTCAATATGCTGTTTTTCCTTTCAATCTGTTGGCGCCGTTTGTAGGAACAGAGACTGATTTTTTCTAAATTAGACCATCCCATGCATGCATGCAAAGAAAATGTTTCCACTTTGGCTTATTAGTCCAAATATTCCTTGAATTAAATAAATTAATTTTATAACAATCACTATCCAAATTACGTTTTTATTTCATTATGTTAATTTAAATAATATTATTGTATTTAATTATCAGTTATTTTATTTTATAACCATGACTAACTCAAGTCCATGTTATTTTAATTATTAGTTATAAAATCATATCTTAAATTAGTGAAATCTCACACAAAAAATATCAATCAATGGATTTCACCAAGGGAAAAATTGCTCCATTCCCATTCTTAATTTCAGATATAAAATTATAAATAATTAATTATTCAAAAAGGGGAAAAAAAGAAAGATGAAATAGTTTTGATAGAATTAAAAATAGTCAAAATTTGGCCGACATTTCTCCCAATCTAAGCGATATGTTTTTCCTAAGGTATGATGTTGAGGTATCTTGAAAAGAAAATGGTGGAAATCCAAGAAAAAGAAAGGTAGCCATATAGTTTTTCTACGTTTGAACACAAATAATGCAAGCAATAGCCATCGCCTTTTTGTCTGCAACCTCACCAAAACTTTCAAAAGCTAACATAATTATTAATTATTAAATATATGCCAATTAATCTCATGCAGGATCGGATCAAAAGATAATATCGATCTATCGGTCCATACTAGTGCACATCAACTAGCTAAATCATTTTCAAAAATTACATTTTTTTTTTAATTTCACAGATGAATTTAATATGGTACGTAAGGTATTAACATCCAAGTAATCTTATTCTAAATAAAAGTCCGAGTAGCCTAATTACCCACCAACTTTAATTTGGTTGAGGTTTTCGATTTACGACATCAACTACCTTTTTGAGTTTTTCTTGCTCACGTGTTGGTTTGTCACATTAATTATGCGGTGGCTTTCAAAGTTGGAGTTCGACTGTCCTACGATATCAAAACCTTGCTGCACTGCACGATCAATTTAAATTATTTTATATATATCTATAGCCTATATAATACAATACCAGTCTCATAATTTTTTTTTTCTTAATTCCAATTCGAGTCGAATCACACTTAAAACTTTTTCTAATTATGATAGTATTTGTAGAAGTCGAACTCAACACCAACTATAAACACTCAGCGTATATTGTTAACTGAATCACCACTAATTGATATACCGGTCTCATAATTTAATAAATAAAAATTATCAAATTTAAACATATACAATAAAGATTAATTTGCTTCGATAAATTCAAGAATAAAATGACCTCTTAGGATAAAATTAAAAGGTAAATTTATACTTTGGATTTTTTTTCAATATGACAAAATGTGTCTATTTATTTCTTAATAGATTGTTTGAGTATGAGTTTATTTATTTCGATTTTACAATTTTATGGAAAAAAATGTACATTTTATTAGATAAATTTGTTCGACTTTTAATTTATAAATAAAAATAATATTTTTGCGAAGATAAATGCATTTCACAATTATTAAATTGATGTCATATGTATGGATAGAGGCAATAATGGTTTAAAAAAAAAATCTAGATCATTGAGAACAAAAAGCAGGATTACATTAAAAATATATAAAAAAAAATGAGAAAAATGTAGAGAGAGAAAAAGAGAAAACAATTCAAAGCAAGTGACTCGGTCCCACGGGTAAACAGTCAACAAGGTTACCGGAGATAGCAGATCCAAAACGTGATGTCTTTGTGGGAGTGGGTTCCACATTTAGACGAGGTCACTGGCCCCTCCGGTCTCCAGTCACACAAATTTATATATTATATAAGCCCCTCAGTCGGGCCGTCAAATTCGTTGACTTGGCTTTAATCTCTTCTCTTCTCTTCCCTTCTAATAAGAATAAAAAAATATTAAATTGTTACAAAATTTCTTTGCTTTTTCTATTTCCTCACGTGGAACGCGGCGCCTCATTCGGGGCGGTGGATTCATTTTTCTCTCTTTTCTTTTCTTTAGGCATTGGGTTTACGAATCAGTCAAAACTCTACCTTGAAGAAATGCAGACCAAACTCACTACACCCGGATCCGAACCCGCTTATCTTCTTAATATTTAATAATATTCCCACTTTTACATTCAATCTAGAATATTTTACATCTTCATTTACTCTTCATCATGTTATTGTTATCTACGTATGAACTAATTAAGATATATATTTCACTATTGCTTAAATACCATATAATTAAATTAATTAGCGACAATCTATTGAAATGTCAGCTATATTTTATTTTATCCTATATTTTTTAAACAAAAATACATTAATGGAACATTTTATATAATGTCTATTACTATTAAGATATAGAGTATATTCCTTCACAATATATAAATAGTACATTTTTTTCGAAAGTGACACACACGGACAACGAAAGAATACACCTTTTATTAAAATTATAGCGATTTTAACAAAACATGTTAATTATATAGTACATTAATTTATAAACAGTACATTAACTTGTAAGAAATGCGTATGTAGTCATATAAATCTACTTTATCATGATAAAATAGATGTACAATATTTTTTCTTTTAAAAAAAAGAAGAGCGTTGAAAGAGTAGAATAATATAATAATACAAATTAATTAATTAATCATGTTAATAATTGATGAAAAATATTAATAAATTTAGGTAGTAATAGTAATATAGAAACTTTAGAATATAAATAATCGGATGGTCCAATCAGAGAACCCGAATAGAGACAGCTGGCGTAGTGACGCAAAGTGTGACGAAAGTCCATGAAAATCCCATGAATTTCTGAAAAAACCAAATCTAATAAAATTAAATTACGGTCTTCGTCCAACCCTTTTTATAGCCGACCCAGTTGCACCGGTAAAAGACTTCACAGACTTCTCCCACATAAACACTTCTCTTTCTCTTTCTCTCTTTCTCTCTCTCTATATTTCTCTCTCTATATCTTACTTTGCTTAATCTCTCTTTTCATTATTTTATGGACAAAGGATGGGGTCTTACTCTTGATTCTGATCCTCCTCTCTCTTTCTTTTCTTCTTCTATGCGTGACTCTGTTAGGATGTTCCCTTTTCCGGTCAACCTTCCCTCCGATGATCATAACCGCCTTGTTGTAGGTGAAGTTGATTTCTTTTCCGAAAAGAACAACAGGGTCGTTTCTGAAAAAAATAATGATGATGATTCTAAAGCCACTCGTGTCACTGTCAAGAAGGAGAATTCTTGTGCTGAAACTGCTCCAAGGTCCAGTCTTGATGTAAATGTAAGATGAAATTTTATTTATTTTTTGTTTTTATAGTTGAGATTTATCGTTATTTGTTTGTTAATTATTTGAATTCTAAATTTAGACTGGGTTGCATCTTCTCACTGCTAACACTGGAAGTGATCAATCAACGGTGGATGATGGAGTTTCATCTGATGTTGATGATAAAAGATCCAAAAATGAGGTGAGAAATTAAAAATCTCAGAATATTTTTTTTTTTTTTTAAATTGTGAGTTATAGTTAGGATTTAAGATTGATTGAACTTAATTGTTTCAGCTTGCACAATTACAAGTGGAGCTTCAAAGAATGAATCAAGAAAATCACAGATTAAGAGACATGCTAACTCAAGTAACCAACAATTACAATACTTTACAGATGCATCTTGTTGCTTTAATGCAACAAAATCATGGAGCTCAACCCGTTCAACAACGTGATCATGTAAGAATTATTTGAGTTATAAGCCTTATCATACCTTAATTACAGCAATTATGGAAAGTTAATTATCATTCTGTCCAGGTTGTTGAAGGAAAATCCGAGGAAAAGAAACAAGAGGTGGTGCCAAGACAATTCTTGGATCTTGGCCCTTCAGCTGAGACCGACGAGGTTTCTCAGTCATCGTCCGATGAGAGGACCCGTTCAGGCACGCCGCAGACTAATATGGAAACAGCATCGGTTAAAAATAATGGGAAACTTGAGATTGGTTCTTCATATGATCAGGAGAATTCAAGTTTCAGAGATGGAAAAAGAATTGGCAGAGAAGAGAGCCCTGATTCTGAATCTCAAGGTTGGAATCCAAACAAGGTTCAGAAATTGAATTCTGCTAACAAAGCTATCGATCAATCTACCGAAGCTACCATGAGAAAAGCTCGTGTTTCGGTTCGAGCTCGATCAGAAGCTCCAATGGTATGTTACTTGCATTCTTGATAGAATATTCGGACAGAACAATAAAATAGTTGTTTTCGGTATGAATAAAACCGAGGAGTCTAATCGATATTTTTCGTATGTGATTGAGCAGATCACTGATGGATGCCAATGGAGAAAATATGGACAAAAGATGGCTAAAGGGAATCCATGTCCAAGAGCTTATTATAGATGCACCATGGCCGTTGGTTGTCCAGTTCGCAAACAGGTAAGATTAAAATTTTATACAAATTCTAATAATCGTATAACTTTTAGCTTAAACTTGATGTAATTAACAATTATTGGTTATTAATTAATTTTCAGGTGCAAAGATGTGCAGAGGATAGAACAATCTTGATAACAACTTATGAAGGCAACCATAACCACCCACTGCCGCCGGCTGCGGTGGCGATGGCATCAACAACCACCGCAGCAGCAAGCATGTTACTTTCAGGATCAATGTCAAGTGCAGATGGGATTATGAATCCAAATTTGCTAGCAAGAGCTATTCTTCCATGTTCATCAAGTATGGCGACAATTTCAGCTTCAGCTCCATTTCCAACGGTGACATTAGACCTTACTCATAACCCAAACCCTCTACAAGTTCAAAGACAATCTCCTTCTCATTTTCCTCTCCCTTATCCCGGACAAAACCAGAATTTTCTTTACAACCAATCAAAATTTTCTGGTCTTCAGTTGTCTCAAGATATGGGGCCACACCAACCACAGCCCCAGCAATTGCACCCACCACAGCCGTCTTCTTTAGTTGACACAGTCAGTGCTGCCACCGCCGCCATCACCGCCGATCCTAACTTCACGGCGGCACTTGCAGCTGCTATCACTTCAATCATTGGTGGTGCCAACGGCGGCAACACTACCAGCAATGCAAATAATACGAGCAACAGGAATTAGAGATGGATCTTTATTTTGAACGTTTCTTGTTATAGTTAATTTCTTTATGTCAGTCTTTGTTTTTTTTTTTGGGGGGGGATAGGATTGAGATTACATGTTCATAATTTTTGTTCTTGTTGGGGGAAAAAGGGTTAGAATTTTAGAGCACAAAAATATTTCATTCTTTGTTTTTACTTTTTTTTTTTTTTTAATTTTCCTTGCGAATAACTTTGTTTTTAAATTCTTTTGTGATACAGAAATTAAAAAGTTAGTCGATATGTATTTAAATTTCGTCAAAATAGCAATTGAATTCAAAGTATTTGCTTTTCTCTTTACACATTCTTCCCGTTTGTCTTCAACTTTGTGAAGGAAACTACCAAGAAAGTGGCGAGAAAAGGAGGAGAAAAATAAAGGTTTGTAAGAAATTAAAGAAAACGAGTACGGTGAGCTTAGCAGTCAAGAAATACGGCTATCACTGTTTGACACGTTAAACGCTAGCTTGTGTGGAATAATGGCAACCGGAAATACAGACAAATGATTTCTTTTTTGCCCTTTTGTTTTAGATACAATGGATTAGAGAGTTATTTATTTTCAAAGAGAAAAGAACTAATTCTCATGATGCCCTACTCTTTTTTTGGTAACTATACCCAACTGTTTTAGATATTTTATTCATTTCATTTACTTAATAATACAACATATTTCAATCAATAGACAACTGAGATTTTATGTATATATATATATATGACATACCAATGCAAAAGAGAAATAAAACATATGTTTTTTCTATATATGTTTTCATTAATAAACCCAATTGATAATTATTTTATATACTTGATATGATATCAATTAGATTGATTTATTGTATACTTTATTTATATACCGATAATAGTATGATATGTTAAACTCATCTGATTAATTGAAAATATAAAATATCTGATTTTTTTTTTTAAAGGCACAAAATATCTATTTTTAGTAATATCGAATATTTCAACTGTTAATTTAGCAGAGAGTAATTTTAAGAAGAAAATATCAAACATTAATAGATAGCACTGGCAATGGTTATTCATTAATTATTTGTGACAGTTGAATAGATCCATCAGTTTGATTGATGCAGATGGTAAACAGATACCACTCTAAAAGCTTAGTAATTCAGGCAAAAACGTTTCTTGAATATATTATTATTGTTGCAGGGAGGAAGGGACGTGTGCGTTGCGTAGGTGATGAGTTTAAATGAATTGAAATCAATATCAGAATAATAATGGAGAGTCAAATTTGGATCAATAAAGAAATGGAAAGATTGCGGAAGTCTCGTGGAGATATGAAAAGGGTTTTAAAAGAGAAGTTAATTAATTGGACAGAGATGGATAAATTGTTGACTTAACGTGGATATTTTAATTTATTTTTTATTTTTTTTGGATTTATTTTGTTTATGTAATTGAATAATCGAACGTGGAAATTTGTGGGTCGCACCGTACTTCAGCCACCGTACCTATCTTTTACCCTTTCTTCAATTCTACTCACATGCTCTCATGTGATTGGGATTTCGTAGACTTTTAATTAGACCATTATTTACGGAAAATCCATTTTCTAATTCTTTTACTACTATTATCTATATTTTCTAAGAGTTTATATTTGAAGACAAGGAAAACTAGAGCCGATTGCACGGCATAGCTACTCCGCTACTTCAAGAAATAATATGTTTGACAAGAAGATAGTTTGAGCATTAGAAATATCATTGTTTACCTATATATATATATTTTATCATGGTTATAATATCATTGTAATTATATATTCTTTCAAATATTATACTAATGGTACGTAATAGCTAGAAGTGGTACGGTATGCTAATTTTAATTTGTAGAAATTGTTTTTGAATTTGAGAATCACATTCTCTCTTTATGTATATATAAAAAGAAACCAAGATAAAGATTTTGAGTTCTTTACATCAGATTTAAGGAAGTTTTGATTGCCAAACTTCTTTTACAAAACCTTTTTCTACCCAAAAAAATTACTGATTCTATCATACCATATATTTGCATTATAAGTTTAAATAGTTAAGGATAACAATTCGGTTTGTCTGAGCTCATAAACCACCTGAAAGTCAAATATGTTCAGCATATTGTTATAAAAATATTCCGACACTTAAATTATTAAAGAAAGACAAATAATTTTAAAGAGAATTTAGAGAAGAAAAGAGTTATCTAAAATATCTATCTTTTTTATATAGTGTTTTTTGACAAAGTATTAATGACTTGAGATAATTAATTTCATAATGTCTGCAGCGCTTTATTTTTAACTTTTTAATAATATATTAAAATGTGTCAGTCATTTGAAATGAAAGTTATGAGTTGAATAATTTGATTATTATATGTATGCTTTAATATAGTTATTTTTGTACTAATTCTTTTCTAAACTTTTTATACTAATTTGAACATTAAATATTTTAAGGGAATATGGTATCTAAGAATCTGGTGAAATGGAGTGTTATCAGTTATTAAACGCATTAAACAAGTTAATAACCCAACATGGCCAACGAATTGAGGAAAAAAGGACGAAATATATGTGTGTGTGAGAGAGAGTTGGAGTTTGGAGATGATAAGCCCAATATGATGGAGAGCTGGGCTCTGAAGACCAATAAAAGTTTTCTTTCGGTTTCTTGGAATTGGATGGACTGAAACAAGGACTAGGACAATTTAATGATTACAAATCCACGACATGTTCGGATTTTTTTTTTTTTTTTTATTGTTATTATTCATGATCAGCTGAATCATGTTATTAAAAAAAAGGGAAAGAACTTTTTAGATATTGGACTTGCTTTAGAATCAAAATGCTCAATCTAAATAATATCCTTAACGCCACAGGGAAATCACAAATTATTAGTTCAAATAAATAAATAAACAAGAGCAGTTATTATATATATATATATATATATATATATATATATATATATATATATATAATTTCAACTTGAATTCCAATGGACTGCTGATTATTTAGCCTAATTCCATTGTTGATATATATCAAAGTTTTTCTTGAAACAGAATATGATTAAATTGGTTGGAAAAGAATGATCTAAGCAAGAAAGATTGATCTGGAATTAAATGTTACATATATTTAGGTGTGTGTATGATGAGTCCATTTCGTCTAGATTTTGATAATATTCTGAATAAAATAAATTAGTTGGAAATCATTTTCTTGAATATGCAATGGAGCATTGCCTTGCAGGCAACAATCTTTCCTTTATAGCCCCACTATCACTTCAAACTTAGTCCATCAATCGTAGTGATTAAAAACATGCTTCCAACTTCATCCACATAATATCTGCTTAACGCCTAACCTATAAACTTAGAAATTTTGCAGGTATTAGAAATTGCATTTACTGTGGTGGGACTGGGAACTAAATTGAGTAAATTCTCATTTCCACAATCTAAGCTTTGCAACTGCAAAATATAAAACAAACATTCTTTTCGCCAAATCCTGATAATAATAATAATCAGAAAAAAGAAAAAAAAAACAGAAAGCGAAAGAGAAATCCTCGGATCCCTTGGATCTGCACTGGATGATGTTTGATTATAAACCAACGGCGAAGATTATAAAACACATAACACACAACATACTCTTACGTCAATAAAGGTCAGAAAACTTCAAAAAGTTGTCAAGGTGTCGCGTGCAAGTGCAAACTAAATGCATGCTTTTCTGGCACGTCTTTTCTTGTTTCTATCACCCATCCCATCTTAGATTAGATTTTGTCATTTCCTGCCTTATTTTTTCATTAAACCAGTGGAACCATAAATATAATAATAATCTTTATGTAATTTCAAGTTAATAGAAAATCGCCACGTAAAATAAATCATTGAGTTTCGCGGGCAGGACGATGTATGGTGATTTATAAGAGTTAAACATGCTGTGAACCCTTAATAGGTTAAAGAATGCCTTATAATATTAAATTATAGATGATTGTAAGATTCTTGAAGCTGTTTTTCTTTTTTCAGAATACCAACAATATGCCAAAAACGAGAACATCATGGGTCCTAATCTTGAACCTAGGATTGAAATGAAACGTTTGAGAGGATTTTAAGGGTGGAGATTAAGAATTGATACTAAGATAAGTATAAATAAATAAAATATTAATATTAATAAAGGTCGATGAGCTGGGTCCCTTGGCTCCATCAAGGTGACAGATTTCTTTTCAACCCTGTCCCTTTGCACTTTCTATATATTTACTTTCTTCTTCATTTGCTATTTCTCATTCCTTCTTCGCTTCTCTCCTCTTCCATATTCTGTAAGTAATGCTCTCTTCTTCTTCATTTACTTATAAAATGATTATTTGTTTTCATTTGGTTTTGGATTTTCTGATGTTTTTATTAAATTAATATGATTATGCATATGTGTTGATGGTGTTGAGAAGGTGAAAATGGTGGCTTTGATTATTAATTGGTTTAGTTTCTGTTTATAGATGCTGATAACAATTGGGCCTGCCCTGCTCTTCTGGTTCTAAGTAGAAAATAGGTTGTCTGAAACCGTTTCTGCCTCTCATATAATGTTCCTCTCATCTCCCATAAATGGATATATATATAAATGTCTGGTAACCGCTGTAATTGCCCAAACATTAATTACGTAATGTCTGTAAGAGTTATTTTAACGTTCAGTCCTAGCTCGGTTACTAGTCGAGCTAAGGGATAAATATTTCGGATATTTAATCATACAAGTGGCCCCAAACTCGGGTTCCAAAAGAAGACCTTAGCTGATATAAAAAAAGTCTACCTTTATAGTAGAGCAGTCACTTTTTTATGAACTACTTTAGCGTTAATTTTCAGCTTGATTGCGTTTGTATCTTTTGAATACTTTTAGTAACATTACTCAAGTTAAATTCAAACTTGTAGTTGTAGGTGAACATGAAAATGCTTTTGAAGCCAGTAATATTGTCCCTGTTTCTGCTGTTTTCTTTGGTTTCCTCTGCATCCAATCATGGGTTGTTTAGAATTGGATTGAAAAAGATGAAAATGGATGAAAATAGCCGAATTGCTGCCCGGCTTGACTCCAAAAAACCAGAGGCTTTTAAGTATGGCAATCTCGGTGCCTCTCAGGATACTGATATAGTGGCATTGAAGAACTATATGGATGCTCAGTATTATGGTGAGATTGGGATTGGTACTCCTCCACAGAAATTCACAGTAATCTTTGACACTGGAAGTTCCAATTTGTGGGTTCCCTCCTCCAAATGCTATCTCTCAGTAAGTTTTTATCTCTTTATATTAATTTGATTTGTATTGGAACAAAAGTTGAGAAATCTATGAACTTCTCATTCTTTATAGGTTGCTTGTTTCTTCCATTCCAAGTACAAGTCAAGCCAATCAAGCACCTACAAAAAGGATGGTAATGTAGACATTTCAGCTTGTTAATTCATACGTTGGGACAATATTGAATATGAAATATTTATGTTATGATTGATTCTGCAGGTACCTCTGCTGAAATTCAATATGGTAGTGGAGCTATTGCTGGTTTCTTTAGTTATGACAATATTGAAGTTGGTAACTTAGTTGTAAAAGATCAGGTAATCTTATGCTTATGCATACTACTTAAGTTTTTATTTTTTCCCCTTTATAATACTTTAAGTTAATATCTCATTGGATAAATATTTCAGCAATTTATAGAGGCAACCCAGGAGCCAGGTGCAACATTCATGGTGGCCAAATTTGATGGTATACTAGGGCTTGGGTTTAAAGAAATTTCAGTTGGAAATGCTGTACCAGTCTGGTATGTATGTTATGTTAATTTAACTGAATTGTCTAAAAATTTTTCAGATTGTGTCTGAGTTAAGGCATTTGAATGTCCAACAGGTATAACATGATCAAACAAGGCCTTATCCAGAATCCTGTGTTTTCTTTTTGGCTTAACCGGAAAACCGAGGAAGAGGAAGGAGGTGAAATTGTCTTTGGTGGTCTTGATCCTAACCATTATAAGGGCAAGCACACTTATGTTCCCGTGACACAGAAAGGCTATTGGCAGGTTCGCTGGTTGGCTGGTTGTTACTCCTTAATTAGAATACCACATACACATATCGCTTGCATTTCTAATTAGCTTTGTACTTTTTATATTATGCTTTTGATAGTTTGACATGGGAGATGTGCTTATTGGTGGTAAACCGACCGGTAAGTCTTCTTTCTGCATACATTTTTTTAAGAAGAAACTAACAGTTTCATTATGCAAAACTAACAATTTCATTACTTGCATATCCTGGTTCTGACAAATATTATTGTTATGCAGGGTATTGTGGTAGTGGTTGCTCAGCAATTGCAGACTCGGGAACTTCATTGTTGGCTGGACCAACGGTAAGAACAAATTCCTTAAAACTTTATTCAGCTTGTCAAACACTCACTTAGTCACATTACTTCTTCGCTTTCTGCCTAATTTTGCTTGTGATAAAAAACAGAATGTCTTTCAAGCTCATATGGTGTTTGTTATGTTATTAGTTTTGCTTCTCGATGTGTATGGATCGCTTAAATCGATTTACTTGCAGACTGTGATTACCATGATAAATCAAGCTATAGGAGCTAATGGAGTAGCTAGCCAGGAATGCAAGACTGTCATTGCTCAATATGGACAAACCGTTCTGGATTTGCTTATAGCCGAGGTGAATATTATAGTTCTTTTATTATCTGAGACAATATGTTTTATCAAATCACACTACTTCCTTCTGATCATTGACTTATGCTTCTGCTTATATTGACAGGCTCAACCAAAGAAAGTCTGCTCACGGATTGGATTGTGCACATTTGATGGAAACCATGGCATTAGGTCAGTCTCTAAAAGTACTCTGTGTTGTTAGCTCTTTCATGAAGTTCCTACTATGTCATTTGTTAGCGGTAATAGTTTGGTCAGTGACTAACTCGTTTGTTTGTAATTGCACGGAAATAGCATGGGCATTGAGAGCGTAGTGGATGAGAGCAACGACAAGTCCTCTGGTATTCTCCATGATGCTATGTGCACGGCTTGTGAGATGACAGTTGTTTGGATGCAGAACCAGCTGAGGCAGAATCAGACACAAGACCGCATTTTGAACTATGTTAATGAGGTGGAACATCTGTGAACCTTATAGTACTATGCCAATGTGGTTGATTAATTTCATCTTGCTGAATGCTTTTATACTCTCTGCAGCTCTGTGATAGAATCCCAAGCCCACTGGGACAATCAGCAGTGGACTGTGGAAAACTCTCTTCAATGCCAATTGTTTCATTCACCATGGGAGGCAAAGTTTTTGACCTTACGCCACAGGAGGTTTGTTCTTGAAAATTTCCTATCCTTGTCAATTTCTTGGAATTTTAAGAACTAATTGTCAACTGGTGATCACTGATTAGTTCTTTCTCATAATCACATACTTGAAGCCGTTTATACTTTTATATAATGCATTGAACTTATGTCTTTTTTGTGGTGGTGATCAGTACATCCTGAAAGTGGGCGAGGGTGCCGCGACTCAGTGCATCAGTGGCTTTACTGCTTTGGATATACCTCCACCTCGCGGACCTCTGTGGTAATTTATTCATCCCCATCCTCATAAAAGATCATAAGTTGTATGTGTATCATGCTTTGTGATTAATTGATAATGTGAAATCAGGATTTTGGGAGATATTTTCATGGGACGCTACCACACAGTGTTCGACTACGGTAATCTTAGGGTTGGATTTGCAGAGGCAGCATAATTGAGACCTATATTTAGTGTGCACTTCACAAAGATGATGGAATTAGATGAGAAGTTACAGAGTTTGTGCTATTTTGTATAATATTAATTAATTTGTGTGTTGCTGCTGCTTTTAGTCATAAAACAGTAAAGATTAGCCTTTGCTTTGCAAAAATGAAGTGAATCTGTGTAAGATTGTTCTTCATATATGCAGTCCACTGCTGATTGTCCCAGTGGGCTTGGGATTCTATCACAGAGCTGCAGAGAGTATAAAAGCATTCAGCAAGATGAAATTAATCAACCACATTGGCATAGTACTATAAGGTTCACAGATGTGATCTAAATTCTCATCAAAATCCTATTGAAGGTGATGCCTAAAATCATGGGGATAATTATTCCAATTTTAAAGGTTTAAAATTAGAAAATGCACACTTAAAGTGGAGTGGAACAGATGTGTAAGTATTTTTAAAACAATTAAAATTCTATAATTTTCTCAATTCATATGCAAAAGTGATGTGGTCAATTGAAGAGAAACAAGAGCAAAGATATGGATTCTTTATTATTATTATTTCTTACAGGGCAGTCAATTCATGGGAATATCCTTACGAGGTAATTAAAATATGGTTTATGCAAAGTAGGTTTCATAGTTTTGATTGTCCGAGTCTTATCCCAATATAGGACTGGGAATGGAGGTAGACAAGAAGTAGTGTCGTGGGGTTAATTTGGTAGGAATGGTTGCTCCCAAGTAAGCAAGCACGATGCCAACCTTGTTGATTATCACAGATTGAGTGTCCCCGATTCACTTAACAACAAAGATTTTAACCACGTCTTTCTTTTATCTTCTTATCTCAATCTGGGTAACTTTAATTTAATATGATACCCAATCAATTTTTTTTTTATTTATTTTAAAAAAACCGTATATAATAATAATACACGCTATCCCATTTAAGTTAATACTATACATACCACTCTTCGACCATCAAATTCCTAGCAAGGGCATCGAATCCTAGTGAGAAATATGGTAGCTTCTTGGCCTTGTGGATATGAAAGTTTCGAGTTATTTAAAATGTGGCTGAGAGACTGGCACAATAAAATAATATGAGAAGAAGATAACAGAAAAACTTGGCGTGGGTCCTGAGGTCGAAAATATAAAGGAGGAGAAGCCAAGAAATTGGTGGTTGGCAGATGAAGAAAGCAATAAAAATGAGTCGTGTTACTTGAAAGAGACGCATCATAACCAGTACGTACTGTCCATGGCCGTCTTATCCTAATCCTACCATCTCACCTCAATTCCCAATTTCATATATATAATTACATCGCATATCACACTGAGTTGGAACATTTTCCTTGGATTTCTTCAACTTACTTGTTTTGTCTTTAGAGTTCTAATTTCTATCCACCCCTTGCTATATATAAATGCACCTCAATTTGAATACTTAAATTTTAATAATAATTTATTAAATTTTTATACTTATTAATTTTATAAATAATAAATTCAATTTCATACTATTTCTAAAAAAATTAAAATGCGTGATATTCAATAAAAATTAAAAAAAAAAATTCATTAAAATTGACAAGAAAATCAACATGGCTTGCTTTTAATTTCTACCAGTTTTATTGTGCATGTGTAACACATGTATTTATAAGAACAATTCAAATGCTATATTAACAGGATTAAGTGTCACGTATTTTAATTTTTTAAAATACAGTGTAATTTTTTTGTATTTATTATTTGCAAAATTAATAAGTATCGGTGTTTAGTATGTCATTATTAAAATTTAAATACTCAAATGAATTATAAAGTTAAATTTCGATTATGTATATTAAGTCGCCCATCTATTTATGTACGTTCATGCTCGCCACAAGCCAAACTATGGCTGACTTTGATAACATAATTTGTAAATTCATATTTTATGGAAGGGAGTTGGGGAAAAGTGGGCAGAATGAGGCAATGGTACGTATCTTGGTCAATGTTGCCTTTACTCTTGTTGAATACTTCACCTAAAATCAAATAAAATTAAGCCTTAATCTCTAGTTTTAGGGGTTAGGCAACATTTTATTTTGAATAAATGGCACTGAAAACTAGGTGCATATTATGGAATCCCTTTGGATCCATGTATTTGGGGTTAATTATTACTAAGTCTTGGTGCCAATGAACATTAAGTTGCTAAAGATTCAAGGAATCATATCATTTACAAGAAATCTAGTTCGGTAAGTCAAGCATTGTACATTTTTTAAACAATACAGAGCTTAAAGGCCATAGGATATACCTTTAAATTATGCCATCCATTGCATATCCCATGCTCTTCATCAAAGATGTCACCGCACTCTTTGCTCATCCTCACGTGGTGGCACGTGCATAATATTATTCATACCTACATTAACCATACATTTAACCTTTATTATTCTTATTTTAATTGATACATGGAAGTATACATTAATTGATAACTTTATTTGGCAAGCCTTAATTTAAATGTTTTTATTATTATTATTATTTTACAGAATGTAGTGATTAATAAGCTAGAACAATTGAATATTTGACATTACAAATTCGAGATTCTGAAGCCTAAAAGCTAATAATAGAGGATTCAAGTTTAAACCATTGACTTTAACTAACTAATATTACCAATTAATTAACACATAAACTCCATTTAAACCAATACTCCTTCAATTTCTCTTTTAAGTGTCTATTTTAAATGTTTTTTTTATTCACTTTAAAATTCAAAAGAGAATCATTATATATTTTCCATTTTACTTTTGTTTTATTAAGAGAATCAAAGCAAAAACAAACTAATAGCATGAATAAAACTAGCTCCCTGCATAAAAAAAGAAGCAATGACTTGCCAAATGAAGCAACAATCTTGATCAAAAGCCAGGTTAGGTAATCCATCAATCAACGAGTTAATTAGCTTCACGCTAGAAATGAACAAAATGAATTGACCAATCATAGGAAATAAGCAGGCGAATACGATGGAAGATATTCATATGTTTTGGCATTTTCAATATATTTATTTTTTTTTTGTTAATTAATAAATATAAATATGAAATATTTTTAATTTCTTTTATAAATACATTTTGTGTGATTTTTTTTTTTTATAAAAAAAGAGTACTTAAGGAGTAAGAGATTATCATATTCGAAGATAAACAATGGTATTAAGCAACCGCCCACAATCAGGCCGAAAAAGCTTTTAAGCCACGCTTCTATTGCCATATGGAGCTCTGTCGTTGAGAGAGAGAAAAGAAACGGCCGTCGCCCACTGGCTAACAAAAAAAAAAAAGAAATTAAAATCTTAAAAAGTACAAATTCTTACACAAACGCCAAACATACCCAACCACAACCCTTAACTGTTTACTTAATTATTTCTGTATATATATACTTGTTACCTACCTTAACAGACTCAACATCCCAAATTCCCAAAACCAAACCATTCTTCAAAGTTTCAATCTTTGAGCTCTTCGCCGTATACCCATTTCTCCAAACTCCAAAAATGGACTGGACCCGAGGCCAAAGCATTGGCCGGGGCTCTACAGCCACCGTCTCAATTGCCACCGTCAACAATTCCGGCCAGGTTTTTGCGGTTAAGTCAGCTGAGTTATGGCAATCAGAGTTATTACAGAAGGAGCAAATGATTCTTTCCAAATTAAGCTGCCCCCAGATAGTAGCTTATAAAGGATATGAAGTTACACAAGAAAATGGTAAGCTTTTGTACAATATTTTCTTGGAATATGCAGCTGGTGGCTCAATTACCGATGCGATTCGCCGCCGTGGAGGGTGGCTTCATGAGGCCACTATCAGATCATTCACTAGAGAAATTCTGATGGGGTTAGAGCATCTTCATTCTAAGGGAATCGTCCATTGTGACATAAAGGGTCAGAATATTTTGGTCACAAGTGATGGGGCTAAAATTGCTGACTTGGGCTGTGCTAAGTTGGTGTCTGATTGGCCGGAGAAGAAAGCTCCGGTAGCCGGTACACCGTTGTTCATGGCACCAGAGGTGGCGCGTGGAGAACACCAGGGATTCCCTGCAGATATATGGGCAATGGGGTGTACAATTGTGGAGATGGCTACAGGGAAAGCCCCATGGACCAACATTTCAGACCCTGTTTCTGCCCTTTACCATATTGGGTTTTCAGGTAATGTGCCAGATATTCCAAGCTTGATGTCAAAGCAAGGTAGAGACTTTTTGAGCAAGTGTTTGATAAAGGACCCCAGAGAAAGATGGTCAGCTAGTGAACTACTAAAACATGATTTTATTACACAAAAGGATTTGAATACTATTAGTTGCAATTTGGATACTCCAACAAGTGTATTGGATCATCAAGGAGTATGGGAATGGGACTCAAGTGAAGAGTTAAATGACCTCAACACTTTTTCTTCTCATTCTCCATTACAAAGAATCAAACAATTGGCCCAATGCACATATAGTTATTTGCCTAATTTGGAGTCAAATGGCTCTTGGATGACAGTAAGAGGCAGAGATATCTCCCTGGATTTTGAGTTGGTACTTGGCAATCAAGGCGTGGGTAAAGATAAGTCTGGCTTGTTTAGTGGGGAATATAGTGTTGTTAAAACTTTTCCTAATGAGCCTACAAACGTTGGTGGGATTAGGACAGTTAACACTCCAATTACTGGTGGCTGTCGTACTCTGTATAAAATATTATTGATACCTTTCCCATCTGTAAAATATAATTTATGTATTATTTCCAATTACCAGAATGAAATATTGAGCATCCTATTGCTTTTTTTACATTATGTTGTTTACTAAGAAAATATAATTGAGCGTCAACCTCTAAAACTAGTTTATGGAGCGAAACTATTCTAAAAAGCATTGTTGTTCTATATTTAGGATGATGTTTGTGGGTATGTTGTGCTTGGGCTTATTCACATACCAGTCCTGCAAATTTCATCAAACATGTAAAATAGGATTAAAGTTGGACCTTAATTCTACCTTTGATCCCACGGGTGAGGTGGACTTATCCGTCATGAGAAGGTATGATCGGATAGGTGAATGATACGATCTCATATTAGAATAGTTGAAGGTGTACTTTTGTATCTTAATTTCTTGTGAAAAAACTAATGTTGCCCTTAAATTTTCGAAAGGATCAATGTTGCCATAACATAGTAAAATTAAGTCGAATTAGTCCATGTTTAAACTATCTATTCCTTGAAATTTTAATAGATGGAACAAAAATTTAACCAATCATGTATTATATGATTTGAAATCCATGTGAATATTTAAATAAGGGCTAATTTGAATTAATCTTGTGACCTTCGATGCAAATTTGAGTCATTTAAGAGTTTAGAAAGAACATTAATATATTTTGTTACCCTTCAATTCCACTGTATGTGACTTTTTTGAGTAAAATCTAAATTACATTTATATGTCACTTTTAGACTTCTAATTAAATTTATTTATTTTTTCAATTTAATTTTTTCAATAAAAATTGACTTATTTAGAAGTAATTATATTTAAGTTTATTTATTAAATTATTCAATTTTATTTAAAATTTAAATATAATTAATAGTTTCTTAATACTAGTTAAAACAACAAAAACAACTCATATAATGGAATGAAATGAATGGTTTAGAAATTTTTTATCTAAACCGAATTCATGAAATTACGTATCAACTAGATTAATGGCAAGCTGTCACGTACAACAAAAAAACAATAATACAATGCAAATGTAGATTTTTTTTAATTAATTTTTTTTTAATATTTACCATTAATTTTAACAATTTAATGGATTTAAACAAAAATAACTCAATATAAAATTAAGAGCAGATGCGATTGATCTCCTACCCCAATTTGTTTTTCAAAAAATTTATATTTAAATTCGCACTATAATACTCTAAAATTCCTCCATTTGACAAGTTTTAACCTCCTTCAATGATTTATTCTTCACCATTGTTGACTAACTATGAACAAGCAAATGCCGCACATCACAAGGGGGCATATCTGTTGAAGAGAAGGACATTGTGCGCGTCGTACAATGGGGAAAGATATGGACTGAAGGCTTGGATTTGAATGAAATTAAGGGGTGTGATTGGGCCTGCACAATAAAATTTGTGGATTAGAGGTTCAACCAATCAAAAATTCATAAAGTTAAGGCCTAGGTGGATCATTAAAATATGTACAATAAGTAACGCTTCGTATCATAAGTATGAGTGGGAAAATATGATGATTCCATTAATGCAAAATTAAATTAAATTATCAAAGTTGCCTCTCCTTTGATGTCATCCACTCTATCCATATCTCTCCATTCATCACTTTGCATTTTGACTTTTACATTTAGGCCCACATTCTTCGTTTCCATTACCTAATACCTAACTCATAACTATTGGTCTCTTCATGTATAACTTACACATTCTTTTTTTTTTTTTTCTTTAACTAATATTATTATTAATTTAGGTGCTTATTTTCCACCTAATTTATACTTGGAACTCATTCGTACCTATGCACTTTATTAGAAACGTATATTCAGATTTAATGCGAAATTCTAAATGTTAAAGAAATTTAACTTTAATTATGAGAGGTAAACAATAGCTTTTCTTTATTAAATCCATGCCTGCCTCACACACCGCACAATGGCTTTTCCAGTTTAGTCTTTCTTTAAATACTTGATTGGCAATAAAAATCCTTTCTTTGAGTCTTAGCTTTGTTCTCCGTATTGTGGTAATATTTTACAGTATAAGGATAATAGTACTCCGTAAATTTCATAATATCTGTTATTTTTATTATTTTTATCGGGATCAAGTAGTATTAATTAGATTTCAATTCAATATAAAATTGAGTAATTCAATATAAAATTTAAATCTAATTGGTCAATTTAAATTGCTCTGTAAATTTAAAAGTGACAGATAAATGTAATTTAAATTTTAATCAAAATCGACAAATATTATGGAACCAAAAAAATAATATTTTTGGCAAAATTAATTGATTTTTAAAAAAAATAATAAATAGAGCGCATGAGATCTACAAATAGTATTAGAGTAGATATCACATATTCGATTTCCAATGGATGCAATTGCTGAGAGAGATTGTTGGCTGGAGTGTGGCAACAATTATCTCATCTGGGGATAGAAGCCTAGGCGAGGGAATGCCATGGTTGAATGCAGTTTAAGAATAATGGTTGGAATGCATTAAGAAATACAGTAGTTTAAAAAAAAAAAAAGATATTTATCTGAGAAAATGACACAGTAATATGTACCGTATTGGTAATCAACTCAAAATCTACATCGAAACTGCGGTGTTAGAAGTTAGAGGGGCTGACTAAAAACTTATCAAGTGTTTTTTATAAGGGGCTGACTAAAAGTTTATGAAGTTATTTTTGTAACCTTGCAAGCATTATGCAACTTGTGATTAATTATGAAAAATTAATTTAATACTCTGAATGAGACACCAGCATAACTAGATGTTGGCACTAATTAACTTTTTCTATTAACATAAATGGTATGTACTACATCATGAATTTATTGCAATTAAAGTAAAAAATGCAGCTAATCATCTACTATATAATGCTCAAAGCATCCAAGTGCAATCACATCCATAGTTTGTACTAATGGAAGAAATGGCCTCTAATAAGCCACATAATGATCATATAATAATCGAAGTTTCAATTCTCACCAAGCCATCAAAATCTTCTATCTTAACTAGGCTCCATGCAGGATATTTCCAAATTAGCCTCTCTCTCAGCAGCCAAGCTTTGCTATGGAAAATCCTCATCATCATAACCGAGTCTAACAACAATTCACATGGATTTTTCTTGCCTAGACCACACATATTTCACAGACTCCTCAACACTTCTTTTCTCATTCTATGGTGGCTTGCACTTGTATCACAAGTCTTCCTTTCCCTTGTCTACATCCTTAAATGTTTCTTCCACTTCGACATGGTGAAGGCTGAGTTCTTGCACTATATAGGTGTTAACATCCTTTATGCTCCTTGGATATCATGGCTTATCTTGCTTCAAGCCTCTCCTATAGTTGTTTCCACAAAATTTACATATCTTGTTCTTTGTGGTTTCTTTGCTATACCTATTCTGATACTTGATATAAAGCTATACGGACAGTGGATCACCACAGAGAGAAGGTTCCTTTCTGTTCTTGCCAATCCAACAAGCCAGTTATCGGTTATAGCAAATCTAATTGTGGCAAGAGTAACTGCAGAGACAGAACATAAAGAACTTGCGATCTGCATGTTCTCACTTGGGATGATGCATTATTTAGTACTTTTCATTACTCTTTATCAGCGATTATCCTGTTCGAATAGCTTTCCATCATTCATGAGGCCTGCATTTTTCCTCTTCTTTGCTGCACCAAGCATGGGAAGTTCAGCTTGGAATTCCATCTCAGGAAATTTCGGTACCTCCTCCAAGATGTTGCTCTTTCTCTCTTTGTTCCTCTTCCTCTCTCTGGTGACTAATTTGCATAATAGCTAAATTTAAACTATGGCAATATCAGTATATATTGGTTTGCTGATAATCGTATGTGACAGGCTTGCAGGCCAGCTCTTTTCAGGAAATCTGCAAGGAAATTCAATGTTGCTTGGTGGTCTTACTCTTTCCCATTAACGTTCCTGTCTCTTGCCTCGGTTGAATATGCGAAAGAGGTCAAAGGTTATGTAGCCTGCAAACTGATGCTTGTTTTAATCGCAATCTCATTTTTGGTTTTACTTTGGTTGATGCTACTCACTGCTCTCAATTTAGATGGCTTTCTACATGAAAATGATCCGGTGCTTCGTCTTGTCAATAATTCAAGATCAGGGACTAAATCTCTGCCATGCCATAGTTAAATGTAAATATAAGTTATCCTTCATAACTTTCTGTTATCTTGAAGTTGTTCAGAAATGGAGGATTGTGAAGATCTTTAGTGCAATTCTTACTACGCAGGAATTAAATATATACCTGCAGTGGTGGAATATAGTCAAATCAACCTTCAGGTCTTACATGCCACTAGTTCTGTTATATAAGTCTAAAGTTTCACTTTATATAGTTACAGCGTCCAACTGTTCATCCAGACAAAATTGATCCATTCTATTCGGCATTAAGTCTACTTGAATTTGCAACAGAAAATCAAAAATCTAGTTTTCTTTTCGTTTCTCCTGAATTTGCATTCGTTACAAGAATGCATCGATCAGAATTGAATCATATCAGCAAACCCACAATGAAAATTTTAAAAATTAAGAAAAAAACCGAGTTAAGTCTTTTTAGAAAGGTGCTTTGGTTATTTATAAAGTCTTCTTGCTACCAGACCGTGATAATCTTGAGTCCAAGGATTGCAACTGGTTCTTTAGGTTTTGATTCTCTTCAAGCAAGCGATCATACTCGAGAAGGAATCCTTCAGATTGCTTCCTTAGAGCCAGTGCACTGGTTTCTGAAGCATGCGCTTCTTTAGTCTTCAGTTGAATTTCTGATTCAAGCTGCTTCATTTTTGCTCTCAATGTGGTCAGCTCATCTTCTACGGCTTTCTTCTCCTCAACTTTTCCTTCTTCAACTGCTCGACCTTGTTTCTTTGCAGCTTCCATGCTCTTTCTCCGGATTCTGAGTTCTCTAATAAAATGATGTAGTCTGTCAATCATCAGCGCAAGAAAAAGAGAGGATCCTGCAGGTAGATTACATTCATACGTGTCCAATCATAAAACAGGGAATATAATTTCAAAGAATAGACAGTATCAGAAAGTTTGAAGAATAAGGGAAATACAAGGACTCTTGGATCCAGACATAATATAGCATGCTGTCAAATACGGTTTTCCTTATTCAAAGAGTTTTATTGTGAATGACAGAGAAATAAAAGAAAACAATAACAGTGCAGCAAGGAATTCAATTTGAGGAAATAGTCAGAAGTTGTACGCAGCTAAAACAACATTGTGAATGATGTTTTTCTCCATCACTTTTATATCCACTTGGTGAAGGAGAAAGCAAAAGAAACTGATGAGACATATATGTTTCAAATATTGCGAGACTATAACAGAACACAAGCCAAACTAAAAACAGACCTTGCACGTCACGAATTAAACAAATTATCGTCCACACCTGATTTACTCTTCTTCATTTCATAGTCTTAATCAAATGAATAAGAGCAAACAGGACAGATAATAAAGGCAGGACCCCAGTACAGACTCCAGTACTCATAAGAAATCTCTAGTCCCAAGCTTCTTTTCACGCGAATACATGATGCTTGTCTGTCTGTTTTGAAGTCGCACCCATGTCTCGAGTGGAGTAAAGTAAGCGATAAGTGTGTGATCAGAAACAGTGGCAACCATCTTTTAGTCCTATAGTTTTATGCAAAGAAAACTAGCAGGATTTGGAAGACACCAACCCCATTCTTCAAAGTCCAAATAGAGTCTTTAATCAGCCAAGACACTGGGTGGCATTTTAAATGAATTTACAGCATTAGACATTTTAAATTAACCATTTAATTGACTAAACTTATCTTGTCATATACCTTTTGCTATGATTTGGGAATTGGGGCTTGATTTGCCCCATTTCAACCACAATCAGAGATTAGAACTATGCTAACTAAACATCTATTTTGTTCAAACACTAAAAAGTTTTGACAAATATATGATGTAATGCAAAAGATAGCACCAAAAGCATAAACAATTATTTTACTCCCATAAGCTAGCTATCCAATCAAAAACCTTCAAGAAAACACCATTTATCATAAAAAGGAAGATGATCACTTAAACAATACCACCATTCAAAAACAATTGAATTACTAGCTATCCATTCAAAAACCTTCAAGAAAACACCATTTATCATAAAAAGGAAGACGATAACTTAAACAATACCACCATTCAAAAACAACTGAATTACTAAGGTCACATTTGGATCTATAAAAGCAATAGTTTAGAAACACTTATCAATGAAACAGTGATTGATACATCAGCATTCAATCTCAGAATTATAAAAATTAAAACTTTGATACCCAATTCGATGAGTTGAACAGATTCACGTTGACCCCACAAAAATTGCAAACTTTAAGAAACATTGAAACATAACTAAACATAAAAACCAAGAATTACCCATGAGAGTGGCCTCAAGAAGGTGCATGGCCATGAGAACCTGGTCCGTTGGATTAACACCACCATCATCGATCGAACGCTTCTGGATCTCAATCATGCTATAAACACTTGCAATCAATAACACAAACACCGTTCCCGCCATTGTCTTCACCACGATTGGGCCGTGGCCTTGCTTGACCCGATCCAGAACCATCAACACCAACTTCCTTAATGGAGTCTTGAAAACAAGCACCACTATCAACGCCATCTCCGAGAAGATCAATGTAAACAAAAGCTGAATCATTTTTCTTTTTTTTCAAAAGCTCAATCTACTGAGTGTAAGAGAGAAATAGACTTAAAAAAGATTTCAAAGATCAAAGCTTTGAGGGGTTTCCGCTATATTTGACTAAAGATCAACGACAAGGGGGACCACCCAGAATTGAAGAAATCAAAGAAACGAGGAGAAGGAGAAGAAAGAAAATTCTTGGCACCACAGTTCTGTTTCCCTGCTTTGAATGTTTGAGTTTAGTATTTGTTAAATGAATCTTTCTTTTCCATGAAATACTGTTTATGTCCTTCTACTTTTTCTTATTTAGTAATTTTGCCCTTTTCTTCTATTTCTCAATCATTGAAGTTGTATTAATTATAATTTAAATAATTAGTCACCAAGTATTTTGCTTAAGAGTAAATTAATTATGGAAATATATATATTAGGGTTCAGAACATGTGATGTACTTGCAAAATCAGTTGATGATGGCGCTACTGATAGTGACAAATACCAGTTTCTTCAATTGCCAACAGTTAGTGTATTCATTTGTTTTCCAAAATAATAAATATTTTGACCAAAAATGGATATTAGAAAAAAATTAGAAAACTACAGTTAATAAATCTACATTTAGCTCCTAATTAATTTGAAAGAAGCTAATGATTTAGACAGTTTTTTAGTTGTGTTCCAAACCAAAGATACATTATAATGTGCAAAAATTAAGAATTATCTGTATAACATTGGTATTTATTATTAATTTAATCATTGAATAAATGCATATTGTTGCTATAGACACTATTCATTTTGCATTATGCAAAATCTGACAAGACATTACTTTGAATTTTTGTTATATGGATTACCAATTAGAGCAATGATTATTATTACTATTATTATTGGATTGAAAGGGATTGTCAATTTGGCCTTTGGCAGATAAATTGAAGCAGCTAATATAAAGTGTAAAAGTAGCAATTACTTGGATTTGAAGTTTCAAAGATGCATCACATATATTTTTATGCAACAACTAATCTCTCATAATTAATTGTTAATTAGGTTTTTGAAGAAATTATTACGTAATTAAAAGTACGTATATATTAATATATTGCTTGAAAAAATTGAGTTACTATATTTAAATTGATACAATAAATGAAACAAAAAATTGAAAGGAAGAAATTATCAGATCACCAATAAGTTTGAATTTCATATCATTTTTAAATTAGTTTACATAATATTCCATAGTAATTTATGATACTATATATATTATTAATTTATAATATGAATTGGAAAGCAACCTCGCCCTTATAATTTGTAGTTGATGGGAACGTCATCAACGTCCATTTAATTCCTCGGGATCCAAACTAACTAAGGATTGATTTGATGGCATTTCCAATTAGTATTTTTTTTTTTTAAAAAAATCTGAATACTAAAAAATATATAATATGGTTGAAAATCGTAAATCATATTATAAAAATGTAATAACAACATTTGTATTTTCAGGAAACTAATAAAATTCACTTTAATCCTTAATTTTTTGGAGCTCAGTGAGGTGATGCAGCCAAGTGTTTCTTTGTTAATAATAATAATAATAATAAGATCCATGATTAAGGCTAAGAAAAGCTAATCACCTTTGTTTGCTATGTTACTTTTCTATCTTCTTTTTATTATAGTTAATTTAAAAGTTAAAAAAAAGTCTAAATTATCTTTCAACTTCAGCTTCCTAAATATGATTAATGTTGGTGATGGGTAACATGCTTTTGCTATCCTCAACATTATGACTTTTTACATCCATCTTTCCCATATATATATATATATATAATTAAGTTTTTATTTTGAAAAGACGATGGGTTGTTACTTGTTGGCATATCCTAAACAATAAATATATATATTTTTTTAATTAACAACTATTACCTCGATATAGATTGAAAATGTCAAACAATTTTACAGACAATTTGACGAATTAACAAAATAGCGTCAACTTTAATAGTGAAGTAAAAATACATACTCAATAAAAAGATGGGTCTGTTGAGCTTCTAAATCACTTGACAACATAAAAATATTTAGTGAATTTTCAGTGAAAACAATCCGACAGTAAAGTAAGAAGAAAATGATTTTAGAGAGAGGTTAAACCATAGAGAAGGATTTCTATGCTAAATCATTTTGACAACTCCAATGCTAAATCTACCTTATGAAAACAGGAAAATTACATCATATATTAACATTATTACCTCACAAATCAAAAGATGAATGGTTTTGGTTTGAGATTAGTACCCATTTTGATCCTTATAAGCACAATTCCATTGTCAAATTCACTAGAAGATAATGTGAAGCAATCGCTGATAAAATTCATGAGAAAGTATCAGGAAATGGCCAGAAATTGGGCTGGAACATGAGCTCAGCCCCTTCGCTAAATGTTTTACCAATATAGCTCTTGATGGCTTCTATTTTACAGGAACTTGATGCAACTCCTCTTTGCATTGTTCATTCTCTTTCAGTCTTGAGCCTGAGCAGGAACAGCATTGCTGGTTCCATACCTGAAGAGATTGGAAATCGTAACAACCTGACACATTTTTAGATGAGGAAGAATTGTTATCCGGTTTGATTCCTGAAACTCTTGGTCAGTTGAATCGGTTGAGAAGGCTTGACATATCAGACAATCAGCATATTGGGGAGATACCAGAATTTAAGTCCTCAAGTTTACTGAATTTCAATGTCTCTAACAACAAATTATTAAGTGGCAAAATTCCTGAGGCCTTAATTAGGCATGTTTCCTGCATGCTTGCCCACCTTCAGCTGCACCAACACCAGTTTCAGATGCTGCAGAGCCTTTGAAAATTACATTTTTACTGTTCTTTTCGCTTTCATTGTTATATCAACTTTGCTCATTAATTAATTCTTGAAAATTATGAATCAGGCTTCTGAATTTTGTGAAGATATCAGTTGTTTATACCTAAATATTTAACATGTATAATGAAACATATTTCCTGGCATTTTTGGTCTTGTGAATGAATAGGCTATCATTTACTCCAAAATTTCTTATATCTAGACCTAGTTCATGCCTTCATGATGTGTGATAACTAGATTCTGGTCACTTGAGAGCTCATCAGATTTATAGTAAAAGAATTTAGACATTCAAGTCAGTGAGAAAATAAAATGATAAAAGAAAATTTTTGAGTGTACCGTAATGATCATGAAAGTTTTTATATAATATCTAATCAGACTATATTAAATGAATCGAACTACTAAAGCTAAATAACCGCTAATAATGGCTGGATATTACTATGTACATAAGTTATCACTTAATTATTAAATTCTTAAATGTGGATAGCACTCAAATAGCTTGGATAATATTTGAACTTGAAGGAATGCAAATATATAGTCCAGTCATCACCATGTAAGAAATATTTACAGCATACAAATATGAGCTATGACAATGAAGAATTTACATTAAGTAATAATAACAAAATTAATTTATGTTAGATTTTATACAATCAGAAGAATTTTACATCTAGCTAGGCTATGCATATTGTTGGTGATTGGAACTCTATATCATTCTAAAAGAGCTTGCTTCCAAACTCCTCAGAAGAAGCTGCAAGATCTTTCAGCTCTGATATGCTTCTTCCAAGCTGTAAAGCCACTTTCAATTGCAGCAATTCTCCATTTTCTCTTCCTTCCACCATTGTTTCACTTACATTAGACTCAATATTCTCTTCCATAAGCTTGAAAAACCCAGCATTGCTCCTATACATCTCGAACACCATCCCTACTTGTCCCCCATGCTCGATTGTATTCACTACGCTTGCTAAGCCACCACATACAACTCCCATTATCACTGCCCATGGATTATTGGCACCTGCAAAGACAGATCCCACACCTCCAAGACCAGTTAATACAGGACCCGAAATCGCCAAAATCTTGTTAAAAATCAATGCTTTTCTACCCAATTTTAAGTAATCTTCTTCATCTTTGTTCTTCAAAACTCCAACAATCTGTCTCATTTCATCTTCCAATTCTTTATCCCATCCATTCCCATCTATCATCCTTGTAAAACCTTTAGCTTGTGTTTGCCTTTCTGGCCACCAGACTGCGGGCTTCACCATTGATGGGAATTTTTCAATCATTTTGCCTAGTAAAGGAAGTGGGTATGCTTTATCTAAAGCCAAGACTCTCTCCATAGCTTCATTAACATCATTAGTGGTAGGATTGCCAATTGACAGAAGAGTTTGAATGTGGCCATGGAGCTGCTTAAACAATCTTGTTGCATTTCTTTGCTCTTCTGCAAGTTGTGATGGTTGGAGAGTGTTCATCATAGCCAAAAGGCCAGTGGCCGAAAGAAAAAGAACTGTTGAAGATAGCTTGAAGGCAGGATTTGTTTCTGCAAATCCACACATGGTAGCAGCTGTTAGAGAAATTAGATTAATGGAGTTTAGAAGAAGATTGTTCCAATTGTCTCTCTGTTCTCCAATGTTCTTGTGCATCTCCACTCTGTCTGATACAGCTTCCATGATAGCATAAAGTTTTGCAATCATTAAAGGATCAGAATTCTTGGAATCTTTTTGTATTTGAGTAGTGGAAATTGTTGGGATTCTGCAGTCACTATTCAAGGTCAGTTGTTCCATTAATCCTCTATTTGAAAGCTTTGGGAAAGAGAGAGGATTTATAGAAGCTTGAATGGTTCTTCTACAACTATTATTGGAAGATGATGAACTTGAAACTGAAGAAAGAAGGATTCTTGAAGCTTGAAGTGTTGCCATATTTATGGCTTCTTTCTATTTAGAGGTATAATAATTCTAATAATACACAAACTGGTTTTAGGCGGTGATGAAATTTGCAGTTGAGAGAATGTGAGAAATATTGAGGAGTAGTGAGTTATAAGAGGGACTTATATATAAGGTGGAGGGCGTTGAAAATATACGAGAAAGAAAAGGTCTAATGGTTGAATAATGGAATTTTGAATTAGACTGTATAAATAAATAATTTTCTGTCTCGGTTTAATCGGTAAAATAAAGACTATTTCTTTTCTTATTTTCAAAATATTTTCTTGAATTTTGTGATGAATAGTAGAGACTCCTTAATTTGACTTTCAGCAAAACCGAGTCAATATTTACTTATCGTACCCAACGCCTTGTACTTACGGGAACATCACTATTTTGTCTTCACCCTCTCTACACTACAAACCACATTTTCTGCTTTATGTTACATCACTTCACTTATAACTCAATGTTAAATTATTAGGATTCTATTGATTTTATAAATTTAATAATATATCATGTTGAGATAAATCGCTATATACCACAGGAATATGAACAAATAAATAGAAAATAAAGAACACAAGATTTAACGAGGTTTGGCAATGTGCCTACGTTCTCGGGAGCAGAGCGGCGGCTATTCTTTTATTAAATCTGAATAATCATAACCTAGGTTACAAAACAATATATTTTATAACCCCTTGGTACAATTACAAAAATACCCTGTACCATACCGCGGGGGCGTTGCCCCCGCACCCCCAACCCACTTAATACGTAGCCCAAACACTAACTACGAAAAACCCCCATCGGATAGATGATGTCGCTCCGCTCCAGCATCTGTCCCTTTGTATATTTATGAGCCATACACAACATATTATATATTAAATTAATTTCTCTTTTCGAAACGGTAATTACAAATCAGTTAGACATTTTTTTGATAATTATATTAATTAATTAAACTTTGGAATTTAAATAACAAAATGAATAAATTCATAACCTCCGAGGTAATTTATTAAGAACTAATTCGATCCGTATCAAAACTAAAGAGATTTCGGTTGGAAATAAAAAAAAAAAAAAAATTGTCAATTATAGGCTAGTTTTCACATTAAATTAATAAAGAAATATATACTTTTAAAATAATAGCTCTTAGTTGTATACTCGCATATCATAAAACATATGCAAGCTTAAATTATAATTGGACGGCATTTTGTTTTCCTTTCAATGACAACTGTAGCATGGATTTATAAAATTAAATTCACGTGCCACGTGATAAATATTAAATAAAACACTAAAATCATAATAAGATTAAAATTTCTGAAAATTAGATTAATCGATGTACTTTATTTGCATATTAGATATAAAGTCTGAAAATTTCTTGTCTGTATTAGATAAATGAGATTATTCAAAAATTAAACTAATAATAAGTTGCCACGTAATATAAACAAAAAGGTTATAAAATATAAATGTGTGTGTGTGTTTTTTGTACCTTTTTTTTCTTAACTTGCCATGAGCTTGTTATATATGAGTAAATAAACTCGATCTAGACAAGAATATATTCTTCCTTGTTATGTCATTTAAAGATTCTCACACTAACATTTTCATTTTCTTATATTGAATTTTAATGTATATATACCAAACAAACCTATTTATAAAGGAAGAATAATTTTAAGATGACGATCATTATTGATTCAATTTTTGAATGAATATGCATGATAGTTTCAAATAAAAATAATATCTTTTGAATAACCATCTTAATTAGTATCTAAATTAAAGTTTAATCTGGATTGATTCAATCCAGCATGAAAATAACAAGATAAAGAGAAATATATCAATTGGATAAACGAAACTAAGTTTGAACAAATTTTCATGTTAGATTATATACAAGAATCAACATACATTAACATTATTAATAAGCAACCAAGAATCATCCGAAAAGCTTGCTAGCAAATTCTTCATTTCTTGAAGAAGAAGAAGAAGCTGCAAGATTCTTCAAATCCGATAAGCTTCTCCCTAACTGTAAAGCAACCTTCAATTCAAGAATTTCTCCATTTTCTCTTCTCTTAACATCTTTTTCATTTACATTTGATTCTATTCTCTCCTCCATAAGTTTAAAGTACCCAGCATTGCTTCTATACATCTCGAAAACCATCCCAACTTGCCCTCCATGTTCCATCGAATTTACAATACTTGCCATTGCACCACCACCAACTCCTATCATCACCATCCATGGATTTCTTCCCACAAAAGCAGACCCTAAAGCACCAATTAAAGTCAACACGGGACCAGCAATGGCTAGCATTTTGTTCAGTTTTAAGGCTACTTCACCTAATCTTAAAAAATCCGCCATGTCTTTCATCTTTAAAACCCTAACAATCTCTCTCATTTCATCTTCTAAATTACTATTCCATCCATTGTTATTCACCTTCATCTCTTGTTTCTGCATCTGCTGCGGCCACCACACTGCAGGTTTAACAGTTGCTGGGAATTTTTCAAGCATAGCACCAAGTAATGGAAGTGGATAAGCTCTATCTAGAGCTAAAACGCTCTCCATAGCCACATTAACATCACTGGTATTAGGGTTTCCAATGGAAATCAGAGTCTGAATTTGGCCATAAAGCTGCTTAAACAATCTTGCCGCATTGCGCTGTTCTTCAGCGAGCTGAGATGGCTGTAAAGTGTTCATAATTGCCAACATACCAGTAGCTGCAAGATAAAGAATTGTTGATGATACCTTGAAGGCGGCGACTCCGCCACCAGCAGCGGTGGCTGCAAGTCCAGACATGGTGGCGGCGGTGAGAGAGATAGTGTTAATTGAAGTTAAAAGAAGGCGATTCCAGTTGTCTCTTTGCTTACCAATATTGTCATGCATCTCCACTCTATCTGCTACTGCCTCCATTATTGCATAAAGCTTGGTAATCGCTGTTGGATCAGAACTACTCTCAGTTCGCAAATGATCCTTATAATTATTAGGTTTTTGCATTTCATATACCCACTGCTTTCGTATAGTTCCTCCTCTAAGGCAGTGGTAGAAAGATTTGGAAGAGAGATAGGAGTAGTGATCATAACGTTTGGTAGGTTTATAGTTGCTTCAGTCTTTCTTCTACAAGAATATGAAGATTGGTTCAAGAAAAGCAACTTGTTTGAAGCTACAACGCTAGCCATAACTCGATATATTTCTTTTTTTTTTTTTGGATATCAAATTAAATTCAATTGCAATACAGAAAAATCAATAGCATTAAGCTAAAATTGGATTTTGATTCGAATTTTAAGTGTGTGAATTGGAATTTGTGCATCGATCTATGTATATATATATAATGAAACTAAATGTTGAAAGTCACAAATTTGAACAAGCACAGGCCTGAAATTTTGGACCATTTCTTTAATTATGAGCAGCTTTATTTTTAAATCATTTGTCAAAAGATTTGGAGAATTATTCTCAAGAACTGAGCTTTCAGATTCCCTACTTTGACTTCCAATTTGCATGAAACAGTTATATAATTGAAATAGCCAATTAACAAGAACCCAAAAGTTATTTTCTCTATACACACACACATACTAATTGTTAATTAATTTAATATTACATATATGCCATTAAAAAAACAAATATACCAATTAGTAATGAGAATATTTTGCTCCATTAAAAAACAAATTGAAAATTGATGATACTTCCAAAATTCCGGCACCGGAGAACTGGAAATGCCACCTGAAATACAGAACAACGACGGGTTTCCGTTTCTAGGACACTCCGACGATCAAGTTAGATAGCTTTCTCTTAAGAGTCAAATTTTATCAAAAACACAGAGAATCCCCTCTGAAGGGATGGGACATACCTTTTTATAGCTCCCCCTCTTCTTTATGACCGTTGTACTCTTAATTAGTCTTTATTATGTAACGGTTGTCCTTATAATGTGCTTTTATTGAGTAACGGACGTCATTATGATAGTTCTTTAAAGGGCCAACGGCTAATCTGATAATGTTGCCGAGCTACTCCTTATTTCCGAACTTACAAGAAACTGAGCATTCCTATGAGAATCGGGCCTTGATCCTCAAAACTATTCGAACTCCAGTTGGGTGGTCAGTAATCCCGATAACCGAACTATAGCCCGGTTATCATAAGTCCCCCCTGCCGGGTATGACATTCATGTTATCTCGAGCAAGCTGCCAGTCGATATTCCAGAATAACCACAAGGCGCGTGAAGCGCGAAAAACGGGAAAAGACGCTTCGTGCAGCGGGAAATTACAGCCAAATGTCAGCATGCCATCATTGTGACGCTTCGATGCTCGCGCTTGCTTTAATGACGTCTGACACTGCCTCTTATTCACTGCCATCTGTCCTGTGTTCATTGATCCGTTTGTCCTATAAATGGTCTTCAGTTTTTTAGGGATTGTGCTCTTTGTTCTTTTTGGATTTCTTCATTTCCTCTCGCCTTCCTCTCCCTTTTTCTCAATATTCCTTTCTGCTGCTCTCGACTTGCCGCTGCAATCATCCTCGAAATATCCAGGTTTGTCTCCTTCCTTCCTTGTTCACTATGAGCGCATCTGAGAGTTCTTCTGAGAGATTAAGGGTAGAAGAGGGTTTAGTTGCCCAAAGTTCCTCCGATTCTCTTGGCCCCATCCACCAGCCAACGGTTGAGAAGAAAGAACCACGCAAATTTCCCAGGGTAGGAAGCATAAGCTCTAGTTTGAAGTCCAGTGAAATGACGCAATTGCAAGAGAGGCTCGGGATTCCCACTGAATATGAAATTCATGCTGCCAGTTCTTCTCTCAGGGCTAATGCGAACTTTCAAGGGAAGAAGAAGATTGTTGTGTACGAGGCTGACTTCGAGGCAGGGATGAACCTTCCTTTGACCAGCTTCGAATTAGAGGTACTGAATTATTATGACATGACCATCGGTCAGCTTCACCCTAATGCATGGCGTACTCTTTCTGCTTTACAAATATGGTCTGCTGAGAATGACATAAATCTTTCCCTGAGATTATTCCGAGCAACCCATAATGTTGGGCTCCGAGCTAATGGAGAAGACCACAACTACATCCAGTCCCGTGCTGGTTATGGTGTGTTTGTAGGGAATCCTGAGTCATTGAAGAAATGGAAAGATCGGTTTTTTGTGATAGAGAGTGACAAAGATTTCCCCTTCCGAACTCAATGGGGCCGATTTGTCAACCGGAATGACAACCTTTTACTGCTCAACGAAGACGAGGAACAAACTTTGGCTCGGTGGAGGGAGTTGGCCAGGGAGAAAATTGATATTAATCTGCAGCTTCAGTGTGGCATACCACCAATACCTCAAAAACCTATCCTCAAAAGAAAAGGTAATCTTGTATTTCTGTTACTTGGTTGCTGATTCGTTTCTTATTGTTTGCTTTTCTGCAGCTATGAAGAGTACAAACCCAAGCGTGGCTGATCTTGTCCGTGCCAAGAAGAAACAAAAAATTGTGAGTGCTGGACCCCCCAAGTCCCTTCCGAGTATGGGCTCGGTTCCAAACGAAGGCGCTACTACTGAATCCGCACCGCCATTCCGGGCCAGTGAAGAAGTTCCTCCGTTTACCCCAAGCTTGAGGGATCCTACTGGGAGTCCTGTGTCTATGGCACCACCTTTATCGCCAATAAATGTCCCTAGCACTTCCCCTCCCTCTACATCTACTGGGCCTCCTAATCCAGAACCCGAGGGCTCCCGAGTGCCGGATCCGAAATCGGCAATTGAAGAGCTGAGGGCTCTGTCAGATAATGCTCGCCAGTACTGGCAGCGACAAGGAAGAGCTTGGTCGAAGGATAATCCGGATTTCAACACCTTTGCTCATCTGATGTCGTGCGTCCCTGCCGAGACGGCCCCCCTACTTCATCTTGGTGCTGACCAACTGAGCAACGTGATGAAGAGACATGAAGTAGAGGTAAAACATAAAACATGTAATTTTAACTTTACAATACCGAGAGCTAATTTGCCGCTTGCTTTTCACAGGGTAGCATGATAATGGGTGCTGCTATCGGCAAAATGAATGCCTTGATAAGTCTACGCAACAAGGCAGAGAGGGAAGTTACTTGGATGAAGCAAGAGCTCGGCTCAATGAAGGCCAAGCTTGACACTGCTGAGAACCAAGCGAAAGAGTCAGAACTGAAAGTGCTCGCTCAATCCAAGGAAATCCTCGAAGCCCGTAGTAAGGCTGTTACAACTGAAGAGCTTCTAAATCAAGAGAGAGAGAAGCGTAGCGCAGCCGAGGCTAGCTTATCCGAGGTTCAGCATGCTCGAGAATCCTGGCTTAAAGAAAAAACTGAGCTAGAGCAGAAATGTGCTGACCTTGAGTACCGGGCAGCAGACATGGCCGCTGACAAATGTATTGCTTTTGGGGGTAAACTGGTCCAGTCAGTGATGGATCGATTTCCGAATATGGATTGGTCCTGGCTGGACGAAGTTTACCCCGATGATTAAAGATCCGAATTTTGTAACTTTTCTATCATATATGAAACATGTTTGAAAATGTATTATATGTACGAGGCTTTTGCTCGGTAAACAGAGCTTGCTTTTTAATAATGTAGCTGTACCCAGCTTAGAAAAATACATATGCTTGTGGCAGTCATGCCTAAAATGATCTTTATAATGAAACAAATATTCTTGGCTATGATGCCGTACTTCAACTACTGAAAATATCTTTTGAGATTTGATACATTCCAAGAGTGAGGAAGCAGTTTTCCTGAGAGGCTTTTAAGCCTGTAGGCATTACCATGAACTTCATGAACAATGTAGGGACCTTCCCAATTCGGGCTTAATTTTCTGACCCCTACCAGTGTCTGAGTTTCAACAACTTTTTTAAGCACTAATTGCCCGGGCTGAAAAGATCGAGGCTTTAAATGACGATCATGGTAAGAAGACATCTTATGTTTATAGATTGCTGATTGTATTTGGGCAGACTCTCGGATTTCTTCAGACCGATCCAGGTGGTATAAAAGAGAGGCCTCATTTTCAATAGCATCATATGAAGAAGTTCGAATGCTAGGTAGTCCGATCTCACATGGAATGACAGCCTCCGTCCCATATGTTAATGAAAAAGGAGTATGCCCAGTAGCCACTCGGGGAGATGTTCGATAAGCCCAGAGTACATAAGGGAGCTCGTCTACCCAAAGACCTTTGGCATCATTCAGTCTTTTTTTCAAGCCAGCTAGGAGAGTTCGATTTGTGACTTCGGTCATTCCATTAGACTGTGGATGATACACTGAGGTAAAGCATAACTGTATATTGAGTTCTGTGCAATACCCTTTGAAGGAGGCGCAATCGAACTGTCTACCGTTGTCCGATATTATGGTGTGCGGAATTCCAAACCTTGTTACTATAGCCTTCTGTACAAATTTAATGATATTTGCTGGAGTGATTGTAGCCAGGGGCTCGGCCTCCACCCACTTTGTGAAATGATCAATTGCCACCACTAGGAACTTCCGCTGCCCAGTAGCTAGTGGAAAGGGTCCCAGGATATCAATTCCCCACTGTGCAAATGGCCAGGGGCTGTGAATGGGTACCTGTGGAGCTGCTCGACGATGCATCAAGTTACCGAACTTCTGGCATTTGTCGCACTTCTGTACTAGATCTCTAGCATCTTTCTCCATCGTGGGCCAATAGTAGCCTTGTAATAAAGCTTTTCGAGCAATTGTTTGTGCACCTTCATGAGCCCCACAAATGCCTTCATGAATTTCTCTAAGCACATAATTACCTTCTTCCGTACTTAAACATAGACTCCACGGGTGTGAAAACGACCGCCTGTATAGCTTATCCTCTAGAATAGCATACATACTAGACCTTCTTACCGTCTTCCGAGCCTCAACCGTATCCTCTGGTAAGGATCCCGAGGCTAGATATTGATATATCGGTAGGCGCCATCCCTCCAGTGGCTCATTCAACTGTACTTTGTATGTTTCATACGCTGGGCATGTTATTATGGTTGATATGACGTCTTCTAATGTCATCTTCTCCCTACTGGAAGCCTGCTTAGCTAAGGCATCTGCCCCTTGATTTTCAGCTCGAGGAATCTGCTCTATCGACCATGCACATCCCCTTGTCTCCAATTGAGATAGCAGCAGGGCAACCAGCTCCTTGTACCGAACCATATTGCTTTCTTTAGCCTCGAATCTACCCAGTGACTGACTTACCACCAACTGTGAATCAGAAAAGACGACCAAGAAATCTGGCCTAACCTCCAAAGCGAGTTGTAACCCATAGCAGAGAGCTTCATACTCAGCTACATTGTTAGAAGCTAGGAACGCTATGTGTGCCATTCCCCTAATGTGAATCTTCTCTGGCCCTTGTAGCACTATTCCGACCCCTGCCCCCTCTGCCGAGGATGCTCCATCAACAAATAACTTCCATCGTCTGGCAACCGGCTCTGGAGGAGGGGCATGAAGCTCAGCCACAAAATCTGCCAGGACTTGGGCTTTCATAGCTGGACGAGATTCATACCTTACATCCAATTCTCCTAACCGAGCTGCCCACTCTGTAATTCGACCGGAGGCCTCCGGCCTTTGGAGTATCTTTCGCAAATTAGTATTAGTTCGGACCACCACCGTATGTGCCTGAAAATAGGGCCGCAACTTAATCGCTGTGACAATTAATGCAAACGCCAACTGTTCCAAGATCGGATAATTAAGTTCAGCTCCCCTTAATACCTTGCTGACATAGTAAATGGGGAATTGCTGGGTGTATTCTTCCCTGATGAGAACTGATCCCACCGCTCCAGGGTTAACTGCCAGGTATAAGTAGAGGACTTCGCCAGGTTGCGGTCTACTTAGTAATGGTGGTGTGCAGAGGAACTGCTTGAGTTCCCCAAAAGCCTGCTGGCAATCCGAGCCCCATTCGAATTTTTTCAAATTCTTGAGCGCCTTGTAGAAGGGAAGACAACGCTTAGCCGAACAGGAAATAAACCTTCCCAAGGCTGTCACCTTGCCATTGAGCTTCTGTACGTCTCTAATGGATTTTGGTGGCTCCATCTGCAAAATGGCTTGTATCTTGGCGGGGTTGGCCTCGATGCCTCTTTTCGAAATCATGAATCCCAAAAACTTTCCAGATTGTACCCCAAAAGCACACTTCTCCGGATTCAGCTTTAACCCGAACTGCCGAAGGGTTTTGAAGGTTTCTTCAAGCTCGGTTGGAAGCTCTCTAGAGGACTTTCCTTTGACGATCATATCATCTACATACACCTCCATGTTTCTTCCGAGCTGAGTAGCAAACAACTTGTTCATAAGCCTCTGATATGTGGCACCGGCATTCTTTAATCCGAACGGCATCACTCGGTAGCAATATGTGGCTTGGTGTGTAATGAATGCCGTTTTTTCCTCATCTTCTGGGTTCATTGGTATCTGGTGGTATCCTGAAGAAGCATCCAGGAAAGCATATTCCTCAAATCCTGCTGTTGAATCCACCAAGAGGTCGATGTTTGGTAAAGGATAACTGTCCTTAGGACAAGCTTTGTTTAAATCCGTGAAATCTACACACATCCGCCACTTACCATTAGCCTTCTTCACTAAAACGACGTTGGACAACCAGTCCGGATACAAAACTTCCCGGATGAATCGATTACCGAGCAATATCTCCGTTTCTCGAGTCATTGCTAATTGTCTCTCCGGGGCATGGTTCCGTTTCTTCTGCTTGACTGGCTGGACACTTGGCTTGATATTCAAGGAGTGACACATAACATCTGCGGAGATGCCCTTGATATCCGATGGTTGCCAAGCGAACACGTCTACATACTCCTGCAGGATAGTAATAAGTGCCCGTAATTCTTCTCCTGCCTTGCTTGCCCCAACCTTCACCCTACACCCCGGAACTATCTCGACTTCCACCAATGAATCTACTGGCTCCGCTTTCCTCTCTTCTTCCACAGAAACATCCAGAGAATCCAATGGCAGGGCTTGATTGGCATCCTTCAACATTGTAACATATGTTTCCCGAGCAGCTCTCTGACTGCCCCTCAGCACTGCTACTCCTTTAGGCGTAGGCACCTTGAGTAACAACTTTCTCATAGATATGTATGCATCCACCCCCACCAATAATGGTCGTCCAAAGATGACGTTATACGCCAATGGTATATCGACAATCATGAAACAGCTGCTGCAAGTATGTGTTATTTCATCATCTCCGAGCTCCAAGGACAATTTGGCCGAGCCTTCTACCTTAACTGGCTGGCCTGATATCCCGATGAGGGGGGCGGACACTGCCTCCAAGATGTTATCAGACATCTTCAAAGCCTTGAACGCTTGGAGAGTTATAAGGTTGACCGCACTACCCGTATCCACAAGAATACGCTGAACTAAGTAGTTCTGGATTAGTGCTTCCACCACCAACGAATCTGTGTGTGGTTGCTTCACATGTCCATCCTCTGAGTTAGAAAATTTCACCTCATATCCTGCTGGAGGTGACCTGGAACCCACAGAGAATACCTCCCTCGCTTTCCTCTTTCGGGAATCATCAAAGATGTCATAATGCTTCCCTCCTGCAATGACATGTATAACCCCAACTGGGGCTTTTCTGCTAGTGCTTGCTCGGTTATCCTGACGTCGAGGAGATCGGGATCTGTCTCTAGCTCGCCCTTCCTTGACAAATTGTGTGAGCTTTCCTTTTCTGAGCAGGAACTCTATTTCCCTTTTGAGCTGGTTACAATCGTTCGTCTCATGGCCTTTGTCCCTGTGAAATGCACAATAAAGGTCCTGATTACGCCCAGAACCTTCCCTCATGGGTCTAGGCCAGTTGACCCTGTCATGCTCTTTCATCCATTTCAGTATTTGTGCCCTGGAAGCATTCAGGGGCGTCCATTTGTCTTCTCGCTGCTCTGTCGGTTTTGATGAAACCACATAAGCCCGATATGAACTTCCTGGACCACGACTCCGTGCTTCACTTCTCCCTGAGTTCCGATCAACTGTCGATCTATGCAGATCTCGGCTCGTATCATCATACAACGAACTATTTCGAAGACGCCGAGCTTCATCCATCCGAATATATTTGTGAGCTCGTGACATCAGCTCTGTGAAATCTCCTGGGGGTTTTTTGCTGAGTGAATCACTGAAGTCCTGGCATCGGGTATTTCGTATGAGTGCGTTATTAGCGACTTCTAGGTTTAAGTCCTGAATGTCCATCGCAACCGAGTTAAATCTCTCCACATAAGCTCGCAAAGTTTCTCCCTTGTCTTGCCGTACCAAGTTAAGATCTGCCGACACCTTTGTTGGTCTGATGGCAGCCACAAATTTAGCAATGAACATATCACTGAATTGGGTGAAACTTGCAATAGAATGCTCGGGCAAATTTCTGAACCAGATTTGGGCTGACTCTATCAATGTTTGAGGAAAAACTTTGCACATCGCTGCGTCATCCGTGGTATGAACGAGCATCGTGTGGTGAAATTGGTCAAGGTGGGCCCTGGGATCAGCGCTACCATTATATCTTGGCAGGCTCGGCAATCGTATATTCGGAAACGGGGCCGACAGGATTTCTCTGGACAAAGGCGAGCGAAAATTGCTCTGATACTGGAGTGTATTCCTGTTTTGGTATTTCTGCATCCGCTCCTCGAATAGCTTCTCAAACTGCTCAGTCGTTAGCGTGACTGTGGAGCCTGGGACCAGAGGGGGTATAACAACAGGCTGGGCCGGCATCAAAGCTTGAGAAACAAAGGGAATAGGTTCTGTAGGAGGTTGGATGGGCGGGGCCTGTGCTGCCATGGCAGTTATCGTTGCCAGAAAAGCTTGGGCCGCTTGTGGGGTTAAATTTGGAATAATTGGTTGGGGGGGGGATTGTTGAGGCTGGATTGGATGGCCAAATAGCTGATCAGGAGTTTGGTGGTTTTGGATTAATGGCTGTTGGGTTTGTGAAGGCAAAGCTTGAGTTTGGTCATTGGGGGCTGTTGCAGTGTTTAAATCAGGGAAGAGATCCATTTGAGAATCTATTTGTTCAATCCACGCTCACCGCACCAAATGATGATACTTCCAAAATTCCGGCACCGGAGAACTGGAAATGCCACCTGAAATACAGAACAACGACGGGTTTCCGTTTCTAGGACACTCCGACGATCAAGTTAGATAGCTTTCTCTTAAGAGTCAAATTTTATCAAAAACACAGAGAATCCCCTCTGAAGGGATGGGACATACCTTTTTATAGCTCCCCCTCTTCTTTATGACCGTTGTACTCTTAATTAGTCTTTATTATGTAACGGTTGTCCTTATAATGTGCTTTTATTGAGTAACGGACGTCATTATGATAGTTCTTTAAAGGGCCAACGGCTAATCTGATAATGTTGCCGAGCTACTCCTTATTTCCGAACTTACAAGAAACTGAGCATTCCTATGAGAATCGGGCCTTGATCCTCAAAACTATTCGAACTCCAGTTGGGTGGTCAGTAATCCCGATAACCGAACTATAGCCCGGTTATCAAAAATCTTCTGCTTATTAGTTGTTCATATTTTCACTCACTAATTGAAACAAAAATAAAATCAAAATTTTATCCAATTTTTTTTTAAAAAATAACATATAAGAAAATAGAAATATATATATATATATATATATATATTTACATGACATATAATTCAATTTATAAATAAAGAAACCAATGGGTTTAGTAAAGTATAAAGGTTAGGTAAACAGTAATTTATCTATTAGTCAATGGTCCAAAAAAATAATTAAGAAGTTTAACTCTCTCTTTTTTCCTTCTCTCCTATCTGTAAAAAAAAAGGAAAAACTGCGATTATGAATTATAATTGTGCAAAACATAATATAATTCAACTAATTTTCTCTTCTACACGTGAAAAAAAAATTAAAAAAAAAACGAAGACAACGTGTGACAAAATGAATATATTTTAATTATATATTAGTCCAAGAAAGAAGCAAAAACATGTGTTGTTTTTTCAAATGCTGATAATAAATTTGCGTAACACATTGTTTTATCAATTTATAGTTCCACGTGGAGTCTTTTGACTTTTTTTTGTTCTTCAATCTCTTAAAAAAAGGTGTATGCTATTGCTACGCATTAATGATTTGGAATTAAAATTAAAAAAGTCCAATAATTATTAGTAAATCTTGACAAAATCCGCGTGATAATCAGAAATTACGTCTAATAATATTCTCCAGACTATATTATTAGTGACATTAAAATTGTTTTTTTTGGTTACAAGTGAAATTTAAAATTGTAATCATTATATAATTTGGATTTTTTCTTAGAATCGGAAATGAAATGAAATTTTTAGGGTGTTGATTGATAATATAATTATTGATGACACAGCAAATATCATCTGCTTTCAAGTCTATGGAGTCGGCCCAAATATTGGCAAGGCTCAAAGTCCACAGGGCGAAGCAAACAGGCACGAGCCCCAAGGAGGACCGATCGGACGACGTGACATCCCGTCCCATCAGTCGCCTGACACAAGGCAGTGCTCACCTCAACCTCCTACTCGCTGTCATTTCGCCGGATACCTACTCTGACAGCCAGAAATCGCTTCTCTAGGCACTCAAGTGCCCCTCAACATCTCTTATAAATAGCTCACCTAGCGATGGTCTCAGGTATTGAACTTTGAGCACTCTCTCTCCAAGTTTTCTCTCTCTAAAATTACTGACTTAAGTTTCGGAGTGCTTACGCCCGGTCCGACCGGGCATTCTTTCTCGCAGGTCGCTCTCACCCAATCGGCTGTTCCCTCCCTCTCCAGATAAAGACAATTCAGGTTTTATCAATTATCAAGTTGGATACGAGTTAATCTCAGCCTAAGATACAATAGAAATCAAAGATTCATAGCCAAAGTTTATTCTGAGTTAAAATTTTAGGGTGCTAATTGATAATACTATTTTGACTGGAAGGCCCAGTGCATGATTAGCAGGCTGGCAGCACAAGCTGTCCGATCAGACTAATAGAGTACGTCTCATATTAGTCCACTAATACACACCAAAGATCCATGCTTCCTATCCGATCCTTGTCATATCGCTGTTCATTTACTCCGACACCAAAGTAAATATACTCCTAATACTCAAGTGGTTTCTCACATCAATTACAAAATTCTCAAGTCACTGCAGAACCAGGTATCAAATCCTTAAGACACTTTTTATATTCTATCTAAAAGTATTACTGGCTTAAGTTTCGAAATACTTACGCCTAATCTAATCAAACTTGTCATGTTGTAACTAGCGCAGCATTGGTGATCCGATAGGCTCACTTAGAACACCACTCGACCTCATTCAGTTTCTGATATTTTAGAACTTATCACTAATTAAATGGTGAATTCAACCAGTATAATGTGGTGTAAATAATTTCATTTAATTATAAAAGTTAATTTTCTTTTATAACGATTAATATAATATTAGGGGCTTCATAAATAAAAACATCCAAGTATCACCTAATAAAATTACAAAAGTTTTGACATTATAATTTCCAATTTGACACAAGACAAGAAGAATTTAGTTGGACATTAAATGAATAAAAAGAGCAACGTGTGTAAGGTGTAAACATGTGCCGTAGTATTATCAATTTGGACATGGATACGCGCAGTTAGCTAGTGTCAGGTTAGTTGGTCAAAACACTTCTGCTCCAAATGTGAAAATCATAATTGCAATTTACACATACTCTAAACTCACTTTCATTTCTTTTCATTATCAAAATCACATTACAATGGTAAAAATCCAAACTCCAAACAAATCATTACATAGGTAAATCTAGCAACTAATATTTGAAGGTTAAGGTTGTTCAAAACATCCTTTGAGCAAACTAATAATAGAGTTGTGTTCATGGAATAGCTGCATTCATCTATCCTTTCGTCAATGCCACGGACCTTGCCCTTAGATTTAGAAATATTCCCCTGAAGAATATTGAGAACCAAATAAAGTTCAGGTTCACAATCATAAATTTTGAAGCAGGCTTTGTTCATACAAATGAGGAAGTAGGATAAAGGAGGCAGAAGTTTATACCAGAAACACGCAACAACGCTATGAAAAATGACACGAAACTGTAGTGGTACATACTGGTGATTCAGCCAACCAACAACTGGCCAGATCTGCAATGTTCATTCATTGAGGTCTCATCAGAGTGAATACTCGAATGTAACATAACAAATTACCAAACTATTGTAAAGGGAACAGAGCAAGTACCGTCCATGACATTAACTGCACTTTTGGATATTCTGTCTTTATTTTGGTCTTCACATGCCTCCAGGGCCTTCCTGCATTTCATACCTTATTTAGATCACAAAAAGCTGTAACATTCTTCGTTAATAAACATATTACTTTATAATATTATCGTTTCTCTGGTCATGACTATATGAAATTTCACGCCTCAATTTTCTACAAACTCGCTTTCTTTGAAAATTTTCTTATACTTTGTCGAATCCTAGTAAATCATGAACTTACTCTCAATAACCACACCGTAGTAAACCATGAAAAGCATGGTGTTCCAAGGAGAAGCCGTCATCTGCTCCAACACCACCTGAAAATTAAAATACCATGCTTTAGAGTACTTATACTTCATCTAGGCATAAGAATGATTTGATTGAAATAATGACCTACAACACTTTGACTCATCTAACATGGTTTTCAACAACAAAAGTCAATATTTGATTCAAAAGTCAAATTACTATAGTTGTCACCTAAAAGCAGGAGAACTATCAATAAGTGGAGCCACATGAGCATTAGCATACCTTCTGGGCAACCGTTTTCTTATCCTTCTTCCCTTTGAATATTTTGTCCAGCATTTTATGCAGGAAGTGCCCAAATGGTCCAAGATATGCAAAGCCAAAAAGCTGCATTTAGCCATGTTAGGTTAGTTTCCAATGCCCAAACTCACAATGCTATATTATATAACACACATGCAATCAGCATACTAGCAGTTATTGCGTAAACATAGAGTAGTTGCAACAATTTGTTACATCAAAGATCCAACAGTTGCACAAATTTCACAGGCCACAAGACATGGCATCATTACTTGGTTTGGTCCACTCAATTCATGAAAGAACATATACAACAAATCTTCCAGATGCTTATTGTTACAGCTCTCACTTTTATTCTCTCTAATTTGGTATATTTTAAGGTGAATTAGCAGTCATAGTTTCTGTAAGATTGTTGTACAACAGTACCAGGTTTATGCTCTAGTATGCATGGCAAAACAAAGTAAATTTATGAAGAATGAGGCAAAAAATATTAGATCCTTCCTTCTAGACCGGCCAATGGATTCAATAATATCAATCACAATTTCTCTTCCTTGCTTGCAATACCCTCCCCAATGAATATATATATATATATATATATATATATATAATGACTGTTGCAATTTTGTAATGACAGTGCAACAGTCTAGACTCTATAGAATTAACTGCACTAACATAATTCAATCTCATCTTAGAAAATCAAAAATAAGGAATGGCTATGAGAGAGTAAAGAGGCAATTACCACTTTGAGAAGCAGACGTCTAAGTTGAAGTTTCTGTATCCCTGAGACTTTCTGTGCTACAATATCACTGACGGCTGACAACACCCCTGCTGTAATTGCCTGCATTCCGATTCAATTATTCCAAAGTCAGCTAATCACAGACCACAATGCTAAAAAACAAGAACAACTTAAACTCCATGGTAACCGTAAATTAGCTAGTTGAGCTTAAAACTCCATTAATTCGAGAAACCAAAAAGATCTAAACTTTCATATCCCAAAATCAATCAAGCAAACCCACAAAAATAGAGGTGGAATAACAAAAGCAAAGTAAAAACCTATAAAGAGAGAAAGAAAAAATAGTAGAGAAAACTTAGTCAGCTAAATCATCGACCACATGCTCAAAATTAAGAATAACCTAAATTCCATGGAAACTGTTAATAAGCTATATGAGCTCAATTTTCCTATAATTTGGGAAAGCAGAAAGATCCAAACATTCATCACACCCCAGCCTCAATCAAGAAGACGCACAAAAATAATAACAAAAACAAACTATAAAACAAGTAGTAACAAATGGAAGAGAAACTCTGTACCCACAAATAAGCAAGTTTAGCTCAATATTCAATTAATAAGGGAAACCAAAAAGATCAAAACTTTGATACTGTCTACACTAGATCAAGAAGACCCACAAAAAAAAAAGTAGAGGTGTAAAGAACAAAATGAGAAAGAAACAAATAGTAGGAGATACCTTAGTCCTCAAGGGGTGATGCTGAAGTTGTGATAAGTACTTTTGTAGTCCCTTCTTTGCGACTGATCCCATTTTGTTTCTGCTCCGGCTTCTGCTTCTCCAATTTGAAGTGAGAACAAGAAAAAATGATTTGGCTTTCCTAATTTTCTCAATCTTCCCTCTCAAAAGTCAAATTTCCTTTTCACAATCACTCACACGGAAATATCTTAGCTTGAGAGTTAAAAATTTTAAAAAAGAATCATTCTTTATAGTGTGGGTCGGTGTCCCACCTTTGCCACGAGGACGGATCGCTCAATAGGTTATCAACAGATACGAGAGTGGGATATTCTCTTATTCTCTTCTCTTCGGCTTCAATCGTGGCTAACGTTCGGGCCGGGGCCGGCCGATCAAGGGATCCATGGATAATTCATACAAGACAAAAAAAGAGTTTTTTTTTTTCCGCTGATTAGCCACTGTATGATGGTGAAGGTTTGGTGCGGGACGCTGCATATTATAATCAAATAAAAATATTTATTTTCTTTATTAGATGGAAGATAAATTGTTTTTTATAGGTTAGGTGGAGAGTTGGTGTGCTGCATGGCAAGCTTCAATCAAATGAAAATATCTATTGTTTTTATTAGATAATCCAAACTATAATGTGCATTAAATTAATACTCATTTTTAATACAAATCAAATTGAATTAATAATATTGTCATATAAAAATATTAATGTATTACTATTATTAGTATTATCATTATGACAAAGAAATTAGTGAAAATGATATTTGAACAACTAGAATCCGAAGCCTTCTCTTAAATCTAAATTGGCATAGTTTTGCAATATATTTTCGAAGATAGCTAAAATATTATAACTTAATTTATAAACAGATATATAATAGTCTGAACAACAATTGTATGAAAATGATAGTTTGCAAGAGCAATTGAAAGTGAATTTGCAAATTATACTCATATTAATTAATTGTTTATGTATGAAGACTTGGAAGTTCCTGACTCGGTTAAATAATATATAAACTCAAACAGATCTCAAGGAAATTATATTTTCAAAGCATTAATTAAGATTGTTACCTTTAGATATGAAAAATGCGCAGAGCTTGAATTTTTCAATTCATGGCTTGAAAACAACAGAAATGGTTAAAACGTAGTGTAATAAGATTGTTTTACAAGAAAAATTATAATTTCGTGGATGGTATTTTGTAATATAATAAGATGTATTGGAGAAATTAGAAGCTGATAAATTATATTTATTTATATGATTTAGATTGGAGCTATTTTTAACATAATAATTTCCCAAATGTTAAATTATCAATGGCCACAATTACTTCCTCTTTTGAGCTATTCAAAGTGATAATAGTAAATCTTTCAAATAACCATCAAATTAAGGGGAGAAAAACAAGTAACTCTTTGATTCAGTTATTCATAGTGATCGGAAATAGTTGACTGTAATTTTAAATTTTAAATTTATATCCGATGACGACTTTTATAAATTAGAAAATCTCTTTTTTTTTTTAATCAACCACTATTGTTAGTCACAAATTTTGTTCAGTTTATAATTTTTCAGGTATTCGATTCAATTTTTTTAAAATTTTATCAACCGACTAATTTAAAATTAAACTTTTGTAGAGCCATAATTAAAAGCTATTCTTTTAACGACTTACGTTCCGTTAATTAGTCATGAATCTTTGACTATTAACATATATATGGAGGCTCGACTAAATAGATCCTAAAAAATGGTACAAATAAATTAATTGATCGTAAATATATTATTTCAAATAAGGTGCATACAGTCTAATCTGCAATTATAATTATAAATGTAAAAAAAAAAATGAATTAAAATTAAAAAAATTTTACATTTTTAATTGAATGCTACCATTAAATTATTTTTTTTAAAGAGCCATTAACTTAAGTTTTAGTAGTTAACATTTTGATAAATTATTTATTGATTAAAAAGAAGATTAATTATACATCCAAGAGAAAAAATAAGATGACATTCATATCATCTTTTAGAAATTTTAAATTCGAATAAATTTGAAGAATAAAATATTAATGTTAAAAAATTTAAATTCGAATTAATTTGACTAATAGAATATTAATGTTAGAATGGTTATATATATATAGTATTTGTCTGCTGAATGAAAAATTGTCAAATGTGAGCAAGAATTTTCTATTAAACAATCACATGGCATTACGGCTATACCAAGAATTCAAATCAAAAGGGTACAAAAATAAACAAGTTTTTAATTTCTCCATAAAGAAAACCTTATATCAGGAGCTCTTGCAATTATACGTACAGATTTAAATCCACCAAATGGACCGCCGTAAGACCTCATCTACCCTATATAGAGGGAAACAGCAATGAAAGGTACGTAAATAGCCTAATAATTATCATTTAATGCAGAAATCAGAAGCGCAAGTTTGAAGTTGACAATTTCATATGATAAAAATATACTAAATTTGTCATTAAAAATTGAATCGGTCCATTCAAATTTTCCAAGTCAAAGCCTGATATGAGCAGTCATAATGATCTTCAATCTCCACGACCATTTCTCCTTAACTATATCCATTGCTATATAAATACAATCCTCTCATTCTGTCCATCATCATCTTCATCTTTTCCATCGAACAACCAAAAAAAGAAAAAAAAAAAAGAAAACTAAACAAATCCATATAGAAAAAAAAAATTTGTTAACTCCAATTATTCGACATTTGTCACACTGTTTATGGAGTGTTGAGTGCTGTTAAGCATACCAAATCCTCCTGATTAAACCCATATATACCATTCTCGAAACCTGAGCCCTATACTGCAACTTTGATTGAGTGCTGAGCACTGTTCAGCATACCAACTTCTCCTTGTTAAGCACATATATACCATTCTCGAAGCCATAAACCTGTAGCACCTTTGATTGAGTGTTGAGTGCTGTTTAGCAAACCAAATCCTCCTGGTTAAACCCATATATACCATTAAACTAACATGTCTTCTTTACAAGCGTCAGGTCATGTATTCTCTTCATCTTCATCAAGAACGATCAATGCAGCCATGTCTGTCCCTAAACTTCCGAGAATACATTTCCCAGTTCGCAAAACACAATCAAGAAACTTGGTTGAGGAACTTATACTAAGAGATGGACTCACAAATACAATCCCACTACAAAAGAATGCAAGTTCCACGAGAATAGAAGAATCTTCTAAGGCTAGAGCACAGCTTTATGCGATTCTTGAAGCTGTAGCTGACAGAATAGAGATGCACGACAACGTAGGCCAGCAACGAGATAATTGGAACAAACTTCTCTTAAATTCCATCAACATGATCACTTTAACGGCCACCACTATGGCCGGAGTTGCAGCAACCGCCGGTGGTGGTGCTCCTCTTTTGGCTTTGAAGCTATCATCAACTCTTTTATTTGCTTCAGTCACAGGAATATTGGTTATCGTGAACAAACTCCAGCCTTCTCAGCTTGCAGAAGAGCAACGCAATGCCACCAGATTATTTAGGCAGCTTTATAGAGAATTACAAACTAAAGTTGCTCTTCATGATCCTACTGACATGGACGTGAAGGTTTCAGTGGAAAAAGTATTGGCTCTTGACAAAGCTTATCCACTTCCTTTGCTAGGGAAAATGATAGAGAAGTTTCCTGCTAAATTTGAGCCTGCTGTTTGGTGGCCTAATTCACAAAGAAAAAGCACAAGCTCGAATAGAAATGAAGAGTTAGAATTTAAGATGAGGGAAGTTATTGAAGTGATAAAAGGAAAAGACAGTGAAGATTACATGAGACTTGGTAACTTGGCATTGAAGGTAAACAAGATCTTGGCCATCTCAGGCCCATTGCTCACTGGCATTGCAGCTGCTGGGTCTGCTTTTTCTGGTAATAATGGGAGTTCTTGGGCTGCAATTGCTGCAGTGGCGGCTGGGGCATTGGCTAGCGTAGTTAATACAATTGAACATGGTGGCCAAGTTGGGATGGTGGTTGAAATGTATAGAAACTGTGCTGGATTCTTCAATCTTATGGAGGAATCAATTGAGTGTACATTAGAAGAAAGAGATTCACGAAGAAGAGAAGATGGAGAAATGCTTGAGATGAATGTGGCTTTACGGCTTGGAAGAAGCTTGTCTGAGCTCAGAGATCTTGCCCGCAAGTCATCTTCTTCTCGTATTCATGGAACTCAAGTAGATGAATTTGCTAGCAAGCTCTTTTAAGTTTGAGCTTTTTTTTTTATTTATTTTTTTGGTCCAAAGATAATCATTATTCTTTCATTCTTTTTCGCAACATATTTTTTCTTTTGTATACACATATCTAAAATATGTCCATAGAGAAAATGTAAATCAATGATTACTCAAATCATCGTTTTGATTCTTCACACCAAAAAGAAAGAGAACCATTTTTTGTTTTAATTTATTCTTAGCTTCTTGCTAATAATTTTGTGCATATTTAAGTACAAAGCTTCTCCAATATTTGCTTCAATCTGGTCGCATCAAATTGAATTACCATTCTTTCTGTTTATCTGCTATTGATCAAGCATGGCTTGTATCTACATTCTTCATTTGCCTCCGATTGAAACACTGGATACTGTTATTCATGTTTGATACCAATACAATGCAAATGAACTTCTTGCAGATAGGAAATGATAAAAGTTATCGTTGTTTCGAATTGAGTTTAACAAGAACAAGTCAACACAGCAACTGATTAGAAAGATGGGTTAAGATGGCTTGTAATATTTAGTCGGCACAAATGGCATTTTCGTGACAACTCCATCGTAGGCCTTCCCTCGAACAAGCAGTTTAACTTTGGTGCCTGCTTTGTGTTTTCCAGATTTCACATACCCCATGGCAATGTTCTTCTTGAGGCACGGACTAAATCCTCCACTGGTTATTTCCCCACTGTTTGTCCCGTTTTCATCCTGAATCTCACTATGAGATCGTGGAGGTGGACCGGATGAGGTAAACCCTACACGCCTGATTTTCGGACCCTCCTCAAGTTGTTTGAGGATTACCTCAGCCCCAAGAAATCCTCCTTCAGCCTTTCTTCTTTTCCCTATGGCCCAGGTCAATCCTGCTTCCACAGGTGTTGTGTGCTGTTCCATGTCATTACCATATAAACACAACCCCGCTTCGAGCCTGAGACTGTCTCGTGCACCCAACCCTGTCAGCCTCACTTTGCCTTCAGACTTCTCTAGGATTGCCTTCGCAAGATCCACAGCATGTTCTGAAGGAACCGAGATTTCAAAGCCATCTTCACCAGTGTACCTAAATAACTCTCCAAGAGACAGAAATAATCCACATTCACCAGTCAGAATCTATACAAAATTGTAGATAAGAAAGAAAATGGAGAATAAGAACTGGTAAAGAAGTATAAACTAATAAGAATGGTAAAGAAGTATAAACCAAGTAACCATTAGGAACATTGAAAGTAGGTGGTCAGGCACAAGCCACAACAAGAAAGCTATTAAGTATAAATGTAGACATATGGTCATAACTGTAGATTGCAAAACCTAAGTAGCCTCTCAGATACTACCTTTTGAGGTAAATTACTCACTTAAGCACACACAATAAATAAATAAAAGGATATAGAAAGAAGTTACCAAAGCATCATACCCTGTCCTAGTGAGAAAGCAGGCGGATCCATTGATGTCTATCATACGGAAGTCCCCAAAGTATATCTTGCTCAAATCTTCTTTGGTCAGGTATTGAAGAACTGGAGCAGCAAGAGGACCCTGCACCACAAAAATCAGAAAAATCCTCATAAATGCTGTTCACAAGAGCTATCAGAATTACTAAGCTAATCATTCATCTACCTTTCCTTCTGAAAGAACTTATGTAATGGCGAAATGGAAGATAAATAAAAAATGAAACAAGGTGGGGAACAAAACTATGGGATAAACAAAAGAATACTGGTGTAAAGCATGAGGCTATTATATGCATCTCTTTAAAAATGTGATAGACAGGTTTAATTTCATCATTAAGTGACAACATATGAAAAGAGAGTCAGACTCAAATCTTTAGCCTGCACTTTATAAATAGATATCTAAGCAAAAACCAAAACACCTTGATAAATATCAAGAACTACCTGAAGAGCAATAAGGGATCTCTCATCATGGACGTGCCATGAGACATCTCCTCCTTTTGCTTTGAATGACTTCATATGCTCCTCTATATGAGCCAGATCCTTATCCCTACATCCTGCATTCACAACTAAGTAAATATGACGATCATCCACCTTTGTAATCACCGAATCATCAATTGCTCCTCCCTTCTCATTCGTAAAGACAGTGAGAGTCCCAGTTCCATGGGCAAGCCCAGCAACATCAGCGATAACAAGCTTCTCAAGGAACGGAATACAATCTTTGCCATTGAGGCTCAGCCCACACATGTGAGAGACATCGAAGAGGCTACCGTTCTGCCTACAATTTATTGTAGAGTCCATGATAGAGTCCTTGTACTGAATGGGCATGCTCCATCCGGCAAATGGCACCATTTTCCCACCATGAGCGACATGGAAATCATACAGAACAGTCTTTTTGAGCTCAGCTTCTGATGCAAAGTATCGACGACTCACAACCTTCTTATCAACCTGAGCAAGACGCCGGGTGATTGATTGACCAAGTTGCCAAAGGCCGCCTCCTCTCATTTTCTAATAGGAGTATTTCTGTTTAAAACAATACCAAAGAAAACCTTAGATGCATCTAGTTTAGCCAGTTTCAGCAGCTGCATCATCTAGAATAGCAATTGTTTAAGATAAACAAGGAGCAACAAGGATGTAAAGAAATATGCAGTAGCAGAGATCTAAGGCAATTACAAATTAATTATGTGCCAATTACTGGAGCTGGCAAATATGCTGATGAAATTAGAACATGGCATTCCATTTAAGAAGAATTTGATGGCAAACTTCCAACAAGCGCTCATATTTTTCGGCAAATAAACATGAAGAAGAAAAGCTACCATTAGATTCTTCCCATAAATGATCGAATGTCAAGGCGCATCCAGGCATCTCAAATAAAATCAGTGCAATATAACATTTCTTTCACAAATATGCTAACCTACATGATCTCAGACACTAGTAAGCTACCCAGTCAGTCACTCTGAAGATGCCAATCTCAAAACAAGTAAATTGTCATTAAGCAATTCAAAGTCAAGCTACCATTTCAACGCTCAATATGAAGCAACATCAAAAAAGACAATCACAGCAAGTTATTCTAACGAATCACGCATTGAAAACAGAAAAAGATATCAACTTTGAAGCATAGAAGTCCAGTAGTGGAATACCCATAAACTAAAAGAGGAAAAGAAGTGCATTAGTACATAACAATTATAAAATATGTAAAATTTAACAACGCAATTCAAACGGAAAATGAGAATTTTGCAACGACAAAACAGAGAGTTCATTCCTCATCATCTCATATGCTCACATCTTATTATAATGAAACACGCATTGAAAACAGAAAAAGATCAAAACTTTGAAGCATAGTTGTCTGCTAATAAATATCCCACAAACTAAAAAGAGGAAAAGAAGTGGAGAGACTTACAGGGGTTGGTGATGGTGCGGCTTAAGATGCAAATCTGAGGAGAGACAAGCAGCACATCCCTGTACTCGCCTGGATATGGCGATAAAATAAAGCCCCAACTTTTTATAAGTGTTGCTGGCTATTATAATATAAAAGAATTTTTTAACAGAGAAAAATAATAATAAAAAGAAATTGGGAGAGATGTTTGGTGGGTAATGTAGTGGGTGGAGGAGGGGATTTATCTACGCCAACAAATGAAGAAACAGCCAACTTGAACCCCATCGGCAGTGAGTGGTGTTTACTTAAGACTATGCAACCCAATCTCTTTTGTGTCTTTTTTTTCAAGGTGTACCTCGTATTCACCATGTTTCATGGATTTTTACAATCTAATGAATCGCAAGAGGAACAGAGAATCTATGCCGTTGATTCCATCTGAGTTTGGGCTGATCAAGTATGGGTCCCAGTGAAGATAAAAGAGTTTTATGATTAATAATAGTGCAAGTGAGACCATGGGATTGCGGATGTCATGGAGTTGTGGAGTGGAAACAAAGGAAAATGATAGTTGGTGAGATTTGCCGAGAATTCCACTCACTCTTTTAGGGAAAGGCTACTGTATCGGCATCGCCTGTTTTGGGATTAAGTTTGATCTTAATCTATTTATTTTATTAAAAAAGTTTCAATAATGCTAAATAGAGATTGGAGTGGTACGGCTTAAATTTAAGCAAAAATTTTAAATTCGACACTTTCTCACAATCCCTCTATGAAAAAATAATGTATCATTAGTGCCATTTATAAGCAAAAACAAATAAATAAAACTTTCCATATTACAAACTCGTAAGCATAATCATAGGCTCACTTGTTCAAGAAATGAGAACAACACAAAACGGCGGAGTTTTGACAGTAAGCGACACCGCTCCTAAGGCGCGAAAATCATAGTGAACCAGGTTGACCCGGAAAATGAAAAATGACAAAGCTGTCATTGTCTTCCCTGATGATCCCACAAAGGGATACTCATAATAGCCAGAAAAATTGAATTTTGGAATCGAAATCAACAATCTTTCACTGGAATCTCTGGTATCCATTTGGGAAAATTCGTGGCTTCCAAGTACCATTACTAAGATTCTTTTGCTTCCGCTCTTTATCCTCTCTTTCTCTCTCATCCAATCTGGTTCAAATATCTCGTTTTTCCCCTGGAGATCTCTTCCAAATCCTAAATCAGGTAGTTCCTTTTTCTATTTGATTTTGCTTTCATAAGCTATAAAGACTGTGTTTTTATTTGTTTATTTTGATTTTGTTATGGTATTTGATTAAATATTTTTGTTCTCTTGCTTCTTCTTCTTCCTTTTTTTTTTTGGAGAATTTTTGTTCTCTCGCTTAATGTGCTGATTGGTATTTCAATTTTTTCTGTTGAAGGTAATGATATAATGGTTCAGCCATGGTAATGGTCTATTTATCTAGAGGTATTAGCCACTCTCATCCCTGTCTAGGCATTAACAGACTCCATGATGCTTCCCAATCCAAGATTACCCATATCTCTCCCTTGACTAACACTGCTGTCTCTCCTAGAAGTTTATGTGTTCCACTTAATGTTATAGTTCAAAGTTCTGTTCTTTCATGGATTGGACCTACGCAGCTTAGGATCCATCATCGAGTGGCTACAAACAGATGGCTGGTGAGCAGTGGAGTAGAATGTTTCTTTTGATTTTACACTAATTGAACACTTAATGACTTGATTTCAAATCTTACAGTGTCTATCCCATGATTCTGTTTCGCCTGATGATGAGTATCGTTCATCTCGAAACATAGCTATCAGTTTGTTTAGGCGGTACAGGAATGTCATTGACCGTGGAGGAGGTGACAACTTAAAAGTATATTCTGTAATTTGTTCATATCTATTAATATCTGAAGCATTTTGCTGCCATTTGTAAAACACAATTTATTCATGTACTCAGGAGTTCATTAGTGCTGGGGTAAATGCATATGCACTAGGCTGTACTGATGAAGGATTGAGAAAAGAACTTAATGCTATGAAAGAATCCGGTGTTGAAATTGAAGCAATGGAGAATTATGGAGGAAGCACCAGTGTCAAAGCCAAGATTTTCACAAAGGAGGTTAGTCAGTCCTGCCTACTTTAATGCTTTAAAGTCATAAGTTTTTAATGAAAATGATAGGATGGTTCCTGAAATACCTTAAACTAATGCTCATTGACTTCAGCAAAATCGGTACAGTTATCGTTGGCTTGTAGTCATATCCACATTTCTATACTTTCTCTGTCGAAATGCCTTAGCCTTGTTTGCAGTGCTCAGAAGTGAGTATTCTGAACATATGTCCTTTCTCTTGTTCTTTTCGCTGAACCAACAGGGATGTGAAGATAGACCTGTTTCAGAATACTACAGAACTTTTCCCCCTAACTTTGAGTTTTTGTATTTCTTAAATGAAGGAGAGATTTATGGCTATCAATTTGCAGTTGACTTTGATCATGAATAATCAAATATTTATTGCAAGTAATCGTGAAAAGTAGAGCCACTCACTGCTATTCTGCGGTGCAGGTTGATGAGTGTATTCTGTGGCTGAGCATTATATTCATCACCATCTTGTGTACACCACAACCCACAATAGTTAGATGGTCATCTACGCCGCCAGTATCAGACGAAGTACTGCTTCAGTGGAAAGGTTTTTGTGCTCTGATAGCAAATGCATATTATATGAAGGGAATGGCATGGTAAGGCCCTTTCATTGCTTTGGTTTTCGCCATTGTTGGTACAAGACTATATATCATCAAGCATACTCAGTGAAGCATTAATATTGTCGCATATACAAAAATGAAACTGTAATATCAGAACAATTCCAATGAGAAGTAGAAAATTTTGTTACCAAAGAGGAATAAAATCATATTGATGTCAATTAATGGCTTATTTTGCTAGTAAAATTCTGAGCTGAGTTTTGCCCCATCTTTTGTTTGCCTAAGGCTTCCTGTGAAGATCCTTCAATTAGAGCAAATGGCAGTTGTGGGGTACTCTGAGGAACCATCGGTTGTTGCCAGCCGAATGCAATTAGTATTTAGCACTCTTGAGGTGAGTGAACTCTTGCCAGTTTGTACTATTAATGATTAGAGATTTATATAATCAACTTACTCAATTAACATAATTAATTTTGCAGGTTGTAAGTCCACAGTGGCCAAGAGCCTAGCCTCGCACTTCAAATGCCGATAAAGTCTGGTTTTCCAAGGACCACTCGAGCTTATTGTTCTATCAACGCTGCAAATCAATGCAGCATTTCACATTTAGCAAGCATTGGTCATGTAATATCATATTTACTCAACTATCTTTAATGGTAATGTATAGTCAGGAGAATGTAGATTGACATCTGCGGGGATTGTTTCATATGAAATCAGCCTCAGGTCTCAAATCTCATCGAAATAGTAGTAAAAGCTATTCTATGACAAAAAGTGCCAACAATCCTTAATACTAGAAAAATGTTACAATGCCATCTGCTTTTAGTGTTCAGCTATTTTTAACCTGGATCAATGTGTAGAGATCATATAATTGAAAAAATAAAATTGCAAACGTTGCGCAAAAATGATTTTTCTCACAATTAGCTAAAATTTACAATTCTTAGAATTGATATTGTCATCTTTATCTGTTTCCACTACGATTACAAAAATAACTCGCGGCCAAAATTGATAGCGGTTAGTATGTTTATAAATTACAAGAAATCTGGAGAGGCAATGAATGCCACAGAGTTTTTGATAGTCTTCCTTGCACGCCAATATACAGCATTTGCTGTTTCTGATGTTCCTAGCTGTAAAAGAAGTTGAGAATTGTTATTATATAGAAACTATAAAATGCACCCAAAAACAATGTATCAATAGCTAATGGACGTCGCATATCAGTTCATTATGTGGCTCCAAAAAATATTTGATCTCATGCTCTAATTTTCCATTGGGAAATTGGAAGCAAATGTATTTCGTTAGAAACATGGGATTTGTGGAGTTGAAAAGGAGATTTACCTTAACCTCCATTAGATAGTAATCTCGCCAGAGTCTCACATTCTGATCATGGGTTGAAAGTGCAGATTCATACAATTTTCTTGCATTTGCAAGACCAGCAATATCACCACCAGATGCAAGATTCTCTTCCAATTCGATGCAATTTTTGAATAATGCAAAACCTGGTCGAGGCAAGGCAAGATAACTGCAATTGACAGGAAAACGAAGAGAGAATGTTTAATAAAATATCAAAAGTTATGAGGAGAAAATATCAAAAGTTTCATCACAAATTTTACACTAGTGGTCTAACAGACACTGCACAAAACAAAGAATTCTTTGAGATTTTCATTTGATAACATACCGTTTATACATTTCTCTTGCATGCTGAATTCCGTTCTTCTGAAGAACACAATTGACAAAGGCAGAAGGGAGAGAGAATCCATCATCGCTGCAACCATCTTTAGTTACTGAAATGAATGACATCTCGACCAGCTTATCAAAATACTGTTTTTCTGCTGCAAAAAATTTGATTGCCTGCAGCATGCGATTTTGTTAAAACTTGGTGCAGTATCTAAAGTGTTATCTGCATATAAACTAGCTGCTAAATTATATTTTCACCAAAATTTTTCATACAATATCTCTGTTACTTATTTGACTGGTTACAAAGGTTTTAGTCATTTGATCTTGTGTTTCATAACACAAAAAACTTTAAAGTTTATACAGTAAATGATTCGGGCATAACAGAAATCTGTGATAGGGAAACAAAATTGAAAAAGGACGGACATAAATGAAATTGAATTATTTAGTCGTCAAATTTAAACATGAAAGCAGAAATGGCAAGACTAGGAGAGTACAAAAACTTACCATTACCCATAAGTCTTCAGCTTCTGATACTGGCATTTTTGTCAATACACTTCTAAGGAATCCAAAGATTGACTCCAGATCAGCCTTACTTGGTCCGGGAACACTTGTTGTAAAGTATCTAATTTCTACTGAGGCCCTTAAGAGCAACAATTTTACCAAATCTGATTGCTTGCCCCTGCAAAGTTTTTCTGCTAGCTTCCTGGCTTCGTCTAGTCTCCCTAGTTGCAAGTAAAATAAAACATATTCACAAGCAAGATCCTCAGTCATGCTTCCCGAGGTCTCAGCTTTCTCATATATCGTCAACAGATGAGAAACATAATCTTCAACATGACCAGAAGATCCAGAAAATTCCTTTCCTTCACTTTTGTGGGCAATAAATTCCATATAAAATTTAGCATATTGGCTAAACATGGTAGGAGAAGGCACAAATTGCAAAGCCTCCTCATAAACCTGCAGATTCAACAAAATCAATGGTGATCTTAGATTGTAATAAGCAAGAAAGCATTCAGACTGTGCAAATAACCAAGTTTAAATTTCACTGCAATAAAAGGATTTTTAAGATGCTTCTCAATTTTTCTTTTCTTTTTGTTCTTTCTTTTTGTTTAGAGGAGAATAAAAAAAAAAGAATGAACGTCAAATATTTAAACCAAGCAATGCATTTGTACCTGAACCGCTTTCTTTAGTTGAACAGGCATGATACTTTTGCTCATCTCCTGATTATTTCCAGAATCAGCCAGTTCAAGTCTAGCATGCCAGTCCCAATATTCTGGATCTTTAGAAAAATCTCTCTTCAAATCATTTAAGATCTTATTACGCATTTCTTCTGAATGTGCCAACTCCGTTGCTTCCAAAATTCCAAATAACCGTTTTCTCAAGCTCAAGCTAGTAGGAAGAGCTTCAACAGCTCCACTATAGATGGTTTGAAGGATGTTCAGTCCTTGTTCTCGAAATAAATCCACTTTCCCCACCGAATCCTCAATATCATCATTTGATCTATCACTAGTTCCTCTTTCTTCATCAAGTGCCATAAACGTATCCTTGTTTTCCTCCTTCCACTGGTTCTCAGGATCACGAGCTAGAGTTCCCTTGTCCTCTCCAAGGGCAACCTTCCGGGCCTTTAGCTTGTTAAGGTATGTGAGCTCCATTCGAAGATACTCTATCCACAGGTCTTCTGATGTCGGGCAAACCCTCAAACCACTCTGCATAAGAGCACGAGCAGCTGCAACATTCAAGTTATGGTCAAATTCCCAAGCTGCAGCATAAATCCAAACTCCTGGGACCTTTGGATGAAACCTAATTAGTTGAGCCAGAACCTAAACAATGAAGAAAACAAGGTATGATTTATTGAAACCGAGAAATCCTCATAAAAGAATTAGAACAACTCACAACATCAACTACAAAATCACTCTCAAATTATCAGATAATTAGACAAGAAATCAGCTTCAAGACTGTAAGAGAAACCATGCAAAACAAGATTGGTTTAGAACTGAAAACACAAAACCAATGGCCAGTTCAATTGAAACCAATAAGAAAACAACAGGGGAACACACACACACAAAAAAAATTAAAAATAAAAGATAATCAAGTTGAGCTAGTATCAAGACACACACTGGATCAACCATCAAATGCAGTATCGACCCATCAACAATACAAATAATATAACTTCTTTCAAGTTAGAAAAGCAAAATCGCTATCCCTCAAGAACCAAACAGCAATCAAATAGACATACGATTTACCTTCTTCATTCTTCCATTCCTTTTCTCCCTACAAAATTCCAAATATCGAAACCAAAGCTCAACATCCCCCTTATATCTAGTAACTGCAAGCCTATAAATATTAATAATTCTTGAAACCCCAGCAAAATCAGAAACTGACATCTTCATTTTTTTATTTCCCTTCTTTTTAAGATCACGCGCCACCGATTTTGTGCGGAGGCGGCGAAGCGAGTCCAACTGAGTCTCATACTCTATGTATGCCAAGTAGTCCTGCTTCAGTGGACTAGGTCTCTTCAATCTATACTCAAACTTCCGTCTCTGCTTCACTATCTCTTCAATCTCGGAACGTGTGAATAGCCCGCGCCTCTCGAGGTCGTCGAGCTCATCGACCATGCGTTCCAGCCGAAATTGCACTGTGTCCGCCATTGTTTTCGAGCTCGGTGAGCTGACTCAGGGAAACTCGAACCGGAGGTTTCAGGGAGGCAAGTGAAATTTGAAGTAGGGTTGAAGGGGGCGATATGGAAGAAGACAGTAAGATTTTATAGTATTGGGCTTTGTACCCAAGTGCAAGGAGTATTTGATGGGCTAGACCCATTTTATCAAATGGGCCGAAAGCTCATATCTAAGGGCAGAATATATATAATATGTTATGTAACAACTGTAATTATATAATTTTTCTTATATAGTAATGATATACTTATTGGCATTGTTACTGGTGAGTGGTAAAGAGTTTGAATTTATACACCATTGAAATCGTTGCCTCTAATTATGCATACGATGTCTGAATTATTCGGTTCCTTATGCTTAAAAAAATCACGTTAGATATCTCGATTCAAATGATTCAACATTTATTATCTTTAAAAAATATTTCGAATTTAAATTTTATAAAATCTTATAAATAACAAAAATCAATGATAGAAAAATGTTACCATATAATATGCTAATCCGATTCAAATGAGATAATACTAGTAATTATAAAAAATAGTTTAATATTTCTTTTTTAAAGTGTTAGATATGGGAAATGATATTCGATAATAATTTTATTATAAAAGATTTATTGCGGAAAAAAAAAGTGAAATGGAATAGTGTATAATTTTTTTATTTTTTTAATTAAAGGTCTTAAAATGAAGTTTTTCTTTTTTAATATGAAACCTTTTATATATGTGAGAGAAAGCTCTTTATTCTCTTTGTGGGTGTATATGCCAACCTAAATTAGTTAATTAAGTAAATTTGGAATAGAATATGGTTTATACTAAAAACAATTTTGAGTTATTTCAATTATCCCCCATTATTTTATTACTCTATGTTCATTCATCGCTATAATATTTTATAGTTTTTTTTATTCCATTCAATTTGACAATTTTCAAATTTAAAAAAAATATTAATTATTCATATATAAAAAAAGATAATTAATGTAGTGAAATTATATAACTATAGATAATTAATGAAATGATATTTTAGTAAATTATAATAAATAGTAATTGATGATTTTTTTTTTTTTATAGAAGAGTTAAAAGTTACAGGGAAGAAGTATATCTTTAAATTAAATAACTCTCATTACCCTTTCCATGCTTTATCTGCTCCTCCATCCTAGTATTTTTTTCCTTTATTAATCAAGATGTAATATGAACTTCTTATTCGAGGTAATGTTTTGTTTTGTTCGTAGGTTTTCACCCACCTTTTCCCACCAAAAAAAAAATAACTATCATTAAGTGGTCTTTTCCAACAAGTTTAGAAACAGAATCGTGGATTGTATATGGTAAGTTGATAATTATTAGAGTGAATTTAACATAAATAATACTTAAAAATTGGAACTTTTTCAATATATAACATTAAGTGGTGTTGGTTGGGTTTGAGGGAGCTATGGATTGGTTTTGACATGTAACATGATAACAAAGAGAAATCTTTCTGTTGTTTTTCGCTTGAATCACCTGAAAAGAACCACAAAACTTTTGGGTGTTCCGACAGAGGAGATTCCGACGATCAAGTCAGTTAATTGACAAAGTAAAGGTTTTCTTGTATAAGAATTCAGAGATAGCTCAATGTACCTGATGGTTTCCTTTATATAGAGCTATGACAAATAGGAAATAAGATCTTGTTTAGAAGAAAATCACATTAATCCCTTAATTGATGTTTGATTCCCAATTTATGAAGATTTGTTGAGTGATTCTTGGTACTTTCCATCACTGTGAGATCAGGATCTGCGCTATATCTGGCAAATATTCATTAATAATTGCTTACCATAATGTGTTACCGAGCTGTCCTTAAAGACCGGATTGTTGGCACGCCATACGCCCAGACGAGCCCTGATACAAGACCGCATAAACTGATAGTTCGGCTTGAAGCATGTGCCCGAAGCGACCGCGCTAATCCCCCAGTGGAGAGCTCGGATATCATAACAAAACTCAACGACGAGGATGATGGAAAAATGAAGTCAATTCTCATTACTGAAAATGATTTATTTGGGAAACAAATACAGCCATAATTAAATTTATAATCTTTTTAATCCAACTCTGCCAAGAATAATATGTATTGGAATTTTCAGGGATGGGAAATAGCAGCATTCTTCTTATTATTACTACCATTATTATTATTATTGTTTCCTATGCCAAAACCAAACCCAATGCCCATACCAAATCCTATGCCAATGCCATTCTCACCATTCCCAATCCCAACTCCTGTTCCTTCACCTTGCCCTCCACCACTTCCTCCCTGCCCATACCCTTCTCCATTACTTCCACCACCTCCTCCTCTACCTATGCCAACCCATCCACCAAAACCACTACCATGACCTGACCCTCCACCACCTCCGCCACCACCGCCAGTGCTACCTAAACCACCACCACCTCCATAACCACTACCGTGCCCATACCCTCCACCATCACCTCCTCCACCACCGCCACCACCACCTCCTCCACTTTCTCCCTCATTACCACCTACACCACCACCAGCACCAGAACCACTTCCATGACCATAACCTCCTCTTCCTTCACCTCCCCCACTGCCACCTCCACCACCTCCGCCTCCTCCAGCACCACCCACGCCAACACCAGCACCAAAACCACTCCCGTGACCAGACCCTTCGCCATTTCCACCACCTCCGCCACCTCCACCTCCACCCCCACCATCTCCACCTCCATTACCTTCTCCAGCACCATGCCCACTACCATGACCAGACCCTCCACCACTACCACCACCTTCTCCTCCTCCTCCTCCTCCTCCTCCACCACCACCACCACCGCCATTCCTCCCATCACCAGCTCCAGCTCCATACCCTTCACCATGTCCAGAGCCATAACCCATTCCTCCACCTCCTCCGCCACCGCCACCACCAGCTCCTCCTTTGCTTTGCGCACCAAAACCTCTTCCATTTCCAAAGAAGCTTCCACAACCTCGCCAATATCGGTAACAATAATCTTCCCTGTTATAATTATCATCATCATCAGCATTCCATCCACTAGGACCTCCATATTTGCTCTGTTCCCCTCCATGACCAACGCCACTTAAAGCACTGATAATGTTCAAAACAAGAAGAGCCACATAAAATTCTTTAGCAGCCATTATTCTACCAAGAACAACCTCGCTTGCCCTCCTTCTCTCTAGGCTCTCTTATTTATATACGTGTGAGTTATGTATCTTTGGTTCATTACTCCTTTTTTTTTATGAATAATATATTTTTTCCATTTTTAATGATTTTTCTTTTATGGAAATTAATTGGAACAAGACATCATGTTCGTTGCTGTGTTTCGAAGGGACGTGAATTGGCGCGGGAACATTAGTCAAAAAAATTAAGGCCTAGGTGTGGCTTGTGAGGTCAACAGTAGTCTTTAGCCAACAAAAAATAATTTAAAACTCAAATAATTTATGACAAAATACGATTATTTCTCCATAATCTATAATTAGCAAGAGATAAAGTGGAGTAGGTAACACTTTTATCTTATTGAAGTACTTAGAGATGATGAACTTTGTACGTATATAGACAATAGTGTATTAAAAAACCCATATGCCGTTCTTGAATTTGTTTATGAATTCTTATCTGGCATTCAATTTAGCTTAATTAATTGGGTAAATGATAATATTAATACAATACTATCATGTCGAATAAATAATTTGTAATATTATTATATGATAGTGTAGTATTGATTCAATATGTGGGAAAAACATCCATGTGGATGCCATATATTTAAGAATTTTCCACGTTCGGATTTCTAACTCAAAACTTTTAGCTAAAGGAGAAATAATCTCCTCTCATTGCATCTCATTTTTCGGAGCAACCATTTAATTACGAAGTTAACTTGCTGAAATCAATAAACTGAACCCATAATAGAGTATCGCGTAAAAAAAGAATGTGTATATATATATATAAAATGATGATCATTGCTATACATAACAAGTATTAAGTATGTCTAAGAAGAAATCAGAAATGGGATTGCTGCAAAATCTTTAAAAGATAAGTCCTTGTTTTGGCAATATTAATTAGAAGAAAATTTCCTGTTGCTATGCTGTCTTCATCTTCGAACAAATTGCTAAAATTAAGCTATTTCGATATTGTTCTAATGGGAATCTAACCACTCCACTTTAGCAGCTGCTCGAAAATTTAATTGTAAATATATAGAATATTTGAAATTCAAAGTGGAGTCCAGTGCCAATAGGTCTCATCTCTACAAAAAAAAATAAAAGAGACCTCTATTTTTCTCCCTAATTAAAGACAGGAAAAAGTTGGAGTTGGTACAACATATATATGAGATTTACAAGGCAACCAAAAGCTTTGAATTTCCATGATTGAATATAATTACTACCTGAATTATATTTATAGCAAAAAATTTCAACTAAATTTTTTCATTTCTTTTGCCTTTGAAGAATAAAATTGCATTGTTTGCATTATGCAAAAAGAGTTAATATTTAATCATTTTAGAGAAAGTCCATCTATATATATATAATTTTATAGGTCAAAACTGATTTTTATTTTACAAATTATATGAAACCAATTGTGATATATATATATATATACATATATATATCATTAACTCGATTTATAGATAAAAATATGGACAGTACTATATGATATTGATGACTCAATTTACAAATAACAACAAAAAGGCAGTGTGCACAAATAAAATTTATAACTATAAATTGGTAGTGAAGAATTAACATCCACAATTCCACATGCAATAATTATGGACAAGATGTGGGCACTAAAATAATGAATGTAGTATGCGAATAATGCAATTATGTGCCTGCTCAAGTAGATACAAATAAGATAGCCATCCATTATGCAATAAATATAGATAAAAAATTGAAAAAGAATTGGGTGATGAAAGGATTTAGAAAATGAAGTTGTGCACTACTTGTAGTTAGCACCCACTGAGGAGGAAGATCATAAAAAAGAGAAACAAAAAACACATAATTATTATAAATAACAAAAGTCGAAGATATGATGTTTTGCTATATTTATTTTGGCTTATTTATATATATGTTTTATTTAATTAATGGAATGACAAATGGCAATATATTGGGATTCTAGCTGTTGCTGCTGGCCATCATGGCATCTATAATTTTTCAAATGATTCATAGATTATTTAATTAATGTTTATTTTGCAGCTTATGGAAATCATTAAAAATAAATTTTTAATTTTTTCTAATCAAATAAAATTACAAATAGAGAAAGAAAAGATCCAATCCATAGATATTAACTTTAATTTACTCAATTTAATTTAAATAATCAGAAAATAAATAATAAAAATAAATGGAAGGATTTTTATGAATTAAAAATAAAAATACAGAATTAAATGCTAATAAAAATAGTGCAGAAAATTAATTATAAAAATAAGATCAATTATGATAAATTTCAGTTAAAAGTATTCGCGGCACAAAATTTAATTATACTAATCACGAACAATAAGTTACTCTAAAATCATGCAATGGATCAGTTATAGTCGTCGGTTTCGTGCTCCCGACCAATCTTTCTGTATTAATAGGCTAATCAAGTAAGACTGTAATTAACTCATAATCAATAAACAGTTCTCTCTCAGCGACAGAATTTAATTTATTGACAGTTTTATGAATTACAATGACCTGACTTAAGTTAACCAATTTCTCAGCGAAATTGATTTAAAACAAATCATACATTTACTTAATACAACAACATATCTCAGTATTGTTATACTAATTGCTACTTGTTGTTAATTTTACCAAACAATTACGGATTTGATAATCTCAATTAGCTATATGCTATTTAATTAAACGCACAACGAGCTCTTATTGCACATATAAAACAAATAACAATAGAGATAAAGTTTTTCTAAATCGCAATAAATAACATGAACATTACACAAAAATTAAAGAGAATAATTAAGTAAAACAATCTCACAGCATATGAAGAACCTTGGCCTTGAATTACCTTTAACCAGAATAAATGAATTTAGCCACACATGATCAAAGTTAAAAGCAAAATAAAATTAAATTAAGAAGTAAAGCTCTCTGTTACAGCCTTTGAAAGACGCAGAGGAAGAAGAAAATAAGATGATAGATCCCCCTTCACGTTTTTTTCCTAGCTACTTTAAAAGAGAAAATCTAGAAAAATTAGGAACGTAGTTGATTTATATCCAAACTTGAAAAATAAAATAAAATATTAAATGTAATTTAATCCTATTTAAATTACTGCCTATTATCTCCTAAATTGACACCTCGTTATCCCTAAAAATCAGTTGGAGTACAGTTGGCGGTTCGGGCAATTTTGAAATTAAAATTGTAAAACCGAAACTCTGCTCTCGCAACTTCCTTGGGAAAGGCAACTGCTTACCCTTTTCCCGTAGCCTTGGGCAAGTCAATCACCCTTACCCCTTAGCCTTGGGCAAGGCAACTCCAAATTCAGCTTTTGCTTCCAAACTTCTCTGAATTTTCAAAGCTGCTCCAAATTTACTCCAATTAATTGTAATTTACTCATTTTTCACTACTTTGATGTTACAATTATCAAAATCATAAAACAAGTAAAAAGCACCAAAATAAACTAAAATTAAGTGTATAAAAGTGAGCAAAAATCAATAAGTAACATGCAATTTAAATCACTCATCAATCTTTCCGCATCACTCAAATTAACAAGGATTGTTATAAGGCAATCCCCTTATTAGAGCTCATTAATGCTTATATATATCGAATTGAATACAATTCTTTGTTTAATTAATATCTTTAATTATGGATCCAATACTTCATACATTATCATAATTAGTAGCAAAAAATAATACTCACTCTTGCCTCTTCTTTTGGTCATTCCTAAAACCTAGCTGAATGAGATAACAAAGTTGTGGTGAATATGATTCATGGTGCTTGCATTGTCGGGTTTTATTTTTTTATTTTTGGGGTAAATTTTTTTTTAAAAAAATAGAAATATGATGCTACAAGAAATTTATTTAGAAAAATAAGATGTCAAAAAACAGCAATTTAAGTTGCCGTTTTCTATCAGTGTGAGACCCACCCATAAATAGCAAACTTTTCATTCAAAACGGCAATTCACTCACAAATTTTTCAAGTTTTGGTCTACTTGTGTGGAATCCGGCTTGACAGAAAACAACAATCTCAGTTGCCGCACTTTTTTTAATTAATTGGTGCACTCACAGTCTAAATGCTCTATTTTCAAAAGAATTTAAAGCTTTAAAGAGACATGGTTTGATAGTTTGCTGAAGTGTTAGTATATGATTGGCTATAAAAGTATGTACCCCCCCCCCCCCCCCCCCCCCCCCCCCAAACGAAAAACTTTAGGTCCTTTACCTTCCCCGCACATGTCTTGGTTCCATGAAATATTGAAATTCCTATTTAAATTAATGTACAGTTCTGCAATGTAGAAAAAAAAATATATAATAATAATAATATACTCATCCCAACAATTTTTTTGGGTTTTTTTTATGTCACTGAATGTGATAATTTTTAATTTTTAAGAAATATTAATTATGTTTTTTTTTATTTTATTCTCATATATATATATATATATATATATATATATATATATATATATATATATATATATATATGGACATAACAAAATTAATAGAGTGATATTATTATATAATTGCAGTAAATTAATAAAATGCTATTTTAAAAAATTATATTAAATATTAATTATTTTTATATTAATTAATATTTTTTTAAATGAATATTAAGAATTAAAAATTATCGTATTAAGTAAAATACGGAGAATATGTCTTAAAATTAAGATTTTATGTTAAAATTTGAATTAACGTACAGCACAGGTTTTAATGAACTTTTGTTTTTCTTTTATTTTTTTATTTTTTTATGAAAGGTTTTAGTGAACTTTTGTTTATGGATAAATGGCATTCTTATTAAAAAAAAAAAGATATAGAGCTCTCTTTCTCTCTATATATATATTTGAAAAATACATATTTTGATTTTAATAGTAAAATTTTAAACTCTAAGATTTTATTTGTATAGATTTGATTTGTAAATTTATTTATGAAAAATAAAATAATAAATTTAATGAAAAGGAAATGAGAAATTTGAGATAGAAATAAGAGAAACATACTATTGGTATTGGAACGTCCATAAGTTGAATCACAATCCAAGTACCAAATCATGTTTTTCAAAACTTTAAATTCTTTCGGAAATAGAGCAGTTGGACTGTGGGTGCACCAATTAATTAAAAAAAATACAGAAAACGGTAATTGATGATACCTTTTTTTGTCATGCTAGGTCATACACCGGCAGACAGAAATTTAAAAAACGATAACTTGAGTTACCGTTTTGAATGAAAAGTTTGCTATTTGTGGGTGAGTTCCACACTGACAGAAAAAGTCAACCTAAATTGTCGTTTTCTGACACTCTATTTTTTTAAATAAGTTTTCCGTAGCACTATATTTCTATTTTTAAAAAAAAATTACCCCAAAAAATAAATAATAATAATAAAAAAAAAACCCTGCATTGTCTCTATTGATTGTCTTGCTATTATCAGAAAGATGAGCCAAGTGGCCGCATCTTTCACTCGTTGCGTTATCAAGCATGTCCATAGGGAATCAAACTTTGCGGCTGATTTTCTTTCTAAGTTAGCATTTAATTTGCCTCAAGGTTCCCATGAGTTGGCCTCAAGGTTCCCATGAGTTGGTCTCTGCTCCTCATGGCATTTTACCTTGCCTTTCTTATGATGTTACTGGCATTAGTTACTTCCGTTAGAGTTAGCTCAGCACACCTTAAAAAAAAAAATTAATAATACTCACATTATTCTACAAATATAGGCTTGCTTTCCATTTTGATTTGTCTCATAATATAGTACTCTTTCCTTCTTCAAATTATAGTTAACCTATGAATTTTCTAATATAACTTAATTTAATTTCTTTGTAATCAATATTACCCTTATTAATTTTTTTTTTTTATATTTTCTGTTTTTATGGGTCCCTGGTCTCAATTTACCCCTCTTTCATTTTGCTTCTAAGCCTATTCAGGTTTCATTGATTAATCTCTCAGTTGCTCATTTTGTAAACGATAACCAGGGTTGGATTTGGGATCTTTTTGCAGATTACTTTTGTAATGATATTTTACTCAAGATAGCGGCGGTCAATCCCCCTTCTTCTCAAGCGGATAGGGAATGGATGTTTTGGGATCTATCTTCTTCAATCCCCCTTCTTCTCAAGCGGATAGGGAATGGATGTTTTGGGATCTATCTTCTTCGGGTGATTTTACAGTAAAGTCAGCTTACTTTTCTCTTATTGAGGGGGATGATTTTACAGAGGGTCATCTTTGGGATATGATATGGAGAGTAAAGACCACCCAACGGATCAAGATCTTCCTCTGGTTGTTGACTAATAATGGTTTAATGACTAATGCTGAAAGACAAAGGCGACATTTCTCTTCTTCAGCCACCTGTGCGGGTTGTAGCAACTCTAGAGATGATAGTTTGCACGTGTTGAGGGATTGGTCGGGGGCTACTCAATTCTGGAGCATGGTACTCCCTGCTAATCTTATGGATTCTTTTATGGAGGCTAGCCATCTCAAGGACTGGGTGTACTTTAATCTGAAGTTGAAAGATATTCAGATTGAGGGTGTTTTGTGGCCAGAGTTCTTTGCCATTGGTTGCTGGTTGCTTTGGAAAAACAAAAATAGTTTTATTTTCAAGAACACACAGAGGCCCTCCCTTATGATCATTAGAGATGTGCTCACCTTTACTACTTCTTGCCTGGATGCTATGAATCGCCTTAATTTGGCTGGTAACTTTGAGTCCAGTCTCTCTTTTGTGGCTTGGTCCCATCCTCCCACTAATTCTATCAAGATTAACTCGGATGCTTCTGTGGACCCAGTGGGGGGTCTTGCAACTTGCGGGGGTCTGTTAAGAGATTATCAGGGAATTTGGAGTACAGGGTTTGTTGTTAATCTTGGTGTCTGCCCCATCCTTCTTGCAGAAATCTGGAGGGTTTTCTATGGTCTTCCGCGAGCTAAGGAGGAAGACTTCAGGAATGTGGAGGTGGAATGTAACAATAAAATGGCTATTGATATGATTTGCGGCAACTGTTCTATCAACTCTTATTGCGATTCTCTTGTTAAGCTCATTCGGAGTATTTTTTTCAGATTCATTTCCATTTTGTACAAGCACGTTCACAGAGAGGCCAACTTCGCGGCTGATTATCTCTCACATCTTGCTTATGGGTACCATCCTGGCTACCATGTGCTTCATGATCCTCCTATTGGGATGAATAATTGGTTGTATCATGATTCTGTTGGAGTATGTTATGTTCATTAGGCTTTTGTCTTTGTGAGCTTTGCTCACCTTTCTTTACAAAAAAAAAAAAATATCTTAAACCTATGTAAATTATAATAGTTTTTTTTTTATTCCCACAACTTTTCAAATAAAAAAATAAAAATAAAAATAAAAACTCTATTTTTATATCTTTTCAACCATTATTTTGATCTATGTAACATGCATTATTGAATAACAATAATTTTGTCTTTGAACTAAATTAATTATTTTTCTTGCAAACAAATTATTGATTTTTATAATTATAATGCTAATTGTAAAAAATAATATTTATTGTACTGAATGAAGAGTCTCAAATTTTATAGTCGAGACTTTGGCTTTTTAAATCTAAGCTAACATATATAACAAAAAGTTATTAATTCAATATATCAATGAAAATGTAAATAACATTAATGTAAGAATTAGCATAGTTGAATTTTTTTTTATAGAGGGAAATGGAGCTGGTGCTCGAATGCAGAATTTTTCAATACATTGGACTTAGAATGTTCTATGACATAATATATATAATTGATTTTTAATGATTTAAGAAAATAATAAAAAGAAATTATTTGAATAAAATTTATTTAGATGCGATTCTAAGGAAAATACAATTTATCACATAAGCACTAGCTATATTTTTTATGCATGTCAAATCTTGATTGATTTGATACATAAAATATGAGTTAGAAATTTGAGGATTCTGACACCTAAGGAAGTGAACACTCGAAAATTAAGGCTTCCAACCTCCGAACCCTCCACCAAAACCTCCACCGTACCCACCACCCTTACCTCCACCACCACCACCACCGCCCCCACCACCCCCTCCACCTCCCCCACCTCCACCATTCCCTCCACTTCCGGACCCAAAACCACCCCCAAAGCCAGACCCACCACCCAATCCACCAAAAAGATCGCCTCCACCTCCGCCGCCACCACCGCCACCTCCTCCACCGCCACCTCCTATTCCTTTCCCATACCCACCTCCAACTCCGTATCCAAAACCAGAGCCGCCATTTTTCCCTCCGCCGCCACCACCACCAAACCCTCCTCCTCCTCCACCACTACCAGTCGGAACACCACTAAAACCGGGAAAGGGGAAGAAATCGTCACCAGCTGTTTCCTTTTTGCTGGCACCTAGCTTCCTAGCATCAATGGTGATTAAAGAAAGTCCAGCAAGAACAATGAACAGCAAGAAAACCCTGGTAGCCATTATAATATATAAGCTAATTAGAGAATTAACTGACAGTGAGCAAATATAGCATCAAAAATGGAGGCTTATATACACAAGCATCTCTGGAAAAGATCAAAACAATATACAGTTAGAGGTTATAAATTTTAGACTGAAAATTTAATTTGGCCAGCTACCACAAGTGAAGAAGCGACCCACCACCATTTCCATTATTTCTTTTATTCTTCTTCTCTATAAAAACTATATAACTTCGACAGATGATTGTGTATTTTTCAGTTCACCGATTACAGTTTGTGTCAATTAGCAGCAAATTCTGATAGCTTTCAACCACGAAACGATTTTTTTTTTTTTTAACTTAAGGTAATTAATTAATCTGCAAATTTTAATTATGAAAATTAGAGGGACGTTATAAATATAGTGTTCATCTCATAAGCAGATAATGTGAAATTAATGAATAATATAGTTTATAAAATTAAATTCACACTCGTCGAATCAAACTCCAGACCACCAGGTTGTTGCATTATAAAAGATAGAACACGGTCCAACCATATATGTCCAACAATTAATTAATGTTCTCATTAACTATCCTCGAGAATATGGCATAAACAGGAGAATTCATGACCTGCGTAGTCAACAGTTTTCATTTCTCTTTTCTGAAAGGACCAAAAAAAAAATCAACTTACTAACCGATTAATTTGCATAATAATGGACAATCACAATTAATAATATATATGTAAAGTTTGATCTTTCTTCATATCTTTCTCTCAAAGAGTGGGGAAATAAGTTTATTGCGTATAATTAGTTGTTTTGTTTCCAATAAGATTAAGAGAATTATCTTATTGTACGATTGTGGATACAAAATTAAATCAGATTTTTATAAATTAAAATTGAAATTGATAGATATATTTTACCTTTTCAGAGAATTTTAGTTATGCCTGCATGTTTCAGTACTCAATTCTTTATATCTATTTTTGAAAAAGTAAAAAGAAAAAATCACTCAATATGCTACCCATGTCTTCTTCTTCTTTTTTTTTTTTTTTGAGCTTACGCATGTCATGTCTTTTTTTTTTTTTTTTTGAGCTTACCCATGTCTTCTTCTTCTTTTCTCTTTTTCTTTTTTTTTTTTTTTATATATATAGGCTAAATTAATTAACTGTAATAAGTAGCCGATATGGAAGGTTGAATAGTACAAAACATCGAAGGGACCTCGCACCCGCATACTTGTACGTAGACGACAATGCCGCTGCCGACAATTTGTGTACTCGCCGAAAATTGGAAAAAAAGTATAAAAATCTCCTTCACTTTTTTTTAAAACATTGAATCGTTGTATCATTTATTTTATAGCAAAAATGTTCACGATATAAGATACAGAAATACTCTTATAAATAATTTTCATCAATTTCGAATAAACAGTACTAACATGTGACTGACGAAATGCTGACTCATAATAAAACAAGCCAATTCTTTTTATTTTTCACATTTACCTATTAAAAATATATTTATTAACTTAACAATATCTACCACATGTTTTGTTATCTGTCAAAATCATTTTAGTCATATATTAGCATCACCTCAGTATTTTTAATTTAAAGTTGACAGAAATTACTTATAGGTATTTTTGTGCTAATTTTCATTACTTTAGGATTGTTTTTGCTTCCAAAATAAACCATATGAATATTTTAGTATCTCAAAAGAAAAATGTAAAGGGTATTTTTGTACATTTACCACTAAAAATATAATAAGAAGAAGAAGGAGGAAAATATTTCCCAGCAACGAGTGTAGGGCACCATGACAATAGTTACAATAATATCCCTTACTTTCTTCTTTTAGAATTACATATATACTCGATCTTAACAAGAATTGATAAAGCCTGAATTATCTTTATCTGAAGAGGGAGAAAACGACCGATTGGGTGAGAGCGACCTGAAAGGAAAAATGTCCGGTCGGACCGGGCGTAAACACTCCAAAACTCAAGTCTTGAGAGAAAAAACTTATAGAGAAAGTGCTCAAGGGTCAATACCTGAGGCTATCTCTGGTTGCGCTATTTATAAGAGATGTTGAGGGGCACTTGAGTGCCTAGAGGGACGGTCTCTGCCTGTCAGAGTAGGTATCCGGCGAAATGACAGCGAGCAGGAGGTTGAGGTAAGCACTATCTTGTGTCAGGCGGCTGATGGGACGGGATGTCACGTCGTCCGATCGGTTCTCTTTTGGACTCGTGCCTGATTGCTTCACCTTGTGGGTCTTGTCAATGTTTGGACCAACTCCATGGGCCTGAAGGCAGATGATATTTGATGTGTTATCAAGAATCGTTTACAATATATGGTTAGATAATTAACTAGTGAATTGAATTATTTTTTACTCATTTTTTTTTTTTTTGTAAACTTTGCATTATTTTTTGAAGGAAAAGTAAATTTCATGTCATTTATTCATAAGATTAAAGCATCTTTCTGACCTATTAATTTCCTAACTTTAATATTTAACTTTTGAGAATGTCTTTGAATAGGAAGTTGCAGAAAACAATATATTATAGTTATGAAGAATTTTATGCATTATTATATTAAATTAGTTGAGACGAAATTTAAGATAACTATGATTGATGAGCCAGTCTCTGAATTAGAGGCCACGATTCCTCTATTACTTGCAATTTTGACATTTATATTAATATATACGTAGAGAGAGAGCAATTATCCCACATTATTGGTCCTCATTATCCAACTATGTTAAGAATTAGGCAAAATTAAATGTCAGTGTTAGGGTTTCCTTTGCAAAACAAACATCCCAACACAACTATCAGAATTTAGTTTAATGGCCAACTCCACTTAATCAAATGCGAGAGAATTCTCAAATTCAATTTCTTTTTTTGTTATTTGTAAAAGATTATCTCAACAACACAAATTGAAGCTAATTAAGAAACTTTTAGATCAAAATTAGGTCCCAAACCTCATATATATATATATAAAAAAATGTGCAGAATTCTAAGCAAGAGTGAGATCAAGAGAAACATCATTGACATATAAAGTCTCAGCTTTTTTCACCCTCAACAACGGTGACCCATCATAAGCTTTGGAGTTGAGTGATAATGACAATTTGTCTCCTTCTCCTGCTACCTTCCTATTCCCAATCTCTGCTTTACCTTCTATTTTCTTATCTTTTATCTTCCATTGCTCCTTCCTCTCCTTTAAAACATCCAACACATATGCATATATATAAATATATGCGAGTGTTAATTTAGGGCTACATTATATATATATGAATTTTCAAGATATACATAGATTTTCCTGTTTTATGTATGTGTATGTAAATATATATGCACATAAATAGGATTTATACTACGTCTATGAAATTATTAACAAACCAAATTGGTTATGAATTTACAAAGCTAGTTTTAAGGAAAGTATATCTTTTGGCCTTTGAATTTGTTGAAATTGATCAAACCTCTATCTTTTATTCTATTGAACCCTTATTTGATGAAAAAGGTTGACAAGTGAAATCTTAAAAGGAAAAAAGAAAATCATATTTTAGGGGTCTGAATTGAACAAAATTTTAAATTTAAGAGTTTAATGATAAACACAAAAAATTTCAGGGGTCTAATTTTTCATACTATTTTGATGAAGAATGTTAATATTAATATTTTCATCAAATAAAAGGTGATCAATAGAGTGAAAATTCAAAATAATTTAATGAAGCAATGTAAGAGAGAAAGAGATGTTTACTCTTGTGTTGCAGGTTTGGAGAAGATCTTTGAAGATGAAATAAGGATCAGGCTTGTTTGCTTGTTCATGTGAAAATGATTCATCATTCTTTACCCTTTTTCCAATCCAAATCTCTTGCTTTTCTTTCCTGCAAAAACATATTACCCTACGTATAATTATAACCATAGTACTAAAGATACCCAACTTTTTCATTATTTGATTCTTCTTCTGACCAATGTCAAACAAAAACAATTGTACTATTTTCGACATATATTCTTATCTCACCCCCATATTGAAAATTATCATATCCTACGTGGAAAATTATCGTATCAACAACCTTATCGATGCTGGCGTACTAGTACTAGTAAGAGAAAGCTTGCAATTCAATTGACCATTTGAATGCATCGAGTTCAGGTGTGAGAAGTAGCTGGAATGGTGAATTCGACGAGTTGAATCATTTTTCTTCGCTTCCATTGCTGCTTCTGCGCCAGAAATTTCGTCCATTTTCAAAATAACATGATAGTAATTTACAACCGCAACATAAAATGAAGATTAAAAATTATATTTTAAGTAGGGTAAAAGCGAATTGGGATATGGATATGGATATGGATATATCATGCATAAAGAAAATATTCCTCTATGTGTACTACTGTTTCAGCCTTTTTTTGTGATTCTCCCTTTAGATGATAGCTTTCTGACATTTTTATAAACAGATTTTTATTCAGAAACCAAAAAAAGATTAAAAAGGAATATATATAAAACACTAGACGACACTCACATTGTCAACCAAATTCAGACTATATATGGTTAATAGCTGTCCATATATCTAACCATAATATTTGAGCAATTCAATTGCAAAACAACAAATTTAAATTAGGTTAAGGAAAAATGAATAGTTTGAATTTAGAAAAATTAAATAAGAAAATTGCATACATATGCAAATTTATTTATTGGTGCAATGTTCACTGTACCTTGTATCATCTGCTCATGCTTCATGCTCCTGTACATCTGTCCATTGAATACCAAAACGTTACAAATTAATTAAACTCTTAAAACGGGTTAAAATAAACTCATTTACAGATAAATAAACTCTAAATTAGAACCTGAAGGTGGCTCTTTACGTGAGAAATGGTAAGCCCCTTCACATTCATAATCTGCAAAACCATTTTCGGTGTAGCTCCTGCAAAACGTATACTTTATTTATGAATTGTCATTTTCTTGAACTCAACTCGATCCAGACCTTAAACCATTACAGCATAACCAATACCCCTAAACTAAAATTTGTCAGAGCTATAACAAATTTAAACATATAGTTTATTAATGAATTAGCAGTTTCTTGGACTGAACTCAAGATCTTACACCACTACAGCAGAACCAGTACTACTAGACTAAAATTTATCGAACTAGACAAATTACAACTTATAGAATTAATGAGTTATCAGTTTTTTAGACTGAATTTGAGACTTTACACCCTACAGCAGAACCAGTACCGCTGAACAAAAATTTATCGAAGTATGACCAAAGTAAACATATAGTTTATTAATGAATTATCATTTTTTTTTATCGAACTTGAGGGCTTACACCATTACAGTATAACCAGCACCACTAAACTAAAATTTATTGAAAGAAAGCTTACGATCTTCTCCACCAAGTCTTTCAACAGCATGAACAAAGCAGTGATGAAGATCAGGAGTCCATCGAAGGCGGGGCAATTTGGAACGAACATAAGGCCTAACCATGGGAGACTTCAAGCTAATTTCTTGAAGATTATGATCAGAAATTCTTGATCTCTTAACAATTCTCATATCATTGGATGATTTTGAATGAACATAATCAGAATTATTATCAAGAGAAGAAGAAGAAGAACATACCTCACCATCTAAAACAACTAAAGAAGATCTCTTCATTGCAAGAGAAAGAGAGAGAGAGAGAGAGAGAAAGTTAAGGTCTTAGGAGATACAAAAGAGAATAAATACTACAAAGACTGTGTGTTGCAAGAATTTGTCTTGAAGTGCAGCTTTTTCTCAACTTCCTTATTAAGGTCAGTTTAGTCCTTTGGAGTTTCGATTAGAAAAAGGAAAATTTGGACACGGAATTTCAGACTTGGGCTTTGTTGTTCAAAAATGCCTTCATGATTGGGTGAAAATGAAAGGTGAAAGTTTTGGTAATATTATAATAAATAATTCTTAGTCAAATCTTTATGATAAATATCAATTTTTTTTTTGGGTGTAAAACAGACGTTCGTGAGAGTTACAAATGTGGGAGAATTTTATTGATCTTTGTACTTATTATCTCCCATTCCTATCTCTTGCATATTTAAATGTATATAAAATAAAAGGGTAACATTTTTTTCTTCTCTAAATATTCGAAAATAGAGTGATTTTACTTTTATATTTCTTTATTAATTTTTCTTAACTATTAGTTAATTAAAATGGAAAAATTTTACCTCTATGTATATTTTGTAAAAAAAAGTAATTTTGCTTCTAAATTTATTAAAATAAGCATAATTTAAATTTAAAGTAGATAGCATGTGATATTTAAATGGAGATATTTGATATGATATAATTGATCCGCATATAAAAAAAATATATAAAAATAATGTATTTCAAAAAAAGAGAGAGAAAAATGTTTAAAGATAAAAATTATTTTATTTCAAATAGTTTGGAGGAATTGAATTCTGGATAAATAAAGAATTTTGAAACAAGTGAATTTGTTTCATTTTCTTAAATTTCTCTCATTCTTATTGTTGGTTTATGATGGTGCATGTCACAATATTCTGTTTGAGGTCATCATTTGCAGAGCAAGACAAAAGGTAAGCACCTTAAAATAGCAAACTGGGTATGAAAGCAACAATTCTCAGATCAAATTCCCACGCCAATTACACAAACTAAACGTTATAACAAATTAAACCATATAATAATAAAAAAATAATAATGACATGTACTAAAATATTCATGGAAGTCAATTATAAATTAACACAGCTAACGTGATATTAATACGTAGTAAAATATGTCACATAATCACCACATTAGCACCATATTTATTTTTAGTCCAAAATAAAGTTACGTGCATTTTAGTACTCTAAGAAAAAAAATTGAGGGCATTTTGGTACCGTGAAGAAAACGTTGGAAACATGTTAGCACCATGAAAAAAACATTAAGGACATTTTTGAAAAATGTGTTATATTTGAAATATTTTCTTAATTTGTTTAAAGTACATTTTGCATAAGAATATGTAATTAAGAATTTTAATCGATACATAAATTAGATTAAAATATTAAGTGATAATATCAATTATTTTTACTGAGTCTGACCCATTCTCAGTCCAAGACCCAACACAAGATAAACTAAAACCCAAAGACACGAGGCCTAGAGCGTGGCAAACAGACTCACAAGGTAGTAGCGGCACAATCTGTCCGATTGAATTGACAAGGACATGTCTCCTGTCAAAATCCACTGACACACATCAGTAGTCCACACCTTCTACTTACTTCCTGTCACGTCGCCGCCTACCGATCTCTAAAACTTAAGCAGACCCACTTCTGGTATTCAAATGGTTTCTCACGTTCACTATAAATAACTCAATGTATTATAGAATCAAGTATTAAATCCTTGAAACTCTCTCTTTACATTCTCTGTCTAAATTTTACTAACTTGAGTTTCAAAATACTTACTTTTGGTCCGACTGGACTTGTCCTATTGTAGATATGGTTGCTTTGTTGATCTAATCGACTCACTCAAAACTTTCATCCGGCCTGATTCTATTTCTGATATCTTAGGACTTATCATTAAGAGTTTTGAATATTTAATTCATTTAATTTTATTTATATTTTTTATGTTGGTTTACAATCATAAATATTTATTAATTAGAATACAGTAATAGTATTTAATAAAGGTTAAATATCTAATAAATATAAATTTAACATATTATCTACCATTATATCATATTATTACCTCGGTTTTAATTTGATAGGTATCTCTCTTTTATTTCCGTTTGTTTCTCATTATAACTCACTGGATAATTAAAAATTAATTGATTAAATTTTTAATATATATTTATTTAATATTTTTTTGTTAGCAACAAACATTGATTAATATCTCATACTCTTTACATATATCCTTAATAAATGTAGGAATGAAAAAGAAAATTACAAATAAATTATATAGTTCCAAAATATTTATTAATTAATTTTACTTAATGAATATGATATTGGAATTTGAAAGTATGGTTATATGGTGCAACAAACTTATTAGCAAACGAGTCAATTTGTAAAAAATAAATAAATAAATAAATAATAAATTACATTTTGTTTTTCCAAGTTTACCTATCAAAAATTTATTTAGTGATTCAAATATTAAAAATAAAAAATAATTACAAAATTATTTAAAAATTTTAGAAAAATGCATTTACTATTATTTTCATAGTACAGAAATGCTCTTTTAACATTTTCACTATGCTACTATAATATCCCTAATGTTTTCCTCAAAGTTCTAAAACACCTCTAATATTTTTTTTAAAGTATTAAAATCTCACTAAATTTTGCTTAAAGTGCTAAAATGCTCCTGATTTTATTTTGGTTTAAAAATACATGAGGCGCTGATTTATTGATGATATGGCATATTTTGTTATATGTCAACACTATATCTGCACTATTAACCTATAGTTGACGAAAGTTTGATTTAAAGGCATTTTAGTGAGTGTTTAGTTTAACTTTTGAGCTATTAACCTTTTCTATTCCAACATTTCATTGAAGTGTTTAGTTAATTTTTTTTTAACAGGAGCTGGTAGTTATTTCTGATTTCAATAACAGCCTTTTCAAAAAACACTATTTTGAAACTTTTTATGATCTAATACTAATTTATTTAACACAAAGACAAAATTATTAATCAGTATTTATAAAATATATTCAAAAAATGCATAAATTTATATTACATGCATTTATAAAAATTTATTTTTATAAATTAACATATTTTCCTACAATAAATTATTTATTTGAGTAATTTATAAATTTTTATATTATACTATTATTTATTTTATTTATTTATGATACAAATATATTTTTATATTAAAAATATATCTATTTTGATATTTATACCATCAAACAACAACAATTGTAAATAATTTTACCAAATACTTAAATATCAATCACCTATGCCAGTTGCGCTCATCAGCTAAATCAAACGGAATTTTAGTACTTTTTTATTAATATCACCGGAAACAATATACTTTTCCAAAAAAAAAGTGAATAAATAAAATTAAACACACCTTGCAAAAAAACAAAATAAATTAAAAATATCCATACGTTTGAAAGTTTGGCATAAAGCGAAAAATAAAGAAAACGTTGACACACAATGATCTAAGCCTTTGCATAACCTCGAGTTATACAATAACAAATATCAAATCTTTTATCTCTTTCACCATATATATAATTCCCCATTTTTTATAAATTTATATTATTAATTTAACGATTTAATAAATTATTTTTACAAAATGTGCATTCCAGAAATATGTGAAATTATTAAAAAAGGAATAAGAATCTGAAAAATTAATGTTGAATATTGTAAAAAATTAGCATCCGGGGGCCATTTGAGGCCAAAATGACTGAAACAATTTTTGTTAGGTTGTCTGACAAGAGGTTGAACAGTGCAGAAGGCGGTTTCAAATTGGGGAATATTCTCTGAGTCCTATTACAAGAAGTATGGACATCTGTTTTCTTCTTTCGTAATCAATCCAATAATAATACAATTTAGAATTTTGGAGACCCTTCTATAATATATACATAAATTATAGATATTTGAAGTTTATTAAGCAAGCCAATACAAACTATTCACGTATAATAAATTAGTTAAAAATTAGTGGGATAATAGTTAGCATACATATGATATATGACATTTTATTATTAGCTTAATTCGTGAAAAATTTATAGACCGAAGAATTTTTCAGCAATATTACCATTGAATCTCACCACATTTTGAGTTATTCCTGCCTATATGGGTATGTGATAATCTATGCATTCATCATCATCCAAGATTCGAGTGGTTCTCGAACTCAAGACCCATAGTGTACTAACATAAGATTAGTGCCGATAAACTAAATTTAGCCGAAGTTAAACATGAATAGTTTTGCTTTTGAAGGAATAGAGAAAAAGATCCTCTTACCACCAAATGCCTTCAAAAGAATAAAGATGAGGCACAAGGTCAAGCAGGCAAGAATTGGCACCATAGACCTTATAAAAAGCAAAAGAAAAAACTCAAAAGCTCAAGTTGAGCTCCTGCAATTCATCAAATTTCCCGCAAGAATTAGAGAACAGTTTGTCCTCAACATGAACTAATAATGTCACCCTCTCGTGAAAAAAATCTACAATCTTAAACTAGTTCAAAAAGGCCTAGTGTGTCGGCCTCTTGCTCGACCGCAAAGAAGAGCATTTCTGGGGATAGGTAGTTCATCTCTCCAAGAATTTGATGGGGTGTAAACTCTGAGGTAGAACTGTTGCCCCAGATACTGTCTTGCCCAGTTCTCGGACCGGATATTCCACATTCCAACATTGTCCAATGCCATGTAAACTGCTGTCCATGACTTGGGATACACCTATATGTTATTTCATCAAACAGGTTCATAAGCTAGAACTGCAAAATCTATCTGCAGCTTTGTGTTGGTTTCAGTTATGTATCACATACCTGAGCCGTGCATCGAGCTACTGCATCTCTCAAATTATAACGTGCCCTACTCGCCTGTGTCCACTGCCCTCCATCCATTCTGCTCATACAGTAAATTTCATGCTAAATTAGTGATTTAAAAAATCTCAAACACCTAAGTTAGCCAAGGATATAGCTAGTGAAGCAAAAGCGTGGCTGTATATGCTGATCAGCTTACCCAACAACAAAGAAGGAATGGCCATCAATGTGCCATGACTGAACTGTGTCCTCCCAGTTTTGGAAAATTATCTCTACGAATTCGTGGAATTTAGCACCCATCACTGAGGTTTGGAGGTAAGCATTTCCATACATGGGATAGCTAGGCATGCTTCCAATGTTGAAAACTCCAGGAATCTTGAAGTAATCTGCAAGCTTTAATGGTGTATCTGGAGGAAGATATGAGACGCTGTTGACAGCAAACCTCTGCTTTTGGTTGATAATAGGGGCAGAGTTCGCAAGGACAATTGTCCTACTGGTCTTTATCATCCCATAATGGTAAGAACCTTGTGGATTCGGCCTTGGCCCGCTTGCAGTCAGATTCCAACTGATTTAACAGATTATCAAGCATCATAAGTGAGGTGAATCAGAATATCAAGATGTTAGAGATTGAAAAGGACCATTCAATTAAAGTACCGTAAAGATCTGGCCTGGTCGAGGGACCAATCAATCTGAGTAGTAGGACCACCTGGGATAGGACCAGAAACTCCATTTCGAGAATTGCTATAGTGAAGAATGGCAGTAGTTGTGAGTACCCGAGTGGTGAAACGTGTCGCTACTACAATGTAGTAATCATGAGCTGGTTGATCAGCTGTAACCAAGACAGAAAGTGACTGCCCAAGATGAATATCAAGAGCAGAATAGGTGTTCTGTAGTGTATGAGATCCTTCTACTTCCACCAGTTTCATCTTGTGCCCTTGAATTCTGAAGTTAATAGATGTTGAAAGTCCCACATTTGATATCCTGAACCTGTATGTCTTACCTGCAAATAAATACATTCAGTATATTAAGCTATAACACAACCAGCACATAAATTTTGGAATACAGTAGTTCAAGTGGGTAAAATGTAGCACTGATTAATGAACACCTGGATCAACCGTGAAAGTGTATCCATTCCATCCACGACCGTTGATAAGAAGCCCATCAGGGAAGGGAAGATCACGACCAGCATCTAGGATTCGTCTCAATAGCTAAAAACAGAATGAAAGCCAGTATAACCACTAATTGCAAAAACAATATGCAAAGAAAGATTGTGATCATATGGAAGTACTTACAAAGTGATCTCTCTTGTACCAGTCTCCAGCTAGTACAGTGAAATCTCCAGCAGGAGGAGGGAAAGGTACAGGAATGCGAGGGCGACTCCAGATTCTGATGCCCCCAAACCCTCCAGCACCTTTCTGCATCCAAAGTGGTGGGAAATAGAAATAGCTGCCAATCTGGTCCTTCACTTGGATTACATAAGTGAAGTTTTTTCCTGGTAGGATAGGGCAGTTAGTACCATATACTCCATCCTGCCATGAGTTTCTTCTTTGTTGTATTCCATTCCTGTTGGATCACATGAGCTATCACAACACTGACCATATTATATATATACAGAAAAACAACGCAAAAATGCCCCCTAAATCTGCATGGACAGTACACACTTGGATCCAATTATCAGAATTCAGCCTACTACCCTATCATACACATCATGCTGAATCTGACAGCTGAATGTAGCATGTACCATCCAAACAGGGTACACGATAGCTGAGTCCCAAAAATTGCTACTCTGCCACTAACATTTTGCCCCCATTCTTATGCCCCAAGGAGGTCTCAAGATCCAGAGATCTAGCATGTGGATACTGAAATTAAATACATCTTGTCAGTTGTACAGCTGGAATATTTAATAGCATGCTCCAGTGCACATCAATGAGCCCTGATGCAAGTATAAATTAAGCAAACAGATTTTTTTTTTTTCTTGTCACAAAGGGTCCAGGTTCTACGATTCCAAGACTAACACCACTAAGCTAGACTTTTATTAGTTAATCAAATTAAGGTTGTCAGCAACACAAAAAATGGACAAAATAAACAGACCACGCCTAAAAAAATGGCTGAAAAGGCAATTTAGTTTCCGCCTTCCCACATTATCTATGATTTCTACATAAAGCAGTGGTCCCTTATTTTGATGGCTGGTTTGGAAAGCCCCTTCTATTGTAAGTGCGGAAATCTTTGCCAAATAACATTAATATCACTTATTCATAGCATAAATGGGGTCTCCAGCAAGTAGCTCAAGCAATCAAGAACCTGTCTGTCAGAAAATATAAAGGTTTTTTAAGTTTGAACCCCTATAGTTTCCCCTTTCTACCAATAAACCCAAAATTTTATCAAATCAACTAAGAAGTTTCAAAATGCATTTGACAAAAGTGCCATCCAAATGAAGAAACTGGTCAGTCTTGATGATGATATATAAATGGAAAGCTTTGTTAAGATTCAGATCTGTTCAGTGTTTTAACCCAAATCTTTCTCTACTAATTAATGAGAAGAATGAAACAAGAATGAGGCATTATAATGAAACATGGAGGACTAAAAATCCCAACTTTGAGCAAGCAAAGCATGAAAACTTTGGCTTAGCAAACTAAGTATGGCTTGTTATAGTTAATTACCAAGAGATGAGGAACGGTTCTCTTAGGTAGTTGAAAACATTGATAATGAGATTATCATTTGTAACAGCATCAATTTGTGGCCCTGGAAACTGCCCATTAATCAAGATTCCCTGCAATGCCAATCCACAAACACAGACAACCCAATTATATACAAGAAAAGTTTTGAACTTTCCAAAATCAAGAAAAGCATTTCGACAATGCCAAGAAAGCTGGTAGCATAAACAAATACACCACCTGTTGCTTAACGCCTAGAGGGTAAATGTCACCATAAGTGACTTTCCATGTGAAGAACCTATAAGGATTCTCACCATTACCCCCACGAACAATAAAGAACAAGAGAAGAAGAAGAGAGAGATAATAAAGACTCCTCATTTTCTCTCTTGAATGTTGGTATATTGAAATTCCAGAGGAAATTTTAGATCCGCAGCCACAAAGACAGAGACTTTATTGCTTCAAGCTTTGCATTATAAAGAGACTGATGGGCCTCCATCTTCTACTGTCGCAGTTCTATTAAATCATTGATTTTTTTTTCTCTCTCTCTGGTTTTTTGTTTGAAAGCAAAGCTCTGATTTTGTGATGTAACTAAGCAGAAAAAGATGGTTTTTTTATGAAGTAAAAATTAGAGCTTGATGCTTTAGCTGGCACTGAGTCTTGATCACATGTAGAGAATCTAGTGGGACTTTTGCTGGTTCAGTCAAATCAATTACCGTCAATTTCAACCTGGTCAACATCAAAAGTTGATTTTTTATTTTTTTTTATAAATTGTGTTTTTTAGAACTAAATTTTGTTTGGAGTTGAGTTCATGATTGGATTTATTAGATTTAAATGGGTAATAATAAAAAAAAACAGATGCATGTGATGGATTTAGAAAGTGAATCTGAGTTTAAGAGACTTTGTCTTACGCATTCACGTAATAATCTAGCATGGCAGCAATAGACTGAGAAATCTGGTTTTTCTTTCCTTTCATAATCTTAAAATTGAGAGAAATTCTACTTAGTAATCCTATTTATGTAATAATCTATTAATCATTTCATTAAAGAACTGCCAGAAAATAAATAAAAATTGTTTCTTTACAAGGAATGTTTTAAATTAAATGTACACAGAATCCTTTAGTAATTACTCCATCCGTTCTTTATTATATGTTACTTTTAAGTAAAATTCAAATTTTATTTCTATATTACTTTTAATTTTTCAATGCAATTTAATTTTTTATTTTCAATTTAATTTTCATTTTCAATAAAAATTGACCAATTAGATTTAATTTTTTACATTAAATCATTAAATATGTATTGAAACACTCAATTTTTTTCTAAATTTAAGACTAATTAATATTTCTTAATTATAGTGAAAATAATAAAAGTGATAATTATAAAAGAATGGAGGAAGTATTGGTTAAAAGATGAGTTCCTAAAGTGAAACTAATTTAGAAGTGCATTTTATATTTTTAAGCTTTAATTATGTTATTTTTATATCAGAAAATCTCAATGCACAAAAAAAAAATAAAACAATAAAATAAAAAATTGTTGTTTTTTCTTTTATCTGCCAATTATATTCCGTTCACTGTTTTCTTTAATTTAAATTTGTAACTTTTATCAAATCCCAACTATCATTTTCTTCATTTCTTTTAACATTTCCTTTCATGAATCAAAAAAAAGAAAAAACATTTCCTTTCATTAAAGGGACTGTCTGATCTTTTCCTTTCAATTTTCTGCAAAAATAGTCTGTTTAACTTTTATCGTTCAAGACTTCTCCATTTCTTTTATTATTATTATTATTAGCAAAAACTTGGGTAGGAGCTGCAGAGCTCAATCTGTTAAAAGATGGAATAATAAATAGTATAGCATGAAGCAGCATAATTATTTATTGAAGTTGATTGTCTCCAAATTAAGGTTTGGCATCATTAATCACAGATAATACACCTAAGAAACTTCGTTATTATTAAGAATGATAATAGCAATGAAAATCTTCTCTATGCAACTGAACTTAGAAAACATAACATTATTATGATAAATAAACATTGATTCTTAGTTATAAACTAATAATTCTCTTAGTAACCAACGAACCCTTTTGCCATTTTAACTATCACGTGCATTGTTTGGTTTTCATATATTGATTATCACAGACATTAACAGAATTCAGCAGTACAGTGATGGGGAAGAACAAATTGAGCTTGACCACTAAGGGTCCCTATGTGAGTCCATATCCTAACTATTTTTTTTTTTTTTACTGAAATTCAAACTTGAGAACTCACAGTTTTCGATAAAGATCATATTAGTTTAATTCCATATTGTTTTTTATGTTTGTAGGTCATATTAAAGAATGGATTGGTGAAGCTAACAATCCTGAAACCTCAAGGATACTTAACTGGCATTAAGTATGGAGGAATGGGTAACCTTCTAGATCTAAAGTCAAGTGAATCTAGCAGAGGGTAGTCGTCAAATTAGTCTCATTAATCATCAAACTCCTTTTTGGTAGATTTAATTAAGATTCTTTGTCTGAATTCTCTCTGCAGATATTGGGACATTAATTGGACCATGCCTGGTGGCCAGGACAGATATCAATTGTATGAAGATCATATCAACTATATAAAAGAACACAACTTAATTTTACTTGCTCAGAGTCAATTCGTACTTTCAATTTATAGAACGAGCTAATAATACACTGTTGTGTAAGAAAATTAAACTTCTTTATGCAGATTGAATGGTGCTACTTATACTGTGATTGAAAAGAACAATGACAATTTGGAAGTTTCTTTCAAAACTACATACAATCCTGCAACTCCAGGCCTTAGGCTGCCAATCACTGTTGACATAAGGTCTTATATACATACAATTTCAGATTTTACAGGCGTTTTTACGAACTGAGATATTGGTATAATTTCATATTTTGGTCCTTCAGGTACATATTGAGGAGAGGTGTATCAGGATTCCATTGCTATGCGATATACGAACGGCCTGCAGGAAGTCCTGCTTTTGATCTTGTGCAGACAAGAATGGTTTTTAAGTTGAGAAGAGAAAAGTAAGCTATTTATTGACTAACTAAAGTAACAGTCTCTGTTTGTGGATGAATCAAATGTTATGAAATTGAAGCTGCAGGTTCCATTACATGGCAATCTCAGATGAGAAACGAAGATTAATGCCAATGCCTGAGGATTTACTTCCAGGTAGAGGCAAACAACTAATTGTGCCGGAGTCAGTCCTGTTGGTAAATCCCATAAATCCTGATCTCAAAGGAGAGGTGATTATTATATGAAATTCTTGCAAGTTCTATTGCAGCTTTGGAGATAGAATAGTAAACGAATTGACTATTCTTATATGTACTTGACTTCAGGTTGATGATAAGTACCAATACTCCATGGACAATAAGGATGGTGGAGTTCATGGATGGATGAGTTCTCACCCCATTATTGGATTTTGGGTTATCTTTCCTAGCCAGGAGTTTCGAAATGGCGGTCCTACCAAGCAAAATCTCACTGCCCATACAGGACCTGATTGCCTTGCTGTAAGTAGTTATTACTTTGCATACATAGATAAACTATACTTTCAACATGTAACAAAAGTTACAAAACACAATGGGAGAATAGTTTTTCTATATATTTCCACAAGAATTACACATATATATACAAGTATAATGCTAGCATCTATGGAAACTAAATCAATTAGTCTAATTAAGAAAATGCTAGACAAGGTAAGCTAATCAAATTAGCAGCTAACTACAATCTGTAACACAACATTCTAAATTAAGAAATTGGTGCAGATGTTTCACGGAACTCACTATATCGGGAATGACATTATAGCTCAATTCAAAGAGGGAGAGGAATGGAGGAAGGTCTTCGGCCCCTTCTTCGTCTACATTAATTCCACAACAAGCACTTCAAATGCATACAATTTATGGGAAGATGCTAAAAAGCAGGTACAACTCTTCTTTAAGAAAAACAGTTTTCATAGTAGTTACATGAGAGTGTATTACTAGCTCGGTCCACGAATGAAAGCATTGACCTGGTCTACTTAAAATTCAGCACAAACAACTATAGGACTGTCATAAAATTTCATAGCTTATGGAGTTTCTTTTCATGTTGGCTCATGGTAGAGGCTGCTTGAAGAGGCAGCATGGCCTTATGAATTTGTCTCCTCAAATTATTATCTTATTGCTAAAGAACGTGGTTCTGCTATAGGAAGACTATTTGTCCTTGACAGGTAATAATTCATGAAAATTCTTATCTAAACCAGGTCCATGTATCCATTGCTGAACCAAATCAGTACCTTCTGAATATTTTTAACTGTGAACATTTGACCTCAGGTATATTTCTGGATCTCTAATTCCTGCTAAAAATGCTTATGTTGGTCTATCAACAGCAACAACAGCAGGTGCCTGGCAAACAGAAAGCAAGGTGAGTCATAATTAATATGTTAAACTCTCATTAATTCAAGTTTTATTTAGACTTTAGGGATTAAGATTCAGATTTCTCGGAAATCCAGGACTATCAATTCTGGATGCAGACAGATTCAAATGGAAAGTTCACCATCAAGAATGTTATCCCTGGAGCCTACAGACTCCATGGATGGGTTCCTGGTTTCATTGGAGATTACCTTGACAGTGCACCTGTTACCATCACAGCAGGTACTTTCACATCATCTATAAAACATATATTAGCGGAAAGAATACGATATTGACTTGAACAAACTATGTTTATTTCCTCAGGGTCAGAAACACAATTGGGAAATTTGACTTATGTTCCTCTTCGAGACGGTCCAACAGTGTGGGAAATTGGCTTTCCTGATCGTACAGCCATTGGCTACTACGTTCCTGATGTGAATCCTGCATATGTCAATAAGCTATTTGTCAACACCCCTGAGAAGTAACAAATATTCTAACCCTGCCTTTAGATTGTTTGTATGGCTATTTTAAGCTCATTCGATTCCTTTTATCTCATATGACAGGTACAGGCAATATGGCTTGTGGGATAGATACACAGACATGTATCCTGAATCCGATCAAACTTTCACAATAGGCCTTAACGATCCCAAAAAAGATTGGTTTTTTGCTCATGTAGACAGGTTTATTTTTTCATTCTTTACTTGTTTTGAAATTAGAGTTTAATAATTCGATTATATGCTAATTTGTTTAAACTTGACAGAAGGGGACCTGGGAACAAGTATCTTCCAACAACATGGACAATTAAGTTTAATCTTGATTCTGTCAGCAATGGAACTTACAAATTGAGATTAGCCATTGCATCAGCAACCCGTTCCGATCTTGAGGTGAACATTTCTCATGCTTTGGTTATTCAAATTTCAATTTTCTGGTTTACCCATTTATATTTTCTTGCAGGTCTATGTAAATGGCATGGATGAGCAGCACATGGTGTTCCAGGTGGTGAATTTGGGGACAGATAACACAGTTTGTCGACATGGAATTCATGGACTTTCTCAGTTATTTAGCATAGACATTTCTTCTTCATTGTTGATAAGTGGAGACAATTCCATGTATTTAGCACAGGCTAGGGGTGGAGATGCACTGTGTGGAATTCTCTATGATTATATAAGGCTAGAGGCTCCAGCATCTCCTGGAAGCTCCGGTCAGTCAGAAGCATTTGATCTGGATGCAAAACTCATTTAACTTGCATCAATACCGCAGCTAATAATGAATGTTCTTCCTTGTTTCTTCCATGTCAGAATTTCAGGATTTTGAGAATTTTTCCTGTTAAGGCCCGCGATAATTGCTAGCTCCCTATAACTGCTGCGCCAGCAACCACATTTTTGTGTAAAGTTCAGGTGGTAATTGCCAAAAAGACACTAATTTAAGCTTTTGACTTTGAATACTAAAATACACTATTTAAAGAAAGAAAGAAAATGCGATTAACTGCAGAGTTTATATCCTCTCCAGCTGAGGAGATTCATCCAAAAGTCGGTAGAAAGAAAATTCGATTAACTGCAGAGTTTATATCCTCTCCAGCTGAGGAGATTCATACAAAAATTGGTAGCAACATGCTTCCCAAAACACTCTGCTCTCATGACCATACATCACTTTCATTGTCTGTACAAAAATGCATAAGAAGAATGGATTGAACAAAAGCATAGATGGACTTTTCATTCCTGAATCCCTTGATCATTTGCCTAATTTATTGCCAATACTATTTACGCCAGAAATTGTTAAAAGCAAGCCATAGTGATCACTTGGCAAAACAGGGAGCTCCAACTTCTTTACCTCATTTCTCAACTTCTTCTCCTTGACATGTGACAAACCTGGTATTGCTTCCTTACCTATCATGTCAATTTTACTTATTCTGAAGTCTTGCAGATTGCATACAAATCGATCAAGTCGCTTTTGTAATGTACGGTTACCAAACAACATCTGATTGGCCTTGGTATCATAAGTCCATCCGTTGTCCCCTGGTTTTAACTCTGCCCACGCATCAACCCATCCATCAGGTAATGGGAACTCACCATCTAACTTGTCATCCCAGTTCATGTCCCCACCAAAAATCACATTCAGGTTCTTCTTGAGGATGTTGGTGGCCTGCTTTGCCTGCTCTACACGTTCCTTACTGAACATCTGATCCCATGTTGGAGGTGCCAGGCTGGGACTCTCAAGATGGCTTGTAGCAATAACCAATGGCTTGTTAGGCAGAACTTCCACCTCTGCTATGCAAAGCTCTCTCCCCATTATAGAATTGTTAAAGGGCACAGAGCTGAAAGATTTCACTGGAAGTTTGCTTAACTGCATGTCGAATTTTCAGTAAATACGAATGTCAATATCAATTATAGCCCCAGAATAGTGACTGATTTAAGCACCCCCCACATTAGTAATTGAAATTCTAAAGCACCTTCAGTAACAATAAAGATTACCTGCATGCAAAAGTACGGTCTTGAAGATGCCAGCTCATTCGAAACAGAGCACCTATATGCTTTCCACCAGCCGGACTGCCTAAATATGCTGTATATGTTAGGAGTAACCTCCTGTAAGGTAAGGTGGCCATCAGTAAGATGGAAATTAATGATACACTTAATCCCGTGCTCCATGGAAAGGGCCACCAAAACAAATAAAAACCTGAAAACAAATAACGTCTGGTAAATGCAGTTGAATAAGGTCACCAACAGCTTTCATCCTCCTGTGCACCTCCAGATCTTCTCGAAACCAAACATTATAGCTCAAAATCTTGAATGAACTCAAACATGCTGGTGAACTGGCATCCTCTGCCACAAAATAAAAATTTTGTCAATAATGTGCAATGAAAAGACCATGGTGTTCAATAAAATGTAAACTAATCTTTCCAAGACCAACTAATAACACAATATCGTCTACCACAGAATATTCGATTTCAGACTAGGTAAAAGTGAGATACAAAACAAACTTTGATATTACTGTCACTATTCATGTATTTTCCCAGCAAAACATGAGCAAATTTGATCAAGCAATGGTGCATATTCTCATCAAGAAGTGAAAGTATATGGGAAACTTCTTCAAGAAATATTTAAGGGCTTGAGGAAATGATAGATTTCTTCCAAAATGACACATGTTATTATTGCATCTTTGGTAGCATTTTTGTCAATAAGATGATGACATCTAAACTATAATTTTTGCCTTTCAACTAAAGATGAAATCTATAAAAAGGAAACTTAGCTATGTAAGAAAGTATAACAAACCATTTCAGTTGATTCTCGTCTCCCCAACAGAATGAGCAATTCTCAGTTAGCACACCATAAGAAAGCAAAGAAACGAGTGTGAAATTAGCAACACTAAAGGCAAAAGTGTGGGCATATTCCTCATTGATTTACTTACTTTGCCCATAAAACCACAACAATTTGCCTGAACTAATACTGAAATATGCTAGAGAAAAAGAAGATAAGTGACTTGAACTGTCTCACACTTACCCTTTACAACAACCACAGCCTTGTTTGATGTGCCAAACCCTTGAAATACACCAAATTTTGCACCATTTCTGGTACCTTCATCTGCATAAACTAGCTCAATTCAATCTTAAATCAGATAACCAATAAGAATAATTTAAAAAAACAAACTAACCCTGCACTTTAATCGCCTTATTCGAGGGAGAAACACCACGAAACCTACCCAATTGAACAGAGCCCATATCACCAAAGTCGCCAGCTTTCCTCTTGCAGGTCCTCAGTGGAAGGAAGACAGAACCAACAGAAGAATCCAAGTTTTCATCGGGACCAATATCATTCAAATCGTCGAAACAAGAAATGGAAGAAACAGAAGTTCTTGTGCCACACATTTCACAGCTACTGTTCTCGTACGGGTTCAAGAAAGTACATGCCTTGCAGGGCCATTTTGGGGTATTTGGTGAAGAAGAGGAAGATGGAAGAATAGTAGGAGAAGGTGGAGATAGACAGATTTGGCAAGTGGGCTTCGAATTTGAATATGGGGAATTTATGAAAGTGCATTTCTTGCAGGTCCAAGACATGCTGATTGTCTCCCTGAACTTGAATTCTCTTCTTGTTTGGGAGCAAAGAGACTGAATTAGGGAAGAAATTACAGTCGGTGACAAACGTGCCATAACGCCATTCCCATTTAAATATCAAATTTTTAAATTCAAACTCGTTAAGCCGAAAGGTCCGATCTTTATTGGAGTATGGCTCACTTTGGGGTTAATTTGTTATTTTATTATTTGATTATTAACTTTTAATTTTTAACGGAAAAAATAATTTATTTATTATTTTATAACGAAAAAATTTTAATAATTGAAAATTGTGTTCGTCGGCAATCGGTTCGTGATCTGCACAATAAAATTTAATGTTACGTCAAAAATTTGTCACATCTAATTAGAATTAATTTCTGTGAATGTCACTTAACTTTGTATCTTGTAATAATGTAATCATTAAATTTTAATTTGTAACGAAAAATTAATCCAACTATTATTTTGTAATAAAAAATTACAGTGACCGCAAATTATTTTCGCTAATAATCGACGCATGATCTGTACGGCAAAATCTAATGACATGTCAGAAATTTTACCACGTCGGATCTGACAGGATCCGACGTGACATTATGGTAAAAAAAAAAGTAAATTTTTACTGCTCTTAGTTTCTCTCCACCTCTCCTGCCTTTCTCTCTCACACTATCTGCTCAACGAGACCAAATAAGTTTTATGGTCCTCCATTGGCTTGGTTTTCTTCATAACTGCATCAATAGGGACCCAACAATCTCTATCAGTTCAGCGAAACTAAATACTATAATTTATTATTATTTTCAACAATACAAACGCATTAATTAGATCAGAATTATGAAAAAAAAATGTTGATCCGCTTACTATTGTATAAAAATTCGGTGGTGAATACAATTTTCGGTCATGCGCCAGTTAGCTGCGAACACAATTTCTGATCATTATAATTTTTTCATTATAAAATAATATATAGATTATTTTTTTTTTTACAAATTGAAATTTAGTGACCATATCGTTATAAGACACAAAATTAAGTAATCACCACAGAAATTAAACCCTAATCCGACGTGGCAAAATTTCTGACGTAACATTGGGTTTCGTCGTGCATATCACGCGCCGGTTGCCAACCAACATAATTTTCGGTTATTGTGATTTTTTCGTTACAAAATAATAAATGGGTTATTTTTTCGTTACAAATTGAAATTTAGTGAATAAATCGTTATAAGCACAAAATTGAGTAACTACTGAAGAAATTAACCCTGCACTTTGGAGTCAGACTCTTTTCTTTTATTGATGGGCTTCTATATCTATTGAATTTTCTTCAATTTGCAAATGTGACGGTCGATTTTTTTAATAGACGCTTCTATATCTATTGAATTTTCTTCAATTTGCAAATGTGACGGTCGAAATTTTTTTCACATACTGGTAATCGGTCTTTGAATTTAAAAAAAAATTAATTTATTAACTATTGATTTTTAAAAATTATTAACTATTAATCAATTTATTGATTTCGAATTTTCGTATCGGTTAACCAATTGGATTAACCACTATATAAAATGCATCCATAAAAAAAATTAAAATATTCATATTACTTAAAAATAAAAATTATAAATTAAACATAATTTAATATGATTTTCAAATTATAAATATAAACTAAAAATATTATATCAATATGCAATGCATACGTTTAACCAGTCAATCGATTCGATTTCGGATCGATTTACCGATTAACTGTATCAACCAATTTTTTTTTCTTGATCCTACTTTTTACCTCTAAGTTTATATATTCAATTTTTTTAAAGTATTTTTTATTATTAAACTTTTTAAATTTATTAAAAAATATGACTAATTTTTTTTATTATTTTGGTCATTAAATTTTCAAAAATGCAACTAACAACTAATCACAAAATGCCACAAGTTTAAAGATAAAATATATCTATTTTGGTAAATTTAGTGATCAAAATTAATTATTTTAAAAAATATGGTGATAAAATTTCTCTTTTTTAAAATATAATAACAAAATCAATCCAAAAAAAGTTGGCCATTTTCTTACCGGTTGGATAGCAAAATAAATTTATGTATCCATTCATTAAATAAACTGAACTCTTTGAATCTTGAACGAACAATTATATGAATAGTAAAAAGACAACATCAATACACTATAAAAAATAGCTCTTCTCTTCCACCTTAACACAAAGTTACAAAAGGAATGTATAACAAAGTAGAGAAAATTACAGCCAAAAGAGCATTTAAACCCTTATCAATGGCACTTATTTTGCTGGTTTTAAAGCTGATTAATCTTAATCTATCTGCTGCTGCACCACTTGATATAGTTGTGTTGGTCATCGTCTTCGTTTTATTGCTTATTTTCTTACTGCAAAGCATAATTCAAGAAATTATCATTAACAAATCAAACTGCAAGTTCATCTTCTTAAGCAATGCTTTTGCACTTTATCTTTTAGCCAACTACTTAGACAAATGGAATGTAAAGAACCAAAAAGAAAGGAAAAGCGATACAATGGTCAAACAATTAGACAACCAAAAACAAAAATAAAATAATGTCTTACCTTCCGGGAAATATACAGCTACCATGACCTGCAAAAATTACCGAGAACATAAGTATATCGACTACGAGTCAAAGAAAGGTCAACTTTTTAGCAGCAGCAGTTAAAAAGAATGCAACTTTCGGTGTACAGAAATTTATAGATGAAAAAGGGTAATTTTCTAAGGAGATCTTATGCATGATCATGAGCTAGTGGCATTGTCCTAGCTCAATGGGGGCTCCACTGAACAGGATCCAAGTTCACTTTATCATTATGCAACCTTTGGTAGATATTAAAGACTAATGGAAGCTGCCCTACAAGAATTTACCAAAGAAAAGTAAGGTCATTTTCGAAGGAGATCTTATGCATAACAGGAACTAGTGGAATTGGCCCTGGCTCAATGGGGCTCCACTCGAACCATTGTCTAAAAGAAATCATAATTTTTCTTACTTGTAACCAAGAAAATGTTTATTCCATGCCATTTCCTACACTCCAATTACACAAGCAGCCATGTGCCTTTGTCAGTTAGGAATCACACACTATCCCTCTTGAAGTCATCTATGTCCTCATAGAGTATCTCCTGAGGATTGTATGATTTGAGATTTCACTATTCCCTTTAGTAGTGAAGCTTTAAGCTATTTTAACTTTTTAACTTTTCATCTCATCACTCTTGAGGAATCTTTCAACAATTTGAGAGCCTTAAGGCACTTAAAATATCATTTTGCTTTTGAATTCAATGGAAAGCAGCAACCAAAATGTCCAAATTTTGTAGCTTAAACAGTGATACAAAATCTGCCTTTTATTAACCTACTATTTACAACTAATCGTAGGTGAAAAAATTTCATGACTTTATCCTCAATTATCATTAAACACACTGTAAAATTCCAAAAAAAAACAAGTCATAGAAAAGTACAAAACTTACTTGGGTCAGTGGTGGTGATCATGGCCACACCCTTGAAATCACAAGATCCAGGAGCCTTTCCTTCCTTCTGGTAATAGCTATCAAATGCATAAGAGGCATGGTGCTTCACATTGTTGGGCTGGTAACAATCCTCCCCTGGCTGAACCTCACTGCAATTAGCCCTTCCTGGTCCACATGCCCAATCTAATGCAGCTTGCAATGTCTTTGAATCAACATTATCCATGGCAATGCAGTAAGTCTGATTTGTTGTATCATTAGCCAAAAAAGTCCCACTTCCATAAACATGAAGTAAATAAACAGGCGTCGAATTCCCATAGAACAACCCCCAATTTGCTTCTGATACTGGCGGTGACCTCAAATCTTCATTGAACAATTCATATATATAGACACTGGAAGTGACTTCAGGGTGAAGAGGAGTCCCACTACGATCAAGAATATGCTTAATCAGATTAGAATTATACATATCAGCATTGTCAATGGTAGCATAGGGCTCTTTTGAATCACCCTTTGAAGGCCAACCAGTCTCAGTGACAAGAACCACAACATCAGTAACATTCAAATTCTTCATAGAAAAATATGCAGCATCGATCATAGCATCAAGGACATTTGTGTAATGCAACAAAGTATTAGGATCAACCATTTCCTTAGATGGTGTCAAGGGCTTAAACAAAGAGTTATCAAGAGGCACCACTCCTTTGTTCTGCATAAAAACGTAATAAGGATAAAGATTCATCATCAATGGAGACCCTGTTTTTGACAAAAATTGAAGCAAAGGGAGCATAACTGAGCTCCAACTCTGGTTAAAGAAAGACTGAGAAGGAGGAAAGGGGTCAAGAATTATAGAAGCAGCATGTGGGGTCGAAATCTTGATTTGGGTATGCAAATTTGCAGCAACTAAAGCACTATAAAGTGACTCAATAGCAGGCATAAGCAAAGGAGCTGAAGAAGGTACAGTAGTCAAAACCTCATCACCTACAGCAATTGCAGTGATTAAAGTTTCTGGATAGTAAGCAACAACATTTCTATCAATCCAGGAGGCTGCTGTGGTATTCGAGGACCCAATAGCAAGAAGCTGGTTATTGGGGACACTAATGATGACCCGGATCTTGGTTTTAGCCAAGGCCTTGAGAATATCAGGGTCTGCATCATATAATCGAATATGGGTAATCTTTTGAACTTGCAGAAATGAAATAAGTGATGCAGGAGACAAGAGATTGGACACGTCTGTGCCTATGTCCAAACCCACAAATGGCTCGCTGTCTTGGTCCTTTTGCTGCTTGATTTGTGCAAATGGTGATGATTGAGCTGCAAATTAAATTAGTAAAGACGATCTCAAAATGAGAAAAGGGTAGCTGTTAGTTTGTTAATGTAGTGACTTCAAAGTTGGGATTTTAAGGTTAATAAATATACCTCGTGTTGATTTAAAAACCTCAGTGGAGAAGATGAACAAAGCAATGGTGATGAAGCCAACACTGCACTTAAAGGTTGTCATTGCTGAAGAGGAGCTTGAGCTTTACTACTTCATCCTCCGGTTCAGGTTCAGCTACAGGTTCTTGCATTATCTTCTGAAATAATTATTTTTGACAAGAAAGATTTAATCTTTTTTAAAATTTCTTGGTGGATTTGATTTGGGTTTTTTCTTGTTTGACTCAAGAGATCAACAGCGTGAAGAAGAAATAAGACATTAATTAATAAATTGAAAGGGAGACTAGCTGTAAGAGGATAGTTCGTGGTTACTAAAGCTCTTTCCTTTTTGATGACGCAGAATTAGCAGACTAAGACATTTAAAATGTCGAAAATGCCCTTGTGGACCGACAAGAGCTTTTGCTTATGTTGTATGTGGTCTTTTAAGACAAAAAGGTGCAAAACAAAACGAATGCAAAATGGTAACTTCACTAGATTGACTTGGCTTCTTTGGGACATTGGAGATAGTTCTTGAAGTCACAAATCTAACAGCCTGGCATTCAAGAGAGACGTTAACCCTTCTGTTCAAATTGTTCTTCCTACCTTTCCCATTTTGGTCCTTTTAAACTGTTCCATTATTTTTGCTATAATTCATTCTTCTAATTAAGTAGGATAAGTTAAAGAATTTAAAAGACCATTTAGTATCATTTTTGCTATAAGGGTTTCTTTATGTTGAATTAGTTTATTAGTCTTTCTTAAAAGATTAACTAAAGAAAGTGGCACCCACAAAAGAATGCTAAATAAAACTCTATCAAGTTCAGTGCAAGAAACAAAAGAGACAAGGTAGCCCAGGCTTCATCATCAACAGACTTAGTCACGAGCACAATAGAATAACAACAACTGCATCCCATTCACGTGTGGGTCACCAATCTTTTTACTATTTTTATTAGTATTTGATAATCTAACTACTCAACCCGTTACTCTCTAAATTATAAATGTTACGCAGTTATTATTCAATGGTGGCAATGGTTATCGAACATTTATAATCATAATTATTAATGATACATCAAAATAGTACTTTATAGGAGAGAAACTATTTTAAAACATTGATTAAAACCCAAATGTAAGTAACGACAATCCATGTGAATATTTAATTGCTCTATTGCCAAATGCCATTAGGCTTTTATGATGCTACTAATTAGTGGAAGAATAATAATGATTATCACTGCTGAGAAAGCTCATGTCAACCCAAAAAGAAAGAAGGTGATTAATAATAATCATCCTTTAATACGTGAAAATGGTTTACTTTCAGAAAACGGTAAAACTTTTAAAAGGTGTTTTTTTTCCCTTTAAGTACAGTAATTAAGTACTTAACTCAACTGCATATTTGTATGCAGAACAGCAGAAAAATACATAGGCAAAGAGCCATTAAAGTTGCTGTTTTTGATTGCTTAGGACAAAGAAAGAGATGCTTTTCACCCTGTAAAGAAACATTAGATTCCCAAAATTTTGTGAATTGGAATCCTAGGTTAATTACCTCATTTCTCTTGCCTGAAAATGGAATCAATCAATCGAAATATACCACCATGCAAAAATAAAATAAAATAATTGAATATATATTATTGAACCAATAATTTATATATATCTTTCACATGACAAAATTTGTTTTTATTTTGTGTGACAATTGTTAAAGAGAATTTTAGCATAACTAGAATTAGCTAAAACTCTACCATTTATTTAATAACCAGTTGGTGTTAAGGAATATGCTACCATCGGTGGCTCATAATTAAGCGTCCACAGCATTCAATTGTGGCTTAATCTCGCACCTGAATATTTGTCGCGAAACAATTGCGACCACACTTTGGCCAATATAATACATTATAAAAAGAAAGAAAGAGATTATCTTAGTGTGAATTATGAATGGAATACTAGAATATGTGATGCTGTTTAACTACCATATATTAGCTGAACTGATTAATGCCAATTGAACCCAAATTTGCTGAAACCTTAAAAATTGAAAAGGTCAGCCAAAAAGCATAAAGAATTTGATTAATTATCTTTTTATTTTTTTTGAATTGCCCTATTATAAGAGACCTAAGCCACATGTAATTAATATGATATGTGTAACAATTTACATATCAAAGTAAATATTGTCACTTCTTATTTCAATAAAAACATAAACGAATAGTCTAGGCAAAAAATACATTTTAGGTACATCAGTACAATACACTTTAGATACATCTGTATACCATTACATATGGACCGTTTGATTAAAAGATAATACTTTTTTTTTTTAAATTTTCTATTCAATGATTCAGATTTAGCGGTGTAGCCGTGTAGGACAATTGACGTTGGAAGTATAAGGCTATAAGCCGTTCGCAAAAAGGGGAGAAAAGAAATCAATATCTCTGATCAAGCAATAGTAATAATTCAAGTTAATGCATGGGCTTCCAATCCCAATTCTTTAAAGACAATGTCTTCATATGGGCCGTAGCCTAGAGAGAGACTGTATTATATTATATGATAGTCTACCAGTTCCACATGTTATCATACTTTTTTTCCTAGGTAAATTAATGATCAATAATTTGACAAAAAATAAATAATGATCAAAAAGGGCACATCATGATCATTATTTTCATCCTCCTTTAGATCACATTGATGATATGATTAGAGATAACCTTATGCTTTTCCCACTTTTATGCGTTGAGTTCTTAATGTTCTGTTCAGAATTCAGATACAATTGAAAATATCATAAGAAAGGCAAAATTAAGATAGGCAAAGGGCCAAAACATAAATAATGATGATTCAAAGGGTCTGCAAACATAAATCATTCTAAAATAACAGGAAGTTCATAAAACAATGGCTACAATAGCTCTACTTCTCAATTAAAGATGTGCATAGGACTCTTTAAAAAACCAAAATTTCTTGTCTAAAGAGGACTCCAAACAACTAGCAAGGAAAGAATGGGGGAAGAACAAAGAAGTATACACCAACAATGTACAAAAAGCTCAATGGTGACTAGTAGTGCTGAAATAAGCAAACATCTAAGTTATGCTCAAAGGTATTCCAGTTACTCATGTGTAGGACAGGATATCATAAATTTACAGGGACCTTGGACTTGAGTCAATGAATTGTTCCTCAATTTGATGTTTTGACTTCCATTCACCGCAGTGCGTTGATGAAAGTCATCAAGGAGTCTACATCCCTTTTCTCCGAAGGGTACTTGATTGGCCTAGAGGAGTACTTGGGGAAGAATAGTATTGTGGGGAAGCTCCCTAGTTGCAATTCTTGCTTGGCAAACTCCTTCTGATCACCATCAGCCTGGAATTTCCCCACCTTCACTCCACTTCCAGCCAACTTATCAGCCAATTCGAGATAGGATTCTTCCATCCCCTGGCAGTATGGGCACCATGGAGCATAAAGAACGACAATCCATGGCTCCTTTCTGTTCTCCAACCTCAATAAGTTCTCGATCCCAGTCCGGCTCAAGTTCACCAAGTTCTGGGAGTTGAAAATATCAGCAACTTTTGCAGCTCCATTAGCATGGACAGCGCCATTTCCATTGCCGTTAAGTAGGGAAGAATCATCCTGTCTCAGATTTCCTTTGTGAAGGCCGCATTCCTTGGCCTTAGCCTCCTCCCACCACCACCTTCCTTCTCTCTCATGTTGGCCTGGAAGGACTGGCCTTGTGCAAGGCTCACAACCGATGGAGACATAACCTTGTGAATGCAAGGGGTTCACTGGCACATCCAAGGTCCGGAGGAAGTTCCACACATCTTTACCCTCAACGTTTGCCATTGGGTTCCACTTGATCAGACTTCCACTCCCACCATCCAGTCCCTCAAAAACTGGGTCGACTTGAACAACAGGAATTTGAGATCGAGTGCCAGGTGACTGATCTTTCCTTTGGCCAGTAATCCAGGCACGTAACCCCTTCAGAGCCCTCCGCAAAGGTCTCACCTTTCTCACCCGGCAGCACTCCTGGTGGCCATCTTCATAGAAAGAGAACAGGCCCTTGCTCCTTACCAGTGCTTGAACTTCAACAGCATCAGGAAACATGTACTCAATGTGTATGTCATAATGCTTCTCAACTGTGTCAAAGAATCTGTACGTTTCGGGATTCAACCTCCCAGTGTCCAGGCTAAACACCCTAAAGGGCCTTCCGGTTAGCTTCGCATACTCAATCAAAGCAACATCTTCGGCACCACTGCAAAATAATGGACACTTGTCAAATTTTAATAAATATTGTTTAACAAATTACACTGCTATAATAGATAACATGATGGACTTAATCCCCTCGTATACTAACAAATCTTACATGTATGTCAGAATATGTCAACTCATTTTATCATCTCAATATCCATGTGTAAGTAAGTAATTCTCGTAACTTTACTCATTGTGCCTTTCCAAGATCAACCCAAACCCGCCCAACACACAACTTGACCCAAGAGCCCATGTGCCATACATTTCAAGCTTTCAAATTTTTGCTAAACAAAAGTCTTGCAGTAATTAAGCAAAAGAAGTAGCTAATAAGACAAATAATGTGCAAGGAATATTTACCACAATGATATCATTTTCCATATATATTTCAAAAATTCAACGACTGACAGTAATAAATAAAAATTTCACAGAAAAAAATTAAAAAAAAAAAGTGTTAACCTGAGTACAATAGCATACTCTATCTAAAATTTCACATTCATCAACTGCTAATAACCAGTAAGTAATTTACAATCTAAACAAATTTACAGTTAGGAAAGGATTAAAATTATTACCTGAAAGCAATGGCAATATCGTTGCCAAACTTTTCAAGTGCCTTGTCCATAATCTCCAAAGGAGAGGAGTTTTGAAGCTCCTTAGCCAATTGTTCATTATCCTCCACCTCTAAATTCTCAGCCACCTCTGCAAATTCGAATACAAAAATAAATGCGGAATTCTAACTTTTCCGGGAGGGGGGGAGGGAAACAAAAACCATCTGATTCAAAATGCTTATATCGATGCCAAAGAACAAGCTTTGAGGAAATAAGACTCACCAGGCTCAGCTATAGTAGCCGCAAAAGGGACAATAGAGTCATTCCGTTTAGGCTCTGCATTAACCGGCTTCACCGAGCACCGCCGTTTAGAAAGCTTCAAGGCCGCTGCCGGCCGATCCAACGACCTAAAAGAGCCGAATTGTGGACCTGGAAACAAAACCCAGAAGCTCAATTCCCAAAAAATCCTCGAAACCAACAATTCTGCTTCCAAATTCGGAAGGGACAAAAATGAAATGAAAAAAAAAAGGCTCACCTTTGAACTCAGAAGAATTGGTTGAACGTGAATAATTGGTGGCAGAAATTGCAGTTGCAGAAGAAGAAGAAACACTGAAAGCCATCAAAAAAAAATTGAATTGGATTTCTATCAAACGAATTAGAATTTTTTTTTTTTTTTTTTCCTTCGAGTTTTCTGTTGAATTCTGATATCGTTATTGAAAGGTGTTAAATAAGAGACGAAGGAAAACGCGCCCTAAAAGGTTCATTGAACCTGGACGGCTTTTGGTTTAGAGTGGGTTCCAAACATTCTGCTTACGTGGCTAATGGAGATTGGTTTACATTTTTTATATTTTGGACTCATTGCTTTCGTCACGTGGTGGTGTACTTGTGCGAAAGATACGTGTGAGAGAGGAAGCTGCCCCAGGGCCCAGCTGGAGAACCTGCTTCTTCTTATCTTCAATTTTGTCCGGTTAAAAATAAATAAATATTTATTTATATTATAGTAAAATTATAAATTTGACCCAAAAAAATTTCTAAATATGCCTAAACCAAACCGAAAAAATGGATTCAACTACAATTCGGTTAATTCAATTTTATGATGTATTAAATTCGATTCAGTCGTTTTTTAAATTGAACCGATCAAATACACATTTTTAAAATAGCATATCTTAATGATTAACTAAAAATGCTTTGAAAAAATAATAAAATTAACTATAATTTGCATTCTTATTTATGACAATAGTAGTAAAAATTAAAATATATTGAATGATATTATATTTTAATTTTTTTTGTACTACTAGCTAAATAGAAAACATACAAGAATGAACTTAGATTTATCAATTATTATAAATTATACTCATAATTGTAATATTTATTTATTTATTTTTACTTTACATTAAAAATTATTTTTGCTAGTAGCTATTAATTAGTTGTCATTTACTGTTCACAAAAATAAGTAATTATTTGGTTGATAATGAAATTTTTATTAAAATATCTGAGTTGTATATTAAATGGACCCCAAATAGCAAAAATACAAAATATCAAACATTTCTTTTAAATATGAGGTTATAAATTATGTGAAAGATATATAATTTGGAGGAATTATTGAAATTGAAGGGTGGGAAGATGGTTGCCATTTGTTAAATATGCAGAGAAATGGATGTGGAAGAGATGGCTATAATTCTTTAACTCTTTTGGTCCTCATATCTTTTTATTTTTTAATGTGAGAGCCATAAATGATTTATTTAATTTGGATAAATAAAATTACTTTACCCCAAATAATATATATATAATGACAATATTAAATAAGCTTTAAATAATTCATTTATTTTGACATCACCATTAATTGATGGGAAGGAAACCTATATATAATGACAACAAAGCATTGAGGGAATAATTCTATATGCCGATACCATATATAGGTTGCAAATAAATAGAGTCACGGACTTAACAAAAATTTGCAGGCCGTAAATGGATTAGGTTATAACTTGAATAGATATTAAACGTAATGAGTCATAAATGAATTAAATTTCATGACATTATTTTTTTACTTTTTGAATTTTTTATTAAAAATAAAAAACTAAGCATGAAGAATAATAATTGATTGGAGCCACTTAAATATAATATAAGTCTGGTAAGAAGAAGAAAAGGATTATTTAAACGCATAGGACCACATAAAAAGAAGAAAGAAAATTAATTAATTAATCGGTAAAATCCAATAATTTATGAATACGAGAGTGAGTGGTTGGGTTGGCGGTCAATGCACCCTTCAAATTCAGGTTGAAATCTTTTCTTTTTCTTAGTGAATTTTGGACGACCCAAGAAAAAAAGTGAGGTCACCACAAACCTCATGCATTACAAACAATTTACAACAATATCTGTCTCCATCAAATTATTATTATTATTATTTTGTAAAGATGTATTTTCGGGAATTTTATTATAATTTATAATTCATTTCACATGTTTAATTAAAAAGAAAGCTATAATTCTATTTTTATATATTATTATATCTTTAGAGTAAAAGTGAAAAACAAATCATAATAAATTGAAAACTATTTAAACACCTAATTCTCAATTTCTAATTAATTCAAATCAAAAATTTAAATTGTTAATGATGACCGAGCGAATTTTCCGGGCAAGCAGGGAAGAATATTCCGAGCTTCTTCTGAGCTACGTCCGGGCAATCACCTGAAAATAAGGTTCCGGCGGGTTTCCGACAAAGGAGACTCCGACGGTCAAGTCAGTAATTTTGGAAAGTCAAGTATGATAAAGAGAGAGTTTCTGAAATCTGAGAAAAAAGGAGAAGAAGAAGGATCCTTTCTTATGAGGTGTAGTGCTTCTTTTATAAGTCCATTACTCATGATGACCATTTGGGGCCCGGTTACTTTAATTGATGGGCAATGAGTGTGAATAACGGTTACCTTAACGGCTAGTTCACTGTATAACGGGTATGACAGCTGTTTTGTCGAACCGATCTATCTTTGGAGTTACCGAGCTCTACGATGGACCGGGCTCAGTATTTAGGCGACTATGAGAGCTTTCCGAGTTATATGACAGAGTACCTGCAGTCAGGTAAACCGAGTACTTTACCGAGTTAAATGTTTTGTTCTTGTATCATTGAACTAAAGCCGGGCACTATCCGGAGGCATATTCCGAGGCATGATCCGAGCCATGAGGCATATTCCGAGGCATAATCCGAGCCGTGAGGCATATTCCGAGGCATAATCCGAGCCATGAGTATCATAAGTCCCCCCCTCATGCACATGATATTTATGTCATGTAGGCGGGAAGGTTTGGAGTTTTATGGGGGGAAAAATTCAAATGTCTGAGCGGGACGTGAGCTGTCGAGCGTGATTGACGCTTCGATTCTTGTGAGGGGACGTTTCCGGTTCCCTATGCCATTTATTGTGTCTCTTCGGTGTTCGTGACCGCCAAAAGGGGTATCCTATGGGAGTGTGCCAAGTGTCGTGTTCTTATTGAGCGCTCGGTTTTGCCCTGGCTTATAAATAGGTTAGATGTTTGGGTATTTCAGCTGCTTTGCACTCTTGAAGCTCTCGATTCTCTCTAAATTTCTTCTCCTTGTTCTTGGTGTTCTTCGCTTTTCGGCCTTCTTTCCGGTGACCGTGCGTCGTGTTAGCGTCTTCAGATCATCTCTCCCAAGTGATCCTGCCGATTTCAGGTTAGTCTACTTTCTCTTCATCATGAGTTTCTCGGAGGACTCTATTGAGAGGATGGTGGAGGAGGGTCTCGCCGCTCCAAGCTCGGGCAATGATTCGCCCCCTTCTACTAGCTCTCGCCCAGAAGGCCCTTCTGCTCGAGTGGTCGATCAACCGAGCTCTAGATCAGGGAAAACCACAAGAGATATCACTCGGGTGGGAAGTATACGTTCAAGTATACTTCCGATCGAGTTGGAAATGCTGAGATCAAAGCACGATATTCCTTCCGAGTATGCAATGGAAGCTCCGGGTTTATCTACTCGGGCCAATGCTCGATATCCTGGAAAAAGGAAGATTATCGTTTACGAGGCCAACTTTGAAGCCGGGGTGAATCTTCCTTTAACAGCTTTTGAAGTCGACTTCCTGAATTATTATGATATGACACTCGGGCAAGTTCATCCGAATGCTTGGCGAACACTTTCAGCCTTGCAAATATGGTCATACGAGCATGATATCAATTTAAGCATCCGCCTCTTCCGAGCCACCCACAAAGTAGGCCTTCGGATTCATGGAGAGGACCATAATTATATCCAGGCTCGGCCTGGGTATAGTCTTTTCGTGGGGAATCCCGAGTCATTGAAAAAATGGAAAGATCGTTTCTTCATACTGAAGAGTCAGACGGATTTCCCTTTCCGGACTCAATGGGGTCGGTATGTCAACAGGAATGACAACCCCATGATTCTGAGTGAAGAGGAGGAGAACATATTGGCTCGGTGGAAGGTGCTAGCAGCCGAGAAGGTTGACATTAATGTTCAACTTCAATGCGGTGTCCCTCCTCCACCTCCAAAACCGAAGCGAAAGAAAAGAGGTAGATATATTCATTTCTATTTTCCGAGCTCTGATATGTGTCTTATTGTTTCGTTTTTTGTAGTGATGAAGAGGTCCGGAACGCCTTCGGTTGCCGAGGTCATCAAGGCAAAGAAACGAAAAGCCCTTGCTGGGACTTCTACCTCTGCCGCTGCTCCAACGGTTTCACCCAATCCTGAGCCTAATGTGACTGAGGGTCAGGGCCTGGGTGAAACAAGCCCTGTATTGGTCGTGGACCGTATTGATTCCGAGCCTGCCTCCATCGAGACTCCTATTTCACAGCCAACTGAAGGCCAATCTGCCCCCCAGGAAGGGGCTGCTCCATCTTCTGATCCTCGCGTTGTGGCAGAGGATGTGAAGGCATTTTCCGAGGAGGTAGTGAGATTTTGGCAAAGCCGAGGGGATTATTGGTCAAAGAATAGGACCGAGTTCACTACGTTCGCACACCGAGTGGCTTGCGTACCTTCTGAGACCGCCCCCTTGGTGAAGGTCGGGGCTGAGCAGTTGGCCGAAATAATGAAGAGGCACGAGATAGAGGTAATTCTGCTATACTCCGAGTCTTTCGTTTGATGATAACAGTTGATTAAAAATCTAAGTGTTTGTGCAGGGGGCTATGATAGCCGGGGCTGCCATCGCCAAAATGAACAAACTTATAACAAGCAAAAAGAAGGAAAAGGCAGAGAGGGATCGGCTTCGTGATGAGCTCGGTGAAGCCTTGTCCAAGATAGAAACTGTAAATAAGCGAGCTTCAGAGGCCGAAGAAGAAATGCAAGCCCGGGCAGCTGAAGTGCTAGTAGAAATGGAGAGGGCTTCCAAGGCCGAAGCGGATCTGAAGAAGGCTCAGACCGAGCAGGAGGCACTTGTGAAAGAGAATGCCGAGCTGAAGCAGATTGTGGCAGACTTAGAATATAAGATGGTCGATATGGCTGCTGATAAATGTATGTCGTTCGGCGGTAAATTGATTCAGTCAGTTAAAGACCGATATCCGGACATGGATTGGTCTTGGCTCGAAGATGTTTACCCCGACGATTAGTTAGGATTCAGCTTTGTACATTTCCTTTGAATTAATAAAATTTTGTTTTGTTCGGCAGAATCGAATGTGTTCAATGTTTGAATTTCTTTTGTTCGGTAAATCGAGTATAACAGATATTTGAATATCTTTTGTTCGGTAGATCGAGTATAATAAAACTTGGAAGTTTGAACTTCGAATGCCTTAAATGAATGTAGACAAACAGCTCGGTAAAATATGACAAACTCACTGAAAATATTTTTTCAAATGAGAGACGTTCCATGAGTGGGGGAGCACTTTTCCCGAGAGGTCTTTGAGCCTGTAAGCCGATCCTTGGACTTGATGAATTTCATAAGGGCCTTCCCAGTTTGGACCGAGCTTTCCCACTCCACCCATATTCTGTGTAGCAATGATTTTTCTAAGGACCAATTGACCGATCTGAAAAGACCGATGATTAATATGCCTGTCATGATATACAGCCATTCTTTGTTTGTAAATAGCCGTTTGGACGAGCGCTGATTCCCTGACTTCTTCTAACCGATCAACATGGTATGATAAGGCTTCGTCATTTGCTTGCTGTTTGTATGAGATTACCCGAGCACTTGGGACCCCGATTTCGCAAGGAATCACCGCTTCGGATCCGTATGTTAGTGAGAAGGGCGTGTGCCCGGTTGCTGTTTTGACTGATGTCCGGTATGCCCATAGGACGTGTGGAAGTTCGTCAACCCATAAACCTTTGGCCTTATCCAGTCGCTTCTTTAGACCTGCTAGAATAGTTCAGTTTGTGACCTCCGTCATTCCGTTGGACTGTGGATGATAGACCGAGGTGAAGCAGAGTTGAATTTTTAGCTCGGCGCAGAAGTTTTTGAAGGCTGAGCAATCGAATTGCTTGCCATTGTCTGAGATAATTGTGTGAGGAATCCCAAACCGAGTTATGATATCTTTCCGAACGAACTTGATGATGTTCGCTGGCGTGATTGTTGCTAGAGGCTCGGCTTCTACCCACTTCGTGAAGTGATCAACTGCCACCACCAAGAATTTCCTCTGGCCTGTAGCCATGGGAAAAGGACCGAGGATGTCGATTCCCCATTGGGCGAATGGCCATGGACTGTATATCGGTACTTGGCGAGTCGATTTGCTGTGCAGAATGTTACCGTATTTTTGACATTTATCACATTTCTGAACGAGTTCCCGGGCATCTTTCTCCATTGTAGGCCAGTAGTAGCCCTGTATGAGAGCTTTCCGAGCTATAGCTTGCCCGCCTTCATGAGCTCCACAAATACCTTCGTGTATTTCTCTGAGTACATAGTCCCCATCTTCCGAGCTTAAGCACAAAGTCCATGGGTGTGAGAATGAGCGTCTGTACAATTTTCCATCGAGAATGGCGTATATTGCTGATTTCCGGACTATCTTCCGGGCTTCAAGTTGATTGGATGGGAGAGCTCCAGTGTCCAGAAACTGATAGATCGGTAATCGCCATCCGTCCATTATTTCGTTAAGCTGAACTTGATACGTCTCATAGGATGGCGATTTGATGATGCAAAATATGACCTCCAGTGGGGGGTTTTGAGAGTTATCCGATGCCCTTTTTGCTAGGGCGTCTGCTTCTTTATTGTCATTCCTCGGGATCTGCTCGATAGACCATGCGCACCCGGAATTCTTCAATTGGGAGAGTAGGAGAATGGCGAACTCCTTATACCGAATCATATTGTCTTCCTTGGCTTCGAATCTACCGAGTATTTGATTTACCACTAGCTGTGAGTCAGAAAAAATGGCAATTGAGTCCGGTTTAACTTCCATCGCCAATTGTAGTCCGAAGCATATAGCCTCATATTCGGCTATGTTGTTAGAAGCTGGAAAAGCAAGTTGGGCCATGCCTTTGATGATGATCCGTCCCGGGCCTATCAGTATTATTCCGACACCTGCTCCTTCGACCGTAGAGGCGCCATCTGTGTATAACTTCCAAGACCGGGTATCCGGCTCGGGTGGTGGGGTATGCAATTCAGCTATGAAGTCTGCTAATACCTGTGCTTTCATAGATGGTCGAGCTTCATATCGGACATCTAGCTCGCCTAACTTGGTGGACCATTCAGTAAGCCGACCTGATGCTTCTGGGCGTTGCAGTACTTTCCTCAAGTTTGTATTAGTCCGGACTATTACAGTATGTGCCTGGAAGTAGGGTCGCAGTTTGACTGTCGTAGTGATCAAGGAGTACGCCAGTTGTTCCAGGATGGGATAGTTGAGCTCGGCTCCTTTCAGTACCTTGCTGACATAGTAGATGGGGTACTGTTGGTTACCTTCCTCTCGAATGAGCACAGATCCGACAGCTCCTGGTGTGACAGCTAAGTAGAGGTATAAAATATCCCCGATTTGTGGTCTGCTCAATAGTGGGGGCGAGCTAAGAAAGGACTTGAGATCTTCAAAGGCTTGCTGGCACTCCTCGGTCCATTCGAAGTTCTTGAGATTCTTAAGCGCTCCGTAGAAGGGAAGACAACGTTTGGCCGAGCAAGAAATGAACCGACCCAAGGCGGTTATCTTACCATTGAGAATCTGCACTTCCTTCATCGTCTTTGGCGGGTGCATGTCGAGTATTGCTCGGATTTTCACAGGGTTTGCTTCTATACCTCTCTTCGAAATCATGAAACCCAAAAACTTTCCGGACTTGACGCCGAAGGCACATTTTTCCGGATTAAGCTTTAAGCCACACTGCCTAAGAACTTGAAAAATTTCCCGGAGCTCGGTGGGAAGAAGTTCTGAAGACCGGGCCTTGACAATCATGTCGTCTACGTAGACCTCCATGTTCCGACCTATCTGTTTGGCAAACAATTTGTTCATTAACCGCTGGTAGGTTGCGCCGGCGTTCTTCAGCCCGAATGGCATCCTTTGGTAGCAATATGTGGCCTGGTGAGTGATGAAGGCCGTTTTCTCTTCATCTTTCGGATTCATTGGGATCTGGTGGTATCCGGATGATGCATCTAAGAATGCATATTCTTCGAACCCAGCAGTAGAGTCTACGAGTAGATCAATGTTTGGCAAAGGATAGCTGTCTTTTGGGCATGCTTTGTTGAGGTCGGTAAAGTCTACACACATACGCCATTTTCCGTTGGACTTTTTTACTAGGACTACATTCGACAACCAGTCCGGATACAAGACTTCTCGGATAAATCCGTTCTGTAGGAGGACCTCGGTTTCATGCGACATGGCTAGCTGTCGTTCTGGTGCATGATTTCTCCTCTTCTGTTTGATCGGTCTGGTGCCCGGCGAGACATTAAGGGAGTGGCATATAATTGACGGTGAAATTCCTTTGATGTCTGAGGGCGTCCAAGCGAACACATCAGAAAACTCTTTCAGGACTTCGATAAGCTGCGCTTTATCTCTTTTGATTGCTCCGACCTTTACTCTTTTGTCCGGGCTTAACTGAATGTCAACAAGCGAGTCCCCTGGCTCGGCCCTTGTTTCGATAGGGATGTCGAGGGAGTCTAATGGAAGGGCCTGATTGGCCTCTTTTAGCATGGTCAGGTATGTTTCCCGAGCAGCTTTTTGACTTCCCCTTAGAATGGCCTCGCCCTTTGAGGTCGGGATTTTGAGTATTAAGTGGCGCATTGAGATATAGGCATCGATTCCTACGAGCAGTGGTCTTCCAAATATGACATTGTAAGCCAGAGGTATATCTACGACCATGAAGCGGCTGGTGCAGGCCTGTGTTATCTCGCCATCTCCTAATTCCATGGATAGGACAACTGAGCCCTCCACTTTCACTGGTTGTCCGGATATCCCGATTAGCGGGGTAGCAACTGGTTCAAGGACTTTGCTCGGCATTTTAAGGGCCTTGAATGCTTGCGACGTGATGAGATTGACCGCACTCCCAGTGTCCACCAGAATGCGTTGGACCAGATAATCTTCCATCAACGCCTCAACAACCAGGGAATCTGTGTGCGGTTGTTTAATGTGATCGCCATCCGATTTGTAGAACTTTACTTCGTGGCTGGCTTTGGAGGAATTGGTCTGTACGGGAAAAACTTCTTTTGCTTTCCTCTTTCGCGAGTCTCCCATGGCATCATAATGTTTTCCCCCAGCAATAACATAAATTATTCCTGCTGGGGCTTTCTTATTGGAGGCGGGCTGAGCTTCTCGTTGTCTGGGAGATCGGGATCTTTCTCTTGCTCGGTCCTCTTTGACATACTGGGGGAGCTTCCCTTGCCGAACTAAGAACTCGATCTCCCTTTTTAGCTGATGGCAATCATTTGTCTCGTGACCCTTATCCCGATGGTATGCGCAGTAGAGGCTCTGATCTCGGCTCGGATCTTCTTTCATCTGTCTGGGCCAGTTCACCTTGCCGGATTCCTTTAACCATTTTAGGATTTGTGCTCTGGAAGAGTTCAAGGGTGTCCACTTCTCTTCTCTTCGTTCGGCAGTTCGAGAGACCATATAAGTTTTGTGCGAGTTTCCGGAACTTCTGCTCGGACCGTCACCTCGCCCTGTGCCCCTGTCTGATGTCCGGAAAGAATCTCGACGCGGTTCGTCATATATGAAACTATTTCGGAGTCGTCTGGCCTCGTCCATCCTTATGTATTTATGCGCTCGGGACATGAGCTCGGTGAAATCACAGGGCGGTTTCTTGCTGAGTGAATCACTGAAGTCCTGGCAGCGAGTATTGCGGATGAGGGCGTTGTTGGCTACTTCCAGGTTTAAATCTTGGATGTCCATTGCCACCGTGTTGAATCTTTCCACATATGCTCGTAGTGTTTCTCCTCTGTCCTGTCTTACCGAGTTCAAGTCCGCCGAAACCTTCGTTGGTCGGATGGCGGCCACGAACTTGGCGATGAACATGTCACTGAATTGAGTGAAATTCGAGATAGAGTGCTCGGGCAAGTTCCGAAACCAAATCTGGGCGGACTCTGTAAGAGTCTGGGGGAAAATTTTGCATAGGGCACTATCATCGGTTGTGAAGACGAGCATAGTGTGATGAAACTGATCTAGGTGAGCTCGGGGATCCGTGCTACCATTGTATTTAAGCAGACTGGGCAGGCGAATATTTGGAAAAGGAGTTTCCAAAATTGTTCTGCAGAGGGGCGAGCGGAAGTTACTGTGGTATTGGAGGGTGTTTCGGTTCTGGTATCTTTGCATTCGCTCTTCAAAGAGCTTTTCGAATTGCTCGGTTGTGAGAGTTATTGTGGCTCCGGGAGTTATCGCTGGTAAAGGAGCCGGGGTATTTTGAGTGACTTGTGGAGCAGGGGGAGTGTAATGCCCTGGGGGCGGAGTATGAATTGGCGGTGCCTGGGCTGCTACTGCAGCCAGAGTGGCAAGGAGGGCCTGAGCAGTTTGGGGAGTCAGACTGGGGATATTGGAAAAATGGGAAGTTTGGGGAGGTTGTATTTGTTGCCCGAATAGCTGGAAAGGGATTTGTTGGGAGAGTGGGGGAGGAGTTTGAGATGGGCTTGGAGGTGCCGCGGTAGTGTTCAGGTCTGGAAAAAGATCCATGAGAATGCTATGATCCACGCTCACCGCACCAAATGATGACCGAGCGAATTTTCCGGGCAAGCAGGGAAGAATATTCCGAGCTTCTTCTGAGCTACGTCCGGGCAATCACCTGAAAATAAGGTTCCGGCGGGTTTCCGACAAAGGAGACTCCGACGGTCAAGTCAGTAATTTTGGAAAGTCAAGTATGATAAAGAGAGAGTTTCTGAAATCTGAGAAAAAAGGAGAAGAAGAAGGATCCTTTCTTATGAGGTGTAGTGCTTCTTTTATAAGTCCATTACTCATGATGACCATTTGGGGCCCGGTTACTTTAATTGATGGGCAATGAGTGTGAATAACGGTTACCTTAACGGCTAGTTCACTGTATAACGGGTATGACAGCTGTTTTGTCGAACCGATCTATCTTTGGAGTTACCGAGCTCTACGATGGACCGGGCTCAGTATTTAGGCGACTATGAGAGCTTTCCGAGTTATATGACAGAGTACCTGCAGTCAGGTAAACCGAGTACTTTACCGAGTTAAATGTTTTGTTCTTGTATCATTGAACTAAAGCCGGGCACTATCCGGAGGCATATTCCGAGGCATGATCCGAGCCATGAGGCATATTCCGAGGCATAATCCGAGCCGTGAGGCATATTCCGAGGCATAATCCGAGCCATGAGTATCAGTTAATATATTATATATATTGAAATTGTTTCGAACTGATAATATATTATGTTGACAAAAAAAATATATATATATATAAATCCATAAATCAAAAATTAATCAAGTATGAAAATCCCAATTTGCCACATAAATGGCAAGAATATGAAAGCAAATCACGGCTCTTGAGGGAGGAACGGGTCAAAGGGATTGGCGATTGGCGCTGAGAAAACGATTGATTGGACAATATACGCAATGCCCACTACATTCATTCACTTTAATATAAAGTTTTTGAAATTATGGAAAAGTACTTAGCCGGCTATTATGTCCAATTGTGCTTATTATAAAATTTGACCTCCCTTAATCTTTTTCAATTACCTTAATATTGCTCTCAACTTTAATAATTCAACTTGTATTTTGTTTCATGCTAATTCTATAATTATAATTGGGAGTGCACCACATTGATTATTAATTATTAACCTTGATATATTTCAAAAAAAAAAAAATTATTAACCTTGATAAAATATTAAATTCACAAGCTAATACCACGATTCCATAAATTTTCTAATTTACATCACGAAGTTGGCTTGGTTGAAATCAGAAATTAAATTGCCAACCCCACCTTCTATGAAAAGTATGGGTTATGGGCCTAACTTTTGTGGGCTGAAAAGAATTAAGCCCCAGTCCATATTATAACCCCATAGAATATATAATTGATATGATATATTATTGCTTGATGTTTGGTTATTTGGTATTTTCCACAGATAAAAAAGATAATTCCATCAAGTAAGAGATGAAAACAACAATTGATACTTTCAAAAAAAAAAAAGCATGAAGAGATCTACTTTTATGAAATCTTCCAGGCATAAGCAATCAATTAGCCACTACTTTTACAATGCCTTATCCTCCCCTCACAATCCACAATCCCTTTAGCTCTATTTGCAAAACTTATTTTGTAGTTATGTGTTTGTATTAGAAGTATTATGGTTTCTTTTGATTTGCTTTTTTTTTTTTTTTTTAATAATACATTATGGGTGGAGACAGTAGAATCAAATCATGCTCAAATGGAAAAATAATCAAAATTTTAACCATAGCGACCGCTATTTTCGACTTTTTTTAGTGTGATTTACATGTGTTTTCCTTTTTGATTCAGTATAATTATACAAGTATATCTGACTTAATTATCGAAAATTAAATTTTGAATAGGCTAAAATAAGATTCTAACACTATTTATATTGTGAAATCGAACCGAATTTCTCATGCATTCAAATTTGTTGGCGTTGATAAGCTAAACCTAGCACTAGGGGCATAGGCAACCTATATTAACTCCACTCAACTTAGAAATTTTTTTAAAATATCCTTGATAATTTTTTTTTCGAAATTAATCCTTCTAAATGACCACATTTATAATTAATTCCATTAAAATTTGACCTCACTAATATATTTAAATATTTTCATTAAAAATTAATCCACTAAAATATTTTAAAATTTTAATTTTTTTTATTAATTATAATTTTTAATTTTACTGAATTCAATTTCTGACTATGTCCCTACCTAACACTAGTCTCGTAACAAGAATTGTCAAGCTTGATCTAAGTAATTTTTGAGAAAATAATAAACTATTAGTATTAATTTTGTATACGCATTAAAGATAAGGTTAAGGTGCAATTTTATCCCTAAACTATTGGAAACGGGGTAATTTTACCCCTATATTTTTTTCCATTTTGCCCTTGAACTTAGATTTTTTGTGTGTTTTTACCCCCTAACTTAGATTTAAGGTGTGATTTTGCCTCTCTAACTAACGGAATCGCCACATGGACGACGGCACAAGTGGCAACCAATTATATTCGGACATGTCAGCAATCTTTCTCCTAATCATCGGTCCAGTCAAATAAAAAAAATTAAGTATACAGATTACATATATAACGGAAAAATTACCCATTTCCAATAGTTCGGGGATAAAAATTCACCTTAACCCCAAGTTAAACCTCTCTCCCATTTTTCTCTCTCTTCCTCTCTCTCCCTCACTCCCTTCCTCCCCTTTCTCTTTCCCTGCAGATCTGCAGATATGGTGCGCCGTTGCCCCTACCCCTCGCCGATGGTCTCTCGCCGCCAATGGCCCCCCGTAGGTCTATGGAGAAGGAAGCCATGGCTGTTGTTGATGGTGAAGAGGATGAAAAATTAACAAAAGGTGAAGTTCAATATGTTGAAATCAGAGAGAATATTGTTAATAACAATAATAGTAATAATGGGATACAAGCAATAAGAATGTCAGTTTCTTTGAATTATTCAGTTTGCCAAAATCAGATGATGATGATGTCGATTGCTTATATTCTGAACATTGATTATGAAGAAAATGATGATGATGAGAATTGAATGAGAGATAAAGAAAATAACAAAATTTGGATTATGATTATTTTTTTAAGAGAAGGGATTATGAATTAATTACAAGTGGAGGACAATCGGCGAGGGGCCATCGAAGGGTGGGGATGGTAGCGGGGGGCATCGGCGAGGGGTGGGGGTGATGGCGCACCAGACCTGCAGAGGGGGAGGGAGAGAAAGAGGAAAAGAGAGAGAAATGGGTAATTTTGCTAAGATGAATTTTTCCCCATGAACTATTGGAAATAGGTAATTTTGCACTTATACATGTAATCTGTATACTTGAATTTTTTTGTCTGACTAGATCGATAATTAGGAGAGAAATTGTTGACATATTCGAATACGATTGATTGCCCTTTGTACTATCATTCATGTGACGATTTCGTTAGTTAGAGAGGCAAAATCACATCTTAAACCTAAGTTAAGGGATAAAAACACAATAAAAAAATCGAGTTTATGAGCAAAATAGGCTAAAAAAAAGTATAGAGATAAAATTACCCGTTTATACTAGTTCAATTGTAAAATTGCACTTTAGCCCTTAAAGATATGAATGAGAGCTACGTACATTTTAAAACTACTCATAAAAAATATCCTTTAAGGAAACAATCATTTTAAAACGGATAATCATTTATAAGATGATGTGTTACCTTATTAGTTGAATTGAAGGAAGGAACACGAACAACCAAGCAATTTCACAGGATCCATAAATAAAAATGACGTGGCATATCGTTAGTCCTCCACGTTTCACGGGTTTAGTATAGCGGGTGGACAAACCAACAGAAAGTCAAATCACCCATTATAGCTAAATAACAGCAACAATTTCATTTCTTTGAAACAGACGAGAGTAGACAATTCGGTGACAGGCAGTTCCTTTAGAATATCTCAGTAAAGAGCAGATGATATATATTACATTGAAGATCATTCAGGAGAGACAGCTTCTTGTCCGCTAGCTCTCTACTTCACTGTCTCTGGCAAGATCTCAATCTCGTCCTCGATTTAGGGTTTTGATGTGTGTTTGGAAGTTCGGATTTTGAATAAGTTTTTTTTTTTTTTTCCTTGAAATATTATTATAATAATAATTAATTTTTTTTAAACAGATAAATTTGAAAATGGCTGCTGCTGATGCTGCAAATGCGGAGCTCTTGGAATGGCCAAAGAAAGATAAGCGTAGATTTCTCCATGCTGTGTATCGTGTTGGTGATCTGGATCGCACCATAAAGTATGTACTTTGAGGAAAAAAAATTCATATTTGGCAAATATTAGTATCTTTTTTTTAAGGAAAAAGGAGTAATTTTTACATTGTTTAATATGGTAGGTTTTATACTGAATGTTTTGGAATGAAGTTGTTGAGAAAAAGAGATATTCCAGAGGAGAAGTACTCAAATGCTTTTCTCGGGTTTGGTCCCGAAGAGACTAATTTTGTTGTAGAGCTCACTTACAGTACGATTCTCTCACCCCTAACCTCCCTCTTTTTATTTCGTTCAGATGTTAGTCTTCTTTTCTGTCCATGTTAGCGGGGCTTCTGTCTGAAATTAGTTAACTTGTGGACTACTGTTAATCTAATCCCCTGATTGTAGACAGATAAGGATGTGCTACTTTGATTTTATGCATCTCAGGTGTTTGATTGGTGAAATGTTCAATCTTTTAGTTTAATCTCTGGTAGACCTCCCTAAAATTTGCCATGCCATTTTTGGCTTCATTGTTCTGCCTAAACTAATAGAGATGATTGTTATACCTTTCAATGAGTAGGAAAAACCATATCTTGTCAAGTTAGTGCAATAACTAGTATTAGTACAAAATTAAGTTATTGAGGAGTTGGTGCTTCACTAGTCATGCTTGAAAAGTTGCTGTGATTAATGTAAAAGACATGAAATGCACCGCTTGATTAGTGAAGAGGTCTCCACTTCAGAAGGTTGAGCACCTTATTTTGTAGCATCTTACAGATGACTTGGTTACTGACTTACAGATTATGGAGTGACTTCATATGAAATTGGAACTGGTTTTGGGCATTTTGCAATTGCAACTGAGGATGTGAGTATCATCATATCAAGAGTTTGACTTGTGATTCGTTTCTTAGTGCTGAAAATGAATTTTGCATCTTACTGAGTTGCAGGCTTATAAGTTGGTTGAAAATGTCCGTGCCAAGGGTGGCAATGTCACTAGGGAGCCTGGTCCAGTCAAAGGTGGAACGACTGTCATTGCCTTTGTAAAGGATCCTGATGGTTACATTTTTGAGATAATTCAGAGGGGACCAACTCCAGAGCCCCTATGCCAAGTGATGCTTCGTGTTGGTGATCTTCATCGCTCTATCAAATTCTATGAAAAGGTAGTTTAGACTAAACTTTGAATATTCTAATGACAATTGAACTGACTACACTGAGCAGTTTGTTATGTTTTGTAACTTAATTAAGAAATTGGATCCAGAAGAAATTTGTAAAAATCGTGCATTTTTATCACGTTATGAAATGCATTTGTCAGGGTGGGCTGTAGAAGGTTTGGTAATGTTGTGCTTAATACAAATTCCATATACAATTATCTTTAATGGTAGGAAATAACATTAATTTATAGGTATTTGTAACTCACTTGGAATCTATATTTCAGCAGGCTAATTTACCAAAGGTAAAACAAAAGGGCGGGGATGGAACTCTTAAAACTTCACAATAAGTGGTTTCATGTGGTTCTTATTGGTTTTCCTTTTGCAGGCCTTGGGAATGAAGCTATTAAGGACAATTGATAAACCAGAGTACAAGGTGAATTACAGTACAATGAATTTCGTTACTCTCTCATAACTTAATATATCTACAGAAAATAGTTGTATTAATTATCCTTTGGATATAGAATGAAATTCTTGGTCATCCATGATTTGGTTCCATGCCTTTGTAGTATACCTTGGCAATGATGGGCTATGCAGATGAACATGAGACAACCGTCCTTGAGTTGACTTACAACTATGGTGTGACTGAATATACAAAGGGAAATGCCTATGCACAGGTTAATGAGTACTTTCCTTGAGCCTGTTGGAATCTCTGCGAAAATTCATCCTGTCCCCTCTTCTCTTCATCTTTACATTTTGCTTTTTGCTAATGTGGTACTTAATGCAGGTAGCAATTAGCACTGATGATGTCTATAAAAGTGCTGAGGTAGTTAACTTGGTTACACAAGAGCTTGGTGGAAAGATAACTCGACAACCTGGACCAATTCCTGGAATTAACACCAAAATTACTTCTTTTCTAGATCCAGATGGCTGGAAAACAGTAAGTCCCCTCTAGTCTCTTGCAATTTCTATGCATGGTTGCATTATATTGGGACTTCACTTTTGGCATGCTGAGTTGAATGCCCAAATACATCTATGCTTTACGGTTTGCTGTTGCAATTGTCCATTCAGACCTAGAAGTAAATGTCAAACTAAAAGCAAAACAGTTGAATATATGCAAACTTAATAAACCAAGGATTTTTACAATGTGATCTTCCCTGCAGATGGTTGCCTATTGGTAAATCCTACTGAAAACTCTTTGATGATGTCTTTGTGAAATAGTAAATTTTCAACAGTGATGTATAACTAAATGGGAAGAAGATGTTCATGGTGCTGAGGACCTATGACGTGAAACTAAAAGCTGCATAAACTTCTACGCAAGTGTGCTGCTGGAGCCATATTTGTTCCGTGGATAGTAGATTGCAAATTTGACTTGACATTGAGCAGAAGCATTAGTTAGTTTACTCTTATTAGCTGTAGTGCCCATAACTGTGATTCTATAGCATACATACATGCCATGTTAGAAGCTTTACTTGTTGAGAAGCTCATGTGATTTTCTTTTTCTTTCCATTTCTGTAGGTCCTGGTTGACAATGAAGACTTTCTCAAGGAACTTCACAAGGAAGAGGAGAAGAAAGAGTAGAAGGATAATTTGTTAGAGGTTTCTAGCTGCCCTAGCCTTATGTGTGCCTACTATATTATATGAATAAGTTAGTTTTTGTATGTATCAGGCCTTTGCGAGTTAGAAGTAAATGAAGATTCTAAATTTAAGTATTGGAAGAGAACATGCTTGTATTGGTGTGATATGGTAGTTTCTCAATGCCGTCTGCCAGTAATTGTCCTGTACTCCTTTCTGTTGTTGCAATAGTATATAAATTTGTGTCTGCATCGTATAATTTATAATCAATTAGGGAAATTAAATATTCAAACACTGCCATTTCTTTTCAGATTTCAATCCATGAATGTTTATACATATGAAACAAAAAACAGAATTATTTAGTAAAAGCTTACGAAAGCTGTATGTTTATGATTTTTCTTTCATAATAAAACATTGCAAAAATGTGTTTTCTAAGATTAAACGAGACATTGGAAATGCTAACCTGCAAATATCCCAAAGCATTTTGTGCGCGAGGTTCTGCCATTGAGGCTTCAAAATCGACTTAAAAAAGGTAGTCGAAGTACCTGTAATGAAAGATAAACCAACTCTTATTTTTAATTTTCTAAAAAATTCAACTACCCTTCACCCTTTTTACTATTATACCCAAAACACAAGAAAAGAAAATAAAAGGGAAGCGAACCGAAGAAATAAAAATAAAAGTAATAAAGAGAAGGGAAGGGAACCAAAAAATAAAAGAGTGAAATGGGAAAACAAGAAAACGAGAGAGCACAGAGAAAACACGAAAGAAGAACGAAAAACAGGGAAGGAGACCGGAGATCGAAAAAGAAGCGAGACGGAGAGATAGAGGGAGAGGGCGGCTGCACAGGTGCAGAATCCGGCCACCAACGCCGGTCTTCTCCGTCAAATCCTCTGTCGAGTGCGCACGATTTCTCTCTCCTCAAACCGACGCTGTTTCTGCCTTTTTCCGGCCACCTCCGACGTCGGGTGGCGAGACGAATGGCACAGCTGGACTCCTAGCCACCAGACGTGCATTCTCATACCCACTGATCATCCTTACTCGCGGCCGACAAGGAGATCGGGTTTGAGGGGTCCGAAACCTTCCGGCGTAGATTCCGGTTAAACAGCCAAGCGTTGTGGCGTGTGATCAACCCCAGTCGATCTCTGGCGGTTCTAGCTACCTACTGGCGGCGGCGGTGGTGTATCTTCGGCGAAGCTCCGGTGACCGGAAACCGGCGGACGGATTTGATTACGAAATCAACAAGATGGAAAAATGGTATGTGCACTACCAAATTTACCTTTGCATCTGATTCTTATTAAATTAAATGTGTAAAGGAATTTTTGTGCTTGCTATTGTGGAAATTGGTATAACCACTAAGTTCAGTAAATAACTGGTATATAATTGTTAGTGAGGTATGCTAAAATTATGTTTAGGCGTGTAGAAATTATTAAGTACAAATACTGCGCAAGTTGGTGAATCCAGAAATATATGTTAGAAAAAATAAGAATAAAATGTAAGTCTTGATTAAAATGATGGTGCTTTATAATTCGTTAATGTGGTTACAATAATAAGAAATGAAATTTTTAAGTAAAGACTGAAAATACAAGGAAATTTAATGAAATGTAATTATGAGTATGTTTTGATCAAATGAGCAGGTATTGCTGGATTGCTTTGAGTTAGTAAATTATGCAAGTTATTTTAATTAAATTTGTTTACTTAGGCTTACTAAATGGGATGAAAATCATGGCATGCATTTGAGCCGGATTAGATCAATAGAATTAGGTAATATATTGTGTAACTTAACTGAGAAACTTGGAACTTAGCTGTATATTTTGAGTAACTAATAAAGCACGAGACTAAATAAAAAGGAAGAAATTGGATGAGCTGTAGTGATCTAAAACAGTTCAAAACATGGACATTTGTTTGATTATTTTGATGAATTAAATTGAGTTTAAACATTAAAATTGTTTTTAAGTTAGAAATCAATATGTATATTTTTATTGAGTGGAAATTTGTTAAATTAAGGCGTATGTACGTAATTGTTGTGATGAGATATGGATAGTGATTAGTTGAATTTTTAAGTCGATTATCTAAGTCTAAATTGTTAATTTTTTCTAATGTGGTTGGATATATATTTTATATTTTAGTAAGTTTTATGCATGTATGTGTTCGTATTCAAAGATATGTATGAACTGGAAATTTAGTTACTGGAAACATACACATGCCTTTTACATATTTTAAATACTTGTACATATGCATGTATGTATATGTAAATGTGAATAATATGAGATTAATTGGAGCTAATTCTATAAATGTGAAATTAAGGTTAATACAAGACATAAAATAAGAAAAATTGACATAAAATGGTGTAGGTTGTGAAGTAGCCACAAAGTTCACATTATGTAACTAACAGGTATAACTATAATGTACGGAATTCTAGTGAAATAAAATTATAGAAATGAGTTTAGAGTTAAAATAAGGTAATTGGTGGACAAAAAAAAAATTGATATTAGAGAACTTAATTTAATAAAGTGCACTTAGGGAATGCATTGTGTCAATATGTGAACAATTTATATATATATATATATATATATGTTTTAATTGAACTAATGGTGTACTTGAGTAGTAAATAATTTAAGAATGTAATAGAAATAGATGGAAGCAGGGTAAAAAGTAATTTAAGTGGAGATGTGTTAAAGGCCGAATTATGACATGGAACTTGATATTTTGTATGTATATCGAATTAATTTTGATAATAAATAAGAAGTAATGAAAAAGAATGTGGAATGTCAAGTGAGTACTCTATGCAGATCTTCTACTGATTTGATTTTGTATTTCAATCATGTTTTCTCGAAATGGTAAATTTTCCTATATTTCTTTCTTCTCTATTTTATGCCTTACTCTTTGAATTCTTGCTTTTCTTATAACTTCTAATTGCAGAACCTAATTTATGCAATTTGTTGAAATAAACTTTTGCATCTTACCTTTGATATCCTCTGAAGATAATAATATTTTACTTAATTAGTTTGTTCTAAGAGCATACAGGAAAATAATGACATTCATATAGGATTCAAAATGTGGTCTATAGTCTGTTTCTATATATTTTCATTCAATTTGCCTTAATTCATCACCTTAAGTTGCAAGGCCCAAAAGTTGAAAAGAGGTTTTTCTATAAGGAAAATTAACTACTCCCTCCATTCCATATTAAATGTTCATTTTGAGTGCTTCACTAGAATTAAGTAAATTATTAATTACTCTTACACTTTATTAATATGTCCTTTGAAAAAGATGGACTTCATTAATTGTTCTATTTTTTTCTTCATTAAAATGGGGCTAATATTCCAAGTGTACAAAATTACCTTGGTTTTTTAGAAGGGCACTTATTTTGGAGTAATTTTTTTTACTAAGTGGACACGTAATATGGAATGGAGCACTTGGAATATTGTATTGTGTTATTAACTTTATTTCACATAGCATATAGATATTATTGCTCAAAGGCAGTTCATCTTTGCTTACTTTAACCCTCTTGATTGCATTTAGGCGCAATCAGCTATTGCCCTCAATGACATGCCCTTTCTTAATTTCAATTCTTTTTGTCTGAATTAGTTAGTATTCTATCTTGGTAATAATTGATAGGTCAAGAAATGAATTATCCTCTCCTTTCCATCCGGATAGCAGTTATTCATTTGCGGCAGAAACATCCTTAGTTTTGCCAACTTTATTGCGCATCTGTAGATGGTATTTGATTACTTGATTAATTGATTAATAGAATCTTTAATCTTTGGATTGCAATATCGTATTGGCCTTTTTGTCTGCTTTTGGTTTTGGAGCCTGCAAGTGGAAGGGGAGGTGCTAGTGTAACAAATGAATCGTATATGTTGGTCAAGTTTGATTAAATGGACTTAACAAGCCAGTTGAATTGAAAACCAATTAACTAAAGAGAGTGATGTTGGGAGCAAAACAATTGCACAAGAACTTCTTTTGAGTGTTTAAAATGAAAGGTCATTTTATCAATAAGATGACATAACTAGAATAAATTATTTAGATGGTATTTAGATGGGCTGTTAAGAAATGAACAAAATTTTATTACAAGTGGCACATCGACATCAACATTTTCATTATGAATGTTGATAATTGGATGCTCAAAGTATTAAATGCCTTGTGGATGAGTTCTATTTGTATTTCCTATGTGGATGAGTTTTTATGATCTGTAATGCAGTATTTAACTGTTAAAATGCATGGCTTGGAAATTGCTTCACTTTGAAGAGTGCTCCACATGCTAAATAGCTAATTGATTACCAGTGTTGCTTGTGTATGGAAGCATTGTATTCCTGGCGGTTTGCTTTTCAGATTTCTATCAATTAATTGATTCAAAAAAGAAAATTAAATGATGAACTAATTGTGATGGAACCAACAAAGCCGGTTATTCTAGGCTCATTTTGCCATTTATGTATGCCTAATAAATAAATCAATGAAAGCAAATTGCACATTGAGTTAGGCCAACTCGTGGGTCTATTGAAAAAAGGCCTATTATACTTTTACATGGGGCAAAGCGGAGCATTTTTTCAGCATAATGGCTTAATGCCTGACTTGGGCCCAATACAAAAATTAACTTAATGATTTATTTTTTAGGCCGTTTGAAACAGAATGCTTTATCAATTTTAGGCCTGACGGGCCGTTTAAAAAGGCTTAGGTAATGCTCGGCTTGCTCAAAAGAATGTTTGGTTGTCCATTGCGAGCCCATTTCGACAGAGTAATGGGTCTCATAATACCTATTTAAAAGAATGTTTGGGCTTAATGGGCCCTTTTTCGGCCAATTCAATGAAATGTCTGGGCTTAAGTAGGCCCATTTAAGAAACAATTGTAGCCCATTTTAATAGAATTTCGGCCCCAACTAGGTCCATTTAAAGAATATTTTAGCCCATTAAGTCCTGTTATTGGGCTTTGTTGGGCCCATTTCAACAGAATTATGGGCCTAGTTGGGCTAATCAGGCCCATTGCAGGCCCATTTAACATAATATTGGGCCTAGATAAGCCCATTTCAATAGAATGTTGGGCCCAATTAGGCCCATCGTGATTTTAACAAAATGATTGGGCCTAGCTGGGCCTATTTCAACAGAATTCCAGGCCCATTACGGGCCCATTTTAACAGAATTTTGGGCCCGATTAGGCCCATTTCAATAATGTTGGATCCAATCAGGCCCATTTCAACATAATGTGGCCTAATCAGGCCCATTAGCAATGATACTTGGGCCTTGCGCAGTCCACTTTGGCCCATTTTCTTGGAATTATTTGTAAATTTTAAGCCTGATTTGGTCCTTTAAGGGCCCATCTTCAGTCTATGCACGAATTGTTTTAGGAGATTGGAACGCAAAAGGCCATTTAAATTTTCGAATTGGGCTTTCATTAGACCATTAATAATCTTCTTGGGCTACTTTGAGGACCAATTAAGTTCTAATTGGGCCGTTGTAAAGCCCATTTTAGTAAACAAAACAACTCGAAGTCTTATTGAGCCGCTTTTTGCCTATTGAAATTGGCCGAGTTGAGGCCACAGTGGATTAATTGGGCCCCGTCTGCCCATTACGATCATATTAGCTCATTCAACTTCAGCATCACAAGCGCATTTTTATTCGATTTGAGCCCACAGCCAGTTTATGCCTACCAATCGCATAGATTTAAATCGGGTTTGTCTTGGGCCCATTTTTTCTGTCCTTTCGATTAATTGTTTTAATTTAGTCCAAAATCAACTCTTATTTTTAATTTTCTAAAAAATTCAACTACCCTTCGCCCTTTTTACTATTATACCTAAAACACACGAATTACAACACTTAAACAAAAGATATTGCATTAAATTATTACATTTGAGAAGCATATTAAAATAATAATAATAATAAATAAATAAATAAAATGATATTTTAAGAAAGCAGGTCCAAGAGCAATCGTGCCTGCAGTATTGCAATAGCCACCTTGGAGCTACCCCAAAAGAATACCTGTCCTTAATCAAGAAAATCATATAACCATTGCGATAGAACTGGCATTATAGGCGCAGAAAATGTGAATGAATGCTTTGAATGCAAGCATCAGGAATTTACAACGGCAGATAAAATATCATCTATTGATACTCCAACTGAAACCAAGTAATAGCAAACAACAAAGACAAAATTCCTATAAGCAGCTTATTTTAATCTCAGGCAAATATTTAACCACAAATATCAATGCATTTGTCCAATTAAGGGGTCAGCAAAGAAGATGAATAAACTTAGGATGGAATACTCTTTATGCAATTGCAGAATTCAATAAAATCATCTGTTGAAGGTCACTGGAGAACATATTAAATGAAGATATATAATAGAAAATATAGTTTGAACAGTGAAACAGATAATTTATTAAACAGATAATTTATTCTAAGGAAAAAGTGACACCAAAACAAGCAAGTTCTAAAAATTTTTCGCATATACAAAGAAAAAAGTTAACACCAAATGAAGGAAAATGTAGTGATAATAATGTCTTCTAAAGCTTACAACTGAGGGACATATTCCTCCTAGAGCCTTATACAAGCTGGGTTCTCCTTTAGGTCTTTTTCCTTTCTCATGCTGAATCCCGGCTGTAGTTATATCCATATACATGTATATATGCAAATAAATGTTGCGAGAATATGTCTACTTATTACATGACAACACTCAAAAACATTTATTATAAAATCTTTCAAGAAACATCTTCAATGATTTCTCATATCCAAATAAATGTCCACAAGCATGTCTAATTCTAACAACAATAATAACAAACTTTAACATTTTTTTTTCGAAATAATTGATCAAATTCAGTAATAAAAATTATTTAATTGACACTTATTTTCAATTTCGAATGGAATTATAGACAAATTTATAAAATATATAGTTTCTGTATAAAAAAAAACAATGCACTTTAAGCCAAAAAAAATCGGTCGTTTAACCGGAAATCGGTCCGAAATCGAACCGGTTTCCCGGTTAAGAAACAGATCGGTTCGGTTCATGGTTACTGAAATTGTAATTTTTCGGTTCCGGTTCAAGATTCCAAAAAACCAAAAAAATTGAACAAATCTAGAACAATAGAACAAGATCAAGATCTGGAACAGAAAATACAACAAGATCTGTAAGATCAAAATGAAAATTGAACAACGAATGAAACCAAGCTAAAAGAAAAAAAAAATAGAAGATACAGATCTGTAACAGGCACAAGGATCTGAAACAGGCACACACAAAAAAAAAAAAAAAAAATCTCAGTCAGAAAAAAATACCAGATCTGAAAGTTGCTTCCTCCCTCTTGCAGGTCTCCCTCTCGCCATCCGCCGCTCTCCCTTCAAAAGCTTCAAAAGCTACAACTCTGAACCAAACCAGCAGCAGATCTTAACAAAAACAAGATCGGAAGGAAGAAGCAGTTTCCGGAGACAGAGAGAGAGATGGAACGAAAGAGAGAGTAAACGAGAGAGAGAGAGAACGGAAACGAGAGAACCAGAAGCAGTTTCCGGAGAGAGAGAGATGTAACGAGAGAGAGAGAGAACTAGAGAGAGAGAGGGGGTTAACGAAAACGAGAGAACCCAAGAGAGAGAGAGAGAACTAGAGAGAGAGAGGGGGTTAACGAAAACGAGAGAACCCAAGAGAGAGAGAGAGAACGGAAACGAGTGAACGAGAGAGAGAGAGAAGGAATTGCGTATGGGAAATGAAATATTTCTGTTTTGGTTAATAATTATAAAATACAATATTATGTACACTTTCATTTTTACTTTAAATTAAATAATACATCTCTAAAGCTTACACTTCCTTTTATCTAACCCATCAAACCCTCTCCAACTGTACCCTACTTTTTTTTTATTTTTATTTAAATAAATTCCATTTTTAAGATTTATTTAATTAATTTTTGTTTATCCTCAAGTTACTACCATAATTTACTTCAATTTATCTAATTTTTTTTTATGGCAATTCAAATTGATAACTTATTTTTACATATACTTTTTATTTCATTTTGCTTGCAAAATGCCTAATAGAAAAATAATTCGAATAAAAATATTCAAAGAAAATAAAATAAAATAAGAAAAAAGGAGTTGGATGATTGATAACAAAAATGGGATGGGATAGGATTGGAGTGAAAGGAATTAGCATGAAAAGACAGTACACGTTATGAATGACAGTACACGTTATGAATGCCGCAACTTCACTTTACTTCCATGCATAACTAATAAATTAAAAATTAAAATCCATAATTTACAAATTTAATTTCTTATTACCTCCCCTACACTTGACTCCTTATTCCCCACCTTTTACAAATTAAATTATCATATGAGCAGTTAATACATAATTTATAAAAAGCAAGTAAATAAATTAAATTAGAAGATATACTAAATTTATTATATTTATAACCACAATTAGTAAATATTCTATTTTTATTGTTACAATGATTATTATGTTCGTAATTTAAATATTATATTCAATTAAGCATTTCAACTAGGCTCTTTATAACTAAAATTTTAACTAATTCAATGAGAATGTTCAATTTAAGTTCATAAATTCTATTTTAAATTCATGTAAAATATTTTCAAGCAATTAAATTATTACATTTACCAATTTAATTTCATCAAATCAAACTACAATAATTATTTCTAAAATCGGCACTTTAAAATTACACAACCCATCTTACATATCTAAGCTATGAATACAGTTACTCAAATACATATCAAATATGGTAGTATAATTACTCAAATACATATCAAATATGGTAGTATAGACTTTAAACCTTCAACTTCACAACCTCTACTTATGCTGGACTTCAATACCGTAAACTATCCCTAGAACTACGTACTTTTACCCTAGCCTGCGCAGATAAAAACCCGTGCTAAGTTTATTACTTAGTGAGGAAGAGTCTGATATGAACGACTTCTCACAACAGTCATTAAAAACACAATCTCATTAAAACATACAATTGAGCATAACAATAATAATATCATACATAACCATACTTGTTCATAGTACAATCATATAACACACAAAAGAAGAATTCTCTTTTTATACGAGTTCCATTCGCTAGTCTATGAAAGCTAAATTCTTAGAGTTATTAATTCCTTAAAGAATTCAACCACAAAATCACATGCTAATCACTACTAACTCGAAGCTTTATTATGAACAACACGTTAACAAGCTGCTTGAATCTCAATATCTTACACATAAAATTAACTTAAAATAATTTGAATACGAAAATAATCTTTATCATGTGATATAACAAATTCTTACTTACAAAGCTATTGCAAGCCAAATCAAAATCACCAATAAATCAACAATTTTAATAATTAATTTTCAATATAATATAGTATAATTAATCACAAAATATTAAGAGGGTTCTAACAGTTCAACCATATCCAATTTTAGTAGTTACATCTCGCTTGAACACAGTGACAACCACATTCAGGAACACATTTAAACCCAATACATGCAACTAAATATATTTTAAAGAAAAGATAAAATTCACCTCCAATTCCCCATTCGTCAGCAGTACTCAATTTTGTCCTTAAATTACCAATTAAATAGGATTAATATTGTATTTTTAAATCTTAACATAACCAACTATGTAACAGCAATTAAGATATATGAAAATCCCCATTAAACAATCACTTAAACCAATACTACCCATTTTACAGCACTTAATTTCACACCAATCAAACCAATTTCGAGTATAATGTGTTCACATATCCAAATTTCTCGAGTTAAACTTTCATATCTGTCTATCCCAATTAATTTCCTCAATCCCTAAAGCTTAAAATGATACATATTGAATTAGTTTCCTCAATTCCTAAGTTTAACAGAATACATGTTCCAACAGCGTACACTGTTGTTCAAATAAATAAAAACTTCCCAAGTCCAAATTTCAATTTATATTACTGAGACATAATCTTAAACTCCTAGTTATATTGCATCAAATTCCAATTAATTTATACATGTAGCCAAAATTAAAATACGGAAAATTAAGCTTCAAAGAACACTTACATTTCGGAGTCAAATTTCTCTGATTACCCTTCACTGTGGTTGACCCGTCGCCAGTCACCGGAGATTCGCCGGAAGAGCGCCACCACCGCCTGAAGGTAGCTGGGACCATCGCGAATCCATTGGAGGTGGTCACGCGCCCAACCGCCGTGCCATTTGGCCGGAATCGGCGTCGGCAGCTCGCGGCTGTCACTCTCCGATCTGCCCATCGCCGGCGAGTGGGGAGGATCGGAGGGCATCGGCAGGAGCACCTCGTCTTCGGGAGTCCGCTGGTGCCATCCGTGCCACCGTCCGATGCCGGATTTTGCCGGAAAATGGGGAGAAGTCCTCGGCTTCTCTCTCGCGTAGAAGGGACAGAGCGGCGAGAAGCGGCGGCTGAAGGGGGCTGCGCCGAAGACAGCGCGGTGAGGGGACAGCGTTGGCTGTCGCCGGTGCTGGGTCGCCCGAGATCGTCGGCCCCCTTCTCTCTCTCCCTAGTCTCGGGTTCGCTTCCCCCTCTCCTTTGGTTTTTCTTTTCTTCCTCCTTTTTTTAATCTTCCTTTCCCTTTATTCTTTTTCTTCCCTTTACATATATATACATACGTACATATATTTATTTTATTATATTTAAACTAAATAATACATTTCTAAAGCTTACACTTCCTTTTATCTTAACCCATCAAACCCTCTCCAACTGTACCCTACTTTTTTTTATTTAAATAAATTCCATTTTTAAGATTTATTTAATTAATTTTCTGTTTATCCTTAAATTACTACCATAATTTACTTCTATTTATCTAAAATTTTTTGATGGCAATTCAAATTGATAACTTATTTTTATATATACTTTTATTTTATTTTGCTTGCAAAATGCCTAATAGAAAAATAATTCAAATAAAATCGCCAACTCAAAAATTCAAAGAAAATAAAATAAAATAAGAAAAAAAGAAGTCAATATGTATATTTTTTTAAATAAAAAAAAATTATTATTGTATATTGTCAATATATATATTTTTTAATGAAATAATATATATATAATAAAAAATAAATAATATTTAATGATGAAATAATATATATATTAACAACAATGAATTTTTTAAAAATATATTGACAACAATGAATTTTTTTTATTTTTTTAAAAAAATTAATTATTGTCAATATATATATTATTTCATTAAAATAAAATATTATTATTTTTGATTATATAAATAATGAATGTATTATTTATATTTTGAATTATTTTGATTGCATAAAATAATACTAATTTCAGATTTTAATAAATTATTATTAATCGGTAATTTTTTTATCCTATTTATGAAATAAAGTAAAATAAAAATATTTTTTTCATATTAATAAAATGTTATCCTATTTACCAAATTAAATAGAAAAAATATTTTACACATATTAATAAAAGTTAAATTTTTTTTATATTAAAAATAAAATAAAAATATTTAAAAAAAGAATGCAGCTTTTCACAATTTATATCCGTTTAGTATAGCGGGTGAACAAACCAACCGAAAGTCAAATCACCCATTATAGCTAAAATAACAGCAACAATTTCATTTATTTGAAACAGACGAGAGTAGACAATTCGGTGTCATGCAGTTACTTTAGAATATCTCAGTAAAGAGCAGATGATATATATTACATTGAAGATCATTCAGGAGAGACAGATTCTTGTCCGCTAGCTCTCTACTTCACTGTCTCTGGCAAGCTCTCAATCTCGTCCTCGATTTAGGGTTTTGATGTGTTTTGGAAATTCGGATTTTGAATAAGTTTTTTTATTTTACCTTGAAATATTATTATAATAATAATAATATATATATATATATTTTTTAAACAGATAATTTGAAAATGGCTGCTGCTGATGCTGCAAATGCTGAGCTCTTGGAATGGCCAAAGAAAGATAAGCGTAGATTTCTCCATGCTGTGTATCGTGTTGGTGATCTGGATCGCACCATAAAGTATGTACTTTGAGGAAAAAAATTCATATTTGGCAAATATTAGTATCTTTTTTTTAAGGAAAAAGAAGTAATTTTTACATTGTTTAATATGGTAGGTTTTATACTGAATGTTTTGGAATGAAGTTGTTGAGAAAAAGAGATATTCCAGAGGAGAAGTACTCAAATGCATTTCTCGGGTTTGGTCCCGAAGAGACTAATTTTGTTGTAGAGCTCACTTACAGTACGATTCTCTCACCCCTAACCTCCCTTTTTTTATTTCGTTCAGATGTTAGTCTTCTTATCTGTCCATGTTAGCAGGGCTTCTGTCTGAAATTAGTTAACTTGTGGACTGCTGTTAATCTAACCCCCTGATTGGAGACAGATAAGGATGTGCTACTTTGATTTTATGCGTCTCAGGTGTTTGATTGGTGAAATGTTCAATCTTTTAGTTTAATTTCTGGTAGGCCTGCCTAAAATTTGCCATGGCATTTTTGGCTTCATTGTTCTCCATTGTCTTACTCGTTAAACTAATAGAGATGATTGTTATACCTTTCAATGAGTAGGAAAAACCATATCTTGTCAAGTTAGTGCAATAACTAGTATTAGTACAAAATTAAGTTATTGAAGGAGTTGTTGCTTCACTAGTCATGCTTGAAAAGTTGCTGTGATTAATGTAAAAGACATGAAATGCGCTGCCTGATTACTGAAGAGCTCTCCACTTCAGAAGGTTGAGCACCTTATTATGTAGCATCTTACAGATGACTTGGTTACTGACAGATTATGGAGTGACTTCATATGAAATTGGAACTGGTTTTGGGCATTTTGCAATTGCAACTGAGGATGTGAGTATCATCATAGCTAGAGTTTGACTTCTGATTCGTTTCTTAGTGCTGAAAATGAATTTTGCATCTTTCTGAGTTGCAGGCTTATAAGTTGGTTGAAAATGTCCGTGCCAAGGGTGGCAATGTCACTAGGGAGCCTGGTCCAGTCAAAGGTGGAACGACTGTCATTGCCTTTGTAAAGGATCCTGATGGTTACATTTTTGAGATAATTCAGAGGGGACCAACTCCAGAGCCTCTATGCCAAGTGATGCTTCGTGTTGGTGATCTTGATCGCTCTATCAAATTCTATGAAAAGGTAGTTTAGACTAAACTTTGAATATTCTAATGACAATTGAACTGACTACACTGAGCAGCTTGTTATGTTTTGTAACGTAATTAAGAAATTGGTGCCAGAAGAAATTCGTAAAAATCGTTCATTTTTATCACATTATGAAATGCATTTGTCGGGGTGGGCTGTAGAAGGTTTGGTAATCTTGTGCTTAATACAAATTCCATATACAATTATCTTTAATGGTAGGAAATAACATTAATTTATAGCTATTTGTAACTTACTTGGAATTTATATTTCAGCAGGCTAATTTACCAAAGGTAAAACAAAAGGGCAGGGATTGAACTCTTAAAACTTCACAATAAGTGGTTTCATGTGGTTCTTATTGGTTTTCCTTTTGCAGGCCTTGGGAATGAAGCTATTAAGGACGATTGATAAACCAGAGTACAAGGTGAATTACAGTACAATGAATTTGGTTACTCTCTCATAACTTAATATATCTACAGAAAATAGTTGTATTAATTATCCTTTATATATAGAATGAATTCTTGGTCATCCGTTGTTTGGTTCCATGCCTTTGTAGTATACCTTGGCAATGATGGGCTATGCAGATGAAGATGAGACAACCGTCCTTGAGTTGACTTACAACTATGGTGTGACTGAATATACAAAGGGAAATGCCTATGCGCAGGTTAATGAGTACTTTCCTTGAGCCTGTTGGAATCTCTGCGAAAATTCATCCTGCCCCCTTTTCTCTTCATCTTTACATTTTGCTTTTTGCTAATGTGGTACTTAATACAGGTAGCAATTAGCACTGATGATGTCTATAAAAGTGCTGAGGTAGTTAACTTGGTTACACAAGAGCTCGGTGGAAAGATAACTCGACAACCTGGACCAATTCCTGGAATTAACACCAAAATTACTTCTTTTCTAGATCCAGATGGCTGGAAAACAGTAAGTCCCCTCTAGTCTCTTGCAATTTCTATGCATGGTTGCATTATTTTGGGACTTCACTTTTGGCATGCTGAGTTGAATGCCCAAATACATCTATGCTTTATGGTTTGCTGTTGCAATTGTCCATTCAGACCTGGAAGTAAATGTCAAACTAAAAGCAAAACAGTTGAATATATGCAAACTTAATAAACCAAGGATTTTTACAATGTGATCTTCCCTGCAGATGGTTGCCTATTGGTAAACCCTACTGAAAACTCTTTGATGATGTCTTTGTGAAATAGTAAATTTTCAACAGTGATGTATAACTAAATGGGAAGATGTTCATGGTGCTGAGGACCTATGACGTGAAACTAAAAGCAGCATAAACTTCCACGCAAGTGTGCTGCTGGAGCCATATTTGTTCTGTGGATTAGTAGATTGCAAATTTGACTTGACATTGAGCAGAAGCATTAGTTAGTTTACTCTTATTAGCTGTAGTGCTCATAACTGTGATTCTATAGCATACATGCCATGTTAGAAGCTTTACTTGTTGAGAAGCTCATGTTATTTTCTTTTTCTTTCCATTTCTGTAGGTCCTGGTTGACAATGAAGACTTTCTCAAGGAACTTCACAAGGAAGGGGAGAAGAAAGAGTAGAAGGATAATTTGTTAGAGGTTTCTAGCTGCCCTAGCCTTATGTGTGCCTACTATATTATATGAATAAGTTAGTTTTTGTATGTATCAGGCCTTTGCCAGTTAGAAATGCTTGTATTGGTGTGATATGGTAGTTTCTCAAGGCCGTCTGCCAATAATCGTCCTTGACTCCTTTCTGTTGTTGCAATAGTATATTAATTTGTGTCTGCATCGTATAATTTATAATCAATTAGGGAAATTAAATATTCAAACACTATTGGCCATTTCTTTCCAGATTTCAATCCATGAATGTTTATACATATGAAACAAAAAAAAGAATTATAAATTCCGTCTCTTATTCATTCAATCTTGCAGGACTTCAACTCTTGAGATAAATAGAAAGGGGAAGAGGGAGTGACTGTTATACAACATAAACAGTGTGTACTGTCTCAACTGAACTAATCAAACAATAATTCCCAAATGGAGCTAAGACTATGCACTTGTGATTTCGGATTAGAGGACAACCTGTGCCGTTATAAACTTGCTTCCAATTGTTGCACCTACAGAATAATCATGTCCTAACATCCCCATTAGGGGACGGAAAGAATTATGGATGACAAAAAGGCAAACACACTGGCAAAGATATGCTGTCTAGCTGCCTCAACAAGGGTTGACAACATTTCAGCAATTTCTCCCATTCCCAGATTTATGTGGATCGTAAATGATATGTTTATGTACAAATGCCAGGTATCTAAAGATTTGTGTCAATTGGGTAGCAACCAAGAACACGAAGAAATCTTGCAAATTCCTGCAAAGAACACAGAAAATATCACTATAGTAAATAGAACTCCAAGATGTATCTCATTGAACAGCATCATTTGGTAGAGAGGAGCATAGAAATTTCTTCGATAGCGATCTTGAGTATAATGATATGATAGCTGAATATCAAACTTTCTAAGATAATAACTAATGTGTCAAGTTAGTGGGGACAGTTGTTTTAGCATTTCCAAATGTTATGCACCAGTTAAGCGGAATGCATATAAATGAAGGACTATAGGCTTCTAGTAGGTATAAGCACAGAAAAAACATAGCTAGCATTTTCCAACTAAGACCCAGATCGAGAATGTAAATTTCAGTTCAGATAAAAGTTAACTCCACAACGGAAAGGAAAGGAATAAGTTAACATTTAGGATCAAATTTAATTAGAAAAGTAAAGTGCTATCCTAATTCAATAATTTTCTAACTCAAAATGGTTTTTACAGGCTTGCATGTTGTTGGAGCAAATAGTGTGGTTAGATAATAGCATAGCACTTGTGAAGGAAATTAGTAAGTCGATGGATATGCAAAAGCCAATGGACATTGAAATAAATGCAAAAAAGCAGAATTATTTAGTAAAAGCTTACGAAAGCTGTATGTTTATGATTTTGCATTCATCATAAAACATTGCAAAAATGTGTTTTCTAAGATTCAACGAGACATCGGAAATGCTAACCTGCAAATGTCCCAAAGCATTTTGTGCGCGAGGCTCTGCCATTGAGGCTTCAAAATCAACATAAAAAAGGTAGTCAAAGTACCTGTTATGAAAGATGAAACAGAAACTTTACCACTGCCCACAATCCAAGACATGATTTTTTTTTTTTCTCAAACTACACAGGGTCCCAAGAACTGTAATACATTAACAAAGAACTCGCATATTAAAAATTAATTTGAATTTTCTTCTTTGTCCTATTTCCATTTCCATGGAATAAGAAACTTGGAAGTTGCTGTCATTTCCTTCTAGAAATTTATACTTTCACCAAATTCTTCCCTCTTTGTTGCCACATAAAAATTGTTGTTACCATAGCTAGTAGTTTTTCGTCTTTTTGTTTCTAGTTAAGATGTATGTTTAATATGCTGTACTATTTTATCTAGTGAGTTTGTCCAAGTGATTGATCTAAAATAAACTGGTAGACAGCTTGCCAGTGAGAAGTATGACAATTTACATCTCACGTTGCATATTTTTTACCCAAAATATCACTTACTTGGCACTCCCTTTGTTAAAATCATCAACAACCCTCAACGGACGATTTTTTTGCGGTCGGCTCTCTATCTGGAAATTGATAAGAAGTTAGGGCTTCTAAATACAATGATCAAACTACAGAAGCAAGCTCTTGGATAAAAAATTACCTTCATCAAATCAATGCCCCTCAAAGCAAACACTGCAAGTGCTTTGAACAGAACACCAGGACCTTCTTCAAGAGTGAAAACTATGCTTGTCTGGAGCAGAGAAAACTTTTTCACTAGGCATAAATGATGGCTAAACAACATTCTCTTAAGTCTTAACATGTCAAAAAAGATATAAAAAGACGGGACAAACAATAATACCTTATAAGGCCTAACAGTCCCTGGAATTATAGGTTCCCTTGCAAGTATCAAAAAGCGGGTAACATTTTCATCATCATCCTGATCACAGCAAGAAAAAACCAGTCAAATTTTGTATGATTTTATAGCCATTTCAAAATTTTAAGCTAGGAGTTATTAGCATTAGTTACAAGCGATTCTGTGTCCAGAGGTATTTACAGGCACAGCCAAATTCAAGTCAACAAAGAAATTAAGAATTGAGCTGACGTCAATTGCATTGTTTTTTCCACCATACCTTCTCTATCGAACATATTCCTTTATAGCATAAATCATGCCAGCCGGTAAGAACATGCATGAAGCCTTATCAAGCTTTTCAAAGAATTAGTCATGAGGAGGGCAATAGATGAGCATTTTTGGAGGCTATAGCTTAACAATTGTTCGATTGGGTTGTATTTCAAATACTAGGGAAGAATTCCCTACCAAGAAATGTAAATTCAGCATCCAAAATCAGCAAGACTGAGATATGCAAGGATAAAAAGTTCTTTCTGAAAAAGATGCATGTCTAATCAGATACCACCTCTTACAACAAGAGTACAATAGTCAAATATTTAAAGGAGCAAACTGCATTAGGCTTTTGTTAACTCAAAGCTTTTTGAAGCAAGCCTAATTCCTTATGTGAAAAAACTATGAAATTGTGAAAGGGACAAAAAAAGCCTGTGCTTGCAGAGAGTAGTTACAGCAGTGCTATTTGGTGAGAAGCACACCTTTAATGTTCAAACTTTCCTAATAAGACAATTGTTGATAAACTCAACTGAACATTACCTGGAACTTTTCTGCTAGAATGTCAAGTCCGTAGATTTCTGCTGCTCGAGCACTAGCAATGGCGCCAGTATCTCTGTTACCACTTGTAGAAACCATCTGTTACAAATGTCTTAGAATTTAGTATGCAAACTGTCACTTGTAATTAACGTTGGTAGTGAATAGTTATCTAGAGGATTGTGAAGAATACCTGAGCAGCAGCAGCACTATCATCAGTAGTCACTCTTACAACACCTAACTTGCTCAATGCCATCTCGCAGTGGGAAAGAGCCTGCAAGTTGGAATATTTTTGAGAGAGCAGATGAAATTTGGGACCAGTCATGCTAAAATTGAAAAGAGCCTAGAGTAAAAAGATTGTAATGAGATCTTCCATTGGCTAAATTAATAGCAGTCATAGACTTAGAAGTTGCGTAAAGCAGCAATTATTTACCAAAATGGAATGAGAACTAAATTACTGGTGATAAATTTTGACCACATGTCAATGACTAGCATATCACAAGGTGTGCCTCAGAACTGAAAAGAAATGGAAAGTTGGACAACAAATGAAGAAGGCTAACCTGGGGGTGACTCAAAACGTGTTTTAATTCCTCCATTTTTACACCTGGCAGTCCCAAAAGGCAATGGTTGACTGCCATCTGCACCTCTCCTACTATATGCAGCCTATGCCGAAGGAGTAAGTCATAATTACGATGGATGCTGCCACCCAATGAATTTTCTATGGGGAGTACAGCTTTATCAACTAACCAGAGTTCAACTGCCTGCTTAATGAAGCACAAAAATAAAATGAAATGATGAAATATTGACCTGGTCAAATTTGAGCTTAAATTATACACAACAATATGAACCTTGAATGCAGCTTCGAAATGTTCACATGGGACAGTTTCACATTTGGGGTATGCTTTTAGTGCAGCAGCTTCACTATATGCACCTGCTATCCCCTAAAATGAACAACCAAACTAACATAAGAATAGCCAAAGGACATGAATAATTAGGACAAGAAGACTGATTAGCTGTTTACCTGATAAGCAACCCGTACTTTTGAACCATCGCCACATGAAGAACAAGTATCTGTTGCTGATAATGGTTCTGCAATAAACAGCAAAAAGGTAGAGAAGATTGATTCAACATTTATTAAAGTTGAAGAAACATGCTCGATTAACCTTTGCAATTAAAAGGTTACAAATATGAGAACCCTTAACAGTTTTTCAATAAACCTAATGAATCCCAATCACCAGCAAACAAGTTACATGAACGTAATTTTTTTTTTTTTAACTTCTCATCAATCATTGAAAATAAAGTAAAACTAATTGCCAAAACAAGATGATGAATCCTTATCGATTGTATGGCTGAAATATAGCTCTTTCTATACATTTAAAGAGAACATCAAGAAATTCTCAAATTTTAACAAGATAAAACATATAATTGCATCAAAATGTATTGCAGCATTTCAGAATTTCCAATAACATATGGAAAAGCACTTGTCAGACTTTCAAAATCATAACAAAAGGGTAATAGTTACCGTGCTAAGATCATCAGAAACTTATCCTTCACTGTAAAAGTGTAACTAAGGTAAATTTATCCCGCCTAGGGCTACAAGAGTCTCTGACAGAAACTATGAACATTATAAAGCAATAGAAGAAATCAATCTACATTGCAAAGCGATTGATTTTTTCTTGGAGTTCAATTAATAGATAAAGAAAACAGTCAACCACAGCAGCACACATTCAGCTCTATTTAGCATAAAAGAGTAAACATCATCCAATAATTTATCACATGCCATCAACACAAAGATTAACAAAGAAATCGATCTAAGATAACAAAAACGAATAAACTCACTAGGAAGAAGGTTCAAATCCTTGTGAAACACGCTAGAGCCAGTGTCCTGAACCTTATCAATTGCCCCAGAAGACTCAACCTCAGAAATGAAAGTCAAGGGCTTCTCATCTTCAACAAGAGTGACAGCTCCTTGAGTTAAAGCAGCCAAGCAACAACATTCCAGCTTAGGAAACCTATCAAAATCCCAATTGCATCTGAAATCCAAGCCAATCCCACACCGCCTAGACCTCAAATCCGACCCACCGACATTCCAATGAGGGCTTATTGGGCTAAACCAGACGGATCCAGCAGCCCTCAGAGCCATGAAAGACAAGAAAGATATCAACTTTGACAATGTAAAATCCTAAATGCTAAAGCAAAATTCATTAAAAACACACCAACACACGGAGCAAGAGAAGGGTTGTTGGTACTGGGGTTGTTGGAGGTAAATATTGTTGAAACCCAATGCACCATTGTCAAGCAGCCGGATAATGGAGGTAGGGGCATGAACTCATGGACCCATTTGGCCCCACAAATATATACACTTGCACGAATCCTAAAAATACAAACTTGCTGCGCTCACTAATGGAGAAAAGCAAGCGGCTTTATCGATAATAACTAGAAATTGAACACAATCTGGTTTGGAAAAGAAGAGGGGTAGGTGAGTAGAAACATAGAATGTTGGCTACACGTTTTCACTTTTCTCAGCTTCTAGAGAGAGACAGAAAGAAAGAAAGAAAGAAAGGAGCAGACTTTGAATGGCGATGGGGAGAAAGAGAAATTGTTATATGAATTCATGTCCTATCTCAAGCCAACAGGTGGAAACAAGTCTAACACATTTCTCTCCCTATCTATCTATTCTATTTCACACTCACAATTTCATCAAAAACATTTCAACTGTAAAATTGACTCCAACACGGTAAAACGTCATTCATATTTCAGCGCCAAAATTGACTCAACACAGTAAAATGTTGTCTATTCGAGTTTTTATTCGTCTGTCTTTTCCAGCAGTAATTACACTTGTGATTAGAAGATTTACTCAATTATTATATGGAAAATTATAACCAAGTCATATACGCTCGATTCATAGTCCATTTTCCATTTTTAAACTAATAATACTAAATTTCCTAATCTGTGCTATTATCCAAAATTGTGATGTCCTTAAAACTATTATATCTGTGATAGTGAGAGATTTGTTTTATTCAAAAAAAAAGTAAATATAGTGGGCTGAAATTTCGATGAAACCCAATGCGGCATTGTGAAGGAGCAGGAGAATGGAGGCAGCGTCATGTGCCCAATGAAAGCAAAGCAATCCTAAAAATCCAATCTTGCTACGCACATTAATGGAGTAAAAGCAAGTAGCCTTATTTTTCGGAATGATCATTTAATATCTAAAATTTATTATTTCAATTGATTTAAATTCATAAATACACAAAAGAAATCTGGTTTGGAAAAGAAGAGGGGTAGGTAGGTGGGTAGAAGTGCAGAATGTGCTATGCAATTTCCATGTGGCAAGGTTTGCAGTTAGCTGTAACTGTCTCACAGCTGTCGGATTAGGATTAGGCAGTCTTGTTCCAACAGACCCCATCAATTACGATTAATTGATGGACAAGGTTTTTTTTCTTTTATTCATTAAATATTTCCATTGCCATGACTCGACTGAACGAACAAATTCTTACATAATTCATGTTCTGTTTCTCTGTTTCCCCTTTAAATATATATATATATATATATATATAAGTAAATAAATGAATGGACTGCCACATTTATTTCTTAGTAATTAGTATAAATTTAAGAATAATTAGGGTTTTTTTGGTCATACGATACTACATACTTTTCAGCCATTAGTTAGGTAGTGAAAAATATGGTATGCTAAATAATTGATGCCTGAATTTAGTAACTATTAAACCTAAAACAAAACAATTGGTTTAGCCCTTTTTCTAAGTAACCACCAACTAACTTTTTTTTTTCTTTAATTGTATTTCTTGGTGGATGTATACTTTTTGCTGTACAATAAAAAAAATAAAAAAAATTAACGTTGACATTTTTCTCTATTAGTTGGTTTAGGGTCTTAATTAATTAAAATCTTTATTATAACACTTAAATTTCTGTCTGATAATGAAATGGCTAAACTTGAAAGTTGACATGGAATTGATTTACAGATGATGGAAGTATATTTTTTTGCTATCTTTATTTGAAGAATGTTGTTACAATTGTATTCTTTTCCAGATTTGAAATTTGCAAATTGATCCTTCTTAGATTATGCATGGAATCCATTCAATCGCTAACACAAAAAAATTATTCCCTCCATTCTTGAATGAATGACGTTTTACGAGTTTTTTTCAAAATCAATAAACTATTAAATAGGACATGTAAATAACTAATTTGTCCTTATTAATCTCCTCTTAAAATGCTATTTCTCACACTATGAGCAAATTAATTAAGGAACAAATATAGGATAAACTAAACCAAAATATTGTCTAAAGTTTCAAATGTCAATTATAAAAGAATATGTTAGTCAACTTTAAACGTCATCTATTAAAAACTGAAGGGAGTACATACTAAAATCTACTGTCATATTTATTCTAACTAAAATTTGCAATTTTTCAATTTTTTAAAGAGTAAATATAGATCATTTTTAATACTATGTAAGCCAATATAAAATAATTTTTCATATTTAACATCAATAAAAATGTTCATATTTATTCTTAAAATATCAAAATAGGTCCACGTTTGTCATATCAAAATAGGTCCACTCTTGTGGGCGGATCCGCCCCCTGGTTTCGGAGGAGGGATACGACCAATGCAAAACGCCACCCCACATCATTCTGGACAACATAATACAGCAAGCCCACAAAATTTTAGACAATGACAAAATTTTAGACGATGAAGGGCCCAAGAAGAAAGAAGTCATGGGCAAAACAAAAAGGGCCAAGAAGTGGGCTATGGGTTTTAGCCTTTTTCATTTCCAAGTTCCAACGTATGCTAAATAATTCACCCAAATCAGTTTGGGTATATCTTTATAAAAATCCATAATACACTAAAATAAGAAAAATTCACATAAAATTGTATCATTAAGTCACTTTATGAAGGAAAGTATTGCCGGATTTGGATAAAGATATACTCTCAAATGATTTGAGATTATACAATCTTCCATTTCTTTGATTGGATATTTGATTTTGTAGCTAAACTTAACTTCCTTTACTTTTATTTCTATACTTGATTTTGAATTGCTAATTCTAACAACAAATTTAGTGTCACTTCCAACAATACTTATAATAATTTCATGCAGAATATGAGTGATCAAACTTATGTATGCTAACAAGTCAAATATTTAGTATATTTACTAATACAATTAACGATCATTTTGTATCAAATGAATTTGAGTTAATTTGAAGGGCAGCGGGCAAAGGCAAAGAAGAGAAAGAAGAAAGCAAAAATAGGAAAAGGGACAGAAGCCAAAAATAATATAAACAGCTTTGGTGACGTCGAACGGATCCAAACCGTTAGGATTTGGTCTTTCTTAAGGCCGACACATTCCTCTGTCTTAGTCCCATTTGGTCATTCGCAATCTTTGTTTTTTGACCACTAAACTTTTGATTATTTGAGTTAATTTTACATATCTGTACACTTAATCATTATTTGAACTACCTAACATTAATGTTTGTTTTCGGTGAAAATCCTCGACAACATTCCTTTTTCTTTTAACCTTAATTTTGCCTCATCATTATTCATAATTGGCTTTGCTCCTCAATACATTACATTACCCTCTCCAAACTTCTTTTACTTGCATTATAAAACTCAATTGCTACAATGATTTGACCCACTTTTTGATTTTTTCTTTTGATATATTGCATGGATTTTATGAATATATATTAATAGTTATATGGATTTTTATAACACATCTCTCTCTCTCTCTCTATATATGTACTATGAACCCGCAGAGACAAAAGAATTCCACTGGCTCCCTGTTCTGGCTTCCTCGCACCAAGATTACGAAAAGCCGCGCCAGATGCGCCTATGTCTTTCTTCGCACGTTCTTCCATGATAAAAGTAAAACAAACCAACTTATACAAAATTTATCCATGTTAATCATTTTCTTATAATTTAATTCATGCAATTTATTAAATTAATTTTAATATCGAACAAAATGGTTAATTTATGTTAGACAATTCCGTTCATTATGCCAAGATTCCTCTTACTATCACTCTTTTCATTCTAATCTTTGACATGTCAATTGCTGTTATTGCCTAAATCAAGTATTTATGAATAATTTAATTGTAATATAATATTCAGAAAAAGACAAATCTACCCCTCAATTACTTTTCCTGTTGTCCTCTCTGCCTCCCTTAAAAAAAATTCAAACACTTACTGATTTTCTACACTCATTAAAATAAAATTTCCCTGTCCCTTCCCTTTCTCTTTAATCTAAAAAACTGCTAAATCCATGTCTAAAACGTTCTCGTCGTCGGCGCCGGTCATTAAACCGGAAGATTACGCCCACAGCTCTGTCCATTACGCCGTCGCTTTAGGTGATCACACTACTCTTTCCCGAATCGTCTCTACTCTCCCTCGCCTTGCTGATCCTGCTCAGATCCACACTGAGTCCGATTCATTGAGTCAAGAGCGAGTTGCCGATAAGATCTCTGCTGTTCTCGACCGCCGCGATGTCCCTTACCGTGAGACGCCTCTTCACCTCGCAGTGAAATTGAATGACTTGTTTGCTGCACGAGCTCTTGCTGCTGCAGGTGCTGATGTGTCCCTTCAGAATTCTGCTGGTTGGAACCCTCTCCAGGAGGCTTTATGTCGCCGAAGCACTGAAATCGCCTCAATTTTAGTCCGGCTCCACCACCGCTCCGCTTGGGCTAAGTGGCGCCGCCGCCTCCCACGTGTCATTGCCGTTCTTCGAAGAATGCGAGACTTTTATATGGAAATTTCCTTCCATTTCGAGAGCTCTGTTATTCCATTCGTCGGAAAAATAGCTCCGTCTGACACATACAAGATCTGGAAGCGCGACGGGAATCTCCGAGCCGACACTTCCCTTGCCGGCTTTGATGGCTTGAAGATACAGCGAGCCGACCAAAGCTTCCTCTTCCTCGGCGACGGTGATCAAATCCACAACGTTCCTCCTGGCTCTTTGCTCGTACTCAACCGTGACGATCTAAAAGTCTTTGATGCATTTGAAAATGCCGGAGCTCCGATGAGTGAGTCAGACATTGCCGGATTCTGCTCTCAAACAAGCGTTTATCGGCCCGGAATGGACGTCACAAAAGCTGAATTAGTGGGCAGGACAAATTGGAGAAGGCAAGAGAAGACAGAATCCGTTGGAGAATGGAAGGCTAAAGTCTACGAAGTACAAAATGTCGTTTTCAGTTTCCGGTCACGCAAAGTCGCCCACAGCGAAAACGACATCGCAGGGAGTGAGCAAGTGCTTCCTCTGGAGCTCGACGAAGACGACGACGGTTTTTTAGTGGCTGAGAATCCAAATTTCGGGTTCAACAATGACAAGAGAAGGCACAGTAGCTTTGTGAGAGAGGAAAGAGAGTGGGTGACGGTGGGGAGAAAGAGTGTGGATATAATTCCGTCATCGGCGATGTCTGCTCCGCCGAGAAGATCGACGGTTGCGATCACTCCAACGCCGCAGACCAAGGAGAAGGAGTACGTAAGAAGTCTGAGGCCGTCGGTTTGGTTAACGGAACAGTTTCCGCTAAAAACAGAGGAGTTACTACCGTTACTCGATATTTTAGCCAGTAAAGTGAAAGCCGTAAGGAGAATGAGGGAGTTGCTTACGACGAAATTCCCGGCGGGAACTTTTCCGGTCAAGGTAAGGGTATTATTGAAAATTGTGGGACCCATAGTATCGTAATTAGGAGTGCCTTTGTCTTACGTTTTCTGATTCTTTTAATGGTCTTAGCAAGCAACGAACGAAAGTAGTGTCTGCGTCTCCGATTATGATTAGTGGAGAAGAAGCTTTTGTGGGGACCGCATGTTTGTGGTCGGTGTCTCTTACTGTCTTTATTCTTTAATCCAACGCATGGGACCAAAAATCTTCCTAGGTTAACACCATAGTTTTGCATGCGCTTTGGTTGTTTTTATCTATGCATCCCTTTTGATTTGCTCACTAACAAGGATATATTTTATGTTTTCGGAGAAAAAATGTTTTATAATTGTCGAAAATTGTACTATAAACGGTCCAAAAATGCTCTAATATATGTCGAAAATAATGATAAAATATCTTTATTTAGCACTCTTTTCGATATCTGTAGACGCATTTTATGACATTTTAGCTCTTAAAAATAAATTGAAGGATAAAACAGAGATTTAAGACAAACATGGAGGGCAAACCATACAAAAATGAACGCTATTTTATTATATATACTAGCTAATTGATAATCGAATTTTAGACAAGAAGTACAATATGTCTTTTTGATTGAGCTGTTAACCTTGATTTGGTAATGTGATTAACTGGATTGATTTGGGTTTGGATTCGAACAGGTGGCAATTCCAGTGGTCCCAACAGTGAGAGTTGTAATAACTTTCACAAAATTTGTAGAGCTACAACCAACTGAGCAATTCTACACTCCATTATCAAGTCCCAGACACCTTGTTCATGGAGGAAGACTACCATCGTCCTCGGAGGATGATAAAAAGTCAGACACCCATTATTCATCATTCCCATCATCATCATCGTCATCGACCGGGTGGCTAAGGCGAAACAGCAGCCAATCGGCAAGTAAGCAGCATCAGCAACAACGTTGTACATTGTCAACAGGGCAACAACAGGTAGATCCATTTGCTATTCCTAGTGGATATACATGGACCAATGGTGATGACAAGTCAACAAAAATGAAGAAATCTAAGTCAGTTAGAAAATCTAAGTAAATTATTTTCAACTCAGAAGAAAAAGGGTAGAATTTCTAAGTAGGGAAATTAATAAAGAGAATTAACCTTGGTTTGATTATGATTCGTTAAACTGTATTGTACGGATTTTTGGGCTTGCAAATATAATGTAGATACACCATCTTCTAATCATATGGAGCCTTCCATTTGCTGTGTTGGTCTATGCGATTTGGCTACCTTTGTGTTATTATTAGCTGACTTCCATCAGAAAATTTGGCTAAAATCCCTACGTACTCGAGTAGAAGCAGAGAGTTTTTCACTATAAATAGATATGAACAGATCCCAAAATACGGTCTCATAAAAATCCAAAGTGTTTGCAAACCAACATTGTCATATGCTATTCTTGAGTCTGGACTGTAAATCGGATTCATTAAAATTCAAGATACAAGATTAAAAGATTTAGTATTTGTTTTTGGGTACAAAAGAGAGATATAATGTTTAATTATAATTCTAAATGTCCATCGGATTATCTATTATTGATTGATGGGTTTGACTTGCTAATCACATTTAGCACATCTATCAATCATTTGGTGAGGTAAACCCATGACACTGGGCCTCATTACTAAAATGCCCACTGTTTATCAATGAACCACACTGAAAATTATTTCTAAGAATTTCCAAGCCTTACATAAATTGGATCCAATCCAACTAAGAATTTCCAATATAGTAAAAATAATTATTCTTTTATTTTCTGATAACAAGCTAACTTCTCTTCAAGTCTCCTCCGGTAAATCACCTGAAAAAGGTAAGAAAGACCGACGGATTTTCAGCAGTGGAAGCTCCGACGATCAAGTCAGAAATATGACTAAAATGTTCTTTTTTTGTATCAATGAAATCAGAGAGGAATCATGTACCTGTTATCTTCCTTTATATAAGTTCCTTTTTCGCTACGTAAATAGGAAACTAAATCCTAGATAGGAAAAAATCGTTCTGACTTCCTCATTAGTGCTTGATTCCTGATCTGGGGGCATTCATAGAGTGATTCTTGGTATTTTTCATCTTTGACTGCTCAGAATTGGCATAATATCTGGAGAATATTCGTGATTAATGACTTTCCCTATTCTGCTACCGAGCTACTCTCCGGTCCCGAGCATGTCAAACAACCGAGGTGTTCGCAAGCCTGAAAGTTGGGCTCATAAAAAAAAAGATCGATCTATGACGTGTGCCCGGAGAATTATGCCGATCTTCAGCTCGAAGAGTCCGGTTGTCATTTTCCTATAGTTATAATTTATCAACATAAGAAGTATCGTAGTTGTTAGTGGTTAGTGAGGAATAGGTGTTGACAAATTATCTTATATGTGTATAATTGACATTATTGTCATCTAATTGTTCCCGAGTAATATGCAATTGGGAGCCTAAGATGTCAATTGCCACTTGTGTATCTATACAACTAGGATAAATAAAATACTGCCTGCACAAAATACCCTTAAAGTGGTAAAAAATAACATATTTCCAATCTAAACTTTAAATATTTTTAATTTACTTTCTGAAAAAAATAATAATCTAATTACCCTATTAATTTAAAATGCTAATATGAACTAGCGTTTGAGTTATACTTTCTGTCAATGCGAGAGAATTAAATCCAATTTACTGTCACATGTTACACATATATTATTGTAATTCATTTCAAACTGGTCAATCCATGAGCAGATAAAATCATGAAGATGAAGAAAACATGAAAGGGAAAACCGTTCTTTAAAAAAATATTGAGATTCCAAAAACATAGTTTGCTTCACATGTAGGAAACAGATGAGTTGGCAATTCTTCTTTAAAAAAGCATGAAAGACAGCCCATCTATAGGTGGCCCTTCTCTTTTCTTCACCTTATAGGTCCTCAAGCCACTTCTTCACCATTTTCTCTATCAACTTTCTCCAAATCTTACTTCTCTCTATCCAGGTACTCTTTCTCTCTCTCTCTCTCTCTCGAACTTATCTGCTCTTTGATTTGGTGTTTTTTCTTTCAATGTTGAGTAATGAGTATGATTCTTCCTTTGATATAACTATAGATCTACCTTCATACACTATAACTTTTCTTCTTTGAAATTGGATTTGTATTGGTTCTACAAAACTGTATGATCTCGAATTAGTAACAGAAAGAATTGGTTATGTACATTCTTTTGCTATTACTTCTCAACTCGGTGTGTTATGGATTCTTGATTTTAATTAACAGAAGCAAGAAACAAATGGAAAGTGAGGCACCTAGTTGGGCAGATCAATGGGGTGCAGGAGGTATTGGTGCCATGGAAGAAGATGACACCAACAACAAGAAAGACACAAGCGATAAGAAGAACAAGGGAGATGGGAAAGCAGGACTTGCACAAAAGATAAAATCAGGAGCATCTAACAGCTTCAAATGGGTCAAAAATAAATGCCAGAAGAAAAGCTCTTCTAAATGACATTCAGTTCTTGTCATATTACCACATTCATGTTCTTCAACAACTTTCCCCGGTTGCCATATTACAATCCTGTTCTTGAAAAATCTCAATCTCATGAAGGATTTTTTGAGTGAATGGACTTATTTTCTTAACTTTTGTTGTGCATTACGCAAAATACAGCATCGGCACAATATCTTCCCATGCAGACAATCATCAATTCTAAGAATTTTGAAAAGAAAGAACAAACTATAGATTCATTTGCTAAGATATATGCTTTCCTTTTTCATAATCATGGCAGCAGACAAGTTTTGGGTTTCATTTTTGGTCTTTAGACAGACAGCAATACATATAACCTCCAGATACTATTAAGAAATAAAAAGCACATGGTAGTTTGAAACCCTACGTAATTAAAATCCAAACATTCAATTCCATCGGTCAAACTTTCAGTAATTTAATGCCCGTGATCCTAGTTAATATGAGCAAAATAGAATGAGCAGATCAGAGCATTAAAGTCATAGGACCGCTAAGAATATACAACTTCCAGGCATCATTTGCACACCGATTCTGCTGATCTTAGTGGGATCCGAAGGTGTTCTCGCCACTGTAAGTCATGTAGAGAAACCCATCTTCATCCTTGTTCTCCTCATAGATAGCAGACATCATCGCAGCTGCAACAAGAGAAGATATTACCGGTACAATTCATAAAACATTATTTATTACTCAGATGTTGAACGATGTTTGCTCACCTGTTGGAGGGAGTGTGTTCTTCACGAACACAAATATAGCCTTTTCAGCACTGAGCTTAATCCTTTTGCGGACAACATAGACAAACTGACCCACAGTCAAATCAGCTGGCACAAGATATCTGAGCCCAAAAAGATGGGAAACAAATTAAAACAAGCATGCTGGTATCAAATTTGCTGTTCGCAATGCTTATATAGGCAACAGCGGAATGCAAGAAGCATTATTGAAGCAACTCCATGATTATAACTAAAATGTAATAAGTCTTCTATCCAGTAAGCATGGAAAGATTTCAAATCATGACAGGCCTCAATAACAAATAAATCAAATAGCAAACCTGTACAATATTAAGACTCTCAAGTTTTCCATACATAAAGCAATTCAATCACATTTTTTTAGCTTGCATCTATACATAATGCTGCAGCATGCATGCCCAGTATGCCTTGTAATATTACATAAACTGGCTTTAAAGTGGGACCAAAATCAACACTGAGAGCAGGGAAGGTACTACATGGTAAGTTGGGGGGCCCACTGCAGATAATTACTAACTGCTGCTACAAATTCGCTTTAACTAACCAAAAGTGCATCAACAGTATGAAAACATTGTTCTTTGGGCCTGGCAAAAGGCAATTCACATGGTTTCCAAAACTAAAATTAAAATAAGCTTAACTACCTAAAAACAATCAAGCTATAGGAAAATTAAACTAAGAATTCCATGAAAAGAGAAATTCATAATGCAGGTACAGAACGAAAAATACATGAATACACAACTAAGAATTCACTTGAAAAAAAAAAAGAAGATGAAGAAGAAGAAAATCCATCATGCAACAGGGGTGCATAAAAGAATGTGCAACTGGATAGGCGTAGTATGGAAAATACAAGGCATAGTATAGAAAATACAACTAACTTTTTCTTATCAATATCAGGAACATCACTCCTTTCAGCCTTTTCCACAATTACCTGCAATACACGCCAAATCAGATTGAATATAGATTGACAGAAAATAGACAAAATTTATATACGGAATCTTACAGGTATTCTATCAGGATACTTCTCTCTGATGCGAGCAGCTTCTGCTTGCCTTCTCTCTGTATTGCATAACAAGAAATTATACACAAGATAGACAAAGAATGAATGAAAGCAAGAATTTTTCAATCACCCACGGAGTAATCAAGGAAGAGCTACCATGGATAACTCATACATAGAATAGAAAGAAACAGCATAAAAGTTCCATTGTCTATGTCAATTTTGGGAAAAAAAAGAATTCTCCAACAAACCCAATAAAATTGGAATGTTATTAGACATATGCGCAGTCCACCCAAAAAACTATACGCGAGAGAAACTCGATCACCAGTACGATCAACCCAGAAGTTAAAAGTTTCTTTTTGGCAATGCAACAATTTCCATCAAGTCACAATTTTGCACACAAAAGGCAATTAAAATTAGAAAAAGAAAATCAATTAAAAAACCAAATAATCAATAAAATTAGGAAAAAAAAAGGACAAACCCAAAGGATGTTCAAGCTTGAAGGAGCTTTTAGCCATGGTCACACTCGAGCTTCGATTAAACGTCTCTGCGAATTTCAAACATGAAAACATCACAATCCCAAATTCACAATTCCGCTCTCACGAATTATCATGAAACAAAACCGGAAAAAAAAAAGCAGAACGGGGAAAAAAAACTAGTTTTAATCTGAAAAAAACAACAAAAACAGGCAATCGAACAAGCAATAACATACCCAAAAAAATAAAGAATTGACTTTGGCAAACTAGGGTTCGAAAACGATTTGATTGATTGATGGAATTAGAAGTTAAAGAAAATAACAAATGCAAGGGTGAAGACCAACCAGAGATTAAATATTTGTAGTTGAAGAGAGAAAACTTACAAGGGATTTATTCGTATACCAACACGAAACTAATTGAGGATTGTTAATTCTTATGTTTTGCAAATCGGGAATTTAGAAAAGGGGGTTTTGATTTGGATTTGGATTAGGATTGCCTCCAATTCAAGCAAATTCGGTGTCTCCGCGTCAGCCAATTTGTTATACAAAATAACTGTTTTTTTTTTCCACTCAAACGACATCAGTTTCGTTACTGCCGTTTTGGTAGTTGAGAGGTGGTTTGGGTTACTAATGTGGATTATTGTTGGGCTGGCCTGGCTCTGAATCTGGCGGCCCATCTTTCTTTATTCTTTGAGCACAATACTCCGATAAGCAATCACAATCAGCATGTTAAATAGAAATTTCCATACGCACATCATCATCTCATCAAACAGATGATAACCCAACTGTCTTACTTGGATCCCTAAGCTCGAACTATCTAAACATTTCCAGCATTTAAATGTTAGTGTAAGTAATAGACGTTACAATAGTGACTGGTCATCACTATCGGTTACTTACAATTTGATTAAATATTATAAAAAAAAAGAACATTTTCTATCGAATTGACGTACACTTTAAATTATGTATTATGTATTTTCTCTATGAATTAAAGAGCAAGCCAATCACTTCTTTATTTTCTCTTCATCTTTTAATTTATTAGGATATTTTTAAAAAAATATACAGATGTTAAGTTTTAATTATGATTTTTTATAATTTCTCATGCCTAGCTAGTGAAATTAATTATTGCGTCAACTACTTATATATGATGCTACTTAGGGTTATTAAAATGGGATTGATTTATTTCTATATAAGTGAAATAATATTTGATTTTATGTCAAATCGATGAGATCTCGAATCTTAATTTTAGTAGGAAAATACCAATTAATGCGATAGAAAATAATTATTGAGAAAATATGAGTTGAAGAAGGAAAACTAAAGGCAGTGGTGGATATATAGGGCCCATTATATGTCTGCCAGAAGATTTTAGCATTAATATATTTATATTTATATTTATATTTAGATAGGGTTTAAGCAGATTGGAGAACATGGTGATCACGTGAAAACATTGATAATATTTTATTTTATTTTTCATAATAAATTGGCAGACAATTTGTTAGGTTTAGGGCTGTGCAAAATTGAACCGAACCGAATGAATTTTGATTCATTTAGTTTTTTTTTGTTTTCGGTTCGTTCGGTTCTAAATCAAAATAAAATTTCGATTATTATGATTGTAAAATCGAAAGAACCGAACCGACCGAAATTTATTAAGCTCAGTATTTTACTTGTATATATATATATATATATATATATATATATATATATATATAAAAACCTAAATATACACTATAATTATATTTATTTACATGTATATTTGTTAATTAAAGTATATTGAATGTATTATTAATAAAAATTTATGTTGTATTTATTTTTATTAATGTATATTTTTTTAGTATAATTTTGCTTAGTATTTATTAGGAAACTAATATGAAAAATTTATGTATGTTTTTTTCCTTTTAGTTATATTAAATGGTTTTATTTTGTTGAATATAAGTTAATTTAATTTATAAATCCATATAAGTTAAAAATCTAAAAAAAAAAAGTCTATACTTGTGAAGAACCGAACGAAATTATTTCGGTTAAGGTCCTAAAAATTTCGGTCCGCGGTTCGATTTTAAAAATTTCTCAAGTTTGATTTTTGATTTATTCGGTTCGGTCCAAAATCGAACCGAACCGACCATTTGCACACCCCTAGTTAGGTTATGCTCTCCTATTATAATACTAGACTTTAAAATTAAATAAATGAAGCTCAATTTGATGCTTGCAAAGTATATGTTGATGAATTATTAACTATGTTCATTAATAGATATACATCAAAATATAGGGAATTATACTCATCTTTGAAGGAAAATAAAAGAACTTAAAAAGCACATGATTAATTATATTTGAAGAATATATATATAAATAGAAATATTTCGAAGAACATGGGTTCTGTTTTGTCGGTTGGAAGAAATAAATGCCCATCTAATCCAACGTTAATGAAGAGATTCAACGAATCAAAAAGACAAAAACTTTATTTTATTTTATTTAATAATTTAAAGCAACTTTTCTCTCTTTGTTTTTATGTGCAGAGATTTGTCCTTGCAATGCTATACTCTCATATAACTATAGACATCAATTAAGGTAATGTACGGTTTCAAGCATTCCATACCCCACATGTATGCCAATTGCACCATTTTGCATTAAATTTTCCTTTGAAAATTTATATAAGATATATGGATTTCATTCACCTTCCGGACAAATAAAGATAATCAATTGCACCAGACAGACTCCAGCTCAAATCTACTTAGATACACTAATTCAACAACAGATAAATAATTCCATTTATTTTGATCTACAAAATCAACTCTTCTGGTTTATATCATGCATTTGCAAACATGCCTTTTGCCAATTTTAATCTAATGGTAAAATAGAATTCATCTATTTTCCATATCATGTTTTATTTGGATCATCTAAATTTGACGATAATTGTTATCATTTAAATAGATTATAATTAGGCGTTACACTATTAATAACAGGCCACTAATTAACATTAATGACTCTACTCATTTAAAACAATTAGCGATTGTTAAATAAATCCTTTGAGGTATTTGAGGTAAAATTTCTAAGTTTAGATATTCAATTTGTTGTTTAAAAGTATGGCAACAATTATCTCGTGGTAGAGATTTAAGTAACGAATAGGTATTTTTACTGAATATGATCAATAATAGTGATCGCATTGACGACTAGTATTAGAGCTGGGATTGCAGATTGGATTTCCAACAAAAGCAATTGTTGATGAAAGAAGTGATAGCAATTGTTCAGTGATAGAAGTGTAAGTGAGCGGCCGAGTAAAAGCAACTGTGGATACTCGTAGTGTTATGTATTCATATATATTTATGGCATTGATCCTAGGTGGGTATCAAAGTCACGAGACAATATTCACACTCAACAGACATAAATTTATTATGGTCCATGAAATGAATGGAAAATCTTTGTTTGGTCATATATATATTTGCTTGCAAAGATCACATGAATAATTTCTGGTAGTTGAATCAACATTACCACCAAAATTTGTTTCTTACAATATCAGCGAGAAGCAACCTACCAAGAAGACTTATATATCGTTTGTAATAATTTTGAAATTCAAATGCAAGGGAGTTTAGTGGCACCATAAATACAAAATTGAAAGCTCAAGGGATCTCATCAGTGAGCTTTTTGCCTTGTCCGTAAGCTTCAAATTTAATATACCCACCTCTTTTTTGTTGTTGGGTTGGTGGCAAATTCAATGCTCTAACTTCTTCAATTCTACCCTAAACATACCCATGTTTTTTATTTATTTATTTAACCCTCACACTCTCATTAAATAATGGCGATTTTACTCATCCCATATCTCTTATTTTTCACTTGCAAGGAATGCTCTCAAATAGCAGCTTCTTCTTCTTCTTCCTTCATGCATTCATTGATGGTATCTCCTTAATGGGAATTGAAAAGAAAAACGAGATATTGGTGCGGTTCAATCAGAGAGCTTTGTTCTTTATTTAGAACTATGTTTTTTGATTGAGCCGTGCCAATATCACGTATTCTTGTGCATGGTTTTCTGTTTTTGCTTTCTCAAGTGGATTTTGGCTTATTTCTATTTTCTAGTATATATAATGATACATTAATGGTTTGATTTTTGAATTTAGTTTAATTAGATTTCTTGGAAAGGTTTGATATGCACAGCGTTTGCTTTATTTATTTAGTACTCATTTTGGAAATTTTTTTCTTTAAATTTGTGTTTATATTTTCATTTATGGATTTATTTATTTTTTTTTTGAAAATTACGTTGTTAAAATAGAGGCAGAAATTCTTAAGAATAAAAATTGTTGAATGGGTTATACTTGCACAGTTTTATTTTTTACTTCTTTCATTCTATTTTACATGTCATTTTTATTATTTTTATTGGAATTAAAAGGTATTAATTAGATTTAAATTTAGAATAAAATTGAGTAATTTAAAGTAAAATTTAAATCTAATTGTTCAATTTACATTGAAAAAAAAAATTAAATTAGGAAAAAAATTAAATTTTATTACAAGTCTAAAAGTGTAATTGAAAATTAAAAGTGTCGAATAAATGAAATTTGAATTTTATTCAAAAATAACATATTAAATAGAATGAAAAAATTATTGCTTTTCATGGAAAATCTTATTTAGAGTTAATTAGTAGTATAAATATTTTATTTTTATTTATTTTCAATATTTGATATTAATATATGTATATGTAACTTCGTCTAATATGATATTCATATTAAAATCATTTCGAAATTTTTTAGTTTTTAAAAATTTCATTTATATTTTGGTAAGAGGGTTTTGTGTGGTAGGTGGGGATTAAGAACACACATTAATTTTCTCTGCAATTTGATTCTTCCTTCTGCGTAAAGGTCGACCACTTTATTGACAAAGTGATATGAGTAGGTAACCAGTTTCAATTTTCTTATTCATCTCATTATTATTATTATTATTCAGCATCCAAAATTACTGGCATGATTAATTCGAATTTGTGCCTATAAATACATAAAAGTAACTAAAATAATTTAAGTTGATTAGAGTCAATAATGTACTAATTTTTCCATTGCACATGAGAAATATAATATTTAATTATAACTAATATTAGTTCAAGGTTTCTTACATGTATGATAATGTATCGTATTAGCTTCGTTAATAGATATAAGCAGAGCCTAGAAGTCTACGTTGAGAGAAGTAAGTGCTTAGAATGCTTATATTTCATGTAAATTGCATACCAAAATATAATTAGTAGCCTTTGTAGATTAGAAAAAGAATTGGTCTTTTTCAGAAAACAGAGGGAGAGAGATAGAGAGAGAGTGAAGGTAATGATAATATAATTGATATATTATCATACACAATCATTTTATGAATTGATAAAGGCAGTATATATAAAGAAAGCAACAAGAAAACAAAAGCTGCCTTTAAAGATTTACAAACTTAAGTTATTATTTTTCTCATTGACCATGTCATAAGGCCAACAATTTGGCTGTCCAACAGCTCAAAGAATGATTGTTACAGCCTCTCTACTTTCTTTCCTTCTTTCTTGCCATTCTATCTACCCAAACCAGAGGACCATCCCTTCTGGCCCCGCCAGCCTTTTTTTTTTTTTTTCCTGATAAACTTCGGTCTTACATACATTTTCTCTTACTTTCCATATAAACTTATTGCCTCTGCCATAAGCTTACAGTCCATAAAGCATTCTTATCTTCGCCGCAGCGATTATGGACTTCCATCATCCTCTCCACAGACTTGCAAATCCCACTACATTTCCAATCGAAAGAAGCAACACAGATATTGCCCAGCTGAGCCTTCCATTCACAATCTGCAGGTACAAGTTACAGCCAGAATTCTGTATTATATGAATTGTATATGTCTTACATCATTGCTTTTCTATACCAAGAAAAGCATATGCTGCAAAAATGTGATCTGGAAACAAGTCTTATTTTTCGGTTGCTGCTTGCAAATTGGAAACAAATGATCTATTAATTCGTACGTATGAGATAAATGTGTATGTTCATCCAAACTTCAGCTGCTGTTGTTTATGTATATTTTTAATAGTGAAAGTTCGGCTAGTCTGGCAATATTGCTAGAACCCGGACAATTGACCTTTTAACTGAGATGTTTCCTTTTCAAAAGAAAATATGATTGATATTATGTATATATGTATATGTTGATATATGGAAACTAGCAATTATTTTGAATTTACCAGGCGGGGTACCACAACATAGTCTTCTATCATCTACATGCTCCACATCCAAACCGATGAACCAAGATCCGAGCGAAACATCTTCGTTTGCGTATTTGTGAAGCACATGTCTGATATCACACAATAAGATCAAACAACGGTAAAAGGAAAGTTTTTTTTTGTGCAACTCAATTCAGACAACTAGGGACTTACTGGTTTATTGATATGTAGGTTGCCAAATCCTTTGATATGGCGTAAAGTTGTCCTGTTGCATGACGGAAATACTTATTTCCCACCTCGCCGAATTTCCAGTACTGTGGCTCATGATATCTCACTCCTCTATTACATCAGGAGTTAGACAACTTATTCTGTTGAATAGACACAGAAGAAAGGCATAGATACAAGAGCTTACTTTCTAGCAATTACAGGACCGGACTTCATGCAGCCAATATAAACCCGCGCTTTCGAACGGTGTCCCACTAGCACCATTCCAAGTGTTGCTGTGGTAAATTTCCAGCAGACACACTCAGTGAGGCAACTACCACATAAGTACAACACATGAAAAGTTACTAATGCTATTCTCTTGATTTCTTATACTAGCAGTATAAAGTCATTTTCCTCATTTTCAAGTTATGCTTTCAATGAGAATCGGGATGTATTTTATACGGTGAATAAACATGTTACTGTCATAATTAATTTGCATCCACTCAATGGTGAGATATCCCCTCCAGCACGGACATAATCATCAATTTACTTACCTAAGTTCACATGAACATCATCATCAACTTTGACATAAAACTCGGCATCCCATAAATCATGAGCAGTAGTAAAATAAGCCTTTGTCTTGGCTGATAATTCCATGTAGCCTTCAACATGTTGCTGTTCACATTTTATGAAAAAATAACAAGTGAATATTGATTCACTATTTCTTTTGACCAATTTTCACATTCAAAATGTAAATAGAAATGGGAGTACTGGGAAGTTATTCAAATAAAAAAGCACCAAAATGACAAGAGCATCACCAGCCTCAAGAAATCTCCGTGTGCCATCTCCTCTGCTTCGATGGCTTTGTCAAGAATGCCACCGGCTGTTGAGCTGCAGAAAAAGGGCATCTAATTAATATTAGCTATTTAAAATGACTCCAAAGCTACATAATCTACAGAAAACAATCATGACGAATAACTAGGAATACTAACAAGGTGATATCCATTGGAGAAGAATCCATGTAAATTCAATGGAGAACAAGAAATGGTAGGATATGGTCTTACACTCGCACAACAAGACAACATGCAAGAGGCAATAAAATCTCACCTGTGACCTATGACAAAGCGAATGATTATGCCCTTCTCCTTCTCGAGCTTCTTTCTTTTCTCACCTTGCGGCATCCAAGTTGCACGAACTGAATCTCTTCGCTTCCTACTGCTAAAAGCTGTGTTGATTCCTATAATCATAAGGTATTTTCTTCTTGAATTTCCTGATGGAGGAGATACCTTCAGATGCTCCGCCTTAGCAGCTGCCAATTTCATCTCTAAAGTTGAAATCGTACTAGCTAGTGTCCTGCAATACGTACACAACAATGTGCTTCCTGTTTAGAGCTATAGGACCTCAAGCATATGACGTGTAGGATAACAAGCATCAGCAGAGAGCTTACTGGATTGCATACTGGTTCTTCCATGCTTGGCTTAGACTGTCATTATATTGATGATTAGCCATATTCTGCAACGGTAAAGAATGGAGGAAAAAATTTCAACGAACACTTCAGATATAAACAAAGATCTAGACAAATTTATGATAAGTAAGGTATCTAAGGCTGACATTTCAAGGCAAGATTGCTTTAGGAAGCAGATTAACTCAGAATTGCAAACTTTCCTCATATAATACGATTACCACATGTATAGGAAGATGCATGAAATTGCAAAACCAGAACTAATATCAATAATTCTTTGCCAGTATTTGCGATTGCATATCAAAAAAGAATACAACAACTTTTTGAGGGAATTATATTCCTTTCAAAAACTACCAACTAGGTCAGTCTGGTTAGACATCTTGATTCTAAGAATTTATTGATGTGCAGCTTAATTATCATGGTCAGCTCCAAATTACTTTGCAGGACTCGTTCCAACGAGCAAAAAACAATGTTAAAACTGTCCATATATTTTCAGTGACACTTAAATAATAGGCATATATAAACTTACAAGCTTCAGATTACAATCCCCAGACTCTGAATTTAATCTTTCTGGCACTGTCCACATCCTGACACAATGCTTCAATTAATATGACATGTACACACTAGAAGCAAACAATTCAATGTCATGTACATTGAAGAATTACAAGCTAGTAAAAATGCAGTATTAAAACCGACAAATCAGAAACTTAATTTTCAGAAAAAATAAAATAAAATTAGTACAGATTGCTGTTATATCAATTGCAATTGAAGTGAAGAAGCCATAGGAAAGAATAAGCAATTTAGATGATTGCAAGGGTGAAGTTTTGTACTTTGTAGTAATATAAAAATCAAGAGATGATTTGATCGCCAAGATGAATAAGAACAAAAACTGAGTACCAAACGCGACACTTGAACTCTCTAGACCATTGCAGAATATGGAATATGCTCATTAGCTTCTCTTCTCAGTGTCGGTGGAGACACGACAACTAAGAAAAAGACCTAAAAATGGCTGCCAGGGAATCCCATAACACCCCAATCCAAGAACAGAGAAGAGTACATAGAATTTGTCATGAACATTCAAGTTATGGTTGGTCATAGTATATGGGATTCAACAGAAACACAAAATAATTCAAGTGAAAATTCGAATAAATATGGGGCTAACTTCAATAACACACACCATTCACCTATCTAAGAAACACACCAGCAAAAACAAGATCTCTTCCAAAAAGCAATGATTTTTATCGATTTATTGATACCCTAAGACTTTGATGCATCATATAATCAATGAAACCACTAAAATTTGCAAATTTGAAGCAAACAATAAAAACTCAATAAGCAAAACACCTGTTAGTGAAGAACAATCCAGCAAAGAAGCTTCCAAGGCAAAGAAAAAGGGCCCAGCACCTTGGCATAAATTTTCTTGCAGCAATCTCTCCTCCACTGACTCTATTCTTCATTGACATTTTCTTCTCCTCTTTATTCACAAGAACAATTAAAGAATTTAAAAAAAAAAAAAACAGAAATAAATCAGTATTTTGTTGACAAGGAACAATTGCACAGTTTGTCTGGTACGAGACACGCTCGCTCTCCCTCCACAAGAGAGAGAGAGATAGAGAAAGAGGTGCACAATGAAAAGACCCACTAACCAAAATCCAACCTTTAAATCCCAAAATTACTTAACTGGAAATGTTCATCAAGTCCTCACCATAAATGTACCAGTTTCATGTTTTGGACAACTTAACTAATAGTCTAATACCATTAATTTTGTCAAATTAATAAAGAAACAACACTAATAATAGCAGCAGTTTCATGGATGCTGGTAGTGGGTCTGGTCCAATTGTTTGGGTTTACTTTGAAATCATTGCTTTTTGAAGTGGGTTTCCAAGTTTCCATGTCAGTTGGTGGATCTGGGCCAGGATTGGTAACCTAATTTATTACAAAAAGACTTCAACTTGCGATGAATTTAATGGCTTGAAAAGGAGAATCCTACAAAGTTGGAAACTGAAACCTATTCAGTTCACGTTACTCGTAGCAGCAAATTTTTACATATTTTAACCTGAATTTCCACAGTTCTGTTCTGTTTCTTCTCAATCATTTCTAATTTGTCAGTTGATTGTTCACTTTTAATGATCATAAATGCTATTTTAATAAGATAGAAAAATTAATTTCCAATTAATAACAGTGAATAATAAGGCCAAAATAAATATCTATATATTTTTTTTGAAAATTTCTTATGTGATCTAATTTATGTATTTGTTTACGGAACAAATGAAACGGTGAATAATAACAACCTTTCGAGAATAGAGTTTAGAGAGTTTATTCGATAGAGTTAAGGCCCTTTATATAGTTTGTTCTAATGCATTAAATGAGTCGGATTATTAATGTTAAATAACATCTGATAACTGTTATATGGACTCTTTAAATGTTAGTATTATTTATTGATTGGAGACACAAAGGGAACTTAATTTAGGCTTAGGCAAGTAAATTAGAGGAATGGGTTAGTCCTAAACCCCATATTACAAAATAAGTAGGCACATTAGACAGAAAAAATGTAAATTATACATGTCTGTCGTCTGAAGTGCATGTTTAGGTGTAAAAGTGACACATCATGGCTGGCTTTAACAATGGTTTGCAGTCTCTATAAAATCACAAAGGCAGAAGCTATTCAACTTTTTTCATGGAAAAGGTAACAATTTAGGACAATGGCAGCAAAATGTACTTGTATGCAATGGAATATCCAAAAGGTTCCATTTCAGAGATAATTTTATTTTTTCATGATATTTAGCAGCAAATGACAAATGATAAATCACTTTTCACACAAGCAATTAGTCCAAACGAATAATGAAATATAAGGACTATAGAGCGACCAAACCCTATAATGGGAAAACCACTCATCACTTGTATTGAATAATTGGAGGATATGCCCTTTAACATGATAAAAGTTAAAAAGGTGGAGTGTGAAAGGTGTAGGGAATTTTTGCCATTATCAAACTCGATTGTTATTCTTGTTTGCTAAAGGGACTAATCTATCTAGGGTTCATCACGTATAATCAAATCTCCTGAAAATTAAATTGAATTTTAGTACTAATTGAACCGAACTGAATTGATAAACAAAATTTTCTCATATTTATTAATAGAAACTCAACCAATTATACGAATAACCTAACTGAATTAGTTTGTTTCATTTTCGGTTAAAATGAACCATATCCAACACAGGTTAATCCCTACATTATTCAATTAGGGCAAGGAATTAGTAGATCATAAAGAACTAAACATTTCTCTGAGTTGGAATCAAATTGAACTTAAACTATAAACCTTTTTTCAAATTTGAAAATAAAGACTAGATAGTAAGATCCCTTACTGAATAGTGTAGTATAGAAAAACAACTAAGAAGCCTAAGGCCAAAACACTTATTCTTTGGTTATGCAATCTTATTATTATCTCTCAAATGTTGAATTTCTTTCTACCACTAATTCGAGAATCCAAGTGGGCTCTCCTTTGAAGATTTATCAAATATATGATAAAGTTGTAGATACCAAGATGTAGATATGAATATGTAACCCAAAGAATCTGTCAAAGGACAGGATGCAGAAGGATTCTGTTCTTGAACTTTATATTATAGTCAGTGGTGGAAAAAGTTTTTTGATGGATTTTGAAAATCTTTTGAAAATAACATAAGTACCATAGCCTAAGCTAACCCATTTTACAGTTTCTAATTTCATGCAAGTCTAGCACAAAATTAAACTATATAATTTTTAGATTATTTGAAATGAACATCTTAAAGTGAAACGAGTGTTAATCCGATACAGTAGTGTTATGACTGTGCACATCATGCAATGCACAGCTATATGGTGTTTTAGCAAAAAGAAACCATCTTTGAAATGGACATTTCAAAATGAAATGAGTGTTAATCGATGCAGCAACGGTGCACATCGTGCAATGGAATGCTGTATGGCATATACCGAATGGTCATCCAAAAGGAAATATAAATTTAAAAACCCTGTAATTAATAAAATATAATGAAAAACAAATGCAACCAAAGGCCATAGCGAATCTCTCTTCATATATCATGTAAGAGGCAATACAGTTACCTAAAACACATCCTACAAAGCTAGCAGACAAAATCTCAGTGGCTGCCATAGTTTTTTCTTCATTTTTTTAAACCTCTTCTTCCTAAAAACCTACTAACAAAAAAGGGCAGCTCTGACTTTTACCTTAACACAGTAAATACCATATCAGCAACAACAGTTAATAACAAGAAAATAAAAGATTACATGGGACCCTCCCCACACCAGGAAACCATAAAAATTGATAACGGACTAGATTAATTTAAGACACTAACATTTACTCTAAGAAACCTGTTTTTGTCAAAATGGCATTCCTCAATTTGCTAAGATCTCTCCCTTTAAGAGTCCTTCCAATCCCTTCACACACAGAAAAAGAAGAAATTTGACTTCTTGCTAGCTTCTTAGCTATCCACTCATGTGGAGGGATCATTTCATCTTCTTCATCATCATTGTCATTGTTACTAATTTTATCATTATAGTATCCATTACCATCATCATCGCACGATCCATTACCTGGATTTTTCCCATAAATCTTTGACCAATCAGGGATATTCACAGGAGCTGATGATTGTTGAGCTAGTTTGGGTTCATGGGTGGTTGTCGGTATCTTTCTTGGAGAACTATGGAGTCTCCTAGAAGAAGAAGAAGAAGAAGAAGAAAAAGAGGAATTGAAATCTTTAGATTTCTTCTGTTTTGGAGTTGAATCTTCTCTATCTTTCATTACTGACCAGACATCTTCTTCTTCAAAGTCTTCATCTTTTATTGATTTCTTGCTATACCCACCATTACTCCCATGCCAATCTGCCATTACTGTGTTAAAAGATGAAAATTGAATCAAAATAAGAGAGAGAAAGAGAAAGAGAAAGAGAAAGAAAAGGAGAAGACTTGAGCAAAGAACAGAGCAACCTAGAATATAAATAGAAGGGGTAAATACTAAGTAAAAGGAAAGTTCTTTCCTTTTACGTTTGAGCTCTTTTATGCTAGTAATGAGAAACGTGAAAAAGATTAAAAAGAATAGTTTTTTGTATGGGAAATAAGCTGAAAGAGAGAAAAGGGTGTAAGAGAATAATATCAGGAATCTACCTTTAAGGCTCTGGTTTTTCAACTTTCGAAAGAAAAGCAGAAAGCTTTTCAAAGATTTTATCTTTATCTCCAATGGTTACTAAGGCATTAACCCAAAAACTCAACCAGGACAAAAAAAGAGAAGCTGTGAAGAACCCATTTGGAATAGCTCCAAATAAAGTCACAGATCTCAAGGCCTTAAAAATGGTACACTGCAACAACTGAGGAGAAAAAGACAACAAAAAATTGGAGTTTTTAACTTTAATGGCCTAATCAAACCAAACCCTGATATGGGAAAGCAAAACAAGAGAAATTTAAAAAATAGCTTACGATATTGAATTTATCGATGGGTTTTGATTAGAATCTCAGTTGCCACAGTCTGCCTCTTTATCCTCTTACCTGGAAATGGTCACTCTTTTAAGTTTGCTTAGGTACACAACAAAACAAGCCACTCGCCCACAGGAATTAATTAGTTGGGTTTTAGGAAACAAAACTCATATCTCAATCGACATTCTAGCCGTGAATATTAATTCTACTATGTTAGAAAAGTCTCGAATTTGAAATTCAGTTTTTTTATAAAAAAAAAAAAATGAAAATTCGGTCTAATGTTAATTATGAAGAATGCTAGACATTTATGTTAGCACTGAGCAGAAACACGAGAGAGCAATAAAAGGGGTGGTTTTCGATTGGTAGAAGTGGTGAAAAGTGATTGGATGGACCAGTGTCACAGATTTCAGTAACCTTATCCTCTAATTTTGCACACTCATTAGGCAGCCACCAAAATCAAAAAAAAAAAAAGAATTTTAAAATAGAGCATATGCCTAGAAGAAAGAGTAAAAAAATAAAAAAGAAATGGTTTAGTTTGTGGGCTTCTAACTGTGACTCAACTCCTATCTATTAGTACTTCCATTCTTCAATGCTTCCTGGGTTTTGGGGATCACACCAGATATTAGTAGAGAGAGAGAGAGAGTGCTATAAATTTATTGTTGTGAGTTTACGTAAATGGAGGTAATTATAGGAGAGGGGTGTGGTGAGAAGTCTTCTCAAGCTCAAATCAGGAGACTCTCTGTTGGAAAATGACCTTAGAGCAGTTCAGTGGGTCAACTCTTCCTTATTATTATTATTATTATTATTTTAATCATCCACAAATATCCACAGAATGGTATCATATCGATTTTAGAATCAATATAATTTAATATCAATGTGAAGCTTATGATACAAGAAATGAGCCCTATTAGAAATATCTGTAAAAACTTTACGCAGGGCTTCCAAATTCTTACTATTCCTTTCCTTCCTTGTATTGTATTTTTCATTATTTCATAGTCAAATTAGTTAATATTACATGTAAATGATCTTTTAAGGTAGATATCATTCGATTAAAAATATAAAAATTTTTAAGTTTAATTGCTTCTGGTGATATTTAAAATTGTAATTAAATGGTATATTGCTCCATATATATAAAAAATGCCAAGCTTCGTATACTGAAAAAGAAACTAGCTAAAGTCCACAAATATATATGTTGGTGTTGCATGAAATGGCTTTATCAGGTATCATATCCAATTATCAATGCGTTATGAACTCTCCTTCGCCACCCAAGCTTCTGTTTTCGCCTTTATTGGCCGTTGTCTCATAATTTCTTACTTGAGTCTTTTATTTTTCTTTTTCAATAAATATACGAAAAAGATGAAAGTAAGTGTTTTTAATGATAAAATTAGATAACAAGATGGTCGTGGCAAAAAAATTCAAATCCTTGATGCGTATAAGTACCCATTAATCTTGGCTAATTGAATTGGCAGATGGCATAATTTAGTTTCCACCAATTAAGAATAATCAAAATAGTAAAAGTATTATTCCATTAAGATTGTACTTCTTGGAATAATAAGTGAGTTGTAGTACACAAAGCCCTAACAAAAGAAATAGTGAGAATGGTACTTATCAACTTTAATTATCATCTATATATAATAATTATTATGTAATAAAATGCTATGCTAATTTAATGTTACAGCCATGCAGCTTTAAAATTTATTCCAATAAAATAAAACTCAAATTTAAATTTTTATAATTATAACATCAATGCTAATTATGTACACGGAACACATTATTCGATAAGAATAAAAAATATTAATTTTTTAATGAAATGATACGCATTGGTGCGCATAGTAACATAAAAGAATAATGTATTAACAATTTTTTTGGCTTTTTTCTTTTAATTATGTTATGAGAGGCAGATGGTGACCACTCCAATTATATATGTGAATTAATTCTTAGCCTGATTTAAATTCAGAAGGGGACCTAAAGAAAGAAAAGAAAGTGCAATAAGTAGGTAAATAATTCTTCCCAAGTTTCAACTACTGTTATTGCAAGAACCAAGAAGAATCGGCTCTATCTGCCATGAACAAACCTAGTATTGCACCTATGATAATGCCAGCTCAACTGCCTACCTATCCTCTTCATGTATGACACTTAGCTTTTTAGATTACATTTAGCCTCATAATTATAAGCAAATCTCCATTTACAGGGAACGGATCAAGTCCAATTTTTGGATATCATAAAACATTATTTAAGCTCGATCTCCATTAATCTGAACCTAGTTAATTGAACCTAAATGTGCGTGGTTAATACACTTCAAGTTTATTTTTTGTTTTACCTAAGTGAATTTTTTTAATCTAAATTACATCTACAGATTTAGCCTTGATTCCAACTCAAATTTATGTATTTACTATGAACATCGTTTCAAAAATGCGGATTTTAGTTTTAGAAACTGTTACAAGTGAAGCATAAAATTATGTATAATTCAGTTTTTCAATTTTTTTTTGCTTTAGAAAAAAATCAAAATGACTATTTCTCTATTATTTTTAATAATACAATTTATTTATTTATTAAAAGTACGATCTATTTATTTATTTTTTCTGATTTTTCTTGAAAAAAACCGAAATAATTTTGAAATTGAGAAAATTGTCAAAAAAATAAATGGCATGTGGCTGCTGGGATTCGAGCCCAGGTCTTCACGGCCACAACGTGAAATTCTTACCACTAAACTACAGCCACTAGGTGTTTACTAGTCAAAGCAATGAAAATCAAGTTTGATCCTCTTCAAAATTTACTAGAATCTTTAAAAGTCAAAATCATGATTCAAGCTTTCAGTTTCAATCTATAAAAAGATAAAAGTTCATAAAACTAAAGTTTAAATTAAGAAAATACCAATTAAATTATTATAAAACGAAAATTTCAATATAATACGAACAAATTAATGTAATATTGTGATAAATTCGTACTATACCTTAATAATTGGTTAGCTGAGCGCACCTCAAATAATGAAATTTTGATCGAAAAAAATGATGCGAAAAAGCATAAATTTTAAGTTTAGAGACATAAGGATTGAGAAACGGTATATAATGCCTAAACGTGTAGCATGAATGAATCAAACAATTACTCGTTCCATTATTTAATATGTATCATTTTTATTGTTTTCACTTAAATTAAAAAATATTAATTAGACTTGAATTTTAAAAAAAAATTGAGTGATTCAATTTACAAATTTAAATCTAATTGGTCAAATTTTATTAAAAAAAAATTAAATTGAAAAAAAAAATAAATTGTATTGAAAATATAAAAGTGACATATAAATAAAATTTAAATTTTATTCAAAAGTGACACATAAAAAGTAACGGAGAAAATAACATTATTATAAGGGTTACAACAAGCTATCATTGTTTAGTAACTTTGTCTTTAATTGTAACATGAAGCTCAATACATAACCAAATTTGTGAAAATCCTAAAGGAATAGGCCGATTGTCATATCTAAAGTCGCAAATAGTAAAATTGTTAAATATACTATTTTAAACCCTCCTTTGGTCTTTTGGAATACATTTAGTATAAAATTAGTCTAAATTAGTATACAATTCTCAAAAATCCACATTGAGTCTAAATTAGAATATAACTTTCAATTTTTGGCCTATAGCCTATTCCACAAAATCTTTCTTTACCCCCAATATTCTTAGTATACATTGAATGGTGGAAAGAAAAACATGAAAAGAAAAATAAATTTAATGCTGTGTTCTACTTTGACACTAAATCGTCATTAAATAATAAAATAAAAAGCGGAGCCAACAGATTCAGTATATAATCCATGAATGATGAGAAAACCACATAAACAGAAAAGAAAAAAGTGTTAATCTTATGATTGATCAGTCAGTGTGAAGTAAAGTCATGACATTTAGGTAATGAGATGTTTCTGTTTGAGATGCATTGTATACTTTTATGTTGAATCCCACTAAGAAGCTTTAATGGACAAAACAATCACCTTATCAAAGTACCCAGTCTTTCAATCATTAAATAAAAGAACCATTTTCTACCATTCAACAAGGAATAATCCCACTTGATAATGACCTTTGATAAGATAAGCACACCTTAATCTCCCTTTTCATTTCCTGGTTTCTTTTCGAGGACGGTTTTTGACAAATTCTTTCTTGTCTATGGTACTTTCATTTTCTAACTGTCATATTAACTATCAGTACCATTTAAAACACACAAAAAATGGCAATCTAGCCACAGCCTTCTTTTGGGTTGTTAGTGGGGTCTTAAGAGGCAAAATTACAAGGGCTAAATTAATCATAAACTTTAATTTTCACAAAAGTTTGTCTTTTCAGTATCAACAAGAGATGATGCAACTTTGGATGGCTAGTAAGGCAAGATGTGCTAGCCGCCATGGAGCTTTTTAGCAAATATCAAATCATAGAATTTGCACGACTCATTCACAATTGCAAAACTGAATGCAAGTGGAAGCATAAATTCACCTTCAACTTTGACATTTATACATCACAAAGCATTTCCAAGTAAAAAAGGTGTGGCCTTTCTAGGTATTCTTGATGTGTTCATCAACTTATAATAAAGAGGTATCATGAAATTTGAAGTTTTGAACCCAAAAGAAGAGCGTCTGTTGTAGCTTTATAGGCAGGCCACTCCTCATTTAGCAGGCCACAACTAGAATGATAGATTGAATACATACACTGTTACAGCCTTGACAGATTAGCTGAAATGTCCGATGATATATGAGTAAGATGACGCTTATGTCACATCTGAACTGGTATCAAAATCAGATCAACTTCATACCATAACATTTCTTTTGGTATTTTTTTTACATTTCTGTACTAAAAGGCAAAAGTTGAATTCTAGCTCGAAAAATTGCTGATAGGTCCAATATCACGAGGGCAAGGTATGCACAAATAATTAAATTAGGCTAGTGAACAATAAAACTTAAACAAAGTGCAAAACCTGTACAAATGCTGTGGAATGAGATGCATACGTCTTTGGGCTCAAATAGCTGCATATAAGTCTCTGAGCTCAACTAATTTCTTCCCTTCACTTGCGTGCTGCATGGTAAAGTTCCATGTAATCAAGAGCAGGCTTATTCCAAGACCAGTCTTGCTCCATAACAGTTTTGCACAGTGAGTTAAACCACTCCCTACCATCATACCAAGCAGAAATTGCCCTGAAAATTTCATCAGAAAAGAATATTATATCACCCAGTAAAAAGAAAAACACCACAGAAATGTGTACATCTGTGCTCCCTCATGCATGTGCACTTGCACAAGTGTGTCTGTGTGTGAAGAGAGAGAGAGAGAGAGAGAGAGAAGGCAAAGAGGAAAGGGCAGGGATAGTTAACCAAATTCTTTCAACACTTCCCAAGGAGTAGCGAACTAAACAAATGATTTCCACTTTTGGCAGTGTCCGAACTTCACACACTACCCTCCATCCACCAATCCAGAACTTATTTCCATATATAGGACAAAGTTCAGAAAATAGTAACGAAATTTTCTGAAGAAAATAACTTGACAAAGAGAATAATCAAGTGTTTTATTGGGTTGATTTATTCCATAGGCACTCCTTGGAAACTTGTATCGAATATCCAGTTTAAGGGAACTATTGATTCTTCATAATGGGGAAAACCGGAAGCCATTACATAAGAATGCAGATATGAATTACCTCTTCCAATAAACAAATCTGGTATGCACTCACCTATTTAAAGCATAGTCAACGCCAGCAGCATCAGCTCCATCAAAACTAAATCCATTTGGTTCAAGACCTTGTGCCTCCGCTCTCTCTTTATCATGGTCGACATCAAACACGGTGTCATACAGTCCTGCACAGAAAACACCAAAATTGACAATTAAATGCATTGCAGTGATTCAAAATTGAAGCAACCAAGGTTACAAGAATATCTCAGCAGGTACTCATTAGAATAGGGATAATATGTGAGTAGCTGAAATTATGACTCAAGAGGTTTGTCAAATGATATTAGGTTGGCTGGTTCAGAAAGGAGTCAAATAATAATAATTAATCCTTTCGTCACACTAAATTGCCACCTATTTTAAAAGAATTTATTCTACCAAATTGTCACTTTAATAAATTTAAGATAACATTTGATGCATAATTTTCACTTTTACCTTCATATAATGTCAATAAAATATTCAACACCTTAATTAATGTTTTTTTTTTTACAAACTTAACTATGATAAATTAAGAGGGAGACATTTTAGTTTATTCAATATAGTTTTACACAAAATTAGCAAAACCAATGATTACCTTAATATTGGTGAATTTTGTAATAAGTGACAATTTGGTGGAATAGAGGGAGTATAACTCAAGAGATTTATTAAACAATATTAACGAAAAAAAAAAAAAGAATGTCCCAGCAACTAGGCAAGAACACACCTCCAGTTTTTCTTACAATGGGTATTGAACCGTATCTCATTGCAGTAAGTTGGGTAAGGCCGCATGGCTCGAAAATTGATGGGACTAGTATGAAATCAGCGCCTGCATAAATCTAATAAAACGAACAAGCGAGAGTAGGAAGTAGTAAGGGTCCAATTGCAGATGAAATTTGTCAATTTGCATCCAAATGAAACTTTAAAACTAAACAAAGAGAATATACCAAGTGCGAAAGGGGCTCATCATAAGTCAAACAAAGGCGAGCACGGTCATTATGAGAAGAATGCAATTGATTGGCCAAGTTAACAAAATCATTCTGAATGCGAGGATCTGGAGCTGACCCAAGCAAAACAACCTGCAAACACAAACTGCATCAGTTTAGGCACAGACAGACCTATGCAGATGACTTAATTTGTAAGCCAATATAAGGGGGCATGTTTATCATCTTCACGCACCTAAATCCATGAATATAACTACGTCTGCTGGTGCTAGCTTTGCATTAAAGGATCATACGATAGGGATAAAATTTCATTATGTTGAGCATGTTGTAAACAGTGTGCAACACAAGAAACATGAAAGTGGAAGAGAGCATTAACCTGTCCATTGCGATCTAAGGTTCGCCAAATTGCATGCTTGATGAGATGGATTCCTTTCTGATGTGTCAGGCGAGTAATAATTCCTAGTAAAGGGAAGTCAGCCTTCTTTAGGCCGAGCTTTTGCTGCAAAGCTTCCTTAGCAGCTCTTTTGCCTTCCACAACATTTTCAGAAGTGTAAGATACCTGTAATATCACAAGTTAAAATTATTTCCAAGCACCAATTGCAACCAAAGAAAAGGAAGCAAGGAACTAAAGAAGAAATCTTAAGTATGCCTGGTCACAGAAATCCACAGTTGAATTGGCTTTTTAATCACAGAAGTAAGCATTGTGAAAACTTCAAATGCTACTTCAAGGTACAGAAATCGGGAAGTAAAATTAATCGAAGTAATTCAAAAACAGCATTGCAATATACTTACAGGAATAAATTTATCATTATAAGGATCCCACATATCTGGGTCAACTCCATTCAGTATACCATGAAATTTCATGAGATAAGGAGCAACAGCTGCATTTCCAGCAACCTCCCTTGAATATGTTGGGGATACCTATAGACATAACAACAAAATGTGAGGTATTAGAGTAAAAAATATCAAACAGTCAATCATGAATGAGGAAAGCTGTAAATTATACAAGCAAACAAAGGAAATGACAAGTACTCACAGTTGTACACTTGTCAGCATATGACATAGCTTTCCCAATGTTGCCTGCCCCAAATTCAAGGTTGTGAATTGTAAAGACAACCCGAGCTTTGCTAAGACCATAGTGCATATAATGGTCCTTAAACAACCATGCAACTGGAGCACTAGACCAATCATGACAATGGATTATATCCTGCAAGTTTAAAGTAGCTATCAACATGGATATCTTGGAAAGGGGCAGTAAACTATGTAACAATTAACCCAATATAATCCTAGGCTCCACACTTCAAATGCCAGCCACACTTTCCAATAATGGTCTTATCCAGTGGCATGTCTGTATTGTTAAAACACTAATGATGACAGTATTTTAGTATCGAGCATGGCTAACAAAATAAATTGAAAACAATTCAAGACCATTTTACCAAACTAAGATTATAAAAATTAATAACTCTTAAAGCCGACAAACTTACAGGATGAAATCCACTCTGTTGTAAGAACTCAAGAGCAGCATGGCAAAAGAAACCAAACCTCTCCCCATCATTTCGGCAGCCGTATACACAACCGGTCCAAAACATCCTGCAATAGAGAAATAGTCATGAGATAATGGTGGACAATCTGTCGAGCATATTGATTACACGTTGCAAAAAGACACATGACAAACAGCCAAGCACAGAAGTATATTTAGGGCAATGATGAAATGTTGAAATTTTTAACTTTCAAGAACTGGTTTTGAGATGGCAGAGTTAAAACCCAGATATTGCTGAGTAAGGTTTCATATTTAACTGGCAGGTCAACGAGGAAAAGGATAGTCAAAACCATCCATCAAAAGTTGGGATTTATGCCCTCCACCAAAGTGAATCTAGGAAAGAAAAAATAAAAAAAAATAAAAAATAAAAAATAAAAAAGTTCAAAATATTTAACATGTTAAACTGATTGCAAACAATATAAGAGGCCTGTGGATCCACGTAGCAAATGGTTAATGCATATTTTGGAAACTTTCAACAAATTTATCCACATCAACAGAATGAATCATAATGTAAGCCTTCTAAAGAAAATGAATAGCAAGTGTTTATTTGGAAATGTGATGCTTGCCTTCAGTTTGTTAAAAGAAAAAAAAATCTCAGAGCAACAGTAATTACATGAAGTTTCCCTCTAGAAATGTATTAGCCCTCAAGCAAATTACAAAATTGGCTATGAAAGTTTTCATCAGTTCCAAAGCTCACAATACAAGCGTACAAAGGCATGCACAGACAACAGAATATGAAATGCATATTTCTGATCAGTGAACAAGTAATTGTAATAGAAGATGATGTGAGAAGTAAAAGAAAATGGTGCAGCAAAGCATTGATTTACCCATTCTGAGGCTCCAAAAAGTAAACAGGAAGGCCTTCTACATTCCCAAACCACACTTTTATTTCTGTTCCTCCCCAGGAATAGCTTTTCTGATAATGAACATCCTTCACCTATATCAGAACATGCACATACAATAAGTTAGTATTCATGAAAAGAAAAAAAAAGTTTAGGCTGTGAACTATAGAACCATTGCAGTGAATTGTGCACAACAATCTTTTTTTATTTTAATAATTCTTGATAATATACCACAATCAAAACTATTCCCGTGTACCTTTCACATAAAAAATTTAGTTATTGTTACAGAAAAATAGAAAGGAAAAACCTAAAATAACCATAGTTTAGCACATGCACATGCACATGCTGAAAACAGCCACACTATGAGGATCATTATAGAACTTGCATTAGGAATTGTAATACGGTGATCTTTTGACGACTATATGAATAAATAATTCATATATGAGCAATCTCCATGAACTGCATTACCCAAGGAGAATTTTAAATGATCAAATATAGGTCTCACAGGTTAATTCTAATGCTAGTGATATAAATGGCTGCTACAGACAGGCTTTATGAAATATACAATTAAGGGATTGAGAAAAATCAGTAGTTCCACTAAGAAAAGGGGTCTTCTTCTTCTTCTTTCCCCCCCCCCCCCCCCCCCCCCCCCCTTTTTACAAAAGAAAAAATGAAGTTCAAATATCTGCACTAAAGCAGCAGCAATGAATCTTACATGGCTAAGGTTCAAACAATCATACTTTGGAAGAATGATGTCCACACTGTGATTTAAATCTTGAACAGCACGGGAGAGACTAGTCACAACATCACCAAGTCCTCCAACCTGCAACAGATATTCCATGATAAAGACAAGCAAAAACTTACAGCAAAGATTAAAATTTTTTAGATAAGGTCAACAGACATCCTGCACGGATTAAAAAAATTGAATGAACTAAAGTTACCTTTGCTATTGGGGCCATTTCAACAGCAACATGCACAACATGCATGGGTGGCTCCTTCATAATTCCTCCAATAACAGGTATATGGTAATCCATGCCATCTCGATTGTCAAAAATTCCACCATCTTCCCTCTCCGAGAATACAAAATCCATCAGGTATGCATCCAATGGAACCTTAACTGGGGAAAGAAAATGTCAAAAATGAAACACTTGTAATAATCAGAGCAACTAATATTGAATTCACAAATTAAATTTTGAATCATCTTAAATCAGATAGTGGCTATTACCCAAGTTAGCCTGAGTATTATGTGAAAAACCAGATGGAAAGACAGAAGCCACCGACTTACAATCACCGTGATACTTGCAATAAAGATGTTCATGTGTTCTAAGTGCACTAAGATAAAGAATAGAACTAGTCCCAGAAATTTACCGGTGGTTTTGACAAGAGAACTATTTTCTACAGGCAACATTTTTTGAGGTGGCATTGGACCATTACGGTGGGTCCAACGATTAAATGAACCTCTGAACCAAACATCAGGTTTGCCATTTAGAACTGTGTTAGCAGGATTATAGAAAACTGTCACTGTGCTTCCTGCCTGAACATCAAGAGGATCAGTATAAACTATATGCTTTTGGGACAGCAGAAACCTTTTCAAAGTTCTCTCCTTCCTTTCAGCTTTCAAACGTGCTGTTTTCTCAGCCTGTAAGAAGAGAACACAAAGCAAAGGTTCATTCCAAACTTGGAAATAGACCTGATGCAGAACAATATAATCAAGTTTTCTAGAAATTTAGCTTATGCAGTTTTACATAGAAGCAGCTAACAGAAAATAACCACCTTAAACTGTTAAACAAATCCGCAGAAACAAGGTTTGTTTAAATAGATTGAAATTTAAATGCTACTAAATGGGGAGATTTGGATTATAACTGTGATCAATATTATAGAGTTTAAATAAGATCATTTCAAATTTAACAAGCAAACTTACCTTGACACGTATGGCCTCTTCCCTTAACCTCCTCTCCTCCTGTAGCTTCCTATACATCTGGTGTTCTTCCTCAACCCAAAGTAATTCTTCAGGAAAGGGTATTGGGACAATTGTGTGGAAGTCTTCTCGATTATTGTTATCATACACAGTGGCACCCTGAGGTGGACCATCAGCAAAAACCCAATCCAAGACAAGGGCTCGATCAGGTACAGCAACTGCAGAAAACATTTTGCAGAAAAAACATAATCATGCTACAAGTAATTCCAAATCAAACACCCGATTGCAGCAAGTTCATATAACATTAGGTTGGTCCCAACCAAGAAGGTGCAAGGAAATAGGGCGACCACAAATGAAAATAATCTTAAGAACATGAAAATATTTGATCATTTACTTGTGCAAACTGTACATATAAATGTCTCGCTTTAAAAACTGCCATCTCTCTCTTTCTTCTTAGTCCTAAAACATATGAAAGAAGATTGAGATGTCACGTAGTCATTAAAATATTGCTTATGCAGCCAAAAAGTGCAACACACATAGAGAAACAGAAGAAAGATATTCCATGAAAACAGAAGAACTATTAGGATGCCCACAGGCCAAGAATAATAAATCCAAGAGGAATTGATAAATAATGCCTCTTACGAGCCAATTTTATCAGACGGTGGCACATGTTATGGCTCTATCTAACAATTACAATCAATTGTAAACATTAGAATCACGTCATCCGATGAAGATGTCCATGCAAAATTAATTACTTCTTGCCCATTAATATATGCATATTTGGAGCACTTTTAACAGAAAATTGCAACAGAACCATATCTATTTCAGCAATTTCAACACATGATATGTACAACCCCTACGAGTTTATCCTTTCATTCACTCAAAGGCGCTGCAATATTTTACAGAAATCTAGCATGATAAGCACTGTTAATGCCATCACATTCACTAAGGGAAGTATCAAAACGTATACAAAAAAAATACCAGGTTCAGCATTAATTATTTCAGTTGCTTATGAAAAAAAAGAGAAAAGAAAAGAAGGAATCCCCAAATAAACTGTACCAAACTTGAGGATTTCACTGCCATCAGCTTGCTTGAAATTGAATAAAATCAAAATAAAGCAAAAGATTCACGACAAAATAGTTCTCTGGGTTTTAATGAAAATCAGAAGGCTTAGAATTTAGATTTCTCAAGATAATGTTCCAATTGTTGGAGCTCCATATGCACATCAAGATTTATTCAATTGCAATGGGAAAAAAAAAACTTCATAAGTTGAATTATCACACATACCATTGGCGTACCACCAGTCACCATCCTTTCCTTGGGTGCTCACAAGATTTTCAGCAATGACCAATCCACCATTCCAATTATTGAATCCACCATGAATCCAAAGTTTGTTAGCATGAGCAAGAGGACCTGAGCTTTTATTATAATATATGTGAACTGTGTCCCCACCTTTAAACTCACTAGGCTCTATATACCATACATTAGCAACAGATCTTGCAGCTTTTCTCATCAATTGGTGAAGTCTTTCTCTCTTCTTGTCAGTTTCAACCTTTGCCTGTGCTCTATCAGCTTCACTTGCAGCCTTCTCTGCTTCTCTTCGCCTCTGCTCCTCTGCTTCTCTTTCTCTCTCAGCTTGTTCTTTTGCAAGTTTCTCTTGCTCCCTTCGTTTTTCCTCAAGCAAGAAATCATCAAATGCTAGTGCATCCATTCCACCTTCCACGAGTATGCAGAAATCTTTTCTGTCATTATTGTCATAGGCATCTTTCCCATTAAAGAAGACAAAGTCCATTTTATATGCTTCTTTTGGAACATGAACCTGACAAGCCCACCAATCCCCATTCAGATGGGTCTTGTTCAACCTTAATGTAAAAGATTGCCATCGCCAATCATTGAAGGCTCCCATAATTAAAACATCTGGCTCATTATGCAGAGTGGACAGGCTCCTATTAAGGTATACTTCTATATCTTGATCAGGTTGCACTACTGGGGGATAAACAAAAAATTTGTTTCCCCTTGATAAACTATCTTTAGCAAGACCCCCAATTTCTTGTTTCCGCAATTTTTCTTCCATTTCCAACCTTAATTCTAGAGAAGAACCTTCAGATTTCTTTTCATCAGTACCAGCAGTTGCTTCTAATTCTAGAGAAGAACCTTCAGTTGCCTTTTCATCAATTCCAACATTCTCTTCTTTTAGAACCCCATCACTCTTTAAGTTCTGAGACTTCATCTGCTCTATAGCTATCTCCTCGGCTGGCACATTCACACCATCAATACTACCAACACTTCCATTTTTCACAGTTAGATTGCTTTTAGTGACAGGCAACTTATTGCTCATTAATGATGCTTCTTGAGGTAGCTTTTCTTCTCTAACTTCCACACCATGTGTAAATTCACTTGCCTGTTCATCTTTATCAGCTTTAGTTTCAAGTGTTTTCTTGTTTGGATCCACAATCTGACGAGATTTTAGATTAGTTGAACCCTCTTTATATTCATTTTCCTTGAAATCCTTCTTTTGGGTACCTGATCGTACAGGTGCTTTTGAGGTGAACCCTTTAGGAACAGGTCCTCTAGACTTTGAAGTCGACATTTTTCCATTTTTCTTCTTAGAAAAATCTAAACAATAAGAGAACCCAAAATTTAAAAACATACCACATTGACTAAGATGAATTAAACTTATAGCAAGAACATTTTTTATTTCTTTCAAAAACTTAATTGGAAAATAAAAACAAAAATAAGAAAAGTAACCTGCACTGGCAGCTATGTCAAATGACATCCCAGTTGTTGGTAGTTTGTTGCCCCATGAAGTAAGCTGAAAAAGAAGAGATTGAATCAACTATCCAAAACTATTTTTGCTTTAGTAATTTATATCTATTCATGTAGCTAGGAAAGAATTAAGTAGCAGAACTAAAAACTAAAATCACAGCAAAAAGCCAATGGGACCCCATAAAAGCAACAGCCTGAGACAATCAATAACAAAAAGGCAAATCAAAAGCGAACATAACCAATCAACAAACAAATACAGTAATGTATAAAGCAGAAACTTTTAAGAAACTTGTAAACAAAACTAACACAACACATAATCAAAAATTGATAATTTAATTTAAAAAAGGGAAAAGGGTCAGTCATAATTGCAATCCAACACAACAGCTAACTCGAAAAATTAAGAACAGAAGCTCACCAATCATAGGATAGTTCAAGAAAGATAAAAGAAGAAATGAACTTACACATGAGAATTGGCTGGTTTTAACATGAGGAAAGGACCCAAGAAAAGGTTTGATCTTTAAGAGGGTTCTCTCGTGAAAGACTGGTCTGCAACTGAGTGGCCTCTGAGCTTGCAAACCCACTTCCATGGCTACTACTTTTACTCACTCACTGTGGAAACGAGAGCAAAAAATTGGTCCTTGCCTACAAAAAGATTTCGACTTTGAAGATCAACTTAAAATGTTAAGTAACACGTTTATCTAAGAATCCATGTCTCTTTATAACTGTGCAATTATGTATCTGAAATTGTGAATATAATAATTATTTAATAAAGAGAAAAAAATAAAAATAAAAATAAAAGAGAACATGCTCGGCTGAGAACACAGGAAAACAGAATCATCAAATCTCAGCCATAGACGTCAGACTAAATTCCAAAACTACTAATTTAATAAGATCTTAAAATATTGACCATCCGATTACATTACAAGTGTATCACACTGCCGATTTTTGGCTCAATTATTTATATTAAACTGGTAAATACTTGTTTTACATGCGTCATTCTAGTTGTAGGTTTCTAGAAATGGATATCAGCTTAAAATCAAAAAATTAAGAAAAGAGCTTAAAATCAAATTGGAAAAAAAGAAAAAATTATTGAAATATTTCCTGCTTGATTTTAATATTTTTCCAAAATATTGTTGAACTTATGTATAATAATGTAGATGAGAAGATCATACATTTATAGTTGTCAACTAAAGTGGACAATTCGGAAAAATTGATGTTATCAAGACTCAATACAATAAATACTTTATATATATATATATATATATATATATATAATAAGAGGTTAATTATTCTATGAATTATTAGCTAAAACAGATAAAATTTTACTTATTTTCAGTTCATTTCATTTTTTTTTCTTTAGCCACATCGATCTAAAAGATCATCCATTCTAATTAATCCAGTTTCGGATTAGTCCACTAATGTTTCTGGATTTTCAAAATAAGTTGATTTCATGTTTTTAATTCATTTATCAAATGAATGGCTCTACAAATGTAATAAAATAAAAAATAATTTTCTTTTTACATGAGATTCTCAATTCAATGGTTGATGGATAAAATCATGAATTGGCTACCATTTTTAATTACCAATTTTATCATTAAATCACCTTATTGATAATACACCAAATATTAGCTATCTGGCCCAACATAAAGTCTAATCTAAGGCCCGTCAATGCTTAAGCCCAACTCGAGGCTCGGCAAAACTTAAGCCTAATATCTCGAAAGTTTGATGATTGGCAGGGAGCTTGGACAAGAAAATTACGAAAATAACGTCAGCGTACAGCCTGATCAAATTGCTCAAGCTCTTCCTTCAATGTCATGGTGACACACACTGCCATCATCCTCTATACCTATTCCCATCACATTGTCGGAATCATACTCTGGCATTTAAATAAGCCACTCAAGTAAGTTATTTCGTTTACATAATTACCAAAACACTTCGAATTCAGGTAACATACATACTAAAAAAGAGCAAGGGGCATCATCTTTTTGCAATTTGCTCTCTAAGTCTTTTACTGATAAAAATATCGGAGAGCTAATCCCCTATGCACCAGGAGTTAGTTTTATTTGTTTTATAGATCAGTTCTCGAATATCCGATCAAACCGACAAAACCCATTGAAGATCAGTTTACTTTCTATTCCTCGTTACGATATTCGCAGGATTATCCACTTCCAAAGGTAAGGGTAATTTATCAGTTAATTTTACTGTCAAAAACATGTTTAATTTTTCAATTTAACATAACATAATCTTACATGTATTTATCATCAAGCCAAGTCAACAATAAACTATAACAGTTTTCACTTTATAAACGTGCAATTAGTATTAAATATTAACTTTCTTAGTTTAGTTCATGAATTAAATTATGGAACTGAACAAAAGTATTTTCCTTAATGAAAAGATCAATTTTTCGCCCATTATTGCTGGCTATTGCACTCAAAATGTTTCATCAAAATCCCTGAATTTTGAACTAAATAGTTGCAGATTTTTGACTAGTTAAAAACAATAAAAAAAAAAAATCTAAAGCTTTAATTTTAAGAAATGGACTAAGGATGGATTTGGATAGAAAAGAACTTTACTAAGAAGTTTACAGAGTAAAGAGTAAAGTAAACTAAGAGTAAACTTAAATTAAAAAATAAAATACATTTATTTCATCATATTACTAATTGCAGTGTGAAGGGACTATGAACTACAATGAAGAAATCTATACATTCAGTTGAAACAGATCATTAATCCTAAGTATCCTAAATCTAACCACCAAATAATTAGCTTGATTTAAAATGTGGGAGGTTTCTGATTGGAACCTTTATAATTGTAATTAGACATATTATGCAACTAAAAAAAAAAGGCATCCTCCCCGGAAAAGCTCAAGGCAGAAGTGGTATAAATATCAGGAGAAAAAGTCTGAGGTATAATGATATGCAGATTGCTAATTGACTTGTTCAAAAATACAGAGTTTTATAAGCAATTTGAGAATTACAATGGAAGTAAGAAAAGAGCAAAAATTGTCCTATCTCATAACTGTATTAGAAACAAGCATATTTTGAATGAATATGAAGATACAACCACGAACTTATTGGCAGAATTGTGGAGACAAAATTAGACTAATGCATTAGCACCTGCAACAATCTCCAAAATCTCTCCTGTAATTTTAGCTTGGCGCTCCCTATTGTAAACTATTGAGAGATTCTTCTTCAATTCCACCGCATTATCAGTTGCATTGCTCATAGCACTCATTCTAGCAGCAAGCTCACTAGCTAATGATTCCTGCAATGCCTTCAGAATCTGACTGTTTAGATATAGAGGTAACAAAGCATCAAGAATCTGAACTGGGTCCTGCTCAAACTGTAAAATCGGAGAAAAATCTACAGTTGCAGTCCTAACAACACCTCTCTCCACAGTTAACTTCCCTTCTTTTGTTGTCAGCCTGAAGAACTCATCCTCTGCAGCATCTACACAGTTCCCATTAATGTCACAAATCTCTCCCTTTGGTGAGAGTGGAAGCAAGGTGTGTATAACCTGATCTGACTTAACTAGTGAGACAAATTTTGTGTATAAAAGCTCAACCTTGTCAACCTCTTCGCTAACGAAGAGCGAAAAGACATCATCTGCTATTGCCTGAGCTTCTTTAGCTGTTGGAAGACTGGTGCCTTCAAGGAACCTATCAACAGGAATATAAGGGCGTCTTATGAAATAAGAGTTACCCTTTTTTCCTACACTAATCACAGTATAATTAAGGCCAAGACCCTTCAATTCCGCTATTCTTGCTTCTGCTTTCTTGATAATATTGTTGTTGAAACCTCCACAAAGACCTCTATCACCAGTTATAACTACTAAAGCAACTTTCTTGACTGGCCTAACTTTGGTTAGAGGAGCATCTATGTCCTCATTTTGGAGCTGTTCATTAATGTTGTAAAGAACTTCTACAAGAGTTTCAGAGAAAGGCCTACCATTAACAACTGCTTCTTGTGCTCTTCTCACCTTAGCAGCAGCCACAAGCTTCATAGCCTCAGTGATCTTCTGTGTGTTCTTGACTGAGGCTATTCGGCTCCGAAGCTCTCGGAGACCACAGTGAATTGGGGTCACAGAGGAAGATCTTGAAGGATTTGTCGTGGTTGAAGTGTGAGTAGGAAGCTGAAAAGGGCTGAGAGAAGAGCCAAAAGAGAGTGAAGAGGTATCAGAAAGAGATGGTTTTGAAGATACCCACATTGTTAGATTTGAGCAAGACATGGTGGGTAGTGAATTTCCAGTGATTCTAGCCAGATAATCTCAGAACAAGAAGAAGAGAGAATTCTGGCTATGTGGGTGTTTGGTGCTTGACACTGTTTTTGTGGAAGTCTTATCTTTTTTTTCTTGTTTATGGTTCTTCGAATTGGGGGAAATGAGTGGAGGAAGAGAGAGGGAGTGGATGAGGTTTGGGGATAAGGATTTTGACTGTTGGAGATCGTTTGGGACATGAATTTGATGCATTTCTGAAACCGTTATTGTACATTTATACCTGATGTGGCAAGATCTCAGCGGATTGTACATGTAAATCTGATGTGGCAAGATCTTAGTGGAGGTACAGAAATTGGTATCATTCCATAGGCTCCACAGATTAAGGTATATGCGGCTATGCGACTAAGATACTTTCTGGCTGGCTGCTTTTTATTTCAGTGAATATTTTTTTTCTTTAAAATAATTAATCTGTAGTTCATAGCAAAATCTTTATTTTCCTGCATAAAAAACATGATTATTTCATTTTTCTTTTTCTGCAGTTTTTGTTTTTTTACATCGCAATTCATCATCTTTTTAGTTCATAAAATGGTCGAGACAAGTATTTTCCATACGTTCATATAGAGAAGCCACATTGAATGTTTCGACAGCACCCCAACGAATATTCCAAAACCAAAAATTTGGAGCCACATAATCATAAGAGCTCAGGAATTAATAACATCATACAAATCCTGATAATTTATCACTGAACATGATTTAACAGTAGGCCACTCATATCATGCTGCAGAAAAAAAAAAAAATTCCATCAAGGAACAAGTTCAAGCCTCATTTAGCCAAATTTTCACTTCAAGTGTTACTTTGGGGTGATTAAAGGTACTGAAACATTCTGTTGAAAGTATAACCAATACAATGTACAAGTGATAAATACTTTTCTAAAAGCACTTAATAAATTCTGTTCAGACAACAAAGACAGTACAAAGATTTGAAGCTCATTCTGCAAAACTAAACTCAGGTCTCCGCACTTTCTTCTGCAATAAGTGGACTAACTATGGCCTCATATGTCTGCTTATCAGGAATTACTCCCCTGAGCACCATATTGTCGTGCAATTTGATCACCTTTTCAGCGCTGCAATTCTTACTAAAACTTGTTACAAGAGTTGTGTAAGTTATCTGGTCTGGAATCAGACCCCTATTGGCCATCATCTCCATTAGTTCTTTAGCTTCTTGAAGACAACCAAGCTTGCACAGAAGATTTATCAATGTGTTGTAAGTGGCACAGGTAGGTGATATTCGTGCTTCTCTAATTTCTGAGGACAGAGTAAATGCCTCATCAATCTTCCCGCTCTTGAAATACGCATGTATCAAGGTGTTATAAGTAACGATATCGAATACATCCATCCTCCGTAATGCATCCATCACAGATCTTGCAAGATCCAAGCATTGTGCCTTGCATAAACCATTTATTACAGAATTATATATCACCAAATTGGGCTTTTCCCCGGCCTTGATCAATTTGTCGTAGACCTGTACTGCAGAATCAACACGGCCCTCCTTGCAGTGCCCATCAATCAAAGTGCCAAATGTAACAACATCGGGAACCAATCCACGGACATGCATACTGGCCAGCAATTGCTTAGCTCCTGCTAAATCGTTGTTTCTACACAGGTAACTAATAAGAATATTATGTGAAAATGCATCTCCAAATAGGTTATTCTCAAGAATCTTGTTATGAAACTCAATAGCTTCATCAAAATGACCATTCCTGCAAAGACCCTTGGTGAGAATAGAATATGTGAATTGGTCGGGGTGTATCTGCTTGGCAATCATGTCCAAAAACAGCCAAGAAGCTCCTTCCATATCTCCTTCCACAGAAAGCTGATGGATGATCGAATTGTATATAACAGAATTCGGTATCAGTCCCTTTTTAACCATTTCATCACATAACCTAAATCCCTCCTCCAGACTCCCCATCCGCGAGTACCCATCTACCAAAGTTCCATAGGTCCTCACATTCGGCTCAATATCTTTCTCCATCATTCCATTTCTAACTTCTTCTGCCATATTTAACATTCCAGTTTTGCAAAACCCATTGACAAGAGAATTATAAGTTACACAATCAGGCTTAATTGAGTATGCTGTCAGGACTTCCATCTTCCTAAGGAGCTTCAAGGCCAGAGACATGGCACCCATGTTGCAAGCACCATCTACAATCAGGTTTAAAGTAAAAATATCAGGCCAAAAACCACTCTTCAAGGTTAGATAGAATACCGACATTGCTTCCATTAATTTGCTTTCCTTACAAAGAGCATGAATAACCAAATTGAAAGTAATTGGATTTTCCACATATCCATAAGAAATCATTTCTTTATACCCTCTCCAGAACCTAGTAACCTCATTCAACTTCAAGAGATGACTCAAAAAGTTATTCCAAGCATGAATTGTGACCCTAAAACCCTTCATTGGCAGCTTCTTGATCACTTCATGAGCACTCTCAGTAGCCCCGAATTGAGTACAAGCACGAATCAATGCATCAAAAACAGCTGGGCTGGAATTGCACATTCCATAAGTATTAACCAATGCATCAAGAATCTCCAAAGGAGATTTGCCAGAAATCATCAAGTTCCCAATAAGAGACAAGGCATCATCAAATCTCTTCGAGTTGACTAGAATATGAATTACAAAGCAACAAGGATCCACTGAGAGCAAAATGCTCCTTTTCTCCACAACCCATCTGTAAAATTCTAAAGCTAATTGAGGTGAGTTTTGAAACTCGCAAACAACACGACTCACTAATGAACAAGTGAGATTGTGGGACATTTTCTCTAACAAATTCCATCTCCTGTGTCTGAGATTAGCACAAATTGCGTTGAGAACAATATCCTCAGTACTAGGGTTTGAGAAACGCCGACCCAGGTGAAAAGCACGGTTTAACAAAAAGCAAGTTCCTTTGGGTAACCAGAAGCTTAAAGTCATATAATACGAAAGACGCAATTCATCAAAAAATGATCTTGTAATGGTAACTGCAGCAGACAGACAAAGAAAGACAATAGTCCAGATTAGCACAGTGTAAGAGGCTTACCTGTTCAGCTAATTAGCTATATAACTATTTAGCACACTGCAAGAACAATATTTACCATGTAAAGATCGATTTTTTAGCCCGGAAGACCATGAATATGAAGCAGTATAATTGGAGATAACCGAAAGCTTACTTCGTTTTTATTTGCTTCAGGCAGAGCACTTCGCAACAGGAGAAAAAGTTCTCTGCTTTTCTTTAACCGCTACCGATAAACTGACAGTCCATCAAACGAAGTCGTAGTGATTTTATAGACTCCTTTGCTTTCTACGTGTGAAAAGGTTTAGTCTTTAACTCGTCTATGGCGTCTAATATATTATTAGGTGCTATTCAAATTTGGATCGGTTAATTATAGTTATATTTCAACAGAGTTGAGTTCACATTGATTAGTATTTTATAATCGAGCTTGTAGTCCAATTAAAACAAAATATGAACAGTTTTGTGGGTATCTTAATTTGAGAAATTTTGTTACAAGATAAAATTTAGGGCTACAGGCATAAGTTCACATGCAACAGAGGAAAATTGGCCTTGGTTTGATAACACTCAATGGTATTGCAATTGTGAAAACCTCACTATACTTTGAGAATTTAGAAAGTGGTTATGAAAAAGAGCATAGCTTTGTAGTTCACTTTTTCATTGCTATCTGTTAAACTGCATTATATTTTCAGAGAATGTTCTTGACAGTCACTCCACCCAAATTGGGATTAGCAGAATCTACAGGTTAAATGCCACCTATACATCATAAATCTACTTGCTTTACTTCACTAAGTACATATTCACAACAAATGAAGGTCAAAAAAAACAAAAAAAACCCTTTCCAATATCTTGATGGGCATGCAAATTTGATAGCCCCAAGGGATAGGAGTTAGTGAGAACGAGAAGGTAAACCCAAGACATCAAAACTTTCCTTCTGCTTCAAGTTCTTGAGCGTTCGCTGCACATGCTACAGCTAATTCAGACCATTTCAACTAAATTTTTGCTGATGGAAACAATTAATTAGACTTGTCTTGATCGTATGGGGAAGTTTCAGCTGTCATTCTTGTGCTCAAACCTGTATTAGTTCGGCAAACCCGTTTCCTGGGCTTCTTCAATGTGGAAACAGCCATAGGACCGAGGCTGAGCTGCTGAGCCATGTCCACAACAACATTTTCAGTTGCAGACCTTTTGGTGCTTGGTGTTATCTTCTTGGAGGTTCGGTTTGGACGACCTACAGCCAAGCTTTTTGTAACAGGACTAACACTGATAGTACATTCCTCGTATTTAGGCTTCAAGTTTGCAGGATCAACAGGAGCACATGAATCTAAAGTTAACCAAGATCTATTAGAAGCATCCTTCCTCAGGCTAGTCAGACCCAACTTTAAGAAAGGACTGCCCTTCCCGGGGATAGGACTACTGGCCTGAGGATGAGTAGGACACCTCTGATCAAATTGTTTACCATCATAATCTGCATCACTTGTGTCTTTTTCAGAGGCAAAACTTGGAAGCACCTATACACAAATAATTAAATATGCCAAATAAGAAAACATTATCTAGGCAAAAAAAAATATATAAGCTTCTCTGCTAAAGCAACGTAAACATAAAGAATCTATGAGATGAGGAGAAAAGAACTAAAACCATGAGACTATGAAAACCCCAAACATCACGACATAAACAACTTGGTCAACAGAGAAAGCTAGCAATGCCTCCCGCCAAACAATACAAACCAAAAGTCAAACGAACAGCTGCAAGAACAACATATCATGACGAGAAGACACACATATTTGAATGTTAAAATATCACAGAATTTCTAGAAAGAAAAAAGAAGGAATTTTGGGAAATTAGGACATCAGATGCATATATAAGATCATCTATTCAATTGACCGGTACCCTAGAAATGATGGATTCATGGTGTTTCTAATCTACAATTAAACTTGGGGAACAAACTCTCACAAAAAGTATGCTGGACGGGAGTCAATAACAGTGAAAGGTCTTTGAGCATGAATGAAATGTCTCTGGTTTAATTCAAGAAAGAAGTGAACATAGCTGGGGTGAATGGTAAATTAACAAGCATGCATGCAAACATGCAGGGAACCATATGCAAAACAACACTATGAGACACGGAATCATTATTAAATTCAAAAAAAATCACAGTTTAGATAAGAACAGCATAATTATATATGTGAAAAAGTCTATTTCATTAAGTCCTGAGGGTCAAGGGCTACAAGCCTGAGACCACCCAACTCAGTCTCCCTGAGATAGGACATAAAAGCAGGTAAATACTACTAAAAAAGGAAGAGCAAATTCACCTTATCATGCACTTCAGCTATAGGTTCACAGTCCAAGGCCTCCTCCCCATCAGAATCAGCCATCTCCTCACACTCAAATTCTACATGTTCTTCAGTTTCTTCATCCGAGTCACTCAACTCCTCCTGTTCCATCACGATCTCCGGGTGTGACCGGTCTCCTATATCATCCACATTGCATCTGCTGTCATTATTGATTGGTACAGCTGAAATATCAGCACCTGAATCAATGTTGCGCTGAACTGTTGGGCAACTTTCATGGTGTTGATGACATGAACTACTAGTTTTGTGATTTTCAAAAGTATTTCCTGAAACCTGTGCCCTTATTCTTGAATTTGGTTGATTAGTTGCATTAATATCTCTACTTCCCCTAGTTTTATTCTTTGCGGATGAGGAACTTAGATGGATTTCTAAGTCCAGATCACTGGCTTTCTCAAAACGCCCAGAAGATCTTGCGCTGGTAGCAGTTGGGCCAGTATTGACAGGTGATTTAGGAATAGCACCTGAAGGATTTTGGAATTCAGTAGATTTGCCACCCAAAACAAGTTGGTGTCCACTGAAGCATGTAACAGCAAAGTCACTATTTTCTTCTTCAGTTCTTTGCAAGAGTGGATGGAAATCAATGCTACATGATGCTGAAGTGAATTCCTTTGTCTTTGAAGATTTATTGAAACATTCAACAGCTTGGTTTGCTCGGTGGGGATGATGAAATAGACTCAGATTCAACTGAGGCTGATTTGCTGAAAAGAAAGTAAAAGAACTAGAAGCACCAGTGCTCGAACTCTGTGGGTAATATGACGGGCACCCATCTTCAGGGGCCTGGAACAACAAAGGGTGCATCTGCAGATCTAAATCAGTGCCTCTCTCTTCATTGCCACATGTATCATGGGCTGCAGATTCCTCTGGCTGTAAACTTGTAAGCTCTTCTGGACATGAATTTGCAACATTATGTGTCACTTGGTTGCTTTCAACATCCATTGTTTTTGCTTGGCTGGTGTTTCTCAAATTTACCTGTTGAGGCTGAGGAACCATATTTTCTTTCCCAGAATCACTAGTGCTAAGTCCTTGAGAGGATAACTTTATAGGCACTCCACACTGGTTGCTTTTGAAAGCTGCCTGAGATATTACACGGACAGTTGGTGGAAGATTTACCGGAGGCAAGTCTGGTGCTAACTTCACCAAGTGTGCACCATCAATACGCATCCGGTGTGGCCATGAATAGTGAGATTTAGGAGTATTTGATGCCCCATCAGAAACTTGACTGTTTTGTTGCATGGAATAAGGAAAATGTCTACCATGAGTGAATTGAGACATAGCATGTGGATATTGGTAAAAGCCAGCATATGGAACCCCATGCATATCAATTTGAGATTGCTCCCTTGGCAGTGCAGTACTAGGAAGGTTTTTCTCCCTGATGTTTAAGCAGGAATGTATGGGTGAAACAAGACTTGAGGCATCTGGTCTCCAATCTGCTAAAAATGCTTGATGGACATAAGCTTCATTTGCATTATCAATATAATCATCTCCTCTATTATTTCCTCCAGCAGCACAGTCAGCCAGATTGTCCTGCAGATGGGGAAGAGCTTAATTCATTTGAATAACCATCTAAGGAAAAACCCTCAACCACTCATCAACAGCCATAAGATGTGCTAAATAATGGTGTTCTATAGAATGCCCAAGCCATCTTGCAACAAGTGCATTATATTGCAGGATATGCATGTATGGATATAAAAACTGTTAAAAAAAATGCACTGCATAATTAGTAGTTATTGCCAGGTTCAGTAAGTTAGTCTTTCAATAAAAATAAATTAAGATTTTGTACCAAGTGACTAATTTTCTCTTTTCATACTAATGCTTTTACTGTGGTGAGCCATGATTAAACTGTCACGCCAGGCTTGAACAAGCTAGTCCACAAACCATATCCATAGAATTTATGTAAATAATATGATGAGCCAGGATCAAACTGAGCCAAGCGAGGCATGGGGAAGCTGCTAGTCCACACCCAAAACCTATAGACATTTATGCAGAGAGATCTAAAAGCAAGTATGATTTTTGGCAAGTCATTATGCAGTCAAAACACAATTTAATAACTCAGAAAGGGTAGCAAAATGATTTGGCTATAGTGTAACACAGTAAAAATATGAGAAATCTAGATGAGAATAAATTTCCTTGTTAAATACCTGTTGCCAGTCTGCCAAATCTGCAGTTTTGCACCTTCTTCTGTTTGACTCATATATGCGTCGTTTTTCCTTTTTAGCAGCATCTGATTTATAAGATTTCTGAGTCCCAAGGGCAATCCGCCACTGGCGGGGAAGCAGGGATGGATCCCTGTGCGGGACTATAAATCTCCATACTGACATCCAATCATGTCTGAAAACCCTGAGTCCCTGGAATGAGTTAAAAATCAGATGGGTAATTCTGCTGATAGGGTATAAGGTTGATGCGAAAACTGATAAAGGTCCTGCACGAGATTACCTCCTGTATGCATTCTATCTCCTCTGCACTCAATGGAGAGGTTTTCATCCTTCGAACAGTCTGCATAAATTAGCAAGAAATTGGATCAAATTTTTACCAGTTTTGTCATAAAAACAAAACTCAAGCTAGAGATGTCCATCAAGCAGGAAAACTATACCAAATTCGCAAAAGAAATTTTCACTTTAGTTTATTTTACAATTTTTAAATTAGATAGAAAAAATCATAATAAAACAATCAAAAAGTAAACTCAAATCTATAATGTCAGACTTCTTTGATCCAAAACACAATAAATTAATCCTCTCCAAAAGCAATTTTGCATTTGTCTATAATTTATCAACCAAAGGATCAATCTTGTGCAGCTCTTTTCAATTTGAGATTATGCAAAAGAACAAAGGTTGGTTCGATTGAAAAAATCTTAAAAAAGCAATCCTGAGCAACCACAAATAACCCTAATCCAAAGTAAAAAGTGTCACAGGACTTAAATTTCACTTTCGAATCCCAAAACTTTCCACAGAAACTTTCAAAGAAATTAGACATGCTTAGATGGCAAACAACTGTTAAATCCAATATAGTGCAGTAAGCTACGGTAAGTAATTTCCATCAGAATTGGAGGGGGAGAGAAATGGAGTGGTAAAGTTGGGGATCCCACACCCTAAAGGCATAAGATACCAAGAACAAAGGAGAGGGCACAATTATACTCCAACAGGCAAAGCTAGAATTAAGTTTGTGTTTATACCTTTATGGGATTTTCAGGTGCTTTTGATGAGCAGCGGTTTTTCTGTCTAACAAAAATCTGTAACACAGGTATCAGATGTAGCATGAGTTCCACAATGTAGCTGATTTAATAAACCAGAGCACAGAACATTTTGTTCAAACTTCAGAAAAGGACCAACCACCAAAAACACAACCAATTTTTTGCATATTTCTAAATAGAACAAATAATTGACACCACATAAGTATCATGCATGACCTTTTGGTTGCAGTAGATTTCTTACAGATATGGCTGATAACAGCCAAATTACCTCATTTAGAAAAAGTAAGCATAACACATAAGAGCATAGACTAAAGTCTTCAAAAGTAAGAAGAATGACCAAATATCTGGTCCCTTTATTACTACTAACAGAAGCACACAAAGACAGATAAACATAGGCACTAACAAGCTTAAATCAAATTTCATGCAAATCACTAGAAGCTAGCATATTTGCAACACAGAATCTACAACAAAAGCTACCTGATGTTTAGACTTGCATGGAAGAAAACGCTGTTGGATTGCTTTCCAATCTGTATTAAACTCCATCATCCCCAGAGCCAATAATCTGCATTCACATCTCTATTACCAAATGCTGAATATTGACGGTCACTCTTAATATTATAATTAAAGAATGATATTGTGTCTAACTATAAGTAAAAAATGCAAGTAACCACAAAAGAAGCACACTATCAGCATAGAACGCTATTTCACAAAATAGCTCCTGGCCACTCTGATTAAGGCATCCTTTGTGCTTATATTTTCCTCTAAAATAATCTCACTTTAGATGATTCCAAATTCAGAAGGTATCAGAATGTCGAAAAGCAATGCATCTTGAGCAAAAGAATATTCTAGAACTTATATGAGTTCAATGGAAGTGCTAAAAGAAAATAAGGAGAAGAAATGTACAAAGCATGCCACTCACTCATCCTCTGAATCAGTAAAAAGGACTCGATTTGCAACAGCTGCAGGGGGTGGCTTATGAGGAAAAATGGATGGATTAAACAGTGGTAAAAACCTTTCTGCTAACTTGCTAATATCTTTTGGGACTAGAGCAACTGATTGCTTCTTGGCATTTTCAACAATGGATGCAGCCAATGTCTTCTTAGGTGGTTGTTGACCAGGCAAACATGGCACTGCACTGATACTAGGTGGCGCGTTTCCTTTTGAAACTCCACCGTTTGCTTCAGCTAATGCTGGAAAATGAGGAAGATAAAAGAGTGGTTCCCGCTCATTCCATGCATCACAACTAGCATCCAAATGCCGCCGTCGATTCTCCCTGACAGCTGCCAAATTAAATATGAAACAAAGGTAAGGCATTAACGATTAAAATGCTGAAGAAGCATATTAAAACAAATGCAGAAAGGACGGGTTGACTTTAAATGTCTTACCATTGAAAACATCATCCATATATCTTGCAACAAAATTAAGTGGAGCTACATCCAAAATGGATAGCAGTGGACCACTCACGAAGGGTACCCAGAAAGAGCTAGTATTCTCCGAGGAACTAATCTGTTCATTGGAAAGGTGATCACTTTTTCCGTTAGTTGAGGGAATGTTCTGAGGAACTGGCATCTGTATGTTTGTCGTAGAAGATGCTTTGGAGCACGGTGGATGAAAGTTGGAGACATCATCTGTTACTGATGGGCACATATATGTAGGGTAAAAGCAAACACCAGGATATGGCACATTTCTGAAGGCTACTACTTCATCCCGTTTATGGAGCATTTCAAAGATCAATCCCTGAACCTGGGAGGCAATCTGTTGCTTGGAAGGATCAAGAATGCAAAGAGAAAACACTTGAATAAGAAGTTGGACATGTTCATGTATCAAGCAATGCAACTGACCTATTTGCTGTGGGGTGAACCCACTTATTAAATCGTCTGCAGCAAAAGGCAGACAGCTGCGGGCAGCTTCAGGCATAAAAGCTTTCCCATTAGCAGTAGGAAATGAAGCAGCTGCTCCGTTTGGCAAAATTGGTAAAAGGGGGCGTAATGGCCTCTTCGACTGTTCTAAGAGTTTCTTTTTATATTGAGCAGAGGTCTTTTGCCGTCTATTCTGCCTAGTCTCTGGCCGTCTACCACTTCTCTCATGGTCTAATTTTCGATCCTCATCCCTTTTACTATCATCAACATCACTCTCAAGCAACTCTTCAAGTTCTATCTCAAAATCCGCATCATTATCTTCATCTTCATCATCCCCGTTTTCAATATCCTGAGCAGATTGACCATCAACATCACCACCCTGTAAAACAGCTGCAAGAAACTTCCTGTACTCTTCTTCATCGTCAACATTGTGAAGGTCATTCTCATCATCAGTTTCTTGAAGAAAAGTCTCAAGTTCATCAAGGGTAAAACTTGCAAGTGAATAACGCGCCCTGGTACGTTTCCAAATAGCATCCTCATCATCCAAATCCACTGCAGATTCACTAAAGCCATTCTCATTCTCTTGAACACCTTCCCTTTCGGTTCTCGCGTCAGAATCAGATTTCTTCTTCTTAGGTTGTTTATCAAGGGGTTTTTGTGATCCTTGTTCACTCTCAGAAGCAAATGCAGTTTGCATAACAACCTCCTCCCCATGCTCAGAATCTCCAACAGCATAGTTTTGAACTTCACCAGCCGTTATTTTCGACGAATTGCCATCCAAGCATTCAACTTCAGAGCTCAGACTCGAAGAAGCTTCTGGTGAAGGTGTTCCCTTTAAAAAAGGGTTGAAATCTAAATCCTCCTCCTCATCTTCATCCTCATCGCCAACCTCTTTTTCAACTTTATCTGCCTCTTCGGGTTTCGAATCAGAATCTTCAACACGCTGAGAGGCATTCTGTTGATCATTCGATTGCCCATTTATTGACGAAGACATTTCAACAAAACACATTCAGCTACATCCAATTGCCCCTAGGCAAAGCAAAGATCATAAACTGAACGAAAAATTACACTATAGTGGGTGATAAAAGCAGCAAAAACCCTAGAATCCAGAAATTGAGAGCCAGGAAATTTGAATAGGAAGCTTAAAAATGCTGAAAATGCTATTTGGAGACAAATTTAGTGACGTGCGAGAAGGCATAAATAAAAAAAGAAAGCAATTTTTGCCTCTCAGTTGAACCGCTGATTGAACTTTTGGGGTTTCAACAAGATAGCTTTTGCTCGTTTTTGAACGCTGCTCGAGTTCGTACTAGCCTACTTGGGGATGATGGGAAGATCCGTGGGGCAACTGAAACGACTTGCCGCTCAATTTAGACGAACGACAAGATGTCGTTTAGAGAAACAAGAGCATAGCTACGGGCTTGGGCTGGGCTCGAGCCGAGGGCTCAAGCAGGCTCGTTATTTAAACAAGTCTATATAAACTTATAGAAAAATATAGTATATCTTATTTAAGTTCGGTCCAAAAAAAAATATATTGACATCCTGAGCCCAATTTAGCTCAGCCCAAGGATTATATAAATAATTTCAAAATTAATTAATTTAACACACTTGTATTTCAAGTACTTATTGTATAAGATATCAAAATATCTCCTCACCAAAGATAGGATATCTTTAATCCAGGGGTACAGGTGAGCTAGTAGAATAGGTGAAGTCGTGAGTTCGATTTTCGTATACGTAGCCATTTAAAATCTGTAATCAGAGTTTTGCCTTCCATAAGCGACCTTTCCGGCTCGAATCAGTATTAATCTGAATGTGGTACGGGTTTAAAAATGTCTCCTACAATTGATAAACAGTTGTATGAGTTAGAACACATTCAGGATACCGCGTGATGATAACAAAAAAAAATAAAATATCTTTTTAAGTATATGCATTACGGGTTGAGCTAAATATCTTTTTAAATATATATATTACGGATCGAGCCAAATATCTTTTTAAGTATATGTATTACGGTCGAGCCAAATTAAGTTTGCAGTTAATAACCAAGTACAAGCCTATATCCTTTAATAAATGTACTAAATAAAAGTGGATTACTTTTAAATCAGACTTACGTATAAAAATAATTTTCTAAACTTATAAAATTTATGAATGAATTAAATTTGACCGAACAAATATTCAAGCCTAGGAAATTAGGCAAGTCAAACGATGATTTTTAAGATGTGATATTTAGCAAACTTTGCATTGGCACTGTTTTTTTTTTCTTTCTTTCTTTCTCACTGACGTTCTGTAAATTTAAATTTTTATTTCATTTAATTCTTTTTATGTTGATATAGCAATCAACTATGGAGGTAAGAAAATAAAAGAAAATAAAATGTAAAAAAATAATTGGCTTAAAGGTATTTTTCACAGCTGATAAACAGTTGTATGAATTGATGAAAATAAAAAAAAAATATAGAGGGAAGAAAATAAAATATAAAAAGATAATGGGTCGATTTATCCATATAAGGTGAGTGGGATGCAATTGATAATGTGGGTCCTTAAAAACACTACAAACATATAATAAATGGATATGGCGGCAAACAAAAATTGCATAATTAAGCTTTAAAACATTGAAAAAGACAAGCTTGGAGGAACTTTATCACATTATAACTACAAAACAAAATAATAATAATAATATCATGCAAGAATTATTTAGTCTTTTTATATATAAGAGATGGACTATTTAAATTCAAGACTTGATAGGACCAAATTGAAACGAAAAATATTATCATTTTGGATTGTACTTGCTCAAGATTTTACTATTTCACATAAAAAGCCAACCCAACAAACTATCCAAGTTGAGAACTACCGGTCCTATTTTCTCAACCACCAAGATATAATAATTCTCAATTTTCAATTTTTCATGAATCCCATGATCCATTTTCCGCTTATAAAAATACCCATCATCTTCACAATCTTTATGACTTCCGAAAAGGCTGCCTTTCTTGTTAGAATTAATGAAATATGGGGGAGAATTTAGCTCACAACACCTCATCAAATCACCCTACCCAAGACACTAAAGGTGATACCATCGTTGGGTTACTTTTACATTTTCTTTACTTCTATTATTATATCGAGATGATGCAGTGTGCAACACAGCAGAACGTAGTTATCCAACTGTGTGCACTATTGTACGATGTGATGTAGTAATATTCATAATTTTTATTGCTTTCTTTAAGATCGAAAAAGTCAAGATTCTAGGCCGGATTTCTCCGAGGACGAGAAGGATCTCATTGCGAGAATGTATAACTTGGTCGGAGAGAGGTTTGGGTTGATTTTGAAGCTTAGTTTATGATAAATTAAAATAGTATTTAGAGTTTTAATGTTCTTGAATTAAACAGTATTGTTCATTTGTGTTTTGTTTTGAATTCTAGGTGGTCATTAATTGCTGGAAGAATACCAGGAAGAACAGCAGAAGAGATAGAGAAGTATTGGACTTCAAAATCTACTTCATCAACAAAAATATAAATTTCCAGAAAATTTTGATCAATTTGTTTTGAAATTAATTCCACAATATAGTTTCTGTAGTATTTTTTTTTTTTAAAGATTAAATTGGGGATAATTATTTTTATTTATTTTTCATTTATAACTACAAGTAGTTCAATAAGAGACAATCTTGATTCCAATCATTGGATTCTTTCTTAACAATGTTATTTGCTCTAGTTTTTATTTTGTATTGTGTTTGTGTCTCAAAGTTTAGTTTATAAAAGTCTGCATCATTTGCTTTAACTGGATTCGTATTGTTTGATATTTTTTTTAAATTTATGAAATTCGGTAATTCAAAATAAAATACTACTGAACCGAACCTATAATTTTATTCAGTCATGGTGAATGGAAAAAGTCGAAAGGGGGTGTGGACTCACATAAATTTATATGCAAGCCTGAGAACAAGAGACTTCTCCCAAGTTATTTTTTGCTCAGTTTTACAACTCTGTGGTTCCTTCTGGTGCGGGTGGTGCGTGTACTTGATTCCAATCATTGGATTTCGTGGAGCTTGCGTATCACTGGCAGTTATACAAATGCCAAACACAGCACAAAATCACCCCAAAAATGAACAAGGAAAACCACATATCCCACCAAAAAAGGGACAAAAAAAGAAAAACAAGTAGTTGTTTAGATTAAAATCACCCGAAATCGGAGGCTAACTAGCAGGAGCGACGTTTTCTTGCGGCTCCCGAAACCTTCGCTTTAGTTAAGACCGGAGGATCTCCATGGGTAAGGGAGAAAATGGATTGGGGTCTTGTTTAAAATGATCACAAGAGCTCTTCAGTAACCTAATTTCTCGAAATTAATAATTAATACAATAAATAAAAAGAACACCAGAACTCAAAACTGAAGTAGACATAGAAGAGAGAAGGAATCTCCTCAAATTGATGGACGGAATGAGAGAGAATAGGAGAAGAAATTGAGTGATCTTAGAGAAAGACGCTTCGGTTCTGTAAATAAACAGACAGGATATAATAGAAATGTGATTTTTTTCTTTTTTCGAGTTCAGCTCGGTTTTAAATCGGATCTAAAGTCCAAGTGACCTTATACTAAATTTTAAAATGAAAATGGGGTTGGATTATTAAGAAAGTGAAAACTATATATTCTCTTCCAAATGGTAATCTCTTGTTGGTTCCATGCATAAATGAAGTTCATAAATGGATGTCTTATGAGATGCTGGGAGCTTCCTTTGCAGGATCGTCCTTTGAGCTGGACGCCACGTAACCTCTTTTAACATCCTTCACAACAACATTTTTAACACTGAAAGGCTTCTTCAAGAGCCTCATGATGCATCTCAACAGACTTAACTTCAGTCGGCAGTCGTAACTCTTATCAATTGATTGCACACTAAAAAAAAACAATATGCCTAGCAAAATTATAGATGAATGAAGTTATTAATAACATTAAACTGCATTATAACAGTAAATGTAACTTCAGTGTTCAAAGCCCACTGTCAACATCAAAATAGACTAATTTTCAGTCTCACAATCATATGCAAATGTTGTGCTCAAAATTCAGCTCCACAGCATTCTTAGTCTTAGCAGTGAAATTGACGTGAGTCCATAAACCCTCGAGACTGGTCCCATCCTCCATAGGTATGGAACAATACTTAGTACAAAATTAGAATGGCTCCACAAGCTCAAAATCAACATTCTAAACAAGTTAAGAAAAAAAAAATTAACTACAAGTATTAAAAGAATAAAAAATAAACAATCAAATTGAGATTGAAAGCATACTTTATTATTGTTATAGTATAATAAAGCTCTGTCAGAAAGAGCAGTTGATAACTCTTTTCTGCCCCTTAAGTCTTTCTAAACATAATTCTTTTACTATTAACCTTTCTTCATCAGTTTGCAGCACATACGACCTACAATATATAGCTTGAGCTTCCTCGGTTTGGTCCATGAATGACATGCAATAAGAAATTGCTTTCTCTTTCTCAGACCTTTAATTATGTGATAAGACAAAAAAACAATGTCAAACAATTTCGATATATAATGCATTACTGAAGTTCTCTTTGTCTCGATTTGGCTTTAGCACAAGAAACAGCCCGTTCATGACTATCGCTACTGCTTCCACTTTCCCCTTGTTTCAACCTTCAATACAATTTCATAAATAAGAAACTACTCAGTATATTTATTGAAACAAATGTAGACGAAAAAATTATAAAGAGAAGATTTAAAACCTGGCTCAAAAAGAACTATTCCAAATAACCAAAATAGAGAAAGATTACCGATTTCTCTTTTATCTCTCCTGTACAACTGGCCAAGGTAAAGGGAACCCACTCCCGCTTCCTTGCTCCATTCTCTAATAACGCTGCAGGTACGCTGTGCAAACGGTGGATACAGCTAAAGCTAGGGCTCTACTTAACGCTTTTAAACAGATATCGTATGAGACTACTTGATGCCAATAGATAAAATGCATCCTTGAGTTCAGATCTATAATAATCAATTTCACACGCCACAAGGAACCACTCACTACCGATGGATAAATGGAATACCAGACTATGAACAGTGTGACTTCTAAAGCTTGGAACAAACACAGTCCCACATGTATAACACCATCCCATAAGGAACTCAGAAATCTTTAGATAAAATAAAACAACAGTATGCATTTGGCTAACAAACATTTTTATATTCTGAGCTCAAACCAGTTCCTATTCCAAGAGTAAGGTATTATTAGAATTCTTGATGGCACTATATTATGTTCAAGCTACACATCCCTTAGCTAGATACAATCAAAATCAAGAATACTAAAACAAAATTTCAAGAATCTTTAACCCTTGAATCAGAGATTTTGCCTAAATGAGAGTTATAACCATAAATGTCACAAATTTGTGAGAGATAATGCAGAATGAGGTGAGCAAGGCATACTTTTTAATTATGGAAAGGCAAGAGAAGATCTCTGGCCGACAGAGGGAGCTAGCTCTTCAAAACCAGAACAGCCTCAGAACAAATTAACAAGGCGTAGCAGACAGAAGCAATCATTGAAGAGCGTAAAAATTGACATAAACTACTTAGTTAAGGTAGTATACTGATAACATTTAGTCTCATTTATCACGTTTCAAGCACATATATAGAATACTATTTTCTCATTGAGCTAGTAGAAGCAAAATGTTTCAATAGAAAAACCCTGTTGTACTATAATATATATATATATTTTTGGCCAAATATATAATGTATTTCTATATTCTTGATAAATAATATATAGATTTATCTTTCTGTTTTTGTTGAGATTGTCAGATGTAACTCTAAAATAGGAGAAGATAGAAAGTGAAAAAGTTAAAAGAATATTTAATCGGGATTGGATCAAGATTAAAAGATAAACAATATATATTATTTAAATATATTTTAAATAATAATTTCCATACTAAAATATTCAAAATACTAATATGCACTATATTATGTCTTTTTTTAATGCCACTATAATTAATATGTCATATTAATCTATTAATCATGTTTTAATAGAACTATAATATGTTAAATTAAGAAAATAATTAAAACATTTTAATATTTTTAAAAATATTATTAAATGACTAAATTGCCTGTTCATTAATTAACATATAAAAAAGTACTAATAAGAACTATATAAATGCATTTAGAAAATTAAGAAAAGGCTACTTGAAATGGAAAAAAAAAAAATCAAAAGCAATACTTAAAGATAAACTCCATTAGTATTATTATTTTTATATATGCATTATTATTAATGAGTTAAAGTGATAAAAAGTCCTTAAAAAAGATTAAAAAAAAACCCAACAGGCCTGGACTTTGAAGGCCCATAAGCCCATGTTCTATCCAAAGCTTAAACGCTTTCCCGGCTTTCCCTTTCTGCTTCCCATTCATAGGGTTTTAAGCTCTTAAAAACTCCACATTTTGACAGAGAAGCAGTGAGAATCAAACTATGGAGTTTGATATGAGAAAGGCGGCAACTTTATCGTCACTAGCCTCGCCGGAAACTGATAAATCACCTAAAGGATCCATAGACACACCCATAATCCCTCTTCTCAATTCTATCAATTCCCATCCTTCTTATTTCACCACCAGCTCTTGTTCGGGTCGGATCTCAATCCTTGCTCAACCCAAGTCCGACCTGCTCACAACCAATAAGAAGAAAGCACGTGGCGGTTCCTGGGTCTTTATCTCCCATGACCGGGCTGACCCGGAAAGAGTACTCACTCTCCTCTTTCCCTCCAATTCGCCTCCAGCTCAGTCATTTGAATTTGTTTTTCGATTCGAGCCGTTGATTGTTGCTGTTGAGTGTAGAGATATTGAAGCTGCTCAGTTTTTGGTTTCTTTGGCAATATCTTGTGGGTTTAGAGAATCTGGGATTACTAGTGCTAATAAGAAGAGAGTGATTGTGGGTATTCGGTGTTCTATAAGAATGGAGGTGCCACTGGGTGAAAGTGACAAGCTTTTGGTTTCGCCTGAGTATGTGAGTTTTCTTGTGGAGATAGCCAATGAGAAAATGGAGGCTAACAGAAAGAGAACACAGAGTTTTTTCAGAGCTTTAGCTGGAAATGGATTCATGGGCTGTGGAGTTTTGGAGAATGGTGATCATACTTGTGGTGATGTTCAAGATAGGGATGCTGATAACTTGGAGAGAATAGATGGAGATGCTGATGTCTTAGAGAGTGCAAATGGGGATGCCCATAACGGTAATATACGGATTATTCTGTTTTTGAATTGTTATCTGTTGAATGTATCTAAAAATTATTTTAGTTCATGTCCTCGTGTCAATGATTTCTGGTTTAAGATAGAACAGCCAATTGCAATTTCAATCATAGTCATCTCATTGAAATATTGAGCTTTGCTTTCTAGTTCTCGATAACTGTGAGTGTTTTTGAAGTAATGTGAAATTTAGAGTCTAAAACTGGTGGGATTCATTCTGTAAGGTGATATTTGAGTCCGATTCAGAGATTTGAGTAACAAGGAACTTGAGATCAGGTTTATGCAGTTCGTTTTTGTTAAATGGATTCAATAAATAAGTTTTACTTGACATCACTTTCAACTATGAGTTCAGGGCATCAACTGACACTCCATAGTCCATAATAATAAGGTCTACCTATTATATATCTGCTGATTGGTTATGTCTGAAACCTTGTTTCACTACATTGAGCCTATGTAACTAGTCTAAAAAGCAATTATACATTTGATTGCAGGAGTCCTCTCCTTTTGATGTGACACAAGTTTTAGTCTTTGAATCATTGGCAGGACGGATTGGAGGTTCTGGTAGCAGTTTATCCGTTGTTGAAATGGTAATTGCTGGTGAACCTTTGGAGAAACTTTTCCTTTGGGGTCATTCTACTTGCATCTTGAATCATAAAAAGAGCAAGGATATTCTTGTATTTGGTGGTTTTGGAGGCATTGGAAGACATGCGCGAAGAAATGATACTTTACTGTTTGATTCATTAAATTGCATGCTAAGGACAATTGATGCTTTTGGTGCACCCTCTCCAAGATTGGGCCATACAGCTTCATTGGTTGGTGAGCTTGTATTTGTTATTGGAGGTAGATCTGATCCTATTAACATTTTGGATGATGTATGGATTTTCAACACTGCTAGTAAGGAATGGAAGTTATCAGAGTGTACTGGTAGTGCATTCCCACCTAGGTAATGACTTCAGCACTATCATCTCTATAGCGATTTCAAGTTTTGACTCTTTTTGTTATGAATATAACCCATAATCTTCTGCGCTAAATGGCAAACACTTTACCAGTAGGCTACTAGCTCAATGGATAATTGTAAAATCTATGTAAATGACGGACCGAATATCTATTAAAAACTGAAAAATATGTCCTTTGTGTTTGTAATATTAGAATGCCTTCCTCTTCTAACATCTCTATGATGGCTCCTTGGTATCTGAGTATCAACTTTTTTGTATTTCTACATGTGTTTCACAGGCATCGACATGCAGCAGCTGTTGTTGGCTCAAGTATATATGTACATGGTGGACTTAACAATGATACTATATTTTCGTCCTTGTATGTCCTGAACACTGAAAAGCTGCAATGGGAAGTGGTATTGGTTGGCGGAGAACAGCCGTGTGCTCGTCATTCTCACTCAATGGTGGCTTATGGGTCTAAGTTATTTTTGTTTGGAGGATACAGTGGAGAGAAAGTTCTGGGAGATTTATACAGTTTTGATGTCCAAACACTTGTTTGGAAGAAAGAAGAGACATCTGGAGGAAATCCACATGCAAGATTCTCCCATTCAATGTTTGTCTACAGAAATTTTCTTGGAGTCATTGGGGGTTGTCCCATGAGACAACATTCTCAAGAGTTGGCATTACTTGATCTACAAACCCATACATGGAAGCATTTGGCAGTGAATTATCTTGGCAAGGAATTGCTTGTACGTACTGCAGCCAATATTGTGGGTGATGATCTTATTATGATTGGCGGTGGGGCAGCCTGCTATGCATTTGGAACAAAGTTTAGTGTGCCATTAAAAGTTAGCTTGCTTCTGTTGATGTCTACAGAAGACGAAGTTCAGTATAATGGGGTAGGAGGAGAGAAAAACTTCTGCATTCCAAGCCTGCAAGTTGGAAATGCAGAAACTTCAAATGTTAGTTGTGAAATTAATTCTGAGGCTGAGCAACAACAGTTGGTTGCTTCGCATTGGATTCTACAACTTCAAAAGAAGTATGCAAAATTTGGCAAAGACATATTGAAGAAACTTGGATGGCTGGATCTAACAAGAAAGGTTCATTCGCACAAGGATGGATTGCATATTTGTTTCCCTATCACTGAAAAATTCTATGCTACTTATTCTGAAATGCAGCATGAGGACATAGAGGTGTTTGTTGGACAGAATAATCTTGGAGAAGAAGTCTCATTAAATGAGGTCTCTTGTTCAACAGCCTTGAATCTCCTAAAGAACTATGGTGCCACTTTACTGGCAGATGAGGATGTTGAAGTCAGAAGAATTGCCAAATCTCCATTGCAGATGATGAAAGAAGCTGTAGCTTCTCTGATCAAACAGAAAGGCCTACCAGAGCAACTGTTAGAACAGCTACCCACTAGGTGAGTGCTTTTTTGACTCAGTGTGAGCTTCAATTTTTGTTTAAGGTTATGAAACAACCTTCACTTGTCAATACATGGATCCACAAGAGAGCCATGTAGGAGCTTAGTGGCATTTTTAGCTTTCTTTGTGGATGCTATGCGTAAATTTTGCTATTGTTTCAAACTGGAAGCTTTAGTTGTGAGCATTTTCAGATGGGAGCGACTGGGGGATATTGTAGTGCTTCCAGTAACATCCTTCAAAGATCCATCTTGGAACATAATTGGAGAAGAGCTATGGCCTATCATAGCCAGATTGCTTAATACTCATCGTCTAGCTCGCAATGTAAGAAATTTGCATATCCAAATTGAAGCTGGTATATACTTGTTTGTAATTTATTTATTCATCATTATTTGTTAATGTGTTTTGTAACAATTGGGTCTTGACATTGATGACCCCAAATAGGACTCTTTTTGTGGTTCATCTTAGTTCACTTGTAGTATGCCACTAGTGTCTTACATCGTACATAGTTAATGATATGGTTAGTAGTATTTGTTGGAAAGAGTATATTGAACTTCATTTGTGAAGAAGCTTGTTAACTAAAAAGGGTTAATGGTGCATGCTTGTTCGAACATTCATTTCAAGAATTTGGTGGTATTTCAGGGCCGGGTTGCACCAACTGGAACTAGGGACAGTACTTTGGAGATTCTGGTGGGAGATAATGGCTGGGTTGATCATTGGGAAAATGGAATTTGCTATTCTTTCGATGCTACCAAGTGCATGTTTTCCTGGGGTAATCTTTCTGAGAAGCTTCGTATGGCCCATATGGATTGTGAAGAGGAAGTTATTGTGGATTTATTTGCCGGAATTGGATATTTCGTGTTGCCATTCCTCGTTAGGTAAATTTAGTTCCTATTGCATTGGCTTCATCTTTCATCAGGCCTTAAACTTCAAATTTGTGATTACTCTTTCTTGATAAAATATACAAATTTAATTGTTTTCTACTTAAGTTTCTCAGTCTCTTCTAAAAAAATTATTAGTTTGGGATGCTAATTTCATGTTTATGTGTTTATTGGCTCATCTTTTTGTATGAAACACCTGTATTTTTTAACTTAGCGGATGAGATAATGCGTTGGCTGCAAGTGTTCATAACTTGATAGCTCTTGTTATTGATTAAATACCACATACCAGTCCAGGTTGTCATTGTTTTACTTCTGTATTTGCAATAGGGCTAGAGCAAAACTGGTTTATGCTTGCGAATGGAATCCCCATGCTGTTGAGGCGCTTAAACGTAATCTTGAAGCAAATTCTGTCACTGATCGGTGTGTTGTACTTGAAGGAGATAATCAGATTACCGCTCCTAGAGTATGTGTTCTTTTAACATTGGTGTCCTGCTTTTCTCCTTTATGTTATTTTAAATTGAAATGCATTCAATTGTTGATTTTAGACATCAATTCCACAATGTAGAAGGCTTTTACTGATTCATATGTTGACTAATATGGCTGCAAGAGTAACATATGTTGAAACAGTAATCACAGTAAAATTATGCTCAAATTGAATTGGCTGGATTGCTTTGTTACAGGGAGTTGCCGATCGAGTTTGCCTTGGTCTTCTTCCGTCAAGTGAAGGCAGTTGGGTAACTGCTGTTAGGGCATTAAGGTAACGTTTCCTAGTAGTGGCAGCAGTAGGTACATTTTTACTTTCTTGGATTGTTTGGGTTCATCAATTTGTTAGTTGGAAGTGAAAATCTGCAAACATGAAAGTAAAAATTTCTTCCACTCCACAAAATCCTCAACTTCTTTATGGGTATAAGATGTCTAGGGTCTATATCTGTTAGTTATTGCATACTCATTTGCATTGTTCACTAAAATGCAACTTCTTTGAGGCCTGGGGAAGTGTTGTGATCACCACTTCCTGATTTAGGTTTTAGATTTTTTTTTGAACTACTACAGTGTTTTTTATCAGCTAATATGTTTTAAATCGCAATGTATGCCCTATTGCCTATTATTTAGTGTCTATCTTCCTTGTTTTAACTGTATTACTACTCCAGGAGAAAGGGCGGGGTGCTGCATGTGCATGGAAATATGAAGGACTCAGAGGAGGGTTTATGGACTGAACATGTATTAAGATCAGTAGATGAAATTGCTAGATCAGAAGGTATAGTCCATTGATTTGCTGCTAATAAAATGGGCTTTATTTTTCAATCTCACTTCAGATCATGTAATTTCACCCATAATCTGTGCTTACCTTCCTGATATTACACTCACGTGCAGGTCGTTGTTGGGAGGTTTCAATCGCACGTGTGGAGAGGGTAAAATGGTATGCCCCGCACATACGGCATCTTGTTGCAGACGTGAGGTGCAGACAGCTTCTAAGATAACACCATAGGCACTTTTTCATCAAGGTAACAAGCTGTGCTCCTAGGCAAAAAAAAAAAAAATAGAAGTCAAAGAAATGGAAGGACTGAAATCGTCATGTCATGCCATTACAGAAGTTCACAATTTTATCAATGCAAATCAAGCGCTGTGCACATAACCGATTTAGGTCCTTTCTCATGTATAAATGTAAGAAGGGGCATATTCATTTCAAGCAGATTGTTGTACTATATTATTTTTGAGTCAAAATGTAAAGCATTTGTTGAGCAAATTACATTCGTTGCTTGTGAGAAACTTTATACTATAGGATTTTGGAGTTTGAGGGAGCACTCATCATGTCCTGCACTTGGGAAATGGTGCTTGAGTGATGGCCAGGTGAAATTACATCTTCCCTTTTATTTGAGAAGGCAATTAGAAAGTTAATATAAATACTTGAAACAACAAGCCTTAATGCAATTAACATATGTATTCATTGCTATTGCCTATCAGAAGAGCCAAAATCCTAAACTAGAACCATTGATTAGCATAAACCAGATACTTGTAGTGCTTACATCCATCTTGTAAGAACTGAAAACTATCTATAATGTATTGCAAAATCAATATTTATGATTGTGGCTGCTCTGGTATGCTACGGATGGACTCAACTATATTCATGCCAAAGCTAAAGTCTTATTCTGTTTACTGTGTTTTCTATTTTTTGACCGTAGTATCATATAAAGAATTAGATAGGGAAGGATGTGACACTCCTCTGTGGTAAATTATACTGTAAGCTGAGTCCTGACACAGTTTGTGAATCTCTAGACAAATGTTTCACAACCAGAATTAAAATATAAATGAAGAATTAATGAAGCAAAGTCCTGTTTGGGAATCTTTATTAAGGAGGAAAGGAGTATTGATTGTTCCCCAAAAAAGCAAATGTAATAATTTATTACAAAGAAGGGTGGTTGTTGAGATGTAACCATGGATGCAAAAGACAAGGTCAAGAAAAATCACTGTCTAATCCAGAATCTCGTGAGAGGCCAAGATGAGTCATCACTCTCTGTTTCTACATTTTATTTTAGTGTCGGTGGCTATTTTTGGTCAGCTCAGGATCTCCATTTAGCTTGGCTTCTAGTTAGCTCCATTTTTTAGTGCATCTTTGTTAATATTTAATTTAAGTTTTTAAATAAAGAAATAATGGATTTATTAGGTTCAAAAATATGAGAAACATATATATACTTAAGGTCTCAAAAACAGATTTCTTGTGCTGATTAGATGGCTTGAATTAATAAAAGAATGATAAGCATCTGGATAAATCAAATGATTCTTACAAAGTGTTGGTTCAGCTTGTAGATATTTCAACAGTTATGCACAGCCATTGAGCTTCCAAGCTCATCAAAGCCATCACATTTCTCCTAACTTGCTTCTTAACTTGGCTTTGCTTTATTTCAAATCATTCAAAACAATATTATATTGTTTCCCTCTTAAAATATATTATTGGCGTCACTCCTCTTCTCTTTATGGTTTTGTTTATGGTCCCTAGCTATCATTCTGTATTATTTTTGGACTGGGACCAGAGGAGGAGGAGCTTTCATTTATGTAAGAAATGCCCCACCTATGCTTCTATCTATACCTCTTCTTAGTGGAATTGGAACCAGACCAAATATACTATAGAAAATTAGAAGGATAGCAGACCAAAGTTTTATTGATATTACTGCTTACAGTTTTACTACTGATTTTTATATTTATGTTAAATGCCAACCCCAGATTCCCTGCCAAGCTCATTGTTGTCTTATGCTAATAATTAGTAAATTATCGAATACTATTAGTTGAATCTAATGAATTTATTCAATGAATCAATAATTTTTGGTGTTTTAAAATCATGAAATACTCTTGTTTCTTCTGTATTATAGATTGCTTGCAATATAATGCACTTGTTGAAACTTGAAGCTAGCATGCTGAGCTCGAGATCTCAATTTCATCATTTTTTTTTGGGGGGGGGGGGGGGGGGATAATATAAAAAAAATACTATTGATGTATTAAATCCAGGAAATAAATTAATCCCATATATTCTTGTTTCTGCTTCTGTTACGAAATTGACCAAGCTAGAAAGTGAAGTTTAGGATAAAAAATGGCAGACTGTGAAGGGCAATGAGAGGAGATTAAAATACTAAAATATTATAGCCCAACATTTGTTTCATGGTGAAGTTTTCTCAACTGTTTATTTCATTATGAATTAAATTAAATTAAATTGCAACCAAATTACTTTACTTTGTCTTTAACAACAGAATTGGATGCAGAATTTATTCATAAATATTTTTGAAAGTGACATTAATAATTTGACAAGAAATTGAAAAGTTTATTTTAAAATAGATTCAAAAGTATTTGTTTATGTTTAAACTGATTAAAAAAATTATTATACATATCCATTATAATTGAATTGGTTAATAAATTCACAGCTCATCAAACTTCATGTCATAAAATTCACAACTACGTGTTTTCTTATTCTTTATTTAGAACTTCAGAATTTTACATTTTGCTTTAATTTATTTGGCAACTTATCCTGCTTTTCCTTATTTAAAGCAGCACCCCAAAAGAGTTGCAAACCAAGGTCAGTGACCTTTTTAATTAGTGGGAGCAAAAATGGGTGTCCAAGCTCTCTTCTTCTTTGCTTTGTTATCTTTCTCAGTAGTGTCTTTCAGACCAGCTTTTGCAGCTGATGAGGAAGATCCAGGTCTTGTTATGAACTTCTACAAGGACACATGTCCTCAAGCTGAAGATATCATCAAAGAACAAGTTAGACTTCTCTACAAGAGACACAAGAACACTGCATTTTCATGGCTCAGAAACATCTTCCATGACTGTGGTGTTCAGGTAAAAAAGATTATTCCTTTTCCTTTTTAAGCTTTGTTAGTTAATCTTTTCTTAGAATTAGAAATCTCACAGTCCTGACATAACATCTGTTTCACTAGATTAAGCTTATTAGTAAGTTTTGTTCTGTGTTTTTATGGGTAGTCCTGTGATGCTTCACTGCTGCTGGACTCAACAAGGAGGACCTTGTCTGAGAAGGAGACAGACAGGAGCTTTGGTCTGAGGAACTTCAGATACCTTGACACAATCAAAGAAGCTGTAGAGAGAGAATGCCCTGGTGTTGTTTCCTGTGCAGATATTCTTGTCTTGTCTGGTAGAGATGGCATTGTTTCGGTACATTACTAGACTTTTTAATTGATTCTTGATCAAAATCTTTACTTTCTTTTCTGGGTATCCATATCTAAATGAATTTTGAAAAAGTGAGCTAAAAAGATTGTTGCTTTTCAGCTAGGAGGGCCTTACATCCCTCTGAAAACTGGAAGAAGAGATGGAAGAAAGAGCAGAGCAGATGTGATTGAGCAGTACTTACCAGACCACAATGAGAGTCTTACTGTTGTTCTTGATAGGTTTTCTGCCATGGGAATTGACACCCCTGGTTTGGTTGCCTTGCTAGGTATACATATACACATGTTAAGGTCACATCTAACCAGACTGAAAAACTTAGATAAATTAAAACAAATTTGATGAACAAAAATCATATTTTCATCATCCATTTGGTTGTAACAACATTTATGCCACGTAGCTTACATGCATGTAGACACAAGTCCCAAACGGGTGTACTGGGCATTAACAGTTTGGTTCATTTTTGTCCTACAGGAGCTCACAGTGTGGGTAGAACCCACTGTGTGAAGCTGGTTCACCGTCTCTACCCAGAGGTTGACCCAGTGCTAAACCCAGACCATGTAGATCACATGCTCCACAAGTGCCCTGATGCAATTCCAGATCCTAAGGCTGTTCAGTATGTGAGAAATGACCGTGGTACCCCTATGGTTTTGGACAACAACTACTACAGAAATATACTGGACAACAAGGGCCTGTTGTTAGTGGATCATCAACTGGCCACAGACAAGAGAACAAAGCCTTATGTGAAGAAAATGGCAAAGAGCCAAGATTACTTCTTTAAGGAATTTGCAAGAGCTATCGCCATTCTTTCTGAGAATAACCCACTTACTGGTAACAAGGGTGAGATCAGAAAGCAATGCAATGTTGCTAACAAGCTCCACTAGATTTTAAGTTGACTAGTTGTAAAGGTTTTAGCTTTTCTTCTTTGTTTGACATGAGGAAGAAAAGCTGTAAGAATGGAAGAATAATTGAAGTGGGTTTGCTTTGAAAAATGGAGCACTTGTCAGTGCTAGTGAGGAGTGGTGAGATATTAGTGGTGACTGTATGATTGTTATCTGCAACTATTTTTCTATTTTCTAGCCTAGCTAGCAATGTTGATTATCTTCTTGTTGATGGGCATGAGGGATGTTGAGATGTCATGTATGTATGTTAGGATGGGTGGTGTATGATGCATGAGTTATAATGATGACTCATTCATGATTCATGCTTCAAGACTTCTCTCTCATGGGGTCATGCTGATATATGGCTGCTATAATAAGGGACCCATGTGTATATAGAGTATATAATTAATATGAAAACAAATTAAATAGTAGATGTAAAGATAAGATGGCATTATATAATGCATTTATTGCTTTATCATAATTAAAATTAAGAATATGATATTCCCATTTTGAATTTTTTGTGCTCTATAATATATAGCGGTGCACCACAATATGGGGTATGAAAAATAAAAATAAAAATTATTTTATATTGATCACTGTAGCAATACTCTATTATATACATTTAGTAGGTGAAATTGATAAAATATATAATATGGTTGAGACAAAGACAAAGTATATTAAATAGCTATGGACCTCATAGAGATTCTAAAGTGTAGAGGAAGATATTATAAGTTCAATTCATAAATGGCAGATGTAATATAGATGAGAAATTTTCTCTTTAATGTGATTATTTATGACTATAACTTAATTTGCTTAAATTTTCCATTGTAATATAGAGTTGTGATGAATAAGGATTTTATAGCCCATTACAATAACGACAATATTATAAATTTATAATATAGAGCTCACCACTTAGTATATGTTGGACTGATGGTTTTCTATTGCAAAGTTTCTTAAATCTCCAAAATGATTGGTTCACTGGGATGTATACTTGGTGCCCAAAGAGTATGTGAAATTTGGAATGATGGCAGGGAAGAAAAGTTGTGGGCCTAAAATATCAAGTAATGAAAAATTCCAAGAAGCAAAAGAAACAAGAAATGAGCTGTGATGAATATGGATTTTATAGCCCATTACGATAATGACATTGCATAATTGAGAATTGTTTATTTTTACTAATCAAGTAAATGACTTAGTAAAAAACAATGTCATCTAATATCTCTACTAGTATTATGTTCTAGTGCCAATAATTTACATACAAGAACATCAACATTACAATTGCTAGCACATTATTTTCAACTTCCTAACACTTCCTTTGGCTCTGTGCTACTAGAACTGCCATCAGAATCGCTATCAGCTACTTCTAACCCCGAATCTTTTTTCCAATTCTTTGGAACTAAAGAACTGGAAGAAGGATGAGTGTAATATGGCTGAGGAGGCATGGAAATGTAGCTTGCATTGGATGGTAAAGCTTGATAACCATATGTAGAAGCATAAGGAGACCAATACAACATAGGCATGAAAGCATTTGTAGGTTGCGGTGGGAACATAGGATATGGTGTTTGAGCATTGTAAGAGAATCTTGTGTTAAGTACTTGGTTTGGGTCTTTTTGGGTATTATTGGATAAAGTTGCCATTGCCTGAGTTTGGATTGAGGTATAGCCCATTAGCCCAAACTGGGTTGGAGATGCAGAGCTTGATGGTGCAGATTGCTGAAGTAAGGATCTGGTCAACTTATCAGGATTACTTGTGGAGTTCGCTTGCTTTTTGCCCTTTGATTTTGTTGACATTGTCTTCCCAGTTAATCTCTCAGAACCTGCACTGCCCTGCTGAAAATTGCAAGAAGTCAGCAGAACTTGAAATTCTAGTCCTTTGATCAGACCAACAGAGCTGAAAGAGCTGAGTTTCATGATAACTTGTGTAAGTATGAACTAATTCGGTCTGTTCACTTTGAAAACTATAAAATATGAACCAATTGATACTCGAAAATGCAAAGAGTTCTTAAACTAGATATTATGAAATTATTAAACAAGGTATCTTACAGGATCACAAGTCATTGGATGTGGAAGAAATAATTCCTCTCCTTTAGCATCTTCATCTGTCCTGCAGTTGAAAATTTGTAAGTTTGCTGTTAACATGTTGTAGAATTTTTTTTTTTTTAAGCATAATCTACCTGTAGTACTTTTGCAGCAAGTCTAAGTTTCTGTATTTAGTTTCTCTTTGAACCAAATTATCAGGGAAACCAGCCATGAACAGAAGTGTAATCCCCAAAGCCTTAAAGAAGAAGCTTCCACCGCGGATATGGACTAGCATTGCCATTCTACAAATAACTGGTCCAAATGATTTCAGCTTGTTCTTTCCCATTCTCTGCCTAACATACCTGCAAAATTTGATCACCTGAATGTTCTTACACTACCAAGTTTCAAGCTTTACAATATGGTTTCAGGAACCGATAAGCTTTAGCTTAGTGTTGCTGATCTTATTTTCTAGAATTGTTAAGTCTCAAAAGAGTTAGAATTACTCATTTTGCGGAAGATTTCTTGTTCTTCCACCATACTTAATGCACAGAAACAAGCTCGATGGGCAGGTAGGATCTGCAGGACGCATAGCCTTCTCCTCTTCGAGTATTCGAACAGGACACAGTATCGGGTTCTGCCTATTGGGAAAGAACATTTTCCTCCGAACGCCAGGATTCTCATACAGTACATGTTCCTGTTAATCAGAAAAATCTTAGTTTCCTTATTTATTTATTTGCATATGATGGAATATAATAGAAAACAGTTGTTCTGTTCTGGACGGTTCTAGCCTGAGTTCAACTGAATTGCATACCCCTGGATCTTTTGGAGACACATAAGGCTCTCCTTTCCTCAGAATGCTGAAATGATTGAAATCTAGTTCATACATATCATCACAGCCATGCCTTATACCAAGAGAAGCAAAGATTATGATCTTTCTAATGGTGTGAGACTGAGCATTTCTTGATTTAAGGGCTTCAGATTGTAGTATCCCTTTTACTTCTTTAGGACAGAAAGCCATCTTTGGCGGTTTTCGAGTTCCTGTATGACAAAAAACCGGATCATCAGCTGATTGCTTGTCTTGTTTTTTAAGACAAGAAACTTCATTTAAGAAACTCGTTGAACTTGGTATGTTTAGTCCCTCATCACCACTATAGTCATGCTTTATTTGTCCATTTTTTTGAGCTTCAACATCTTCGAATTCGCCTTCTTCATCAGTATCATAACAATCTGCAGCTAAGTCATCATCTTTTATTATATGCAAGAACTGAGCCTCATCTATGCTCATCCAATTAACTAATTTTCCTTTCACATTTGACTTGCATTTTTCAGAATCATGTTTTATCTGTGATGCTATTTCACCATTGTGATCTGATCCCATTTTTTGTCGCTTAAACTTCTTAATATTTCTTCCTGTTCCATTGATACATCTGCCCTGAAATGCGACATAGTAATGGCTATAATCAGTTTGCCAAGATTCAATATCAAGCTAAGTGGAACTGAATTGAACGTATTGAAGCATATAAAAATTAAACTTAGTCTGAAAAACATCCATTATCGTTATGTCAAAGGAGCAATCTGTAATCTGAAAGATTATAAGACATGTTCTTGAAGCTTATCAATGCGCATACAGACATTTGCAGAATACCAAAAAAATTAATTTCTGAATAAATTGATCATCACAAATAAAATCCAGTAAGCAAATAGATACTTCATAAAACAAAAGAAGAACATGATCAAATTAAAAATCATACTGGAGCATGAGTGATAAAACAGTCTTTATCTTTTTCTTGAATTTGAGCTTCAAGTGCTAATATTCTTTCCATAAGTTGAGCATTCTTCTCTCTTTCTCTCTTCAACTCTTCTGATATTTCAGCAATGGCATTTACAGCAATCTCTCTTTCTCCTTTAACTTCTTGCTCAATACCACACAGTGCAGAGGCATTTACCAAACCAGCACAAGATTGGAGCTCCACCATTGATAAATTACACTAAATTTCCTGTCTTGATGAATAAAACAAAAACCCATTAATGAAAATAACAAACAAAAACACTTGCCAGATCAAAATAATCAAGAAATGAACATTTAGGAATAGATTGACTTTCAGTAATATATCAGTGTCAAAAGAACATAAAATGAGCTAAAAAAGAGAGTGAAAGAGAGCTTACGTTATTAGTATAGTATGAGAATGAATGCAAGTGAAAATGAAGAAGAAGAGAGTCTTTTAATTCTTTGTAATGAGTTTTGATTTGTGTTTCAGTTTTGTGAAAAAGCAAAAGAGAGCGGCGAAGAGCGAGGCATGCAATCCCACGTGCATCTCTCTCTCTCTATGTTCTTATATTGTTTTTCTTTTTCTTTTACTATTCTAGTTTTAATTTAATTTATTTATCCAAGTCGAGTCCACACACTCATTGTTATGAGATTTTAATTATTTAAAATCTACCCCTTTCATGATTTATTTATAATATTATTTAAATAATTTTGTCGATTAATACTTGATGATGTCTAGCAATTTTGGTCAACTAAAAGACACCAACGAATTTCTAAAAATAGACTTCAACGGTCAAAGTAGTGTATTGGATAAGAAAAATACGAAAAGAAATGGCAGAGCTTATATAGGGTCATTAATATTATTAATGTTTGTAACGTTCGAATATTATAAATGAGTCTTTAATAATGTTAATTTCGGATAAAAGTTGAAACTGAATATGAATTAGACAGTTTGATTATGGACGTTTATACTCCGTTGAACATTTTAACAACTTGCTTGTGATAGTGGGTTTAGCTCTATTGTGATTATTATATTGGAAAGAGTTTGCATTGTAATGATGAGATTAAAAATAATTAATTGTGTGCTTATATAAATTATGTGACCGTACTCAATCTGTAAGCAAGCTGAAGGAGTATCCGAGGCTCTGCTTATATAATTTAATTACATTACATACATAAAATATGTAAATACAACTAATTTATCTTTATATAATATTATAAGGTTACTTGCTTCCAAATGAGACAAACAAAATATACGGTGGCAATATACTACTTAATCTGCTCTACCTTATTAATGTTGATTCTATTTTTGTTAGTCTTTAAAGCTAAATGTGGGTATAAAATAACACTGAATTTTTAGGTTGTCTTGCCTGAACATACATAGCTATCCAACAGCATTTCTCTGAATTAGTGTCTATTCCTTGCTTATATATATTATCCAACGGTGGATACAGATGTAATGCTAATAAGAATAGAAAGAGATATTCTCCAATAATTAATACAAAATTGCAAAGATGGGAAATGGGCAATGAGGATTATGATTACTGAGAAATGAGAAATTGTTACTTTAATTTTAATAGATATTTGGTGTGTGGGTCTTGGCTAGAGAGCTTGATGACACATTTTCCAAGATAATAAAGAAATTATGTGCACACGTGCACATAATATAATACAAGAGATACTAAACCAACCTCACGTGCAGAGGTAACCCAAAAGCTTGTCTCCAATGTAATTTGTGTCAGAGGAATATGAAGCTGAAACCTTGGATACCATCCTTCTAATTTTTAAATTATTGCCCATCGATTTGCCAAATTCAACCCTCGTATACATCATAGATCAATCTTGACTGGAGGGGCACATTAGTCTTTTAATAAATACACCTATTTCTTTCACTAAATCATCTTTGGATTCCATTGCAGAAGTGTTTTTTTAGAGAAAGGAATAATTTACACTTTCTAGTTAAGATTTTAATACATATAAACCTTAAAAGATTAGCAACAGACTATGAGAATAATGTTTTTCTCTTTTGATTGCCCTGATATTGTTATTACTAAAATGAATATGTGTATCAAAGAAAATATCATAGTTAACAGAATGATGCCAGACCAGAAAAATGGCCATTTGTATTTATTCGTCATCAATTGCAGGTTTAAAGCTATTGGGCTAAAATTCATAGCAAAGAATCAGGTTAAAATGGAAAGAAACTAGAAAATTGACAGATAATACTCACAGACACCAAACAAGCAAATCAAGGATCTGCTCAAACTGCCCCAACTGAATCTTTACATTTCATACCTCTTAACAAGATTCTACTGCTTCCTCTGAACATTAATGCCTAAGAAATAACTTAGCTCATCATCATGTAACTAAAAAAGCTTTCCTTGTGGCTGATACCCACTTCTCATCATTGCACAGAATTCTTCGTAGTTGATTCTCCCGTCCTGTCAATTTGAAAAGATTTAAGTAAAGAGACACTATGGCTCCAAAGTACAGATAACTGAATCGCTTACATTATCTGCATCCACCTCAGATATTATTTCCTTGATACTCGCTTCATCTCCCATACCATGCTCCTTCATAGCAGATTCTAATTCATCTCTTGTTATGTACCTGTAATGAACATTGCAGCAGCGAAGTTTTCGTCTATTTATTTTAGCTAAAAAGCAGATGGGAAGCGTCTCTGAAACTCAGGTTTTCAACAATGAATACTCAATCAAGAATTTCGAGAAAAGGTGAATACTATAAACATGGAAAACTCACCCGCCCCTATCCTTATCAAAGTACTGAAATGCTTTGTATAAATGCTCATCCCTTTCTAGTCTGTATCGATGCATTGTAGCAGATATAAACTCAATGTAGTCGATTGATCCATTTCCATCTACATCAGCCTGGAATGCATAATATATATAAGGAGTCAGTTAGTCCTGTGTAAGAAGCAAGCTCAACAGGAAGGCCATGTTAGGGTCGCTGTTACTTACAGCTTCCATTAGTTGCTTAACTTCGGTTTCAGACAGCTTGGACCCAAGTTTAGCCAAGCCTGTCTTCAGTTCTTCATACGTGATTGTGCCACTATTGTCAGTGTCCATGTTTGCGAACATTGCTTTAAGACCTTGGATTTCTTCTTCAGACAGATTTTCAGCAATAACCTACAGAATTCCAGAGGACATAAATATAAGAGAAAATGAAAACCTTTGGTTTTTTCTTTTTTTTTTTTTCCTTTTGCATTACCCTTATTAAACAAATACTCATACTTTCAAATGCAATGCAAAAGTACGGGGTATTTGCTGCAGCATTTTGAATGGGTTATCTAAACTTTCTGCCATTGACAATTACAGTGTCTCTTCATAATGGATTTAACGAATATAGACATCAAACAGTATTCAAGCAAGTCTCTAAAATGGATGGTGTGTACAAAATCTATGATCCAGAGGATAACCATGAGCAATCACACACTTCTTTAAGGGTGAATTATAACCAGTTATTACTAAAGCATAAGACTATTTTGTAGTCATGAAAAGGCAGTACCTTTAATGCAAGTTTCTTGAGCTTATTCATTGCCCTGAATTGCTTCATTCTAGAGAGAACAGCACTGTCTATTGACTTATCTGATGCTGCACCTCCATCTTTGAGCCATGGATGATCTAATTATAGAAAATAATATATATTAGCCAGAAGCATACCACAACAGCATGGTACTATACCAGAAAAGTCAACAAATAATGCGAATATTGATTGCTCAATAGCAACTTCCATACACACATGAAGATAGCAACAAATATTAACAATTAAATAGATGAAAATTCACCTAATATTCAGATATCAACATAATGATGGAAAAGATACGAGTTACGTTTAACAAAACCCGTGACTAGACAAAATAATAAAAATATTTATTTTAGTGTCCAATGAGAGTTAAAAAACAAGTTTAGAAAGAACTGTGGGTAGTTCTATACCAAGAACTTCCACTGAAGTGATTCGCTTTTTTGGGTCCTGGGTTAGCATCCTCCTAATCAGATCCTTTGCACTGTCAGATATAGATGGCCATGGTTGGCTTTCAAAGTCAATATCTCCTTCGAGAATGGCATCAAATATTCCTTTTTCAGTTTCTGCAACACAAAACGGATCTCATTAAACTGTGAATGCATTTAGAAGTGGGTTAAGAAGAAATATAAAAAAACTTCTTCAAATGAATAAATAAAATTGCCTGTACCAGCCCAAAATGGAGGTACACCACTGAGTAGAATATACAAGATAACTCCTGCACTCCAGACATCTATTTCCTTTCCATACCTACGCTTTAATACTTCAGGGGCAACATAGTAAGCACTACCTACAATATCATGGTATGTTTTCCCTGCATAATATTTTGACGAAGATCAATCAACATACATATGGTCAAATAACACAAAAATGCAAGATTCGAGATGTCAATGAAGACGATTAACTTTATAGAGAGATCAAATGAAGCATCATCCACACACAAGGTACCCTCAATACCGGCAAATGATAAGTCGTCACATTTCTCTAGATTCATCCATGCAGCTCTAATTCCACATGGACAATCTACTTAGTTTTCCATTCTATAAATCTGATCCCATATCCTCAGTGAATTGAACTGTTACACCTACTTCCGAAATTCATACAAAAAGTAAAACCGAATGACCCCACCAACTTTTAGAATTTAGAATGGAAAATCAAATACTCAAGAGCTTTTTTTTTTTTTTTACAGTAACATAATTCCAAACCTTACTGAACAAGATTCTAGATCCCTTTTAGAAGCAATCATAATCCCACATTCATACTAAGCCAGATTCTAAAACCCTTTTAGAAGGTAACATAATCACAACTTCTTCAGTTTGTTTAAACAAGAAAAGAAAAGCTGCTGGTTCCTAAATTGAGAAGATAAATTATTAAAAATAATCAGAAATCTAGATTCTCAATCTCCCTTCAAAGGCCAAAATCATTTGCCACCAATTTAGAAAGCATGGGAAATTAGAATTCTTGTGTTTTCCCTTTCACCATTTAGTAACTAAATCAAGCTGCAAAAGATTAAAGAAAGCACAATGCCTATCACAACTATCAAAACTGTTTCAGCAATAACAGTATCACACATCTAATTACTACTACTTTGGCATAATGAACGGAGAGAGAAAGAAAAAATGACCTTCATCAATGAACACAGAGAGTCCAAAATCAGTGGCCTTCAAAGTAGCTCCTTCTTCTTTACTAGACAACAAGAAATTCTCAGGCTTGAGATCACGGTGCACTACTCCCATAAAATGGCAAGCGTGGACTACATTCACAATGTCTTTACAAATCCTAGCAGCATCTTTCTCTGAATACTGACCCTGAGCAATAATTTTATCAAAAAGCTCCCCACCAGCACAAAGCTCCATCACAAGATGGACAGATTGCCTATCCTCATAAGCACCCCTAAACTCCACAATGTTTGGCTGACCAGACAAGTGCTGCATAATCTGAACCTCTCTTTTGATATCATCTCTATCACTCTTATTTTTCAATTTTCTTTTCAATATGGATTTGCAGGCATATGTATGTCCAGTGGAATTCTCTTTACATAAATAAGTAATACCAAATTGGCCTCTACCCAATTCCTTACCTAAAGTGTAGAACTCTTTAATGTCTTCAAAGGCTTTGCCCAGTATGGTCCCAGGAGGAATTGTCGGTGGATGTCTTACTGGTGGTGGTGGGGTCGATGCCGGCTGCTGCTGGGGTTGAGAGTTGGCAGCAACTTTTGGTTGCTCCACAGTCCGTTGGTGGCCGTCTTCCGGTGGTTTATGGTGGTCTTGCGGTGGTCGATTGTAATGTTGTGGTTGGTTTTCCCCTGAATTAGCAGCTTGTAACGTTTTATAACCACTAGAGTCTGGTTGTGAAGGCTTCTTCTTGCCAAAACAACACCCCATCTATGGAATTCAGAAAAGAAACAGAAGATATGAAAGTTTGAAACTTCAGAGAAAAAAGTGAATTGCAGATTAATTTCTGTTTTGGGATGATGAAAAAGACCAAGTTTTTGAGCTGAATTTGCGATAAAGTTTTGAGCTTTTCGAGTGGAATTTGCAGAGGCTACAGAGACAAAGACATAAATTGAGACAATAGAGATAGATTTCAACGGACTAATCTCTTGCACATTGTCTCTGCCCCCTGGAATGTAATAAATTAGTTGAAAAAAAGGGAAAAGGAAATTACTTTTTGTTTAGTTTTGGTAGGAAAATATTCTTAATTCTTGGACTATATGGACATGTGCTTTAAAAAAATGAAAATTGAAATTAATTAATGGATGGATATTTCAATTCTTTTCTGGAATTATGATATAATGTAATAATAATCATAGATCCAATTAATAATTTTAAAATATATATTTATTCCCTTAATCGCATATCACTTTCTTGTTAATCATCCAAGATATTTAATAAAAAAACAAAAGAAAAAATAAATATTCTTGAGTAGGCGTCCTTTAGAGGTAAGCTATGTTCCAATCCCTGAAATATTAATTAAATAAAACAGTTCGATGGTCTCGTTTTGGATATATTAAATTGGGCTTGGATGCACTGTGTAATTAGATGTAACTCACTTTCTATTGGGCTTGGCTTCGTTTCCTTGGGTGTAGGATTGGTCCTGCATCATACTGATCATACTGACACATGGCACATATTTTATGTGGTTGATTTTTTTTTATATAGTTTTTATGACTTTTGATTATAATTTTATGGAGTTGGATATTTTTATATTATAAATTTTTTTATTGATATTAGTTCGATGTTTTAGTATATGTTTAATAACTGCGAGTGAAACTACGAATTGCTGCAAATCATGCCAATTGCATGGATCCAAAAGAAATTAATAATAAAAAAGAAATCTAATATTACATATTGATTTTTATAATATTCATCATAATTCTAAATTGGTGATTGTTATTTTTGAAAAGAAAAAAGAAAAATTGAGAAATAAAAGCAATGGTTGATATGAGTTATGAGTTGTGAGGCCAACAGATAGTTAAGTCCTTTTCTTTAAAAAGGTGAGTCACAATATATGGACAATGCTAATAATAATATTGTTTTGTTTTCACTCTCTCTTAACCTCGTCAACCTTCTACTATCTATCTATCTATTTATCACCTTCCATTAAAAAGAGATATACTCCTTATTAATATCTTTAATTAAAAGATAAGTGCATATATAGTTTTGAAGGTAAAATCTCAAATTTAAAGAGAAAAATAGGTAGGAGTCCCACATGTTGAGTGATAAGTATGAGATTACTCAATCTTTGGAAAGGAAAGTAATAAATTGGTACTTGTTTAGTACCTTATTAACGCTTACAAGTTAACATCTATGCCCTATTCACTTTCTAATGCTGGAAACATAAAATTATAGTTAAGAAAACATTTAGTCCGACTTCGTCTAAAATAACTATAATCGAATAATAATAATAATAAAGATATCTTGATGCTTTAAATTTGTTGAAAAAAACAATGATATGTAATAATTTGGAGACTAATTATCCAAAAATTACAAATACAAATTTCAATCTTAGGACAGAAATTGAGGCACCTCATTCACCAAGCAAAATCATGCTCGAGCTCACTCGTTACAGAGTTGACTCAACCCAAAGCCGAGTCAACTCGGCCGAATCATTGCTCAAGAATAAAAAATTTGGAGCAATTTAAACAACAATAATTGGCCCTTTTTCATAATTAAATTGATTATCCATCAAACCCGGTTTGGCTCCACACTGAATCGCGCACGCGCCACAAGTCACGGCCCTTCAGCGTCCTTCCCACGCCCTCAAACACGGAGGCGCCGCCCATTTTCTTGCTCCGAGCATACTCACGCGCTAGATACTCGTGTGGGGGAACCATCTCCGAATCATGGTCATCGAACCCGTCATCTGAGTCATGCAGCGACTCAACTGAGTCCACTCGCAGAATCTTGCTCCAGTCTGGTACGTTCACAGGAGCTGACGTGGCCATATGATGAGGAGACGCTGGTTGTGCCGCCACGCTGTCATTTCCACGGAACTGGTGCACGATTCTCGACGACGTCGTCTTGCCTGAAGAAGAATCTTCAAAGGCCAACGACAACCCACCTACGTGGCGGTGGTCATCTCGCTGGATTCGGTGGCAACCCCTTATAGACATACTTCCGTTACTCTCAACGCAGGCGCCTGAACACCAATCTCCTTGTGAATTGTTCACCATCTGGTGGTCATTCCGTTCACCTGCATCATCCACCATCGACCAGACATCATCCTCACCTAACTCAGACGAGTCTGCGGCGGCGTCTTGGCCATTACTGTAAGTGTAGCTTCCTAGTAGCCTCTCACTCCGACTGATCGTTAACCTCCGCCCCTTGGCCATATAGCGGCGGAAATGAGCTAAAAACTGAAAACCCAAATCCAGAATCTAACAAAAATGAATAAAGATTAGATCTTTGTTATGAATCCATTAGGTTTTAGCTCCAGCATAAGGTGGCTTTGAAGGAGAAGACATGATTATATAGCATTGGTGGCCACTCCACTACAGAAAAAAAAAGGCTGAGTTTCATTTCATGTGAATTTGAGATTCATTTTGTCTGCATTTCCTCTCGATCAAATGATGGTTTTTATGTAGGGTGACGCCATGATAGGCACAAAATTGTTGTTAAACTATTCGGAATCACGTATGTTTTGGCTTCACATGCTTTTGGTGGCGCGTGTTCAACACTGACCAATTGGCCAATATGAGTTCGGCTTAACATGACTTGCCAAATTTGGACAAGGAGTGTAGTTTATTATTGGGTGATTTACCCAGTTGAGTCATTGGTAAATCAAAACTTACCTTTACATGTTTCTTAAAACATTATCAAATAATGATATGAGATAAAATTATTATTTTTTTATTTAATGGTATATCTCAACGTTATATGGAATATGCAATTGTGGTGATTTATTTCTATGTTAAATCAATTCTTATCACATCCAAGAAAATCCAAATAAAAACAACAGTAATCAAACTGCTATTAAGTTGGCAATACAATAGCACAGTAGTAAAATAAAACCCATGATTGGATTAGGGGTTGTTATATTATTATATTATATGGGTAATAATCTAAATAAGTGAAGCGAATTATAGTTTGCCCACGTCAGAAATAAGCCTTCATTCTCTTCCTGAGGTGGACCCCATTGTAAAACCTATCCTGTTTGACAATGTCCTATGCATCCAACTGGGTCCCATATTCCACGTGGGTACTTCAAAGAACCACCTCTGGCTGCATATTCTTTGTTCGCACGACACGTGGGATTACCAAGTGGGTCCCCGGAGCAGGACAACCTCTTGCCACGTGGACTACCAGTAACCTAGAAATATGTATATCTTTAAAGGCAATCACTTTTGTTTGATATAGATTGAAAACAATTATTGAAACTCATAAAATATTATTTCATAATTTTTTTTATATATCTTTTTTTCTTATTTTTTATCTGTAATTTAAAAAAAAAATTAAATTTTATTTATTTATTATTTTAAAATTTTTAATGTAATTTAATTTTTTTCGATACAAGTTGACCAATTAAATTTAATTTATATATTAAAATATTTAATTTTATCTCAAATTTAAGTTTAATTAATATTTTTTAATTATAATAAAAATAACAAAAGTGACAGCTATTCATTTATCCTGTTTAATACTATCAAAATTTGGATGGAATGAAAATTGTATAAATATAAATATAAATCTCTCTTATGTTTTTTCACTAAGCATCACTTGAAGGATAAAAAATTTAAAATCCAGGGCGAATTATAGTGATTTCCAACACGAGAAATAAAAATTACATAAATAAATATTTTAGACTTTTACTTAAGAAATCATTAAAATGTTGAATATATATATATATATACACACATAGGTTTTTTTTATTATTAAACAATATATGATATGCTCGGGGAGCTAATGATGGTGGTGACCATATATAAATTAACCTTAATTAGCAATTGCATAATTGATGGTTAGATTGTAAATTGCTTATACTTTATAATATTTATGGGTTAAAAATAAAAATAATCTTCCACTATCGAAGGAAGCACATTGGACGGTTGAGAATTGACAAAAAATAAATAAATAAATAAATAGTGGGGTTCATATATTATATGAAATGAATAAATTCAAGTGGGTCCTACCAAAGGACTTGGCTTTATCAAAAAAAAAAATATCTCAATTAATAATCATACATTTCACTATCAAAGTAAAAAGAAAAGGCCCAAAGGCCATGGATAGCAAGAGGCTGCCTATACTTAACCTATGTCCTTCGCAATGCCAATCGTGCCCTATTAAAATGGGTCAGTGACCTTGTTTTTGAAGGTTTTTAGGACACCAATTGTGCCCTCGTTGCTAGCCATGCCCTTATTTGGGGTACTATTATTGATGGGGCCCCACCTAATTCCATAAGCTTGGAAATGGGACCCACTTTTTGTTTTCTTTGCAGTGAGCAGACTTGTGTTGGGCCCATTCCCACTTGTTGGGTACCTCCCCCCTGACCCAACTCTAGCTTAGACACAGTGGACCTACATTTGCAATTTGCAATCAATTACCTATACTATTGGCCCCATTTTTCGAGCATTAATACGGTATATAGTATTAATTATATGGATCAATACACATTATTTAATTAAAAAATATATATTTTTTTATTTATTTTTAATGGAATACTACGTATGGATATGCATAGTTAGTATCTACTCACCTAATTAATGCCTTCGTTTTCTGATTATTAACCTCTCTTATTAGTAAATAAATAAATAAATAAAATTAAGATAGAAATTTAAATCAAGCTTGAAATTGCTAGCTAACTTGACTCATTAACGGAATTAATTTTGCACACACTGATTAAATTATTTTATTTTTAATCTAAAATTTATAAAATAATTTTTTTAATGAAAAAATATTTAAATTTAAAAAAATGTTTCGAAAAAATCACTTTAACCGAATTTTGAAAGAAATCCTATCGAAAATTCTATTAGCTTGCCAAATTACCTATTTCATCTAAATATTTGACACATAAATCACCACATCAACGTACTATTTGTGATAGGTATCATATCAAGCGTCACATCACAATCAATAAAAAGATAATACGTGCGAAAATATTTTAAAAATAAAAAAATTCATAAAATTTTTATACGTGACATTCTCATTAGTCATGATGTGGCAACTAACATAATGCGGATCCCATGCGACAGGTTGATGTAGTAGCCAATAAAAATTTTTCAATAGGATGTCTTTCAAAATTCGATTAAAGTTAGCTTTTTAAATTATTTTTCTAAATTCATGTATTTTTTAATTAAAAAAATTTATTTTGTAATTTTTTAATTATAAGTAAAATAGCTTGATGACCTCATGTGAAATTAACCTCCTATTAATGTTGATTTTGCTAAGAAATTCGTGAACGATGGAAATTATCCTTTTGATTCTCTATAATTTGCCCGTTCCAAAAATTACTAGTATGAATTAAAAAATAGCCAAAATTTATAGCAATTTCTAATTTTTTTTTTAATGCAATGACCATTTCAATTGATAAAAAATATAGAAATTAAGATAATCAAACAACCATCATGTGATATCCAATGAGGCGATTGTCCAAATATTATATCAATTGGCGGCTCTAAAATATATTCTTCACACCATGTTTGAAATATATCTATATATGTAATTTATTTTTATTTTTGTTTTTTTGAAAAAAAAAAAATATCATCCAATAAGATGGGAACCAACCAATAATTTATATGGTATTTTACAAGAAAAAGCAATCAATGAAAATAAAGTAAATATTAAAGGGTAGCTAGCTCCCTAAACTTTGGATGCCCCACTAGCTGTGTCCTTGCATAACTCCAAAACATACCAACCCATAAAACTACCATTATCAGAGATATGGGTATGCCTCATCAACAAACCATTGAATCGTTTTATTTGGAGAGTTACTACAGTTATTTTTAAGCAAGCTAATTTGAAAATTAATATTATTTAGTAGAAGTAGGGATCAATGATATGATAGGTATATTTTTTTGTTACCGGTCCGTTATTTTAGTATAAATCCGATAACATTAAATGAAATTAACCCTTATATACCTATCAGATACTTACAAACAAAAATTAAAATATCAGGGTTGAAATGGAATTGAATTTAGTTGAGGATTAGGTGTGCAATTTGAATAAAAATAAAGGAAATTTAGTGTAGGATGAAAGAAAAAGACAAGATTAGATGTCACAAATTTTGGGGAGTAACAGAATCTGAGGTGCTACAAATACAATAGCTAACCACCATCCAAACATTTTAAGACAACAGAACAAAAAATTAAAACACATACATCTTCAACTAGTTTAATTACATGTGAACTCAATTAATATGGTTTACAGATGGAAATTATTTGTATATTTTTGTACTATCAGAATATATTTATTTATTTTCCTTCAAGTACCCCGTTGGTTTATGCTAATTTCATATTCATCCACTAATTTTGTCATCAATTCTTTATTGTACACCTAAAGTACAATCATTACCAGATATTTTGAATTGGTGAGAATTATTAAGAGAAAAAAAACTCTCAAATATATTCTTTTTGAGGCTTTGTCGGGCTATTTTTTTTTATTTTTCTTATGCCTATTTTTATTTATAGATTTTATATTTAATTTAACGAATAATTAATGTTTTACATAATAGCCTATTATTGCTCTATCTGATTTTAGATAATGAAAGTTATTAGGACAGCAAATCAAAAGGGATTTTTTTTTTTTTGAAACCTAGCAAAAACTTCATTAAGAATTCAAATCTTTGGCAAGGTAACCACCCGAAAAAGAAGGTGCTTCCTGCCAATAAGTAGGCCTAGCATATAAATGAACTGCCTTAATTAGAGAATGAACAACTCCATTTGCTGACCTCTTAACAAAGGAGACAGATATATCTCGTCCCCTATTACAAAGAGAAATACAATCGAAAATCAAAATAACAAACTCAGAAATGTAGTGACTATGAGATCTAAAAGCATCAAAAATCAAAAGGGATTTTTAATAAAACATTTAAATGTCTTCTAAATATTTACGATCCATAAAAATAATTTATTCAAATTCATTTGGTTTATAGCTCTGCAGCACAGCCAAAAGAGTGGAATAATGAGTGAGAATTTGAGTGGTGGCAGCTCAGATTATAGAATAATTTATGTCTTATTTTGGACAGAATCGTTACTTTCAGATTGGGCCATCCAATTTTCTTTATAAATGCCATCCCATTCATTAGGATTAAATATCTTCTTAATTAAGTGATAAAATCATATATAGTACTATATCCTGAAATTAATGGTTTTCTTTAATTAGATATATATATATATATATATAGTTCAAAGATTCCTGTATAGGAATTGTATATTCTACAACAATCTTGGCCATAATCTCTCTCAATCCTCAATCAATGATTAAAATCTAAAAGCAATTAAAATGGAATCTTGCCCTTCCACAACTGAAAGAGGGATTCAATTGGCTATATTAGTATTGCCGCATCACTCTCAATTACCCAATCTTTCTCTAAACAGCTTAGCTTCCATTGAAATTTCTTACATACACCATAAGTAATTAGCTCGGTTCTTGATATATTTTATTGTGATTTAAGTTATTTAGCTACATGAACCAATATTATTTCAATTTTCAAAACCGGCTATTGTTTCAATAGAAGCTTATATATAACAATATAAATTATTTTCTTCTTTAATTGATTAAAAGAAAGGAAATTAAAAGAAAAAAGGGTTGAGGTAATTTCTTATGTTAGGTACAATGTCAACCTCAAATTTTGTCAGCCCACACTAACGTTGTTATCAGGAAAAAAGATAAATAAATAAATAAAAAAGAAAAAAGCCTGCTTCAATTGGTTTCAGTTGCAAAATAAATCAGTGACGGTTAACAGAAAGCATAATAAACATTAATATTTGCATATGGTTTACCAAAAATATTTTTAATTTTTGTACATACTAAATGTAATTAATATATATGGATCGTTAGATGAAAAATAAAAATATATATATATATTTTTAATTCAGTAGCCCATATTTATTAATAAATAAATAGTACGGATTAAATACTAAATAAGATAAATATTTGGAATGGTGATTCCATTCCAACTATGGATGGAGGTAGGGTTTTAGATCAATCATAAATTGGCACTAAGCTTGAAAAAGAGAGAGAGAATTGATTTGTTTTGTATCTTTTGAGAGATGAGACATTAATTATTAATTCAAACCCTAATTATGCTCAACTATATATCATCATAACCTTCTTTAATTGGATAAGAGTTCATATCAAAGCTATCCCTTCCTCATGCATATGCATTAAGCTCCTTTTTTTTATTTAATTTTCATTTGCCTAAATCTAAATGTTTTTTTTTTCATTAATATCTCAGCTATATTAATTAATTTGGATAGTCAAAAAATAGATCTACACAATAAATTTCTCATTTTTATTATTTTTTTTTCTTAATATAAAGTAATAGCCAATTAAAATGATAATTTTTTTTTTATCTCAAAATAAAAATTGTTGATAACATCCACTCTTTAATATCTTCTCCATGTTTTGTCAATTTTTTAATAAGTAGAGAGCATTAATTAGTGCTACACTTAGTTTCAAAGGTTTGATATTCTGTCTCTTTCATTCATTTCTGTAGCCTTATTGACCATCATTATGCCTTCTTTGCCACTTATCTATCATGAATAATTATATATTCATCATTGATCTCCATTTCATACATTATGTTATTGTCACCTCTGCGTTTATCGTGGAAATTGTAATTAAAAAAAAAATATCATCTTCTTTATTTTATTACTCGAAAACTATACGTCCGAAATGAAAATCTCATGCATGATTTTAAATGAAAAAATAATTCTCTTTTTTATTCCGATTCTTTCAGTCAAATAGTTATTTCTCTTTATATTATTTTGAAAGTAACTATTTCAACCAGTTGAATTTTCAATATTTTCTTTTTTATTTTTCATCAAACGAATGGCATAAAACATATGAATTAATGTAATTCTAACTGTATATATAAGCTCATCGTACTTTTCTTTACATGTTAATTAGTTTATCCTTGGATTAGTTTATAATCACCTAGTTAATGATTTGAATACTCGAAGGATCCAATGTGTTAACAACAGAGACAGTACATGAAATCTTTATCAGTTCCAGATCTTCCATCATTGTGGGATTTGTAGTACTGACTGTCCTTTATGTTTATTTAGTCAATTGAAGTGGTTATAAGAGACATGCCCAATTATTTTTAGCTGAAGTTGGTACTAAAGAAAGAAGGTTAATTAGCAGATATGAATAATTATTACAAGTTTATTAAGGTTCTCACAGCCGGTATTAAGTCATTTTCAGGTTCGATTTTGCTAATTAAATCAAAATTTCAGCTGTAAAAACAAATAAAAAAGATAATGATATTTGTATATAGTTTTAAGTGCTTCTCCCACTTGACATCATGAGATGATACCTCTGAACATGAAAGCTTTATAATTCAATTATGGACCATTGTTTATCTTTGTTAGGTCTTGTTTGTTGTTAGAAGTGATTGATTTGTTTCGCATTTTATTATTTTTACATTATTATGCAAATAAAAGAAAATATTTCATTAAATTAGTAATATCGCAAACAAATTAACGTCAAATTCAAAACTTTTTAGACAAAGAATAGCTTCAGGTTCCATTAAAAGCAAAACATTGACAGAAATTCAAATTAGGGATGTAGGTAGGCCAAAGAGTGTGCTATTATTTGATTCCACTCAAAAAAAAAAAAAAAACGTAAATTTTGTGAGGAATAAGGACGTGTTTTCTTTCTCAATTATTTAAAATATATGTAGATATCGGATCTCGAATTAGCTCAAATCAAAGGTTATCTAATTACTCAGTAATAAAAGTAACAAAGGTTAAAAGTAATATTTTTCTTGACAAAATTATTTTTTAAAAATAAAAAATAGTAAAAAACAAAAATAAAAAAGAAAGTTTTAAGTGATAGTGCTCTGTCAAATTTGTTTTTTTAAAAAAAAATTCGGAGGCTCGTGCCTCGCATGCGAGCGCGGCTTGGGTACCCCACGCACGCTGATGTGCGTTCAGGCTGCCCGTCGCTGATTTCGGTCTCCAGATGCATTTTTAGCCTGATTTTGGCTCCACGGTGGGTGTCACAATATGACATTTTTTTGTTTATTTTTATCCTAAAATTATTTTAAATGGATAGATTTTACCTTTATATTTTAAATTTATCAAAATTGACATATTTTATCAATTAAATAGATGATATGTGTCATTATATGATTGGTTGTTGTATGAAATAACTGTAAAATTACCCTATTTTAAATAATTTAGAGAGTAAAGAACGACCCAAAAAATTTAGAAATAATTAAAGTTAGTCCATTTCAAAAAGTTCAATTCCAAAAAAAACACCATTATATCACATTTAATTTCTTTCATTTTGACATATTTACAGTTCCTCCTATCCTTGAATTCCAGGCTTTCAAACGGGCTCTTTGAATTTTGGACATAGAGACTAGCCCAAAATAGTTCCAAATTGGGCCATCATGGGCATTGGGCAGGTTTGAGGAGGAGGAAATTCTACATCTACCTTTCAAGCAAGGGTTTTACATTTTAATAAAAAAAAAAAAATTGTAAAATAACTAATCAAATCAGCAATTTCGAGTATAACTCTCCCTCTCTCTCTCTCTATATATATTTTCGAATAAAGGGTTAATTAGACTTTCCAACTTTTTAATAATGATGTAATCTAAAATTGAACTTTTGGATTTAATTAGATGAAATCTAAACTTTAATCCATTTACCTCAATATTATAGCGTCACTATTATTTTCTAAAAAATCTCTACCTATCATAATTTTTATTGTAATATTTTAGCTAACCATATATTATTTTTTGATGAAATTGTAAACCATATTTTTACAATTAAAAAAAAGAAAGAATGGAAAATATTATTAATCTAGGATAAATTGGCTACAAAAGTTAAAAGCTAAATACTGATTAGGTCTAACAACTTGATTATTGATATGATATTATTTTCTTGGCACACAAGCAATTAGGATTTAAGAACAACTATAAAGGGTAAATTTTGACCCAACTCATGAATCCAATCAATTTATGATTCAATCTATTTATAACTTAATTAATTCATTATGATTCGAGTCGGTCTCACCCACCTTACCCGTTTTGCCACCTATGTATGTGTATATATGTATATATAGAAAAATAATAACCAATGTGTGAAGAAGAAAATATGTGCATTAATTCAAATGAAAAGAAAAATTTACATGTAAAAGATTAACCCTCCGAACCTGATGAAAAGAATGAACAAGAGGTGATCGACCCATAAAATTAAGAAGCTTATATACAAAAGAACAAATGAATTACTTAAAACTAATTTAATTAACCTCAGGAATACTTTGCAGGTTTGGCTTCCATGACCTATGATGAGAATAATGGTGATTATGAGCAGAATCAAAAAAAGAAGCCATAACTTCCTCCACTGTTAAACCTTGCATTTCAATTCTCGCCATTAACTCTTCAAGCTCTTTCTTCGTAATCTTTATTTTCACTTCTCTAACTGAATTATTATTATTATTATTATCAAAAGAACTAAATACTCCATTAATCTCTTCTTCTTCACCAAGCAGCCTCTGTCTTAACCCGTCATTTTTTTTCTCTTGTTTCACCGACCCCCAGTCTTCGCCGCCCCAAACCGACGTAGACGACGGGGATCCACCGATACAGCAGTTTCCCATATATATATATATATATATATTTAATTTGTAAATGCAGAGATTTGGACGACTGAGAGGGCTTGCTATATATAAGTGAAAAGGTTGGATAGGATAGGATAACGATATTATTTATTATACAGAGAGAGCTGTTAGAAAGTCTTAGGTGGCAACATAGGATGGTGTTGTTGACCAAAAGTTTGTGCCAGGTCATAGCCAGCGCCGTGTTGGACCTAGTTATATGTTGATTATGTCAGAATTTGGCTTCGCCAGCTTAAGCCGGATCCTTTTTTCATTAGCTACTCAGTAATGCAAATAATTTTGAATAATTCTTAGATTGAAATATAACTTAAAATTTAGTTATGCATGATTTTTTAATTATAACATTTTTTTTATATATAATAACTAATTACTGGATCAATAAAAAAGATATTATTTAATTTAATTGCTGGTATAAATAAGTAAATAAAGGATCCATGCATTGAAATTTCAAGTGTGAATTGTATTAGAAGATGGCATCGTGTGGATTAGGTAAATTAGTGTGAAAGGTAATTTACAATTGGAATCTTTGACGTCCATTATTAATTTCATCATTGACACGAATCCTTCTTCAAAACCCTTCACAAAAACAGTGAGGATTATATATATATATATATATATATATAAAACTTTTAATTAGTTTTTTTTTAATTTTAATTGACAGATTTAATTAAATAGAATCAACATACATAGCTAACATAATTAAATTTGTGCTGGTTAAAATGTCACATTTCACATAATTGATATTATTAGAAATTTAAAGTTTCAGTCATCAATTAATTTTTGTTTACAAATACGTACTAAATTAATTGTCAAAAATATTAAATGGCATTATAATGAATTATATATTGAATATTCAAAGGAAGCAGATCCAAGATATTTTTTCCGGTGGTTGAATTTATTCTGCCCATACGTAACAAAAGTTTGTACTCACAAGTTACTACCCAAATATGACATTCTATCTACTTTAATTTGTCTTTTAAATTTTGAAATTACTTTAATTTTTCTAATTACAACTTAGTAATTTTTATTTCCTTATAATTATATTATTGAAAAGAAATCAATAAAATATTAGAGACGACTCGGAACTAAATTTGCCTGTATTATAAGAGATGAATAATGTCTAATTAGAGTTATGAATGTCATTAAGAATCAAATTCGAAATGTTTTGCATTTTTAATTGTTTGCCATCGCAGATCTATTATTGATAGCTAAATTTGGCTACTATATTGCTTTGAAAAGTTTTTAATTAGATCTAGTGAATTAATTGTTCGGAATCAATGAATCGAGATAATTTTTTTTATATGCATTAATTATATTCTAAATATATTATATATGTAAATTAAGAAAAATTGAATAATCAACGGTTATTAGTCCAAATGGTAGCTCGAATTTTCTTAAACGGTATCTCAAATTCGACTCTTACATCATTAAAAATGTAGTCTCTAATTATGATAATTCGGTAGTATTTTAAATTAATTGATTCTATAAATTTAAAAAAATTAGATCAAATACCGAAATTCATAGATTGGTACTCCCATAATTACATTTTTTTTTTTAACAAAGAAGTATTGTATTAAAAGAATAAAGGGTTACAATTGATAAAACTAAATTAAGCTGTACTATTTAGATTAAAATGAATTGATAGCAACTTATAATTAATTAACTGATGTGTATTAGTTTCACGTTTAATAGAAGAAATAGTAGCAGATAAAGAAGATGATAAAAATAAAATATCTCATAACAATGTACGTGAAAAATACTTGAGGTAGGACTTGTTGGTGGATGGATTGTAGGGATTCCCATACTTACGTTGAAGAGAAGTTTCTGAAATAAGTCAATTTGATTAATTTAGTAAAGCACGGAAAAGTACGTATGCATGTGTGAAATTATTGTTGCATTGCAGCCATGTGATTCTAGAAGATGAAGGTCAAATTCGACAATTAATAATTATTAATGAGATTTTTTTAATTGAAACCCTAATGAAGAGGCAGCTTGTCACCGTTTCCTTCTTCTTTCGTAATCCATGCCAACTTTCCCACCTCCAAATATCTAAAATATATAATTATTATTATTTTCTTTTTTTTGAACTTTTTCTTTAATGTTTTAAAAAAGATTGCTGTCTTGTGGATTGATGTCAATTGCTGTTGCGTTACGATAATATTTGGCTGACAAATCTTTTATTATTCTTTCTTAGGTTTTTTCACAGAGAAGCAATTATAATTAAGTTTTTCGAAAGAATTAATAATAGATCTTTAGTTATGCAAGTCAAAGAAAAATAAAATAAAATATTCAGATGATACTCATAATAATTTCATAACTCAAATGTACGTTGTTACTAATTGGATTCGTATCAAATTTACAAAGATCGATTAAAATTCTTCAATAAAAGTTTGTAATGCATATGCACTCACTTATTATACACCAAATTCTTTATTGCACAATACATATAACATTTCTAACAGTTAAAATCCTTTAATATTCGGTGCATGTGAGTTGGTAAAAAACTTTCCTGATTTAAACGAGATCGTTAAGTCGATTCTCATATATGCAGCCATTTAAAATCTAAAACCAGAGTTTTGCTTCCTGTAAAAGATTTTTTCAGCTTAAATGAGAATTAATCTGGATGTAGTATAGACTTAAATGTGACTGCTATAAAGTTGAGGTACATTCAGAATACTGGATGGTGGGAAAAAAAAATTGATTCTTTCCATTTAGCAATCATGTGTTATAAACTGCCCTCATTCCTTGATAAACTCCATTTACATAGTTCATACTTAAAAATTATATCTATTGGAGAGTCATTATTAACGGATAACCAGAGGCGTAGCTGCCCCTAGTCGAGTGAGGTCAATTGATCCCACTCAACTAAAAAAATTTTAAAAAAAATCTTTTAATTTTAACTTTTTTTATAAAATTGACCCAACAAAAAAATTAAAAAATACCCTTATAATCTTAATTTTTTTGAAAATGACCCCATTAAAATATTAAAATAATATATTTTTATTTTTTTGATCACACTGTACTAATTTTCTGGTTACGCCCCTACGGATAACCGTTACTAATTAATGACATACATCATTATTGATTGTCTAATTTACTCTATGCAGCAGATTTAAAACACTATATAAAACCCCTCAAGTCTTCCAAATATGTAACGCTTTCCTTTCTCATTTTCATGCAAATTACTCATTTTATAATTAAAATCCCTCATGCTGGGATTTAAGAGGTTCTATGCATTCAGCTATATAGTCTATCATTTTGGGAAAAATTTTCCATCCCTATTATTGTAAAATATTTGCCTAATGACAGAAAAAATAAACTTACATCATCTCGTGTTTAAATTATTTTACACAGTATGCTTTAAAAAAGATTATTTTACGTTGCAAGAAAAATAATAATAATAAAAATTATTTTTATAGTGTACACATGCAATAGTAAACATATGTATGCATCCTTTGATCGATATAAAATATATATATATTTTATTTTATCGAAAGATGAGTATGCTTGCATATCATAACACTCATATAAAAAAATGCTGCATTTATTTTTCCAGATAAATTTAAAGTCTGAATTATTATAGTTTAAGTGGGCCTATTTGATGTTTAAATATAGCCCATTTAGGTCCATAAATTGAGAAGAATTGGGCTGAAAATTGCAAAAATAGCAAGTGTCCTTAAAGTCAGGAAAAAGAGCAAAAACAAACTGAAAACTGCCAATTCTTAAATGCCAATGAAACATCCATCAGAAATATTTAATAATCTTACAAACCAACCACCCAATTTCTTCATCCCCCCCCCCCCGCCCCCACAACCAAAAAAAAAAACAATTTCTTATCTGTGAAAAATTTATTGTTTTTACAATTTTCATATATTTATTCGCATAAATATGTAATTTTTAATATGTTAATTATACAATTAACTATAATTTTTTTTTTTAATGTTTAATGTTATATAAGCTATTGGTTTGATTTATTAGTTAAAGAATTTTTGTGGCGATTTTGTAATAATAAAGACTTTGTGAACCACGCATGAGAGAAAAAAACAGCCCACTTCTCACGTGCCATGCGTGCTATGTGAACATTGTGACAGAGAAGTGGAGAAAAAGGCCATTGATGGCATTAATGGCACTAGTGCTATTATATCTCACTCTTAATGTCTTTGTGGGTCCCATCTCCATCTCCGTCTCCCTCTCCCCCCTCTCTCTCTTTCTCTCTGCCCCTCTTTCTCTCTCTAAATGGTACAGCTGTTCCTGATTCTGCTCTCAGTCCCACACAATTAACAAGCTCTCAACTTTCATCCATGGCTTGATTTTTCGCCTCTTTATTTGTTTTCTCACTTACCCACTAACCATACTCTGAATTCAAGCCAAAAGTTTGATTTTTTTTCCTCTATTTAGTTTGTATTGTATTATTGTTAAAGTTAAACTTCTTTTTTTTTTCTTCTGTTTATTTGGGAGTCACAAAGTTTGAGGCATGAATGAAGGGTTCTCTCTCAAATTCAGTTCCAGTATGATTCTTCTAGAGATGTTTTTGCTGCTATTAAGTGAGTATTCAGCTCTTATATTCGGTTTTCTCTACTGGGTTTTGGTTATTTAGAAATGAAATTTCAGTTCTTTCAGTTGGGTGATTTTGTCAAATTGCTGTGTTCTGCAGTGAGTGTAACTGTGTCTTAGGTATTCTTTGGTTCCTTATGATGGCTTTCTGTAAATTGGTTTTCTTGAATTTCGCTATTATTGATTTTGCCTTAAAACTCCAGATGTACTTGTCAAGGGTTAGATAAATTTTATTTTCATTCCAATGTTACATTGGCTTGACTTGTTTTGCGTTCACATATTAAACATTGGCTTAACTTGTTTTGCGTTCACATATTAACTTGCTGTTGTTGTTAGTATATTCAGCTTTTACTTTGATCATTGAATAATTTGATGCTCTTCTTGTTTTGTCTGTTAAGTTTTCATTCTCGTAGTTTTCAAATTAGCCTGAAAGGTTTAGCTGAAGTTTGGTGTATTTGATATGACTAATTATTATAAACTAAAATTTTGGTGTGAGATTTGTGTTAATGCCTTGCTATTTTACACATTAGGAACTCTGTTGGATTTATTCTAGCTGGAAAATGGACTTTAGTAACAATGTAGCATTTCTATTCGCATTTTTAGTTTGAGCAAAAGCACCATGTGTGAGTCTTGTCACTCTGAGCCTCTGTTCATGCCAGAGATTTCGTTTTTAGTCAAGTTAGTTATAGAAAAAAACTTAGCTAATTTTTCGCTGAATGTTTATTGCTAATAACCTCATCCAAGGATGTTCCTTTGAATTGTGACTTAGATTCCAATCGCACTCTGTTCAGGCCAGAGATTTCGTTTTTAGTCAAGTTAGTTATAGAAAAAAACTTAGCTAATTTTTTGCTGAATGCTTATTGCTAATAACCTCATCCAAGGATGTTCCTTTGAATTGTGACTTAGATTCCAATCGCACTCTGTTCACGCCAGAGATTTCGTTTCGCTGAATGCTTATTGCTAATAACCTCATCCAAGGATGTTCCTTTGAATTGTGACTTAGATTCCAATCGCACTCTGTTCAGGCCAGAGATTTCGTTTTTAGTCAAGTTAGTTATAGAAAAAAACTTAGCTAATTTTTTGCTGAATGCTTATTGCTAATAACCTCATCCAAGGATGTTCCTTTGAATTGTGACTTAGATTCCAATCGCACTCTGTTCACGCCAGAGATTTCGTTTTTAGTCAAGTTAATTATAGAAAAAAACTTAGCTAATTTTTCGCTGAATGCTTATTGCTAATAACCTCATCCAAGGATGTTCCTTTGAATTGTGACTTAGATTCCAATCGCACTCTGTTCAGGCCAGAGATTTCGTTTTTAGTCAAGTTAGTTATAGAAAAAAACTTAGCTAATTTTTCGCTGAATGTTTATTGCTAATAACCTTATCCAAGGATGTTCCTTTGAATTGTGACTTAGATTCCAATCGCACTCTGTTCAGGCCAGACATTTCGTTTTTAGTCAAGTTAGTTATAGAAAAAAACTTAGCTAATTTTTCGCTGAATGTTTATTGCTAATAACCTCATCCAAGGATGTTCCTTTGAATTGTGACTTAGATTCCAATCGCACTCTGTTCAGGCCAGACATTTCGTTTTTAGTCAAGTTAGTTATAGAAAAAAACTTAGCTAATTTTTCGCTGAATGTTTATTGCTAATAACCTCATCCAAGGATGTTAGGATGTTCCTTTGAATTGTGACTTAGATTCCAATCGCACTCTGTTCAGGCCAGACATTTCGTTTTTAGTCAAGTTAGTTATAGAAAAAAACTTAGCTAATTTTTCGCTGAATGTTTATTGCTAATAACCTCATCCAAGGATGTTCCTTTGAATTGTGACTTAGATTCCAATCGCACACTGTTCAGGCCAGACATTTCGTTTTTAGTCAAGTTAGTTATAGAAAAAAACTTAGCTAATTTTTCGCTGAATGTTTATTGCTAATAACCTCATGTTCCTTTGAATTGTGACTTAGATTCCAATCACACTCTGTTCAGGCCAGACATTTCGTTTTTAGTCAAGTTAGTTATAGAAAAAAACTTAGCTAATTTTTCGCTGAATGTTTATTGCTAATAACTAGGGGTGTGCAAAACCGAACCGGAACCGAAAACCGAACCGAACCGAATAGATTTTGGTCTGTTTGGTTCGGTTTGTTCGGTTTTCGGTTCATTCGGTTCTAAACCGAAATTAAATTTCGGTTCATTCGGTTCGGTTCGGTTCTCAAAATTACAAAACCGAAGAAACCGAACCGACCGAACTATATATATATATATATATATATAAAAACCAAAAATACAGTAACACAATATCTCTGAAACAAAATCAAACCACCAAATATAAATCTCAAACAAAATCAAACTTACGATTACTGTTCCGGAAATAACAAAAATCACTGAACAATTGTTGAGTTAGAAGTTGTAACAAAAAAAATGAGAAAATAATTGCCTGTTGTGTACAATAATATAGTTCAGCATAAGAAAATTATAGCCATATGCATCTAAGAATTCTAAAAACTGCTAATCCGATGGAACTAATTCTCAAGAAAATCCGAGTAATAGTGGTAAGGAAAGAAGCACAATTAATTCTAAATATAGAGATGAATGTGAAGAATAACAAGAAACAAAATAAGAAGCAAACCGTAGATAACCAAGTGAACAAAAATGGAGGCAATACTTGTCTTCATGTTCATGAAATCAATAGGCCTTTCCCTTCCTGCCATTTGAAACACTAATCCTGGTTATAGAAATGCAAAGCACCAGGATAAAGAAAAAGCCACCATTTAGACTACGAAATCAAAGGGAAAGACCGGCGGGTAGCAGATCTGCCGAGAGGGGAGAGAGAGAGGGAGAACGGGACGGCGGCAGGGCCTGGGGCAGCACGGCGAGCTCCGATCGGCAGAGGAGACGAAGAACCAGAGGAGACGAAGAAGCAGAGGAAAAAGAAAGAGAGAGAGAGAGAGAGAGAGAGAGAGAGAGAGGGAGAGGGAGAGGGAGGGAGAGGGAGAAAGGGGCTGCCGGCGGGGGAGGGGGCGACGAGGCGATCTTCGATCGGCAGGGGAGACGATGAACAAGAAAGAGAGAGAGAGAGAGAGAGAGAGAGAATGAGAGAGAAAGTATTGTGCAGATGTGTTTTAAGGTGGTTTGGTCAAGGAACCGATTGAACCGAACCGAATCGACCGAAATTAATTCGGTTTATTCGGTTTCGGTCCTAAAATTTTCGGTCCGCGGTTCGGTTCTAGAATTTTTGATAGTTCGGTTTTCGGTCCGTTCGGTTCGGTCCAAAACCGAACCGAACCGACCATTTGCACACCCCTACTAATAACCTCATGTTCCTTTGAATTGTGACTTAGATTCCAATCGCACTCTGTTCAGGCCAGAGATTTCGTTTTTAGTCAAGTTAGTTATAGAAAAAAACTTAGCTAATTTTTCGCTGAATGTTTATTGCTAATAAACTCATGTTCCTTTGAATTGTGACTTAGATTCCAATCGGACTCTGTTCAGGCCAGAGATTTCATTTTTAGTCAAGTTAGTTATAGAAAAAAACTTAGCTAATTTTTCGCTGAATGTTTATTGCTAATAACCTCATGTTCCTTTGAATTGTGACTTAGATTCCAATCGCACTCTGTTCAGGCCAGAGATTTCATTTTTAGTCAAGTTAGTTATAGAAAAAAACTTAGCTAATTTTTCGCTGAATGCTTATTGCTAATAACCTCATCCAAGGATGTTCCTTTGAATTGTGACTTAGATTCCAATTGCTCTTTTTTTTTTTTTTTTTTTAGTGTTGAAAGAATATTACCTTGAAAATAAGGTGATGAAACATAATTTTGTACATTTTTCATCTTTTGGTCAGTAGTATTACGATTGAGCTTATCAATGGCATTCCAATCTTCATTACACAAAATTTCTCAGTTTATTTTCTCATCCGTCACACTAAACATAGTTTTTTGCATCTCTTAGCCTGGACTCTTGATTGCGTTTGACCTCTGAAACTTTGGCTTTGCAATACGTGTGGAAATTTAGCATTTTGGTATTTTGATCCATGGTATTATGATTTTCAAGGTGAGGATCACAGTGACCCGATTTTCTGCTGTAGGTCTGAATAGCTGCTATGCATTGATTGACAGAAAATTGGATGATTTTCTTCCTGAAATCTCTCCAAATGCAGCTCCTCAGCCTTTTCTACCTATTCTTGCACCTTCTCCTTTGCAACCTTTCACAAACAATTCTATACCAAAATTATCAGGTTTGCTTTCTGTACCTTAGTTCCATTTGATTGTCAAAGCCATTCCAATGGAATTGCTCCCTTACAATTTAAATTTGTCCTAACCTCTTTCTTTTTAGGACTCTGTATATTGAACTTTACTGCTGCTGAAAGTTTGATGAGCATGACATCAATTGATTGCTGGGGAGTTTTTGCACCATTGCTGGCTAATGTTATATGTTGTCCACAGTTACATGCCACCCTAGCAATTCTTATAGGCCAATCCAGCAAAGAGACTGATGCGCTTGCTTTAAATGGGACTGTTTCAAAGAATTGTCTTTCAGATATTGAGCAGATATTGGTGGGTCAGGGCGCTGCATATAATGTTAAGAGCATATGCTCAGTCCATCCATCAAATCTCACTGAAGGATCTTGCCCAGTAATAGATGTAAATGAGTTCGAGAGCACTGTGGATACCTCTAAGCTTCTTGCTGACTGCAAGAAGATAGATCCTGTTAAAGAATGCTGTGATCAAGTATGTCAAAATGCCATATCAGAAGCTGCTACAAGAATTGCACTTAAAGCTTCTGAAGTCTTGAGCTTGGATACTGCCAATGGTTTACCTGAGCATTCAACAAGGGTTAATGACTGTAAAAATATCGTCCTTCGGTGGTTGGCAAGCAAACTTGATCCTTTGCATGCAAAGGAGGTTCTCAGAGGGTTATCTAATTGCAAGGTGAACAAAGGTGAGTTTATAATAAATGGCTATAGAACAAAAAGTTCATTTGTTCTGGTCAGAAATCAGAATGATGATCTGGCATTGTTCACTTCATGAGAGTTTTTACCTTAGCACTTGCCCATTTTCAGATCATTATTGTGCAGTTAGAGAAGTTCACTATACCAAAAGCACTTATGGATCTTTTCCCATGCACATGAACATCAAACAATATCCATGTGTATGCTGAATGCTTCTGTCTTATCTTTTTTATCTTTGGTTTTGCAACTAATTGCATGATGTAAGAGAATGAGAAAGGTTTTGTATAACTTGGGCCAAATTACTATAAAATCTTGGGCTAACAATTCTGGTTCAAATGCTTTGGCTCAAAAGGTACGTAGGCTGTTTGGGTTAAAACTGTTCAATTGGTATTAGAGCCACCCTGGATCAGGATTGTGCAGAGCAAGTGAGTCTAGTGAAAAGGCTACTTTGGCGCTAGGGTAGCACAATATCTAATTTGGAATAAGATCAACTGTGACAACGGTGTTGTGGGCTTGTTGGCTATATGTGAACCTAGGCCTAATTGCAATATCTCGGGTCTAAGTTGGGTCAACCAGTTGAGTCAAGTGGTTTGGGTTCAAAACTTAACTAGGTTGCTTTGGCTTGCATAACACATTGCATATATGAAAAAATACCCATCAGGGAGCAATGTAATATCCTCATAGGAATGGCTCAATATTGTAATGCATATGCAGGAATTGATTGTATTGATAGATATTATAATTCTGAATTCATAGGTTCTAGAGCTGGTCTAGAGAATACCTCCTTTTCATGGTTCCTCTGCCATTTTGCATGTTTGTATTCTTTTCTGTCTCGAGTAATGCCAAGAATACTAGTGACTTGAGTTATACTAGTCACTTGAGTTACCCTCGTTGTTCACTTACTTTTTATTTATTTATTGATTGATTGGTTGATTTTTCCTTCTGCTTTCTGCTTCAGTTTGCCCTCTGGTTTTCCCTGACATGAGCCATGTTGCGAAAGGCTGTAGGAATGGGTTAAGTAACACTGCAGGTTGCTGTAGTGCCATGGATAGCTATGTGTCTCACTTGCAGAAGCAGAGCCTCATTACCAACTTGCAGGCTTTGGACTGTGCTACAACTCTTGGAATGAAGTTACAGAAATCAAATATCACAAGAGATGTTTACAGCCTTTGTCACATAAGCCTGAAGGATTTCTCACTCCAAGGTCAGACTTCTCACTAGATTAACTAGTTCTTTTCCTTTTCTTTGGCTTCTTTGGGTTACTTTAAAGCAGGTACTAATGTGAGATCTTTGTCTATTTGCCATTTTTATATGTTACTGCCAATCAACAATTTATGCACACCAGTTGCGAAGCAAGGTATGAATAATTTTTTTTTATACAACCATCTACAAATTTTGGATGCTGTTTATATCTATATTTATATCTATATCTATATATATATTGTCATTTTGTGGAATTATAGTTAGTTATGTACATCATTCTTCTTTTTCTTGGAAGAGTTTGGATGCCTTCTACCGAGCTTGCCTTCTGATGCAACACTGGACAAGTCTTCAGGGATCAGCTTCATATGCGATCTGAATGATAATATTCCTGCTCCATGGCCATCCTCATCCCAGTTACCAGCATCATCTTGCAATAAAAGTATTTCTTGCTTACAATAGTTCTTTGTTTCCCTAAACAATTCATTTCAAGTTTTTGTTCTCCTTTCTTCTCCCTTTATTTTTTTTTATTCCAACCTTGCTTGTTTGATTTACAGCTGTAAAGATTCCAGCACTCCCTGCGGCTGCATCTGCTCAATGTGGTAAGAATGTCTTTCCTAACTTGTATTTCTCTCTTTGCTTTTGATTAGAAACTTGTCTGTGCAGAGTGACATTGGTTAATATGTAAACAATGGATTTGAAATCTGTTTTAATCTTGCTTCAGTACCTCCGAGCCTTAAGACCCGCAGGGCTCTTTTCCTCTCCAGCTCCCTATAAATTTATGAAAGTAAGAAGCTAACCATCTCTAATAACGTAGAAACCCCCACTTTAAAACAAAATCTCCCCTTCTAAAGGTGCAACTAGGCTCTTGGAACTTTTTCATAATGATCAGTTTGCCTCAAATTCAAGTTTAGGCAAATTTAGCATGCGACTTTAAATTTACAGTCATTTTGCACCATTTTCTTCTTTAAAAGCAATGTTTTCATCCTTCTTTTGCTCTTTTAACCAAAATTCTCCACTTAAAAACCCTTTCTTGCTCTATCAACCTGTGCTCATAATCATTGTAAAACCTAGTACCTGGAGAATAGGGCACTCAGTCCACAACTTAGATATGCCTCAAATGTTTATGTTGACGTAGTACCTTGTTAAAGATAGCCTCAAAACCTTCAAATTTATGTTTTAACTTCATGATTCCCTATTATTGACTCAAATTTCACGTATTACAGGCTTGTACAATGAAAATGTGGCATCTTACGTGCTATTTGCCGTCTCAGCTGTTATTGCAGCACTGTTATAAATTCGTACTTTCTTATTTGAGGTAATCTTGCTTCTTGCTTCTTTTCTACATTGAGAAGGGTCTCGATACGCAATGCGATTTCATTAGCTGTAGAATGAAGTTAATCTGATTGAGCTTGTATGGAAAGAAAAGATAATTCGCATGTCTGACCCCATGTTCGTCATCCAAGTCTACCTGAAAGAGTCCACTCTCAGACCTGAGATGATGAATCCAAGGTTCTCTGTGATTGTATTAATTCATGATTCTTGCATGCTTGTGTAATAAAATTTTTGTAAAGTAATACTAGAAAATCATATATGGTGTTTGTAGAGAATTCAAAATATAGTATTTTATTTCGGCAATTCTACTGTACCAATATATTTGGAATGAAGATGGTAACAGAGTATGAGAAATGATGAAGAATGTTCATATATTCAATTGATTTACAGGAGCCAATATATACAGGAAAGAGCAAAACTGTCTAGCGATATTACTGGTCTAGATACAATAAAATACAGATATTAATTTGAAATATTTTGAATTGGTAAACACCTAGAATCAAGGAGGATAATCTGTTATCAGATGGATTCCATTTTTACTGTTCATGACTGATAATGCAGATACAATCATATTTTGACTATTAAGTTATTGGGATAAGATATAAATTTCCCTATAAATATCATCGTTTCACATATTATTCCCTGAGCTAGTTGAGTATTAGATTATCCTCTTGAAAATGCCATATAAGGAGGGTCTCATAAAGAGTGCAAAAATTATACGCACGTGGAGCGTGAATAATGACATAATAATATGATATTTTTAATAAATTTGAGAATATTTATTATAGTTTTTAATATTACAAAAGTAATATTTACATTTATAATGAGTTAAGGAGGATGACGGTGATATTATATTAGAAGGCTCGTATTTGAGAGCTTAGATCGGGTGTATCATATATACTACACTATTTTGTCTTGGTTAATTAAAAATCGGTCTCAAATGGAGCAATTACCTTCTCAATCTTCATGGATTTTATTGTTATTTTATAATAATGTCCCTTCAATTCTTTTTATTTTACAATTTGTCCTCCCTAATCTTTTGATATTTTCTTCATATTTAAACTTGGGGCGCCTGATTTTTTTTTTTTATTTTTTCCGCCCTGCGTCCGCCCCATTCCCTATGGTTGGATACTTGGATTGGATTAGTCCATGACGATGCAATATGTGGTCATTTTTTTTATATAGATTAGGTACATTTATTCATTTACGAACACGGTTTAATTTTCTATATTATATTCATTTATTAATTTATAAACTGAATTTCATTATTTTTTTAATGGACATGGTTGTATCTCTAATCTAAAACTTTTAATAAAAAATTTCGTTGCACATAACTTGAATTTGTAGTAACTGATAATACTCATTATTGTAAGGCATAAACTAAGATTTACGTCAGAGTCCGAAATCATGAAGCCCAAACATATTATGTAAGATTCTCAAATAAGTCAACACGTTGCCAGAGGGGTACGTCCGATCAGACTGGCATGACACGTTCTCTGTCAGTCTATTGACATACGCTACCGCCATATCCTTCTGATTATTTTCTGTTGCATCGTCGGTTATCTATTTTGATACCAGGATAGACTACTCAAGTTGACTTCTGCACTCATATAGATGCTTAGACACTCAACTAAGATACTCTCTCTCTTTACTTCCCAAAAAAGGCTATTTTCTGACTTATACATTGGAGTGATAATTCCCTGCACACCAGAAGTTAATCTTTATCTGTCTTGCAGATCAGCCATTGTCCACAGACGATTGGCTCCATATAGCATTAGCCAATCGCCCATTTTGTACTCAACCATCCCATTCTTCATCAGTTGTGCTCTAGTCCGGCTGGTCGTTACAATTCAATCGCCCTTCAACTTGGTATAAGTTTTGACATTTCGAAACTTATCACTCATGTTATATGTTTTCATAAATACCTCTTTTAGTTTATTTTATTGAACTTAAAGTCTCTAAAATAAAAGTAATCTACGATGAATTTTAGAAGCTGGAAAAAAGCAATTGTCATAAAATTGCGCAATTAATCATGCAATTCAAACAAAAAAAAAAAATCTCTTTCTCCATACATCATTGTTGTAATTTTTCATTTGTTTTTTTCGCAATTTAAAACAAACACGACAAAGTTCAGTATTTTGATAATGCCACAACCACTTTAGAGCTATAATGGACAGGACATGAAGAAGATGCAATTATTAATCAATGGGAACAATGGCAACTGCCTTAAATTTCACCGTGTCACTCTATTTAGGATAAAATTATAATAGTGGAAAATATTTAAACCGGAACAAATACGATATTGCAAAAAATGTCACATTGACAAAAAAAAAATGAAATAAGACAGTTGAAAATTTACGTGATAAATTAATGTATTGCTTTCAAAATGACTTATAAGTGACGTGGATTTCATATTTAATATTCTAAAACAAAAATGTTTACGTGCCAAGTTGAAGTGTCATTTTCAAGATGATTTATCAATAATGTGGTTGACTAGAAAAGAAAAATGTTTACATGGCAAATTAATGTGTCACCTTTAAAATGATTTATCGGATATGTGACAAGATACATGTAAAATTTTTAGAAGAAAATTTTTTATGTGGAGTGGCCACGTGAATTTCTAGTGGCCTTGTCCAATCTTTTAGACCAAAGTGATATTTCTTGCAATATTATTTGATATCAAGTATTTTTTTTATGACATTATGTTAGTTTTATTCTAAATTCAGAGATTTCAAATGAAATTAATCCAAATTTTATGTTTCACTTGCATATAACAAATAACAGTATAAAATACTGATAATCTGATTATATTCCATTATCATACAAGCAGGCTAGCAGATAGCTTCCAAACGGAGAATCCAAATTTTGAAAATTCATAAGATAGCTAATTCATATAACACGATTTAATTTCAAGATTAGATTCATTTCTGCACGGAATACTAATCTTTTTAACAGAATAAAAAAGATAGATAAATAGAGAATATTTCCAAATACCAAGTGATACAGCAACCGTCTTCCTGGCGAGAATAGTATCGCACGAATTCAAAAGTAAATCTGTAAATCACAATTAGAACTAATGCATGTGAGACTTATTATTCTGAAAATATAATTTATTATATTTCAGTTGATACAGCAACTACGATTGTGGGCTTGAATATTTTAACCAAGACCCAAAATTCGACAAATTTCCTACCACTTTAAAGCTATACTATTATTTTATTGGCTGTCTACATAAATTGCATTACTATGACTTGGCTTGATATTATAAGCTAAGTTCTGTTCAGAAAACTTAATTTCTGTTCTATATATATATATATATATATATATATATGTACATACATTTAGACCAAGGAGAAAAAGAAGCAGCAGCAAAAAGATGGCATCTCAGCCGTTGATGGAAAGTTTCAAGTCAAGCCATGGAGTGAGCGGAGAGCTTGAAGAGATACTAACTGATACACAAACGCCGGCGATGAAGAGGCTGAGATCCGCCACATGGGTTGAACTGAAATTACTCTACAAACTGGCAGCTCCGGCAGTGCTCGTATACTTGTTGAATAATGTAGTCTCAATGTCAACACAGATTTTCTGTGGTCACCTTGGAAATCTTGAACTTGCTGCTGCTAGTCTTGGAAATACTGGTATCCAAGTTTTTGCCTATGGCCTTTTGGTACTTCAACTCTCTCTTTCCGTTAAAATAAATACTATAGAATACAGATGTTCTGTTCAGAACAAAACATACGTTTTCCGTCTGAACAGAACTGTTGTTTTCAATCTGGATAAAAAAGTTGTTTATATTTTTTGTCTGAACAGAACAACTGTATTATATATTTCTCCCACTATACAATCTTTTTAATTATGTTTTATGCAGCTTGGGATGGGAAGTGCAGTGGAAACTTTATGTGGGCAAGCATATGGAGCACAGAAATATGAAATGTTAGGCGTATATCTTCAAAGATCAACACTTCTACTAATGGCAACAAGCATTCCTTTAACAATAATTTACATATTGTCTAAACCAGTCTTGATCTTACTAGGCGAACCGGACAACATAGCATCAGCAGCTGCAACTTTTGTGTATGGCCTAATCCCTCAAATCTTCGCCTATGCTGCGAATTTTCCAATCCAAAAATTCTTCCAAGCACAAAGCATAATGGCCCCAAGTGCATATGTAGCACTAGTGACACTAGTGTTTCACTTGTTGCTCACGTGGGTAGCAGTTTTTAAGTGGAATTGGGGGCTTCTGGGTGCGGCTCTGATCCTGAGTTTTAGCTGGTGGATGATTGTTTTCGGCCAGTTTGGTTATATTCTGACAAGTAAGAGGTGTAAAGTGACATGGAGAGGTTTTAGCTTGCAGGCTTTTTTTGGTCTTTGGGGTTTCTTTAAATTGTCTGCTGCTTCTGCTGTTATGCTTTGCTTGGAGACTTGGTACTTTCAGATTCTTGTTTTGATTGCCGGGTTGCTGCCTAATGCAGAGATTGCTCTGGATTCCCTCTCTGTTTGGTAATTAATTTACAATTGGTGATTTTTACTCCTGCACTCTGCACTATTATAAATTGATCGATTTTGCTCCTTGACCTTTTTTATCATTTTTTTTTGAATTATTTAAAATAAGGTGATTTTATACTTGTCATAATAAATAATGTATTATCTATTTCAAAAATAAAATATCTCTATTTAAAATAGTGCAGGGACAAAAATCGATAGAGAATATATATAATCAAAATCGCCCTATTTTGAATGCTTGAGTGGCAAAAATAAAATAAAATAAAATAAAAAAGGAATTGCTGTCATCCTCACTTTTTATTTACTTAGTGAATGTAATTTTATATGCAGCATGACAGTACTTGCATGGATTTACATGATTTCAGTAGGATTCAATGCTGCTGCCAGGTTGGTTATTGTTTCTTGAATATGGTTATTATGGTTATCATTAATAATAAGTTATTGTGATATTGAAATTGATAATTGAAGTGTGAGAGTGAGCAATGAGCTAGGAGCAGGGCATCCAAAATCAGCAGCGCTTTCAGTAGTAGTGGTGAATTTATGCTCATTCACAATATCGGTAGTAGCAGCGATAACTGTGATGGTTTTGCGAGATGTTCTTAGCTATGCTTTCACTGAAGGTGAAGTTGTTTCTCAAGCTGTTTCTGAGCTCTCCCCTTTCCTCGCTGTTGCTCTCATTCTCAACGGTGTTCAACCTGTTTTATCTGGTAACTTTTCTTTATTTTCAAACTTAATTCATCCGAATTTAGAGGTACAATTTTTGTAGTAAATTTTCTACGTTATAGATATCAAGGAATATATAATAAAATTGGAGTAAATGTTATTTTGTGATTAATATATATATATATATATATATATATATATATAATATATGAAGGTGTGGCTGTTGGATGCGGGTGGCAAGAATTTGTGGCATATGTAAATGTTGGATGTTATTACCTGATTGGAGTTCCACTTGGGGTTCTTCTTGGTTTTAAATTCAATCTGGGTGCCAAGGTATAATTTTATTTGTACATTTGTATATTCGAAATTAAACTCACTATTTATATTTACAAAAACCTAAGTTCTAATTCCTTTGATTGTTAATATACATACTGATTTATAGGGAATATGGTCCGGAATGATTGGAGGCACCTTGTTACAGACTATCATTTTAGTATGGGTCACATACCGAACTGATTGGAATAAAGAGGTAAATTTCATCATTCAAAAATGTAAATTATAAGCTAAATGTTTTTGGGTATATAATCCAACCCAAATCTCATATAATAATATTCTCAACAAAGCACAAAATCTTGTGTTGTTCCAGTCGATCTGTTCCACTAGCTTTATTTTAGGAGGTTGGGCGATCTTACTATATAAATATTTCTTTTTTCGTCCTTTTTCTTTTAGCAATACGTAATTATTTGTTCCTTCTATTCAATACCCATACCCAGTCCAACTTCCAATGACATGCATGGCTCATTTTGATCATATTATTATTATTATTATTATTGAGAGCGTTTTAATCATATTATTGTTAAAGTAATTTTGTTTGTGAATTTTCAGGTTGAAAAAGCAAGAGAACGGTTGAATGAATGGGATAATAAAAAAGAAGGGCTTTTAGAGAATGAAGGTTGAGTTACAATCGCAACTTTCATGCTTAACTTAACTTTAATCCTTTTATTATTATATTCTTCTTCAAAAATTTTCAAATTTTCCTTTTATATGCGTTTGTTTCTATCAATGTAAGATATACTCCTTCATCCCCTCTCCGTTTCTTTTTACGTGTTATTTTAAGTAAATTTTAAATTCTATTTATCAAATTACACCTAATGTGATTATCAAATACATAATTTTTTTTTAAAAATAAAAGATATATAGATAATTGTACGTAGCTATTTTTATTATTCTGGCACCTAGCAAATAATGCTCCATAATAATTGTGCACCATTTGCTAAGCACATACGTATTTTTTTTAACTAACTAAATTATTGAATCCCATTATAAAAAGAAGATGGCCGAATCCATGCTTTTATGCATATCCGCTCACGTGACTGGGACCTAAATTTTTCCTTTTTTTATTGATTTCTCAAAATTGGCCGACTTATTTAAATTTATAAAACCAATTATTTTAAAATTAAATACTATCAAATCACAATTAAATACCTTCATTATAACAACATACGAGATAAAAATTGAATTTAAGATTTCGCTAAAAGAAATTTAAATTTCTTCCTACTCGAATCAATAAATATTATTTATTACTACTCGTATCAATAAACGTTAATATTATTAATAAATAAAAAACAAAAAAGTCGTAAAGAAAAGATATGGTACGTAATTTTCAGCTCTTAAAGTGGCATATTTATGAGCATTATTAATTTGGTAGGTTAGTAGATTAGATAGTTTTTGTAGGATTTAATATCGGTGTTTCAACATTTTAATTTGTTTTAAAAGAAACAAAATGAGAAGAATGCGAGTGTTTTCATAAGAAGTAAAGTCCAAATCCACCACCAAACAAAAAATCCAACGTTTTTACATTAAGTATGATTAAGCTAAAATTATGTGCATCCAGTGAGAAATTAATCAGAGATAATAACACAAATCTACTATCTAACATATACTGATGAATCAAAACAAATGTGAAATGAAAATTATCCATATTTATTAAGAAATCATATTAAATTATGTGAAGTTACGATGTGTTTGTCTTGGAATCTTCTTTTATATTTTTCCATTGAAATCCACCCATCTACTTACTCAATCAACACACTTGTTTAAACCACTAATGATTTAGGTATAGTGGTGAGTTTTACGGCCAGCAATTACCTGCAAAGCTCTACTGTTACAGTAAGTTGTGTTTTCATATTATATAAATAATAATAATAATTTAAGTATTAAAAATGAATTATTCCACATTTTTTTATATATAAAATTGCTACTTTTTCTGGATACAGAAAAAAATTAAGTGATGGAAAATTAATTTCTTATATCCAAAAAAGTAGGTGATGATTATTTCAAGTCAATTTCTGGTCCACATAACATCAGCAATTATTATTTTTTTATTTTAACAAAATTTGAAAACTATGTGAATAGCTTATTTATTTATTTATTTCTGATTAGCCCATTTTTGGTGCAGTGTTCATTTTGGTAAAGAAAAACGTGATTCATTAGGTAGGTGGGATCGACTTTCTGAAATATCAAAATAAAAACCTATGGTTCTTTCTGCTGTTGTTGACTTTTTTAATATAAAAATTATATAGTATAAATAAAATTATAAAATATATAAAATGCACAAAATTATTAAAAAAGTTTATGATTTTTTTCAATAAAAATAATAAATAATAGTAATATGCTATGGACAATCTGATTTTTAGCGGTAAATTCAATCCATTTGTTATTTATAGCAAAAATTTTAAATCACCCTTCACACAAAAAAAAAAACCACTTTTCATGGAAAAACAAAACCTCCATTCTAAGAATGATAAAATTTTTATTGGATAAGACAACCTTCAAATCGATAAAGATAAACTTGTATAATAAAAATTTAAATTGCATTCAAATTGAAATAAACTAAAAAATTAAAAAAAAAAAAACACAAAATCAAAACTTGGGAGAGAATGACAGGAAAATATAGGGAAATAAAAGGATATGAACTCTCTCTCTCTTTCTCTTTCTCCCTCTCTGTTTCATAGCTGCCAAATTGTTAACCTAATTTTGGGGCTGCCGTCACTTCATTTTCTGGCGGTAGCCCCTCATCTCTTTTCTTCTATCTTTTTCTATAATAATTTTCAGATCAGCACAGTTTTGTTTCTGTGTTTTTTGTTTCAATAAACACAGATCTGTATAGATCTGATTTAGTTTTTATTTAGTTTTTATTTTTTTGTTTTTATAATCTCATATCTAAATTTTCTATATTTTTATTTTCGAGTTTATTTTTTTATCAAATCTGAAATTTTTATTTAGATCTAGTTTTTTAATTAAAATTGAGTGCAATTTAAATTTTTATTATGAAAGTTTGTTCTCCAAATTTGGAGTTTGTGGTCTTTTTTAATGGAAGTTGGATTGTCTTCCGTTATGTAAGTTTGATAGTTTTCTTTTATGAAAATTTTCCTTTGAACAACAGATGGACGGAGTTTCCTGTTGATAGCCAGATTACGCACCGCATGTTACCATTATCCACTGTTTTTGTCGAACAAGTTCAGAGATATAATTCAGTAACTTCATTTATTTCATACATTTTATGTACTTTTAACTTTTATAAGTTTATCTGTACTTTTCAGATATATTTTTTATTGTATTAATGAAAGTTTAATTTGCATTAAAAAAAAAAGAAGCCAAAGAAAAAGAAATATAAATTGCAACAAATCTAGGAAAAGTAGAACATGCCATGTCCCATGCAATTCAGAAAATAATACTAGGACGAGTAGTATTATCAATTCTGCCACCTCAAACTATCAGCTTCATCAAAACCCAAATTCGATTTCGCCTCTCTCAAAATGTGGCTGGCTAACATGAATTCCCCAATCTTTAGTTATATAACTTTTAAGGGTTAATTTCATTAACAATTCTAAATTTATATCTTAATAATGATTCAGTCATAAAAAATATTTTATTTCACAAAAATACTTTCATTTTTTTAGGAAAAAATACTTTATCTTAATAATAGTTTTTGTAACATGTGCCTTGAATTTCTCCATTTGTCAAAAATCAACTACACCCATTTTTATTTTTTATTTCAACTCCTCTAGATACTGAAATTGTGAAAAAATTTTCATCTATATTTTCAACTCCTCTAAATGTTGAAATTGTTGAAAGAAAATTCATCTATATTTTCAAATGCCACCAACTCCTTCTTTGAATTTGGTGGCACAATTTATGCCTATAAAAGGAGAGCTTCCCTTGGCAATTAGGATGAAGAAAAAGAGAGAGTTTAAGATCTCATATTTGTGTGATTATACAACACATTTTGTAATATTTCTTGTGTTGTAAATTTGTGAGATTATTGGGTATAATTGGGTTTTGGGTTGAGAGTTAAACACCAAAAAATTTGCATTCTCCATTTTTTGTTAGTAAATTATTTATTCCCTTCTTCCGTGAACGTAATCACATTGCCGAACCACGTAAATTTTTGTGTGTATTTTATTTTTATTACTTTGGCTATTTTTTCGTTGTTGTTATTAAAATCACTGTCTAAATAGCCTATCGATCCTAATAGTTTTATTTTTCATCAGTACTAGCACGATAATATAACAACACGAATCCAGCAGGATGACTTGCTAGGAAAATTGGTTTTTCGGCCCTAAACATATTAACGAGATGCAACTATGCCCCTTGCTATAGAGCCCCTTTACTGTGCCAGATTTAGGCTCATTGGATCACCGAGTTGAGTTTCTTTAATCTTATTGTGTCCCAAAGTCTTATACTGTTATTAACTTTCTTTAACCCGTTTGGGATCCAAACAGTACCAAAGCTCAAAAATCAGATGGCACGTTCAACTTTCTTGCATAATTTCATGAAAATAGGGACTCAGCTGAGCATGTGGTCGGTTTGATTTGAAATTCGACCAAACTGAACAAATCGAAGTTGGCAGAAAAAAATACGAATGAATTGCACATGTAAGAAGAAGCCCAATCAAATCGATCCAATAATACTTCGGTCGGTTTGATTTCTCTCTCTATATATAATAAAAATGATGTTATTTTATCAAAATTTTATCAGTTTGGTTCGTTATATCTCTCTTTTTTTCTTAATAAAAATCAGTTGAAACCTAATGACATTTATTGCATCCAATATTTCACTGAATAACATTTATTGCATTCAATATTTGAAATTTACTAATTTGATTAATCTGAATTTATACGTCAGATTAATGACATTTCATTGCAGTGAGTATGCCAACATCATAATTAGGTCAATGGTTACGTAATTAATATAGGCTCCAATCTCTGCAACTATGCATGCATATAAATAATGTTAATTGAGCAGATTTACTTGAACGACTGAATGTCAAAATTTTGTTCACTCCGGATCCATTTCTCTTCATGTGTATTACACATATGAAAGCCACATACAGTTCAACAATTTTCAGATTGGCACCTTCTCCTCCCATTTTTCCAAACGCATCTGAGCCTTCTCTATCTGAAATTATATATATCAATTTATTGTTAAGACCATTTCACAATCTATGTTACATTCACTTTAAGGCATATATTTAATGCATATATAATAAAATTGCAATTAAATACCTCTTTATTCCAATCGGTGCGAAATGTTACCCATAATAAGATTACGGTTTGCATCATCGTTCCTGCTATCATTCCTGACCATATTCCCTACAATCATTTTCATTCACAACCAACCATTATTCATCAATTTCATTTTAAGCCATAAACATGAATTTATATGTACAATTTTAGTGCTTAATATAATTCAGTAATTCATGGACAAATTGTTGGCAAAGTTAATTGAACTTAATATTTGCGGCTTAATTAATTCAGAAATGAATATATAAAAATAAAATTTCTGATTTGTCCATCAAAATTTTGTAATAATTTCAAATTAATATATGATTGTACCTTTGCTCCAAGATCATACTTAAAGCCAAGTAGACAGCCCAATGGAATTCCAACCACATAATAGCATCCTACATTTACAAATGCCACAAAGTTTTGCCATCCGCAACCAACAGCTACGCCTGCACAATTATAACATGTCATTTTAATAAGGGCTGGATCCACATAATATAAAAATTTTATATGATAGTGTATTATGTACACTATTAAAAAAATATATAAATTAACTTAATCTAATTCAACCATAAAAATATAGAAGATTGAAAAATAAGAATTTTCTAAATTACTACTAGGAACACTTATATAATTATAATTATAATTAGGGGATGTAAAATATTTATCATATTCCCCTACATCTAGAGCTAAATACATGCGAGTACACTAAAAGTTAAACACAAACGAAAAATCTAAAACACATGTGCATAAGGCTAAATACATGCAGAAAATTTAAAGTATGAGATTTATAGAATTGTACATATGCTGATGAACAAAATCGTAAGTGTGATGACTCGCCGTGTTGAACAAGATGGATTTGGACATAATTCAACCATAAAAAACTAGGTAGAGAATGTTTTAAAGTATTATATAGAACGCTTTTATGTTTATAATCGTTCTAAATAAGATACTCTATAATAGACTCTATATGTGATTCTGTGTATTTCATGTAATTTAAATTAGAGTTCTTACCGGATAAAACTGGTTGAACCCCGTTAAGAATAAGGGTGACAGCCAAAAATGGACAAAGATCAGAGACAGCATTGGCCACAATTTCTCCTTCGGTAAAAGCATAACTTAATACATGGCGTAGAGCAAGCACGACTATTGCTTCTACTACTGAAATTACGAATGATACCAAATTCACCACTATCACTGAAAATGCTGCTGATTTGGGATTTCCTGCTCCTATTTCATTGCTTACTCTCACACTATAATCAATCATAAAACAAATTAATCAATGATTCAGATTAGTTAATTTACTATTATTAAATTATGACAACGAATGCAATTAATTTCATCTTTAATTAGTGAGTTTTCACTTATAAATATGAAAGAAAAGTAAAATTATATTAATTAACCTTGCAGCTGCATTGAAACCGACCGAGACCGTGAATACAAAAGCCGATACAGCCATGCTGCAAAAACAAAGGAATACATATTAGCGGCGGATTAGTTGATATCTCCATTAATTTTGGCAATTTTTTTTGTTTTACGAACTTCCTATATTCGGTTCAATTTCTTTAAATCTGATTAATCCAGTGTCGAGTATCATCGGATCATAATTGGAAGCTGTTTTTATAATGTCATATGCTCCATGCACAAGGTATGGGTAATTATTATTTTTAGTGTTTTTTTTTTCCTTTTGGTGTAAAAACCAAAAAAATTTAAAAAATTAGTGTTACAGTAAAATTAATTAGGAAAATGGAGTGTCAAAAAACGGCAACCTAGGTTGCCGTTCTCTGTCAGTGTAGGTCCCACCAAAATTAGCAAGATTCTAGGGTCCGGGGGCGACCGGGTTGGTTGCCGTTTTCTGACATTTTTTTTTTGATTTTTCAAGGCGCAAAGTCAGTCTGTGTGGATCCCGGACTGACAGAAAACGGCAACGTATGTTGCCGTTTTCTAACAAAGCGCAAAACGGTATCGTTTTGTGCTTTGATCGAAATCAGTTCTTGTGGGATCCAGACTGACAGAAAACAGTAACCTAGGTTGGAGTTTTCTGACATTTTTTTTAAAAAAAATTCCTATGGTAAACCTGTTAAAATTCCAACATTTTGAAAAATAATTGTGGTTTGATGACATGTCAGATGAAATGTGTGTGTTTCAGGTTGACACATGTCAGATGAAAATATTTTCAGAGTTTGGCAAAAATAAGGCTGCCTTTTGTTGCCAACTAATAATATACATTGCTTTGTCTCTTTTAATTTGTACAATTTCTCACTAAGTAATAACCACTCATAATTAACAAAAATAATCAAAATATTTTCATGTTTCTGTTACACTGACTAACAAAAAATATTTCAAAACAAAAACGTCATCACTTTGTTTAAATTATTTTATTCATGACAACTTTTTTTTTTTAATTCCGAAAAATCTTATCTAAATTTAATTTAGACAAATTTTATAAATCAAACCCATATAAAATTGTCAAGTAATATAAATTGGTTGAAAATATTCTATTCATAAAAAATTCATAAACCGTATTTAAATTAAAAAAAAAATTCTTGTGTGCAAAGGAAAGAAAATAATAATAATAATAAACACGGCAATAACATTTAATTTGACATTTAGAACTTCAATTCTAATTACTATATCGTTTTCTTTGCAAATTGTATCACAAAAGGATTGAATAATTAAACCGAAGAATTGTTTACCAATAAACTTTAATTTAAAAATTATGAGATTTTAAATTCAAGTTTCAGTCAGATAAAAGCTAATTTATTTAGTAATAGGAATTTTTAAAAACAAACTTTGTCATAAAGCAACCTAAGTTGCCGTTTTATGTCAGTCCGGGTCCCACACCAGCTGACTTGGTCAAGGAGCCTAGTTGCCGTTTTCCGTCAGTCCGGCACCCACACGGACTGACTTTGCAACTTGGAAAACCAAAAAAAAAAACAATCCTGTCCCACCCGAACCCTAGAATCTGGTTAATTTTGGTGGGACCCACAGTGACAGAAAATGGCAACCTAGATTGCCGTTTTCTGACACTTCATTTTTCTAATTAATTTTACTGTAACACCAGTTTTCTAAATTATTTTGATTTTTACACCAAAAGGAAAAAAAATCCTGAATTTTTACCACTCGAACCAACTACCATTGGTTAATTGTGGCATGTTTACTTTCTAAATGAAATTTTCTTTTTTTCTTTAAGTTATACCGATGAAGCAAGATCTATAATTTGAAAAATTAAAAAAAACTCACTAATGAATTTTTAATCTTCTAATTTCGAAATAGAGAGAAAATATCTTTGTATCGTACTACAACAAAACATATAATATTACGTGTCTTCTATTTTGGATATAAAATATGTCAATTTTCGTAAGTTTTGAAAAAAATGTTAGAATTTTAAGAGTAATAAAAAAATCTAAAATTTTTTAGGCTTTATACCTAAAAGACCCCTAAACTTTTAAAAAATATCATATTTCATATCTAAACTTTCATTATTTTTAATTTACCACCTAAACTTAAATTAACTGTAATAAATAACCATATAGCTGACAAAGCACAAAAAATTCTTATTTCGTGATACACACGCATTATTTTTATGAAAAAAAGCCCATACATGTTTGACACGTATCACAATGAATATCTCTCCAATTTCTTTCTCTTTTATTTTCTCTTCATTCACTCTCATTTCCTTTTATATAGAAAAACCAACTTTCTAAATTAAATCCAACTTAAGTAGTAATTTGTTACGAGACAAATTAATTTTTAGTCTGATTAAAATATATAATTTTCTCAGAACAATAAAATAAAATTTCACAACATTATTATCAAAATTTGAGTATAATAAAAATCCCCAGCACATCCCTGGCCATGTTCATTGTTTAGAACATTTGCCTCTTCCTCTTTCGAAAATTTAATCTTTTTGTTAGTTTTCATGCCCAATTGCGAGGTTAATTATAACCCTCTTTCCTTGAAATTTAGCTTTTTTACTTATTCTTCGGAATTTTCCTTCTGATCAAGCAGGAAAAAAGAAAAAAACAGTATGGCCATTTCTGCAACTTCAAATGTATTTCACCATTTTGGCCACAGTTTTTTCCTAATTCCGAAACCCAATAACAGAAGAAGCATAACGAGTCTTTTTAATGACAGAAAGGTTTCTTCTTTAAGGAAAAACCAATTAAGAGTATGTTTTGGTCATGGAGAGGAAAATAGAGAATGTTCATAGTTCTGCTAAGAATGATGAACAAGATGAGAAAATCCAGAGTTTTGATGAAACTAAGAAACAACCCATGATTTCTCATGTTTCAAAGAAAATGAAGAGATATCTGGTTGCTGCAATTTGAGAGAGAAAACATTGTGAGAGAGGCAGAATTTTGAGAGAAGATAGGGATTTTAAGAAATAAGGTTTTGGAGATTTTTTTTACGGTTGAGAATTTATCTGCGCCTATCTTACGTCTCTTATTACATGTACTTTATATTTCAGTCCACATTAATAAAATAAATCAATTATGTAGTTATTTATTATAATTAATTTAAATTTAAATGATAAACTAAAAATAATAAAAAATTAAGTATGAATATGAAAATTTTAAAAGTTTAACAGATATTTTAGGTATTAAACCAATTTTTTATTTCTTCCTAATTTCTAAACATTTTAAGAAGTTTTTATCTTGCATATAACACGTGGAAAAAGAAAAAAAAAACTGTCACAATCACGTGGTTGGAGTTTTATGTCTGCGGTGAGAAATCATATCTGTACCCGTATGAATTATTCATTTTGTCGTTATAGTAATAATTAGTAGAAGTGTGGTAATGATGATTAATGAAGAAATCAAAATCTTACCATACTGAAAGTGAATTCAGGGAAATCTCAGGATCTGGAAGCAACCCAGCAAGAAGCACCAAAATCTGCGCATACCATGTCTCCAAGCAAAGCATAACAGCAGAACCAATTGATAACTTGAAAAATTCCCCAAGTCCACTAAATGCCTGTAAGCTAAAACCTCTCCATGTCTGCTTACACTTTTCACTTTTCACTATATAGCCAAACTGACCAATTACAGCTATCCACCATGACAAGCTTAGCACCAGTGAAGCACCAATCAATCCCAATCCCAGCTTGTAAACTGCTACCCAACTTAGCAATAAATGTAGGCCTAGCGTTATAACTGATATAATGGCACTTGGGTTCACTAGGCTTTGTGCTTGCAGGAATTTTTGGATTGGAAAATTCACTGCGTATGCAAATATTTGAGGGATTAAACCGTAGACGAAGACTGCCGCGGCTGATGCGACGTCTCTTGGTTCCCCTAGTAAGAGCAAGATTGGTTTTGATAATAGGTAGACTATTGTTATGGGCATTCCTGTAAGAGCTAGCACAATTGTTGCTCTCTGTAGGTATGTGCCTAACATTTCTTTCTTTTGTGCTCCATATGCTTGACCACACAATGTTTCCACTGCACTTCCCATCCCTAACTATAATAACCAACATTAATTAATAAAAATACATAAATTTATATAATTACCCAACTAATAATAAATTAAAATCACAATCATAATTTGAGTTTTAACAGAATCTAGATCGGAATGAATGGAACAATTTCATACTTTCATTTCTGAATTGATCTACTAATTAATAAAATATTGTATGATGAAAGTTGTTTTAAATTTTTTGGTTCAGGACTTAAAAAAAAATTAAGAAAGAGAGGTAAAAGGCTTAAAATTTGTGTTCCAAAAAGAGTGAAAAGATGTGTATAATTAATACCATGAGGCCATAGGCAAAGAGTTGGATGCCGCTAATGCCGAGAGAAGCAGCAGCAAGTTGAAGATTTCCAAGGTGGCCGGAGAAGATTCTGGTGGATAAGGACATGAAGTTGTTGATCACGTACACCAAAACCGCGGGACCAGCTAGCTGGAAAAGGATACTAAATTCAATCCGAGACGCCAACAGGAGACGCTTGAAGTAGGGCAAATCGGCATCGTTTAGGACCTTTTCAAGCTTGGAATCCACTTCATGGCTAAGCTGCTGGGACTGTAAAATGGGTTCATTAAGCTGATTTTTAGATTCCATGTGTGTAATGAAAATAATACAAAGAATGGAGATAAGAAGGTGAGAATTCTGACCAATTCTCTATATATAACAGCTTTATAGAGTTTTGCTTTTTTTCTTTAATTTTTAATTTTACTTTATGACTTTTCTCTTTCAAACAATTTGGCAGTTTTTCTTTCGAAGGTTACGCACCACGTTTTTATTTTTTGTAGAGAAGAGATATAATATTTAATTATAAATCTAAACGTTACGAAGAGAAATTAAAATTTGAAACCTCTTTTATTTTTAATGAAATAGTAACTATCATATTGATTCAAGGGGTTGCTGGTACCACATATTGAGTATGTTTGTTTCTTTTTGGTCTTTAATTATTGGAATAGATACTTTCTATAGAAAAGAAAACAAAAAAAAATAAGAAACGCGTTAAATTATGAGTTAAAACACTTTTAAATTGTTTCTCTCAAGGCTGAAGAATAAAGTATTTCTTTTTCATGTTTTTTAAAATTTTACTAAGCATTAGTAATATTTCTGAGGTTGCATCGAAATTTATAAATGCCATGTGCGATGGCAGATTTAAAAAAAATAATAATAACAAATGCTTAGTATTTGACTAACTAAACAACCGAAAAGGAGAGGATTGATTCAATGTTAATTAATTATTATATTTAAATTATTGAATTTCTTCATCAATAATGGGGTTGAAAAAGAGATATAATTTGATTAAATTGCATATCAAAGATGCATAATTGAAGCCCTATTTCTATTCCTGTAACCCCTTCAAAAGTTGATTGCATGCGAATTCTCTTCCATCTGTGTGAAAGGTTCTTTGCTTTCCCATTATTCAGAAAAAGAAGGACAGAAAAAAAAAAAAAAAGAAGCAAAAAGTTCAAATCTCTTTGTGAGTTGAACTCTTTGGACAAAAGAGAAATATTTGTCTATAGATAAGTTGTGCATTATTTAAGTGGCATTATTAGATGCATGTTCCCATTATTACATGTCCCCATATATAATAGGACCACTAAGACCTCACAAAAGTTATTATGCAAATTGAAATGTCAATATTATCAATAATAGTATAAGGCTTGCAATAGAGGGATTACTCCCACTACAAGAAAAATAGCTTTTCCCGACGGAAATTCCCGACGGAAAATAAGGAATTTCCGTCGGGAAACTAAATTGCCGACGGAAATTCATTCCGTCGGCAATTTAGTCGTAGGCAAATTTCCCGACAGAAAAAATTCCTAAAATTAACACTAATTAACACTAATTAACAATAATAATAACTAAAATTAACACTAATTAACAATAATAATCATAATATGAAAAATTCTATTAATAAATTTAATAACAATAAAGTTTTAAGAAATATAAATTTAAACAATAATTAAAATTTACCAATATTCATCTAACATAAATAAAATAATAATAATATTAATAATAATAATAATTCTTATTATACCCAATTAACAATAATAATAATAATAATAATAATAAATAAAAGAGAGAGGCAGATCTGTACCTGGCACCGGAGGAGGAGGAGAGGTGGTCGGCGGCGACTGGGCAGAGGGCAGAAACGGGGAGAGGAGAGGGAGGAGAGAGAAAGAGAGAGAGAGAGAAAGAGAGAAGGGAAGGAGGAGCGGGAAAAGAGGGAGGGAGGGGAGGCCGATCGGCGCCGGAGGGAGGGGGAGGGGCGGTGGTCGGCGGCGACTGGGCAGAGGGCAGAAACGGGGAGAGGAGAGGGAGGAGAGAGAGAGAGAGAGAGAGAGAGAGAGAGAGAGAAAGAGAGAAGGGAAGGAGGAGCGGGAAAAGAGGGAGGGAGGGGAGGGAGGGTGCGCCGATCGGCGCCGGAGGGAGGGGGAGGGGCGGTGGTCGGCGGCGGCTGGGCAGAGGGAGGAGAGACGGGGCGAGGAGAGGGAGAAGAGAGAAAGAGAGAGAAGAGAGAGAGAGAAAAAAAAAAGAGGGAAATGAATTTAAATTAACTTTAGCGACGGAAAGCATTTTCCGTCGCTAAAAAAAGAGAGGGAAATGAAAATTAATTTAACTTTAGCGACGGAAAGCAGCTTCCGTCGCTAAAAAAAGGGAGGGAAATGAAATTTAATTTAACTTTAGCGACGGAAAGCATATTCCGTCGCTAAAAAGAGAGGGAAATTAATTTTTTTTATCTTTAACGACGGAAACCATATTCCGTCGCTAAAAATAGCGACGGATTATTCAATTAGCGACGGTTTTTTTACTCCGTCGCTAAAAATACAATTAAGTTTTTTTTATTATTTTCAGCGACGGAAACTACTTTCCGTCGCTATTTTTAGCGACGGTTTATAAAAACCGTCGCAAATATCGATCGGCAATTTTGGTGGGAAAACTTGGCGCCATTTTTAGCGACGGATTTTATTTTCCGTCGCTATTTACCGACGGAAATTGAATTCCGTCGCTAATTAGCGACGGACAACAAAATCCGTCGCTATTTAGCGACGGAAATGACTCATTCGCTAAATTTCCGTCGCTATTTTGTCACTTTCTTGTAGTGTCCCACTTTTTAATCTAATTTGAATTGCTAAATTCAGTAAGAGTTAAATAAACGGTAAGAAATTTAACTGAAATTCATTATAAAATAAAATAAAATTAAATTAAATTAAATTTTCATATAAAAAAATAGAATATTGTTAAAGGAGAAAATATGATTTCGTGATCAAAAAATGAAAAGTAAGCCAGCGGGATTAAACTAAAAATGGGTGGAAGTGGTGCGAGTGACCCATTAAACCAAAAATGATCACAGTTCCATACAGGTGAGAGTGACTTAATAGCTAATTAATAGACATGTGGTGCCAGTATGTTATGGCCACCACCATTATCTCTTCAACCCGAAGCTCCTTTCTTGCTGGCAGGCAAATCTTTAATTTACAATATCATGATTGCTTTTGAATTTCTTTACTATCTAAAAATAAAATAAAATAAATCTATATCAAATAAAATATAAATTGACAGATAGTAACTTATATTAGCATCTTATTTAGATTTTATATCACTTAAATTGATATGTAAAACTTGAAAAAATATTTTTTTATATTTATTAAACAACACATAACAATTTATATCAGCATCTCATTTAGATCTCATGTCACTCAAATTGATACGTAAAACTTAAAAAAATATTTTTTTTATGTTTATTAAACGTCACATATACTGCTTACATACTAATATAAATTACCACTTGTCAATGATCGATTGATATATATATATATATATATATTGAAAAAATGTCTTTAATATTGTTAGGGGTCATAAGTTACGTGTTTGTGAAATTAATCCCTTTCTTTCTCCCGGGAACTGATTTGGTGGGAACGTGTGCATGGATACACGTTATACATGCTCATTAGTTATTTATTCCATTCGTTACTTAATAAATGTTATTTTCTAGAAACTTTTATATTATATTTTAGATGTTATTTTTAAACTTTTAATATAACATTAATTATTTTTTTTTCAATTTTCAATAAAATATTAATTTCATATTATATTTTCAATTTTATTCAAACAATTACATTTAAGTTATAACTTTCGAAATAATAAACATAAAAGTAAATTTAGTCATTATGTGTTATATTTAATTTTAAATTTAAATTTAATTAATATTTTTTAATTCTAACGAAAACAATAAAAGTGATAGAAACGTGGTCAGGTTGAGTAAGACAGTGGTTTGGATTGGTCATAATTATACCCATGGAATTTATGTGTTGCATTTATGTGGATGGAGCCACATTTGTTCCGAGGATAGGACGAAATGACCATCAGTTGTTAATATCAAGATGACGTGCATTTAGATTTTTGTGTGGTTAAGTCACTTTCTCGCAGTTGCTAATTAAGTCCAAATCATCTCACCTTCGTAACATTAATTGCTGCAACCTTTGATTATTATTATTTCTTTTTGTGTGTATATATATATATAAAAGAGGAAACAGCGAAACAATTGCATAGGATAGGACTTGTGGGAAAGCAACACCCACGATATCTCCAAGAATCAACAAACAGACAAGCTGAGGAACTTTATTGTGCCAACTAAAGGACAAGACCTTATCAAAAGCAAGATTGGCAAGCGACAAAGTTAGATGTGTATGGTCTTTATTTACAGTATTAAGGCACATGCATTTGCATAATTTCCCAAATTAAACCATGATATAAAATGCAATCTCGTTTGACACCACAAAACTTAGCATTTTATGTGCAAATAACAGGAGTCATGATGCACATATTTTATTGGAAAATTGAAGTTTGATTGTGTACCTAATGCACATATTTTATTGGAAATTTGATGTTTGATTGGGTAACTAAATCAAATACTTTACTGGAAAATCGAGGTTTGATTCTGCAACTAATGCAGATATTTTATTGGAAATTTGGAGTTTGATCGTGTAAAAAATGCAGGGTAATTTTCATAAGTCATCCTTAATCTTTTACCTCAATATCTACTTGGTCCTTGAATTTTTCTTTTCTCTCTCTCTATCACTCACATTTTTCTCTCTCTTTCTCTATAGCAGAACGATTAATCGAAGAAAAAACAGAAATTAAGAGCTTGAAACTCTCCATCAAAGTTATAGAGCGTCAAATTTCAGTATCAGAGGGGGGAGTTGAACTCCGAAAAGAAGCAGGGGTTGGAAAGAAAACAAATTTCATTTATCACTAAACGGTAGGTGAGTTCCAAACTGGTGGTTTTGTTATGGAGAGGGTTGAATTTTAGTTCATGCATTCTGTTGACTTTGATGTTTACAGTTGTCGGTAGTTTGGTTTTTTAATTGCTACAACAGCTGCAGCTTTTTGAAGAACCGACACAATCTGCAGTGAACCAAAAATAATAATAATAATAATTCATTGACGGGCCCTTTTTTTCAATTACCTAGCAGATCTTGAAGAAGATAGCATTGTTATCGAGGGAAACTATGCTTTTTCATTTTGAAAGCGGACAACTTCAATTTTAGTAGAAGGGATGACGGTTTAATTTCACTCACGATTATTCAATTTATCACACAAAAATAATCGATTTTTTTTTTTTATTTAAATGTCACTGAATTTTTAATATTTTTATAAAAACGTCATTTAAAACGGAATTCGGCGAGTATCTTCGCCGGATTGATGACATGTCATGTCATGTCAGAAATTATATGTCGTTTAATAATATCTACAACAAATATTACATGTAAATCAATTTCACTTACGGTCATTTAATTTATCATTTATCGCGCAAAATTAACCAACTTTTTTTTTTCAACTTAAATATTACTAAATTTCTAACATTTTTGCAAAAAAGTTATGTATTTACTATTTGTCGCCACGTGTCATACGACATGTCATCAATTCGGCAAGTGTTCTCGCCGGATTCCGGTGTACATGATTTTTTGCAAAAATATTAAAAGTTCAGTGACATTTAAATCAGAAAAAAAATCGATTACTTTTACGCGATAAGTGATAAGTTGAATGACCGTGAGTAAAATTGACCCAGAGAATGACCTATCATTCTAAGAAGATGAGGTTAAAATTGTAAATGCAACCGTTAATCCCCAGTCCTCATCTTATGTGGCATTCCAGTAGGATGTTTACCGGATATACGTGCAATTGCAGGCAAGAAGGAGTTTTGAGGTATGTACTAATAAATTGGAGGGGTTTTGTGATACAAAAATTAGTTGAGGGACCTAGTAGATATTGAGGTAAAAGATTAAAGACCATCGGTGCAAATTACCCAACTAATGCATGAGTATATTTTATTTTGCAACTAATGCATATTTATTTACTATTGTGTAACCTAATCACATGAATTTTCCCGATGTATCCAAGAAAAACATTTATGTGCAAGTGTCTGCTTGGTAGATCCTAGATTTAGGATCTCATTTCTGTTTTAGTTTAGGTGCCATGGTAGCAGACGTCACGTGCGTTTATGTATTTTAAATTTGCCTCTCAAATATATAAATAGAAAAAAAATTACTTTTAAATTATATTTTAGTTCAAAAATAATGTTTATCTAATTAATTCATATTTGTTGTTGACATTATTAAATTCGCCTATATTTATTTTGACAGTTACTAAATATAAATAAAGTTAAATTTAAACAATTTTAGTAATAATATAGATATTATTAAAAATTAAAAATAAATTTATATTATTTTGCATAATTTAAAAACAAATTTGACCATCCACCCATTTATCTTATAGATATATAGTTTAGTTATTTTATGTTTGTACAGAAGGTATCCTGACACCAAACGCAATCAAACGAATCAGGCCTCTACATAATAATAATAATAATAATCTAAAACAAATGAATGGTATTAATTAAGGGGCGCTATTGGGTGAATTTGTGCACCGCACGTGCCATTTTTCATGTGTCGGTGTTCATGTGCATTTACAGAATACTTTGCATCCAATCGCAACTCATTAATTAATAATTATCAAAAACAAAAATCATTATTATTTTTATATTAATAGAAAATTAAATTAAAAAATTATGACCATAGAATTTTTTTAAATCATGTTTGAATAAAATTAAATAATTTTTATTTTTGAAAATAACTCTTATACAACTTAACAAATTAGATTAAAAATAAAAATTACAAATATTTTTAAAATATATTAAATGACATATATATAATAAAATATTAAATATTTTGTGCATAATATATAGGGAGAATGAATTAGTGATAAAATTAATGAGAATTTTGTAGAATTGAAAATTGTTTCGGCGGTGCAGTGCCTTTCCATGCTGACTTATACAAGTCCGATTTATATCATTCTTGAGCTATTTAGTCGCAATTGGGGTCTTTGTTACTCATGTCTATCGAGAATCTGGTTAATAAATTCATCCTAAATAAATTAGTTGTGAATATAAATAATTGTAGAGAATCTGGTTAGGAATGATAAGAGGAACAATGATGAAGACTACAATATTATTATGGATAACATTTCGTACGAACCGGAATAAAGAGGTATTTAATTGTCACTTTATTGTATATGCGTTAATTTTAATTCAATCCTTGATTGTGAAATGGTCTTAATAATACATTGATCTATATAATTTCAGGTAGAAAAGGCTAAGATACGTTTGGAAAAGAGAGAGCCACTCCAAACAAAGTTGAACTATACGTGGCTTTCATATGCCTAATACACATGAGGAAGGTTGAAAACAGTTGTGCTAGGCCAAGAGTAAGACCACTTCCAATTCCTAAGAGCCCTGTCCAACCGTTCATACAAATTGTCTCGGTTCCAAGTGAAGCTAGGACCTTGATAACCCAAGTTACTCGGATTATTGTCATTGACGAAACCATTATGTAAAAAGGCGTTGAAATTTCCACCAAGCAACCAAGGCATATGAATGTCACTGCAAAGCACATTAAGATCCTTCAAAAGGAGTTTGTGAATTATGAGGGTTGCCATACACCGTGCTGATTAAAAAAGAAATATCAGAAGAAGAATCCATATATAACTTTATGAATAAATTGCTGATGGTTAACTAGAACATGGACCGTCAACTCATCCTTCCATAGAACCCTAGATGCCACCGCTAAAACCGTTAGCTTCAACCCGGTGTGACCAACTGAAACCCATTTTGCCAAAGATACTATATATATGCCCTCTAACCACTGGTTCGAGTTTCAACAAGGACAACCGTATCCGGTTGGTGTTCTTTAATAAACGACTTAAACACTCTAAGGGTATGTTTGGTAAAACGTATTGTATTGTAATGTAATTAATCCTTTATTTGTTAACCTCAATTTTATAGAGTGTAATATAATGGTATATACAAGTGTATTTTTCAATACATTTATTAACATATTTACTAATACTTAAATTTTACATGTATTTTTCATTACGTTTTCTTATTTCTTTTTAAATCCTAAACTTTCACTCTTTAGTAATTGAATATTAAACTTTTAAATTTTAAATTTCTCGAATTTTTAATTAAATATTGAAAAATAAAAATTATAATTGTATTTTTATCAATGTTGTGAAAACCGGACAGGACCGGCCGGTCGAACCGGGAGCTTAAAAACGAAAGGTGGATAAAACCGGATTGAACCGGAAAGAACCATTGAACCGGCAAACCGGAAAGAACCGGATTTTACCCAAAGACACAAAAACAGTGTCGTTTTGGTGAAGAAAAAAAGGAAAAAAAAGGTTATAGGGGATTAGGGCAGAAGGGCAAAACAAGTAAACAACAAACGGCACTTTCATTTCTCCTTCTTCATTTTTTCTTCACTCCATTTTTGCATTATATTTTGTCACACCTCATCTCCAAGCCGCACCGCCATCATCGGACCGCCGCACCCCTGGTGTTCATCCTTCCTCAAGAAATTCTGGTAATTTTTTTTCTTCAATTGATGGGATTTACGATTTTGTTCTTATTAGTAGCTTAATGTGGTTAGTCATTGATAAAGCCAAAAACGTCTTTATCTGAAGATGAGAGGGCAATCCGATCGGATGAAAAGACCTGCAATAAAATGAGGCCGGTCGGACCAGGCGTGAGCACTCCGAAACTTAAGTTAGTAGCTTAGAGAGTGAATGTGCTTTTAGAGAGAGAAAGTATAGGATTCAATACCTGGTGCCATCGTTGGCTGTGCTATTTATATGAGATGATTGAGGGGCACTTGAGTGCCTGAAGTGTGATTACTGGCTGTCAGAGTAGGTATTCGGCGACATGACAAGGAGCAGGTGGTAGGCATGGGCGCTGCCTTGTGTCAGGCGGCTGATGGGACTGGGGGTCACATCAACCGATCGGGCGTGTGCGCTGCCTGGGAGCTCGTGTCTGCTACCTTTGGTTGATAGGCCTTGAGCCTTGCCAGTTAAATGGGCCGACTGAATGGGTCTCAAAGTAAATGATATTTGTTGTGTTATCAGTCATGATTTACGATTCTGTTCTTGGGTTTTTGAATTGATTAATTATAGAGTTAAATAATAGAATCCTTGCTGTTCTTGAGTTTGCTGTTCTTGAGTTTTCTTGGACCCTTGAAACCCGATAGCAAATTATTTTCTCAATTTTTTTGTTCTTTGATATTCTTAGTTGTTAGTTATTGTATTATCTTTTTTTATGGGATGATGTTCCGTTTTGTATTTGTCTATTAAATTGAAATGAGATATTGAATCATTTTGTTGTTTCCTTATACAGGGACTGAATTTTCAATGCCTTTTCTCCTTCGCTATTCTCATAATATCTGTTTCAAATGTACTTTTTATATTGTTAATAAAAATTTAAATTACATTTAAAAAAAGAATTGTCATTGTTATGTAGTCTAACTCTCCTATCCAGTAATTGATTGTCCAACTCTTCTGCTTGGTAATCATATTACATGAAAAGGTGACCATACATTCTTGTCCTGCAAAACTATTGATATCTTAAAATATACAAAAGTAACTTACATTTATATGATATGATATACAATTCATATTTTATGAAGGAAATTAGCCTTAGTAAAATATTACTTGTATTTAAGAATTACTATCTATTGTAATAATTGCATGATATTCTTTGATATACATCATATTTTTTACTTGATATTTAATATTATATTCCTTTGCATTAGTAATTATAGTTTATTCAATAGACACGTATTGTTGGTCGTCAATACTTCTAAATTATTAAAGTAGTCATTAATCTTGGAACCATATGAAATTGAGATTTTTATTACTAAATTACTAGAGTATGAATCAAAGTTTTAGAGAGTGTCCTACGGTTGTGTGAGCACCTTGAGTACTGTATAATCTTGGAACCATATGAAATTGAGATTTTTAATTTCATTATCATTATTGTGGAAAAAGAAGGAGAAGAAGGAGAGCTTGATTTTGATAAGATTGAGAGAATGGTTGAATAACATCCAAAAGATGATGGAGCTTCAAGTGTGCAAGGTTTGTTTCTTTTATATAATATGATTTTATTTTAGAATTTTGAAAATTGTGTATAGTTATATTTAATTATGTACTCCCTCCATTCTTGAATGAATGACGTTCTAAGAGTTTTTTCCAAAATCAATAACCTATTAAATAGGACATGTAAATGACTAATTTGTCCTTATTAATCTCCTCTTTATTTAATGGTTCATTTCATATGAGCAAATTAATTAAGGGGCAAATATGGGATAAACTAAACTAAAATATTGTCTAAAACTTCAAACGTCAATTATAAAAAAATATGTTAGCAAATCTTAAACGTCATTCATTTTTTTTAAAGGGTGTATTTTAAAAAAATATTTTGTTTTATTTTTTTTTTAATTTTGGAGGTTTTCTTCTTTTTTTTTTTAATTTTTTTTTAATTTTTTTTATTTCGATTATGTCATTAGCAGAAATATATGTTTTTTATTTTTCATAATTTTTTTTTTATGTACAATACATTTTTATTAGAATTATGAATTTCTATTTCAATTATATAGTCTATTACCTAAAAAAAAAATATTATTTAGATGGAAGAAGTTGAATTGAGTGATTTTTTTTATAAATAATGTGTTTTAAAAAATAATTTGAGTTTTGGGGTGTTTTAAAAATAATTTCTATTTTAAAAAAAATATTTCAATCCGGTTTTTTTCGGTTTTTCCCGGTTTTTTTCGGTTCTACCCGGTTTTTTTCCAGGTTTTCAGTCCGGTTCGCGGTTCAACCGGTTGAACCGACCGATTCGGTTTTAATAACTATGGTCAATACAAGCTTTACCTAGCTATCAAAGTTACATAATTCACCCAAACCATAGAAAATCCTCACTAAGTAAAAGAATTAAAGTTTCAAATCCAATCTTAAAATTTCAAATACATGCCAAAATTAAATTACGGAATCTCTACAGAATAAAAAAATAATTTGAAATTCAAAAGTTCTACTAATAAACTGACTGAAACATAATATTAGCTAAAGCAAGTCCTCTAGCAAAATAAAGAACAAAAATAGGATCCTCGCCAATAGAAGGGATAAGGCTAGAACTAGTCGAGAATAAATACTAATCTACAAAACAAAAGAATATACACTACAAGAAATCTGAGAAATAGAGACGGAAAATAGAGACGGAATTCCGTCTCTAATTGAAAATAGAGACGGAAATAGAGACGAAAATTTTCCGTCTCTATTTCGTCGGTCTCTAAAAATTAGAGACCAAAATATTCCGTCTCTATTTTTAGAGACGGAAGGGACGTTTCCGTCTCTAAAAATAGAGATGGAATAGTGCTTTCCGTCTCTATTTTTAGAGACGGAATGAGCGTTTCGGTCTCTAAAAATAGAGACGGAAAGAACGATTCCGTCTCTATTTTTAGAGACGGAAACTCAATTCCGTCTCTAAAAATAGAGACGGAATAACGTTTTCCGTGTCTATTTTTAGAGACGGAATAACTTTTTCCGTCTCTATTTTTAGAGACGGAAAATGAATTCCGTCTCTATTTTTTTTGGAATTTTTTTAATATATTAAAATAAATAATATTAAATTTAAATATTCCTTAATTTTATATATAATGAATTTTCGTCTCTAATTTATTGATTTTTTTATATATTAAAAATAAATAATATTAAATTTAAATTATTCTTAATTTTATATAATGAAAAAAATTAAATAAACAATAAATAAATATGAAAATATTGTATTATTTAATGTATTAATATATAAAAAGTGTAGTGAGATTACAAATAAAAAAAAGATAAAAATTCTAAAAATAATAACTAAGATGGAGGAGAATGCGGACGAACTTGCGGGTCAACAGGTAATCTACGGCTAATGAAATCCTCCAGCATATTGATACGGTCCATTAGTACGCCGACCGTACCGCGTAGCTCAATGACCTCATTAGTACGCCGACCGTCTCCAACTTCTGTCCATATTACTCATTAATATTAAACTGCTTGGAAAAAATCATAAGGTCGAAGTTAGTATTTAATTTGAACTCAATTCTCTAGCCTACTATTTCGCTTTAATCCCTAATTAGTTTTACATAATGATTCATTTTCCTAAATTAAAATCATAAATATTTTGTAAAAAAACGGACAGAGTTCCCCCTATACGGGTCCCTATCCCCCTGTCAAACATTAGCAATTTTAACACTTCGGTAAAATATCAACCAATCGCAACTCCACAACAAACTCATTGTAATAAGAAATTTACCCATTCACATCAAACATCTAAATTTAACGGATAAAATCACCAACAGTTGTGAATCATCTTGTTATTTTATAATATCTCTTTTATTTTATATGCATAGTAATCAAAGAATATATATATATATATATTTCTTACTTTATTATTATGCCCCAAATTAAAAAAAAAATGCATTAGTTAAATCACAATAATTGATATTTATTAATCAGTGTAAAAAAAACAAAAGAAAGAAAATAATCTTTTAACTTGAAATGCAAACATGCGCATAACTTATCCACTTGAAAATGGATGAATTAGTGGTTACTACCAAGCTGTTATTATTATTATTATTATTATTATTTATAACCCGAATGCTTCGACCGACTAATTTGGATTCACACTAAACAGAGCAACAAAGAGATCAAAACGCTTCCTCCTAAATATTTAAACATTCTCCATACCTATATCCATAACTGGAATGTAAAAAAAACTCATGCCATTCTATCTAATCCCGTTACTGTACCAAGCTGTTATTTTTATTTTTGGCAATTGAAAAAGAAAAAAAAAATCACCAATTCCTTATTTCCAAAAGGTGAATCAAACAGCCATAAGATGCAATTCAAATTTGCAAACTTTATAAAGAGATAATGTTTCTTTAATGCACTTCACATATTTGCATGGAACATAAATACAACAGAGAATAATTACAATCATAAGCTGCAAATGAATGCATAACACCTTTACCTCCATCAACATTCTCTCAACTGTAAAACAAACTTGGCTATTGTGAATAATTTACAGTATATACTTATGAGCATCTCATCTAGATTGGCCACTATATTCACTAACCAATATCTCACTCTGACCAGCAAAATAAATAAACAACTAACATTATTAAAACTTTTAATAAGCATAATTGGATTTCCCACTTAACATTTAAATTTTCCACCAATTCTTCAAGTATTACCAATTACACTACCATTACTTAAATATACATATTATGATACGCATTTATATATTAAGATTTAATTATCGTTAAGTTATTCATAAGATTTAATTACTGATCTGATTTATGTGTCATAATTTAACTATTACCAAAATTATATACAATTTAAATCCAACTTACAATTTAACCTATATTTCTTCAATTTACAAATACTGTTCTACTTTCCCAAATACGGACAATTCTCCACTTCTTTACATTCAACCCGAAATCTGTAAGTCTTAATTTAATTTCTAATCAACTAAGCCAAAACTCATGACAATATAACCAGCAATTCAATGAAACCAACAAACATATTGATCGCATACTATATTTAGTAAAATCACATTCTTAACAGCATCGTATAATGTAGTTCAGGTTCATTAGTTCTTTTCGATGTCAAAAAACTCCCCGAGGATGTCTCATAATCTTCAAAAATTGCAGGAAGATTCGACAATATATCAGAGATTAAGCATTGGGTTACCCTTGAGACAGTCTTCATCTCCTAGAAAATTATAATTGCCTTTGATAATTCTCAATTGCTGTAAATAAGTAGTCAATAGAAACCTATTTCAATTGGTATTAGGATTTTCCAAATGAACTGCTAGACTCCTGTTTCCATCACCCGCAAATTAACGCCATAATAATCAATTGTCAATCTTGACATTCTCACTAATGCTACAGCCTTTCTTTATATCTCTTTTGATTGATCGTGTATGAGTGCATGAGAGTGGGATATTATATCAATGAAGAATGAAGCACATAACTGATGATTCTTAACAGCTTATCATATTTCAAAAAATAAAAATCAAAATATTACCTTCATGCTGCAATACACATACAAATACATCAATATCCATTAATCTTATTTTACAAATTCTGGATTTAATTTAAAGAAACATCCAGTTTAGAGTCAAATAAATTGGGCAGATTAATAACTTATAATCAACAAAAAGTAATCACCATTCATCAGCATTGTCAAACTAACTCAAAATCACTCTTAATAAATTTTACTTGTGAAAAAATCACTTAGAAAGGTAATTTTGGTGGCCACATACCAATTTTCTGCCTATTTATGGTCTCTTTACTGTCGCTGGAGGGTCACCGAAGTCTCGTCGGAGCTCCATCGGAGGCACCGAAACCACCCGAAGGAAGCTCGACGCGTCGAGGTTGCCTTTTCGGTGGTCACGCGCCGATCCATTTCGCCATCTAGCCGGAATCGCCGTCGACAGCTTCAGTTCAACACATCTCCGATCTGCTCGTCAACAGTGAGTGAGGAGGATCCACGGCTACCGGGAGGTTCGTCTGCCCACCAGGAGTCCCGTCATGCCGTTCGTGTCGTTGTTCGTCGTCGGAACTGGCCGAAAAACGACGGAGAAGCTTGCGGTTTTCTCTCGCTTTCCTAGAACGACGACGCCTCGCGTCGGAGGAAAACGCCACGGGAACGGCGCTGCGGGTTGCGACGGTCCGATCGCCACCTCGGATCGCCTTCGGTGGTCGCCGGCGCTGCCTCCCGCCGCTCTCTCTCTCTCTCGGTTTCTCGGTCTCCTTCCCCCCGTTCTGCTCCCCGTTTTGTGCCTCTTCCTTTCTATTTTCTTTTTAATTCCCACTAATTCAAGCTTAATCTCAAATATAAAAATATCCCAAAAATAGAGACGGAAATTAATTTTCCGTCTCTATTTAGAGACCGCATAATTATACCGTCTCTATTTAGAGACTGCAAATATTACTCCGTCTCTAAATAGAGACCGAAAACATTCCGTCTCTATTTAGAGACGAAAAAATATTTCGGTCTCTAAATTTAGAGACGGAAAGCAATTTCTGTCTCTAAATTTAGAGACGGAAATTGCTTTCCGTCTCTAAATTTAGAGACCGAAATATTTTTCCGTCTCTAAATAGAGACGGAATTGTTTCGGTCTCTATTTAGAGACGGAAATATATTTTCCGTCTCTATTTTCGGTCTCAAATTTTGGAGGGAATCGATCCCGCCAAAAATAGAGACGAAAAATAGAGACGAAAATTTTTTCGTCTCTAAATAGAGACGGAAAATTAATTCCGTCTCTATTTAGAGACGGAAAACTGATTTCCGTCTCTATTTAGAGACGGAAAAATTTCCGTCTCTATTTTCCGTCTCTATTTTTCATTTTTCTTGTAGTGATAGAGCGGACGTGATTTGAGTACAATGACTCAGTGAATGATAACCACAGCGCATAACGGACTGAGAACATGCAATGCTTCAGAGTAATTTAATAAAATAAATTTAGCAACTAAAATGATATAATAAGCCATAAAATAAATAATCTAGTAAGTAGAATAATTTTTAAATAATTAAATTAACAGTTCAAAATCACAAATTAAAAATACGGTACAGTTTAACAGGTTGATGATACTCTACACCACCAAATGCCAAATAACAGAAGTCCCCACTACAGATATTATGCAATGTTTCAAATGATTTTTGTAGTCACTCTAGGAAGGTGAGAATTTTTCCAGTAAAACATTGGCTTGCAGCAACTCACACATCTCCATTCCTTCATTGAGTACGTCAGCCACAAGATTTTCATACTCATACACTTGGTCAATGATCTGCTTCTCATCAATCATCTGGAACTGCGACCATTTACCTACAACATATTTCTTTTTCCCAACATCATCAGCACCATATTTCTTTTGCAGAGTGTCCCATATGATTTTAGTAGATTTTTTTATTAACAAACAAACCAAAAAACGGAATTAGTCATGCGGTTTAAGAGTTGACGCTAACAATCTTATTGTCTTTCTCGAATTTCTTCCTAACATCATCAGCAGAAATGGTTGAAACATCAGTGATACGAGGTTCAACAAATCATTAAAAAGCACATAATTAATTTCAAGCTGTTCAAGGAAGATTAACAGTTTCTGATACCAACGCTTGTAGTTAATTCCATCAAGAGGTTCAAGTTTTGACAAATCAGGTAAGGATTTAGAAATAACATTATACATATTGGGAAACAAAAGAAAATTTCGCTTTCAAATTGTGAGAGGAAAAAGGAAATTAAAAATATAAACTTATCAAATTGAGTTGTGCCGTGGACAATCACTGCCTTGAAAGAGAAATTTGGGTGAGATCTCGGTGCAATTTGGAAATCGGTCGCTCCCCAAGGTTCACACAACTAACTCCTAACGTGTACACTTACGGCTGAAGCTTGGAACAACCAAGTTACCCAAAAAAAAAAATCTAAGATTATTTTTTAGAATTCGAAACTAATCTCTACCCAAAAAAACTCCTAAAGTGTGCACCCCAAGGTTAACACAGCTAACTCCTAACGTGTGCAAAAATCAGTTGAGAGAAAAGCTGCCCAAACCGGGCCCCGCGCGCTTGGTAATTTTTTCAAAACTCACAAAAAACATATTTTTAAATCATTTAAAAATACATTATTACTTTATAAATACAAAGGCAAGAAGATAAAACTTTGATGTGGGATAAAGTTCCCCCACAAGCCATTTTATTCAACATTTCCTATCTCAATTGAACTACCATTTATGTAGAAATTTGTTGCTCTTGGAAATCCTTGTCACCAGCCACATTTCCTTTGATAATTTTGTGAGTATGATCATTCTTATCACTCAATGATTTGTGGGATTCCTTATCACTCCACATACTCACAGACTGTAAGTTGCTAATAGTATCTGCACTCAATATGTGGTGCCAGCACCATCAAAATACCGGCGGAGGAATATCATAAAGTAAAATTTTTAAAAAAATTGCAAAACTCTATAAAGTTGTTATACATATAGAATTGATTCTATCTGATCATAACATCAGAATTCTCACCTTCTTATTCCTTCTATTTATTATAATTGCACATAATTATGGAAATCTCACACATGGAATCTCAAAGTGAGCGTAATGAAGCCATATTACAGTCCCAGCACCTTAATTATGAAGTGGATTCCAAGCTTGAGCAGGTCCTAAACGACACTGAATTGCCCTATTTCAAGCGTTTCCGGCTGGCATCTCAGATTGAACTTAAGCTCCTTTTTCGGCTAGCAGCTCCGGCAGTTTTCATGTACATGATCAATAACTTCATGTCCTTGTCCACTAGAATCTTCTGTGGCCACCTCGGAAATCTTGAACTTGCGGCTGCTTCTCTCGGCAATAGCGGCATCCATCTCTTTGCCTATGGCCTCATGGTATTAGTTATACACATATTCCAACTCTTTTTAGAAGACAAATTTTAAGCCATTTACCTCTCTTTCTTAATTTCTTTTTAGTCCTAAACCAAACTAATAATACACTGTCATATTAAAAAAATTAAAAACAAACTACTTTTATTAATTGGTAACTCAATTCAGAAATGAAAACATGAATAACCTGATAAAAGACAACTATATGTTCAGTTCATTTTGATCTAGATTCTGTAAAAAAAATTATAATTCATTGTAGTCCAACTTTTTTAAAAGAGATTTTTTTTTTCTTTTTTCTTTAAGATCGGATGGCAGGAATTATGGCCCTAATTTATTATTAGTTGGGTAAATAAATAAATTTATGTATTTTTATTAATTAGTGTTTGTTATTATAGTTAGGGACGGGAAGTGCAGTGGAAACTTTATGTGGTCAAGCCTATGGAGCACAAAAGAAAGAAATGTTAGGCATATACCTACAGAGAGCAACAATTGTGCTAACTCTTACAGGAGTACCCATCACAATAGTCTACCTATTATCAAAACCAATCTTGCTCTTACTAGGGGAACCAAAAGACGTCGCATCAGCCGCGGCAGTCTTCGTCTACGGTTTAATCCCTCAAATATTTGCATACGCAGTGAATTTTCCAATCCAAAAATTCCTGCAAGCACAAAGCCTAGTGAACCCAAGTGCCATTATATCAGTTACAACACTTGGCCTGCATTTATTGCTAAGTTGGGTAGCAGTTTACAAGCTAGGATTGGGATTGATTGGTGCTTCACTGGTGCTGAGCTTGTCATGGTGGATAGTTGTAAGTGCTCAATTTGGGTATATAGTGAAAAGTGGAAATTGTAAGGAGACATGGAGCGGTTTTAGCTTACAAGCATTTAGTGGACTTTGGGATTTTTTCAAGTTATCAATTGGTTCTGCTGTTATGCTTTGCTTGGAGACTTGGTATGTTCAGATTTTGGTGCTCCTTGCTGGATTGCTTAAGGATCCTGAGACTTCCTTGAATTCACTTGCTGTATGGTAAGATTGTAATTATTCTTATTTTTTTAGCGGGAAATGGAGAACAAGAGCTCGAACTCAAACTCGAAACCATGTATTGTTACCCGCATCTACGGCTGGAAAACTCCCACATTTTTATTAATTCTTGATAGGTTAAACTTGCTTTGAATAAAAAAAATTTATCCCATATATTGCATATCTAATGTCCTGATCATGATTACCGAATCAATACTTCAAATATTTGCTTTTCACTCATATTCCCCCCACAAAATAAAACTGCACGTGCAAAGAAATTATTATGATGCAAGGAGGTGGCATCTCAAAGAATTTCCATATAAAAAATAAAAATAAAAAATGTCAAACGAATTTCCAAATAAAAGATGTTTTCCTCGTGCGATTAAAAAAATAAAAGAAAAATGGACATAATTTAAGAAAAAAGAAAAATTTCAAATGGGAAGTAAATATGCTTGAATTAATGAAGATCTGATCCATGTATTCCTTTAATTTGTTTTTGCAGCATGGCTATATCGGCTGTGGTATTCATGGTCTCGGTGGGTTTCAATGCAGCTGCAAGGTTAATTAATTAATATAATTTTACTTTCTTTCATATTATTTTTAAGTGTATATTCACTCATGAAAAATGACATTAACTGCATATATTCGTTGTTATAATTTAGTATAATCATTATTTAATTTGATTTATGATTTATTACAGTGTGAGAGTAAGCAATGAAATCGGAGCAGGGAATCCCAAAGCAGCAGCGTTTTCAGTAGTAGTAGTGAATTTGGTATCGTTCGTAATTTCAGTAATAGAAGCAATAATCGTACTTTCTCTACGCCATGTAATAAGTTATGCTTTTACTGATGGAGAAACTGTAGCCAATGCTGTTTCTGATCTTTGTCCTTTTTTGGCTGTTACTCTTGTTCTTAATGGGATTCAACCCGTCTTATCTGGTAAGAACCCCCCAGTTAAATTAAATAAAATACATATATAAATAGTAGTATCTCACATACACTGATTTTAAAAATAAAGTATTTTTTATAACTAGTTTTTAATAGTTAAATTATGTTTAAGTTCATTTTATTTAACTTAGTATTCGATCCACTACTATTACAATATTAGGTTGTTTTAGATTCCATTCTACAAATTTTATGGTTTAGATTTTTATCACGTATTTAGTCCTAAATATATTTTAGATTTTCTATTTATATTTAACATAGATTTTTTTTTATTTTTGAAAGTATTTAGCTTTGTGCGTGAGGAGATATGATAAATATATGACACCTACCAATTATAAGTGTAGTTTCTTTAATAGTATACTACAATATACTGTCATATATATATATATAGAGAGAGAGAGAGAGAGAGGACCCAGCCATTATTAAAATGACATGTTATGATTGTGAAGGCGTAGCTGTTGGTTGCGGATGGCAAAGCTTCGTGGCATGGGTAAATGTGGGATGCTATTATGTGGTTGGAATTCCATTGGGCTGTCTACTGGGCTTTACGTTTGATCTTGGAGCAAAGGTACAATCATGTTAATCTGAACTTACCAAAATGATGGAGAAATCAGGAAGTTTATTATGATATATTTATTAAAGAATTAAATTAAGCCATGATTACTAAATTCAATTATATTTACCAACAATTTGTTTATGAGTAAGAATTTTATTCTATTATCATATAGTAATATTGTATATATAATAATTTCTATATATGTGTATACGTTTATGGCTTAAAATGAAAATGATAAATAATAGTTAGTTGTGAATGAAAATGATTGTAGGGAATATGGTCCGGAATGATAGGAGGAACAATGATGCAGACCGCAATCTTAATATGGGTAACATTTCACACTGATTGGAATAAAGAGGTATTTCATTGTTACTTTATTATATATATGTATTAAACATAATTCATGCCTTAACGTAACATAGAATGTGAATTTAATGGTTTTAATTAATAATAAATTGATATAATTTCAGGTAGAGAAAGCTAAAATGCGTTTGGAAAAATGGGAAGACAAGGAGCAGCCACTCTGAAAACTTCCTAGTTTTGTCATGGACATCAACCATACACTTCCACTTAATTAATTGACAATACGGTCCTACACTTTCCCAAAACAAACTGCAATCAGATAATTCATTCAAAAAAACTTTGCAAAGATAATGAGATTAAAAATAACTCTAAGCGGCCCAATAACTATGGGCATTGTATAGTGGATTTGGACCTTCTATGTTCTTTATACTTCAATTATGTTAAACTCGCCTTCACACTCGTAAGTTTTTTGTAGGATTTATAGTATCACCCACATATCCATTGGTATTGCAGTAAATTCAAAATGATTGACTTATCAAACATAAGATCTCGATTAAACTCAATTCGAATTGTCAATATGTTTGGTTCTCCCATGGTGAACTGGATTCTTAGCCATTGCAATTGTGGCTTTATTTTCACACTAGATTTGGTTGATATCTGCAAGAATTAGCCAAGAACTGCTGTTGTTTGCTTCTTTGAACTCTAGTAAATAGCATCAGATCCAAGATTAAAAACATAACCCGAAGTACTCCTTCTGTCCTCCAAACATCCAGCCCAATGATTGTTCGTGTAACCAAACAATTTAAACTCTGAAACACAAAATCAACAGTTCCCGCAATGTATCTCAACACTATTTTTGCAGCTTCAAATTGATGTTTTGAAGGGCAATGCATAAATCTGGAAATGATTCCAACTGAATAAGCAATATCAGGCCGCGTATGCATCAAGTAAATGATGCAGCACGCCTAAATCTGACATTTCAAACTTTTACTTCATACATGCTTTGAATTCATTAATGAGAGAAGAAGATGCGTATCATCTACACATACGACAAACTATGAGAAGATCATTCGTGGCTTGTCTCTTAAAAATAAAGATTAGGCTCATTAATTCTTGCTTCTTTCAAAGCCACTAGCAAGGAAATAAGAGTATATTTTGTTGTAACATGCACGTGGAGCTTGCTTCAATCCTTAAAGTGTTTTTTTATATACTTCAGCTTGATTGAAAAGAATGAATTGCTTGTGGGGCTTGACTTATGGCCCTACTTAATGGGCTTAAGGTCTCTTGAATTTGGGTTCAAGACTTTTATAGTATCAATGGGTTTTGACCATGGATGTTGACTATGGTTAGTTAAGGCAGTCAAATGATAAAAGGATGAATTGCTTGTGGGGCTTGACTTAGGGCCCTACTTAATGGGCTTATGGTCTCTTGAACTTGGGTTCAAGAAAATGATTAATTTCTTGTGGGCCTTGACTTATGGCCCTACTTAATGGGCTTATGGTCTCTTGAACTTGGGTTCAAGACTTTTATAGTATCAATGGGTTTTGACCATGGATGTTGACTATGGTTAGTTATGGCAGTCAAATGATAAAAAGAAGAATTGCTTGTGGGGGTTGACTTATGGCTCTACTTAATGGGCTTGTAGTCTCTTGAACTTGGATTCAAGACTTTTATAGTATCAATGGGATGTGAAATGATGTGAGGATTATCAGTAACTAAGCATATTGAATTAATGTTGGATTTTTGTTTCTCATGTTGATAAAGCAAAAAAATCGATTGGCAACATGGGATGATTTTAAATGGCCCTTTTGAAGGAATAAAAGTTGATTTTGATCGGATTTCATGGGACAAATTGAAGGATCGATTCGATTTCTCTTTACATTGAAATGATCTCATAGAATCCCAAATATCACTCACACAATTACCATGATATGAAGCACAATTCTAACAAATTAAATGAAAAAGATTTTTTTTCCTTATAATTATTAATATTATCTTATTAAAGTTAGATCGGTTTCTTACGTAGATAAAATACTTCTAACATTAATTTTTGCCATTTATAAAATTTAAAATTAAGATATTATGGAAAACAAGTCTCGAACTATCTAAATCAATAAATATTGGTGAGAGAAACTTTTTTTATTTTTTTTTTTTAGAGGAGAAAGGAAAATGGCGACTCAATACATTAAACCCAATAGTTATGATTGAAATGTCCTTTTAGGATCGATCCATGAGAAATTCTGTTTTGATAATTAACACACTGTCCCGTGGCATGTTCATGAAGAGAAGATTTTGCATCCATAAATCAACCTTTTAAAGTCTTTCTTATTAATAAGAAATGTGAGGACATGCATCAACCCAAATTATGAATAAATAAGGCGAAAGCATGGCGCTTTAAGTCCTCTTCGAAAGCATATGGAGCCAATAAGATTACTTCCCATTGAAATATCTTAAAATGGAGATATAACCGAGAATAAGATTTTTTTGGCCAACCCATGTCGAGAATGACATTAGAAAGAAAGCTTTATTCAATAGGGGGTCAAATTAAGACTTTAGTCACGTCAATTCTAAGAGAAAAATTGTTTATCTTTGTTGAGATGGTGAGTAATTCAAAAGTAATGGTTTCTGAATCTCCCAAAATAATGCACTGACAATTAAAAAAAAATTCAAATTGCAAAAATTTATTTTTAGACATCATTTTGACATAAATAAATTATAAAAAATAATTGAAAATTCGAACTGACACTGTATATTAGTATAACTTAGGACAAAAATGTATATATATATATATATATGAGGCCACATATTAATTTGAGGTAGCACATATCTTACATATATCTTACATTTTGATAACATATTTACCGACATGTGAGTCTGAGCTAGTGATTTTTCCAATCATAATATTGGTAAAGGTTTGTCCTCCAGCAAGAAAGGATCTTTGAGTGAAAGAGAACAAGCTGGCCACAACATGATTGCCACAAATCTCTATGTCTATTAGCTATTAAGCCACTCTCACTCAAAAGGAAGTGTGACCCTTTTACTTTACACCCTGATTGGACGTTTTTCATGGAAAATTATGTTTGGCAAAGTTGCACTTCTATTTTCGCGTGTTGGTTTAGTTTTGATTTTTTTTTTCTAAAGTTACCCCATGACTTTATTAAAATACCAAGCATTTCCTTTAGACTATCTAACTATATTTAGACTATTATTATAAAATCATACAGCATCATATATTACATTAATCTTACAATACATTATGAAATAATGGGGTTTTTTTTTTTTTATTTTGGAGTGAAATTTGAAAATATTTGGAGATTTGGTGCTACAGAAAACATAATTAAGAGAATAGAGTGTTAGAAAACGGCAACCTAAGTTGCATTTTTCTGACGATATGTGACCCACGGGAAATGAGGTCTGAATTACCAGAAAACGACAACCAAAATTGCCGTTTTCTTGTTTTTTTATATATTTTTTTTCAGGCGCAAAACGGTGCCGTTTTGCGCATGGGATCTAGGTTGCTAGAAAATGGCAACCAAGAAGTTAATTTGACAATAAATTAAACTTGGAGAATTTACTTTAGAGAAATAGGAACATCATCACTTATTTATAGTTTCATTTTTAAATAATTGATTTTGTATTTTAAGTTATTAGAAAATCGAAACAAGTGATACTTTTAATTGAAATAAATGCTATGTTATGAATCTAAAGATAAAAAAAAAAAGTGCTAAAAGGTTAAAATTTATCCTTCAAATATTTAAAATAATATGCATTTACTTCTTAAATATTTTTGGAGCCAAAATTGCCTTTAATTTTATGTAATTGACTCAAATTTATTACTGAAAATAGTAAAATTGCTCGGTGAACAAATGAAAATTGAAACCACATTTTCTATTTGCTTACCATCAGAAATTTTAACTCATTTCCAAAAGTTAAAACAAAATATTAATTTAAAGTGCATATGTGGTAAACTTGTATAGTTTCGATCAACCTACTGTGTATATTTCTGTTTGTTTACCTGTAGCCACTTTATTTTTAATAGTAAATTTTTGATCCAATTATATAACCCTAATAACAATTTTAGCCCAAAATATACTTAAGGGGCAAATGTGTATGGTTTTTTTTTTTTTTTTAACAAATTTGACCATTTAAAAAAAAATAAAAGTAATACCAAGATTCTTGGCTGAACTTTATACTTCAGACAAATAAGTTATGTTGGAAATAAAGATTGCAAATAAAAAATAAAAAAATAAAATGAAGGCTTAATTAGTAACAGCTTTCCAAACATTTTTACAGAACTGTTATCAAATCCGGTCGTTTCAAATTTTGCAATTTTCATTTATTTCATTGCGATTTTTCTAAAAGGAAAATCAATGTCTTTAATTTATTTCATCATCCACCCTTAAACGAAATTACAGATAGCCTTACTTTATAAACTGCATGCGAACGAATTAAAAGGCTTGCCAGTATGTCACCTTTTTCTTTTCTTTTATTTTCTTTTTTTTGAATAGCAAACCGATTATTATCCATTAATTAAAAAGTTTCCAATCCACAGAAAAATAAACTCAATATGTTACAAAATATTTGTGTAAAATCCATATATGTAAGAATATAGATAAAAAAAATATGGACAAAATGCCCTTAATAAAATTTTGACATTTATAAAATTTTATTATTTATTTATTTAGACTTTTTTTAAAGATAATTATAAAATTATTATTAAAAAAAATTCAACTATTTAGAGGTTTTTATGTAATGGAGTCTTTTGAAAGATAATTATGTATTTATTTATAATTTACAAAATTGTGTTTAATAGTATCTTATCATTTTCAATGTCATGAGAAGTGATTTTTTTTTTCTCAAAAATTCTAGCAAAACCAGTGAAATTTAGATAATATTAAAAATGGTATGGTTAATGTAAATTAAAAGACGAAATTATAATTAACTCAACTCATTTTTGTCAATATATAACTCAATGTATTAAAAAAGAAAAATTACAAAGCAAAAACATAATATTTCAATTTGCAACTTGAAGATCTAAGTTATAATTAAATAATTAATTAAATTCAAACCCAAACTTATCCTGGCTTCCAAATTTTTATTTTCAATATATTTATTTATTATGTAACATAGCATCTTTTTTTGAATTTTAGTTTTTGTTCATTAATTTTAAATATATAAACGATCCAAACATGAAGGTAATTTTTTTTTTGAAATAAATAATAAGACCATGGTGGTGGAATTTGGACTTTTTTTAAAATTCAATAATTAGAAATTTTAAGAAAATTAGATAAATGATAATTCAGTTATTGAGTCTAATATATATGTATACATATAATTGTTAAATTTGATAAGTACCATATAATTAGACTTATGCCAATGCATGTGCTGCTTGTAATAATGCCGTACACTTTAAGCAAAACCTATCCATAAAAGAAAAATAATAATAAAAAAAATTATCTCTTTCTTCCCACAATGAAAAGCAACGAATCCTTTACACGGATGGCACAGAAAGAGCATAAATAGACAATTTTTTTTTTATTTTTTTATTTTTTGAATGGATTGCATAAATAGACATTAATTATTTAATTGTGCATCTTTGATATTCAATTTAAAAGATACGTACTTATCTCTTTATCTGTTTTTCTTTTTTAAGGAAAAAAAAATAAAGAAATCTTTTATTATGTCCATATACAATAATTTATCAATGACGCCATAGATTACGCTAATATATCAATGACACGATAGTTAAATTTAAGCCTACTGCATATTTAGCCCTTCCTATTTATTCAAATAATTCATTTAGCCCTCTAAACTTTATAAATAATCATCTAACTTTTTAAATTTATAAAATCGAAATATGTTAACTTTTTTATTACAAATATGTGGCATATCGTATGAAATTAACAAGATTAAAACACGTTAAAAACTAAAATACAATTAATATAATAAAATCTAATACATATCAAGCCCCTTAAACTTGTCCCATTCATTAATTCACTTAATCATCTGAATTTTTTGCGAGCAATCACTTAATCCTTGAACTTGTAAAATTAAAATATATTGATATACTTTTTTTTACTATTTGAAGTAGGTGCAAGTGCCAAGTGCATGTAAGATACTGAGAATAAAATACTAAATGAAATAACATCATTGCGATTAATTTGTTATTGTTTTTACTTGTATTTATCATTCGAGTAAAAATAAGCATTCATTCATCAATATTTTTACTTATTTAAACAAAATTCAAATCTAGTAATTGATATTAATAATTAATCATACAAAATTTGATGAGGAATATTTGATTTAATTTTTTTTTCACATTATCGTACGTGTAATTACATGTACTCACACCTATTTCAAATAGTAAAAAAAAATAAATAAATGCTTTTCGATTTTATAAATTTAGAGTGCCAAGTGGTTGCTAGCAAAAAAAAAAAATTCAATTAGTTAATTCTGAATTATTTAAACAAGTTTTAAGGTTGTATATTTCTACATGGAAAGTAAAACCACGTGTCATTATTTCACGTCACTGTGCATGTGTTACACGCATTTAAACCAATTTCAAATAGTGAAGAAATGTATCTTAATTCTACATGTTTAAGGATCAGGTAATTGCTTGCAAAGTTTGGAGGATTAAATAAATTGTTTGAAAAATTCAAAGTATTAGATATGTGTTAGGCCTTAAATTTATCTGCAAAAGTTATTGAGTTTACATGAATTAAGGGATGTTTGGGTGGATTTTTGGGAAACCAAAAGTAGCTTTTAAACTTGATAAGCCACTTCAAGATATATTAATTTGACTAAATTTTCAAAAGTGTTTACATTTATTAGAAATCCTTTTGGAAGAAATCACTCAACATTGATTGTTCTTGAAAGTGCTAGCTAGCAAGGAAAATAAGTTACTGAAACCACAAAATAATTAGTTTCCTGTCGCAGTATGGATTTAGACAGTCTGCTCATGATAATTGTTTATCTATCTCGAGTAGAAACCAAGTTTTCTTGATTCTTTTAGTTTATGTTGATAATCTGCTCATTAGTGAAAATGCAGAAGCATAAATTGATGTTTTCAAGAAGGCTCTTGATGATAATTAAGTTTACTATCAAGAATTTGGGACTTGCAAAATATTTTTTGGATTTGGAGATTATTTGAACCTAGTATGGCATTTTCTATGTCAATGTCTTGAACCTTTTGACTGATACGGTTGCTTGGTTCTAAACCAAAAGATATTCCCATTCCAATAGGTGTCTCTTAGTCTAATACTACGAACTCTAAGGGATATTCATCTGAAACATGATTTTCATGGACTTGAAGTATTTGAAGAAGATTCCATCTCTTATTTTGTTGTTCCCAGCTTTGAAACTCGCAAGTCACTCACTGGTTTTTGCATTTATTTGTGTTCTTGTCCAATTTAATGAAGAAGCAAACGGTTGTTGCTCGAAGTTCAGTAGAGGCAGAGTATCGTTCTATGACATCAGTTGTGTGTGAATTACAATGAATTTGATATTTTCTGGTTGATTTTATAATTTCAGTTGCTTTCCTTGCTGCTCTGTTTTCTGACAAAGGCTGCTATCCATATTACTTCTAATCCGGTTCTCCATGAGCACAAACACATCGATATCGCATTACTTATTTCTTCTTGCGCTGATATATTCCTTTGCTTTCGAAGCTTTGAATCCAAGTTGGCTTTGTTTGATGCTCATCAAAGTCCAACTTGAGGGAGGATGAAGAATATTATAGTTATTTTTATTAATTATTTAATTGTTTGATGAGCCAGCATGCGTGGTTTAGAAGGTGAGAAAGGCCGAGAAGAAAAACGAGAGTTTCGTTTTGTTTTGGTTCTTTCTGTTAATACGTTTTGGTGCCTTTTATTTTTAGCTTAGTTGTCATCTGTCCACACAGAGTGTGACTTTTGTATATAGACAGCTATAAACTCTATTGCTCAATATACGAGAAATATTTTTAATTTTATATATTCTGCTCTATATTTTTTAAAATATTTTCATTTGTTTTGGTAACAAATTTAATATAATAATATTATCAAATATATTAATTTCAGATATATTCAATATAAACCGACACAAAATTAAAACACTTATAAAACAAAATTCTCTTTCTGGGAAATGGGAATAGATACCAATTACCAAATTAAAACTTTTATTTTTACTTCTTTTTCTTATTTTGCTTAAGAATATTAGTCATAATATATAGTATTTTTTAAAAAAAAAAAAATGACAAGAAAAATCTTCCATCACACATGTTATTTGTCCATTTCGGAATAATAAAACCTTATCCTGCAAGCTCAGAAATAGAACTAACGTTTAGTAAAATTTTAAACAACATGAAAAAGGAAAACTTCATTAATCTGCAGCTTAGAGAAGCAATTTAAATGTGTTTTAACTCATAATTTGACAACTTACCAGCTTCTTTCCTTTGTTTTTTTCCTTTTTCAGGTCTCATATTTCCTTTATTTTTAATAAAAGCTAGGTATCTATTCCAATAATTCATTAAAGACCAAACACAAACAAACGTACTCAATATGTGGTGTCACCATCCTAAAGAAACCTAGAAAGAAATTTCATAAAGTAAAATTACAAAAAATAAATAAATAAATGCAGAACTCTGTAAAGTTGTTGTGTATATATACATTATATACAGAATTCTCATTCTTATTTCCATTCTTTCTATTAGTATAGTTACACATAGTTATGGAAATCTCACACGTAGAGTCTCAAAGTGAGTGCAATGAGTCCCATCAGCTTAATTATGAAGTGGATTCTAAGCTTGAGCAGGTCCTAAACGACACTGAATTGCCCTACTTCAAGCGTCTCCGGTTGGCGTCTCTGATTGAACTTAAACTCCTTTTCCGCCTAGCAGCTCCGGCGGTTTTCATGTACATGATCAATAACTTCATGTCCGTATCCACCAGAATGTTTTCCGGCCACCTTGGAAATCTTGAACTTGCTGCTGCTTCTCTCGGCACTAGCGGCGTCCACCACTTTGCCTATGGCCTCATGGTATTAATTATACACATATTCTTACTCTTTGGTCTTTCTTAAGTCCTGCACCAAACTAATAATACACTATGATATTAAAAAAATTGAAAACTACTGTTATTATATAGTATTTTATTAATTAATAGATCAATTATACATTTTAGTTACTGTTCTATTCATTCTAATCTAAATTCTGTTAAAATTCAAATTATGATTCGTTGTACTCCTGCTTGTATACAAAGATTTTTTTTATATCGTACTGCAGGAATTGTGGCCCTAATTTATTATTAGTTCGGCAAATGAATAAATTTATGTATTATTATTAATAAGTGTTTGTTATTATAGTTAGGGATGGGAAGTGCAACGGAAACTTTATGTGGTCAAGCATATGGAGCACAAAAGAAAGAAATGTTAGGGATATACCTCCAAAGAGCAACAATTGTGCTCACTGTAACAGGGATACCCATGACAATAATCTACCTATTATCAAAGAGGATCTTGCTTTTACTTGGGGAACCAAAAGACGTCGCATCAGCCGCGGCAGTCTTCGTCTACGGTTTAATCCCTCAAATATTTGCATACGCAGCGAATTTTCCAATCCAAAAATTCCTGCAAGCACAAAGCATAGTGAACCCAAGTGCAATTATATCAGTTACAACACTTGGCTTACATTTATTGCTAAGTTGGGTAGTAGTTTACAAGCTAGGATTGGAATTGATTGGTGCTTCACTGGTTTTGAGCCTGTCATGGTGGATAATTGCGAGTGCTCAGTTTGGTTATGTACTGAAAAGTGGGAAGTGTAAGGAGACATGGACAGGTTTTAGCTTACAAGCATTTAGTGGACTTTGGGAATTTTTCAAGTTATCAATTGGTTCTGCTATTATGCTTTGCTTGGAAACCTGGTATGTTCAGATTTTGGTGCTCATTGCTGGGTTGCTTCCGAATCCTGAGGTTGCCTTGAATTCGCTTACTGTATGGTAAGACCATGATTTCTTCATTAATTTTCTTTACCACAATTTTACTAATCATTGATATATTTCTTTACCACAATTTTACTAATCATTGATATATTTCTTAAAAAAAAAAAAAAATCTAATTATTAATATAACGACAAAATAAATAATTCATATAGAAACTGACATAAATTTGATTTTTTTGCATAAAGTATGGGCATAAAATTCCAAGCACTTTTCTCCACATGCATTAAATTGGAGCCTCACCGCCTCTATTTCCTCTATAAAAAGATACCGACAACTTGATTGTGGGATTTTTTTTTTCTTCTTTTTTTATATATTTAACCCACGCATTATTTTCTATTATATTTTAAAAGTATTTTATAAACTTTTATATTTTAAAAGTAATTTTTATCTTATTATATTTTTATATATGTTTTGCACATTTATGTTTTTTTTTTACACTCCTCAGATTTTTTTAAAAATTGCTTGTATTAATTCATATTTATATTCTACTATATTTAAAAGTAATTGTATTAAAATAAAAAAATTACTATTTTAATACATTTTCTTGTATAATTGCAAAATTTTGTTGCTAGAAATTAAAATGACCATATTATAAAATTAGATAAAAAATGTTTAATACAATTGGATATTTTATTTTTAATATATATTCTCAATGTTTATAAAAAACACTTTTATGAAATATTTTTCATTATTACTTTTTAAATACAAAAATTTATAAATTACTTTTAAATAAAATAAAAAATTATTATTTTGAAAAAAGTTAAGAGCAAAATAGTTATTTTTGAAAAATATCAAGGGAAAAACCTGTACTTTTAAATGTTAAAATTAGTGCAAAATGGAGGCCATTGATAATATGGATGCTGACGTGTATTAACACTTCATCCATATGTGCACCAAGTCAGCATCGTTGTCTTAAATAATCTCCAAATAAAAAATATAAAGGCAAACTTGTAACTTTGGCATATACTCTTTCTGTCCACTAAACTTTTACTTTTTGAAAAAAAAAAAAAAAAATTGTTATTTTGGTAAATTTTAGAAAACATTTAATATATGCATGTCCTACCAAATTGTCACTTTGGCAAATTTTAGAAAATATTTAATACATCAATTTCAACTTTACCCTTATATAATATTAACAAAACATTTAATATTTAATTAATTTTTTTTACACATTTTACTATATAACATAAATCAAGATAAGACATTTTAGTTTATTTAATATAACTTTACACAAAATTAGCAAAATTAATGATTATCTTAATATTGATAATTGTGTAATAAGTAATAATTTGATACGACAATATGAGTATTTTACATCAATGCTTTTTCAGAGATTCTTATTTTCATTTTATGACCAAATTAATAATAAATTGTTTTGTAAAAAACAGTCAATTTTTCTTTTTTTAAAAAAAAAAAATTTCGAAGTATTGATCATACTCATGGACATAATTTAAGAAAAAGGAAAATTTCATTTGGAAAGTAAATATGCTAGAATTAGTGAAGATCTCAAGTAATCCGGCATTGATATGTATTCCTTTGTTTTTGCAGCATGTCCATATCTGCTATGGTATTCATGGTCTCAGTGGGTTTCAATGCAGCTGCAAGGTTAATTAATTATATAATTTTACTTTTCTTTCGTTTTTATATGTGAAAATCCACTCATAAAAAATGAAATTAATTGCATTCGTTGTTATAATTTAATAGAATCACTGATTAATTTGATATATATATATATATATATATGATTACAGTGTGAGAGTTAGCAATGAAATAGGAGCAGGGAATCCCAAAGCGGCAGCATTTTCAGTGGTAGTGGTGAGTTTGGTATCGTTCGTAATTTCAGTAATAGAAGCAATAATCGTGCTTGCTTTACGCCATGTAATAAGCTATGCTTTCACCGGTGGAGAAACTGTGGCCAATGCTGTCTCTGATCTTAGTCCATTTTTGGCTGTTACCCTTGTTCTTAATGGGATTCAACCTGTTTTATCTGGTGAGAACTCTAATTTAAATTACATGAAATACACAGATAGTCTATTAAGTAGTATTTCATATAGACTGAGTATAAAAATGAAGTGTTCTAATTTGATAATAGTTTAAAAAATCTCTAATTAGTTTTTTTAAGGTTAATTTCATTTATGTTCACTAAACTTTAACATTTGTAACGATATGATTACTATTCTACTATTTATAACGAAAAATTAATTTTACTATTATTTTGTAATAGAAAAATCATGAAAGCCAAAAAATAAATACTCCGGCAATCAATGCATGTCTAAATTTATTTCGTTAAATATGGTATTCAAATCATCACTCTTACGATGTTGGACCGTCTGCATGTGTCCAATTTTGCAAATTTCGGGCTCTAAATTTTCTATATGCATTTAATTCTTGGTGTGCTTTAGGTATTCTGCTTGTATTCAACTCTAGGTATAATTTAGATTTTTCACATATATTTAGCTCTAACTGTAAGAAAATATGAAAAATATCACCTTTCAATCTGATGATTTTTAAACCCTTATTAAAATGACATGTTATAATTGTGCAGGCGTAGCTGTTGGTTGCGGATGGCAAAACTTTGTGGCAGGTGTAAATGTAGGATGCTATTATGTGGTTGGAATTCCATTGGGCTGTCTACTTGGCTTTAAGTATGATCTTGGAGCAAAGGTACAATCATATTAATTTGAAATCACAAGAAAATTTTGATGGAAAAATCAGGAAATTTATTTTTATGTGTTTATTTATGAATTAAACCATGAATACTAAACTCAAATAACTTAACCAACTTTATCCACGAATAAACATTAAAAAAAAAGTTATGTAAGAATTTTCCTCTGTCTATTAGTGAATTATATTTGTATTAAAAACAAAAAATTTGTATAGTAATATCTATGGATATGCATTTTTATGGCTTAAAATGAAATTTATAAATAATAATTAGTTGTGAATGAAAATGATTGTAGGGAGTATGGTCCGGAATGCTAGGAGGAACAATGATGCAGACCGCAATTTTAACATGGGTAACACTTCGCACTGATTGGAAGAAAGAGGTATTTAATTACTCTTTGATATTTGGTTTAAATATAATTCATGCCTTATCGATTTTGAAATGTTCTGAACAATATATTGATATATATAATTACTGCAGGTAGAGAAGTCTAAGATGCGTTTGGAAAAGTGGGTAGAAAATAAGGAGAGCCACTCTGAACAAAGTTGAACTATACGTAGCTTTCAAATGCCTAATACACATGAAGAGAGATGGATCTGAATGCACAAAAATTTAACGTCCATCCAAATAAAACTGCTCAACCAATATTTTGCATGTATAGTTGAAGAGATTGGATACTACATTAATTACTAATTAACCATTAGCCTAATAAAAGATTTATTTCATCCATGTTCATCCAACTATTACTATTTTTATGACAACGTGGTAATTTTTAATTTCACCAGAAAGTCTAATTTTTTGTTTTAGTGACCATTATTGCGAAAAAAATAAAAGTTAAATTATCATAATATTATAAATTGTTTTTATTGTAACAAACCAATGAAAAATTGACAATAATTGAGTAAAATCAATCCTCGGATTGTCAAGCAAGTGCGCCTTATAAGTTCAAAGTTTCTAAAACAATGTCCTGTCATCATGCCGTATAAGTTGTTTATTTATTTATTTTTGGCTTAATACATCAAATCCCCCTTATACTTATATTTAATTTCAAAATTGATACATAAATTTTAACTATTTTTAATTTACCGCTGGAACTTTGAAAAGTTTATTAAATTATCAGCTAACGCAATAATATTACGTATAACTTACCACCTACTTCACTCAGCGCGTATATTTCACGCTCCAGTCTACTTCAGCGCTTACTTCACTCAGCGCGTATATTTCACGCTCCAGTCTACTTCAGCGCTTAGGTGGTAAGTTATACGTAATATTATTGCGTTAGGTGGTAAATTAAAAATTTTTAAAAATTCGGGTGGTAAATTAAAAAAATTTCAAAGTTTGTGTGGAAAATTAAAAACTTAAAAAATAAAAGTATCAATTTTGAAATTAAATACAAGTATAGAGGGGTTTTTATGTATTAAGCCTTTTTTTTTTTTCAATAACATTTTATCTTATTTAAATTCCAATAATTCTATCGCTGCAGCTCATCAGTACCGGGACGACAAGGTAACAACCCTAATCATGCAAGGTGACTTATTAGGAAAAAGGAAAAATGTTTTTTCGGCTCTAAACTTATTAAAAAAATGCAATAGAGCCCCTATGCTGGGCCATGTTCAAGCTCATTGGATCAACCAATTCAGTTTCCTTAATCTCATTGTGTCCAAAGGTACTATTAACTTAATTTAGCCCATTTAGGATCCAAACATCAAAGCTCAAAAATGGAGAGCCAATGTGTTCTAATTACATGTCCTCAATTTTATCTATAATTTCATGAAAATATGAATTGAGCTACGTTTGAGCATTTGATTAGTTGGATCCATTGGATCTCAAAACCAAACAAATCAAAGTTGGCAAAAAATATAATAAATAAACCAATCAATTATGTAAGTGTAAATCGAACTGAACCGATTAAATAACATTTCATTTAGTCCAATTGGTTTGGTCAAATTTTATCAAATGTTGAATTATATCGGTTTTTTTTAATAAAAATTGAATGAAAAAACTGATTTCTATAACTAAATAGATCAAAGCAAGTAGATTAAATTTGTCACGCCCCAAAACCTTTACCAATTGGTTGAATTTGGACCTTTAGGTAGGAAACAAACAAATATTCTTTGCTTTAGCTTATATAAGCCAAACTTCTGTACCAAAACAGCAAGCTAGGAAGATAGATAATTATGGCAAGCAATCAAAATTTAGAACAATCCCTTGAAACTGAGGAAGTTGAACCCGTATTAATTCGCAAACAATCATCACATCCAACAATAAGCTCAGAACTTGAGGAGATTTTGTCCAACACAAACTTCTCATACTTCCAAGCCCTCCAAAAAGCTATTCCCGTAGAGCTCAAAACACTCTTTTTGCTAGCTGGCCCAGCTACTGTCGTTTACTTGCTCAACAATGTCGTTTCAATGTCCACCCAAATCTTCTGTGGCCATCTTGGCAATCTTCAACTCGCTGCTGCCTCTCTCGGCAACACCGGCATCCAAGTTTTCGCCTACGGCCTTATGGTAATAATAATATCTTGCAACCTTCATATCTTTTAAACTGCAATTTAAACTCGAGTTCGATAAATAACAGTTACATAGAACGCTATATAGTATAATAAATTTTGGATTCGTCCGTGCAGTTAGGAATGGGAAGTGCTGTGGAGACACTGTGTGGGCAAGCCTATGGAGCACACAAGTATGAGATGTTAGGGGTATATATGCAAAGATCAACAATTCTTCTCACAGTAACAGGAATACCATTAACATTCATATATATATTCTCCAAGCCAATCTTGATTTTACTTGGTGAATCGAAAGAAATAGCATCAGAAGCTGCAGTTTTCGTCTACGGTCTAATCCCACAGATATTTGCTTATGCAGCCAATTTTCCAATCCAGAAATTCTTACAAGCTCAAAGCATAGTTTTCCCAAGTGCATACATAGCAACAGGGACACTTGTGGTTCACTTGATAATAAGTTGGCTTGTGGTTTACCAATTGGGGTGGGGATTGCTTGGTGCGTCATTGATATTGAGCTTGTCTTGGTGGATTATTGTGATTGCACAGTTTGTTTATATTCTGATTAGTCCAAAGTGTAAAAGAACATGGAGTGGTTTCAGTTGGCAAGCATTTTCTGGGTTGTGGGAGTTCTTGAAGTTGTCTGCTGCATCAGCTGTTATGCTTTGCCTTGAGACTTGGTATTTTCAGATTCTTGTTTTGATTGCTGGTTTGCTCAAAAATGCTGAAATTGCCTTGGACTCCCTTTCTGTCTGGTATTCTTAGCTTAATTTCTTAATTTTTCTTTTTATTGCTTATTTTGTTTTGATTTATTTTTGCATATAAATTTGATTGATATTTGCTTCTGGTCGTATAGATTATGAAAGGCATGCACAACTGCTAGTCAATTGAAGTCTTAAAAGAAATTTGCAAATTTAAATATATATTAGTTTAGTTTATCGTATTAGGAATTAGCAATAAAACAGTATAGGCCGACACAAAGTTATTCTTTTATCGGGTTAAATTCATATATTTATTCATGCGAATCGATTTTCGAAATGAGCAAAATAGCATCACGTACGTATGTATATATATATATATATATATATATATATATATATTTTATTTATTTATTTATTTACTCTTCAACAAAAACATTTAAATTCTAGATTTGTGTCAAATTTTTTTTAATCTAATGTATAATATATATACCTGAATGCAGCATGACTATCCTTGGATGGGTGTTCATGATATCAGTGGGTTTCAATGCAGCTGCAAGGTTAGATTTTTAATAATAAATTTTAATTTTTTCCTTTTTGCTTTTATTTGGTCATATAGAAATTAAATGTTTGGCTGGACTTCAAACTCAAAAAAACGTAAAATAAAATAAATAAGTGTTAAATCTTTTATGATGGATATATCATAGTCAGCATTTATGCACCGTTGGATAAAAAATAATATTTTTTATTCTTCATCTAATTTTCCACCCAAGTTAAAGTCATTTTTAGCAATCATTAAATTTTTAAAATTGAGAGATTTTGAGATAAACATACTTTACTCTATGATTGGTTGTGGGAAATTTTTTCTGTACTGTGAAATTTTAGGGATTAAAACATTGAAAAAAAAGACATAACATCATTACATATTTTTATGTAATTTGTGAAACAGTGTGAGGGTAAGCAACGAGCTGGGAGCTGGACATCCGAAATCAGCAGCATTTGCAGTTGTGATATCGACTTTGAGTTCCTTCATAATCGCACTGTTAATAGGAATTTTAGTGATAATATTTCGCAATTACTTGAGCTATATCTTCACTAGTGGTTCTACAGTCGCCGATGCTGTCGCTGAGCTCTCGCCTTTCCTTGCTTTATCTATCTTACTTAATGGAATCCAACCCGTTTTATCCGGTATAACCTTCCTTTTAATTATCTTGCTATTTAGCTGACATATTATTTTAAAAATTACATGAAAGTAATAATATTTATCTGGACTGCATTCATGATTTATTTATGAACTGAGCCATGTAAATAGTTCATTACTGGCTCAGTTTATAAATGACAAAAAAAAAAATGTTGGCTTGCTATTTACTTAATAGAATAAAAAGGGGTTCAAATAATTTCCACATATTTATATATATTACAGCTTAATCCAAGGAAAAAAGTACAAACACCACAGACATGATAGTGATGGATAGGAATGGACAAGAAATAAAAATAAAATAAAATAAAAAAGAAATTGAAAGTTGTGTTGGAATTGGATTCTGCCTTGACAGAATATGATAGCTTACAAAGACAAGAATAGATAATTAATAAACTTTGAATATGCAATGATTTGACCTTGTTCATTCTTATTTTTCCACTCATAAATGCGATAGAAGCCAGGTAAATGTTATGCTTACCGTTCTATTGCAGCCATTCGATCTAATCTAAATATTATTACAATTCAAACCATATATATTATTAAAAATTATATATTATTTAATGTATACGGTTTGAGTTGTAATAGTAGTTAGATTGATTGGATCGAATTAAATTACTAAAAAGAAAAATAAGATAAGAAATAATGTAAGGGCAGTATCATGTGTTGCTGTCTATGTTATCTTTGAGATATTTTAATTGGAACAAACATTTGTACGTTTTGGCCTTCATAGAACAACTAACGTTCCATCTTGTTTTATTCATCTATAAGATTTGTTGTTGAACCTTTCTTTTTCGGAATTTTAATTATGACTAAAAAATTAAAATTATGAAGGAGTGGCTGTTGGGTGTGGGTGGCAGGCATTTGTTGCCTATGTTAATGTCGGATGCTATTACTTTGTCGGGATACCATTGGGTTGCGTTCTTGGCTTTACCTTTGATTTGGGTGCCAAGGTATGTTTATCAACCATCCAATCAGTATCTTTTAATTCTATTTTATTAAAAACTATATTCTAATTAGGTCTGGTTTATATCTTTATTTATAAACAAGCTAATCAGAAAATATCACATTTTTTTATATCATATTCTATCTTTATCTATGAATAAAATTATTTATCAAGTTTTCATAAGAAATCTCTATCTTTTCGATCTCCTTTGCAATTCGTACAGGGAATATGGTCGGGAATGTTAGCCGGAACCGGTTTGCAAACACTCATTTTATTATGGTTTACGTTTCGAACCGATTGGAATAAAGAGGTAATTAATTTAACAAATGATTATTTCATAATTTAGATTTTTCTTTTTTTCAATTTGAAAACAAAGAAATTCAAACCTTGTTTATTGGAGTTCATTATCTGTAGATTTCTATTTAAAATCTGACTAAGAAGAAAAAAAAATTAAAAAGAAGATTTAACATACACATGTGAAACTAATTAAGTAGCACCCGTGGAATTTTAATTTAATATTATTTTGAATTTAGCGCCGAATTACTAATTTTACATATCATATTTTCAAAAATTCCACATGGCTTCTCTTCTCTTAAAATATTCGAATAATAGATTTATAAATAAAACTAACCAAGGAAAAAAAATAAATAAAATTGATTGTAATTTAGTAAGACAGGAATTAAGCATATATTATATAGTGAATTAATGTTGGCTTTTTCTTTTTCAGGTTGATAAAGCAAAAAATAGATTGGCAACATATGATAATGTTACGGAGCCACTCTTGAAGGAATAAAAGCTGCACATTTGCTTTCTTGTTTTCTTTTCTTTGCCGGGAATTAATTCAAAGCATTTAATAATTTTGGCATTTAGAATATTTCAAACTTCATTTTCACATTTTAAAATTGAAAACTTTCCCAATAATATAAGATCCTTAATCAGATGACAAATACAGAGTGTAGAACGCAAAGTTCATATATATATCAATGAATTTCCTACATAATAAAAAGATAAATTAAACTCAATTTTAAATAATAAAAAACAAAAACTTGCAAAATTATAAGGCTAATTTTAATAAGATTTCAAGGGACAAACTGAAGGATTGATTGGATTTCTCTTTAATTGGTAAAAGAACTCACATAATCCCAAAAATCACACACGGATTTACGTGGAAAACCCCCAAACAAATTAGGGTAAAAATTACGGGCAAGAGTAACAAAATTTTACTATAAAAATAGGAGTTACAATCTCTCTATATTTTACACAAGAAAATATGAGAAACACTCTCTATTTATACTAGGAGACCTCAAGAATGAGATGATTAAACCTAAAACTAAGGGGCTATATTTATAGTTAACAAAACCCTCGCCACTATCCTAAAATCCCGATGTGGGATTTGGGATTTAAGTTTTTTTTTTTTTTTTTTATTCAGCCAACAATTGTTGGCTTCAAAGCCAACAATTGTTGACTTCAACAATCTCACACTTGAAGATTTGATTGAGTATCAATCAGATTTTCACACCACTTTTCTATCTTGCCATTTTTCCCTGCGCTTTATAATCTTTGAAAAACTAGAAACACATCAAACTTCCTCTTGATCGAATACACTCAACATCTCCTGGAATAGTTGTCTCCTAGGAATGAAACTGGTGTTTGCCATACGTCAGAGTGAACCAATTCTTAGAACATCATTTCTAGAATTTTATGTGTTTTAACTTCAAACGATGCTGCTTTCTCATAACACATCCGCAGCTATCTTTTCTCCTTTCATAAGTACAAGCGCATCTCTTTATGATCCCATTTTCCATATCTTGCATCTCAAACATCCACTTGTCCTATAGACAGCAGATTCCTTTTGAGTCTTCCACATAAATCATAGAGCATTTCCATCGTCGGAACAACTCGCCACATTTCCTTGAGAATTGGAATACTTTAGATTCCAGCAATCATTCTTCAAATGACCCTTCTTGCCACAATTGTAGCATTTAATATTCTTCTTACTCCTGAATTTTGAACTACCATGATTTTGGCTCCCACTTGAGCCTCGTTCCGTTGATCTTCCTCTTATCACCGTCAAGGCTTCCACATGCTGTGAACTTGCCTGCCTGTCTTCCTTATTTTTGCGCCGATTTTCTTCTTCCAGAATAGCAGCTGCAACATCATCGAAGACTAGAGTATCCATATTATTTGTTAAATTAATGATGAGTTGATCATACGAATCTGGTAAACTTTGGAGTAGAATCTCAGCACGTTCCTCTGCCTCTATTTTATACCCCAACGAAGTGAGTTGAGAAAATAGAGTATTAAAAGTATTTAAGTGCTCCGTCACTGAAGTAGATTCCTCCATACGAAGAGTATAGAGTTTTCTTTTCAAGAAAATTTTGTTGTGCAGTGATTTGGCCTCGTACAATTTAGTGAGATGATCCCAGATCTCCTTTGCTGTTTTTTTCTCTTCTATACTTGACAACACTCTATCTGCTAATGTCAGATGAAGATTTGCCATAGCATTTCCATCCATCTCGTTCCACTTATTATCATCTGTGAAATCAGCCGGCCTTTGACTTATAGCCGCTAGGCAATTATCTTTTCTCAAAATAGCCTTCATCTTCAATTTTCACAGAGAGAAATTACTCCCGTTGAATTTCTCGATCTCATATTTTGCCGCCATTGCTTCTATCACGAACTTTTCTGCTCAAAAATCAGCTCCCACTATTTCACGTGAATAGTAACCGTATACGTGAATAGTAACCGTATAGGTGAACAATGACCGTATACGTGAACAGTATCGTATACGTGAACAGTACCCAGGGAAATATCTTTTATGATGTGGAAGATCAGCCTATGCTGCAACCACAGAGCATACTAAGACAGAACCTCGGCTCTGATACCACTTGTTGTGAAAATAAGGACCGGATTAGAGCAAAACCGCAGCTAAAATAGAGATAATAAAGAACACACGGATTTACGTGGAAAACCCCCAAACAAATCAGGGTAAAAACCACGGGCAAGAGTAACAAAATTTTACTATAAAAATAGGAGTTACAACCTCTCTATATTTTACACAAGAAAATATGAGAAACACTCTCTATTTATACTAGGAGACCTTAAGAATGAGATGATTAAACCCAAAACTAAGGGGCTATATTTATAGTTAACAAAACCCTCTCCACTATCCTAAAATCCCAATGTGAGATTTGGGATTTAAGTTTTTTTTTTTTTTTTTTTTTTTTTTTTCAGCCAACAATTGTTGGCTTCAAAGCCAACAATTGTTGGCTTCAACAAATAAAACTTTCACAACATCAATTTTTGCCATTTATGAAAATCGAATTCGAGAGTTTAGATAAAGAAAACAATTATCGAAACACTTGAATCCAAAAATTTATGCCGGTAGAAGAAGAAAGCTTTTTTTTTTTCAACAAACCAAGGCAAGCCAATTAAGGCAGTGATTACCAAATGGTAAGATGAACTCCCAATTTTGCAACAATAGAGCTCTTATCATGATCATGGATCTATTTTTATGAAAATAATTGAAAATTTTTGGAAATTAACACACTGTTGGGAGACGTGCTCATAAAGGGCAAATACATATATATATATATATATTTTATCTCATCAACAACCTCAGAAAGAGTTGTCTTAAAGAAAAGAAATCATTCATTAGCAAAAATAAATAAATGAGAGATGATAGGAATATCGTGAGAGATTTTGCATCCACAAAGCACAAATTATGAATAAATCAAGAGCGAGAGCGGATGGCCATGTTTATGTCCTCTTTGAGAGTATATGGGGCTAGCTAATAAGATATTAGCATTGTGAGAAATGAAATATCTTACAATGGATGTAAGATATGCCTTGAATGTATCCTGTTGGGATTTGTCTTCTTATCAATTGTCAACATATCTATGCCACCGAAATCAATTGTCAAATAAAATTGCTGATATTGATTTCGGTGGCACATGCAAAAGGAAATCCACCGAAATCTTAATTCGGTGCCACCGAATTAACAGTTCCTTAGTTTGCCTATAAAAGGCTTTCATTCCATTTGTATTGAGCAGCTGAAAAATTGTGAGTATTGTTTAGTGAGTTAGTATAGTTAATGCTCTAATTAATTAAGAGAGCATTTTGTGAGCGGGTATAATTGGGTTTTGGGTTGAGAGTATTTCTCCACTTGTAATATTATTTTTCTATAGTAAATTTATTGCTCCCCTTCTCCCGTGGACGTAGGCACACTGCCGAACCACGTAAATTTGTGTGTATTTATTTTTATTACTTTGGCTATTTCTTCACTGTTGCCATAAAATCACCGTCATAATAGCCCGTCGATCCTAACAAATTGGTATCAGAGCTTTGGTTCCACTATTTTTCACACTGCATTGGAAGTGCTGTCCGGAAAAGTAGCGAATTTTGGAGAAACAATTATAGTGCCGGGACGAGAAAAATATAAGGAATTTTTCGGTACGATCCGTTTCGTAAACGGGTGTAAAACGAGAAATTCGGTGAATAGTGATACTGTTGAAGTGAATTTTGCATTTTGCATGGTTTTCGCTGAAATACTATTCAGGATACTGTAGCGGATACTGTAGCAGAGGATACTGTATCGGATACTATTCAGGATACTGTAGCAGATACTGTTCGGATACTGTAGCTGCGGTACTGTTCATACGGTACTATTTATACTGCACTGTTCACCTGTACGGTACTGTTCACATATACGGTACTATTCACATACGGTACTATTCATAGTAAGAGCTATTTTTGATCAAAAGAAGTCTGTGATTAAAGCAATGGCAACTACAAGATTTGATATTGAGAAATTTGATCGCAACATAAATTTCTCTTTGTGGAAGATTAAGATGCGTGCCATCTTAATTCAGAATGGGCTTGAAAAAGCTCTATTGGGGAAGAATAGAATGCCGGAGTCAATGACAGAAGAAAAGAAGGAGGAGATCATCAACAAGGCAGTTTCCACGATTCAGCTCTGTTTGTCTAATGAAGTTCTTCAGGAGGTCATCAATGAAGATACAGCAGCTGGCTTATGGGCGAAACTGGAGTCCTTGTACATGTCCAAAACCCTGACCGACAAGCTGTACCACATGACGCGGTTCTACACATTTCAAATGCAGGAAGGTACTTCTATTAAAACTTATCTGGAAGAATATACATCAATTTTAGTAAGTTTAGAAAATGTGGGTGCTAAAGTTGATGATGAAAATGCTGCTTTGAAATTGTTGTGTTCATTACCACCGTCACATAAAAGTTTTAGGGACACAATGCTTTATGGAAAAGATAGTGTGTCTTTGGTGGAGGTTAAGACAGCTTTACTCTCTAAAATTATAATTGATAAAGGAATTGTCGGTAGTAAAGATGATAATGTAGCAGAAGGCCTTATTGCTAGAGGAAGGTCTAAAAATAAGAATTATGGCAGTAGTAGGTCTAGGTCAAAATCTAGACATAAGAATTTGACATGTAACTATTGTCATAAAAAGGGGCACATTAAAGCTGATTGTTATAAGTTGAAAAATAAACAATCAACTGAAGAAAGAAGGGAAAAATCCGCCGAAGCTAGTATTGCCGAAGATGAGTCCACATCTGATATTCTTTTAGTCACTAACAATGAAAGGTGCAGGTTTAAAGATGATTGGATTATGGATTCAGGTTGCTCTTATCACATATGTCCCAATAGGGACTGGTTCTCCACATATGAATCTTTTGCAGGTGGAGTTGTTTTGATGGGCAACGATGCAGCTTGCAAAGTTATTGGCAAGGGCACAATCCGAATCAAGATGCATGATGGCGTGGTGCGAACTTTGACAGACGTTCGCCATGCTCCTGACATGAAGAAAAATCTCATCTCTTTGGGCACTCTTGATGCTAATGGGTGCAAATACACAAGTGAAGGTGGAGTCATGAAAGTTAGCAAAGGTGCTTTGGTGGTGATGAAGGCTAAACTGTTTGGAAGACTTTATCTCTTACAAGGAACCACAGTTACAGGAGCTGCTGCTGCAATTACTACTCAAATGTCTGAAACCGACGTCACCAAATTATGGCATATGAGGTTAGGCCATATGAGCGAGAAAGGCTTAACCCTGTTAAGCAAAAAGGGTCTTTTGTGTGGACAAAATACTTGCAAGCTTGATTTTTGCGAGCACTGTATTTTCGGAAAGCAAAAACGTGTCAGTTTCAGCACAGGTACCCACACAACCAAAGGTACTTTGGATTACATCCATTCTGATCTATGGGGGCCATCACAAGTTCCATCAAAAGGTGGTGCCAGATACATGCTTGTCTTCATCGACGACTTCTCGAGGAAGGTTTGGGTTTACTTTCTTAAACACAAGGATCAGGTGTTTTCCACATTCAAACAATGGAAAACCATGATTGAGAAGCAAACAGGAAGGCAAATAAAGAGGCTGAGAACAGATAATGGCTTGGAGTTTTGTGCTGGTGAGTTCAATAACTTCTGTAAAATTGAAGGCATTGTGAGGCATCACACAGTTCGGATGACACCCCAATAAAATGGAGTTGCTGAACGGATGAACAGAACACTCATTGAGAAAGCAAGGTGTATGCTTTCAAATGCTGGATTACCAAAGAGTTTCTGGGCAGAAGCTGTTTCAACTGCTTGCTATTTAGTCAATCGCTCTCCATCAGTTCCAATTGGTTTCAAGACTCCAGAGGAAGCTTGGTCTGGCAAACCTGCAGATTATTCAAATTTGAGAATCTTTGGCTGTCCAGCATACATGCACGTCAATGATGGCAAGTTAGCACCAAGGGCGAGGAAGTGCATTTTTCTAGGATATCCACCAGGGGTGAAAGGATATAAACTTTGGTGTCCCAAATCATCCAAAGTTATAATCAGCAGAGATGTCACATTTGATGAAGGTTCAATGCTTCACTCAAAAAATGAAGTATTGGTACCTTGCAGTTCTGATAAGCAAATGGAGGCCAGTCCGAGACAGGAGATGGATGTTGAAGATTATCCTGCTCAGCAAGATTCTATATCGCAGTCAGATTCACAACCATCCAGCTCTCAGCAAGGTGATTCAGATCCAAACTCAGTCGAACAGGAGCAGCCGTACTCTATTGCCAAAGATAGAGAAAGGAGAGAAATAAAGAAGCCAACAAAATATAAAGATTATGCAGATTTGGTGGCTTATGCTTTATCAGCAGCTGAGGAGATCAACAATGTTGGAGAACCATCCACATATTCAGAAGCCATTTCAGGAGCCAACTCAGATAGATGGTTGATAGCTATGCAAGAAGAAATGGAGTCATTGCATAAGAATGGCACTTGGGAGCTCGTTAGACCACCAAAAGGAAAGAAGATTATCGACTGCAAATGGGTTTTCAAGAAGAAGGAAGGCACCCCAGGCATTGAAGAAGCAAGATACAAAGCTCGCCTAGTTGCAAAGGGATTCAAGCAAGTTCAAGGTATAGATTTCAATGATGTCTTCTCCCCAGTTGTGAAACATTGTTCCATTCGTATGTTGCTTGCTATGGTGGCTAAGTATGACTTAGAACTGGAGCAGTTAGATGTCAAAACTGCTTTTCTACATGGTGACCTTGAAGAGCAAATCTACATGCAACAACCAGAAGGTTTCAGGGTTGAAGGCAAGAAGGACCATGTTTGTCTGTTGAAGAAATCTCTATACGGCCTTAAGCAGTCACCCAGGCAGTGGTATAAGAGGTTTGACTCCTTCATGACCAGTAATAATTTTTCAAGGAGTAATTATGATAATTGTGTTTACTTCAGAAGGTTAGATGATGGATCATTCATATATTTATTGTTATATGTTGATGATATGTTGATTGCTGCAAAGAATACTTCTGAAGTTGAGAAGCTGAAAGTTTTATTGAGTAAAGAGTTTGAGATGAAAGATCTTGGAGCAGCAAAGAAGATTCTTGGAATGGAGATTCAAAGGGACAGGAAAGCAGGAAAGTTGTTCCTCACTCAAAAGAAATATGTTGAGAAAGTGCTGGAGCGTTTTGGCATGAAAGATGCAAAGCCTGTAAGTACTCCATTAGCTACTCATTTCAAGCTTTCAGCTGCACTATCACCACAAACAGATGAAGAGCAAAAATACATGAATCATGTTCCTTACTCCAGTGCAGTAGGCAGTCTTATGTATGCCATGGTATGTACTCGACCTGATATTTCTCATGCAGTTAGTGTTGTGAGCAGATTCATGGCAAATCCTGGTAAAGTTCACTGGCAAGCAGTAAAATGGATTCTGAGATACTTAAAAGGTTCAGTTGACACCTGTTTGGAGTTCAGTGGTGGTGATAGTAGTTTGGTTGGTTATGTCGACTCGGATTATGCAGGAGATCTCGACAAAAGGAGATCATTGACAGGCTACGTATTTACTTTTGGAAATAGTGCTGTCAGTTGGAAATCTACATTGCAACCTACAGTTGCGTTGTCTACAACAGAAGCTGAATACATGGCAGTCACTGAAGCTATCAAAGAGGCTATTTGGTTAAAGGGCTTATACAATGAGCTAAATTCAGATCATCAAGTGACAGTTGTCTTTTGCGATAGTCAAAGTGCTATACATCTGACAAAAGACCAGATGTTTCATGGAAAAACAAAGCACATTGACATCAGGTACCATTTTGTTCGAGATATTATCGCACAAGGAGATGTTATGGTTAAAAAGATTGGTACTGCAGACAACCCAGCAGATATGTTGACAAAGTCTCTTCCTACTACCAAGTTCAAGCATTGCTTGGATTTGATTGGTGTATGTACGTAGCATTCAAAGTTATTTGGAGAAGGTGGAGCTAAGTTTACTGTTGATAAAATTCAAGTCAAGGTGGAGATTTGTAAGATATGCCTTGAATGTATCCTGTTGGGATTTGTCTTCTTATCAATTGTCAACATATCTATGCCACCGAAATCAATTGTCAAATAAAATTGCTGATATTGATTTCGGTGGCACATGCAAAAGGAAATCCACCGAAATCTTAATTCGGTGCCACCGAATTAACAGTTCCTTAGTTTGCCTATAAAAGGCTTTCATTCCATTTGTATTGAGCAGCTGAAAAATTGTGAGTATTGTTTAGTGAGTTAGTATAGTTAATGCTCTAATTAATTAAGAGAGCATTTTGTGAGCGGGTATAATTGGGTTTTGGGTTGAGAGTATTTCTCCACTTGTAATATTATTTTTCTATAGTAAATTTATTGCTCCCCTTCTCCCGTGGACGTAGGCACACTGCCGAACCACGTAAATTTGTGTGTATTTATTTTTATTACTTTGGCTATTTCTTCACTGTTGCCATAAAATCACCGTCATAATAGCCCGTCGATCCTAACAATGGAGATACGACAGAATAAAAATTTACCCATTTCTTATGAGATAACAAATTTTTTTACCTTAAAGTATTCTAAATGAAGCAAGTTTATCCGTCACAGACTATTTGAAATTGAGAAATTGTGCTTCTATATTTTTCAAAATAAGTATTACCTTAATTAAAATGGAGAGGACATGGTATTATATAATTAATTGTCATATAAAATAAATACAAAATTATCCTAATTTAAAAAATAAAAATTGACAAAAAAAATTAAAAATAGGAGCTCTCTATTTCAAATAATTTAAAGGAAAAGATTAACATTCAATAATGTTAAAGGTTAGTCAGAAATTTGGCTTCCAGCAACAAAGGGGCACTGAGTAAAAGAGATAATGCTAGATAAATGGAAGTGTGACCCTCTCCTTTACCGTTCTCTTTTTTAAATGATAGTTTTTTTTCTTTCCCTTTTTCCTTTTTTCTATATATAATAATGAAACTCTGTCTAAGGTCCTCGTAACAAAAACAATATCATTCAATGTTGATATTTTATATATATAGAATATATAATTTAGACCGTTACATTTAGGGAAGACTAAAACAACATCTATATGTATATATATATCTTTTGGTCCAAAATGTTCAAGGCATAAAGCTTGACGAGATTTGCACTTTTTGCTTTTCTTTTTTTTTTTTTTTTGTCTCCATAATGCAAAAGCACGAATCTTTTACGCAGATGGAACAGAATAATGCACAGTAAACTTATGAAAATGATAGAAGGATAGAAATAGGCAATAATTAAGCATCTTTGATATCTTTTTATTATGTTTATATATTTATAGAAATTTATAAATGGATTTATCAATATTAGTTAGTTCAAATAATTGGCACTTATTCTTTTTATATAAGATTTCGAATTTGAGTATGCTGGAAGAGTTTTAATGTATAATGAGTTGATTCGGTTCGAACTGAACAATACCAATAATTATACTAAAAGAAATTTTAAACAAATTTAGTATATTACTTGTCTAATTATAATTTATTTCCAAAGTTATTACAATTATATTACAACAATTTATCAACGACGAGATAAACTAAATTTATCTGCGAAATGTTGTTCGTATCTCTCAAAGTTTAAATGAATTAATGGCATCGTTTGATCAGTGAGACATTATTGTATCTCATGTTAAGAATATTAGTCATAATAATAAAAACGCTTTAAGAGTTAACTAAAAATATTAATTCAAGTAGTTTATATCGAAATTTAAATTAACTTAATGAGTAATATTGAATCAATCATCTCCTTTTCAGTTGTCTCTTAAAATATTAAGCATTTGTTTTTTTTTTTTAAATAAAAATAAAAATCTGCCATCACACATGATATTTCAATTTCACTCTCAAATAATATGTTATCCTGCAAGCTCAGAAACATTAATGTATAGAAAAACAGAAGTTAGGACAAAATTTTAAGCTTGAGCACAATTAACCCACTTTCTTGAGCACTGTTTGAATTTAAAATTGTATATTTTTGTAACTTTTTTTCGTGTAGAAAATATTATTAAAATCTATAAAATTCCCTTTCCTGATCCCTTGATTTAATTCTTTCACTAAAATGCATAGAAAAATTTATAGCTTTTCAGCTCTACTGTAGGGAATAATAGGTATTCTCATAATTTAACATGTATATATACTATTTTCTTTTTCTTTTTGTCTTATAGGATGTATCTATACTGATTATTTTATTTTATTTTTTTGAAAAATCCACATCTAATTTATTTTTGAAAAACACATCCTGACGTCTCTAACTATTTTAATTTCGATCCTGCATTGGATACCTTCCTTTTTGAAGAACTCTCATTAATCCCAAGTCGAATTTAAATTAAAGACTGTTGATTCGAAAAGTAAACGAACTCAATATTGAATATTTGAAGTACATGGATCCAATCGTTGGTTTGTGACTCTGAATTCAGTTTGAATTCTAGCACATGTGAATTTCTCCTAATTATTTATTTTTAGTTTGGAGTACAAACAAAGATTTTTGTATTTGTGTAGTAAATAGGAAGTTTGGAGTAGTTGTTTCTGAGTATTGCATCTGCAACACCTGTCTTAGAGAAGAGATTTTTGAGCTCATAAAAGTCCTTTAAAAATAATTAAATTGTAAAAGAAAAGAAAGACAACAAGAGCATGTGAAATAATGTAGTTTCAGCTTTTTTAGATGCAAATGAAAAGTCAATGAGCATCCACTTATTCCTCTAATTTTTCTTCTTCCAACACTGTCTTTTCCTAAATTATTTCACTAGGTATATTAGTATACACTACTGGCTTTCATGCATCTGTCTTCACTGTAGAAGATCGTATGCTACTTTATATATAATTGTGGAAAATGCATTCTCAATTCAATGAAATTATACAATTTTTTACTATTAATTTTTTATTTATTCACGTTAGATTAAAATAAAAATTTAAATATTATAAAATTAGAGTTCAAAAATTTAACGTATACTCAAATAATACTATTATTGTGTAATTCTATATTTGATGTGGATGGAAATAAAAATTTAAGAACTTGATGTGGCCATATGAAAATCTAATGAAGATTCAATAAAAGAAAGAAAGAAAGAATAGTATAAATTCAGCGATCTGAAAATGTATTTTTTTTATATAATTTTATATTGTTTAGTTAGTTACCAACCGAACCAATAATAATAAAGTAAAATTTTAAAACCATCCAGCAGTACGCTCTGGATCAGTACGCAAGCATATATACTCATGCATACGATCATCAGATTGATATAAAATATATTTTTTTAATTTTTATAAAGTAAGTTGAAAAAAGAAAAAAAGAAAAAGAAATAAATAATTTGCGAACTTCATAATTGTTATATACAGAATTGATCCAATCAGAATTATTATAGCTTCTTATCTCCATTCTTGGTATCATTTCCATTACACACATGGAATCTCAAAATCAGCTTAATGAGCCCATTTTACAGTCCCAGCGGCTTAGCCATGAAGTGGATTCCAAGCTTGAAAAGGTCCTAAACGATACCGATTTGTCCTACTTCAAGCGTCTCCTGTTGGCGTCTCAGATTGAACTTAGTCTCCTTTTCCGGCTAGCTGGTCCGGCGGTTTTGGTGTACATGATCAATAACTTCATGTCCTTATCCACCAGAGTCTTCTCCGGCCACCTTGGAAATCTTCAACTTGCTGCTGCTTCTCTCGGCAATAGCGGCATCCAGCTCCTGGCCTATGGCCTCATGGTATTAGTTATACACATATTCTCACTTCATTAACTTAGTAAATAAATGAATTTATGTATTTTGTTTATGAAAGTCTAATTGGTGTTTGGTTATTATTATAGTTAGGGATGGGAAGTGCAGTGGAAACTTTATGTGGTCAAGCATATGGAGCACAAAAGAAAGAAATGTTAGGCATATACCTACAGAGAGCAACAATTGTGCTAACTCTTACAGGAATACCCATGACAATAGTCTACCTATTGTCAAAACCAATCTTGCTCTTACTAGGGGAACCAAAAGACGTCGCATCAGCCGCGGCAGTCTTCGTCTACGGTTTAATCCCTCAAATATTTGCATACGCAGTGAATTTTCCAATCCAAAAATTCCTGCAAGCACAAAGCATAGTGAACCCAAGTGCCATTATATCAGTTACAACACTTGGCCTGCATTTATTTCTAAGTTGGGTAGCAGTTTACAAGCTAGGATTGGGATTGATCGGTGCTTCACTGGTGCTGAGCTTGTCATGGTGGATAATTGTGAGTGCTCAGTTCTGTTATATAGTGAAGAGTGGTAAGTGTAAGCAGACATGGACAGGTTTTAACTTACAGGCATTTAGTGGACTTTGGGAATTTTTCAAGTTATCAATTGCATCTGCTGTTATGCTTTGCTTGGAGACTTGGTATTTTCAGGTTTTGGTGCTCCTTGCTGGGTTGCTTCCGAATCCTGAGATTGCCTTGGATTCCCTTGCTGTGTGGTAAGATAGTGATTTTTTTTTTTTAATTACTTATATTATTTGGTTCGAGCAGAGTTGATTTATTATAGAGTAAAATTCTTTAAATAATAACTTTTTTTTTTATTTATCAAATTCAAATCAGAAATTCAGAAAACAAGTAAAAAATCATTTAAATCAAACAATATTGGTTATGATAATGATTTCTTGAGAAAAAAACTTCCGTGAACCAAACCAACCGCATGGCAGTTTGTGGTTGGTTTAGTACACATGAACCCAATCATGGAATCATTATCATTACCACATTTATATTAATTATTAGTGTAAGGACAAAATCAATAATTGAACTTAACAACATAAAATTTTCAAACACTATACATTTTGAGTACCAAATTTCGACTCACTTGATAGTGAACCATTGATTCCAACAAAAGTTCTACTCGGTTCCATTTTTCTAATGATGTTTCATCCGACTCAATTTTGATTTTTCTTTTTTAATTTTAACATTATTTAAAAAGAACCTAAAATAAAACCATATAAAGAAATTATTATGAGATAGTGTGGAAGCATTTACGCATCTACACCCTATAATATATATATTTAACATCAATGCTTTTTCAGCAAAATTCTCACTTTAAGGGATTTTTATTTCCATTTTATAGACCAAATTAATAATAAATTTCACTTTAAAATATATATATATATACATTGAGTTTTTTTTTAATTTTTCAAGGTATAGCTCTTGCCGGTTCATAAAAGAGACATGCACATAATTTGATAAAAAAGAAAATTTCATGTGGAAAGTAAATATGCTTGAATTAATGAAGATCTCAACTAATCCACCATTGATATCTATTCCTTTGTTTTTGCAGCATGGCTGTATCGGGGCTGTTATTCATGGTCTCGGTGGGTTTCAATGCAGCTGCAAGGTTAGTGTAATTTTACTTTCTTTCATATTTATACGTGAAAATTCACTCATAAAAAATGAAACCAATTGCATTCGTTGTTATAATTTAATAGAATCATTGATTAATTTGATTTATGATTGATTACAGTGTGAGAGTAAGCAATGAAATTGGAGCAAGGAATCCCAAATCGGCAGCATTCTCAGTGGTAGTGGTGAATTTGGTATCGTTCATAATTTCAGTAATAGAAGCAATAATCGTGCTTTCTCTACGCCATGTAATAAGTTATGCTTTCACCAATGGAGAAACTGTGGCCAATGCTGTCTCTGATCTTTGTCCATTCTTGGCTGTCACCCTCGTTCTTAATGGAATTCAACCCGTGTTGTCTGGTAAGAATTCTAATTTAAATAAATTGGCATACACTGATACAGTATATTAAGAGTTTCATATAAATTAATTATAAAAATAAAGTATTACTTAGAACTAGTTTTCTAAGATTGAATTAAATTCAGGTTCATTATTTTTTAATATGTTATCCATGCCACGACTCTCATGGGTCACTTAAAGATATTCATTTCTGCAAATCTCATGTTTTATTTATTTTTTTTTTATTTTTTGTGATAGAGGAAAAAAAAAAAAAAAGGGGGAGAAATATAGAAACCAGGTGTATTGGCCCTAGATTTTCTACATGTATTTAGCTGGAATACGAGGAGAGTGTGATAATTAAGTACCTCACATTGATGGATTAATTACAAGTATAAAGTGTTTCTTGTGATGACTAAGAGTATCTACTTCTTTCAAGTCGGTTTTTATAGTTAAGTTTGACCCAAGTTAATTTTTTTAATAGTGCATTAATAAAATGTCGTATAATTAAATAATAATTATATAAGGAAGCAATTTCTTTTTTTTTTTTTAAACTGACCCAACCCTTAAAGCTGTGAAGGTGTAGCTGTTGGGTGTGGATGGCAAAGCTTCGTGGCATATGTAAATGTTGGATGCTATTATGTGGTTGGAATTCCTTTGGGCTGTCTACTTGGCTTTAAGTATGATCTTGGGGCAAAGGTACAATCATATTAATTTGAAATTATTACAAAATTTTTGATGGACAAATCAGGAAATTTATATTCTTATATATTTATTAAAGAATTAAATTAAGCCATGATTACTAAATTCAATTAACTTTACCAACAATTTGTCCATGAGTTACTGAATTATATTAAGCACTAATATTTTATAATACTTTCATGTTTATGGCTTAAAATGAAATTGATAAACAATAATTAGTTGTGAATGAAAATGATTGTAGGGAATATGGTCTGGAATGATAGGAGGAACAATGATGCAGACCGCAATCTTAATATGGGTAACATTTCACACTGATTGGAATAAAGAGGTACTTTATTGTTGCTTTATTATATATGTATTAAATATGATTCACGCTTTAATGTAATATAGATTGTAAAATGGTCTTAACAATATATTGATATATATAATTTCAGGTAGAGAAGGCTAAGATGCGTTTGGAAAAATGGGAAGAAAAAAAGGAGCCACTCAGAAAAAAGTTTAACTCTACTTAGCTTTCATATGCCTAATACATATGAAGAGATCAGATGGATCCGAGTGCACAAAATTTCGACATTCAGTCGTTCAAATAAATCTGCTCAACCAACATTGTTTATATGCATGGTTGCAGACATTGGAGCCTACATTAATTACTTAACCGTTAACCTAATAAAATATGAATTTTGTGGACATACTTTGTTAAGAAAAACTAGGAACAAACAGAATTTAGGTATTGGCTTTGATAGTGATTGCACTATCCTTCGGGAATTTGTTGTAGTAGATTTAAAAAAAAAATGGTCAAATTTAGAGCCTTGGAGGCGGGGCCAGTAGATGAAATCAATAATGAAAGCGTCAAATTTGGAGGCGTCAAATTTGGAAGCGGAATTAGTAAATATTTGGCTGGCAACGCGTTACCTCCTGCCTATATAAGGTAGGAAATTATTTTTCAAATTAATTGGATTTAAAGGAGAAACATTCCATATATATCAAAGGTATAACCACATATGATATAGTCATATGAATGCTCCAATTTATTTGACTTTACAAACAATTGAAATCGCTATCATTTATAATACTTAATCGATATTTAATAAAATATCATACCATATATCAATTTATGATTATATTTTAATATTTGTTATAATCAATTAAAGTTAAATTTTTAAAATAATGTTTATTTAACATAAATAGATAACAATTATTCGAACTACAATAACAATCCACATTAACAATAATAATATTAATCAACCACTTAATTTTCAATATATTCGCAATTTATTATTACTCAACAATATTAACACTACTAATATCCTCAAATAAATTATTAAGTTTATTATTTTCTAATAATACTAACACTAATAAATATTCCATTTAATTATTTAACAATAATCTAACTAATACTAAAAATAATATATTCTTCAAAATTATTTTCATATTATTATTTAACAATAATGAAATGTTTAATTAACATAAATAAAAAATATAAATTCTAACAACAATAACACTAATATAAGTAATTCAGAATTTAATTTAATAATATTAACCTTTTAAATAATAATAATAATAATATTAATTAATTAAAAAAAAATAACAGCTTCCTTACCTAAGGCTGCCGGAGGAGGAGGGAAGGCAAGGGAAGCCGGAGCTGACTGGACGTCCACCACGCCGGAGCAGCAACCGCCGACACCGGAAGAAACGCGGCTACGCGCGGAGGAGGAGAGGTGGAGCGGGAAAGGAAGGGGAGAGGGAGGGGAGGGAGGGGAGGAGGCCGGAGGTGGGTGGTCCGAGGTCGGATCGGCGGCGGACGTCTGTGGAAAGGCCGGATCTGCCGGTGGAGCCAGGCCAGAGGAGGGCGGCAGTGGGCAGAGGCGCAGAGGAGGGGAGGGGAGAGGGGAGAGGGGAGAGGGAGGAGAGAGGGAAAGGAGAGAGAAAACTTAAATTTTATAGGAAAATTTTAGCAACGGAAAGTATAATCCGTCGCTAATTTTAGCGATGGAATTTCACTTTTCGTCGCGAATAATATAAATTATTTTTTTTAATAATTTTAGCGGCGAAAATTAAACTATGTCACTAAAATTAGCGACGGATTTTAATTTCCATCGCTAATAATATAAATTATTTTTTTAATAATTTTAGCGATGGAAATTAAAATTCCGTCGCTAAAATTGAAATTCCGTCGCTAAAATTAGCGACTGAAATTAATTTACGTCGCTGATAATATAAATTATTTTTTTAATAATTTTAACGACGAAAATTGAAATTTCATCGCTAATTTTAGCAACGAATTTTAATTTTTTTCGTAATTTCGCTAGTTAAAATTGAAAGAAAATTATTTCTGCACCATTTTTAACGACGAAATTTTTTTACCGTCCCTAATTAGCGACGGAATTCTTTTTTCGTCGCCAATTAGCGACAGAATGTCGTTTCCGTCTCAAATTAACAACGAAAATTGTTCCATCGCTAAATTTCCGTCGCGAAAACTACAATTTCTTGTAGTGTTCATCTCCTCTTTTTATTTTTATTTTTATTTTTTCTTAATTAAGTTTAACTAACCAACATAACCAAGTCAAAACAAAATGTGAGATTTTTCAAAATGTCACTAGCAAAATAATAATCTTATTTGGAAGGTCTCAGTAATCATGAGTTTATTCTCCTTTGTAAGCTTGTTCCATTCAAATTCGAATTATCAGTCCAGTGAACTTTGAGTACGTAACAAATAATATTATATATATATATATATACACAAAATATTTAATCTCAAAGAAAAACCTCCTCGAGATACCTCAACAATTTTAACTGAGTTCATGTTCAGTTGTTGTGCAATGGTTCCTATCTCTTCTTTTCAACTGTCCCTCAACAATACAATTGTTTGTTCAAATCCCGGTTTCCATCATTTTTCCGGTTCTATCCGGATTTTGCCGGTTATATCCGGTTCAGTCCGGTATTCACCGGTTCAAAACTGACCTTATATATTATTTATTCTTCAATTGTTTTTATCTCGCCTTTTCACGTAGAAGTTTTTGCAAGATTTTATCAATGATCTATGTCAAGATTCTTATGGATTTCATCCCTCATTTCAGTCTCCATCACAACCAGAAACCTCAAACTCGGCATGGCAATTCACTCTCGTCTCGCCAAAACATCGCTCATCTTTGACCCCTTTTTGACCAACCATCTTATGGACATGTACACCAAATGCAATGCCATTGAAAGTGCCCACAAACTTTTCGATGAAGTTCCCACCAAAAAGATTCGATCTTGGAACATTATGATTGCTGTATACTCAAGATTAGGCCTCTTCGAAAAAGCTCGATACTTGTTCGATAAAATGCCCCAACCAAATCTTGTTAGCTATAACTCGTTGATTTCAGGCTTGTCTCATCATGGGTACCATCAAGAATCAATACATGTATTTCGAAGTATGCAGAAGTATTTTTGTTGTTTAAGTCTTGATGCTTTTACAGTTGTTTGTTTAGTTGGTTCTTGTGCTTGCTTAGCCTCATTAGAATTATTACGTCAAGTGCATGGAGCAGCAATACTGGTTGGGCTGGAGTTTAATAGGATAGTCTACAATGCGTTGATTGATGCCTATGGGAAATGTGGTGAGCCTGATACATCTAATTGCATATTTAATCAAATGCTTGAAAGGGATGTGGTGTCGTGGACTTCAATGGTTGGAGTTTATGCTCGGGTGTCTAGAATGGATGATGCTTTCCGGGTTTTTATGGAAATGCCAGTTAAGAACACAGTTTCTTGGACTAGTTTGATTGCTGGTTTTGCACAAAATGGGCAAAGTTATGATGCCCTTGACCTTTTTAGGCAAATGCTGGAAGAGGGTTTCCGGCCTAGTGCTTTTACCTTTGTCGTTGCTTTAGGTGCTTGTGCTGATTTAGCAGTTGTTGAAAGAGGTAAACAGATCCATGGACATATAATCAGAAGCAGCAGTTTGGAAGATTTGTGCAACGTATACATATTTAATGCGTTAATTGATATGTATTGCAAGTGTGGTGCTGTTAGATCATCAAAAACATTGTTCGAGAGGATGCTTGAAAAGGATATTGTATCTTGGAACTCGATTATATCAGGGCTTGCACAAAATGGCTATGCAGGGGAATCACTCCGCGTCTTCGAAGAGATGAGGTTGGCAAATGCATTGCCGAATCATATCACCTTTCTTGGAGTGTTATTTGCTTGTAGTCACACAGGTTTAGTTTCTGAAGGACTTCGGATTCTAGATATGATGGAAAAGGATTATGATGTGAAACCAAAATCCGAGCACTATACGATATTGATTGATCTATTAGGGAGGAAAAACAAGCTGAAGGAAGCAGTGGAGTTAATTGAGAGAGCACCAAACAGATTGTGTCGCATTGGGATGTGGGGTGCACTTTTAGGGGCTTGCAGGGTTCATGGAAACTTGGAACTTGCTAGGCTTGCTGCAGAAGTCCTGCGCGAGTTAGAACCTGCAAATGCTGCAAGATATGTCATGTTATCAAACATTTATGCGGCAGTTAATAGGTGGGATGATGCACTTAGAATGAGGAGGACTGTAGGGGAAAGCGGTTTGAGGAAAGAGGCTGCTCAAAGTTGGATTGAGGTGAGAAACGAAAGGCATGAATTTATGGCCAGAGACGAGGTCCATCAGAAGATAGAAGAGATAAATGAAATGGTTGCTAAATTGATTGTTCATATGAAGGAAGCAGGATATCAGCCCTGTACCTTGGAATCGTTTTATATCAATAAAGATGATGCTGTATTTTGAGATGGAATCGGCATTAACTGTTATAAAATTAACTAGCTAAATGACACAATTAACAACAACTAATTATAAACACACCAATAATTATTTAAACAAAGCAACAATAACAATAATAAATCAATAGCAATTAAATCAAGAAAAAGTTTAGAAGAGCCTGTGAATTTGTGGATTGAAGCACGCCGAAATGCGCTGTCATTTGAGAGGAAACGGCCCGTCTGCACCGAGTAATATTTTAACCACGTCCCCCTCGCAAGATACTCTAACCCGTTGAAATTCTTGTGTGCAGCTAAGAATTTCCCGAACCGATTATTTCCAATGCTCAAATAGTAATTAATAGAATGGAAGAATTAAAGAATAAATAATTTATGTATATATAGAGAGAGAAATGGATGTGTAATTTGTATGTAGAGAAAGTGAGGGATGGATCTGTGTGTTACGGGAAGAATAAAACTTGTAAAAAAATAATAAACAAAGTTGTGTGTTTTTCTTTTGGCTTTCTTTCACTTTGTTTCTAAAAGTTTCTGCTGGCTCTCTTCGGGAAAAAACAAAACCAACTATTTTATTTATTTTTTAACTTACAATTATGAACGTTAGTGGCATGGTAAAAGAGAGAAATGTGAGGAGGAAAATCAGCCACCAACTTCAGAAAAATATGCCACTATCCATCAAATTAGGAGTTGGTTATTTTACCAATTCAAAATTAAAACTTTTAATCAACAATATTCCAACATTAACAATCACAAGATTTTGATAATCACATTTCTATCCAAATAAATCTGCTGCAGATTATTTATATGCATAGCTGTTGATAATTGAAGTCAAATCACAAATATGATAAATTGCCGCAAAAATAAGATAATGCCTTTTACCACTAAAATATCCAATGTATTCAGTGAAAGAGTTCCCAAAAATCTAAATGGCTATGAAATAATTCTCATCTTTTCATTACTTAAATTGTGCATTAGGGAGAGTCTGTCAGGTTTTAAAAGTTGAAAAGAATTCATTTTAGCCAAAGTTTAGGCATGAGTTTTAGAAACTGCCCCCAGCGCTTTGCTAAATCTTTTTGCTCAATTCGGCTGTTGCAAAGAAATCGATGGATCCAACTACTAATTCCATCGGGAGGATCATGAAAGACTTGAAGGCCTGGCGAAGAATCAAATCGGCTACAAAATACGCTTCTTGACAAATAGATGTGTGATGGCAATTTGCTATACGAGATAAGAAACCGGATGCAAGTCTAATGCTAAGTTGACTAAAGTGTTGGAGAGAGCTTCAAATGCTTAAGATCAGAGTCTGCAGGATCATGTCAATAGTAACTTTGCTGTCATTGATCTTTTTACTAAAAAAATTGATCTTTTATTGCATGACATGTATACCTACTTATTTCATGTAATCCAAATTCTCATTAGTAAATATTTAGAATCACAGAAAATGCAAGATAAATTTCATCTACTCATACCTTCAAAGTAGTGCACATTATTTTTTTAATATTCGGTTTTATATTTCGAAACCACAACTGATACATGCATACACATATATAAGAAACTTAACGTGACCTAACCTGCTAATGAAGGTGCCAAGCATGATGGTTTTGGTTTGAAATGATAAGAGAAAAGGAGTGCCACACATGTAACTAGTAGCTCATTCAAGTCTTAGTGATGTGTCGGAAAAAAAAAATATTTTTGTTGGGGTTTGACATGTGTTTTCTGAAATATCGTCTTCTACAAATTTAATGAGCCAGTTATGTTACATGGGCTGATCTGCTTAAGTTGACAAATGCTAACTTTTGCCAACCAAGAGCCAGCCAATGAAATTAATTGAAAGAGAAGGGACAGAGAGGACAGTACGGCATAGTTGTAGATGAGATTGGGAGTGCTGGGTAACCACATTAATGAGCAGAAACTTTTTCTTTTCTTGTATATAATTCCTCGGCATTGTAGCCAAGTTTTTAATTTGAGAAGATCTATAAATTAAATATTTTTTTTTCTTTTACACACAACACAATCTTGACTTTACCAAAAACCTTTAACTAAATTAAAAGGAAAAATACATGACAACATATAATTGATAAGAGGTATAGAAAAACTATTATAAGAGAATTTCGATAGGATAAATAGGATCTTGTGGTTGTTCAATTCATGTAAACAAAGAGTACTCGGACTGACTAGGGAAAACACGCCGAACATTGAGTCTGCAAATATAATAATATATACAGAGAGAAAGTCCGGAGATGTTAACCCCTATTTGTATGAATCCATGTACCTACAAGGGTAATTGAGGGTGGACATGGCTTTTCTGACAGGCCGCGTGAGAATGGTTTTTAAGATATGGTTTTCGCAGTTTTATCAGTCATCTTAATTGACAACTAAATCTGAGTTTAGTTGAAGCTTTTTCTTAGGGCTTGCAGGCCTTCAACAAGTTTAGAAGGTGCAAAGTATGATAATTAGAGTATTATCAATACAGTCTGCCTGATGAGGGACCAGGTCAACATTACTGGAAAGCAAATCATAGATACGAATCATGATCATGTGACCAACAATGTGCTACCTTTTACCAGTATATATATATATATATATATATATATATAAATGAATTTGATTCACCAATTTAACATCTCACATTAAGATAATGGTATTCATTTTCTGCATATAAATTATAATTAATGAGAGCATCGAGGCGGATTAAATTGGACTGAGATTTCGAAGCAGATTTTATTCGGATGCTTAAGTTATAATTTAGAACCATTAAAGGTTAAAAATATATATCAAAGAATTGTGAAATACCTTAACAAGCAAGTATTTCTTCTTACTTTCTTTCTCTTTATCTTTTTTTTTTCAATTTTCTCAAGGAAAAAGGCTATTTAATCTTGTGTTAAAAAATATTACATTTGTATAAAATTAAATTAAAAAAGTAAAAATTATAACATGCTATGGAATAATGCATATACATATATTATATATATAGCATCAAATGGATTTTCAAACAAAAATTTTAAAAAGAAACAAAAAGAAGAAAACTTGAAATTAAGCTTTAAGCTAAAACAGAAGGAAGAGTAGGAATGGCAATTCCTCCATTGCCGAACAGTCTCTTCCATTGATTCACAATTTGCTTACAGACTCTAATGCTTTTCTTCAACTTCCTTAATTTCTTGCCAATCTTGATCTTTAATCTGCACAATCTGATCCTCCAAAACGATGGTTTTCTTTTAAAATCTGCTTGCTTTAAAGCCTTGTATATCAAGAACTGAGCTCGTCGATGAATTAACTCTTCTGGGTCTTCTTTATCCAACTTTGAGTAGCCATTTGATGGTTTCTTCATTATCATTATACTCATTTTTTTTTTCTTTTTTTGCTTATTTGTGAGAAAGAAATTAAAAGAAGAGAAAGAGATTTGAGTGATGATAGAATATTTGAAGAAATATTTATAATAGGGCAGGCTTTGGTAGAAAGTTGAAGATTTTAGTGTGTGAGCATATGGTGATGTAACAGTGCATGAGAAGTAATGTTTGGTATCAAAAATAATTTTAGAAAATATAGTCTAGTTGGCCTCACATCTACATTAATTAATATTTGTTTTTTTAACAAATATCTTACTGTCTCCGTTACACAATACTTGTTATTTTTAAATAACTCCATATTTCGTTTTATATATCATTTTTAAACTTTCAATATAACATTAATTTTCTTTTTCAAATTTTCAATATAATATTAATTTCATATTAATAAAAATAAGAGTAATTTAATTATTATTTACTACATTTAATGCTAATTTTAAACCTAATTATTACTCCTTGATCTTAATAAAAATAACAAAAGTGACAGATAAAATGAAACGGATTGAGTATTAATTAACTAATTACTCTTTCCTTTAATAAAAGACCCATCAGAATTCTTATCTCCAAATTTGAAAAAAAAAGTGTTTTACCCCTTTGAAGATCTATCTAACGCGAAACTAAATTAATCGGATTAGTAGATTTTGATTACTAAATGGTTATTAAAAAAAAAATTGCAAAATATATATTTTATGTGTTCATTTATAAACTGAGTTAATCTTTGCTATAGTTTATGTGTACATTTATGAGCCGAGTTAATAAGAGAAACATTTCCATGTCCTAATATGCATGTGCTAGTTTATCTACAACATCATTCATCTCCTAAATTCATGAACATGAACAGAAATTCATTATCTAAACTTGGTGTATATACACCAAGTTAATGAAAAATTGTAAAATAATATTTTGTTTCTATGTGACAATTTAGAATTTTTACCCATATCTAAGAATGTTTATTAGGTCAACATTGTAATTTTTGCATTTGTTTTCGTATTTAAATTCATGTTTTTTTTTTCAAATAACATTCATATATGTTATTAGAAATAAATCGAATTTAAAATTTTCTGCACTTTTTATCAAGTATTAACTATCAAATTAATTTTTAATGGTTAAAATAACACTATAATAGAGTTAAATGTTGAATAAATGAGTAAATAGGTATGATGTAAAAAAAGTTTCAGTTTGGATATTGAAAAACAGGAGGGTGTATTAAGTATGAACCTTAAGCATGATCATTTTGCAATGATTTATAAATAGTATTTTTAGATAAATTAAATTTAAATGATATTGATATTGAACTAGAAATTAATAATCCAGCTAAGTTTGATCCACAAACAAACCTCCTCCAGTATGAAACGAGACAGCACTTTATTTCACCAGATCCAAAAGTCAAAAGAGATGCATGCCTTACAAAATAATCCACCGGCATGATGAGGCATCTTTGAAAAATAATAATAATAATTGACATAAATTATAGACAATATTCCAAATTAGTTTAAACTAATATTGATTCTAATTAGTTCTCTAATTATTTTAGTTTTGAGGAAGAAAAGGTATAGTAATTGGTATTTATTATTTAATGATAAATGAATCGATTATCAAGCAATTACTACTTCAAAATCTTTTTAAATTCCAAAACAGCCTTCCTCAATATGTGGCTAATGACTATACTGTGTATATACATCTTGGCAGTCACTATTCACCAAATAAGCAGACAAAATCAAAATAAAATAACAATTTATGAATATATACCTAATTAAAGCCAGTGGTGAAGTCAAATATTAGCATTATTACAAGTTTATTCTAATGCAAATGATGATGTTTATGTACCTAAAACGCTTGGAATTGTGTTGCCAAGCATGTCTTTTGACATCATCAATTTTCTTTATTTTTCTTTTTTGTCGTTTAAAAAAAAAATCTAAGTGATCAAATAATTATACGATTTCCTTTAGAATTTCGTAAGTAATCAGGCAAGGATTAGAAATCCTGGTAGTTATTAGATTCAAACAAGGGGGAAAAAAACAAAAAAAAAAATTGATTAATTTCTTGAGTAATTAAGGAAATTTTGGTTCATATTAAAGGCAATTACATTTGCATGCATGCTTTATTTAATATAAAGTTCGTGACATTTCATTAACTAATTCATAACATCTTTAGGCTAAGCCATACCACATCAACTTTTGTGTCAACTTAAAACGTCTAATAATTTTTTATTTTATTTATTGTGAGTTATTATTTTTTAAATCACCGTCTTAATCTTAATGCATGCGATACTATTTTTGGAAATTTTATGATATACGAGTTATAAAATTGAAAGAGTCCATATACAAATGTCACCTGCCTCACTATATGCATAAATTATTTGTTGAAATACAGAGATTATTTGTTGAAATACAGAGAATGGTCTGGTCTATAATGAAACTAGGAGTATGCATCAGTTAGGTTCTGGTCAAGCCGAACCGAAACTGAATAATCCAAAACTTGAAATACACTCCAAATCACGGACTAAATCGACCCTACATATTAGTAGGGTCTCGATCTGAACAACACGAAAAATTTCGGGATCCGAACCGATTAATCCGACCAACCCAAAATTTATTATCACAGCATCTCAAAAACAATTCTGTTTTCAACAATAGATCCATCCAAATCCAATCCCAACCAATGTAAAACAACAACAACAGATCTGTAAAATAAAAATAAAATTAACAAAATCAAACCCAAATGTATCAAACGAAAAATACAAATTCTGGGAAAAAAAATTAGAACCACAACCACTGAGGAGAGGAAGGAGATGGCGGTGGCAAACAGAGTCAAAGGAGGAAGGAGAGAAAGATAGAGAGAGCGTCTGAGGTCTGATCGAGGCAATCGGAGGTGGAGGAGGAAGGAGAGACAGAGAGAGAGGGAGATCGTTTGAGATCTGATCGAGACCGTCGGAGGAGGAGGAAGGAGAGACAGAGAAAGAGGGAGATCGTTTGAGATCTGATCGAGGCCATCATCGGAGGAGGAAGGAAAGACAAAGAGAGGGAGAGATCGTCTGATATCTAATCGAGGCCGTCAAAGGAGGAGAAAGGAGAGACAAAGAGAGAGCGACGGATCGGAAATGAGAGAGAGAGAGAGAGAGTGAGAGGGGAAGCGCAGAGAGAGGGAAAAAAAAATTTATATAATAATTCGGTCGTGGTCATGTTTAGGGTTTTAACCAGACCCGAACTATCTCGAATTTCCAAACTCAAACTGACCCGAACTATCCCATTCGAATATCTAATTTCAGGTCGGATTATTCGGGTATTGCACACCCCTAAATAAAACCTCCCAACCGTATACTGATTTAAATTAAAATTAAAAAAAAAAAAAAAAAAAAAAAAAAAAAAAAAAAGAGAAAGAAAGAAAGAAGGAAGGAAGGAAAGTTTTCAAAATAATACAATTAATTAAATCCAATTCCATAAGTTTGAGTCAACAAAGCTAGTTAAATGGCCATGCAAACAATACAAATAATTGTAAGAGCACATAATGTATACTTTACTGTCATTTAATAATGATATTAAATATCCCTCTATAAATCTTTTTCTATTTTTTCATGAATTTTCCTATTTATCATATTTCGTCTGTAGTATTCCCGGAACTCAGATGGTCCTTTTTCCTCTTACAGCGACCAAGAAACTCAAATGGCCCTTTCTCATCTTATAGCTATCAAGTTCCAAATCGAAATTTCCCCAGGTTGTCATCATAAAATATGAGTCAATTTTCTAAGATAACTATATGTATTATTGTCTGAGTGATGAATGGATATAAAAATGCTTCTAAATTTCTATCTACCAATGCTACACAACAGAATCAATAGTTCACAACACCATAAGAACACATCTGATCCAAGACAAACTTCCCTTTTCACATTCTCAAGCATGTTACATCTCATAATCATTACTATGGCACAAGATCTTTATTACAATGTTACATATGATTCCTACTTTTATTTTCCATTTTTCAGATGCTTAGTTAACGAGTTACTCTGTAACTATCAAGTGTACAACTCTTCTGCTTGGTGCATTTACAAACAAAAATCTCACCAACCTTCTCGCCAACAAAAACAACTGGTTTCCAGCCTTCAGCTTAACCAACGGATCCTTCGAGCTTCAAGCTCATAAGCTGGTTCACCTCAGCGCCAAATTCATCAGGAAGTTCATTGAAGACATCCTGACAGAACCCAGAAATCATGGCTGCCATTGCCCTTTCGTAGTCAATTCCCCTTTGCTGGAAGTAAAATAGCTGATCTTCGCCAATTTTGGAGGTGCTGGCTTCATGTTCTACACGAGCGGAGGGGTTCTTCACCTGTTATACAAGAAGATTAGACCATTAGGTAACAACATAGATGCCATGAGAGTTTCCGACATTCTAAATCTAGCTTGTGAGCCATGCAAGATGAAAAGGCAACAAATCAGCCAAAGACATATAATCATCGTTATAATGGTCTTCATATTGAATTGAAATCACATGGCACAGTGATGGAAGGTTTTCATTCTCTCGCTCATTAACTATTGAAATTATGGCAACAAGACCTCATAATCAAATTCAGCAAAAGCTAAATGGGCAAAACTAGCAAAGTATGTCATTATAAACAAAAAAAAAATACACTGTACTGGCATTGAAAAAAATAATTAGTAACATTTTCATAAACTAATTAGCATAACATTTTTCATTTACATCAACAAATGCATGACAAGAAAAATTGTGAAGTCAGGTGCACTGCCATAAAGCGATAAGAAAAAGCCAGAGAGGCAACACTAGGAAAGTATTTTCATTCTATGCTGAGACAACCCATGGCTAGCTTGGGGCAGCCGATTTCCCACTATGCTCAAGGCCAATCAGCTTGCCAGTGGGATAAAGTGGATCAGGGGCCTTATCAGTAATACCAAAAGCTAAGTAGACATAAAGTGTACATATGGAAGAGGAAAAAGCCATATCAGTATCACATGCATATTCACGAAAAATTCAAGGAGAATAAGTCCGTAATTGAATGCATTAGATATATACAAAAATGATTCAAATTTAACTTATACTCTGTTACTAAAGATGCAAAATAAAAAGATAACTACGAGAAATAACACAAAATGATAAGGAATTTATATTGTTTCTAAACTTATTTCCTCAACAAACAATCTCTTAGGTCTATTAAGATGCTTAACCAGCTGTACTCACACTTTTAATATATATCTACTTTGATTGGCCCATGTATGTTTCAGCAATCTTCATAACGTCTCAAATTAGATAGAGTTCCAAGGGAACTGGAATACATGGGATAGCAAATATGAAAGATAGGTTCCATCTTCCTGAAGCTAAAGCACCATAACATTGATTTCAAGCGCAGAAACTCAGAGAAACTCTGAACATGGTTAACATTGCTGTGAGGAGAAAAGAATTGATCCAATCCCAATGTACCGGAGGCTGGAAAGAGGTGGATGATTCTGAGAAAGAATTGGAGCTAAAAGAAAAGGAAATTGTCTTTTAAACTAAGAATTATCCTCCCTCAATCTCACCAACTTGCAAACAATGGAACATCTCTACTGACAAACCATTTCAATAGTATGGGTGCTGCCATGCCACTAGGCACAACCATGGGAGTAATGAAAAATAAAAGGTTATGTAGTTGGACCATCTGCTCTATTAGTTTTGAGTTTCACTTCCCTAGAGAAGGTGAGATGCTAAAAATGAAAGCATTCACAAAGCATATAGCAATGAAGCTTACCATTCATGACTAATTCAAATACCAGGAGTTGTTTCATCCCTCATTAAATCAGACAGACCGCTCTTGGAAAGATGAAAGAAAAGCTAACGCATACAATCTCAAATAAGAAACTTGGATGGAAGAGACTTAAAGATAATGCTGCTAAGCAATTCCGTAGTTGAAATTGATGCCTTTGCTGAACCAAGGATGTTGAGTTGCTCATTGATAACTTCCTTCGTGGACATGAAGCTTTCTAATCACCTCCAGCTTTTTAAATTACACAGTACAACTAGATATTAGCAACCAATCCAGAATAGGCATAGCTGCAATAATTACTAAAACCTGCTTTATCTTCCGGTATGGTTTTCTACTATTTTTTACCATATGCTCACTAGAAGTGTTGTTAGCCAATTGATCCCCCTTCCAACACCAAGCACCTCCTCTGTGCCCAGACAAGCTAGAGATAGGAAAAACATGGAGACCACAGAGAGACAGCACATATGTTGCACCTTTAGATACAGGCATTAGGCACCTCATGAGACTTATTTCATTTAATGGATGCAAAATCTCTCAAAGTTCCCTTTTTCCACAATTAACTCATTATTGCAATTTAACTGACAGACTGACTCAGTGGTCTTCATCATCAATGAGTACATTCTAGCTTCAGCTGCTGCTCAAGCATGGAACAGGACAACAAGATATAATTGCAGAGCATGCTCAAATACAAACTAATGCTCATTTGAATTGCACATATCAACACAACCATCCACCATGGGAGATTCTACATATACTGAGGTTAACATCATCCAAAACAATCAGATTAAAAACAATCCATGAATATAATAACCTTGATTTTTTTCATGAGAGCAGTAGAGTGTGAGATTACGAGATTGCTATCAAATGGGCATGTAGTCAATGAAGAAGAGTATTCACCAGTAAACAGAATTACCTGAATATAAGGATAGGTATTGGCAGCCGCAGTATCACCAATCAACATTGAGTCACACTGTGAGGAGTTCCGTGCATTTTCTGCCTTCGATTGAATCTGCACGAGTCCCCTATAACAGTTTTTCGAATTTCCAACTGAAATACCCTTTGAAATAATTCGACTTCTTGTATTCTTTCCTTTGTGTATCATTTTTGTCCCTGTATCTGCCTGCTGATGATTATTTGTCAAAGCAACAGAATAGAATTCTCCCACTGAATCATCTCCCTCCATAACAACACTAGGGTACTTCCAAGTAATTGCAGAACCAGTCTCCACTTGGGTCCAAGATATCTTAGACCTATCCCCAGTACAAAGTCCTCGCTTTGTGACAAAATTATAGATACCACCTTTCCCTTCCTCATCACCAGCATACCAATTCTGCACTGTCGAGTACTTAATTTCTGCATCCTCAGCGCAATACAATTCTACTACAGCTGCATGAAGCTGGTTCGTATCATAAGAAGGTGCAGTGCAGCCTTCCAAGTATTCCACAAAACTCCTATCATCAGCAACTATCAAAGTCCTCTCAAACTGCCCAGTTTCCATGGCATTAATTCTAAAATATGTGGAAATCTGCATGGGGCACTTAGTATCCTTCGGTATATAGCAAAACGACCCATCACTAAACACAGCAGAATTCAGAGCTGCATAATAATTATCATCACTAGGCACAACTCTCCCTAAATACTTCCTAACCAGATCAGGATACTTCTGTATAGCCTCAGATATAGAACAGAAGATCACACCAGCCTTCTCTAGAGTCTGCCTATGTGTAGTAGCTATTGAAACACTATCAAGAACTGCATCAACTGCAACATTAGCCAATCTATTCCTTTCATTCAAAGGCACACCAAGTCTATCAAAATACATAAGAAGTTCAGGGTCAGCCTCATCAAGACTATTCAAAGTGGGTTTCTTTTTAGGAGCTGAATAATAACAAATATCTTGAAAATCAATAGGTGCGTACTGATTATCAGACCATTTAGGCTCTTTCAATTTCAAAAATTTCTCAAAAGCATTCAATCTAAACTCAAGCATCCAATCGGGTTCTTCTTTAAGCGAAGAAATTAACCTGATTGTTTCCTTAGAAAGCCCTTTAGGAATCGAAAAAGAGTCAATATCCACAGTAAAACCAAATTTCTTGTCGTAGTCACGATTGCGAAGAATTTCTCGAATTTTTTCATCAGAACTAGTCGTTGAAGTAAAAGCAATATTACCTGAATCTGTATTGACGGTCTTCGATTCAAACCCGACGTCAGCTCGAACCTTGAAGAGATTTGCCGGTTTAGAGGTTTTGGGGACCGGCGGTTTAAGAGAAAACGAAAAGGGTTTGCTTAATTTAGCAGAATCAGAGATGGGTTGGGGACAGAATCCAGAAATACCGTTAGCTAACAGAGAAGCCATGGCTGCGCCTTAGATGAAATCGGAGCGAAAAATGTGGACTTTAAGTTAGTCTGGTTTTAGGTTCTGAATATAAAAATTTATTGGGATTATATTTTAGGCCATAAGTTTGAAGATGACTCGTGCATCCCACACGTACTCACTTATGGATCATATCATCTGCTAAAGTCGGCTTCCTTCAATTATTAATTTATTAATTAATAATTAAATTATCATATTTTATGGTCGCCATTTTTGAACACTGTAGATCAATCTCCTCGTATCTTTTTTAAGATAAAATCATATTAGTAATATTCTTACTGAAAACACTTGCCATATTACCTATAAATCCTAATATATTAACATAATTAAAACGTTTTTGCATATTTTTTATAATGAATTTATTGATTTAATTATATAATCAGTAATCCAAAACTAAAGATAAAAAAAAATTAAAATTGATGAAAGAACAATGGAATAGCAGGGTTGTTTTTTGGGTCGTCTCCGATGGGTATATGTTGCATAGCTACAGGATAGGGTACCATTGCCTATAGGGTGCGATATACGAATTATAACCTTATTTTTACTAGTTAAAAATTCTTTAAAATGAAAATTATAAATTAAATATAATATTGAATAAACAATAGTATCCGTTATACACATTTATTAAATAAACAATTATAATAATAAATAATTTTAATATTTATTTATGAAAAAAATATATTACAATAATATTTTAAAAAGTCATATATCATAATATTTATGAAATAAAAAATTAAAATTTTTAGGCGTAAAAGTTAAAATATAAATTTTATATGAATTTTGGATTAATAGTAGGTTAATGTTTAATTTTTTAAAAGTTAAAAAATTAATGTTAATCCGAGCTTGACTCAGATTTTAGTAGAATCACGTGACTTTAAATTTTTTTCATGTCCTACAATTTTGGGTGTATTTGAGCAAAATAAAAAAGTACAATGTCATATTAGGACAAAAAAAATAGTAGAGGGGCAAATATGAGCTTTCACACCTCTACAATAAAATCTTACATTCTAGCTTTGGGCCCACTGAGTTGATCTATTGGGCTTTTCTTTTATTGGGCTGAGGAGATTCAGCAGATTTGAGCCCATTAAGGATCCAAAGCCAAATTGCAGCACTCAGCCAACTTCTCACTCTCCAGCTTCTTCGTTTCGGTTGTTTATTTTCTCATGAGCCAAACAACAAACGCCAAAAGAAAGAATAATCAGACCAGAAACGGAATCCGAAACACAAATATAAGCATTTTCTAATACCATAACGCCCCAAAGATTTCGTCTTTTTGATTGCTCTACTGATTGAAGATCGATACGTAAGTTTCTCTGCCATATACTTTTATTTCATGCGAAAAACGAAAAGAAATGCGGCCGATTACCTTTGGTTTTCATGAGTTTTTAATGCGAATGAGAATGTAAATTAGAATTTCTTATATGGGATTTACCTGTCTCGTAGATTCACTGAGATGGTTAGTGAGAAAAATGCGATAATATGTTTTGAAAAAAAAAATGAGAAAAGATAATCGTGTATAATCAATGAAACGGATGTTCTTGTGATAAAGTTGTGTTTTTTTTATATATATTGCAGTAGCTGGAGAATTTTTACATTTTAAAATCTTATTACTGCTTTTCATTAAATTTTATTGGTGTTTTTTAATTTAGCTTATATATATAATTTTCTTCCTTACAATGGGAGGGTTATAGTTGGGGAGTTTGGTTTTTTTATGGTAAGTAGAATAAATTGTGATTGGGAGTTTGGTTTTTTTTGTCTCTTTTAAAACAACATCATTCTATTTGTTCTTTTATTGTTATGTTTGCTTAAACTTGTACTGTTTTCTGATGCACATTGCAATAATTTTCTAGAGTTAGGTGACATGATAAACCTCAGGTGATTCACATTTGATGTAATTTTTATGTTAGTGAATGATCTGAGGTTGGGCTTGCTGGTTTGGGGTTTCAATGATGAGTAATTATATTGATCTGCATCTTGTTGCGGCATGTAGGATTGACTTTAGGTTGGATGTATGTGTTTCTTGTAGCGAATATTTGAACGAAAGAATAAGCATATCTATTGATATAATATACTGGCGTATCTTGACTCTGCTACATGGACCATCCTTTGTGTTTTCGAGCTCTGCTAATGATATATTATTTCACCTGCTTTTGCTTTTTGGTTGTGTTACTCCTTAATTGTTTTCTCTTCTATTTCCCTCCCTGCATGGTAGCGGAAACATTTTGTCTAACTGTAAAGCGTGATAAGGTTGACTCAAAATTGCCTGTGCTATTGATTCGATGAGTTGTTTTTTTCTGGTAGATGTGTATTCTGAATACACGCAGCAGAAGGCTTAAATTACTTGATTTTTTTTGGCAGTCTGATATGAATTGATTTCTAATGCATAATTAAGAAATTATTCAAAGACTTGTGTTATGTATCAGTTGTTGAAAGCAATAGTTGTATCCGTATCTTTACTCTTTTAACAGCTAGCTTGGTGCAGATAGAAAAGGAGAAAGTGACCATTAACTATTTTGCAGCTTAAAATTTTGTATCCAAGTAAGATCATCCAATTGCAGTGAATTTGCAAGATGAACACACAGGCTCAAGTGAACAATTCTGTTTCACCAGCAGACCAACCTTTGAAGCGCAAGCGTGGTCGTCCTCGCAAGGATGAGAGCATTGTGCAAGTGGAGAACATACCTGCAATACCTGCAGCTGAAAGTATTAAGAAGGACAAGCAATGTGCTGATACAACTGCCATTGTTGGCAATGAAATGGTGGGTCAAATGGTGTCTGGTGTCATCGAGGGCTCATTTGATGCTGGATATCTTCTTAAGGTTAAGGTAGGTGATACAGACACTAATCTCAGGGGTGTTGTGTTTCTACCGGGACGGTTCACTCCCATCACAGCCTCGAACGATGTGGCTCCAGAAGCAAAAATGTACAAGAGGACAGAGATGCCAATACCGGTTCAAAATCCACCAGCTCCAGCTTCTGGTCTCGTTCCTCCATCAGAGCACTGTGAGAAGCAGGCTGTGGAGGTTCAAAACCTTGCACCAATAGTTCAAGTCCAGGGGCTAACTTCTGAACTTCAATCCACCGATCCAATTGTACCAGAAAATCAACTTGCTTCTGGCATCCTTCCTTTGACTGATAATCTGCCACCTATGAGTAGAATGGGATCTCCCTTGAGAAGCAAAGTCGCACCACAACAAATTCCAGAATTAGAGCTTAAAAGCTCATCGGCCTCTGTTATGCCTCAAATGGAGCATGAGAAAGTTGCTGAAGTAAATGAGGTTCAGAAAGAATTTAAAGCTTCTACAACAATAACTCCTAGCATCGATGTTGAGGCTATTGTGCAGTCAAAACCAATGGCTCAATCTGCACCTTCTGTTGATGGCTATCCTGGCAGTGGAACTGTTAATCTTGAGCTTCAAATTCAACATCAAGCTGCAGGTAATGACTTAAAACCGAGTAAACCAGATCATGATGGAGTGAAAATTCAGAACCTAGAGCAAAACCAAGTTCCAGCGATTGCAGAAACTGTCATTGTGTCTGCTCAACCAATTGGAATCAATTGGATGGAAAAATCGGCTTCCCCAAGAAGACCTGCTGTGCCAGAGCTTTCTGTGGAATTTATTAGTGGAAACAACACATCCCAGTTTAATGGGAAGGCTGATAATTATGCTGCTAATCTTACAGAGGCAGAGTCAAAATGTACATCAATGACAGGCCTTCCAGTTACACTGTTTGAGAGAGAAGCTATCAGTTCTGCACCCAATCTCACCAATGAAGGATCTCCTCTACATAGGATGATTGAACCCCAACTGTGTATTTCTTCTGGGGCCACAAACTTCAAAAAGGCAGACTCTGCAACAGTTGCTGGCTTACCTGTGACTCTGTTCGAAAGAGACCCCATTACATCAGGGCCTAAAGTTGCTTCTGATGGACCAGTTCTTCCCAGAATTGTGGAACCTCAATTCTGCAGCTCTTCTGGTGTTGGTGCAAATGTGGATAGGAACTTGAAGGATGCAATTCCACCTGCATAATCTTAGGTTTCAGGTAGCAAACAGTCGTCTCTTGAACTATATAAACCAGGAAAAGTAGTAACAGATGCGAGATATGATCGGCCTGACAGAGGTTGGCGAATAAAACAAGCAATGCCCTTAGTCTAGATTATTGAATAGAATTAAGCATTAATATATACGAAAGAAAATTTGATGGAGATTTCTTTGCATTAATCCATCTTTGTTTTAGGACTCTTATCTTGAATTTGCTTAGATGATTTTACCTTTTATTCATATGACCTTGGCATTATGATATATCGAAACTCGTTTTTGCCTTGATAATTCATATTTACTCAGTCAAGGAATGTTCAAATACAGCAGAAACGCTTTCTCAAGAAACGACCTCTGGACCAAAGAGCACTATTGGTTCTTTCAAGAAAAGCCCAAGATATCGTTGAAGATTCATATAATTTATTCTATTGAGTATCATTTCATCAGTCAACATTAAAACATACGGAAATTTAAGAATATAACGCTATTCTTTGTTTTGTTAAGTTAAAATTAAGGCTGCAAATGTTATTAAACACAAACCAAATAAAGAACTAAGGTCTATGATTCCTAATCTTAGGCTCATCTATCTGATTCTCGTTATGATGTCCGTCCAGTACTGCAATATTATTATGCATTAAAGCAAGCAGACCTGTGAAAGAAAGTTGGAATGAAATATAAATTCTAAGGACAACATAACATATAAAAGCAGCATGCATGTAACCGGCACATAATTGTGCAAAATTAAGTTAAATAGATCTTTCTACAGTGCATATGCTTATTAGCAAGGAAACAACACAGCCTGAATCGGTTTACAGAGTAAAACACATTGAGGGAACTCAGCGACAGTCCACCTAGCTACTATTAGACAAAATAAAGCACAACTAGATCAAAACTTTTCAGCTATATCCCACTTGTTGCTGTTGCTGGGGCTGCTGATAATTCCCATACCCTGCTGGATAGCCTCCGTAGTACACGTTTGGATCCTGTGGCGCTGGCGCATACCCGTAATTCTCATATCCTTGTGCATAGCCGTAATATCCAGCATACTGACTAGCGTCTGCCTGGGGCTGAGAAGAAAGATATTCCCAACACATTTATCAGATGCACGGGCTCATAACAAAATCTTTGCAAAAGGAAAAGTTAGAAAACGGGCAATGTTAAAAACCTGTTTGTTGGAAGGGCTGCGTCCCCATGAAAGCCGAATATTTTGTCCACTCAACTGAGCTCCATTCAACATCCGCAATGCTTCCTCTGCACAGCTCCTGATCCATGAAGAAATGCAAATTAAAAACTGGATCTCCTACTTTAGAGATGCCACTGCATTAATGGATGCACTTACCTATCAGCAAATTGAACAAAGCCACATCGCTTTCCAGCAGGTATCTTCACATGTAATAATTGCCCATATTGGCTAAAAAGCTCTCTCAAATGGTCATCCGTGACATTCGAATCCAAATTACCAACAAATATCTGTACCAAAATTTGTGAGAATTACAAACTTCACAAAGGAATAATCTCCATACCAAAATAAATGAAATACCCACGGTTGTATTATTTGGGTCGTTCTCGTTCTCGCTCTGAGTTTGAGAATTCTGATATGAAGCTGCATATAAAAAGTAAATATGAAATACACAAAATACAAAAACTCAGTATTCCTCCTCGGGATATGGAGGTAGATGGACAAACATGGGTGATGAACCAGCAAATTAGTGTGTGTGTATATATATATATATATATATATATACACACACACAGAGATCACGCATAATATTATCCACCCAATCACAAAGAATCCATCTTTATTTAGCTCAGTGTTGTATATTTACCCACTGGTATGCTCCATTTCACCACTAGATAAACATGAATTTTGAATTGAAGTTAAACATGGAATTCAAAATTAATTTATACAGAAGTTAAGTAACCCAAACGGACAATAAGATACACTCCCAGCCTATTTCTTACCACATAAGATATCAAGTACCAATTACACGAGATACAGCCAATATTAGGGAAGATTATTATCATCATTATTGTTAAAAAGACAATAAGACAAAATTAATTTATACAGAAACAACCCAAACGGACAATAAGATACACTCCCAGCCTATTTCTTACCAGATAAGAGATCAAGTACCGATTAAGAAATTACATGAGATATAGTCAATATTATGTCCAGGTAAGGGAAGATTATAATTATCATTATTATTATTAAAAAAACAACTTTCAAGCAAGATGCAGCAACAAATGAACCAAAAACAGTGCAAAAAGTTTTGGAAGCATAGGGTGGCACTCCAACAGGCCTGAATTATCTGCCAAAATGCAATGAAACTCAAAGCACATCAAATAAGGAGATATATCATGCCATATAAAGAGATCTTGAACCAACAATATGTCAGGTTGACCTAGAGTCACTAACGGCAACTCGTCTTCCCCAAATAAAATAAAAAATAAAAAATGAAAGGACAAAATTCTAGGTAAATAAATTCAAAAAAATAAAAAGGATATAGATCAGATGGACAAAAACAAGTGTAGTCCCAAACTAATTATGGGAATAACCAATTGACAACATGTTGCGATAGTCCAGATCAAAAAATCCAGCCAATGTAGATTGAAGTTGTAGTGCATCACTTCCCACACTTCTCAAGAAGCATCTTGACATTGACTGAAATCTAAAAATGTACATACCATGCATATCTATAGAAATAGATTGACATCTTATATTTACAATTGATGAGGAGAACAAGGAAGACAAAAGTATGAATTTCTGAAAAAAAAAAGGGGGAAAGGGAAACAAAAGTAGAACTAATCATCACTTGACGACAAAAATTGACACACTTCTGAACTGATAGACTGATAGATAATTAGAATACCAGCGCAGCAACAGAAAAAGTACTCGATTGACTTTTCAACCAATAGAACCGAGAGAAATGATGCTCTGTAGGATGTAGCATAATAGATGCCACATAAAAGCTTAAATAAACGACAAGACAAAAACTAAAAACTGACCTAGGAGAGGCCCGCACTAAAGGGTAACCAATTCAGCTGAAATCAGTCCCAGGCCCCTAGATGATAGAGCCTCTTGACACCCTGCTTTGAGAGAACAGGAGTTTATAAGTTTTTGCAAGTTTTAAGACTTTAATAGAATTTATTGCGCCCAAATGTTAAAGGTAAGTACAGGAAGGAAATGACTTGGGAAAGTGCTGCCTATCTTCGAAAACATAACTGAGAAAGAAACTTAACAGAAATGCCAAGCAAACTTCACATCATACTGTAACTGTAAAAGACATATCAATGACATAAAAATCCACAATTACCAATGCACAACGGAAAAGAAAAACATAAGGATTTAAGAAAAGTCATTCACCTAATGCAAGAATAAAAACTACAAGTAAGCTTACATTTGGGAAACTGCTGGCCAGACACTGCCTTCTTATTTGTAGCTAACCCTATTCGCATTGGCCTTGTTGAACAGAATGCTCCATTCATCTCAGTCATAGCACGTAACTGTTCACTTTCATCTCCAAACCGGACAAAGCCATAACCCTTCGTTCGTCCAGTGAGCCTATCAATTACGACCTTTGCACCCTTAACTGAGGGATAGCGGACTCTAAATGTCTCTTGTAGTTGGTAATCCGTAACATCAGCAGCCAAGTCTCCCACAAATATTGTGAAGTCAGGAGAATCATCGCGCTTATCACCCCCACTGAAAGATGCCCAGTTCAGCCTGAAGTTCTGCTCACCATTTGGCATAGGGGTGCCATTGTATGTCTGCAAGATTCTTTCAGCAGCAGCATGACTGCCAAACTCAATAAAGCCATAACCCTCGATTTGAGCAGTTTGTTTATTACGAATGACTTTCACAGAAAGAACCTGCAAACATAAGCACTTTCAGTAACCCTGAAGGGGAAATGAAACCTACCATTCCAAATGATCTACACAGCATGTTTATAAACATAAAACATATGCTGAGAAAATTAACAGCCCATTTGGATCGCGTGTGAAGTGGTTTTGTATAGTACAGTATAGCATTTATTCCCAGCATATGGTATAGGCTCAGCCCGTTTGGATCGCGTGTGAAGTGGTTTTGTATAGTACAGTATAGCATTTATTCCCAGTCTATGGTATAGTAAAAGATATTTTACAAACCAAGGCATCTCATTGTACAATGGCATGGTACAATCGAGATGAATATAAATATTACAAAAATATATCAAGTTCAAGCAAACGAATGTTTTGTAATAACAACCAAAATTAAAGAGGTTAATTTGTTCAAAATATTTTACATACCAAGGCATCTCATGAACCATAATTTCCTATTACTATAGGAAATTCAAAACACTATTACTGCAAGAAAAGCATGAAGATACATGATGCAACAAACGTATTCTCAAACTAAACTTATATTATCTTTCGGCACTAGCAGCTTTAGACATTTAAAAAATACACAATTTCTTCTAGAAACAAAATTCGATATAGCATAAGCTGTCAAGGCAAGACCTTTTCATTTAGCATAGGTCTAAAAATACACAATTTTATTTACTTTAATTGTTTTTACCTCGCCAGTGTGAGCGAAGCAGCTGTGGAGATAATTCTCGTCCATCCAGTACTGCAAATCCCCGATCCAAAGTGTACGAACCTCATCGGCACTAGTAGGTTGACCCGGTTGTTGTTGCTGAGCCTGTTGGACTTGTTGCTGCTGCGGTGGCACAGCGGAGGGCATGGAAGGTTGGTGGCCCCACATGGCCGGCGGCGGAGGCTGAGACTGGGGCATCGGTGGCATCATCATCATGTAAGGAGGTGGCGGACCTTGCTGGTACTGCTGGGGGTGACCTTGCGGCGGTGGTTGAGCGATTGTTGCCTGCTGCGGCGGCCCCATAGGTGGCTGTGTTGGTGGCATGCCTCCAGCTCCTGGTTGCTGCATCATGGCGTTAGAGATTGAAAAAAGAGGAAGCAGAGAGAGAGAGAGAGAGAGAGAGAGAGAAAAGAAACCCTAGCTCTCAAAGACTTGAGAATAATAGGGATCCTTAAAGATTAAAACTTTGAAGGGTGAGATCTAGTCTGAGCTTAGATTTTTGATCGATCATCAATGGGACACGTAATATTTACACGTGGCAGATGCCACTCGAAATATCGAGGATATGCTCCACTACAGACACGTTTAGGATAAGTATCTTACATCTTGAACAGTTCACCGTTAGGAGTCAAATGTTCTAACATTAAATAAAAAAAGGGCTTCTTTTTTCCTGCCACTGTAAGAATACTCTCCGGATTTCACCAGCAGTGTTTCTGCTACGCCTTTGGGCATCCAATTGTGGTTTAAAGAACTGATCTTTATCTTTTGAGGTCCATTTGGTTCTACTGATTTCCAGGTTTTGTTTACTGTTCCTTTTAAGTGTATATTAGCATATTCTTGTGTCTTTATACTGTGATTTTCTGGCATTTCTTGTGCATAGTTTGCTATACATTGCTTGAGTTTTGAATCATTTTGAGTTCAAAATCTTTGCCAATTCTTATTTTTTAGGACTTTTCCTGCACACGGCATCAGTAAAGTTTGGTGCTTTGTTTTTGGGTTTGCTGTTTTTATTTGGGTTTAGGAGTTACATAAGAATTTAATCAGATCTGATATAAAGGGTCTTAATGGATTTGCATTTGAAGAGCCTATTTGGTAGATTCCAGGAGCAGTTTGGGTCTGGTCCGGGACTTGGTCCTGGATCAGGGACTTGCTTGATGAAGGTAGAGGGTATTGCACCTAATTTCATTAAGTCAGTATATAAAGCTTGTGCTGCACTGTGTAGAACTGATCCATGGAGAAGATTGCGTCCAGGGCATTTTTTTGGAATTCGGGTAGGGAAGGACTCAGATTGGTCTAGCAAGAAACAACCGTTCGCATGTGTTCAGTTCATAGGAGGTGATGGTGGGGATGTTGGCTTTCAAATGTTTCGATCAGAAAACGATGCCAAGAAGATGACAGGGTCAAGAGAGACAATTTATGTACCTAATGTTGAGCTTTTGAGGGTTACATATGAACCTGAGTCATTGATGTTTCCTTCTAATAAGCGAATGATCAAGTCCTTGTCTTTGGAAGTTTCAGGCACTGATAGATTTCCTGTAATTGATGTTGCACGTTGTATGTCTTCTGGTGAGCTACGATTTAGGCATCCAACTCTCGAGGAACTTAGGTTTGTTTACGCCTTCACGAGAGCTATGTCTATGGTCCATCCATTACTTCAGGAAGATAAAGAAGGTGGACCGAAATGGTCAAAGTTGATGTATTTTGAACCACTTATTGAAACTGTTGATGTTCAGTGGCCTCCTGAAATGGCTAAGGGCTATGACCTTGTTGCAGTTACAATATCTCACCCACCTGGTCAGGCATATGATGAAAAGGCAAGCTCCACAGCTAGCTCAACACCCACCAAGTATGCAGAACGTCCGAGGGATGAGGTCTTTGTTGATGTCAGAGTAAATTCAAATTCCAGCTTGAGGCAGTGCACAATGTGTGAGAAAGAAGTTCACGGTGAACAGTCTCTCTCTTGTGGGCAGTGTCAAGCAGTGATCTACTGTGATTCTGTCTGCCAGAAGCAGCACTGGAAGGAATCACATAAGAGCATGTGTGGTCTTTATAAGGCTATGATGGACAGGGAAGAAGAGCTAGCAATAAAGATCTTCATGTTCCCTTGTTCTGCCAACCAGCCTTGTAAATGGCTTGAGTCATTTGGTATCCATCAGAAGGGAATGTGGAGGAGAAAATGCAGTTGCTATTCTCACTGTCCGTTTGGCCTTCTTCCAGTTAAAGGTGGATTATGGGATTCATGGGGTGGACTGGATGATGAAGAGTATCCGCAAGATTCATCTTTTCACAACCATTTGAGAGATGGGATATCCAGTCCAATCCTCCTTTCTGGTTGGCCAGAGTATTATAATCTTCGGTCACTGCCTTTGTCAAGTCCTGTTGCTGACATTCTTTCTCACCCACTGACAGTTTATTACATATTAACTGCTCTTATAATTAGTTCAAAGAACCTTTTACTCAAAGGAAAAGAAGTGATTGTTCATTACCTTGGGCCTGAAGGGGAGTTGGATTGGATGCCATCATTTGCAGAAATTAGCCATTTGCTTAATGGATCAGGCAATATACACATTGTAATGGTTGGACCTGAAGTTCCAACCAATTTGTCAGGCACAACTTCAGGAATAAGTAGCAGGGTCAGGGTGAATCTTGTGAGAGGCATTTATCAAGAGGAAGTCCCCTACCTGCCTTCTCCCCATGTTATAGTTGCATTGAACTGTGGATTGGATAGCCACACAAGTTGGGGTGGAGCACTCGAATCAATCAAATCAATGAGCGTTCCAGCCTTCTTTACCGAGCAGTCAGAAATTTCATGTGCAAATGCGAAGCTGGTTCTTCGTGGAGCTGGATTGCACATTACTCATCCTGTGACACCAAATCCTTTCCGTTCACCTGTGAAAACCCATGGCACTTCTAGCAATCTCCCTTCATATAGCAACGGGTTTGTTTTAGGTGTGAATACATGAATTGGAACTCTGGAGAACTGATCCTAAGCATTGTTTCTGTTATCCATCATATCAGTAAAACTGAAACTTGCTTAGTTATAATCTCATAGGGAGGTGATGCCAGCAACATAATTTCATCTGGGCTTAGAATATTTGGACGTGATTTCTGTTGAGCATCAAGTACCACTTCCATTGAGCTTGAGCTTCAAGTTGATTCTTTGAGCTTGACCAACAGTTGTTACCATTTTTAAATTGGTTTCTTGATATCGAAAATTAAGTAGCCTGATAGATATGGCTATCTTTTGCCACATTAAACTGTTCCTTCTATAGTCAAATAGATCAACACAGAACTTAGTAATTTCATCTACTGGCAGCTGTGATCTACAGTCTGTAATGAGATGGGACAAATTTGATAAGGGCAATTGTTTAATTATTATTATTATTATTTTGTTTTTTGCTCCTGTATGATTTTCTTTCGCTTTAAGATAATACCAAATGGTTGGTCCAGATTCAACTTAAAACGTGTTTGATAAGTGTTTTAAAAAGATTTGCAAGTTTCGGTTTCTCTTTCTCATTCAACTATTGAACATGTTACAAGTGTAAAAACAATTTATGGTTCTGCAGTGTGAAAGAAAGGAAGGGTAAATTTATCATTCCTGCATTAGATACACTGGCCTTAGGCTAACTATGACAGTCACTAGTTCCTCTGTGACAGATCAATCTGCTTCAGGCTTTAAATAGCCAATCAACCCTCTGCACTGAAATATTAAGGAAAAATTTGTCATATCAGAATCATAAATTACTCCATGACCCAATCAACTAGCATCACTCATTTTGACATTGATGCTTTTCCTTGTATATAAGGAAAGCTCCCATAAAGTTTAAAACTTTGAATGGCCCAACTAACCAACTTGGCCATTTGCTCCATAAAAAAAAAGTCCCCACTCTTTCTCTGTCTTCTGTCAATAAAACCAGAACAAGAGCTCCATAACTCCCTAACCAAAAAGAACTTATCCAAAAAAAACAATGGAGTTCCCCATATACCATCAAGCTTTCCCATGGCATTATCTCCTTGCCTCACCTGCTATCTTCTCTTCTCCTGAAAACTATGTTCACTGGGCCCAAACCCCTGAATCCCATATTTACTCAGCTGATTTTCCAGGTAAAAAATCAACCTTTTTCCATCTTTTCAACATTTTCCACTTAAAGTTCTAAACTTTCTTGCATTTCTTCTATCTATGGGCTGAAAAGTTTGTTTCTTTTATGCTATTACAGGAGTGAGAAAAGAGGAGATAAAGGTAGAGGTTGAGAATTCTGTTTACCTGATAATTAGAACCGAGGCCATTGGTGAATCAAGCAAGCCTGCCAAGAGCTTCATGAGGAAATTTCGGCTTCCGGGTTTGGTGGATATTGATAGCATATCAGCGGGTTATGAAGATAGAATTTTGACAGTTACTGTGCCAAGATCTTATAGAAGAAGGGGACTCCTTATTGACCCTGAAACAACCATACCCGATAGGCTTGAAGTTACTGCTAGAGCTGCTTGAATTAATTATTATCATTATGTTTAGCAGGATTTGATCAGGTAGTTAGTCACTAAAAAGATTGGGTTTTGATTAATTATCATTATGATGATATGTATTGATCATTGTTATTGGTGGAGTTCATGTGAGCTAAAGATTTTATTGGACAAAAGATAATTAAAGTTAAAATACTCATACTTAAAATCAATTTATTTATTTATAATAGAGATAGATTTGATAAATATCTTCATTTTATTTTTATATTTTTATTTCTTTAAATATTTTAGATTCTGTTGATATTTTCTGTGGTGGAATCAGAAATCAAATCTTATTTTTCAACAAATTAAGAAAACGTCATGTGCGCAGCAGCTTATTGGGAGCGACCATGGTCACCAACCAGCCTATCTAATACATCGATTTTGTGAACCCTTTTTTTTTTTTTTTTGCTTTGTTCAAAGACTTTTAATCTTTCTATAAATTGGGATTGCAATTTGAGCATTGGAAAGTGAATTCAATCATTATAGAAAAAGAAAATAGTAATCACTTCTACTATAAATTTCACTCAATTATGGATAATTCAACAATTGTGTGACAACAGAACAAAATATGTTTCATGGTCATGGACCAATCTGTAAAATCTTAATTTATGTACATGGCACAATATGATTGGATTAGTGAATAAACACTTGTTATAAAAATTTGAAACAGAAAAAAAAAAAATCTATCAAGAAAGGATGATAAGCATGGTTTTGAAAACCGGACCGGACCAGCCGGTGCAACCGTGAACCGGATCAAATAACGGTCCGATCCAACATAAAAACCAGAAATGTCAAAAAACCGGATTGTACTATTTAAAAACCAGGTTAAACCGGTCAGAACCGGGTTGGACCGGTCAAAATTAAATATATTCTAAATTATATTTTTATATTTTTATAAAATTTATTTTTATAATTAGGGTTAATAGTTGTTCAATATTGTTCTATTAAAAATTTATATTTGATGATAAAATTAATTTATAATAATAATAATAAACTTGACAAAATTGAACATTTTCACTATATTTTTATTTTATATTTTTTAAATATTTAATAACTAAATAATTTAAATATAATGGAATATTAAAAAATAATTTAATATAAACATGATAATTATAAAAATAGTTAATAACGTCACAAAAATAAATTTACAATTAAAAATAAAATTAAAAAAATTATAAATTCAAAATTATATTTTTTTTATAAATTCAAATATTTAACAAAAAAATTCAATTGTTGTGGTTAATTTTTTACTATTATTAATAAAAAAAAATATTAAAAAAATAAAAAATAGTTAATATATTGATATTTAATAATTAATATATTGTTTAATTATATTTTTTATACACTATATTTTTAATTTTTCAATAATAATTATATTTTAAAAAAAAAAGATAAAAAATCCGAGTCAACCCGATCGAACCAGTTGACTCCTGACCCAGTTGGCAGGCCGAATCGATGTCCGGTCCGGTTTTAAAAACATTGATGATAAGTGATCATCTCAAAGCAATCTGTGTATTTATCTTACAATATTTGCACATTATCACAAGCATATGAAAAAAAAAAACAAAACAAAAACAAAAACAAAAAAAAAATGGAAACCACATTTGCTGAATTCCTCAAGCCATGAAATATTACATTTTTGCAAGTGTTCAACAATCAAAATCAGTAGCTTGCAATCAATTTCAGGAGTCCAACAGCCTCTCTCAATCTTCTTTCAGCCTTTTCTCTCACAGCCACACCCTGGAAATTCCTGCATGAAATAAAGACAGACAGAATATAGACATCAGGGATATGTCATCTAACAAGAAGCTCTAAATACCTTCTCTTTATTACCTACTCCATTCATTGCATGACATGTATACAAGTGAACTAAAACATGTGATTATATAAGTTATGAAATGTAAACATATCATGCAAATATTATACTAGAGAATAGAGGGTATTTAGCAATTTTCGTCATCTGATTCTGATACTTCTTTTAACTATACAGAAATGAAAGAAAATTTTCCAAATGCCAATATCTTGCCTTTTCTCAATGGTTGCTTTCCTTGTTAGTTCTTCCACAAGATTATGCAACCTCTTCAAGAGAGCAGGTAAATTGCGCATAGATTCAGCACCTCTTTGATTAGAACAAATCTTCTTCAGAATGCCTGAAGCAATAAAATAACCTTCTTCTTTGTTCCTGAGAGAGATAAAAAAGAAGTTGCTATTAGCTTGTGTAAAAATGTATTTGAATTATAAATTATGATGCAGAATAAACACCTGAGAAATTCCCAAAAAATTATTTCAATTGATCCATGACAGTCAATTAGCACTTCAGTTAAGTGTTGATAGCGGGTAAGGTTGTGGATAGTTGAAAGCCCATGCTTTAGAACCTCCTGATCAGGTATGCTTCTACTGACTGACTGAATCAGCTTCAGTAAAATGCTAATTGCCCCAGCAGCCACAAGTTCCTCACAGCATTTTTGAGAATGTTGGGTAGTCATATCTGCCACAGAAAATTTGGCATGAGAACAAAAAATCCTTTAATTCAAGGCACAACCTCAATAAATTCACTCCTGTCAAACCCATATTCATATGATACAGTTCAAGATTCTATAAGTAAAGCAGTAATAAATATAGAAGACAGTTTACAGTCAACAAGTATGTTCACTACAATTGTAATCTGAATCCTGTAACAAGCATATTCATATGATACAGTTCAAGATTCTATAAGTCAAGCCTGCTTCCCTGTTGTTGCACAAACATGTTCTAGGATGATGACTATTTGCGAATCCCAGAATCAAGCAGAAAAATCTCAGACTAAAAAACTATCTTCCAGAAAGCGATATTAATAGAAACAGAATCAAAGTTAAACCTTGCCAAAGTGTACAAGCAATCAAAAGCTCTCACCTAAAGTTGCACAAGTATGAAGGATTCCGCTGATACTTTTCATAGTCAGTAGTTCTGAAAGTGCCTTTTTGAGTCTGTTAATAATACGCATACTGTCATCCACATTTTTAGCAGATTTTTGTACTTTCCACCGCAGATCCACTAGCTGCCCTCTTGACTCTTTACGTGCAAGGTAACCTTTCCAGTGTGACTACCAAATTTAAGAAATGTTAAACTAGAAGAATACTGATTTGTGACAACTTTGCAACTATATAATGGTTGCAGAGACGAGGAAACCAGCATAAATTTTAAGTGATGGAACCATGAGTTCAAGTCATACAGAAACATGAGATATGCATCTCCTCTCCCTCAATAAACAGCCCTTCCCCACCTCTATCTCTCAACCAAACCAGAAAAACAATCGATACAAAACTGAACTTCGAGTCAATATGAACACTGTGAGCCTTCGATAAAAGTGGTAATAACCTTTAATTTTTTGAAAAAGTTAAAAACAAAAATAGCTAGTGTGGAAAAATGGTGAAAGTGAAATGTACAAAATATGTTTAGCAAATGAATATTTCAACAACCAATAAAATCAAAGCATAAAACAATTCGTATTGATAAGTTAGTTTTGCCAAGGAAGTCTTTAATCAGTTTTTTTCAGTACCACACATCTGTAATATTTCATGAAAAATGCAGTTCAGTAAAGTCATTGATGAATTCTTACTTGGATTGTGACCACACAGTGCCTTTCTCTGGATGCCCTTTGCCGGCCAATCCAGCCTCGAACACAGGACTGTATAACAATTGCCGCCTCTGTTCTTACTTTATGCATTAATACACCTCTCCACCACCTTTGCAGCTTCAGTATTGAAGCAAGCATTACCTTCAGTTCAGAACTCTGAACGAAGGCAACTGAACTCTGGAAATTGCAGAAACTAGCAGCAGCTGCAGGGAAGTTAGAAGCACCTGTCATAAACCAACACCAAAAACATTCTAACTTTCAAAAAAGAAATTAAAACTGAGAAAAAGAAATGCGGAGAACATCTTAGCGAAGAAAATATAGAGTTAATTTTAGGAGAACTTTTCACAACCTAAGAGCCTCTTTCGAGTGATCTGTCCCCTAACAAACCGTTGAATCTCGATAGCAGCATCTCTGCTGATATGGAGTGTCTTTAGACATTTTAAGCACCGCATAGCACATTGGATTTTTATTGCAGCTTCTCTTTGGACTAAGAAATCCCTCCGCATCAGCCAACAACGGCAGGATTTCTGGATCCATCAAAACAAAACAGATATTTTTTACATACTGCAAGAAACTCAATACTTTAATAAACAAGTTGCAAGAAACACAAGAATTGATAATTCATGAAAAATGCCAAAGATCAGGACTGTTGAAATCACCCAAACAGATCTGCTTTGTCAGGGGCTCATGTAAAGAAACAAATGTATTTTATGGGCACCAAAATTTTGGATTTGACACAAAGTTGACTGAGTGACTGGATTGGTATAGCCTCGAGAAGACAAGAACATGTAATAGCTGAGAAAGGTCACTAATAGCTGCAGAAATTAATTTATATACCAAAAGGCCCAGACACAAGGACACAAAATGCAATCATTTTTCTACTGTCCTATGCTTCCATATTTATAGGAAATTATTTCAGCTATTTAAATTATGAGACAAACTAGCCAGAAACCAATAACTGAAAGGTCAGTTTTCACATTGATGCAAATCACTTCGCAAATATATCTAGTTGATACTTTGCTGGGAAATAGGAGAGGGAAAAAACATGCAGAAAGAACAACTGGGAAAATCCATGAACCACCATAATCAAAGAGAAAAATTGAGGAACATATAAGAGATAGGACAGACTTACTTGAATCAAACCAATTAGGCGCTTGTACCTCCATGCTCCTCTCCGTGCAAACCACCCGCGTGCATGAGATTGAATAATGATTGCGGACCTTATTGAAATTCTAAGTTGTTCAAAGTATCTTTGGCAGCATCTTAGGCGTCGAAAATTACTTTGGATTATTGTAATGAAGTGCTTCTGTTTTAAAAATTTCCTTCTCATCAGCCATGCTCTTAAATGACTCTGAATTTTAGTTGCAGTTTTGTGTTGAAGAGACCCGCCTGAAATATAATTCTTCCAACAAAGCTGGATTTTGGTGGCAGCTGCATTTTCAAGATTACTACAATTGGCTAGACACATGCATGGAGCCTTCTCCATCTGAATGACCTTATACCTAGATCTTGCAATCCAACCACGAATATTTTTCTGAACAACTATAGCAGCATCAACTAGATCAGAAATAAATTGATCATGATTTCTAATGCTCCCAGCCTGAAGTCTTCGTTTCATCCAAACCCTTGCTGCTTGCTGGATGAACAGAACTGACCTTCTTATCTTGACAAAGGTATGTCTTTCAACAATAAGCTTGACATTCCTCCCTACTCCTGACTGCTTCCACCTTCCAGAAGTATAAAAAGGTGATTGTGAAGAAGCGCAGATTCCATATGCTGACTCCTGAACCATGACAAGATTGAATTTGCGAACACAGAATTTCTGCTTCATCATTAACCATGCACGAATAACAATTTGCAAAAACAGAACTGCATCCATCTTCTTCAAATACTTGCAACGTGCAATGAACTTCCTTATATGTGACTGTATGTATGTTGCTGCATTTTCTGAACAAATTCAGAAAAAGCAAAGACAATGAGTTGTGATGGGTGACAAATCAAAAAGTAAAAAAATTCCTAATGTTAATTGAATAAACTAACAAAAGAAAGAAACACTAGCAAATTCTTCAGAAACCAAAAACAAGGGCTTTCACAACCTAGGAAAGAAACCAATTGGAGAATTCAAAAAATTAACAGCCATCACATAAGCAATATACAAAACAAGGACCCATGAGAAAAACCTCTTTCAATGTCCATGCTTGAACTGCTAGCTGAACTCTGCTGCAAAGTAGAAGTTGCAGGCATTGTAACAATCTTATTATTACGCTCAGCCATATCTTGCCACCATGATTTAATTGCCTTAAACCTTCTGGCAGCATCTGCAATATAAGGGGAACAAAAACAAAAAAGTTCAAAGCATAAATCTCTAGGACTATTGTTTCTGTTCATCACCTAGTAATGCAGGTGAATAATAAAACTAGTTTTTGTTTTTGCTTTTCTTCTTTTCACTAAAACAGTACTCGTGCTTGATATGGTTTCCTTAAATGTTTTAGTTTTCATAAAAAATAATACACAGTACAAAAAGGACTTCATTGACAAATACTGCAAGAATTTATAATTCATGCTCTTTTCAAACATGGAAAGTACATGATCATCAGCCTATCACCATATCCAAAGAAGAAAAAGTGGATGTATCCGAATCGTTAGTGCTTTTCAGCTAAAAAATTTAGGCACTGCTTTTCACAGATTAAACCATATCCTTAACCACTTTTAGCAAAGCAAGGGAAAAGAAACAACATGTCAGTGTGGTGGAAAATTGCACAATAAGTGAGCTCTATTTGGCAAACAAAAGGAACTAACCTTCAGTACTGTGCCTCTGTATATCTTCTAGGTCTAGCACTGCTTTCAAATTCACAACACTAGTTCCAGCACTTGACTGTTGCCTCTCTGGAGTTTGACAATTACAACACAACAGCTTGTGGAAATTGAGCTGATCCTGACAGACAAATAAGCAGTTCATGCGACTATAAATAAGTCTACAGAACAAGTTATTTTAACATATGATTCTAGCATTACCAATTGAGCCGATCCTGACAGACAAATAAGCAGTCATAAGACTATAAATAAGTCTATGGGACAAGTTAATTTAACAGATAATTCTAGCATTACCAAAGTTTGCTTTGCAGTGAGTTGTGATGCAAGAAGGACCAACAGAACTACCACACTCTTTTCACTAACTGCACCACTGTGTTCAAGAATGTCACTGATTTGCAGAACCTGCAACAGACTTATAAAATTGTAATTTGCTGAAAACATGGCACAATGGCCCATTGCTCAGCTAAGGCTCTAATTCAAACAATAGCAAGATTCAAGATATCATTTCTTATTATAGGACATATTTCACTTCACAAGTCCTTCAACTTTATTTTTCCTCCAAAGCCAATTATATTTATTTGTGTTCAGCCTGAATTTTTTTTTATCTTCATGGGCTGATACGCCACCAATGAATAGCATTGTTCAAAAAGAAATCAGCCATATATTCTAGTCCTTACCTCTGGAAAGTTCCCCAACAAGGTTGTCAGCTTCTGCGATAATATGAAATTGTGGACAGCATCTGTATAATCAGTAGCTGACATTATTGATTCTCTGCTACTGTTGTCATGAGGATCCTGTGACAAAAATAAATGTGAATAGAGCAAAGAATAAAAGACAATCTGTGGAATTAAAAACTAAACTATCAAGGTTGAAGAATTTTAGCACCTCAAGAGACAAAGTGCAACAAAGTTCTTTGCGGAAGTAATAGTCAAGCAAACACCAAAAAGGTCTTCCATCAACCAAAGAAGAAAAATTGTGAACCTTAAGATCATACTTCTCACAGACTGCCTGCAGAATATGCAGATACTTGTGAACCTAAAACTACCAAAGGGAATTGGAAATAAGAAAGCAATTGGCAACTCAGAAGGGTATGGTTACATATACAAGCTCCTATCACTAAAACAAAAAGAGGCAGTATTTAACATGAATTAGAGATCAAAACGAAAGGGAGAGAGAAGCACACACAAGGAAAAGACATGGATACACATATTCTAAACAACCCACCTGGATCCAGTTCAGAAGCAGATCCAAAGAAGAGCTACCAAGACCAACACTGTTTGAGGAGTCCTGTGAAAGAGTAAAGAACAAATGCAAGTTAGAGTACACAAAACACAAAATGAAAGATATCACTATCTGTCTCTTAGAACAAATTGAGGCAAAGAGGGGTGTAACCGGCCACTTTTTTCAAATGAAGGCTTTGCTGATGTTAAAGGTAGAGATTAACTACATGGAACACGTGATTGCAATACATTTTCCTCAATTATCTTGATAAATGCAAGCTCAAAAAGAATGAACCTTACCTCATTATTTCCCTGAATTTTAAATATTTCATCGGCTAAGGTTCTTCTGTTGATCAGAAGTGGCAGCTGCAGAATTGATGACAATATAGATAATTGATGGATCTGGAAATTTAAAAGCCTCAAGTATTACAAAAGTAGAACTTTTTAACAAAGAACAAGATGTCAACACACCTGTAAGTGGACAAATAGGTTCCAAAGCAGGCTAATAGTTAGTTCTTTGTCTCCATTAGCAATATCATCTTCCGTTATCATCATCCCATCTTCATCACACAATGCTATGCCCATTTTTTGCAGATACTGTAGTGTCACACCACAATTTACCAAATTCTTCTTTCGAGTATCAGATGGAACTATCATTTTCTGCCAAAGAGCGAGTATCAATATGCTGAATACTGATAATCTCTAGTCAATTTCTCTTATACCCAGAAGATGTAAAGGAAAATAGAAACACCAACCATAAGAATAGACGGGTCATTTCCCAAGAGCTGAATGGCTCTGCAAAGCCGCACTCCATCTTGTAGGTCCACAAATATATCCATTACTCTGAAGTCATACTCAACAAGAGGACACTGCCAATATTTTTTTTTTTGGGGCAAATCAGCTAACTAGCAATATTATGTTCATAAAATCTAACTTTTGATCCATGCTTGTCACTAATGCTAAAGACTCATAATTTTTTGGAGCAAGATCACAGTAATCTTAAGTATAGCATTTCTTTTATACCCCTAAAAAACAGGCCAGAGCATGCCCTTGAGCGTACCATGACATGAATTGAACAACATACCTGTTGGTAAGATACTTTGTAGCCTACTATCACTAGATGTGCAAGAAGGTTACCTTCTCCAAGCATAATGTCCGATGATAAGAAATCTAGTTTTATATCAAAGAGAGAAAAGTCAACCTACATCGAATAAGTGCAGTCATAAATCATTCTAGAAAATATCAAATTGAAAAATGATTCAAAAATTACCATTAATCATATGGCGACTAGACTTTATACCAGATTTCACCAAGAACAGAAGGGGAGACCCCCCATCAACTCCATCAATACCATACTTAAGAGAAAGAGCACTATGAGACTTTGCTCTGTCAAGTAAAAGTACCAGCAGCAAGAATCTCTTTAATATTACATTACCCAAATTTTCGTAGTAACCTGGTCTATATAACCCTTCGACCATCTTGTTATAAGCATAGGCTTTAGCCAGTCCAGCATGTGAAAAAAACTGCTTCTCAATTACCATCTTCAAAAAGGCTATTTCTTTATCAGAATTGACTTCCCCATTGGGCAACAACGAATCACCACCAAAAATAATATATAATCCAACTCGAAGCCATATTGGGTTGTAGCACATAAGAAGTCGCATGGCCTTTTCTTTCATTCCAACATCTGTAACCATGGGGCAATGTGATTTCATTTTCAACCTCCCTTCATCAATATTCTGGGAAGTACATTAGCAATATTAGTTCTTGCAATTCAACTTCAGTCCTTAGCAAAGTTCACTATGACCAAAAAAAAAAGCAATTTTTTAAATCCCAACCAAACACGTAACTCTAGTTTATTTTTTTTATGCTAATTTACCCAACCAACATGAACAAACAATTCAATTTATATCTTCCTTCTTTCAAAATCAAACCATATATAATTAAGAGCTGTACCTTAACAACTTGAGACATGACGTCAAATATCTCTTTGCAAGTGGCCAAAGTCAAATAAACCCCCATCCTCTGCTTCAAATCATCGAAACTGCACACATCCTTTAACGAATTCCTTAACAATCTACAATTTTTTGAACTCCATTGAAGCTCCTTATGATCACTACCTCGCCAGTTCCCATCCCTCAGCCTCTTTGGGCTACGCCATGCAGCGTCTACCCCGACCACTCCATCCCTTGGTCCAACATCCCTCTTCCCCAACTTTCCCGCGGGAAGAACTCCATGTTGATCTCCACTAACGGTCAATTCACAGCCGCAGGACTCGGGATTTTGAAATAAGAAATTGAGCCAAGTAGTGAGAGACTTGGCAAGTAATTTAAGAGATTGTTCCTGTTTAATCTGAGCCTTGCGCGAGGTCTGTGTTTGCTCAAGCTCAAAGGCCTTTAGTCTACGAGCAGTGGCGGTTTTTTGGTTAGGCCGGGCAGAGAGCGAAGGACGGTGGTGGTGATTGCGGGCGGAGGAAAACGGAGACGGCCGCGGGGTTTGTTTGGAAGCGGTGAAGAACTGGGGGCAAGGGGAGGATGTAAAACTGTGGACATATAGAGGACGTTTAGGAGTTTTGAAATTTGAAATGTCTTTAAGAAGAAAAGAAGAAGAGAGTGGATGGATTGACGGAGATGGGTGTTCGTTACCCTCCATTGATGGGTACTGAAAGAGCTTTATGATTCAATGATTTTTGGAGGAGAAAACAGAGAAATGGGAGGGAAAGAGCCAAACAACTCTGTTTTTTGAATTTGAAAAGAGCAGAGATTGAGCGCTGATGCTTTTGATTGGTAAAAGTCACGAAGAGATGTAAAGGGATTTAATTGAAAAAGAAATTTAAAAAAATTCCCACAATTAAATTTTAAAGTTTTATTAAATTTAATTCTTGAATCAATTTCATAGTATGTTGTGTTATTTATTACACATGGCAAGTGAAAGTTTCGATTGGATCATAAACACATTAAAATTTCACATGTACCGAGTTGATCGAATTAAAATGAATCATATTTAAATGAATTACTTTTCATATAAAATTTAAATTCTAATTATATGACATTTTTAAATTTTTAATGAAATTTAATTTTTTTAAAATTTAGAAAATGCATTAATTTATATTTAGAATTTAAATTAGATTTTAGTTTGCAAATTAAGCAATTTTGAATCTTTCCAAAATAAAAGGTAATTTAATTTTAATTACTCAATTTTGTACTAAATTTAAGGCTAATTTATAACTTTTTAATTCTAATAAAAATAATGAAATGAAGATAATATTGTTAAATGAGTTATAAACTGATCAAATTTTTTAACATTATTTTTTTATTTTTTAAAAATATTATCCTTATGCATATGCAACTTACAAAAAAAATTATATTTATATTATATAACAAAATTATAAAAATATAACGGGACATAAATAGATGAGTTTGGATTATAACCTAAACGGATCGAGTTGGGTCGCTTATACTATGGATGGATTGAAATATGGTATGGGATGATATAATACAATATAATATGGTAATTACTGTTATTATGTTTTAGAGTATGGTATAATATAATTAAATAATCTAAGCTTAATACAAATACAAGCACCTAAATTTAACTAAATAATTCATCTAAATATTTAAATTTTAATAATAATCTATTGAGATCTTGTACTCGTCTATTTTATAAATAATAAATACAAATTCATACTGAATTTAAAAAATAAAAACGTGTGATATTCAACTACACTAATTGGCATTACACAACATAAAAATCAACAACAAAAAAAATCCATCAAAATACATATTAAAATGAATCTATTACGTTTTCAATTTTCGTCAGTTTTACTATACATGTAGTATATATATTTTCATTACAATAATTTAAATGTTACATCGATACAATTGAGTGTTACATGCTCCAATTTTTCAAAATAATATTAATTTGTATTTATTATTTATAAAATTAACAAATATAAGTACTTAATATATTATTATTAAAATTTAAGTGTTTAAACAAATTATAGAGTCAAGTTCTAGTATCTCCATATGTATTAAGCCAATGATCTATTTATGTTTGATTTGATGATATGGTATGATTAAAAAAAATAATAAAAGGATAAATCCATATGGAGATACTCGAGCTTGTCAACAAAATTCATTTTAATACCTAAAATCATAGAACAACCTAATAAACATTTAAACTATATAATTTTGTTATTTTTAAATAATATTTACTGACATGACAGCTATTGCAATTTAAACTGCAATTGTAGTGTGTGAAGCTCGAGAAATCCCTTTTATCACCATGTAAAAATTTCAACCCTATCTTCATCTCTCTTTGCGCCAAATCTCCCTCTCTATTCTTAATCGATTTCTTCCTATTCTTCTCCATTCAATCAATGGTAAGAATTTCAAAATAATAAATAATAATTAAAAAAAAAGTCAAAAATCACTAAAATAAGATGAGCATGAAAGCTAAGTGCACGAAAAATCACATACATATAATGAGTGAAATAGTTGTGCACTGTGTGTGAAATAATCCTACTCAGGTGTGGAGGTAGGGATGATATGGAAATGTTGCAAAAGGATGTGAAAAATTCTATGGAAAAATAAAGAATGGTTGGGCAAAATTTTACTCAAGCATTTAGTCAGGTATTTAGTCAAGCACTTGGTGTGCACTAAGTGTTCAAACAGATTTGAGCACAACCCAAAAAATCAAACCACCAAACACCAATAAATCGTGATTATAACATGCAATTCAACTAAACAATATCAAAACACAACTCAAATCATCCATATTTCGTGGAAAAAATGGGAATTGAAAAACCTTACATGTAATTGAAAATTAAAGGATAAAAAAAGAATTGGAGTTAAAATTACTTGTGTAAAAGGAGAAATGAAGACCGAAATTTCATCTAAAGTAACAAATTCTTTTGCCTTTCCTTTACCTATACCGTTGCCCTTTTACTACCATTTTCATCCTCCAAATTACTTTAATTGAACAAAACTTCGCGATGCATGCAACTAAAGAAGCCAATCAACGGATTGCAAGAATCGCAGCTCACCTTAATCCTTTTACTCTTACCCTTTATTTGGATGAGAGTAAATTGCATTTACTTTAATGAATGGAAAGGAAGGGAAATGGGAGTAAAGAAAATTGTATTTCTCTTACTTTGATTTATATTGTTTAGTTGCAGAAAAATTCTCTTTCCTTTCTCCCTTGGTATTTTTACTGTTAATCATCTTCTTCTTCACCTTCACCTTTACCGCTCACCGTCTTCTTCCTTACCTCTTCTTTAGCTCCGCCACGCATCAGTTCCTCTGCATCAAAAAAGGTGTAGAACAGTTTCTCTTCACCTCCTTCACTTTCGGCCACCAGCACGAGTTCTGCCACCAGCATCAACAACCAGATTTGTCATTGTATAATTTTTTATCTTCATCATAATCTCATCACTGTTCTTAATTTATTCTGCTTTCTCTCCAAATTGGGAGGAAATATTTGAGAGTTTTGAGAGGAAATTGGGAAATTCAATTTCCCTTGATTTACTCCCACTTACTCTCCTATTTTGCTAGCCAAACGGTGAGATTAAATTGAATTTCACATACTTTCCCTCCATCAACTCCCAATTCCATCGATCCAAACAAAGGGTTACTGTAATTCATAAAAAATTTCTTCATTACAATTCTTTTTTGTCAATTTTTTATGAACTTTTTTTTTGTGAAAAAAAAGACGAAAGAGAGCAGTGGTTTGAATCGGGTCAATTTTCGGGCCAAAGGAGGGATAGCCGGATTTAAAGTAGCTAGACTGGGAGCAGCAGCAAGGGCGGTTAAGGAAGATGATTTTAGAGAGAGAGAGGGAGGAGATTTATAATGAGGATTGGATTTTTTTTTCTTTCTTTTTCATCCTTTAATCGACATGTGTTAGTAATTTGTGAATGACTGGCATGTGTCGATTACTTCAAGTGAGTGTCATTCACGCATTACACCTGCTCTATTTTATTTCAATTTTATTTTTAAAAATAACGAAATTAGACACTTTAAATGTTTATTAGGTCGTTTTCTCAGTTTAAGTATTAAAATGAATTTTATTAATAAATTCGAGTGTTTCCAAATGAATTTACCCATAATAAAATGATCATAATATCCTTAACTAGGGATATAGAGTGTAATTTGAGAAATGGAGTGTAATTTTGAATATCCGTTAAGGTTAGTTTTGGAATTAAAAAATTACCACAATAATCTACCAAATTGGTGGTTTACAAAATTGATAAAATTTCATGATTTTTAAACAATGAAATCACTACCATAAAAATCATGACGATTCCATGCAAGTCATCTCAAATAAGAATAGGTACTATACCGTATCATATAAAACCATATCTTACCATAAAACAAATAAAGTGTTAGCAAACTAAATGGCCATTGATACGTCGGATTAGGTTTAGGTAAAAAAAAATATGGATCATATAAGTCAATTTATGGATCCAGTCAAAATTTAACTGATTTATGAGTAATTGTTATTTTTTTAATAATTAAATTCAGCATAAACATCTTTTTTTTTTTTGACAATTCTGAAAGTGTTATTATTTGCATATAGGAGAAATTGTATGTTAAATTCTCACTATGCGAATAAATAAATCAAATTTATTGCTCAGTCCTCAAAATAATGGATAAAATTCGAGTCAACATTTTTTGAAATATTTATGAGATTTGGACTTGATTATTCTTTTATTTTTACTCGAAGATGTTCATACAAAGATAAATCATTTTTTGAATTGAATAATTAAATTCACTTTCTAAAAACTCTTAATATATTCATTAACGGCTTAATTAATTGTTAATTTAGATTGATTATTAGAAGTGGAATATCATTTTACTACTCCAACTATAATATATTTATATATGGTGCTCGAAGAAATTACTGATTATTTTGCTTGAAGAAATATCTAAATGGAGGTCCTAGAATTGCAGGAGAGTCAATTGAAGGCAAATGACTAATGGAATTACAGTTGAGATTATATCATTTTCCATCCTATTTTAGTGCTTATACTGGATTTTAGAATTTTAAATGTAATAGTATGTTTTATTTATGTAAGGGGATTTTCATATTGCAAATTGCTTGGCGTTTTATGTTTTAGAAATAATGATGTTTTATTGGTATAATTATTGATATTATTTAATTTAAGTTGTATCGAAAGAATTGAATTTTTTTTTCAACATTTAATTTTATTAGAATTAAACTTGAAATATTATTGTGATTTGATGTACGAGTGCACCACTTATGCAAGTATTTTGATCGTCAAATCAATTATATTTGCACAATTTGACGGTTTAAATGCAGGTGTACCGAATTGCTATTTTTTAAAAAGGGTAATCAACATTCATTTACCATTTACCATGCTTAATTATATATTTTACACCCATTTCATATTCTAAAAATGACACTTAATTCTTTATATAATTTTCATATAACAATCAATTTGGATTACTATAATTTTCTAATTTCTACGTTAATTCAGTCAGGAAATAAATACCCTTCATTAATATGGCAATTAAGAATAAGTTTTTGTCACATGCTTATAACAATGTTATATATTTTCAAAGTTTTACTCCCACCATTTCATATTATCTAAAAATAAAAAAATATATATATTAATTATACTTTTACTTTATTAATTTGTCCTTTAAAAAATAAATTTTATTAATTATTTTATTTTTATCTTCAATAAAATAAGAATTATATTTGAAAAATATATAAAATTACTATTTTTTTAAAAGGACATTTATTTTAAAATAAAATTTCGTTTCTAAATGGATACATATTCCATTATTTATGGAAGAAGTATTTGCATTTCTTGAAAAAAGTTATTTGTAATTGACCAAAATAAAAAAAATTATTTGTACGTGCATGTCACGCGATCCATGATTGGTCTCTACTAGTCATTAGATAGAAACGAGCATGTACATAAATACAATAGATGTGCCTTACATAATCCCTCTTTCACTTTAATTCGGTTATTCCAAAATTGTTGTGTCGATCTTCAATTATCCTGTTTTTCATTGCATCTAATACAGCTTATAATTAATCGCAAAGTCTTCGACTTTTGTTGGGTTTCGTAATTTTTTCCTTAATCGTTCCATTAATTCGATACTGAAGCAGAAAAGAAATCGTTAAATTATGGCTCAAGCAGTTGAGGAATGGTACAAGCAGATGCCTATAATCACCCGATCCTATCTCACGGCAGCCATTGTTACCACTATCGGTTGCTCCCTTGAAGTACGTTTTCTTCCTCTATTGCAACTAAATAACTTCTTTTGTGCTTTTAGTTTATACGGATTGAATTTTTGTTTGGATAAACAGGGCCATCTAGGTATTTTCATTTTTTTCTTTGTTTGATCGGATATTTGCTGACAATTTTACCTTTAGGAAAATGGGTAATTAATCTTTCAGCTGAATTCCACTGATTTTGTATTAACTTTTGCAATAGTAGTCATTCCTCTTTCTATTCTAATGTACGTTGATATGTATTTTCCTTCATTGCCAAATCATTAATCTTGTTAGTCTTGATTAGGATTGTTGTGCATTAATCTATTTATTTTTCATGTAATATGGATGGTTTTAATAGCTTATTTAATTTCATGCCGATTTAATTTTGTATTTTGTTCTTATTGCATTTGTATCAACATTTAGATTTCAAATGGATTCTGCTATATTTCTATGTGTTGTTGTTTTGATTCTGTGTATGTGTAATTGGGGTTTTGAAAGCTTCAGCAGCTAAATTTTTCTTTCTCATTCTCATTTTTTGCCAGATAATTTCTCCTCATAATCTCTACTTGCATCCTACACTTGTGGTTAAGAATTATCAGATCTGGCGCCTCATCACCAATTTCCTCTACTTTCGGAAAATGGGTATGTTTTGAACTTTTAGTTTTGAATGATATTTGAGTGTGATGGTGTTATGTGATGAAACCAAATCTTGGCTAGCAATTGTGACACTTGTGTGTCTTCATTCACCTATTACATATATTAAAGTGTGTGAGTGTCGGTTTCAGTCTTCAGATCAACTTGGTCCCTCTGAGTTTCGAAAGACGGTTCTTTTCGGTTTATTGTGAATTGGGCCTTTGTTGATTGGAAGGACCAATATTTACTTTACAACATGATTTTTCCATTGTAAACAAACATTTAGCGTCTCGATATAAAGTTCTTTGCCGTGTGTGTGTGTGTTTGTGGTAGAAATTGTTCGTTATTTTAAAGCAATTCACTGTGGGTGTTGCAGCATTACAAAATATATTGGACTTGCCAGTTCTTGTTTTTAGTATGATTTCTACAAGAATAGCTCTAGAATTGTCAGTTTTGAGGAAAGGAACTTTTTTCTTTTTACTGCTCGTAGCAGAAAGCTTTTACTCTTGTTAGGGTATAAATAATTAATTTTAAAATGTTCTTTTTACCTTATAATGCAACCATGAAAGTCTCACACGTACAGGAAACACAAAAGTGCTTATGCATCTCAATCCATTTGATGCTAGTTCAGTTGCAAGAAATCTTTAACAGGCCACTAATTATACACCCATGTGATGTCTTTTCTGTCAGAAATTCCTTCTTACACGGGCTGTTTTAGTTGGAAGCCTCCTCTTTTATCTGTCTTGTTATAAAGATACGCCAAATGCTTGATCAAGGGAAATATCATTTGTGTTACATGTGTGCATATGTGTTGAAGTAATTTTTTAATACTTTTATCATCATCATCATTATTATTATTATTATTATTATTAATGGGTTTCTTCATTATACCAGACCTGGACTTCTTGTTCCACATGTTCTTCCTTGCTCGATACTGCAAGCTTCTTGAAGAGAACTCTTTTAGGGGGAGGACTGCAGATTTCTTTTACATGCTCTTATTTGGTGCCACTGTTTTGACCGGCATTGTTCTTGTTGGGGGCATGATACCTTATCTGTCAGAATCATTTGCTAAAATCATATTCCTTAGCAATTCATTGACATTCATGATGGTACTTTAATCACTTTTTACCTTCTACATATTTTTGGCTATTTCTTTTGAGTGAACTTTCACCTAAGCTTCCTTTTTACATTTTTAACAGGTTTATGTCTGGAGCAAGCAAAATCCATTCATCCACATGAGTTTCTTGGGTCTTTTTACTTTCACAGCAGCTTACCTTCCATGGGTGGGTTGGCATCTCCTTACACTTTACGTCATTGTACCGTGTGGTCTTAAAAATTAGTGGAACATGTACCATTGCATGTATCCTGATATATGAGCATCCTTGCGCTCTAATACAATCTTTTCTTCTGTCTGAATCAGTTAGAAAGTTCATATTGGAATTGCATAATTTTTTTCTGTTCTGTTTATGCAGGTTCTTTTGGGATTCTCTGTCCTTGTTGGTGCTAGTGCTTGGGTGGATCTATTGGTATGTTTTCCTTGCTAAATTTTGTTCACTCCCCTCCACCCGCTTTGCTTTTTTCTAAAAAACTTCCACTTGCATTAAACATATTATAAACATGTACTCCCAAGCACATATTGAGTGCCCATTGAACAACTATGTGTTACGGAGCATGTGTGTGGTTCTGGAATGAATTAACATGATTTTTCATTCCCACAAGCTGTAGATAGTTTTTCCATCACTTGGTTTTAGAATCTGCATAATATTAGTATAGATGAGAAAAGCAAACTCTGCAAGACTGGGCTTGAAGCTTATTGTCATGGGCAGATTTAAAATAAATAAATCACTAAGTGTGATTGTAACTTCTAATGCTATTTGCCCAAATATTATGCTTCACTATAGTGGGAGTGAGACTAGTATTGACTCATGTTGGAAGGGATGCTTTACATTTTAGTGAGAGCTCAAGCACCTTGTCTTTGTTTGAAGACAAATTATTTAGGATGCCAAACTGCAAATTTGAGCTCTAAAGCAGTTGGATCCATCGGAAAATATGGGTTACTTGGTAGTTAGAATATTAGGGTGCAGTCTAATCAAACATTTGATTTACGCCTGTTAACAGAATAAGCAGAAAATTTCCTACAAATCCAGTTATTCATACAATATCTGTTTGTCCATATTTAACAATACTTATTCTTGTGATCCAGGGAATGATAGCTGGTCATGCTTATTATTTTCTTGAAGATGTATATCCACGTATGACAGGTCGTCGGCCCCTTCGGACCCCATCATTTATTAAAGCATTGTTTGCTGATGAGACTGTTGTCGTGGCACGGCCAGCTAATGTGAGATTTGCTCCACCACCTGCAGAGGAACCGCACCAAGATTGATCAGTTCCTAGTAAACATAGGCTAAAGAATTGCACCTTTTGATTGCATTAACTTGCCCCTTGTTACAACTGTGAGAGTGAAGAGAAGTTCTTTCTTTGATATGCTATATATCTTGACATGTTTCGTCCTTAGAGGTTTAACTATGTAAATGATATTGCTGCTACTGGAGCCATGAAAACTAGCACAGAGTTTTTGTAATTTATATGAAGAATGGAATCTTCTAGAGTTGTAGTGGATGCAGGTGGTGTTATGCATTTGTTGCTGCCAGTGCAAATATACGGCTGTGTTCTTTGATATCTATGGCTTCTAACCCTCCACTCGTTATGATGATCTTGTGCTTTTGTAGTTTTGCAAACTTGAGATTTTTTGTTCTTTTTTCATTTTGCTACATAGAAATTTTTTTATTTGGTATAATTACTAGTATTATTTAGTTTGAACAAAGTTGGCTTATTATAGCAATAAAACTTTTTTAACATTGATTTTAGTCATTTATAAAATTAAAATTTGAAATTTTAGTTAAGAGAAATGAGTATTGAAAAAAGGCTTTGGACAAGTAACGGATTTTGAAGTACTATTTCCGCATTTTCCTAATCAAATACACTCACATTATAATTACTTGTTAATAGTTGATCAAATTTGATGATGATGGATGGATGATGGTTGATCACTTGTTAATAGTTGATCAAATTTGATGGTGATTGATGGATGATGGTTGATCAAATTTGATGGATTTGCCTTGGGAAACAAGAAGTTCCGAACATTGAATTTTCAACATAGAAAATACTTAGATAGTGCAAAAACCATCTTTTTCTATTATAATTAATTAATTCTCCTCTTCATTTTAGTATTAGTAGGTTGGCCCTGGAATTGTAAGGAATGCCCTTTGATTCCAAATGTTTGTGAAATAAATTAAAGTTTTTCTGATTTACCATTCTTATCAGAATTAACATGAAAATTATAGTTCAAAAAATAAAAAATTAAGTGTTTTTTACGAAGCTGTTTTGCGAGGAAAACTATTCAAGATGACTATAACATCAATCCAGTATTTCTTTCAATTAGACATTAGCATCCACGATTTCATTTGTCAATTGGAGCTCTCAGATTCCAACATTTTGGGAGGTCTTTAAATTCTCACTCTCTTTTCTGTCAAATAAAATAAAAATCACTCGCTCCACTGCTTCTCATCAGTATCCTTGTCATCATCCACGTCATCAACCAAACTCATTTTAAACTTCTTCACATCCTCCACAGACAGCCGCATTTCTGAACAACCCAACATCCATAGCACTTGCCACCCTATTAGTGGGCCCATCATGTGCATAGCAAACCCTGCTAAGTAGGCTCCACCAGTGTGGGTGCGGGACCCTAACACTTGCCTTCTCTGCCACCCTCAGCATCTCCCTCACCCTCTTATGCCCTGGGTCCCACAATCCAGCGGCCCCATTTGAATGCAGTCAACCCCCCGATATCCTCTGCATTTTTCACACCTTCTTCGTTCTCCACCTGGCACACGATCACCAACTCATCCTCGTAATTACTCAAATACCCTTCGTCGATCCCGTAACTCCAACTGATCCACGGACTCACGCTGGTGGGAATTGGCAATGCGATACCGCTTTTTTAGCCATTTTGGCGCTTTCGATCATCGGAAACATGATCCCCTGCGGGCCGAGATCCAGAGCCTTCTTCGCCCAGGTTGGGCAGCTCTCCGGTAGTTGGAGGATCGCAGAGTGTGAGTAGACTCTAGGGTACGATGGCAGGTGAAAGCTTCATAAATTACTCCGGGGCCGTGCTCCATGTCAACGACAACGAAATCGTATCCAGCAAGACCGGTGATTTCTGCGAGAGTAGGGGAGAAGCTGAGGAGGAAGAGAATATAGAGAGTGTCGCCGTAACGAAGGCGAGATTTTAATGTTGGAAAAAATGACCCTTCTAAAGAATGCGGAATAAATCAGTAGAAATTCACAACACAATAAATTATAGTGGAAACTCCAAAACCGAAGAAAAACCACTTGTTGTCCGAAAACAACCAAGAAAATTTCACTAAGTGTTTGAACAATTTTTATATCCACTCACTCTAGTATTTTCTCACACACCCAATAAATAGATACAAACCCAAGAGAATTTCCCACAAATTCTCTAAGTTTCAAAGCTTACAAGCTTTCATTGGAATTCTTTCTATAAATCCAATCTTCTGTTTTGAAGAACAATCTCCTGCCTTATATAGGCAGGAGTTTCCATGTGAACAGTCAAAAATATTGTCTAGTCACAGTCAATATTGGCTGGCCAGTCTCCATTTTTGACTGCGTACCAATTTTGACTACATACTATTTTTGACTACATACCATTTTTGACTACATACCATTTTTGACTCTTTTTTTTTTTTAATTTTAATACAACAATCTCCACCTAAATTTTAAAAAAAAAAACTACCATCGCCTATACTGACGAAACAATTATCTACAACCGATAATTTAAAAAAAAACATACTCCATCATAAAAAGTATTTCACTTAAAATTAAGAAATTTTAAGTTATTAATCCTTTTGGCAACATGTCGAACAAAATTGTTGAAATTATGGTGCAACTCTCATGCTTGATTTTTCCGAGAGTTCCTCAACCATCGACATAAATCTATCTCACACCTTGCATCTTAATCAAGCCAATGCCCGTGTGGAAAACCCGCTAGTGGTAACACATCCTTTATCATGGCAACTTGTGGAGACTAGCGGCATGCCATGAGGATGTCCATACTCCTTTAGAGAGCATCACCAAAATCTACCTCATCTGAAGTAGACATATTATTAGCTTCACCAACGGAATTAAACTTGGAGTTGCCAGCTTCACCTTTTCGACAATTTCTTTTAAGGTGACCAGATTGTCCACACCCCCAGCATACCAGGTTTTTATTTCCAGAGTTTTTCTTTCTCCAACTTCCAGCAACCACCAATGCCGAGTTTTCAGGTGACACACCATTTCTACCACTCAGCCTTTTTTCTTCTGATAAAAGTTTGTTAGTGACTTCAGAGAACACAATTTTATCCTTCCCATGTATCAAAATGGGTTTCATATGCTCATAGGAAGATGAAAGAGACCAGATGAATCTCAATGCGATATCCTCATCATCAAGTTTTACTCCTATAGACTCCAATTCTGAGACGATTCCATTAAGGACACTCAGATGGTCCGAAATGGTAGGTTCTTCTTCCATACATAAAGTATGAAATTTTTCCTTAAGATACACCCGATTTGAGACTCCCTTTGCTTGATACATTTCTTCAAGCTTCTCCCATAAATTTTTGGCAGTAGAAATTCCTTGCACATTTGCAAGAACATTTTTCGCCAAAGATAAGCGGATTGTACTTGATGCTCTCAAAACGAGATCTTCCCAGATTTCATCGCTCATAATAGACTTTTCACCTTCTTTACTGGTAACGAGAGGACGTTTATCATTCAATGCCTTGTGTAATCCGGATTGAATCAATAAATCATTGACTTGAGTTTGCCACAAGCCAAAATTGATTCTTCCATCAAATTTCTCCACCTCAAATTTTAATCCCGACATCTTACAACACGTGAACAGTACCGTATGAAAATTAGGCTCTGATACCACTTGTTGGGAAAAATGACCCTTCTAAAGAATGCGGAATAAATCAGGAGAAATTCACAACACAAGAAATTATAGTGGAAACTCCAAAACCGGAGAAAAACCACTTGTTGTCCGAAAACAACCAAGAAAATTTCACTAAGTGTTTGAACAATTTTTACATCCACTCACTCTAGTATTTTCTCACACACCCAATAAATGGATACAAACCCAAGAGAATTTCCCACAAATTCTCTAAGTTTCAAAGCTTACAAGCTTTCATTGAAATTCTTTCTATGAATCCAATCTTCTGTTTTGAAGAACAATCTCCTGCCTTATATAGGCAGGAGTTTCCATGTGAACAGTCAAAAATATTGTCTAGTCACAGTCAATATTGGCTGGTCAGTCTCCATTTTTGACTGCGTACCAATTTTGACTACATATTATTTTTTGACTACATACCATTTTTGACTACGTACCATTTTTGACTCTTTTTTTTTTTTTAATCTTAATACAACATTTAAGGATTTGAGGGAGGAGGTGCGGGTGTTAGTGGAGGAGGTATTGATGGGGGAGAGATAGGAAGCTGAAGTGGAGTTCTCGAGTGGCTTTAGAGTAAGATTGGTGTTACATATTGAAGATTTGAAATTGAAGAAATGTAATTTAGAGAGTGAGAGAAAACGTATTTTGGATGAGAAGGTGGCGGAGAAAACGGCGGTGGGGTGGCCGGTAAGAGCTGGCATGGTGTTTCCACTTAAAATTACTTTTTTTCTAAAATTATTATTATTATTATTTTTATACTGAACCGTTAGAGTGTTTCCACTTAAAATCTACTAAATATTTTATGTTCTCAAATGACTCTAAGAACCCAGTAGATCGAAATGTTATCACGCGATTTGCAACTTTGAAATCACCATCTTCTCCTGAATTAGCAGCAGCAATAACTACAAGTACATCTCGTAATTCCATTCTTGGGTCCTTTGATCCCCACGATTGCAGCTTCAGTTCTGCCCTTCACCGAGGCTAATATCGAGAGGCTACTAATTCTTTACTTTCTTGCTTATTCTCTGGCCGAAATTTTCCATAGATATTTCAATGTGGTGCTTCCGATTCTACTTTTTAGTGAAGATGAGTTGATATTTTCTTCAGTTTTGTTATGAAAAGTTTCTATTTTCCATATGCATATTTTCCAAAAGATGCTCAAACAATGGGTTAAAATATATTATGGGGAACATCTCTGAATTTGGTAGTAATCTGTTGAATAAGGCAGAGAGGTCAATTTTTTTATTCCCAAAATTACTATTAGTATAATACATGTTTAGCAAATAATAGCAAGCATCTTGATTTGATTCTTGTGGATGAATGACCATCGATTACAGGGCGTGTATAACGTGTAACATGTGAATTTAATTTATAGCAATTTTTAGGTGGCAGATAGAACGTAGCTTCTACCATTAGATATGCAGATGAGAATTGATCTCCATGACTTGATTAGTAGGTGAGATTGAACTTCTTCAAGGAAATAAGGTTAGAAAACAATTATAAACAAGTTTTAACGTACCATAATTAGAAAAGAAAAATACTAATGCTGCTCTTCATGGACAGGATAAAATAAATTTTTACAAAAAAATAAATATATAAAAAGAAGCCAAATAGTACATTCTTTCAAGAACAAACGCCTCATCGTTGAACTAGTTTCCTAGAAAACTAGGATTGAACAGGTAAAGAGTTTCATCTGGTTTTAAGCCATAGACACATGAGACATGCCGTTTACAGATGAAAAATGAAGAAAATGAGAAAACAAAAATTATCATTCAAATCAGTTATGCCTGTATAAGTTATATAACATTAAATTAAACCTAAAAAAAAAACTGAAGAGCAACTATCACAAACTATAAAAATACTTTCCTTCTGCCAACTTTTTATCGAACAACCAATGCCTCAAGCCATGAAGAAATCAACTCAAATATCTTCCCTTCAGTAAGCTGCAACACCAGCTGTGTAATATACATGCAAAAAGAATGCTGCTAATGTGAGCCACAATAGCATACTACCTCTATTATTTTTGATTTTTTTTGTTTACTGGCTCTGCCTGCAACTCCAATATCACTCCTTGGACCCATGGAAAACTATTCCTTTGGGTAAAAATACAATAAAGGAAAGAATCGGTGTAACTAACGGATTGGGTGATATTGCGCGGATATTCTCTTGGGAGGCAGCTTCCGCAGGATGTAGAGCACTAGCGCTGAGGGTAATATCTCAACCACCTGTAATTCAGAGCACCAATAATCCAATAGATAGTATAAGCAAGATGTAGAATAAAGTGTAGTACTTGAGCTTACTTATACGTGTAAATATGCAGTTAGAATACCGTGTAATAAATTAAGTTCAAAACTGGATGATCCAAAACATCGAGTGATGCATCTGAATCAAAAGCTGAAAGAAGAACCTGCAGATACGAAATTGAGTCAAAACATAATAAACAGAATCCATCCTATAGTAAAACAAAGATAATTAAAAGAATCCATCAACGTGAACAAAACGCAACATCACTATTGCCATGTGCCTACTCTTTTTCTACTTCAGCCAAAAGATACAATTTAAACTAGATCAATTTATATCTTCCAGCTTCCAGACCAATTCTTAAAAATCTCAGAATAGATTGAAGAACGGCATCTGAGCTTCATTTGTGTTATTTAAAGTGATTAAGATAATTTGATACTTACCCTTCCATCTTCTAAAACACCTTTCCTTTCTTCTTCTTTCTATTTTTATTTTTTTTAGTGGGAATTGTGTGCCTGTTGTGGGTTGGGTGGTGTCAAAGTGGGGATTGCAAACTGACGTCTCAGGTCTCAACAAAGCACCAAACCAAACACTTAAATAGGCCAACATTCTAATTAGCCATCAACTCTAACAACTTATGCATTCTCCCCGATGACATCTTGCACTTCATATATCACACCAGATCTACACAATAGTGGGCATTCAACCATCTTAATAGACATAAACAATCAAATTAGATAACTCTCATTACTGTTATATAAGTATCAAACAGGTTCTTAGTTCAAGCATCTCAAGAATGCCTCAATTCTTGTCTTTCTTATTTTGCATAATTGTATGTCACCTTCAAAACGTCATCATTTCAACAACCATCTCAGACATGATTACATACATGTTTCCTCATTGTTGCCACTATTTATTGAAAATGCATAACTGCTTATGTCTCCCCCATGCAGAAAAACTAGAATTCATCAAAACATGCTATAATATACTATGTGAGAAGAACATGATCTTAACAAGTCTTCTCATAAGAAAAACAATATACGTTTTAACATTTCAAACCACAATGAATGAGTGTTACTACTGTCCACCCATATTCCCAATTGCCGTGAAGACTTAGCCTAAGTATAGTCCACATATTCTCATTTGCAATGAAGACGTTGAGAATTCTTGATCAGCAAGAACTGCTAAGTTTCAAGGATAAAGGCGAAACATTGCTGGCCATTTCAGCTGTCTTGCACATACCATATTGACTATATGGTTCACAAGTCAAACAAGAAATTGCAATGCCCACTAAAATCTGAACTCTGAATGCCAATTTTATGATAATTATTCCAGGTGCTGATTACAGTTCAAGGTCTCAATTATTCACCTACAAATTTGGTCAAGCAAGAAAAAAAAAAAACCTGAGTGCATCTGGGCCTTGGTTGATTCAATTCATTCATTCCTTAAGTGCCCATAATTCCTTGACGTTTTTACATGGATGATAAGGATTAGATAAGCAAGATGAACTACAGTTTTGCAGTCATTAGCACATCAAAGAATTTTCCCAAAACTTAACTAGAATATTATTCAAGCTTACCACAAAACATCTTATAAGGAAGCATGTGAAGCAAATGGCTGTAACCGATCCAACCTGAAACAGAGCAAATATAATGTCACTAGTGATTTTAGAAACTCAAATCATGAGTTTCTTTTCTTTTCTTCTTTTGTGCAAGCGGGCAGGCATACCTACATTTTCTTCCTATTTTTATGCTATAAAATCAGAAAAGAAATAGTTTCCCTTATTCAAAGTAAAGGCAATATTTATTTGAAGCTCGTGATTGTGTTAATAATAATATGCATATCATATTTAAGTATAATGGACTTTGCATTTAAGTAATGCACTCGAAGCTCGAGCTAATTCAATTGCATGCTGTACCATCTCACTTCTGAAATTAAGTCATGTGGGCCCCTAGAGATCACATGACAAAAATCACCTAATTTGCTAGCTAGTCCAGAAGATTCCACATTTAACAACTCCCATGGATGTTTAACAAACTTGTAAAGATTCAATGATCTGATTTCTACACTATATCAAGATGTGAGGGCGGTAGTTCCTAAAAAGTGATGAGCATAACTACGGAAAATTCTGTGAAAATTCTTTAATCAATTTGTTGATGACTCATTATTACATTATATTTTTCTTAGTGCAAAATGGGATCCATCGGTTCATATTTCAAATTAAAAATAATAAACGTATTCAATTGACCTCCCATAATTTGTTTCATAACCACACTTTCCTATAGCATCTAGTAGTTAGAAAGACTAATAATGACAGTATATGTAAACCAAAAAAGGTGAAAGGACAGGCACCAAACCTCATGGAGCTTCTTTCTTCTGCCTTTTGACTCAATTGGGAAGCGTCTCAGCATGAAAAATAATCTATAAGCATTGCACATGACAATTTAGAAGGAGAAGACACAATGACAAGAACAAACAAATGTAAATATGAAAAGCCAAAGGAATGCTATTTATATAGCAGGGATGGCTCTATTTACTATTAGTGCTGTAAGGAACACTCACCTTCCTCCATACAACAAGAAACCTAATGCAGCAATAATCGACACCACTAGAAAAAAAAAAAAAAAAAAGAGGAAGAAATTATAATTGATAAGTAAAAATGTATAAATACAAGAAGTTATACATAAAATCTACTGTATAGAGAAAGTGCTTTATGCTTCAGATGTGAAGTCACCAAGCTCGTCAAGGGTAAGTTATAAGGTTTCACCTGCAATAAATATCTTCCCAATGAATTCCACAACACTGTTGTCATCTATCCAGAGATATACCCAGATGCAAACCTGTATCAACCTTATTTTGGTAATTCAATTTACAGATGTATAACATAAACTATAAAAAGTGGCCTAGCACTAGACCTACGCCTGCTCAGGCATGCAAGTCAAGGAACCATGGAACACTATCTTTACAGGCAAGTTGAGAATTAGTCCATTGTGATAGTCCTGAACCTAATTGCAGAGCCTTTGCTCATCTACTCTATCCTGTGCTAGAGCATGAAGACCCAAGCAAATAATAAACTACAGTGTATTAGAATTGGAGATCACACATGTCTAGACAAGAAGAAACATCAAAGATCTATCTTTCATTTCCCCAATCCTTGCACCATTTAGAACTGTTTTGTTATATTCTTAACTCCTTTTTTTTTTCCAAGATGGGTCTCTCAGCATAGGAACTAAAAATTCGCATAATGCTAAAGGAACATGAGGAACATGATGAAACAGTAACTAAAATTTCTAAAGAAATTTGGTAGTTCTATTTCCGCATGAAAGGCAGTAAAACAAATTGAAACATATAAGGTTACCTGTAAGAAGTACATTGCAGCATTGACTGAAATATAAACAATTCTGAGCTTATCTGTAGGCAAACTTCTAGCCTGGTTGACACAACAAGGAAAAATTTAGAGCTTCATCATCTTATTCAAGATTTAGAAAAAAAAATAAAAGAAGAAGAAGAAGAAGAAGAAGAAGAAGAATTAAATGAAGAATCATCCAAGTTAATTCCTACAACTCATGAAAGACCAATTCCAATAGACACTTGCCTGGTGATATATCTCTGCCCAGAATAAGACAAGCAGGGTGTATGTAGAGAAAAACAGGAGTCCAGGCAGATCCAATAATACCCATGTTAGCACCTGGTCGAAGGGGCAAGACCACCATATTAGCACAAACTCTAAGATGCTCAGGAGCTGACTTCATGTATGAGCATTATGAAGCAACTCTAGCTCAAGCACCAAGCCTAATAAAAAGAGTACAGCCAACATGCTTAGAACGTGTAGCTAATTTACTATAGACCTTCCATAACTAACCTTGGGATGCAGAATAAACACTTGCTTGTGAAATCCAAACACAATTGCACGCACTACAAAATAGATAATTTCCAGAACAACACGTTAATATTTCAAAGCCAACGTTATTAAAATGAAAATCTGAATGTTGCCAGGACATCAAGCATTACCTCCATTAACAATGAAATTCATAAGGTGGAAAACTTTCTGGGTCGTCCAACCATACTCAGGCACTCTCAACTCAATCCGTATTAATTGAATCTGAATATGAAGTACATGCATATAAGTAATAATAAACTCAGTTAAACAATTGCAGACAAACCAAAACTACAGGAGCTTAACGTTCAACAAATTTAAATATGCTGGCACCCCATACCAATTAATAATAAGATTACAATTCAGCTTATATTACTTCAATCAGTCCAAGGAAATCAAACTCGTATAGCACAACTGCTTAGCGCATAAATAACTAATACTTGAATCAAATAACTAACTAATTAACTACCTAAAAGGTGATCCAGTTATCAATTGAGCTCTGAGAACCTTCGATAATTTAACTTCAAAAAACTCTTAGCAATGCAATTATTCAATTCTAACCCGATCAGGAAAAGAACAAATTCAGTTTGACAAAAACAGCAAATTTGAAGCAAAAGCATGATATTCGGTGAAATTAATGCTTCTATTGCACATTACAAGGCTAAACAGTTTGCACCAAGCAGTGACTAAAAAACAAGCAATTAATAAACAAATCAAACTAAATCTTGATCCAAAAATACAACACCAATAGAGATAAAGAACAAAAACACAAATATCAAGAGGGAAGAAGAAGAAGAGAGACCAGAGCAACAGCGGAGACTAGAGCATAAGCACCACAGAGAGCATAGAAAATCCCATCCTGCCATTGAGTAGAGTCATTGATCTGGTCCCACCAGTTCCCAACGAAACCTAAAACTTCCATAGGCGCTAGCTGCACCGGCATTCTCGTCATTCTTCTCATCCAGAAAATTTTCCCGAGAAAGTCCGGGAAAGTCAAAATCCTGGCCCCAGAAAAAACAACCCTCCGCTAACCAGCCAAAGAGAAAACAATTGCGAAATTCAAAGATAAACGAAGAGAAGAAGAGAGTCTACCAGACGGTCCAAGGAGAGAAGCACCTAAGCGTCTAATCTAGAGACTGTATGAGACAGTTCATCAGATTTGGTGGTTGTGCGCAGTAGCTTTTCATACTGTTTTACAAACTCTTTTATTTTTATATTGTTTCTCCTTCAATTATTATTTCCACGTGGCACTGTTCACAAATTATTATTTCACTTTCGCTGTTCTTTTTAATAAATAAATGTTTGATTAATTTCAACTTCCCGCTTAATTTAATTAAATTAAGCGGTAAAATCAGTTTAATTTAATTTAATTGAAATTGTACTTACAAATAACTTTCACGCCATAATTTATAATTGAATTTTTAAGATCTTGTTAAATTTTTAAATAATCTATCTGTACCGCTAGTTATGTTAGTTAAAAAAAGCTTAAATCGCCTTCAAAATTGCATATCCAACTAGTTTTATTAAATTTCCAACTTCATGATACTCATACACATTGCTTTCTAACTTCCGTGGATTCAATCGATAATATAATATTTTTTTTTTTTAAAAAATGAACTTTTTTTATTAAAACATCGGTTGAATATAAGGGGAGAAGTAGTAAATCTAACTCCAAAATAAACAAAAGGGATTTTAGAAAAAATGTAAGCAAGATCATTCCCTAATTTTCTAACAAAAGTGAATAGACAACTAGTAAAATTAAAACTTACCTCAACATATTCTCTAAATGATAAATCAAAAGGAGAGATGTTGGACGGAGGTTTAGAAAGGGCATAAAATAAAACCAGACAATCCGTTTCCATATGAATATGAGTGAAACCTTCATTTTTTATCCACGCAAGAGCTTCTTTCATTGACATTGCTCCCGCCAAAAGGGGATCGAAAGGGCAAAGAATAGATCCATGATCGGCCACTAAAAACTTTCTCGATAAATCATGACAAATCCAACCAAAATTTATCCTATTTTCAGCAAACAATAAAGCTGTATTATAATTGCACTTGACCATGCCAACAGAAGGAGAAGACCAGACTTCTAACAGAGTCGGCTGAAATGAACGGTTAAACTCAAAATCCTTTTGATAAACTACTATCCACTGATTAAAACTGCATGTAGCCAACCGAATCACCACCCCATTACTCATCCGATTTTGCTCTCACGCGAACTTGTTCATCCCAAACCACGTAATTAAATTTAGAGTACACATAAAAGAGGGGGATTGAAAATTGAAATTGTCCCATCACGTGATATAGCACGTGGATTGGGATAAATACTGAAATAGATGCCATGGTAGATTCCTTACCAGTGGGTCCGCATCTGAGGAGGCTGAAAAAGTAAAACTGTTTGTGATGCGAAATTTCTCAAAGCTCGACGTGGCATAGGACGGTTGGCCGGTGCCCGTCGTATTTGAATTGTGATTGCACCGCCTACATGTCCATGGAAGCATGAACTCATCAAGTATTTCTTATATAATCGATAAATCCAAAGAAAAAAAAGGAAATAAATAAATATATAATACAATGAAACTACTAGAGGTAGGTAGAAGCCAATTGTTCGGTTATAACGAATTCACACAATCCATAGTATAGAATTTGATTAATCTCAAATATAATAAAAGCGATTTTATTTTTATTATTTACAGTATTTTGAGTTTGACAACTATAATTTATTGTTTTATAATTAAAAAAAAATCAATTGACTTGATTAACTATTTTTCTTACTGAACAGATGTTTCTTTTTCGTTATTTATAAAATTATAAATAGAAATTAAAAAAAATAAATATGATGGTTGAAATTTGGATTTGATACCAAGTTCTTGCTTATAATTAATTTTATTTCGTAAGAACATAGTATTTTCTTACATGTACATAATTAACAAATATTACCTACAAACATGACGATAAAATATTATAATCGAAATCTACCATTGAGTAAAGAATGTTTGTTACGTGGCTGAGTTGTTCGCTTTAACAATTAATGTCGATGATGTGATGAGCAACGAAGGGCAGCTGAGGATTTAGACATTTCCCTTTAGAGTCAACAACAAAACCAGCAACTTCCTATAACATTTTTAGCGCTACAAAACAGTCCAAGTAGACCATCTTACAACTAAAAATAAACAGCTCCTCGTAATATCTACAACCAAACTACATATCTTCATTTCATTAAATTTACAAGAACTTTAAATTTTTATCTCAATATTATTAATATTAAAACGTTAATCATAATTGACAAATATTAGGTTAATGATCTATTAACGATTAACATTATTATTTAACTCATAACTAATATTCTTATTGTCCGTATGAATAAAATACTACTACTACTATGCCTGAGTTAAGTTTGTGCTCTTTGTAGCCCTCTGTTTGTTCCGGCAATAGTTCTTGCCACTTTGAGAATCTTTTTTATCGTACTCTACTATGGAGGATGGTCTAGCTAACTTGACTATCAGAGAAGGAGAGGAGAAAGGATGGACCTTCGAAGACCTGGGTGGTGATAACCAAGAACGGATAACGTTTAACATGGTTGGAAGATTCTTGACAGATGCAGTAATCAACTTTGACCAGATGCGAAACATGATGGCGGATTTGTGGCATCCTCTTGGCGGAGTCAATATTACACAGGTGGGAGAGGGTAGGTATCTGTTTTGCCTATTTTACGAATGTGATGTTATTAGAATTGTCAATGGATCACCATGGTCTTTCAATAGGCATTTGCTTTTACTCAAGCGATTACAGAAAGGGGAGGATCCGATAACAGTCCCACTTCATCATTGCCCCTTTTGGGTACAAGTTCATGACTTGCCATCAGGTTTTATGAATGAGAGAATGGCAGTTAAATTTGGAAATCTGATTGGTAACTTTATTGAGTATGATTCAAAGCTTATATCAGGGAGAAGCAATCAGTTTATGAGAATAAGAGTTATGCTAGATGTTAAACAGCCATTGATGAGGTTTAAAAAGATTATAAAGGCTGATGGGGCGGACCATTTCGTGAAATTCAAATATGAAAGGCTCTCAGCGTTTTGCTATTTATGTGGGACTCTTGGACATATAGACAGCTTTTGCTTGAAGAGAACCCGTCCAGATGGAATGTCTCTGCCTCTGCTTTGGGATGATAGCATCAGAATCCAACCTCGTCGGAATGTTAACATTGTCAGTCACTGGTTGAGGGATGCAAGCGGTTCTTCATTAGCGCAAACTACGGCTGAATTTGGGGTCAAGGATAACATGTTTGGGAAGTTACCTAATTCGAATTTAAAAGTAGCTAATTTAGCGGGGGAAGATCAGGGAAGGGGATTAGAATTAGCTAATGCAAAGGCTGATTTTAAGGAAATGGATTTAGATTCGGGAGCTAGAAATGTTGATGGGCCGGGCTCCTTGATGGATGAATCACCATTATGTTTTGAAGAAGGGAAGAAAAGGCCTCGTCAAAATCCAAATTCATCTATTTCAGTTGACTCAGATTTAGATGCAATTAAAACCATGCAGACTATTTCTCGTGGTACAAGCATATCGGCAGGTCCTGCTAAGCAGGCCAGCCGGGCCCAATGAAAATCTTGAGCTGGAACTGTCGGGGCCTGGGCAACCCTCGGACAGTTCGCTATCTGAAAGACATTGTCTTTCGTTGTAAGCCCAGTTTAGTGTTCCTTATGGAGACACTAATTCATGGTAAGAGGGCTGAAGAGTTAAAGCATTTGTTGGGTTTTACTGGATGTGTGTGTGTGGATAGAATGGGTCGTGGGGGAGGTCTGGTTGTTTATTGGGCCAACTCTGTGGGTGTCCAGCTAAACTCTTTCAATCATAACTTCATTGATCTGTCTATTCGTGGGCCTAATGAGAGGGATTGGGTTTTTACTGGTTACTATGGTTTTCCAGAAAGAGGGCGAAGAGTAGATTCATGGAGACTCCTTCGTCAACTTGGGAGAGGTAGGGATTCAAGTGTCCCGTGGTTGATTTGTGGGGATTTCAATGATCTATTGGACTCGACTGAGAAGATGGGGGGTGGGGTTCATCCGCAATACCTCATTGAAGGATTTCGAGCTGCGATTGAGGACATAGGTGTTGCTGATATCCCGTCGGATGGAGTAATTTTCACATGGGAAAGGTTTCGCAATCACCAGTACTGGGTCCGAGAAAAACTAGATAGAGGTATGTGCAACGCTCTCTTTTTATCTTTTTTCACTAATTGCTATCTGGAAGTCCTTGCTGCTCCTACTTCGGACCACTCTCCCCTGCTTATCGATCTGGATAAAAGGGTGAATAATAGAGGTACAAGGAGATTTAGATTTGAGAATAGTTGGTTAGTAGAACCGGCTGTGTTTGATGTGGTTAAGAGAGGCTGGCTTCAGTCGGGTTCTACAGGTCTGATGGATCGGAAGAGGGAGTGCTGTAAATTGTTGGATAGTTGGGGGTTCAATGTTCTTCAAGCTGGAAAAAAAGAGAAGTTAGCTATTGATCGGAAGCTGAATTTGCATTGTAAGGGTATTAAGTTGATAGGGGCTGATGAGATACAGAGCCTCAAAACTCAATTCAATATTATCCTGGAGAAGGAGGAGATCAAATGGAAGCAGAGAGCAAAAACTTTTTGGCTAAAACATGGGGATAAAAATTCAAAGTTCTTTCACTCCCAGGTGAATGCTAGAAGGAGGAAAAATTTTGTGTCTGCATTGAAAGACGAGCAGGGCTGTTGGGTTACGGATAATGACCTCTTGGGCAGTCTGGTATTGGATTATTACAGCAAGTTGTTTAAAAAATCACCAGGTTCTTGTTCATGGGTGGCTGATTTAGTGGAGAGGAAAGTTTCGGAAGAGGATAATTTGAGGCTACTTCAACCTTTCTCGGATGAAGAATTTAGAGAAGCTGCTTTTCAGATGCACCCCGACAAGTCCCCAGGTCCAGATGGTCTCAATCCTGCTTTCTTTCAGAAATTCTGGGGCTTGATTGGTGAAGACGTGGTGGCTGGGAGTCGGCGCTGGATTGAAGATGGTATGTTCCCTGAGACTCTCACTGATACTCTAGTGGTTTTAATTCCTAAAATTGATAAACTTGAAAGTGTGAAGGATTTTAGACCGATTGCTTTATGTAATGTGCTTTATAAAATTGTTTCTAAAGTTCTAGCTAATAGACTTAAGAGTGTTTTGCCAAACATTATTTCGGAATACCAATCTGCTTTTATATCGGGTAGGTTGATCACTGATAATGCTCTGGTTGCCTTTGAGTTAATCCATAGTATGAAGAATCATAGGGTGGGTAAACCTGGGCATGTAGCTCTTAAGATTGATATTAGTAAAGCCTATGATAGGGTGGAGTGGAGTTTTTTGGAGAATATGTTATTGGGGTTGGGTTTTTGCAGGAAATGGGTTGACTTAATGCTGATGTGTGTTAGAGATGTGAAGTATTCCTTTCTTTTTAATGGGAGAGAGGTAGGATCCCTTATTCCGGAAAGAGGCCTTAGACAAGGAGACCCTATCTCGCCTTATCTGTTTATTATATGTGCTGAAGGATTGTCCTGCTTATTTAAAGATGCTGAGAGAAGGGGTCTTGTGGAGGGCTGTAGAGCTAGTTTGAGAGGTCCTCGGGTGTCTCACTTACTCTTTGCTGATGATTCTCTCTTCTTTTTTAAGGCTTCAGCTGCAGAAAGTAATATTATTAAGGACCTCTTGTTTAAATATGAACAAGCTTCTGGTCAGTCGATTAACTACCAAAAATCTGGTATTTTCTTCAGCCCTAGTGTTTCTAATCATAACAGAAATTTGGTCTCTGGAATTCTTGGTGTTAATGCCCCCCTTAACCATGGTAGATACTTGGGCTTACCTTCTTTAATTGGGCGTAGCAAGAGAGCTATCTTCGGTTTTCTGAAACGTAATTTGGCTCAAAGAATTTCTGCCTGGAATAATAAATTCTTGTCGAGAGCAGGTAAAGAGACTCTTCTGAAATCTATTGCCCAGGCTATTCCTACCTATTGCATGAGTGTTTTTATGATACCTGTGTCAATTTGTGAGGAACTGCAAAAAATGATGAATTCGTTCTGGTGGGGTAAAAAGAATAATGGGCAAAACAATTTGCACTGGGCAGCTTGGAATAAAATGTGTTGTAGCAAAGATGTTGGTGGTATGGGTTTCAGGGATCTTCACTCTTTTAATCTAGCTTTGCTTGCAAAACAGGGGTGGCGCCTCCTCTCCAATAAGAATACTCTTATTTTCCGTATTTTCAAAGCCAAATATTTCCCTAATGGGGACTTTTTTGATGGTCAACTGGGTTATAATCCTAGTTTCACTTGGAAGAGTATTTTACAGGCTAAATCTTTGTTAGAAAAGGGAGTTAGATGGTGTGTGGGGGATGGGAGGACTATTAGATTTATGAAAGATCCTTGGGTGCCTAAAGATGGGAATTTTTATGTCAATGAGGGGACTGATTTTGTAGATGAGGAGGCTAAAGTGTGTGCTTTTTTGAGAAGTGGAGGGAAGGAATGGGATATGGACAAAATTATTGAATTTTGTTGTGCGGAGGATGTCCATGCTATTTTAAAAATCCCTTTATCATTATTCAATGGTTGTGATAGGATTGCTTGGCATTTTGATAAACGGGGTTGTTATTCTGTAAAAAGTGGTTACCGTTTGGCTATGGGGGACTTGAATGTTGAGTAGTTAAGAGCTTTAAATATTTGGAAGACTATTTGGCACTTGACTATACCTCCTAAAGTACAAAACTTTTTATGGCGTACCTTGAAGGACTTTTTGCCTCTTCGTGCTAGACTGGGGGATAAAGGTGTCTCGATGAGCCCAAATTGTTTGCTTTGTAATGGAGTGGAAGACAGGACTCATTTCTTTTTTGGTTGTTCTTTTGCTAAGGAGGTTTGGAGTTTCTTTAGGCTGCCTACTTGTGATATCACTATCCCTTTTCTTGATATTTTGACTACATTGGCTGGTCTGTTAGGAAATGATAAGCTAGAGGAGATGAGTATGATCATGTGGCAAATGTGGAATGTTCGAAACAAGTTATTGTGGAACAATGAATTTATGGCACCTCATGTGGTAGTGCATTCTGCTCTTTCTTTCCTTCGTGAATGGAGGGCAGCGAAGGAAGCTTTAAACATTATAACAGTTCCAGGAACCCTTTGTAACTTGATGACTTCTTCTTCTTTATATGGCGGTAACAGGTCTTGGAGTTGTCACATTGATGCTGCTGTCTTTGTAGATCAGGAAAGAACAGGATATGGAGCTGTTTTTAGGGATTCGAATGGTAATTTCATCAAGGCACTTTCAGGTCATTGCCCAGGTGCGTTCTCCCCACGTGTTGCTGAAGGTGTGGCGCTTCGCTCGGTTCTCTTATGGATTGAAGAACATCATTATCAAAATGGTATTATCTTTACAGATGCCCAGGATCTTAAAATTGCTTCTTGTAATTCTTGTGACGATTTTTCTGATTTTGGTATTATTGTTTCGGATTGTAAGTTCCTTTTTACTAGGATCTCTGATATTGAGTTTTCTTGGATTAGTCGTTCTAACAACACAGAGGCTCATAAGTTAGCTAGAGCTTCTCTGTTGTATAACTCTTCTTGTGTTTGGGATATTCTTCCCCCTTGCCTTTGAGCTTCTTTATAAAGTTCAGGTTTTTATTTCAAAAAAAAAAAAAAAAAAAAAAAACATTATTATTTAACTCATCTAATACAATATAATCATACATTATATAATAATTCCCACCACAGACGGATTTAAATATTTTTGTTACCATTTATCTTTCATACAGTAATTAAAATTTTTAAATTTAATTTATGAAAAATATGTCGATTTTTTTTTTAATTTTTAAATAGCCAGAATTGCTAGCTGTTATCAATATTATTAAAATCAAATTTTAATTTAATAGCTTAATTACTAAATCCAAGTAACAAAGGGTCAGGTTGTTTTATTAAATTATATCTACTATTAAATAAATGAAAATGTTCGGTTAATTTATAATTGAGATAACGAACATCCTTTAATTAATGATATATAAGAAACTAAAAAACGTGGATCCGTGGCGCAATGGTAGCGCGTCTGACTCCAGATCAGAAGGTTGCGTGTTCGATTCACGTCGGGTTCAATTCCCACTATGGATCAATTTTTATTTTTTTCTTTTTCATGTAGAATCACCACCGTTAATCTCACCTCACACAGATCACAACCATTTTCAGTAACTTACACCCAATATTTCCCCAAAACCCTCACTCTCTTCTTCCTCTTTTTCAATCTTCAGCCAGCTCCACTAAAACCCTAGCAACTCAAAGCTCAATCAATAATGGCATTTCTTCTTCGTCCCCGAATCCAATACCTAGCCAGAAACCAACGTCATTTCTCCTCAATCCTCTCTTCAAAATCCGGCGCTACATTAACCTCCAAGGAGAAAACCAGAGCTGCTCTTTCTCTTCTTAAAACCGAGAACAATCCAGAAAAGATCGTCGAGATTTGCCGAGAAGCTTCTCTAACACCAGAAACCCACCTGGACCGGATCGCCTTCTCCGTAGCCATCAACAAACTCTCCAAATCCAATAATTTCTCCTACATTCAACAGTTCCTCGACGATCTCCGGTCTTCCCGCCCAGACCTCCGCTCTTCCGAACGATTTGCTGCACACGCCATCGTTCTCTATGGCCAGGCTGGCATGATCGACGATGCTATTCGTACTTTTACTGAGAATCACACTGACGTGCGTAGTTCTTCTACTGGATCTGTTAAGTGTTTGAATGCTTTGCTTTTCGCTTTTATTTTAGCTAAAAATTTTAAGGAGGTGAATAGGGTTTTCCTTGAATTCCCCAAGAGTTATAATATTAAGCCAAATTTGGATACTTATAATACTGTTATCAAAGCGTTTTCTGAGTCTGGGAGTTCGAGTTCGGGTTATTCGATTTTAGCTGAGATGGATAGGAAAGGGGTGAAGCCAAATGCTACAACTTTTGGGCATTTGATTGCTGGATTTTATAGAGAGGAGAAGTATGAGGATGTCGGTAAAGTACTGGAAATGATGAATCAAAAATATGGGATTCGTCAAGGAATTGGTACTTATAATATTAGGATTCAGAGTTTGTGTAAGCTCAAGAGGTCTGCAGAGGCAAAGGCTCTGCTTGATGGGATATTAGCTAGGGATATGAAGCCAAATTCTGATACTTATCGTAATTTGATTCTTGGGTTCTGCGTGGAAGGGAATTTGGAGGAAGCAAAGAGCCTGTTTAATAGCATGGTGAGTAAAGGTTGCCAACCAAATGCTGATTGTTACTTTACTCTGGTGCATTACTTATGTAAAAGTGGGGACTTTGAGACTGCATTGGACTTGTGTAATACGAGTATAGGTAAGGGATGGATCCCAAACATTGCAACTATGAAGTCTCTTGTGAATGGCCTTTCTAGCATTGGTAAAGTCACAGAGGCAAAGAATATTGTGGGGCAGATGAAGGAGAGATTTGCAGATAAGTTTAAGCATTGGGAAGAAATTGAAGCTAGTTTGCCCCAATAGGGATGGAGATGCTTTGAATTTTGATTTAGAAGGTCAGGTAAGATTGTATGAGAAGCATGTATGTGAGTTCAGATGAAATAATTTTTTTTACTAATGAAATATGAACGTCTATCTCATCATTGAACCAACATGGTTTTTCTTTTTTCAAGTGGCAGTAGTGTCCATTTTTTTAGTATTCAGCATGTTAGTAGTTTCAAGCTTTGTAAAATTTTTCTGACTTGCAATTTTTGACATATTGAACCTGAATACCAGAGCTTGAAAGCGTTCCATTTTCACTGGAATAGCAGTTCATATATTAAAATTAGGTGTATTGGGGAGATGTTCCGTATTGAAGAGACGCCTTTAGCATCCAGCTAGGCATTCAACTATTGAGATATATGATCTAAGTGTGTAATTATTTGATTAAGATGGAGCAGGTGCTGCGTTATGCATTGTGTTCTGTAGGTGTATGGAAGAGGTGGGAACTCAGGATTAGCTGTCCTGCTGCTGGTATGCTATAAAATGTGTACGGATTGATTTACATGTTATTTTGCTAGAAGTTGCAGAAGCCATTTTTTATCCACTGTGCTTGCTAGATTCCTTTGAATGCTAATATTTTGTGAGCATGTATGTAATTCCTCTTTCGCTTTATAAGGGCGACTGCCACTATGAACCAGTGAAATGGTTGTAGCTTCTCCTTCACCAGTAGAGAATTAGAAGGCCTAATAATTTCTTTGCAATCAGTCAAGAACTGGCTTGAGGTGAATGACTAACAGAACAAGGACAATATAACGTTAAATTTGCGAGTGAAGGTCTCGATAGTCTCGAGAAACCTTTAACGTCCAAATCAGATGGTCGTTATCTGCGAATAACAGACAGGATCCTTGCCAAGGAGCTAACATGTTTTCGCTTAAAAGTTAAATGGTTCAGGAGGAAAATTATGCAACAACAAATTCAGAAAATTTTGATTTCAAACAATGTAGTAAAACTCAAAATAAACTTGTATTTAAACGGCTTGCAATAACATAAGCAAATTCCTCTTTTTTTTTTTAATTATTTTTATTTTTTATTGGTACTCTAATGCAAGTTATAACAGTTCTCTGTTTTTTACTACTCTGTTTCTCAAGAACACATGCTTTACAAGTTCCATTAGCTTCAGGAATATGATATCCACTGCCACGAAGGCTCCACTAAGCTCACCATCTGCCAAAACTCACAAGGGATGCGATCACAATAATTACAGAAGGTCAGAAGCTGCAGTTAATCTACACTGATGGACCCGAAAAACTTCCATAGATGGTGTTCTTTGCTGTCTTCTCTAGAGCCGAACTCGCACTCATACTCAATGCAGTTTCACCAATTTTACATATTAGTGTGTTCAAAAGCTAAAGTTATGACTTTCTTGCTAGCAATGTAGATCGATTCCTCGTATATTGAACTCCATAACCTGCAGTAGAAGCCACTGTTGTGGAAGCCACTAGCCAACTGCACCAATCGAGGCAAGTATATATATTGTCACAAAAGATGTATCTAAACAAGTGAACAATGCCTTCTTTACATGAAACTTGTGGGAATTGGATTTACCTCAAGTATGTTATGTATGACTGAGTTTCAACAGTTCCAAACTCTGGCTGAAGGAGAGCCGCAGCAACTAAAACTAACTGAAAAACTGTATTGACCTACCAATGTTATGGTAAAAAATGGTTACTCGCCTGTAAGCCAAAATCCCTATGTAACCAAAGGGATAGTAATGAACCCAAAAAAAAAAAAAAGCCAAAATTATTCTTCTCGGCCAGTAACCACAAGCGTGAAAAAGGAATAAGCAATCTTTCATGCATGAGACAAGAAAAAAAAAATTGAAAGCCAGATATTCTCATATGAGCAGAGATGTTATTAATATACTCTGTTTTCCACATGTTGATTAGAACTTTCGATTTAAAAAAATTAAAGTTTTCATTTCGATGCGCCATCGAAAAAAGCCAGTTTAAATGGAAGGAGGAAGAACTAAATAAATGCTTTTTGGACAATTCCTATTATGTTCCAGCATTCTTCCTCAATTCAAATAGTCTGAAAAGGTTAGTTACCATCACTATTCAGGTCAAAGTAAAATGATGCACCTTGCTTATGAAGAGTGGCTCAACTTTCTCACGCTTGGTTCCATCAAGATTAAAGAAATCATGCCAGCTACTCCACTGAAAAAATAAATTAAACAGTTTACAAGTGGATTTTAGACAAATAAGTTACTCGAGCATAAAATGAAAAGAATAAGCACCAGGCTCAACTCAGTCAATATACCTTCCAATTCAAACTATTAGCTCTATGATATACTGCACCACCAACAAGTGCAACATCTCGCAACAGAACCAGTCCCACAAGTCCAGCTTCACAAGACGATAAACATAATAAGATTCAATGAATTGAATAGAATATAAAAAAAGAACTTGAGCATCGCCCTAAAGTTTGTTTAGGATTAGTTTTCTAATTCTAACAAATGGCAGACCATTCAAAATTTGAAGCATGAGCAGATTTTAAATGCACATAGAGGGGGGTTGTGATGGAGTCAGACTACAAGAAATATTACATTATATGCTTAATAGAAGGAGAAACTTACGGTGGAGAAGATCCATATGCACCATTGCCAATGCCACAGATCCAATAAGAACCTATATTAAGCAGGAAAGAAAGATAATCTCTAAGCTTTATTGAAGCTGATAGCTTGTTAACAGCAATCAACTAATAACACTAAAGCTTGGAAGCTTTACCTTGTCAGCAAGAGGATCAAGGTAAGAACCCACTACTGAATCAATTCTCATCTTCCTGGCAACGTATCCATCTAGCTTCAAGGGAAAAACAAACAATATAAATAAAATTATACTCAGTTCCTTACATTCTCAATGACAAAGATTTTCAAACTTGTAACTACCCAATCAGTGGCTCCAGAGATAGCTAATCCCACAAAGGCAGAAGAATACATTTCACTCATAATGATCCTACATAAAAGTTGTTGATCACCCTTTAATCAGAAACAATTTCACAAGAAGAAGAAAAAAATCCGCTTTGCTTCATTTTCTAGATAAACAAACAGAACATTACCATCCAAGAAAAGGTCCAGAAGCCAAACGAGTCAAAGAGATGAAATTGGGCAAATTCACAAAGCTCTTCAAAAGCCCATCATCATCAGCACCCCCTTTTAACTCCTGAACCTTATCCAGCACATGTTGACCAGCAAAACCCGTCCCGATCCGACTCTTGAGAAAATTCAGGTGCAAGGCCTCGACATTTCTGAACACGACAGCGTTTCCACGGAGGTAAAGAGGGGTGGCAGATTGCAAGAGCTTCCAGGGAGGCGAGGAGAGAAAGAGAGGACCTTGACCTTGAAAAGGAGCGATCCATTTAGAGAGAGGAGAGAGAAAGCGAGGAGAAGGAGAACAATGTAAGGGATAAAGAGAGAAAGGAGTAATAGCGTAAGGAGATGGGATTATAGAAATTGCTGTTGCTGTTAAGAAAGTCCTGTTCTTTGTAGCATTTTTAGCTGTTAGGGCTCCTAGCGATCTGTAAATCACCATTGATATAGCATGTTATTCTGCTTTCTTTTGGAAGAGAGTGAATTCCTAGGTTTTGCGGGGGGTTTAGAGATGGGAGAAACACGTATCACGTGCAAATTTTGACACGTGTGGGCGTTGACTCTTACAAGTAAAAATTAAAATGGGCCTCCACTGTGTTTTCAAGGCCTTAGTTTTTCTGGGCCCTATGTATCCTATCATTCACTTTTATACATACAGAAAAAATTATACTATGCTAAGATTTTTAAATTATTATATTCATTTTCGATTGCCTATCCATCAATTCTTAATAAAAAAAAAATTTGATGGTCAAATCAATAAAAAGGTAAAAGAATTAAAAAAAAATAGAGTTTTCTTAGTATATAGTTATATCTATATTATATTAAATGAGTTGAATTATGAATAATTATGAATACTTAGTGGGGTTAACAATTTGAAATTATATGTTTGTTATGTTTCCTATATCAGTCATATATCACTATTATATGCACAAACTACTCCTTGGTAGTATGATTACATTGTTTAAGAGTTTGCTTTGCTTTGCTTTTCAATTATCTTATTTAGAATTTTATGTATGAAATTTATCTTCAGCTCAATTTATGCATAAAATTTTGTATTGAAATCAGATAAAAAAAAATTAAAATGATAGTAAAATCCATAAATTATATAGATGAGAAGGGATGAATTATTATCTTATCTATCATAATAGGCTTATTGAAGCCTTAATTTTGGCCAATTAACAATGTGATTTCCCCTAAAACACCATGGCTAATTATAGGAAGGAGGTGGTTAGTTATTAGTTAAAGTTAGTTTAATTAAGCAAAACCGAAGAGTATAAAACAAACCAACGGACAAAAACCAAAGAAAGACAACTAAAATCTTGAGTACTTTTAAGTTTAATATTAAGCATCCATTAATTTTAATTAGTTGTAGCATATTAATTCCTCTACCCATAATATATCTTTTTAAGAATTTTGTGGAGTTTAAAGAAAAGGGTTCTTCCAAAAATTAGCAAAAAATAAAGAAAATAAGCCAATGATAATGGATTGTTTCTCTTGCTGTAAAATTGAATTTGAAAGAAGCAATTCTTTTAATAAAGATATAGCATACACAAACAAGACAATCCCTAAGAATGGGAACACATTTTCTTTCTTCTTTAGAGGAATTTCGTGGCGAACAAGTACGTTTTTTTTTTATATTTTTCCGCTAATATATTCATTAATAAATCGATTTTTTTTTTCTTTTAAAAAATATCAATTACGTTTTTGACATGATAAGATATTATTGGCTTGCTGCAGGCAGCATTAAACGTCAACTTATTACCGAGGAAATAAATAAAATAGGAAATGTAAAAATTTCTTATCATATTTTCTCCTATGAAGAACTTGCAGCCGCAACTAAGAACTTCAATTTTGATTACAGTTTAGGGGAAGGTGGATTTGGGAGGGTGTACAAGGGATATATTGATAAAATTCGAGAGGTTAGTTTAATTTTTATGCTGATGTTTTTAATGTGCTGTACAGTATTAATTATATATATCAATATAAAAAATAATACGGGATGATATAATCTTGATTTATAAATATATGCCTAAAGGTTCGTTGAAAAATCACATTTTTAGTATGTCCAAATGATATAAACATCGATGTGATTTTGTCAGTTAAACACATAGCTAGATTCGGGAGCAAAGGGAAACAAATTGAAAAAATTCTTTTTTGATGTTTGGGTTCTTTCATTGGATAATAGGATCCAGATGATGTCACCCGCAATTAAAAGATGTATAAGGCATTAGAGTGATCATAGACCAATTAATCGATTAAAGAGTAAAAAAAAATTAATTTATTAAATATTAATTTTAAAAATTATTAATAATTAATCAATCCGTTACTGACGGTTAATGAGTCAATCGATTTCGAATTTTCAGACCGGTTAATCAATATTATTTCGGATAACCACTATAGTTATACAATGCATTCATAAAAAATTAAAATATTCGAGACACTTAAAAATAAAAATAAAAAACTAAATATAATTGAATATAATATTTAAATTGCAAACATAATAATCATTGTAACAATAAAAATAGAATATTTACTAATTGTGGTTATAAATATAATAAATTTAATATATTTTCTAATCTAATTTATTTACTTGCTTTTTATAAATTTTGTATTTACTGCTTATATGATACTCCCTCCGTCCCACTTTAAAAAGCTGTTTTCCCTTTTTTATTTGTCCCACTATAAATGTTCTTTTCGCAATTTAAGAAAAAAATTTACGTATTTATCCCTATTTATTATATAATTTATTAAATATATCACTTACTTTTTCTTTTTCCAATATAATAAATAAGGACATTGTTGTCATTTTATATTATTTTTTTATGAAATTGATATATTTCAATTATTTTCTTAATTATCGTGAAAAAAGGATAATAGTCTTCTAAAATGGGACGGAGGAGTAATTTGACTTGGAAAAGGTGAGAATAGTGAGTCAAGTGCAGTGGAGGTAATAAGAAATTAAATTTGTAAATTATGGATTTTAATTTTTAATTTATTAGTTATGCACAGAAGAAAAGCGAAGTTGCTGCATTCATAACGTGTAGTCTCTGACCTTTTATGCTTTTTCCTTTCACTCCAATCCTATCCCATCACTTTTTTTTTGTTATCAATCAGCCAATTCCTTTTTTTCTTATTTTATTTTATTTTATTTTCTTTGAATTTTTGAGTTGACGATTTATTTCGAATTATTTTTCGATTAGGCATTTTGCAAGCAAAATAAATAAAAGTATTTGGGTCAATTTTTATGATTTTGGGATAAGAATATTTGAGTTAATTTTGTAAGAATAAAATAAATATATGTATGTATGTATGTATGTGTAGGTAAAGGGAAGAAAAAGAGTAAAGGAGGAAGAAAAAAGGAAGAAAAGAAAAACACGCAGGAGAGGGGGAAGGGAACCCGAGACCAGGGAGAGAGAGAAGGGGGCCGACGATCTCCGGCGACAGCCAACGCTGTCACCTCACCGCTCTGTCGTCGGCGCAGCCCCCTTCAGCAGCCGCTTCTGTCCCTTCTACGCGGGAGAGAAGCCGAGGACTTCTCCCCATTTTCCGGCAACATCCGGCATCGGACGGTGGCACGGATGGCACCAGCGGACTCCCGAAGACGAGGTGCTCCTGCCGATGCCCTCCGATCGTCTCCACTCGCCGGCGATGGGCAGATCGGAGAGTGACAGTCGCGAGCTTCCGACGTTGATTCCGGCCAAATGGCAGGGCGGTTGGGCGCGTGACCACCTCCAATGGATTTGCGATGGTCCCAGCTACCTTCAGGCGGTTGTGGCGCTCTTCCGGCGAAGCTTCGGTGACTGACGACGGGTCAACCACAGTGAAGGGTAATCGGAGAAATTTGACTCCGAAATGTAAGTGTTCTTTTAAGCTTAATTTTCCTGAATTATGTGATTTTAATTTTGGCTACATCAGGGTATGAATTAATTGGAATTTGATGCAAATAATCTGATAAAAATATAACTAGGAGTTTAAGATTGTGTCTTAGTAATATAAATTGAAATTTGGACTTGGAAGTTTTTATTTATTTGCACAACAGTGTACGTTGTTGGAACATGTATTCTGTTAAACTTAGGAATTGAGGAAACTAATTGAATATGTATCATTTTAAGCTTTAGGGATTGAGGAAATTAATTGGGATAGACAGATATGAAAGTTTAACTTGAGAAATTTGGATATGTGAACACATTATACTTGAAATTGGTTTGATTGGTGTGAAATTAAGTGCTGTAAAATGGGTAGTATTGGTTTAAGTGAATGTTTAATGGGGATTTTCATATATCTTAATTGGAGGTGAATTTTATATTTTCTTTAAAATATATTTAGTTGCATGTATTGGGTTTAAATATGTTCTGAATGTGGTTGCCACTGTGTTCAACCGAGATGTAACTGTTAAAATTGGATATGGTTGAACTGTTAGAACCCTCTTAATATTTTGTATTAAAATTGTTGATTTATTGGTAATTTTGATTCGGCTTGCTATAGTTTTGTAAGTAAGAATTTGTTATGTCACATGATAAAGATTATTTTCGTATCCAAATTATTTTAAATTAATTTTATGTGTAAGACGTTATTTTGTGGTTGAATTCTTTAAGGAATTAATAACTCTAAGAATTTAGCTTTCATAGACTAGTAAATGGAACTCATATAAAAAGAGAATTCTTCTTTTGTGTGTTATATGATTCTACTGTGAACAAGTATGATTATGTATGATATTATTATTGTTATGCTCAATTGTTTGTTTTAATGTGATTGTGTTTCTGATGACTGTTGCGAGAGGTAGTCAATATCAGGCTTTTCCCCACTAAGTAGTAAGCTTAGCACGAATTTTTATCTGTGTAGGTTAAGATGAAAGTACCTAGTTCTAGGGATAGTTTACAGTATTGAAGTCGAGAGATTGCGAAGTTGAAGGTTTAAAGTATATACTACCATATTTGATATGTATTTGAGTAATTGTATTCATAGCTTAGATATGTTAGATGGGTTGTGTAATTTTAAAGTGCCGATTTTAGAAATAATTATTGTAGTTTGATTTGATGAAATTAAATTGGTAAATGTAATAATTTAATTGCTTGAAAATATGTTACATGAATTTAAAATAGAATTTATGAACTTAAATTGAACATTCTCATTGAATTAGTTAAAATTTTAGCTATAAAGAGCCTAGTTGAAATGCTTAATTGAATATAATATTTAATTACAAACGTGATAATCATTGTAACAATAAAAATAGAATATTTAGTAATTGTGGTTATAAATATAATAAATTTAATATATCTTCTAATTTAATTTATTTACTTGCTTTTTATAAATTATGTATTAACTGCTCATATGATAATTTAACTTGGAAAAGGTGGGAATAGTGAGTCAAGTGTAGGGGAGGTAATAAGAAATTAAATTTGTAAATTATGGATTTTAATTTTTAATTTATTAGTTATGCATGGAAGTAAAGTGAAGTTGCGGCATTCATAACGTGTACTGTCTTTTTATGCTAATTCCTTTCACTCCAATCCTATCCCATCCCATTTTTGTTATCAATCATCCAACTCCTTTTTTCTTATTTTATTTTATTTTATTTTCCTTGAATTTTTTTATTCGAATTATTTTTCTATTAGGCATTTTGCAAGCAAAATGAAATAAAAAGTATATGTAAAAATAAGTTATCAATTTGAATTGTCATAAAAAAAATTTAGATAAATAGAATTAAATTATGGCAGTAACTTAAGGATAAACAGAAAATTAATTAAATAAATCTAAAAAATGGAATTTAATTAAATAAATAAATAAAAAAGTAGGGTACAGGGTTTGATGGGTTAGATAAAAGGAAGTGTAAGCTTTAGAAATGTATTATTTAGTTTAAAGTAAAAATGAAACTGTACATAATATTGTATTTTATAATTATTAACCAAAACATTCACATCTCAGAAATATTTCATTTCCCATACGCAATTCCTTCTCTCTCTATCTCTCTCTCGTTCTCTCGTTTCCGTTCTCTCTCTTGGGTTCTCTCGTTTTCGTTCTCCCCCTCTCTCTCTCTCTCTGGTCCTCTCCGTTCTCTCTCTCTCTCTCTCTCTCTCTCCGGAAACTGCTTCCGGTTCTCTCTCTCTCGTTCCATCTCTCTCTCTGTCTCCGGAAACTGCTTCTTCCTTCCGATCTTGTTTTTGTTAAGATCTGCTGGTTTGGTTCAGAGTTGTAGCTTTTGAAGGGAGAGCGGCGGATGGCGAGAGGGAGACCGGCGATAGGGAGGAAGAAATTTCCAGATCTGGTATTTTTTTCTGACTGAGATTTTTTTTTTTTTTTTGTGTGCGCCTGTTCCAGATCCTTTTTGCCTGTTACAGATCTGTATCTTCTATTTTTTTTCCTTTTAGTTTGGTTTCATTCGTTGTTCAATTTTCATTTTTATCTTACAGATCTTGTTGTATTTTCTGTTCCAAATCTTGATCTTGTTCTATTGTTCCAGACTTGTTCAATTTTTTTGTCTTTTTGGAATCTTAAACCGGAACCGAAAAATTACAATTTCAGTAACCATGAACCGAACCGATCTGTTTGTTAACCGGGAAGCCGGTTCGATTTCAGACCGGTTTTTTCCACCGGTTTTTTTGCTTGTTAGGTTTGAATTGCATTTTTTTTTTTGTAAGAGAAACTAGATATTTTATAAATTTGTCTATAACAATTGAATAATTTTTATTACTGAATTTGATCAAGTATTTCAACAAAAAATGTTAAAGTTTGTTATTATTATTGTTAGAATTAGACATGCTTGTGGACATTTATTTGGATTTGAAAAATTATTGAAGATGTTTCTTGAAAGATTTTATAATAAATGTTTGAGTGTTGTCATGTAATAAGTAGACATGTTCTCGCAACATTTCTTTGCATATATAGTGTATATGGATATAACTATGGCCGGGATTCAGCATGAGAAAGGAAAAAGACCTAAAGGAGAACCCAGGAGGAATATGATCCTCAGTTGTAAGCTTTATAAGACATTATTATCACTTCATTCCCCGTCATTCGGTGTTACTTATTCCTATGTATATGCAAAAAATTTAAGACCTTGCTTGTTTTGGTGTCACTTTTCGTTAGTATTGGCAAAACATTTAAGAACTTGCTTGAATAAATTCTCTGTTTAACTCGCTGTTCAAACTATATTTTCTATTGTATATCTGCATTAATATGTTCTTCAGTGACCTTCAACAGATGATTTCATTGAATTCTGCAATTGCACAAAGAGTATTCCGTCCTAAGTTTATTCATCTTCTTTGCTGACCCCTTAATTGGACAAATGAATTGATATTTGTGCATAAATATTTGCCTGAGCTTAAAATAAGCTGCTTATAGGATTTTTGTCTTTGTTGTTTGCTATTACTTGGTTTCAGTTGGAGTATTAATAGATGATATTTTATCTGCCGTTGTAAGTTCCGGATGCTTGCATTCAAAGCATTCTTATTCACATTTTCTGCGCCTATAATTAATGCCAATTCTATCGCTATGGTTATATGGTTTTCTTGATTAAGGACATGTATTCTTTTGGGGGAGCTCCAAGGTGGCTATTGCAATACTGCAGGCGCGATTATTCTTGGACCTGCTTTCTTAAAATATCATTTTATTTATTTATTTATTATTATTTTAATATGCTTCTCAAATGTAATAATTTGATGCAATATCTTTTGTTCAAGTGTTGTAATTCGTGTGTTTTAGGTATAATAGTATAAATGGTGAAGGGTAGTTGAATTTTTTGAAAATTAAAAATAAGAGTTGGTTTTGGACTAATTAAAACAATTAACCGAAAGGACAGTAACAATGGGATAGACGGGCCCGATTTAAATCTGTATGCGATTAGTAGGCATTAACTGGTTGTAGGCTCAAATCGAATGTATATACAAAATACGGGAATAAGCCAATATGATCGTAATGGGCAGAGGGGTCCAATTAATAAGACTACATATTTCGTCCTGTACCATTTAATCTACAGGCCTCTAACTGGGCCAATTTGAACATATAATGGGTCAAAAAGCTGCTCATTTAGAATTCAAGTTGTTTTGTTTACTTAAATGGGCTTTAGTAGCCCAAGAAGATTATTAATAGTCTAACGAAAGCCTAATTCGAAAATTTAAGTGTCCTTGTGCGTTCCAATCTCTCAAAGCAATTCATATGGCCTAATCAGGCTTAAAATTTACAAGTCATTCTACGAAAATGGGCGAAGGTGGATTTCTTGAGGCCCATTATAATTAATGGCCTGATTGGGCCTAAGAGTTCTGTTAAATGGGCCTAGGATTCGGATGAAAAGGGCCCATTTAGGCCCAATCTTTTTGATGAAATAGGCACACAATGGGACTCATGGGGCCCAACATTCTGTTAAAATGGGCCTAGGATTCAGTTGAAAAGGGCCCAACAAAGGGCCCATTTAGGCCCAATCTTTTTGAAGAAATAGGCACACAATGGGCCCCATGGGCCCAATATTCTGTTAAAATGGGCCTGTAATGGGCCTAGGATTCAGTTGAAAAGGGCCCTGTTAGGCCCAATCATTTTGTTGAATGCCCACAAAGGGCCTGATTGGGCCCAACCTTCTGTTGAAATGGGCTTTGCTAGGCCCAATCATTTGGTTTAAATGGGCCTGAAATGGGCTTGATTGTCCCAACGAAGCCCATTATTCTGTTCAAATGGGCCCATCAGAGCCAAAATATTGGGTTTAATGGGCCCCAATATTCTTCAAATGGCGCGAGTTGGGCCCAAAATTCTATTAAAATGGGTTACAATTGTTCCTGAAATGGGACTACTTGAGCCCAGACTTTTCGTTGAATGGGCATAAAATGGGCCCGATTAAGCCCAATCATGCTTTTAAATTGGCATTATCGTACCCAATACTGTAAAAAAGCGTTCGCATTGGACAACCAACCATTCTTTTGAGCGCTCCTAGCATCGCCTATGGGCTTTTTAAACGGCCTAAAATTGATCAAGTGTTCTGTTTTAAACGGCCTAAAAGATTAATCATTCAGTTAATTTTTAAATTGGGCCCATAAGGCTTTTTTCAATAGACCCACGGGTTGGCCTAACTGAGTGTGCAGGTCCTTTCAATGATTTATTTATCAGGTATACATAAATGGCATAATGAGCCTAAAATAACCGGCTTTGTCGGTTCCATTACAATTAGTCTATCATTTAATTTTCTTTTTTGAATTAATTAATTGATAGAAATCTGAAAAGCAAACCGCCACGAATACAATGCTTCAAGCAATACTGGTAATCAATTAGCCATTTAGCATATGGAGCACTGTTCAAAGTGAAGCAATTTCCAAGCGATTAATAAAGCAAGCATCATTAAAAGTTAAATCCTGCATTACAGATCATAAAGAATTACAAACTCATCCATATTGGAAATACAAAAAAAACTCATCCACAAGGCATTTAATACTTTGAGCATCCAATTATGAACTTTCATAATGAAAATGTTGATGTCGATGTGCCACTTGTAATAAAATTTTGTTCATCTCTCAACAGCATATCTAAAGACCATCTAAAGAACTTATTCTAGTTATATCATCTTTTTATTTTGATAAAATGACCTTTCATTTTAAACACTCAAAAAGAAGTTCCTGTGCAATTGTTTTGCTCCCAACATCACTCTCTTCAGTTAGTTGGTTTTTAATTCAATTGGCTTTTTAAGTCCATTTAATCAAACTTGGCCAACATATACGATACATTTGTTACACTAGCACCCCCCCTTCCACTTGCAGGCTCCAAAACGAAAAGCAGACAAAAAGGCAAATACATATATCTATAAGTAATCAAATACCATCTAGAGATGAGCAATAAAGTTGGCAAAACTACTAAGGATGTTTCTGCCACAAATGAATAACTACTGCCAGGATGGAAAAGAGAGGATAATTCATTTCGTGACCTATCAATTATTACCAAGATAGAATACTAACTAATTCAGACAAAAAGAATTGAAATTAAAGGGCATGTCATTGAGGGCAATAGCTGATTGTGCCTAAATGCAATCAAGAGGGTTAAAGTAAGCAAAGATGATTAGCCTTTGAACAATAATACCTGTGTGCTATGTGAAATAAAGTTAATACCACAATATAATATTCCTAGTACTCCCTCCATTCCATATTAAGTGTCCATTTAGTAAAAAAAAAAAAAAATAACTCCAAAATAAGTGCCCTTCTAAAAAAAACAAGGTAATTTTGTCCACTTTATTCCAATATTAGTTCACTAGAATTCCGTACATTATAGTTATTCTATTAGTTACATAATGTGAACTTTGTGGCTACTTCACAACCTACACCATTTTACGTCAATTTTTCTTATTTTATGTCTTATATTAACCTTAATTTCGCATTTATAGAACTAGCCCCAATTAACCTCATATTATTCACATTTACATATCCATACATGCATATGTAGAAGTATTTAAAATATGTAAAAGGCAAGTGTATGTTTCCACTAACTAAATTTGCAGTTCATACATATATCTTAGGATACGAGCACATACATTCAGAAAACTTACTTAAACATAAAATACATATCCAACCACATTAGAAAGAATTAACAATTTATGCTTAGATAACCGACTTAAAAATTCAACTAATCACTAACCATGTCTCGTCACAACAATTAGTCTTAATTTAACACATACGCCATATTTAACAAATTTCCACTCAATAAAAATATACATATTGATTTCTAACTTAAAGTCATTATAATGTTTAAACTCAATTTAATTCATCAAAATAATCAAACAAATGTACATGTTTTGAACAGTTTTAGATCACTATAGCTAATCCAATTTCTTCCTTTTTACGTATTAGTTACTCAAAACATACAGCTAAGTTCCAAGTTTCTCAGTTAAGTTACACAATATACTACCTAATTCTATTGATCTAATCCGGTTCAAATGCACGCCGCGATTTTCATCCCATTTCCATTTCGTAAGCCTAAGTAAACAATTTAATTAAAATAACTTGCATAATTTACTAACTCAAAGCGTTCCAGCAATAACTGCTCATTTGATCTAAACATACTCACAATTACATTTCATTAAATTTCCTTGTATTTTCAGTCTTTACTTAAAAATTTCATTTCTTATTATTGTAACCACATTAACGAATTATAAAGCACCATCATTTTAATCAAGACTTACATTTTATTCTTATTTTTTCTAACATATATTTCTGGATTCACCAACTTGCACAGTATCTGTACTTAATAATTTCTACACGCCTAAACATAATTTTAACATACCTCACTAACAATTATATACCAGTTATTTACTGAACTCAGTGGTTATACCAATTTCCACAACAGCAAGCACAAAAATTCCTTAACACCTTTAATTTAATAAGAATCATATGCAAAGGTAAAGGTAAATTTGGTAGTGCACATACCATTTTTCCATCTTGTTGATTTCGTAATCAACTCTGTCCGACGGTTGCCGGTCACCGGAGCTTCGCCGAAGATACACCACCGCTGCCATTAGGGAGCTAGAACCGCCAGAGATCGGCTGGGGGTGATCACACGTCACAACGCTTGGCCGTTTAACCGGAATCTACGCCGGAAGGTTTCGGACCCCTCAACCCCGATCTCCTCGTCGGCCGCGAGTGAGGATGATCGGTGAGTATGAGAATGCACGTCTGGTCGCTAGGAGTCCAGCGGTGCCATTCGTCTCGCCACCCGACGTCGGAGGCGGCCGGAAAAAGGCAGAAACAGCGTCGGTTTGAGGAGAGAGAAATCGTGCACATTCGACAGAGGATTTGACGAAGAAGACCCGCGTTGGTGGCCGGATTCTGAACCTGTGCAGCCGCCGTCTCTCTCTATCTCTCCCTCTATCTTCTTTTTCGATCTCCGGTCTCCTTCCCTGTTTTCCGTTCTTTCTTTCGTGTTTTCTCTGTGCTTTCTCGTTTTCTTGTTTTCCCATTTCACTCTTTTATTTTTCCCTTCCCTTCCCTTCCCTTCCCTTTTATTTGCTCCTTTTCTAGAAAATTCCGGAACTCTCGTCAAAATTTTACTTACCTGTATATTTTTATTTTACTTTACTTAGTTATTTATATATAATTTATTTATAACAATTAAATTTTTAACAATCAAAACTTATAGTAAATTGCATTATTTTTACAGTCTAAAATTACTATGAACTAATTTAAAGTTTTCGTGTGTTACGGCGGAAAAAAAATATTTAAAAAATTATTATTTATCAGAAAGCATTTATAAAATTAGAGTTTTTTATGAAAATACAACAACTATTTGTATTATCAGAAATAGAATCCAACTGAGGCAGACTAATTTATTATCAAAAAATAAATTATTCAGTTACAGAGAAAATAACATGAAAGAATTGAAAAAAAAATAGCATATGGAGTGAAACTCCTTTGTTGCCTCCAAACATTATAATTAATTTGCATAACCCTTTTAAATTCTTTTAGAAATATTAATTAGTAATAGAGAAAAATATATTATATATATATATATATATGTGTGTGTGTGTGTGTGTGTGTGATGTAGAGGAAGAAGGAAGCAAATAAAAAAAGTTACATTGTCAGGCAAGCAAACCCATAGCCCCGGTAGAGGAGGGTAAAACCAAATCCTCCTGTTTTAAGATTTGTTTGTTTTTCTTTTTTTACCCAAAATCTGAAAACAGTTTATTGCTTTTTTAGAAAAAAAAATCAGTCCACATCGTCTCCCACTTCTAATAATTACGTTTTCGTAAAAAAATTAATTTTATAAATATTTCCTGACAAATAATAATTTTTTAAATATTATTTTAAAAAATATTATTTAAAAAAATTTCACGTGTTATAGTAGATATCTTATCGAACGGTGGAGAAGCTTCCCTGTTTTGCAGATTTTAAATGCACGTAGATGGAGGTTGTGATGGAGTCAGACTACAAGAAATATTACATTATATGCTTAATAGAAGGAGAAACTTACGGTGGAGAAGATCCATATGTACCATTGCTAATGCCACAGATCCAATAAGAACCTATATTAAGCAGGAAGTGTAAGAAAGATAATCTCTAAGCTTTATTGAAGCTGATAGCTTGTTAACAGCAATCAACTAATTAATAACACTAAAGCTTGGAAGCTTTACCTTGTCAGCAAGAGGATCAATGTAAGAACCCACTACTGAATCAATTCTCATCTTCCTGGCAACGTATCCATCTAGCTTCAAGGGAAAAACAAACAATATAAATAAAATTATATTCAGTTCCTTACATTCTCAATGACAACGATTTTCAAACTTGTAACTACCCAATCAGTGGCTCCAGAGATAGCTAATCCCACAAAGACAGAAGAATACATTTCACTCATAATCATCTTGCATAAAAGTTGTTGATCACCCTTTAATCAGAAACAATTTCACAAGAAGAAAAAAAAAAAATCCGCTTTGCTTCATTTTCTAGATAAACAAACAGAACATTACCATCCAAGCAAAGGCCCAGAAGCCAAACGACTCAAAGAGATGAAATTGGGCAAATTCACAAAACTCTTCAAAAGCCCATCATCATCAGCACCCCCTTTTAACTCCTGAACCTTATCCAGCACATGTTGACCAGCAAAACCCGTCCCGATCCGATTCTTGAGCAAATTCAGGTGTAAGGCTTCGACATTTCTCAACACGACAGCGTTTTCACGGAGGTAAAGAGGGGTGGCGGATTGCAAGAGCTTCCAGGGAGGCGAGGAGAGAAAGAGAGGACCTTGACCTTGAAAAGGAGCGATCCATTTAGAGAGAGGAGAGAGAAAGCGAGGAGAAGGAGAACAATGTAAGGGATAAAGAGAGAAAGGAGTAATAGCGTAAGGAGATGGGATTATAGAAATTGCTGTTGCTGTTAAGAAAGTCCTGTTCTTTGTAGCATTTTTAGCTGTTAGGGCTCCTAGCGATCTGTAAATCACCATTGATATAGCATGTTATTCTGCTTTCTTTCGGAAGACAGTGAAATCCTAGGGTTTGCGGGGGTTTAGAGAGGGGAGAAACACGTATCACGTGCAAATTTTGACACGTGTGGGTGTTGAGCTCTTACAAGTAAAAATCAAAATGGACCTTCACTCTGTTTTCAAGGCCTTAATTTTTTTGTGCCCTCTGCATCCTATCATTCTCTTTTATACATACAGAAAAAATTATACTATGCTAAGATTTTTAAATTATTATATTCATTTTCAATTACCTATCAATGAGATTTTGGTCACTTAAAAAAAAAAATCCATCAATTTTTAATAAAAAAAATTGATGGTCAAATCAATAAAAAGATAAAAGAATTAGAAAAAAATAGAGTTTTCTTAGTATACAGTTATATCTATATTATATTAAATGAGTCGAATTACGAATACTTACTTGGGTTAACAATTTGAAATTATATGTTTGTTATGTTTCCTATATCAGTCATATATCACTATTATATGCACACAAACTACTCCTTGGTAGTATGATTACATTGTTTAAGAGTTTGCTTTGCTTTGCTTTTCAATTATCTTATTTAGAATTTTAGGGTTAATTTTTTCGGTGGTCACTGAACTTTAAGGCTTGTAACGATTTGGTCACTAAATTTCAATTTGTAACAATAAAATAAGTCATGTATTATTTTGTAACGAAAAAATCAAAATGATCGGAAATGGCAACCGGCGCGTGACCTATTAGCAGAATGAACGTTAGATTTTTTGCCACGTCGGATCTGATATGGATCCGACATGGCTTTATGGTTTAAAAAAATCAATTTTCACTGTCTTCAAGCAGCTCCCGTTTGCCGCCGAAACCGAATTTCCGATCATTCTGATTTTTTCGTTACAAAATAATAGATGTATTATTTTATTGTTACAAATTGAAGTTTAGTGACCAAATCGTTACAACCCTTAAAGTTCAGTGACCACCGAAGAAATTAACCCTAGAATTTTATGTATGAAATTTATCTTCAGCTCAATTTATGCATAAAATTTTGTATTGAAATCAGATAAAAAAAATTTAAAATGATAGTAAAATGCATAAATTATATAGATGAGAAGGGATGAATTATTATCTTATCTATCATAATAGGCTTATTGAAGCCTTAATTTTGGCCAATTAACAATGTGATTTCCCCTAAAACACCATGGCTAATTATAGGAAGGAGGTGGTTAGTTATTAGTTAAAGTTAGTTTAATTAAGCAAAACCGAAGAGTATAAAACAAACCAACGGACAAAAACCAAAGAAAGACAACTAATATATACTAAATTTTAAAGGGCTATCATAATAAGGTATATAATTTTTGTAAGTAAAATCTTCAGTACGTTTCTTTTAAGTTTAATATTAAGCATCCATTAATTTTAATTAGTTCTAGCATATTAATTCCTCTATCCATAATATATCTTTTTAAGAATTTTGTGGAGTTTAGCAAAAAATAAGAAAATAAGCCAATGATAATGGATTGTTTCTCTTGCTGTAGAATTGAATTTGAAAGAAGCAATTCTTTTAATAAAGATATAGCATACACAGACAAGACAATCCCTAAGGATGGGAACACACTTTCTTTCTTCTTTAGAGGGATTTCGCGGCGAACAAGTACGTTTTTTTTTTTTTACATTTTTTGCTAATATATTCATTAATAAATCGATTTTTTTTTTCTTTTAAAAAATATCAATTACGTTTTGAACATGACAAGATATTATTGGCTCGCTGCAGGCAGCATTAAACATCAACTTATTACCGAGGAAATAAATAAAGTAGGAAATGCAAAAATTTCTGCTCAGATTTTCTCCTATCAAGAACTTGCAGCTGCAACTAAAAACTTCAATTTTGATTACATTTTAGGAGAAGGTGGATTTGGGAGGGTGTACAAGGGATATATTGATAGAATTCGAGAGGTTAGTTTAATTTTTAATGTGATGTTTTTAATATAGTGTATAGTAATAATTATATATATCAATATATATCGTCGGATAAAAAAATGATACGGGATGATATAATCTATTTATTATTTGTTTGGTATTTAGGAAGTGGCAATCAAGCAGCTTGATAGGAATGGATTTCAAGGGAACAGAGAATTTTTCTCAGAGATTCTTATGTTGAGTTTGGTCCAAAATCCCTACCTTGTCAAATTACTTGGTTATTGTGCAGATGGTGATCAAAGAATCTTGATTTATGAATATATGCCCAAAGGTTCATTGGAAAATCACCTTTTTGGTACGTCCAAACGTATTTTTCAATTTATTTTTTTTAATCAATAACAAAATCATGAACCAAAACATAAAATTTCTTGAATTTTAGAAGCAATGCTGGTAAAAGAATCCTATCATTTTCAGATTTGCCACCAGGAAAGGCAGCTTTGGATTGGAATACAAGGATGAAAATAGCAGTAGGAGCAGCAAAAGGATTGGAATTCTTGCATGAAGCAAATCCACCAATTATATACCGTGACTTCAAAGCATCAAATATATTATTAGATGAGAATTTTAAGCCAAAATTATCAGATTTTGGGCTTGCTAAATTAGGCCCAACAGGTGGAAAAGATCATGTCTCTACAAGGGTTATGGGCACTTATGGCTACTGTGCCCCTGAGTATCAGAGAACAGGCAAGCTCACCATTAAGTCTGATGTTTATGGTTTTGGGGTTGTGTTACTTGAGCTCATTTCTGGCAGAAGAGTCATTGATAATTCAAGGCCCACTGAAGAGCAGAACCTTATTTATTGGGTATGTTATTTAATTTATAATTCTTAAAGTTTATGAATAGTTGAAATGGAATAATATTGTTTTAATGATGAAATACCACTAATTGGCAAGAAAAATCAATATAAAAATATAAAAAACAACGGATCAAAATACTATTTGATTGGTTCGGCATACTTTGCTGTCAGTTTCAATTTGTTTGGTTTTTAAGACGAATCATTTGAATGCTCAGTAAATATATTATAGGTTAGTGAGATCATCTATGATTCAAATAGTTTAGACAAAAATTAGATTTTTCATCCACAGCTTCCCTCATAATATATAATTTCTAGCTCAAATTGAGCAATAAAATGGGTAAATGAGCAAGTGATTAAGTTCATTCATATGCTAGGCAAGAAATTTTGAGTGAAAATGGTACAAGTAGATGATTTGATTGTGATATCCATGTTGCAGGCAGAACCATTGTTCAGAAACAAAAGCAAATTTACAGAAATGGCAGACCCATTGCTTAAAGGAAACTACCCACCCAAGAGCCTATATCAAGCACTTGCAATTGCAGCAATGTGTCTTCAAGAGGAAGCTAAAATAAGACCTCTAATGGCAGATGTTGTTACTGCACTTGAATATCTTGCCATGCCAAACCCTATGGAGGCCCAAACGGAACCAAAACATAACATTGGATATCTCAATTCTTTGAAAGAAGCTAATACCAAAAGCAATGTAGAACTTTAATTAAGAGTGTAACAGAAAAGAAGAAGAAGAATTGGCATGAAATTGGAAGAATTTAATTAGTTTGTGTTAGCATAGTAATGTTACCTTTTTACTCTATTCATTTTATATTCATGCATGGACTTCTTAAAGTCACTGTAAATTATGTGAATAATAACTTTTTTTTTTTTTTTTTTACATTTCAATCCTTTTAAATATAAAATATCAGTTACTACTACAGTACATTTTATCAAACACATTATTAAATTAGAAATAAATTTATTTAGTTATATTTTTAATTTAATAGTATTCATCATAGGATGCACCGCTGTATGATGAAAAATAATGTATCCAAAAATATTGAATCCCTTAATTAAGTATTGTTGAAAATATGAATTTTATTAGATTTCACATGATATCTATACTCAGTTCCATCTATATTCAATTTTTCCTATAAACGTTGGGTTTGACTCAATTAAAAAATTTTGGGACAAAAAATGCATTTTTCCTAACATTTGAGCGAATTTTTAATACAGAATTCTTCTAAAGTATAGAAAGATACTACAAAATTTAACGATTTCATGTTATAAAATTTAATGATTTAGTGCGCGGTATGAGATAACACGTGACCATTTAATTTGAAAAATTAATAATATATTTTATTTTTAGAAATATGATCATAACTTAGCAAAATTTGGAACTCAAAGCCTGGAAAAAACATCAAATTCAAATATAAATTAGCAGAATATATACACGAAATTACAAGACAATCAAGAAAAGAAAGAAAAGGCCTAAGCAGCCATGTTCTTGAGATCATCCTTAAGAATTCTATAGCTAAAACCAGGAATTCCATTGAGTGAATTTCTAGAATCAGCAACTTCAACAGTAGAACAAAAGCTCGGAACAAAACCATTGCTATTGCCTCTTCTCTTCTTCCTTTTCCAGCTTATTCTCAGTGACCAAAAACTAGATCTTGAATGGCCATAACTGTTATTATCAAACACCTTTGCCTGAGATTTTCTGGAGCTCTCACATCTCTCTAACTCAATCTTTGTGAAGTATTCTATCTCTTTTCTCACCAGTGATCCTATGGTGCCCCTTGTTCCGATTGCAACCGGAGTTGTTGCTGCCATTTTCTCTGGTAATTTGGAGGTTATGGTGATGTTTTTATACTTCATTTTAGTGGTCATGGCTTCAAGAAAGTGGTGGCCCTAGTTCTTGTTTTTGTTGTTTAAGTGAAGGGTTTTTTTTTTTTCTTAAATAAAGTGGACAGCATGAGACATTGCATAATTGGAGCGTTTGATAGGGATTGTAATCATATTCATCTTGTGATAGCAATCAAAGCCTATGCAAGGAAATTTCTTTTTTTTTTTTCACCCTTTTCACTGTGTTATTGTTTTTTTTTTTACAAGAAATGCATGATGCTCAATTACATTAACGGTAGATGGTAGATCTTATAAGAAGGAATAAAATTCAAAATTGAGTATTGTTCAACAGATCAATTCTTATAGTTTTTATTTTTTAACTTTTAAAGATAAAGATTTAATTACTATCCGGGTTGCTTTTTTTTTTTTTTTTTTCCTTTTAAAGATGGAGAAATTGATTACTTGCAACTAATGTTTGTTTTACCAGAATATTCTTTCTTAAATTGATCTTCACTGTGTTATTGTATTCAGAAGGGTACTTTTTACCATTAGTTTCATAGTTTCACAGTTAATCAATTATTAGTTGAACACAATAATAAATACATATATAACTAATTTATGCAAAAAGAACAAAGAAAATTGTCCACTGTTAACATTTGGTTACAGTTTCTTATATTATAAACATGTTTTAGTATTATGATTAAGGTATAACATGGACAGATTAAGCAATGAATTTGTATGTTTTTATTATATTGCTTATGCCTGCATGCTATTTTAATTATGATTTTTTTTTTCCTTTTTGAGGAAATTAATTTTAACTATGATGGTTATCCTTGAAATGTTGAGTAATGCTTGAGTGGTTTCTATGTATGGGAACGTGGATGGTATTGATTTTTTTATTATTATTATTTTGATACCATGCATATGTATGCATGCATTATCTGATGAGATAAAAAAAATATATATATATTTTATATTGATTTGACGATGCGCATTCATATATATCAATACACGCGTACATTGCAGCATCACTCACAAATTCCTGGTGGTGGAAGAAATCATTTCTTTATTTTGTAATGCGAAATCCCACATTGCCAAGTAGTCATCATAGAATAGATTTTAAATCTAATTAGTGATAATGTCTAAGCAAATTATGTTTGGAATCTCATTAACGTCTTGTATAAAATTTAAGGGTAATTAAAGGCCCCATATTGTCTTCCACTTTAGCATTCCAAGTTCAAATTCTTAATCCTCTGCCTAGAGATGGGGCCATTGATAATAATAAAGTTCAAACACATGGGATAATTCAAAGTGTCCTTAGAACTTAAGCCTATTGGTTGGCATTTATCTTTACAAAGTTTATTATATGTTATCTAGCTCCTCCTATCCAAGAATTCATAGACATGACTAATTCAATTTGAGGTAGATGAATTTACTACGCAAATAAAAATTTTTTAGTATTGATTTAATTTTAATGTTTATAAAATTCAAATTTTAGACTTTATTTAAAGAGAATAGATGCTGAACCATTTAAATTAATCAATATTAATACCATATTACAATTTTTAAATGCTGAGCTATTGTTGCCATTTGACTTCCATTCAGTCATAGAAAACGTTGAGCAAACTAATATAGATATTTATCTATTGCCCTACAAGAAAAACTATAGATATCTAAAGCCTTCATTATATAATGAAAAATAACCACTCCTACAAATATTAAAGTGAAATTAATTTATCTTTGGATTTTTTTAGATGATTAGTTTGGCTCAAAGATTTTTGGGTCCAATATCGATACATTGTTCAACTCTTGTGACCCATTTGCATCTTTTTCATCACTAAAACACTTCTCATTAATTGTAAAATTCAGTACATAGTCAAATGTAAGGTTGCCATAAAAAATATGATGGAAAAGAATTATAGGAAAAAAATATATTTAAGTCTTAAAAGTTGAAATTCATATTAATTAAGCTAAAAAATCTGATTGAGGCAAATGAAGAAACAAATTGACTTTTATCAAACATTCAAACTAAAATACAATCTCAATTCCTTTAAGTTTGAAGGTGTTATTTAGAAATTATTACCCCTTTGAAGTATCTATTTTGTTATCCACAGCTAAGCTGAATTGATTGCTTGATTATCGGCAGCAGATGCAAAATTAGTGTCATAATACAGGCATATTTAGCTTCACAATTGGATCACTTGTGATATTAATCAACCAAAAAGGATAAAATTTGCAATTAGTTGGCAAGTCCTAATCAAGAGAGGGGGACAAATTTGAACATAGCCAACGAGAAAATTGTGCAAAAATTTGAAATTTTCTTTTTTTCCTACTTCATGATTGATTTCTTGCTTTAATGATTATAGTTTTGCATTTCACAATTACTAAATCCCACTTTTTTTTTTCTTTATTTCATGCTGGAACATTCTTCAGTTCTCAGCAATCGAAGACAACTAGACAGGTATGATTTTCACTGTCAGTGCATAATTTTGTTTCTCCTTTATGCTTTTATCACAACTTGACCTGTTTATGGGCCGATGTAAAGCCGTCACAAACCCAACCCAAGCTCAGTAAAAATCCAGCCCATGAACAAGTCCAATTCCAACTAATATTATCATTAAGCATGTTAGTATTGTAGGGAAAGAACCAGTCATCATATTTTTAATTAATATATACTATATAACCATTAGAGCATTTGATTAAAAGTAAAGAAAGTCTAGAATTTGATTTTTCTTAATGACATTTGCAATTGTAGTTAGACATTAAACTTCTCTTATAACTAAATATAAGAAGCTCAATTATGCATTAGAGCAACATTGTCTTTCGAATAGTCTTTGAATTTTGATCAATTAACAAATTGCACTATCACATTTATCAATAGTGTCCAGCCAGTAGCAAATGTGAAACGACACAGTTTACAAACATAAAATTTAAAATCACTTTATCCATAATCCTTTATTATAAGAAATTAATGATTAAACTTGAAATCATTTCAGCAATGAACATGAAATGTGTACAATAAGCCATTTAAGGCTGACTTTAGCCAAAGAAAAAGTAGAAGGAAAAAGACAGGTATATCATGAGAATAATTTCTATGGTATATACTATTTACTCTGTGTTTGTTAAACAAGGAATAAGATTTTTTTTTTTTTTTTAAATATCAGCCTCAAAATTGAAAATATTCTCTCTTAGTTTCCACAATTGTTCAAGACTTCAGCTATATTCTTATTCCTCTCTTTTTTTTTTTCTTGTTAATAATTTCAGAACTTCTAATTCATTTTCAATATTGTACCCATAGCATGCGACTTCTTATTTTAGAGTAGGGAGATGGCAAGAGTACCTAAGTTTTCGATGAGACGCAAGGGCCTTTTGCAGGGCTACATCTACTCTTGCTCCTTCTCGAAACAATGAGTCGTAAAGCTGACAGACAAACTGTGCTAGTTCCTCTTCATTATCATCCCAAAAACCCGTAGAGGGCTGCTCCCCATTCTTCTCAAGATCACTATCTTCCCAATCACTGACCGGACTAACAGGCTCTGCCTCTTCGTCCTCTGCGTCGTCCTCTCCTATCTCAAACCTCCCATTCTCCTGAACAGGGAATTCCTCTGTACTTGGAATTTCTGGGGGATCTGCAGAAGGGCACATAACAGCTTTTGCACCAGAATCTAAGAAGGCCTTAATTAATGTTGGAGTAGGTCCATATGTCCCAGTGCAAATTATGATCCTGTCCCTCCAGGCTCCAACCTGATTCATATAAGACAGAGTAGTTGCATGATCAGACAAAAGAATATCGACAGAGTGCTATGCCAAGACATTAAAAGCATAAACTCAACATAAATCTAAGTGGAAAATAATTTTATGCTTAAGTAATTTCAAAATGAATAAAAATACAAAGAAGCAAGTATTCCAACTGATAATGGTGGGCTTGATTTAAACCCCCACCTCACTTCTCCCCATTCTTTTTCTAAATTCTTTTTTATCTTACCCCTCCCTGAACGCTGCTTGAGCAAGGAAATACTCAAGGTCCTATGAAAATAGGTCAACATTAAAACGATGGCAGGGAAGTACTGAATAAGCTTTATTGTTACAGATTGTAAATTGATTAGCTTACCTTGTATAGCAGATTCCTAATTAGGCTGATTGATTTAGTTTCCATAGATGCTAGTACTATACTTGTATATATATATCTCTATAATCCTTGAGTAATATACACAGAAAATCATTCTTCCATTGTGTTTCAGTTCATTTATCAAATATCAAAGAATAGCCATATAAAGATCCATACAAGTTAGAGACAGAAATCATTAAATTGGATTAATGGCAACAACTTACCATCCAGCGAACATCATCAGGTGTTATGTGCATAGAAGGGACTGTCCTACGGAACATATATGCCCCAATTTCTCGGTCATCCTCCATAACCTTCAGAATATATCAATAAATATTACAGATAAATATCAAGTAAATACCCTACAAATAACAACATGAAGGATTTGTGGACATACCTGTGTCTGTCGTCCTATATAACGATGGACAACATTTCCAACTTGAAAATATGGCCTGAAGTGAACCAGATCTGAAACAGTTGATATATTGGCAAGGGCTGACGAAACCTTCCTGTGATGACTTCGCATCATTGATAGCAAGCTAAATTTAACACCTTGAAGAAACTTGTCCGCAAGATCTCCAGGTTCGGCAACAACAAATACATCATTCTGCCAACTACAGAAATATGACATCAAGCAAGTTAAAGCCAATGGAAGAAACTCAACCGATTCTAAAAAAAGCCAGTCAAAGGTCAAATAGCCATGTTCACCTCAATATCAAGCCTATTGAGTCATTTTGAAGGGCCAAATGTATAATTCCCACTTGTGGAGTATTCTGTAACTTTTCATGCAATGACCGAAGAGGCAAAGATAACTGTCTCCGTGCTGAAGGAGACAAAGGCGGAGATGCAGTGCTCTTTCCAGATTGGATTCCATCCAAGCTTAAAGGTGGGACCATGTCAATACGACCAATTCTTTGCGGACCAAAATCAGGACTATAAAGAAGCGGGCTTGAGGGAAAGCTTCCAGTAATCAGAGGGGAGGTAAAGGGTGAAGAAAATGTTGTTGCTGGTGCTGCCTTTGCAATTCCAGATGGCCCAAGCAAAAGAGATGATCTAATTCCATTGCGGGCACAAAATGATTCAAGTGCCCTGGCATGGTGCATAACCCTTCCAGAGTCGGGACTATGCAAAGCTTCAACCAGTAGAACATTACGCCTCCAACCCAAAGAGGGGCTATTCTCATCTAAAATAAATCCGAGTCAAAAGAATTTCAGGTTCCAGAAAAAAGAATAATAAGAGAAATGGAAACCTCCCGTAAGGATAAGAGTAATAATACCTGCATTCGGTACCTTTGCCTTGGGGTATTGCTGACTTTTAAAATTCTCATACAACTTATCATCATGCTGAAAGGGCAAAAGTAATCTCTCACAAACATTCTTAAAGGCTTCTGAATTAGTTTGGATGTATTCCTCAACTGCAGCTTCCAACTTCAGCCAGTTTGATGGATCAGTCTCATCCAACTCCATATCACAACGTTCATCAACTGAGATGGAAACCACCAAGGACGTAGACTTAAAGCTAAGGTTTTTTAACTTAAAAAATTCAAGCTCTCAATGATATTCTAAATGAAAAGTAAAGCATTTAAGATATGGAAAGTAAAGCACTTGAGATATGTAATGGATGGAAGGAAATTAAATAAGCATCATTCTCAAGATAAAATTTTCTGTTTTATACTCCTATAAGCAACAACTCACTTAAAAATTTCAACACTTAATATACCTGGATTAAAACGAAAGTATTGTATTTCAGGGAGCATGGGTAGCAATGTGCTCAAAGCTTCCTCCACTCTATCAACAGAACATGCACTCTCAATCAACACTTGCCCAGTGTCCAGATAACGCCAGCCACCTTTCCTCGCCTACAACAGGAATACAGTGGTTATTGAAATAAAATAGCAAATTTGAAAATGCCGCCAGAATAAGAAAATGAAAAAGCTAAAGGGTGCATTATTTTTTGGTGGAAGAAAAAAGAACTTGATCATCAATGCATTACACCCTATATATCTTGGCACATTGACAAAAAATTATCACATCATTCTTAAAGTCACTTAATAGCTCCAATCAAAATGTATTTTGCAGTTTCCCCACCATTTCAGTCAAACATTTACAACTTTAGAAGATTCTGAATATTCTCAATACACTTATCACATAGTAGCCTTACCAAACTAACCCAGAGCACAGATTATTCCTAATGAAATGTAAGCAATGAATGTCCCAGGAAATGCAATGACATTGAGGACTTTTTTAAATCACTTATTGGAACTATAAGATGAAATGCAAACCACCATTCAAGATTGCATACTTAATAATCTATAGGCAAACTGCAACACTGATAAAAAATAAAAATTATCACTAAGATTTTCTGAGATAATATGGTATATGCTAATGAGGTTTGACCATTTGACAATCTCAGTCTATGAAAATTGTCCAAATCTCCAAATTCATAGTGTCACAATATACAAATCATCTAAAATTAATTTGACCAAGATTGCTCTCTTCTCTATCCCATGGTTGTCTGATAAAGCATTGATGTTGATAAGCCCGATCCTTAATCATCCATCATCCAGATAAAAATAAAGTGCAACCTCTGAATGAGGAGGAAAACAAAAATGAGTCACCTTTGTTGGGACAGAACCACAACCAATCGAAACCAAGCAGTCAATTTTTGTGTCAGGCCACAAAAGTTGTGCTTCCCTTATAGCAAAAATGGTAGGATTGTTTGCCACTATAGCACCATCTTGCCAACGGTTTGCATCTGTATCATGGCACAAATTTTAGCTCAAAATACTGTCAGAACTAAGTGCCAGGAAAAGGAAGTAGGAGATCTAAACATGATAAGTATGTTAATAGAATACCAACTGAGAAATCATCAAGGTAATATGGAGCAGCAGATGATGCTCTTATAGCCTGCCAAACATGATGCTTACAACTCCCAATGAAAGCACTGCGCTTGTAGCCAACTTGAGCTCCAGTAGTAGGTGATCCTAACACAGTCACCCCTGAATTTTCTGAAATTGCAAAAGGCACTTCAGGTGTTCCAGCAAGGTACTGTGTAATGAGCCAAAAAAAAAACAGTTAAAGAAAAATTGCCCAACAACCCCCCACAACAATATCACAATTGATAATACCAATGCATCTTCGTGGAAGAATAAATGAGTTACAACTTAAAAAAAAAACTAACAATTGTATTACAATTTTAAAAAAGAAAAAACTAACAATTGTATTGCAAACCAAGACAAAGCCTCAGCATCTAACCTGATAATTGCGAAATATAAATGGTTGGGCTGGCACCACACTGACCAAAGTTGATACTACAAAAACTTTGGGAATGTTTTTCACTGCCGATTCTATTAGCAGGTCTCCATCCTCATCAAAACACATTTCCTTTAACAGCCTCTCAAACTGATCTGCACTGTGCTGCAAGACAAGATATTATGGTATTTGTTTCTGGCTTAGTTGGAAGGGGGCATGTAATAGAAAACATTGGACACCATTACACACATAATATCTGGAGAGGTACATACACAGAATTAAAAACTTTAAACATTAACAGAACATATTGGCATAATTCTACTTCCGCTGATAAAAGATGAAAATTAGTAATGTTCTCAATTATTTTGCAAAATTCTTTTCTTTTGTAATCAATTGTAGGAACACCTGTGGAAAATCTAGCAGCAAGCATCTGTTATAATAAATAAACAGGACATTAATAATTTAGAAAATGGAGGAAACATAAAAAAGAATAATTCATACTTTAGATCCATGTACCACAACTCTGAAACTTTGTGATGAACTTTTATAAAGCTGATCCAGCTTTTCTCTCCAACTTGCAGCTTCATTGTCCTTTGGCGTTGGTTCAGCAAAGACGAGTTTTCCTAAAGATGCATATTTTTAAAAGAGGAATAAATAAAGTGAAAATAAACAAAATACTAGAAAACCCTATCTCTTAAATTATGCCCACCAAGATTTTTATATATTTCTTCACACTGGCACAAGGTCATCAGCTTGATACCAAGAGCTACAGCCAGCATCCCACCAGTTGATGTGCCACATATAAGGTCAAACATCTCATGTATACGCTTTCCAGTTCCCTTTTCAATTGCTTTAAGCATCTGGACAGTTGCCAGACCTTTCATCCCACCTCCATCCATTGCGAGTATGCGCAACCCTTGCTTTGCAACAGGCCTTCCTCTTATGGCACGCCGCAAATTCTCATTTTCTCCTACAACAGCATTAATAGACCAGTCCGTATCAACTAGTAGATGAAACAATCTCAGAATATAAGGTATACAATTCAAACACAAACCAAGAATTGCCAAAGCACGGGCTGCTGCTTTGTTCACACGTGGTTCAGATGTATTTGTCAACCGCAATAGAAGGTCCCGTAAACTTTCAGAGGTGACCAAGATACGGCGATTCTCCAAGCAGAAAGCTAAATTTCCAACTACTAGTAAAGCTAACCTTTGCACCTGGTGGAAGGTGAACCTAATAAATAATGAATCTAGAATTCTAAAGCAGTAAAGAACATTGTTATATTGACGAGGAGATCTCACTTCTGCATTTCTATGGGCACACAACAACTTCAATGATTTCAGCATGTCCTTCGTCAGCATCTTCTGGGCTACACTATCAGAGACAAAAGCCAAGGTGGCAACAACTTGCAACACAGATGTTACTTCTTCTGGTGAGCCTGATTTCAGTACCGACTCAATGGGTTGCATTATGTCACATTTCATCAATTGCATTGCAAAGGAAATATCCCCAGCAAGAGTGGACAGAGCAAAGCATGCTTGTTCAACCTGCAATATATTAAACTCTAAGAAAAGATCCTTGAACAGCACATATAAATAAAACAGTTTGATTCATGGTGGAAAGAATTTCCAACATACAACGTGCTGGTTGTCACTACTAATCATGCTAATGAGTTGCCGCACTGCATTCTCATCTTTACCAACAACAACACGGTTTCCTTCGTCTTGCATTATCTTTGCCAATGCAGATGCCAATAAAGGATGATGGCATGAAGAAAACCGGAATATAAGAGAAAAGAAAGCACTCAGCTTGTGTCGAGATGCACCAAAGTAAGAACTGTTCTCCAACTGCAATGGCCAAATAACGAAATTAACTTGCGAAGCAAATCTAATAACTCTTTTTTACCCTAAGCAAACCTAATAACTTAGAATTGCAATAATTGACATATTATTATCACCTCTATCTGTACATTCACCAATCTTAAATTTTCATCGGCGACAATCCTGATATTAGCAAGAGATAAATGGCGAAGTTTGCGCAGTGGTAGAATTTCAGGAAGAAATTCCAGAGGATTACCAAATAGCCTAAGAATTTGTAACTCAGCCACAGCCCTGCCATTCAACTGGAGATAAACAATAGACCCAAAGCAAATTCTAAAGTTTACAAGCTTTATTAATCAAAAGCGGAACAAAGAATGTCAATATGTAGTTGAATGACCTGAAATCAAGAAGAGGTCGGACAAGCTTGTTGTGTTCCAGTGACAGTTCCACCAATCCAACACACTGCCTCAGTTCAACTGCTCACAATTTAAACCAATATCATACAACTGAATAAATTCCAGAAAATCATAAATAGCTCATCATGAAGTATACTTTGTCTAACATTACAGTACTCTAGTTCTTACCAGGAACTGAAACCAGCATGTTGTAATCAACACTTAAAAGTTTCAAACTTTTTAATTGACCAAGCTCTGGTGGCAAAACCGAAAGCCTATTGTTATCAAGATAAAGCTTTTCAAGAAGTGGCAATCCAATTAAGTCTGCCGGCAATACCTGCTAATAGGACCACTTGTCAAGTTCCGCACAACCAAGATAAAACGAAAAACATACCTCTACTCAATGTATAGCAGCTATAGAGCATAAGAGCAGCTGTACTGCTTATTTTATTTTCTTCAAAAAGTAATGTAAAACACATTCAAGAAGGATATATGTATAATAAAAAGGTATACAGTACATGCCAATTGGACATCACAAATTAAGCAAGGTACTAATAAATAGACAAAAGAAATACGGGAAATACTGACCGATAAACCGCAACCACAAAGGCTAAGGAAGGTGACGTTCCGCCAATGCTCACTATAACCCGAATCAGAAACATTCAAAGCTCCACCAGTAGCCAAATTGGACCTCAACAACCTTGTAATAACCCCAACTCCATCGCTTTGCTGTCCAGAACCAGCCTTGCTCAGCGTCATCCCTCGCAAAGGCTCCCTCCTCTTGATCACCTTCATCTCTACCCCTACATTCGGTTCTTCCTCCTCCCTAACCTTAAAATCAACCGCCACACAGTCATGCGGCAACGGCAACGCTACCATCAGCTGTGACTGCAACCTCAAAGCCACCTGGTCCTCGTCATCGGCGGCCGTCCATTCCAAATCAAACCGAAATCCAATATCTTGATCCACATGCGGAGTGATCGGAGAAGACGGAGACGACGGAGATAACGAAGAAGCTGAAGAAGAAGATGTTGTTGATGTTGATGTACGGTTAAGATCCTCTTCTGATTCTTCAGTACCATAGTTAAGCGTTAAACGGAAGATCTCCGAAGGCCTTTTCCAGCCTAACCCCCAAGACATTGTACAAGGATGATAAGAACTCTCACTATATGATCTGATCGGACGGTGGATGACTGATCATGGGGAAACAAATGACAGTGGTAATTAATTCTTCTAAGAAAACATTTTGAGGATTTAAAAATGAAGGTTAGGGAGAGAATGAATCAGAGGTTAGGGTTTGGAAAAGAGAGGTTCGATCAATGGCGGGAGTTCATAGACTCAGAAACGGGAAATTAGAAATGGAGATCGTTGCCTGTGTTTGTTGATGAGTTTAAATCTTCTTCATTTCTGTAATTCTCTGCTGTTGCCGTGTAAGGGTTGTTGCGACGTCGTTTTACTGCAAGAACCGCGCTTATCGATACGGCGTTGTTTCATAAAAGCGACTGCTAGTTTGCCAAATGTGAAATAGCCCAATTCATTGTAAAAAAAGAGGGCCCAATTCCTACTAGAAAAATTAAAAAGATTATGTTTTGTCTTCATTTAACAATAGAATATACATTATATGTTCTTTTTTTTTTTTTTAATTTCAACTTTTATGTAAATAATATTTTCTGAACATATTATTGTAATTGTTGCTCTGGGTTAATTACAAAATAAATTCAATTTTTCACTTATTATTTAATTTAGTTCTCAAATTAAAGAAACTTACAATTAGTTATATTTTAAATTAGTAACCTTGTCAAAACATTTCATCTTAAACTAACGGAATATTTCAAAATATTTCCTGAATTTTATAAAATATTATGATTATAATTTTTTGGGTTAATTACAAAATAATTAGAAAAAATTAGTTTGAAAAGTGAATTTAGGTGTAAATTTATAATAATCCTAATTTTTTAACATTAATAGTTTAAAAATGTACTGAAGTTTAGGTAATTAGCTTAGAAAACAGGAGAATGTCTCAAATTTAAAGTAATTTGAGGATCAAAATTTTAGGGTGTGTTCCGTGTGGTTTTTGTTTTCGGTTTTTCATTTTTTTTTCTTAAAATAAAACAAAAACACATTTGTATAAATTTTGATTTTTTGTTTTTGTTAAAAAATACATAATATATTTTAAGATTAAAAATACAAAAACCTTAAAAATGCAAAATGTGATTTTTAGGGTTTTTTTTACAATTTGTTATCTTATTTTGATTTTTGTATGTTTTTTTTTTACTTTTCAAACTTAATTTATAAATTTTATATTTCTACCTCTAAAATTACAATTTTATCCTTATATTCTTATTTTGTTTACTATTTTACTCTTCTTATTTTCCATTTCATTCATATTTACATTTTTGCCACTAAAATTTTATATTTTACTAGATTTACCATTTTATCCATTTAAAATTTCATCCTTTCGCCGTTAAAATTCTATATTCATAGCAAAATTACCATTTGATCCTTAAAATCTTTATTTATTCAAAATTACATTTTTATCCCTAACGTTCTATATTATGCTCATTTTTATGATTTTGCCTCAAACTTTATATTTTATTATTTTTTAGTCCCTAAAATTTAATTTTATGTCAAAATGACCAGTTTACCTTTAGTTTGACTTTTTCGCTACATAATTTTATTAGAATGTACGGAAGTAGGGGTGTACACGGTTCTAGATCTTTCTGTACTGAACCGAAATACCGAAAAAAAAAATTTAGAACCGAATTGTACCGCTGAATTTTTTAACTAGAACTTAACCGAATTGTACTGTTGACTTTTTTTATTAGAACAGAACCGAATTGTACTGGAACTGAATCGAAAACCGTATTGAACCGTACCGAACTGTTCTGTACTAAATTGGACCGAAATAACCGATATTTATTAATTATTATATATAATATTAGTAATTTATATATAAATATTATTTATAATTTCTATTATATCATTATTATATAAATTTAACTTCATAATTATTTGTATTTTTTTGAAACTTTTATAATTATTTGTATTAAATATTTTAATGTATGAAATTAATATAATAAATAGTTAATAAATTAAAATAAATATTTTGATTATTAATAAGATAAATTTAATTATCATATCTATATGAATGTGTAATTAAAATAACTTGTATTTAATTTAATTTACGTTTAGTGTTACTCAACTATTACATAATTTTTCATTTTGTACAAATATTTATATACACACACAAATATAATTATTATATCAATGAAATTTTACTAATTGATGCAATTATATGAGTATATAATCATTTTACCAATTAATTTAATTTAATTTACTTTTAATATCACTCAACTAGTATTTATCTATTGTAAGTTAATAATTTAATTATATATAATTAAATTTTACTAATTAATATAACTATATAAGTATATAATCACTTTACTAATTAACTTCATTTATTATTAGTATCACTCAACTAGTACTCATATATATTTTTTGGACAATACATATATGAATAATTGAGCATATAAATTAATAATATAATTATATATAATAATTATTATATATAATGAAATTTACCAATTCAATTCATGTAATTATATAAATATATAATCACCTTGCCAATTAATTTCATTTGTTTTTAGCATCACTCAACTAATATTTATCTATTTTGGCACAATACATATATGAGTAATTTAGTTATAACTTAATAATTTAATTATATATAATTAAATTTTACTAATTCGTATTTAATTTAATTTAACTTTAATGTCACTCAACCACTACTTAATTTTTTTTTTACAAATATTTATATACACAATCAGTTTACCAATTAATTTTATTTATTTTTAATGCTACTTTTACATTCACCCTTATAGTTATTAATTATAATATTAATTAATAATCTTTTAACTATTAAGCCAAATTTAGTGAAATTGAGTGCATAATAACTGAGTCAAGATAATATATCTGAATGAATGCTAACCATATAATCAGCCAATGTTGTATATATAATTACCTTATCAATTAATTTCATTTATATTTAGTATGACTCAATTAGTAATTATCTATTTTGGCACAATATATATTTGAATAATTGATTTATTTTAATAATGTAATTATATATAACTGAATAATTTATTATATAATCATTTTATCAATTAATTTCATTTGCTTCTAGTATCACTCGACTAATACTCATCTATTTCTATCATAATACCTATATGAATATGTAAATTAGAAATAAAATTATATAGAATTATTTATAATAAAATTTTAGTTTCTTTTATTTTTAGCGTTACTCAACTAATACTCATCTGTATTTAGCACAATATTTATGTGAGTAATTGAAAATATATTTTAATAATATAATTATATACAATTATTATATTAATAAAATTTTATTAATTAATATATAATATAATTATATAAGTATATAATTATCTTATTAATTAAAGTTTTAGAGCAAATTAAGAATAAAATTTGAAAAATTTTAGTGGAATATTTTTTATTTTAAGTTTTGGAGGGAATTGAAATATTTGGAGGGAATCTAATGTAGACGAGTTGGGTTTTCAGTATTTGGAGCGAGTTGAACAGACCAATCGTCATTAATTATTGTTTTTGTTAGAACATTTTCTACAGGTATCCGTTTGCGTATTATTATATGTTTTCGGAAAGCTCATTTCAAGCCGGTCGATTTTTACAAAACTTAGTCTCCCGTAACAGCCCATTTCGTGCCTCAAAAATAACGTTTGATCTTCCGTTTTTCAATTTGAAATTTTAGGGGTACTATTTTAATTTTTTTATTTTTTTTCATATAAATTATTTGTTACCTTAATTTGGAGGGGACTTTTCAACTTGAAATAATTTTTTTTCGTTTTGAGGTATTTTTGCTGCGTCAGAATCCGACCGGTTTTATATTTTATTATATATATATATATATATATATAAATAAATTAAAAAAAAATCTAAATTGTGCCTGCCTCTTTCTTTTTTTATCTCGAAATCGTGTCAAGCCCCACAATTTTTCATATCTTTTCCGTTAGTTTTAGCTTATACTTGCATTTCCTTTTCGTCGCTGCTATTGTCATTTCCGCGGCTACATCTAAAAGTAAGGATAAGTCACACACAACTTTTGGTTTTGTGGTATTCGTTAATAGTACGTCATTAGTTAGTTAAAAATTTGATCAATAACTTTGTACATAAGTTTTAATTAGGATGATCATTAGGGATGAATTACTAATTAATTTTATTAAATATTAGGATTTTACGAAATTTATTGAAGTAATTTATCTCGAATTTAAAATTTTATCTAGAGTGACTATTGTTAAAATATATATTTTTTTTCATAAAGAAGAGGGATAAATTGAAATATTTACTTAAAATTGAATGCAAAATTGTATGTATTTGTTGAGATATTTTAATTATATTTGTATTTATTATTGTGTATATTTATATTGTAAATTTTTAAAAATATTGAATTATCCGAAATACCGTATTGTATTGTCTTATTTTGTTTTGTACCGAAAGAACCGAATAACCGAACTGAACTGTACTGTACTGAAAATTATAAGAACCGTAGAGAACTGTACCGAAATTAAAAAGAACCGAACTGTACTGAAATTTATAAGAATCGACATTTCAATACAATACAGAGATTTATAAAGAACTGAATTGGACCGAATACACCCCTATACGGAAGTATAAACTATTTATTTATAGAATATGCAAATAATATTATTGTACTTGTAAATGATCAACAACACAGTGAAGCTAACAATTCAGAGTCACATGAAACTGTTGATATAAATGTAAGTCAATTTCGTCAAATGAATAATATTCGAGATGAAATAGCACAGACATTTTGGTTGAAATAACAGTTTCAAATGTTGGCCATGATCAGTACCTAATCATAGACTTAGATCCTTAGCAGTTGCGTTAAAAATCTCTGTTAAGTCTTGCTTCACTGCAGCATCTGCAAATATGTATTCTATCCCTTTTCTTGCCAGCAGAAACATTTCCTTGTTTCCAAGACCTTTCGAAGAATAAAATTATGATAAATGATAGTAAGTTATTTGAACCAAAACCTATTGCAGCAACAATCAACATTACACCTACCGAAGGCAGATGAAGCAATACTATACTCCTTAGAAAGACTGGTGGAGAAAACCCCAGAATCGTCTGTGCACAGAACTACTGGATGTTTTGCATTGAATAAACCAACTGCAAACCAAAGAAATGCACGAAATTATCGATGTGAATGAGATGCCAATGACCTATTCACTAGAAAAGAAACAAATAGGTCAAATACAAATGATCAAATGAAAACAAATGACTGACCAAAATGATGATCATTTAGTGAAGAAATTGTGCTAGTCCTGATGTTTGATGTCAAACAAATCTCAACCTGTGGAAATTTGCAAGACCGCAAAATGAAAATGAGCTCAGCTAATAAAACAAATGCAGTACAGAATTTAGTTAAAAGAAAAGGCAGAATATAGCTTCATTGGATATAAAACATGAGATAAAGTAATTGAATAATATTCTAAGCAGCTTTATAATAAATTCTGATATTCACAATGTCCAATTACTAAAATCTTGATAAGGGATTTAATAGCACTCGTCGTACGAAAGACAACATAAAGCTTCTCAATCAAAATCCAGTTCTCACAAGACATTCATTTATCAAAGTTATGAGAAGCTTTTGTTTACTGGTATGCACAAATGAAGCTTATTCTTAAGTAAGATAATAGATGAGAAGCTTTTGTTTACTGGTATGCACAAATGAAGCTTATTCTTAAGTAAGATAATAGATATTCAACCGGGATTTTCGATGATTTTAACTTTCCAAATGCTTCCTCATTTAAGCAGCATGCATGGCCAACTCTATGGGGGAGAAAGTCAAGCATTTGTTGGATCTCCTTGTGATTAGATACCTACAAAGCACTAGGTTATGAAAACAAACCAATAAGTGTAATTTCATTGTATGAAAAATTGCAATCAGAGAAACAAGTACTTGACAAGACAAGGCACCTCTCCGCAGTGAAGTGTTATGTAGAGGCCTTGCTCCTGAGCCAACTTTAAAGCTGGCAAGAACGTAGTCCTGTTCAGATAAATGTGGATTTTAATGACTCTGAAGAATATGACAATCAATATTGTCTATGATAAAGAATTATTGGCAATCAATAAGTACCATTCACCAACAATAGGATTTCCAGACAGGTCAATGCCAACTACACCTAAATCTCTCATTTCTAGGGCGAGCTTAACCTATAGAAGGTGGGGAAAGAGCAATTAGAAGCCTTAGCCAGTATACAACTTATCTGCTGAAAAACACCCATACAGTTCGCCTAACATACAGTTTCCATTGCAGCTTCAGTGCTCTCCCGACGATCAATGCTGAGAAGAAGTCTAACATATATCTTTTTCCTTGTAGTTCCATTGCATTTATCATTCGTAACAATTGAATTCATGGAAGTTCTAGCATCACAATGATGGCCAGCAAAATCCACATCAACTGCAGTAACAGCCCTTAAACCTTCCACCACCGCCTCCATGTAAGAGCGTTTGCTCATCCCTTTAGAATCATTTTTCTGAATTGTAACAAATGCATAAATTCATCTATCAATACAAACTAAGAACAGTCTTGGCATGACTAGAAACAACAAGAATCTACTCACTCGATAGCTCATATAAGTACCTTAGGAGTTGTTCTTAACTCCAGATATACAACATTCTCAGCAGCAAAATCTTCAATGACCTGTATCATAAAAGATTCAGTAAATCAGTGCACAAAATCAATTTCTTGTAGAAAGAAAAATGTTCACTAAACAGCAAGCTGAGATACTTCTCTCGTAATCCTTGTAACAGTATTGTGATCAGTGGTAAGTATGTGAATCAGGTCAAACAACTTGAACACTTCATGTAGAGAACGGTCATCTGAATGGAAGTGAATGGACAATTACCAATCTTACACATTATAAAGACAGAGAAATGGGAGTAAAAAAAAAAAGAACAGTTTAGGAAAAGACAACAAAGAAGATGAAAGTGAACAATAATTTACTCGATTAACAATCATATCTTAACAAATCTATTCATGAGCACACTTCTCACGATTAACAAAATTGATAAAAATGAAGATTGAACTTAAACAACTCTTCTTTCTCATATTTTCTCAGCGACCAAACAAATCAGGAAAAGACGAACAAGAGTACAAGACTATACCTTTCATAATAACACTCTCCACATCTGAGAAGACAATTACTTCCCTTTCACCCAAAACTCTAGCAAGCTCCCTGAAAATAATGATTCAAACTTGAATAACTAAAGATAAAAAATAAATAAATAAATACATTAAAAGATGAAATCTTGAAATCAAAAGATTCTCTACCCAGTAAAAATAAATAAAAAAAGACACAAACTTTGCATCACTAAAAGTAAGGTAAACGATTCCCATTTATAATCACATTCATAAATAAACATACAAAAGAAGAAAAGAGCATACAGGAGTGTGGAGTCTCTGATTGAGCCATTGAGGTGGGCGTGAAGTTCAACCTTAGGCATAGAAACCCACCACTCCATTTCTGCATCTGGATTTGTCTGTGGACAAAGCTTAACTGCGCTCATTGCTGGTTATTTTCTTCCCTTCTCTCTGGTCTCGACTAAAGATCAAACTAACTTTCCAAGTCTTCGTTTTTCTTTGTTCTTTTCTTTTCAATTCCGAGTTTTTTCCAGCTAAGTGGGGACTTTTATAGTCGTTGTCCCAAGCTATAGAACTTGGCCCAGCCTACAGTTAGGCCCAAGAAGACGACTGGCAGTGATATTGAGTTTTAAATCTCTTCCAGGGGTGTTCAATCAATTGGTTGATGGTTCCGTCTAAAAAGGGTTAAAATTAAATAGACCACCAGACATTTTATAAAGAATAACCAAACCAATCACAACTTAAAAAAAAAAAAATTGAATCAAAGTGTTATAGAATATTAACATTTGAATAATTAACAATAATTTATAGAATATCAAGTTTAAAACTGAAACTTTTTGAGAGACTTTTACACAATTTTCATTATCCATCAATGGTAGGTTGGGACCTCTCTGCCTATCTTTTTATAATTGATGCCTTTAATTACCACCCACATAGTCCTAGCACTTGGCCCCAATTACACCCACCTCCCACCTCCTCTAACCTAAATGTTACCTCTTATCTATCATCATTTCTGCAATTCCTATATCATAATTAACATGTGTTCATTTTGAAATCCTTAGCTTAGTCTCTCTGGCATCATTACCTTTGCAGTTCATGAAAGTCAATTAGTGTATAAAAAATGGAGAGCTAGTTTGGTCCTTCTAGATACTGCAAGGATTTAAAGGCTAATTATATTATTAAAGTATTAGTGTGGAGGCTGAAATATAGGAGATGTACTCTATTTTCAGTTGATTTGAGCCTTTAAATTTCACGTGTACTAAAACATTTGAATATTTATAAAATGTCTTGCGGTCTATTTAATTTTAACTCTTTTTAGACGGAACCATCAACCAATTGATTGAACACCCCTGGAAGAGATTTAAAACTCAATATCACTGCCAGTCGTCTTCTTGGGCCCAACTGTAGGCTGGGCCAAGTTCTATAGCTTGGGACAACGACTAGGTACAAGTCCCCACTTAGCTGGAAAAAACTCGGAATTGAAAAGAAAAGAACAAAGAAAAACGAAGACTTGGAAAGTTAGTTTGATCTTTAGCTGAGACCACAGAGAAGGGAAGAAAATTACCAGCAATGAGCGCAGTTAAGCTTTGTCCACAGACAAATCCAGATGCAGAAATGGAGTGGTGAGTTTCTATGCCTAAGGTTGAACTTCACGCCCACCTCAATGGCTCAATCAGAGACTCCACACTCCTGTATGCTCTTTTCTTCTTTTGTATGTTTATTTATGAATGTGATTATAAATGGGAATCGTTTACCTTACTTTTAGTGATGCAAAGTTTGTGTCTTTTTTTTATTTATTTTTACTGGGTAGAGAATCTTTTGATTTCAAGATTTCATCTTTTAATGTATTTATTTATTTATTTTTTATCTTGAGTTATTCAAGTTTGAATAATTATTTTCAGGGAGCTTGCTAGAGTTTTGGGTGAAAGGGAAGTAATTGTCTTCTCAGATGTGGAGAGTGTTATTATGAAAGGTATAGTCTTGTACTCTTGTTCGTCTTTCCCTGATTTGTTTGGCTGAGAAAATATGAGAAAGAAGAGTTGTTTAAGTTCAATCTTCATTTTTATCAATTTTGTTAATGATGAGAAGTGTATTGAATAAAAACTCAGAAACAACAGTCGATGTCGATTTCAGATTTCAATATAAAATTATGTATTGAATACATCGACATATATTTATTTCAATTGCTAAATGGTCAAAAGACTCTTTTCAACAGTTTCAGAAGTGTGAATCCATCCAGAAAGTTGATTGTCTTTACCCTTTTGTACATTTTTATCTCATTGATGCATTGAACATTTAACCTCTTTTACTTTCCTCGCTTTTCCCTTTCGTACTCATAAATGATGTTCTCTTTAATCTCAGCTTAATATGTTTATCCTTCTGCTTGATCAATGATTCTGTGTCTCTTTTATCTTCATCAAAGTGACTTTCATTTAAGACGATTGGAATAAGTAGCAGCTAATTATAGGTCTCTTAATTATTATTAATTAAGTTAATTTAATGATGATTGTCCGTTTATGTTGTGGGGGTTGTTGCTTGTTAAAAGCAGCAATGGTGCATGTATATAAAGTAATGATACTTGCAGCTGTTTCCAACTACTGGTTTCGTGATTAATGTGATTGCTGTTATTGATAAAATAGAATACTCATTCCGTCCCACTTTAAAAGGCTATTATCCTTTTTTCACGGTAATTAAGAAAATAATTGAAATGCATCAATTTCATAAAAAAATAATATAAAATAACAAGATTGTCCTTATTTATTACATTGGGAAAAGAAAAAGTAAGTGATATATATTTAATAAATTATATAATAAATAGGGATAAATAAGTAAATTTTTTTCTTAAATTACGAAAAAAATATTTGGAGTGGGACAAATAAAAAAGGGAAAACAGCCTTTTAAAGTGGGACGGAGGGAGTAATTTTTTATTTTCCATACAATACTTTCTTTTCTTGTTATATAGCGGAACTTCAATGCTCAAAATTTCAAATATAAAAAAGTTTTTATGTGTTTAAGAAAAAATAAATTTAAATGAATTTATTTTTTTCAAGTTGAGTGAATACTAAATAAATAGATCTCAGTACTCACCAACTTTATGGGTATACGCGCTGATTCTGATTGACCTTCGCAAGTTCCCAACTAGGAAACAATTTATTGTGGCCAATAAAGAAGAGGGACACTTGCCCTAATATTTTAGGACCTTTCCTTTGCCGATGTTACCGCAAATTTGCGTTGCCAGTAAACACCAAAAAAATTTGTACTTTTATATTTTGACTACTACTCAAACTTTATTGGGTGTGTAAGATTAATCCATATATATGATTTAAAAAATAATATAAACTAATATATTTATTATACAATTCCTTTCAATCGAATTCGATTCATTTACCTTAGTCTATTTATTCAAGTCAGTATTTTTATAAAATTTGCGTAATATTTGAATTATCCGATATTAAATAATCGATAAGAACCATTAACATTGAATATGAACTCGAAACAAGTTATTATTAATGTTTATAACAGAAAGATATTACAAGTGAGTTTTTAATAATATTATGATAGTAATTCTTAAATAAAAATTTGAACTGAATTTGAGTTTAAGTTGGAATTGTACGATTGAGTTATGAATAGACATTATTTGAGTGAATTTCACATCAAACTAGAAACTTCATTTCGTAACAATATTAAGCCATAATAATCTAATACCAAATCTGCACAAACTTTACAGAGATATGTGGCGAGGAAATAATCGTATTCATACAATCATAGGCGATTCATATACACTATCACATAATCGTCTGGTATGCATATTTAAATATGGCCAATTATCCGACAGTGTGCAGGGGAAATATATGGAGATAAAGGCTCAATATTGTGAATTTTTCCATATGAAAAATTAATCAAATATTGTTTTGGGAGTATTGAGGAAGAAGTAGGAAATGCAGAGCAGGTAAGGTCCGTGAAGTTTTAATTATTAAGATTCCTATTTATTATATATGTAGTTGGCAGTTGTATACTCATTACTCAACATTACCAAAGAAGACCACATAAATGGGTGTGGCATTTGGGGAATTATTAATGATAAAGCTATTTCTGACTTTATCGGGAGTATATCGGGCTCTGTACGATATTGTCTGCTTTGAGTTTAAGCTCTCACGACTTTAAAACGCGTCGTACAGGGAGAAAATGGTCCATGACCTTATAAGGTCCACTTTCAACTTTTCGCCAGCCGATATGGGATAGGATGATAGCATTGTTATCATTATTCCCCCCCCCCCTCGAAAGAAATCTTCGGGCGTTGGCCGCTCGGGCACTGACCGCTTGGGCGGTTCTCAACGAGAGCACCAAATGATAAAGTTAGAAATGTTTTTATCTGAAGATGAGAGGTCGGATCGATCGGATGAGAAAAACCCTGCAAGAAATAGTGTCCGGTCGGATCAGGCGTGAGCACTCCGAACCTTAAGTTAGTAGTTTAGAGAGAGAAAATGTTTTTAGAGATATAATACTAGAGATTCAATACCTGAAACCATCGTTGGCTGGGCTATTTATATGAGATGGTTTAGGGGCACTTGATTGGCTAGGGAGTGATTACTGACAATCAGAGTAGTTATTCGGCGAATTGACAGGGAGCAGGTGGAATGCATAAGCGCTGCTTTGTGTCAGACGGCTGATGGGACTGGCGGTCACATCATCCGATCGGGCGCGCGTGCGCTGCCTAGGAGCTCGTGCCTACTACTATTTTTGGTTGGGCCTTGAGTTTTGCCAATCTATTGGGCCGACTAGATGAATCTTGGTGCAAATAATATTTGCTGGTTATCAATTAATGATAATATTTTTAGTTTTGTGATCACCTTTAAATAATGTTTTGTATTACTACGAAGAGAGTTGTTAAACCTACAAATTCTTTTGTACAATTAATATGAAATAAAGTTATTTTTTCCACTTTCATTAATCCTTGTTCTTTTGATTCTCTCTTATTATAAAGAGTTATTCAATTTGCTCTGAGAAGAAATAATGCAAATTTATGAAATAAATTATAATATTTCGGGGCAAAAAAAAAAGCAGCTAAGTATACTATGTATCGAATGCATAAATGGGAGGAAAGAATTAGAGAAAAAATAATAAAGAATAATTGATTTTTTGTGTCAAGGATGTTTTTTCGTACAAATTTTGTACATTTAGCTTTATAAAATAATAATAAGATATTTGCATTCTATTAATTCAATTAGAAAATTTTCAACTTTTTACAGAAATTAAAATTTCTTTAATTCGGATTAATTTTATAAAATTTTAATTATATTTTTTTCATTTCAAGTCAATTGTAACTTTTTTTAAAAAAATTGATCCAATCTAAAATACCAATTTATAAAATTAAAATAGTATTTATTATGTATATTTAAAGTTTGCCCTCTTATTAATATTAAAATATTAATATCTTCATTAACCTTTCTCTTTATAATATTTTTTTATCCTTTTTTTTTTGCATAGTACATGCATAAATGGCAAAATAAAAAAATATGTAATTAATATTTTTTAAAATTTAAAAATTATGGAGTAGTAGTATTAAATAATTATATAAACGTTATCCACTCAGTTTGGACGTGACAGACCGCCTGTACCCTAACTAGGTTTTTCTTTTCTTTTCTTTTTCCATGAAAATAGAAACCCTAGCTGAATTGGCTGAAATAATTTCCATCAGTTAATTTACTTGCCTTTTACAGCAACAGACATTTATTTTTCTACAGTAGACAAAGCAGCATGGTAGATCCCATCATCACTTTTATTAATAACACCCAATTAAAAAAAATTGCAAAATCATCTTGATGTGGATGAAAATAGCACTTTTTTCTATGTATCATAACTTTATTTTTATCAATCGGATTAATGGGAGTATTATTTTTATTAGTTTGTTCGGAAAACATTTTATTACTGATGAAATCAATAAATAAAATCGCAGGAAAGTAAAATCTTTCAAAGTTAAATCACTAAAAAAATTATGCAAATTGCTTAATTCACATGGCAGCAGAAACATTTCAGATTCAGCCATTCAGCAATAAATTTCATGAGCATATAAAATTATTCATCGACTCAATACATGCTTCATGCCCAAAATTATAGGACTCTCCTCCAATGTTAAAAGATTAATACAATTTTTATATAAATAATTTGATTTTAATTGTGAAAATTACTTTCAAAGATGATAATAATTTATTAATCTCGATTAATAGAGATTTAGATTACTATTACTATTTTATTTCCATATGATTTTTAAGACAGTTTAATTATGACTGCTACCAACTACAATCACATGGAAAAAGAGAAATCCAGTAGATTTATAGCAAGAGAAACTACTGTACACGTCAGTATATGATACTCCATCCGTTTCTTAATATGTATCATTTTTGTTATTTTCATTATAATTAAGTAATATTAATTAAACTTAAATTTAAGAAAAAAATTGAGTAATTCAATATAAATTAAGTGATTCAATATACAAATTTAAATGTAACTGGTCAAATTAAATTAAAAAAAAAATTAAATTGCATTTAAAATATAAAAGTAACATATAAATAAAATTTGAATTTTACTAAAAAGTGACATATAAAAATGAACGGAGTGAGTACAAATAATCTAGGTGTGTTCAGCTCTTATAGCCATAATGATGACATTTATTATATACTGTCTTATTGTATTAATTAAGTCGAATTATAAAAGAGTCTTCAATGCTGATAATGTTGGAATAAGTCATGTAAACCATAGTTATTGAAACCGGACCGGCCGGTTCAACCACGAACCGGAAGGCAAACTGGTCGGCTCAATACTAGAAAACCGGATTGAACCGGAACAAACCGGCTAGAACCGGAAAAAACAGGAGAACCGTCTAGAACCGGGCAAAAACCGGCCAAAAATTTATTATATGTTTTTATTTTTTTTTTTTGAAAAAATGCTTTTAATTTAAAATAATTAATAAAAATTAGTACTATTTTCATAAAAATAAATAATCTAATAAGTTTTATTTAGCAAATAATTGATTCTTTTACTATTTAATTACCTTTAGATTTAATAAAAATAATATAATGGTTTAATAATTTAATAAAATATAATAGAATAAAAATTGAATAAATTATTAAATTTGGTTAACTTAAAAATAATTGTTTACCCTTTTCTTTAATTTCACCTAAAGTTATTAAATTATTTAATTTTTAAATTAATCAAGTAATAATTTTTTTAAAAAAAATAAAAGATGAAAAAAATATTATTATTAGTATATTTGTGATATATACTAAATATTTTGATGGATTTTTTTTATTTGAGTAGTAGTATTTATAAACACTATACTAATTAATAATATTTTAAAAAATAGAAAAAAACCCGGTTGAACCGGTCGAACCACGAACCCTCAGCCTTGCCGGTTCTATATCCGGTCCGGTTTTAATAACATCGCTGTAAACTCTATTCAAATTTAAGAAGTTCAAACTATATAACGGTGTTATCACTTAATATAATTAATTTTCTATAATGGACTTAATGCATAAAACTGAAGTAGGTAGCTTCAGAAAATAAAACTGAAGTAGGCCTCTCCATAATTAGAGATTACCTAGCTAGGCAGAGATGCAAAAGGAAACTGCATATAATATGACATTGTAATTTAATTCTAACAATGTCAAGTGCTTAGTGCTTGTATCAAATTGAGGAATTTCTAGACCATTAATTTCTATGCTTAATTAAGTAAATGCAATACCATTTCCAATTTCCCTGGGCAATATCACTGCCTTCAAAGGATTCTTCATCACAACAGTAAAAGCAAAAGTCTCACTCGGGTCGGGCGGATAACTTGGATCCGGCAACCACTTAAAGGCATGCACCATTCTAGCAAGCAACAAATGCACATGCAACGTACCCAAACTCCACGCAGGGCAAATTCTCCGGCCAGCACCAAACGGGAGCATCTTCACCCCCCGGGTCCCCGTCCAATCCACATCAACCCCATCACCCTCCAAGAATCTCTCAGGTCGAAACTCACCCGGATCCTTCCACATGTCCGGATCCTCAGTCACCCAAGCAGTGTAAAGCTCTACACTAACCCCCACAGGAATTCTATACCCCCCAAGCTCCGTCTCCTTGGTCGCAGCGTGAGATAACAAGAAATGGCTGGGCGGGTGTCGCCGGAATGTCTCTTTAACGACGGCTCCAAGATAAGGCATTTTGTCAACATCATCTTCTTTAACAACTCCATCTTTACCTACAATGTCAACAATTTCACTGTATAATTTTTCTTGAATCATTTGATTCATCACCAATTCAAGAAGAGCCCACTCAATGGCAGTGGCGGAAGTATCAGTTCCGGCACTGATCACTTCCGAGCAAAGAGTAACAAATTCTTGCTCCCCTAATCCTTTATTTGCTGGTTTTAACTCGAATAATGAGTCTATATAAGCAGCACCAACCGGACTCACCATTTCTGAGTTAAAGTTCTCACCTTTTTCAACAAAAGCTCTTCTATTTCTTATCAATGGTACCAAACAATCCATCTGTTTTTTCCTTAAATTAATGGCTTCCTTCATTTTCCCGCGAAACAGAGGAGCAAGAACAGGCAAAAAGTCAGGAAATTTTGGAGCTGTAATTAGCATAACTTCTTTTAAAACAGCTTCTATATACTTAATCCTTTCTTCAGAAATTCTTGCTCCAAAGCAAATACAGATTAACATACTACAAATAGTGAGTCTGCAGTTCTTCATTACTTCAACGGATCCATTCTCAAAAGCTTCAATTTTGATTCTCTTCATGTGATTTTCAAACGCCCAATTCCTAATCCAACCGAATTGCTTCACTCTCGTCGGAGTTGTCACCTCCGTAACAAAGTTCCGACGAAGTGCTCGCCAGAGAGGACCGTACTCGGAGGAGTTGATGGCGCATTTTCCGACGCTGAAGATTAATCTAATGGGAGAGTCAGGTGGGCGGCTGGCGAAGGTGGGGCCCCTTTGGACAAGAGCTTCATGGATAAGCTCAGAGCTTGTAACGATAACAAGAGTTCTCTGACCCATTTTCATGGTGAAGATTGGACCATATTTTGCACGTAAATCACGTGCTATAAAGATGAAAGGGCGGCGTTGGAGGATTACTTGTACTAGGTTCCCGACCAGCGGCCAACCTGGGGGCCCCGGGGGGAGCCTCTTTGCCTTGCCACCGTTGACGGCGATGCAGTATTGCCACCATAATCGAATGAAAAGGAGCAGTGAAGAAAGAATAAGTAAGTCTATCAAATCCATTGATAAAGAAAGAGATTGAGATTTTATGCAATGAGAATAAAGATGAGTTTAGCTGGTTAAGTAGCACGTAGAAATTGAGCTCCATGGCCAAGCAATTTTTTTTTTTAATTTTATTTTTATTTAAAATATCTTATAATTATTTTTGATTTATGATTTCCGGGGCTATTTTATAAATCATGGGATCAATTAATTTAGAATATTGATATCAATAATATATTAATATATTTATTAATTTTTTTAATTATTTTCTTTATTTTTATTAAATATAAAAGAAAATATTATATAATCATTTTTCAATAATTTTATTAAATTTTAAAAAATTAATAATTATTTTAATATGCAGAAAAAAAAAACTACAAAGATAGTACTCACTCCGTCCCACTTTAAAAGGCTGTTTTCCCTTTTTTATTTGTCCCACTCCAAATGTTCTTTTCACAATTTAAGAAAGAAATTTACTTATTTATCCCTATTTATTATATAATTTATTAAATATATATCACTTACTTTTTCTTTTTCCAATGTAATAAATAAGGACAATTTTGTCATTTTATATTATTTTTTTATGAAATTGATGCATTTCAATTATTTTCTTAATTACCGTGAAAAAAGGATAATAGCCTTTTAAAGTGTGACGGAGGGAGTATCATTTAAGGACATTCGAATTCCTTATCGATAGAATCATTAGCTGTTGCTATCTTATAATTTCTTTTAAGAATATTAATTATCTTTGATGTCATCTTTTGGGATTTGACTTTCGATTGCACCAAAGGTTAGTTTATAGACTATAAATACAAGTTAAACTTTCATTCATAAAATAAAAAATACATATTTAAAATAAAATTATAAAATTTTAAACACAAAATGTACGAAACTAAAAAAAAGTTACTGAAATATATTTTTAAATTTTTTCTACAAAAATAATGAATAAAAATTATAAAAAAATTGTCCAATCACTTTTTACATGAGAATATATGACGCATTCCATTTAAGAAGGAAAAAAATTCTATAGATAAAAACAACAACTTCCTTATTAAAAGGACAAACTTATATAATAAAAACTTAAATTGCAATAAATATTAAATTGTATTAAAATTAAAAATTTCATATTTGAGTTTATTGAAAAAAAATATAAAAAAATCAAAACACAAATTAAAAACAATAAATAAAAAAAAATTTAGATTTATATCAATTCTGAAATTATTACAGAGAAACTTGAAAAAATTAAAAATAAAAAAAACAAAAAAGTACAAAAATTAAATTTGAGAAAAGAGAGATGAAAGAGGAAAAGGGCTATTACCGGTAAATAGATTGATGGTTGTCTCAAATTTAAATAAAAAATGATTTACTTTAAATTTAGAAAAAAAAAAAAAGAAGGTTACGATTTAGAGATAGAATATAGGATTTTTACATTTCACTCATTTTTTTTTTTAATTTGATTCTCAAATTAATATTTTAAATTAGATTTTTGTTCAAAACTAATGGAATATTTTAAAATATTCTTTGAATCACATGAAATATTCTATTAATTAATTTTGAACGAATTTTGTAATAAATTCATTGATCTTAAAGATAACTAAAGGTTGGAAATTGAAAAATAAAAAGGGTGTGAATGTGGCATTGTTGAGTAAATGAGTTTCGTCTACCCACTGGATAGAATTAATACTATCAGAAAAGATTCAGATATATTTACTATATAGTGTACAGCTGCAGATGAAAATAATTAGGAGGAATATAATTGTATATTGGAATCTGACTGACCACAGTATAAAAAACTGGTTTAAGCTATTAAATTTGGTTATTTATTGCTTAATCAATTGACTATTTACTTTTAGAAAAAGTAAAAAGCAGTAAGAGGTTTGAAATTTGATATAATGGAGCATTTTGATATAGACTACGTACACTGGCCTATTCCACCACCATGTCAAGATTTTATTTAGGCCTAATGCACATAATCACGCTCTAACATCTAACTAGTACAATTTTGTCAAATTAGTTCCTCTATTTATATTTATCCCGATTTAATCCTCGTTAAAATTACATATAATAGACACTTTTAATGGGTTAATTACGTCTGTGATCATTGAATTTTAAGGCTTATAATCAAATGGTCATAATAAAATAATTTGTAATACAAAAATTATCAAACTTTTATTCTATTTCAATTAAAGTAAAAATAACAAAAAAATTAATTTTTTATCACCGAAAAGCCATGCAAATATGCCACGTCTTCGATAATTTTCTACAACGCACCCAGTCAGTCTGTACAAAAAGATTAAAAAAAAGTTTTACTGACATGTACTTACTGACGTATTAATTCCTTCATATAAGCAGGCCATATTGGCATATTTGTGTGACCTTTCGGTGACGAAAAATTAATTTTTCGATTACTTTTACCTTAATTAAAAAAAATAAAAGTTTGATGATTTTTGTGTTATAAATTATTTTATTATGACAATTTAGTTATAAGTTTCAAAATTCGATTATCACATACGTAATTAACCCTACTTTTAATCGAGAAAAAAAGAGTTTCAAATAATATGTTTTCTCAATTACCGTTGATATAGATAAGACATCACATATAACTAATAAAATCATGACAAATGGTAGTATTGTAATGCTAATAAAACCACATTATGGTTTTCAATGCGCTTACCATTGAGATTTAATTTAATCTGTTTCTACCACATTTATGTTTTTTAGACAAGTTTTCTTAATTAAACCAGTTTAGTAACATAAACCCAATATGGTGTTAGGTAGGTATTATATGGAGTTTTCACAAGTAAAAAATGCTAAATTGGCACAATTATAACTACAAAGTCCGACTTAACAAACCGAAACCGAATAAACTTTTTAAAATAACGTGATTTTATATTATATATAAAAACTTCGGTTTAGTTGGCTTCTTAAACTTTATTTTTCATTTTCGTTTGATTTGATTTATGTTCTAAACCGAACTATTCATTTGCATGATTCTATACGTACCAATTTACTATTGATTTTATCCATAAAACATTGATAAATCGAATAAGAAAATTTTCCTATATAAATAACTAGGGGTGTACACAGTTCGGTCCAGTTCGGTTCTTTACAAATCTCCGTATTGTATTGAAATTTCGGTTCTTATAAATTTCGGTACAGTTCGGTTCTTATTAATTTCGGTACAGTTCAGTACGGTTCTTATAATTTTCAGTACAGTTCAATTCGGTTATTCGGTTCTTTCGGTACAAAACAAAACAAGACAAGACAATACAATACGGTATTTCGGATAATTCAATATTTTTAAAAATTTACAATGTAAATATACACAATAATAAATACAAATATAATTAAAATATCTCAACAAGTACATACAATTTTACATTCGATTTTAAGAAAATATTTTAATTTATCACTCTCCTTTATAAAAAAGAAAAATATATTTTAACAATAGTTACTCTAGATGAAATTTTAAATTAGAGATAAATTACTTAACTAAATTTCTTAAAATCCTAATATTTAATAAAATTAATTAGTAATTCATCCCTAATGATCATCTTAATTAAAACTTATATACAAGCTTATTGACCAAATTTTTAACTAACTAATGACGTACTATTAATGAATACCACAAAAATTAAAAGTTGTGTGTGACTTATCCTTACTTTTAAATGTAGCCGCGAAAATAACAGTGGCTGCAACGAGAGAAGAAAATGCAAGTATAAGTTAAAACCAACGGAAAAAATAAAAACAAATTGTGGGATTTGACACGATTTCAAGACAGAAAAGAAAGAGGTATGCACAATTTAATTTATATATATATATATAATATAATATAAAACCGGTAGGATTCTGACGCAGCAAAAATACCTCAAAACGAAAGAATTTTATTTCAAGTTGAAAAGTTCCCTCCAAACTAAGGTAACAAACAATATATATGAAAAAAATAAAAAAAATTACAATAATACCCCTAAAACATCAATTTGAAAAACGAAAGCTCAAACGTTATTTTTTAGGCACGAAATAGACTGTTATGAGAGATTAAGCTTTGAAAAAGTCGACCGGCTTGAAATGAGTTTTCCGGAAACATATAATAATAAGTAAACGAACACCAGTAGCAAAAGTTATAACAAAAACAATAATTAATGACGATTGGCCCGTTCAACTCGCTCCAAATACTGAAAACCCAACTCGTCTGCATTAGATTCCCTCCAAATATTTCAATTCCCTCCAAATATTTTAATTCCCTCCAAAACTTAAAATAAAAAATATTTATACTAAAATTTTTCAAATTTTATTCTTAATTTGCTCTAAAAAAGATTTAATTAATAAGATAATTATATACTTATATAATTTTATTATATATTATATATTAATTAATAAAATTTTTTTAATATAATAATTGTATATAATTATATTATTAAAATATATTTTCAATTACTCACATAAATATTGTGCTAAATACAGATGAGAATTAGTTGAGTAACGCTAAAAATAAAATAAATTAAAATTTTATTATAAATAATTATATATAATTTTATTTTTAGTTTACATATTCATATAAGTATTATGATAGAAATAGATGAGTATTAATCAAGTGACACTAGAAGCAAATAAAATTAATTGATAAAATAATTATATAATAAATTATTCAATTATATATAATTACATTATTAAAATAAATCAATTATTCAAATATATATTGTGTCAAAATAGATAATTACTAATTAAGCGATACTAAATATAAATGAAATTAATTGATAAGTTAATTATATATACAGTATCGGCTGATTATATGGTTAGCATCCATCCATATATATTATATTGGCTCAGTTATTATACTCAATTTCACTAAATTTGGCTTAATAGTTAATCTGTAGCAAAAACTATAACAAAAACAATAATTAATGATAATTGGCTCGTTCAACTCGCTCCAAATACTGAAAATTCAACTCGTCCGCATTAGATTTCCTCCAAATATTTCAATTCCCTCTAAATATTTTAATTCCCTCCAAAACTTAAAATAAGAAATATTTATACTAAAATTTTTCAAATTTTATTCTTAATTTGCTCTAAAAAAGATTTAATTAATAAGATAATTATATACTTATATAATTATATTATATATTAATTAATAAAATTTTATTAATATAATAATTGTATATAATTATATTATTAAAATATATTTTCAATTATTCACATAAATATTGTGCTAAATACAGATGAATATTAGTTGAGTAACGCTAAAAATAAAAGAAATTATAATTTTATTTTTAATTTACATATTCATATAGGTATTGTGATAGAAATAGATGAGTATTAGTCGAGTGACACTAAAATCAAATGAAATTAATTGATAGAATGATTATATAATAAATTATTCAATTATATATAATTACATTATTAAAATAAATCAATTATTCAAATATATATTGTGTCAAAATAGATAATTACTAATTGAGTGATATTAAATATAAATAAAATTGATTGATAAGGTAATTATATATACAGTATCGGCTGATCATATGGTTAGGATCCATCCATATATATTGTCTTGACTCAATTATTATACTCAATTTCACTAAATTTGGCTTAATAGTTAAAAAATTATTAATTAATATTATAGTTAATAACTATAAGGGTGAATGTAAAAGTAGTATTAAAAGTAAATAAAATTAATTGGTAAAATGATTGTGTATATAAATATTACAAAAAAAAATTAAGTAGTAGTTGAGTGACATTAAAGTTAAATTAAATTAAATACGAATTAGTAAAATTCATTTATATATAATTAAATTATTAAGTTACAACTCAATTACTCATATATGTATTGTGCCAAAAATAGATAAGTATTAGTTGAGTGATACTAAAAACAAATGAAATTAATTGGTAAAGTGATTATATATTTATATAATTACATGAATTAAATTGGTAAATTTTATTATATATAATAATTATTATATATAATTATATTATTAATTTATATGCTCAATTATTCATATAGGTATTGTATAAAAAATATATAAGAGTACTAGTTGAGTGATACTAAAAATAAATGAAGTTAATTAGTAAGGTAATTATATACTTATATAGTTATATTAACTAGTAAAATTTAATTATATATAATTAAATTATTAACTTATAATAGATAAATGCTAGTTGAGTGATATTAAAAGTAAATAAAATTAATTGGTAAGATAATTATATACTCATCTAATTACATTAATTAGTAAAATTTCATTGATATAATAATTATATTTATGTGTGTATATAAATATTTGTACAAAATGAAAAATTATGTAGTAGTTAAGTAACATTAAACGTAAATTAAATTAAATTAAACACAAGTTATTTTAATTGCACATTCACATAAATATGATAATTAAATTTATCTTATTAATAATCAAAATATTTATTTTAATTTATTAACTATTTATTATATTAATTTCATACATTAAAATATTTAATACAAATAATTATAAAAGTTTCAAAAAAATACAAATAATTATGAAGTTAAATTTATATAATAACGATATAATATAAATTATAAATAATATTTATATATAAATTACTAATATTATATATAATAATTAATAAATATCGGTTATTTCGGTTCAATTCAGTACAGAACAGTTCGGTACGGTTCAATACGGTTCTCGATTCGGTTCCAGTACAATTCGGTTCGGTTCTAATAAAAAAGTCAACAGTACAATTCGGTTCAGTTCTAGTAAAAAAAGTCAACGGTACAATTCGGTTCTGGATCTTTTTATTCGGTATTTCGGTTCGGTACAGGAAGATCCAGAACCGTGTACACCCCTATAAATAACTTAACCACCATATTGAAATGGGCCTTAACTTTCATCTAATGGGATTTTGTTGGGAACCTATTTCCTCTTTACTTCAAGACCAGATCTTACTACTATTCATATAGACAATGAAGGAGTTTTCTCTTTTTTGTGCTTAATAGGCAAGTTTGTTGTGTTTGAACTTGTCTTTTCTATGTGCAGAGAGGATACCATCAAATGAGTTCCACATAAAGAGGAGCTACTAGAAACTCTTTGGTTTTTTGAGCTTGTAATTTTTAGTAGATATGGTATTTTGGAACTCTTAGTAATGGTTGAAATTCTGGGACTGGGCTCAAGCAGGCTTAAATGATAAATCATAAAGCTAAAGCCCATAGAAGCCCAAGAAAGAGAATTGTACTACGTCATCCAAGCTTGGACCCAAAGGAATACTCGAAAATCCGCCTGGCAAAGTTCTGAATTTGACGATTTTAATTACTTTACTGGAATTCCATCTGAATTATTATTTTTTATGAAATTAGATTTGTTATTTCTAATAATAACATTTGAAAACTAAATCTTCAGTTCCGGGCTTTCCACAGTAATCCCAAGTCCAATATTAGTAAATTTATTAGTTAATAAATTCTCATGCAAATTTCCTATATGATACAGCCATGGAACTACAAAATTCAGCAATTACGTAACTGATAAAGCCATTTCTGATTTTATCGGGAGTACCGGACTCTGTACGATATTGTCCGCTTTGGGCCGGAGCCCTCACGGCTTTAAAAGACGACCCAAATAGGAGAATATGTTAGCGGATGCTCACCTTGAACTATGAAAGCACTCAGCGGATCGAGTGGGCCCAGAGCCCTCAAACCCCTTATAAGGCCATGGATCACCTTCTCCCTGTACGAGGCCTTTTAAAGCCGTGAGAACTCCGGTTCAGAGCGAACAATATCGTACAGAATCCAGTTCTCCTGATAAAGTCAGAAATGACTTTATCAGTAACCATACTTGCTATTTTTCTCTACATTATTGGTGCTTTATATATATGCTTTCTGCCAAAGTAGAGCATTTGTACATTGAAAATTTCTTTCTGTGCACTTGCTTTCTATTTTTTAACCATCAAATTATTTTTGTTTTATTAATTAATTTGACGGTAAAAAGCTAAAAAGCAAAAAATATATATATATATATATATATATATATATATATATATATATATATATATATGGCATTTGGTGTATGATTTCTTATGTACATTGTATTTATAAAATTCATTTAAATAAAATTCAAAGTTCGACAATGGCAAAAGTTAATATTAAAAAAATTTCATTTTTATAGCATGGATCCATCTATTTCGAGCCTAATAATATTAATAATTATACCAAATTGATAGCTAAAAATATGGTTCATGAGAACAAATTTGATTTGGGGTTAAGTCAATTTAGGTAGATTTAACTTTTGCATCCTTATTGATTTTGTGGCAACGTGGGGCATGATTAATTATGGCTATCTATAACGATATTTAATTTCATATGTCAATTTTAATTTGTGGCTATTTATTATGGGCTGCGAATTGAACATGCATTGATTGACGACCTTAGATTTGTTTTATACAAGTGAATATACTCGTATTTTAGAGGAGCATAGAGTGACCGAAATTCAAAATAATGTATAAATGAAATACTCTAATTATGATGGAATACATTTGGTTGAAAGTATATATTCTTTTTCTAAAAAAAAATGATTATAACATAAATTTTTGTAGTATATATTATCTGCTTGTTTATGAATATTTATGTGAAAAATATTGATTTTAATTTAGATGACAATACGATATAGTATTTCATAAAATCGTATATCACTATTCTATCTTAGGAGATATTTTCTCAAAGAAAGAAATTAAATGTACAATGATTTTTGACATTAATTACTTATACGGCTACATAATTTTGACAATGATGTGACCATAATTGAGGAACTAAATGTCAAAAGTCTAAATTATTAAGATAAATTAATATTATAATACTACCTCGCTTTCTTTTTGGGCGTCCGTTTGGAATTTTTTTTCATTTTACTTCAAGTATTGTTTTTCATAATTTAATGTATTTTTCAAAATTCAAAAAAATTTACTACACTTTTTTTTTATTTTATTTTTGTCTTTATATTTTTAATGCATTTGTTTATTGTCACTTTTTATATGTTAATTAATGAAATAATAATAAAGTCAATATATTAGTCATTTTTTTAATTTATATGCCAGTAAAAAGCGATGTTTAAAAATAAACGAAAATAGTACTTTTTTCATTTATTTTTATTTTTCACTTTTATTATTTTTACTAGTATTAGAGAGTATTAATTAGGTTTAAAATTAAGATAAAATTGAGTGATTTAATGCACAAATTTAAATCTAATTTTTTAACTTTTATTGAAAAATAAAATTAAATTGAAAGTAAAAATTCATTATAAATTTAAAAATGACAAATAAATAAAATTTAAATTTTACTAAAAATAATAAATAAAAAAAATGAAGAGAATAATATATTATCGTAAATCAGAGACTTAAATTAATTTGATTTGCTGCTTAAAACTCTACTAACTCGGTATTTGAGCCGAGAGCAATTCCTTAACCAACATGAACGGTGCATTATTTTTGATGTATTTGATCATATCTAAGGCATATGAGCCAATACTTTATTTAGTTATTTAGTGGTGCAATAAATATTGCATTAGACAAAGACAACCAATAAATAATAATGGTCCATATTTATTTAACGATGAGGTGGTTGTGATTCTCACCAATTAATCCTGCCAAAAAGGAGCAGCTTCATGTGATGGATTTCCCATTTTTATATGCAAATAATAACCATAATTCATATCGTAATTAACTTTTATAAGAATATAGTTTAAGTTTAAATATTATAAATTTTTCTTTGTGTGAGTAATTTTGTTAAACTTAATTATAATTTTTATTATTTTCCTTCCATATTATTATGTGTTTTTTAGAAAGAAATTTCAAAATAAGTTTTTTCATATAAAAATAAGGTAATTTTTTACTCTCTATATTTTATTTTATGTATCACTTTTATTATTTTTATTATGATTAAAAAGTATTAATTAACCTCAAATTTATGATTAAATATAGTGAATAATAACTAAATTATCCTTATTTTTATTACTTCCAAAATTGTGATTTAAATCTAATTAATTGAATAACATCGAAAATAAAATATTGAATTAATATTGTATTGAAAATTAAAAAAAAAATAATGTTATATTGAGAGTTTAAAAACGACATATAAAATTGAATATAAAATCCCCTTAAAAACGTCAAATATTCTAAAACTAAAAGAGTATATTTTATTTTAAATATAGCCCTTACTTAATTTAATAAAAAAAGATGGAGTAATTAATTAAGTCCATCTTTTTTAAATGGCAAATTAGTAATTTTATTATTCTGGTTAAATACTCTAAAATGACACAATGAATACATTAATATTGAATGATGACATGTTGGAATTAATTATTAAAAACATTATACCAAGAAGACCTCTCAATAAAATTAACTAAAGAAAAGCTAAACAATTTTGACACTTTTATAAGATACACAAAACACATAAGGAAATGAAAAAAGAAAATAAAAGACATGTAAGCTTCATAATCTTTCATTAATATAATAAACTTGCAATATAAGAATTAGGATAAAATATTGGCTTTTATACCATTAGAATTGATCTTATATATATTCAACACACGATTAAAAATGTGAACAATTTCGATTCAATTTTACTCTATTAACTTTGGTAGTTGTAATTAGATATTATTAATATCTCTTAAAAAATTTAACATGTATTACTTTAAACTATGAATTATCAAATTTTATTTAATTAATTTTATGAATTTCTAAGTTTTATTTAATTAGTTAAACTTAGGTTAAGTGTCGAAAGAGTAAACTTGTTTCCTGAATTCGTTAATTTGTTGCCAACAAGCAAGTGTAAAGTTATTTTAGTACTCCATTTCGCTTTAAAGATTTTTTTTTTTTACATCTAAATATATTTAAAAATATTTATAAAGTGGTTAAATTATTATTTTATTAATTAATATAAAGGAAGGTGAGAAGAAAGATAAATGTATTTAGAATATTCAAACAATGATAAAATGGTAAATAACTAAATTTATACTTCATTAATGGTTCCACTTCAGTCGTCATTGAAGACTCTTCAAGCATATCATTTGACATTTTCCCCCTAGGTTAGGAACATCGCTCATCCACTTTCAAGAGTAAATTTAATTTATTTTTTCATTTGTCCTTATTTTATTACTCTAAATGTATTTATGCATTTTTTTTTGTCAATTTCTTTATACTCTATAACTTTTCATATTTATCAAGAAATTAATTAATCAGTATCGATTTTATAGTTTTTTTATTATAATTTACTGAAATAGTATCATTTTATCAATATTCTACAATTATATATTTTCACTCTATTAAATATTTTTTAATGCATACATAAGGATAAAATATAAAAATATATAATTAATACTTTTTGATAATTTTAAAAATTAAATATTTTTTTTAAATTGACAAATTAGGTGAAACAAAAAAAAGTATTACTCTCTCCATTAATTTTTATTTATTACTTTTATTATTTTTACTATAATTAAAAAGTATTAATTATATTTAAATTTAGGATAAAATTGAGTGATTTAATGTATAAATTTAAATCTAATTGATTAAATTCAATTGAAAAATAAAATAAAATTAAAAAAATAAAATTTATTACAAATTTAAAAATAGAGCGACAAACAAAATAAATTGATGAAGTAATAAAAATAACTAAAATTGACTGTTGGAGTCAATCGGACAAACTCATTTTTCACACAACATTAATTTTGCAGCTAAGAGCAGAAATGAATTTATGGATTGCAATTTGCAGCCAACTTCCATATATGAAGCACATGGGCCAAGGCAAAGATAATTAATGCTAATTGCTTGCCTTGTGAAATTTTTCAACTTCCCGCACCAATATGGGAAAGTTCATAAATGCTGAGTGTGTTAGTTGTTATAAGTTGCATTAATACAAATATTCTTTATTCATCCATTCCATCGTGATAATTTTTAGTAATAAAGGCTATATTTACCTATAACGTATTCATAGCTATGTCACCAGGGAAATTTATCTTTGAAATTAAAAATATAATATATTTGCGCTTTAATTATGTTTTTTTGCCTAAAACTGCTCTTACTATTACGTGTATGGTTCAAATTTACTATTAAAAATAACAAAACTCTAAGTAAGCAAATAAAAAAAAATATTACCTCCGTTCCAAAATAGGAACACTTTACTTTTTGATCCGTCCTTAAATATAAGACCCTTGCTATATATTTTTATCCATTTTTTAACTTATGAAATATCTATAATAACATTCATAAATTTGGATTCACTTTTTTATCTCGTTTTCAACCAAAGCTTAAAATTCGTGAAATTTAATATCTATATTTCTCCTTTTCTCTATTATATGTGACATTTAATATATATATTTTTAAAAATTAACATTTAATTTTTATACTTTTTAAATCACTTATATTAGATTCAATTTAGGCAGAACTAGCAGAATTGAAATGCACGGTTTATTAATTTATTGTGAGATCAACTTAAAATGAACGCAAAACCTACCAAAATGTAAAATATTGAAGGAGTGTACTATAATTTCAGATATATAAAAGGTGAGGAGCTGATTTTTTCTTTCATTTTTTTATATTTTGGTGGGTTTAAATTAAATTCACGTGAGATCAGTAGAGTATGCATTCCAATTCCATCAATATTATTTAAATTAGATTTAATATGAGCGAATCGAATTTTGTAAGAATTTAATGTCAGTTAACCGAAAAATGTCAGTCTACTATGGCCTTTGTCGAGCCAAGGAAGAAGCTTTCGAAAACGTGGTCGTGGAGTGTGACAATAAGGTGGCCATTGACATGATTTGCGGCAAGTGCTCTGTCAACTCGCACTGCAACTCTCTCATCCAGAATATTCGAAGGCTCTCTCTCAGCTTTACTACTATCTCCTTTACCCACATTCACAGGGAAGCTAATTTTGCTGCGGATTTTCTCTCGCATCTTGCGCACGGTTTCCCTCCAGGTTACCATGTGATTCATGAACCTCCTTCCGGAATGAGCAACTGGCTTTACCACGACTCTGTGGGAGTTTCTTATTTTCGTTGAGTTTGTTTGTGAGCTGTGCTCACTCTTTTTTTACCAAAAAAAAAAAAAAAATCCAACCCACCATAAAAGTAAACCTAGCCGGCACCAAAGGATGTGTTGATCGATTTTGCTACAAAAAATATAAAAATAAAGCTTCTAATTAAGAGTTTAAAATTTTTACAACGGACTGATTTAATATTATATTCTTTCATGAGTTTAATTTTGTTGCAATCAATTAATATTAACATAACATTTTGTACTTCTTAAATTTCCAGTAAAAAAAAAAAAATTCTAATACATATAACAAATGATTTAATCTTATAAATTGCAATTAATAAATAAAATTAATAGGAGTACAATGAAGAATTTATAAATTAACCATAATGTAAAAAAAAAAAAAGACAATATTTTGAGACATATTGAAAAAAAAAGGACAAAATCATGAGCAGATTGAGTATATATAACTTCTCAAATTGCATTTTATCACAGCAATATGTGGGCAATGAGCATTAACCAACTTCCTAACAACTCACATAATTGGAAATAAACATTAATTACATTAACAATCGTACGTCTTTAATTAGATTCCAAAACTTATGCCTTACTCCGCATGCATATTACCCAAGATAGATCGATAGATGTGAAATCATGGCTTTTATGCAAACTAGATTATCATTGACCCATGATTATCAACGTAATTATATTTGCATTAAATTTGAAGTGAACGCATTTGAATTGACTTTCTTTCGAAATTGTCAAATTAGATGAATCAGAGAGAATAGCATACTAGTATTTCCTTTATTAATTTGAGAAGATTATGAAATTGCTATTTCATCTCGATGAAATCAACAATAACCTAATTGAACAACACTAATTATCCAAATAGATTTTATAAACAAATTTATGAATCAAATCAATAATAAAATATCACTTAAAATAAATTAAATGATGAAAAGAATTTGAAAAAAGCACTGGTTAAGTGATTATTAATTTTACGTGTCAATATACTATTGATTTTATTCATAAAAAAATTCATAAACCGAATTTAATTTACTTTTAATATTACGATTTTTAGGAAATTTTTGCCCATACGAGTTTCTTACGAACCAAATTATATATTAACCACCAACGTAGCTATCAATTTTATGTGACTTTTCATAATTAAATTAGTACGTGAAAAATTCATGAATATAATATAAAAAAGTATTTTTCATAATTTTACGATATATCAATTACGTACAATCACGAATTTATTTAAAATCATATATTCACGATAGACATTAATACAATAATACTAGCGACATACCAAATAATTTAACAAAATAATTTTTAACAAATCGTTATTGGTCCGAACGGTAAAAAAAAAAGAAGATTTCATTAATAATTATGATATTCGACTCTAAATTTGTGGATACAGTAAAGTAAAAAGAAACCATAGGCGTTGCAGGTTCATAGGCAAAATAAAATTAAGATTTTTCAACTTTCTGTGAATGGTGGGCCAGAGTCCACTCACTCACTTTCTTCTTCTTCTCGTGTATAAAACCGAACCGTCTGCAGTTTCTTATTTTCTCAGTTATGGAGTCATTAGATATTCTCATCATCTGTTTCTCCCTAATCTTTCTTGTCCTATGGTGCCGATTCTTCTTCTCCTCCGGCAGGTCCAAGAACCTCCCCCCGGGCCCACCGGGGTGGCCATTCGTCGGAAACTTGTTCCAGGTCATCCTCCGGCGTTGCCATTTCATTTTCGTAATCCGCGATTTAAGAGCAAAGTACGGTCCAATCTTCACTATGCAGATGGGTCAACGCACTCTTGTTATAGTCACCAGCCCTGAGCTGATCCACGAAGCCCTAATTCAAAAAGGTCCGGTCTTTGCCAGCCGGCCACCGGACTCACCGATCCGGCTAGTGTTCAGTGTCGGAAAATGCGCTGTCAATTCAGCCGAGTACGGTCCGCTCTGGCGAACACTTCGCCGGAATTTCGTCACGGAGCTAATCAGTCCTGTGAGAATTAAACAGTGCAGTTGGATTCGAGAATGGGCGATGGAGAATCACATGAAAAGACTCCAAAATGAAGCTTTTGAGAAAGGAAAAGTCGATGTGATGGATCTCTGTAGATTCACTGTATGTAGCATTCTTGTTTGCATTTGTTTTGGAGCTAAAATTTCTGAAGAATGGATCAAAGAAATCGATTCTGTAACAAAAGACGTTATGCTCATAACCACGCCGCAACTCCCCGATTTCCTGCCGATTCTCACGCCGTTGTTTCGCCGGCAAGTTAAGCGAGCAAAAGAGCTGAGAAAAACACAAATTCAATGTTTGGTTCCTTTGATAAGAAACAGAAGAGCTTATGTGGAGAAAGGAGAAAATCCTGGTTCATTAATGGTGAGTCCAGTTGGTGCAGCTTATGTGGACTCACTTTTCGGGTTGGAGGCTCCGGGTCGGGGCCGGCTCGGAGAGGCAGAGCTTGTTACTCTTTGCTCGGAGCTTTTTGTTGCCGGAATTGATACCAGTACAAGTGTTCTTCAATGGGTTTTTCTTGAATTAGTTTTAAATCAAGATATTCAAGAGAAGTTGTATATGGAAATTGTTGATATTGTAGGCAAAAATGGAGCCATCACCGAAGATCATGTAGACAAAATGCCATATCTTAATGCGGTGGTTAAGGAAAGTCTCCGGTTACATTCTCCGGCGCATTTTACTTTATCACACGCCGCCACGGAGGAGACTGAACTTGGTGGTTACAAGATTCCGACGGGTGTGAATGTGGAGTTTTATATTGAGTGGATGACTGAGGATCCGAATTTGTGGAAAGATCCGGGTGTTTTCCGACCCGAAAGGTTTTTGGAAGGCGATGGAGTTGACGTGGACTTGACTGGAACTAAGGGGACGGTGAAGATGCTGCCGTTTGGGGCGGGGAGGAGGACTTGCCCGGGGCTTGCTCTTGGTATATTGCATGTAAACTTGATGCTTGCAAGGATGGTTCAAGCTTTCAAGTGGTTACCCGTACCCAATTGCCCTCCCGACCCGACTGAGACTTTTGCTTTCACGGTTGTTATGAAGAACCCTCTCAAAGCAGTTATATTACCTAGGTGAACCAAATAAATGAAAGAGGCAGTTTGTTTTGGAATAAATACAATTAAGCTTTGTTTAGTTTATTACATTACATGAGATGAGAGACGTTTCCAAGTCAATTTTTGTTTTGAATTTCTAGTAATATTTTCACTTCATTCTATGAATATTTACTATCCTCGACCTTTGTTTTTCTCCCACAAATGTTAAAGAAAATATAGTTGAAGTGGTCACATAATGTACTTGTTTAATGTCCCTACTTACCTTGTTTGACAATCTAATTTTACACTGTTCAAATGCTAAAATATGGAAACAAATTGTAGGATATCATATATATTGAGTCGGTGTCGGTCCATTAAAAAAGGTTAAAATTTTCTATTTGAAATGGCATTAATTTACTTTATTTTAACGCTCAACCACCTAACTGAAACATTATTAAATTTTATACAACGAAAAACAACTCTAGTTTCACACGTGGACAAGACAGGAAAACAATCTCCATCAATGTCTTGGTCAATTTCCTTGATGGAATAAAGTTGAATTTGGGTGTTAAACTTGTGTGTTTTGTCGAGTTAATTTGATAAGCAAAAACATTCCTTTCCTTTCCTACATTGTCTTAAACCCATTTCATTTTCTTATTATGTTTTCTTTTTCTTTTGGCAAAAGACAACAAGACAACGATGTACAATTGAAAAGCCTCCTCGATTAATTTCCTACTCTAATCAGATTTATCATAATCATGAACACTTAATTTTACTTTGTTTAATAAATAGGGAGAGAATCAGAGAATTGAAAGAATTTTCTGTAGAAAACTTATATAATGTCCGAATCTAACTCAATTTAAAGAGATTGGTGATTAGATATCTAAGAAATGGTTTATAATGGTTCATTATTTATTAGTAATGCCTATCCGTTATAATTTTGGTGTCTCAATTTCATTTTATATGTCAATTTTGATTAAAATTTAAATTTTATTTATACGACACTTTTATACTGATAGAGTTTGGGTACGCCCATAACTTTATAATGGATTGAGTTTCAATTCATATTAAATTTAGTTATTTAATCTGATTAAAATTACCAAATACTATCTCAAAAAAAATCTGAGTTAAACTATAATTAGGGTTCTAGTTTTTAGAATATCTATAAATAGAGGTGAGATCCTCATCATTTGGTAACGAGAAAAAGTACACGCCGCAAGGCTGCTCGTTCCCACTCATGCTTGTTTTCTATCTTAATTTTTCAGGAGCTTTTAGATTGTGGAATAGTTGATATTATCCCACACGTGGATAAAAGTCAGGCCAGTGACCAAATCAAACGAGATGCTTGTAGACGCTCCAGCAACGAATTTCTGTGCTACAAAAAATAGTTACCATTCTCAATGTTATCTCCGCATTAAATTACATTCGTTATAATTTTCCATCATATACTTCAAATGAAATTTAATATTCTTTTTTAATTTATTTTTTTTTCAATTAAAATTAATAAATTAAATTTAAGTTTATACATTTAACCACTCAATTTTATTCTAAATTTTAGTTTGGTGAAAATAATAAAAATAATAGATAAAATAAAATGGAGGAAGTATTTTTTAATATCTCTGGTGCTCGGACTGAAGCTAGAATAAACTTTTAAGTTTGTGAAAGTCAAGATAGAGTAGTCCAGTTGTGTGTGTGTGTATATATATATATATATAAAAGTTAAAAAATTTAAAATAAAGTGTTACTACAGTAAACACATGCAATAAAAATCACGATATTTATATTTTGTTTTATATTTTTTTACAGTGACAGAACTAGAATTTCAGGATCAGTAAAAGCACACATTATAATTTTACTATAAAAAAAATCAAAAATTGAAAATACATATAAATTATATGATTAAAATTAAATAAAAATATAACTTTGATAATTGTATTCGGCATTATTTCATATTTTAAGACCGTTAAATAATTAATTTATTGTTAATACTATATAATAGATTATATAATCATTAATCAAAACATTTCTCATTCGGTTACACAATCGATTTTAATTAAAAAATTTATGTAATTATTATTAAATTAAAATTTGAGAAAAAACACATAAAATAAATTAGGGGTCACTATTATATTTAAAATATATATATTTAAGAAAATTCTAAAACATGCACACCCACGCCACTGATTTTGTAATTCGGGTAAATAGTATATGATCCAACGATGAGTAGACGTAGCATCGTATCATACTTGTAATTAAATTAAACAAAATTCAAAAATATAAATATATAAATAAATCCAACAAATTTTAAAAGCCTTCACCCGGTGGTAGTTGATAAATTTATTTCAAATTAAAGTGTGAAGAGACGTTGGGGAAGATCCAGGCAGTGCCTTTGCATGCACAAAAAATACTGCCACCTACTTTCTCCCACACTAAATGTGAATGAAATAATTGTGTGGACCAAAAATAAAATATTATTTCTCATTTATATCTCATATTCATGTATTGGGATTCTTACTCGCTAAGAAGGATTTCTTTCTTGCTTATACACAATGGATCTTTATATATATATATATATATATATATAATAAAAATACTTTTATTTTTACATAATTTTAAAAAATTAATTTTTATCATTATAAAATATAATAATTTTACTCATGATATACCAATTATATCATTCATTTATGTAATAAATAATTATTATGGTAAACATTAAATAATGATCAATATTGAAAATGCAAATTGTCAAAAATCAATTTAACAAATGGAACTTTTTCTTAACCATAAGTGAAATATATAATGCAGAAAAATAAAGTTAGATAATTAAATATCATATTATTTCAAATTTTACGTTAAAATGTTATAAAAAGTTAAATGCAAATTTCTTGATTATTGAAAAATTAAATAAAGATATTTCAAGTAATTTACAGGTTAACACTATAATAAAAATAACAAGTACCATATATTTTGAAGCCGAACAAAAAACATTTTATTATATTGAGACAAAATAAATACACGTTACGAGCCACAAATTTAGTTGGTTTGCAAGTCAAAAGATAGATATGAATCACATTATCAGATTTAAATACAAATTGTACTTATCACATTTATAGTCCCATCATGCCTCCAACTGATGAACTACAGCCATTATCTATGTTATAGGTTACCAAGAAGCAATATATATATATATATATATATATTTTAATGACCTATTTAGTGTCACTATAATGGTTGATAGTAGAAAGTACATAGTCATCTATCTCTATCTGAAATTGCACTAATACTTTTACCTGCACAGCATAAATGTATTTATTGAGTGCAACCACCATGGACAGTGAAGTCGTCAAAAACTTGGATGATACCAATCACCACTCTTCTAGCTTTCTCCCTTTAAGCAGGATGAATTGGGATTGGTACCACCCAAATTTTTGATAATGTGACAGTTCATAGTGGTGGCACTTTGGAAATACATTTATATTGGGCAGGTAAAGGTACTAATGCGACTCCAGATAAGATCAGCCATTACAGTGACACCAAATAAGTTGTACAATTAATTTGCTAATTCTTGTAAACTTTGCTGTTCAAGTTCTTGATAGAGGTCAGTTGGAGGTATCATCAGAGTTGTAGCAGCTTCTTGTGTAGCTTATTGCCACTTCATCATTTATCCTTCACAACCCAGAACAGCCTCAGAGTTTGGGCACGCCGGTTGCCTTCAGTAAGCAGCAGAGCAAGACTGCTTTATCAATATAGTTCCATCTTGTGGTTAAAATACTTTATAATGAAATATCAAACTATACAATAAAAAAAAAAGTCCCAGAAAAGATATAATTAGCCTTGTCAATAAAAATTGCAAATAATGTATTGGAGGACTTCTTGTTCAGTGGTGCGAGAAACTGGAATACATTTATTTTATTTCATAGAGAAGATGCTTTGAAAATGCAAAAATTCATTTCATTTAGAAGATTTTTTTGGCAGGATCAACATTTCCACAGGAAATTAAAACAGCAGCAGTAATATAGTTCAGAGACCATTTCTTTCAGCACTACTCTGTTCTATTTTTACCTGTAGATGGGCATCCCCCAGGGGCTACTCTATTCTATTTTTACCTGTAGATGGGCATCCCCCAGGGGCTACTTCTCCTCTGCCTTCCTTGGCTGGGAAATGGGAAACGGCAAAAAAGAGGAAGTGCATTAGAAATTTAGGCCAATGGCATTATGGCCACATAAGATATATGTACATACATATATATATATATATATATATATACACACACACAGTAATTATGATAGACAAGAAAAGCACTTTTAGCGAGCAGCAATAGTTTTAAATCAAGAACAAATTGCCATTTCATTTGTCAATCTCAAAAGGTTGAGGGCCTAATTCAATCTTTTCCTTCCTTTCTTGCTATGAAATAACCAAGGGATGAAAGAAAATGCATGGATTAGTAATTTAAAAAAAAAAAAAAGAGAAGTAGAAGCAATGGCTATTGCATTCTTGTGAGGCAACTCAACAAACAACGGCATGGTAGGGATGTATAATGTGGCTTTTTGGCTTTTTTACTGAAGCTTACAGATCTGATTGTGCTTAGTTCCTATTTGAACGAATGCTCAATGGTTAATACTAATAGGAGGAGAAAGGGAGTCATGACACTAACCTTGGTGCCAGGAGCTGGCTGGTGAAGCTCTTCTTCTGGGATAATAACAGGCCACTTCTCACCAGCTTCACGAAACATTTGCTCAGTCTCAAGGAGTTGACCCTTCTCCAAGATCATTTTCCTTATGGTCTGGCCAGAAACAGTAGTGCCATCAAAAACTTCTTCCACTCCATTGACAAAATTCACTGTGATTTGTGGCGGATGGTCGTCTGTTCGGCGCTTGACCAATATCTGGCAAGCGGGATTCGATTCCTTGGCCTTGGAAGCATTGCATTGGGCCAAAAACTCCATGCAGGAGGCTGTGCGTGGGTCAAGTGCATTGAATTCAATCCGAACCTTTGATAAGAACTTCAACATCTCTTTGCTCTCTTTTGCTCACTAACTTCCTTCAAATCAACAAGAGAATTTACGAATTGTGAAAACATGAAACAAAGGTCTGCATGGTTTAGTTAGGGAATATAATAAACCAAAATGATCCTAGCAACTAAAAGAATAAATTCAAACCGAACGAACCCTCAGGGGTAGCTAAATCGACAACGCTGATCATACAGTTTTAGTTTAGGCTAGGAATGGCAATGGATAGGATACCTACAAAGTGCACCCAACCTGTTCCTAAATCCGCTTAAACGTAAGTTATCTGAACCATTGTTAACCCATATAAATTTCACTCTACAGTAGCTGTACCCATTCTCAGTCAGATTAGCATCACTTGTATAATACCCTTTTAATAATTTTCCAATAGAAAATGAACAAAAACATAAAGAGACTACAAGAACATGAAGTTATCATAAGAGATAAAATATAGAAAATGATACTAGATTAAGCAAATATAGTTAACTGAAACTGGCATCAAATAGCTCCACATAACATAGGAACTTTGGAATTAAGTTAGCAAATGGAAGGTTGAATAGCCAATTATTAACATATCATATGAGACTACTCGCTACCAATTGATAAAATGCATCCTTGAGTTCAGATCTATAACAATCAATTTCACATACCAATGGATATAAGGTATCCCAGACTTAGAACAGTAATACATTCGCACACTGTAACTTTTAAAGTTTGGAACAAACACAGTCCCATATATATATAACACCATCCCATATGGAATTTAGAAAAGTTTAGATAAAACAACAGTATGCATTTGGCTAATCAGACCATCATGTTTCGGATTTAAAGGCTCAGTTTTGATATTCTGAGCTCAAACAGGTTCCTATTCCTAGAGTTGGGTATTACAGAAATTCTTAATTACATTATCTTATGTTCAAGTCATAGACACAAGCAAAATCCAGAAGACTAAACAAAATTTCACGAATCTTTGACCCTTAAATCAGAGATTTTGCCTAAATGAGAGTAATGACCATAAATGTTACAAACTTGTGAGAGAGAATGCAGAATGAGGTGAGCAAGCCTTACTTTTCAATTTTGGAAAGGCAGGAGAAGATATCTTGCTGGCAGAGAGAGCTTGAGAAGACCTAAAGCTGTTACCTTCTCTAGATAAAAGAGGGAACAACCACGAAGATTTGGGAGGAGGAAGGTTGTTGAGGTTTTGGCAGATCTTTTAACACCCCCAGCTCTAATTGGGGTGCTAGGAGTAGTTAAACACTCTTTTTTTTTCCAATTTTACCCTCCTCCGTTTATTTATATTACAAACCCTTGCCACTTCATCATTTTTCCATCACAACCCAAAATAACCTCAGAATTCGGGTAAAGATGATAGCTTTAGCTGGTGGTTGCCGGAGTTTGGGCACGCCAGTTGCCTTCAGTAAGCACCAGAGCAAGAATGCTTTACGTTTGTTTTCTCTGAGTTCAAATGAGAGAACTTTCAGCTGTCAATCCTCGAAACCAGAAGTTAATGCTATAACTATCACTTCTTCTGTTAATGGGTACTTGATGTTTTTTTTTTTTTTTTCACATTCATATAATATTTCTTTTAGCTGAAAGCTTATATTTCATAAAGTGCTGCTCTATTGGTTGGTTGCTGTGATAACTAAAGAGAAATAAAGCTTTGAACTTTATCTTTCATTGACTACTGTTTCTTTGATGAATGGGTTGTATAGAATTTTGGATTCTTGTAATAATTCTGGCTTTGTATACTTAGTCCTCTCTTCCATTTTTTTGGTTATGCTTATTTGTTTGGTTTATTACATTCTTTGTTTGTGGTCTTTGTGTTCGAACTCTGTAATTCAGTTATAAACATCTGTTTTCATTTATGAACTAATCATTGGCCCTGTAACTCTTGATATTTTAGTCCTTAAGAGTCCCATCTTGGCTGTTAGGATATATGACTACAGCAGATTTTGAGCTAGATTGGGAATGTATTGTTAAATGTTCCAACTTTTGTTATAATATCGACCTCTCTTGTAGAGGTGGTGCAAACTGATGTGAAGAGCTCCTGATCGTTCTGTTTTTTCTTTAGGAAGTATGAGAACTAGACTAGGTGCAAGATGAAAAGAGAGGTTTATGCACTATCATTTCAGGGCTGTTTCGTGATTGAGCTTGTCATTCTTTTTGCTTCTTGTTTTTCATATTCATTGATAAATTCATTTCTCATGTTATCTTCTTCTTCTTCTTCTTCTTCTTCTTCTTCTTTTTTTTGGCTTCTGTGCTACTCTTGTGGATTCAGAATGTCAACATTGATTTTGTTTCAGTTACTACCTCTGCTTGATTATATCTGCAAAGTTTTGGATCTTCCTCCCATGTAAGTACTACTTTTATGTCTTCCAATTGTTTTGATGGATGGCATGACACAAGTCTTGGTTTGGTTTTGTGTGATGTACCTATGATAATTAATCAGGACAGAGTGATAAATAGGAAATTTTATTCTATGAAGGTTTGTTGCAGACCTCATCCATTTTGGAGCCGTACATTATGCCCTTGTCTGCCCACAGCCACCTCCAACTGCGACTCCAGAGCAGATTCGGTTATTTAAGGAAGTTTCAGCTCCATCAGTCCTGAAGAAGAGAGCTTCCATCAAAGGGTTATGTACACCCAAAGCGCTTCCCAAGGTAAAATATAGCATAACATGGATGTTTATTATCATTTTCAGTTAGGATGTTACTTGTTAACATTTGAATATTATTCAGGTGCTATGAAATTGACTGGAAATCAAGAATTATAGCTGTGACTGAATCTTATGTTGTGTTGGACAAGCCTGCTGGTTCATCAGTATGTGATTGACCCATTAATTAATTTCTTAATTATGCAAATTTGGTTTAGCAAAATGTGACTCTGCCTTGTGGTAAACATAACAGTAAACCCCTCTACAGCTACTAGCACTAAATTTTTCTTTTATTGACCCTTGGTATTGTGGTTCATGGTCTTAATTAGTTGATGCTTAGAGAATATGTAACTTTCACCTTCAATCAGGTTGGCGGAACTACAAATAACATAGAAGAAACACGTGCAACTTTTGCCACTCGTGCCTTGGGATTGACAAGACCATTGAAGACTGCACATCAGATTGATAATTGCACTGAGGGCTGGTAAGCAATCTTAGTAGACTTCACTATTGTTCTGGTTGTCTTTTCTGATTCACAGCCTGAGCCATGACCGTTATTTCATTTGCAGTGTGGTGTTGGCTAGGACTAAAGAGTTTTGCTCGATTTTCCACGGAAAAATCAGAGTAATACTTCATCTTCTTATACGTTTGATTTAGTTAGTTGTACTTCCAAGGACATGTTCCAGTTCCAACCATATGGAACCTTGAGTTTCAATATTGCCGATGTGGCACCTTCATAAATTAAAGTGGCTATCCAAATCTCAGTAGTTTTCTTAACTGGAATTCAAACATGATATAGATTTGAGTCTATCTCAAGACCTTCAATTTGAGTCTTGTGTTTTCTCTCATCTTCAGGAAAAAAACAGTGAGGAAACTTTATCTTGCTCTTTCTGCATCTCCTGTTCCAATTGGAGTTATTACACATTACATGCGTCCTGTTAGTAATCCTCCAAAACTTGTTTCAGAAGGTAATAATCTCTTTTTGAGAGTTGCAAAGGGCATAGAAAATTATTTTTAGACCTTATTAAGGAGTAATTTAGCAGTTTTGTCCTGAATTTTCTTAATGTGATTTTTACTTGGTTGATCATATTAGGAATCGTCAACTATCATCATTATTTTGTTATCCAAATAAGCTCCACATGTTAATCTGACTGTTGCTGTACATGTATATCATTCCATGTCTCATTTTTTAGTGATATTACTACTTTTGTTTAGGTTAGGAATCTTCTTAAATATTTGCTTGTTCTTTAGTAATACTTCAAAAATGTCATTGTATGCAGAGTTTAAAGAAGGATGGCACTTGTGTCAACTTGAGGTCTTAGAATGCAGAAAGGTTCCTTGGCCAGAAGAGAAATATTCTATCCAAGATTGTGGGTGGCCATCGAAAGATTATGCATATGAGTGTAAGATAGATCTTTTGACTGGTCGAACACATCAGGTTAGTCAGCCTTCTTTCCCTTTTTTCCTGGTGAATTTTTATTTCCTAGTCGTATTTTTTGTATCATATGCTGTAGATTCGAGCTCAACTTGCTGCCCGTGGTGCACCTTTGGTGGGTGATTCAATGTTCATGCCAGCTGCAATTGCAGAAATAACCAATCCTGGACTAAATCCTTTTGGTGAACACAAAAGACATTACAGAGAGGATGAGGAACTAATAGCAGTTTCGAAGTGGGTTGTGCACCATGGAAAAGAACCAAATGTTGCTATTGGTCTTCAGGCCTGTCAAATTTCATGGGACGATGGCAAGCAGATTTTCAAGGCTGGATCTCCTTGGTGGAGAATATGAATTGCTTAGAATAGGTATTGTTGGAGGATTGAAATGAATTACCAGGTGGTATATGCCTACAACTTGTCTGCTCAGAACAAGGTTCTCAGTTGCTGTTTCTGCAGATACATAAAAGGCATAGCAGGCTTGGATTCTCGAAGACAAGATTCGATCAAGAAGGACGAGAAATGGAGCAGGTCATGATGTGTAAATGCAAGGGGAAGCACCTAATGTAAAGCTGTTCTACATGGCAAACGAAGTAGAACTCTTGTACTTTTTATTGTTAATGAAAAAAACTGTCTCATTGTCTCCTGTATTTTTTTTACTGTCGGTGGTTTTCATCTCCAGCTATTCAGCTGCAAAAAGGGGTAGCCTTGACAACTCTCTTTCTCTATGCAATATTGATGATAATCAAGACTGCATAGTTTGTCAAGATTAATCAGAAAGTAAACTGTGTTCCTATGGGAGTTTCTCACATTTTGGATTTGGACATCCAACTCACATATATAAGCTCAATATTCTGGATAGAACTAATAGAATGGCATGTAAGAAAGTGAAAACTACCTATGCTTTTTTATAAGATATTTCTCTTGCTGGTTCCACGCATAAATGAATTTCATTGATGGAGTATGGCCAAGAATTTTTCTGTAGAATTGGAAAATAATGAAATGAATCACTAACCCGAATCAAATGCAGCTCTAAAATTAGGCTCTAAATTGGTGCTATACTTGTATAGAGCTTTGATCACTTTGGGTAGCAATAGGCCCAATATTTATCTATAAATATAAATATTTTAAAACCCATCTTAAAGTTAAAACACGGTTAACCCAGCACATATCCCATACAAAACCAGAGCAGGTCAATAATCCGCGTGAAGATGACATCTTTAAGTTTAGCCTCGATTTTAGCTGGTAGCTGCCGGAGTTTTGGTGCGCCTGTTACACTCCTGCGCACTTTAGCATCTACCCGTTCTCATTCTCTCAATAAGCTCCAGACCAAGAATACTCTAGCTCTTTTTTCTTTGAGCTCAAATAAGAGGACTTTCGGCTGTCAATGCTCCAAACCAGAAGTTGCTTATGCAACTACCACTTCTTCTGTTAATGGGTACTCAGTTTTTATATTCAAATTCATGTCTTTCACTGCTCGCTAACGATTTGGGAATTTACTTTTGGTTGATAGCTTATGTTTCATTGAGTGTTGTTGTTTGGCTGGTTGCTATAATAGCTATAGAAAAATAAAGTTTTGAACTCTATGTTTTATTCTAATTTTGCATGTAGAAGTATTTTTTTCACCCCTCTTATTATTATTATTTTTCTGTTATCTTTATTTGTTTTGAAGAAGGTTGTTACAATGTCAATCTTTTTGTGCTCTTTTCAAGATTCGAAATTTGCAACTCAGTTTTGAATATTTACTTTGAATTTTTGATCATTGGCCCTAGATCATTGCTGTGAGAGAAGAGTATTGCAGATACTTGTGGTCAGTAATTTTTTATAAAATGATTTAATTTTTTTTTTTGGTTATAATTTCTACTTCTTGAGGTGGTGCAAAATGATTTTGAGAAATCCTACTACAACGCTTTTTAGGCTGTTGACACCGTAGTAGTTGTGTTCCTTGTCTACATTGTAGCTTAGTTGAATAAAGCGTCTAATGCTTGTTGCTAGATTAGATTGTGGTTTTGGATTAAAATGAGGGGTTTTTTGATCCAGAAGCACACTATTCTACATTCCCTTGCAACATTCATAATTCGGGAAGTATGGGATATACCGATATAGGTTAATGCAAGATGAAAAGAGAAATTTATGCACTGTTGCGTGCTGTTGCATGATTTAACTTGTCAACCTCTTTTACTTATTGTTTTTTTATATTTCATATGAAATTCATCCTTTATGTTGTCTTTGCTTTTATGATATTCTTGTGGACCCAAATATGAGAATTAATATTGTTTCAGATACTTGGAATATGACCGGTTGCTTCCATGTCCCTCATTCAATAGACCACCAAGGATTGAACACTTGGTTGTTTTAGAGGAAGGGCCTGCTCTTGATTATATCTGCAAAGCTCTGGATCTTCCTCCTCAGTTAGTGTTAATTTCTTGTCTTCTAGCTGTTTATTGATGGTTTGTGTGCATATATCAATCAGGATGTGGTGATACATAGGAAATTTCATTTTTGAAGGTTTGTTGCAGACCTTATCCATTTTGGAGCCATACATTATGCCCTTGTATGCCCACAGCCACCTCCAACTGCAACTCCAGAGCAGATGAGGTTATTTGAGGAATTTACAGCACCATTGGTTCTGAAGAAGAGAACTTCGATCAAAGGGAAAACAGTACGAGAAGCACAAAAAACTTCTCGGATAACTCATGTCGATCAGTTTCTTGAAGCTGGAATGTATTTGCGGGTTCATTTGCACCCAAAACGCTTTCCAAGGTAAAACTTTGTGTCACATGGGTGTTTACTATAGTTTTTGATAACAATGGTACTTGACATTTGAATTTTGTTCAGGTGCTATGAAATTGATTGGAAGTCGAGAATTATAGCTGTGACTGAATCTTTTGTTGTTTTGGACAAACCTGCCGGTACTTCAGTATGTGATGATCCATCGCTTTTGTAATTATGCCAAGTTGGTTTCAGCAAGATGTGATTCTACATTAGGCCAAAACATAAAGTAACTAAATACCTATATCTTCATCCCAAATTCTATAGACAGCTTCTACGCTTATCCTTGATAGGAGAGCTTTGGATTGTGGGTTTATGTTGTGTTGAATTTGAACTCTTGTAAAATTTTGCGTTCGTAAATATATCTTTTATTGACCTTTGGTATTGTCCTTTAAGTTACCAATTAATATTGCTAAGATAATATGTAGGTAGGAGGAACTTCAGATAATATAGAAGAAAGTTGTGCAACATTCGCCACTCGTGCCTTAAGATTAACAACGCCATTGAGGACTACCCATCAGATTGATAATTGCACAGAGGGCTGGTATGGAATCTGAATAAAGTTCTGTAATCATTGCTTTAGTTGTTTTTTCTGCTCTCTAACCTGAACCTGCTGCTTCATTTGCAGTGTTGTGTTCGCTAGGACTAAGGAATACTGCTCAGTTTTCCATGGAAAAATCAGAGTATGTCGATGGTATTTTATCTTCTCATCCATATGACTTAGTTATCCTACTTGTAAGTTGTAAGGAGGCTACCTTCCAGTGGTATAGGACTTGGAGGTTCTATATCACTGAGGTTGCACCTTCATTAACTAAATATGCTACCTAAACATGGTATAAAATCAGCTTAACTTAGATTTACACATTATACAGATCTAAGTTTATCTAGGACCCTCAACTCTGAGCTGTATTTTTTTTTTTCTTAACAACAGGAGAAAAAAGTGAAGAAGCTTTATCTTGCTCTTTCTGCATCTCCTGTGCCCATTGGAGTTATTACACATTACATGCGTCCTGTTAATATTGCTCCAAGACTTGTTTCAGAAGGTAGTAATATGTAGCAAGCAATGCATTGATTTTAGACAGTTAGTTGGAACCTTTGAGTTTGAGGCTGGTGGTAGGTACTAAACTAAGTTGTCATTAGCAATTCTATCCCTGAATTGTCTTGATGTACATTTACTTAGTAGATCTTACCAAAGACTTGCCATTTTTACCACCATAACCATTTCATCCAAATAACTTCCACTTCCCTGCCTATTTGCAATTGCAATCTAAAGTTGTTATCATGCCAGCTCTCATATCGGAATCATATTGTTATGTCATGCTTATCATCATTTAGTTGAAGATAATCCAACTTCATTTCTTTAGGTAATAAAGCTTCCTTCACTATTTGCTCTACTGATTAAATAATGCTCAAAAAAATTGTTGTTGTATGCAGAGTTCATAAAAGGATGGCACTTGTGTCAGCTCTCAGTCTTGGAATGCAAAAAGGTCCCTTGGCCAGATGCTGTAATCGAAGAGAAATATTCTATTGAAGATTGTGGTTGGCCCTCAAAAGATTATGCATATGAGTGTAAGATCAATCTTTTGACTGGTAAAACGCATCAGGTTAGTCAGCCATCCTTCCCTTTTCCTTGGCATAATTTTGTGCTGTTTCGTTCTTGGTAATTTGTTATTTTGAATACTTGATTTGCAAATCATGTTCTTTCTAATTTATAAAGCGCCAAAAGGGTGGGCATGCCATCTAATTTTGCTTCTTTTAGCTGTCATTGGCTAGTGAAGAACTGCTCTATTCAAGAATAGAATCAGATATAGGGATAGCCACTTGCAGATGATGTGCACAACCTTTGGAGTCAAGGTTTCGAGTTTTGAGTTTGATCTACAATTCTAGGCCGAAGATAATAAGTTTTATGATTCATCTATACTTTTGATTGTCTACTCTGATAAATATCTGTAATGCTTTACAAGTTTGTTTGTTTGGGACAAAAAAGTATTGGTGGGTCGCCATTTTTATTGTTGTAATGTGAGGGTCTTCTGCCATTACCAATTATGCAATTGGCTTTGGTTTTTTCATGTTGACCTACAGATTTTCTTTCCAAGATAAGAAATGGCATATAAGAGGATATTTAACTTACCATTGGGTCCCTTACGGGTATCCTGGCAATAACCAGTTTTCTCACATGCTGCAGATTCGAGCTCAACTTGCTGCCTGTGGTGCACCATTATTGGGTGATTCAATGTACATGCCAGCTGCGATTGCAGAAGTAGCCAATCCTGGACTTAACCCATTTGGTAAATGCAAAAAACAATTTGCTAGTGATGAATCAACAGCTATTGCTGAGTGGGTTAAGCAGCACGGGAAGGAACCGAGTGTTGCTATTGGTCTTCAGGCTTGTCAAATTTCATGGGATGATGGCAAGCACATTTATGAGGCTGGATCTCCCTGGTGGAGATGCAGAATTGCTTAAAATGGGCGTTGGAGGATCAGGAGAAATTACTAAGTGGACTTCATGCCAACATCTAAGATTTTTGTCCGATCATGCAATGTTTTCGTCACCGGGTTCTCAATTACCGTTGCTGCTGATTTAACTCATCCACATAGTAGTTCTTTTCCCCTGAATCGTGGTGAAAAGGGATCTGATGCACAGGCATGGATTGATGAAAACAGGATTCTATTTAGAGGAGAAGAAATTGAGCAGCTTATGATATTTTAAAGTAAGCCAAGTCAAATACAATTTTGCAAAGGAGATGGAATTAGCATTAGATGATCTAGTGTAGAATTCTAATACATATAAAACTTTCAATCTGTGGCAGCATGGCAAACAAAGGAGCTGAATAATTTGGAAATGCTTCTTGAATTCTTTGTATGATAGCCCACACTGTATAATTTGGCAAGATTAAGTAGAATGGAAACTTGGTTTTTATTGGAGTTAGTCCTTATTACTCAGTCCTCACATGTTAGCTTTTGATATCTTATTCTTAGCAATGAATTCCTTGTACCAAGTTGCTGATAGTTTTGGTGTTCTCTTCAGTGTGACATTGTCGACATGGTGAAGTCCGAATCTGCATGTATAACCTTGTGTCCACTCAAAATTATCAAGTAATGACCACACAAAGTAGCCTCTAACATCTGCTCCTTTCCTGATCAAGTAAACAGTTCTTGTTTTCCTTAGTCGCAGGAAGATGGCTGATCAGAAACCATGTAATTTGGCAATTGATTTGTAACTCACCTCATTGTTGTCGATAGGGCATCCAGATAAACAGATAAGTACTCCACTCTTTGCTCATCATGGAGATATTCTTCGAAACTGAGCTTTGGATCATTCACATTTCCATAGCCTACATCATCATTGAACTGGCATGAGAAAATTAGTAAAAAGTTGTCCATTTAAAAGGTCTCCAATTTTTGTTCTTACCATTTTCTGTAATGAACATTGGTATGTTATTGTATCGGTCTTTGAGATAGGTAACTATCTTCTCCATTCCCTGTGGGTAGACGTATATCAATTCCAAATCAGTCTGCATTGAAAGAAGAAGAGAAGATTATTGTCTGCAGAAACTGATGGTACAATGTACTCGTCGCAATGACTGGAGTTCCATACAGGTATACCAATGGGAACTCCATTTTTCTGTTGACTTCGTCGGCAGAAACCTTCAGTCTTGGAGCTTCCTGGTCCATTGTCACACGAAGAAGAGATGCAGTCTTGGACATAATAACCAGTATAATGGTTCACGCCAATGAAATCTATTCCTTTCTTCAGTTTCTCCTTCTCACTGTTCGAAAATTCTGGTAAAATGGGCCCCATAATTTCAATCATTTCTGCAGGATATCTTCCATATATTATTGGATCCAAGAACCTGCATGACTCATGACATTATATGAATATCAACACTCATTGGAGAAATTCAATGAAGTAACTTACCAGTTCATGAAGAAGGCTTGAGCTCTTTCAGAAGCTAACTTGTCTGCTATGGAATCACTAATTGGTTCGAACCAGGCACAGTGCATGACCATCCCAATACTTCCTCCTTGCTCTTTCTGGATTATATATTAATGTAGTAAGTATAAAATTTGTCTGTTATTTTCTTTACTTTTCTTATTAATGTGTTCACTGTCAATACCTGGTATTTGGTTCGGTAAATGTCAACTGCAGTTCCATGTGACAGGATTATGTTATGTGCAGCTACAAAAGGCTCCTTCTCTGAATTTCCTGACGTACAATTTCCGAAAGGGCTTGAGCAGCGAGATGGAGGGAATTCGCCTAATCGGTAACCCAATATAGCTTGATAGTTTGGTTCATTGAAGGTTGCCCAGAACTTGACTCTGTCTCCAAAATGCTTGAAACAGATGTCTGCATAATACCCAAAATCTTTCCTGATATAGAAAACAAAACAAAGAGTAAATTTCTGTAGTTATTATAGCTGCATTGTTCACAGGATTGGAGAATAAATAGAACACTTAGATAGGAAGTTGATTACTGAGATTCTGAACTTAGAAAGCCTCCATATCTCTCCTCCAATTCTTGAGGCACATCAAAGTGACATAATGTTACAAATGGCTGTATCCCTGAAAAGCTTGAACAATTTACTCCTTAATCCTGGTATCATCTAGTATCAAGTATCAACTATGATACCCCCATACTTTATTTTTTCTTAACCAAAAAGCACCATTAATAAGCCGATTCAAGCCAACTATGAGTAGGAGTGAGTACAGTTTACTTTTTTGTTATGACTGAAAATTGAAATTTAATAAAAATTACAAATTGAAATCGAACTGAATTAAACCTTCAAGTAGAAGAGCATTGATGAGGCTATTATAGTAGCTAATACCAGCCAGATTTACATCTCCAAATCTCCCTTCTGTTTCAGGGTAAAAATGATATTATTATCTTCCATAAGCTTTATGCGTTCTGGTTATAAATTTTGGTGAAGTTAATAATACCAACAATAATAATAATAATAATGATAATAATAATAATAATCTTCTTACTGGGTAAAATTCGAGCCCATGATATTGAGAACCGATAGCTGTCGATTCCTAGAGAGACCATTACATCTATGTCTTCCTGTTTACATTATGTGAACATACAAACATCCAATTAGGATCCAACATTAAAAATTCGACTATTAACTGTCAAGATTTGGTTTGCTTGCCAGCATTCAATTAAATGGACATCTAAATTTAGTATCAGCTTCGTCTATTAACCAGTTTCAAGTTCATTCCTCCTCCCAACTAAACTCCAAGTAACTTTAAACATCACTAAAAATGTAAAAATCTGATATAAACCTGATTTTGAAAGGGTTTCTTTAGAGTTAATTTCAGCAATGATTATTAAATTATTATTCAAATTACGCAAAAATAATTTTTTTTTTTTTTGTAAAAATCACTGAGTATTTATATATAGAAAAATAACTTTAACCGATTTCAAGTGAGAGGCTCGCTAAAAAATTCAGCTGGCATGTTCAGTTAGAGTGATCTGTGCACGTGGCATTACATGTGTTGCCAACTCAACATGCCACATGGACCATCCAACCCCATTTTCCTTGTCTATGTGTCTGCATATGCCACGTTAAATGCCGACTTTTGATTAGTTGGCATGTCATGTGTGCAATATATGCTGACTAGATATACCAAGTGTATTTTTCGGCGAGTCATTTATCAAAAAACGGTTAAAGTGAATTTTTTTTTTTTTGTATATAAGTGATAAGTTCAGTATTTTTTATCAAAAAAAATCATTATTTTTGTGTAATTTAGTCAATAATTCAATGATTTTTGATAAAATTAACCCATTTCTTCGTGCTGAAATTGATAGCAAAATTCTTATCCCTAATAGGGGAATTACAAAAATTTCAAACAATGGGTTATTCTCAAAAATTAAGAATGTTGGGCAAAAGGTATAGTGCCAATTAAAAAGAAAATGACAAGAATGGCACTTAAGTACCTTATATCTATGGTATTGGTCCACTGCCACATCTCCATTGCTTCCATCAATTATTTTGCCTTAAAAGGTGGTGAAGCACAAAACAAAAGAGAATCAATAATTCCAACTTTAATAACCATTATATTAGTTATTTTATTATTTTAAAAGAGTGGTGCTAATAATTTCATTCTTTGTGAAAATTAACTAAACAAAAAATGAGACTTGAATTTGAACCAAAATTAAGTCAAAAAATACATATATGTTGCAGATTAATGAAAATGATTCTTCGTAAATCAAAGTGATTGTTCTTTTCATTACTCTTAAAATCTTGGAAAATTGATTTTATTGTTTTTAAGTGATTTATAGAATCAAACAATTATTATTATTATTATTATTATTAGCAGCTCCATACTTACCAAGTTTGTTTAAAGATTAGTAGCATTGTTAAAGGCCAACAAGAGAGAGCAAGAAAAAGTTTTGCTTGCCTGATTTGTGAGTATGAATATCCCAGTTATTCAAACCTTTACCATCACTCAAGTAAGCACCTTCAAACTGAAAATTCAATTATGCAAAACTATTCAAAAAAAGAAAAAAAAGCTGCAGCTACCATAATATACTTATGAGTAAACTCAAATCTAACTTCAGATATTGAAGTTAAAGAGTTAATAGGTAGATAGAAACTCTTTAAGTTCAGCAGAAAGAAAGGGATAAACCTGATAAGAAGAAGAGGCAGCTCCAAAGAGGAAGTTGGCAGAAAAAGGAGAATGATCCAAAGTTTCTTCTACAATTTTTAGATTAGATGATAGAGATAAAGGTAACAAGATCACCTCTAAAAGAAGTAGATATCCATATGAAGAAAGAAAAGCCATGGCAGGTAACGATCTTCTTTCTCTGCTAATCTTCTGTCACCAAATGCTATTACAGCTTTAGATATTGCAAAGTCCAAACTAACATCACGTTTTAATAATATATATAGATAAAAAAGAGATTGATTCTTATGTGTATGAACAGAAGACTTTTAACTTTCTACGTATAGCCTTATTAACAGTTAAGGCTTCGTAACGTTTTCACTTCCAATACTGACTCGGCAACAAATAGAACCATAAAAATTATCGTGTGGCACCTACAAATCTTAACACCTTAGCTCCATAGTTGAATTTGAATGAAAAGTTGAACAAAGGGTTCCAATTGAAAAGAACTAGGGTCTAATTGTAATGAAAACTACGTTAAGAGGTTAAAATGTAATTATTCCTTAAACAAAAGGCTATGAAGAAAAAGAAAGAAAGTGGTTAAATAAAATGTAGTTATGCCTTATACAAGAAACCTACAGGGAAAAGAAAGGAAGCTGCTTCTTTCAAGAAAGAAAGAGACATGTTTTCTTCAGTGGCCAAGTATTGGTAGAAAATTATTGTGCATAAGGATTTCTTCTTAAAATATTACAAACTTGGCCATTTCAACAATTATAATAGCTCCTAAACTAGCAGTATAATCTACTCTTGTTCTATTGTTTAGCTGAGCATTAGATTCTGAATGGCAATAACTTTGCTGTGCCATCCACACATTGACAGATTTGGATTCCCAGAATTATTTCATTTGAGCCTTTAGAATCACTTTCGAAATGATTCTGGCAGTTCCTTTTAATATATATATGTGCGCGCACATTCAAGTGTAAGCACGCAAATACGCAGAGAGATCTATTCTTAAACATAAAAAAAGGATCAAAATAGAAGATGCACACCTAGTATTAGAAACAATGCTCTAGTGGCATTTGTTTTTAGGTTCATTAACATGCTTGATGGCTCTCAATAAAACGTTTCAACAACATATCACTGTGCAGTTTACTTGCATTCGAAAACATAATCACATAATGCCAATACGCACCCCCAAAAGCTTGACCAACAAATGCAGGGTCTACTTGCAATTTGTGTTTAACATTGTCAAGTCTAACTAACTTCTCAGGTGGAAGTTCTGCCAGCCTTGTGATTGGAAATATAATCTCTGTACCAAGTTGCTGATAGTTTCTGGGTTCTCTTGAGTGTGGAATAGTCAACATGGTAAAGCCCAAATCGAGTTGTATATCCATCTAACCACTCAAAGTTGTCGAGCAATGACCATGCAAAGTAACCTCGTACATCTGCTCCATCCCTGATAACATTTTCACATAAACAATCACACCGCGTCTCAAAATGATTTCAAGAGCCAATAAAAGGAGGAATTAAGATTTGTAGATGAAAAACTATGACAGTACCTGACTGCCATTGCTAGAGCATCCAAGTAGCTACTCATGTACTCCAGTCTTTCAACATCATTGAGTAAAACTCTCATGGTGGTATTGCCATTATCCTTCTCACCAAGTCCTGGAAGAAGAACACAGTTAGGCAAGAAACTTTACGTTCATTAAAGAAAACTACTAAGAAAGCTGCATTTACCATTTTCTGTAATGAACATAGGTGTGTTGTTGTATCTTTCTTTTATATATGTAACTATTTTTGCCAGTCCTTGTGGATAAACATAGAGCCAGTAAACAGAGGTCTACGTGATCATAAAACTTAAGTTAGGCGTTGAAAAATAGAAGGTAAATTGCAGGATGAAGATAAGCGGAGGTCCCATACAGGTTTTCCAATGCAGATACCATCTTTTTGTGCGGTCCATAAAACATAACCTTCCGTCTTTGTGACTCCAGGACCTTCATTGCAGAAAGAAAACATGCAGTCTTTAATGTAGAAACTACTGTAGTGGTTTATACCAATGAAGTCTAGTCCGCTTTTCAGCTTCTCCATATCATAGTTTGAAAATTCAGGCAAATGGTCTCCTAGAATTTCATGCATTTCTGTAGGATAGTGTCCAAGAATAATTGGGTCTAGGAACCTGAAATAGATGTTTGGAAAGTGTCAAATAATGGGCTTCTGCATTGTCCAATGGCAATTTTACGAACAGTTATCGAAAGCTTACCAGTTCAAATAGAAAGCTTGCGCTCTCTCAACTGCTAGTTTATCTTCCCAAGACGTACTAAAGGGTTCAAACCATGCGGTATTCATAACAATTCCTATGCTACCACCTTGTTTTCTCTGTATATAAACTATCAGGTGTCAGGTTCCAACTGATTCTTATAGAGGAGCAATGTTTTATGTACTTGTTTATTTGGAATTTGCTTCTATAAACATTATTATCAGCAGTTGGGGTTATTCCTCAATCACCTGGTATTTAGTTCTATAAAGATTAACAGCAGTTGCATGTGACAGGATCAAGTTGTGGGCTGCAATAAAATGTTCTCTCTCTGAATCACCGGTACTACAGTTCCCAAACGAGCCTGAGCAGCGCGCTGGTGGGAAAATTCCAGTCCTATAACCAAGAGCTGCTGCAACGTTGGGCTCGTTGAAGGTAGCCCAGTATTTGACTCTGTCCCCGAAGGATGTGAAACATACATCTGCATAATGTTTGAAGTCCTGCCTGAAAAGATGAATTCATATCAGCCAAACCCAAGAGGCAGATGGCCTAACCATGGAAACCAAGAGATCTGTTACTTACTGTACTTCAGGACTTAGCCAGGCTCCATATCTATCTTCAAGTTCCTGAGGAACGTCATAGTGAGTCAATGTCACAAATGGCTGAATCCCTGAAACCGAAAGAAATGGATAGTCAGCGCTAATTTTACTTTACTGATTCTGATCAAATTGCAATGATTTCGGGCTTAGTATGGGAAATTGAATTGACCTTTACGCAGAAGGGCATTGATGAACTTGTTATAATGATGAATTCCAGCCTGGTTCATGTTTCCAAATCTTCCCCCTGGTACAAGGTAAGATGATAATAAGAGATGGCATTGTCTGTTGGCAATCCATTCCAAGATGAAAAAGTTATAAACTCACTAGGTAGAACTCTTGCCCATGATATGGAGAAACGATAGCTGTCAACTCCAATATACTCCATGAGATCCATATCGTCCTGTTTTCTCATGCAATAACAAATTAAGTTGATTATCAGTCTCTGTTCTGCTTATGATGGACTCATGGTATTTTTTTTTTATCCAGAAGAATTATATAAAAAATGACCTTTTAAACTGCCATAATTTCCCATTTGCATAACATGTAATGTTAAAAGGCTATAAACGTCAACGTGTAACTTGCTTTTTATGACATGTAGGTGTGACCATATGCTAAGTTTCTTGAACCAAAGCTAGTTATTACTTCAAGAGTACAAGGAGCAGCTGAACTTTATATCTCTATCAAAAATAAAAAAGAAATGAAAAACAAAAGGAACTGACGTGGAGAAAACAATAAAAAATTTCTCCACAAAATAGAAAAATTTACTATCATGTTTAAGCAATGACAAATAAGGACCATAGCTGTCCAGTCTTATTAGGCACGTAAATCTTTCTAGTGGGGCATATACACTACTTTTAATCAATTTGACATGTTAACTACTAGATCTAAATGATTGCATGCTGAAAATAGTGATCATACAGGTGGGAAAAAAATCTATGGATTCGGTTAATCGAAAAAAATTTCGAAATCGAACCGATAAACTGGTTAACCGATTGTAATAGACTGTTTAATGGTTAATATTTTAAAAAAATCGATATTAATGGACTTGTTAATTGTTTTGACTCATGTGACCGGTTAACCGAACTGAAACTGAATTTTTAGTTAATTTATTAATTATTTAATATTAGGGGTGAGCAAAAAAACCGATGGACTTGGTTAACCGAAAAAAAAATCCGAAACCGAACCGATGGACTGGTTAACCGATTGTAATGGACTGGTTAATGGTTAGCGTTTTGAAAAAACCGATATTAATGGACTGGTTAATGGTTTTTGACTCATGTGACTGGTTAACCGAACCGAAACCGAATTTTTAGTTAATTTATTAATTTTTTAATAATTTATATAACAATTTATCATAATTAAAGGTGATCATGTACTTTTTTCATTATACTAATTATTTTTAAGTTTTTAAGTTTTTTAATTGGCTATTTGTAAGTATAACAATTTATCTAATTAAAAGTGATTATGAACTAGTTAATATATTTACTTATTAAATATTAATTTTTAAAAATAAATTTGCTTATATCCACCAAATATTTTTATTTTATCAACAATAATGTTATATTATAGTGAAAAAATTTTAATTTTTAAGTCTCTTGAACATTTTAATTTTATTTATGAATATATTTATAATTATAGTGGTTAACCGAAAAATATTGGATAACCGATCCGAAAAATCGAAACCGATGGACTGGTTAACCGATGATAATGGACTGGTTAATGGACTGGAATTTCAAAAAACCGATATTAATGGACTGGTTAATGGACTGGGGCTTATGGACCGGTTAACCGACCATGCTCACCCCTATTTAATATATCCATATTTATTATTTTTTATTCTTTCTTGTTTTATCAAATTTTCAATAAAATAAATCAGAATATATTTGAAAAATTATATAACAATTTATTATAATTAAAAGTAATCATGTACTTTTTTTCATTATACTAATTATTTTAAAAATTTTAAATTTTTTTAATTGACGGTTAGTAAATATAACAATTTATCTAATTAAAAGTGATTATAGACCGGTTAATTTATTTACTTATTAAATATTAATTTTTAAAAACAATTTTGTTTATGTCCGCCAAATATTTTTATTTTAACAACAATGATATTATATTATAATAAAAAAATTTTAATTTTTAAGTACTTTGAATATTTTAATTTTATTTATGAATATATTTTATAATTGTAGTAGTTGACCGAAAAATATTGGGTAACCGGTCCTAAAATCTGAAACCGATGGACTGGTTAACCGATAATAACGAACTGGTTAATGGTTAGTATTTTTAAAAAAATCGATATTAATGAACTGATTTTTTTTACTCATTACAGGTTAACCAGTCCATTCTCGCCCCTAATCATACCCACTTTTGAGATGTCCATTCTCACCCCTAATCATACCCACTTTTCAGATGGAACCATAGCAATACCCTTTTTATGTGACCCATTGTACACTTTAATACCTTCCAGTCACTTCCATAGACATTAGAAAAGCTACTCCATTTTTAATCAAACTTAAAATTGAAGGAGGCATGAGAATGAAAAATTCGGGGAAATTTTCCAAAAATGTTATGTTGTTTTTGACAGAGCTTGGTAGAAATTTTATGCAACTTTGGGAAAAGTAACAATTAAAGGGGATCAATCATAAGTTCACTCTCACACAACCCAAAAAGAGTGCACCATGAAAGAGTTGCAGTTGCATTGCATAGATCAATTTTCCAGATTGGATGATAAAATGCATAAACTAAGAAAAACTATAAAAGAAGTATATGAAGAATAAGATCAGACTTTAAAGCATATAAATGCGAACCAGATATCTGTGATAATGATCGACTGCAATGTCTCCATTAGTTCCATCTAAGATAACACCTGACATAATTTCAGGCGACTGTTACTACAAGAAAAATGTTTATAATGAAAGAATACTCAATACTGAAAAAAACAAAGCAGCTAACCGGGCTTGTGAGTAAAATTGTCCCAATTGCTAATGCCTTTACCATCACTCAAGTAAGCTCCTTCAAACTGTGCAAAACATGAAACTTTATTTGGTACATGTTGTAAGATGAAAAAAATAGATATTTACAAATAGAAAAAGAAAGGCAAAAATCAAAACCTGGTAAGAAGAAGAAGCAGTTCCAAAGAGAAAGCTGCTTGGAAATGGAGAATTGTAGGAATTTCCCTCTAGAGAGATGGAAATGGAAGATGTTAAAAGAAAAGAGAACAATTCAAGCAGCAAGAAAACATAATTTACTGCCATAACAAAGAACAAGAATAAGAAAACTAAATTTGAGAGAGAGAGAGAGAGAAGCACTGGAGCTCAAAAGGGCAAATATGTAAATAAGACGCTTTTACAGTCACCACTTGCCATTTATCTTGCATGGAGCACTTGCCTTCATGCCATGTAGGCATCTACTTGTCAAGACAAAAGAAAACTAGGGTAGAACCAAACATCAAATAGATCAAAATCAAATCTTTTTTATTATATTTTAACCATCAAGAATAGCAAATTACAAATGAGTGAGAGAGGCAGTGGGCTAGAGAATGATGTAACGTTAACAATGAAGAAGAAACCGAGAAATATAAACAAAAACATAACAATTAGGTGAGATAAGACATATTATTGGGTAATAATAGACAAGAATAGCTAGGCCATCAAAATCATAAGACAATGATCCTTATTGTCAAGCAGCAGAGAAATTCACAAATGTCTTGGCCAATACTCACTCAGAAGTGAAATCGATTAAATTTCATATCATTTTCACTGTTAAAGCAATCAGCTTTTCCCACAGTTTAACACCAATTCAAGCTAACAATTCCTTAAGAAATTATTGAAGTTTAGGGACCGCCAGCGAGGATGTTATCCTGCAGGTCATCCGGTAGTGTTTTAACCGGAAATGAAATTTCATACTTTTATTATTTTGTAATAAAGAGAAAACTGGGGTCCAGATGAGGCAGTCTTTTCCATGCAGCAACCATTTGTTTTCTGGGATTTTATTTTTCAAATTAACCTCGTAATACAGTAATTGATTAATGACTTTAAAAATTCTTACAGAAAGCAAGTAAAATTTAATACTAAAGAGAAGGTAATGAGCAAAATAGTATAAAAATAGCACCTTTTTCAATTTCAGCAATCCACCATTAGTAAAAGATGGAACCTTTTGCTCTCTGATGAAGCTAATAACTCCATAACACACTGTAATTGTTCATTACTCACAAGTCAATGCTATAGACTTCATACAAAGTTAGTCATAAGAACCAAGAGGCCATCATTCCAAGGAAGAAAAATCCAGGGCCACTGGATTAATCCATCACCGGAAAGTGCATTATGACTGTTTGGCGGAAGCGAAATTCGGTGACGGATCGGTCTAAGTGCAAACGATGCCGTTTCCATTAAATAGACTAACTCTGTAACATGTTTAGAGCCCGGCTCAGACCGAATTTGGGCCGGACCCGAATGGACTAGTACATTCTTACAGATTTCAAATATATTTATTCTTAAGAGAGAGATTGCAGGCTCAAACGTGAATCATATTTTTTTCTTTGTTAAATAGATGAATTCTTTGTTGTCTGATTTTAAGGATTAGTTAGTTGCACATTTGCAAAAATGAAACGACTTTCGGTTAACTAAGAGCCAGAAGCCAGATAAGTCTTGAGTTTCAGTTGCACATAATGCCACCTTAGTTAAAATGTGTCCATTTTGGTAACTTCGAAGAACAAATATAAACAAAATCTCTCAATTTTAAATAATTTAAAAATAAAATTCCATAAAAAATTAAGAGCAAATCTTTTATTTCAAATAGTTAAAAGGATAAAAATCACCTTTATTTCTTTTTTTATTAGCTCGATTCAGTAATAATTTCATTGGCATGAAGAATTGAAAGCTAGTGCTAGAAATCAATATTAAAAAAAATGGTAATTTTATTGTAATTCTGCATCAATACAATATTTTCTTTATTCACTGACCAGGCAGAAAACAGAGAGAAGGAAACTTAAGTCCTGCCAAGTCAGCATCAACTTTAAGATCATACTAAGCATTACCACTCTCATCTTTACAAAAGAAACTGCTGTTAACTCAGCCTTAGCAAAATCTTGAATCCCTTTGATCCACCAAAAGCAAAAACCATCACCAGTGATTCTTGATATTGTTGGTTTGAAATCCATTTCAAAATTTCTTGACTCAATAATTCCAGCCCAACAACCAGCATCTTGATTCTAAACTTTCCACATTATAATAACTTCAAAATCTTCGAGACTTCCTCACAGCTTTGCCTGTTCAAACATAATTCGGTACAATGTTAAAACATGTTCGAATGTTGGATGTTTTTGTTACTAAGTATACATTTTGCAGATTCTCAACTGCAGAACAGGTTTCTCATTATGCAGCAGATTGTAAAGTTAGAGTATTCGATCTTTTTGTTACTAACTGCAGAACTGGTTGGTCATAATGCAGCAGATTGTAAACACTACTATAGGTAAGTTTTGTCAAGCTATTTATTGTCCCTAAGGAAGCTGGAAAGGCTATTCTTTTTGTCTGCACACAAGCAAGTTGCATATGCAAAAGAGAGCAACATTGTCCAAGTATGTTCAGAATATTTTGGTCCCCCACCAGCACTGTCAAACATAATGTGCATAGTGAAGAGAATATACCTGTGAGTAAAGGAAGGTGCCAAGGATTGCAATGGCAGCTCCGAGTGCATTGACAGGTTGGACAGGGGTGTGGAAGATGATGATGGAGGAGACGATGACTGATATCCTCTTCATTGTGTTTCCAACACTGAATGTCAACGGAGAGATTTGATCGAGCGACATGTAGGATACTTGATTATATAGGTGATAGAAAATACTTTGTGCTGCTACCCACCTGCGCCAATCCCAAGCCACAGAAAATTTTCTTAGTAAATTAATGTATCGGAATGAAGAAATTAGTATTTCAGATTAAATCTCTACCACTAAATTAAAAATTCCTCTCATGAGACAAACAAAACAACAGAATTGGACAAAAATCAGATCTCTTAGATGTTGAACGAGTGATTAAAATCCTTGCATAATATCTAAAGTGATATATTTGCAGGCACAGAGCTAAGATACTTATCAGTATCTACAGCATGAAAGTCTTTATCAAACACTGGCTTAAACCCAGGAATTCCAATTCCCATAAATGGAAAACAAATCTAATAAATCCCATATACTAGAATCAAAATTAAACGATGATGGTAAATTGACTAGATCCTTCAAACGGACAAGCAAATAAACCAAAGAAATGTGTTGTACTATCATCTGGTAAAATCACAAATTTTGGTCTTGTTCATCATCTCAAAAGTCATTGTGTAACCCGGCATCAAGAATTTCCAAACAGCAGCGAATAACTGATTGATATGTCATGTTCAATGGGATATAGCAACTCAAATCATTTAACACATCACCAATTTTGCTTAAAATACACATATAGCAAAAAGAAAATGCAAATAATTGGAAAGTAAGCGTAGACTAATTACCAAACGAAATTGGGGCCAATTTGAGCAAGAGCATTTTGCCAGCCAGCAGCCCACATCTGAGGACCCTCCATAGCAATTGCAAAAGGTGTAAGGATCAACAGAGACAACATGGACAAACAAGCATAGTAGTTCATCCCACTAACAGAGTTCCCCTTCATCCCCTTCTTTGAGAATATGTTACGAAACACAAATGCCAAATTTGATATCATAGCACCCATGAAACCTGAGACAAAAAGCAACAACTTTAGATCTTAATCACTAAAACCCACAAGAAAAGATCAAATCTTTTTTATCAATTTTCTTACCAGTCATGTTGAAATTGAGCTCAGTGACAGCTGCTAGAGCACAACCTCCAATAATTGGTACAAGTGATAGATAAACTGGCAAAGGGAAAGTCTCACCCAACAGTAATCTTGACACCAACACACTAAAAGCAGGCTCACCACTCTTGATTATGTGAGTAAATGAGACTGCAACTTTAGACATACTCACAGTAGCTGCCACATGCCCAATTGTGTGAGCCACTGCAACCTAAACAACACAATTCACAGAGACAATGTTTAATCAGACTGCAAAAACCCAAATCCCTTGTTTCTCAACCATGTAAAGCTTCAAATTACTTACAGGAAAAAGAGTCTTCCAAAACTCAAAATCAGTCTTTGGGGCATCAGCTACTCTAGTAGCCCAAGAAATAAGCATCATGAGAGACCCACAAGCCAAAGATAGAGTAGAAGTGAGCCAAGGATAAGGGAAAGCATTCAAGACCTTCTTGTTATAAATATTAAACACCACATTCAAAGCCCACCAAGTGGCAAAATATATCCCAATCTTAATTCTCTGAGCTGCCTGCTCGTCTGGTAGCTCTATGTTAATGTCCAGTGGCCGTGACCGGTCAGCCTCATAGGCATTGCAAACAGCCACCGGCTTTTTCTCTTGGGATTTTGTCAAAAATGTGAAATTCTCAACTGAGACATGAAGTGGCTTCTCTGAACTTAGTGAAGAGTTAAATTTTGGACCTTTAAGTGAATTCTGAATAAGGGGTAGAGGAGAGAAAGAGAATTGATGTTTAAGAAGTGAACGCTTTGTGGGTAAGAAATCAGAAGAAATGAAAGAGGAGCGCGCGTGATTCAGTGAAGACATTGTGGTGTTCATGGTGTAGTAATTCAAGTACAAAAAGAAAAAGAAAGGAAAAAAAAAAAACAAAGAATGTGCTAATTCGAAGTTAAAGAAAGGAATTTTCTTGGAAAATTATGCTTGTTTTCCGAGAAAATATCAGAATAGAGGAAATATAAAGCAGAATTGTGAAGATATATGGGTAGAGAAGGTTAGGAACGGCGGTTCGGTGGGATTAGAGAAGAAAGAAAATCTGAAATTCCTTGGAGAAGAAAGGTTGGAGGAGAAAGGTATTTATATAGGGAGAAAGGGAGACAGAGAGCAAAGAGCGATTGACTGGCAATGTAACTCGAGAGGTGAATTTTTTGTTTTTTCTAAATTATTCTAATAATATTCTTCAACTGTGTAACTTCAAAGCTAGTTACTAGGAAAGTAGAAACTGATCACTCATCTATTTGCGGCTAATTAATTTCCTTTTTATTCTGAAATATTATTTTTCTTCTAATTTTGTATTTTAAATATTTATTTATCTGATTCATAACTCATTAATGAAAAAAATTAATTTCTTTTAATTTTTTAATTTTTTTATAACCATTAATTATATTAACACCAAATTTTCATCGAATCAGTATAAAATTTACAATTTATGATTATTGTATCCAAATTATTTTCATAATATTTGTATGATATTTTTAATACGTTTTCATCGAAATAAGATTAGATTAAAAATAAAAAAAAATACTTTTAATTTAACATTGTATATCTCGTAGTGCACATTAATATTCCTTTTTACATTTTAATGTAAAATTAAAATAAAAATTCTATAAAAAAATATTTTTCAACGAAATAAGAGGTGATTGTAAATTAAAAATTGAGTATTAGTGTAATAGTTTAATTCAAAAAATAATTTTTAGGAATTACAAATATTTTCCAAAATACTTGGAGAGAATTTGAGACTCCATTTTTTTTTTCACAATTCAATATAATAATTATTTTATATTCATAATTAGGATTTTCTGAGATACAGTGGAAAATTCAAATTAATTGAGTTAACAATAATTTCCCACATTTTTCAAATGTTTATTTCCACACGTAGCAAACATTGAACAGGAATGTCAAACTCGTTTAAAACACTGCAGTTTTGGTCATAAAATACCGACCAATTTTTACAAATTGATTGATGGAATTATTGATTATAGTCCAATAAAATTGCAAATAAATTTCCCCCCTTGGGATATTTCCATGCCCCTTCTCCTCCTCAAAAAATTTTGGACCGTCTAATTTCTGAGCAGAAACAGCCAATTTATGATTTATACTTTTGGGTCCAACGGCCATCAATAATTCAAATATGTACTAATTATAATATCATTCATCAATTTCCAAAAATACTGTAACAACTATATATTATATGAATCGAAGCCACCCTGGCTATATATACTTTACAATTCACATTATTTCATGTATTTTAGCTCTTGTTATTTCTGGACCGTTAACACTTTGCAATTCCAGCAAATCCCTAGAAAATTGATAAGGACAATAATTTGAGTTCATTGATTATTAGACATTAAAAATATAATATATGAAAACGACATATGCTTATTGCCTTAGAGTACTCAGCAGCCGCTAATTTCATCTCCAATTTGGTGTTTCTTGATCTCTGTTGTTTGATGTTGATTTACATTATTTCCCTTCCATAATTCACTCATACTAAATTTCGATCGATGAAAAGAACAATTCACGACATAAAATAAAATATCACGAGTTCGAAATCTAAAAATATAGTATATTTAAATATTTCGCATGAATAGAAATTAGATAAATCATTAAATTTTGGATATTAGATTGTTATTATAAAAAAAATCTTATATGATTTTCTTTTTATTGAGATGTGAAATTAAATGTAACCATAACAATTCATTTTTTTAAATTAAAATCCCATCAAGATTGGTGGCTGAGCTTCATGGAAGCGTGCAAAGGTATGCAATCGACTTCTAGAAAAAAAAAATCTTTAATTATTTATATATGGCAAAACAAAACTCATAATATATATATATATATATATATATATTAGATTTCAGATAAAAAATTATAAAAAGGAAATATATGTTCATGATCTTAAAGTATTTTAATCAAGACAATAATAGAGCTTTAGTGCTATATGAAGTGTAATCAAATTGAGAATGATTGGATTAATGAAAGCATATGCTGAATTTAAACACATTAGATTCTATTAAGGTCCAAATTGTAAGTAATTAGAATTTTATTTTATTTTATTTTTTTAAGTAGTCTATGAGGTCTAAGAGACTTGTCAAATTGAAAATGATTGGATATGTGAATTTGATAAGCACTGTGATTAAAAAATATTTTTATTTATTTTTAATTTAACGGTTTATATTTAATATATTTAGTATATTAATATATTAAATTATTTTTTAAATTTAAAATTACGTAAATAAAAGGGAAAAAAAGGAAACGATATTTTGTTTATAAAATCATTGGTTAACATTATGTAGGGCTGTGACTTTTTCACTTGTACAAATAATAATTGTCCTTTGAAAGTCCTAGGAGGATCAAAGGTGCAAATCTTTTTTAATTAGGATTTTTTATTTGAATTTATATATATATATTTTTAAAGGGACATTACATATAGCGCAATTTTAAAATTTTTCTGATTTTTTTTATCGAGTGATAGTGATTGGAAAATTTTTATTTAAATAAATAACAAAGGTTCGCATATGAAATAAATAAATAAATTGACATATTGAATAGGAAAGGCCATTAGACCTATGCATATATTATACAGAAACACACAACAAAATGTATAAGCGGCTCTTGCTTTCATGATTGTGCTACTTCTCCTTGCATCATCCATAAACCATACCTAGTTATTTTAATTATAAATTTAACAATATTTAATTCGAAATCGATTAATTTCGTAAATTTAAAACGACAAATAGGATATTAGAGTCATAAAAATAAAAAGTATAAGTGGCTCTTGTTTACATGATTGTGCTACTTCGTTACAGTCTACCCATTCGTAAAAGGCCGAGACTCTTTGAATATTTTGCATGTTATCAAAATTTAATAATAATAATAATAATATTTTTTTTTATATAGAAATAGATATCATACATTTTTACCAAAAGAAAACGGTAAAAGTATATTAAAAAGAACGAACACTTTAATATTATATTCAATGAGACTATAATTACAAACAAAAATTCAATCCAAAACTACAATAATGGCAGACTGAATAAATATTTAAAGATTTTTTTTTATATCTAAATTGAATTTATTATGAACTAATTTGATACTCCTTTCGTTTCTAAATAACATTGACTTTTGCTATTTTCACAAAAATTAAGGAGTATTAATTAGATTTAAATTTAAGATAAAATTAAGTATTTTAATAATGAAAGATAATAAATAACAAAGGGAGTAATAAACTGCAATTAAATCCACATTCAAGATCTAACTAACTTGATGAGAAACTCAATAGGAATTGTCTCTGATCTTCTGAGATTGAGTTCCATTAATTTTTCATTAACTTTCTTCAAATTTTCAGAAGAAGATGAAGCTGAAAAATCCTCGGAGCAGATAATGATCATTCTCTCCAAGGCTATAGCATTCTCAAGCAAAGCTTCTACCACATATAGCTCCTCATCATCTCCATTGAATTCTTTTATCAAAATGCTATTCAATTCTGTCAGGAAACATTCAGGCACCATCTCCATTTTTCCATTCTTGTTCTTGTTAATTGAGGACTCCAAGCTTACTCCCTATAGACATCCAATATGTGAGTTATATGTTATTAGTAATTAGTCCTAATTGATATTAGAAAGCAAGTAAGTGGCAAATTGATAGTTCATTCCTAAAAGCTGTCATGCCATTCAATTTAGAAGTTACCTCAGTAAAATCAAGACATTCGAGATAAGGAGAGCACTGTAGTAACCTCTGCAATGCTTCATTATCAAAATTTACTGGCCCAGGCTTCAGTGCCAAAGCTTCCAAATTTTTGAACAAAGGCAAACAAGGTAGCAGTTCTGGTTCTGTAATTAGAGCCTAAGAAGTAACAAAACCATTTGATCATGTCCAAGAAACACATATATAAAAGAAAATCATATCAACTGTCATGCATGCAAAAGTAGTTATTTTCATATATCGCACTGATTGATTGGTCCATCATGAACTAATCTGATATTATTCTAAATTAAATTTATAAATGGCTACACAAGTCAGCGTAAAAGCAGAAAAGAAATTACCTAAAAAACACCAGGGGAAAGTAGAAGTTCATCAGCATCAGAGACACCACTAAGCAGCATAAATGTCCGATAAGCAACTTGTCTGGATTTTTTAGTACTTGGCAAAACATTAATGTGAGCCCATTCTACAGATCTCAATCCGCAGAAACAGTACTCGTTTACCAATCCACCACTGTAAATAAAAGACGACACACCTCCTCCGAAAATCAAAACCTGACACCCACCGGAACTATCCAATTCATGAATCTCCAAACTCTACAGATTTGGAGCAAATATGCTCACATGAGATAGATTCTTCCAATTGCATTCATCGATCATTAACTCTTCCAAAACTGGACACCCATTAAGAAGTTTCTGGAATGAATTATCGTCAAAAAACACTAGTTTCTTCAGAATCAAAGTCTTTAAACTTCGAAAACAAATGTCAGAAGAAAGCTTCAAGCTTGAGTCCATTTCCAGGTTCAAGAATTTCAGTGTTGAGCTTGTGAAAAAACATCTGGGCAAGGTGAAGTTTTCGTGGTAATTGCTTAGAGAAAGGCGACATTCTTGAATATTGTGTTTAATTGCACAGGTTATCCATGTTTTGATACGAGAATCATCTTCCAGGACATGGCAGGACATAAAGAATTTCTCGAAATTTTCAGAAGTTCGAAGCAGCATAGCTCTTTCGACAAAATTCATGAAGGAATTTCGATGAAAAGGGAGTTGTTCTTGAATCCAAAGAGTAGGGATACATGTCCAGAGATATTCCCATCTTTTTGATAAAATACTTGTCTTAACAGCTTCTTTTGGAGGGAGAAAGGAGAGGATGTGGTGGAGAATTTTATCAGGTAAGTTGTTCAGGTTCTTGCAGCTTTCTACTTCAGCTTTTTGGTTGTTCAGCTTCAGGTTTTTCATATTCTTGCTTATTGCATCCATAATTTTTGCAATTTTGCAGGATCTAGCTGAACAAGATTATTGAAAAAAAAAATTATATTAGAAATAAAATGAATCATTAAACATTAACATGATGTCGAATTTAGATAATAATCCTACAATTCAAATCTATATTTATCAAAATCCAATTTGAGAAATTTAAAACAAAAAAGCCAATAAAATAAATTATACTCATGCTGAGATTCCAACTCTGCATTTTTTTTATAGAGGAAAAGGGAGTAAGAGCTCGAATTCGAGCTATGAAACAAAGAACTGCTAATAACCTAAACTTTTTGTTTTGCTAAATTGCATTATTTAGAGGAATTTTGATCATGAAATATTGAAAAAAAAAAACCAAGATAATTAATTAGAAATTGAAAGTGGAAAAATTTGAAGAAACTAACTTGGTAGCTGGGAGGGAAATTCCTGCAAGAATTACCGATACGATATATTTCAGAATGTGGAGAGAAATTGATATATATTCTTTTTCTAATAGGACTTTGAATCCTTAACAAAAATATATTCGAATTCCATTGAATTCGTTAATTTTATTATATTATTATTTAGTTAAGAGTCCTATATGTATTAATTATGTGATAATTAAGGAAAGATCTGTTGTATTGTATTTGTGTGCAAATTGGGATATATTTAGCAATGTTTCCTATTTAGTTATGATCGTATAATTTTCCTTAATTAGCTATATATATATTTTCTTTTTAATAGAATTATATCTCTATAATATTATATATGCTTCATATTAGATAATGAAAAGCTAGCCAAGGTTTCTCATATATTTTTTTTTATTTGGCACTCTCTCCATTTTACTATTTGCGACTTTTTTGAATAAAAATTAAATTTTATTTATTTGACACTTTTAAATTTTTAATGCAATTTAAAAGCCACTGCTCTAACTTAGTTGAAGTCCGGATAACCACCCTGGTGTTCTTGATTGATTAACAGACACTTTTCCCTGTTCGTGCCGTGGACTATTCCTAATAAATAAATAGGAAAATAAGAAGCATTCATTAGAAAAATGAAAGAAAGAGAGAAAGAAATGGAAGCAGACTGGCAATGTAAAGGTTCCTCTGATAAAATTCAAATTCACAATTTGATCTCTTTGGAAGTAAGAGTAGCTGTTTTTGAGCCTCCTCTAGCTCGTCTTCTTCTAACTTATAATTGTAGAAAATAATAATCATACTTTCCAAACAGGTAGCTTTTCAAGTAAAATTCCAACTGCTTTTATCCCATAATTAGCTCCAGTAAAGCTATAGATTATAATAGTTTTCAGATGAGTCGAAAAACAAGAAGGAACTGGATCAAGAATTGAATCATCTTTACCACTTGAATGCAGCATAATCCCCTACAAGTAATATCATGAAAAGCTCAACAAGCTTTATTGGCTAAGAGATCTAACATTTGTAAGCAACTTTTCAAAAGAAAATTCCCTAGTCTCTAGATAAGCAAATTTCTGCAGTAAGGTAACTAGTCCTTTGCTAAAATATTCAATGGCAACCCCATTCCAGTGATATCAAGATAGGTTAGATTAGGGAAGAAAGGCAGAGCGGCAAAGAGTTCTTTTGCATGCTCAACTGCCTGTAACACACAACAAGATTGATTCTGTCAGTACCACAGCAAATTTTACTGAAACCAATCTATCTTTCGAGAAAGAAAACAAGTTATTGCGGAAATTACACGGATATGTTACTAAGTCTAGGGAGGATACATCGAAAACATCATCAGAAAGTTTTAGGCTTTCCACATTAGAGAGCTCTCTCAGCAGCTTATATACATGGAAAGCATAGTCATTGGTCATTTCAGGTATAATTTCACTCTGGGTTCTCCTTAGATCAAGAGTAGCATCAACTAATGAGGAAGCATTATATAAACAGTACTCGTATCTGACTTGACCACAGAAAGAAAAAGATTCAAGATTTGTTCCAACAATCACAAACTGACAACAATGGAAGTCCTTATGATTGTCCTTAACATCATCTTCAACATCGGAGTCAAGATCAATATCTGCGTCACCTTCTATTGCTAGTTTTCTTAGCTTGGGAAGAGAAATACAAATAGCATTGACATTCCCCCATCTGCAATCAGAAATCTCCAGCTCTTCCAGAACTGGACAACTAGAGAAAGGACTTGAGTTGAGTGATCATCAAGAAAAATGAGATTTCTAAGTTTCAATATCTTGAGACTTAAACATATATCAGAAGGAAGCTTGAGATCATAATATATACATGTCTAAACTTAATGACACAAGGGTTTTACTAGTAAATAGACAAGAGGGCAACAGAAATGGTTCTTCGACCTTTTCAAGCCAAAGATATAATCTTTCAGGTTTATGACTTACTTCAGGAGTTATCCATTTACTAATCCGCGATGCATCAGATAGCACATTACACGAAAGAGAAAAGTCTCTTATGCTTGAAGAATTATGAATCTCAATCACTTTATCCACAAACTTCGTGAAAATTGACCTCCTTTCTGGTGCCTTTTCATCAAAGTGGAGTTTGGGGAGAGAGATCCTGAGATTTTGCCATCTTTTTGACAGTACGGTTGCTCTAGAAGCGTCTTTGGTTGGAAGGAATGACAGAATAAGCTCTAACACACATCAGGAAGGTTGTCTATTGAAAATCTATCCCCATTCAAGGTCTGCTCACCGCAAACGTTTTGCTTCTTGGAAGAATCCAGATTTATGATTCAATTATTTATCTACAGCAAAAGAAAGTGTTGTCAAAAATCTATTGCTATTGTACATACGTTCCCAACGATGCAGATTGAAAGAAATACCATATACAGACACTGAAAATGATAATTTAATGTGATTTTTTTAACAGGTGCAAAAGTAACAGACTGTCGTCAATGTAACTATTGGATTCTGGTTTTCAATTCAAGCAGCAGATAGGTGAAATGTTTGATGCAGCAATTCAGTGTAGCAAAGAAAATTCCGATCTGCAGTTCATGTTTGAAGTAATTTAACACATTAAGCATCTGTTGTGAGCATACAGCTACTTATACAAGTCTCCAACAATGAAGATTGAGAAAAATATCGTTTGCAAACAAGATTAGACAGAAACAGAACTACAAATAGGACAATAAATGGAAAAGCAAATTGTTGGTGGCAATGGCTTCCGCCAATTTCATGTGCTATTGCTTGATTGTGAAGATAAAATTACAAACTTTTCTCAGTTTTTCTATCAAACCTCTTTGTTTTCAGGGTAACTTGTTTTTAATCTGAACAAGATACGCTTTCAATGTAAATAACAAAGCTAATTTTACAAAAGAACAGAGAAGAACCACATTTTTCACTTGTAAATGGTCGATTCAACTCTTCTGCATAATCAATAACCTAACAATGCGGAGAATCCGAATAAAAATTTAGAGTGACGATTGGGAAGTAATTAATGAAAAGAAAAAAGGATAAACCCATGATTTTGTTGATATAATCTAGTATATTAAAACTATGAAATGATAAACAAAACTTATCATAGTTGCAGATCTGATGCAGAGTACGAAACTAGAGCCGCCGGTGACGGAGCCGATCGGGATGGTTTTGAGATAAAAGTGTTAAGTGCTTTTATTAGGGTACCACAAAATAAAATGCTGGTTAGTTCATTCAAATACGTCGCTGGCAGAACGCAGATACATCGTCGCTATAATATTCCATTCCGTCGCTAAAGTATCTCATTGTTCCAGTGGCAGTTAGTTTTCTTCAAGTTTTCGCCTTTTCGATTATTTCTCAATGGTTTGACAGTTTCTTCGTTGGCACCAAATCACACCCGCCACTTTTTCATCAGATTATAATTAATTATGCCAATTTTCATTAGTTTTTTTTTTCTGTTTTTGTTTTGGTTGTTCTTCAAAAAGGTATTTTATTGGTTCATTATTTCATCTGAATAGATATGAATGTAAACTGTTTATGGTATACACATTGCTCAGTAAATGTCACACTTTAAGGAAATTCAGCTATTTTACTTGATCTACACAATTGAAACTATCTAAATTCAAAGTGATCAAAATAAAAAAGCAGCATCTCAACCAGTTTTGCTACCATTTACTGCTGGTTGTTACTCCAAATGAGATGCCTGCAGCAGTTTGAGATTCAGAAGCAATGGCCAATATCTTCTTCTGTGTGTGCTGATAAAAATGAGCCAGTGATGCCTAGAAAGGCTCACATGAAAATGACTTCGCAGCCATTTGAGCTTTTGTGAAGCCTCAGTAATTCTTGACGAGCATTGTCCTTCTCCATGCCTGAGGGTTTTTGCACAAGATATAAACATCTTCTCCAATGCTAGTGCATTCTCAATTAAGCAAATGCTGTACCGCATGTAGCTCTTCTTCAGTCCCAAAGAAGTTATAAATTCCTACAGTCTTCAAGTGTGTTGAGAAACATAAGGCATAGGATCCAATGTCCAGTCATCATTTCCACAATCCGGCTTAGACAGGCAGACCCCCTACACCATCATTCGACAATGATGAATAGTTAGCTGGATCAGCATCAGAAAATCAAGAACAAAACTTCGAGTTTCAACAGCCTTCTTCAATTCTAGCTTAGCAAGACATGGTGAATTTCGTAATATGTTCCACAAAAGTCTAGCTGCAAAATCCAATGGCTCAATCTCAAATTTGAGATAGGTCAAAGGCATGAAACAGGGGAAGATGCTCAGGAAGTTCCACCGCATCGCCAAGAACCTAAGAATAGTGTCCAAAACCCGCAATGGCTCAAAAGACAGAACTTTGAAGACTAAACATGTCAAAATTTATCACTGGCAAACATACCCTGACAGCTGGAATAGAAAATGTTAATTCTTTCACACTTGTGAGTCCTTGAAGAAGCTCAAGGGCACGATAAGATTTTAGCCTGCTATTCTTAAGTACTTCAAGCAGTACCTCAGCTAGTAAGTTACAGTCATGAAATAAAAGACATAATCATCTACAAGATTGCCAGCATAAGTCAAAGATTTAAGACTCGGTGCAACAAATACAATTTGACAGCCATGTACTGGCTGTGCTTGTCTGGTCAATCAACAGTCATAAGAGTTTTAAGTTTAGGAGCAGTAACACAAACACCGCCAGCATTCACCCAATCACAATCATACAGCATCAAATATTCGAGCTACGGGCACCCAGAAAAGAGCTTTTGTGTTGAATTTTCATCCGGAAACAAAATGAACCAGAGTCAATTTACTGACACTTGAAAGAGAAATGCAAGAAGGAAGCTTCATACAATGTACCATCCGAAACTCCAAAACTCTCAATGATTCACAACTAAACAAGCATTAGGCCAGCACAAATGGTTCTGTAATAGTATCAAAATCAAGAATCAATTCTTGAACATTATGTTTTATGGCAGAAAATATCCATGAATTAACACGCAATGCATCATCGAGAACTTGCAGTGTAAATGAAAATATCTTTATATCAGAAGTGCCCTTTCAACAAAATCAGTGAAAACCTTACTATTCTCCTCCGGCTCGTTTGAAAAGTCTAATTTAGCTACAGAACGCCATAGATAGCGCCACTTTTTGGACAACACACTGCTCCTCACAGCATCTTTTGAGGGGAAGGAAAAATAAGATTTGTAGAAGAATTGTGTCTGGTAAATCTTGTATTCTATTTATAGGCTGAAGATCATTTGAATTCCCTGATTGAGATCTGGCTATAGTGATTGGCTGATCTTTTGGCAAGCGATAGGTAGCAGTAGGTCAGAAAAATCTAAATCATATGTTCTTTGGATCTATGAAATCGAAAATTTTAAAATCCTAATTATTGATTTTACTATTAATTTATTTATAAATTTATAAATAATTTATTAATTTACTATTAATTTATTAAAAATAACATTTATTCAAAGTATCATGTAAAATTTGTTTATATAAATTATTTGATTCACACTTGAATTCGAGATTTTAGTCTTAATGCGGTTGGCCCCAACTTAAAAAGGCTAGTGGGCCCCGTCGTACCAATCGCACGGTCCATGAAGATTCTCTTTCAATAGATCGAGACCGTAGATTGACATTTCACACGTAGACACTGACACTCAAAAAAAAGTACGAGCGATTCAAAAAAGGGCCACGTGGACAAGTCGGTTAATCTCTATAACTGAAGAGAGATTCTCAACCGTTGATAAAATCTAAGCACCGACGCATCTCAATCTCACAAGGAAAGGGCCAGTTCAAAAATAAAAAGAAAAAAAAAAAAACTACACAAATTTCAATAATCTATACTCTGTTTCTCCAATTCGATGGTGGCAATTCAAAACCCTAATCTAATCAAAGCCCTCTCATGGTTTTTCAAAACCCTAATTCACACTCATTATTGTTACTATCCCCTTCTCGCCTGAGTAAAAAAGGAATCGGGGAAAGTTATTTAAAACCCTAGGTTCATGAGTGGCTCCGCCAAGCCCATGCCGGGAAATGAGCTGCAGCTGAAGGCTGCGCCGTCGCTACTTGACCGGTTCAGGGCTCTGTTGAAGCAGCGAGAAGATGAGGCTAGGGTTTCTGCTGAGGACAATGACGTTTCAGGTCCAAGTTTGAGCAGTGAAGATATGGTGCAGCTTTACGAACTTTTGCTTGATGAATTGACTTTCAATTCGAAGCCTATAATCACCGATTTGACGATTATTGCTGGTGAGCTCAGGGAGTACGGCGAGGGCATTGCTGACGCAATCTGCGCCCGTATTGTCGAGGTCGGATATCGGGGAAATTTTTGTATTTTTTCGGGAATCTTTGTAGGTTATATAGAGTTTGATTATTTGGGCTTCGAAGCTTTGTCTAAATGGAAAGATTTGAATATTGAAGTTTAGAATTTCCAGTATTTGGAACCAAAATTTATCAATTAAAAAAGGCTCATTTCTTTCTCCTATATTATCTTTTTATGTTTGGTTTAATCAGAACCAGTAAGAAAGTGGAAGGAAATTTATTCTTGAATTCATGTACATTTTTGATTTGGTATTCCGATGGTTTCATGGCAATATGTTTTACTGTTTTCTTCTTTATAGGTCCCAGTGGAGCAAAAACTTCCTTCACTATATTTAGTGGATAGCATTGTCAAGAACATAGGCCGTGAATATGTTAGGTACTTCTCTTCCCGTTTACCTGAGGTGAGCGAGTTACTGAGTTCCAGTCGTGCTTTGTCAATTTGCATTTAAAATGGCATTATTTTAATGAACTTGTGATGTTATTACTTGACAAGGTTTTCACTTTGGCGTACAAACAAGTTCACCCTAACCTGTATCCTTCAATGCGCCACCTCTTTGGAACATGGTCTACAGTTTTTCCTTCTTCTGTGCTTAGCAAGATTGAGACTCAACTGCAGTTCTCTCCTCAAGTCAGCAGTCAACCCACCAGCTTGTCATCCTTGAAGGCATCTGATTCTCCAAGGCCAGCTCATGGCATACATGTTAATCCAAAATATGTGCGCCAGTTGGAACATTCAACATCAGATAACGTAAGCTCTTCAATGAGATTTCCCTTCTATGCTGGTTAGACCACGGGTTATGTTTAGAGTTTGTGTATGAGACTTTGTGATATGGTATCTGTATTTGGGTTCTTGTACATCAATTCACATGCTGCGTGTCGTAGTCATATTTCTTTTGGATATTTATCACATGTTTCAATTTTTAACATAGTGTTGCCGAATTATGCTATTAGTTTTTCAAGTAGTTGAGTTGTCCACGCCCTTGAAGTATATAGTTTTTAATATTCTTGTGTAAGATGTGTTATAAAGTGGACTTGGTTGATTGATCCTTCACCAGCTCTACTTATGATTTTTTTTTTAAATTATGAATTATTGATAAAGTTCATGTGGGGAAGACTATGATGCCAATACATCATTGGTCATGCCAGGGCAGGTTCATTTTTGAGGAAGAAGTCTATCTTTGGCTCATTCAAGATTATATTTGTACCTTGTCTCTCCTGAAAGTATACTATGAAATTTTATGGGCTTTGTTCATGTAAGTTCTGACCGTAACTTGCATATATCAAAGTTTATATTGTTAAAAAATATGAATTAATCCCGATTTACTAGAATAAGTCTTAGGTTTAATTTATGTGCACGCAAGCCTTATTGGTCACAGTTACAAATACTTATATGTTTGTCTGTCATAGTTTTGGTCATTTTATGAAGATTTATGAATCCATTTGGGATCATTTTAAGACCATTTATTGTTGTATTCTGAGCATTAATAATTATATTTCTTTGACAAGTGAATCAAGCATACACAAATGAGAATTTAAATGCAAATAGATTTTGGTTTGAAGCGTTTCAAGAAGTTGTCTGGTCATTATGCACAATTGTATTCCTTATTGAGTTACATCCAAGAGAATATGTGTATTTGTTGTCTGTTTTAGATGTCATTTTTGGTTATTGCTCGACTGTGATGTGCCACATATTCTCTCTTATAAGAGGAAAGCATTTCAATTCAATTGAATAGACTCACTAAATTGGAGGTTCTAGCTTTTTCTGGTGATCCATGCCAAAAGAATAATGTTTAAACATTCTGATTGGCAGTAATCCACAGATTCATTACAAGATCCTAAATAAACAAAATTCATGGTTGTGCAAGCCCCTGATGGATAAGGATTGAGGATATTATAGTAAGCCTGGCTATATGCTGGAGAGGCTCTCGAAAATATCATTTGTATTCCTGATGACCCATTTATGAATAGTTAATTCAATCATATTGTATCTTCTCATATGAATTTATGTTTATATCATTTCTTTGCTTTAGCCTTTTAGTAATGTTTCTTTATGAATGTTCCTTTCCCTGTTTTGGGCAGAAGGTAGGTCATGAGCTTGGTCCTTCTTTTGTAGTTAACTTTTCTGCTTAGCAAAACCTGCTACGAAGATGTAATTATTGCTGTTTATATCCAATGAGCATGTGTGTACGTGATATGTGTATAAGGTAGGCAGTGAAGCCATCTAAATGCTAAAATCGTTTTGTCCTTTGCAGAATGCTCAGCATGTGAGAGGAGTTTCTTCAACTCTAAAAGTATTTGGTCAAAAACCTACTGTTGGATATGATGAGTATGATTCTGATCATGCAGATGTCACATGCACACAAGTTGGAGCCCAAAGACTAAGCACAATGGGAAGTGTGAGTCATTCATCTTTGGCACTTGGAACTAATAAGCTGCATCCATCTTCAAGTTCTAGGCTTGCAAGACACTTGTCACCTTCCACAATTGGAGCTGAGAGACCTTTGCCTTCAGAAGTTGATGACTTTGCTATGGGAAATTCTCCTCGAAGGTTTGTTGATGGGGCTTCTCCATCTCATCCTGTGTTCGAATATGGACCTGTTAGACCTATCGGCAAAGATGATGTGACAAATGAATGGAGAAGGAAACTCTATTCTGATGATAACCATAAACGATTTGAGGCTTCTATTGCATACGGCCTTTCCAACGGACATGAGCGTCAAGGACCTAGAGCTTTAATAGATGCATATGGAGAAGACAAAAGAAATAGAATCCCAAATAGTAAATCTTTGCAAATTGATCGGTTAGATGTAGATGGCATGGCCAATAAAGTAGCTCCAAGGTCATGGCAGAATACTGAAGAAGAAGAATTTGACTGGGAAGACATGAGTCCTACTCTAGCCGATCGTGGCAGGAGCAATAATTTCTTAACAGCATCTGTTCCACCTTTTCATAGGGTTGGGGGTAGGCCAAGCTTTGTAAAAAGAGGTGTATCGCGATTGGAATCTGATATTAGGATCAGTCAATCTGGCCAGGCTCAGCTATCAATGATGGATGATTCTTGTAATGTTATTGAAGATGCAGTACCGCTTCTCGGTGTAAGTTTCTTAGCCAGTTTGCTGTCTTCTCTCTCTCTCTCTCTCTCTCTCTCTATGTATATATATATATATATATATATATATATATATATTAAACGTTTGTTCTTGATGATCTGGATTGATCTATATTTTGTGTGAAAACTTCTATCTATTTTATACACTTGAATAGGACGATAACCTGTATATTAGTTCTTTATTTCCATAATCGGCTAGCCTATCCTTTATCAATTATTTTTAATTTTAATTGTCACAGATTATTAATGGGTAATTTATTTGTATGGTTTATTCATTTAATGAAAACAAACTTGTGTTGTTGTCCTATCAAAAAAATTGTTTATTTGTCTTTTGCATTTCAATTTGCTTTTTACATGTGGCTTTCAGTGGAAAGCCAACTTATGTGTTTATGTGTATGCTGCAGTCTGGTCGTGGATCCACTGGTAAGATACCTGGATTCCAAAGTGAGAGAAATCAGATCATTGGTTCTCACTTGCCCCAAGAGGCTCGGAAGTTGCCACATCATTTCCCTCAGTCAACAGATCTCCTGAATATTAAAGGAAGAAGTAGGGATTTCCAGTTGCCATATTCTAGAAGTGGTGTATCTGCTTCAGGCAGCGAGTGTGCGGCTCCTCTTGTTGAGAAACTTCCGGATACTGATGCTCAACTTGTTAGGCCTCCAACACACCTATCAAGAATAGGTTCTAGTGTTGCACCATCATCAACAGGAGTGTGGCCTATTGTAAATGTGCACAAATCTCATCCTCCTCCTGTGCACTCCATCTATCCTCCACAGAAGCAGAGTAGAACACAATATGATCCAAGAAATGCAAGTACTATTGCTGTAAATCAGGGTTTACAGAAGTCTTCTTTTATGCCTGATCAACAGCTTAACAGTCTCGAAAACAAAGAATACAATTTGGGAAAGCCACCATTATTTCCTGGTCAACTTGCTGTTATGAATCAGCAAAACCAGGCTCATGGTAATTCTTTGCAGCCTCAGTTTCTTCCATCTAATGAAGCTCGAGAGAATTTTTCTCCACCTGTGACTTCAGTGCCACCTCACCCATTTGTACCTGCATCTGATCTTGGATATGGCATGCCAGCTTATGGTGCAGCAATAAGTATGGTTCCTTCAAACCCTGTAAATGCTGTCCAGCTTCCTTTACCAGTCAACATTCCAAACACCATGCATTTACAGGCTGGGATCCGGCCACCTCTTCCTCCAGGACCACCTCCTGCTTTTCATATGATACCTTTTCCCCAGAATGCTGGTCCAGTTGCCTCTAATCAACCACCAGGTAGTGCATTTTCGGGTTTGATTAGTTCTCTCATGGCTCAAGGCTTGATATCATTGACAAAAGAAGCACCTGTACAGGTATTGATATCTTTCTCTTTCATTTTGAAATGCTGAATATAGGCCTGTCTCTCACCTTTGTGGCACAATCTGTAGGATTCTGTGGGACTTGAGTTTAATGCTGACCTTCTCAAGGTACGGCATGAGTCTGCAATTAGTGCCTTGTATGCTGATCTTCCTCGACAGTGCACTACTTGTGGCCTTAGATTTAAATGTCAAGAAGAGCATAGTAGTCACATGGATTGGCATGTTACGAAGAACCGGATGTCTAAGAACCGTAAGCAGAAACCTTCTCGCAAGTGGTTTGTTAGTGCAAGTATGTGGCTCAGTGGGGCAGAGGCATTGGGAGCTGAAGCAGTTCCTGGGTTTTTGCCTACTGAGGCTGTTGTGGAGAAGAAGGATGATGAAGAAATGGCTGTTCCTGCTGATGAAGAGCAGAATGCATGTGCTTTATGTGGAGAACCTTTTGATGATTTTTACAGTGACGAAACTGAGGAATGGATGTATAAAGGAGCTGTCTACTTGAATGCTCCCAATGGATCAGCAGAAGGCATGGATAGATCCCAATTAGGTCCTATTGTACATGCTAAATGCAGGTCCGAATCTCACGTGGTCCCACCCGAAGATCTTAAAAGTGATGAAGGGGGTATGCATTTTGGATCTCTCTGTATGCCTTGTGTTTAATCGCTCTGTTTATTCTTGTGTATGCATCCATTCTAAATAATTTTAATTTGTTAGAGAGTGAATAAATTATTACTGGTCAGTGGAGCGGAAAATTTAGTTTTTGTGCATACTTATGCTGCTTGGCTGTCTACCTTGTAGGTTATGATACCTGACAAATATTTAGTTTCATAATGCTAATTGATGTCACTATGATGGTTGTTGGTGTCCTTAAAACATTTATGCTGCTAGTTGTTTGATTGTGGTTAGGCGGGCTTGTGATCTATTTATGCTTTCAAGTTTTATATAAAGTGTGCAGCCATGTTATGTTTTGTTTTGTTGCTTATTGTTGCTATCTTGACATACCTATTTCCCGAGTGCAGGGCAATAGTGATGAGACTAGTCAGAGAAAGGGAATGCGGGGTTGAGTAAATTAGATCGGCTTCTGAGTATTCTGTAATGTAGGTTGAGTTTAGTTGCGCATAAGCGGTATGCTCTTCCTTTTTGTTTCTATAGTGTTTGAGCTTTACAAATTTCCTGGCTTTTTGTGCCTGAAACATGTACATGTATAGTTGGATTGTACCATGCATATCTTCTTGCTGCAAAGGTTTAGAAATTCCATCTTTACTTTGCATTCCTGTGGTCTTTTCCCTGGAGGGGTTCTGGGACTTTCTATCTTCAAAAAGCAAACAAGAAAATCATTTTATAGTTTTTGTTAGGTTATTAAAATCTGGGAACAAAAAGAGAAAGAGAACAGCAATATATAGTCTGAAGAGATCTTATGTTATTAGTACTCTTTGGAAAGAGTTTCTGCAATATCCATTTTGCTGCTTTTGTTTTGACATTCTGCAGGGTTAACTGAGGAGCTCTAAGCTTCCATAAGCAGAGGATTCATGGTCTGATTCTAACTGATGTGATCAGCAGCAACAAAAACAGAATTGTTAACTTTTTAGCATTTCTTTTTCTCCTTCATGATGTAACTTTATTTTTATTGAATGAAAGCCTATGACTTCGTTGTTCATAAGCATTTTACTCCTTTTTGCTGAAAATTTTCATTTGGAGTTTCAATGTTTGTCCTAATTCAGAGGTTCTTTCTTTCCACGGTTGAGTAATTTTTTTTTTTAATCCATTTTTGCATTGCTGTCTAGTAAATTCAATATACTCTATTTAGTTGCTATTATGTGTGTTCTTTTATTTTATTTTATTTTTTCTGTCTTTTAATACATTCCGATTCGTTTAGGGGGGTGTGCTGTGGTGTCCGATCAGATGGAAAATAATAATAAATATTTTATGCTTATGTATTATCTCATCGAATGAAAAATTAAAAGAAATTATGCGGATTTATGTGGAGTAGGTCTGTAGCAATACTTAATTCTTTTAAGATTTAAGAAGCAAAGGGAAGAATTGGATAATGATATTTGCCTGTGGCAAGGAAATCAAACTTGCTGATATAGCTAACAGTAAATAAAAATCAACAGCTCTGCCAGAAATTTATTGTTTGGAGTTCATGTACTCATTTGAACATGACATTTGTACATGCGAGTTTCTAGTATGATAACAACACACTAGAAAAACATGACGAAAGGGTACTTGTATTTATGTATGAGGTTAACAGCCTCATTGTCATGTTATAAAAACATGACAAAAAAGCTTTTCTCACGTGATAGAATATAATAATACTGACTAGGTCTAACGTTGTTGATAATTTAAGACCATGGCAGCATCTTTATCACCGCGACCACTACAATTGACAATGACTTTGGTCCCACTGGGTAAAGTTGGGCAAAGTTTGTCTAGAAATGCCAATGCGTGAGATGCTTCTAGTGCTGGAATTATACCTTCTAATCTGCATAGTCTTCTGTATGCTGCAACAAAAACAATATGCATGTTAATTTTGATAATAATTATTATTTATTAACAAAATTATCATCCTTGTAATGCAATGCCATACCTTCAACAGCTTCTGTGTCTGTGGCAGAGTAAAATTCTGCACGTTTTGTATCCTTGAGAAAGCTCAATTCTGGACTTACCCCTGGATATTCAAGCCTGAAAATACGAAACCAAACAATTTTCAGAGGAGAAATTGAATTTGAAAAATTTTATATATTTAATTGAATGTTGGCTATCGAATTAAATTTTAGTAGTTTGAATCCAATTAATTAATTAACTATTATGATGGTAATGATAAGATCAAATTCTTATTGTAAAGGGATAAGGGTTAAAAGAGTACTTTGAGGGGCAAATGTGGATAATTTATAATATTTTGAAAGCAAATATAGAACATGCCATTAATAAAGTATTGAAAATAGTCCTGATTTGCTTTGAAAATCGTCCATATTTGCTATTGTAAGCAAAATTGGTATCATTTTGAATATTTCAGTGGCATTTAATTTTTTTAAAAAAAACAAATTTGAAGAAAAAATTTGTATAATTTTCAATTAAATTTGACTCTTATCCCTACCGTAAAATAATTGAACCGGTTTAGTATTATAATTAAAAAAAATAAAATAAAATTCATACCCAACAGCAACAGAATGAGGAGGAATAATTTGACCATAATGATCTTGCAACAAGTAGGTCATGGCTCCATGATAAACACCAACTTCACCAGTAGCCAAAGTAGCAGAATGTTTACCACTATCAAGCCCAAACCCAGCAGCTTCAACTCCAATTAACCTAACATCTTCATCTTGAATAAATTCATGGAAAATTCCCAAAGCATTAGATCCACTTCCTACACAAGCAACCACCACATCTGGGTTTCTTCCCCATTTCTCCATGGCTTGTCTTCTTGTTTCTTTCCCAATCACTGCCTGAAATTCTCTAACTATGCTTGGACATGGATGCGGCCCAACTACTGTTCCTGCCAAGTAGTATGCTGTTTCTAAGCTTCCTGCCCATGCCCTAATTGCTTCTGAGCTTGCGTCTTTGAAATTTCCTTTCACTCCTTTTACCTATATTTGTATTGAACTTGCCATATTAGAATACTTTATAGAAAATTAACATAGAAAATATTTAGCGACGGTTGTATTCCCGACAAATAGTAGGTTAATTTTATTTTTAACGATGGACAAACATTTGTCAGTAAATCTTACATAGAGCATGACGGATTTTACATGCCCAGTTCGTCGATGGACCCTTTAGCGACGGATTTAGGCCTCTAGCAACAAATTTCCGCCACTAAAAGGCCTTGGTAGTGTGTAAAATTCTAAGTAACTCTTACTTTTTGCTTAAATTAAATTTATTTTTATTTATCATATTTGTTTTTCCTATTAATTATTTTAAATTTATATTGTAAAAAGTATATCCGAAGAAAATAAAGTTAGAGTCTTGTATGAAGTGATTTATAAAATAAGGACTGTCTTGAAAAAGAAAATAAATTTTGGGGTGAAAATATAATTTTCAATTCTTAGGAAAAACACAAGTGCTCAATAAATAAAAAAATAGAACTAGAGGAGCTCAGTGACAAAATAAAAATATATGGAGACTCAATAGCTAAAACTCAATAAATTCAAAAGATTTTAAGATTTTTTTTGCCAAATTAAAACAAATTAGGAAAAAATATTATTTTTAGATACAATTGTGCAAAACAATCATAAAATTGTCTTTATTTGGTTAAAAAGGAATTAAGTTGACACTAGTGCAGTATCAAATTATAGGTCCGATTTTAAATTAGTTGATTTTATGAGTTTAAAGAAATCGGACATAATATCAAAAGGTTATAAGCCAAAAAAAATTGACACATAAAACTTTTTTTTTTTTTTGAGTATTTAATATATAATTGTAATGTTTCTAGTTTGTATTTTGGCTAAAGATGCATGTAAATTTGCTCCAAACGATTGTTTTGGGACAAATTTGCCCCTAAAATTTATAAAATGAGAAATTTTTGTCCGTACCGTTACTTTCTGTTATGTTTGACCATTTAGCGGTTGGTTGACCGCTGATGTGAATGAAATAGAACACGCGTCGATGGAGAAAAGTAACGGTGGATGCAAAAACCCCTCATTTTATAAATGCTAGGGGCAAAATTGTGCATTTGAAAAAACATCAGGGACAAAAAATGCATTTTTGGCGGTTTACCCATGCGTGACTTGCCCAATACATATGTGACACGTGTCTGAATCGATCCATGTTAGCCGTCAACTAACATCTGAAAGGTCAATTTTAGCTGCAATTAACCATAGGAACACATTTTTTCAATTTTTCAAAGTTAACACAAATTTACTTCAAAATAAACGTTAGACCTAAATTTATCCATTTGAAAAAACAATACTTTTAAAGTTGTATATTAATTAAATTTACGTTGAAAAACAGAACAAATATAAAAAATTATAAAATCCAAAAAGGTACCTCAGCTCCTAATAGTTTCATCAAGACTACGTTTGAGGGTTGCTTTTCTATATCAGAGCTACCCATGAAAACTGTACAGTCCAAAGAAAGCTTAGAACAAGCAGCTGCGGTGGCGACCCCGTGTTGGCCGGCACCGGTGGCCGCCACCACAGTTTTCAGCCCAAGGCGTTTGGCGATCATGGCCTGCCCAATAGCATTATTCATCTTGTGAGCTCCACAATGGTTGAGATCTTCTCTCTTCAAGTAAATCTCTGGTCCTTCTCCATTTTCGTTCTTATAGCAATCTGTTAGCCTCTCTGCAAAATATAGAGGAGTCTCTCTCCCTACATAGTCTCTCAATGCTGTCGCAAGCTCCTCCTACATGTTTCATATAATTTTAATTATTTGATAACCGGAGTACATAAATAGTGTTCCCTAAGATCGACTAGGTGAGCAGTCCTAACAGTTACAAGCAATATGGATGTATTAAGAGGTTAATTAAGGACCGGTCATTACTGGCCGTTATCTGAAATTTATATCCCGGCACATTTAATGCATATACAACAAGTTATATGAAGCCTTCAACAGGTATAATCTCTAAGCTCTTTTTCTAGAATTAAAGTTTGTTTTATATCTCACGTGCTGACTTGATCGTTGGATTCTTTTCAAGGAAAATATGCTGACCAGAATATCAGGACTTGAGCTCATTATCATAGTGAAATACTGATGTTAAAATAGTCTAAGAAAGATATAAATGTTCGAGTAATACTATATAGGCATGGACTTGATTTCATTGACAAACCTGAAACTGAGGATCATGTAAAACACTGTTGAATTCAGCTTCAAGCTGGGATAAGCAAGCAATGAGTGTCTCAGGCACGAACTTTCCTCCAAACTTTCCAAATTTTCCATGGCTGATTTTGGGTACTTCAGCAGGGACTGGTGTCTCTATTACAGGCATATTTATAACCCTATCCGATTTCCTAGGTTTTTGATTTTCTCTAGTCAAAGTTTTAGCATAAATAACATGAGAAATGGGCATGGGAGAAGATGATGAAGATCTTTTCTTAATTGTGGTATGGCTAATTTTAATAGATGGACGCAAGTTTTGAATGTTGAAAGCCATATCTCTATAGTTTTTGGTATATATGTGGTTCTTGAATTTTGATAGAGAAATAATGCTAAAAAACTAGATTCTTTGTATGGTGGTCCTTGGATAAGCGTTATGAGTATATCTTTATATAGAGGAACAATGGTCCTTGTTTAACACGTTTTCCTAAACTAAAAGTTATTTAATTGCCGTGACACGCTAAATCAGTAAATTCAACTATTATAATTCAATCTATTCTTTTATGTAAATGGAATATTGGCAGTGATAGTTGCACAATTTTGAAAATAGACGTAGTTTGGTCTATATATATTCTATCCGTTCCTAAATAACAGTCACTTTTTCTATTTTTACAAATATTAAGAAGTATTAATTAGACTTAAATTTAAGATAAAATTAAGTGTTTTAATATATAAATTTAAATTTAATTGGTCAATTTGTATTGGAAAAAAATTAAATTATAAAAAAAAAATAAATTGTATTGAAAATTTATAAATGATAGATAAATGAAATTTGATTTTTTTTTTTTAAAAGTGACAGATAATAAGATAATAAGGAATGAAATGAGTAAAAATTAAATCTCTAAAGAGAATTAATATTTGATAAATCACTAAAGATTAGTCCGATAATCAATAGTACCATATTGCGTTCTATTCATTCAAGCCATTTTCACAATTACTCCATCCATTCTTTTATAATTGTCACTTTTGTTATTTTCACTAGAATTAAGAAAGATTAATTAGTCTTTAATTTAGAAAAAAAATTGAGTGATTCAATGCATATTAAGCGATTTAATGTAAAAGAATAAATCTAATTGGTCAATTTTTATTGAAAATAAAAATTAAATTGAAAAAAAAAATTAAATTGTATTATAAATCTAAAAGTAACAGATAAATAGAATTTGAATTTTACTCAAAAGTGATAGATAATAAATATCGGAGGGAGTATTTGACTTGCTGGTTGAGTGTTATTGGGTGCATGCCAATTTGTTATGTGTGGCGTTGTGTTTGATGAAGATATATGCCTAGGAAGAAGGAAGCGTGTTTATTGGAGCCTAGGCCCCATCCCCTTCTTAGATATATAGCTAATTAAGTCACATGATATGAAATATTTTGAATAGAAAACATGGAAAAAACATGTGTAAATATCTTACATAGGTAACAAGTTAATTATGAACAGTTATGGTATGTTCGGATTGTTGTTTAGCGTGTATCCATTAAAATCATATAATTGTATTAATTAATTTTTTAGTATCAATTAATAAATATATTAATAATAATAATGGCTTAGTTAATAATTATTTATTTAAATAATTTGAAATCATAATTAATCAATGTATCCAAAGCACACATTACAAATTTATTGGAAAAGATTTAAACAAAAATTTAATTTTTCAGATATTAATTAAAAAAATTATTGCTATCCAAAGTGAAGATCTTAGTATAAAGAAAAATATATATATAACGTACCTGTAAGCAGTAGAGGAAATAAACGCAGCAAACATCCCTAACTGTAGGTAATGAAATTTTTGTTTTATAGTGAATGACAAACTTGTAAATAGATTGAAAGTTTTATTGTAAATAAATGGAAGGGTTAAGGATAATATTGTAATTGACAAATTCAATTTCATCTCAATATACCAAATTGGTGTGTGTTGAAGAAACTCACTAAATCAATCATTCATTACCATCAATACACTCCATACCATTTAAAACTACGTACCATACTCACTAAATCAATCATTCATTACCATCAATACACTCCATACCATTTAAAACTACCACTTAAAGCATCAATGAGGGAAAACGACCATTCCAAACGACAAACATAATTCTATAACTGACCAATCAGGCCAATGTTAATTACTAACCATCCAAATATAGCCTTAATATTGCTGTGAAATTCTATTGTCGGTCCTAGATATATGGTTGTTAATCGATTAAGATTATATCATGTACCCCTAAGGCTAAACATATATTAAATTAATTACTATGCATTAGTAATGTCACTACTACTCTTATTATGGTCCATCGAATTAAAATAAAAGAATGTATAAATATAAAAGAAAAACAAATGATTTAATGATGTTGTTGGCCACAAATTAATCTACTCAAGGGACATCCCAAGCCCAATCATATTAATTGTTGAGCTATTTAATTACTCCATCCGTATTATTTGTTGTTTTCATTAGAATTAAAAAATATTAATTAAGTTTAAATTTTAGATAAAATTAAGTGATTTAATATACAAATTTAAATTTAATTGGTCAACTTTTATTAGAAAAAAAAATTAAATTGAAAAAAAAAATAAATTGTATTGAAAGTATAAAAGTGACAGATAAATAAAATTTGAATTTTACTCAAAAATGACATATAAAAAATAACGGATGGAGTAATATATTAAAAGGTGAGTTCCAACTTTCAATCTTATTTTAGTGCTATGTTTGTTTATCTATTTTATTTTCTTTTTTCAAAAAAATTATTTTAATATTATGTAAACGTCATATCATATAAAATTAAATTCTTGAAAAAATAAAATTTTATTTATGGTCGTACATGATTATTTTATTAAAAAATTAATATATAATTTTTTAATACTTATGGATAAAAATTAAAGCGGAACGGTCCCAATAAAATGGAACCAGTCAGTCCCTCTCTTAACTTTTGTTTCCGATGGTGAAGTCTCAATCCCACCCCCTTTTTATTTCCAGACTGAACCGGGACCTCGTTGATTGTACATTTTTCCAACGTTATTGAAGACTGCATTTCATTCACACAGAAGGAAAGACAAGTCGAAGAATAAAGGCCACACATTGGAAGTATTTTTTCAATCTCAAAGGGAGTTTTATCCAATCTTTTTTTTAATAAATAATTGATGATTTGAACACTCATATCTATTGAGCATTCAAATGTTCAAAACTTTGAGTGTTGATTTGAACAAAAATAGTTCAAACCGATTCATGTTTTGTAACTGCGATTCTACGGAATGGATAGTAAGGGCAATTGCCCCCTTATCTAAGTTGATTATATATTTATTAGTATAATATAATTGATAATAAATAACTTTAATGTTTTAACAAAAGAAAAAACATTAACAAAAAAATATTTTATATTTACATTTATTTTTACTTTCTAACAAGTATAGAACCATATATAAAAGTGGTTTGACCTAATTATGTCCATTATGTCACCTGCATAATTCGATCCATTATGACCTACTATTATTTGTAATTACATAACTTTTTTATATAATGTAAATAGATATAAAAAATAATTATTTTTTATATGTTATATAAGCATAATTTTTTATTTTTATTAAAAAGTTTAGAAAGACAATAAAAATAATGTTATAAAACATGGCCCGTTGATGATCAACTATGTATAATCTGTTTAACAATGACCTATTTAGATCATGGTTCATTATGATTTGATCCAATCCATGATTTATGATGCATATAAAATTTTGACCATTTATAATAATCCGTCATGATTTGACTCAAATCCATAGAACAAACCCCTTTACCTACATATAATAATGACAATAATATATACAAATTTATTTATCTACATCAAATTTAGTTGACTTTAATTATTTTTCACATGTTCATTAAATTATAAATATTTGGACAAAATAATATTAGAAATAAAATTAAAAATTAACAACTAGATTAGTTAAAAAAGATTTAAATAAAATTAAGTAAAACAAGTAAACAACACATGGTATTTTTACTTTAATTCGGAAACTTGATAAAATATTATATGAACACCTAAATAAGCTAGTATTAGTGTATAGCTCTAGCAAATTAACTTGATATAATATTATATAGACAATTGGACACCTAAATAAGCTAGTATTAGTGTATAACTGTAGCTCTATTTACTTAATTACGACACATTCTTAATAATCTTAATTACAAGTGTTTGAAAGGTTAATTAAGTCTAATAATAAAAAAATAATTTATTTCAAAAAAGTTTTACCCACTTCATACATTTAATTATAAATAGTATAGATACATAAATCCTAATTTCAGACACTACCTCCGTCGTTTCATGTATGGAATTATTATTATTATTATTGAAACATGTAATGGGAGGAAATAAATCAATCCGTCGGTAAATTTATCTATGAAGTCGGTAAAATTACCTATGGAATGATTTATTTCGTCGAAAAATTTACCTACGGAACGAAACATTCCGTTAGTAAATTTAGCTAAGGGACATCGCAATCCGTCGAAAAATTTATTGATGGCATAAATCATTCCATCGGAAAAGTTATTACAGTTCACTCATGCTATTTTACATTTAATTTTTAAATGACACAATCATCAATGGTAATATAATATAAAAATTATAATGTAAAAAAATAATATAATTTAAAAACGTAATAATAATGTATAATCAACTTAAATAATTACAAATACTAAATTATTTAAAAATCTCTAACTAAGAAGTTGGTGAAGGTGGACAATCAGACTGCTGCGATGAAATGTTGCCTCTTCCCTTCAACTCATTCAACTCATTACGTAGATGGGCTATGTAGTCCGTTAGCATTTGTACTATATTCTCAAGATGAACTACTCTCTCTTTGGATGCGGACTGCCTACTAAAGAAAGTTTTAGTGGATATAGAGGATTGCGAATAGCAGGAGTTCGCAAAAAAATCTAAACCAAAAACCTATCCATGGTGGTCTCTACTACCAATTGTGTCAGAAAATGTCTGACTCTAATCAACATTTTCAGAATTCTGTGTCGGTCGTTGAAGAGCCTCTTGTACTTGCTTTTGCCATAAAATAAATTCTTTATATTAATTAATGCTAATATTTAACTAATATAATACATCAAAATAATAGTGAAGACTAATTTTCGCATACATGAACTTGTCTGGATCGAGTGTTGACAATGTCACACCGTCATGCATCCGTGTATGTGTGCACCAAAGTATAGGTCTCCTGCCTAAAGATATTTCTTGCAAACAAATAAAGTATTATAACTGAACTACAGTTTAAAAATTTAGCGGAGTTTTCTCTATTTATCTTATCTTTACCACTTGTTAAATAAAAAATTTTCTCAACAACTCAGCTATTCATGGCAACATATGTTTATAAAATCATCATTTTCCATAATATACATATATTTTATCATAAATTCATACATGCGTCAAAATAACATTGAAATATATTTTGATTGAATTAGTAGTTAAATCAAAATATAAGAGTATAAGATTTTTGGACTTACAAGTCTATTTGCATAGTCACGGTGAGATATCTATCCTCCAATGTGTAATGATACACAGACCCCATCCGATCATCTCTTTCTATTATTAGCATTCTACTCGGAAATAAAGAGAGTTTAGAGTGTTGTCTAGTATTGTTATATTTCTTTGAATATATTAGGTCATTAATTAATTAATTAGAAAATACATTTTTTTTAACTCTATTTAGACTCTTTTTTTATATTGGAAAATAAGAAGCAGACTTGAAACCTTATTTAGTGGAAATTTAATTTAAACATTTTGAAAAATTAAAAATTCCTCAAATGATTAAACTATTTGTTGCCTATGGTTTCATCTAGGAACAAGATGCTGATTGCATCATCCCACATGGAATTAATTAGTACTTAACATTTCAATTAAACTATTAGGTAGCATCATTATTTATTTAAAATCCAGTTGTTAAATCTTAATGACGAGTTTGGTAATTACTAATAATAATCAAACCATGTTGATATCATCATCTTATTATAATATTAATTAAGATTAATTAATATATAAAATGCTATAGCTTTTCAATATTGGCAACAATATATACTATTTTGGATATATTAGGAGGCCATTAATTAATTAGAAATTAAACACATTTTTAAACTCTGTTTAGACTTTCTTTTTATATTGGAAAATAGGAAACAGATCTCGAACTCGAAACCTTATTTAGTCAAAATTTAATTTAAATATTTTGAAAAATTAAAAATTCATCAAATGATTAAACTATTTGTTGCCCATGGTTTCATCTAGGAACAAGATGTTGATTGCATCATCCCACATGGAATTAATTAGTACTTAACATTTCAATTAAACTACTTGAGATTAGGTAGCATCATTATATATTTAAAACCCAGTTGTTAAATCTTAATGACGAGTTTGGTTAGGAGTGTGCAAATGGTCGGTTCGGTTCGATTTTGAATTGAACCGAACAAATCGAAAACCGAACTTGAGAAATTTTTAGAACCGAACCGCGAACTAAAGTTTTTAGAACCGAAACCGAATAAACCGAAATAATTTTGGTCGGTTCGGTTCGGTACAAATATAGGCTTTTTTTAGATTTTTAACTTATATGGGTCCATAAATTAAATTAACTTATATTCAACAAAATAAAACCATTTAAAATAACTAAAAAGAAAAAGTATACATAAATTTTTCATATTATGTTCCTAATAAATACTAAACAAAATTACACTAAAAAAATATACATTAAAAATAAATACAACATAAATTTTTATTAATAATACATTTAATGTACTTCAATTTTTTTTTAAAAAAAATACATGTAAATAAATATAACTATAGTGTATATTTAGATTTAGGTTATATATATATATATATATATATATATATATATATATATATATATATATATATATAAGCAAAATGTTGAGTTTAACAAATTTCGGTCGGTTCGATTCCTTTGCTTTTACAATCATAAGAAACAAACCGAACCGAAATACCCGAAATTTAACTTCGGTTTAAAAACGAGCAAACCGAAAATCGAAAAAACCGAACCAAATGGATCAAAAATCATTCGGTTTCAGTTCTATTTTGCACAACCCTAGGTTTGGTAATTACTAATAAATAATCAAATGATGTTGACATCATCATCTTATTATAATATTAACTAAGATTAACTAACATATAAAATGTTATAGCTTTTCAATATTGGCAACAATATATACTATTTTGGATATATTAGGAGGTCATTAATTAATTAGAAAACACATTTTAAAACTCCATTTAGACTTTCTTTTTTATATTGGAAAATAGGACGCAGATCTTGAATTCCAGACTTTATTTAGTCAAAATTTAATTTAAATATTTTGAAAATTTTAAAAATTCCTCAAATGATTAAATGATGCTGATATCATCATCTTATTCTAATATTAATTAAGATTAATTAATATGTACAATGCTATAGCTTCTCAAGATAGGCAACAATATACTATTTTACAAAGCCAACTTTTTGATCTAAATTTTGGAAGAAAACAAGAGCATGACAATTATGTAAATCTGCACCACCAGTAACTCCATTTATGTTTTAGTCTCAGCCAATGAAAGATTTCCCCTATGATGTGGGGAACTGTTTTCAACTAATTAATAACTTATGGTGACATCAAATTGATGGATCACTTAATATTTATAACATTACTTTCACATTTAATTATTTTTCATATCACTAGATTAACAAATCATTTCCCAAATTACACTACAAGAAAATGAGATTTTAGCGACGCAAATTTAGCGACGGACCAAATTCCATCTCTAATTAGCGACGGAAAAACAATCCGTCGCTAATTAGCGACGGAATTGGCGGGAGTAACTTCCCTTCAGTTTTAACGACTGAAATAGCGACGGATTTTAGCTCCGTCGCTAACAGTAGCGACGGAAATTTAATTTCCGTCGCTAAGATTATCTAAAAATTATAATTTAAATTATTAGCGACGGAATTTAATTTCCGTCGCTACTTTTAGCGACGAAAAATCAATATCCGTCGCTAAATTTATTTAAAAATAATAATTTATAATTTTAGTGACGGATATTAAATTTCCGTCGCTAAATTATTTAATTTCCGTCGCTAAATTTATTTAAAAATAATAATTTATAATTTTAGCGACGGAAATTGAATTTTCGTCTCTAATTTCGTCGCTACTTTTAGCGGCGAAAATTCATTTCCGTCGCTAAAAGTTTCAAATTAAAACCAGCCCCTCTCTCCTCTCTCTCCTCCCTCTCCCTCTCCCTCTCCCTCCCTCCCGATCCCTCCTCCTCTGCCCACCGCCGCCCACCTCCAGTCGCCAGATCCGGCAAGCCCACTGACTTCCGGCGCCGATCCGACCAGAAGCACCCACGGTCGGCCTCCTCTCCTCCCTCCCCTTCCTCTCCTCTTTCTCCTCCCTCTCCCTCTCCCTCCCTCCCGATCCCTCCTCCCCTGCACCTCTGCCCACCGCCGCTCACCTCTGGCTTGCCTCCAGTCGCCAGATCCGGTCGGCCCACTGACTTCCGGCGCCGATCCGACCAGAAGCACCCACAGTCGGCCTCCTCCCCTCCCTCCCCTTCCTCTCCTCTCTCTCCCCTCCTTCTCCCCTTCCTTTCCCCCTCCACCTCTCCTCCTCCACGCGTGGCGGCCTTTCTTCCGGCGTCGGCGGTTGCTGCTCCGGCGTGGTGGACGGCCATCCAGCTCCGGCACCTTCCCTTGGCTTCCCTTCCCCTCCGGCGGCATGAGGTAAGCTGTGTTTTGTTTTTTTTTTATTTATTTATCTAATTAACTAAATAATAAATATTATTATTATTATTATTATTATTATTTAAAAGGTTAATATTGTTAAATAAAAATCTGAATTACTTATTAGTGTTATTGTTGTTAGAATTAGTTATTAGTGTTATTAGTATTAGTTAGATTATTGTTAAATAATGAAATGAAAAATTAATTGTTGTTAGTATTATTAGAAAATAATAAACTTAATAATTTATTTGAGGATATTAGTAGTATTAATAAACTTAAATGTTATTATTAATTTTATTATTAGTATTCTTGATATTAATAGCAATCAACATGTTATTATTAATTTTATTATTAATGTTATTATTAGTATTCTTGATATTAGGTTTATTTTTCATCTAAACAACTTTCGTTCTACATGATTTTAGTTTGTAATGCTACATGATTTTACATTGGGTTTATTAGCATTTAATTTTGACTAGTATCTTTTAGTTAAATTTATACTAGATTATAATTAATTGCGCTGGAATTGAACATGTACTGGAATTAATTAGAATTGAGCATGTATTTTAGTTTAAATTTTTATTTTCAGCTGCACTGTAATTATTTTATTTAATTTTTTTTATTTGTTTTTTAAATTAACGACGGAAATTCCGTCGGTAATTTAAAAAAAATAAAAAATTTCAGAATTTCCCGACGGAATTTAAATTCCGTCGGGAAAAATTGCCTACGCTCTTATTGCTGACGGAATGGCATTCCGTTGGCAATTTAATTTTTCGAAGGAAAATCCTGGCTTTCCGTCGGGAATTTCCGTCGGGAAATCTTCAATTTCTCGTAGTGTTATTCCTTTTGCTACGTACCTCTCACTGCATAACAAACCAATAATTTCTTCTTCAACAAGCCATACTGATTAGCAATGGAGATTAAAACAAATATCATAAATTAATTATCCAACTTTTTTTTTGTCATAACATATTGCAGTAACTATTTAATAATAAAATCAAAGAATTAAAATAAATATCATTCACAATCACAGATCTTGTAAGAAATCAACTAAATAAAAATAAATAGATAAACAAATACATAATAATAAACTTAAATTATAAAAAAAAAAGAAAAAAGAAAAAAAAGAAGAAGAAAACAACACATAGCTTCTTTGAGAGATTTGGGTTAACCCTCTCACAAATTGCAGCAAAACAGAATGTTTATAACAAAAAATAACTCTTTTAAAATCCTTAATATCATTGAATTTTTAACTACAGAATTTGTGCATTGCATTGGGAAACATAAATATTTCCTGACAGAATAATTTTTTCATAGTTAAAATTATTTACAGAATTTTCTATACCATCGGGAAATGAATACTAATTCCGTAAGAAATATTTTAATCTTTGAAAAATTACCGACATAATGGTTCTTTCAGTCAGTAATTTTTCTACAAAAAATTTCCCTGAAAATTTTTGCCGGAAAACATTAACGCCAATATTTACTGCGGATTCACTATTCCGTCGGGAATTAAATTTACCACCATCTTTTACAACAGACAACTACGAATTCTTTTTCCTTCGCAAAATATCTTTTCTTCCTACAATTTCACCTACAGAAAGTGTATTCGTCGGTAAATAACTACAAAATTTTATTCCGTTAGAAAATTATAGTAGTAATTTTTACATTTTCTTGCAGTGTCTATATACCATAAATGATATCACTTGACTAATTACTCTGTGCTGAAAGATGTATAGTTAGCTTAATACTATCTTATCATTTTCATGCACATAATACTAATTTCGGATCTTTAATTTTCTTCTTCTTCATTTTTTTTTTCTCATTATCACCAGAATTAACAGGTTTTGATCCCTCACCTCAACGTAGTTTGGCATTTTCAATAAAATCTTCAAAACGACATGTCGCTCTACAAATGCATTAGTATTTATTAACATGATAAGCCATGAAACGATTCAGGAACGTAAATAAAAAGTATAATTAATTTAATTGGATGATTAAATTAATTTACCAACAAAGAAGATGGACTCCACTCCATTCAGTTGTCTTCCAACCTTATCAACCAAATATGTTAATAAAAGAATATTAATTACTTACACATAATATAATGCTTACTAGAAAATCGCTAATTAGCCCATTTTGCACCAAATGCAGACTACCAGATAGTGTAAAGGTTTTATAAGAATTGAGAGGTTCTTTTATGTTCTTCCTACAAAATGAGCAAGAACTGATGATATAGAGGTACAGGTTTGTAATTCAGCAAAGTGCAAAGATTCTAATCACAATCATACCCAACTCCCAAACAGAAGTTACACAAATAAAGAACTATAAATTAAATTTTGAGGGAATTAAATGCATATTAGACCCACAAAATAAGATATATGAGCAAATCAGTTAGTCTAATAAAATGTTTGGAGCAAATCAAAAGCTTTTCGATTCCTAAAATATTCAGGATAATATATTGAGTAAAAAGTAATGATTTTTCCAGCGCATTAATTAGAGACAATGTAGGAATATCCGAATAAGGATATTGAAATTATCAAGTTTGAAATAAATACAAATTAAAAGTGAGAACATAATAAGGTTAAGTGCAATTTTTGTCCGCTTTTTTTGCTAGTTAGAAAATATCTTTAATGGTTTTTTTTTTTTTTTTTATTCCTAAAAATATTAAAATGATCAGTTTTTTTACTATTAAAAATATTAAAATAATCTATTTTTATCATTTTTTTTGACAAAAAATTTTAGTCTTCAGTAAAAAAAGTAATAAATTAATATTTACATAAATCAAAAAATAAATCAATAAAAATTTTAATATATATCACGTGTCTTATTTCACTAGGCATATCTATTTTCTTAGCTAATATCTAGTGCTTCTTAGATATTTTCACTAGATATTTTTTGTTGAAAATAACTAGTGCTTCTAGATAATATTTAGAGCAAAAAATAGTTATAAGATATATAAAAGAAGATGGTAATTGCTAATTGGTTAGTACAAGCACGTGATCTATGGTCCTGACTATTAAGCCTGGCCTTTTTTTTTTGGCATACATATAAATGTCATCTTTAATTTAATGGAATCTAAATTCAATGGTGCTAATTGGATCCGCAATTAATGGACAAAAAAATGTACAATTATTTCATGGACCAAACTAGGTTCTGCGAAAAAATTTCTTTTAATATATACATCAAACTAATGAAAAAGCTAACAATAAATTGCCAAAGAGTATAACAACGCCACTTTTATTAATGCTTTTCAGGAGACACTACAAGAAAAAAAGTATTTCCAGACAAAAATTCCCGACGGAAAATAAGGAATTTCCGTCGGGAAACTAAATTGCGGGCGAAAATTCATTACGTCGGCATATTAGTTGTAGGTAAATTGCCGACGGAAAAAAATTTTCGTCGGGAAATTTTCCGATGGAAATTGAATTTTCGTCGGTAATTCTCGACGTAAAAAATTTACGTCGGCAAATTTCCCGACGGGAATTTCCGTCGGGAAATTTTACAAATTAAAAAAAATTAATAACAATAATACAAATTAACATAAATAAATAATAATAATAACAATACAAATTAACATAATAATAATAATAATAATAATAATAATATTATTATTATTAATTAAGGTACAAATTTTACTAATTTTAATTTAATAATAATAACATGTTGAATAATAATAATAATAATAATAATAATAATAATGATAACAAAAATTAACACAACTTATTAATAGAAATAATAACAAATACTAATAATATATCTACTTAACATACCCATTAAATAATAATAATAATAATAATTAACACAACTACTTAAAAAAATTATAATAATCATATTTATAATTAGAATAAATATTTAATAATACTAATAACAATTCCAATTAGCATACCCAATTAACAATAATAATCATAATATGAAAAATTCTATTAATAAATTTAATAACAATAAAGTGTTAAGAATTATAAATTTAAACAATATTTAATATTCATTATTTAATTATCTAAAAGACAAAAAAAAAAAAACAAAGAGACAGATCTATACCTAGCGGAGGAGGAGGAGGAGGAGGAGGAAGGGAGGGAGGGAGGAGGAGGAGGAGGAGGAGGAGGGAAGGAGGAGCGGGAAAAGAGGGAGGGGAGGGGAGGGGAGGGGGAAGGGGAGGGAAGGCGCGCCGATCGGCGCCAGAGGGAGGGGGAGGGGCAGTGGTCGGCGGCGGCTGGGCAGAGGGCCAGAAACAGGGAGAGGAGAGGAGAGAGAAAGAGAGAGAGAGAGAGAGAGAAGGAGGAGCGGGAAAAGAGGGAGGGGGAGGAGGGGAGGGGTGGTGCGCCGATCGGCGCCGGAGGGAGGGGGAGGGGCGGTGGTCGGCAGCGGCTGGGCAAAGGGCCAAAAATGGGGAGAGGAGATGGAGGAGAGGGAGGAGAGAGAAAGAGAAAAGAGAGGGAAAACATAATTTAATTTCACTTTAGCGACAGAAACTATATTCCGTCGTTAAAAAGAGAGGAAAAGTGATTTAATTTCACTTTAGCGACGGAAAAATATTCCGTCGCTAAAAAATAAAAATGACAATTTATTAGCGACGATTTTTTAATTCCGTCGCAATTTTTAGCGACGGATTTTTATTCCGTCGCTAAAAATAAAATTAAGTTATTTTTTAATTTTTTCAGCAACGGAAAAGAATTTTCGTCGCTATTTTTAGCGACGGTTCGTAAGAACCGTCACAAATTTCGGTCAGCGACTTTGGAGGGAAATCTTGGCGCCATTTTTAGCGACGGATTTTATTTTCCGTCGCTATTTACCGACGGAAATTAATTTCCTTCGGTAAATTGCGACGGAAGTTAATTTCCGTCGCCATTTAGCGACAGGAATGACTCTATCGCTAATTTTTCGTCGCTAAATTATCATTTTCTTGTAGTGAGAAGTGAGTAGCCGAAAATTCTCCACTGCTAATAGAGCTGAGATTACTAGCAAAAAAGAATGAGGAAAACTTGAACCTGGTCCAACCACTTGGGCCTTATTTATTTATTACGATTTGTATTTTCTAGATTTCGTCTTAACAGAAAAATCCCAACACGTACTTAGTTGATTAAAGGAAAGTTAATTTTACTATAACACTTGTTCAGAGCCAATTTATGATTTCATTTATTCTATAAAAAGTTATAAATTACATGAGAAAATATAATTTTTTTAATAATTTATATGTCTTATTCTATTATTGGTTCATACCATAAATAAAATTTTAGATGCTTTTGAAATATATTTTAATTTTTAAGATTCTCGTAGTGCATATGAATCCATATCAGGATTCATGTGAGACCTGTAATTTTGAGCTAATTTATATTGTTTAATTCGACGAGTACAAGTACTCATGACTTTGACACGACTCAGGTTTTAGGTAGTTTACACCGTTTAAAAAAGTTGAACTACTCAATCCGTGTTCTAATAAAGACTACTCAAATTCACGTGAATTAACTGTTACCACAACTCTCTTCCCTTCTCTGCCCATTAAGAATAGGATCGTGAAGTACACAGAAAATACCTAAAATCAATGAATACTGAAAATACACAGAAGAAAAATATTAATGGGAAGCTATTACTATTAATTATAAGTACAAAGAACGATCTTTTCCATGTTCATTTAATACTGTTATGGTGTTACTGATCAGAATTGTTTTATTGTTTACTATGCAGGTGACAGTCTATAACTGTATATGCTTATGCAGATATCGCACTTCAATAATTGTTCTTTATTTTACAACTAATTCAAGATCATCTTCAACAGTAACGGCAATACACAGGCAAGTTTATTATTATTATTCAAATCAATTTTCATTTTTGGAAATTGGTGGGCTCTACCTACACTTTTTTTTTCCCTTAATTACCAATTGTAATATATAATTCTATTTTTTATTTTTTATTTTTTTCATTTAAACTAGTAGTTGATGGGGAGAGTTACGCTAGTACCAAAACGGCTAAGTAAAACAATTTTCAATTTCATAGAGGCTAGTGAAGGAAAAAAAAAAGTATAATAGACGTAGAAAAGAAAAATAATTAAGGCATTATACATTAAGTCTGAATCAATTTATATATATATATATATATATATATATATATATAAGAAAATGGACGAATGATGTTTCAAATTTAAGAAATTGGAAAAAATTAGGACCAATTTTATAGGATGTCTTTTTAGAACTTAAATTTAATTAATAATGCATAATCATGTACCAAAATCAATGCATAAATTAAAGCATGGAATATAGTTAACCAAATAACTAGAATTACAAAAGAGATGCTAATCACAAAAAATTCACCTGAATTATAATTCGAATTTTATCTTTCTCTGCACGCTTGAAAATAAATAAATAAATTCCCTGAAAAACTACCGTAAATATAGAAATGAGAAGGAAAGCAAAGATCGTTAATTAATTAAAAGCCAAACAGTCTCCTTAATTCCTCAGTTGAACTTTTTAAAGTGAAGGACAAGAGAGATTAGACAGCCCACAGAACCTAACCCTAACCCTAAATCCTAAATCAAAACACAACGTAAACGAGAAAGTTAACAGATAAACGAAGTCCTGAGTTCACTTTCATCTTTGCTTAGCCAAAGTCAATGCCCGAACCTTTATCCTTTGTAAGGTGCGTTCTTGACTTCTGTTAATTGTTTTTGAAAGAAAACATCATTATTTTCTTTTCTTTTCACCACCTGCAACGAGGAAAAAGAAAATGTTAACTTAGGCATGTGATATGTTTTTTATTGCCATAATCTAAAGTATGACTTTGCTTTTATTCGGTTTGAATCATCAGCCCATTATCAAACCACTAAATTCGACATTTCAGTTTGTTTTATTTTAAAAAAAATGAACTTTTAAATAGAATTGAACCAAATTAACTAAATTATATTCAGTTTCGTTCAATTTAATAGCTTATATATATATATATATATATAACTCTAAAATAACATGATTTCTTAAAGTAAATACTTGAAATTCGACCAATTCAATTCTAAATTTTTGAAAACTGAATTAATTAAACATAATTTTATATTTGCAAATTGAAAATCGAATAATTGAACCATACGTACAGACCAAAGGTCTATGGTTTGTTTCGATTTTCTATTCCTATTCGGTTTTGTACTGTCCGAATCTCAAAGGTAAAGTTAACATTATGATGAACAACAAAATTAGCTTGTCCAAAGATATGTGAAACCTGAAGAGATACACTATCTACTTAACAACTCCGAAACCTGAACCTGAATATAATCCTAATAGAATTGATTACTCACCTAATTTCCGGATTTTGAATCATGCATTCTCGCATGAAACTGCAGCCTTGATCCTTTCCACAGTGCACTTAATTAGATTGTTGACTGTGGCAACCGATCCGAGAGAGAGTTTAGCTGTGGGAATAGAATCAACTAAGATCTGAAATGCAACAGTAAGTAGAGCACCGCCTGATCCAACTTCGAGAATTCCTCCATGGTTAAATCCCGGTCCATCAGGAAGTATAGCAAAACCTGATGGAAGAAGAGCAACATAATCTGGGTCTCCACCACTTAGAACTATATTCATTGCAGCAATGTCTACTGGCGCGTAGATAACATATGATCCGGTCGAGTCTGTGCAGCTCTCTTGTAGGATCAGCATATTGCTTTGGCTCGAATTTGCGCTCTACAATATAAATTTCATGTTAAACATCATCAGATTATCACATAACAAGTCTATTACAATATATTCTTAACAACATATTGAAGTCGTTGCGTTAGTTTATATAAGACAACAACCTAATAACATATTTAAAATACAACAAGCTAACAAATTTTGCAACAAAATACTATAAAAACTATTGCATTAAACCTAAGATAATTAAAGTGAATGCACCACTTTTAAATCTATTGACATATATCTATAAAACCAATTTTAGCATATATTGCAACGGTTTCTAAAGGCTATATTTGTGGTAGTGATATAAGCTAGACAAACAGATTATTTCGGCAACTTACATTCACACGGAGAAGAGAAACATAGTTCCCTGGATCGCGTCCATTAGCAATATGAGCCATTTCTTGAACTTGGCCTCCATTTGAAAGAATATCCCACTGTAAATGCACAATTAATCGTCCGATTTGGGATAAATTGCAAATGTTTGAGGGGTAAATGAATAATTAGTATACCTCATTTCTATGATTTTCATCACTTAAGAACTCGAATACTCTCTTCGGAGGAACTGGAAGCCAGAAGGAGGTCGCGGCGCTAAGAACAATACCAGGAGGTCTGCCTGGATCATCCATACTCTTTCTTGTCATTACCCTTACATCATCAGAACCTGTTGCAGATAATGTTGTCCAAGAGTGAGCAGTAGAAGCTCCAACACCAGAGCAAAAGCTCATCACCATTCTTTCAGCCAGTTTCAACATGCTCTTTCTCCCTTCTGGGCTAGTTATCACTGCCAAGAAAATGAATTAGTTTAGCAGAGAGAGAAACAAATTGATCTTCTTGAGGAGAAAAAGTTGAAAAGAATTACCACAGAGATCTCCTGCTGGAATGTTCATGGCCATTGAACTTGCAATCCGTTCACATTGTCTGTCTAAGATAGAAACCCAACGTTTCGCCCCAAAAGCTAGACCAGAATTAACAAGAGCCCTGTATATATTGTGCACAGATCTATCATCCACTTCAATGTGTTCCACCCATGTCACCTGCACATTCATCATTTGATGATTTCATCAAGCAACTTGGTTATTATTTTGCCTGTATTGGCTAAGGGAAGTTACTACCTTTGAGTAGCCATTTGGCAATTCTTGGATTACACAACCAGATGGCCTTCTTCGATTCCTTGATATTGAAGTAGGGCGTAAACTGTCCAAAGAAACATCAACCACTGCCCAAGTTCCGTCAACATGCTGCTTACAGTATCTCACAAAGTAATTTTCTCGGGTCGGAACCAGTGGAGAAGGGACTTGAAACTCAGCTGTCATCTGTTCAATCCTCTTAACGAGTTAGCTAAAAGAAAATTTGAAAAGTTATTATAAGTTACTAATCCTTGAACTTGTTTAGTACCACTTGCAAGGCGCCATTATAGTTCCCAGCTACTCCTGTTGATAGGATTTCTAAGGTCATTGCTCTTGATACAATTCCACAGAACACTGTACACCATTGATTCTTTTAACCATTTATAAAGCAAGATCACTTCAGTTAGTAATAACTCTGTATACTATTGATGCTAAGATATAATGTACAGGGGATTAAAGCTCACCACATCCATTAAAATTTCAATAAGGTTAATGTGATTCATGATAACAACAGCAGATTCTCTTGAGGCTTCTGATTTTAGTCCCAAAGGTCTTGGCCCAATTCCTCTTGGGAAAGTTCGTAGATATTCCTCTTCATTAAGAAGTTCCATTGTGTTTTCACCAGGAAGCCATAAGGGTTCTCCAGCTTGAGCCATTCTAATAAGTTCCTCCATTGCTGCCACAGCAAGCTCAACTATCATTGGCTTTTCTGCTTCAGTAGGACCAGTGATTGATCTCAGCAGATCAGCAGCTCCATACATCTCTCCCACATAGCCCGGTTGTGGCCCGAAACTGTTAACACCAAGATCCAGGGACCGGGAAGGTAAATGAGGAGAGAAATGAGTCAAAGAAGATACTGGTTTGCCCACATACTTGGCTGCAATTGCTGATATTCTATCAATCTGTGATCAATAAAAGGACTAATTCAAGTTAATTGCATTTTACCAATTAAAAAAGAACAGATAACAATTGTTAAACATGTTTAACCTCTTCTCTTAAACGAGCATTCTCGATCCTCAAATGCTGCTCATCAAAGGACATCTCTCCAAGAGCTGCTGGTCCTCCACAGTTAGGGCATGAGGCGTTAGTTAGGGCATCCTTGTATCTGTTATTCTCTGCACGAAGTTTTTCATTTTCAGCTTTGAGAATCGCATTCTCTTGCCGTTCATGTTGAGCCTGCAATTTAGGAAATGTTTATATGAGCATCAGCTATATGAAAATATAAAAGAAATAGTTTTTCTTGCCTAAACTAGGTATATGAATTTATTTATGGATTAAACTAATCATGAATTGCCATTTAATGGTAATCTCTTACATTTTCCATTTCAGTTGAAGTATGGAAAAGAATTGGAGTTACACACATTTTGTTTTTGGTGTAAGTGGAATTAAAGGCATCTATTTTCTGTTCTTGCCCTTTTGTATTCCGTCTTATTCTCGGCAATAAAGTTTCGTTATTGACGACAAATAAAAGAAAAGAAATGGAGTTTGGAAATTAGCTTGTCTCAATTGTTTTATACATGGTTCTGCAATTTTTTATTTTTTCTGATTTAATTAGCTGTTGTTTAAATTACAAATAATTGATCAATTTGGAAATTCTCAATTAGGAATTGAATTAAAATTTCTCGATTTCCAAATTCTCTATTGGATTTCAGGGTAGTAATGTATTCAATAATAACATACGAATAATATCCTTTAATCAATTAAATATTTTAATATGTATTTTATTTGTACATGACACCTAGTCATTAATTTTGTATACAAATAATTTTAATGATACCTTGTATTTATTTATTTTTCAAGAAGTATAAGCTGCAATGCATTATTTTCTTTTTGCTAATAAAGAAGTATTTTTCACCTTAAAATGCAAGTGTAAGCAGAAAAAGAAGATTTCCTGAATTATTAGATAGAATAAATTACAGAAAAATACAACAAATAGGACCTCAATTGCTTCAAAATTGTAGGCATTACCTTCATTTGTGTTCGTTTATTCTGAAACCAAAATTTGACTTGCAAAGGCTCTAACGCTAACTCCCGGCTCAGCTCCTTTCGTTGTTTATCATCTGGATGAGGACATTCCTTGAAGAAACTAATTCAAAAAACCCCAAAATTAAGAACATACAATTCCATTTCAACTTTAAAAGCACTCAATTTACTAATATAACAACCGATTCTTACGATTCCATTTCTTGAATTTGGCGTTGTGTATGGCGGTGGTAACGTTTCTTTTTATTAGGGCGTTGATTAGGATCTTGATCATCTCCTGAGGCAGCTTCAGTGGTCTCAGTGCCCGATTTCGTCTCATAATCATCATCTTTCAGCTTCCCCAGTTCATTATCGGAGCTCTTTGGGGTCACATGATCAAACATATGGTGAGTCTCAAACATGTTTGGTTGAAACATGTTCATAAATTGGTACTAATAATTATGATCCTTAGTTGATTTCTTGGGACGGCATAGGGGTGAATGATTAAAAAAGATCGATAACAAGTTCGAACCCTAGTCAGATCACTGCAGTGTAAACAAAAATAATCAAATATTAATGCAAAGATGAAATGAAAATAAATTATAATATAATAAATGCTATATAAACTTTATAGGAATATGATCTGTATTGCACTGTTCTGGTAAGTGTTACGTGTAAACCCTTCTCCTCTTTTTCTTCAAGAAAGCTTATAGTTCATACTCGCTTAAATACGTACTTAAATGCTCATCAGAGTTGAAGAAAGAAATGAAAAAAATAAACCCAGTAACACAATCCACAAAATAAAAATAATTAACAATCTTGAAAAACCCGAGATTAGATAGAAAATAGCGAAAGTTCATATACTAAACCTGAGGATTTTGATTAGTACTTTTTTTCCCCTTGAACTTCATTCTTGCAAAAGCCCTAATTCTAAGCAGTAAGGGTTGAATCTGGTTTTTGCAAGTATGCCCTTTTGTGGGGTTTGTTTTAGGTTTTAATAGATTCTCTGAAATGTTTCTGAGCAAACTAATAAGATTAAAACAAGTAGCACGTAAACAGCAGAAATAACTACAGGTTTTGGGTGTATCAAAGAAAAGTCATAACCCTTTTATAATTTGACGTGCAAAAATACAAGAACCGGGAAAAAAAAATATAAAAATTAATTAAACATAAAATTAAGAGTTGACACTGACTCAACCAACCTTTTGACACACTCCAATTTTGACTCCTTACTACTAATAAAATTCCAAGATTTTAATTATAACGCTCACTACAACTCTGCAGAAAATAATAAATGACATCTTACCCAAAAAAAAAAAAACACGATATCAAACTTAATTTAAATTAATATTTAGGTCTGTTTAAAAGAAAGAAAAAAAAAACAAGAAAGAAGCAAAATTTTACCTGCATGCAGAAGCTTGGAGTCTAAAATATATTTCTGGTTCTTGAGGAGAATGGAATAGCACAGTGTTTATGGGTTTGTGGAAAATAGAGAGAGAGAGAGAGAGAAGGGTTGAAAAAATGGTGTGAAAAGGAAGAAGAAGAAGAAGAGGAAGAGGTGGGATAGGATGTGGAGCCAAATAGGAGTAATTGCGGAGAGTATTGAGAGGTTGCAATAGCATTTAATGGAGGGAGAGAGTGGTTTAAATGCAACAGATAGAGAGAGCACATTTTTATGTTTTTCAAATTCTGGTACAGTTGTGATGATGTGAATTTCGACTTCTTTATTTCTAACTTAATTTCAACTATTTTTCACTATTTTCCATGATCCTTCAATATATGAAAGTCTTATTATCTTTCATATGTTAATAAAATCAAGCATTCTTTTGTAGTATTTCTTATATCTAGTTCGTCACTCAAGGTTTGAGAAAGCAGTAATGTTGATTAATATTTACTTAATCAATTTATAAACCAATCCCTTTGGTTAATTGTCATGAATTTATTTGTAGATCTAACCTAATTAAGAAACGTCTTGTAAGAATAATATAACTGGTATTGTGGCATTTTAAAACTAAAAAAAATATTAATTTTAATAGAACCCAAAAAGTAATTTTTTTAAGCAGTGTTTAATTCTTTAAATTCTTTTATTTTATTTTGTAGGAAATTTTCCTTTTTATCCAGCTATAGCTTACGTTAAGAATGGCAGTGGCTCATAATCGTGAACCAGCTGATCTTCTCTCTTCCTTGTTAGAGTAGTGATTATTATGACTAACCAAAAAGTAATTCTTGAGGATGTCATACTTTAAAGGAATTTTATTGCTTCTTTAAGGAAATGATCATATAACGTCAATCAATGATGTGCACTTTATTGGAAACTTGATGCAAAGAATACATAAAATTAGTTGAGAGTAGCTTTTTTTGGATTTTTTCTGTTCATGCCAATTAATCTTTTTCCTTTCTCTAGCTAAGTCTAATTCAGTAAGAAAACCTAAAGATCGTATAAATTGCACCTTTTTTAAATAATAAAACAAAAAACTTATCTCTCAATCCATACATTTTTTGCTGTGCTTGGATTTGTATATGTTCCATTTTTGGCCAAATGGTGTATTTGGAAATCCCCAATTTTGGAAGTGTATGGAATATTTATAGCTTTTTAAATTTCTCCAAATATTATTTAATTAGCAAAAGAAAAACAATTAATAAATTAACAATAAAAGTCGTTTTCTTAAAATATTATAAGTTGGTCTGATGATCACTATTGAATTAATAAATTTAACTTGATGGCATTTATAATTATATTAGGAATTATAACATATAGGTAGAATAATGAATTATTGATTAATGGCATGGTATGTGAATAAAGAAGTATAATAAATAAAAATTAGACCAATTGGATAACAAAATTTGAAATCAATTAACGAAATGAGCATGGTCAACATCAAATGGAAGATTCTTACTCCCTTCCTTTTTATTTATCATTTTTTAATAAAATCAAAATTTCATTTATCAGTTATTTTTAGAATTTCAATATTTTTTTTTTCAATTTAAATTTCTTTTTTAATAGAAGTTGACCAATTAAATTTAAGTTTTTGCATTGAATTATTTAATTTTGTCATAAATTTAAGTCTAATTAATACTTTTTAATCCTATTAAAAAAATAAAAGTAACGAATAAAAAGGAATTGATGGAGTATTTTTCTTAGTGCATAATATTGATTGCTTAGTTTAATTTAGACCATTTCTTCTAAAACAATTTCATGTGTTTAACAATGGCACTCCACTTTTTCAGATATCAATAAAAGGTTAAGTCTAATTAATACTTTTTAATCCAATTAAAAATAACAAAAGTAATGAATAAAAAGGAATTGATGGAGTATTTTTTCTTAGTGCATAATATTGATTGCTTAGACCATTTCTTCTAAAACAATTTCATGTGTTTAACAATGGCACTCCACTTTTTCAGACATCAATAAAGGGCTTGAGTTATAGTAGTAGATTGGTGGTTACAATGATTTCTCCGCATAATGCTAGAAATCAATCAAATGAATAATTCAATTATTGAATTTGATTAAATAAATTTAGGCACAAGGGGCAGGTTGAGTTTTGTTTGGACCACATTTATGACTCGAGGCCAGACAGCAAATCTCTCTTTTCCTTTCTTTTCTTTTCCCTTCTCTCCTCATAATCCTTCATTAAATAACCATCTAAGGATTGCAGGCATATATGGACATCAATTATAAGCCATTTATGATGGATTTCTCAGTTAAATTGGATATCCTTAACTATTTAATTATGGATCAAAATCAATGATAAATTTACAAACATTCAATTTATTATAAATATTTGTTTTCAAACATGACTATTTATCCCGATTTCATGAAAATCCAATCTAAATATTTGTTGTATTATTAGTACATGCATGGTTAAAAAATAATTAATTCTTGAACCGAATTGATAACCTCCAAAATGTATGAAAACGCTGAAAGATCAAATACTTGTGCAACCAATTAATTTAATTTCTCATTGTTCAATAAAATTCTAAATAAAAAAAAATTAACAATTAAACATCCAACATAAAAAAATATATACAAATTCAATTTGGTCATACATTAACGAACAATCTAAATTATTAGTTACAATTTCCGTAGCCAAGAATCAATTCTTATCGAATTAAAAATACTGTAAAATCATGCACAGAATCTAAGCAAGTAAAATTCCAATGACTTGAAAATTCCAGTTTTTAAAAACTGATTGTGGATCTACAAACAGATTCAACTTGCTCAGGCAAAAGATAAAGAGAAATATTACAGCTGGTAAAACCAGTTGCTTTTTTCTTGAACAAATTAAACACAATAACTTTCCCATGCAAAGTAGAATCAGAAGTAAAATTCAAAATCCCACCAAGAAAATCTCTCAGAAAATTCGGATCCTTAAACAACTTATCAGCAAAAATGGTCACAGAAGTATTCAAATCGTGCTTTTTTCGGGCTGGAATTGTATCAGCAGAAATTGGAGCTTCACCAATTGCTTCTCCACGATAAGTAACGTAGGCTGTACTGTACTCATACTTGAATCCTCCATAATTTTCATTATCGATTGTGACTCCTAACCCTAATGTAAAGTTCAAGAAAAGCGTTGGCCAAGCTCCTTTAATTTCTTTTAGGGTTACTGATCTTGTGGTAATGGTTGGTTCTTTAGGTTTAAAGACTGTGAAGTAAAGAATAACAAGAACCACAGCTATGATAATTAGAAGAATTGTGGAGACTGCACAGCAAATTTTGAGGCCACGATATGATCTTTTTTTATTTTCTGGGGACTGTTTGTCCATTGTGAAAATCTGAAATTTAATTGAAAGAGAAGAGATTTAACTTAAAGAGTTTATGTAATGGTTTAGTTTATGAAGTGGAGATAATTTCAATGTTGGAATGATGGGAACAGAAGGTATAGTTATTTTATTAATTGTGGTTCTGTGTTCTTTTGTTTTTGGATGGAGATGAAAGCAATGGAAGAAACTTTTTATTTTATTTCCTTGATTTTGGAAGGACGGTTGCAAATTTCTTTTAGAGTATTCTTGTTTTTATGACTGTGAAGCATTGATTTTTTGGCTTGTTATGGTATTAGGTGTTTTCTAGTAACTAGATTTAATTGAAGAAGACAGGTGTTAATAATTCTGATTAAGTAATCTAATCTATAACTAGAGGATATATATATATATATATATATATATATATATATATATCAAAATAATAACTTGTCTTATGTATAGGTATGGTGTTAATAATAATTAATAAACTTACATAACAAAATAAAAGAATGTATAGTGTAAGTGAAATGCCATTAGATTGATTCACATAAAAAGAATTAATTGATTTATTAAAAATCAGTATAAAAATCGATTTGAAATGACGTATCACATTCCAATTATGGAAAAGTTTGACTTTGAAAAATCCTTATTGCTTGCTTAAACATGTTCATGCAATTTACTAGCAGCTTTACTTGTCCTTTAATGGTACATCAAGTATTCATTAATTTCTGTTTCATTCTTTTATTTATTTTTAAAATTTAACTATCATCTAAATCCCTACATATATTTAATTATGTTTCTTTCATCCCCTAATCCAATAAGCTTATTTATTGATTATTGGAAATCTAAAAAAAAAAAAAAAGCAAAATTAGTTTATTATTTTTTTTATTTTTTATTTAATGTGATATTTTGCTACTAGTTTGGTTTATGAATTTATTCATGTATATGTTAGCTAAATAGTTTTCAGTTCTCTAATTCTCAACAGATAAAAGTAAAGTCGTTGGAAAAAAAGTAACAGAAATTTTGAAAGTGGCAGTTGACATTAGTTAGTTAGACTCGATCACTATGGAGAAAAGTCCATATGGGCCCATGAATTTTTCTAAATTTTTTTAAGTTGGGCCTAATAACCCAAGCAGTCCACAGTGAGCGTTAAGCCCATTATCGGATGTGATTATTTCCTACCCAACCCAACTTTTTACAAGCAAAAATTGTTAGTCAAAATCTGCACTAAAAACATAAGAAAAAAGTTAAAAATAATAAAAAATAACTTGCCAAAAATTGACCCTTTTGCTGCTTATAATTTCTTAGAAAAAAAAAAATTACTAGCTTACACTTGATTCATAATTTCATAAATTGGTTGATAATGTAAAATTTATTTTGTTACTAAACTTTTGATTTGTAATAAGGGATCTAATTGGCTCAAACTTGAGATCCCATAGCAATGTAACAAAGATCAATCCAGAAAAATAAATTTTATTAGTTGAAATACATGGTGTCTTATATAGCCTAATTAAATTCATCCGATTAAAGCAGCATATAAAAATAAATCATAAGTACAGAAAATACCAATTTTAGAAACTTTGGTTTCATTGGGAGCGACCAATTCAATCATATAATCTTATATTAGCCTTCTTCTAAATGTCTAAAATGGATATTGATATCTCATAAACCCGACTCCATAAGCTCGGGTGAGCCAAATTTATTAAATAAATAAAAATAATAAAAATTACAAATAATTATCATAATCCATAATTAGTTATTAATTTATATGTTACAAGACTAATTTAAAATCCACCTGTTAAACACAGTCAAGTTTTCTATATATTTCTATTTTATTCTTCTATCTTCTAGAATTTTTTCATTAATTTTTTATTCAATAAATCTAACTTAACCGTTAAAATGTGCTTAAACTCCGTCCGTCTTTTTTCTTTTTACAAAGTTCAATGTTTCAAGATTTTTTCAAGCATGTAATCAACTATCTATCTAGAAATGATGAATTTTTTTTCTTTATAGTAGCCAAGATAACCATAATGTCTTTAAAGAGATATCATCTATCAAATCCGATAAAAATTGAAAATCCAAAATCTTTCACGAATTGATTTCTATCTTAAAATTAAGTCCTAATGCATATAAAAAAGAAAAGAAAAGAAAAGAAAATGCAAGAAAATCTAGAGCTATATTACTAGTGATTTTATCCATCCCAATCCCATGAACATAAAGCAAACAAATACAGGCAAAACTATTTGTAAAACGTTTACACTAACAAAATTTGCTTTTGCAATTCCTATTGGAATTCTGTGTGGAAGAGAACATTCTTCTCCATTAAACAACACCTTTGAAGGAAATCCATCTCCTTTCCTTATATTAATTCCATGACCACGCTTCTTAAAAGAAATCACTGTTTGTTGTTTTCCAGGTATTACTGGATCATGTTTCGGATTTGTACCATTAGCAATTCCCATCAAGTAATTCAATCCTGGTAATCCCTGTAAAAAAATGGTATTGGCTTCATCTTTAAGTAAAGTTCCATTAAAGGAGTAAGCTTTTTCATATCCAGGAGAGGCCTTCTTCATCTGAATTGCAGTAAACCAATTCTCAAATGTGAAATTTCCCCAATTGAATAGTGTAATTCTAGCTGACCAACCATTCTTGTAATCCGTAGAAATGTGCCAGTTTATACTCACCCCACAATTGTCACTGCAAGGCAGATGTTTTGGGATATGAAAATGCTTGAGTTTAGCCCAAGCTCTAGCCTTTATTGTTCTGTTTGCGAACGGTACAAGAAGAGCTTCTGGTGGTAGAAACATGGCCGGCGCATTTGGGTTGCAATCATCAGGATATTCGCAGCCGCAAGCGCATGTATTGCAAGGAATGATTGATTCATTGTAGTAGGCTGAATAGGAAACACAACATTTAGGAGGCTTTTCTTTAACTTTTGTGATGTTACAAACAATCTGCCAACTTGCAATTGCAAGAGTAAAAGATTGTAGACCAGCAGGATCAGGAAATTCTGTTGGACTAACTTTTCTTGGAGCTCCGCATTTGTATTCAGGATTCAGAACGCCAGTAATTTTCCATTTCTGAGGAGGAAAAAGCGCAGTCCGATTCACATCAGGTGGCAATTTAAAAACCTGCATCTGAAATGCTGCTTTAGATTGGCTTGGATCCATCTGTTTAGGCAACATTGTGCCATTTCTGCAGCAATGTGGTATCTTTCCGACTAATGTATCATTGGCTTTCTCGCGAGGCAAGTCACCGATGATTGGGTTTTTCTGACAATTCAAAACCTTGGAGAAATCCATGTCCCCATAGACTTCACCTGGCTTGCCATAAATGCAATCCGAGTAGTCTACTAGACGCGTGTAAGCGCCTTTCATGCTGTATATGAATTCTCCTCTCATCCATTCCCATGTCAGGTTCCAATGGTCGAGTCGGCCTAAAGGACTATTGTTCTCCATTGTCACCAAGACATTGTAGTTATTGCCATAAGCCTGAGTAACATCATATGAGATGGTGAGATCACCTGCTTGCCGCGCCAAAAACTTATCTTTCTTTACAGGTTTTGGTTTTGTTTTGAATTTCTTGTCCTTGATGCAGCAAACGTACATTAATGTCTCTGCAAATCAATATCCTAACAATATAAAATCATTTAACCAAAAGAAAAGTCAATTAATGCATATTCAGCTGATTAAATTTGCCGGAGCATACCGGCTAATCGTGCCAACAACAGGAAGCTGGATATGCCTCAAGATGAAAGAAAGAAACAATTTTGTATCAAATTTTTTGGCGGTGAAGTGCTTACTGTGTGTCTTTTGGCCTGGACATAGATAGCCAGGATTGTCGAGTTTTATCGTTTTAGGCATTGGAACTGCAGGCGGTTTCATACCGAATTGAGTTCCCGAAAACTTAATCTGAGCCATAATTTGATGAAGATCTCCTGCTGTTTCAATGGATGTTTTCAAATTTGGATTGGATCCTGTCAAATAAGTCCCATTGCTTACATCAGCAGGAAAATCCAATTCACTATCCAACTCTCCTCCTTCTGCTCCTGTCAAAATCTCTTTGTGCCTGAATCCAATAAATAATCTCCAGTCTTCAAGTTCAAGTGTTCCTGTGTTCAATACCGTGGCGACCGATTTGAAAGCCCAGGCTTGTGCTGTTACGTTCTTCACATGAGGATATTCTTTCGTCCTATAAGAGGCACGAATTCATAATTTAATTTTAGTGCGACAAATTTATTATATACTATATTGTTTTTCATGTAACGCATGAACAAAATGCATAGATTAAAAAAATATATGAACTTAATAGAAAATTTTTGCCTGTAAAGGAATTCATATGCCAGAAATACGCCATTGCAGCTTTCAATTGCTCGAGGAGGCGCAGGTGGTAGCGTGAGGTCACCATCTCCATCAACCGGGACAGCTTCTTGGCCTAAAATTGAATGATTTGTAGAAGAAAATAAAAGTAACAGAAAAACAAGCTTTCTCCATAGAAATATCATGCCTTGACCAAGATTTTTAGTGTGCCAATAAGTTAATTAACCAAAAGGGAAAAACTATGGTGAATTGGTATAAATATAGAGAAAAAGCTGAAATGGAACTTGGAATTGCAGTGATGAAATTAATGGAGTATGAATCAAATAGAACCTCCTCCTCTAAGCGAGCGATGTAATTGGTGAAGTAGAGAATTTAACGCTTATCATTTGAAAATTTTTGTCAATTTTGTAGGGAGTAGAATCACAATGATATGCCCTTATTCAATAATTTTTAAGTTTCTTATATATTTTTACTGCATTGGTACGTCGAAAAATATTTTTAGACAAAAAAAATATCACTGCAATGAAATTAATTCTAATAAATTGAAAAATTTTAAATTCGAATAAGCTAATATATTTATTCATGTAAAAATTAAATTTACTAGCACGTTGTTATTTATGCAAATTAACTGTTTTGGAAGGTATATGCCAAAAAATTATTATTAATTTTTTTTTAGAATCAATTCATGATTTTATTCATATATTGAGCTAGTAGATATATTTTGAATTAAGCTTAACGAGACCTGTAAATTTTTTTCTAATATATTTTGGACAATTTGCATCTTAGTAGTAATGATCAAAATTGTTCTCAATTGAGACATTCCAGCCCTTAAAACCGGTCCAATATTTTAGAAATTTCAAATTCGAGCTTCCATTCTCTTTTTTCGGTAATAAAAAAAATTATTGCTCAAACGTATTAAACATATCAGCATGAAAAAATTAAGACATAAAATAAATATTTATCCTTGTTTTTATTTCCGCCATTGAGACAGGATGAAAGCAATTCAATTGAATAAAATAATTTCATTAATTAATTAGCAAAAGATATCCACCAAAGGCAGTTAACAATACTCATAATTTCTAAGTGACTTTAATTCCTCATTAGGTAAAACCCAAAAATTGCATGCCTATGCAAATGTTACCCATGAACAACAATTCTCCTCCACCTTAACTTTTGTTACCTTAATGAAGTTTCATAAAATTAATACAATTTTCATAAGTTACAAAAGCTTATGTTCAAATTCCTACATTACCACTCCTTCTTGCTCGTGCCATCCTGAATACAAAACGAGATCTTTTCTCACTATATGCAAATTGACTATTAATTTTTTTTTTTTTTTATTTACTCCATTTCTAGACCTCCAAGGTTGGAGTTGGTTCCCTTTCTTGGTGTCTGGTCTTGAACTTCAATCCTCGTGAAGTTCTTGAAGAGGAAGAAGATGATGTAGGAGAAGAACTTTTCTTCTTTTTTCTTTTCTGTTTCTTTGGAACTTTTGGAAGATCTGAAGGTGCAGTAACTCCACTGAAAGAATGTGATGTTTTATGTCCAGTACCACATTCTTCAAAATCTGTTGGAGAAAATCTCAAAATAAATCAACAATAATTGGAATTTTCTTGATAAGTCTTTCTTGACTAGATCCGACACACATTTCTGTCCATACAGTGCCATGTAAGCTATAGATGTGGCAGCAGTGTACTATTGACTCAATTTATGAATAAAAATAAATTAACAGATGTCAATAAAAAAATTTATTTAATATATTTGAATAAAAAGTATATACAGATCACATGGGCACGTCCAATCAAATATTAATATATTTTTTTCTAATCAGACTATGCGTATTGTGTTGTGGGATAGATTAGTACAAGTTCATGAATCCCAACTACCATAACAGGAACAAGGAAAATTGCATATCCAAACAGCTAGCAAAATTGAGTATTGTCCACAAAAATATTAATTGGTTTTAGGGTTAAAGCCAGAATTTATAGGGTCATAGATTCGCCTTGTCAGAGAAGCATTGTCTCGTGACACAAGAGCCAAACTCACCTTATTTTGAAGCAAAGTATCTGATGAACTTTTGCTATGCCATACAAAATTTAGCTTCAATAAATTAGAATTGGCAGTGATATCTGTGCAATTCCCCTTGCTATCCGACACATGAAATGACCCTGTTTGCTGTCTGATTATGCAATGTTCACATGCTAATTTATCTCAAGTCTTAATTCAATACAATGTAAAATTAACAAATATTCCCAATTCAATCTGCTGTAAGATTTGCACCGTTGAATTAGAAATTATTTTCTTTTTTATTTTTAATTTAACAGTGCGATCATTTGGCGTACCGTATCATGCTGCATAATTAATAAGTTTTCAATTAAAAGAAAAATGAGGCAGACTAAACTAATTAATATGCTACAAAAATGAATAAGAAGACAACATATAGTACCTTGATGAGAAGACCATGGAGAATTGGAATCCCTTGTATTAATAATAAGTCCTGATGTTGATGAATACTCAGAATTTGCTTTGAATTCATCCATCTACAAGTAATGCTCAAACAAATTAAACTTTAAAAAAAAAAAGATGACATAAAAATATCTATTGATTAGTACAAAAAAATTTATAAACTACATACCCAACTAGGTGTATTATTAGAAGCCCCACCATCCCATCCTATATGAGCTACATGCTTCACATCTGTTGGGTACCCAATATCCATCTCCCTCTCCTTCACCACTGCAACCCGAAAACAAAGCTTACCGTAAATTAATTCAATGATAAACTGCCGTACGTGTATGCAAAGTAATTAATGTGCATTCTATGAAGATCCGGTCCAAAGAAGAAAAAATAGTGAAAAAAAGCTCATTGTAAATTAACTCAATTTGATAAGTTGTCGTGTATGCAAAGTATAATTATCCGCACAGATACATATTCTATGAAGTTCCAGTCCAGGCAAGAAAAAAAAAAAACAAACTTACCGAAGATTTGGGCGATATACTTGAAGCCCTTAGTGTAGATGCCTTTGATCTTGGTTGCCATGGAGGAAACAAAAAAAGGCCAATGTATCTGTATACTTTTATGAATAAACCAGAATAGGAGGAAACACCAAAAAGAAGGTGCAGAAATGGTTCTTTTGCCTGCCAAAACAAATAAAATTATGCACTTAGAAAATATGGGATAATTGCAATTTAGAGAATTTTCACGGCACAACAAGTCAAGAACGTATAGCTAGGAAAGGACATATAAAGATACAAAAACTTATCAGAAAAGATTATAATAATAAAAAAAAAATGCATGTGAAATTTGAGAAACTATTTACCCGTGAATGAAGATTAGAATCTATTCTTGAAGAATTAAAATAATAATAATTCACCAGTTAGAAAATAGAAAATTAAGTTAATTACCTTTAGAAAATTGCTGTTATCACATTTGAACAAGGAGACGGGAGGTTCAAGAGAGAAACAATCTCTTCCCCCTCTCCTCCATATGAATAATCTTGAAGAATAATAAAGAACAAACATGCAAAAAAAGAAAAAAATTAAGTTCTTGAAAAAGAATCCATTAAAGGAAGGAATGGTTTTTAAAGAAATGAAAAGAAACCATGTCAAGATTCAAGAATGGGAAGAGAAAGATCTCATTAAAGAAGAAAAAATAAGAGGAATTACATGGAAACAACAAGCAGGGTTTTGAAAAGAAATAAAATAAAATAAAAAGAGATAAAATATGTGTAAATGCCAATCAAAATTAGGTGGTTGGTTTGATGATTTGGTTAAGAGATAGGAATTTTATTTTAGAGAAAATTCAAGTGCTTTGTTGTTCAAAGAGCAAAGCCCGGACCTTATGTCCTTTTTATTTCTTAAAAAAGCTCACTCTTAAAAAAAAAAATATTCCAAAAAAATAAAAATTATTCAAGAGAGAGACAAGAAGTTATGTCTGTGCAGTGTTTGACTTCTAGAGATAGTAAACCATGCCTCGTAAATTGGCTCCTTTCTTAATTAATTTACAAAATCATTAATAAATTAATAATTCAATTAAAAAATATTATTTAGTTAAATTTTACTCATGTAATTCCGTCACTTTTAAGTAAAATTCAAATTATATTTATCTGTCACTTTTAAATTTGCAATACAATTTAATTTTCTGTTTTCAATTTAATTTTTATTTTCAATAAATATTGATCATTTTATTCATTTTTTTACATTAAATCACTTAATATGCATTGAATCGCTCAATTTTTTTTTTTAAATTTAAGACTAATTAATATTTCTTAATTTTAGTAAAAATAATAAAAGTGACATTTATAAAAAAAATGGAGGGAGTAATATGAGCAAATAAGTAGTAAAAGTTATTTTTACTTCAAATAAATAGCGAAACAGCTGAGGGATAAATTTCCTAAAGCAGTGAAACCGTAATCCGAGAAATTGTTTAATTTCTTAATAATTACCCTTTAAAGAAAGAAAAAGGGCAAAAAAAAAAAGACTGCGTTAACTAATAACTAACAACAACAAAAAATATGATGTTTGGTTGAATTTGTTAGAAATAATATTATAAGAGAATGATATTTTCATAACTGTCAGATATTTTTAGTTGATCTTTCGTGCAAGCCACATGGAAAATCCTCATATCTTCAAATACTTTCTTATATTCGTAAGAAAAATTTAAAAAAATTACACTTGCTATTTTCGTAATGTTTGAATCTGACTTCATATTAATAAATTAAATAAGAAATTCTAATTTTCAACTAAGAATGTATATGGTACATCGACCCTTGAAATCTACAATTAGTGATATGGCTATGCTTCTCTGGCAAATCTCACAGAACCGTCTAGGTATTGTCAATGGTTGCAGCCACGTTTATGATAGCTGCTTCTTGCAAGGAAACATAATCTTTAAAATCAAGAATTATAGTTTTTTTTTTTTTTTTTGCTATTCTATTTATAAATAAAATCAAATTATAATTAATGAAGAACATATTAGGAATATGGAACATTAATGTATTTCTTAGATATTTTTCAATTATTCCTATTTCTCAAAATATTATTTTAACTAATAGATTAATGTAAAAATTTTCAGATTAATTGGTTTTATATGGGGCTATGGGCCTTTGCACTTGCATTTGTTTTGAAATCTTAGTTATGGATTCAAGCTTAGCCCAATGTTATGTGGATTCTGTGTTCCTTTATAGCACAAAAGTTCTTAATTTTATTCAACCAAGTCCAAGAACAACATATATTTTTCTACAGGCCTTCGGTGTAAGCAACACCAGTACTCTTCAACCATTGGCCGCCTTGTATAAGCTCAGCAACTGTAAATTTCATGGCCTCTTTAGCACTAGTAATAATATGAAACCCTGCCCATTTCACTCTCTTACTAGTACCAGCACCTGCTCCTTTGTTCATATACTCACCATAATACAATGTCTTCAATGCAAAATCACCATCCCAAACTGACCAACCAGCAGGATCAATATGATCACCAATATTTGATTGCATAACTACAGTCCTCGAATATTCCTTCCATGGCCGACCTAAATAAGTTGGAAAAGAACTCTTAACAGGGTTAAGATCTGAGCTTGCTATAATGTCACATTTTTGGATCGAAGTCCCTGTGTTCTGATTTGGGTCAGTTCGGCCTTGTGCTGTTACCATGTTCTTTTGTTTGGCCATTGGTTTTCTTGCTACTAGTTTACAGTTTTGCAACACAACTGCTGCATCGCCGAATATGAAATCCACTGTGCCTGTAATGAAACTGTCTCTGTAGAATTGACGATTGGTGTGTGCGTAGAGAGTGTCTTGATAAGCATCAATGCGACAACGGTTTATGACTGTGAGATCGGCACTAACACGTAGTGCCACTGCTTGGTGCTTTTCTGGTCCTGCTGTGTTTTGAAACCATATGTCTTGGGCTATGAATCCATCCCCAACAACAGCTGCTTATGCAAATAAAGGAAACATTAAGGTCAATATACAATAATAATGCATTTTTTAAACCTTTAAGTTATTCATATTTTAATTGAGTAGACATTTACCATTAATTACCAAGCCTCTTTTCTCCCTTAACAAAAAGTTTTAAGTTAGAATTCTGAGTATAAATATGAATTAACTTCAAATATTTAAGATTGGGAATTTTATTCATTTTTTTAGTCTATTCAATGCGAATTTGAACTAATGCAATGCAAGATTTTAGATAGCAAATGATTAATTTATATCAAAAATAATAATTAAGAAAAAAAAACTTTGAAAAATATGTACCTACGGTTGCAGAAGTGAAGGTGGTTGCTCCATCAACAACATTCAAGCTACCGGTGATGATTGTTGAATCCATACCATCACCAATAATCATCACATTCTTCTTCTTCTTTCCAATTTCAACATTCTCTTTATATATTCCCTTCTTCACATATATAACAAACCTTGTTTTTCCATTATCGGGTGCAGAAGCCACAGCCTCTTTAAGAGTCTTATACTTACCACTCCCATCTTTAGCCACCACAACATCAGCCTTAACATCCTTAGCCCAACTCTGCAAAAGTCTCCGATCCCTACGTGTTAACCACGCCGGAAAATCTCCTTTCACCGACGAAATTAGATCGTCTTTCGCCGGAGAAACAGCCACCACCATTGCTAGGGAGGCACTCGCCACTGTCATCAAGTCCTTAACCGCTGGCTCCATTTTATATTTAGCAGGACCATTGAGCCCATCCAGGCAAGTAACATGGTTAGTGAGCACACTACTTAGCCATACATGTGCATTAGAATGAGAAATTGGTGTGATTCTATGAAGAGCTGCAATGGAGTCATGGATTCTATCTATAGAAAGCTCCATTAACTCCACACAATCTAATAGAGCTGCTTGATCAATAGGATCATTGATCCTACGGCTAGTAAGATTAGCAGATTTTATAGTATTTTCAATATGGGTTGTTGAATTTTTTAGCAAGAGTTGAAGTAAATTGACATGGTTTAGTTTCAGAGTCGTGTTTGAGGCTAGTTCTGTGACGATCGATAGGCATGATTCTTTGTCTTTGGCACGGTCACATAAGCTCAACAACTGTGGATTGGAGAGTGTAATTTTGGGAAAATGGAGGGTGAACAGTGTAGCTGAGCTTAAGATAGCTACTAAGAAGAGAAGTGAACAGAGAATTTTGTGAGAAGAGTTTTTTGGTGACTCTAACAGAGGCTGAAGAGTTGTTGCCATGGCGGTGATGGTGGTTTACTGTATATTTTGCTTGTGATTTCTGTACTAGGATTATGGTTTCCTTAAATAGACATTTGCAGATCTAAGTTGTCGCTTACTAATTATGACAAAACATTATTTTTTTATTATTACTATTGTGATATAAATAGAATAATGAGATGAAATTGTGTGATATATTTTCTTTAAATTTTTTTATAATGCATTCTAGATTTCTTCTTTGTATAGATAAATATAGGATTATGGGACAATTACTTAGAAATATATGCATTCTATTTCTAAAATTTATTGACTCAGCTGATATGAATTTATATCGATTAAACCTATAAAAAAAAAAACTCTTTCAAATATTTTAAAAACGGTCTATTATCAGAACTCGAACCGAGATGTTAACTAAAAGAAATCGTGTCATCAATCTTATCATAAATATGAAATATCTTTAAAATATTTAGAATGTAACATTTACTTTTTTTTTATGGGTATAATCTATGTGAATTAAAATTAATTGAATAAATAAATCTCAAATAATAGATGAATTATAAAAAAAGAAAAATGTCAAAGTTACCCTACCCGTGTAAATGAACCACTCGATTAGATGATCAATACATATTAACTATTTTAGTCATTTAATAAGACGGTACATAGCGAATAATGCATCGGCACACTACATACTAAATGAATTAACTCTTCCGAATAAATGGTTGTTTCTTTCTTTAATATTATTTAAAATTCAAGTTGGAAATTATTCATGACAATCTATAATTTAATAAACATTATTATTATTTTTGCTATAACTCTGTAGATTTACTTAAAAGTGGATGAGGGTGTAATCCAACGGTTGAGGCTTGTTGGTTGGCTCTAGGACTACCTAGTGTTCAAATCCTGGTAGTAGCATCACCATTTCCTTCCTGGAAATTTCCTTCCTCTTCATGCCACTTTATTTTAATTTTAACCATATATATGTACATATCTACATTTTTATTTATATATTTTATAACATTTAAGTTTTACTCCCCAAGCCTCTTACTCTAGTTTTGTATGTATTAATTCATGTATATTAATTTACGGGTTAATTACGTTTGTGGTCATCGAGTTTTGGTACTTATAACAAAATGGTCATAATAAAATAATTTGTAATATAAAAGTCATCAAACTTTTATTTTTTTTCAATTAAGGTAAAAATGACCGAAAAATTATTTTTTCGTCACCGGAAAACCACGCAAATATGCTATTTTATCAGTAATTTTCTAGAACGTGTTCAGTCAGTATGCGATATAGCCCGTTTATATGGAGGAATTGACACGTCAACAAGTACACGTGTTATGTCAACCTGTACAAAAAAATAAAAAAAAAAGTTTTACTGACGTGTACTTAGTAACGTGTCAATTTCTTCATGTAAGCGGGTCATATTGGCATATTTGTGTAATATTTCGGTGACGAAAAATTAATTTTTCGATCATTTTTACTTTAATTGGAAAAAAAATAAAAGTTTGATAACTTTTATGTTACAAATTATTTTATTATGACCATTTGGTTATAAGCACCAAAATTCGATGACCACAGACGTAATTAACCCATTAATTTACACCCACACTCAATAATGCATTATCTAATAATAAGAAAACTGATTTTTCTTATAAATGTAAGATTGATTGTGAAAACTATAAACATTGATTGTGAAAACTATAAATTTATGTGATACATATTATTGAGTTGATTGAGATACGTGAACATTTTTAAATAAAGAATTCTCCGATATTAACTTATAATAATTTATTTTTATTTTAGAAAATACTCTGATCAGTCTGATATTCATTTTGAGTCTGAAAGTTTTTTTTTTCTTAATTGCCTATATCATTATCATATTATAAATGGCAGTATTTCATTGTTTTGGCAAAGTAATTAGTATTTAATTGACTATACATTAAATATATATATCATCATTATTTCATTGCATGCCTTGGCACTAATAAAAGTAAAAATGATGACCACATAAAATTTCTTCACTTTAAATGCCATCTGCCCTATTTGTTTTTACTCTATTTTATTTCATTTACATTTTGCATATGTAGTAGTGGTGTTGTTTATAATCTTTTATGTAGAAAATTTATAACCAATCTCAAAATTAAATTGCTCAGAGTAAAGGAAAACAAATTAAAATGTTATTGTCTTAAAGAGTTTGGATTTCCTTTATTCTTGTGTATAAAATTTATATCGTTAGGACAATCGCACCTAATTATACATTTGATTCTAAATTAATTGATTTTATAGATTTAAAAATATAGGCGAATATCAAGAAGTCATATATATATATATATATATATATATATATATATATATATATATATATATATAACACAAAAACAAACTTTTTGGAATAAGATTAATAAAAAATCAATAAATTAAAATATATAGAGAGAGAGTGAAGCGAAGCTTTTGAGATGGTTTTAGGAGTCTTTATTTTTTGAGAAAAATATTTATCTTTTTCTCATTAATTGATAATTAAAAATATATTTACTGATTATTTTAATAAATTTAAAGTTAATTATAAAATAAATGGAATAAAAATTATAAACTTCTAAAAGACTTCCACCACATTATACCCTATAAATAGTCGAAAAGTTCTTTAATTTGTATGTTAACATAGTTTGCAACGGAAGCCTTATATAATATATATATAATTTTTTTTTCTATTATTTTCTCTTCTTGAATAATTGTATCATTCTTTTCTCTCTTGGTTGCATAAATTTTCATTGTTAGATTGGATATTCTCAAATTACATAATAAAGTTTTGGAGTTTGTCCATATATAATTAAATCATTACAACTTTCCCTTCCTATTTTTTTTTTTTCATTCTTGCTCTCATTATTTTATTAATTTTCGTTATTTATTGTGAATTGATCGACTATAATTTGACATTTATTTTTTAGAATACAATTTTATATTTATTTTTATTACCTAATTTATCTCGAGTACTCTCAATATATTTGTGGCTCTACGACTAGTTCTACAATATAAATGTTTAGATTAGCGAAAAATTTGGGAACTTGCTTAACTCAACAATTTTTTTATAAAATTAGGTAATGATGTTGGAATCAAACTTCCTGCAAATTGCATCATGGCGATGCTTAATTAATTCTCTAATAAAAATTACCATTAGATCAATGGAAGCAATGATTAAGGGGAATGCTGACTTTTGCTAGTGGAAGCCATATATATCACCATCATGTGCCCACCATGTATGGATAGAGTTGCTTTGTGTATGCTTTAATTTCTGTAGGGCTCATAATTAGTGTATAAGATAACTACCACTAATTTTCACCCAAAAGGTATTTTATTTAAATAAAATATTAAATTTGAATTTTATGAATAGTGAAAATTAATATTAAGAGAGGAAATAGCTGAATAATAACATTAATTATATATAATATAAAGTCAGATGCTTGAATTTACATTAGTTTAATACAATTTGTGATTAAACATATTGATGGGCATTTTCCCACTTGGTGACAGACAGCATCATCGTTTTTGCGGTGGCCACGCGATAAAAGTTTATCCACAATTATATGTTCTTAATATAAATAAATATATAATATAAAAGAAAGTTGATTAAAATAATAGATTTTATATTGTAATGTTTCTTAGGGAAAAGTTAATTATATATATTTTTATTTAAAAATTGCTTTAGAAATATTCGTTTTTCAAAATTTATAGTTAATTAGTATTACTGATATGACTTAATCACAACATTGCATTGCATCAAATGTATATTAGATTTTTATTTCTTATTAATACTTAAAAATGATTAATTGGGCCGAAGAAGCCTCACTGCTAACCATACAGGCAGTATCGTTTGTGCTATGTTCGAGCTTAGCCCAATATTAATATAACAATACTATGCATTTTATGTTAAATTTTCCAGATGTAGCGACTCAGTCCAAGCCCAAACACTCTCCACCAATAACCCAAGTGAGGTTCCAACCCAAAACCAATTGGCTATGGGTGGAGTAGCCCACTTAGTATTATATGTTGGAGGGATTTCTTCTAACTTTCCGATGTGGGATTTGTTTGCCATCCCAACATTCTCTCCCTCAAACAAAGCCCACAAGATACTTGGCTCTCCCTGAAACCCAACTCATCTCCTCATTTTTTTTTTCACCGGGAGAACTTTTTCAGTGGGAACCCATTATAGCTTTCTTTTTGGGGAGACCTGCCCGTAATTTTTTTTTGCTCACGCTACTCCGAACCAGGCTCTGATACCATGTTAAATTTTCCAGATGTAGCGACTCAGTCCAGGCCCAAACCCTCTCCACCAATAACCCAAGTGAGGTTCCAACCCAAAACCAATTGGCTATGGGTGGAGTAGCCCACTTAGTATTATATGTTGGAGGGATTTCTTCTAACTTTCCGATGTGAGATTTGTTTGCCATCCCTACATTTTACTACTCTTTTTTTTTTTTTTAAATAATAGATTCCGAAATTGATTAAATCACTTAAAATATTTATTCAAAATAAATCAATTTCGAAATCATCATTTCAATTAGATATTCTTTTAACAAGAAATGAATTGGATTATACCACAAGAATTATTCCAAAGAGATGATCATTCAATCAATTGATATCACCTTTTTATCAAGCAAGGTTACAACATATATATATATATATTTTCTTAATAAAGGGATTGGATAAGAGTACGTGAGATTCAGACCTCCTTCTTAAATTTAAGTCAGCATGAAATATCTTTTTAGAGATGCAACATAAAATTTTTAATGAATATAATTAACCGTAATTGAGGCGGAATATGTCATTCTGCACGAAGAGCCCTCCTTGTAGCCCTGGAATCAAATGAAACATCTACAACATTCCAATAAAAGAGGTGTCATGATCAACTCTCATACTTTATATTCTCATTTACATGTAAAATACGAATCAGACTACTTACATAATAGTGTATTATTAGCTTGTTTATGAATACACATTACTAACCTGGCTAAACCGCAAAGGGTGATCTTCGCCGAGGAGTTGGAGGCTGCCACTGACCAAGACTAGAATGCCACCCGCGAAAGAAGAGGGCTGTGCATCAATGGTGCTAATCAAATGCTTGCATTGTTCAAAAGGCAAGCTATTTACCTTACATGAGATATCATCAACTCCTACTATTTTCTGACCTTCAAAGCTAAGCATTGAGCTTGGCTGGTAAAGGGTTGACAGCAAAGATCGATCATTATCGAAAAGATTATAATAATGGTTCACAAAAGCTCTCCCTACAGTCTCTACTTGTTCCTCCATTTTCTTCAGCTTCTCTCGTTCTTTATTACCGCCTCAAATTTGCTACATATAATGGTGATTGAATTTTCTAGCATGACCATAATGTCCTTGAGCTTTGTGCCTATGGATGGTAATGAATTTGAGGGGTACTGGGCATAAGAGTAAAATGGGAAAGAGAATCTGTTCTGCTGTATTGTTACGCAAAGTTGGAGTTTCAGTGAAGAAGGAAAAGGGGTTGCTGTTAGTGTAAGAATTGTTGGCAATAGCATCAAATAAGAGCATGGTTAAGGAGGCCACTGCTTTTAAGGACTTCAGAACACTTTTAGCCGTCCAAGTTAGCTTTCTGCGTCAACTTCGGTTTAATATTTCTATAAACTAATTATCAAATGCAAACAGATAAACTGGAATTTTGACAAAATAAGCTTGAAAACGACACTTCATATAAAGTAAATTGTTAGGTCTTTTACTATCCTGAGGCTGAAAATATGGAATATATCTAAAATTGATGCCTTAGCATTTTCCTTTTTTGAGGGGCAAGAAAATTTGATATTCAAGACCAAGAACAGGCAATCGGTGCAGATGCCAGAGCAGCAGCTAACACCAGGTTCCTCAAGCTAATACTAAAGAGACAGAAACTTGAACTTAACATTGCTTCTGAGTTCTAACGGTTCTATTTGTTGTCTGATTTGCAAGAATTTTCAAGAGTCTCCAAGATAGATTCAACAAAATTAAAACTGCCTGAAAATACCCAAGCCAGGGCTTAACAAATGCAAGGAGCAATAATGCGGCAATGGGGAATATGTTGCCGGTTAATGGTTTCAATTACTCACACATTTTACAGCCTATGCAAGTAAATCTTGCATATAACGCAAAAATAAAAGCAGCAGTTGAGTAAACCTGCTGGAGAAGCACTAGGCTCAAGCCTTGCATAAATATAAAAAGTGTCTCTTTGCGATGCACGTCATAACCCATCAGAAACGACATCCTATGTTAAGGCTTATGATATGCTTCACACAAATTTTTCATTTTCAGTGGAAATCACATACCTAATAATCATACCCAGACCAGACAGTGACTAATATAAGTTAGTTGCAAGTTTACCAATTTGAAGCGTACATATTCAAGATTAGAGCTGCTCACGGGATGGGGTAAAATACTAAATTCTTAAAATATGACTAAAAGTACCAAAAATGTTCACTTTGGGAAAAGGCTTCTCTTGGTAATTGATAAAGCAGGAGACTTTATGATCACATAATCTCGTTCTTCTTCTCAAACATGAATGACCATACAAAACATTGATAAGAAAAATACATTCTAAGATTACGACGTATGAACCTTCATCAATTAAATATCCAAGTAATATATTGCCACATAACATCTGTTTATAAGGTTCTATCTCGGCAACAAGCTTCAGCCAAAACCACTAGTCAGAAAGGAATCCTACATTCGAGGATATTAGCAAAAAAGTTTATGCAAATAATTTCAGGGAAATACAAGCATGAGACAACTAACTTGGGTCAAATAACTTAAATTGCCAACTATATGTCCAAAGACTCTAAATGGCTCAACAAAATGAAGGTACTCCAGCACTACCATTCCCTTTTCCTGGATTCTAGCAGTCACTTACTGTACCATTCCTTTTTCCTGGATTCTAGCAGTCACTTACTGTACCATTCCTTTTTCCTGGATTCTAGCAGCCACTTACTGGCTTTCACCAGAATAATCTAATTATATCATTTAGAGAGTGGCATGATCTTCTGAAAGCTTAAATCAACTTCATAAAATAGCAGCATATAGCCAGCAATTATAGGAACATTTACACTTGTCAACCAGCAAGTAAAGTTGAGACATTTCACCTGTCCAAAACCAAATAGAATCTCAATTTTATGCAGGCCTATAATGCTTAAAACGTCAAGCACGAAGTTGAAGCTACATGGACTCGAGCAATTGTTATCAAAAAGCTTTTACCATCCTACCAGTGTCACTAATGTATATCAGAATTTTCCAAACCCATACAATCAAAAGGATAGTCAATATGCAAACTAAATTTGAGTAACAAATGCATACTTCTGTTCTAGGTTGCATACCAAGTGAGAAATATTGCTAAATAATCACCATAAACAAATGAAATGACAATAGTGTCAAAAACTAACGACTCAATATCCCTAGGAGGAACTCAAACAAAACTAACAAAGGAAGTGGCAAAAACTTCTCACTTGCACAAAGCGTCCAGACCCCACTTGATTTGTTAATGATTCAAAGAAGGACAGCACCATTAGAGCGCAAGTTGCATTAGGCAACAACTTAAATGATTAACAACAATATATAAGAGACTTCATATGTCAAAGTTTATTTCCAACTTCTAAGGGTATCAATTTCACGGCAAGTACTAAACTAAAATACTTCAAATTATCAGCCTAAATTATGGCAATCACCAAGACAAAATATTTGAGCATATAATCTTTTTCACAAAAAAAAGTAAGTAGTTGCCAAGTAGAATTTCTGAGGTTAAATAGCAGCAATCTATTCCAGTAAAAAGTTACATCGAATCATCGGAGTCTTAGACCAATATAGCTCACTAAAGCAAAAATGTTCTTATACCAATATAGTTTCATTAAAGCAAAAATGATAACCTTTTACTTGAAAAATCAACAGGGCACCCTCAATTCCAACTCGAAGGCCAGAAGGTATGAATTCCGTATCCAGTCTTCCAATTGTCCAAGTAGATAACTTTTTTCACAGCCCAAAATGAAATCACTAGCGAAATGAGCATAATAACTCTCTGCACCGTCACATTCTTAACCATTACAAGCAGATGAGTAATAAAAGCTAACAGCAGCCCAACAATGGTGTATAAGAACCCAACAGCAAATCCCTCAGCTCCCAGTTGCATACCAGATCCCTGATAAAAGAAAACAAGCTTACTTGGATCGTTCCGGTCCGCCAAAAACATAGGCATCTTACGAATAATGTTGTGCATAGCACCAGAAACGCTGAAGAAGTACACAAACACAGCCCCCAAAAGCCAGATTTTTCGATCGTGAAGCAATGTCTGACCAGTCAAAATCTTCTTAATCATAAACGGCAACCAGATTAACAAAACCACAATCACAAAACCCAATTGGGTTTTGGACAAAATCGGAGGACGATGGATTGGTCCAACAGAAAGTTTTGTTCTGGACTCGATAAAATCGGACATAGACTCGGCCATTCGAGAGAAATCACCTTGATCCATAGCTTCAGATTCTTTAGGGTTTTTGACATTGGGACTTACTAGGCGGATATGAGGGAGGGAATTGACGCCGAAGAGACCGAATGAAGACTGTGCTTCTTTGAACTCGATGTCGCAGAAGAAGAGCTTGCCGTGAGAAGCGGAGGATTTATCTGGGTTATTGGCGATAAAAGACGATGCGAGGAGCGAGAATTCACGGTGAAGATCTTGGAGGTGGAGTTCGTGCTTTTCGTGGAGCTGCTTGGCGTCGAAGAAAATAAGGAGAGAGTAAGGGCGTGGGGTTTTGGTGGAGGTTAGGAAGCGAGAAATTGAGTGGTCGTCTAAGTGGATTAAGCCTGATTGTGATCGGGATTGGAGAAAAAGAAGCTCGGTTACAAGGTCTTCTTCTGGTTTAGAAATGGAGATGGTGAAGGAGACAAAGAGGAGAGTTATTAGGAGAAGGAAAAGGGAATTAAATTTTGGAGAGATCGCCATTTTTGGTGGCGAGTTAGCAGTGTTGTCTATGTGGAGAAATTTGCTTGCTTTTCGGTTTTGTGAGAAAGAGGAGACCTTGACTTTTTTTTTTTTAATTTTAAAATAAAATATCTGTATTCGTGGACCCTCCAATAAGGAACTGACAAGTAAGCAATCGACTGAATTTTGTGCAATCACATTGGTGCATTTACATTTACACCATTTTGGTCCCAAAATTTTTTGATTTCAAATCGATTGATTTCTTCGTTAAATAACCAAAAATGAATAGTAAACGTAGCAGATTGGACAAATCAGTCGAAAATAAGCAAAGCTTCATTGCTCATTTGGCTTTAAATTATAAGCTGCAGCATGAATTTTGTTCAATTTAGTTGAGGAAAAATAAAAACCAAATCAAGGCTATACTTTTCAATGTTTCTGCACTGAGCAAATGCATGCAATTATGGAAAATTTTTGGGTATAGGATCCATGAAAACGTCCATGGGTGAAACCATTAGCAAATTGCCAAGTAAAACAAAAAAGCCATAAAATATTTTTTTACTTTCAAACTATGGTAAAAATACTCTTAATTTTTTTTTGAATGATTTTTACTCTGTAATAAAAATAGATAAAAAATATTATTCCCTCCGTTTCTTATTATTTGTCACTTTTAAGTAAAATGCAAATTTTATTTATCTGTCAATTTTAGATTTTCAATCCAATTTAATTTTTATTTTCAATAAAAATTGACCAATTATATTCATTTTTTTATATTAAATCACTTAATATATATTGAATCATTCAATTTTTTTTAAATTCAAGACTAATTAATATTTTTTAATTCTAATAAAAATAATAAAAGTGACAATTATAAAAAAATGGAGGAAGTATTATTTTGAGCGAAAAATTTAGATCGCAAACGACTTAAATGATAGTAGCACATATGTGATAATCTCTTTTATAGTAAGTTAAAAAAAATAAAATAAAATAAACTCTCTTTCTCCCTCCTCACTCTCATTACTACATGAAACACGGAATGAATCACTCATCTCACTGTCACCGGAGTCAATCTCTCCTATCTTTTTCTCTTTTCTCCATCTTTCTTTGTTTCTTCATTTCAAATATTGATTTTTAATAAAGGGTCAACGCAATCAAACCTTGATTACTTCCTCCATTGTACAACCCCTCTTGTTTCTTCTCAATTTCTCCCAAAGATTTGATCTTTATGTCCTTTTCTTCGACTTCCTTACTTGAATTTTATTGGGTATTTGCTAATATTTTATTGTGTTATATGTTTGTTGATGGCAGACAGAGATTAGAAACTTAAACCGCTTATGGCACCCATGGGATAGAGAGAGTTGAATATTTTACCTGGGGTGATTTATGAAATTACTATAATGAATGGAGCACTTATGGGGCTGGAGTTCATCTTGTCCTTAACAATGGCAAACTTTAGTTCAGTACTATGTGCCTTATCTTTTTTCAATCCAAATTTTCATAATCAATTTTCATGTCAATGGTTTTAGGTACCAATTTCAATCCACCTCTTTTACCTTCGTTACCTATAATTATTGTTGCTGCCTTTTGGCTGACTTCAATTAGTTCAAAGATTTCTTGACTTTTGCTATGAATGGCATTCTATTGATGCTCATTTAACAGCAGTTGCTTAATTTTGTTTGTTCATTTTTTATTTCCATACTCAAGAAAGTTATGTTTTAAATTATTTTATTAGGGAAAAAATCGAGTCCACTGATGGTGAGATTAAAAACTCATTCGGTGATTCATGTAGTAATGAAAGTGAGAATCATAAGTTATGGAGGTGAGATGAATGCTTATAGAATAAGAGTAGAGAGGAGAAATCTTTTTTTTTTTAAGCTAAATAGGAGAGAGGCTATCACGTGATTACTAATATGTCATCTCTGTATTGGTTGTTTTTTAGTCCGTTTGCCAACTAAATTTTTCATCCAAAGTATTTTTATAACTTTAGGTGTAAAAAATCACTAAAAAAAATTAAAAATATTTCCATCCTATTTACAATAGCAAAAACCTTATTCCAACAAAGAAATTAGAAGTTAAATAAGTTAAAAAAAAAAGTGGCATTTACATGATGACTACTACGTTGTAAATTGCTATTGAGCAATTTTATGGACCCGTCTAGGCAAAAAAATTCTGCTGTTTCAGCCAGTACAGTTACATAACAAATATAGAAGCATCAAAGGAAAATTCTATGGCTTGAATTCCAAAATCAATCTTTTATATGTAGCTTTATCAGGTTTAAGCCCCATGTTCAACATTTCATCATGAAGCTTCATTGCTCTTCTTAGTTCCTTAGAACGGCAAAGGCCCCGAATTACAACAGTAAAACTTGCACTATCCACTAAATTGAGTCCTCTTATATAATCAAACACCTTAATTGATTCTTCAACTCTCCCTCCTTTAACTAAACTATCAAGGAATATGTTATATGTTTTTGTATCTAAACTTGCCTGCAATTTCTCTAATCTGTTATGCAATGCTATAGCTTTGTCAATCTGTCTGCTGCGGCAATAATGCTTGACAAGGGAGCAACACGGCAATGAATCTGGCGATAACCCTTTCTCTAGAACCAGATGCAGAACCTCCTCTGCGTCTCTCCACCTGCATTTGTTACATAACGAGGAGATATATTTCGACAAAGTAGATCTGCAAGGACTAAAACCTCTTCTCATTATGTCCTTCAGTATCTCATACTTCTCCTTGGAATGATGATCTTCATCGCAGAGAAGATCTACAAATGCATGAAGAGCACTCACCTTTACTGTAATATCCCTTTCGACTATTACTCTCTGTAATTGAATAGCTTCCTCCATTCTTCGTTCTTTAGAATATGATCTTAGCATACAACCAAAAGTGGCATCTTGCAATGCAATCCCCTCATCACAAGCTCTCTTGAAAAACATTGTCACAGCATTTACCTCTCCCAAATCACAAAGCTTTTGGATGATTGAATTACATTCCAGAAAAGGATTCTCAGGAAGTAATCCTTTATCCATCATCATAGACATTACTCTATCAATCACTTCAAACTTTTCATATTTGCAGGCTCCATCAAGTATGGATGTACAGGTAATAAAACCAGGGTCAAGTTTTCTTTCACACATCTCATTTAAGCGATAAAAGGCAGCTTCAAACTCCCCATTTTGACTATAATAATCAACAACAGCATTGTACATAACTGAATTGCAAATACCCATGTCTATTAATTTAGCAATTCTCATAAATTTTCCATCTTTACAAAGAATATGAGCAACAAGGGACCAAGTAAACTTATCAGGCAAAATCCCAATCCGAATCATGGCACTATAGAAACACCAAGCTAATTTTACCTCACTTTGTCTCTGCAAAACGTCAAGAACTGAATTGCAGGCATGAACTGAAGGAACACATCCAACAATTCTCATTTTTCTAAAAACCTCCAAGCTTCCAATAAACAAACCCTTGTGCGAATAACACTCTAGAACAAAGCTCAAAACATCATCAAGTTGAGAACTTTTACCTCTAGAAGCTTGAACCATGGTCTCCAAGAGGAGATTTGCAGGGAGGGTTTGAACCAGAGGATCCAAGGTGGTCCTTGCAGGCTGAGTAAGACAGGACAAGATGGAAACGTGGATTACATGGCATTGAGATTTGAGATCAGGCTTGAATTTTAGATTGGAAATGACCCAATTGAAGAAGTTGAGAGAGATTTGAGGGTGGGATTGGGTTTTGTGGAGGATTTGGAGGAAAAGAGAATGGGTTAGCTTGGAGGAGAGATTGAGATTCTTGAGGAGAGGAACCCAGTTGTGTCTTTGAAGTAGAATTGAGGAGATTTGAGTGACTAGTTGATTTTGCTTGATTTGGTTTCTCCAATTGATTTTAGAAGTTGAAGTTGAATATGCTTTGCTAACAAGCATTTGAGCATATAGCAATGGCCGCTAGCCTCCCAGTGAAACAGAAGGCAATCAAATTTTGCAAAGGGTTCGAGAAACGATGTCGTTTCAAGTTCTACAAAATTAGGCTTTGTAGTTGGATCTCATTAGACAAGTCTGATATTCTATTTAACTTTCGGGTATCCGTATGAATCTATCCACCCGTAGGTAGTAGTTGGGTTTATACTTTTTTTTTTTTTTTTTTTAATATAACCATAATCGAGGGGAGCATCCTAATTGCTAATTATTAATGATAATCAAACTACTCTCTAAACTCGGTATGAAATCTAAACTTTCATAAGGCGATCGGAGCTATTAAATGTTATCTAATTAACAAGGATCAATATAAACTGTTATTTAGCATTAACAATTCAGTTCATTTAATACAGTATACTCAGACATTATATAAAATCTTTTATTTAATATCTAAAGTTTATATTTTTCTTTTCTATATATTATTCAAAATACTTATTTAACTGTTAAAATTAGGGGTGTACACGGTTCTGGATCTTCCTGTACCGAACCGAAATACCGAATAAAAAGATCCAGAACCGAATTGTACCGTTGACTTTTTTTAGTAGAACTGAACCGAATTGTACTGTTGACTTTTTGATTAGAACCGAACCGAATTGTACTGGAACCGAATCGAAAACCGTATTGAACCGTACCGAACTGTTCTGTACTGAATTGGACCGAAATAACCGATATTTATTAATTATTATATATAATATTAGTAATTTATATATAAATATTATTTATAATTTCTATTATATCATTATTATATAAATTTAACTTCATAATTATTTATATTTTTTTGAAACTTTTATAATTATTTGTATTAAATATTTTAATGTATAAAATTAATATAATAAATAGTTAATAAATTAAAATAAATATTTTGATTATTAATAAGATAAATTTAATTATCATATCCATATGAATGTGCAATTAAAATAACTTATATTTAATTTAATTTTCGTTTAGTGTTACTCAACTATTATATAATTTTTCACTTTGTACAAATATTTATATACACACACAAATATAATTATTATATCAATGAAATTTTACTAATTAATATAATTATATGAGTATATAATCATTTTACCAATTAATTTCATTTACTTTTAATATCACTCAACTAATATTTATCTATTGTAAGTTAATAATTTAATTATATGTAATTAAATTTTACTAATTAATATAACTATATAAGTATATAATCAACTTACTAATTAACTTCATTTATTCTTAGTATCACTCAACTAGTACTCATATATATTTTTTGCATAATACCTACATGAATAATTGAGCATATAAATTAATAATATAATTATATATAATAATTATTATATATAATGAAATTTACCAATTCAATTCATGTAATTATATAAATATATAATTACCTTACAAATTAATTTCATTTGTTTTTAGTATCACTCAACTAATACTTATATATTTTGGCACAATACATATATGAGTAATTGAGTTGTAATTTAATAATTTAATTATATATAATTAAATTTTACTAATTCGTATTTAATTTAATTTAATTTTAATGTCACTCAACCACAACTTAATTTTTTTTGTACAAATATTTATATACACAATCACTTTACCAATTAATTTTATTTACTTTTAATTCTACTTTTACATTCACCCTTATAGTTATTAAATATAATATTAATTAATAATCTTTTAACTATTAAGCCAAATTTAGTGAAATTGAGTATAATAACTGAGCCAAAATAATATATATGGATGGATTCTAACCATATAATCAGCCGATACTGTATATATAATTAGCTTATTAATTAATTTCATTTATATTTAGTATCACTCAATTAGTAATTATCTATTTTGACACAATATATATTTGAATAATTGATGTATTTTAATAATGTAATTATATATAACTAAATAATTTATTATATAATTATTTTATCAATTAATTTCATTTGCTTCTAGTGTCACTTGACTAATACATATCTATTTCTATCACAATACCTACATGAATATGTAAATTAAAAATAAAATTATATATAATTATTTATAATAAAATTTTAATTTCTTTTATTTTTAGCGCTACTCAACTAATATTTATCTGTATTTAGCATAATATTTATGTGAGTAATTGAAAATATATTTTAATAATATAATTATATACAATTATTATATTAATAAAATTTTATTAATTAATATATAATATAATTATATAAGTATATAATTATCTTATTAATTAAATGTTTTTTAGAGCAAATTAAGAAAAAAATTTGAAAAATTTTAGTAGAAATATTTTTTATTTTAAGTTTTGGAGGGAATTAAAATATTTGGAGGGAATCTAATGCGGACGAGTTGGGTTTTTAGTATTTGGAGCGAGTTGAACAGGCCAGTTGTCATTAATTATTATTTTTGTTATAACTTTTGCTACAGGTGTCCGTTTACTTATTATTATATATTTCCGGAAATCTCATTCAAGCCGGACGAATCTTAGAATACTTAGTCTCCCGTAATAGCCCATTTCGTGTCTCAAAAATAACGTTTGAACTTCCGTTTTTCAATTTGAAGTTTTAGGGGTATTATTGTATTTTTTTTTATTTTTTTCATATAAATTGTTTGTTACCTTAGTTTGGAGGGAATTTTTCAACTTGAAATAAAATTCTTTCGTTTTGAGGTATTTTTGCTGCGTCAGAATCCAACCGGTTTTATATTTTATTATATATATATATATATATATAAAAGAAAATAAATTAAAAAAAATCTAAATTGTGACTACCTCTTTCTTTTCTGTCTTGAAATCGTATACATAAACTTTAATTAGGGTGATCATTAGGGATGAATTACCAATTGATTTTATTAAATATTAGGATTTTAGGAAATTTATTGAAATAATTTATATTGAATTTAAAAGTTCATCTAAAATGACTATTGTTAAAATATGTTTTTCTTTTTTCATAAAAGAAAGGGATAAATTGAAATATTTTCTTAAAATTGAATGCAAAATTGTATATACTTGTTGAGATATTTTAATTATATTTGTATTTATTATTGTGTATATTTATATTGTAAATTTTTAAAAATATTGAATTATCCGAAATATCGTATTGTATTGTCTTGTTTTGTTTTGTACCGAAAGAACCGAATAACCGTACTGAACTGTACTGAAAATTATAAGAACCGTACTGAACTGTACCGAAATTAATAAGAACCGAACTGTACCGAAATTTATAAGAACCGAAATTTCAATACAATACGGAGATTTGTAAAGAACCGAATTGGACCGAACTGTGTACACCCCTAGTTAAAATCATTTATATCAAAAATTTATTGATATTTTCATTTTTTAAGTTACAATAATTATTTAACAATTATCATTCAAATATTTTTTATATTTTCTTTAATAAGATGGTCAAAGATAAATGCATGTTATCCATTAAGAGCCATATTTTTTTTCACAATAGTTCCATAATTGTTTTTTTAGTTTCATTAAACAAAATATAGCAGGAAATTACAACAACTATTAACTAATAATAGGCCAACAAATAATCTCAAAGTGGAACAAAAAAAAGTGCGAATAAATGACAGCTGTGGGATTTGAACCCACGCCCTTTCGGACCAGAGCCTAAATCTGGCGCCTTAGACCACTCGGCCAAACTGTCTGATTACTGTAAACCGTTAGCAAAATTTTATAGAACTATTTTGTTAGTTAAAAAGACACATGATCTACGAAGACATCGAAGCAGACCACCTTTCCCCACCGACAAGGCAGCACGTGGCTTGTTCTGTATGCATGTGAGTTGATGAGGTAGTGGTATATATGTGTGTATGCATTATAATTGTTATTTCACTCCATACAAATTATGGACTATTGGTAGATCCTGTCTTTAAGCTTTATAATATAAATCACACGAAACTTCCGCTTTGACCTCACCGTTTCATTATTTTAATTACTATAAACATTCAATGGAGTTAATAATTCCTTTGCTAAATCTATAATTAACACCCACTTACCAACTAATCTCAGTTCTAGGATTAATTTGACAAATCAATCCAAAATATATAAAAGTTGCAACCTTTGCAGTTTACATATACGGGCCAGAAGTGCCATTTGCCAGCAGAACAAAGTGTATTCCTCGGTTATACTCTTATTTGGTTCAATTGCATATTGCAAGTATATGATACAGATAGAGATTTTCCAACTAACTTTTAATATATACTCCCCCCGTCCCACTTTAAAAAAGTGTTTTCCCTTTTTTATTTGTCCCACTCCAAATGTTCTTTTCGCAATTTAAGAAAAAAATTTACGTATTTATCCCTATTTATTATATAATTTATTAAATATATATCATTTACTTTTTCTTTTTCCAATGTAATAAATAAGGATATTCTTGTCATTTTATATTATTTTTTTATGAAATTGATGTATTTAAATTATTTTATTAATTACCGTGAAAAAAGTATAATAGCCTTTTAAAGTGGGACGGAGAGAGTATATATTTGGCACAATTATCTAATTCAATACAAGATTTACATCAGCTTATTGCCTACTTGCCTGCTGTCTATACATGAGTGAAGAGGATAATGTTTTGTAAATCTACATTATAAGCTTGATTCTTGGTGTTTGTGATTGGCATGCTGGTCATTTTTATTACCAAGAAAGTTAGCTCTGATTCCCAGAAAAATAAGAATCTTATTTTTCTTTAAGTGTGATTAACAATGTCTTTGCCACTTTAAAGCAAAACATAAAAACAGAAATATAATAGGCTAAAGCCAAAAATAGCTCTTAATTTGCAAGACTGTTTCTTTTCCTCTACCTTTTCTCTTTTTTGCCCCTTGATTAGTGAAGGGCTATTCACTTCAGTAGTCTACAATTTATTACAGAATGTGCTTCATTATAAATTCCAGTTGTCCAATCTAAGATCTTTCCAATTATTGTATCATAAATCCAAATCATGTGGACCCCATCTCCAATTCTCCTTCTGCAAAATCCCATTGGATGGCAGCCTGGCTAATCCTCAAGTTCCTAAATCCACCTATATTGGTTTCAAAATCTATAATTGTTTTCGAATGCAACATTACAGAGGTAAAATTGTAAATGTGATGATAACCAAAATAATTCATCAAACAACAATAAAAATGTCAACTTGGTTTCCACTTCTATCCCTCCCATAGAATACAAACACTCCATTTTAAAACTAAGACCTTCAAATTCAAGAGCCTCTTCAAGCAAAATGGAGAAAAGGGTTTCTTTTGTTTCAAGAATGGAAGCTCTTCTCTTCATTGCAGCTCTAATGGGCATTGCTTGTTTTACATCATCTGAAGCAGCTGTGTCCAAAGGATCTTTTGAAGATAATTTCAGTATTATGTGGTCAGAGGAGCATTTCAAAACTTCAGAAGATGGGCAGATCTGGTACCTCTCATTGGATAAAGAAACAGGTAGATATATAAACTGTACTGAAACATGACTCTTTTTATTCAAAATCGATCAAAGTTTTTAACTTTTTATCAAACAGGCTGTGGGTTTCAAACAAAACAGAGTTACAGATTTGGGTGGTTTAGTATGAAGCTGAAATTGGTCGGAGGTGACTCTGCTGGTGTAGTCACAGCTTACTATGTGAGTTCTTAATATATAATCTATTTGTCATAAACCATTGAAGAAAGTTTAAATTGGGGAACCTTTTGATTGCAGATGTGTACAGAGAATGGGGCAGGACCAACAAGGGATGAATTGGATTTTGAGTTCTTGGGGAATAGAACAGGGGAGCCTTATTTGATACAGACAAATGTGTATAAGAATGGGACTGGTGGGCGTGAAATGAGGCATATGCTTTGGTTTGATCCTACTGAGGATTTCCATTCCTATTCCATCCTCTGGAACAACCATCAGATTGTGTAAGTTCTTCAATTGATTCAATTCATATTCAAATTAAGCAGCATTTGAAGATACAAATGGTTATTCTGCTATATACCCAATTCAGATCTTTCATTGAATTCCCATTTTTACCAGTTTGATCCCAAGTAGATATGATGTATCTTGCTTTTAAAGCTTTGATTACTGAACACTTATTTCGCAATATCGAGCTTCTTGCTATTTACTGAATCAGTTAGAGTTATGTGAAAGGGCTGTTGAAGTGAATTTTTGAATGATTGTAATGATAAATGACAGGTTTTTTGTGGATAGAGTCCCAATAAGAGTGTACAAGAACAATGGAGAAGCAAACAATTTCTTCCCCAATGAGAAGCCAATGTACCTATTCTCAAGCATATGGAATGCGGATGAATGGGCAACAAGGGGTGGCCTAGAGAAGACAGATTGGAAAAAGGCCCCATTTGTGTCTTCTTACAAGGAATTCAGTGCTGATGGCTGCCAATGGGAAGACCCTTATCCTGCTTGTGTATCCACTACTACCAAAAATTGGTGGGATCAATATCAGTCTTGGCATCTCTCTGATTCTCAGAAAATGGACTATGCTTGGGTCCAGAGAAACTTTGTTATCTATGATTATTGCCAAGATACCGAGAGATACTCAACTTTGCCCTATGAGTGCTCTTTGAGTCCTTGGGATTGAATTTTTTTTTTTCCTGCATTCGAAGAGGTCCAGTTGAAATTGGCTAAGGATTGGTGTTGGGTGCCCTATTTTTTTATTATAAATTATACCTATTGAAATGAGTGTGTAATTAGAATTTTTTTTTTCCTCCCATTATTTTGTACTATTGGATTCTCTATTTAATTTAATTCAATTTCGATATTATTTTTGAGATAAATCGCAATTAACTAATACACAATCGCACCAAGAGAAGAGAATAGAAGAAATTAACATAAAAATTTAATAAAATTTGGCCAAAATGTTTATATCCTCAAGCAAGAGCAAATAACAATATTTCCACTATGAACTTACATTAAATTCCATAATTCCCAAATCCTATCACTCATAAATGTTTCTGAAAATCAATTGGAACAAAACAAAATGGAGCCCTCATACACTACTATATATACTATATATATATATATTTAGAACTCTAATTTTTTATTAATTGGGATATTTTTTTCAACTAAATGAACCAATTTGATAAAAATTAATATATATAATATATTAACTTCTATTTTTGATAAAAATGTATTTATTTTCTAACTTCAAATCGGGTTCAAACGAAAATTTTATATATGCTTTGAGGATAATCTAGTAATTTTATTGGTCAAACTATAGCTTCAAATCGGGTTTTCGATCTTTGATGGGCCTCACTGCTTTTACCCGGCGAGTTTCAATTAGGGCTTCGATTTCTCCAGAGCAAGAGCAATGGTGTGCGAGAAGTGTAAGTTTCTGAAAAAAAATTTCTCATCAATTTGGTCAATTAAATTCTCTGCTTATTACTTTCAAAACAATCGTCTTTTAATTTTTCTTTTTCGGATTAAATTTTGAGAGGATGGTTTTGTTCAGGCGAAAAGAAGTTATCGAAGGTTATTGTACCTGATAAGTGGAAGGAAGGAGCCAGCAACACCACCGAAGGCGGTGGCCGTAAGATCAACGAGAACAAGCTCCTTTCTAAGAAAAAAAGGTTCCTTTTTTATTGACTTCACTGTTTTGTTTAATTTTTTTTTTCAATTCTATATCTTGGCCTTCGCTAATTGGTATTACATTTTTAGGATTCGTAGAATGATCAATTTCTAATAACATAATTGAACAAGGATTGACTGTCCCTTTGTTTTTTTTTTTTCAAAAAAAATTACCATTTCATGCATTGACTGTCTGCAGTTTAGAGATGTTCAGAGATTAAAATCACTGGTATAGGAAACAAAGCTTCTGAGTTAATGATCTGGAAACTTGGGTTAACGATTATTATTATTATTGTAAACAAAGATTACAATTTTTGAATCTGAAGTTCGGAGATCTTTTGGATCTAAAACTCAATCTGAATCATAGGCTACTATGAACAGAATCCATGGTAAGTGATAATGGTTTATTCCAATTATAGGATTTCTTAATTTCTGGTTTAGTTATATCTTTAGGGTTTAGCATTGTTTTTACTATACATGGAATTCGCTGTTTTGGTTATCTTGTTAGTTTTTCCTGTTTCATGTAGATATTTGCATTCATTTGTCTCTGTGGTGCCAGTTTCTGTATCTTATTCGATGATATTTTGTTTGTAGATGGACCCCTTACGGAAATACTAAATGCATGATCTGCAAGCAGCAAGTACACCAAGATGCGAAATATTGTCACACTTGTGCTTATACGAAAGGTACTAGGTGTGGTGAAGTATGAAGTATCAACCGCAGTATTATGTTGCATAAGTTCTGATGTTTCTTATGAATTTTACAGGGGTTTGTGCAATGTGCGGGAAGCAAGTACTCGACACAAAATTTTACAAGCAAAGCAATGTGTAGTTAGAAATCTTCAAGCTTAATCATCCGCAACCATTAGGCTTGCAAATACAAATTGTGACTGTAAAAATGTTCAACAATTATGTAATGTAGTAGTATGCTTGGACAGTTTATTCTAATCAATGAAACGTGAAGATAATGGCATGGTCAATACTCGCTCGCTCTCTCTCGTTGATATTTGCTATAATGGAATGTATTTGATTGTGTTTTCTAGGCAAATTGCACCATCTTTGTCGTGTTAATACAGCATCTGCTATACGCCCACCAGAAACCTGTATATAAAGTGGAAGTGTTCACGGTTCAATTGCTGATATTTGCTTATAAAAAGTGGTAGCCCTTTTTGCGCTTCTATATGAGTTTCTCCCATTTTTCATGGAGTCCGTGGCATAGTTTTTGGGAGTGTGCGCTAATCTGTGTTGTCTCTGTAAGTTTCTTGTATGTAATTGTGTGTCTGATAGACTCGGTTTAGCTACAGACGGGCAGGTTGTAGCTGATGATAAATTAGAGTGATTAGTCAGCTTTATGTTTTCAATACATGTACATGCTAGAAGCAGAATTAGGTAATGAGTTTGGGGCTCGTCAAATGCTAATTAAGTCCAAGTAAAAATTGAAGTTTTCGCCATTGGCAAAATGTGATCCTAAAGTAAATGCTTCATTGAGGTTTAATACGATGAAAATCACCAGATAGTCAACTAACTTTGTGATGTATGCAAAGTCGTTCGCATACATGTCAGTTCATCATTTATTATTGGAGTTGGTTTATGATTTACTCACAAACTCATGAATTCGGTTTAGGTATAAAAAAAGTATTTTCAATTGCTCTCTTTAATAGTGATTGAACCAATGCATTCTCATTAACTTCACCATCAAAGCGCAGTGAAAGAAAAATTCTCATTCTGCTGGCTGCGCCACAGAGCTGAGAAAAGGACAATGGCTAGGCAAATCCAAATAATTGTCATCTTTACAGGCCTACATATTCTTTCTCAACAAAAATTGAGAGACAAAATCCTAAATAGGAGATATTTAAGGAAAAGATCATGGATTTTTTGCAGAAAATCACTGGTGCAAGAGATAATTCATGAAAAAAATAAATCCCAAATTTTAATAACATGAAACCATCTAGTTGCTGATCATATGAACATGGACGATTTGATCCAAACTTATAAAAGATCAAAATTTTCAGACAACCTAAGAACTAGTTGAATATCTTGAATTCCAGTACTCCTCAATCTCCTCTGCTGTTCTTCCAGGAATCCTCCCAGCAATTAGATTCCACCTAGTTTAATTATCAGAACAACAAATTAAAGATAAAACTTAAACTATGAAAACTCAAAAAATTAGAAAAAGGACATAATAGACTGCAAATAAAGAAACCTTTCTCCAACCAGATTGTACATCCTAATTACAAGAGCTTCCTCATCCTCAGAGAATTCAAGCTTCGATTCTTCACTTCTTTCCTCTGGACCAAACAACACTTACTTATGGATCCAACCTTGTTGGAGCAAACATTACATAAATAAACAATGAACAAGAAAAGAAAGAAGTGTTAGTAAATTAGAACCTTGAGAGTCCGCATAGGTATCATCAGAAGAAGAATGTTCAGAATCAGCCATGTGTAATTGGGATAAAGATAAAAAAGAAAAATTTAGTACAAACGAATTGGCAATAGCAACTGAATTATGAAATAGTCAATAGGGTATAAGTATAAATTGGAGCAGGAGACAGAAAAAGGAATCTTTTAGTACAAAGAATTAAGAATGGACGGTGCTAAGTAAGTGAAGAATGGTAGTTGTGTAATGCAAATTGTTCCTGTCTAGCAGGTTTGATAGGTAGTACTGCTCACCAACTACCAAAGTAAAAGTTGTTATTAACTCAATAATTTCGGCTTTAATTCAGTGGTACAGGTATTATATCTTGATAGAAACCACGTTTTTATATATAAACACAGTCCATAATGAACTAATTAACGTATAAAAAATTATTCACGATCAGTTTTTTATTTGCAAGATGAAAGATAAGATTCTTGTTTTTTTTGGTCACAGATAAGATTCTTACCTGTCACACACCTTCATCTGATCTAGACCAACTATTTCTTATTAATTGTTTATGAGTGCACTATGTTTGACGATTGCAGTTTGTTTATTTAATTAGTATAATTCTCAGATAAATGAGAACTTTAATCAGTATTGATTAACATGCTCTTTAGAATTGTGGTAATAAAATTTGTCCTGTGTATAATAAATTGTACTATCAACTAGAGTCAAATAAAGTAGGCTATGATAACAGAACTATGTAATTCAGACTTCTAATAGTTTGGATCCAAACGCTTATCCCAGCGTGACTCTCATTGAAGACAATAGGAATAGTCGGACATTACAAGTGTTGATGATAGATTGTTATGAGCCATTATTCTATAAGCTTTATCTTATTGAGATTTCTTACATTTCTCCCAATATACTAACTACTTGATAATAGGAGTCTTCTGTATCAAAAACTTGCTGGTACAGAAATTGCTAATAGCAAATAACTTACGAGTCTATGAATTTCTCAGAAAATTCTTGAACTGTGTCTTCAAACAAATAATGAATCTATGAATATATCATTTGGCTCCATTTACTCCTCCTAACTTAGCTGGTGAAATGTCATTTTCATAGGTTGGTGATGGAGACTAAACGAGGCATGAGAACCACCTTTTGAGCATTAAATGTTCTTAAATCAACAAACAAAATTTATAATTTCATAGCCATATTATGACTTTATCGTACTGGACAATTTGAAAATTAATGCAAAGATTTTCAAGTGCTAAACGACATAATCAGCTTCTGTTTTGATATCTAGATGATAATACGTGTGTCCAATGGACAAACAAATTTTATACTGCTACTGACTGAATTATCTAACGGATGGATTAGATAAAGATAGAGTTTCTGGAAAATTGTAGATGTGGAAAAGAAAGAGCTTCAATTTTCTTATGCACCCAAATCCAACCTCAAAACCACTTATTACATCCTTAAAGGTTCGATGCCATCCATAATCAGAAGCTGGAACATCATACATATAAGTCTTAATCTTATGGTTGAATAATTTCATAGAATTTATATGTATAAGCTATATCCTTTTTAGCTGCACTACCAATAATCTGCATTGGCAAACAAAGATGCAAAGACATGATCGATTTCCCATTCATATTCGTGAATCATAATCCAAACTGATAATCAAACAAGCGTACGCCTAATGGCTGAAAATAAAAAAACAAAGCAACAACTCCAATAATAAACGATGAAAAACAAGTGATTTATGGTGTATTCTGCTTCAACAACCAAACTTTAGCAGCAGTTATGACCGCTTGAAGATCGATTTTGCTGCTGCTAATATTACTGCTGCTTAGAATCCATGAATTTTGATTTGCTCCTTCTTCACTATTCCTGCCTGTTTACCAAGTAATATCATACTCAGAAACTGCATAATCTAATGATCGCGAAACAAAAGCAGTCAGCGTGAATCAAAATATAACAACCTGAACGAGGAAAGTGGAGACGTTTTTCCTTTGATCACCTTGAAGCTGAATAACCTGTGATAAATTGAAATTTTAGATCACAAGATTCACAACAGAAACTAATTGTCTAAAACGAACAATACCTGTCCGAGCTCTGGATCCTGGACGACAGTACCATTGCAGCAAAATTCTTTCTTTAGGTCCTTGAGAATCTTACTGTAGCTAAAGTCTTTCTTTAATCCCTGAACTGTTGTCAGGCTTTTCCTACCATTTCGCTGTTGTACGCGAATATGCACATAGTCCTTTGCTCCGGCACCAGAATCTGCAGCATTTGCCTCGGCGAATGGATCTAGGCACCACACAAGATATTGCATATTATTCTCATCAGTAACTTGGTGGCTTTGATCATGCCATAATCTACCACAGGCAATTGCTAAGAAAATTGCTAAGTTGCAAATCAAGAACATACCAAAGGCAGTTGGAATTTGGATGTCGAGTTCAGACATGAACCTCGGTTCTGATCAATTGAAGTACAGAGTATCCTCTGGCTTTTATATATGCTTAGAGCTGTAACGAGGAAACAACTGCAATTATCCTTAGACAATGACTATAATTTGTCCAACAACAAATCTAGAACTTAACAAACAGCTTCAGGGACAACGAATTAATAGAGGTTTCTATACAATGCAAAGCATGAAAAATCACAAATTTCATGCCTCACATGACGCTCATTTTGCAGTATTGACTCTCGTTTCAGTAATCATGCATTAAGCAGATCAAGAATGGCATGAAAACTAGCTGTAGGACATAAAAATCTTGCTCATAGTCTCGTTTTCTCTATCATATATAACAATTGCTGCTTAAATTTTTTGGAATTTTATTCATACGAACAAAAAAGCCTTTCTATAAGATTTTCCTAATCTATGATTCTTGTTTTCTATCATGCATATAAGCTCAATTGACTACCTCTTTACGAGTCAACCAATTTGAGGAAAAAAATCACTGCTAGGAAGGACTTACAACGATCCAATTAACTTTTGTCATTAAAGTTTGAAAATTAAGAACAGACACAAGATCAGCCAAGAAAAAACCAGCCAATTACTGAACTAGTAACAATGAACTTTTGCCAAAAACTTGAATAGATCAAGATAATAAGGAAACAGAGACAAAAAAAAAATATTAGGCAGACAAACTTTCAGATACAATTTAATATCACAGAAAAAAGATCTCTAATACAGGGATTGATATTTCAATCCACAAAAATTTCTCTTCAAATAAAGATGAGAAATTTTGATTTCAATCATGAATATATTAACAGAAACAGAATTAATATTCACAGGATCATAAGCAACAAATGTTGAAAATAATAAAAAAATATGAAGAGAAGATTAGAAGATCAAGATATAGAAGTCTAAAGAAGGAAGAGCCTTACCTCGTGTTGTACGAAGAGAGAGAAGAGAATAAGTTTGGAGGATAGAAATGATGAGAGAAGAATATAATAAGGAGAAATAATAAAATAATTGGTTTTTAGAGGTTTGTTTGTTATTATATTTGTAGAAAAATTCTCCACACCACAAATATTTCTGCCCACTCAACCTCTCCTTTGACATCACTTTTAGTTTTCAAGTTTTAGATAATTGTTGGGCAAAGAAAGGTTATTCCTTTTATTTAGCTAATCAATTTTTTTGGTCAAAGTTTAACCAAAAAACTAAGGTTGAACCAATTTTCGGATTCACAGACATAAAACAGGCAATTGCTTAGGCAAAGAAAAGGTACTCCTTTTATTAAAAAAGAATTGGGTCTTTGCATTCGTCAGTGACAAATTATAGAAATTATATGCATATCCCAACTTGGGTTAATTGTTTGGGCAAATAAAGTTTGCTCCTTTTATCTTCAAAACAGCTTGAAATCAATTATAGGATTTACAGACATAAACAAAGGTTAAAGGTTACTCTTTTCATTGAAAAGTTGGAGCTTTGCATCTGTTATTATGATTAGATCGAAAGGACTTGGAGGTTTACTCCATTAAAAGATAGCTTGAAAACATTCAAATCAATTTCAATTTGGCACCACATAAAACATTAATAAAAGAAGGAAAATTTTAACACGGAGTGATTATTGAAAGCTTATTATTGAAAATAAAGTAAAGGAAACGAAACATTCTTCACAAGGCCATAAGAAGGCCAATTACACACGAAACATCAGAAAACATTAACAATTGACGGATAGAAACATTAAACAGCTGCAAAGAAACAAGCAGAAACTCAGAATCCACCACGAAGACGAAGGACAAGATGAAGAGTAGACTCTTTCTGGATATTGTAATCAGCAAGAGTCCTTCCATCTTCAAGCTGCTTCCCAGCAAAGATCAGCCTTTGCTGATCTGGAGGAATCCCTTCCTTGTCTTGAATCTTAGCTTTCACATTATCAATCGTGTCACTGCTCTCCACCTCTAAAGTAATAGTCTTTCCAGTCAAGGTCTTAACAAATATTTGCATTCCCCCACGAAGCCTGAGCACAAGGTGAAGTGTTGATTCCTTCTGAATGTTATAATCGGCCAAAGTCCGGCCATCTTCCAGCTGTTTTCCGGCAAAAATCAGCCTCTGCTGATCTGGTGGAATCCCTTCCTTGTCTTGAATTTTGGCTTTGACATTGTCAATTGTGTCGCTGCTCTCAACCTCCAGAGTGATTGTTTTTCCGGTGAGGGTCTTGACAAAAATCTGCATACCACCACGGAGACGGAGGACGAGGTGGAGGGTGGATTCCTTTTGAATGTTGTAATCGGCCAAAGTACGGCCATCTTCCAGCTGCTTTCCGGCGAAAATCAACCTTTGCTGATCTGGTGGGATGCCTTCCTTGTCTTGGATTTTGGCTTTCACGTTGTCAATTGTGTCGCTGCTCTCGACCTCGAGAGTGATGGTTTTTCCGGTGAGGGTTTTGACGAAGATCTGCATTCCACCACGGAGACGGAGGACAAGGTGGAGGGTGGATTCCTTTTGGATGTTGTAATCGGCCAAGGTACGGCCGTCCTCGAGCTGTTTTCCGGCGAAAATCAGCCTCTGCTGGTCTGGTGGGATTCCTTCTTTGTCTTGGATTTTGGCCTTGACGTTGTCAATGGTGTCGCTGCTCTCCACCTCCAAGGTGATGGTTTTTCCGGTGAGGGTCTTAACGAAAATCTGCATCTGTAATTAACACAGAAAACAATTAATCTAGACAGAACATCAGAACTAACAAACCCATTAATCAACAATCTTATAAAGACGTTACCTTGAACAAATTAAAAAACTTCTAAGAAGAATATAGAGACTACAACAATGGTTGAAAGATGGAAAATTTGGGGTTGATTTATAGGAGAAGAAATAGCCATCTTCCTCACGGCATCGAGTACATGGGTGCAATGGATATTCGACACGTGTACACATGACGTGTCATGCGCAAGTTGACACGGAAAAAGCTAGCGTCAAGTTGCCGCTTGGTATCCGATGTTAACGAGGTTTAGGTGATGGCTTTTGTTGTGGGACCCCTTTGGTTGAAGGACGCTAACGTTCGTTAAGACAGAGTTAACAAAGTGAAAGATATGGACGTTTTGAAAGTTGCTTTGTTTAGGTTAGTGGAAATTGTTTAAATTAATTTGATGGGCCTAAGTCATCATTGGTGGGTCCAAAATTATTGCAAATTGGTTTCAAGCTTTTATTTATTTTTTAATGGTCGTTGGGTTGGTTCTTTGTAATGAGTAGGAATTTTCCTAATATTTTCTTAGCCATGCATATGTGGGACCCGGACAAAGCAGCGACTATTATTGGGCCCAGTCGTTGCATTCAACCCTATGAAAATGCTTTTGCCTCGAAACCTTTCGATGGGCCTGAGCCCGGACCAACAATTAGACATTTGGTTAAAATTACAAATTTAATGTTTTACTACAAAAGCCTTGAAAAATTGGCAAGAAGTCTTGAAGCATTCAATTACTACAACAGTCTTTTCCAGACGAGCGGATTCCAAACACAATCACACTGCTGATGAAAGAGAAGAAAGAAAAAATTACAAAGTAAAACACATAAACGTGAATCTAATTACTCATAAAAAGAGTAATCAACAAAGATAATTAACCCCAAAAGAAAAAAATTAAGTTCCACCAGTAACACTGCCATTGAAAATCTCTATAGTATCACCTTGACAAATTAACATGATGCCACCTGAAAGATCGATCATCGTCCATCACATTCTGTTTATATATAAAAAAAATACCCTTCTGCTGGAAGCTGAACATGGAGCCTCTGGTTCAATCTCTGCAACTCTTTTCTCAGTTCCCCAACATTATCCGATGCATTCACTTCCACCGGAATTTTCTTAGTCCCGCACTTAGTCAGCTCCATCACTTTCAGCTTCTTGTTTGTCCCCGAACCGGTTGGTGATGGCTTAATATTCACATTTATTTCAATATTATCCACCAATTCACAGTCCCGTAAACTCCGATTATCTTGTAATTCTCCGCCGTGGCTCGACTGGAGGACTAGCCGGCTAACACCGACCGGCTCGACGTCGTGTATTTTTTCTTTTAAGTGAAAAACGGTGTCGTTTGGGCCATTTCTAAAGGAACATGACGTTTGGAGGATGGGATTTTAATGGTGAGGTGGATTTTTTTGGAGGGTTCTTCGTTGTTGATTTGAGGTTTGGTTTCTTTAACGTTAAGGTTGTTGCTGGTGTCTGAAGCTATAAGAAGCTGAATGTGAGAGTTATGGAGGATTTCACAGTACTCAACGTCATGTTCATCTTGAAGAACTTGGCCATTGAAAATTAGGGTTAATTTGGTTGGTTATGAGAATTCCTTGGTATTTTTTTATTTTTTCTTTGATTTCTAGGACTGTATCGAAGTAACCCACTTCAATTGAGAATGTTTTGCCTTTGGGGGATTCAAAAAAAACGTCCATTGGTGGTGGTGGTGAAGGTGGAAAGAGAGGGTGTTCTTGGCAGTAAATTAGGGTTTTATGTGTATTTGTAACAATATCCATGATATTTTCTAACTGAACCGATATCAATGGCGACATATCAAATCTAAGTATATATAAATCAGAACGATCTTATATTTTCATTTTCAGTACAGTTTAAAAGTCTTTCTATGAATCTGTAATCATCATTTCTCTTAATTTTGGCCAATTAATGCTCTTGTTGTTCTTCTTTTATGCCACTAAAGTTCAGTTTTTTGGATTTCTCTAATCTAATTTTTGGATGTTTTACAGCTTTTACGTATAAAGTTACAGATTTAAGTTTTCGGATATTTTTTAATTTCCCCTTTTTTTTTTTTATAGTGTAATCTCATATGCTTACTACCTAATTTATGAGTTTAAAGAGTATATTTCTGTAAAAAAAAATTATTTAAATTATTTATAATTTATTTCAGATTTAATTTAAATATAAATGTCTAACAAATTATTTATTATGTTCCACACATAGTAGAGAATATCAATTAGTCTATTGTATTATTAGAATGCATCGATGATTGAGAATCATATTAACAATAGACTATCAGCTATTTTTTTTTTAATATATTTTCTCATTTATACATTTCAATAGTGTGCATCGGTCTAAAATAATAATTGCTACCAAATTAATCTCTTACCTCATTAGAATGCATCACTAAATAAAAGAAGTATATATTGAGCTCCTCTGAATTAATAGCATTTTCTTCTTAATCGATAAATTTTGTTTGTATCAGATCTCAAATTAAGAACTATTTTTCTGTATAAACCTTTTGTCTGATCTCTGATGTGAAGGTATCCCACAATAAAAGAGTAATTGCATGAGCTTTTCGAATTGTTAGTGTGTTTTGAAAAAGAAATTGTAGGATAAAGTAAGGTTTTGAAGATGATAAAATAACATTTACCAATTACAAGTTCATGCAAAACTTAGCTTTTCATGCTATATAAACATAGGATAATAAGTTTGACATGTTCCTCGTTAGCATGCATTTTAATTCTCAAGTAAAAGTATATATACATAACTGAATATCGAACAATCTAATAATAATAAGTTCTCTCCGCATCTCATTCATAATAACTTATCCTTTCTTCCAAATTGTATTTAGCTACCAAAGATCATCACATTAATTTTTGTAAATTCAAAGAAAATAATAAATTATGCATGTCTCATTATCTCGTTCCCATGAAGAAATTGAAGCAAAATTATGCTTATTCTTTGGCTTGTTGCCAAAAGAAAAAAGGGAAGCAATGATAACTGAATGACTCGAATTAGGAGTGTGCACAGTTCAGTTTTAACTAAAAAATCAAAATCAAACTGAACCGAGACTAAATTTGTAACAAAAAAAAATATTCATATACGCAACCTAAAATGTCAAAATAAGTAAATTTAATTACAAAGAAAGCATCACAAATAGGCAGAGTAATCAACAACAAATCTTAAGCCGGTTGATAGCGGATAACTCTTATGTTGTAATCAACAAATTAATAACTTGACAGAAACAGAGTCTCAAGAATCCTGAGAAGTATAAAGCTGTACATGCCTGGGCCAAACTTGACCATAAACATCCTTCTTGTTATATCGTCGATCCCAAGACCAAGGAACGTCTGCAAATACAATACGAACAGTGAGATGAATGGCTATACAAACACAGGAAAGATGGAGAAAACAGATTGTAACCTTCTGAACAGTAAGGTTGAGGCGGGAGCTCATATGGCACTGGCAGTGAAATCACTTCAGATGATGGATCTGTAGTTCCTCGCCACGCCAATGTCACTAGCTTCGTTCCTCGTACTGGAGAATCAGCTGCTAATCCCCATTTACTCTGAAATTTAGACATCTTATGTTAAGTAACACATTCAGAAATATGTCGACGATTCTGAATCATCGCTTATAACATCAACGGGTCAGGATGTAACACCTCCGCAGGCACTTCACTGTCCGTGCAAGAAAATCCGTAACCATGTCTTTTGTAGGAAGACGGTAAAAAAAGCACCCCGAGCTGAAGTGAATCATACAATAAAGTAAGCCTTCAATATTTCCAGGATGAGAAAAGCAGGAATAATTCTAGTATAATTTCTGAGCTGGACAAATTGCTGAAACAATCAGATAAAGAAAGTTCTGCTACTTGTCCATAATTTCCCTGTTCTAATACAGGCTGAATATGTAATTTTTTTAGATACTGGATATCAAATTTAACCTTCAAGATTTGAATTATTCTGATATGTACCTCATAGGAACGGATCATCAACTGAGAATTATTCTTCTGCAAGGCCCCCCAGGCTGCTTTGCTTAGATTTGCTGAAGTTAGCAAAAACCAACTGCTCACAACAATAGTATAAATATCAAAGATGATTCATCAATTAAAAAAAAAAAACTGATTTGACTGATTGACCTCTTCAAGAAATTCGTCTCATCTTTCAAGCAAGACAACAGCAATCTATCAAGAAAATAATAAAATGAAATTTGATTCATCTGAAAGTAACACTTACGCAAGTTTTTGACCATTGTAGCGAGTGAATGTCTTTATGTGAGGCATTGCACGACTGAAACGTTAAAATGCAAAGAGTAAGTATGCAGCATTGGAGCATTTATGTGTATATAAGGGAGAAAAGGATTGTGAAAACATTTTTTTTTTTCAAACTTGTGCATGCTAAACTGCCAGTCAGTGAGATCAGATACTCCACTGACTATGAGATTACAGATATAAGAGAAGTGCTAATTCCTTCAGTTTAGCTTTCCCCAATACAATAAAATAACCCAACTGGGATTGGCCCCCAAGGAGCTACCAGTGAAATCAGTTTACTCCATTTTGCATTTTGTAATCCAAGATTTCAATAAGGAATTTCTTAGATATGTATATATATACCAACGGCCAGCGGGGGTACCCTTCCATTTTGACCAATACTTCTTCAAAAATTCTTTCTCAACATTTTTCAATGGGCTTGGAATAGCATTACCTGCTGCATAACCCTGGATGAAAGAAAAATATGAACATCAAAATACTTGGCAAGTCTGAGTAGAAATGCATAATCCAAAAGAGCAAACAATGGTATCGCAATGTGAATTACACAGACAAATTTACTTTCATTGTGTCATTAATATGAAATGATAAATTTACCTCACAGACAAGAATAGCCATAATGCAGAACAAACTCGTTTGTATGAAGATTGCAAATTCTTCAGCCAATGGTTCAGCTAATGCAAAAATTTAAAAGCCAAGTCTATTTGGAAAATTAATTGTGAATTCCACTTATGGTGGATAATACAAACACAAATGACCTACTCATTAGAAATCTATTACCTCTAAGGAGCATCTGACATCTTCCACAGTAGGCCATATTATTTGAGCCTCACCAAGACCAAGAGGTTTTTTATCTTCTGATAATCCAGAGGACATCGAGGTAGCCAGCTCAGCCATCCACTTTTCATCTAGTGAACCAAGGGAAGAGAACTGCAACAAGACAACAATGCAACATGATTTAACTGAAGTAGTATAATGCAACAAATCACCAGAAGGAGACTAAGAACAAGGACTGCATGCAACGTATCCTTAAACAAAAAAGAAAACGCTATGGACCAAGATGACACATTGTTTCATATTAGCAACTAGCTACCAAAATCCACAAGCATCACCATTATAGCAGCTGGGATAAGTGCTCACTGCCATGTCCTTTACCTGATAGACAAGAGGGGAATTTTTAAATTCCTTCTCAAAGGTGCATTCCTGAAGAAGGCTCCGTAACTTCATATGCCCCCATTTTTTCAGATTGGCACCAGTATGGTATCCAGGAACTGATGCAACTAACCTAACCTGAAATTTATGAAACAAAGTTCACAATTTGAAGCTTAAGAGTAGGCCAGAAACTCTACTCTTAAGAGTGATAGATGACAATGAGATAACATACTGCTGCATTGCTATAATCAAATTTCTTGAAAAAGGAGGGGTTGATACTGAAGTTTCCAAGGGCTGGTAAATTAATGGCAAATTCCTTCCACTGTACACAATGGCACACAAAAATTATCTCACAACAAAATCTTGTGTTGACCCTTCACATTCCAATTCCACATACAATTTACATATAATAATACCTTTAATGCATTGAGATAATCAATCAAGTCGTTTTCAAATTCGCATCCTCTGGTTTGATTCTTTTCATCCTTCCAGGGGAAATCTTGCATCCACAATCCTTGGCTTTTGTTATTCCAGTCAACATATATTAAGTTTGCTGTGTGTATTATCACTCTCACTCCTCGAGGATATACAAGAAGCATAGCCTTTGAATGGTGTGTCCCAAATGAAATGGGCAATGGGGGTTTATGCAGAATCCAGTTTGCAGGCTTGCTTCTCTAGATACAGAGTAACAGAGTCAAAAAGCATGCTTTCAAATTGTATGGAGATAAGAAGAATACAAGGCCAACCTTCATATGTTCAAGTGTACTGTCACCCTCCCCGTGAATAACCAGGACATGAGGAATTTTCATAAGTGTTGGGCATGCTGCGTCAGGTAAAAGAAGAAAAGAGCATGGCCAGAAATAAACATGCAATGTAAAACCATAAAGGCATCAATTAGCTGACACCAACAAATTTATAAGTGATACCAAGAAATACTTTTATAGCTGCAGCAAGATACGACCCATGAATCACACTGTCAGTGCACATAAGTGTAACAGTGAGAAATTGATCTGAAATGGGCAATTTGCTAAAAGTTTTGACAGTATGTCCAAAAGGAGTATCCACATGAGCAAAACAATATAACACACAAGTGAAGAAGAAAAACTACCCATTTCATCAAATCTATTAAAAATACTCGGAAAGGGCAGATTTCGCAGTTGAACTACCATAAATTTACTCGCTCTACAGTTTGAAGAACTAACTAACAAACAAATCACTAAGCATGAACACATTCATCAAATCATCCATAAATACATAAATAAATACATATTTATCTGAGCATAATAGAAAATCTCATCCAAACTACCAGTACAAATGTCATAAAATTTTTATCGGAAGTCTTGACTACTCAGACCACATATGAAGGCATAGAACAGCAGTAACAAATGAACAAAATGGCATAAGTACCTTCCTGCAATTGTGGACCATCCAGAACATACACAGCACCAAAAAATATATATATACATAAATAAAAATCATTTTATCAATCAACTTGTTATTGCTATAAGAGTCTCTCTATGAGGAAAAATGGAACTTAATTAAAAAAGAAAAAGAGACAGATTAAAGCACATTTAAAAGCAGAATTCAATAGATTGAGAAGTACTCACCCGATGACAACCAATCAATATCCACCATATAATTTGAAAGAACACCAAGAAGAATATCCCCCTACAAAAGAAACCAACTTTTTTTAACTAGCAAACTGCTATCTATATCTCCCAATTAGCATCCAATATCTAACGCCATAAATTATGAAGAAGCAGGAATAATAATGATCTAACCAAACAAAATGAAACATATTGCATGATCATTATTATCACCTTAATCACATCATTTATGGAAACGCAAGAGGTATTAGCCCAAGCAGGTAGCCCTTGCACTTTCAAAAGCCGAAAGGTCAATGGCAATTTGTCATCAGGAACACGAAATTTACGAATAGCTTCCTCACAATCACCCGGACCATTACATTCCATCTTAACCTTCAAAAAACAAAAAATTAATTCACACATCTCCAAGTAAAACTCGATACAATTTGCTCTAAATTTCACACCTTTGAGCTGCCAACAACAAGTTCAGCTTTATCTTCTGCTGCTTCTCGCATCTTCTTTCGACTAGGTTGATCATTATAACAACGTGTCCTCGTCTTACTACTATTTGGAGGAGACAAAGCAACATACTTAAAGAAATGTTGACCAGGAATTAACTCTATAACATCACCACTGCTAATCGAAACCTTCTCTCCCGGACTCAGCTTCCTTCTCTGATCTCCATCTTTAAGCACAACCGGATTGGTCCCCTCCTATGTAGTTAACTTCAGAGCTCGATAACGAGATATGCATGGAAATAAAAATAAAGTAAAATTAGTGAAATTACAGCGATCAAAGAGGCAGAGCCGTCGACGGAGGCGGTGAGAGTGAGGTGGTTGCGGCTGAGTCTTTTATCGGCGACGGAGACATGGCTACGGCCGATGGTGTTGGAGCCTCTGGAGAGAGGTAGCTTTGGAATCGAAGTGTCTTCATCTAACTTGGGATTGAGTGGAACTAGATAGCCAATCTTGTATACAAAAGAACGGGAATTTTTCTTAGAAAATGAAATCAGTGTGCAAAAAACCAACCCAAGAACAATTCAAAAAAGAACTCACCTGAGAACGTGAGTTAGACATTGGTGCATAAATTTTATGCAGAAAGAGAATGAATGTGGAGGAGATTGATCAGAAAGACAGAAGCTTTTTCGTTGTAGTAAACAATTTCAAGCACCGAATTCTTGTTTTGCTGGTAATGGTGGTGAGCAGAGAGCACTGAGGTGCAGCATGGAAATCATTTTGCTCAGACTTAGAGATAAACGTCGTCGTTTGATAGGAGTTGCATATTCCTATTTACCATTTAGGCCTCTTCAAAATTGGGCTTAGGCTGAATGAATCACCCGACTTATATAATTTAATTGGAATTTATAGGAGTTGGGATCAGCACGGTTTGGCTTTTGAAAAACCGAACCAATTAATTTGAGGAAAGGAAATTAAGTATGACAAGGCAAGTAATTTATTTCTACAATAATAGCTTAATACATCAAGGGAATATCTAAAACTTCATGTTTGCATCGTTAATTGACACATAATTTAGTAATTGGCAATAATAATCTAGATCTGCCCTTCTTAATTTAATATTAATTTTAAAAATGGCCTATATTTTGGTATAACAAGAGTGACGGAGTTTAAAGAAAAAAAGAAAAATGTGTCGTCAGTATTTAAAGAGTTGAGATAGCAAGGCTGAAAAATCTGCTATCTTCTGCGCTTGGATTCTTTCCTCATTTCAGTAAGATACCTTTCCAAGTTAGACTTCTCCCATAATCGTTTCTCAATAAGATCCTCCTTCATTGCTTCATCTAACCAACAGTGCAATCAAAAAGAAAAGAAAAAGGTTAGATACGTACAAAATTTCTGCTAAAATGGCAAATGTATCATATGAATATGAACTATTGAGTTTTAAAATATTCATCAAAGTAATATGGTTATAAGCTTTTATGAATTTCCAAGCAACTGATCCTACTAAGCCACCTTTCATTAATGATTCAAGTATAGGCTAATGCCATAACAAAGATAATATTTTCATTATGACAGAAGAGGAAGGAGAGTGGGTGGGAGGGAGATTAAGAGTTTGCATGTTTACCTAGGCTTCTCCATGCATCAAGAGGAACTTTTAAAGATTGTTGTGTTAGGTATGAGGCATCTTCCCAAGAATATGGAGCTTTTTTCACTTTGTATCTCCAAAACCAGCGGGCATGCCACAGTAATAGCTGGGTCAGCCAAAACAATTTAATCAGTGACTAACAATACAGGATAATTCGTGTCAGATTATCTGAAAGCAATCTTGTGGACTCGAACAATATCAAGCAAATAAATTCAAGCCAATATTGTATCATATGAAAGCAATAGACAAATATCAGTAAGATTTGCACTCAACCTTGGCTATAGTGTAAGGTAGGAGTACAATACGAACACCAATGAGTTCCCAGATAGCAGGTTTCTGAGCTCCCTTTATGTCCAGTTCAAGTTCTTTGCTGAGATCCTCTTCCACTTTCCTGCCACAGAAGTACTGCCTCCGTTATTTTTAAGCATAAGCTGAGATTTATATATGCAATAGCCTAAGAGTAGACAAAATAAGAATAACAGCATAGCCAACCCCCAGCCGACCCTACCAAAATCACCTGCATTGATCAAACTTATTTATGACACACACATCCGTAAGGCCAACTTGCTGATCATGGTAAATCAAATGAAAGCCGTACCTGTCCATTTGCTTGTTGCCCTTCTTCTTAGTTGTAGTCCCACCACTGCGTTCAAGTTCCAGTGCACGTAACCTATTCTTGTAAGCAGGAGTCTTCTTGACCATTGCTACAGCCTGCAAGAATATGAAGAGCCATACAAAGCAACTCAGAGAACATATACATGACGCATGGAGTGCATAAGGGAGAATATTATGCATGTGTAAAGTCACATAGCATAATCCTCAAAATCATAGCTTCCTTACCCTCTTACTTATTTTCACCCATATAGAAATCAGACTTTCAGGATGAAAAGGATTACATGCTATGAGTTAATGATCGGGTAACACTAGAAACAATAATTACTAAAAGGTATCATTTATTCTGAATTAAACAGTGTAAATTTTAACAATATCAGGATATTAACATTGAGCATAGGCCTCAAATTTACACAAAGTTTCAAATGTACTTGTGCAGTTGTGCTTAAATTTCACTCAAATAAGACTGTACCTGGTTATACCTCGTCCGTTGATTCAAATACTGAAATCCTGAGAGAACCAGAAGAAGACCAACCAGAACATAGCGAGGATCCTAGAACATACACAACTCACTGCTAAAATCCATATTTGAAAATAAATAGCATCAATATCAGAAATTTGAAGAAAAAATACTCACTGTTTTATGACCATAATACGCATGGTAATAACGAGCCGTGTTGTAAAACACCTAAAAGGTAAGAAAAGTTAATTAACATAACTTTTATGATGTGAAGTTCAAGAATTCTCCAATACTAGCATCCACCAAAATCTATAATGAGACTGAATCGAAAAAAATAAAATAAAATAAAATAAAAGGAAGTCGAAGAAAAACAAATATATATATGGTGCACCTCCTCTGGATGTGCGATTGCATAATCATACTGCTCCCGAGTAGCTTCATCTTTGAGAATCTGAAATCCAAAAATCAGTTCCATTTACTGAAATACAAGGTTTAAACAAGGAACCCAAAAAGCAATCTGCAATCCAAGACATTACTAGCTCAATTCTAATATGACTTTTGTTTCAAAATGAGGAGATTCATTGCCATATAAAATTCACAGCTTTATGTTCAAATTACAAACTTTATAATAAAAATTCGAAACAATACTGCTTAACTTGTCGTTGAATCTCGATAAACTCAAAGAGCATAAACGAAAGAAATGGCATAACAATGAGTGAAAAGGATTGAATTACCTCATAAGCATTAGCGATTTTCACAAAAAGCTTTCTGGACTCCGGATCCGGGTTTTTGTCCGGGTGACTTACGACAGAAATAAGAAACCAAATTCAGGTCAAATTTTTTAATAAAATCAATACACGAGTAAACGAATTCAAACTTACTATTTCAAAGAAAGTTTATAGTATGCTTTTTTGATCTCTGATCCATTGGCGCTTTGAGAAACCCTAAAATTGAAAGTTAAAGATACTAAATCAGCAAAAAGATATGAAGTTTAAAGAGAAAACAGAGAGGTTGTGAGAAGCTGACCCAAGCAGATCATAGCAATCGTCTTCGTCGCAGTAAATGGCAATTGAAGGCGAGATGAGCATACAAAGCATGAGAATTGATACGACTGCGCACCACCGCATCGATGCCGGTGGCGCCATTGCCTCTCCAGTGTCAAGTTTTGTTTGTCTGCTGTGAAGCCGAGAGAAAGAGAGATTCAAGTAGGCATAATTATATTTTTAGTCCTTAAATTTTTAGTATTATTTTTATTTGGTCTGATAATTTTGTTTTCCTTACATTTAGTGGTTTAAATTTTTATTTTGATATATACGTGGACCAAAAATAAACATTTTTTTAAAAACTAACAGTTCAAGTACTTAATCCATGTTGACAATATTTATTATTTTATTAATTTTATTAATTAGACTCAAACTACGCCAAAATAGTAATTTAAGTAGGGACGGTACCATAAAATTTTCTTGAGGGGAGCAAAACCAACATAAGCTAAAATTTATGGGGAAAAAGGCTAATTAAGTATGAATTTTGGGGGTTAAAATTAAATTTTACGTTTCTTACATGTAATTTTTTCATATTTATAAAGAAGCTAATTATGTTGTCCATGGCTTAGTTTGGAAGACTGCTCTTTCTTAATCTAGCAGCACAGTTTATCTATATTACTTGTAATATTCGTTATCTACATAATCTCTATATTCTCTTTTTCTAGAAAATTAACTAAAAGGATTTAAAAGAACATAATTAAAACGAATGGATTTCAATAAAACATACTATGAGATTTAAGGATCAAACAGACATTTTGCCATCAAGTGTTAGATCAAATTGCATAAATGCCATATATCTCCAGCAGGTAAGTCAAAGGATCTACACCGTTCGATTTGCTGACTCAAATGAAGAACACGATGCGCAATGACTTTGATTCAAAAACATTGTTTTTTCAAAAATAATACTATTTAGTAAATTATAGCCGTTTTTGCTTTCCCGTGAAAGCATAAAATAATACCCTCTAATATATTAAAGTGTATTTATTCAATTATTTTTAAAAAATAATACATGTGTTATATAATATAAAGTTTAATTTTTATCCTGCATATATAGGATAAAATAATATATATCTCCCCTAAATTTATTTAATACAGTGTTAATTTTAATTTTCACTTTTTCACATTTTATATAAATTTTATTTTATTATTTTGTTGTCATTTTTATTTTGTGAATATATATTTTATGTGTCATGATAGTTAGTTAAATTTATTTAGTTTGAATATTATTATTATTATTATTATTTAAATTTTTTTTTTTTGCATGATTTTCTAGTTAGGGGTCACTGTTGCATATTAGATTATATCTAAAATAATAATGATAAAATTTATTTATTTTGATTTGTTATTGAACCATGTATAAAATTATTAATTGTAGCACATTTATTAATATATTTCAATTATATAATTGAATATTATTAATTAAGTTGTTTGTTTGATGGTTAATTTATCTATTATTATATATTCATGTTTCAAGAAATTTGTACACTTTTTTTAAAAAATGGTATTTTACAATCAATTTTTGTTTGTCTGAATTGGTAATATTAAAAATAATTTAATTTTGCATATTTTTTTTAATTTTGTTTAAAAATAATACAATACACTATTGTGCACCAAAACAGTATAAAATATTACATGCTAATATAATGTTATACCAAATACTGTATATTATAATGCAGGCTAATACTACACAAACTAATGTTATATAGGCTAATACTATGCATACTAATAATATTCAGAGAATCAAACGTACCCTAAAACTCAATCACCGTGGGATTATAAATTGCCTATTAATTCTTAACTCAAGAATCATCAATGTTGTACATGAAAGTACTTAGCTACATATTCATGCATGCATCCATTTATTTTAATCTTGTTTGTCTGCCTTTTTAAATTTTTGATCTGAATTAAATTATAAAATTACCGACAATAAGTATATTGCTATAAAGTAACATTTTTTTTAAGAACAAATTTATTAATACATGATTTTATGAAATAGCACCATTACATAAAATTATTCGAATAAACTCTTATAAAAGATGAAGGCTTTCATGTTATTGGTAACTAATAATTAATTTTCCTCACACTAAGTATAATAATAAGGATTTTTCTTATTCTAGAAACTCTAAATTAACGGCTAACCCAAAATCAATTACGAATAATTCTTTACGCATAACTGTACAAACCATAGGCACATGAGCTTCCCTTCTTGCATCGATTGCCTCATTTCCCACAATTCCTCTGGTCATTGGATGGGTTCACACACTTCCCTTTTCAGCAAGTTTCAGAAAACTCGCACTTTTTCCCACATTTCTCGCAGTTAAGCCTATCGTTCATCACATCGACGCATTGTTTCTTGCAGCAATAAGGACCCGCGCTTCCCTTGGCTCCACAAACTGTGGGATACTTGTCACATGTCATTGCTGAGGCTAGCAATCGCCCACTTCTCGCCTCATCAAAGTTTGGTTTTGCCAATAGAGTTATGTTCGTAAGCACTAGCAGAGTCAGCAAGATTTTTGATAATTTCGTAGCCATAATGTCTATATATGGTATATATACGTGACTTTTTTTTCATTTTTGGCTATTGACGGAGCTCGAACTCGAGACGTACAGTGTTATTAATTTAAACTTATTATTAAAAATATTTTTGTGCAGTAGAGAGGAAGGGAGAGAGATTAGATAATGCTTGTTGGAGAAGATTATTGAAGTATTTATAGAAGCCAAAAGAAAGGTGTGAGGATTTTTTTGGTATTTTTTATTTTTTTCTCCTTTAATGCATGTCTTTATCTGGGGCTAATTGTAGATCAAGTAATCTCAATTTTGAAGATAGGCTAAAAAAAATGAGGGCATATATCTCATGATCAAATGGAAAAAGACAGAAAATTGGCAATGGGAAAAGCACCTAAAGATAATTTTTGGTATGCATATTTTGTGAATGAAAGCTTCTTGGAAATGACAACATAATTTTGCTAATAGGGTCCATGTTTTTTTTTTTTTCAAAATAACAACTTAACTTTGGAAATAAATTGATAGCTAGACCAAGTCCAAAAAATCAGTTCTCTTGATTTTTTTCTTTTTATGCTTATTTGATTTAGTTATAGTAGCACTTTGGAGTTGTGTCCTTGTTTTGACTTTTTATTATACATTATACAGTTAATATATTTGGGCAGGGTTTGGTAATGCTGCAGTGAGAGCCTCTAAACTGACCTGGTTAATCCCATAAAGATTATTTAATTAAGGCCTTAATTAAGCAAGACAAAAATAAATTAATCTGATCCCAATTCAATTCATATTAATTTAATTAATACAAACAAAAGCAAAGGACAATGATCAGAACAATATCTAATGTGTCTAAAGCTACACAGGATTCCTTATTTACTCTGATAAGAAAAGCATATATTCTATGTAATACAGAAAATACAGTAGTTAATGGAAGAAGTTCTGATCTCAACAGTTTTTATATGTTGCTTGATAATGGACACTTTAATTATGCTTGCATATGATGAGTTCCCACTTTTTTGTAATCCTTACTCTAATATTTCCTCTTCCTTCTATAACTGGCCAATCCTCAGCATCCACTCCTGAATTCTCTACTGTAAAAATTCTAGAAAAGAGTAAAGGTTGGCAAATTTTCTCCAACAAGAATCACACTTCCCTTCATGGCAATGAGAATGAGCATGGATTGGCAACTCCAACTACTAATCTCAAATCATGGAAGGGTCCAGACTTATCGTCTCACCAGCATTACCTAAGGAACGCAAAAAATATCTTATTTGTCACATATTTATTTATTATTTTTAAGTAAAAATTGTTAAATTAACTTTTCAACTATGCAAAATAGTACAAATTTTAATAAATAATTTCACTGTTGTTAAATTGGCTCACATTTACCCTTATAATGACGAGTGTAATGTATATCATTTTTTAACAGTAAGTAAAAACAAATATAAGTGATTTTAATAATAGCAATACATTTTTTATTAAAAAAAAATTTACACTAAATTTGTACTATTTCATGCAGTTTATATAATTAAATTTGATGGTTATTCTTATTTTTAATTATTAATAAAATTTTGTGGAATTTCAATAACAGGCTCATGGGATTCTGAACATGATAGGATGGGGAGGTTTCTTGCCGATTGGCGTTATAATAGCAAGAAACTTCAGGAAAGTTCCATTGAAATGCGAGGAATGGTATTAGGGCTGTGCAAAACCGAACCGGAACCGAAAACCGAACCGAACCGAATGCATTTTGGTCTATTTGGTTCGGTTTTTTCGGTTTTCGGTTCTTTCGGTTCTAAACCGAAATAAAATTTCGGTTATTTCGGTTCGGTTCTTAAGATTGTAAAACCGAAGGAACCGAACCGACCGAAGTTTTTTAAGCTCATTATTTTATATATATATATATATATATATATATATATATATATATATATATATATATATAATCTAAAACTAAATATACATTATAGTTATATTTATTTACATGTATATTTTTTTAATTAAAGTATATTAAATGTATTATTAATAAAAATTTATGTTATATTTATTTTTAATGTATATATTTTTAGTATAATTTTGCTTAGTATTTATTAGGGAAATAATATGAAAAATTTATGTTTTTTTTTCCTTTTAGTTATTTTAAATGGTTTTATTTTGTTGAATATAAGTTAATTTAATTTATAAATCCATATAAGTTAAAAATCTAAAAAAAAAAAAAGCCTATATTTGTGAAGAACCGATTGGACCGAACCGAACCGACCGAAATTATTTCGGTTTATTCGGTTTCGGTCCTAAAAATTTCGGTTCTCGGTTCGGTCCTAAAAATTTCTAAACTTCGGTTTTCGTTTTATTCGGTTCGGTCCAAAACCGAACCGAACCGACCATTTGCACACCCCTAAATGGTATAATCTGCAAGTAGTTTGTCAAACTTCGGGTTAAATAATTGGTGCAGTGGGTTGGGGTTTTGGATTGTGGCTTGGAAATTCTTCTAATCATCATCACCATTTAAAAACACGTAGAATTCTTTGTATCATTATATTCACATTCGCAACTGTACAGGTAAATTAATTAAAAAAGTTATTTATTCAAATGTAATTAATATGAATTTTAATTTAGAAATATGAAATTGATTGAATGTACGTAGATTGTGGTGGCTCTTTGCTTGCAACCTAAGAGAGAAGATGAATGGAGAAGGTGGTGGGAGATATACCATAAACTGCTGGGATATGCATTGATTGCTATAATTATAGTAAATATTTTTGAAGGAATTGATAATTAACCCCATTATGAGAAGTGGAGATGGATTGATGTAGGATTACTTGTAATTTTAGGTTTTGTTGCGATTGCATTGGAAGTTTTCAGATGGTTCAAGCCTACAATGTCACCACCATATTCCATTTGATTTCATCTTTACCTAATGCCAACTCATGCAGCATAGCATCCAATTTGCAAAAGCCAATAATTTTGCTTGTACCAATCTTACATTCTATAAGTACCTTCTATGTAATAAGAATTAGTAATTCTTTTTAAGTTGATTTTTTCTTTTTCTGCACATATTTAAAAAAAATATATTTGAATTACATTCGTAAATTGATCAACAGTGATAACTGTTTGGCAATTTGATCACATGAAAATAAAAAAATATTGATAGATTTTCGGTATAAAATTCTTTTACAACCAAATTAGTAATTAAAAAAAGCCATAAAAAATAAATATATATTTATAATCAAGTTTAAAGTGTTTTAAATGGAGTCGAAAGATATTATATAGTATTTAATCAGATTAATTTAAATGAAATGATAGCTTATAATGGCTTATGAACGTAACTTATGAGAGTTGCAAGCGAGTTACTGATGGTAGTCCTAAGTGCTAAGTTAAAATAATATAAGTTACAACAATATAAAATAGTCCATTAACAAAATTGATTATGGGAATTTAACAAATTTGTAACAAAAATAAGGAATTCAGAGGCTGCTAAGCATATCAAAAGCAAACTCAAAGTGGTAGTCTGATGCATATATGTATGCATGTGTCGTGTGTATCGTCCGATCATATATCTACTATAATATACTAAAATTTTAAATTAATTCATAGTAATTTTAAACTGTAAAAATAATGCAATTTACTATAAGTTTTGATTATTAAAAATTTAATTGTAATAAATAAATTATATATAAATAACTAATTAAATTAAAATAAATAAATAAAAATATATATAAGTAAGTAAAATTTTGACGAGAGTTCCGGAATTTTCTAGAAAAGAAAAGAAAATAAAAGGGAAGGGAAGGGAACCAAAGAAATAAATATAAAAGGGAAGGGAAGGGAACCAAAGAAATAAAAGAGTGAAATGGGAAAACAAGAAAACGAGAGAGCACAGAGAAAACACGAAAGAAGAACGGAAAACAGGGAAGGAAACCGGAGATCGAAAAAGAAGAGAGAGGGAGAGATAGAGAGAGACGGCGGCTGCACAGGTGCAGAATCCGGCCACTAATGCCGGTCTTCTCCGTCAAATCCTCTGTCGAGTGTGCACGATTTCTCTCTCCTCAAACCGACGCTGTTTCTGCCTTTTTTCGGCCACCTCCGACGTCGGGTGGCGAGACGAATGGCACCGCTGGACTCCTAGCGACCAGACGTGCATTCTCATACCCACCGATCATCCTCACTCGCGGCCGACGAGGAGATCGGGGTTGAGCGGTCCGAAACCTTCCGGTGTAGATTCCGGTTAAACGGCCAAGCTTTGTGACGTGTGATCACCCCCAGTCGATCTCTGGCGGTTGTAGCTCCCTACTGGCGGCGGTGGTGTATCTTCGGTGAAGCTCCGGCGACCGGCAACCGTCGGACAGAGTAGATTACGAAATCAACAAGATGGAAAAACGGTATGTGCACTACCAAATTTACCTTTACCTTTGCATATGATTCTTATTAAATTAAAGGTGTTAAGGAATTTTTGTGCTTGCTGTTGTGGAAATTGGTATAACCACTGAGTTCAGTAAATAACTGGTATATAATTGTTTGTGAGGTATGTTAAAATTATGTTTAGGCGTGTAGAAATTACTAAGTACAGATACTGTGCAAGTTGGTGAATCCAGAAATATATGTTAGAAAAAATGAGAATAAAATGTAAGTCTTGATTAAAATGATGGTGCTTTATAATTCGTTAATGTGGTTACAATAATAAGAAATGAAATTTTTAAGTAAAGACTAAAAATACAAGGAAATTTAATGAAATGTAATTACGAGTATGTTTAGATCAAATGAGCAGTTATTACTGGAACGCTTTGAGTTAGTAAATTATGCAAGTTATTTTAATTAAATTTGTTTACTTGGGCTTATGAAATGGGATGAAAATCGTGGCATGCATTTGAACCGGATTAGATCAATAGAATTAGGTAGTATATTGTGTAACTTAACTGAGAAACTTGTAACTTAGCTGTATATTTTGAGTAACTAATAAAGGATGAGACTAACACGTAAAAAGGAAGAAATTGGATGACTTGTAGTGATCTAAAACGGTTCAAAATATGGACATTTGTTTGATTATTTTGATGAATTAAATTGAGTTTAAACATTAAAATGGCTTTAAGTTAGAAATCAATATGTATATTTTTATTGAGTGGAAATTTGTTAAATTAAGGCGTATGTGTTAAATTAAGTGGTTGGATATATATTTTATGTTTAAGTAAGTTTTATGCATGTATGTGTTTGTATTCTAAGATATATGTATGAACTGGAAATTTAGTTAGTGGAAACATACACTTGCCTTTTACATATTTTAAATACTTGTACATATGCATGTATGGATATGTAAATGTGAATAATATGAGGTTAATTGGAGCTAATTCTATAAATGCGAAATTAAGGTTAATATAAGACATATAAAATAAGAAAATTTGATGTAAAATGGTGTAGGTTGTGAAGTAGTCAGAAATTTCACATTATGTGACTAATAGGTATAACCATAAAGTACGGAATTCTAGTGAAATAAAATTATAGAAATGAGTTTAGAGTTAAAATAAGGTGATTGGTGGACCAAAAAAAAATTGATATTAGAGAACTTAATTTAATAAAGTGCACTTAAGGAATGCATCGTGACAATATGTGAACAATTTATATATATATATATATATATATATATATATATATATGTTTTAAATATATATATGTTTTAAATGAACTAATGGCATACTTGAGTGGTAAATAATTTAAGAATGTGATAGAAATAAATGGAAGGAAGATAAAAAGCAATTTAAGTGGATATGTGTTAAAGGCCAAATTATGACATGGAACTTGATATTTTGTTTGTATATTGAACTAATTTTGATAATAAATAAGAAGTAATGAAAAAGAATGTGGAATGTCAGGTGAATGCTCTATGCAGACTTCTACTGATTTGATTTTGTAGTTCAATCAAGTGCGTGCTTATGTTTCTTTCTTCTCTATTTTATGCCCTGCTCTTTGAATTCTTGCTTTTCTTATGACTTCTAATTGCAGAACCTAATTTATGCAATTTGTTGAAATAAACTATTGCATCTTACCTTTGATCTCCTCTTAGGATAACAATATTTTACTTAATTAGTTTGTTCTGATAGCAAACAGGAAAATAATAACATTCATAAAGGATTCAAAATGTGGTCTACAGTCTGTTTCTATATATTTTCATTCAATTTGCCCCAATTCATCACCGTAAGTTGCAAGGTCCAAAAATTGATATTAGAGAACTTAATTTAATAAAGTGCACTTAGGGAAAATTAACTATTCTCTCCGTTTCATATTAAATGTTCATTTTGAGTATTTCACTAGAATTAAGTAAATTATTAATTACTCTTGCACTTTATTAATATGTCCTTTGAAAAAGATGGACTGCATTAATTACTCTTTTTTTTCCTTCATTAAAATGCGACTAATATTTGAATAAAGTGGACAAAATTACCTTGTTTTTTTAGAAGGGCACTTATTTTGGAGTAATTTTTTTTTTTTACTAAATGAACACTTAATATGGAATGAAGGGAGTACTAGGAATATTGTATTGTGGTATTAACTTTATTTCACATAGCATACAGATATTATTGCTTAAAGGCTAATCATCTTTGCTTACTTTAACCCTCTTGATTGCATTTAGGCACAATCAGCTATTGCCCTCAATGGCATGCCCTTTCTTAATTTCAATTCTTTTTGTCTGAATTAGTTAGTATTCTATCTTGGTAATAATTGGTAGGTCAAGAAATGAATTATCCTCTCTTTTCCATCCTGACGGCAGTTATTCATTTGTGGCAGAAACATCCTTAGTTTTGCCAACTTTATTGTTCATCTAACATCCTTAGTTTTGCCAACTTTATTGTTCATCTCTAGATGGTATTTGATTACTTATAGATATATGTATTTGCCTTTTTGTCTGCTTTTGGTTTTGGAGCCTGCAAGTGGAAGGGGAGGTGCTAGTGTAAGAAATGTATCGTATATGTTGGTCAAGTTTGATTAAATGGACTTAAAAAGCCAATTGAATTGAAAACCAATTAACAGAAGAGAGTGATGTTGGGAGCAAAACAATTGCACAAGAACTTCTTTTTGAGTGTTTAAAATGAAAGGTCATTTTATCAATAACATGACATAACTAGAATAGTTCTTTAGATGGTCTTTAGATAGGCTGTTGAGAGATGAACAAAATTTTGTTACATATGGCACATCGACATCAACATTTTCATTATGAAAGTTGATAATTGGATGCTCAAAGTATTAAATACCTTGTGGATGAATTCTTTTTGTATTTCCTATGTGGAAGAGTTTGTAATTCTTTATGATCTGTAATGCAGGATTTAACTGTTAATAATGCATGCTTTAGTAATGGCTTGGAGATTTATTCACTTTGAAGAGTGCTCCACATGCTAAATAGCTAATTGATTACCAGTTTTGCTTGCGTATAGAAGCATTTGTTTGCTTTTCAGATTACTATCAATTAATTGATTCAAAAAAGGAAATTAAAAGATAGACTAATTGTAATGGAACCGACAAGGCCGGTTATTCTTGGCTTATCATACCATTTATGTATGCCTGGTAAATAAATCAATGAAAGCACCTTGCAACACTCAGGTAGGCGAACCCGTGGGCCTATTGAAAAAGGGCCTATTATACTGTTAAACTGGGCAAAGCGGAGCATTTTTTCAACATAATGGTTTAATGCCTGACTCGGGCCCAATTTAAAAATTAACTGAATGATTTACCTTTTAGGCCGTTAAAACAGAATGTTTTATCAATTTTAGGCCTGACGAGGCCGTTTAAAAAGGCTTAGGCGATGCTTGGACCGCTTAAAAGAATGTCTGGTTGTCCGTTGCGAGGGCATTTCTACAGTATTGTGTCCAATAAAACCTATTTGAACGGTTGGGCCTATTCAACGAAATGTCTGGGCTCAAGTAGTCCCATTGCAGGAAAATTGTAGCCCATTTTAATAGAATTTTGGGCCCAACAAGGGCCATTTAAAGAATATTTGGTCCCATGAAGCCTTGCTATTGGGCTCTGTTGGGCCCATTACAACAGAATAATCCATTGTGGGCCTATTCTAACAAAATGATTGGGCCGAACTAAGCTCATTAAAACAGTGTTCGGCACAATCAGGCCCATCACGGCCCATTTAAAAAGAGAGTAGGGCCCAATCAGGCAGAACATTGGGCCCATTAAAGCATAGTGTTGGGCCCAATTAGGCCCATTTAACAGAATACTGGGCCCAATCAGGCCCATTACGGGCCCATTTCAACATACTATCAAGCCCATTAAGGGCCCAATTAAACTGAGCGTTGGGCCTACTCAGGCCCATTACGGTCCCATTTGAGCAGTGCATTATATTTGGGCCTTGTGAAGTCCACGCTGGCCCATTTTCATAGAAAGACTTCTAAATTTTAAGCCTGATTTGGCCCTTTAAGGGCCTATATTCGGTCTCTTCGAATTGTTTTGAGAGATTGGAACGCACAAGGACATTTAAATTTTCAAATTGGGCTTTCAATACCATTAATACTTTATGGGACAACTTTTTAGGACCGAGTAAGTTCTAATTGGGCCCAACTAACGCCCATTTTAGTAAAAACAATTGGGAGCCTAATTTAGCCGCTTGTTGCCCCATTATATATTTAAATTGGCCCAGTTGAGGGCACAGTGGATTAAATGGTACAGGACGAACTATGGAGTCTTATTAATTGGACCCCTCTGCCCATTACGATCATATTGGCTCATTCCTGTATTTCACATATGCATTCAACTTCGGCACCACAAGCACAATTTTATTCGATTTGAGCCTACAACCAATTTCTGCCTACTAATAGCATATAGATTTAAATCGGGCTTTTCTTGGGCCCATTGTTGCTGTCCTTTCGTTTAATTGTTTTAATTTAGTCCAAAACCAACTCTTATTTTTAATTTTCTAAAAAATTCAACTACCCTTCACCCTTTTCACTATGATACCTAAAACACACAAATTACAACACTTGAACAAAAGATATTAAATCTAATTATTACATTTGAGAAGCATATTGAAATAATAATAATAATAATAATAATAATAATAAATAAATAAATAAATAAATAAAATGATATTTTAAGAAAGCAGGTCCAAGAGTAATCGCGCCTGCAGAGTTGCAATAGACACCTTGGAGCGCCCCCAAAAGAATACCTGTCCTTAATCAAGAAAACCATATAACCATAGCGATAGAACTGGCATTATAGGCGCAGAAAATGTGAATGAATGCTTAGCATCAGGACCTTACAACGGCAGATAAAATATCATCTATTCATACTCCAACTGAAACCAAGTAATAGCAAACAACAAAGACAAAAATCCTATAAGCAGCTTATTTTAAGCTCAGGCAAATATTTAACCACAAATATCAATGCATTTGTCCAATTAAGGGGTCAGCAAAGAAGATGAATAACCTTAGGACGGAATATTCTTTGTGCAATTGCAGAATTCAATGAAATCATCCGTTGAAGGTCACTGAAAAACATATTAATGCAAATATATAATAGAAAATATAGTTTGAACAGCAAGTTAAATAGAGAATTTATTCAAGCAAGTGCTTAAATCTTTTGCCAATACTAAGGAAAAAAGTGACACCAAAACAAGCAAGTTCTTAAATTTTTTGCATATACATAGGAATAAGTAACACCGAATGACGGGGAATGAAATGATAATAATGTCTTATAAAGCTTACAACTGAGGGTCATATTCCTCCTGGGTTCTCCTTTAGGTCTTTTTCCTTTCTCATGCTGAATCCTGGCCATAGTTATATCCATATACATGTATATATGCAAAGAAATGTTGCGAGAATATTTATTACATGGCAACACTCAAAAACATTTATTATAAAATCTTTCAAGAAACATCTTCAATAATTTTTCATATCCAAATAAATGTCCACAAGCATGCCTAATTCTAACAATAATAATAACAAACTTTAACATTTTTTTTTGAAATAATTGATCAAATTCAGTAATAAAAATTATTCAATTGACACTTATTTTCAATTTCAAATGGAATTATAGACAAATTTATAAAATATCTAGTTTCTCTTACAAAAAAAAATGCAATACAAACCTAACAAGATAAAAAAAACGGTGGACTCAGTTAACCGAAAAACCGGTCCGAAATCGAACCGGTTTCTCGGTTAACAAACAGATCGGTTCGGTTCATGAATACTGAAATTGTAAATTTTCGGTTCCGGTTTAAGATTCCAAAAAAATAATAATAATGGAACAATAGAACAAGATCAAGATCTGGAACAGAAAATACAACAAGATCTGTAAGATAAAAATGAAAATTGAACAACGAATGAAACCAAACTAAAAGGAAAAAAAAATAGAAGATCTAGATCTGCAACAGGCACACACAAAAAAAAAAATCTCAGTCAGAAAAAAATACCAGATCTGGAAGCTGCTTCCTCCCTCTCGCCGGTCTCCTGCTCGCCGCTCTCCCTCTCGCCATCCGCCGTTCTCCCTTCAAAAGCTACAACTCTGAACCAAACCAGCAGCAGATCTTAACAAAAACAAGATCGGAAGGAAGAAGCAGTTTCCGGAGAGAGAGAAAGAGAGAGAGAGAGAGAGAGAGATGGAACGAGAGAGGGAGTAAACGAGAGAGAGAGAGAGAGAGAGAGAGAACGGAAACTAGAGAACCAGATGCAGTTTCCGTAGAGGAGAAAGTAAACGAGAGAGAGAACGGAAACGAGAGAACCACAGAGAGAGAGAGAGAGAGAGAGAGAGAAGGAATTGCGCAAGGGAAATGAAATATTTCTGAGATGAAAATGTTGCTTTGCTTAATAATTATAAAATACAATATTATGTACAGTTTAATTTTTACTTTAAACTAAATACTGTAATACATTTCTAAAGCTTACACTTCCTTTTATCTAACCCATCGAACCCTCTACAACTATACCCTACTTTTATTTATTTATTTATTTAATTAAATTCCATTTTTAAGATTTATTTAATTAATTTTCTGTTTATCTTTAAGCTACAACCATAATTTACTTATATTTATCTAAAATTTTTTTTTATGGCAATTCAAATCTGTATGTTCTCAATAACCTACGGTACCAATCAACAATATTCAAATACATCATCCACCATATCAATCAAATTTCAATCTTGCACTACATATTCACATAAAATATATTTTTATGGCCGTCCAATTATATTATACCCATATTTCATATCGTTTACTAAAGGCAATGGTGATCTTTCAATCATATTTTTCAATGACTTTTGTATATTAATATAATCACAATTTGCTAAATTCAATTCACTTTTGTATATTAATTTTCCCATTCATTTTATGGTACCATTTGGCCTTTCGAGCAATTAAATCTTTCACACTTGCATAACAGGTGACTTGCATGTTTCATGGCACCATTTATACATCTTATTTTCAATTCTGGCTCAAGATTCTGACACATTTCATCAATATATTCATTCACACTCATAATGCACATATAGGCATATTCATAACCATTTTCACATAATGTTCATAAATGAGTATAAATTAGTAATTACATATATTGCTAAAAAAAAACTTATTAAACTTACTTATATGGCATTAGTCTCATTTATTTAGTCTTTCATAACAAAATCACATGTTATACCATATAAAATTCGAGCGTAATCGCAAATCTCATCACCTGACACATCAAAATTTCATAATAATGTGCATAACTATAATCAACACATATTTTTGTCTTTTATTTATAGAATTTATCAAAGCATATTGAAGACATAATTCATCGAAGTAATTAAATTCACTCACTTTATGTCCTATACTCTTCATTCTTTATGCAAGCATAATTATGATTATATTCATTTCCCAAATTCACGTGTCACCATGACATCTCAATTTTTATGTTCTCTAATATCCATTTAATTTGTTTGCCCATGATTATGACTCCACTTGCATAATCTTTCAAACAAATATACACACATCCACATGCATGTATCTATATAAATAAAGTCATCCTACTGTCACACATATTAATAAATAGCATTTTCACAACCCCATCTTATTTGTTAGAATTTTTATGAACTAAAGGAAATTCAATTAGTTCTTAACCTTGTACAAACTATACCTGCTCAACTTATTTAATTTTAGCATTTTATAAGCTTAATTCTTCAATTTTAATTTAATTATATTTATTCTGTCTATTTTCAATTAAACAAACCAACCTCGTTACCCCTAATAAACATAAACGAATTTCTTTAACAATCCTCAAACCACCAATTTTCCTGTCTTGATTCTATTTATTCTATTTTCAGGTAAGATTACCTATTCTGTTTATATTGTCTATTTTCATTAAACTAACTCAGGCATAATTCAACTTTTAGTCATTCTTAACTCAGCCTAATATGTAAAAATTTAGAGAGAAAGTAAATTTAATAGAGCACTTACAAAACCGAAGTCGATTCTTTTCTTGAAATTTTTGCTCGATTCTGTCTAAATTGTGGTCGGATTGCCGATCACCGGAGACTCGCCGAATCTTTCCCGGAGTTTCGCCAGAGACACCATCACTACCGGAGCCAAGCTCACAACGTCGGGACTCTATTGCCGATGGTCAGGCGCCTGAAGGACTCGCCGTTTGATCGAAAACGTCGTCGGAAGCTCACGGGTTCCTCCACCCCGATCTAATTGCTGCCGGCAAGTGGGGATGATCGGCTGGTACCGAAAGACTCGTCCCATCCTCCTCTGTCGTCCGGTGATGTGCGTGTGGTAGTCTGACGTCAGAGCTGGCCGAAAAATGGAAAAGAAGCTCTCGGCATACCCTTTTTCGATCTCCTCGTCGGTGGCACGTGGGGATGATCTGTGGGTGCCGGAAGGAGCTCTTGCTCGCCTGGAGTTGAGCGGTGGTGTTCGCGCCGCCAACGGACGCCGGAGTTGGCCGGAACGGAGGAAAAAAGCTTCGGTTCTCTCTCCTGGAAGTGAGCAGAAACGACACCGGGAATGGAGGAGGAATCAGCCGGTCTTGTCGGCGCTGCAGTCGTCTTCGGTTTGCCGTCGTTGGTCATCGCAAGCGCCACTCTCCGCCCGTCTCCCTCCCTTCCTCTCTCTTTCTCTCGGTCTTCCTGTGTTCCGTTCTCTCCTCCTCTTTGTTTTTTGTTTCTTCTTCTTTTTTTTGTTCTTTTCTTATTGTTGCCTTTAATTCTTGTGTCCAAACATTATTTCCAAACACCCAACATTAACTTAAATGGATTAAAAGAGTCGTTTAGGCCTAAAGCAGTCCATTTGGACCATCCAATTTATTTGAACCAAATTATTTTACATTAGTCACTTTATTATCCTCTTATTATATCAAAAATTATTTTTTTATTAAAAATGGATTAAAATGGTCAAACCACATCTCGCCCCGTCTGGACCTCAAGCGGCCCATTTGGGCCACTCAATCCGTTTGGATCACCCGACTCATTTGCATATTATTATAAATTTTTTGTACATTTAAAAATTTTTTAGCTCATGGGTTGACCCAACCCGCCCAACCCATTTGGACATTTGACCCATTTATGGCCCATGCTTTTTGGCCCATTTGTGACCCGCCCATGAATGACCCAACCCAAACCCGCCCAACCCGCCACCTCTACCCAACATTAACTTAAATGTATATTTATTTAATTATTTTCACTTACTTATCTATTTAAATACATATGTATACATATATAACCATTATTTAGCTACACATCCAACTATTAAATTATTTGATTTTTTTAAAGAAAATTCCAGGTCTCACGGATCAAAAGTTAACCTTCGCTGAATTTCAGCGTGCCGAGCACTTGGATTTCCTTAATTGAGATTCAATATTCAATCATTATCTCGTATATAACTTGACTCTAAATTAATTGATTCCGTGAATTTAAAAAAAAATTAAATTGAATCATAAAAGTCATAAAAAATTACAATTAAATTATTTTCGGTAGAACATATCTTTATATTTCAAAATTTTTTTTATTGAATTCTTAAAATATTATTGCATTACATTAAATTTTAAACTTTTATTTTAACACACATTAAACTTAAATAAAAAATTATATGCTAAAATGAGAATTTAAACATTTAATGTGTTGCAATAAAAATTAGAAATTTAATAAAAAAATTATAAATTTGAGGACCCGAAATTACTTTTTTAATCATTATTGTTCATTTGTTTGTGATCCAGATAATTTTATTAGATTTGTATTTTATTTGTTAGAGTGTAATTTTCCTCATGAGATGAAAAATTAAAAGTCCATTCAAAAGTAAGCCTATATATGATGGGCTTGTCCATAAAAGGCCCATATGCTAAGTTCCCATGCCTCTTATTTTCTCTCTGCTTAATATATAAATTGCCCATTATACTTGCATTTACGGGTGTACATCGGTCGGGTTCGGGTCAACCCGAACAACCCGAAATATACCTAATATCCTAATCCAAACCGATCATAAATATAATAGGGGCCCGAACCGACAAATCCGAAATTATTCGGGTCCCGACCCGATCAACACGAAATCTACATCAGATTCAAACAACGAAAAATCGAACTCTTCAAAACCATACTACAAATCTAAGAACAAACCGAAAATTAATCTCATATAAAAATCCAACTACAAATCTAAGAAATCAAGATCAAAGATCAGATTAAATCCAACTACAAATCTAAGAAATAAAAAATACAATAAATCAAAGATCAGATTAAAAATCAAATCCAACTACAAATCAAGATCCACCTCAAAAATCAAACTACAAATCAAGAAAAAATAAAAAATCCAACAAACAATACTCATATAAAAAATAAAAAATCCAACAAATGAAAATAAAAAAATCTAGAACAAAAACCGAAAATTAAACAACATAATCAAGAAAAATAAAATCAAAACCTGCTTCCTCAATCCTCATAGTAAAAGCAAAAAAAAAAAAAAGGGAAAAAACTCAGATCTCATTGGATCTGGGTTTTTTCCTTTTTTATTTTTTTGTTTTTCCTCTTCTTTTCTCCCTGTATGCTTCTCGCCGGAACAGATCTCGCAAGTTTTCGGTGGCAGATTTGAGGGGAAGAGGAGGAAGAAAGAGAGAGAGAGAGAGAGAGATCGGCTGTGGTAAATCGGAGGAGGAAGAGGAGGAGAAGAGAGAGAGAGAGAGATCGGCGGTGGTAAAATCAGGGGAGGAGGAGGAGGAGGAGAAGAGAGAGATAGAGAGAGAGAGGGAGGAGGGAAGGAAAGCCAGAACCAGAACGTGAGAGAGAAGGGTGGGTGGGTGGGTAAGTAAGTAAATGGGAAAATTTTTTTAAAAAAATGGTTTATATATATAGTTTCGGTCGGGTTCGGGTTTGGGGGGTTTTAAACCGACCCGAACCCGAAGTGTATGAATTTTGTATATCCGACCTGACCCTAATTATCCGAACAAATCTACCCGAATAGCTAATTCGTGTCGGGTTAAACGGGTCGGATCGGATTATGCACAGCCCTACTTGCATTTGCAAGTGTATTGCGAGTGTTATAAGAGCATGAATGGTGATTCAGCACAAGAAAATTGAATGCAAGCAACGGTAAAAAAAAAAACTAGCCTATTTATAACTATGGTGAACTGCCATTGATGAAGAAATTGAAGCTCTGCTTGCTTCTCTCTTCTATCAATTTTCAATCATTTTCTTATCTCAAATATTACACAAAGAAGTAAGCAAGATTTCTATGAAAAATTTACCAGTTTGTCAATGTCATGAATCAGCCGATTTGTGCATTTCATGGATGGCGATGAACCCAAGAAGTAGGTTTTTTGGTTGCCAAGATAATATGGGGTTCTCATTTGACTTCAAATTTCTTAAGATTATTTTAATTCTGTTTGTGTTTTCACTTTTCTTTTTTTCTTTTTTCTTTTTTTTTTTTGCTATTTTTTCCATCATAAATCGTTTGTGTTCTATTATGGTTTCTTGCATTGGATTTGGTGTTTTCTTAGCAACCAAATGCTTGTAGGTTTTCCTCATGCCCGTTGATCCATTCATTTTAGAACATTACAAAAAAAAAATTGATAATAGCAGGATCAAAAATAGGAAAAGGATAATTTGCTCTTTTTGTTATGTTGTACTTGTGGTTCTTGCATTTGTAATTGGATTATTGATTTAGCTATTGATAATACCCCACTACAAGAAAAATACTATTTCCCGACGGAAATTCCCGACGGAAAATAAGGAATTTCCGTCGGGAAACTAAATTGCCGACGGAAATTAATTCCGTCGGCAATTTAGTCGTAGGCAAATTTCCCGACGGAAAACAAATTTCCGTCGGTAAATTTACCGACGGAATTTTTTTCCGTCGGGAATTACCGACGGAAAATCAATTTCCGTCGGCAAATTTCCCGACGGAAATTTAATTTCCGTCGGGAAATTTTACAAATTAAAAAAAAAATTAATAATAACAATACAATTAACATAAATAAATAATAATAATAACAATACAAATTATAAATAAATAATAATAATAACAATACAATTAACATAAATAAATAATAATAATAACAATACAAATTATAAATAAATAATAATAATAACAATACAAATAATAACAATACAAATTATAAATAAATAATAATAATAACAATACAATTAACATAAATAAATAATAATAATAACAATACAAATTATAAATAAATAATAATAATAACAATACAAATAACATAAATAAATAATAATAATAACAATACAAATTAACATAATAATAATAACATGTTGAATAATAATAATAATAATAATAATTTAATAATAATAATATGTTGAATAATAATAATAACTAAAATTAACACTAATTAACAATAATAATCATAATATGAAAAATTCTATTAATAAATTTAATAACAATAAAGTTTTAAGAAATATAAATTTAAACAATAATTACAATTTACCAATATTCATCTAACATAAATAAAATAATAATAATATTAATAATAATAATAATTCTTATTATACCCAATTAACAATAATAATAATAATAATAATAATAATAAATAAAAGAGAGAGGCAGATCTGTACCTGGCGCCGGAGGAGGAGGAGAGGTGGTCGGCGGCGACTGGGCAGAGGGCAGAAACGGGGAGAGGAGAGGGAAGAGAGAGAGAGAGAGAGAGAGAGAGAGAGAGAAAGAGAGAAGGGAAGGAGGAGCGGGAAAAGAGGGAGGGAGGGGAGGGAGGGGAGGCCGATCGGCGCCGGAGGGAGGGGGAGGGGCGGTGGTCGGCGGCGGCTGGGCAGAGGGAGGAGAGACGGGGCGAGGAGAGGGAGAAGAGAGAAAGAGAGAGAAGAGAGAGAGAGAGAAAAAAAAAGAGGGAAAGTTAAATTTAATTTAACTTTAGCGACGGAAAGCATCTTTCGTCGCTAAAAAAAGAGAGGGAAAGTTAAATTTTTTATCTTTAGCGACGGAAAGAATATTCCGTCGCTAAAAAGAGAGAAAAATTAAATTTTTTTATCTTTAACGACGGAAAGCTTATTCCGTCGCTAAAAATAGCGACGGAATATTCAAACCGTCGCTAATTTTAGCGACGGTTTTTTTACTCCGTCGCTATTTTAGCGACGAATTTTTATTCCGTCGCTAAAAATACAATTAAGTTTTTTTTTTTATTTTTTTCAGCGACGAAAAAGTATTTCCGTCGCTATTTTTAGCGACGGTTCATAAAAACCGTCGCAAATATCGGTCGGCAATTTTGGTGGGAAATTTTGGCGCCATTTTTAGCGACGGATTTTATTGTCCGTCGCTATTTACCGACGGAAATTAAATTCCGTCGCTAATTAGCGACGGAAATTAAATTCCGTCGCTAAATAGCGACGGAGGTTAATATCCGTCGCTATTTAGCGACGGAAATGACTCCGTCGCTAAATTTCCGTCGCTAATTTATCATTTTCTTGTAGTGCCCATTATCTTCAGGTTTAAGTCAAGATCCAAAGTCATAATGTCCAGACATGTGATACAAGACATCTAAAAAAGTCAACAAACTGTTAGTATGGCATGTTCGATCGAACTAATAGGACACACTCCCTGCCAATCCACTAACACACGCCATTGGCTTATTCTCCAGCTTACTTTTTTTTCGCATCATCGTCATAATCTACTCTGAATCCAAGTGTAGGTCACTCAAGTGGATTCATACACTTATACAAATACTAAGTTATGGGCACTCAGGTAATACAATTTCAACTAAAAGACTCTTTCTCTATTATTTTCACTCTCTAAACTCTTTCTCTGACTTAAGTATTTTTGAGTGCTAATCCCCTGCACGCCAGGGATTAGTCTTCATCTGTCTTGCAGATTGGCTCCAACGTGTTTTGTCTCTCTGCTATCTCGTTTTTGGTTTTGACATTTCGGAACTTATCAGCTATATTTGTACATAACAATTTTAGATTATTAGCTAAATATTTGTCCAAAAGTCATTCTGAAATTACTTAATTAGATAATGGCAATTTTACAAATTGTAGCTAAAAGTGTGGCCGTTTTCATTTAAACTAAACTTATTTCTCGGCTAAAGGGCCAATTATAGGTTCTTCAAATTTGCACTATATTCAGTTAAATATTTCACATTTTGAGAAATTTTACACATAAACAATAAAATTAGATCAAATAAATTAAAATTTAGTCAAATAAACCACAATTAAAATAAATTGATTTATCTCTTTATGCCACATTAGCATGTTTATGTAACCGTCTCTCTTCTTGGTTGGCATGTTTAGCTTCCTTATAGTAGCAATTAATTTAGTTACCCACTAGCTTAATATAAAATAAAGAGAGTTAATTGAATATTCATAATTTAACTCGAACATAATCAATAATAAAATATCATGTAAAAATTATGAAATTTGTACATTTCAATGTGAAATTTGATAGGTATGAACGACATGAATCATTGTGTAAATAGAAATTTGTCTAAAATTGCGAAATGATATAGACGATAATGGAAAACTTTCTTTTTTAAGAGGGGAACAAAAATTGCCAAATTTCAAATTTTATGAGATATTTTAAGGAATTGCCGACTAATCAATTTATTCCAAAACTAGCATTTGATTTGATGACACAAAAATTACAATAAGCAAGGATCATGTTGTCGAAAGCATTTCATCACCACTGGTTTAAACCACATAATATATGCTAATATCAATGATTATTAATTGATTTTGACAGAGATTCATACCTTCATTTATTAGGTTTTCTTAGTCATTATTATTTCATGTTAATTCTAGAGAAAATTTATGAGGCAATATCAGACATAGTGGGGGGCCATGTCTGATGGGGACTCTCTAACTATAGATGAAAAAAATTTATGGACCGTCTTAAGGCAAATTATAATTCCATCTACAGTATCATCCATTCTGTCATAAAATTGCTATTCAAATTCAATTTCATCTGTCAATTATTCATTTAATTTGCAAAGTCACATGTTAATTAGATTCATTATGTGATTTGTATATGGACGGTTAAAAGATGAAGAGAAGAAGAATAATATTAATATAATTAATATACAATAAATTAAAAATTTTTAACTGGAAAATTATTCGCGGTTCAAACGATTGATAGTTTGTCTATTTTTTCAATTGACCATGATTCGAATCTCACCCTCTTTCACCCTCAATGATTTAATTATAAAAAATAAAGAGTCAATCTACAAAATAAAATAAAAAATTTAAAAGGATTTTTATGAAAAATGTTAGGGGCTGTTTAGTTCAAGAAAATATTTTCCATTTTTCTTTTCCAGTTTTCATTTTAATTTCTTAGTTTTCCGTTTTTTCATTTTCCAAAATAAAATATTAGAAAATAAAAATTATGTTTGCTTCTCTCCTTTTATTTGTATTTTCATTTTCCATTTCCTTGACAATTTTTTTTTAATATTCTGTATATTCTATTAATATAATTACAATAATTGTTATTTATATTATTAATATTTTAGGTATTGATAAATAAATATTTAAATTAATCAATGCTTAAAATACTAACAGGTATACATGAAAATTTTAAACAAGCTATAAGTGAATTTAAATAATAAAATTCAGTTAATTAAATAAATTTTTAAAATTTTTTACAAAATGAAAACTATAATTATAGTTTCATTCTAATAATCATAATAAAATAAAATAAGTTTCTAAATTAAATTGTTGTTGCAGTAAGAGTAAGAGATGAATTGTTGTATTAAATTTGTATTAAGTTTCTTTTTTATAAATTAGAAAAGAAGGTAGTATAGTTGAATTTTAACTCTCTTTTAATAAAGGAAAAATAAGAAAACATATTTTTTATACTTTTCATACAATAGTTTAATTTTGAAAAATTCAGAAAATAGTTTTCTAATTTTCTAAATTGAAAAATATTACAACTAAACAGCATTTTCCATTTTCTAATTTTCTTGCAGTAATTTTGTGGAAAACTGACTTTATTTTCCAGAACTAAACAGCCCCTTAGAATCCAAAAGCTTGGCTCTTTGGGTGCACCACTAAATTGGTATGATCCGATCCATTTATAACTCAATGTATTTATGACCCGATTCAATCCGTTTATAACATGCAAAAATTTGATATGTTTATGACCCAATTTATTTATAATCCAATATGGTGTAACTCAATTTAAATCCAGCCATTCTAACCCATTTGATATTTGTACTTTTTGGTGAACTCATTATTTAGAATAATTAATAAAGTCATATATATTTTAGTTATAAGAAAAACATAATGACTAATTAGAACTATAAATATTATTGAAAATGAATTTTCTTTTGTACCTTTAATTGAGGGTTGTGAATAAAAAGAATATGAATTTAATCCAAAAACTAGTTTATGAGATAAAGATAGACAAAATTTTTATAAGGAGTATTTTAATTTTAAAACTAATACACATTTTTATATCCACAAAATTAGTAGCTCTCGTATCATGTGAAAATAATGAATTTATATTTAATTAAATTCCAAAAATCAATTTATAAGATCAGAACTATTCACGTTTTTATAAAAAGTACTATATTTTTATAATTAAACAATGCAAAATATTTAACAAGCTCATCTAGTTGAAGTGGCATATATTAATATAGATTTATGAATTAAGACAAATAAAATAAACTCGACACATGACGTGGTTTCTGTCCTTCGATCATCACTCCCAATGTATGCCATTGTTGAATCAATTGTTAGTACTTTGATATATTATTGAAGTTGTTGTCTGCAAATAAGTGAGAGAATAAAGCTTGGAAAAAATAAAAATAAAGCTGGTTTGTATCAAAATTATATATATCTAGTTGTTTATTCATGCACTAATTTGACACTGAAACAACACGCAAACATATCATCGAGGAAGAGATTAAATTACGCCTCTATATTTGACTTCGATACAACTTTGAATTTATAACCTGAGATTCTCTTCAACAGTGTAAATCACTTAGTTAATAATTTATGACACAGTGTTTAGCCCTTGGCCTTTTCTAATTATTATTTTTAGTTAGGTTTAACGATCAAATAGATAATCAATTGATTCCTTTATGCTTTGGTTGGATTAATTTTACTTTTAAAAAATTAATTAAAAATAGAATAAATAGGCCTCTAAAGAATCGAAATTAAATCATTAATATTTTACTTATTTTTATCACATTAATATATAAATATCATTATTTTTTTAATTACAAAAAAAATAAATCATTCTCTCGAATTACGCAATTCGAATACGAGATTCAGACAGTGTGGAATCGAAATTAATAGTGGAGAAGTGGAAAGGTCTCTATCTTCATCTTTTTTTGCCAGGTTCAGCTATGGCAGGCATCAGGAGAGCCAGCTATGGCAGGCATCTCTTATGATCAGGAGAGCCAGAATTTTTGGCCTTGACTTGAACAAGAGCAATTAATACTGTTCTTCTCTGACAAATATCAGGTGGGTTTGTATCCGATGCCAGCCCTACCTACTTAATATTGATATATTGATATAAAAAATAAACAAGAAAACAATACATAATACTATCATAAACATAAATAAAATTAAAAACTGTCTAGAATTAATTAATTCATTAAGCATAAGAATTGATGTCCAGCAGTCCACATGATATCGAGCAGGGTGGGATGGGGGCAACCCCTGCCTGTCCTGAAAAGCGCCACGTGGCCATACGTGAGCTTTAGGGATGTAAGAATCTTTAGGGTCCTCTTAATGATTGAAAAGTTGCGTAAATTTATTAACTATTAATTAAATTAGACACGATTGACCTTCCAATGATCAAGGTGTCCAAAATTAATTTTTGATATGACCTGTTAAGCTAATTGCACCACTCGCTTTTGACCATTCTATGGTCAATTGTCCCACTTGATCTTAATTATGATCATAAATTTCTAATTAACATGACCTCACTAAAAATTCATATATTATATGTTTTTATTTCTTTTCCACCGTCGGCAATATGTCATTCTCAACTTTTCATCAACACACTGTAATTTGATTATGTGTCCATGATAAAGGGAATTTCAATTTCCATTAAAATACATAGAAATTTTTAATCCCATAAAAATAATAAAAAATATGAATATTATTGTTATTATTAGTGTAACTAATAAGGGATTATTAGTGAATCTCCAAGTCATGAGTTGGAGGACGAAAGGTCCGTACTTTAGACAACTCAACAATTGGCCCATTTCAACCATAAAAGTTCTGATATTGTGTAGAGGCATCACATGCTTACTCTATTAAATTCCGGGATTGGGACCGACTAATTATTGTAAGAAATTCCACCAATAAATTAATTCTATTTTTAGCCATAATTTTTTTTTTTAACTCATCAGATTTAGAATTCAAATTTTATTACTAATTAAAAACCTCAAGGCATTGTTTAAAAAAAATTGGCATGAATACAAATTCATATTAATGCAGATATAATATTTAATTACAACGATATTAAATTTAAAATTTTTTATATTTTTAGACGAGTGTTGATTATCATATCAACTCATAATGATTAGAATGAAACATAATATGAGTACAATATTAGTATAAGAAAACATATCTCCTCCCGAATTTAACTAACATGTGAACAAAAACCTACTTGAGCATTCAGATTAACCCTTTGGGACATGTACAAGATGTTTAATGGAACAGTTACTACTAGTGATGAATGGATATAAGAGCTTCCACATCAGACTAAACTTTATAGATTTTTCCTACTTGCATATTCTTTTTATTATACACCACATAAATAAGCAAATCGGAATACTTAAACTGTACATATCATTGGTTTGATTTACAGAAACTTTATATTGGTGACAAAATTTATTCATAGATTGAACAAATAATAAAATTTATGAATGAAAATGAATGCATTTTTGTACAAATTAATATTGTTAGATTAATGTTAAATGGTTTTATTCAAATATCAATCAGATAATAGATGGAATTAATCATCATGCAGGATAATAATGTGGTGGTTGCATTTTTTTTTTTTTTGTTTTTGAAAGAAGAAAATTCTTCCACGTTAACTGAAATGATTGGTGTTCAATTTGGTCTTACAAAAATGATTTTTTTTCATGTCAATGAAAAAGGAGGTTATTGTGTAAAAATTAATTTCTAGACACTGTGGTGAACTGTTGATAGAAGCTAGGGCATGAATCGTAGAGGGATGATACTGATGTCGTTTTGCTTATAAGCAAAGCACATGCCACTCCTTCCTAAATTCTTGTTTTCCTTGAGCCAATCTCATATCTTAGACGTAAAAGTTTTATCATGCATGTGACTCTAATTGCTGCCACGTATGTGCCGACATGGATCTCAGCAGTTACAGTTATGCCGTTGGGTCCAACACCAATCATGTGCCCTGTTTTTATAAGTAGTTCTATTGGACATCTTACTGTAGAAAATTAATTTAAATCTAATAGATGCTGTATCCCCAAGACAAATCTCACATCCATAATTAAACACAAACAAAAAAATTTAGAAATTTAGAGCGTAAAGTATGTAAAATTGAATAGTTTTGAGAAGTTCAAAATTGCAAGATTAACCGTAACAAAGAAAATAAACTTCAACTTAAACTCCACTTGAAAAAGTTAAGTTTTGAAGATTATCCTAAATTAGATATATAAGAGAAATAGTTAATGGTTACACAGTATAATGGTGAATATATAATTATCAAGTTCCACCCTTTAAACCGACACAATTGAAAATGACGTAGGGCAATATGTAGCCAGTTTCATCAACACTGGGGAAGGAGACAGAAAACGAAAGGGGAAGAAAAGGAGGTTCAATTAGGTTGCAGGTCAATGCCAAATATTCATCAATTGGTGTAAAATGGCCCAATTATCTTTTTATTTTTATTTTTATTTTTCTAATTTTTAGCAACCAAAACTAATTTTTATTGACAACAAATTCATTTGGTTCTCGTTCTTCCAGGTCTACCACTTCCTTATCTCTTCACACCAATTATCACTAGAAAATGAGAGATTATCTTTAATCTAAACATGTCCTAATTAAGCACTACAATCAACTATATCTGAAAGACGTGTGATACTCTCCTAATCTGAAACTTCTCCAAATCATATTCATTATCTTCTCCCCGACAGGCTAGTACTGCTGGTCATAATAATAATTGATGAGAATTCTTATTTTTTATTATTTTTTTATTTTTTGCTATAAAAATATCTCATCTCCCAACTTTAGTAGACTCCACAACCACCTTCCATCTCCATTTCTCTCTCTCTCTTTCTCTGCACGTAAGTTACAGTATTCCTTCTCAGTGTTTTTTTTAATTCTGCTCTTTCACATTTTGCATTGCCATGCAAAACTTTATTACATTAATACTGATATTGCACTTGCTCTATCTTAATTATTTCTTAATTACAGTAATCATAGTTTTATTTCATTAATTTATTTTTTGTTTGAAAAATTAAAAGATTATACTCTTGATTTTTGCTGAGATATAGCTAGGTTCAGCCTCGTAAAGCAAAAATGGTGGAAACTAATAATCTCCTGGCTATTATGAATCAGGTATACATATATATAATATCTTTATTTTTTTTCAAGTTTAGATAAAAAGAAGAAGAAGAAAATAGAAAAATCTATAATCTTTCACAGTATGCATCTCTTTCACTCCTTGCATCTTTTTCCAACGGAAATGATTGCCCGGGTCCATTAGATTATCTTAATAAATATTATAATTATTATTATTCTTTTATTTCTTGATGTGATGGGAATATAAGAGAACGTCAATAAATTCTGTCGACTAGGGTTACAAGACCATTTTAGTAGGAAAGTTGCGTTGTCAAACTGGACCGGAAATTAAACCAGAGTTGAGAACTGATTGTGGTTTAACCGATTCAAATTGGACCCATTTTTTTTTTCTTCATTTTTCAATATAAATTGAGTTTCTGCTGTTTGCCGGTAATGACCAGTTTTTCGTAAGTAAACCCGGTTTTTAATCACTTAGGTTTTGAACCTAAACAGACCGGATTAGCATCTGCTTCTCATTAACCCTATCCGATTAGTCGGTCTGGTCCGCTAATAACAACATTTCTTTTCATTTCATCAAGGTAGAAGTTTTTGCTGTCTTGTAAAATTTGAATAACTGGACCATAAACAATATTTGAATTACTATTTTTTTTTTTTACCTTTTTTTCATTATTTTGAAGATATTTTTGCCAATTAAATTGAAATGTTTAATCTTTTTGCAATAAAAATTATTGAAATTACACGTATCATCAAATGGAAAAGATAAAAGAGAAATTGCAAAGAAGATGGTAATTAACACTCCTCTAATGGATAACATATAATAGATAAATAAGTAGATATAGATAAATAAGCTCATACTTTATCTTGTTAGCAAAAGTGTATTTATATTATAATTAGGGATGATAGCGGGGCGGGGAATGGCTCCCCACCTACTGCCTTGCCCAGGAGTGGAGATTCCCCGTCCCCGCCTCTGGTAAGATTACGGGAGAAAAATTCCACCAATTCTGGTTCCGATAGGGATTTTCGTCCCCGTTCAAAAATTATTTAAAAAAAAATCAATTATAACTAAAATATAATATTTAATAATTAATTATAATTAAAATACAACATTTAATAATTGAAAAATCTAAATTTCATTACAAATCAAATTTATATAAATTTTAACCATTGACAAAACTAAAATTAAATATAATTTAAAACTAAATTATATAAATATAATTAAACATAATTATTAAATTTTGTAGTCGAAAAAATTTAGGGGCAAGGACTTCATTCCCCGGCCCACCCCAAATTCTAAATCGGGGAATATTTTTCTCCCGTCCCTACCATCACAGGAAAAATTTTCGGAGATTTTCCGCTCCATTCGGGGCGATTTCCCACCGAGAATGTGAATTATAATAAGAGAATTAGGATAATAGAAAAAAGGTTTCATCATGCTGTGGTTATTTAAATTTCTTATTTTATTATGGATAGAAATAAAAAAAGTGTTTCCTCTCTTAATTAGAGTTTACATAAATTTTTTAATAAATATAACGCTATGTACTGTTTGATTGAATAACCAATGTATATTAATTGTGTTGGTTATTCAATTGGATGGTAAGTAATACGTTCCCCAATGGATTATATATATGGAAATGCAATTATATTTATTTTTATTGTTATCTTTTGAAAAAGAAGGTAACTTTGATTCTCACAGGAGAATGCTGATAAGAGTATAAGTGGACTTATATTTTTCAGTTTCCAAATAAAGTCTATAAGAAAATTGACTTGAATTTTAAGAATATTTTTTAAGACAAAATACATTTCAATGGCTTCGATAATTTAATTATTAGAATGGCATATATAACCAAAGAATTATTTTTATTTTTTGAGACCAGCATTCATAATATTTAAAAAGAGAGAGAGAAAAAAACAGGAGACCAAATGCTTTCCGTGGGGCAAATAATTGTTGGTCATATGTTTTAAGACAAGGTAGCTAAATGGCATGGAAATTCAGCCACCGGTCCACAAGGCCATACATATATACAAACAAGACAACCTTTAGACCACCTTCCTGCCCCCTCCTCTCTCTCTCTTATATATATATATATATTCTTATATTTGCTTTTGCATATTAAAAACTTATATATATTAATTTTACTTGCCTTGATACAGTACTCCATACTTATAGTTAAGAAAACGACTAAATTTTCTCATAAATTATGTGAAACAGTACATATTTACTCTGAATAAGAAAATTATTTTTCACTTTTTGCCATATGCTTTATATGCTTAGTTTAGAAAAGAAACAATAACTTGAATTATAGACGGTTTGATGAAAAGATAATGGATATGTAGTTAACCTAATTACATAAGAATTTTTTTTTTTTTAAAAATATTTAGGTGCTAAAAGATAATGGATATGTTGTTAAGAAAAAGATAAATTGATTTGTGTGGCTATAGAATAAACATGACGTCTTTGCTTCCTAGCCATAGGCAAAAAAGGAAAAATAAGAGGAAGGTACTCCATAATGGGAATTACAAATCTTTTCAGATATTATTTTAATTTAATTTAATTTTTTTGTTAGGGAAAAGGGATAATAATCTTTTCATCAATAGTAGTGTCTGATAATTAAGTCCATAATAACACATAATGATTCGTTCTCTCCAATATTTTACTTAAGCCACTATTTATTTATATTTTTCTACATTAAATCATTTGCTAACTCAGATTCCACTAATTATGATTTGAGGTAAAAAAAAATAATTACAGATTCTATTTTATTATCATTACGTCCACTCATGTTCCACCATCTCGATTCTTTGTTTTCCAATCATAAATCTACATCACCATTTCGAAATCAGATTATCTATTTGATTTTTTTTTTTGGTTAATTATCCTTAACCTAATTTACCATGTGAAGCTTTCTTCTTTCATTTCATTTATTTATTTATTTTTTAATAATACCGGGTCTGCCATGTGTATTTGCTTCATTTATGCAATATATAATTCTTACTAAACAACTCAATTTTTTAGGATTAATTAAGTTGAAAAATAAAGACTAATTATTTTATATTTTTAGGATCAGATTGCTCAAATCTTGATTTTCACCTTGTCCTATGTTTCTATGCTTTTTATTGTAAAAATAGTCATAAAGAACAACTACAAACAAAAAAAAATTAAAACGAGAAAACGAGAAAGAAAGACTTGTTCTTTTAACACTAAAAGACATTCCATCAACTTTTTCTCCAAAGTCCATAATGTTTTCATCGAAAGCGAAAACCAAGCGAGAACAAAAATACAAAAATAAATTAAAATCTTTGCTATTTTATTATTAATTATCTAGTTTTTTTTCCTCTATAAAATACCCATCAAGATTTTTTTTTCTTTTATAGGTCTTGAAAACTTAATTACAAGCCTGACTATTTAGATTCGAATGAAATAAACTTAAAAATAGGTAAAATGGTCATTTTCAAATATTTAAAGATGGTTCACGGCTAATATTGAAACCCGAAAACTCTAATTACGATAGAAATATTCCGGTATCCCATCTCAACCCTTTGTGTCAAGAAATTTTTATTTTTATTAAAAAGCTTTACATTTAAAATATCCCTTGTACCCTATATATTATCTTTTCTCTTATTAAGTTTCCATTGCAGCCTCTAAGCATGGACAAGGACCCACCTTTCTACGAGATCTACAAGACTCTTCTAGACAATATTACAATCGAAGAATCAAAAATCAAGGCATCAATCGTTGAGGAATGTGAGCTTCCATTGATCGATCTTGGTGTTTTAGGGCAAGATGATGATGAGAAATGCAAAGAAGAAATAGCTATGGCTTCTCAAGAATGGGGATTTTTTCAAGTGGTGAAACATGGGATTTCACGAGAGATTTTGGAGAAGATAAGGAAAGAACAGATTAAGGTTTTTAAACAACCTTTTGATATAAAAAGCAAAGACGGTAACAAATTCTTGAATTTCTCTTCTGGTACTTACCGTTGGGGAACTCCTACAGCTACTTGTCTTGGTCAGTTATCTTGGTCTGAAGCTTTTCACATTCCTATGACTGATATTTCTGCTTCCAATAGTTTCACTACTTTCAGGTAATTAATTTCACTTAAATACCTTTTAATTATCATTTTTCGGTTTATTTAAATTCTTTTAAGTCAGTTACATATGCATAAATATACTCTAGACCATAACAAACTTTATGTAATACATAAAATATATCTTCTTCTCGATTAATTACAAATAGATAACATTTTACAATTTCCAGAACATGGTAATTTCTATGTGCGTGCCTTATCAAAGTATACACTAGGCTTGGTTTTAATAAAAAAGGGAATCTAACTAATAATTCGATTCCTCAAAAAAAAAAAAAAACTAATAATTCGATTCATTCTGTTCGGTTTCAGTTAGTAATATTTTGATTTATTGATTTGGTTACTAACCGAAAATTAAAAAAAAATTGAAATTTTTTAAAATTATTATTTTTTTCTAATAAAGTTTTCAAAATTGTTAATAGGTTGGATTTCAGATGAAAATATTAGTGAATTTCAATTATCTGTTTGGTTTGATTAATATTAAATTTTAGTTCGATTTATAATTTTTTTTATGAAATTCTAATTTTCGGTTTTTGTGCTTATCCTGATAGTCTTTCAATTTTATAATTACTGTATTATATAGGATTTAAATTGTGCATTTGGGTGCTCATTTATAGTGTGAAATTGTAGATTTAGAGCAAGAACTGTTTAGATCTATATTTTTTCATGCAATTTTACTATAAGTTTGATAAGAAATCTACATTTCAAAGGATAAGCAGACTGCGGTTCAGTTGTCTGGGTGGTGTAGTTGGTTATCACGCTAGTCTCACACACTAGAGGTCCCCGGTTCGAACCCGGGCTCAGACAAATCCAACCTCTTTTTTTTGCTTTCCATTTTTTCTTTTCAAGAAAAAGAGGAAAGTATAGGGGCCAGTCATTCCTTTAATGTACTTGTTTCTCATCTCAGAGCTTCTTGTACAGTAAATTATAGATGAAAAGCTTGCTTATAATGGCGAAGCAATGCAGAGAGCACAGCTTTTTAATAATGTCAAACAAGCCTTTGACACCCAGAAATTGGAATAGATCATAAACTGACATGTAAAATAATTAACCCTTTTATCACATCAAATGTGTGTACGTACAATTTTGCATGCATCCTCAGTTATTTTCTTTAGCTATTAATTTAGCAACTACCTCACGTGAATGAATGTTACAAATTTGGATGAGCTGTAAGTCTGAAAAGGTTAAAAAAGCCAATCTTTCTGCAACTTTAACTTCATTGGTCTTTGCCCCCAGTTGGATTTGAGTCCCATTTTCTTAATAAATGATTCAAATTAATACACAAAACATGAATTGGCATCATCCTCTCTACTGTACTCGTGTAAAACATGTGTCACAGTTCTCATAATCTCGAATTAACTACTTCTCTAGTCATAAAAGTATGAAACTAGGTAAAATTTTTCTAACCTTCAAGTCATTGAAATTCTCGTTAATTCCATTGCTGCGAATCTCCTAATTATGAAGTTTCATGTAAGTGTCAAGTGAAGTTATTTTGCGCCTAAAATCATATAGTCCGGCTAAATTTACTTATGATGAAATTAATGACAACTTATTATATATGACATTGTGTTAATGATCCATTATTGTTGAATTTAATGTTTAATATTGCTGTGCAGCTCGACGATGGAACAGTTTGGCACAACAGTTGCGAATTTGGCACAAAAACTAGCTAAGATATTGGCAGAGAAATTAGGTCGAAAGTCAAGTTTCTTCGAAGAGAATTGTTTGCCAAGCACTTGCTATCTTCGACTAAATCGGTATCCACCATGTCCAATCCCTGCAGATGTGTTTGGACTAATGCCACACACTGATAGTGACTTCCTCACTATTCTCCATCAAGATGAAGTTGGTGGTTTGCAGTTAGTAAAAGATGGTAAATGGTTTGCTGTAAAACCTAATCCTGAAGCTCTTATAATAAATATCGGAGATCTTTTCCAGGTAAATATCCAATGCTCTTTTTTTTTTTTTTACTAAGTCAATGATACATTGTTGTCTTACAACTCTATTTTACCTCTCATTCTCAAGTTGTTTTTTTTAGCAAAAATGCCCTACTTTTGTTGAAAATGGTGTTAAAATAGCCCGTTTTAACGTGCATCTTTAAGGGTATTTTTACTAACTTCAAAAACAACTTAAAGAGCAAGATAGAGTTTTGAGACAAACATGGAGAACAAAATAATACATTTTCCCTAAAGCCACTACCAAGAAAAAACTATCTGAGCAAAAGATGGAACTAGATATTAGTTTGCTAGAAAACCTAATCCTGAAGCTTTTTTATAGTAAATATCCAAGGCTTGTTTCAGTTTGATACAAAATGTTTTTAATTTGGAATAGACCTGAGCATCAGCCAAATAATAGGTTAAATTAGTTTTTATTTCTCTTATACAACAATAATTTATTATTAATTTGATTCATAAATAAAAACAAGAGATTGAAAACACATTTTAAGCCTAATTTTAAATAACCATTAGCTGCTTATTTTAGGTAAATATATGAATTTTTTAATAAACTTTGTGCACCATGTTACATGACAACATAAAGAAAATAAGTTTCAGTATTCTTACATGACAGCATATTATTGTCTCAAGTCATATATATATAAACAATGAGTAATTAAGGTCTAGACAAGAAATGTTTTACATGAAATTATGAACAAGATCAAATGACAATTAAAGTGATAAATGATTCATATTTTGAGGATAGGCATGGAGCAATGATGTATACAAGAGTGTTCAACATCGAGTGGTGACAAATCCAGGAGTAGAAAGGTTTTCGACAGCATATTTTTTGTGCCCATCATATGAAACAGAGATACAAAGTGGGTGTGAGCCCTCAGTTTATAAGAAATTTAGCTTTAAACAGTATAGAGACCAAGTGCAGAAAGATGTTCAACTATTAGGTCACAAAGTAGGTCTCCCAAGATTTCTAATATAACTTCATAAATATATTTATTTATATATATAAAAGCAGGGTTTTTGTTTTGTTTTTGTTTTTTTTTTTTTTTCTTTTTGTATTATGCAGAAAGGAAAAGAAAAGGTAATATTATATGTATCTAATATATTCTTTGTTCATTTTGGGAAATAAAAATAGTAAAATAGTAGTTTAAATTCTACCATATAATTGACTATGAAGAATTAACAATTAAGAAGAAACTTTACTTGTTCTATAGATCACGCCATCACCTCAAATTTAAAAGGAAAAAGGAAAAGAAAGAAGAATAATTTACCAATATCATCAACTATAGTCGGACTTAACAGCTAAAACCAAACGGAGCTACTATACATAACTACATACATATCAAACAAGGAAAATTACTGTTCCATAACTTTTTACAGTCCCAAGTTTTAGTAAAATCATTTCCAACATCAGGATAATTAATGTCTTCACTTATAAACCAAGCATACAACTTGTGGCTATACCGAAAAATTTATTTTTAATTTTAAAATCAATTTCATTTTTATAATATTTTTGGAAAACAGTTTCATGCTTATAAAATAATTTCAAATGGCAATTTATTATTATTATTATTATTACATTTTCGGGAACAAAGTGGAAATCGAATGGATTAAATGGAAAAGTTGCCAAATTCGCAAGATTCCAAAATGACAATTTATTATTCATAAAGGTGTGCAAAACCCTATCAGATTCAAAAAATTCAAACAACCTAACCCGAAATTAGCATTCGGTTAAAATTGTTAGGGTTATTTGGATCAAATAGGGTTGGAGAAATCTTAAAAATTTGGGTTTGGGTAGAGTCAGGTTAAAAACCCTATAAACTCAGACTTGATTGAACAATCCTAAGACAGCTAAAAAATAACCTTTTTCACCTCTGTTTCTCACTCTCTCTATTTCTGTATTTCATCAAATCGACAAATTCTTAAAACTTTTGCCACCCAAAGTTGATCTCCTGCGCTTGTCGTTAACCTACGACTGTTGCTACCAACAATAGCCGCCGATCTCTGCTTTGTTGCCACCAAAATTCGTAATATCTCGCTTTAAGCTAGGGTTTAACTTGCTCTTCTCCTTCTCTCTGGGGTGTAATGGGAGCCAACATGTTTGGTCTGAAAGCTTGAAACTCTATCAATAAAATTCGAACTGTTGGGGTTTTTGAAGTTGAAAAGAAAGGAATTATATATAAGCATCGTGGAGGAGTTGTTGGTGGATCGTTTGTTAGGCGTGGGTTCCTTCACATGGTGGTGGGGCCCACACCATTGAAAAAGAAAAAACATTAAAAAGGAGTTGAAAAGTCAAATTAGGTAGGTTGGCATTTGCGGTATCAATTTTTTCTTTCTTTCAAAGTTTGCGGCTGGACAGCTTATTAAAAGCTGTCCAAACGCGTATTTAACGCGTGTAAGCTCCTATAAGTAGGCTTTCCCACATCAGTTTAAATCCATCCTTCAGTTTAGTAAATTAAGAGAGAGAAATACTTTAGAAAAATATTTGGAATATTTTTCTAAAAGGAGAGTGACAAAATAGTGAGTTTGGAAAATACTTGTGTGCCACTATTTTGGGTATATCTCAAAATTATTGTATTATCTTTCTCTTTTGTACCCATTAATTTTATTAGTGGAAGAAATATTTTCGGAATTTGTCCCGTGGACGTAACCCAAATGTTTTGGGTGAACTACGTTAAATTGCTGGTGTCAATATTTTACTCTGCTAATTTATTTTTATTTATCCGCTATGCCCAACAATTAGTATCAAAGTCAAGGTTATTTCTTAGTATGTTCTGTGGTTGCAGCGTAAACTGATCTTCCACATTATAAAATTTTTTCCTTGGGCACTGTTTACGTATACGGCACTGTTCACATATACGGTACTGTTCACTTATACGGATACTATTCACTGTAAGGAAATTTTTTAGATCGAAGAAGTCCATCGAATTTCGATCTAAATGGAGGCAAAAATTAGCAGAATGATCTACTTAAATGGCTCAAACTATCACATCTGGAGTAAAAAGATGAAAGATCTTCTAGTTGTGACGAAAATGCATTTGTCGATGTTTGCCGCAGCTAAACCCGAAGGTAAAATCGATAAGGAGTGAAAGTTTGACCATGAGCGGGTGTGCAGTTTTATCCGACAATTTATCGAAGACAATGTGTTTAATCACATCTGTAATGAGATAGATGCCAGAATACTGTAGAATAAGCTGGAGACGTTGTATTCTTCAAAGACGGAAAATAATAAATTATTGTACTTGACCAAGTTGGTGCAAGTAAGATATAGAGAAGAAACTTCCTTGCTAGACCACTTAAATGAGATGGAAGGGATCCAGGATCAGCTAAATGGAATGGGATTAAAACTGGATGATGAAGTGTTTGCTTTATTGGTGTTAGCTTCTCTACCACAGTCTTGGAAGACTTTAAAAATCTCCATCACCAACACTGCACCCAATGGTGTGGTCAACATGAAGATTGTAAAAAGTAGCATCCTGAATGAAGAAATGAGAAGGAGATCACATGCCTCATCTTCTTCATCACAATCAGATGTTCTAGTTGCAGAATCCAGAGGAAAGAGACAGTTTAGGGAACAAAACCCTAGAGGCAAGAGCAGAGAAAAGTCAAACAAATATGCCAATGTTGAATGCCATCATTGTAAAAAGAAGGGCCACATTAAAAAGTTCTGTAGAAAGTTTAAAAAGGAACAAGAGAACCGAAGCAGAACTGTGAAGAAAGACGACAGCAGTGATGATGAGCAGACTAATATCGTAGATGAATTCAATATCATTTATGATGAAGATATTGTTAATCTTGTATTTCAGGAGTCCAGTTGGGTGATTGATAGTGGTGCTACCATTCATGCTACATTCTGTAGAGAATTATTCTCATCATATACACCTGAAGATTTTGGTGTTGTTAGAATGAGAAATTAAGGCCTGTCAAAGGTTGTTGGCAGTGGAGATGTTTGCTTGAAAACAGAGAATGGTGCCAGACTAATTCTGAAAGATGTCAGGCATATTTCAGACATGCGACTGAATTTGATCTCTGTACGCAAACTTGAAAATGAGGGATATTGCAGCTCCTTCATTTATGACAAATGAAAACTTACAAAAGGCTCATTAGTAGTGGCTAGAGCTGAAAATCATACAACTCTATATGTGATGGAAGCAAAGCTCTCTACCGACACTATAGCTACCGTGGAGAAAGATAGTGCAATTGAACGATGGCATAGGAGACTTGGCCACATGGGTGAAAAAGCAATGAAAAGTCTAGCCCAAAAGAAAATATTGCCCGGTATGGATGAAGTACACTTAGACAAATGTGTTGATTGTCTATGTAGAAAGCAAAACAGAGTTGCTTTTAAAAGTTTCCCTCCTTCCAGAATGAAGAATGTGTTAGATCTGATTCACTCAGATTTGTGTGGACCAATGCCAAAGTCACTTGGTGGTGCTCAATATTTTGTGACTTTCATTGATGATCATTCGAGGAAAACATGGGTATATCTTCTGAAAATAAAAGATCAGGTGCTAGATGTCTTCAAAAAATTTCATGCCTCAGTTGAGAGACAAACTGGGAAGAAGTTGAAAAGTATCCGGACGGACAATGGTGGAGAATACACTCGACCATTTCATGTTTATTGCAAAGAGCATGGTATCCGGCATCAGATAACACTTCCAAAGTCACCGCTGTTGAATGGCTTAGCTGAGAGGATAAACAGAACTTTGATAGAGAGAGTCAGATGTATACTCTCACATGCAAAATTGCCTAAGATTTTTTGGGGTGAAGCTATACTCACAGTTGCACATGTGTTGAATTTTTCACCTTGTACGTCTCTCAATATGGATGTTCAAGAAAGAGTATGGTCAGGAAAAGATGTTTTTTATGATCATCTGCGGGTGTTTGGCTGTACAACATTTGTTCATATCTCCAAGGATGAGAGATCCAAACTTGATGCCAAAATAATACAGTGTACTTTTATTGGCTATAGTCAAGATAAATTTGGCTATAAATTTTATGACCCTATTGAGAAGAAACTTGTTAGGAGTCGTGATGCCGTATTTGTTGAAAATGAGACCATTGAAGATATTGACAAAATGAAAAAGGATGTTCTTGATTCTAATGGCGACTTATCAGATTTGAAATTAATTCCTCCAAGACCGGTGCCAAGAGAGGTTGGAGATGAAGACCAGGTTTATCCACCTGACGATGATGATGTGCCTATAGAAGTTGGTTCTGTAAACGACGACGACGATTTTGCAGCACCAACACCTATGGCTTCTTCAGTTCCAAGAGAAACACCACCTCCACAAAGGAGAAGTGAGCACAAACTGATGATGCAGGACTGAAACTCTCTGAAATGTGAGGGATCTTCTCTGACATTTTCTTCTTGCCATGCTCACCTTTGTAGCCCAATCCCTTCTGATCCTTCTAGCCTTTTGTATTGATAGCTGACTATAGCCCTTGCAAATTCTTGCCTAAACCAGCCCCTAGGAGGAAGTGCATCTTTTTCATCATATTCACTATCTGAGGGTTATTAGCTGAACCTCGCTCTTCTCCAATCACAGATATATGAAAATCACTGAATGGCTGGTTATAGATCCCCAAGGCAGACACTTGGTTTTCTCTTGCAGCTTTAACAGTTACCACCTCCCCTTCACATGGTATCTTGATCATTTAGTGCAGAGTAGACGACACTCCTCCCAACTTGTGGAACCAAGGTCTTCCAAGTAGAGCAGAAAAGTTTGCTGGAATAGGCAAGACCACAAATTCTGTCTCTGTTTCAATAGGCCCAGTCTTGACTAGAGCCCTAAAAGTTCCGAACGCTTGTCGCCGAGAGTGATCATAGGTTGTAATGGTCAAATCAAACTTGCTCAGCATAGCTTCATCTAGCCCAAAAGCCTGAAGTGCAACTAAAGGACAGACATTTATGGACAAGCCATCATCAACCATGATACAAGCAGTGTGCCTGTCATTAATTTGCACCTTGACATACAGTGGCCGATTGTGATTGCGGCCTTCCCCTGGCAAGTCAGTATCAGAATATACCAACCTCTCTCCTGATCGTGTCAATATTTTACTCTGCTAATTTATTTTTATTTATCCGCTGTGCCCAATATCGTCGAGATCATAGATCAATTGAAAATGCATAAATGATGCAGTGGACAAGCATCTAAAAAAAAGTCATCTCCTTCTAATTCAAGAGCCTTGAAGACTAAGGACAAATTGTCCTTACCATCCACTTCTACCGGTAAATCTTAGCTCGATCATCGTGATTCTCGCACCACTTCTCGCTCTAGGAACAAACGATAATGTTGTTGATAATGTTGCATTTGATAATTTTGTTGCGTGTTCCTTCATGCTGAAATGCTATTAATATTTTATTGTTTTGCATTTTTGAACTATTTTGATGTTTGTTTCTTTCTTCTGAATCCTATGGTAAATTATTTTTAATTTAAAAATAAAGATTTTGAATTGATCCTATTAATCGAGTCAAACACTGAAAAATTGTTTGGATCATGCCCTAAAATATTGTTAGGGCTCGCATTAGTAATAGTGTAATACCAAATTCAGTTATTTGAAATTAGGCCTAAAAATAAAAAAAAAATTAATGTTCAAAGTCCAAAAAGCTGGCAGCCCAAACATAAAAGCCCATAGAACCTTTGGGCTACGGTTTGTCTGAAAATCGATTTTTTTATTTTTTTTTTGTAAAATCTGCAAACTGATTTTCATCATCAACTTCCCCAATTCGTGGAGGAAGATGACGTTTTAGCAAAGATGATTATCTTCTCAACCTTAAAGCCTCCGAACCTCCCTCCACCTCCGCCATTGCCACCCTCTTCCGGTCCGAAACCCAATTCCATCCTTTTACCGACCGCCCAAGCTGTGTCCGACCCAGATGCTGAGCCTCAGTCTCGGAAGCTGAAGGGCAGCTCGCAGCTCAACCGTTGGTCCAGGGCTCGAGCTATCCGGTCTGGCCGTAAATTAGACCGCCCAGGTCACCGGACTCAGGTGGCGGAACTTAACGAAGCTGCTAAAAAACCTAGAGAAATCGAATTCAAAGACTCTACCTTTATAGCAACAAACAGTGACTATGAATCCGTGGAGCCCACTGCTAAATCCATTTATATGGTTTCCGACGGAACTGGCTGGACTGCGGAGCACTCCGTCGGCGCCGCCTTGGGCCAGTTCGAGCATTGCTTGGTCGATCGCGGGTGTGCTGTAAATACCCATCTTTTCTCTGGGGTAATTATGGCTATCGCTTGGAATTTTTATTAGAATTCCTGTCTGATTTTGTTTAATTGATGCTAAGTTTGTGAAATTTTTATTAGAATTCCTGTTTGATTTTGGTTAAATTGATGCTATGTTTTTGAAAATTTTTAGATTGATGATGTTGAAAATTTAATGGAGATAATAAAGCAAGCAGCTAAAGAAGGAGCAATGGTGGTATATACACTGGCCGATCCTTCAATTGCTGAATCAGCTAGACAAGCCTGCAAGTTATGGGGGATACCTTCTACTGATATACTAGGCCCAATCACTGAAGCAATTGCTTCTCATATAGGTGTTTCGCCTTCAGGGCTTCCTCGTGGAGCTCCTGGCAGAAACATTCCCCTTTCTGATGAGTACTTTGGAAGAATTGAAGCCATTGAATTCACCATCAAGCAAGATGATGGTGCTTTGCCACAGAACTTGTACAGGGCTGACATTGTTCTTGCTGGTGTTTCTCGTACAGGGAAGACTCCTTTGTCGATTTATCTATCGCAGAAAGGATACAAAGTTGCCAATGTGCCTATTGTGATGGGTGTAGAATTGCCAAAGACTCTCTTTGAAGTTGACCCACAAAAGGTTTTTGGTTTGACAATTAATCCTGTTGTTTTACAGACAATTCGAAGAGCCAGAGCGAAAAGTCTCGGGTTCACTAAGGAAGTGAGAAATAATTATTCAGAGATGGATCACGTTAGAGAAGAATTGGAATTTGCTTGCAGGGTGTTTTCACAGAATCCTGTTTGGCCTGTAATTGGTATAAATTTCAATTTTTTTTTTTTTTTATGGAAATTGATAAGCTAAGTGATTGAATTTTTGGTACTAATGTTCCTTTGTTCGGTATATGTAGAAGTGACAGGAAAAGCAATTGAAGAAACTGCTGCAGTCATATTAAGACTTTACCATGATCGAAAGAATAAATGTTCAATGCCGCGAATTTCAAAACGTTACTAGCATAGCATGGAGAAAGGTATGCACTTTGCTGAAATGGAATAAGGAGAAACTGTTCTTGGATATATTTTTTGTTAGTAATCATGAAATATATTGACACCAATCAAGAGGACAATCCTCTTTTCTCTTATTCTTTACTGTAAATATAATCTACAGCCAGACATTGCATCATCTACTAAAGGCAGAGCCTTGTTTTCTTTATTAGCTTGAACTCTGGCTTAATATCTAGTCTGTTCAGTGCCAGGAACTACTCTAGGCTTTTCTTTATTCCCTTGAGCTACAGCATGGCCACACATTTTTTAGGTAAAAAGGAGAAAGATTGAAGTGCACAACCTTGTGTGTTTAGATATTCAAGGAAAATGCATCATTTATAGAAACGCGATTATCCTATACTATGCCATTAGAAAGGGGCTCAATTGAAAAAAAAAAGTGCTTTCATTTCATTTTCTGTGGCATAAAAAGGCTATGTACAACAATAAAGGAGAATCTAAAGGAGATTTGAAAAGAGCAAACAGAATTAGAAGGTGTAGGCATGATAAACATGGAAGATGAAAGTGGAGGACCATACTATAGTATGGCACAAAAAGCATCAGGTTTTGTCTTCTATTTTTATATATGAAAGATTCCTTCTCTTTGTCACAATGCAGTATGTTCTTGTCTTCATCTTTAAACAAATTAATCGCAATTCACTGATAATGGATGGTCGGTTTTGGTCAGCTCTGATCACTTTGTTTCCCTTTTTTATTTCCCCCAAAAATCTCTCTGGTCTCTTAACAAAAGTATCCTCACATGCATTTTGATCTGAAGAGCAATCCGTGGTTACTTTCTACGTGGATAAAAATCTAGTATTAATCAAAACCGTCTTCTTTCCCAAGCTTGCCCATCGAAAGAGTGAAATATATCAGCAACATTGTTCCCATACTCGATCTGTAACAAAGCATTTGTACATGTTAGCCCTGCCTTAACTTTTACCAGATTCATATGTGATATCTTTCGACTTTGAAGGTAGAAAACTTACAAGGTGGCAAAAAAGAAAAGGACCCTTTTCGGATCAATGGTCCAAGACATAGAAGGACGCTTAAAACTGTTTCTCTTAGCAGTAGCATTCATGTTGCTAGAAGCAGTGGTAATGGTGATTTGATGATGAACTTGTGGGTTGATCGAATGATCGGCCGCGGTCCCAACTGCCAATGCCTTTTCTGGTATGCTAACCCCTACTAAAGCATGTGCAGATCAATCATACCATCAAGAAAAGGTCTTTTAGATTATGTTTAGTAAAAACTACTGTGTATCATTAGTTCAATTGATTTGGTCTAAATATAATATAAGAATCTTTTTATAATAATGCAATTGCACATGGACTCAACTAAAGCACACCAACAAAATGAATGTTATTGTATTGCATGTACTAACATGTTTTGATTTAATTAACGCCTAACCTATTTATTCGATTGTTGACCAAGCAAAGCAATTTGGCATCACTTCCCACTCACAGTACTAAAACTAGGATTGGTCCCCTGTTATAGTGGTGGGGTGGGTGCTCTTCAGTCTTCATACCATAAATTACATTATTACCAAGTTGTTTTTATCGAGGTAAAAGAGCATACATTCGAGCAAACACTAAGACCAATTTACCAATTAAACGTATATTAAAATTAATTTTACCATTGAAATCTATCACATCAAAAATCAAAGCCAATATTTAAGTGCTTGAGCTTATCAATAATGAAAATGATAAGCATGATTCAAATAGATTCGGTTTTGAAATCTGTAATTGTAATCCTAAACCTAATTGATTAACAAACGCCAGTTGGAAACGTACAAAATGATAATAAGTCATGAGGTGTCACAATCTAGTTGGCAGGGACCCTCCAGAAGTTGTCACAAGTAAGAGTTGGTGATGAAAGAAATTTTATTTTATTCTACTCTATTCTATACGTGGCAATTTTCAAGAAATGGGCAATTCTTAATTTATTCACATCTGCATCTACGGTTTAACTATCTGTTAAATTGGACCATCCAAATATTTTTATCTTTTTATTTATTTCGTCGAAGATTCATAATTAATTTTTATAAAAAAAAAAAAAAATATTACCTCTGGGTGAGGAACAGGGGACCATGGTGTCCCTGTCGTTAGAGTTTGAGTTGGTCTTCTTCTCGCCACCGCCTCCGCCGCCAACTCGCTGAGACCCTTTTCTGGAAAGGCTTCTCTGCGACTATTTATCATTAAATAACATGTAAAAAAATTCAAACAATTACACCCTCTTATCATTATTAATAATAAAACTTACTGTGATTCTTGAATTTGGATTGATATCTTTACAATTGCTGCCATGGGAAAAGCTTTCCATATCAATAACAAAGTTATCAGATTTCTCTGCTGTGTATTGAAATCCATTTATATGATCTAACACAGAAATTTTCCGAGTTCCCATATTTTCTTCCGATTCACAACGAAAAGAAGCCAAATCCTAAACCAAAATATAAAGAACTATTAGAGAGAGAAAAGAATTGGTTGAATAAAAAACAGAAATAGATTAAAAAAAAAAGGAGAATTCGAAGCTCACCTGCTTTGGATTATCCGCCATTTCCATTTTCAAGAAATGAGAAAAAGATAAAAGAAGAAGAAATTGCTTTCCACAGACTAATTTCAAGACTTTCACAAGTCAATGAAGTATTAAAATCAAACAAGTGAAAGAACAGAGAAACGACTTTTTCAAAACTACTGTGTTCTCGTGTCTTCTTAAAGAAAAAGATGGACCCTGTTTTGATTTTATTTTTTCCTTCTTTCTTGGCGAGCAAGAACTGAGAAAGTCGATTCGGTTTGGATGGTAATTCAAGAAAATTAATGGAGAAGTGAGGATTGGAGTATGATTTAGTGTTTACAGGGAAACAGAGAGAATTATAAATGGAAATATGGAAGGACAGTGCTCTGTTTCTTATATATATATATGATGTGTTGTTTTATCAATCTTTATTTATTTATAAATTATTTGTTTGTTTTCAATTAGTTTTTTTTTTCTTTTTTTTAATCGGTTTAGTGAGTTTTTATTGAGAGAAGTTGGTAACTGTAATTATTTAAGGCAAAAAATACTTTTTTTTCCCCTACTGATCCTTTAAGTTTTATTATATTGCATTAGATACCTAAATTCAGTATTTTAGTATAAATTAAGTCCCTCCTATTTATTTTATTAAATATTTATTTAAATTTTTTAAATAATTAATGTAACGCGATAATAATTTAAGGATTCAATTAAAAAATATATATATAAATTGAGATATCTCATTATGTATTTATTATTATTATTATTATTATTTAAATATATAATAGATGGCCTCCCATGAATTGAATGCTTTTGTACAGAGTGGAGATCATAAAGTATCAAAGGCCATGCTCTGGAGTAATGAAATCAAATCCCAATTTAATTTATGTTTTGTTTTCTTATTTTTAGATTCGGTTTCCATTTTTTTAGCCCAAAATCATCAATTTCCCGTGAAACGGTTTATTAGATTTCAAAAGTTTTAGCATAAGCTGGGAGATTTTGAAACTGTTTGTTGTATTTATTATATTTTTAAATTTCTTTTAGAGAATTAAATTTTATGCATAATGGTAGGAGATGATTATATAAGCTAAGTGTACTATGTTTTTATTTTTAATTTAACACTTTGTATGTGTAATGTATATTTAACGTAATAAATGAATATTTTATAACGGTTAGTAATTTGTTATTGTTTAAAAAAAATTTAATGGTATTTCGTACAGTAGTAATTCGGTATACATGTATCTGAATCGTGCTATCACATCTATATTCGTATATGAAAAAAAGAAAAAGAAAAAGGAGATTTATGGGATTATACTAATTTAATAATTGGCTGGTGGTGAGATTTAATTTTGGGGCAATGAAATAGCTTGAGAAAAGAAGAAAAAGAAAAAGAAAAAAACAGGCACCCAAAATACTTAGGGTATCCCCTGATTAAAGAGCTGGACGACCTGGGCCACTTGATAATATATATTCTAAGAAATTATGTGAAGCTATTATGAATTTATACCTATAGACACAATCCATCATAATTATGTAGAAACTATGTCTATATACCTGCCAATAATTTATGAGGAACATTCCAAATCAATATTTTAGGTACATTATTATTATTATTATTTATAATTATAATTTGTTTGATGTTAGAATATTATGCATGTCATATAACTTCTTTTTTTTTTTATTAATAATACTTGTATATTTATAAGATAATTTATTGAAATTGAGTAGCAATTATATATGGTTATCAATGTGAGGTCCAATAAATAATAATGGCATTGGCCAAATTAAATTTAATATTCATAATCCGAATAAATAAATTCCTCAAAAAGCCTTTTCTTAATTAACATCCAATTTTTTAATGTATTATAATCGTAAGTCTTTAAATTTGCAGATTGTCCACACGACTCTATAATTGAGGTCGGAAATGATTTTATTTGAAATCTTTATATTTTATTTATTTTCGGAGGATTCGTGTAATGCACGAAGACCATAACCACAATTGCTAGTTACGTGATGAAATTAAATTTCTTTACACATCAACATACTGCGACTAATTAAAAACAATAATGATATGACAACAATAAACTATCCATCCATATATATCCACTGTTTCTGCTTTAACATGTCATTAGTTAATGAACAACCTAATAATCCACGATTTAAACATTCTTCCATTATCTCAATTAAGTTATTTATTTTCCTAATTAATTATACTTAAAGTTATTTATTTTTAGTAATTGGAGGAGTAGCACAATCATTGAAGATATAGAAAGTTCAAAGGTTGACCAAATAAAAAATAATTGTAAATCAGAATTATTTTATGTATTTCACCATAAACGGGAGAGTACATGCATGGAGTGCACATGATTTTAAACAATTTAGAATATTGAATTATAAATTAAAAATAATAAAAATGCACGAGACACTGCTTTATACTTCACAATTGCATATTCCACTGACTTTAATGTAAATAAATATTATACATAAGTCTCCATAATTCTGCTGTATAAATGTATATTATTAAATGTGCGTCGTCCAAAAATAAAATGATAAAAAATTTGAAAAGTGTCATACTTTATTGTATAGTGGACGCATTCGTGGAAGTAAAATAAATATAATTATATCTCGATAATCAAAATGCTTATAATTGAAGTTCCGTAAAAAATCATATCGTAATTTAATTACTTGAACTAAGTTAGATAGTTCTAAAATAACATTAGCTTTAATGGAGTTTGAACTTTTTTAATTGAAATCTCAGACTCAATTCTTAATTATTTCGTACATAAATTGAAAGAGCTTTTTAATTATGTATTCGACAGTGTTCGATTTTGAATTAATTATCATGTAAACTTAAAAAAACCGAATCAAATTATACCATAGAATTATAAATAAAAAAAAATAATTGGTCAATAGAGTTTTTTTGTGTAATAATTAAACAATAATGGATTGAGAATGTATGTGCGTATGATTAAGCCTGAGGGGATCGGCGCTTATCAAGGAAGCAATTCTGCCACAATTTTCTCACTTCCTACATCACCATTATATATATATATATTGTTCAAAGATATGTATATATTATAAAATTATAAATATAAATTAAATTAGGATTATAAATTATAATGCATCTGCATATCTGTTCTCCAACACAAGCAATTAAGATAATAGAAATTTGAATGTACAATTTAATTACTTAAAAGTTTAAACAAATAGAATATAAAACGGCACATGCTTAACAGCTACTGAAGTAAACAGCACCATTGATGGTTGTAATTTATGCACATCATCAGCTTTTGACTTTCATGCAAATTGGTTATAATTTGTTTATATTAACCTCCAGATTTTAGTTGGATAATGCTTAATGTCAACAATGCTATCAATTTGATAAGTATAAAATAAAGTCAGATTGAGTTATTACTCCCCATATAAATCTACTTTATAATAGAGAATGAACTATAAACTAATTATATGTGCATGTTGATGATTAATGATTTAAAATTAGTACAAATTTAGTTTAAGATTGTATATACTTATATTTAATTAGGGATGAGTACGGTCTAGTTTTCGGTTACATCCGAATTATATCAAATCAAAAAAATTAAAAATTAAAAATTGATTTTTTGTACTAACTAAATCGATAATTGAAATTCTTTTACACCACGAAACGAAATTGATTAACTAAAACTACGGAAAGGTCTTGTCAAATGAAGCTGTTAGTTTCATTCTAACCAACAAATACAATAAAAGGGGGGCTTTTAGTTTGTTGAGAGAAAACGGTTTGCTTAAGCAATAATCATGTTAGTTTCCATATACTAATTAATTTCTATATGGTAATTAATTAAGGGTAATGAATATATATATGGCCACCTTATTAAGTCAACATCAACATTATAACATACATAGCCAAGACCACTCTCAGCCCATCTTCCCAAGAATGCCCATTCAGCTAATTTTATTTTGATAGTGATATATTTATATATATATATATATATATACACGACCTTCAAACAAGTAAGCTTATTAAGGAAATTAATTAGAATAATGAAATTAAATTAAAGGTGCAAATATCTATGGCATAAGTTTCTTCTTTTAATCAAAGATTTTAAATTCGAATTTCAAATAAAAAACATTAAGTATTTAAAAATAAATGTTTTATTATCATTTAATGGTTTATTCGAAACGAATTGAAATTAGTCGAGCCAGTAATCTCAATTTTAGATAGGGATGGTTATAAAAAATATAAAGGTGAGAAGTGAAAACCCTATCTGCACACCATCACACTTGTACTCATTGTACACCCTACAAATACTCATCCTAGTCCATGTGAAATTGAAATTTCATGGAATTTAGCCAACTTGTAAAATGTGAAAATAGACAATTATGTCCATTTCCACTAAACGATAAAAAATAAAAGACAATCTCAAATAAAACAAAGAATATATATTATACTAGTACTCCTTCACGGACCTCTATAATAAATAAATTTAGCCATACATGGTCATCGCTGTACAAATTACAATTAAACTCAATTTTCTTTTGCTGTTATTGCTGATTTTTCAATTTTATCTTCCCTTTTTTTTTTATCTCTGGTAATTTCCAGGCAAAAGGAGTAAGTAGAAAATTAAATCTTGTGCATTAATATGTTACTAAGACAATGTAAAAATTAATATGAGATAGGAGTTTCACTATAAATTTTTTGAAATATTTAGCTTGAAGCCCAAGTAATGAAAATAAGCTCATTAGTGAGGTTTCTAGTTGAGACCATGGACGATAACTCTGAAAAGACAGATTTACCATATTTTCTTTCATTTCTGGCGAAATACGATTATGAGGAGCTAATAAAAATAGCTCTCAGCATGTGTTTATTTATCTATCTCTTGACTCGAAATGAGAACAGGTTTGAAAAATATTTTTAGAGTGTCTAAAGCGGGACCAGATATAAATACCTTAATAGTTAATACGATCTACATAAATTACTTTTGGATTAGAATAGTCTCTTTACTTTTCTCTTTCTAAAGAGTTAATTTGAGTTTCGGAATGTTAATCCCTTAACAGTTAAAAAAGAACTTACTTTTCTTTGTCCACAAATTGGATTGGATCTCTTACAATTCGACTCAAACATTCTTTACTATTCAAAGAATTATCATGTGCGTTGAGTGTGAATTCATATTACTGCAGTTAGTAAATTTTAAAATTTTAAATTTTGAAGATATATATTTATATAGTTTGACTCAATTTTTAATGCAAATTTTATTGCGAAAAATAAAAATAAAAACCCTTAGCCAGAATTTATCGAATGAAGAATCGAGAAGTTTTTCTTTTCTTTTTTTTTTTTTTCTGCTTACTTTAAAATATTTCTTTCATGTTACGATATGCATATGGATCGAGCAGCAAGTTCGCTGGTAAGGAAGCATAATGTTGAAAACCACATGATTAAGTCTCCTCTTATATATATATATATATATATAACCAAACAATCTGCTAAAATTGTTGGGCGGCAGTGGACGAAGGAAAAGTATTATTTTCACTAATTATTTCTGCACATAATAATAATAATAATAATAATCGATTACTAGTAATTTATATTTATTTTTGTACATTTAAGTTTACCTTTGGTGATATGAATTGGATGATTAATAAAATTTGTAATATCCAAAATAACCCCCCTATCCATGGGTAATGATGGAATGTGGGGTGCAAATTTGGAATTTTAAACCCCAAAAAAGAAAAGTTTTGTACTTCCCAAGTTAGCCTACCAAACCAACTTGTGTTTCTCTTGCACTTTACATCTTCTGAATCCATGATAGCATACTAATTTTCAATAACCAAAATCATGATCATGATTATCTCCTTTATTTTTACTCCACCCAAAAATTTTGATAGTTGACTAATTAATGAGAGCTACATAAAAATTCATATACATTTTTTAAAATTTCGATAGCTATTTTACATTGTTAATGATTAATTATTACAACTGTTATCGAATATTTATAATCTTAATCATTAATGACATGATGGAAGAATATTATATAAAACTATAGAAATTTTTCAGGTAAACTTTTTATATTCTAACGTTTATTTAAACTGACTTGATTGCTGGAGTATTTCTATCATAAATTCGTTAGATATTTTGTATTTATAGATGACTCAAAACTCAGACAAACCAAACTGTTATCAATTTTCATTCCATACTTTAAAATTACATTAGAAAATAAGTTTGATGGGAATTAATGTAAATGGGAAAATGTGGATATGATGTAGTTGGGAGTATGACTTTTGCTTCAAGGAGAGACATTGCTAGTGTCAAGCCTTTTCTATCTGATAAAGTATGGTCCAACCTAAAACCTTATTGCCTGCCGCTTAAGCTATTAGGATAGGATTATACCCAAGAAAGTTGACATTTACAGGTTTTTAAATTTAAGAAAGTTGACTTTTACAGGTTTTTAAATTACAAATTTATTAATTTTTTCGGTTCCATATAATCATATACTCAATTATTGAGGTCAATTTTTTTTTTTTCACCACGTGATATTCTAAATGAATCAAACTCATACAACTGTTTACCAATTATAAGAGATACTTTTAAATCTGTCTCATATACTCGATTGTTGAGGTCAATTTATAATCCAAGAAAATATAATAAATATGTACAGGCTTTTAGGGGAATCCTACAGTCCCGTATACAAAATCAATATCGATAAACTTGTATTAATCTCATAATAGAATATAAAATAATGGACCTTAAAAGGGAAAGAAAGGACTTGTAAAATTTTGCAGGCAGTTCTTACTGGGCCGTCAATGCATCGGCGAGGAGGCAATTTTGGGCTTTCTGGGCCCATGCATCAGCGGTGGAAATTAATTATTTGTTAAAAAGAAAAAGCTCTTAACTTGCTTCACTTTGCGAAGAAAATCTCTCTGTCTCTTATATTATATATATATAATAATATCACTTAATTAAGATATATATGAACAAGCTGTATGCCCGACAGAGCTTCTGATGATAAAGTTGTCTCATTAGAATAAGAATTTAGGTAAATTGAAAACATTATCTATCCACTGTAAGTTGTGCAGTCCAAGTTTGCCTTTCTTGATACAATCTAACCAACTAAACTGTAATTAGTTTGTTTTTATTTTTTATTTTTTTCGGATGTCAAATTAATGAACTGATTTATTTTCCTAGTTGGTTTGAATTCGATTTAAATATGAAGGTGAATATATACTGAACGATTTCCAAAATTTGAATCAAACATGACTTAATCACAGTTGCAAACTTAGATATTCTGAATTATAATATTTCCCAATAATGCATTGTACTTTTGTAGATTTATATTATCCAATAGTTAATTAGTAATTATCATTAAAGTTCATTCAATTGCATCAGATCGAATATATCAATTCCAACTGTCATTGGCTATAAACAGCCCTCACCTTGTGGTTTCAGCAGCCCTACTTGGCTGTTTGAATTAAAATAATTATCTGTCCTAATACAATAAACAAAGCTTCTGGTGACCTAACCCATGTTTTGGGCACTTTACTATCAAAAGGTCAACCTGTGATGCTTGCATTTCCTCATTTTTTTTTTGTTTTATATTTTCGACTTTGCAATATTGATAGTTCATTTTGTAATTTGAAGCCACGGAATTTGTCATCATATGTATCATTAAGTTTCTAATCAAGTCATTGCATATAATTGTTCATATCTATATGTTAATTAAATTGATCAGAAAAATAAATTCTCTTTATCCTGATTTCGATTTTTAAGTATATAGCATTTTTTATGATAATAATTACATTTTTAAAGCGAGAAAGGGTAAGAATTAAATTTTGATCGATTAGAAAATTAACCAAACTGTCAACCGTTTAAAATATGTGTGATTCTCATATAATATTTTTTAAATATTTAAAATAAAACGTTTTATTTTTTTTTATGAATCTGTTTAGTGCAAATTTAAATTATTTGGGTTCTTAAAATTCGAATACGAATTGACGATAAAAAAAATGATTAGAAAGTTAGAAGAAGGAAAAATAAGAAGTTAAATCAAATACTATATTGAATTGATAAATGTAATAACTGATAAATTCATGCCCATTCTTATTAACAATAATGGCAGCACAGAAAATTATTATAATTGACAACCAGCATTATATATATATACTAGAGTTGATTTAGCATTTTGGTCTATATATCACTTTAATATTAATTAAGTCAAATATAACAAATAATTGAATTTTCTCAAATTGAAATAAAATTTCTCATTTAACAGATCGATTAACATTTTTTTTTCCTTGAGAACGCCACCTTCAAGCAAGTATAAAAGAGTGCTAATCGTAACTACTTCAACACAGAAAGATCAAATTCCATTTAACTGTGATCTTACGTAATAAAATGGCTGCTTCAAAGTCATTTTCAGGTCTATTTCTCTCATTGATCTTTCTGCTATTCGTCTTCAACTTTGCAAATGCGCAACTGGAAGTAGGGTTTTACTCGAAAACATGCCCACAAGCTGAGGCCATTGTTAAGAAAGTTGTCGATCAGACCATGTCTGTTGCTCCTTCTCTTGCTGGTCCCTTGCTAAGGATGTTCTTTCATGATTGCTTTGTTAGGGTAAGTAACATTAACCGATTCGCAGTTGATAGCCGAAAATTCTTGTTTGCACCCTGTGTATATATATATATCAAGCTAATGATTGGCTAATTTGGCTTAGTGTATATACGCCAGGTGCAGATAGGAAATTTCATCGAACATTTACTTCTATTTCGTAAACTTTATAAAATTAACTGCTGATAGTTGATTCTTAATTATAGGGTTGTGACGGCTCAGTGTTGCTAAATGCAACTAGTACTAGCCAGCAAGTCGAAAAAGATGCGATACCAAATCTATCACTTCGAGGATACCAGATTATCGATAGAGTAAAATCTGCATTAGAAAAGGCTTGCCCTGGAGTTGTTTCTTGTGCAGACACTATTGCTATTGTGGCTAGAGATGTCACTTTCGCGGTATAATTAACACATTTATAATTAAATTCTCCATTTTTGATTCTCCTCTGCATATAGATTTTCATGTAATAACGATTTTGATTATCATTTCAGTCCAAGGGACCGTATTGGGAAGTTGAAACTGGGAGAAGAGATGGAAGAGTATCCAATGGATCAGATACTTTTACAAACCTTGTTGCTCCTAATGCTAACATTACTACCTTAATAACAAGATTTCAGGCTAAGGGTCTGAACCTTAAAGATCTTGTGGTGCTCTCAGGTACACATTATCGTATTATTTTTTCAGATACATACATATATATAAGTGTATGATTCGCGTTCACAAACTTAATTTAATGGTACTGGAGTTGTATTAGTCTAATTTTTTCGAAATTATAAAAAGGATATGAATCTCCTAAGCAACTAAGATGAAATATAACTGATAAAGCCATTTAATCTTGTGTATTTGCACAGGTGGGCATACTATTGGGATATCTCACTGTTCTTCATTCAATAACCGGCTTTACAACTTCACTGGAAGGGGAATCGACAATGATTTTGATCCAAAACTGGATTCAAATTATGTACAAGCATTGAAAATCAAATGCAGGCCAGGAGATGAAAATTCATTAGTGCAAATGGATCCTGGGAGTTCTAAGACATTTGATGAAAGCTACTTTACTCTTGTGTCTAAAAGAAGGGGTCTGTTTGAATCTGATGCAGCTCTTCTTGATAACAGTGTGACAAAAGATTACATTCAGCTTCAGGCAGCCAGCCATGGATCCACTTTCTTTAAAGATTTTGGTGTTTCCATGGTGAAAATGGGTAGAATTGATGTTCTTACAGGTTCTTCTGGTGAAATCAGGAAAGTTTGCAGCAAGGTTAACTAAAAATTTAGATGGAAGAAAATTTTTTCTTTGCATTGGGAAAAAATAAATTAATAATTTACCTAAATTAAATTTATGAATAAATTTATCGGTCAGTCTAAAATAATAATTCTCCATATTTTATGGTGATTAATTTAAGATTTAATTGATAAATCTGATTTTGATAAATATGTTTGAGGATGAGGCATTTTCTACTATTTCTTTTGTATTATAATTTTGTTTATTATTTTTCGTCTCTCCCTCTCTTTATTTTTAATTATTTTCATTTCTTTGTTGATGCTGAGAAAGCCGTGTAATGAAATGAATATTGTTGGTGTTTATTTACTTATTCCCGAGAATAATGAGAAATAATTTTTGTTTTGGAGTCTACCATGTTATAAATTTTCAGTACACAGTTTCCTTTCATACCTCTAACTATTGAAGCAATCTCTTAAGGTGGAAAAACCCAATAATTAGAAATAATTGAACAACATTATATTATTAGGTACTTCAGAATTGCACTTAATTAATTATATCAAAGTGAGAACTGCAAACTACTGGCGAAGAAGAGCTTTTTGCTTATTTAGTAATTAAGCAATTGTAGTGAATTATAATTACTTGAAGAGGCTAAAACGAGTTCGTCCAGCAAACTTAAGGAGTTTTCAAAATAATAATAATAATAAGGGATAACATAGCTACTTATTCCTTAGCTTAGATTAGCTGAATTATCTAACAAAATGAGTATTTATGTAACCGTTACAAGTATTTCATAATTAATGGTTGAGTCATTATGATCGTTATTACGGGACACTTATAATTCTACTCATTAAAGATAGATGAGAGAAACACTATACAAGAGATAGAAAGATTATCAGATATACTTTTCGGAACTATTCCCTCTTTAGAATTACTTTCTACTGATTTGACCATCCAAGTGTTTCTATTATAAAATCGCTAAATACTTTATTGTTCTCATATTATCGAATCCTTGATCATGATGATAATGTTGACAGTGGATGTGGCTTCAGTAACCTATGAATTGAATTTTCATTCGCTATTAGTGTTTGGTTTTAATCGAACTATTTCTTAAGAAGAATTACATATCGGTTGGCTTATAAAATAAATAAATATTGTAATTAATTCAGTTGTGCAATTAGTGTCATTTAGACGTGTAACACTCACCTCAAGTCTTTGTTAGCATCGCTGGATAATTTACAATAATGGAATCTCCGCTAGTTGTCCAATTGAAGCTGATCCAGAGAGATTATCGCAATAAATTTTACATGTTTAGACTTGATTAATAATTATTTTTTAGACTTGATTAATAATTATTTTTTAAGACCTTATAACTTTCTGACATGATTAGCAATATTGAGTTAAAGCTTACAAGTATTCAATTAATGGTTTTATTTATAAATATTATAATGTCTATGTGATCGCAGCTTGGTGTTTGTTCATCATTTTCGTATTACCTCAAGATATTATTGTTAAAAAAAAAAATTAAAAGAATCTTTTCAAGTATGTATAGTATTCGTGTCAAAATTATATATAATTAAAGAAAATATTTTCTACACAGTTTTAGTAATACCCAAAAATTATATATTTGTTAAAGATAATTCAGTACATTAAATTTACCGAATGCATTAAATATGAACTATTGAATGAAAAATATAAAAATATTAATTATTTCTTATCTGAATGGCCATACTCAATAACATATACTGTAAAGTTGATGATGTATTGAATAATGTATACTCCTCACTTGGCGATAGAAAAAAGAAATGGAAAAAAGAAAACCTCAATGAATTTTCCATATGGTATGTGATATTTATCTGTATCATTGGGTGATTGGTTATAATATCTCCATGGATCTTTGGTCAAAGCTCAACACTTAGATGTTTTCTTAATTATAACCTAATTATGCTTAAGAAGTGGCTTGAACTAATGTGTTTTATAATCATAGACCAGATTTTGCATAATTGAGTGACTAGCGAAGCATGTGGCAGAAGATGGGGGCAGGTATTATCAGGATTAAGTGAAGTCAATTAAGCTTAAACAGTAATTATATATTATTAACTTTTCTAAAATAAAATAGCTGTATATATTATTGATTTAATTAACAAGAAAACAACGAAGATTCCTTGAATTTGCGTACAAGATACGTGTCCTAAAAACAAACAGCACGAAATTAGCACAAACAATGTATGGATTGATTTAGTGATGTGGTCAGAGAGTTTCACATGCTGTCTTATAGAATACTGAATAAAATTCTTGACTTTTTTTGTATAAGACATTCTAAAAATTTAAACAAATAAACAAATAAACATGTAGACTTTAATGGATTTATTTAGTATTGGAAGCCAAACCGCTCGATTATATAAATACATAGTGCATAGTTATCCAATTTGACTAAGGATAACGAGTTTTTTTCCCCTCAAATTATCGGAAATAGAGTAAAAATGCCCTTAAACTTTTTTTTATTGATTTTTATTTTTAAATTCACTTAAATTGATGAAAAATGCCCTCATTTTAGACGGAAAGTCCAGTTGGTAAACGAAGTTAATAGAAGACAATCACGTTTCGACACGTATCAACCTGATTCAGGGCTAAAAACTGACCAAAACAAAGTTTAAGAGCATTTTCACACCCTTTCGTATAGTTTGAAGTTAAAAAATCTCTTATAAAGTTCAAATCAGCAATCTGATTATGAAAAAAAGTTGACACGCGTGTCGAAATGTAATTGGCTGCCGTTAACTTTATTTGTCAGCTGAACTTTTCGTCAATTATGAGAATATTTTTCAATTATAAAACTGAGTTTAGGGATAAAAACAAAAAAAAAAAGTTTGAAAGGATTTTTACTTTTTATTTCTAATAGTTCGAGGGCAAAAAATTCCTTTATTGCAATTGACTATTGTATCTCTGAGTTTCTAAATTTGAATTTTAGTTCGACCTTAACAAAAAGAATACTGGATATACTTGGACTATATTATAAAGATTAGTGTAATTTGCTATTTTACATGCATAAATCTAATGCCTAGGAAATAAAAGAAAAGCGGTACATGAATCCACCTAGGGTGATGTGGACATAACGATAGGAACAAAAAAAAATAAAACCTAGTGGGCTTAAAATATGGGCCAAGCCAACTTTGTTACATTTATACTGCAAATACCAACACACACACACACACACACACATATATATATATATATATATATATATAATTAAATGTAATTTATTTTAATTTTTATATTTTGTTTCGTATAGTTTAAATTGGATTTGCATACTTTTATTATATTCTTAAGTTTTTTTTGATAAAATATTTTTAAAAATTAAAAATTATTAACCAAACTAAAAAATTGAAATCGATAAATACTTCACTTTTATCGAACAATTAAATAATATAATTATTAAAAATTAATATTAATTAACTGATTAATAAAATATGTAATAAATGGATTAATCGGTGGGTGATACCTAGATAAAAGTGCAGAATGTTGTATTAATTAACTTCATCTAAAATGTAACTTCACTCTTCCACTTGTTCCATATGTATAACCATCAACTTAATTTGTCGCATGTAATTAACTTCATATAAAATACATAACTTTGGAAATAAATAAGCCATATATCCTTCTTTCTTTGTTTCCAAGAACTTCATCTAAAGTATAAGTTTGGAAAGGAGGAAACAGATCATAAATTCATAAAATCATATACTATGTTTTAGACTTGGTATATATACTTTTCATGAAACTGTAGGAAACCTTTTTGTACCTTTATTCCAATTTTCAATCCATCTTTAATTACATCAACATATATACGATCAAAGCCAACAATTTCCTTTCTAAAATAACCTAAACAATCTAATCAATTAGATGATAATCATTGCATTGCATGCATGTCGAAACCATTTGCGAAGGAATCCATTAACCCGCTACACATAACCCATTTGATAAAACAATGTTAATATTCTTTTCTTCTCCATGCAAACCAAAGCACCCTTTCTTTTCACTTTCTTCACTCCATAAAACACTTCTTCTATTCCAAATTCCCTTCAGACTTCCAAAATGCATGCCTCCGGCGGGTTACCCGTTCAGTCCGGCCCCATCAAGCGCCACCATACTCCCCGATACTATGCCCATCGTGTCCGGGAAAGCCTCACCACCCGGGTCTCCAAGGTTATATGTGCCTCTTTCTTGATCATTCTTTTTCTTTTTGGTGTTGTTGCTTTCATTTTATGGCTCAGTTTACGCCCGCACCGGCCCCGGATCCATATAGTAGATTTTTCAATTCCGGGTTTGGACCAACCCACCGGGTTCGAAAATGCTCAGATAAAGTTCAACGTTACGGCCCGGAATTCAAACCAGCATATCGGGTTTTATTACGGGAAGGTTGAAGGGTCGGTTTATTACAAGGATCAACGGATCGGGTACACACCGTTATTGGATCCATTTTATCAGGAGCCGAAGAACACGACTATTATGTATGGGGTGTTAAGTGGGGCCACCCTGACGGTGAATAGCCAGCGTTGGATGGAGTTCATGAGTGATCGGGCGGGAGGGACGGTGGTGTTTCGTTTGGACGTTACATCTGATATTCGATTTAAGGTGTCCACGTGGGATAGTAAACACCATCGGATGCATGCTAACTGTGATGTTGGAGTGGGCCCTGATGGGTCCATCCTGACTATTTACAGGAATAAGAGATGTCCAGTCTATTTTACTTGATTATTATTATTATTATTATTTGTTTGATTTGATTTTTTATATTCTAGTTAATGGTTTGTGTTTCAAAATAGGTAAGTATTAGTAATTCATAATTTATATTCTTTTTCTACTCCATTAGTTATATATATATATATCTTTGTACGTAATTGCTTTGTGATTTGGAAAGGTATATTGAATTCATTATCTTTTTTTGATATGTTAAATTCATCATTTGATTTATGTTTTTTTTTTTTTTTTTTTATAGAAGAAAATGATATCTTATAATAGAAAAGATCAAGTACAATGAGGAGAAACGTCCCAGAGCTTAAAGGAATCAAACAAAATAGACGCCATGGCTAACTTATGAGTCTCTTTATTAAAGGCTCATTTAATCCAAATAACTTTTATATTAGGTCTATGCTGAAGAAAAGACAAACAATCAAATAAAATGGAGCCAATATATTTCCTAGTTTTCTTTATTCTAGTCTAATTTATGGTGTTATTGATAAAAAAAATATCAATATCAAAATATGTTTAACTAACATATTATTATTTATTATCACCTCACTAAGGATATTATTATAGTCCGGATCTAATAATTAACGAATAATTTTATAACAAATTATTATTATTTTACATATTTGACATTTGTTTATTATAGAATTATCTCACACATTTATCATTGTGATTAATGGTATCATAATTACAATTAACAAAAGTTGGTGTGGAGTTTGGAGATTATGTTAATCTGCATAATTACTTTTGAGTGGCCAATAAAAAAAATATACTTTTTTTTTTATAGAAAAATAATAATAATAATAATAAAAACAAAAACTTGGCTTGGTATACTTTTAGTCCTATTCTTTCCCTTCTGTTTGCATTAAGAGCTTAATATATACTTCCTTAAGCTATAAGTATAGTAAGAAACTTGCCTTTGGTCATGTTCTTCAACTTTGCTTACTACACAATTAATTTTGATAAACAAGAATTCTTTCTAATTTGATGCAAGAAGCTATATATATTCTTTCCAATGGCTGTTAGTAAAGAGAAAAAAAAAGTATCACGTCGGGCAAAGCCCAATTCTAATTTTTTTTGTTACATTATGGAAAGGAAAATGAGAAAAAAAAAAGGGATAAAACTTACCAAAAGCTATAGAGTGACAGTGAGGATTCCACTAGCAGAGACTTAATGAAAAAAGTTTTATCATTTACCCCATTCATTTCATTTTATGTTTCATTTTTGTTATTTTTATTAGAATAGAAAAATATTAATTAAATTCAAATATAGAATAAAATTGAATAATTTAATATACAAACTTAAATCTAATTAATCAATTTACATTAAAAAAATTAAATTGAAAAAACAAAATTAATTTTTATTAAAAGTTTAAAAGTGTCATTAAAAATCTAAAAGTATCACACACACACACACACACATATATATATATATATATATATAATTTAGATTTTACTAAAAAGTGACACATAAAATAAGATAGAGGGAGTATAATTTTTGATAGAGTATATTAAAATTTCAACGATTAAATGCATATTTATATTTTATCTAACTGTGAATTCATTCAACTTTTGCTTCTTTCTTGGGACTAAATATGACGATTTCTTTCAATAATTGAGTCTCAATATGGTCACCGATAAACTTTAGCTTAGCAAATATTGTTTTTCTTTAATTTATTCACCGATATGAAGTATGCCATTATCTTCCCTTAACTATACCTATTGGACCCATAAAAAGAAAAGAAGTTGAGTTTCTTTTTCCAATTAAAGTGAACTAAGCAAACTTTTTACAATCCATCTCTATATAATGGATTAATTATAGTTCAAAATTCAAGCAAAACATTTTCTAAAATTCAATGCCTCTCTACAGAGAACAAATTTCTGCCTACATCTGGTTTTTTGAAGTTCTAATTCTGTGGGGTTCCATCTCCTATCTAATATGGATATGTTTAACTCCTAAGTGTCCTAATTACACTATCATTAGTGTCAATTTAGGTCACCATATACACAGTTCAAACACCTCTATCATCCTCAAACTACAAATTTCTAATCCTAACCAAGGGCTTCGCATCTTCAGCGATGATATAAACTTAGCCTCGTATCATAATAATTCTATTATTGGCAACATAACTCTGCTAGGGTTTTACCAGGGTTATGGAGAAAAAACTATGAAAGAAGTGCATGTGAATCCAGGCAAAAAAATGGTTTGGAGATCAGGAAAAAGGGACAGGACTCTGAAAATTATCAGAATCTGTTTAAGAAGTTCGGTGAAATTCAAGTATAAGATATTTAGAACTGAGACCAAGCATCAGTCAATAGATATGGAAGCTTATGTTCCTGTTGCTTTGGATGGAAGGAAAATAGGAAACGTTAGAATAAAGTTTCAGGATATTAAAAAAACAAAGCTGACAAGAAAGGTGATTTCTTAGTATTATCTAGTGAATGTAATTTACTTATATAACCTAATGAAGGAAAGGATATATAGTGCATATATAGTGCTTGACACTTTCTGATTTAGGTAATTTTCTCCCACCACCCTTGAAATTATGCTTTCAGTGCAATTTGGGGCTCAAATTTTATATAGTAATTAAAAAAAAAAATTCCCTTAGAATATTTAATTGGGAAACTAAAGTTCATAAAAAAAAAAAAAATTCTAATTATCCTCCTCCTCTTATTAGGTATTGCTTTTCGACTCACTATCAATTATGCCAAACATGGGAGTGATACAAAGATACTCGTAGCGAGAATGGTACCATGCAAATATTAGTTAGAACTAGAATGGAGCTTGTGATTCAAGATTTCATATGTTTTTTTAGCTGTTAATTCAGTAAATATGGTTTTCGCTACAAGATATTTATCAGGACTAAAAATAAAGTCATAGCATATATAAAAGAGGAGGAAGAATTGATAATTTGAGTTCACTATACTAAATTTAAATTAAATGCTTTTCCTTATAAAATGAAATTAATTCGATGATCAAAATGCGTTTAGAAACACAAAATTACATTTGATACACGTACTTATGGTAAAGGGATACTTTTAACCTTTGGTCAAGATCAGCATAAGTTCCTTAAAGGGCTTAAAAATGCCATGCACCGTAAAAAATTGTATGCAGCATAGTTATTATTGGATACATGACTTTGAGTTCAGTAAGAATCTTACTACATGTGACATTCTTCTAATTAGAATGTTGAATATAACTGTTTCTTTTTGAACAAGTTTTGATTTTAATTTAGAATGCAAGTCGAGAATTTTCTATACTGAATATGAAATCTTATTTTTTTATAATTTTTATCAACTTCAAACATAAACTCTAAAATACTCATTTGTGATTTTTTTTTGTGTGACACTTAGTGTGTTTTGTGAAAAGTTCTATTTGTTATTATACCATTCAATTAATTAGTGAATTTTGCTTTATTCTCTGGTGGAGTGGGCTTACACTGAACCTCATAATTGTTAATTATGTTATTGATAACATTAGACTTGCCGTATAAATATTTTTGATTTTAAACGTAACAGTTTTGGTAAAATTTTAGAGGCCATGCTAGAAAATTACCTGCAATACTCCCTATCTCTATTGGCTGCCATTCTTCTCCATAAAGCTCAAATATTCTTGCCTTTCTTCGCACTTCCTAATTAAATTGATATATTGCGAGTACTTGGGAAGGAAAAAAAAAAGAACTGTCTTAACATATCAACAAACATAATATTATTGTCAATGTGTGAACCCAAAAACTTCTATTTATGGCTTCTTCAAATTGTAGGTCTATTAGGCCTACTTGCTATTTGTTTATGGCTTAGTATCCGCCCAAAAAATCCTACTTTCACCATTGTAGAATTCTCCATTCCAAGTTCCCAGAATTTTTCCGATGGCACCCTCAGTTACACAATTGAAATCAGCAATCCAAACAAGGACTCCACAGTAAATTATGATGATATTTTATTGATATTCTATTTTAAGCAAGACACAGTGGGACAGAACAAGATTTCTGGGTTCAAACAAGACAAGGGTAAAAGCATTGAAAAATCTGATTATGTGGATGCTACTGATCAGAAGGTAGAGCGAGCTCTGCGTGATGAGATTTCAAAAGGAAAGACTGATCTGAAGGTTGATTTATCCACTAAGATTCGATATAAAACTTGGGGTACGAAGAGTAAGCATCATGGGGTCCATTTGCAAGCCAATATTCCAGTTGGTTCCGATGGGAAAATATCAGGGAAGAAGAAGAAGATCAAACTACGTGCTCCCTCCAAGAAATGGAAATTAAGAAGCAATAATGTTAATTAATGTCTTGTTTTATTATTAGGCAAGAATTTTCCATTATTATATTTTAAAATTTCAATGTGTTGTGACCAAAGAATATATTGTGATGGATTGATTAATTAAATCTGTAGTTGAAGTGTATTTAGCCTTCTAAATAATCAATTATGACAAAACATATGGGTTCGGTGTGGTTCCAATTCCAAATTTGTAAAGTAATTAATTGAAATACAATTTCAGTAGTGGAATAAAGAAATTTAAAGATCCAGTTTTGACTTATGTTTTCTCATGAAGGCATAAACAACAGATTTGTATCATGGTGCTTTGGCAACCATCTGCCTTATTTAAATTTGACAAGAACAAAAGGATGGAGAAGAACTTAAAGTCAATGCAGTCAACTATTTGTATCTCTTTAAAAAAATTTATTGCATGATATATATGTGCTAGTCCAGCGCGAATTTGATCAATATAAAAATTTCGAATATCGAATGATTATTCATAATTTATTTCTTTCGGTAATTAAAGATATTGGGTTTGGATTATTAATAGAGAATATTATAGCAAGTCCTTTTTATTTTTACCCTTAAATAAGTAAAACATATATTGTTCAAGTGCATGAAACATGAACAGCCGCAAATGCATAGTCATGCTTTTGGATGGGAGACTATTCTTGCATATTAAATTTAAAGCAACTCCACCATTTTAGTGGGAGACTTAGACTTTGATAATAACAAGTAAAAAGTGGGAAGAGACAACCAAAACCGGAATTGAAAAGAAAGATTAAAGAAAATTTATAGTAGACCACAGTGCTGAAAGAATTAATGCCAAAATCATTTCCTTTGGATTTACAATTTCAATTCATGTCTCGAGATGTTGAAACTAATTGTATTCATTTCTATGCTTAGCTTGCTATACCATAAACCTGAAGCTACCAAAAATCCTGTTAATATCAGCTGCCAAGGAACCTCAACTTTCTCCCCAAATAGCACCTACAAAGCCAATCTTGATCTTGTAATTTCTTCTCTGATTTCTAATTCAAAAATAAAAAATGGGTTCTATACTTCCAGTTCTGGATTACACAACAGCACAGACACTGTCTATGGCAGCCTTTTTTGCCGAGGAGATTTATCAGCTGAAGATTGTAAAAGTTGTGTGGGTAATGCTACTAAAGACCTGATTTTTAACTGCTCCAACCAAAAAAAATCCATCATTTGGTACGATCAATGTATGGTTCGATATTGGAACTTCAATTTCTTCTCAGTAATGGAGGAGGAGCCTCATTTTATTGGGACGAATCCAGAGAACATACCGAACGCAGGTTATAATTTCATAAATAAACTCCTGGGTGTAATGGATGAGCTGGTGTGGAAAGTGGCCAGGGACTATGGCTCTTCTACTAAGAAATTGGCGACTAAGAAGATTGACTTTAAATGGGATCCTGTGTATAGTTATGCAGAGTGCACACCTGATATAAGTGAAGCTGATTGTTCAAAGTGTTTAAGAAAAGCAATTTCATATCTTCCAGGTTGCTGCAGTTTGAAAATTGGGGGTAGAGTTCTGCTTCCTAGTTGTTCCATTAGGTATGAGAATTACCACTTCTACAACATCGGACAAGGTAATTTATATGTTGTATACATATTTCTTTTTCAATACCAACAATTTTAGATAAAAACAATAACTTTGATTCTGTTTTCCATTTTTGGGTGGTTGCAGATGCTCGTAATCATGTGAGTTTGTTCCGAATATTTGCAGCTGTAGTTTCTGGAGTAGTTTTCATTGTGGCGATTCTCGCTGTAGCTTATTGGTTCTTTAGAAGGAAAAGGCTGAAGAATTGTAGCAGTAAAATAGATGAAATACTTGGTATTTATTTTGCGATTATTTTAGAAACAGTACTCATGGACCTGGTCTCAGCAAGAACCTTCCATCAATGTGATTATTCTTTTTTTTTTGGTTCTGTAGATAGTAACGTTAGCTTGAGTCTAATTAATATCCCAACATTGATTACATGCTTATTAGCTTGAGTCTAATTAAAGCTGCAACAAATAACTTCGGGGATGGTAACAAGCTGGGTGAGGGAGGATTTGGTGCGGTTTACAAGGTAAAAAAGAACCAATCCATTGAATTCATTTGAGCATATGCTAGTAACGTTACGATATCTCAGGTTAACGTCCGAACTTAGGAAGTTGTGACTATGTAGTTACGTTATCCAGTTGAAACTAGAAACATTACAGTTCTGAGAAAAGACCGGAACCATGGAGCTAAAGCTTATTAGTAGTTATGGAAGATTTCTGAATTTAAAATGAAATATGCTTTCAGGGAACACTTCCTGATGGGCAGGAAATTGCTGCAAAGAGGCTGTCAAAATGCTCAGGTCAAGGCGCAGAAGAATTTAAGAATGAAATCGAATCAATTACCAAGCTTCAACACCGGAACCTAGTACGGTTGTTAGGACTCTGTTTTGAAGCAGAAGAAAAGATACTTGTGTATGAGTATGTGCCTAATAGAAGCCTTGACAGCATTTTATTTGGTCAGTTTCCCATCAGATTTAACTTTCTGCTAGATTAAATTTCATATGTTTTAAATTCTAACATGAAATTTATAATAGATGCTGGAAGGAAAGATGAATTAGACTGGCCAAAGAGATACAAGATAATTGTTGGAATTGCACGGGGACTTCTTTATCTGCATGAAGATTCGCGACTTAGAATTATACATCGCGATCTCAAGGCTAGTAATGTGTTGCTGGATAGTGAAATGAATCCAAGAATTTCAGATTTTGGGACAGCAAGAATAGTTGGTGTAAATCAAATTGAAGGAAGCACAAACAGAATTGTTGGAACATAGTAAGTTATAACTTATAATCGTCTGCTTAAAATAAATAGTCTGCCACATTGATGTTGATCAATGATTATATTTTTGCAGTGGCTACATGTCTCCAGAGTATGTAACATTCGGAAATTTCTCTGTGAAATCAGATGTATTCAGCTTCGGTGTCTTGATTTTAGAGATCGTAAGCGGCAAGAGAAATAGCAGCTCTAAATTAGAATTGGGTGAAGGCCTTCTAGAACTTGTGAGTTATAGACAAAAATCTTACAATAATCATGATTAAAATTAAAAGCATGTGACTTACTCAACTTATTACACAGGCTTGGAAACACTGGACAAAAGGAACATCAATGGAGCTTATGGATTCAGCATTAAGAGAATCTTGTTCCATAAATGAAGTGATCAAAGTTGTACACATTGGCTTGCTCTGTGTTCAAGAGGATATGGAAGATCGACCTGCCATGGCATCGGTGATTGCTATACTTACTAGTGATAGTATTAGTTTGCCACTGCCTCGGCAACCTGCTTTTACACACTCTAGCAACACAATTTCATACGCAACAACTTCTACTAGCTCCAATCAATTTACTGCGGGCACTAATAATTATTAATTGGGCCTTACATATATATATATATATATATATACTGCAATTGAAAGAATACTCTTAATGAGCTTACATATCAGAGCTTACCATAGATCTTGCATCTCTATCTAAACTTATCAGCACGGAAGAATTTGAAAGAGGAATTTGATACTTCATTATCATATTGGATTATTGTGTGTTCAAGAAGATATGGAAAAAAAACCATCTATGGCATCAGTGGTTCTCCAGTCCCATATTAAATTAAATATTTTAAGCAATGAATATTAACTTAGTGATACTAGATTTATTCTTCTAGAGCCATAAAGATCCTGAATTAAACCCAGACCGGACCACTTGTAAGAGAGAAAAAAATTGTAATGGAGATCAAGAATAGACCAATATGGGTATCAATGTATCATTCAATAATGTTTTACACAAAAAATCGTTTAAAGCTTATAAGACATTCATGTTTGTTGGAAAATGAAAATGAAAGAAAAGTAGGACAATCCTACATCGGCAAACAAAGGAAAAAAAAAGAAAGGTTTAAGGGTTGAGGGGCCAACCCAAAATTCTTTTTAAAGGCCATCTCATCAGCTCTTTTACAAGAGCATAAGCAGCATTCTCCCATTTGAAGACATGGACAGAGCCTAATGGCCTCCATTGTCCATGATGATGATCTAAAAACTTGACAGTTTGGGCGGACTAATTTACAAGCCAACGCCAACAAATCTTAAAGACCTCCAGCCTAAGACTTGAAGTCCAAGAACGCACGCTTAGTGAGAGTTTCGAGATTCTGAGGTTTAAAAAAGTGTTCATCATCTTGGCAAGTTAGGCTGGCCAATTTACAAGCCAAAACCCACAAGTTTTGAAAACCTGCGGCCTAAGACCAAATCTAATAATTAAGTGTTGGAAATTTAGAAAAACAGAGAAATAAAATTGAAGCAAAAATTAAAACAATAGAACAATGAGAAGTTTGCTGTGAAGATATGTCTGTATTGATTGAACTGGAGTTTTTAAATACAGCAAAATAACTAATCCCTTAAAAAAATAAGCAACTAACTGGAGCATGTTTACATGATCAACAAACTCCCAAAAAACTAGCAACTAACAGCCACTACTCTATTGAAACAGTCAACAATTATTAAAACATGAAAAACACACTAAATCCAGCCTGGACAAAAATAAAAAAACCAGAAACACGAGTGTTTTAGCAGCTGAAGTAATTTCAACATTAACTAATAATTTAATGATAAATTGTTAGCACAATTTAACGAATTATCTCACCAATTTATACATTTATAATCTTGGTCTAGTGAAGAAACATCTGATTATATTATAACCTACTCACTCACCTTTAGAATTGTGACTAATGGTATCATAATTATCATTATCAAAAGTTGTGGCCGGTGGAGATTATGTTAATCTGCATATTGCTTTTGGATGCATGGCCAATAAAAAAATAATATACATTTGTTCCTTTTCTTACCTTCTGTTTTGCATTTCATCCTTAATATATACTTCCTTACGTTGTAAGTATCATAAGAAACTTCACTTGGTCATGTTCTACTTTGCTTACTGCACAATTAAATAAATAAGAGTTCGTTTCCTTATGCATATTTCAATGGTGAAACTGGTTTGAATGTGAAACATTTCAGTTTAAATATCCACTCTCCATTTCTTTCCATTAAGAAAAAGAAAAGAAAATAAACAATAAGCTATATTTTCTTTTCAATGGCCGTTAGTGAAAAAAAAAGTGACTAGGTCGATGGCCATTTTTTCTTTTTTTTTTTTTATTTGTTTTGAGAAGGAAAATGGAAAAAGCTACAGAGAGCCTTTCTTCTTAAATGAGTAAAATATGTATTTGTTGTGTATGAAACATGAAACAGCCGCAATTGCAGTTATCCATGGTGTTTAGACCCTTTTCATGGCAGACAAAATTCCACAATGGGAGACAGGATCAGTGTATACATTGTGTTCATGAACCTGTTGATCCACAGCAGTTATTGTTGCATATTAAATTTAAAGTAACACCATGCCTTTTTCATGGTAGACTTAGTCATTGATAAATAAAGCGAGGAATAAATAAAACCAAAAGAGGAAATTTAAATGGACCTCAATGCTGAGAGAATTAATACCATTCCTTTTGATTTACAAATTCACTTCATGTGTCAAGATGTTGAAACTAATTGTATTTTTTTCTATGCTTAGTTTTCTATACCATAACACTGAAGCTACAAAAAATCCTGTGAATATTAGCTGCCAAGGAACCTCAACTTTGTCCCCAAACAGCACCTACAAAGCCAATCTTGATCTTGTAATTTCTTCTCTGACTTCCAATCCAAAAATAAAAAATGGGTTCTATACTTCCAGTTCTGGATTACACAGCAGCACAGACACTGTCTATGGCAGCTTTTTCTGCCGAGGAGATTTATCAGCTGAAGATTGTAAAAACTGTGTGGCTAATGCTACTAAAGACCTGATCTTTAACTGCTCCAACCACAAAAAATCCATCATTTGGTACGATCAATGTATGGTTCGATATTCGAACTTCAATTTCTTCTCAGTAATGGAGGAGGAGCCTTATTATATTTTGATGAATTTAGAGAACATACCAAACGCAGATAATAATTTCACAGATAAACTCCTGGGTGTAATGGATGAGCTGGTGTCCAAAGTGGCCAGAGACTATGGCTCTTCTACTAAGAAATTGGCAACTAAGAAGATTGAATTTAAAAGGGATCCTGTGTATAGTAATGCAGAGTGCACACCTGATATAAGTGAAGCTGATTGTTCAAAGTGTTTAAGAAAAGCAATTTCATATCTTCCAGGTTGCTGCAGTTTGAAACTTGGGGCCAGAGTGCTTCTTCCTAGTTGTTCCATTAGGTATGAGAATTACAATTTCTACAACAGCCCACAAGGTAATTTATATCATGCATACACATTTTTTTTTCCAATACCAACAATTTAAGATAAAAAAATTACAATGAAACTCCATTTTTTGGGTGGATGCAGAAGCTGCTGATCATGTAGATTTGTTCCGAATATTAGTAGCAGTAGTTTCTTCAGTGGTTTTCATTGTGGCGATTCTGGCTTTAACTTATTGGTTCTTTATGAGGAAAAGGCTGAAGAAGTGTAGAAGCAGAATAGATGAAATAATTGGTAATAGTTAAACATAAGCTAAATAATACTAAAACTTGAAAAAAGTATCAATGTGATTATTTGTTTGGCTCTGCAGATAGGAGTGAGTATACGAACATCGATTCCATGCTTATTAGTTTAAGCCTAATTAAAGCCTCTACAAATAACTTCAGCGACGATAGCAAGCTGGGTGAGGGAGGATTTGGTGCCGTTTACAAGGTAAAGAAAACCAATCCAATGCATTCGATTATATGCTAGCAATGTTCAGATAGCTCGGGTTATATTTGATTATTAGGTTACAACAATGTGGTTTGGTTATTCGGTTGAAACTCAAAAGATTACAGTTTTGGGATAAGACCAGTACGTATACCATGAAGCCGAAGCTTATTAGTAGTTATTAAAGACTCTTGAATTTAAAATGAAATATGTTTTTCAGGGTACACTTCCTGACGGACAGGAAATTGCTGCGAAGAGGTTATCAAAATGCTCATGTCAAGGCACGGAAGAATTTAAGAATGAAATCGAATCGATTGCCAAGCTCCAACACCGAAACCTAGTAAGGTTGTTAGGAGTCTGTTTTGAAGGAGAAGAGAGGATACTTGTGTATGAGTATGCGCCCAATCGAAGCCTTGACAGCATTTTATTTGGTCAGATTTCCATAAGAATTTCACCTTCTGTTCAGATAATTTTTTCGTATGTTTTAAATTCTAACATGAAATTTACAACAGATGCCGGAAAGAAAGATGAATTAGATTGGCCAAAGAGATACAAGATTATCGTAGGAATTGCGCGGGGACTTCTTTATCTGCATGAAGATTCGCGACTTAGAATTATACATCGTGATCTCAAGGCTAGTAATGTGCTGTTGGATGGTGAAATGAATCCCAGAATTTCAGACTTTGGGACAGCAAGAATATTTGGTATAGATCAAATTGAAGGAAGCACAACCAGAATTGTGGGAACATAGTAAGTTATAATAGTCCGCTTAAAATAAATATTAAACATTACCTCATTCATGTTGATGAATTATTATATTTTGCAGTGGCTACATGTCTCCGGAGTACGTAGTATTTGGAAATTTCTCCGTGAAATCCGATGTATTCAGTTTCGGTGTCCTGATTTTAGAGATCATAAGTGGCACGAGAAATAGCAGCTCCAAATTAGAATTGGGCGAAGGCCTTCTTGAAATTGTGAGTTATAGACAAAAACTTTTCCCCATTTTATAGAACTTAACTAAAATTAAGAGCATGTGACTTACTGAACTTATTACACAGGCTTGGAAACACTGGAGAAAAGGAACATCCATGGAGCTTATAGATCCAGCTTTAAGAGAATCTTGCTCCATAAATGAGGTGATCAAAGTTGTACGCATTGGTTTACTTTGTGTTCAAGAGGATGTGGAAGATCGACCCACCATGGCATCAGTGATTGCTATGCTTACTGGCAATAATATAAGCGTACCACTGCCTCAGCAACCTGCTTTTACAATTTCTAGCACAGCACTTTCATACGCAACAAGTTCTGCAATCTCCAATCAATTTACTGCTAGCAGTTTATGATTATTTATAGGACCTATAAATATACTGCAATTGGAAGAAATAATCTTACATAACCTCACATTTCAGAGCCTACATAGATTTTGCATCTCTATGAAATAATCACTGCTCTTCCTTTTCTGTTTTGGAATTGAATTCACTTGATGATGAATTTTCAATTTGCAGTCAAATTATTCCATTTCATCCTAATTAAAAGTACTTTAAAAATCAAATTTTAAGTAAACTACTTGGCACAAAAGAATTTGAAAGAAATTGATACTATATTCTCATATTGGATTGTTGTGTTCAAGAAGATGTGGAAGAATCACCATCTACGACATCATTCAAATTATTTTGTGATACTAGATTTATTCTTTAGAGCCATAAGATCTTGAATTTGAACCCTGACCAGACCAATTGTAAGAGAAAAAAGAAATTGGAATGGAGCTCCATAGACTGAACCAGTAACACAATTAAGGATTAGACTAATATGGGTATCATTCAATAATGTTTTACACAAAAAATCATTTAAAGCTATCCATAGACTGAACCAGTAACACAATTAAGGATTAGACTAATATGGGTATCATTCAATAATGTTTTACACAAAAAATCATTTAAAGCTAACATACTTTTAAGACAGTCGTGTTCTTGTCAAGTTCGTAGAACAGCTTTTCTGACACGTGACTCATTTTTCATTTCTCCTCACATATCCATATGCCTATCTTGAGCCTTTAAACTGGAAAGTTGGACACGGTGAACAATTTCGAAGGTCTCCAACAAATCTATGGAATGGTTTTCTTTGAAATTCGGCCAGCAGTAGCAACTTGTCTTCGCCATTCTTGAATTGGAACCTGCCAAAATAATGCAATGATACAACTGATGTATGCTTGATTAAGAATTTGTATAAGAAATAGGGCTGATACACTCCTTTTGTTCTTTCAGCAGTGCACATTTACAATCAGATAAGAGAAAGAATATAAAAATCAATCTTACAGCAGGAAAGCCACCATAATCGCCAGGCTTGTTTATATCCTTTGTTACGCAACTATTAGCAGCCAGCCTGACCTGCATTTTACCAAATTGAATAACAAATTACTAAATTATAACACTACAAAGAAGCTTAAACTTAGTCAACTGGGCCTGTTCTAGACTATGAGATCTAAGTCTGAACCCCAGAATCAATCAATAAAAACGATAGAGTGATTGTTGCTTGCTTGCAATTGATTAACCAATCAAGTAGTACCTTGGATGCAATAGAGACATGATCACGAACTGCTACCCTTCCCCCGAAAGTAACATAGTCTCCTACCCTAAATAAGGGGAAAAAAAGATGTAAATTTGCATTACTAATTTATTCTACGCAATATTCACAAGCTGAAACTAGAAATAGATATATAATACCCCAAAAAAGGAATAACACGAAAGAGATCTAAATAGAAGCAACATACGTTACAGAACCTGCAATCCCAACTTGTCCACAAAGAATGCAACTTTTACCAATAACTACATTATGACCAATCTGCGTAGCCAGGCAGAATGGCTGTTATATATCACAAATCACTTTACTATCAAGACAATAATGTGAAGGAATGAACACTGACTTGGACTAAATTGTCTATCTTTGAATGATCGCCAACAACAGTGTCTCTCCAACTGCATAAACCGATAGGTCGAATACTTAAGGTTCCACATTGGACAGTGCAGTGAGTTCACTGGCTAGCATGCAAATATGATTGACACCCTACCTGCCTCTATCAATACATGTATTTGCTCCAATCTCTACATGGTTCCCTATCCTGGCATTGAGCAGCTGCAAAAATGACTTAGTAAAATATACAAGCCAAATATAGAGAAGGAAAAAAGAAAAAAAAGATTACTTTTTTTTTCAGCAATTTAACCAAAAGGGGCTCATGAAAACAAAAATTAAATAAATTATTCAGTATTATAGAATTTGAGTTTTAAGGGGACAATTCAAGTGTATCTCAGACACAAAGTTCTATCTGGCTGCGTGAATGTGAGGAAGAAAGGCAAGAACAGAATTAATTGTGTGGATTGAAAACTAAACGTATCACTCACTTGAGGCTTCTTAACCATGCTTCCTTGCTCGTTCACATAAAACCCAAATCCTGCAGTGAAATGCAGATCAACCATGTAGAATATGGAGGAAATTTATTAGGAAAGAGATTGAAATAAAAGAAAATGAACAAGTATAATAGTAATAACCCAATTACATTTCACAAATTAAAAAACACAAAGGAGCTTATTTCAGCTTTACCATCTTGACCAATGCACACTCCATTGTGGATTACGCACCGCTCACCTATGGTACAATTGCTAAGGCAGACATTGTACCTGCATAAAAAAAAAAACGACTTTATTTTTAATTGTAAAATATACATTTGATTGCATCAGCATGAAGAAAAGAATGTACCCTATCCTTGTGGATTCTCCTAAAGTAACATTAGGTCCTATAACAGCTCCGGATCCCACATGAACTTTAGCACCCACAACAGCTTTGGGATGAATTATGGCACCAATTTCGATGAGCGCAGTTGGGTCGATGCGAGCTGATTCGTGGAAGGTACCAGCTCCATTACGCCATTTGGAGAATTCTTGCTGATTAGTTCCAGCATTATCTACTAGTCCTAAAAAACACGCACAGCAATTGCAAGTTAGCATCTAATTAGTCTTAGAGGCATTTTAACAAACATGTTATCTTCAGAGATTGACTGCAGTTATTCCTCCAGAAACCCGTCAATTTGAGTACCAGAAATGGAGCAAAGGTGACGTATAGGGCCATACTGTATGGATAAAGAGCGAGCATGCTCGATCAATAGCTTTAGGGGAAGGTGACGGAAGATTGGATTTGCGGAGGAAATTGCCATTTTAAAATTGATTAGCAGAAGAGGCTTTTACGGAGCTTGGTATGTGCACATGGGCCTAGGTTCAATATAATTTCCCCTATATGTTCTACTGAGAAACATGAGAAGAAAATTACTAAGCTCTCGGATTGAGATGCGTACACGGTACGTACGTATTAGATATTTGAACCGTATATACATGCAGCATATATTTGCTTTTCTTGGTTGTCGGTGGATATTAACGTTGGACTAATTTAATTTATTTTTCACTCACGTGGCCCTACAAGTATTGAATTAAGCACGGAATTTTCTTTATTTTTAATTTTTCCATTTGGAAGACGACAATTTTCCTTGACTCGTATTTATTATCTTCATTGACTTGTTTGGGATCCACTGTGTCCAAAAGCTTTTCTTGATAGAAAAAAAGGAAGCAACTGCAAAACTCGTTTCTTGACAAGGAGTCGTATTATTTATGCTCATAAATAAGTAATCAAACTATGCACTGTAATTTTCCAAACAAAAGGGGAAAATAAATAAAGGAGAGAAATTTATTGATCATAAACATTTGATCTGCCAGATGAAGCCTCTAAAGATTTCCGCTATAGCGCCCCTCTTGCTTGCCCTCCTCGCCATTACCACAGAAGCACAGCCCATGTATCGTTATCACGTCTGCTCCAACGCAAGCACTTTCACCATAAACAGCAACTACCGTAAAAATCGAGATGATGTCCTATCTCAACTTATCAGCAATGACCTTCAAATTAACGGGTTCTATTACAACTCTCAAGGGGAAGATCCTGATAAAGTTTACGGCCTAGTTGTTTGCACTGCTCTTTTGAGCCTCGAAGTCTGCCAAGCTTGTGTCAGTAATGCCTCTAACCATATTGTCGAACGTTGCCCCAGTCAAAAAATGGCCATAATATGGTTCGACGAGTGCATGCTGCGTTATTCTAGCCAAACTATCTATTCCAAAATTGAGTTTTCACCTGCTATATATATGGTGAATACACAAAATGTCAGTACCACAGATATAGAACTTCTTAACAGCCAATTGCAGAAAACAATGAGCGAAACAATAACTGGGGCCATAAATTTTGCAGGAGCTTCAAAATTTGACTACAAAAACGTTACTTTTGGGTCTCAAAAGATGTACACCCTTGCTCAATGCACACCCGACTTGAGAGGTGAGGATTGTCGTCAGTGTCTTATGAATGCTTCGTCACAATTGCCCATGTGTTGTCAAGGAAGGATGGGTGGAAGAGTTTACTTTCCGAGCTGTAATATTAGGTATGATATGTATCTGTTTTATAACTCAACAGAGTATCGGCGTGAGGAAATAAATGTAGTTCGTGGTTTCCCAAATTTGACAACACTTTCTCCAACTCCAATTCCGTCAATTTCACAAGGTAAACCCTAACTATACTGTATTAATTTCTGCTTCCTCTCAGTTCAGGTTATGTAGATTTTAACACTTATGTAATGAGCCAATTGAATATAATAATTTCAGGACAAAAAGGAAACAGATTATCAACACAGACTAAGGTCATCACAGGTGTTTCCGCATCAATTGTAGGAGTATTACTGTTCAGTTTCTCCATTTATACCTTGTGGAAAAGAAAATTTTGGAACAAGGGTATGCAAAAATTGTTGCTATTCCAGTGATTATATTGCCTTCCTTTTGTATTAACATAAAAACAATTTTCGGTAGGAGGGAGTGAAATTAGCCAAGAGGTTCGGTTACTAAATTTGGGGAGACCAAAACTTGGAGACCACCACTCGGGTCAAGATATTCATGGAGAGGTGCCATTGAATTCCCAGGATTTTCCTCTCTTTTCTTTTGACGCTGTACGTGAAGCCACGAAAGATTTCTCTGATGAAACCAAACTTGGAGAGGGCGGGTTTGGCCCTGTGTACAAGGTAGTTATGATTATCGATTCGATCATTCAAGTTGTTAATACTCAGATGAATGATACTAATTGTTTTGAAAGATGCTTAATTACAGGGCACACTAGATGACGGCAAAGAAATTGCAGTTAAAAGACTGGCAAGAGCTTCTGGTCAAGGATTAAATGAATTCATGTCTGAAGTTACTCTAATAGCCAAGCTGCAACATAGAAATCTTGTCAGGCTCTTAGGTTGTTGCCTAGAAAAAAATGAGAAGTTGCTGATCTATGAGTATATGCCCAACAAAAGCCTCGATGTCTTTCTTTTTGGTTTGATTCTTAAACTCCACCCATACTTGTACATTATAATACTTGTGTTGTCATAGAACAAAACAACTATAATAGGTTGTTCTGTTCAGCCAAAAAACCAAGTGTTATCCTTTATTGACTTTATTATCCAAGTAACTTAATTATTTGATTGGATAATTGGTTCTTAGATTCGAAGATGGGAATTCATCTTGATTGGCAAAGACGTCTAAATATCATCAAGGGGGTTGCTCGGGGAATCTTGTATCTACATGAAGACTCTCGGCTTAGAATTATTCATCGGGATCTAAAAGCCAGTAACGTTTTGCTTGATCATGAGATGAATCCAAAGATATCAGATTTTGGAATGGCAAGGAGTTTTGGAGGAAGTGACAGCAACAACACAAATAGAGTTGTCGGAACATAGTGAGTATGAGCTGATAGAATAGAACAATTGATTAGAACAAACAATCAAGCAGAACAACTGTGTTCTATCAGTTAGCTATATATATTCTATCATGAGCATCTTAATTTAACAAACATCTTAATTATAGCAACAAATAAAATAAACAATCCTTATCTAAATCTCTTTATTTTTTTTTGCCATGAATTCAATTAGTGGATATATGTCTCCGGAGTATGCAATGGAAGGGCTATTTTCTGTGAAATCAGATGTTTTTAGTTTTGGAGTTATGGTTTTGGAAATAATTAGTGGAAAAAGGAACAATCGGTTTTATCTCAGAGAAGAGGGTGAAAGTCTCCTATCTTTCGTATGTTCCTATGAATCCTAATATCATATCCTTATCTTTGTATTTTAAAAAATAATAAATTATTAGCAAGTATATGCTAATGATGAGATTTTAATTATTGTTCAGGCATGGAAGCTATGGTCTGAAGGACAAGGATTGGAATTAATGGACCAATCACTTAGACAGTCAAGTATTGCAGGTGAGGTGCTGAAGTGCATTCACATTGGCTTGTTGTGTGTGCAAGATGACCCTATAGAGAGACCACCTATGTCAACTGTTGTTGTTATGCTGGGAAGTGATGCCATAACACTTCCTCAACCAAAAGCTGCTGCATTTTCTGTTGGACAATTTGTTGCAAAATCAGCTTCAGCTTTAGTTTCTAAAGTTCATTCTGTTAATCAGATAACTGTTTCGAATGTATCACCGCGCTAATTATAAAATACTTAGCATAATTGATGCAATGTATATGTACAAACTTTATTTGTAATTGCAAAATACACATATCTAAGATTGCGTCAGCATGTTGAAAAGAATGTACCCTATCCTTGTAGATTCTCCTAAAGTAACATAAGATCCTATAACAGCTCCAGATCCGACATGAACTTTAGCACCCACAAACAGCTTTGGAATGAATTAAGGCACCAATTTCCACGAGCGCAATTGGGTCGATGTGAATTGATTCGTGTAAAGTACCACCTCCATTACACTATTTGAAGAATTCTTGCTGATTAGTTCCAGCATTATCCTATAGTCCTAAAAAACAGCAACTGCAAGTTAGTAAACAAGTTATTCACATGAGATTGACGCATGAAGCTATGCTGTATGGTCATGGATACAGAGCGAACATGTTCGATCAACGGCTTCAGGGGAAGGTGACGAAAAATTGGATTGGCGGAGGAAATTGGCATTCTAAGAGAATGATTAGCAGAAGCAGCCAAAAGGGGCCTTTTCGGATATTGATATGTACACATGGGCCTAGAATTAATGCAATTTCCTCATTCCTTTTCTAAAAAATCCTATTTTATAAGAGCTCTGGAGTTATTCTCATAAAAAAAAAAAATATTACGGGAAAATCCAATCAGTGCAGCTAACAAATTAATAAAACACATAAAAATAAAAACTTCAGCATATTAAAAGTCGAAAGTCACATTTATATATTTTATAGAAATGTACCAAAATTTAAAGATGATTCATATTTACTACTTGCTCAATACGCCATCATCCCATCATCATGTATTGAAAGTAATTAACAATGAAAATTTCATAGTATTATGTCAACTTTTCACAAATTAAAAACCCAATTACATTTCACAAATTAAAAAACACAAAGGAGCTTATTTCAAGAGTTTATTTCAGCTTTACCATCTTGACCAATGCACACTCCATTGTGGATTACGCACCGCTCACCTGTGGTACAATTGCTAAGGCAGACATTGTAACTGCATAAAAAAAAAACGACTTTATTTTTAATTGTAAAATATACATATGATTGCATCAGCATGAAGAAAAGAATGTACCCTATCCTTTTGGATTCTCCTAAAGTAACATTAGGTCCTATGACAGCTCCGGATCCCACATGAACTTTAGCACCCACAACAGCTTTGGGATGAATTATGGCACCAATTTGGATTAGTGCAGTTGGGTCGATGCGAGCTGATTCGTGGAAGGTACCAGCTCCATTACGCCATTTGGAGAATTCTTGCTGATTAGTTCCAGCATTATCTACTAGTCCTAAAAATCACGCACAGCAATTGCAAGTTAGCATCTAATTAGTCTTAGAGGCATTTTAACAAACATGTTATGTTCAGATATTGACTGCATGCATTCCTCCAGAAGTCAATTTGAGTACCAGAAATGGAGCAAAGGTGACGTATGGGGTCACACTGTATGGATAAAGAGCGAGCACGTTCGATCAATGGCTTTAGGGGAAAGTGACGGAAGATTGGATTTGAGGAGGACATTGCCGTTTAAAATTGATTAGCAGAAAAGGCTTTTTCGGAGCTTGGTATGTGCACATGGGCCCTAGGCTCAATGTAATTTCCCCTGTATGTTTTAGTAAGAAACATTATTTAGAAGAAAATTCCAGTTCGCACAACTAACAAAATAAATAAAACGTCAGCATATTATGTTACATCTATAAATTTATTAAGCTTCCCGTATCTACGTGCATATTAGATATTTGAACCGTTCAATTAGATGAATGTGTACGATATGACGGTTCATATATATATACGTGCATTATATATGTAACCAAAAGAAATGATAGAAATTCAGTTTAGTGAAGTTAAAAATTATAATTTATAAAAAATTCATTCACATAAAAATATAAATAAGTGCAAAATTTTTATTCGAAATATTGAAATCAGTATAAATTTATTATTTAAATTTAATTTTTTAAATGTGCTAAAACACTAAAAATTGTACATATTTATTTTTACGATGGCAAGTAGGTACATTTTTTTTATGATTAATATGAAAATATGGTTCATATTTATTTTAAATTATTGAAATGATCAATATTTGTCCCTTAAATTATTAAATAAGAGTAAATCTGTACTATTTTAATATTTTGAGGGCTAATTTTGAAAAAAGAAACAAATTATAGAGGTAAATATGTATTATTTTTAATAATTTAATTATAAATTTTGGCTTTATCACTAAAAAATAATGAACTCATTTAAATATTTTAGTAGAGTCATAATTTTTTTAAAAAATAAATTCATAAAGTAGTTTTCAACCTTTTTATGATTAAGTACGATTATTTTTTTTAAAAAAATTAAAATTATAAGGATTTTTTTGAAATTTTTTATAGTTGTAGGGGTGAACATGGGGCAATTATGCGCTGTATGTGAGTACTGAATTATACTGTAAACTCTTATCTCATAAGAGAAAAAAAAAATTACTAGCAAAATAAATCTGAATTTCCAGAATATGGAGATTTTTTAAATAGTTTAAAGTCAACTATTTGCTTTTGTTGGTTACGGGTGGATATTAATGTTGGAGTAGTTTAATTTATTTTTCAGTAACGCGTCTAAGTCTTAAATTAAGCACGGAATTTTCTTTATTTTTTAATTTTCCATTTATCTGGAAGACGACAATTTCATCGTATTATCTTCTTTTGACTTGTTTGGGATCTACTGTGTCCAAGAGCTTTTTTTCATAGAAAAAGGAAGCAACAGCGAAACTCCTCTCCGTTACCACAAAAACACAGCCCAGTTATCTCTTTCACATCTACTCCAACACAACCACTTTCACTAGGAACAGCGGTTACCGTGAAAATCTTGATTCCGTACTTTCTCAACTTTCCGGCAATGAAGACGGTGAAAAAGGATTCTATGCACTACAAGAAATTACATATTTTATGACGCAAAAAATTGTTATGAAAAATTCATTTTTCGTCGCTGAAAAAATAAGATGACGAATTTTTATCATCACAGAAAACGTAACGGTAAGCGCGTAACATAAAAGTTTACATGACAATTTAATTATTTGTCACCGTAAGTATATTTTTTGTGACGAAAATAATTATCGTCATCTTTATTTCTAACTTTTCATGACAAAAATTATGTCACAAATAAAATTATATTTTGTCACATTATATTGTTTATCGTCACAAAAGATTGACATTTTTTATGACAAATTTAAAATTCGTCAAGAAATTAAATATTTTTAATGACGAAACTCTGCTTCTAGTTAAAACCATTAAGTATTGGTTACGTAATTATCGTCACAAATAAGTATAATTTTCGTCGTAAAATATTTAATGTCGTCATTAAATCTAATACTTTAAGTGACGAAAAATGATTTCGTCATTAAATTAATGTATATTAATGATGAATATAAATCGTCATATTATTTTACAAATTAATGACATAAATACGGACAAAAATAATTGTCACAAAAAATAGTTTTAGTGACAATTTTTTATTGTCATTAAATTATATTTTTTATTACAATATTAATATCGTAATTATAAACATTATATCGTAATTTATGAACTAACAAGTCGACAAATTATGACAAATATGCGTTGTATTAAAAATGACACATTTTAAATTTAATGTTATACAATCAATTAAATTTCTAAAGAAAATCTAATATAATATATTTATTCAAATAAAAGGTTAAATAAAAACATACTACCTAATACAAAAAAAATAAATTTGCATCCTAATCAAGAAATAAAATCTGTTGAAATTTCAAAATTTGCATCCTGTTCCTACAAAAAAAAAAATCATATATTAGATTAAAAAAAACTGAATCATGTAACACCCTTAATCTATACACACACTACGGTTCCAACGATAGTGCACGATTACTTGATTGTCATAAACTACTCTTAAAATTGTTGCGAAATCCGGGTAATTATTTTTTTTTATCCATTCACTATACTTATCTACCCTATATATAGCTATTTAGTTTTACTATTCATTCAATCAAAATACAAATATGTCACTTAATTCTACCGAAATTTCAGCAAAATTTTCTCTGTAATATTGCCTATCCCCCTGTAAACAATAAAATTTTTACACTTCAAATAATCATATATTCATTCACCCCGCTTCAATTCAAACTCCAACACAAGTTTGCCCATCCTCCAATTTAGATCCAATCTCACACACACCATATATTATAATATACTTATATCATCCACTTTTAAATATTTTTAACTATTTTCATGTCATTGAACATAGCAAAAATAAATGCATAAGTATATAAAACTTACATTGAAAAATTCAATCGACATTCATCCCGTTTGCTTTTAAAATGCCAAGCAGTTTATGGATAGTGAAATTCAACTCGCTTACTTTTGTCTCACAATCAGTCACCTGACTCCCAAGTATGGGGACAAAGATATAAATGGGGTGTTTGAAGAAAATAATTCCGGAATTGGTGTGGGTGTAAAAATATTTATGGGATAGGGGTGTTGTCAGAAACCGCAGGTCCCACCTGCGGTTTCTGACAAAATATTTTTTTAATATATTTTTTTTTTATAAAAAGAAGCTGCCGGGCAGGGCAGCATTTGCTGCCCTGCCCGGCAGCTTGTTAAGCAAGCAAAAGCTTGCTAGCAAGCAAGCTTTTGCTTGCTTTTTTTTATTTAAAAAAAATTATTATTTTATTTTTTAATAAATAATAATAAATAATTTTTTATTAAATATTAAAAATAAAAATTAACACAATTATAAAAATTTTGTTTTAAATATAAATTAATTTATTTTTTTAAAAAAAATATTGGCAAATAAAATTAATAAAAAATTATTATATATACAAATTATTTTATCAATTAAATCGATTAACTCTGATATAAAATTTTACAAAATAATGATAAAAATTCAATTCAAACTCAAAAAAAAACTCATAAAATTTATTCGAAAATATCTAAAATTTAACATAACTCGTAATCTGATTTTTCAATAATTTTGTTAAAATAATTGATTAATGAGTCCAATTAATAAATATATTTAGTGTATAATTAATAAATACATTTACAAATTAATTTTAGTAAATATATTTTAATGAATGTTGAAATATAGTATGTATAATTACTATTACGATGTAACAAGATTGAAATATTAGCATACGTTTAAATTTATTGTTGATGAAGCTTTGTAGATTCCTGAAAGTGGCTATTATTATTGTTGTTCATCGTCAAATAGTAGAGCATAACATCGGGGTCATCGTTTCCATTCATTGTATGAATATTCCTTTTTATGTGTCCATAAAGTACATATTCAGTAAATTAAATATGAATTATTAAACAAAAAATTTAATTTCTATATGCTATTTACATTTAATATATTTAGTGTATCTACCTATCATGTATTGGATAAGGAGACAAATACTAAAAGAATTATTCTGATAAAAAAGAAAAATCCATTTATTAATTGGATATAAAATTTGATAGGCAGCTGTGATTATATATGTTTACAGTTTACGGTGGGCTTTCAATTTTGGATGATGAGTTTTAAACATTTGGTTTAGTACTTTATGGGAGAAAACATATTTTAATAAATATATTTACAAATTAATTTTAGTAAATATATTTTAATTATACACTAAATATATTTATTAATTGGGCTCATTAATCAATTATTTTAACAAAATTATTGAAAAATCAGATTACGAGTTCTATTGAATTTTAGATATTTTCGAATAAATTTTATGAATTTTTTTTGAGTTTGAATCGAATTTTTATTATTATTTTGTAAAATTTTATCTCGGATTAAAAATTATTAAATCGATAAAATAATTTGTATATATAATAATTTTTTATTAATTTTATTTGCCAATATTTTTTTAAAAAAATAAATCAATTTATATTTAAAATAAAATTTTTATAATTGTGTTAATTTTTAAAATTAATATTTAATAAAAAATTATTTATTATTATTTATTAAAAAATAAAATAATAATTTTTTTTAAATAAAAAAATAAAAGCAAGCAAAAGCTTGCTTAGCAAGCTTTTGCTTGCAGCATTTGCTGCCGGGCAGGTCCTTTTATAAAAAAAAAAAAAATTTTAAAAATATTTTGTCAGAAACCGCAGGTCCCACCTGCGGTTTCTGACATCAGAAACCGCAGGTGGGACCTGCGGTTTCTGACAACACCACTAACCTATAAATATTTTTACACCCACACCAATCCAGGAATTACTTTCTTCAAACACCCCACTTATATCTTTGTCCCCAAGTATGTTCACTTCTGACTGAGACTCACTCAACTTTTCTTAAAGTATTAGAAAGTTCATTTTGAAGCTTTTGTGTAGCAATGTAGTCCGATGATGAACTAATGGAGAAGATGAAGAAGAAAGGGTTAGTGGTTAAGGAATGGGTAAATCAAGGAGAGATACTAGGTCATAAGGCAGTGAGTAGATTTTTTTGCCATTGTGGTTGGAATTCAGTGATTGAAGGTGCATGGCATGGGGTGCCATTGCTAGCATGGCCAACAAAAAGAGACCAAAAGGTGAACTCAGAAGTGGCGGAGAAAAGTGGGTTGGGTCTCAATAACGAAGCTTGGGGATGGGTTGGTAAGAGGGTGGTTAAAGGAGAGGAGATTGGGGAAAGAATTAAAGAATTTATGGGAATGGAGGAGTTGAAAATCCAAGCTTCAAGAATTAGGGATGAGGCTAGAAAAGTTGTTGCTTATGATGGTTCTTGTGCGAATTCACTTTTGGAATTTGTTAGTAATTGTGGAAGAATTTCAGGATTCACATGTAAAAGATAAAGCTTTATTGATGAATAAAAGTAAATATTAATTTAAGGAAATTTTCCAACACTAAAGCTGTTTTAATACAGTGTGAGTTCTTGTATTCTATGCTTCACTTTTAACTTCTTTTTATAAAAAAAAAAAAATAACCTACGGTGACTCATAACCCTATTGTAATGTATTGAATCATTCCGAACCGCGAAAAATTATGTTTTGTTGCATTGTTTTAGAGACAGGAATGTTTCAAAATGTTCTGTACTATTCGAGTAACACCCCAATTTAGCATATTTCTGTTGTTATGTTATTTATTACCTAATTTTGTCTCACCTAAAATTAGCGTTATGCCTCACTTCGTGTGCTTGTCAATAATTTATAAAAAATATATTTTTTTAAAAATTAAATTAAAGAACTATTATACTAAAAATAAAATGAAACCAAAAAACAGAAATAAATTCAAAGTTTAAAAGAAAATATCATAAATATCTGGGTTTGCTCAATGGTGTACTTACGTTCAAAATAAAAATAAATGAATAAATAAAACTAAATAATACAACAAAAAAAATAAACAAAATCATCATTAGCTGCATATGCTACAAGCACAAAAGAGATTCAGATATGCAAAATCTTGAATTGATCTCATAAAAGTTTTGCATCATATGAAATTTGAACATTCCCTATAAAAGCAAACATTTTTGCGTCAAGTGACAACCATAAGATTTCAATCAGCATTGAATGCAAATAAACACAGTTACAATTGTGCCACCGAACAGTCTTTAATCCTTAGAATAATACAATGAGAGATAAAAACTCTGGAACATTTTGGTTCAAAGTCTCATCCATAGAAACAAAGTAGCATTGAGTTCTGAACTGTATCATCTAAAAGCTTGCAAGGAAGTAAAGTGTTTAAGTTACCTTTTTGAGGAAAGATTTGAACCTTGTCAAGATTACAGAATCCATGAGCTCTTGCAACACCATTTTTGCCATCATATATCCAACACACCTTTGCAGCATATGAAAAATAGTATTAACATAAAGCAAAACAAAATTTTATACATTGACATATCTCTGTACCATACCTCATATCAAATGCAATCATCATCTGCCTCCGATCAGTGAGGCTGTCCAGGGCATTACTATTTGTACCATCCTCATAAAAGTCAGCAGCATTCCCTAGTATTCCTACCTAATTACAAATGAACTTTGAAGTATTACAAATTAGGAAATAAATGAAAGAAACCAAATCTACAATATCATTGCATATATTTAAAGCATCAGAATTTTTCTCTTATCTAACAATGTTTTAAATCTTCTATAAGAAATACTATAAGATTTGCGATTGACAAATATAGAACTAGGCCTAATCAGTCTCGTCAACAAATTTTCACTGAAACATTTCACTTCAATCTGTTGTTGGCTCGCAGTCAAACCAGCTACCAGTGCCATCAGTCCAGAATCTCTAACCATTAAAAGAAAACTCAGACAACGATGATAGGAGAGAAGAGGAATTGATCAAAATTGAAATCTCATTTGCAATTTCAAATAATGGTAGAGTGGAGAGAACTAACCGATACTTGAAGCTGAACCTGCTTCAAGTATTCAATAGCCTCATCCAACATAAAAGCCTTATCAGTCTACCACAAATGACAAAAAGCATCAAAACAATCCTCACAAATGCAAACAATTTCAAAGCTTAGAAAAATCCTGGTGAATTACCTTATTAGAATTTGGAATAAGATTCTGCAATGCTTTCATTTTCTCATTAATCCTGCTTCTTATCCTCTATTGAGAATTCAGCCATTTGCAAGCAAATCAAGAAATTAAATATTCATTTTGAACCCACCGAAACTTAGATCAACAAATTCCTAAACTTAAAATTTCAAATCCCTAACTCCTAAAAATTTTGCCCCTAATTAATCTCCTTAAACTACCAAAATACAAGCTATAACTACTCACTGCAGGAGGGGGCTGATGGCGCAATTGGTGGCCGGCGACGAGGAGGCGACGGCGGTGTCAGGTGGGGTTAAAATTCGACTCCAAAGCACGAGAAGAAGAGGCAGCAGCTGCTGCCGTCGCATGCGAAAAAAGAGAAAGAAGGGAGAGAGGCGTCGGCGATCAGCAGCGGGGAAGGGAGGGGCTGACGGCGGTGAGCGACGGGGAAGAAAAGGGGCAAATGGGGAAGGGAGGCTGGATCGGGGTTGGGGCAGAGATGGGGAAGATAGAAAAGAAAGAAAGAAAAGGAAGGAGAAGGGCTTAAAACGACGTAGTTTTAAGTTTTCACCTTTTTTTTTAATTAAATTAAATTAAATTACCAAAAATAAATCCCTTAAATTTAATATTGTATACCCACTCCCTTCACCAATTATTTAATTTATTCACTTAAAATATCGAGTTCATTTATTTCAGTGTGTTACAGAGAGAGGCAGGTGGTAGCACCGTTGATCGATTTCGAGAGTGTGTGGCGGCAAGAGGTGGGTCAGATAGGGAAGAAGACAGGAAAATCAATTCTCCTTAGATTATTTTTTCCCTTTTTCTTTCAACGCGCCACTTGTCAGTAATGCATTGTACTCTTTACACATCAGTAATGCGTGCGGCACACACAAGAACTGTTATCTGTACTTTGATTTTTAGGTGATAAATTATTACAATTTTTTAAAATACGGATAGTAAATGTAATGAAATTGTAGCTCGTCACAATATATTTATTTTTTGTGATACATTTATTTGTCATAAATAAAATTATTTTTAGAACTAAAATTTTTTAAAAAAATAATTAGAAACTTTTTTATCTCGATATTTTATTTGTGAAAAAATGATTTTATCATCACTAATTTATTTAATTATGATAAAAATAATTTATCACGAAAAATAAATATTTTATGACGAATTTATATGTTGTAATAAGTTATTATTTTGTCAATAATTTTTTTTCCTCCAAAAAAAAGGTGAAAAATTTTTTCTCCTAAAAAAATCATGACGAAATATATTTTTCTTCACAAAATTAATCTATTAGTGACGAAAATTAAAATATAAAATAACGCAAGACAATTTTGTCACAGTAATAAATAATATGGTGACATTTTAAAAAATTCGTCGTTGTAAATTATAATTAGTGACAAAATAATTTTATTGTCACTAATTTATTAAATTGTGACAAAAATAATTCATGTCACAAAAAAATAAGTATTTAATGATAAATTTATATGTCGCAAATAGTCATTTTTTTTGTTATATTTTTTTCACTCCAAAAGAAAAAGGTTGAAAATTTTTCCTCCATATTAAAGGTGACGAAATTGTACCTCGTCACAGTACATTCATTTTTTGTGATACATTTATTTGTCATAAATAAAATTATTTTTAGAACTAAATTTTTTCAAAAAAAATAATTACAAATTTCTTTTATCTCGATATCTTATTTGTGATGAACTGATTTTATCGTCACTAATTTATTTAATTATGACAAAAGTAATTCGTAACAAAAAATTAAATATTTTGTGACGATTTGATACGTTGTAATAAGTTATTATTTTGTCATTAAAATTTTTCCCTCCAAAAAAAATGTGAAAAATTTTCCCTCCTAAAGAAATCATGACGAAATATTTTTTTCGTCACAAAATTAATCTATTAGTAACGAAAATTAAAACATAAAATGACGCAAGATAATTTCGTCACAGTAATAAATATTATGGTGACGTTTTAAAAAATTCGTCATTGTAAGTTATAATTAGTGACGAAATTTTATGCGTCATTAAAAAATTTGTCACAAAAAGTTAAATTTCTTGTAGTGATGGCAACTCTCAGGGGAACAATCCTCATAAAGTTTACGGCCTAGTTTTTTTGAACTGGTAGTTGGAGCCCCAAATTAAGTCTGCCAAGATCGTGTCACCAACGCAAGGACATTGTCCAAGTTTGTCCCAATCGAAAAAAAGGCCATAATATGGTACGAAGAGTGCTCGCTGCGAGCCAAAATATCTTTTCCAAAATGGAGATTTTGCCTTCTGTAAGTGTGGTTAATGCACAAAATATTACAGATAAAGAACGTTTTGACAACCTATTGCAGGAAACAATAAATATTAAGAGTCAAAAGTCACATTTAAATATTTTATAGAAATGTTCCAAAATTTAAAGATGATTCATATTCAATTCTCGACTCAATACTCAGCTGATTATAAGAGAAGATACGCTATCATCATATCATCATGTAATGAAGGTAATTGACAATGAAAATTTCATAGGATCATGTCAACTTAAGGCTAAACAATGTAAATTTATAGGGCCTTCACATATTAATTATAGCATTGAAAAAGAATTTTCGACGTGGATTCTTTTTTTTTTCTTCTAAAGAATGTGCATTGTATTTGTAACATAACAGTCCGATGCGATGTCTCACCTCTGTAGACTAACACCATCCTTAGCTCCTTACATAACTGTATAACTCTAAATACACAAGTTTTTCAAAGATTTGACTGTACATTCTTATAATATTTGAAGAAACACTAGAAACAGAGAGAATTGAAAATGAAGAAAGAATAACTTCCTCTTCTCATAAGACACACCTGATGCGTGTGTAAAAGTTCTTTATATATACAACATAACAGAAGACTAAAATACCCACTATAATAAGACTATATTACCCTATATTACCCTGTATTGAATAAACAGATAAATATAATCTTCATCCCCCCCTCAATTTGGAGCCGTATTGAGTTGAAAAAGGCTCAACTTGGATAAAAAACGATGAAAAAGAGGAGCAGGAAGAGATTTGGTAAAGATGTCAGCAAGCTGGGAAGAAGAAGAGATGTGTTGAGGCAATAAGAGTCCACTCTTGTACTTATCCCGAACCAGGTGACAATCAAGTTCTAAGTGCTTTGTGCGTTCATGGAAAACAGGATTATTCTGGGTAATATGAATGGCAGCCTGGTTGTCACACCACAACGGAATAGGTAAAGATGGAGAAAGATGTAAGTCGTGTAACAGATAGATCAACCATTGAAGCTCACAAGCAGTAGAAGCAAGACTCCGATATTCGGCCTCTGCTGAAGAACGAGAAACAGTCCCTTGCTTCTTTGATTTCCAAGAAATAAGAGAAGAACCGAGAAAAATGCAAAAACCAGTGATAGACCGACGAGTGTCCCGACAAGCAGCCCAATCAGCATCACTATAGGCATCCAATTGCAAAGAGTTGTGAGTAGAATAAAACAAACCAGTAGCAGGACAATTTTTCAGATACTTAAGAACATGGATGGCAGCATTCCAATGTGAATCTCTAGGAGCTTGAACAAATTGGCTAAGTTGATGAACCAAATATGTAATATCAGGTCGCGTGAAGTTAAGATAAAGCAATCGACCAACAAGTTATCGATAAGGAGTGGGATCAACAAGTAATTCACCCTGATCAGCAATTAAGTGATGACCTTTAGGCAAAGGTGTGACCATCGGTTTGGCACCCATCAATCCAGCATCAGCAATCAAATCCAAAATATATTTGCGTTGACTAACATAAAGACCAGCGTCCGATCGAGCAATCTCCAAACCTAAGAAGTACTTGGCCTGTCCAAGATCTTTAATAGTGAAAGCAGCATGCAAAGAAGCTTTAACTTGATCAATCAGAGTATCAGAAGTACCAGTGAGCAAGACATCATCAACATAAACAATTAAAGCCAAGAAATCACTATGATTATTAAAAATAAACAAGCAAGGATCAGCCTGAGATTGATGAAAACCAAGTGTATGCAAATGAGAGGTGAACGCAGCATTCCATTGACGAGAAGCTTGCTTCAAACCATACAACGAACGAAGCAACTTGCACACTTGATTGGGTGCTGCCTTCGTGTATCCTTCAGGAGGCCTCATGTACAATTCCTCATCAATAAAACCATGGAGAAAAGCATTGTTAATATCCAATTGAGAAAGAGACCAATGCTTCGCTGCAACTAAAGCCAAAAAAACACGTACAGTAACCGTTTTGGCAACTGGAGAGAAACTCTCTGTATAATCAATCCCTTCTACCTGGTTGTATCCTTTTGCAACTAACCTTGCCTTGTAACGTTCTATAGTCCCATCAGCCTTGAATTTCAACTTGAAAACCCATTTTGATCCAATAGCAACCTTGCCAGCAGGAAGAGTCGTTAGCTCCCATGTATGATTCTTGTCAAGAGCATCTAACTCCGCTTGCATCACAGCCACCCAATGAGAGTTGGACTTGGCATCATGATAAGATGTTGGCTCTTTAACAGTATCCAACCGAGCCATAAAAGAAGTATGATTGACAGTAAAGCAAGAGGGAACAACAAAAGGAAAAGCTGAAACCCCATAAGCATGAGCAGTAGAAGGTAACTTAGAAATGCCAGAGTGAACAACAACATGAGAAACAAAATCTGACATCCATTGTGGCCTTCTTGTAGAGCGAACACTGTGTCTTATTGGCTCAACTGAAGTACAAGGTACCTCATTAGCCGCTTCAGTAGCTACAGCATCTCCAAGAACTTCCGCTGCTGAACTAGTAGAAACACCCTCCCATTCTTCAACATTAATACTAGCAGTGGGATGACAAGACTCAGTAGAAACAACATCTTCAAACAAATCTGCTATTGGTATAGGTAAAGTAACAGCACCAGAAGAATCAGAAGCTGTAATATCTTTAATATTAGGGAAAACATCTTCATGAAAAACCACATCCCTGCTTAGAAACACTCTCCTAGTCTTCATGTTGTATAATTTGTAAGCTTTAATACCTGAAGAATAACCCAAAAAAATGCAAGCAACATATCGAGGACCAAATTTGTCCTTTTGAGGAGTAACATCAGTAGCATAACAAAGAGAACCGAAAACTCGTAAAAGAGAATAATCGGGTAATTTTTGATACAATATCTCAAAAGGAGTTTTCCAAGAAAGCAACTTAGTAGGAAGTCGGTTAATAAGAAAAGTGGCATGAAGAATTGATTCTCCCCAGAAAGTATTTGACAAGTTAGCCTGAAACAGTAAGGCCCTAGCCACCTGAAGCAAGTGTCTATGTTTTCTTTCGACAACTCCATTTTGTTGTGGAGTGTGCACACAACTTCGTTGATGTATAATACCCAAGTCACCAAGTAAAGACTGGAATTTAGCACTCATAAACTCTAAGCCATTATCAGTCCGAATGATTTTTATTGGGACAGTAAATTGAGTACGAATCTGGTTAACAAACTTATGTATAACAGTATAAGTTTGACTTTTATGCTGCATCAGGTAAGTCCAAACACATCTACTGTGATCATCAACTATGGTAAGAAAATAATAAGCCCCAGTTAATGACTCTTTTCTATACGGTCCCCATATATCAAGATGAAGTAACTCAAACACAGAGGTACTATGAATAGTACTGAGAGGAAAGGACAAACGGGTTTGTTTGGCTAAAGGACATATTGGACACAATTTAGAAGAATTAGAACTTTGCTGCATAAAAGATAAATGCTGCAAAACAGAATCACTAGGATGGCCCAACCGTAAATGCCACAATGAAGAATCAACTTTATTAATTTTGGTAGCATCAGTACAACAAGAAGAAACAAGTTGTGAATTACAGGCAGTTTTAAGAGACTGAAATGAAGCTAATAACTCGGTCTTATTCAAGGAATTATACTTGTTTACATTTTCTAATGAAAAAGAAAGACTCTCTAGTATATAAAGACTGCCGAAAATTCTCCCCACAGCAAGGACCTTTCTACTCTTCAGGTCCTGCAACAGACAAACATCGGCATAGCAAGAAAAAAACATTGAGTTAAACTGAGTAAGTTTATTGACAGAGAGAAGATTGTAGTTAAAAAAAGGCAAGAAAAGAGTTTCTCTGAGAATAATTTGATCATGTAATATGACAGGACCAACTTGAGTGACTTTAGTGACACGTCCATCGGGTAAATGAACAGAGGTTGGAATAGAAAGTGTAGTAAGATTTTGGAAAAGTTTCGGATTGGAACAAATGTGACTGGTGGCCCCTGTGTCTATAATCCAGTATTCTGGTTTAGAAGTATCATTTAGGTAAGATTGACTCATCATACCTGCAAAGTCATCAACACGTGTATGAGCAAAATTAACAAACGTGTCACCCGCAATGTGCTTTCCTTTAATGTACTTCGCCATTTCTTGCTTAATGAATTCTGTCATCCATAGCTGTTTGTCATCCACATCTACATCAACTGGTGACTCAGCCATATTCACTTGAGCTTTGACTAAACTATTCTCTTTCTTTCCTTTTAAATCTTTATACCAATCAGGAAAACCAATCAACTTGAAACAAGTCTCTTTTACATGCCCTGTAGCTTTGCAGTAATCACAAAACCGATCATCCTTCTTGTTATTATCTTTTTTCTTCCAGTTTCCCTTAGATTTATCATTACTCTTCACTAGCATCACACTACTCTCTAAGGAATCTTCAAGAACCTTATGTACTCGCCTTTGTGATTCAATAGTCTGAATCATCGCATAAGCCTTATTAACAGTTGGTAAAGGTTCTAACATCAAGATTTGATTCTTCACTCATAAACTCTAAGCCATTATCAGTCCGAATGATTTTTATTGGGACAGTAAATTGAGTACGAATCTGGTTAACAAACTTATGTATAACAGTATAAGTTTGACTTTTATGCTGCATCAGGTAAGTCCAAACACATCTACTGTGATCATCAACTATGGTAAGAAAATAATAAGCCCCAGTTAATGACTCTTTTCTATACGGTCCCCATATATCAAGATGAAGTAACTCAAACACAGAGGTACTATGAATAGTACTGAGAGGAAAGGACAAACGGGTTTGTTTGGCTAAAGGACATATTGGACACAATTTAGAAGAATTAGAACTTTGCTGCATAAAAGATAAATGCTGCAAAACAGAATCACTAGGATGGCCCAACCGTAAATGCCACAATGAAGAATCAACTTTATTAATTTTGGTAGCATCAGTACAACAAGAAGAAACAAGTTGTGAATTACAGGCAGTTTTAAGAGACTGAAATGAAGCTAATAACTCGGTCTTATTCAAGGAATTATACTTGTTTACATTTTCTAATGAAAAAGAAAGACTCTCTAGTATATAAAGACTGCCGAAAATTCTCCCCACAGCAAGGACCTTTCTACTCTTCAGGTCCTGCAACAGACAAACATCGGCATAGCAAGAAAAAAACATTGAGTTAAACTGAGTAAGTTTATTGACAGAGAGAAGATTGTAGTTAAAAAAAGGCAAGAAAAGAGTTTCTCTGAGAATAATTTGATCATGTAATATGACAGGACCAACTTGAGTGACTTTAGTGACACGTCCATCGGGTAAATGAACAGAGGTTGGAATAGAAAGTGTAGTAAGATTTTGGAAAAGTTTCGGATTGGAACAAATGTGACTGGTGGCCCCTGTGTCTATAATCCAGTATTCTGGTTTAGAAGTATCATTTAGGTAAGATTGACTCATCATACCTGCAAAGTCATCAACACGTGTATGAGCAAAATTAACAAACGTGTCACCCGCAATGTGCTTTCCTTTAATGTACTTCGCCATTTCTTGCTTAATGAATTCTGTCATCCATAGCTGTTTGTCATCCACATCTACATCAACTGGTGACTCAGCCATATTCACTTGAGCTTTGACTAAACTATTCTCTTTCTTTCCTTTTAAATCTTTATACCAATCAGGAAAACCAATCAACTTGAAACAAGTCTCTTTTACATGCCCTGTAGCTTTGCAGTAATCACAAAACCGATCATCCTTCTTGTTATTATCTTTTTTCTTCCAGTTTCCCTTAGATTTATCATTACTCTTCACTAGCATCACACTACTCTCTAAGGAATCTTCAAGAACCTTATGTACTCGCCTTTGTGATTCAATAGTCTGAATCATCGCATAAGCCTTATTAACAGTTGGTAAAGGTTCTAACATCAAGATTTGATTCTTCACTCATAAACTCTAAGCCATTATCAGTCCGAATGATTTTTATTGGGACAGTAAATTGAGTACGAATCTGGTTAACAAACTTATGTATAACAGTATAAGTTTGACTTTTATGCTGCATCAGGTAAGTCCAAACACATCTACTGTGATCATCAACTATGGTAAGAAAATAATAAGCCCCAGTTAATGACTCTTTTCTATACGGTCCCCATATATCAAGATGAAGTAACTCAAACACAGAGGTACTATGAATAGTACTGAGAGGAAAGGACAAACGGGTTTGTTTGGCTAAAGGACATATTGGACACAATTTAGAAGAATTAGAACTTTGCTGCATAAAAGATAAATGCTGCAAAACAGAATCACTAGGATGGCCCAACCGTAAATGCCACAATGAAGAATCAACTTTATTAATTTTGGTAGCATCAGTACAACAAGAAGAAACAAGTTGTGAATTACAGGCAGTTTTAAGAGACTGAAATGAAGCTAATAACTCGGTCTTATTCAAGGAATTATACTTGTTTACATTTTCTAATGAAAAAGAAAGACTCTCTAGTATATAAAGACTGCCGAAAATTCTCCCCACAGCAAGGACCTTTCTACTCTTCAGGTCCTGCAACAGACAAACATCGGCATAGCAAGAAAAAAACATTGAGTTAAACTGAGTAAGTTTATTGACAGAGAGAAGATTGTAGTTAAAAAAAGGCAAGAAAAGAGTTTCTCTGAGAATAATTTGATCATGTAATATGACAGGACCAACTTGAGTGACTTTAGTGACACGTCCATCGGGTAAATGAACAGAGGTTGGAATAGAAAGTGTAGTAAGATTTTGGAAAAGTTTCGGATTGGAACAAATGTGACTGGTGGCCCCTGTGTCTATAATCCAGTATTCTGGTTTAGAAGTATCATTTAGGTAAGATTGACTCATCATACCTGCAAAGTCATCAACACGTGTATGAGCAAAATTAACAAACGTGTCACCCGCAATGTGCTTTCCTTTAATGTACTTCGCCATTTCTTGCTTAATGAATTCTGTCATCCATAGCTGTTTGTCATCCACATCTACATCAACTGGTGACTCAGCCATATTCACTTGAGCTTTGACTAAACTATTCTCTTTCTTTCCTTTTAAATCTTTATACCAATCAGGAAAACCAATCAACTTGAAACAAGTCTCTTTTACATGCCCTGTAGCTTTGCAGTAATCACAAAACCGATCATCCTTCTTGTTATTATCTTTTTTTCTTCCAGTTTCCCTTAGATTTATCATTACTCTTCACTAGCATCACACTACTCTCTAAGGAATCTTCAAGAACCTTATGTACTCGCCTTTGTGATTCAATAGTCTGAATCATCGCATAAGCCTTATTAACAGTTGGTAAAGGTTCTAACATCAAGATTTGATTCTTCACTGCTTCATAAGACTCATTTAATCCCATCAAGAACTGAATTAAATGATTGCTCAGATCCATTTCTTCAAGTCTTTTGTTAACATTGCAAGTGCATTTACCACAATCACAAAAAGGTAATGGTTTAACGCGATTGAGATCATCCCAGAGTTTTGACAATTTGTTGAAATAAACTGTCAACTCTGCATTACCCTGCTCAATGGAATTAATTTGTCGTTGGATCTGGAAAACTCTCGGACCATTACTGACACTGAATCTTTCCTCCAATTGATCCCAAAGGTTCTTAGCTGTAGAGCAATACAAGAAATGTTTAGCCAAATCCTTTGAAAGAGATCCTAAAATCCAAGATCTGACTAAATAATCAGATCTCCTCCATTTCAAGAAATCTGCACTTGATTCATCAGGTTTCTTTTCAGTACCATCGATAAAACCTAATTTATCTTTGGCGCCTAATGAAATCTGAATCGCAGTACTCCATGTTAAGTAGTTGCTGCATGATAAAGGTGCAGTAACTAAAGAAAAACCGGCATTTTCCCCAAACATATCAACTCGCGAGGCAGCTGTATCAGTTAGATTTGTAGTCAAATCCACCATGTTTAAGCAAAAATAAAGAACAATCAAAACATTTCCAGTAGTAGAAGCGTAAATCAGTCAAAAATCTTGATCAAAACAAGCAAGAAGCACGAATTTCTTTTAACTCTGCTCTGATACCATGAAGAAACACTAGAAACGGAGAGAATTGAAAATGAAGAAAGAATAACTTCCTCTTCTCATAAGACACACCTGATGCGTGTGTAAAAGTTCTTTATATATACAACATAACAGAAGACTAAAATACCCACTATAATAAGACTATATTACCCTATATTACCCTGTATTGAATAAACAGATAAATATAATCTTCAATATTTGACTATTTCATTTATTATTGTTATTTTTGAACAAGGACTAGTTAATTTATTCTTCAGTCCTCTCTCCGCAAGTCTTCAACTAAACATGGACTTTTCTTTATTTTTAATTTTCCATTTGGACGATGACAATTTTTCTTAATTCAATTGCACTAAATTTCCTGAGAAAAATTTATTGATCAAAAGTATTTGATCGGCCAGATGAAGCTTTCCAAGATTTTCGCTATAGGGCTCCTCTTGCTTGGCCTCCTCGCCAATCCCCAAGAAGCACAGCCCGTTTATCGCTATCACGTCTGCTCCAACACAAACACTTTCACCAGAAACAGCACCTACCATAAAAATCTCGATTCCGTCCTATCTCAACTTACCGGAAATAAAGACCGTCCGAACGGGTTCTATGCAAATTTTGACGGGAATGATCCTGATAAAGTTTACGGCCTGGTTTTTTGCACTGGTGGTTTCAGCCCCGACGTCTGCCAAGATTGTGTCACCAAAGCCGCCAAGGACATTGTCGAACGTTGTCCCAATCAAAAAATGACCGTACTATGGTACGATCAGTGCTTACTGCGTTATTCTAGCCAAAATATCTCTTCGAATATGGAGATTTTACCTTCTGTATTCATGTATAATGTACTGAATATAACCGACCAAGAACGATTTAACAACCTATTGCTGGAAACAATGAAAGAAACGATAAATATGGCCACAAGTTCTGCAGGAAATTTAAAATTCGCATACAAGAACGTTAGTTTTGGGTCTGAAAAGATATACACACTTGCTCAATGTACGCCCGACTTGTTTAGTGCTGATTGTCCTCAGTGTCTTCAGATTGCTTTATCACAATTGCCCACGTGTTGTTATGGAAGGCAAGGTGGAAGAGTTTTGTTTCCGAGCTGTAATATTCGGTATGAAATGTATCCGTTTATTAACGTAACAGGGTATCGGCAAGAACAAATAAAAACAAGTGTAGTTGGTCCATTCCAAACTTCGCCTACACTTCCTCCAACACCACAAGGTAAACCTGAAACTACTAAACTATAACTATAATTGTATTAATTTCTGCTTCCTCTCTGTCCAGTTTATGTAGATTTTATTAATAGTTATGTAATTGCAGGAGAACAAGGAAACAAATCATCAACACAAACCAAAGTCATTGCAGGTGTTTCCGCATCAATTGTAGGAGTACTCTTGCTGTTCAGTTTCTCCATTTATATCCTCTGGAAAAGAAAATTTGAGAAAAAGGGTATGCGAAAAATCTTGCTCTTTCAATGATTATATAGCCTTCGTTTTGCATTAACATAAAAGCAATTTTCAATAGAAGGGAGTGAAATTAGCCAAGAGGTTCAGTTACTAAACTCGGGGACACCAAAACTTGGTGACCACAATTCGGGTCAAGATATTCAAGGAGAGGTGCCATTGAATTCCCAGGATTTGCCTCTCTTTTCCTTTGATACTGTATGCGTAGCCACAAAACATTTTTCTCACGAAACTAAACTGGGAGAGGGAGGGTTTGGCCCAGTGTACAAGGTAGTTATGATTATCCATTCGATCATTAAATCAAGTAGTTAATTCTCAGATGAATTATAACTATGACACAAATTATTTTGGAATATGTTTAATAACAGGGTACACTTGAAGACGGCAAAGAAATTGCAGTTAAAAGGCTGGCAAAGGCTTCTGGTCAAGGATTAAAGGAATTCATGTCTGAAGTTACCCTAATAGCTAGGCTGCAGCATAGAAATCTTGTCAGGCTCCTAGGTTGTTGCCTAGAAAAAAATGAGAAGTTGCTGATCTACGAGTACATGCCCAACAAAAGCCTCGACGGCTTTCTTTTTGGTTTGATTCTTAAAACTCCAATAATACATATAGTACTTTCCTTCTGTTCATACAGTGTTCTACTAACTTTTGATTCTTAGATTCGAAGATGGGTATTCATCTTGATTGGCAAAGACGCCTCAATATCATCAATGGGGTGGCTCGTGGAATCTTGTATTTACATGAGGATTCTCGGCTTAGAATTATTCATCGGGATCTAAAAGCCAGTAATGTTTTGCTCGATCATGAGATGAACCCAAAGATATCAGATTTTGGAATGGCTAGGAGTTTTGGAGGAAACGACAGCAACATTACAAATAGAGTTGCTGGGACATAGTGAGTGTGAGTTGATAGAACATAATGGTTGACTAGAACAACTATGTTCTATTAAACAACTATATTCTTACATGAGCATCTTAATTTTTCAAAATCTTAAATTATAGCAAATAAGAAATAGATAATCCTTTGCTAATTCTATTTATTTTCTTTTGCGAATTCAATTAGTGGATACATGTCTCCGGAGTACGCAATGGAGGGACTATTTTCTGTGAAATCAGATGTTTTCAGTTTTGGAGTTCTCGTTTTAGAAATAATTAGTGGGAGGAGAAACAATCGATTTTATCTCACAGAAGAAGGCGAAAGTCTCCTCACTTTCGTATGTTCTTGTGAATCCTAATAGCTAGTAAAAAAGTATCTTTGCATTAAATAAAAAAATAGCTAGTAATATGCTAATGATGAGGTTTCAATTATTTTTCAGGCATGGAAGCTATGGTCTGAAGGACAAGGATTGGAATTAATGGACCCATCACTTAGACAGTCAAGTATTGCAGGTGAGGTGCTGAAGTGCATTCACATGGGCTTGTTGTGTGTGCAAGATGACCCAACAGAGAGACCAACTATGTCAACTGTTGTTGTTATGCTGGGAAGTGATGCCATAACCCTTCCTCAACCAAAACCTGCTGCATTTTCTGTTGGACAATCTGTTGCAAAATCAGCTTCAGCTTTAGTTTCTAAAGTTTGTTCTGTTAATCGGATAACTGTTTCGGATGTATTACCACGCTAATTATCAAATACTTAGCATACTTGATGCAATGTATATGTACATTATATATATATGCAACCACTTGTAATGAGTTTTGAAAAATCAGCAAAAGGAAGCAGAGCACCAAAGCAAAGGCAACAATGCGAGATAGCAGGTAGAATTCCGCAGGCTCTTTCCGTTGAAGCCATGGGTTGGTCTTTTTTTAACATTTACAAGCAACTGTTGTGTAGCAAATTCCACAAAATTTATGTTCTTTCAGATTCAGAATCGTCCTTCTAGAGAAAATAGGTAGGATAAGGAACGGTGACTTATCTTCCCCTTTGAATTAAGCAATATCCTGTTATATTCTTTGATGTCAAAAAGAGAATAGTAGCAAACAAATCGTTAGATTAGTAAGTACCTCTAAAATCCAGGAATCTTATATTATTAAACTGGTTAATATATAATTAATTAATCGATGAATCTATTAATCAATTATCAACGTTCTTTCTACTCTAATGACCTTAGCATTTCTCTACCCCACAGGTTTATTATAAATATTGCCTTGAATCTTTATTATCATCAGGTTTTCTCATTAAGGATTTAAAATCCCATCTTCCAAATAAAAACAGGGCTGTAGTAGGTTTCACCATTTTTTATTTGGAAAGTCATATTAAACCTCATTTCATCTGCCTAATTTTTTTGACCTTACCAAGTCTTTTTCTTCTATTTTTTGATAGACTGAAATTCAACATTTTTCAGCAAAATCCATGACAATGGAAGAATGCCAATTGGAAAATTTCCCCTTAATTTGTGGTCCAGGAGTATATCCCAATGAAATTGATCAACATGAGATTGACTGCATGCATTCCTTCATAAACCCACCAATTTGAGTCCCAAATGGAGCAATGTAAAATATGTTTTTGTACGAACCATTGTAAGAAAAATTCAATTCGTACTACTAGCAAAATAAATAAAAACAAAAATTTCAGCATATTAAGTCACATTTATAAATTTTATATAATAGGAAAAACGAAAATGAAACCAAATTAACAAAGTAAACTTTTGTGTGTTTTCAATTTTCTATGTGTTTTTTTCGTTTTTAATATTTATTTCCTCTTTCTCTTTTGTTAGATTTAATTTTTGTGTTTTCAATTTCTTGTGTGTTTTTTCAAGCATCTTTATAATAATTTTTATATTGGTATAAATCTGAATTCCTGATTTTTAGTTATTGTTTTTAATTTACATTTGAATTTTTTTTTGTGTTTTTATTTCAATAAATTCAAATATAAAATTTTTATTTTTGTGTTTGCCTAATTTTATTTGTATTTTTATAGATGTGATTCTATTAGTTAATATTGAATGCAATTTAAGTTTTATTTTACAAGTTTATCCTTTTAATTAATGTGGAGGATGTTGTCTTCCTCTATGCAAGTTTTTGTCCTTCTTAAAGGTATAGTGTTTTTCTTGTCAGTTTTTTTTATAGGTAATATATGAATTGAGTTTTCTGCTGAAATTCATATTATACACGACATATTATCATTATTTCTTGTTTTCGTAAAGAAATTATAAATATACTTTAGTAACTTCATTAGTGATAAATCCAAAAATGTCTTTATCTGTAGGAGAGAGGGCGATCCGATCGGATGAGAAAATCCTGCAATAAGAAGAGCCCGGTCGGACCAGGCGTGAGCACTCCGAAGCTTAAGTTAGTAGCTTAGAGAGAGAATGTGCTTTAGAGAGATAATGTCGTGAATTCAATACCTGGTGCCATCGTTGGCTGGGCTATTTATATGAGATAGTTGAGGGGCACTCGAGTGCCTGGGGTGTGATTACTGGCTGTCAGAGTAGGTATTCGGCGACATGACAAGGAGCAGGTGGTAGGCATGGGCGCTGCCCTATGTCAGGCAGCTGATGGGACTGGCGGTCACATCAGCCGATCGGGCATGTGCGCTGTCTAGGAGCTCGTGTCTGATACCTTTGGCTGATGGGATTTGGGCCTTGCCAGTTGAGTGGGCCGACTGGATGTGCTTTAGAGCAAATGATATTTACTGGGTTATCAATTAGTTTTATATATTTTGTGTATTTTAAAATTTTAAAATTTTACTTATACTTTACAAATGTACTTTTTATTTTATTAATTAAAGTTTAATTTGTATTAAAAACTAACATAAATTTGAAATTAACTTAAAAATGAAAATTTCAAAGTATTATGTTTGATTAGTTTAGAATGAAAAAAAAAAAAACATTTATGACTTTATGGCTAAGCGATTTAAGTTTCACAGATATTTCGAGTCAAAGTGAAATCAAAATGTGCCTTAAATTTTACAATTAAAAGAATTTTAGTTATGTATATATATAATATTTATTATAAATAAATATTAAAAAAGTAAGTAATAAATGGGAATAAGACATAAAGGCCGACGTTCAATTGAAATTTCAAATGATTTAGTGTTTACTTGTTTAATTTATTATTATTATTATTATTATTATTATTATTATATGGGAAGGGAGAGTACAACTCTAATTTAAAACCTTCAATTATATTGGGACGGGCATATTGAATGTTCCTGGGACAAACAATTTAATTTATTCTTCAATCCTATTCTTCCCATCTAACAAACATGGATCTCCGATTTTACAATTTAAGGGACAGTCAGTTACGTACAATAATGCATTTTTGGGCAAAATAAAGGAGATAATTGGAACCCTCAACCTAATGAAGCCTCTCAAGATTTCTGCTATAGTGCCTCCTTTGCTTGCCCTCCTCGCCATTACCACAAAAGCACAGCCCAATTATCTCTTTCACATCTGCTCCAACACAACCACTTTCACTAGAAACAGTGCTTACCATGCAAATCTTGATTCCGTACTTTCTCAAATTTCCGGCAATGAAGACGGTGAAAAAGCATTCTGTCGCAGCTCTCAGGGGAACGATCCTGATAAAGTTTACGGCCTAGTTTTTGTTAAATTTTTCAGATGTAGCGACTCAGCCCAGGACCAAATTAACCCTCTCTACCAATAACTCAAGTGAGGTTCCAACCCAAAACCAATTGGTTATGAGTGGAGTAGCCCAGTTAGTATTATATGTTGGAGGGATTTCTTCTAATTTTCCTATGTGGAATTTATTTGCCATCCCTCGGAATCGTACTGGGGGAGCTTCCCACACAATGCAGTCCACTATTCCGGATCGTCTCCAAACCACGGCTCTGATACCACTTGTTAGGACTGCCAAACATCACCTTAATTCCAATGATTATATTGCTTTCCTGTTGTATTAAAATAGAAGCAATTTTCAGGAGAAGGGAGTGAAATTAGCCAAGAGGTTCAGTTGCTAAATTTGGGGAGACCTAAACTTGGAGACGACCATTCGTGTCAAGATATTCATGGAGAGGTGCCATTAAATTCCCAGGATTTTCCTCTCTTTTCCTTTGATACTGTATGTGAAGCCACCAAACATTTCTCTGATGAAACTAAACTTGGAGAGGGAGGGTTTGGCCCGGTGTACAAGGTGGTTATGATTATTTATTTGATCATTGAATCAAGTAGTTAATACTCAGGTAAATATTAATGATAACTATGATACTAATTATTTTGGAAGGTGTTTAATTACAGGGGTACACTAGAAGACGGCAAAGAAATTGCAGTTAAAAGGCTCGCAACAACTTCTGGTCAAGGATTAAAGGAATTCATGTCTGAAGTTACTCTGATAGCCAAGCTGCCACACAGGAATCTTGTCAGGCTCTTAGGTTGTTGCCTAGAGAAAAATGAGAAGTTGCTGATCTATGAGTACATGCCCAACAAAAGCCTTGATGTCTTTCTCTTTGGTTTGATTATTAAACTCCACCAGTGCTTATATATTATAATACTTCTATAATGGAGTAGTTGTTATCAATTGTTCTGTTCAGATAGAAAACAGATGTTATGTTTTATCAACTTCATTATCCAAGTGACTTACTTGGTTGGATAATTGATTCTTAGATTCGAAGATGGGCATTCATCTTGATTGGCAAAGACTCTTCAATATCATCAATGGGGTTGCTCGGGGAATCTTGTATTTACATTAAGACTCTCGGCTTAGAATTATTCATCGGGATCTAAAAGCCAGTAACGTTTTGCTTGATCATGAAATGAACCCAAAGATATCAGATTTTGGAATGGCTAGGAGTTTTGGAGGAACCGACAGCAATAACACAAATAGAGTTGTTGGAACATAGTAAGTATACATGAGCAGCTGCTCAATTTTACAAACATCCTAAATTGTAGCAAAAAAGAAAATAAATAATCATATGCTAATTCTATTTAATTATTTTCTCAGTGGATACATGTCTCCGGAGTATGCCATGGAAGGACTATTTTCAGTGAAATCAGATGTTTTCAGTTTTGGAGTTCTCATTTTAGAGATGATTAGTGGGAAAAGGAACAATAGGTTCTATCTCAAAGAAAAGGGTCGAAGTCTCCTCTCTTTCGTATGTCCCTAAGAATCCTAATATCATATCCTTATCTTTTTGTATTAAAAATAAAAAAATTATATATTATCAGCTAGTAATATGCTTAATTATTGTTCAGGCATGGAAGCTATGGTCTGAAGGTCAAGGACTGGAGTTAATGGACCCATCAACTAGACAATCAAGTATTGCAGTTGAGGTACTAAAGTGCATCCACATTGGATTGTTGTGCGTGCAAGATGATCCGACAGAGAGACCAACTATGTCAGCTGTTGTTGTTATGCTGGGAAGTAATACCATAACACTTCCTCAACCAAAACCTTCTGCATCTGCTATTGGGCAATTTGTTGCAAAATCAGATTCTGCTTTAGTTTTTAAAGTTTGTTCTGTTAATCAAATAACTGTTTCGGATGTATCACCTCGCTAATTATCAAATACTTGACATAATTGATGCAATGTATACGTACATTATACATCTAAGAAACAACAAAATTCTAAAAAGTCTTGAAAGATCAGCAAAAGGAAGCAGAACCACCAGAAGAGAGTAGTAGCCAACAAAGAGGACTCTAAATCTACTTAAGAATATTTCAGAAAGGTGTTGTTAAAATTCAGGATTGCAGTTAATTGACTAACTTGCGGAGTCAAGTCAGGCAGCTGAGCCATGATAGCAATATGTTCTTTTTGTCTTTTGGTCAATGTCAGCACCCTCATCAAATAAAAAAAAATTCTATCAGTGAAATATATCTTTGTTACTAGTATCTAAAATTAGAATTGTTGGGCCTAATCAATAAATGGGCTTTTTCACTTTCAACTGGGCTGTGTTTTTCAGAACAACCTTATGGATATATATAGTGAATGATCAAAAAGTAACAAAGTTAGCTTAATCCAATGGTTGTTCTTTCCTTAAATTAATAGATAAGTACATCTTAATTAATAATTAGGACTCAAAAATCCATGAATCTTACATTACTATCTGATTAATATATAATTTTTTTAATCAACTGATGAATATATTAATCAATTCTCAACGTTCTTTTTACTCTAATGACATTAGCATTTCACTAACCCGCTGGTTTATTTGAAAGATTTGACTTGAATCTTTATTATCAAGAAGTTTTCTCATTAAGGATTTAAAATTCCATCTTCCAAAAAAACAAGGCAGTAGTAGGTTTCACCATTTTTTATATGGAAATTCATCTTAAACCTCATTTCATCTGCCTAATATTTTTGACCTTTCCAAGTCTTTTTCTTCTAATTTTTGATAAGACCAAAATTCATCTTTTTAGCAAAATTCATGAAAATGAAAGACATCCAATTGGAAAATTTCCTATTAATTAGTGGTCCAGGAGTATATCCTCAGTGAAGTTGATCGCTGTAATCCTTAGCCAAATTCTTCCAAGAAACTACCCGGTAACTAATCTGATGGAAATTCCATGAGGAAATTGCAGACTGACTGTTTCAAATTGCAGATATATAGTGTTCATAATCATCATTACTCAAGAACCAAAAATGGGAGATATGTGTCAGTTTCAGAGAATCAGAAAACTCTTGCAATTGCTTTTGCTTTATTTTTGGGTTAATTTTGCTCATGCTGATCCTCCTTATCCCCTTTGCTCAAACATCACTGACCAAGCTGCTAACACTTCTTTTCAGAGCAATCTTAATAATCTTTTAGTTTCTCTTCCATCAAATGCTTCTGCTTCGAAACTCTACAATACCTCAGTTGGAAACGACACAGATAGAGTTTATGCTCAATACATGTGCCTTAATTACAGACCACAGGATGCTTGCAGAAACTGCATAAACACAGCAACAGAAGACATAAAGCAGCTTTGCAAAAACGATAAACAAGCAATTGTATGGGAGGAAGACTGTCAATTACGCTACTCGAATCGAAGTTTTCTAGGCCAATTGGATGTTTCAGGAAATCTTCCTTTATACAACCAAAAGAACATTTCAAATCCAGATCAATTCAGATCAGTAGTGAATCGAACTGTGAGTGGCCTTATTAATCAGGCAGCTTTTAATCTTTCTGCTGAAAGATATGCCACTGGAGAAGCTGTTTTCATGGATACAGAAACACTTTATGCTCTAGTCCAGTGCACTACAGATTTGTCTTCAGCTGATTGCAGTACATGCCTCCAGGTTGCCTTGAAAAATATTTCGAATTGCTGCTATTTCTATCGTGGGGCAAGGCTTCTTAGCCATAGTTGTTATTTAAGGTATGAGCTATATGCCTTCTATAGAGGTGAAACTGAAAGTCCTCCTTCAGAAAGCGAGGGGAGAGGGAAAAGTAAGTGTTTCTATATTGCATTTAGTTCAGATAATTAGTTTTCAAGCACTGATTTTGTTTTCCAGGTGAAAAGAGCAAAATACGGAAAATTATAATTCTTACCACTACAGCAACAGTTCTGATGGTGGTAGCCTTCAGTTTTTTAATTTACTGCACAGCAACGAGAAAGGGAAACATAAAATTTTATGGTAAATCTTTCAACAATTCTTCTTTATTTTTCTTTATCTGAATTACTTTTTGACATCAGGAATATTTTCTTATAGGAAAAACTGAAATTGAAAGCCAAGAAGTTCAGTTTTATAGCATCGGTGATACAAACAAAACTGTTTTCCAGCACCAAAGTTTTGAAGGAAGGGACGGTCTTAGTGCAAGAGAATCTGGATTTATGGATTTAGCATCTATTCATGCAGCTACTAACAATTTCTCTGAGTCGAATCTGCTTGGACAAGGTGGTTTTGGCCCTGTTTACAAGGTAAAAGGATGAATTGGATATGTTTCTTTACGGTAGAAGCAAATGTATATATATTCATCTGATTTGATTCTGTTTTATTTTTTTTGAAGGGAATATTGAGTGATGGAAAGGAAGTAGCAGTAAAAAGGCTATCAAGTTGCTCTGAACAAGGCACAGAAGAGTTCACAAATGAAGTTCTGCTAATAATGAAACTTCAGCACAAAAATTTAGTCAGGCTTCTTGGTTTTTGTGTTGATGGGGAAGAAAAGCTTCTTATCTACGAATTCATGCCTAACAGCAGCCTAGATGTTCTTCTTTTCGGTTAGTCCTCTTTCTAATGTATAATTTCAAACCTTCCTTTCAATTAGAAATTTGTAGCTATATAACTTCATTTCAACTTTACAATTGGCATTAGATTTGAAGAATCGAGCTCAGCTCGACTGGAGTAGACGAATAAATATCATAAATGGGATTGCAAAGGGGATTCTTTATCTTCATGAGGATTCTCGGCTTCGAATTATTCATCGGGATCTGAAAGCTAGCAACATCTTATTAGACTACGATATGAATCCCAAGATTTCAGATTTTGGAATGGCAAGGATCTTTGCAGGCAGTGATGGGGAAGCCAATACTGCTAGAATAGTTGGAACATAGTATGTACCACTTCACTTCTGATACATTTTTCTCCATGGTTGATTCGAATTCTGATGAGATATGGTGCATTAGTATTTTCAATTTTTCTAATTTAAATGTATGTCATTGCAGTGGATACATGGCACCAGAATATGCGATGGAAGGACTATACTCCACGAAATCTGATGTTTTCAGTTTCGGAGTTCTCTTACTTGAGATCATAACCGGTAGAAGAAATGCAGGATTCCACAAATCAAAAAATGCACCAAGCCTTACATCATATGTAAGTAAACCTATTAGCGTAAATTACATATCGTGATTTGTCAGAGCGTCCCCTATATATTGTACTAGATACACTTGTGCATTAAAAGAAAAGCATGTGCTCACACTACTAAATGTTGAAGCAGGCATGGCATTTATGGAACAGAGGAAATGAGCTGGAATTGATGGATCCAATGTTGTCTGATTCGTGCTGTCGGAATGAATTTTCACGTTACATGCATATCGGTTTATTATGTGTTCAAGAAGATGCTTTTGACAGACCTACAATGTCTTCTGCTGTTTTAATGCTTAAAAGTGAAACTGTGGCACTTCCTCGACCTGAAAAGCCTGCCTTTTCCATGGGAAAATTTACAGACCAACCTTTGCCAAATTTAGATGATCTCTCTTTCAATGGTTTAACTACCTCTAGTATTAGGCCTCGATGATTAATATGTGTTTATTATTACTAATAGACAAAGTCAATAACTTGTTTCAATGTTAAAAAAATAGTTTTTGCAATCCGTTTCTCATTTTGTAAAGTGGATATATATATATATTTGAATTAATTACAGTATTCTTAGTGTCCTTCACATGATTCTTGAACCAGGAAGGTCTGTTATGATATGCAAAAAGTAGCTAAAGGTAGTTGGATTTTTTTTTTTAGAGTAATGGAATTTTATAAATATATGTGAGGGTAAAGTTCAAAATTACAGAAAACACAGTTCATTTATTTATTTAAAAACTGCCTTTCCCAATAACTACTGTTTCATAGAATATATACACAAGCAAGAATCCTAGTACGTATTATTTTAGCCTAACTTTTCATGTGTGGGGCTGTGAACCAATAACAATTCATTGTTAACCAATTAATGTTATTTATTTCTTACTGGTTCGGTTCAATAGGTTCTTGAATTTTGCATAATGAATCGAACTCCATTTGAATATTTAATAAATAGCACAAAAACATAATACCCTTATTTATAATCATGATTTTATTTTTACAAATCTCTTTCCACTAATTCTTCCTTGTTTAAAAAAATATATTGATATTAAACTATGTGCAAGGTTTTTAAAACGACATTCCAACAATAAATACTGGTTCAATATGTATTCAGACGTCTTGAATTCAAATTTCCACTCTTTCTTCCTCTCAATAATAATAATAATAATAGCAGCAAGTGGTAATGAAAGAAAGGTGGTCTAACTCTAACAGGCTGCCGGCTTTGAAAATGGGAATTGATTGGTGAAGTTAAGGAATTAACAATATACCATATGATCAATGAGCCCAAAACTATGTGACTTATTATTTTGGGGGCACGTGATTTTTCCATGTGACGGGTATAAAAATATTATTATTATGAGAGAGAGGCAGATAATGGAGAGAAAGAAAAAGATGAAATTAAATAGAATAAAGGCACATGCAATGCACAAAAAGAATTATATATTAAGAGAATATTATTAATAATGCGTATTTCAAAAGAAGTCTGGATAAAAGATTGAGAAGGATTTGATCTTGAGAGACCTTAGATAACTGTGTTTAAATTAAGGATTTCCAGCTGTTGTTTTCCATTTCTATGGTTGACTTAAGTAAAGTCAAATGCACTAGCTCAATCCTACAAAGGAACTAATAATAAAAAAAGATTGGTACTATGAAGAATATTAATTTTAAAAAAATAATCATGGTCAAAATGAATTAAATGAATGACAAGGATTTATGAATATATATATTGATTCATATTATTATCGATCTTGATAAGATTTTGGATATTTTTAGATTTTTTTTTTCGGTAGAACATTTTTTATATATATTATTAAGATGAGCCACCCCAAATAAATTATTTTAATTTACTTTGTGTCAAACTCTATGGGTAGACGTCAGACAATTAATAAACAAGACTTATGTATCATTAATTGTCTGCAGGTTCTTAATTTTTTCTCTTTGTTGCCCTTTTTCTGATTTGAATCCAAATTGTCGTCTTTGTTTATCTTAATTCATGCATCAATATTCAATATAGAATATTCAACTCCCCATAATATAAATTTAATTTAATATATTTTAGTGAAAATTTCTCCAAACCAAAACTCTGAGTAACTACATTGAATGAATGGAAAAACCTAATCCAAAATTGAATACTTTTCTAACTGCAGCTTATCTTTATGTGAAATAAATTTTCAACCATTTATATATATATATATATATAGGGGCGTTTAAAAATGGTATAACCCATCCAAACCGTTTAGCCCAATCCGTCTAACCCATTTTTTTCATAATTTTAATGGATTATTATAACCCATATAACCCATTTTAAAATTTACAAAATATTTATATGGGTTATGGGTTATTATATAACCCAACCAACTAATCCATCTAAATTTTTTGACATTTATGGATATATTTTTTATTAGAAATAAGAGAAAAATTATTGGGTCTAATAAATATTAAGTATAAAACCTAGGGGGGTGCAAAACCCGACCCGACCAACCCGAATAATCCGACCCAAAATTTATATTCGGGTTGGATTATTCGGTTTATTATGGTCGGGTCGGGTGAAGGGTAATGGCTTTGTTCGGGTTCGGGTCGGTTGAAACCTTGCTAAAACCCGAACCCGACTGAATCTTAAATATAAATAATATATAGAAAAGCGCGAATGATTTTATGGGGTTAATTAAAGAAATAATAATGGAATGCATTTGTTGTTGCATGGCGATACTGCTGGTGATGGACTTAGTTTTCCTCTGATTGTTTGCTATTGTGAAATTGGTTTTAGCTTTTGCTGCTTTTTTTTTTTTTTATATATATATATATACAAATAAAATTTCGATCAGTCTCCAATAAGATCGGATGCCACTTATTTCTTCTCCTCATTAAAAGTTTCATATGCTATACTTTTAAATATTCCAAGTAAAATGTTTTGCTATCTGTGTCAATCTATTATGCATAAATTTAAATTAATCTTATTAATAAATTTTAAATATCTTAGAGTTTCTTTTAATAATAAAAACTGAATTTAGTCATCTAATGTTGAATTTAAGGTGAATTTTTTAAAAATAATATATATCAAATTCACACTAAATTTGATTAAAAAAATCAGATATATATTACTACCACCTTGTCGTTTTAAGAAAATCACACTCACATTTGTTTAAATATTTTTAGAAGAATTTGTGATTTTTTTAAAGAAATTGAAAATATGCATATTACATTTTTTTAATACGATCATGGCTAGAAAGGTATAAATTAGGCCTGAATAAGGATTGGCTAAAATGAAAATAAATGAATCATGAGATTAATATAGTTTTAATTAATTTATAATTAATTAGTGATATAGCTACATGAAGACAATTTCTCATGTCAGCCTCATATTGTTATTCGTAAGCTTAGTTACCAGTAAATTATGATATTAAAGAAATAATTCTTATATTTTGAGGCATGGTTGTTAAAAAATATTTTTTAATGTAATAAACTCTTTATTAGTTAAATTTAGAAATTACTCAATTGATTAAATTAATGAAAAATCATAGTAATATTGCATAAATTAATGAAAAATCATAGTAATATTTAAATATTTTTAAAATTAATGTTTTATACTTAAAAAATATAAATATAGATAATATAAAATTTATATATTAGAAAATTAACATAACCCATGTAATTCAGTCATAAACCAACCAACCCAATATAAAGAGTTTAACTTATAACCCGGCTGGATTGGGTTGGATTCAACCCATTTAAAATTCTAGATGGGTTGGATGGAAAACCAATCGTAACCCATCCAACCCATCTTTGAACACCCATATATATATATATATATATATATATATATATATATATATATATATATATATATATATAATACTTTTCCTTGCATGCCAATTTATGTTCCACTTATCAAAATAATTTATGGCAATTTATATTTTCAATACTAATGCACTACTAATTATTATTTTTATTTTTACAATAATAAATGGTATAATTGGTAAATCATGTGTAAAATTATATCAAAGACAATAAAAACTAGCTTTTCTTAAATTGTGTAAAAATAGAAGTGTTATTATTTTGGGACGAAGAGAGTATTAAATGGTGAATAAATAAATAGCAAATCTAATTGTATATTTTGGACTATTATTTGGTTTCAATTTATCCGAAATTGATCCATTTAAACTAACAAACACAAATTCTTGTATAACTAGAATCATTGTGGTCCTCTTCTTAAGGCTTGAGATCAAAAGTTTTGGCATAACATTCAATGGCATAGAAAACGAAAGGTTCTGCAGCAAATTTTGACTTCTCTTGCTGCTGCCAATTCTTTCAAGGCCTTGTCACTTATATTTTCTAAAAACTGAGTTCTAATTAGCTCAGAAAATGATAAAATGGACAAAGATCCACTTTTAGCTCTACTGTTCTTCTTGATTATACCATTTTTAATCCTCTCTAAATCAGCTGGAGCAAACCTTCTTTACATAGATTGTTCAAACGGTACAACTATCAATACCCAATTCGACAACAATCTGAAGCTTCTTCTTCAGAATTTAACTTCCAAAACTCCATTAACTGGCTTCAATAATACCTCAATTGGAGATTTCCCAGACGCAGTTCACGGCCAAGCTCTATGCAGAGGAGATACTAATGCTACAGCTTGCGAAACTTGTGTTAACACCGCAGGCCAAGAACTTCAAGAGAAATGCAAAAGCAGAGATGGAATTATATGGTACGAATCATGCCAAGTTCGGTACTCTTACCAAACGTTCTTCTCAACCCAAGTTTATGCTGGAAAGTATGTGGATTTGGAATCTCAGAAGAAAAATGTATCCAATCCGGGCAGTTTCAACGAGATTTTGATGTACTTGTTGAAAAACATCTCTTTCGAGGCTGCATATAATCCTTCAAAGCAGATGTTCGCAACTGGGGAAGTAATGTTTTCGGAGAAGGAAACAATCTACGGCCTTGTGCAGTGTACTAGGGACATTCAAGGAAGTGATTGTAAAAATTGTTTGGATCCAGCTTTGGCAGATCTTCGTGGAGACTGCTATTCTTGCCAGGGTGGAATCATAGTTAGCAGGAATTGCAATGTGAGATATGAGCTGTACAGATTCTATAATTCCTCAACAAATTTTTTAACTTACCCAACCTCTAAAGGTAAGTGAGCAGAATGTTCTATTAACCGATAATTTGTTGCATATAGATAAGTAAATGTTGTTCTCTGTTTTATGAAGCAGGGGAGAAATGGAAGGCTTGGATGGTGGCTCTTGTTGTCTGTATACCTGTATCAGTACTCACAGTGTTCATCGGATCTTTGTCATGCATTTTCTATCACCGTAGAAGAGGGGGACAAGAAGAAGGTATTCAATCGTTTACTTACATTCCTTTTCTGTTCCATAAGTTGGGGAATCATGAAAGAATTGGAAGAAAATAATTTTCTTGTTTTGCTTTCTTCAAGATGAGAAAAGAAGCCAGCTTGCGCTATTAGAGGAACTAGCAACTCCTAAAGGCATGCCAATGACGCAAGAATATGATTTGATGAGTCATGAGGAATTACCCTTCATGGATCTTGCTACCATAAAGGCTGCTACAGATGATTTTTCTGATTCAAATAAGATTGGACAAGGTGGGTTTGGCCCTGTGTACAAGGTAATACATACATTGTTTTCCCCTTTTTTTTTTGTCTTGTCTAAGTATTTCTTTGGAATTTGTGGTTTGATTGCAATGTTTTTCAGGGCGTTTTACTAGATGGAAAGGAAATAGCTGTTAAGAGATTGTCATGTAAGTCTTGGCAAGGTGTGGAGGAGTTTGTGAATGAAATCTTACTAATTGCAAAACTTCAACATAGAAACCTTGTCAGGCTCTTGGGATGTGGCATAGAAGGAGATGAAAAATTGCTTATTTATGAGTTCATGCCCAACAAAAGTCTTGATTTCCATATTTTTGGTCAGTTTTTTCTTAATATATTAAAAAATCTTGTACAAATTGGATGTTTTAATTGATATTAACTTGCTTAACTTTCTCTTTGTACCAAATTCAGATTCTGAAAGACGTGCAGAACTGGATTGGAGGGCCTTCTGCAACATTATTACTGGAATTGCTAGAGGACTTCTTTATCTCCATGAAGATTCCAGGCTTAAGATCATCCATAGGGATTTGAAGCCTAGCAATGTACTATTAGACCTTGAAATGGTAGCCAAGATTTCAGATTTTGGCATGGCAAGGAATTTTGAAGAAAATCAGAACACTGCTAACACCAGAAGAGTGGCAGGAACACAGTGAGTATGAGTCCTAATGGTTAGTTTTTCATCTCTAGATTTCTACACGTAAGTAATACTTCTGTTCAAAACAGTGGATATATGGCTCCAGAGTATGCAATGGAAGGACTATTCTCCGTAAAATCGGATGTTTTCAGTTTTGGTGTTCTAATGCTGGAGATCATAAGTGGGGAGAAAAACAGTGGCTTTTACATCACAGAACTCGGCCCGACTCTATTAGCATACGTATGTACATTTTTTCCTTTAAGAAAAAACTTGATAATTTCAGACTAATTAATTGGCATAAGTATGTACATTTACATCACAGGCGTGGCGACTATGGAACGAACGAAAACAGCTGGAATTTGTAGATAAATTATTGAAGGAAACAAGTCCAGTGGAAGAAATTGTTAGGTGCATGCATATCGGACTCTTATGTGTACAAGAAGATCCAGAAGATAGGCCTACTATATCATCTGTACTTGTACAATTAAGTGATGAAACAATTGATCTTCCTGAGCCAAAACCACCTGCATTTTCTGTTGGTAGAAAAGTTCTGATTCGCAGGCACTCAGGAATTGATCCTTCTCCAGACCAGATTACAGATTCTATTATCTTGCCACGGTAAATACTGATCATATTAACAATTTGTTGGTACAGCAGAATAGTAAATCAACCATACACCATGATTATTTTTTATTTTTGAATTTTTTGAATGATCCAGTCAACTTAGTAAAGGTCATTGCACACGCATTGATTTTTTGTTTCGTGGACGTGAAAATTTAATTTTTGTACTGACTTGTGGAAAAGTTTGCTATTTTAAAGAAAGCCTTTGGATCAACATTTAAACTGATCTCATTGGAAAATGACAGATTTGTATAGTTGTTTGAAAAATCATATGTAAAGGACAGAAACAAAGGTGCTTGAAAACTCTGCATACTGTTATAAATTTATGAAATGAAAAGGAAAAATAGAGTTGGTGGCACATTTTTCTTGGTCAGCATTATCATTCTAGATCCTCCCAACTTTTTCCAGGCAGGAACATGTCTGCCATAGCAGGGCAAGTCCAGCTTCTTGGAGACCAAATTAATCATTTATGGTCATGTAATGCACAATCAAATCAGAATAACACTGTGATGAACATAAAAGAAAATGCCCAAAAAGGCAAACAAATTCACATATGTGAAGTAGTTTTTATGCCATCACATCAATTTGGTACATGAATAAATTATCGGTTCAATGAAACAAGAAACCTCATTAAATTAGCCCTTAGTTTATAGGTTGAACTCCATTTTAGTAAAGTTGAACTAGCTAGATTTTAATATAATAAGAATTCATTAAGGATTACTAAACATTGCTAACTAAGACTAGATTGATGAACCTTTATTTTAATAGGATAATTCCTGAGGTAAAAACTTAATTTTATTACTCAAAAATAAACCTAATATTCATGAAGAATTCAAAAGGAAGGTCAGCTGTTACAAAACAGGAAGTTTGTTGAGAAAACTAGGAAAACTTCTCTGACGGAGACAGAAACCGTTTAATTATTATTTTGCAAATACATAACAATTTATTCTAATTGTCATCCTAACAGTCTCTGCTTACCACATTTTTTTAACCGCTTACTACAATTTTTTTTAACCAATCCAAGTACAAGAAGACAAAAGAAAGATTAAAATATATAATGAACGAATTGTTTTAATTAAAAGCTATTTTTAACTTAATTTTTCTTTTTTTACAAGAAATGGGCATACAGCCCAATGACAATTGTAAGAAAGAAGAATCCTGAAACCTTTCGCATCTTTTATTGAGTGCCGGCCATCAAATTAAATTCTAGTGATTTATTTCAAATTTAATTAAATAGACATTGTATTTAAAAATATTCTAGGACCAAAAAAACTAAATTACATTTTTTTGTGGTCCTTCCACTTCATTTCCAATAAGTTTCTTTGTGCTATTCAACAATTTGAACCAAAGATCCCTATAATAGTCTTGCTCTTATTAATTTTAGTCCATTTCTTGCCCAACTTCTTATCTTTGGCCAATTACTGATCTATCACACTCTAAGATAAGGAAGATGAAAATAGATGCAGTTTTAGCCGTATTACTCTTGATCTTATCAATTATAATTCCCTCTTCTACAGCAGCATACCATCTCTTCACTTTCTGCTCAAATGATACAAGTAACTACACACTCAACACCCCATTTGAGCAGAACCTGAAGCTTCTTCTTCAGGGCTTGCCTTCCAATACTTCATCAACTGGATTTAACAACACTTCTATTGGCGAAATCCCGGACAAAATCCATGGCCAAGCACTATGTAGAGGTGACATAAACGCTACAGTTTGTCAAAGCTGTATAGCAAATGCAAGCCAAGAAATCTTAAGAGATTGTAAGAGCAAAGATGCAATCATATGGTATGATTTGTGTCAAGTCCGATACTCATTCCAAATGTTTTTCTCTTTGCAAGTTTATACTGGAAAGTATCCAGACTTGAATGCTCATGAGAAAAACATATCGAATCCTGTTTATTTCAACGATTTTGTAATGTACTTATTGAATAATCTGTCTAGCGAGGCTGCATTTGTTCCTTCCTTGCTGATGTTTGCAACAGGAGAATTGAAAATTCCAGGGGATCAGACAATTTATGGTCTTGTCCAGTGCACTAGGGACATATCTGAAGCAGACTGTTCCACTTGTTTGAGTTATTCGTTTGGGGATCTTAGAGCCTGTTGTAGTTCCAAGCAAGGAGGGATTATTCTTAGCAGGAATTGTAATGTGAGATTCGAGATGTACCGTTTTTATAATTCCTCAGGTTCTACGTTAAAATTCCCAACTTCACAAGGTTAGTGAATTAACTTATTTTAGAATGATAATCCATTAATAAATTGAACCTTTGACTTAAATTTTAGAAGACAAGCAGGGGATAAATGGAAGATTTTGCTTTTTGCGGGCATACCAATTGTAATACTTGCGATTCTTGTTGGGTGTTGTGTTATCTATCTGCGACGACAGAAGAGAAAAGAACAAGGTAATTTGTATAATCAAATTGATATGAAAATTGTTAAATCTAAAGCTCATGTTGTTCTTTTTCTTTTTCTTTTCTTTTGTTTTCTTTTCTTTTTCCTTCCTCCAGCTAAAGAAATAGCTCAAAATGAATTAGTACAGGAATTGACCGCCCCAAGAATTGATGTGGTTTGCTCTGAGAATCTGTCTTTCATGGATTTGCCCATCATAAAAGCAGCTACAGATAACTTTGCAGGATCAAATAAGCTTGGACAGGGCGGGTTTGGCACTGTCTATAGGGTAATTCCATTTCCTATCTCACATGCTTAATTACTATTTTAGTGACTAGAACATATAATTGATGAAACTATTAACAGGGTGTATTACCAAATGGAAAGGAAGTAGCCGTTAAAAGATTGTCAAGAAAATCATGGCAAGGCTTAGAGGAATTCAAGAACGAAACCATACTAATTGCAAAGCTTCAACACAGAAACCTTGTGAGGCTTTTGGGTTGTGCCATAGAAGGAGAAGAAAAACTGCTCATATATGAATTCATGCCAAACAGAAGTCTAGATTTGTTCATTTTTGGTATGTTCTTTCTCTTTTATTCCCCATAATTTCCATATCCTTATGCTGTCAAAAGCAAAATTAACAGAAAAACAGTTGTAATTTTCAGACTCAGAAAGGCGAGCAAAACTTAATTGGACTACCTGCTACAACATAATAACTGGAATTGCAAGAGGACTTCTTTATCTTCATGAAGATTCGAGGCTTAAAATTATTCACAGGGATCTGAAGCCGAGCAATGTGTTGCTGGATCAGGAAATGGTTGCCAAGATTTCAGATTTTGGCATGGCAAGGATTTTCGGCGAAAACCAAAACACAGCTAACACTAGAAGAGTGGTAGGAACATAGTGAGTTCATCTCTGCAAACTTTTCTTTTTGGTATCATCGATCTGGTATTAATCTGAATTCGTGCCTGGCAGTTCCAGAAAGGATTTTTTATGTTTTATTTTTTGAGGAGTTTGTATTATTTATCCTGAAATTTAAATGCATTGCAGTGGATATATGGCTCCAGAATATGCAATGGAAGGATTATTCTCAGCGAAATCAGATGTTTTCAGTTTCGGTGTCATAATTCTTGAGATCATCAGCGGGAAAAGAAGTAGCGGATTTTACCTTACCCAACATGCACAAACACTCTTGGCATATGTGTGTATAATTAAATATGTCCCTAATCAAATTAATTTTCGATTTAGATATACTTGTTGCAGCTAAAAGAAAATGAAAATTGGCAGGCATGGCGACTGTGGAATGAAGGAAAGGAACTGGAATTTGCAGATCCAATATTGATAGAATCAGATTCAATATCACAAATTGCAAGGTGCATACACATTGGACTTTTATGTGTACAAGAAGATCAATCAGACAGGCCAACCATGTCGTCTCTGGCTGTTCTTTTAGGTAGCGAACCAATTGCCCTTCCTTACCCCAAAAAACCAGCGATTCCTGTGAGTCGAATGTTTGCAGTTGATAAATGTTCGACAGCTGATCCATCTTTGAATCAGCTCACACTTTCTGATTTTGCTCCTAGATGAATCTTTATGTGTACTTTTTTGTTAACATACATGTTGTTTTGGAAAGCACAATTTTAGCTCAATCACTTGTCGTTCTAGCTATGCCACATAACAATGTTAATTACTTAAGTCGTCATGAAAGTATAGAGTAATTATGGTTTAATCAATTTTATTTTATTTTATAACCATGATCAAAGTTTTCATTAATTTCACCAAAAGTAAATTTGTTAGGTCTAAAATTGTACATCTGGCCATAATTATTTTTAGTGAAATTAATGAAAATTTTAATTATTTTGTGGTTACAAAAGTATTTTTTTTTTTTAATACTACAACATTAATTATTCTTATACTTATATGACTACGGACGTAATTAATTCAAATACTAATGAAATATATGCATAAAGCTTAGACTATATTCACATTATCACATAGGTAACAAGATTGAATATATTACTCACTTGTCTTTATTTTTCTTAATATGTTAATCTATTATTCATTGGTTTAGTAAATAATAGTATGGGGGAAAATTACTAAATTAGTTAAAATATTTCCCGGGTCATGCAATGTTGAATGCAATTCATTACTGAAGAGGAAGCAGACCCAATAGAAAAAGCCTGTTTGTTCACATTGGGCTTTTAATGTGCACTAGAAGATCCAACAGATAGGCCCACTATATGTGCTAGTGGGCCAGGTGGGCCGAGACCTCAATTTAAAGTAGTAGTAGGACTAGAAGGGTTTTAATCGTTAAACCGTCAACAATGGAGCCATCTTTGATCATTTCAATTTATATATATATAATATAGTTCCTAAATTCATACAAACTTAAAACTCCCAATACATGTTATATTCCCAATTTTAATTATATTATGTTACATAATAGTCCATATTGGATATGTATCATAATAGGTAGACTAATTAAATAAGAAAGTAGCAAAGATACATATATTGATAAAATTATTTAATGTTTAAAATAATGGTCTATAATAAATTGAAAACAAATCCCAAACCTCAATTTGAAAAATGAAGGCTCAAATCTAATGCAAGTCAAATCTAAAATAATTAAGATATGAGATAATTCAAACGGGTCATATTAAAATTCGTTCCTTTTAATTTATAATTTAAAATTTATTTTCATTCTGATAAATCAAATTTTGTTTTTGATAATACAGTATAGGAAAAAAAAGGACGAAATTCCAAATATGACGAAATAAAAAAATGGCCAAATTTTTAACCTTCTCCCCCACGTCACGAAAGAAAGAAAACGTCGGTAACCGGAAAAGTTTGTTGATGAATACTTTTCTTCCATTGTCTTATAATTAATGCCTTCTTCGTGGAAGAAGTAGACATAGTCCGGCTTTGCCCGGTGGAAGGAGTGGCCATAGTCCGGTACGATGAATGCCTTCTTCGTTACGATGAATCAGTTAATAATATACTGTCACTAAAAAAGGTTATTTTTTTTTTTACTTTTTAAAAATAAAAATTACATTGGCTTACCACCATTATTTAAATAGCTAGGACAAGCTCTGATTGCAAGTGTGCGAACAATAATCAAAGTATGGATTCCATTTTCAATCTCTACGTTAACACTTTTTTGTTATCTTTAACAATTGTTCTTTGCTTCTTTGGCCTTCCTGCTGGTGCACAAATTGTGTATTTACGCACCCGTTGGCCCAACACAACAACTACTTACCAGCCAAATAGTATCTACCAGCGAAATCTCAATTCTCTTCTCTCTTCTCTTTCCTCAAATTCCACCAAAAACATCGGATTCTACAACACCACTGTCGGTGAAGACTTTTCGAACGCGGTCTACGGCCTCTATCTTTGCCGGGGAGATGTAACCATGGATGTCTGTCAGGAGTGCGTTGTGACTGCAAGCAAAGAAATCACCAAACGATGCCCAAGAATGGAGTGCATTATTTGGTACGATGAATGCATGCTGCGTTACTCCAACCAAACTTTCTTCTCTCAGGTGCAAAATTATCCTTGGTTTTATATGCAGAACCCGCAGAATGTTAGCGAAAAAGAGCCGTTTATGAGCTTATTGGAGAAAACATTGAATGATACAGCTAGAAAGGCTGCAAATGATCGGTCGAAGTTTGCTACTGGTGAAGTGAATTTTATCAGGTTTCAGTCACTGTATACTCTTGTGCAGTGCACGCCTGATTTATCAGCCGCGGCTTGTAATTCTTGCCTGCAAGAGGCCATTGGTTTGCTTCCTGTGCACTCTGATGGAAGGCAAGGAGCAAGAACAGTATTCCCTAGCTGTAATGTTAGATATGAATTGTACAGGTTTTATCAGGTTCCGGTGACAGCCCCTGCTCCGTCTCCAATTCCGCTGTTTCTTCCTCCTCCAGTGCCTGGGAGAAAAGGTCTGATTCTTATCTAATTAGAAGATTTGAATCAGTCAGGTGTATTAAAAAAAATGTCTGATTCGGCTCTATGAATGATGCAGGGGAGAGGAAAGTTTCTACAGTTACAATAATTGTGATCGTAGTTCTAATTTTCATCGCCATTATACTTTTTGCCGTTGGGTACTGTTTTCTGGTCAGGAAAACAAAGAAATTGGGTGCAACAAAAGAAGAAAGTGGTAAAAATTAAATGATTAATTCCTGGTAATGTAGTGATTTAACAAACAGCAATCTGAATTTTTAACTGGTTGTGTAGAAACTGATGTTGGGGCTGATATTTCATCTGTTGAGTCGTTGCAATTTGATTTTGGAGTAATAGAAGCAGCCACCAACAAGTTTTCTCCTGAAAATAAGTTGGGTGAAGGTGGATTTGGTGCGGTTTACAAGGTGAGAAAGTTTTGGCAATTTTTGTTATTTTCTCGAGGTAAAAGACAAAAATTTGCTAACTGGTGGAAATTGTTTCTCAGGGCATGCTTCCTGATGGAAAGCAAATTGCTATCTTCAGATTCTGATCAAGGAGAAGAGCAATTCAAGAATGAGGTTGTACTGGTGGCCAAGCTCCAACACAGAAATCTAGTGAGATTGTTTGGATTTTGCTTGCAGGGAGAAGAAAAGATACTTATTTATGAATTTGTACCCAACAAAAGCCTTGATTACTTCCTGTTTGGTTTGCTCCACCTCTTAACTTTTTATTTACTGTAAATGTTATTTTTCCCAATCTAACTTATGATTTATGATGTGTGCTTAGATCCCGAAAAACAAGGACAATTAGATTGGTCAAGACGATATAAAATAATAGAAGGGATAACCCGAGGAATTCTCTACATTCATGAAGATTCTCGACTTAAAATAATACATCGTGATCTCAAGGCTAGCAATATATTGCTAGATGCAGAAATGAACCCAAAAATTTCAGATTTTGGCATGGCTAGGATTTTTGGCTTAGATCAAACGCAAGATAAGACCAGCAGAATCGTCGGAACATAGTAATTTCTTGAAACTAGACAATTAATTTTTTTTTTCTCCTCTTTCGTATGTAATCATGCTGATTTTAGTGGTCTGCTGCAGTGGTTATTTGGCTCCTGAATATGCTATGCACGGACAATTCTCGATGAAGTCCGATATTTATAGTTTCGGTGTTCTGGTACTGGAAATTATAAGTGGGAAGAAAAACAGTTTCTTTGATCACTCAGAAAATTCTGAGGACCTCTTGAGCTATGTGAGTTCAAAACTAAATTTGCCATTATATTTTACTCAGAAACGTTACAGACTTCGAATACTTTTCAATGATTTTTTGCAGGCATGGAAGCATTGGAGCAAAGGTACAGCCTTGCAATTTTTAGATGAGAATATAGGAGATTCTTCTGCAAGAAATGAAATAATCAGATGCCTGCAGATTGGCTTGTTATGTGTTCAAGAAAACCCAGCGGAGAGGCCAACAATGGCAACAGTAGTTCTAATGCTGGATAGTTTCTCTGTCACTCTTCCATTGCCTCAAAAACCAGCCTTTTTTCTGCATAGTAGAACAAATCAGTGGAAAGAATTGGGATCATCTACAAGCAAGTCGATACCAGGTTCCGTTGATGATGCCTCAATAACCAAAGTACACCCTCGGTAGACTAAGGGAAAAAAATCAGGACATGCTCTTTTTTTGTTTTTTGAATAAGAATGCATTGTACTGTTTCCAGAAGATATTTTAATTTGGAAATGAGGGTTAATTTCATCCATGGTCATTAAACTTATACTCAAATAACACTAATATAATGAAATAATTTTTATTTTCATAAAAATCATCGAACTTATAATATGTTTACAGAAAAATCACTTTAATTATTTTCTGGCGATTTCTTCACCGGATTGCCGGAAAATTCAGTCAGCGTGTACACTCAGCACCCTTATACACACATAACTTGACACGTGGCATACCATATGAAAAAAATAACATGTGAGCATGCCATGTGACATATCACATGAACATTTCGACAAGTCAGTTTGCCATATGACATATTTACATGTCATTTTTTCCACAAGACATGCCACGTTTCAAGCCACTTATGCATGAGGGTGTTGAATGTATACACCAGCTGTAATTTTCAACCGTTTTTTTTGTCAAAAAACGATTTAAGTGATTTTTCTGTAAATATGTTTTAAATTTAATGATTTTTAAGAAAATAAATTTTTTTTCATTATATTAGTGTTATTTAAGTATAAGTTCAGTGACTATGGGTGAAATTAACCCTTGAAAATGATATATGTTTACGTTGCTTCTGATATAAGAATTTTATAAATGTTAGCATTAAGCCATTCAAACATAATGGGATGAATGAAGATACGGACCGCGCGCATGCAAATATTAACTTTTTTTATATGGTAATAAGTTATTAGCTCAATTTATGAATGAAGAATTCAAGTATAAAATTTCTAATTTTCCTAGTTTGCTATGGAATTTAGTGCTGCATATGAGGCATAAGATTAAGAGAACAACCGTTAACAGGACAATAGGAGCATGAAACATTCATTGCTAGCCCCAAAGCAGGAGTGTAGCTAGAAATTGAATTCAGTGAGATAAAAAATTATTGTCAATAAAAAAATCAATTCACATAAAAAATAATAAAAAATTAATATGTATGTCTATTGAAAACAACTTTTATATTTTGGTATTGTTTCATCAATGCTTTACATTTTCTCCAAGTTATATTATGAGCACTATTAGGACCTCCTACATGAATATCTAATCTCTCATTTTTATTCCAAGTATTGAAATTATATGTAATAAATAAATCGCCTCTTCCTTACTTTCCAATCTCAATTCTAAAAAGATAACAATATAAGTAAAATACTGCATCTTTTTGTACACTATATTTCAACCAATTAAAATATTTTGTGTGCCACTTATGATTAAAACGACGAAAAACATTTTTAATATTTCGTTGTTTGAAAATATGCTCTTCTTACTTTATCGTGATCATTAGAAAAATATTCTGAAATTTTAATTCTCAATCCAGAATCAACGGGAAGATTATCTAAATTAATCTCATGACTAGTTTTTCTTGAACTACTTTCTTGATCTTTATTTTTAATTTATTAGTCAATTGTTTACTCAAATGATGATTTTCTCTTAATCACAAATTTATCCATAATTGTTCCAAAAAAATAAAAATATCAATTTTAACTACAAATCTATAATCCTACCTATTTCATATATTGAAAATTTTGAACCCAACTCCAATTAAAATTGAACCTAATTCCTATTTACCCAATATCACACTACAATAAAATCAAATTATTCATTTACTTTTATAAAATAAATTATAACTTATATAAACTAATTCACAAGGCTCAATCGAATCAAAGAATTAAAAATAACTAGGATTTTCATATATTGAGGTTTGAGAATAAAACTATAGTAAAATGAGAAAAAATGTATTATTATGTACTTTTATAAAATTGAAATGAAAAATTTGTAATGAAACTTTATTTTTCTCTTTTAATTTTTGCATTTTCACCTTCTGTTTATCCACCTCTTTTGCTGTTGAACTCCACTTTTACTGTTGGCTTTTTAGCTTCTCTTTTAATCTTGTTGTTTTTCTTTTATAGTTGCGTTCTTTTATATTTTATTTTTGACTTTTTACCTTCTTTTGGCACAGCCTATGCAACAGTCAAGTGATTTTTTGGGTTTTTCTTTTTTTTTTCTTTTCTTTTATATTTATATTCTTTTATAAATATATTAATTATTCAATTGTCCACCTTACTATCAATTGTCCCATTTATTTCTATTATTATTATTGTAAAATATAAATAATAATTTTTAAATTTTTAAATATTTTATTGTGATTAATTTTTAATGAAAATATTTGAATATATTAGTGGAGTCAATTTTTAATAGAATCAATTGCTAGTGCGGTCATTTAGTGAGATTAAATTTGAAAAACAAAATTTACCAAGGGTATTTTAAAATTTTTTCTCAATTGAGTGGGACCGGTAGTTATCATACAAGTCTGCATGAAATAAAGTGAGCTAGAAAAAAATGACAGTCATTAATTAAATAGCTATTTTCCTATATTTTGAAAGGTTTTAATTATTCAGATATTGGCTATCCACTAGGGGTGTTCAAAAAAGTCGATGGATTTGGTTAACCAACAAACCGAGCTGAAACCGATTCGAAAAATGGATTAACCGAACCGATTTTTATGGTTAATGATTTTTTGTTTTTATGAATTTCGATTTCGATTTTTAGTTCTAAAAAACCGTCAGTTTCAGTTAACTGACCGATATTGTATAATTATATATATTTCGGTTTCGATTTTTGATTTCGGTTAACCGATCGATTTTATACAATTTTTCACACGTATTTTCGATTTCGGTTTCGGTTAACCGATAGGTTTTATATAATTTTTTATATTTATTTAAAGTTTAAAAAAATTAAAATGAAACCCTATATATATATATATATATATATATATATATATATATATATATATATATATATATATATATATATATATATAATATGTGTAAAATTTTTTTGTTTAACTAGTTAGTTCATTATATTTTCGGTTTATAATTTTAATTTTCAAATATTTTGAACATTTTTAGTTTATAATTGTAGTTTGAACATAATATTTAATTACTATATTGAATTATATTTATTTTCTAATTTTAATTTTTAGGGAACTTGAATATTTTAATTTTTTTATGAATGTATTTAATAATTATAATAGTTAACCGAAAAATATTGGTTAACCGATCTGAAAATCCGAAACCAATGTACTGGTTAACCAATAGTAATGGACTGATTACTGGTTAGTGTTTTCAAAAAATTGAATTTAATAGACTGATTTTTTTGGGGCTCATGGACTGATTAACCGGTCCATGAACACCCCTACTATCCACTTACCTCCACTCTCCATAAGATGATGCTGAAAGTATCATTAATTAAATCTCAACAAAATATATTGATCCTATGATTAAAGGTTAAATTCTTAAGTCACCAATTAGAAGATAACATTTAGGTTGAATTTTCTTCGCTTCTGTCACTATCAATGTCCCCGTTCTGCTATTTTTCAACCACCCAGAAGACACACAACATTAGTTTTGTAATAAAACACAAATGGGAGAATGATTTTCTGTATTTTGTATTGAAGAAAACTCAAGTATTTATACAAGAATAGAAAAGTAAGTTATTAGCTCGTGTTAGAATTTTATAGAATTTATTGTTCTATAATTTCTAACGTTGGTATCAGAGTACAGTTTAGACATATATATATTAATCTATAATAATATGCAATGAAATTTGAATTTATGGATCAATTTTTTGATTTTCTATGTTTTTGAAAGTATGTTTGACATGTCTTCTTCAACCTTGTTTTATTGTCACTGAATGATTATTTTTAGTGTGTTTTGCATCATTGGAAAGTCACCATCATAATCTTTAAAACGGTATATTATATGTATGATTTGAACTTATAATGAGTGAGTTATAAGGTTTCAAAATTTGAAGAAAATCATGTACGATTATGAAATTTTGTGGGTGTCTAGAGGTTGAAGAAGAAAGAAATGACGAGTTATTTTAATGATTTCGTTTAGTTCAAGAAAATTACATATCGATTGGCCTTGTGTTTTTGAAACTAGATGTCCTTTTGTGGAAGGGGACCTCCTTTTATAAAAGTACATGTCTTTTTGTGAAAGGACGTATAGTTTGGTCTTATTTTTAATGAGAGTACATGTCCTTTTATGAAAGAATGTGTAGTTGGCCTTATTTTTATGAATGTACATGTCCTTTTGTGAAATGACGTGTCAGTTGGCCTTATTTTTTTGAAAAAGTACATTTTTTTTGTGAATATACATGTCATTTTTTTAGAAAGTCTATATGAATCAAGGATTAAACTCATAATCTACGGGCTGTAAAGGGACATTAGTTAAATAACAAATATCATCAAATATCAAATGTCATTTCTTGTTACTTTGTATGGAATATCCCATTGCAATTAATTCATTCTGATACATCTTTCCCAATGAGTGATAAGGTACGATATGGAGGTGTATATTTCATCATATTTATTAATGACTAAACACGATTTGATCATGTCTATTTGATTTCTCATAAGTCTGAAGCTTTATAGTACTTTAGAAAATGCATGAACTTATTAAAAAATCAATTAGACTAGAAAGTCAAAACCTTAAGAAGTAATCGTGGTCATGAGTATTTATCAGAACAATTCAAGAAATTATGTGATGATAGATAGACAATTAACCATTTCTAGAACACTACAACAAAATTGTGTTGTTGAAAGGAGAAATGGAACTATATTGAAAATGGTAAGGCCTATGATAGCGACAACAAATTTATCAATCACTTTTTTGCGTGATGCCTTATCAAAAGTTGCCCATGTAGTAATTTTAGTAACCTCCAAATTAGTTTCATCCACTACTTATGAGTTATCGATTGGCAAAAAACTTAATCTCGGTAATTTGAGACCTTGGGGTTGTACTGCATATGTTCACGATCCTTTATACATGGAAAATTAGGCTTAAGAGTTAAAAAACTCTGAACACTCAAAATGATATATTTTCATTGGTAAATGATAACTATTTGAATTTTCGAAAACGTCTCTTTGATTGAGTCACCTGAAAAATACCACAAAACCTTCGGGTTTCTGACAAGGGAGGCTCCGACGCTCAAGTCAGTAAATTGATAAGGTAAGGTTCTGTGTAAAGGAATTCAGAGAGAGATAAATGTACCTCATCATTTTCTTTATATAGAGCTATACCAAATAGGAAGTAAGATCTCGAATAGGAGAAAATTACCTTAACCTCTTGATTGATGCTTGATTCCCAATTTATGAAGATTTATTGAGTGATTCTTGGTACTTTATATCATTGTAAGATCAGGATCTGCACAATATCTGGGAAATATTCGTTGATAATGGCTTTATGTAATCTATTACCGAACTGTTAATAAGACCGGGCTGTTGATATACCGAATGTCCAAATGAGCCCGGTTATTTACCTCTTAAAATGTAAGTTCGGCTTCTAGCATGTGTTCGGAGCAACTATGCCGGTCTCTTGCTCAAAGAGTCCGGTTATCATAAGCAACTATGCCGGTCTCTTGCTCAAAGAATCCGGTTATCAGTAAATAAGATAGTGGGAGAACTCAATTTGAATCTAAAAATGCCACTTTCATGGAAAATGATTGTCTAAATAGGAATTTAAAAGATCAAGAAAGAATATCTCTTTATGGGTTAGTAGATCATAATACTTTGATAAATCAAGATAGCTTCAAAGGTATTTGATCTAAATGGGAGAAATAAAAGAGATGGTGAATTTGTTTCAAAAACACCACAAATAAATAATGAATTTGTTTCACAATCACCTTAATTGAGATGAAGTAGTCGTGAAAATATTCGAAGACGTCTTTTTGATATCAAAGAAAGTGAAAGCTTTTTGATTGCACCACAAGATGAAAAAGTGCCTTGAACAATTCATTAAACTCTTTCTTATCCTGCTGAAGATAAGTTGAGTGGGAGTCTTAAAGTTTTCGTGACTTTAAGATATGGCATAATGAATTAAACTAAGTGATAATTAGACATATGATATATAGATGATGATTGGGAACTTAGTGAACTTTTGAATCTATATTAAATGAATAGTTATCATTTATTTAACTTCATTGCAGCGATAAGATAATGTGAGATGCATGACACTAATAGTGTGCTTATATGTCTCGATGTAGAGTCGATTATTGGGAAGATGACTCTAGCATCTAAGAATATAGTGGTTGAGTTAAATAAAAAAGAAAATTTAATGTCATATTTTTAGCATATACATTTTGATATACCTTAGTGTATACTATAAAAGGTATGTCGGACAAAAGATTGGCCTTCTCACATAGACAATCACTTTTATGGTTTTTGTAATCATAGATATGAGATAGTTTTGAACTTATAAAGAGAGATCAAGTTCAAAATGAAATTGCCTTGATAGTGAATCAAGATGAGATCACAAATAAGATAAGTATAGTGATTGAAAAATGAATATTACCCACAATTCATTTTTTTTTTTGTCTTTATATGCCAAGTGGAGTCTTGTTGATTATGTTATTTGATAAATAGAGTTGAAGACTCAAGTTAAAATATTGAGTGTATTTTAAACTATCACTTGTACGGTATTTTTATAAGCGAGAAGACATACGCTCCAATTAAAAAGGTGAAGATACCATTTAGGTTGAATTTTTTTCACTTCTGTCACTATTAATGTCCTAGTTCTGTTTCAACCACACAGAATATACGTGACATTAATTCATAGAATTCAGTGAAAATTGATAACCGAACACTCAGTTATAGAGTCCGGAGGACCGATCTCATCGGAATACCTATCCAGCAAGTAGCTCGGCAGGGTGATCACGGGGCAGGGCGATCACGGGGCAGGGCGGGGGCGGGTAGTGGCTCCCCACCTACTGCCTAGCCCCGGGGATTCTCGTCCATCGCAAGGATTCCTGTATCCAATAAAAATATCCAACTTCAATGGAGATTCCCGACCCGAATTAAAAATATTTCACAAAATTTACCTTGTAAAATTTAATAATTGATGATTTAAAATTAAAAATATATCAGACAATTTAAATACAAATATTTATAAATATCTCATACAATTAAAATACAAATATTTGTAAATATTCCATACAATTCAAATATTAATAATATCACTTGAACAACTTCCACACCGATAAATATCAACCTGAAAAAATTTAATATATATATATATAGTAAAATATTGATTTTTTTAGGGCGGAGACCCCGTTCCCTGTCCCTGCCCTGAAATCAACAGCGGGGATTTTTTTCTCCCCACCCCCGCCCTCGTGAGGAAAAATTTGAGGATCTCCTGCCCTGTTCAGGTCGGGTCCCCAACAGGGAGGGAGAATTTCCGTCCCATGATCATCCCTATAGCTCGGCCCATTCAAGCAGCTCAGTATCCGAATGTTACCTAAAGAGTTTCTACTATTTAGAACACTTTCAGAGTCTTTAAAAGGTTCCAATTCCACCGCAATGGAAGTTATTTAGGATTTAATTTATCTGATCCTACAAATCAAGAATTGATAAGAATACCACATGAGTTAGAAATACTATTTAATTTGGGATACTATCTGAATATGGGCTTGCATTCCTATTCAGACTCTGCTATATATTTCTATTCAAATTCTACTACTTAATTATATAAATAGGTAGAAATCCAGATATGAGAGAGATTGAACTCTAACTCTTAAATTCCTCTAAATACTTTTATCAATTTCTGACTTGATCATCGGATTCTGTTTTGTTGGAAACCCGTCAAATTGCGTGTTTCCATATGACTTTCTCCAACCGATAGCCTAGAAAATTTGGACAGTCATTAGAAATCGACGTCAAATGTCTCCCTATTTTCTTCTCCACCGGGCAAAAGAAAATTCAAAAGAAAGGCCAGGTCAATTTGGAATATGAATAGTAAAAGTATGTCATAATCAGATGTCCCCCTGTAAATTTGCAAAATTGAAGACCCAAGGAAATAAAGTATTACAACAAAACTATGGATTAATGAACTAACCTTTACAATTCTTAGGAAGAAGAACAGCATGCATTCCTTGCGCAGTTCAATTATTACCTTTGTATCGATTAAAACCCTCTTCTTGCTTTGCCAAAAAAGCGAAGCTGCCCCAACATATAACGCTCACTATTGCAGAAATACAAATATTTTCGCTCTCAGTAGTACTTACCCGGCCCATCTCAATTCCCTCCTTTCTGATCTTTCCTCTAATGCTACATACAGCAATGGATTCTACAACACAACAGCTGGCAGAGAACCACCTGATGTGGTTTATGGACTCTTTCTCTGCCGCGGAGACCTCCCTGCTATCACCTGTCAAGAATGTGTCACTACTGCGGCTAAAGAGATACTCCGCCGTTGCCCCAGAGAGAAAGAATCATATATTTGGTATGATGAATGTTCACTGCGGTATGATAACAAATCTTTTTTTTCCATCATCAAGGAACTGCCTGGATCTTATATAGCTGACACGAAGAATGTCACGGACCCTGATCGATTCAATCAGTTGCTTTCTAGCACAATGAATAGTCTAGCTAAATCAGCTGCAACTGATTTGTCTGGTAAAAAATTTGCAACTCAGGAAGTGAATTTTACAAGTAATCAAACACTTTACAGTCTAGTCCAGTGCACACCAGACCTTTCCGAGTACTTATGCGATAGATGTCTTCAAAGTGCAATTGCAAATATTCCTACGTGCTGCAATGGGAAACAAGGTGGAAGAGTTCAGCTTCCAAGCTGTCTTTTAAGGTATGGATTATCTCCTTTCTACAGAACCAGCATCCCCGCTCTAGTGCCTTCGGCGACAAACATTAACGGTACTTCCTTTACTTTGAGACTAGTCCTTTTCTGCTTAAGATAGAGAGTGCTCGTACGTAGCAGACTATTTTCGAGCTTGCTTTAACATTGTATGCAGGGAGAAGAAAGCTCTCACCACAGGTAATTGCTGCCATTGTTGTTGCAATTATTATCTTGTTGCTGCTACTAGCCTTGGGTATTTGTTTCCTGAGAAGGAGATCAATGGAACAATACTATGCTACGAAAGAAAGAAACGGTAATTCTAGTTACCATTTTACCTAAAATTATCTGTTTTTGAAGAATTAAATTTTGAACAGGACTGAGCTAAACTTTTAACTTCTTTGTGTAATAGGGGAAGAAATTTTAGATATGAATTTCCTGCAATTTGATTTAGCTACTCTTAAAGCTGCCACCAATGACTTCTCTATTGACAATAAAATTGGTGCAGGTGGATTCGGTACAGTCTACAAAGTACGAAATTGTTTGTTTTTAAATTTGGAGTGATTAATCAATTTTAATTCTCAGAAATTTTGGAATCTCCACAACAGTTTTCTAGGTAATTAAAGTATTATCCTTTTTCAGGGCAGACTGTATAACGGACAAGAAATAGCGGTGAAGAGGCTATCGAGAAACTCTGGACAAGGTGCAGCAGAGTTTAAGACTGAGGCCATTTTGGTAGCCAAGCTTCAGCACAGAAATCTAGTGCGGCTACTTGGATTTTGCTTAGATGGAAAAGAACATATACTTGTATACGAATACGTGCTGAATAAAAGCCTCGACTATTTTCTATTTGGTTAGCCTCACTCTTCGAATTTTCTTTGATTCTTTTCGTATGATCATATATATGCCAACTCTGATGTGTATGTGCAGACACTCAAAAACAAAGGCAACTTAATTGGCCAAAGCGCTACAAGATTATTGAAGGGATAGCTCGGGGTCTGCTTTACCTTCAAGCAGACTCCCAGCTGAGAATTACCCATCGTGATCTCAAAGCCAGCAACGTCTTGTTAGATGAAGATATGCAAGCAAAAATTGCCGATTTTGGCATGGCAAGAATGTTTGGTGTTGATCAGACACAAGCAAATACAAGAAGAATTGCTGGAACCTTGTAAGCACTCCTTATACATATTCCATTCTACAATGTTACACTCAACAAGTTTTCGACTCGATTTGTAATTAAACTGGTACCTATTTTGTTGTTATTTTAGTGGGTACATGGCTCCAGAGTATGCTATGCATGGACATTACTCGGTGAAGTCGGATGTGTACAGTTTTGGAGTGTTAATTCTAGAGATAATAAGTGGCAAGAAGAATACTTCTTTCGAACAATCAGATGGTGCTCAAGATCTTTTGAGCCACGTGAGTATTACTATTAAACCAATAATTATTACATTTGCCTACCAGCTGGTTTTGGAATTATCGATTTCTAGCAGTTACGCTTACAAGCTATAATCATATGTAGGCATGGAAGCATTGGTGCAAAGAGACATCATTGGAAGTTATGGATCCAGTCCTAAGAGATTCGTATTCGAGAAATGAGGTTCTTAAATGTATCCATATGGGTTTGCTATGTGTTGAGGAAAATCCAGGTGATAGGCCAACCATGAGATCAATAATTGTCATGCTTGGCAGTTCCACTGTTACTCTGCCATTGCCAAAACAACCTGGATTTTTTCATTCTAATTCAATGGACCTCAATCAATCTACTGGCAGCTCAACTCCATTTTCTGTCAATCAAATGTCAGTTACTGAGTTTGAACCCCGTTAGAGCGATTCGGGTAGCTGATGATGGCATTAATGTTAAATCTTGCTGCATAATATAAAGATTCAAATCTCTATGCAATATTGTACCTTCAGTTTTACCAATCTCTAATTTGCTGTTGTATTTTTATATGAAAACATTTTGAGCAATTAATGTTAGCGGCAATGGCGTAGTATTTGTTGGACTTTTCTTCCATATGAGGGAAGAGTCCAAATTTGACCATATGTATTAGGTAGTATATTACAGATGTATAGTGTGAAAATGTATGTGTGAAACAAATAAAGAAAAATAAGAAAGAGAGTTGGTAGAGGTAGAAAGAGTTGAAGAAAGAAGAAGAAGCAAAATCTGATTTTTCTTACACCAAAACCAGTCCCACGAGTTTTCATTTTTCTGGAGATTCAGCCGTCAGATCGGGCTGAAATTTTAAGGAAAGTTTACTCACACATCGATCTTCCTTCTCAACGGTGGAGATCGGATTCTAAGGTCCAGAAGTTATTTCGTGGTGGAGACAGCAGAACTTTCTTCTACAACAGACCAGTCTGACGAATCATTCATTTGCCGGAGATTGCACCGTTAGATTGAGCTGTATTTTTGACAGTGTCTTATTCACATCTTGATCTTCATTATCAACGGTGAAGATTGGATTCTGACATCCGGAGGTCAGTTCGTGGCTGGGACAGAATAGAAATTTCTGGGTATTAACTCTCTTGCTTTTGTCTTTGATTTATTCCATATATCTTGATGTTCATTCCAAGATTATGATGATGATGATATGCCTCTAGTTCAGTATAGAGAAGATTTGCTGTAATAGACAGAATATATGTTGTATTTGCCCATTAATTGATAGTGGAAGATTTAAGCGGCCTAAGGGTCCCGTGGTTTTTACTCCTTACATTGAGGAGATTTTCCACGTAAAAATCTTGCGTGTTCTTGTGTTGATTGTGGGTGTAGAGTTCAGATTTTGTTGCTGGATTATTTGCTTTGGATATTGCTCTATTTGTTAGTTTACCTAAAAGATTCATTCAAGTAGGGAAAGATAAACAACGAAGATTCATTCCGCAAATTAAGTGTTTCCGTTGTTGGTCATTTTTCCCATCAGATTGGTATCAGAGCATTTGGTTGTTATTGTTGTTGTGATACTTGTTTGAATAATGGAAGCTAATACAAGTAGAATGGTTAATTTAAATGGTTCAAATTACCATGTCTGGAAAGGCAAAATGGAGGATCTTCTTTATGTGAAAGATTATTATCTACCGGTGTTTATGAAAAATATGACTGATGATAAGAAGGAGGCAGAATGGACTATTTTGCATCGACAGGTTTGTGGGTATATACGGCAATGGGTGGATGATAATGTTTTGAACCATATTAGTGGTGAGATAGATGCACGTAAGTTATGGAACAAACTTGAGCAGTTGTATGCTCGAAAGACAGGGAATAACAAGTTATTCTTGATTAAGCAAATGATGAATTTGAAGTACCGAGATGGAACTCCAATGGGAGATCACTTGAATGCCTTCCAAGGAATTATAAATCAGCTTGAAAGAATGGGGATCAAGTTTGAAGATGAGATACAGGCTTTGTGGGTTCTTGGTATTTTACCGGACTCTTGGGAGACGTTTAGAACGTCATTGTCTAACTCTGCACCAGATGGGGTTATCACCATGGAATTGGCTAAGGGAAGTGTCTTGAATGAAGAGATTAGAAGAAAGTCACAAGGTTCCTCCTCACATTCAGAAGTCTTAGTCACAGAAAGACGGGGGAGAAGTAAGAGTAGAGGTCCGAATAGAGGAAATCAGCGTAGTAGTTCTAAAAATAAGCTTGCTGATATTGAGTGTTTTCATTGTGGTAAGAAGGGGCACACTAAAAGGTTTTGCAGAAAGCTGAAGAGAGAGAACAGACAACATGCTGACAACAGACAACGGGCTGACAACAATCAGAAGAATACTGACAGTGGTAATGAAAATGCTATGGTTAATGCTACTACTGATAACTATCTTGTTTGTTGTGATTGTGACATTGTTAACCTTGCACATGATGAATCGAGTTGGGTAATTGACAGTGGTGCTACGTGTCATGTTGCATCACGAAGGGATTATTTTTCATCTTACACTCCAGGTGACTTTGGTGATGTACAGATGGGTAATGATGGGATATCAAAGGCTATTGGTATTGGAGAAGTCTGTTTGAAATTTGACACTGGGATGGAGTTGGTTTTGCATAATGTGAAACATGTTCCAGATATGAGATTGAATTTGATTTCTACAGGCTTGCTTGATGATGATGGCTATTACAACAGTCTTGGTAATGGACAATGGAAGCTCACTCGAGGTTCTTTAATTGTGGCAAGAGGTAGCAAACATTCAAAGTTGTACACTGTGCATCCAAAGATCTCCAAAAGCTTTGTTAATGTAGTGGAGAATACTGAAGTGATTGATTTATGGCATAAGAGACTTGCCCATATGAGTGAAAAGGGCATGTCTATGTTGTCAAAGAAGAAATTGCTATCTGGTGTGCAGGATATTCACTTGAAGAAATGTTCTGACTGCTTGACAGGTAAACAAACAAGAGTCTCTTTTAAAAGTCATCCTCCTTCCAGGAAGGAGAAAATACTTGATTTGGTGCATTCCGATATTTGTGGTCCTATGTCTACAAGGACACTTGGTGGTTCTCTTTATTTTGTTACTTTCATCGATGATTATTCAAGGAAGATTTGGGTTTATACCTTGAAGTCTAAAGATCAAGTATTAGATGCATTCAAGCAGTTTCAAGCTCTAGTTGAGAGACAGACTGGGAAGAAGCTCAAGTGTATCCGGACAGACAATGGAGGGGAATACATAGGCCCTTTTGATGCATACTGCAGACAACAAGGTATTCGGCACCAAAAGACTCCTCCAAAGACCCCGCAGCTGAATGGTTTAGCAGAAAGGACAAACAGAACATTGGTTGAGCGAGTCAGATGTGTGCTATCACATGCAGGATTGCCTAGATCATTTTGGGGTGAGGCTTTGAGTACTGTGGTACATGTTTTAAATCTAACACCCTGTGTTCCTTTGCATTTTGATGTTCCTGACAGGGTTTGGAGTGGCAAAGATATTTCTTATGATCACTTGCGCGTCTTTGGATGCAAGGCTTTTGTGCATATTCCAAAAGATGAGAGATCTAAGCTTGATGTGAAGACTAGGCAATGTGTGTTCATTGGCTATGGACAAGATGAGATGGGTTACAAGTTGTATGATCCAATTATGAAGAAAATTGTGAGAAGCCGAGATGTTATCTTTATGGAAGATCAGACTTTGAAAGATGTTGAGAAGGCAGAGACAGTTCCTCAGCATACTGATGATCTTATTGATTTGGATCCAGTTCCTCCTCAGCATGCTGATGCCCAGATTGGAGATGATGATCAGAATGCTAACCAGCAGGTTACTGATGATGTTGATGCTCCACAACAAGTTGATATGGATGAGATTATCCATGATGAGTCACCAGTACCAGATGCACCACCATTTGTTCCACTTAGGCGGTCTGTTAGAGATCGTCATTCTTCTACACGTTATTCTGCTGATGAGTATGTATTGTTGACTGATGGGGGAGAACCTGAGAGTTATGCAGAAGCCATGGAAGATGAGCACAAGAAGAAGTGGATTGATGCTATGCAAGATGAAATGAAGTCCTTGTATGAGAATAACACCTTTGAGTTGGTGGAGTTACCAAAAGGCAAAAGAGCTTTGAAGAACAAGTGGGTGTACAAAGTGAAGGAAGATGAGAACTCTTCACAACCACGGTACAAAGCTAGATTGGTGGTCAAAGGTTTTAGCCAGAAGAAATGTATTGATTTTGATGAGATCTTTTCTCCAGTTGTGAAAATGGCATCTATTCGTGTTGTTCTCGGTTTAGCAGCTAGCCTTGATTTGGAGGTTGAGCAGATGGATGTCAAGACTGCTTTTCTTCATGGTGACTTAGATAAGGAGATTTACATGGAGCAGCCAGAAGGGTTTCAGATGAAAGGCAAAGAGAGGTATGTGTGTAGACTTCAGAAAAGTCTATATGGTTTGAAGCAAGCACCAAGGCAGTGGTACAAAAAGTTTGAGTCTGTTATAGGGGAGCAAGGCTACCGGAAGACTACTTCAGATCACTGCGTATTTGTTCAAAGGTTTGGTAGTGATGATTTTATCATTTTGTTGTTGTATGTTGATGACATGTTAATTGTTGGAAAGAATGCTGGAAGGATTGCCCAGTTGAAGCAACAGTTGAGTAAGTCTTTTGCTATGAAAGACTTAGGGCCAACAAAACAAATTCTTGGCATTAAAATTACTCGAGATAGGGCTGCCAAGAAATTGCATATGTCACAGGAAAAGTATATTGAAAAGGTGCTTTGCAGGTTCAACATGGATAAAGCTAAAGTGGTTAGTTCTCCTCTTACAACCAACTTTAAGCTAACTGAAAAAGATTGCCCTTCTACTGAGGAAGAGAAGGAAGAGATGGATAGAGTTCCATATGCCTCAGCTGTAGGAAGTTTAATGTATGCTATGGTGTGCACACGGCCTGATATAGCTCATGCAGTAGGTGTTGTTAGTCGTTTTCTGTCAAATCCGGGTAGGAAGCATTGGGAAGCAGTTAAGTGGATATTTAGATATCTTCGAGGTACTTCCAAATTGGGTCTTAGATTTGGAAATGGAAAGCCAGTGCTAGCTGGTTATACAGATTTTGATATGGCAGGAGACAAGGATAGTCACAAATCAACTTCTGGGTATTTGATGACTTTTGCAGGGGGAGCTGTGTCATGGCAATCAAGACTGCAAAAATGTGTTGCACTTTCTACTACAGAGGCCGAGTATATAGCAGCAACGGAAGCAGGTAAGGAGATGTTATGGTTGAAGAGGTTTGTGCAAGAGTTATGCTTCAAGCAACAACGCTATATGGTGCTTTGTGATAATCAAAGCGCGATTCATCTTGCTAAAAACTCGACTTACCACAAGAAAACAAAGCATATTGATGTGAGGTATCATTGGATTAGAGATGCTCTTGAAGAGAAGCTGTTTGAACTTGATAAGGTTTATACCGATGATAATGGTTCCGATATGTTGACAAAAGCTTTAGCTAAGGAGAAGCTAAAAGTGTGTTGCTCTATCGCCGGGATGGCAGACTCTTCCTCATAGTCAGAAAGGGGGAGATTTGTTGGACTTTTCTTCCATATGAGGGAAGAGTCCAAATTTGACCATATGTATTAGGTAGTATATTACAGATGTATAGTGTGAAAATGTATGTGTGAAACAAATAAAGAAAAATAAGAAAGAGAGTTGGTAGAGGTAGAAAGAGTTGAAGAAAGAAGAAGAAGCAAAATCTGATTTTTCTTACACCAAAACCAGTCCCACGAGTTTTCATTTTTCTGGAGATTCAGCCGTCAGATCGGGTTGAAATTTTAAGGGAAGTTTACTCACACATCGATCTTCCTTCTCAACGGTGGAGATCGGATTCTAAGGTCCAGAAGTTATTTCGTGGTGGAGACAGCAGAACTTTCTTCTACAACAGACCAGTCTGACGAATCATTCATTTACCGGAGATTGCACCGTTAGATTGAGCTGTATTTTTGACAGTGTCTTATTCACATCTTGATCTTCATTATCAACGGTGGAGATTGGATTCTGACATCCGGAGGTCAGTTCGTGGCTGGGACAGAATAGAAATTTCTGGGTATTAACTCTCTTGCTTTTATCTTTGATTTATTCCATATATCTTGATGTTCATTCCAAGATTATGATGATGATGATATGCCTCTAGTTCAGTATAGAGAAGATTTGCTGTAATAGACAGAATATATGTTGTATTTGCCCATTAATTGATAGTGGAAGATTTAAGCGGCCTAAGGGTCCCGTGGTTTTTACTCCTTACATTGAGGAGATTTTCCACGTAAAAATCTTGCGTGTTCTTGTGTTGATTGTGGGTGTAGAGTTCAGATTTTGTTGCTGGATTATTTGCTTTGGATATTGCTCTATTTGTTAGTTTACCTAAAAGATTCATTCAAGTAGGGAAAGATAAACAACGAAGATTCATTCCGCAAATTAAGTGTTTCCGTTGTTGGTCATTTTTCCCATCAGTATTGTCTGCTTCATTCATATTTTAAAATCTAAAAAATGAAATTATCATAACAATACATTATTATAACTTTATTTTTTTCTCATGAAGAACCACACACATTAATATAACTACATTGAAAATAAAGAATTTAATTTGGGGCCACACCAATTAAGACAGGTGTCTACTGCAGTCAATCAGTCTTGTCCATAAATTTTTTGCATTACCATAGAAAATAAAACACAAAAACTCATTATTGGTTGCTTCAATTTTCACATCTTTTTGCATGCAGTAATATGGAATTAAAAAAAAATCCATACTTGTAACCAAAAAAAAAAAATCTATACAAACTCATTTTACTTTTAATTTTAGATATATTATGTCTCTAATTAAATTCACTCTGCAACAATTTATGCTAAACGTACCACTTAATTAAAAATACCCTTTTATATATATATATATATATATATAAATTGATCCAAATCAAATAAGAAAAAAAATTAAAAAACATCCTTAATGATAACCGAGCTACCGTCATCACCCAACTCGGTTATCACCCGCCCATTGAAGTTCGGGTCACCTATGTTTCTAAGTTCGGTACCTAAATGCAAGCTCGGCTTATCGGAAGCTCGAAAGTGAAGGCTAGCCCGGCCAGTGTTATTAAAGTAGCCGTTGCACCTTAAAGGCTCTTTATAAGGGCGTCCATTACTCAATAAAAGCATACCATTAAGACAGTCGTTACCTAATAAAGGCCCATTAAGAAGGCAACAATTATGTAGGAGGAGGAAGGCCATAAAAAGGTATGTCAAATCCTTGAAGAGGGATCTCTTTGATCTACACTATTTTCTTACTGAAATAAACAACTTGATTATTGACTTGATCGTCGGAGTATCCTAGAACGGAAACTCGTCGGAGTTCTTTGATTTCAGGTGACATTTTCAGGTCTCCGGCGCCGGAATTTCAGAGTTGTTATCACTTAACTACAAGAAAATGTGAAAATAGCAACCAAAAAATAGCAACGGAACTTATTCCGTTGCTAAATTAGCAATGGAATTGAGTTTCCATTGCTATTTAGCAACCGAAATTAGTTTCCGTTGCTAAAATTGGTTAAAGTTTGCAGATTTAGTAACGAAAATATATTCGGTTATCTTTCATCGCTAAAAGTGGAGGAAATTTTTAACGCCAAAATTTAGCAACAGAAATTAGCAACGGAATTATTGTACCATTGCTAAATAAGGCGCCAACAGCTGGCAAAAAAATTTTGGAATGAAAAATAGCAACGAAAACTATATTCGGTTGCTAAATGATAGAAAAATAGCAACGGAATACAGTTTTCGTTGCTAAATAACAAGCCTTAAAAAATTGGGTTCTAAAATAGCAATGGAATCTATATTCGGTTGCTAAATGGCGAAAAAATAACAACAGAATATAGATTCCGTTGCTAAATAACAAACCTTAAAAAATTGAATTCTAAAATAGCAACGGAATCTAGATTCAGTTGCAAAATTGCAGAAAAATAGCAATGGAATACAGTTTTCGTTGCTAAATAACAAGCCTTAAAAAATTGGGTTCTAAAATAGCAACGGAATCTATATTTGGTTGCTAAATGGCGGAAAATAGTAAGGGAATATAGATTTCATTGTTAAATAATAAGCCTTAAAAAATTAGGTTCTAAAATAGTAACGAAATCTAGATTCGGTTGCAAAATGGCGAAAAAATAGCAACGGAATACAATTTCCGTTGCTAAATAAAAAGCCTTAAAAAATTGGGTTCTAAAATAGCAATAGAATCTATATTCGATTGCTAAATGGCGGAAAAATAGCAACGGAATATAGATTCCATTGCTAAATAACAGGCCTTAAAAAATTAGGTTCTAAAATAGTAACGGAATCTAGATTTGATTACAAAATGGCGGAAAAATAGCAACGGAATACAGTTTCCGTTGCTAAATAAGAAGTCTTAAAAAATTGGGTTCTAAAATAGTAGCGGATCATCTATATTCGGTTGCTAAATGGCGAAAAAATAGCAACGGAATATAGATTCCGTTGCTAGATAACAAGCCTTAAAAAATTGAGTTCTAAAATGGCAATGGAATCTAGATTCGGTTGCAAAATGGCAGAAAAATAGCAACGGCATATAGTTTTCATTGCTAAATAAGAAGTCTTAATAAATTGGATTCTAAAATAGTAACGAAATCTATATTCGGTTGCAAAATGGCGGAAAAATAGCAACAAAATAGTTTTCCGTTGCTAAAATAGCAACCGAATGATTTTCCGTTGCTATTTTTCTTGCCTTAAGTATAAATATGCTATTTTTCTTCCCTTGCCCTCTGCCTCGCTCTCTCCCTCTCTCTCTGTGTGTCCCTCTCCCTCTGTCTCCCTCTCTCTCTCCCTCTCTCTGTCCATCTCCCTCACCAACTGTAGTGAACTAAGAATTTACAGAAGATTCTGTTTCGTCAATCTATGGTAATCCTGTTTCATCAATCTGTGTTGAAAGATTTTTTTCTTTAATATTTTCTTATGCTTTTTGATTAATTGAATGTGGGTTTTGATTAGATGGGTGGAAGGATCGGTGGGTGTTATCAGACTGGAAAAGAAGCGAAGGAAAAGCTGGTAAATTTAAGCACATAGCTGGGAAATGGTCTGGTGATCCTGACGATAAAGGTATTTTATTTCACCTCAGTCCTTCACTATCTTAGTTTCTAGTACTCTCAGAAATTTGTAATGTTTAACATATGTTTAATTTTCATAAAGTTAGTCGCCTGCTAGACATGTAAATTGGAATGATACTCATAAATGCCATTAGGTGAATTTGAGGATGAATAAATGTTAACGGAGAGAGTGAGAAAGAGAGAGACTGAAAGTGCTTGAAACAAAATAACCTTCTCAAGAATACCGTGAAACGTTGCTCAACTGAGCTTGTGGAAATTAGCCTGGATAAATCTTTTTCTATTTCCTTTTGAATGTTTCTCAACTGCTTGGTACATCATAATATAAATGTTAATGTATCATGGCTCCGTAAGGACATAAACTGAGATTAGGAAAATATGAACTCTCTTGGTTAAACATAAATGCAATATGGATACTCTTAAGGTTTTAGGGCGCAAAATTTAACCTGTAGTATTATGGTGATTATCTAAATTTTATGATGATTGTTTACGGTTTGCTGTTAACATAAATATAAATAATTAACAAAGGATAGAATAATTGGCAGCACCTCACGAATAGAATAATAGGAATGTGATATAGAATAGCAACATGCAAGCTTGATTAGAAAATGTCAAGGCAGACTTGTATAAATTAAGTTGGAGAGTTTTTGTGATTATGTTTAGTTAAAGTGTAGATTATGTGTATGAAGGCCTAAACATTATTTTTTGGGCCTGAAATTGGCCGTTATAGGGGGCTATGCTTTATAAAAAGTAACCGGTTCGAAACGAGTTTTCCGAAAATATATTATAATAAGCGATCGGACTCCTGTAACAAAAGTTATGGTCAATTAATAAGCGATCGGACTCCTGTAACAAAAGTTATGGTCAATTGTTTTTTTGATTATTGTTTCTTAATTATTTATTTTCTATTAAATTTTGTATTGCTGCAAGTTTGTAACACCCCCTACAATGATCTAAACAACATCAAGGAACTATAATTGAAAACAGGGGAGGTCGCGCTCGTGACAGACACAAATCTCGCCTAATGCCGCTCTCCCGACTGCCTTTATGCTCGCTCAAGGAGGGGCTGGCAAGAGTCTATTGCGCTCGCGACAGAGGGCAAGAGGGGTCACTGTCGCGCTCTCACACGCAGGTGCTCTCGCGACAGCGAACTGGCCGACAGCTGCTCGGCAATCGAGCTCTCTGTCGCACCCGCGACAGAGACACGTTGAGGCAGGAGCTCGGACAAGCTAGCATAATTTTATAATTTCTGATGTTAAAAAAAGTAACGGAAGAGAAATTTCACTGCTATTTTTAGCACGAAAATTATATTCCATTGCTATTTTTAGCAACGGAAAAAATCAATTCCGTTGGCATTGTTGACCAATTCACTGAAATGTATATTGGTTAGATTTAGCAACGGATAGAAAGCAGATTCGGTTACTATAAAATACCCACCATCAAAATTATAGGATGAGTTTTGAAAAAACTTGGGCTCGTCTAGAGCTCAACCCAGGCCCAAGATGCTGGATCTGGCTTACTATTAACAATTGTAAAATCTGTGTAAATTTAGAGAATTAGACTTAATAATTGTAAATTCATTATAATTTCAGCTTAAATCACACGTTTCAATTTAGACTTTCTTTTTTTCTTCTTTTTTGTTAGTTTTGACTCTAATAAGATGTAAAATCTACATGGACATAGAGAGTTGGATTTAATAATTATGAAACATCATTGCTTCAAAATGCCTAAGCCATTTTGAAATTAATTACATTATAGTTAATATGAGTCCTTATTTCTTTCAATTCTCCGGTGTGAAGTTTTCTCCAATAAAATAAGACATATTTAAATAATAATGTGGCAGATAATTAAGCTATTAAAGTTAAATTGTTTATTTTTTTATGATAATAAAATAAACAAAAAAATACAGCCTTTGCCTTTGGAGAATTTGTTAAGTTATTCGTGGCGGATATTCATTCAAAGTAATATATTAAATAACAAGCCAAGAATGTTCTCTTAAATTGTCAATTATGTAGAAGTAGTATAGTAATTAGTGGGATTAGCTCTTATTAAAAAAAAAAAGCTTAAAAGAATTGTCAGACTATAGTTGAATTAGACATCAATTTCCACTGATGTTCCCACCTATTGGCTATCTTTTACTTATCCACTTTAGCTTTTGTTTGCTTAATATTTTTGAATCAAATCTCAAATCTCAAATCTCTTTCAAATCACTGATAATACTTATTAAATCATATCTATACAAAGTCAGCAATATCATAGTATGTGAAAAGAGTCATTTGTATATGTTTATTAATTGGACCAATTATATTAAGTTCATTTATTATGCATTAGAAAAAAAGTTCATTTATTACGAATTTTAATTTGAAATTATATTTGTTGTTAAAATTTCTTTGGAGATATATTTAAATTCAATAGCTATCAAGAATGCTTTCATCTGGTTGAGGAGTTCGCATAATTCCATTCCTTCCTTGAAGTTGGATGCGTAAATGTAGACTTTGATTTTTTTAGCGCAATTATATTTGGCATTGACTTAGGTTTAGTTTTTCTCTTTCCGTCAGAAAAGGTGCATTCAGCTTTATCTCTTTTCCACGTACCAACTAACGAATGAGGTTGAAAAAAAAAATACATATTTTCTTATTTATTATCCTTCGATATTTCATCCGATTTTTTTAAATTTATTAAATTAATTAATTCAAAATTAACTACTGTTAGACCCTGATTAAAAATGATCATTCTAATAATATATGTTCGATACACGTGACAGACTCTTTAATTTGCCTTTCACTTCAGCTTCAGTTGCCAACAATAAATACCTCATCACCACATAATCCTGTGTAAAAGAATTTCATACAATTAAAAAAAAAAAAAATGAACCCTTCTAGATTAATCTTCATCATCGTCTTCTTCTTGATTTGCTTTGTAATTAGCACGGAAGCACAACCCACTTATCTTTATCATTCTTGCCCAAACACAACCACTTTCACCAGAAACAGCACTTACCATTCTAATCTCATTCTTCTTCTCTCTTCTCTTTCCTCCAATTCATCTAAAAATCTTGGTTTTCGCAATGCCTCCGCTGGCCGGGAACCCTACGATGTCTACGGTCTATATCTCTGCCGTGGGGATTCCTCCGCCGATGTCTGCCGGAGTTGCGTGACCAGCGCAGTCAAGGACATAGTCCGGCTTTGCCCTGTGGAAGAAGTGGCCATAGTCTGGTACGATGAATGCCTTCTTCGTTACTCAAATCAGCTTATCTTCTCTACAATGGCTCAAGAACCTACTGTGTATCTTTTAAACACACAGAATGTAACAGACCAAGAACGTTTTAACGAGGTTGTCATGAAAACTATGGAGGAGACAGCGAAAGCATTGCCTGGTAATTATAAAAAATTTGCAGTGGATAAAGTCAATGTTTCGGGGTTTCAGAATCTGTATACACTTGCTCAGTGCACGCCGGATCTTTCTAATTCAGATTGTAAACGGTGTCTTGAAATTGCTATCGCGCAATTGCCTAATTGTTGCGGCGGAAAGCAAGGCGGAAGAGTGCTGTCTCCGAGTTGTAATGTTCGGTATGAGTTGTACCCCTTTTATAATGAGTCTTCACTTGAAGTTCAATCACCACAACCGTCCCCAGCTGTTCTTCCTCCGCCTACGGCTCAACCTAGAAAACCAGAAGGTAAAGTTGATTTATTTGTACTATGTGCAGGTGTATTCTGCCTAATTAATATGGTTGGTGGTCATTAATTTGTTTCTTTATATGAAATTCCGGGATGGCACGCGGATGATGATAAGAAAATGTCTCTAATACAAGCAATACTTCTCTCTGTAATAACCAAAACAGAACCAGAACAGAGAGGTAAGGGACAACACAAAGAGGAATTTTAACAAACAGGTTGTGGGGTAGGAAAAAATTGAAGTGAATGCGACACAACTTTTTCATTACTGCAATTCCTTAAATACAATTTAAACACAAACTGAACTCCTTAAAATCAGCAACAAACTACCCACTAAACCATGAAATAACAAAAGGAGAATAAGTGCCATAAATGGCTAGAAATAAGGACACGTACTAACAAAACTAGACACCACTAGTGACTTTATTTGACACCTGGACACTAAAATAAGAATTTCTACATTATTTTTAACAGATGAAAATAGCTTTTTGGCGATGAAAATAGCTTTTTTAATTGAAAAAAAGTTATATTCCAAAAAGCTGTATGTCGAAAAATAGATTATTGTTTGGTAAATAAAATTTAAAATGACTTATAAAATTAAAGATAGTTATTAATTGTTTGGCAAATGATATGATTAAAAATGGCTTTTTAGAATAAAAAAATAAAAAAGGATAATTTTGAGTGATAGGATAAGAGAAAAAACAAAAAAAAAATTATATTAGATATAATTGTCATTATGAAATAAAATGAAGGATATTTTTGTCTAAAAAAAATATTAAATCTGCTGCCCTTAAAAGCTGAAAATCAGCTTTTCTGAAAAGCTTCAATTTCTAGCTTTTTCTAATAGGAGGTTTTTTCACTTTTCAGAAAATTGATTTTTCTAAAATCAGCATTTACCAAATACTTTTTTTTTTGTCCCATAATCAGCTTTTTATCAAATAAGCAGCTTTTTGGCCTTCCAAAAGCAATGCCAAACAGGCCCGTAATCATATGCGCACATAATCTCTTTTTCCATTTTAATCTCACAGTTTAGATTCACACCCGTCCGGTGCATTAACGTAACGAATAAATACTTTTTTTTTTAAATGTGGCCTAAAAGAGTATGAAAAGAAATTAATATCTATATAATAAGATAATATATAATTCAGTTTAATCTATTTATTATTGGATTGATTCAACTTATTTATGAAATAATGCTATACAAGAAAATTCCAATGAATAAACCTATAAAACAAACCTAAATTTTATCTTATATTATGTTCAGTCATAATTTTAATTTTTAGCAAAATTAGTTTGCTTTTGTTTAGAACAGATAATATGCAACTCTTCAAAATATAAAATGATAAACAGATCACACTATTCTTGAACGGTTAAATTCAGTCAAATTGACAATTGAGAGCCACAATTTTATCAGATTCTTTAACTTTTTCTCCTCCTGAATTTAGGACTAGTTGTAAACTTACGCGACAAATAGACATCATCATTAGCTGCAATATATCACAAGCTTGAATTGTATCTCAATGATGTCTGATACATGTTTACTTCGTGTGTACAGGCAAAACCAGGATCTCAAATGTTATGATTGTAGCCATTGTTGCGCCAATTGCTATCTGTATTCTGCTCTTCTGCTTGGGCTGTTGTTTCATAAGGAGGCGGGCAAGAAAGATTCATGATAACGCTAAGCAGGAAGATGAAGGTAAGAAATTTTGAGTTTAATTGTTATCCATAAATGACGAAATAGTTCAAGTCTAGATAAGAATTTTTTTTTTTGAATTATTTTTCGATGAGGTTGAAAACATTAAAAAACCAATCATGTATATAATAAATTTGTCCTTGGATTGCAAGTAGGTGGAAATGATATTACCACTGTGGAGTCATTGCAAATTGATCTGAATACGATACATGTTGCTACAAAGAAGTTCTCTGATACTAATAAATTGGGTGAAGGTGGATTTGGTGAGGTTTACATGGTAAGCAATCACTACTAATCTCTTTTAACTTTTGTATTTAGAATTAAAGTGAATCTTGAAGATTTAATAACTTATGCAAAGAGCTAGTCTAAATCTGCTGAAAGTAAAATTCTCAGGGTACACTTCCTAACGGGCAAGAAATAGCAGTGAAGAGGTTATCAAGAAGCTCTGGCCAAGGTGCTAGAGAATTTAAGAATGAGATTGTATTGTTAGCAAAGCTTCAACACAGAAATCTCGTAAGGCTGCTTGGATTTTGCTTAGAGGGAGAAGATGTTGGGGTTACAAACCCAAATCCCACATCGGAAAATCAAGGGAGAAACACCTTGAATATAAGGAGTTCACCTAACTCCATTAGTATGAGGCCTTTTGGGAGGAGCCCAAAAACAAATCCGTGCGGGCTTGGCCCAAAGCGGACAATATCATACTAATGCGGAGTTAAGGTGATGTTTGGCAGTCCTAACAAGTGGTATCAGAGCCGTGGTTTGGAGACGATCCGGAATAGTGGACTGCGTTGTGTGGGAGGCTCCCCCAGTACGATCCCGAGACGATTGGAGATTCGTATTTGGTGTCTTGTGTCGAAAGTCTTCCTGATATTGTGGTAGTCAGGCGGCGTGTCTCGTTGGTTGATAACGGCGGTGCAAGATGATTGACGAATCAAATGGATTATCGCTCGAGGGGAGGACATAGTAATGTGGTCTATGGTTTGAGGGGAGGATTGTTGGGGTTACAAACCCAAATCCCACATCGGAAAATCAAGGGAGAAACACCTTGAATATAAGGAGTTCACCTAACTCCATTAGTATGAGGCCTTTTGGGAGGAGCCCAAAAACAAATCCGTGCGGGCTTGGCCCAAAGCGGACAATATCATACTAATGCGGAGTTAAGGTGATGTTTGGCAGTCCTAACAGAAGAAAAGATACTTATCTATGAATTTGTGCCCAATAAAAGCCTTGACCATTTTCTATTTGGTCTGCATCCTCTAAACTCATGCTCAATTCCCTTTCCTCTAATTAGAAATGTGTAAGTTATTGTTTCTTGAATTTGTAGACCCTGAAAAGCAAGGACAATTGGATTGGTCAAGGCGCTACAAAATAATAAGTGGAATTGCTCGAGGGATTCTTTATCTTCATAGGGATTCTCGGCTTAGAATTATACATCGTGATCTTAAAGCAAGCAATATTCTTTTAGACAGGGAAATGAACCCGAAAATTTCAGATTTTGGGATGGCAAGGATTTTTGGAGCGGATCAAACTCAAGGAAATACAAGTAGAATTGCTGGAACATTGTAAGTTTGCTGCTTTGCTAGTTTTCTGCATTCTCTGGTAGGTTATGTGAAGATACTAATATTACTCTGCCTGTGTTGGTTTCTAGTGGTTATATGTCTCCAGAATACGCTATGCACGGACATTTCTCTACCAAGTCCGACATGTATAGTTTTGGGGTTTTGGTGCTAGAAATTATAAGTGGGAAGAAGAATAGTTCATTCTATCAAACAGATGGTGCATATGACCTTATAAGCTATGTAAGAAGTTTTTCCTCTGTTATCATCAATGAGCTTTTAATTTACTATAATTGTTATTGATAGTTTTTTAAGTAGAAGACATTAAATTTCATTAACTGATAAAGTGCTTAAATACATAAGTTTGCAACAGAAAATGAGAAATAAAAGCAACAAACTAGCTAAACTTTAGCCACTAACAATAACAGTAAAAAACTTCTAAAATCGTGGTCTAAAAAACTGAACACGTTCAGCACTATTTTTGACCTATTCAACTGCAATTCTAGCAGCTTCTAAGGCACGATCTTCACACTCCTCCTTGCCTTTGATGCTGCAAATTCTCATCTTGATCTTCAGTTCTTCAAACTTGATTTTGGGCAATGCTTTGGTGAATTCATCAGCTATTTGATCTTCTGATTTACAGTAAATCAATTTGACTTCACCTTCTTGTTGAATTTCTCTAAGAAAGTAAAACTTGATCTTGAAATGCTTTGTCTTGCCATGGAACACTGGATTAGAGGAAATTGATATGGCAGCCTGATTATCAACAAATATTTGTGTCGATTCTTGCTGCTTCAGATACAAATCTTGAAGTATTTTTCTCAACCAGATGGCTTGATTTGCTGCTGCTGTTGCAGCAATGAATTCAGCTTCTGCTGTACTTTGAGCAACAATTTCTTGCTTCTTTGAACACCAACTGATCACACCTGAACCAAGGCTGAAACAAAAACCAGTTGTACTCTTCATATCATCAATCGAACCTGCCCAATCACTGTCAGAATAACCAACCAGCTGAAATTGATCAGTTTTAGCATACTTGATGCCGTAACCTACTGTTCCTTTAATATATCTAAGAATTCTCTTGGCAGCCTGCATATGTTCCTCACTTGCACAATGCATGAATCTGGACAGAAGGCTCACTGCTTGCACTATGTCAGGCCTAGAAGCAGTGAGATACATGAGACAGCCAATCAAGCTTCTATAAAGATTCTCATCCACTTTGGCTGATCCATCATCTCTTGAAAACTTCACCTTTGTTTGCATAGGAGTTTCTACAGCCTTGCAACTCTCCATATGAAATTTCTTCAAAATTTCCTTGGCATATTTTTTTTGACCGAAGAAAATTTGATTCCTCTGCTGCCTTACTTCCAAACCCAAAAAATAGGTCAATAATCCCAAGTCTGTCATCTCAAATTGCTTAAACATTTCACCCTTGAACTCATCAATAAGCTCTTGATTGTTTCCTGTGACAAGAAGATCATCAACGTAAACAGAAATAATGACAATGTTAACACCTTTCCTTCTTACATAGAGAGTTGCCTCACTTAAGCTTTTATTGAAGCCTAAGCTGATCAAATGATCATCTATCCTACTGTACCAGGCTCTTGGAGCCTGTTTAAGGCCATATAAAGATTTCTTCAATAAATAAACTTTGTCTTCTTGGCCCTGCACAACAAAACCATCAGGTTGCTCAACAAATATTTCTTCTTTTAAGAAGCCATTTAGAAAAGCAGATTTTACATCTAAATGGAATATTTTCCAGCCCTGTTGCACTGCCACAGCAAGAAGCAATCTGATAGTATCAAGCCTGGCCACTGGAGCAAAAGTCTCTGAAAAATCTACACCAAAGACCTGTGCAAATCCCTTTACAACGAGCCTGGCCTTGTACTTGTTTACAGACCCATCAGCTTTTAATTTTGTTCTGAAAACCCATTTAGTTCCAATAACCTTTCTATCTGAAGGCCTCTGCACAAGTTGCCAAGTGTGATTCTTCTCAATCATGCTCAGCTCCTCCTCCATGGCTGAAAGCCATTTCTTGTCTTGCATTGCTTCATGAACTCCAGCTGGTTCTATTACAGCAACATTACATCTAGCATAGATATCTTCGAGTGATCTGGTTCCTCTGACAGGTTGGTCATCTACGTCATCTTCATTGGGCTGTAAATTCATTTGAGCTTTTCCTCTTTCATTTTCTGAACTCCAATCCCACTCTTCATTCTCCATGAACACTACATTTCTGCTGATTAGAATATTTCCAGATTGAGGCTGAAAAATTTTATAGGCTTTGGAGACAGTGCTGTATCCTATAAAGATGCCAGGTTCAGCCTTCCTGTCGAGTTTGTCCCTCTTGATCTGTGGCATGTGAGTAAAACACAAACAACCAAATATTTTTAGATTTTTCAAATTAGGTTTGAACCCATACCATGCCTCAAAAGGAGTCTTTCCATTTACAGCTTTTGTAGGAAGTCTGTTCAGCAAGAACACAGCTGTGTTTGTTGCTTCTGCCCAGTACTCCTTAGGCAAACCTTTCTCATACATCAAGCATCTTGCCATCTCAAAAATGGTCCTATTTTTCCTTTCACTAACTCCATTTTGTTGTGGAGTGTATGGGGCTGTCAATTGATGCTCAATGCCTGCTTCCTCACAAAACTGATTAAATTGGTTTGAAGTATACTCCTTGCCATTATCAGACCTCAAAATTTGAATGGTACAACCACTTTGGTTTTCAATCCATTGCTTAAATCTCCAAAAAATTCCTGCAACTTCGGACTTAAATCTGAGAAAATAAATCCAGCACATACGAGTGAAGTCATCAATAAAAATTATATAATATTTACTCCCTTTTAATGAAGGAGTTTTTAAAGGTCCTGCCAGATCAGTGTGAATGAGTTGCAGCCTTCTTGTTGCTCTCCAGTCAGATTTTTGGAATGGAAGTCTTGCATGTTTGCCATATTGACAAGCTGTGCAACCTTGTAATTCTGATTCCAAGTGAGGTAAGCCAAGAGCCAACGCCTTTCTTTGCATATTTAGCACTGCTGTATGATGAAAATGACCTAGCCTCTTGTGCCATATTTCAGTGTTGTTTTCGATGACTGGATAAGCTACTTGCTTCTCCTCCAATGGATCAAGTAAGAAACTTTTGCCTCTCATTTTGATTCTGAATATTTCACCATCGTTTGCATCCTTGATCACACATTGCTTCTTCTCAAAGATGACAGAAAACCCCTTCTCAACTAACTGCCCAACACTTAGCAAGTTTTGATGAATGTTAGGTACATACATAACATCAGAAATTAATTTTGTACCTTTGCAACTTTCAATGGCTATGGTTCCCTTTCCTTTTACTGTGATAAGTTCACCATTGCCAATTCTGACTTTTGATACTTGTGATCTGTCCAGATCTCTGAAAAATTCTAAATCACTAGTCATATGATTGGTACATCCACTATCAACTAGCCAACATTCGCTTGAGCTGCTACTAGTGAAACAGGTTGCTACAAACAGCTGTTCTTCCTCCTGTAAGTCAGCAACTTGAGCCTCATTCTTTTGTTGCATGTTACTTTTGCAAATTTTCTCATGATGCCCTAGCTTATTGCAATTTGCACACTTGACATCAGGTCTTCTCCAACATTTGAAAGGTGGATGACCCTTTTTCCCACAATGGTTGCAAGGGGGAAATTCTTTGTTTTTTACTCCAGTGCTGTTGCTGGTACTTGCTGCATGTTGTGAATTGAAATTCTTTTTTTTGAATTTCTTCTCCCTGCTTTTTCCGCCTTGGTTAACTTGCAGCTCAGCCTGTAATGCTCCTTCAATAAAACCTTCAGCCCTCATTAATCTTCTTTGTTCCTGAGCCTGCAGAGCATTTACTAATTCTGCCAAAGTAACTTTTGACAGATCTTTAGTATTTTCTAAGGAGGAAATAGTAGCTTCAAATTTTTCAGGAATAGTTACAAGTATTTTCTGAATAATTCTAGAGTCAGAAAAATCAGAACCAAGTAACCTTATTTTGTTGACAATGCTGAGAAGCTTGTCTGCATACTCCTTGATTGTCTCAGACTCCTTCATTTTCTGCATCTCAAATTCCTTGAGCAAAGTCAGCACCTGCATTCCCTTGATCCTTTCAGTTCCTTCATATTCATTTTTTAGGAAATTCCAAACATCAAAGGCTGATTTCATAGTCATGATTCTGACAAAAATTTCAGGTGAGACTGCAGCAAATAGAGTAGCTCTAGCTTTTGATTTTTTCCCTTTCTTCTCTTTGTGGTTCTTTATCTGCGCCATTGTTGGATTTTGTGGCAATGGAGGAACTTCGTAGTCCTCCTCGACAGCTTCCCAGAGATCATTTGACTCTAGATGTGCCTCCATCCTAGCTGCCCAGATGTGATAATTGTTACCATTGAACACCGGTGGTGCCAATTGTGTGAAGGGAATTTCTGAATCCATGAAAATAAAACAAGGTGTTTATGGTGGGTTTCACTCAATTTACTCACAAATCCCTTTAAGAAGGAAGCTCTGATACCACTTTGATAGTTTTTTAAGTAGAAGACATTAAATTTCATTAACTGATAAAGTGCTTAAATACATAAGTTTGCAACAGAAAATGAGAAATAAAAGCAACAAACTAGCTAAACTTTAGCCACTAACAATAACAGTAAAAAACTTCTAAAATCGTGGTCTAAAAAACTGAACACGTTCAGCACTATTTTTGACCTATTCAACTGCAATTCTAGCAGCTTCTAAGGCACGATCTTCACAGTTATTTTGCTTGTCTGTAAGGTCTTGAGTTCAAACTCCAATCAAACCTCCCCTGAAAAAGAACCATACCTAACATATAGTTAGTTTTACAGGTGTGGAAACACTGGAGGTCAGGAACCCCTATGGAAGTGTTGGATCCAGCTCTGAGAGATTCATATGTGAGAAATGAAGCATTAAGATGGATACAAATGGGTTTGTTGTGTCTTCAGGAAGATCCAGCTGATAGACCAACAATGGCAACAGTAGTTCTTATGCTTAGTAGTTATTCTGTTACTCTACCACTTCCCAGTCATCCAGCACTTTTTTTCCAAAGCAGATCGGAACACTGCATGCCAATGGAGTCTGATCAATCAACTAGTAAATCAATTCCATGGTCGGTCGACGAAGGATCTATTACTGATGTGCTTCCCCGATAGTGAAAGAATTCAAATTGTCGCAACTTATCAAACTAGTTGGTCGCCCAGTTTTCGATTTGGTTTGTCTTTTCTTGTATGTTTTGGAATGATTTTATGTTTCTAATTCACTTCATCAATGTAGCTAGGCATCAAATCACAGAATTGCTTCTTTCATCAAAGATGATTATTTGGGTCATACATTAAGAGAGGCTAGTTATTTATGTCATCATCTGGTAAGGTATAAGGTTTATGACAGTGGGAAAGATTACCACAATTATATATGTATTTTCTATTTACAGTTAAGTATATATTTTTCTATTTCACTAATATTAAGAATAATATTAAGAAATTCAATTATTATCAAGTATTTTACTAATTTGTCTTTAAAAGAAAAGAAGCAATTTATCATTTACGCCCTTAGTATTTCACTGTAGTGGCATAATTGCAATACGATATCAAAATATTAATACCATATTTTTGTGGGTCAACACATAATTGTAAAATTTTTGTTTAGCAAGATTGACCGTTATTTATAAATAGAATAAGTAGCTAATTAATTTTTACACTTTTATTGAAGAGAGAGGGGTATAAGTTCTATTTACGTCATGAATTATGATGACATAATTGCTTGGGAGCTGGATTGACAGCTATGGAACTAAAACTGTATTTTTCTTTTTCGTTTTTTTTTTTTTTTTTATTTTCAATTTTCCCCTGTTTGGAATTAGGTCTGAAATTATATGTCCCGCTAAAATTATTTTTAGTGAAATTAATGAAAACTTTAAATATTTTATGGTTATAAAATATTTTTTTTTATACCAAAACATTAATTCTCTCTATACTTATGTGACCACAGAAGTAATTAATTCAAATGCCAATGAAATATATGCATAAAACTTAAGCTATCTTCACATAGATAACAAGATTGAGTATATTAATCACTTGTCTTTATTTCTCTTAATATGTTAATCTATTATTAATTGGTTTAGAAAATTAGTTAAGAAATTTCCCTGGTGATGCAATGTTGAATGCAATTCATTACTGAAGATCCAACAGATAGGCCCAGCATATGTAGTAGTGGGCCAGGTGAGCCAATAGTCTTTGCTCGGCCGAGACGGCAATTTAAAGTAGGTAGTAGGACTAGAAGGGTTTTAATTGTTAAACCGTCAACAATGGACCCATCTTTTATAATTTCAATTTAATGTGCCTCAAACTGTCGTGTCCGATAATCCATTAAACCATATATTAAAAAATATCTATCTTTTTAAATGTCTCATTAAAAAGAACGAAAATATTTTCGTTGTATCTTTTCTCTTTGGATGTAATTACGTAGACAAGTCATGTAAACAACCTTTTCATCATATTGTCCTTCCTTTTCTTGATATTTTATAAAAGCTGGAGGTTCTGAGTGTGGTTGAATTTGATATGAACCCCACATTATATTTTCCACTATTAAGAATATCTAAGGTGTACGGAGAAAACAAAGCGAATGTTAGTACAGAGAGCACAAATAATTTTGAACAAATTCATGTTTTTGAGTTTTCTTTTCTTTTTTTTTTTAGGAATTTTTTTTTTAAGTATTTCTTTTGTGGAAAATGTTTGTGAGTATTTCTAATTGATGTTGTCATTATTATCTTCTTCTTTAATAGGCGAAAGTGGGGTGAACGTCGGATATACTAAAGATGGAGCCAAAATTTAAATAAGATGGAAGATAAATTAAAAGGATCAGTTTAGAAATTAATCAAAAATCAACATAAAGCTATTAAGGATTTTTAACCAAAAGAGTGAAAACTAAAAGCAGGAATCATAAAATTAACTTCATTAACTATTTATTAATTGCTAACTAAAAAGATAGCTATATATATATATATATATATATATATATATATATATATATATATATATATATATATATATATATATATATATATATATATATATATATATATAAGCATTAGAATATTATAATTTTATTTTGTGCCAGACGCGTATATTATTGGAATAGTCATATCTAATTATAAATTTGGCAGAATCTAATTCTAAATTAGTCAGATTTGTGAGTTTAAAAAAAACAATCGACAAAGAGTCTAAGACAAAAAAAAAAAAAAAAAAGAAATTGTTATAACTTATAAATTTTATTTGGGCGATCTTTCTATATAATATAGCTCCAAAATCCATACAAACTTTAAACTCCCAATACATGCTTTATTCCCAATTTAAATTATATTACATAATAGTCCATGTTGGATAGACTAATCCACCTCAAAAAATGATTACTGACAAGAAATTGCATTTTAGAAACTAAAAATTGTTATTTTTTCTTTTGGTGGATATCCATAACTAAAAATTGTTATTTTTTCTTTTGGTGGATATCCATAATCATTATTCAATGACATATTGTAACCCCTAGTTAAATTCATAGAAACTTTAAAACTCTCAATAGCCTATATTCTTAAACTCAGGAGTTATTTTTACATTCGCAATTTAACTTGTCATGAGAATGCTCACCAATGTTTATTTACATAAAATATTTTATCTAAAATATAATTACTAGGAAATAACACTTGAAAAGATCGTGAGACCAAATATATTTTATAGGATATGAAATAATTAAATAAGAAAGTAGCAAAGTATAGGGATGAGCATGGCCGGTTAACCGGTCCATAATCTCCAAAAAAAAAATCAGTTTATTAATATCATTTTTTTAAAATACTAACCATTAATCAGTTCGTTACAATCGGTTTCAATTTTTCGGATCGGTTAACTAATATTTTAGCTAACCACTATAATTATAAGATATATTTATAAATAAAATTAAAATGTTCAAAATACTTAAAAATTAAAATTTTTTCACTATAATATAACATTATTGTTGTTAAAATAAAATTTTCTGGTGGACATAAGCAATTTTATTTTTAAAAATTAAGACTTAATAAGTAAATAAATTAATCAGTCTATGATCACCTTAATTAGATTGACGGTTATACTTACTAATTGCCAATTAAAAAAAACACTTGAAAACTTTAAAATAATTAGCATAATGAAAAAAGTGTAATAAAAATACTTAAAAATGCGAAATTATTAAAATAAATACATTCAATACTAACAACTTTTTTTCTTTATTTTTTTTTTTTAACTTGACACACAATATTTTCATATATATTAAAAATTATAGTTTTTTTTAAATTATTGAAAATTTTAGTTAATATATTAATATTATATAACTTTTCAAATATATTCTGATTTTCATTAATGAAAAATTGATAAATCAAGAAATAATAATAAATACTAAATATGAACATATTGAATAATTAATAAATTAATTAAAATATTTTTTAAAAAAATTAAAATATATTTGAAATATATTTTAAAGTAATGAAAATTAAAGGAATTTAAATAATTAAACTTGAAAATAATGAAATAAAAAAAATTGTAATATATATATATATATATATATATATATATATATATATATATATATATATATATATATATATATATATATATATATATTATAGGAGTATTTATGTATCGATTATCGGTTCGGTTAACTGGTTCATGAGCCAAAAAAAATAAATTAATCCATTAATATCGATTTTTTTAAAATACTGACCGTTTACCATTAAAATCGGGTTGATTAACTTATTTTTAGATCGACTTCGGTTCGATTTTTCTGTTAATCAAGTCAAACGGTTTTTTTGCCTATCTATAAACAAAGATATATATATATATATATATATATATATATATATATTAATTGAAAAATTATTTAATAATTTAATATAATGGTCTATAATAAATTGAAATCAAATTCTGAACCTCATTTTGAAAAATGCCGGCTCAAATCTGATTTAGAGTCAAATTTAAAATAGTTAATATGAGATGGCTCGAATAGATCATATTAAAAGTTCGATCCCTTTTAATTTATAATTTCAAATTTATTTTCATTTTGGTAAATTAATGTTTTTTAATAAAACAATTTAGATAAAAAGAGAGTGATTTGAAATCCGATCAAGCAATAAAATAATTAAATTTTTAATTGTTTAAACTAGGAGTAATTCACCTAATATATCAAGTTGTACTATTTAAAACAGTGGCCTATCCACTTTGTACTTCTAATAATTAATTAAATGCAACTTTGTCTCAATGTAAACCACAGGTCAAAGTTTAATTGCCTCAGTGGCCAGGTGTCATTTTTGTCTTTTACAACAGATCTATGGGCAGGTGTCCGGGCCTAATTAATTTGCTGTTTTGCAATGTTTATTCGCCCCATATATATCAAGTTTATTTATATATATATATATTTTAAATTTACTTAGAATGATCATATATATATATATATAGTTAATTTTTTTTTAAAATTATAATCTAAATTGGATCCACAAAATTGCTCATGTACTAAATCAATGGCATATTACTGCATAAAAAAAGAAATTAAAAAAAATATCATATTTGTATAACAACCAACGACTTGTATAAATTTTTACAATTTTTTTTTGGGGTAATATACTATTAACTTAGTATATAAGCAAATTTATAGATCCGACTCTTAAACAAAATACAACCTTTTCCCACGTCACAAAAGAAAGAAAACAAAATTCTGAAATAAAGTCTAGCATAGCATGACCAAACTGACGTAATATGTTGATATCATTGTTTCAGTTAGCATAAGTTAGAAATTTGTTTATCATATATAGTTCTTGTTTTATTATTTATTTATTTGACAAAGTTAACCATATAAATTTGTTGATGAATAACTTTCTTCCATTGTCTTATAATTTATATTTTTCCTTTTTATTTCTCTCCCTGCATTTCTGCTTCCTTTGTAGACAAAAGGTGAATACAGTGTCATATGTAATTAATTTTTTAGTCTTTTTTCAATTGAATTTTGGAATTTTGGATTTCAATGTTATATATCTCAAGGGTAAGCATTTTTTTTATCCTGTTAAAAAGAAGTTAAATTTTTTTTTTCTACTATACAAAAATTCAAGAGTCAAACTTCTAGAAATATAAGTTTAGGTCTATAGAAAAAATCTCGATAGAGTTAATATATATACTGTCACGAGAAAAGGTTAATTTTTACTTTGTAAAAATCAAATTACATTGGCTTACCACCATTATTTAAATAGCTAGCACAAGCTCTGATTGCAAGTGTGCAAACAATAATCGAAGTATGGATTCCATTTCCAATCTCTACATTAACACTTTGTTGTTATCTTTAACAATTGTTCTTTGCTTCTTTAGCCTTCCTGCTGGTGCAGAAATTGTCTATTTATACACCTATTGCCCAAACACAACCACTACTTACCAGCCAAATAGTATCTACCACCGAAATCTCAATTCTCTTCTATCTTCTCTCTCGTCCAATTCCACTAAAAGCATCGGATTCTACAACACCACTGCCGGTGAAGACTTTTCCAACACGGTCTACGGCCTCTACCTTTGCCGGGGAGATGTAACCATGGATGTCTGTCAGGAGTGCGTTGTGACTGCAAGCAAAGAAATTACCAAACGCTGCCCAAGAAAAAAGGAGTCCATTATTTGGTACGATGAATGCATGCTGCGTTATGCCAACCAAACTTTCTTCTCTCAGGTGCAAGATCGACCCTGGCTTCGAATGTGGAACACACAGAATGTTAGCGAAACAGAGCGGTTTATGAGCTTATTGGAGAAAACATTGAATGATACAACTAGAAAGGCTGCAAATGATCGGTCTGGTAAGAAGTTTGCCACTGGTGAAGTGAATTTTACCAATTATCAGTCACTGTATACTCTTGTGCAGTGCACGCCTGATTTATCAGCCGCGGCTTGTAATTCTTGCCTGCAAGAGGCCAATGGTAGGCTTCCTATGTGCTGTGATGGAAAGGTAGGAGGCAGAACAATATTCCCTAGCTGTAATGTTAGATATGAATTGTATAGGTTTTATCAGGTTCCGGTGACAGCCCCTGCTCCGTCTCCAATTCCGCTATTTCTTCCTCCTCCACAGCCTGGGAGAAAAGGTCTGATTCTGTTCTATTAACTATATTCTTTCTGAGAAGTATCTAATTAGAAGATTTGAATCAGTCAGGTTGATTAAAAAAAATGTCGGATTCGGCTCTATGAATGATGCAGGGGAGAGGAAAGTTTCTACAGTTGCAATAATTGCCATTGCAGTTCCAATTTTCATCGCCATTATACTCTTTGTCGTTGGGTGCTGTTTTCTGGTCAGGAAAACAAAGAAATTGGGTGCAACAAAAGAAGGAAGTGGTAAAAATTAAATGATTAAATCCTGGTAATGTAGCGATTTAACAATCTGCAATATGAATTTTTAATTGGTTGTGTAGAAACTGATGCTGGGGCTGATATTTCATCTGTTGAGTCGTTGCAATTTGATTTTGGAGTAATAGAAGCAGCCACAAACAAGTTTTCTCCTGAAAATAAGTTGGGTGAAGGTGGATTTGGTGTGGTTTACAAGGTGAGAAAGTTTTGGCAATTTTTGTTATTTTCTTAGGTAAAAGACAGAAATTTGCTAATTGGTGGAAAATATTTCTCAGGGCATGCTTCCTGATGGACAGCAAATTGCTGTGAAAAGGCTATCTTCAGATTCTGATCAAGGAGCAGAGCAATTCAAGAATGAGGTTGCACTGTTGGCCAAGCTCCAACACAGAAATCTAGTGAGATTGTTGGGATTTTGCTTGCAGGGAGAAGAAAAGATACTTATTTATGAATTTGTACCCAACAAAAGCCTTGATTACTTCCTGTTTGGTTTGCTCCACCTCTAACTTTTTATTTACTGTAAATGTTATTTTTCCCAATCTAACTTATGATTTATGATGTGTGCTTAGATCCCGAAAAACAAGGACAATTAGATTGGTCAAGACGATATAAAATAATAGGAGGGATAGCCCGAGGAATTCACTACATTCATGAAGATTCTCGACTTAAAATAGTACATCGTGATCTCAAAGCTAGCAATATATTGCTAGATGCAGAAATGAACCCAAAAATTTCAGATTTTGGCATGGCTAGGATTTTCGGGTTAGATCAAACGCAAGAAAACACCAGCAGAATCGTTGGAACATAGTAGTTTCTTGACACTTGACACTTAATTTTTTTTTCTTCTCTTTCGTATGTAATCATGCTGATTTTGGTGGTCTGCTGCAGCGGTTATTTGGCTCCTGAATATGCTATGCACGGACAATTCTCGATGAAGTCCGATATTTATAGTTTCGGTGTTCTGGTACTGGAAATTATAAGTGGGAAGAAAAACAGTTTCTTTGATCAATCAGAAAATTCTGAGGATCTCTTGAGCTATGTGAGTTCAAAACTAAATTTGCAATTATATTTTACTTAAAATAGTAACAGACTATGAATACTTTTCAATGACTTTTTGTAGGCATGGAAGCATTGGAGCAAAGGTACAGCCTTGCAATTTTTAGATGAGAGGATAGAAGATTCTTCTGCAAGAAATGAAGTAATCAGATGCCTGCAGATTGGCTTGTTATGTGTTCAAGAAAATGCAGCAGAGAGGCCAACAATGGCAACAGTAGCTCTAATGCTGGATAGTTTCTCTGTCACTCTTCCATTACCTCAAAAACCAGCCTTTTTTCTGCATAGTAGCCCAAATCAGTGGAGAGAATTGGGATCATCTACAAGCAAGTCAATACCAGGTTCCGTTGATGACGCCTCAATAACCCAAGTGCACCCTCGGTAGACCGAGTGAAAAAAATAAGGACACGCACTTTTTTACTTTTTTGAATAAGAATGCGCATTGTACCGTTTCCAGAAGAGATTTTAATTTGGAAATGATATATGTTTATGTTGCTTATGATATAAGAATTTTAGCAATGTTATCATCATTAAGCCTTTCAAACATAATGGGATGAATGAAGATATGAACCATATCTTTATATGGTAACAAGTTATTAGCCCGATTTATGAATAAAGAAATGGACCATATTCAAGTATAAAATTTCCCAACTTTCCTAGTTTGCTTTGGCTTTAGTGCTGCATATGAGGCATAAGATTAAGAGAACAACCGTTAATGTACATAAATATAGGAGCAGGAAACATTAACTGCTAGCCCCTAAAGGACTACCGATACATAGGGGTGAGCATGTACCGATTAATCGGTCTATGAGACCCAAAAAAAAAATCAGTCCCTTAATATCATTTTTTTCAAAATTCTAACCATTAATCGAATTCAGTTTTTCGGATCGATTAACCAATATTTTTCGGTTAACCACTGTAATTATAAAATATATTCGTAAATAAAATTAAAATTTCAAAATACTTAAAAATTAAAATTTCTCCACTATAATATAATATAATTGTAATTAAAATAAAAGTTTTTGGTGGATATAAACAACTTTATTTTTAAAAGTTAAGACTTAATAAGTAATAAATTAATCGGTCCATAATCATCCTAATTAGATGGACGGTTATACTTATTAATCGACAATTTAAAAAAAAAAACTTAAAAACTTCAAAATAATTAGGATAATGAAAAAAGTGTAGTAAAAATATTTAAAAATACAAAATTATTAAAATAAATCCATACAACGCTAACAACTATTTTCCTTTATTTTTTTTAACTTGATACACCTTATTTTTTTCGAATGTATTTTGATTTTCATTAATGAAAAATTGATAAATTAAGAAATAATAATAAATATTAAATATAGACATATTGAACAATTAATAAATTAATTAAATTTTTTTAAAAAAAGTTAAAATAAATTTGAAAAATATATTTTTTAAAGTAACGAAAATTAAAGAAATATAAATAATTAAATATAAAAATAAAAAAATAAAAAAATTGTTATGTATATATTATAAGAGTGTTTATATATTGATTATCGGTTAATGAGAAAAAAAAATCAGTTCATCAATATTAATTTTTTTAAATTATTAACTATTAATTATTAAAATCGGTTCGGTTAACGTATTTTTAAATCGATTTCGATTCGATTTTTAGTTAACTGGATCTAGTTTTTTTCTCACGCTACTTGTACATATCATACAAGTCTTCATGAAATAAAATGAGCTAGAAGAAAACGACAGCCACTAATTAAATAGCTATTTCCTATATTTTTCAAAGGTTGCAATTATTCGGAGCATGGCTATCCACTGACCTCCACTTTCCGTCAGATGATGCTGAAATTATCGATAATTAAATCTCAACAAAATATCTCGATCCACTAATTAAAGACTAAATTCTTAGCTAACCAATTTGAAGATAACATTAAGGTTGAATTTTCTTCACTTCTATCACTATCAATGTCCTTGTTCTGCTATTTTTCCACAGCGGTGAAGACACATGACATTAATTTATTGGGTTCAGTGGAAATCAACGTCAATGTCTCCCTAATTTCCTCTCCACCGGGCAAAAGAAAATTCAAAAGAAAGGCCAAATCAATTTGGAATATGAATAGTACACCTATGTCATAATCAGATGTCCCATTTGTTTGCACAGGTACCTTTGCACCTTGGCCTCTCATTCCTCATCTCTATCTCACAGTCAATTTGCAAAATTGAAGACCCAAGGAAATAAAGAATTACAACAAAACTATGGATTAATGAACTAACCTTTACAATTCTTAGGAAGAAGAACACAATGCATTCCTTCCGCCGATCAATTATTACCTTTGTATTGATTAAAATACTCTTCTTGCTTTGCCAAAAAAGCGAAGCAGCCCCTACATATAGTGCTCACTATTGCACAAATACGACTATTTTCGCTCCCAATAGTACTTACCAGACCCATCTCAATTCCCTCCTTTCTGATCTTTCCTCTAATGCTACATACAGCAATGGATTCTACAACACAACAGCTGGCATAGAACCACCTGATTTGGTATACGGACTCTTTCTCTGCCGCGGAGACCTCCCTGCTACCACCTGTCAAGAATGTGTCACTACTGCAGCTAAAGAGATAATCCGCCGTTGCCCCCGAGAGAAAGAATCATATATTTGGTATGACGAATGTTCACTGCGGTATAATAACCAATCTATCTTTTCCATCATTAGGGAAGTACCTGGATTTGATATAGCTGACACGAAGAATGTCACGGACCCTGATCGATTCAATCAGTTGCTTTCTGGCACAATGAATAGTCTAGCTAAATCAGCTGCAACTGATATGTCTGGTAAAAAATTTGCAACTCAGGAAGTGAATTTTACAAGTAATCAAACACTTTACAGTCTAGTCCAGTGCACACCAGATCTTTCCGAGTACTTATGCGATAGATGTCTTCAAAGTGCAATTGCATCTATTCCTATGTGCTGCAATGGGAAACAAGGTGGAAGAGTTCTGCTTCCAAGCTGTGTTTTAAGGTATGGACTATCTCCTTTCTACAGAGCCAGCACCACCGCTCTAGTGCCTTCGGCGATAAACATTAACGGTACTTATTTTGCTTTAAGACTAGTCCTTTTCTGCTTAAGATAGCGAGTGCTCGTAGCATACTATTTTCGAGCTTGCTTTAACATTGTATGCAGGGAGAAGAAAGGTCACACCACAGGTGATTGCTGCCATTGTTGTTCCAATTATTATCTCATTGCTGCTACTAGCCTTGGGTATTTGTTTCCTGAGAAGGAGATCAATGGAAAGATACTATGCTATGAAACAAAGAAACGGTAATTCTAGTTACCATTTTACCTAACATTATCTTTTTTTTGAAGAATAAAATTTTGAACAGGACTGAGCTAAACTTATAACTTCTTTGTGTAATAGGGGAAGAAATTACAGATATAAATTCCTTACAATTTGATTTAGCTACGCTTAAAGCTGCCACCAATGACTTCTCTATTGACAATAAAATTGGCGCCGGCGGATTCGGTACAGTCTACAAAGTACGAAATTGTTTGTTATTAAATTTTGAGTGATTAATCAGTTTTAATTCTTAGAAATTTTGGAATCTCCACAACAGTTTGCTAGGTAATGTAAAGTATGAGAATTTTTCAGGGCATATTGTATAACGGACAAGAAATAGCGGTGAAGAGGCTATCGAGAAATTCTGGACAAGGTGCAGCAGAATTTAAGAATGAGGCGATTTTGGTAGCCAAGCTTCAGCACAGAAATCTAGTGCGGCTACTGGGATTTTGCTTAGATGGAAAAGAGCATATACTTGTATACGAATATGTGCCCAATAAAAGCCTCGACTATTTTCTTTTTGGTTAGACTCACTCTTCCGAATTTTCTTCGATTCTTTTCATATGATATCTATATGCTAACTGTGATGTGTGCAGACACTCAAAAACAAAGGCAACTTAATTGGCCGAAGCGCTACAAGATTATTGAAGGGATAGCTCGTGGTCTGCTTTACCTTCAAGCAGACTCCCAGCTGAGAATTATCCATCGTGATCTCAAAGCCAGCAACATCTTGTTAGATGAAGATATGAATGCAAAAATTGCCGATTTTGGCATGGCAAGAATTTTTGGTGTTGATCAGACACAAGCAAATACAAGAAGAATTGCTGGAACCTTGTAAGCACTCCTTTTACATATTCCATTCTACAATGTTACACTCAACAAGTTTTCGACTCCATTTGTAATTAAACTGGTACCTATTTTGTTGTTATTTTAGTGGGTACATGGCTCCAGAGTATGCTATGCATGGACATTACTCGGTGAAGTCGGATGTGTATAGTTTTGGAGTGTTAATTCTTGAGATAATAAGTAGCAAGAAGAATAGTTCTTTCGAACAATCAGATGGTGCTCAAGATCTTTTGAGCCATGTGAGTATACTATTAAACCAATCATTATTACATTTGCCTACTTATTGGTTTTTGAATTATCGATTTCTAGCAGTTAAGCTAATCAACTGTAATCATATGTAGGCATGGAAGTATTGGTGCAAAGAGACACCATTGGAAGTTATGGATCCAGTCCTAAGAGATTCGTATTCGAGAAATGAGGTTCTTAAATGTATCCATATGGGTTTGCTATGTGCTCAGGAAAATCCAGGTGATAGGCCAACCATGAGATCAATAATTGTCATGCTTGGCAGTTCCACTGTTACTTTGCCCTTGCCAGAACAACCTGGATATTTTCATTCTAATCCAATGGACCTCAAATTGCATTCAGACAATCAATCTACTGGCAGCTCAACTCCATTTTCTGTCAATCAACTGTCAGTTACTGAGGTTGAACCCCGTTAGAGCAATTAGGGTAGCTGATGATGGCATTATTAATGTTAAATCTTGCTGCATAATATAAAGATTTAAATCTCTATACAGTATTGTCCCTTCAGGTTTACCAATCTCTATTTTGCTATTGTATTTTTATATGAAAATATTTTGAGCAATTAGTGGTATCAGCAATGGCGTGGTATTGTCTGCTTCATTCATATTTTAAAATCTAAATAAGATATGACACTAAAAAATGAAATTACCATAATAATACATTATTATAACTTTACTTTTTCTAATGAAGAACCGTACGTATTAACTTGGTTAATGAAATTATACACGTATACATTGAAAATAATGAATTTAATTTGGGGCCACACCGATTAAGACAGGTCCCACTACTGCAATCAATCAGTCCTAGACAGAAAATAATGCCTCAGTCTAATTACATCAACAATGACTTGCAGTTTTTTAAGTCATCGCAGAAGACAAATATCAAATTCATTTTCTCTGTGTGGGAACCAGAAGTCGGACATTTGAATCCTAACATTGCTTAAAATAAATTATTAAACCTATATTTGACTGAATTTTCCATATTTAAAATAACTCTGTCAGGCTCTTCCTGGCTTTCAATGGCTGCCATTAACAGCTGCAGGAACCTTGTGCTTTTCTTTCTTTTTAATTTGCTATGCCTATCCAGTAAAGCAGCAGTTGTTTTCTTATACAACAAATGTCCAAACACAACTATTTTCACTCCTAATAGCACTTACCATCATAATCTCAATTTCCTTCTGTCCTCTTTATCCTCTAATTCTAGCCGTGGCAATGGCTTCTACAATCTCACTGTTGGCCAAGGCACTCCTGATGCTGTGTACGGCCTCTTCCTCTGCCGCGGCGATGACACCCAAGAACTCTGCAAAGAATGTGTGAACACCTCAATTAAAGAAATAATACACCGGTGCCCACAAGAGAAGGTAGCTTTCATAACTTATGATGAGTGTATGCTGCGTTATTCGAACCGGAATTTCTTCTCTTCTGTGGAAAGAGAACCCAGTTTGAGGCTGTTGAATACACAGCAGGTTTCAGAGCCTGATCGGTTCATGGACTTGCTGGGAAAAGTGATGAATAACGTCACTACACAAGCAGCAAATGATCCTTCTGGAAGGAGATTTGCTACTGCCCGAGCTAATTTCTCGGGCTTTCAGAAGCTGTATACACTTGCACAGTGCACACAGGATTTATCTTCCGCCAGTTGCAAGAAATGCCTTCAAGCAGCTGCAGGGGACCTTCCGAATTGCTGCAATGGGAAGGAAGGGGGGCGGGTTGTTTTCGCTAGCTGTAATGTCAGGTAAGACATGGAATGCAATGATAGAATAGATAATGTAAATATAACAAAATCGGACGGATCAAAATAACCCTTCTCTGTCATATAACAGTAATATTCTATCATGTAGTTAAAACTTGACACCCCATAATCTTGGGATAAGACTAGCGTCTGTATTCACTAAACTAAAACTTATTAGTTTATCAGGTATGAGCTTTACCCGTTCTACAGGATTGCAGAACCGCCGCCATCTAGCCCAGTTACTCCGCCTAGGCCAAAGGGTAAGGCTGAACTTATCTCTAAATATGTAGTAACACTTTTAACAATCCTTTTATCATGAATTCTTATTCTGTTCGTGTTGAAAATGTTTTTTGTTTTTTTCATTGCAGGGAAAAGGACAAATCTGATAACTATTATTGCCATTGCAGCTCCGGTTGGGGTATCTGTGATTCTATTCGGAATTGCCTTGTATTATCTGACTAAAACCAGAAAAAGGAGTCCAGATTATAAAGCCGTGCGAGATGGAAATGGTAAATGCAAATTGGCAGATTCGAATAAATTCCAGAGTCTTTTATTTATCTATGTACTATCAAAGTAATACATTCTTATGTTTGTGTAGCTGGCAATAAAATTACAACAGCGCAGACAACCATTAAAACTGCCACAAACAACTTCCCTGTTGATAACAAGCTGGGTGAAGGTGGATATGGAGATGCTTTTAAGGTATAAGAAGCCGGTTTCATTGATATGGTTCGTGTTAAGATTTAATATAGAGATACTGAAATTGTATCAAAATTGTAAAGTTCGAACTCTAATAAAGGTCGCAGACTTGCTAATATATATATTTGGAAGTTTGTATTATTTAGGAATTGATAGTTAGTTTATCTATTCTTACAATATATACTTGTTGTACAAGGTTTAATTCCTATTTTTCCGCACGTTTGGATCGCTATATTGTATTATTTTGTGTAGTATTAACATGTATATGGTATTAGTCCATATTATTAGACATTGTGTTTAGTATAAAATTGTATTAATTGATTTGTAATATTTTATACCGTGTTCGGCATAAAATATCTTACTATATTAATTTCATAAAAGATTAAAAAAAACTAAATTAAGTTAATTGTATTGTTATTAATTTAGAGAAAAAATTATTATTATAAAATACAATTTTTGATGCATATATTAATTTTTTACAAAAAATAAAATTCAAATAAATTTTACTAAAAAATAAGAAATAGAATGAGAGATAAAAAAAATAAATATATATATGACATTATAATGAAAAATATATATAGATTAGTAATTTTAAAAATTATAAAATAAAATTGTCTATTAAGATAAATCCAAAATGAAAAAAAAAAAAGACAAAAATTGACTTTGGCGTTTAATTCCTACTTGTTTTTTACAGCAAAAAAAGATTCCATCTCAGCTCAGCTCTGTAGGATGAGTTTTGAAAAAACTTGGGCTCATCCAGAGCTCAACCCAGGCCCAAGATGCTAGAGCTGGCTTACTATTAACAATTGTAAAACCTGTGTAAATTTAGAGAGTTAAGACTTAATAATCGTAAATTCATTATAATTTCACCTTAAACCAGATGTTTCAATTTAGACTTTCTTTTTTTCTTCTGTTTTTCTTAGTTTTGACTCTAATAAGATGTAAAATCTACATGGAGATAGAGAGTTTGGATTTAATAATTATGGCACATCATTGCTTCAAAATGCCTAATCCATTTTGAAATTAATTACATTATAGTTAATATGAGTCCTTATTTCTTTGAATTATCCGGTGTAAAGTTTTCTCTAATAAAATAAGACATATTTAAATAATAGTGTGGCAGTTAATTAAGCTATAAAGTTAAATTGTTTATTTTTTTTATGATAATAAAAAAATACAACCTTTGCCTTTGGAGTATTTGTTAAGATATTCGTGGCGGATATTCATTCAAATTAATATATTAAATAACAAGCCAAGAATGTTCTCTTAAATTGTCAATTATGTAGAAGTAGTATATTATAGACAGTAATTAGTGGGATTAGCTCTTAATAAAAAAAAGCTTAAAAGAATTGTCAGATTATAGTTGAATGGACATCAATTTCCACCTGATGTTCCTGCCTAGTGGCTATCTTTTACTCATCCACTTTAGCTTTTGTCTGCTTAATATTTTTCAATCAAATCTCAAATCTCTTTCAAATCACTGATAATACTTATTAAATCATATCTATACAAACAAAGTCAGCAATATCATCGTATGTGAAAAGAGTAATTTGCATGCGTATGTGAAAATAGTTTTCAGTTTCAATCTTAATGAATTATAAAAAAGAAAAAAGAAAAATAAAAATAATTTTTTTTTTGAGTTTTCTTAATAGGCACGTGTAAAATTTTAGTTGGATTCGATTAGCGCAATTATATATATTTGGCATTAACAGAGAAATAAGACAAAATTTAAGATAAAATAAAAATTTGTTGAAAATGAAATAATATAGGATTTGTAAAATACAATTCATCACAATTGTAAGAAAAATAAAAAAGAAATTAAGTAAAGATAAATTCAACTTGCTTCTTTTCATTTTTGTTTTTCTTTATTTTACTTATTACGCCAAACCATTGCATATTTAAATATATATGGAAGAGGGGGCTAATGCGCAAGCTGTATAGTTACCATGTTTCAACGGATAAAGTCTCAAAGTTTCAATATCAATAATTATTGAGCCATATCTTAAAAAGTACCTATCTCTTTAATGGTCTCATTAAATAGATCGAAGTTTCCATTTATCTTTTTCCTTTTGGATTTAAGTTGACAAAGTGTAAACAGCATCTTCAGGTACTAAAGCAATAGTTTCCAATTTTCCAATTTTAATAAATTATAGATAATAAAAAAGAAACATAAAAACAAAAGTTTTCTGACCTTCCTTGAAGTTGGATGCCTAAATGTAACTTAATTTGATTCTTTTAGAGCAATTATGTTTGGCATTGACTTAGGTTGTCTTTCTCTTTCCCTGAGGAAAGGTGCATTCAGCTTACCATCTTGGTATAAACTTGATTATTTAAAGAGTATCCATTGTTAGACCCCAATTGGAAGTGGTCCTTCTAACAATTTATATTCCATGTACGATGCAAATATTAAAACTCAGAAATATTTAATTTATATTCCATGTACGATACAAATATTAAAACTCAGAAATATTTTTTTTATCATGTTTTTCTATCTTATTTGATAATGATAATATGAGCGAATAAAGTAAAAAAAAATATTATTAATGAAAAAAAAAATGTAAGGAGTACATAAAAATCTAATTTTTAATCAACGTTAGCTCAAGTCCGCATGCACCAAATTACTATTTTATTATGGCATAAAAAAAAAGATTTTGCATCCATTACTCCCACAAAATATTAAATCTCCATGTTTGCCCTCAAATAAAATAAATAAATAAAATGCCTATGCAAATTTGGCTCTTTTGAAATTATATTATAAGATTAATTTGTCTCAATTTATATACAGTTTGCTTTCCAATTGAAGAGAAGATGTCAATTTTAAATCATTGGCCCCAAAATAAAATAAAATAAAATAAAATAAATAAAAAGATACTCCAATAGTAGTATTAGCAATTTCTTGAAGAGCAACTTTCAACTATCGTATCAGAGATGAGTTTTCCTTCATAATTTTATTATGATGTGAATTGAATATTTATTTTATTTTTGAAGTGTCTTTAATTTTTTTATCCGCTGATATTCCGTCTGATTTTGTTAAATTTACAGTATCAATTAATTTAAAATTGGATACTGTTGAAACTATAATTGATAATAATTATTCAAATGGCATATGATCCATGCACAAAACAATTATTGAACTTGAAATCTCATTTAAGCAAATCTGAATTTCTTACCATTTGGATCGACAACCATTGATCTTTAATTTTTTTTTAATTCGAATGTAATCTTTTTCTTTTCAATATTATTTCAAAAACTAAAATATTTTATTTTTGTTTGAAACCAAAGCTAAAAATTTTCACTTGATTGATAAAATTAATAATCACGTTTAGCTGGCAGAAGATTATAATTTTGATTAAGTACTCTGGCAGGTGAATGAAATAAAAATTGATTTTCCAACAAAACTTTAAAACTCGTACAAATTGATTGTTTATTGTCAAGCCATGTGCTACGTTGATTACTTTAAAACTCGTATGAAGGAAAGTACCTTGTTTTTTCCTCATAAAATTTTATGGCTTCTAACTAATTAATTTACCATTATTCATATGTCACTATTCCAGTGGTAGGATCTATGGATTTCTTTGTTAAATTTGGCCAGGAAGCAATCACCCACACCTGTAAGGTAACTTTTATGGTGATTGATATTATATTTGCCTATAACGCCATAACGCCATTTTTTGCAGGCCACTGCTCGTTCAAATTGGAGCCGTCACTAGTGTGTGCTTAATAGTGACAAAAATCTCAACTGATCGGGGTGCCGCCATCATAAGAGGCGACCAGAAGGCATATCGAGAAGCCTATGTCGCCACGATCAAACGGCTAAAAGAGGTTTCTTGACTGATCGATGTGGGGTTAGAGGGTCGAAAAGCCTGCAGACGACCTAGAGAGGACAAGAGTCCGAACGGACTTTCCAACCTAGTAAAGGCCACTTGATCGGACGGGTCTGATTCCCCCAGGTTCCTATAAAATGCTCGATGATAGTCCCGGGCTAAAAATGCGAGAATCCAACAACTTACACACCAGACTTGATGAACATCCCAAGTCGGAGAAACGATAATGTCCGATCGATAAGATCGATGACATTCTCGATCCTAACGTCTTGCGCCCGAGCACATATAGGTACCGAATCATTGAAGGGCAAGACATCCTCAGGAGCTGGAACGTCGGAGTACTTAAAAAGTACTATTTGTAATAATGTATCAGAATTCGGCAATTACCCAATCAATAAAGAGGTTCTTTGTTTCATCTTTGTCCAATTTATGCATGATATATAACTTATGCGCTAGACTTTACGTTTATCTCAGGTTGAAGATGCGAAAGTTAAAAATTATTCTCTCAAAAGTCAAATCAATCTATTAGGACCGACGCTCTTCCTGGTCTAAAAATGTGAAAATGACTATGCGTCCGACGGCTCATCCGGTAGGATCGACGACTCTTCCGATCTAAAGATGCGGATATGGTCGATCGTAGGCGCCAGGATCGACGGTTTTCCCGATCCAAAACTGCGAAAATGGCCAACCACATGCCTCTTCCTCCGTAAGGATCGAAGTCTATCTCGATTCAAAAATACGGTAGTCACCTAATTCCTTTCGGCTCATATGATAGGTTCGATGCCGATCCCGAACCTAAGATGCAAGGGTCAAACAGCTTATCCGCTAGGCTTGATGTCTATCCCAGGCCGAAAATGCGAAAGCTGAAGTTCATCTGTTTACTAATGGGGTTCATCCGTTAGGATCAGCAATATTCCTGATCCAAAAATACAAGAACTGCCCTTTTTCTACTTCGTCTCATTCGCTAGATTTGACGCACTTTCCAAACCCAAAATGCGAGAGATCGGATGAGGCAAAGGGCTAGTTTCTCCCAAGTTAAAATGCTCTGCAACAACCCCAGACCGGAAGACAAATCGAGCACTAACTTGACGAACGAAACTACTCGCCTAATTCTAAGTCCAGCTTGAACTGAATCTACGCCTAAGAGCGAGACTGAGAAAACCAGTCACTGGGTTTCTTCTAATTCAGGAAGTACTTGCAAATCTTATGCAATCTTATGAGCCATAAGTCAGTTCAATTATATTGACAAAATTAAATGCAAATTTACGTGTTCTTAATTGCAAGGATTATGGACATTAACACTTTGCAGAAAAATGCAACTTTATTAAGATAGTCTCAACTATACAATTTACAAAGAATTATTACAAGAATAAAGAATAAAAAAGGAAAAAGCTAATCTAAGCTCCTATGCTAACCCTCTATGTCTATAATATCTACATTGCCAGGAGGATCGCCAGTCCGCTCAGCATTCGGCTCGGTGGTGGCTTGAGAATGGTCGGCAGCAGGCAGCGAAGATCCTGCTCCCCCTTCAAAGACAGGCCCAGCTGGTGGAGGCACCACAGACTCGGCTTCAGGCGGCGGAGGCACTGTAGATTCGGCTTCGGAACGGGCCTCTTGATTAGTCTCCGGAGGCAAAGGATCTCCCCCTGAGACTCTCTGAGTTGCCTCCCCCTCAGGAGCATCCTCCTCATCATCGCTGGGTGGCGGAGCGGGCAATGCCGCCGGGTCATCCATCCATTTCAGATCGGTGCCGAGGAAGTGCCTCTCGGCCTCATAAACTAAGCTAGAAAGCAACTGCACCTAGGCCTCTGCCAGCTGATAAAAAAGACGCCCTTTCTGGGCGTCAAGCTCCTCATCAAGCCTCTTTGCCCAGGAAGCCTTCTTCTCCTCCAAGGACGTCCTCAGAGACTGCCTTTCCCTTCGCAACTGCTCGCCTTCAACCTTCAGCTTGGCATTCTCAGCAGCCAGATCTCTGCACTCGGCGTCCAGCCTGGTTGCGTCTGCTTCGAACCGCCTGCACTGAGCGTTCTCGGCGGAGAGTCGGGCAAAGTCGCCCTTCAGTTTATCCACTTCGCTCTGCCGAGCCTTCAGCTCCTGAGCCTTCTGATGGGCCTCCTTCCTCAGGGCCACTATCTCTGAATAGGAAGCGGTAGACTTCTCTTTCAATTTCGACATCTCAGCACGAAGGGCAGAGGCCTCCTTCCGGGCAGTCTCACAACTGGCGTTTGCCTCCGCCCTAGCCTTGGCGCCCTCTTTCGCCTTTCCCTTCTAAGTGCTAGCCATGAGATATAGCCGTTGAGTCCTCCTGGCCACCTGTGCAAAGAAGAAAGGGCAATCAAGCCAAGCACAATGGGATATCAATAATCCCCCAGATGAAATAAAACAACAAAGCCTTACATCTATTAATTGCTGACTGATTGCATGGGATTCTCTGCTTAGCTGGCCGGCGTCCCAGATGTCCTTATGGTCATCGTCCCGAAGGAGGCCACGACAGATAAAACCAGCCACCTTGCTTGGTGACCAATCACTGCCGAAGTTCTCTTTCAAGAACTCCTTTAAGGGAACCGGTCATCGGTCGGCGGATCGTCGAAGTGGCTCACCCTGCTAAACGCCTTTACCTCTGGCAGCCACTCGAGCATCTGATTCGGCTATTAGCTCAGCAGCTTTCTTCCTGGCGGCCTCCTCAGCTCTCTGCTGGGCAGATTCATCCAGTCGGGACGCCACTGCCTGCGCTACCTCCCTGAAGGTCTGGATGATAGGTGCATAATCCTCATTAGATTCATCCCGCAATCTGAGGGGCCGATCGTGAGCTTGATGACCCCCAGCGTTAGAACGGGATAACTGAGGCACAGGGCCAGGAGCCGAGTCAGCAACAGCCGTGCTCGGCGTAACAGTAGCAGTCGAAAGAGTAGAGGAGATGGGATGGCAGCAATAGCAGAAGAGACACCCGCTGCCCCCTGCGAGGCTTGTAGCTCCGAGAATGATACCATCTTCCGCCTCTTCCTTTGCTCTCTGGCCTTCCACTTGGCCTCCCTCTTCGTTCGAGCCCGATTGCTCAGCTGCTGGGTCAAGTCACCTCCACTAGCCATCTCAACTGCAAGCAAACATAAACAAGATAAGTTTTTTATAAAACATTCATTTTATGCAAATGCAATGCATTGTGATGCATGAGGACAATTTGGTTGCCCGATCCTAATGCTTATGTTCTGCTGCAGCAGTAGATTCAACGGTCGGAGCAACTCTTACTCCAGAGGGCCCCTGAAGCGCCTCCAGTAACTGCTTGGACTCGAAAGGTCCTCCTTTCCTGGCCACAGCGTTTATCAATTTCTCGACATCGGCCTTATACATAGACTGACCGGAGGCCTGGTCTTTTAAAATTTTTGCCCCCGCCGATCGGGCTAAGCTCATTCCAAAGCCGCCCTTTCTTCCCACCAAGAAGTACCTCTCCCTAAAGCCCTTCATTGAAGTGGAAATATTGATGAGCTTCTTCTTAGGATGGCTTGTGAAGAAAAACTCTGACCCGTCGCTTCGCCACAAGATATAGAAAAAGTGGGTGAAGAGGTCGAGGGTGGGGGCAATCTCCTTCAGGATGCACAAGATTTTGAAGCAAGCCACCGTTCTCCATCCATTCGGGTGCAGTTGATAGGGAGCGATGCTGTATCCCTTCAGCACTGCTATCTCAAAAGCGCCGAAGGGAAGACGCATTCCTGCATCCAAGCTCCAGAGGTGGCAGATGAACCACTCGTTTTTACGCTCCCCAAAGGGCCCCTCTGTCACTGCCATTGAATCTGGGCATGGTGCTACAGAAATGTCGTCAGGGAAGCCGTAGTTGGCAGGGACCTCAGCCACCTCCTCGCTGGTCAGTCGGGAGCATAGCTCAACTGCCGGTTTGTCTTTGTATTCGTCTAAGAAACTCCTGTCTAGTACTTCACCATTGCTGGAGGCCATTCTTAACAAGAAAAAGGGGGAAAATATGCAAATCCCTAATTCCTAAGTGGATGAATGCAGGAGGAGAATGAAAGGCAAAGAAAAAGCAAGAAAGCAAAAGGGAGGAGTTACTTACTTAGTAAAAGGGACTTAGGAAATTTGAAGAAAGAGCAAGGAACGATTGCTGAAATCTGAGAGTCGAGAAAGAATTTTGGTAGAGTTTCGCTAGGGATTGCAAAAAGTAAAGAAAAAACCTTCAGAAATCACCCTATTTATAGGCCAAGGCTTCTGGGATACGCCAACCGTCGCGCCACTAGAAGAATGCCACGTGTTAAAGGCATTATGGCTGTACGCAGAATGAAGCATCACTCTCGGAGCATGCACAACATTAAATGGAAACAGCTGTCCAAGCAGGTGCGTCTCTTCAAAAAAAGCACCTCACAAATTCAAAAATCCCGCCAACATATACCTTCGGATCGGGACAACTCAGAACGAACTCCATCTGAATGGAATTACAAAAGGCAAAACCATGCCCCATCAGACCTGTTGAGGGACAAGTGATAATCTAACAAATATCATTTGCACTAAAGCCCATCCAGTTGGCCTTCTTAACTGGCAAGTCCCAAGGCCCAACAAGAAAGAGTAATAGGCACGAGCTCCTAGACAGCGCACACGCCCGATCAACTGATGTGACCGCCAATCCCATCAGCCGTCTGACACAAGGCAGCGCCCATGCCTCCCATATGCTCCTTGTCATGTCGCCGAATACCTACTCTGATAGCCAGTAATCACTCTCCAAGCACTCAAGTGCCCCTCAACCATCTCATATAAATAGCCCAGCCAATGATGGCTCTAGGTATTAAATCTCTAGCATTCTATCTCTAAGGCACTTTCTCTCTCTAAGCTACTAACTTAAGTTTCGGAGTGCTCACGCCTGGTCCTACCGAGCACTCTTTTTGGCAAGGTTATTCTCATCCGATTGGCTCGATCCCTCATCTCCAGATAAAGATAATCTGTGCTTTATCAATATGTATTATTTTTTGTATTAGCTGGCCATCGGTCAGCCAAATGGAAAAGATTATTATATTTCATTGTATCATCTCTGATCTTTAAGTGTAATTGTGTCCATGTAGCTAGGCATCAAATCACAGAAATGCTTCTTTCATCAAAGATGATTATTTGGGTCATACATTAAAAGAGGCTAGTGTAGACACCGGGTCCTGAGTTAGCCTATATCGAAGTTACCCAATGATGATAATTGCCTTCACAGGCTAAAAAGGTTAAAAGTGATGATTTCCTGTTTAAATTTGCATTTTAGAGTGAAAAATTGAAAAATAATAAAAAATATTTTAAAAATTAATTTTGAAAAATGGGAGCTTAAAATTATAGTGTTTTTAGTCAATTTAAGATTTTTTTAAAAAAAAAATAGGATTGCGAGTGTCGGGCGCGGCAGCGCGCTGGGCGCGAAGGGGCGACGCGTAGCGTCGCCAATGCTGCGCGTTGCTAAAGGCACGCGCGCCGCACCGCCCGGTTTCCGCGCCTCTGCGCGCGAAGTCGCGCAGCGTCGCTGCTTGCGACGCCCGTCACTCTATAGCGACGGGCGTCCCCCCTCCTCCTGGCCGTCGCTAAAAGACCTGATTCCCTTTTTTCCGATTTTTCACCATTTTTTTCGATTTTTTCACCCAAAAATCCATTTTTTATCCTATTTTTTTTTTGATTTTTGAGTCCAAATTAAATTCTAAAATATTTTTTTAGATAATTAATTAATAAAACTTGATTTTACCTCCAAAAATAAAGGAATTTGTGTTAAAATAAAATTATTTTCCTTAATTAAATTAGGGCATCACTTTTTTTCATCTTTTAAATATTTTAGGATGAAAACCTAAAAGGGGGAACCTCCATAATTCTTTTCATCAGATTTTTCAAGAATTTCCTCTCTTCTTCTTTGATTTTTCTTCCAAAAATTTCAGATTTTTTCTTTGAATTAACAAGAATTAATGGAGATTGAAAATTGATTTTCAATTCTTAATTATTCCAAATTAATTTTTTTGTTTTCTCCATAAAAATAAGAGATTAATTTTAACTTTCAAAATTCAATTTTGTTTTTCATTTGTTTTTCCATTAAACTTTTTCAAGGTTTTTTTTGGTTTGATCAATAAAAATAATTCCTTTGAGCAAAGAAATTAATTCTTTGTTCTCAAAGAGTATTTTTAGTTTTTTAAGCCTATTTTTTCTTAGAATAAAATTCCAACATTTTCATCGTATTGAACTCTAATATAGCAAATCATCAAACAAAGGAAATCAAATTATCTTTTACCTTCATCGAATCCGACTCTGAGAGTAAATATTTTAGGCTCAATTTCTATTTTATTTTTTATTTATATTCAATTTATTCATGTATATTTTATTGTATTGATTGATTTATTTATTGTTTTCATTTATTTACTTATTGTATTTATTTTATATTGGTTTTATTTAATTATTTATATATGATCATATTTTTATTCATGTGAATTTTGTCTTATTTTGATCCTTAACATGTAAATAATTTATTTCACTTTGATCACTTATTATTTTCAGCATGTAAATAATTAATTAATTAATTTTTTGTTAATCATTTTTGCCATATAAATGGTTTATGTTAATTATGGACATATCAATTAATCATGTCATTATTTTAGTTATTTTCATCATTCTCTTATTTGCTAATCTTTATCATTCTTTTGTCTTCATTACATGTTATTTTTTTTTGTTTATTCTATTAGCTGTTTACTCTCATTATTATTATTGTCATATTCATATTTTCATACATTAATTTTATCAACATGTCATATTTTATTTTATTCACATCATTTAATTAATTTGTCATTTATAATTGCATTTTTTTCATTTTATTTTGGTTTGTTAACATTTTGATTCAATTATCGTTCTTTTCATGTCATTTTATTTTATTTTAATTTGTTATTCATTATTTTGTATATTTAATTGATTTAATTACTAACATTATTTTATTTGTATTTTGTTTTTATGTCTAAACTCATTTTTTTTGCTTGGGCATTTTTGCGAGCACATCGGGAGTTCTAGGAGGCTCATTTGGATTATATATTTATTTTATTTGTTTGTAATATTTGTTTATTTGCTTTTTTACTTATTTTTGTCATGTATATTTTCTTATAAGATCGTTTTCCTTAGGGCCGCTAGAAAGAAAATCACCAAAGCATTTTTATTAATTAAATTGGTATTTTTTCCTAATAAAATGGGACCAATGTCCTAGTTTTTCATAACCATCATCATTAAATGCTTTTCTTAAAATATGCATGTGAGAACCAATGTTCTCACTCTTAATAAATATCCCGTTCTATGCATGTTTTGTATTTTATTTACAATGCGAGTTGTATTCCGCTCCTAGTTTTGTTGTATTTACTTTCATGTATTCTATTTTATTTATTGCTTTCCTTAAGTGGACAACCTGCGCTTTAATAAACTGCATTAAAATGAATGAGAAATAGGATGAAACTCTAAATTCAAAACTCGATTATAAAATTAACTAAGGTATGAATAAATGAGAAGTCCCGAACTCACTCTGATTTTTGGGGCTCAATGAGGCGAGAGGTTTAGGACTTCCAAGATACCTCTTGAATCTCACCAAAAGACTTAAATTTACAAATCTTAGGCTCCAGGGGATAGAGGCTGAGACCTCCAAGATCTCTTTGGCTTGCCCAAGATGAATATGCATGCGCCGTGTTAAGCTTCCTGAGGCTCGCTGAGGCTAGAGGACCCTTCCCAATGTTTTATTGGGTGGCGACTCCAAAAAATCTCATTGTTGCCCAACATAGACGCACTTGTAAATATTTTACAAGTTTTCTGAACCTTTTTCTGATCGCCCTAAATCGGACTTTCGGGAGGCCATGAGATTCGGCGCGCGTCACAGCTAGTTATTTATGTCATCATCTGTTAAGGTATAAGGTTTATGACAGTGGGAAAGATTACCACAATTATATATGTATTTTCTATTTCACTAATATTAAGAATAATATTAAGAAATTCAATTATTATCTAGTATTTTACTAATTTGTCTTTAAAAGAAAACGAGCAATTTATCATTTACGCCCTTAGTATTTCACTGTAGTGGCATAATTGCAACACGATATCAAAATATTAATACCATATTTTTGTGGGTCAACACTTAATTGTAAATAATTTAATTTTTTCTTTTTTTTTTTAGCAAGATTGAAGAGAGAGAGGTAGAAGTGACATAATTGCTTGGGAACTGGAATGATAGCTATGGAACCAGAAATGTACTTTTCTTTTTTTTTTTCTTTTTCTTTTCTTTTCTTTTTTCCCAATTTTCGCCTGTTTGGAATTGAGTTACCTGTCTTTTTTCCTCTCCCATGACACAGAAAAGTAAGACTTTGCTTCCAACATTAAACTCAAGTGATGCAATATGTTTCTATTCAACACGTAAAGTATATATAGTGTATTGAACCAAAATTTATTTGAGATAATAAAATTATATTTTTATTGGATCTGAAAATAAAAACTATCCTATAATTCAAATTGATTTTGTAATTGATCCTATTTTTTTCAAAACAAAATAAAATTCCTAAGAAACAATTTTCTAACGCAAATTAAGACCAGAGGACTAGGACTCAGGTATAAACAATTCGGAAGAGAACTTGTCTGGATCACCAAAATGCATCCTCTTGGACTTTGTGCAATTTTGCTCTTCCTTCTTAGCCTCACCATTACCATTGAAGCACAGCCCATGTACCGCTACCATGCTTGCACAAATTCATCCACTTACACCATAAACAGCACATACCAGGGCAATCTAAATAACCTCCTATCTTCCCTTTCCTCCAATTCAACCGTCAGCACTGGCTTCTACAATACTTCTGCTGGTGAGGACCCTGACGATGTTTATGGCCTCTTTCTTTGTCGCGGGGATGTTAGCACTGATGTTTGCAGAAACTGTGTCACCGTAGCCAGCGAAAGCATTGTTCAACGCTGCCCCAATCAAAAAGAAGCCATCATGTGGTACGATGAATGCCAACTGCGCTATTCAAATCAATATATATTTTCTACTGTGGCAGTGGAACCTGCCATTTACTTGGTCAACGAACAGAATATATCAAGCAACCAAGAAAGTTTCAACCAGTTTGTGAGGACAACCCTGGGCGAAACGGCTACTCAGGCTGCAAATGCTACATGGAGTGGTAAAAAATTTGCTGTGAAACAAGTGAATTCTACTGGATCTCAAACTTTATACACCCTTGCGCAGTGTACACCGGATCTACTTACCCCAGATTGTAACCGGTGTCTTCAGGATGCTACCAGTCGATTGCCCACTTGTTGTAGTGGAAGGATAGGAGGAAGAGTGGTGTTACCAAGCTGTAATATTCGGTATGACTTGTATCTATTTTACAATTCAAGTGGTGTACCTCCTGTGCCACCGCCGCCACCTCCTCCTCCAGGTGCAGCAACACAAAAAGGTAATTAAAGTTTTAATCGCATGTTGGCCTCCTGATGTTTCAATTCGAACATACTTAATCGGTTTTGTCTCTCAATCTGTTTCAAAGATTAATAATTTTTTCTAACTAGAGTTTTTTTCTTTTTGGAAGGAAAAAGTGGTGTCTCGACAACTACAATCATAGCAATTGTTGCTCCGATTTCTGCCGCTATTGTGCTTTTCATTGTGGGCTATTGTTTCCTACGTTGGAGAAGAAGAAATGCATATGGTGCCATACAAGAAGATAGTGGTACACTCTATTTTGTAGTGGTCAATTGCTTCTATAATGACTAGTGTTTAATAAGATTGAATTACATATTTGTTTTGTTTATGCAGCTGGCAATGAAATCACAACTGTGGAGTCGTTGCAATATGATTTTGGTACAATTGAAGCTGCCACAAAAAATTTCTCCGATGATAACAAGTTAGGCGAAGGTGGATTTGGTGAGGTTTACAAGGTAAGAGATTAATTAGAAATCGTTTGATGATATTCTAAGCTGAAAAACAACTGCCTAAGTAAGGTTTTTAGGGTACAATTCCTAATGGACAAGAAATAGCTGTGAAGAGGCTGTCAAGAAGCTCTGTTCAAGGTGCAGAGGAATTTAAGAATGAGGTCTTGCTAGTGGCCAAGCTCCAACACAGAAATCTAGTGAGGCTGCTCGGATTTTGCTTGGAAGGACAAGAAAAGATACTCGTCTATGAATTTGTGGCTAACAAAAGCCTCGACTACTTTCTATTCGGTCTGTATCTTCTAATTTTAAATGACCAAATTGTTCTACTATCGTCAATTCATATGAATCTAACAAATCATAAATCATAGACCATGAAAAGCGAAGGAACTTGGATTGGGGAAGGCGTTACAAGATAATACAAGGAATTGCTCGAGGAATTCTTTATCTTCATGAAGACTCTCGGTTCAGAATCATTCATCGTGACCTTAAAGCCAGCAATATTTTGCTAGATGCAGATATGAACCCAAAAATTTCAGATTTTGGGATGGCTAGGATTTTCGGAGTTGATCAAACTCAGGGGAACACAAACAGAATTGTAGGAACATAGTAAGTTCGCAATTTTCCTGCTTTTCTTTAAATTACTCCTATCACTATTTTCAAACATTAATGTTCTTGTTGTGTGTGTTGTTGGTTTCAGTGGTTATATGTCTCCAGAATATGCAATGCATGGGCAATTCTCTGTCAAGTCCGACATGTATAGTTTTGGTGTCTTAGTTCTTGAAATTTTAAGCGGAAAGAAGAACACCTCTTTCTATCAAACAGATGGTGCTGAGGATCTTTTGAGCTACGTGAGTATAAATTTTTTCGTCAGAAGCTCTCCTGAGCGCTTTGTTCTTGCATAGACCGAGTCTTCATGAACTAATCTAATCATATATGAAAGTTTATCAGAACATTTTGTCATCATGAACCCTATATATACATAGTTATAATTAACTCGATTTCTGCAGGTATGGAAACATTGGAGAGAAGGGACACCTATGGAAGTGTTGGATTCAACTTTGGCAGATTCATATTCAAGAAATGAAGTGTTAAGATGTATCCATATAGGCTTACTATGTGTTCAAGAAGATCCAGCTGACAGACCAACGATGGCAGCAGTAGTTCTCATGCTCAACAGTTTCTCTGTTACTCTACCAGCGGCCCGACGGCCTGCATTTTTTCTCAATAGCAAATCAGAGCCGGCCATGCCAAATATGGAATTGGAGTCTGATAAATCTAAAAGCACGTCGTTGCCATTTTCCGTTGATGAACGATCAATTACTGAAGTATATCCTCGATAATCCATGGAATTGTATTTTATTAAAATAAAGTAAATGCGATGAGTTTCTCATCAATGCATATACGTAATTTTAGTTCATGAACTGAATTTAAATTTTGTTATATTTTTATTTTTCTACTCTTTCCGTTACATATAGATAAGCATACTTTCTATTTTACAATGATTAAGAAAATCCAATTAATGTTTTTGAAATAATATAATATATTTGTACTTTTATTAATTTATCCTTATATATATATTTATTAAATGTAAATGTGAGTAGCATGAGATGATATTTAATATTTGTTGATAACAATGAATATTAAATAAAAAATTAAAGAATTGATTAATTAATTATAATATAAAAAAAAAAGAGCTATAATTTGGACAAATGAAAAAAAAAAGTGCGTTTATCTATTTTGAATGGAGGAAATATTATCAGAAAATGTTGTTGTTGCCTTCTTTCTATATGTCAATGAATGTTTTGGCTACATAAGTTTTGTGCATTTTCCTCTCATATCTACACCATTCAGCACGTTTTCATGCAATTCAATTAGGAAAATTCTTTTATAGATCATTTTTTTACAACCGCGAAACTTCCGGGCTATATTACAAGAATAAGCAAGAGACGATAAAAGACGTGTCAATTTATATTCAATACGTGTCATTATCATTCTTCTATTAATTTTCTCTAACTAATCTAACAAAAGTATATATTATACGCACAAAAAGTCCAATATTATGGCTATCGACATAACGTGTAACAGGGGAGTTTGACTGGACTTAATTTCCAGAAGACGACAAGTTATTAGAGTCTTTAATGACATATTTTTCTTTTCCTCTCGAGTAGGTATGCGCACAGCTTTAAATTTTCTTGACTGAAGTAAAAATAAATAAATAAATAAATAAAAAATAAAATCGAATTATAGCATTAGAATCAAATTAAAATTAAAAAAGAAAAAAAATTAACTTGCCAAGGAACTAAATCAAATTATCTTACTTCATTGGGAACTAAACAAATGGCTATATATAGAGGTGGACAATAGTCTGTTCGGTTATTGAACCGAACCAAATTAATAAAATCGAAAATAAAAAATTTATTATTTAAGCAAATCAAATCTAATTGAAATTATATGATAACTAAATCGAGATATTCGATCTGTTTGGTTAACAATATAATCAAAATTTCAAAATTATAATTAAAATAAATTATATCTAAAAATTATACAAAATTATAAATCATAAACTAAAATAAAAACATTCAAATTAAAAAAAATATAAGTCTAAATTAAAAATATAATTTCAAAATACATAGTACAACTCATAAAAATAAAAATATCTCAATTTTTAGATATAAAATAAATAAACTAATAATTTTAGGGATAAATCGGTCGGTTTGATTTTTTCTTTCAAAACCTGAAATTCTAAAACTGAAGCCAAAAACTAAACTAAATTAAAAATTGATTGGTTTGATTCGATTTTTTAATTTTAACCAAAATTTGCTCACCTAGCTTAATTTATAAGAGAAATATAAACAATTGAATTATACACAAAAATACAATAAAATGAAGAAGTAGAAAAGAAAATATTGAAATGAGAAAAAAAAAAAAAAAAAAAAAAAGATAAAAGAAAAAGAAAATAAGGAATGCGGGCCAGATATAGAAAGGCAAGAAATGCGGGGAATGCAGGGTATAGGAGGAAAAGATTGTGATATCGGAAATAGTGGAAAAAAACGTTTTTTTTTTTTTTTTTTTTCTTCAGCACATGAGTGACTTCTCTTTTCGCGCGTGTTATCTAAGCTTATGCCAAATCAGCAATTAGTGCTTAATAGTTACCAAATTAAAAAATATAAGGGTTCAATAGGTTAATGGCATAGTTTAAGTGTCTAAGTGAAATTTATGGTCAAGTTTAAGTGCATCTTGATGCATTAAGCTTATTTATTATTCCATCCATTACTAAATAACAGTTGTTTTTACTATTTTTACAAAAAATAAATATTAATTAAATTTAAATTTAAAATAAAATTGAGTATTTTAATATACAAATTTAAATTTAATTAGTCAATTTGTATTAAAAAAAATTAAATTAAAAAAAATTAAATTATATTAAAAATTTAAAAGTAATATATAAATAAATTTTATATTTTTTTAAAAAATAACAGATAATAAAGAATGGAATAATTATATAAATTTAACTTCATAACTATTTATATTAAATATTTTAATACATAAAATTAATATAAAAATTAGACAATAAATTAAACTAAATATTTTAATTATTAATAAAATAAATTTAATTATTATAATAGTTATTGTATCTATATGAATTAAAATTAAAAATCCTCTACAAAATCTATTCAATAGCGCATACAATTGACACATTAGGCTAGCAGCTTGATAGTTACATATCTATGCCTTGTTTCATAGCATGTTACCAATTCAAATATTTGAAATTACCTTGCAACAGAAAAATGTGTGAACAAATCTTTTTAAATTAAGTGATCCATCAATATATTCTTATTATCTTCTTTTTTCCTTTTTTTTTTGTTATTTTATATACAAGTATTGATTTATTTTTAAATTTTTACATTTATTTAATTCAATAATTCATTGGTTTTTTTTTATTATGTTAATATATATATGTTTTTTGAGTTTGTACATTGAAATAAATTTATTCATATCGCTTTCTGATTTGCTATTTTATGTAAACCAAAAATTCTTAACCGTAACTTCTGAATCAACTTTTAGCACTAAATAGAGAATTTTAAATAAATTTAAAAATTCTTTAACTCCGATTACAACTTAGGTTTTTAATTTGTTTCCAAAATTGGTTGAGATCGGCTACCATTTTGATTTCAAAGGTATCAACTAAATAATTTGAAAAGCTTGAATCAGGTAATTATTATATGCGTATAAATTTTTAAATTGTGTAATTAATGTTTAATTTTTTTTTTGTGTTCTAATTATTTAATTTCTTTATTATTTTTTTAGATATTGTTCAAGATTCTCAAATTAATGCAAACATAATGCATAAAAATACTATCAAATATTAATTTTTAAATTTTGTACTTTGATTTAAATTTTTTATTTTGTAAATTTTAAAAATATTGCATTATTTGAAGTTCCGGATTGTATTATACTGTATTGTTTAGTATCAAAAAATCGAAAAAATGAATCGAACTGTGCTGAATTTTATAAGAACAATACTGAATTATCCCAAATTTTCAAGACAATAATAATACTTAATTTTTAAAATATCCAAAATCTCAAGATAATATGGAGATTTTACAGATTTGCAGATTGTACCGTGCCATGTATATCCCTACTGTTTAGTGTGAAGAGATTGAATACAAAGATTTTTTTTGCCTAATGTTTATAAATGAGTAACTGAAATAAAATAATATTCAAAAATGGAACAAAATAATAAAAATATTTCGTACATCCCATAATTTTTATTCATTTTCTTTTTAACATATATTAATAAACTACAGTTATTATTATGGTTAAGGAACAAATTTTTTCCTATAACTTTTCTATTATACCAATCCTATATATAGATTGAATAATTAATTATTATTGAAACTAAAAAAATCATAGTTAATAAGATAGCATGGATTAAATTGTAATTAATAAGATAAAATTAAATATGGCTATAATAAACAATTTATATGTCAACCATTATATAAAAAAGAAAATTGTAAACATTTTGCACTAGATAAAAATAGAAAGGTGGACAAAAATTACAGGACTAAGAGAATAATATATACTTTAAATTAGTTTAATTTATGAAAACTAACACTGCATAATTACATATAGTTACTAGCTCTTTATTTAGATTTGCAATTTGTTCTTAAATCATAAAAAAAAAGAAAAAAAAAAACTGGTTTCTAATTCTTTCAACTACTTAGTGACGGACTATAAGCGAAAAGCTCAGAAAAAAATCCAATTGAAATAGGAAACTATTGATGCCATTATACTAATATTTTGAACGTTTGCCAACGTGTTTCCTTGGCCTTATTATTCAAAATTTTCAGAAATAATGATTTTATCTATAAAAATTTGGGATGGAACAGTCAATTGTTAAATTAAATTCAGAGATGTACCAAAGTCAATCGAAAGGTCATACCAGGAGTGTGACTTTTGCGACAACTAATATTAAGTCCTAAAAATGATATAGCGACTGGAAGTAGCCCATCGTTAATATATTACTGGTACAGTACCGTCAATGGATTTAATGACCGACACAGTCGCAAAGCTAGTCTAACGAGCCTGAGATGCGCAGTAACATGAGATTGTAGCAACGATAACTCCATTTTAATAATTTATAGCAACAAGATCATGATGGACTAATTTAAAGATAAAAAAAGCAAACTTCATATTAAACAAAATTTAGACTATCTTGTTGGACTAACTGAAAATCATTTTTTCACATCCGTCCCAATCACTTGATTGACATTTTTCTTTCACCATCTTGTTGATATATATGTAAGTCCCAAATATATGATCTAGAGGGGGGGTGAATAGATCATTTCATAATTTTTTCGTGATCTGGACAGATTAGAACACATACAGTTTATAAGCAAAATACCATCATCATAATAAATCCATTTCATGCAATTTACTTTAAATAATTTTTTAATTATCCTTTACCATTAAAAACTACACATATGGACGAAATTATTAGTGGCAAAAAATCAGACTTTTATTGGATAGATTAATTTAGAAAAATCAATTTCATCCCGTTTTTCAGAACAGAGGTAATTTTCTGACTCTGTTCTATAGAACACAGAACAGATACAGAACAGCTAATTTTAGCATAAAAATTATAGAGCACAAAATAAAAAGAGAGTAAGGGATAGAGAATTTAACACCGCGATTTATAGAGGTTCGGCCATTGCCTACATCCTCTCCTTAAGACAATGCGTCTTAAGAGTTTCTCTCTTTCTATTGTGACTCTATTTACGGGCAAGAGTCAAAAGCCTGTTACATGTAGCTACCCTAAGTTTTTCTTCCCAAGTGAAAACTCTAAAAACACTTAATCATTTTTCCCAAGTAAAATGATCAAAACACTTAGCCCTTTTTCCCAAGTAAAAGAACCTAAACACTTGCTAGTTTATTTTCCTAGGTTCTAACAACCTAACCTCACCATATTATCTCACAAATTTGATAAGCCTCACTAACATGATTACAATATAAAAACTATAATCATATTGAGGAGATGTGATCGTGAATGCACATGAAGGAATGAAAAACTTATAAGATAAAATCCAATTAGAACAAAAACGTTTTTCACTCTCTTGATAAAACACACCAACACAACTCCTTTTTATAGCTGAAAATTATAGTTGTTAGGTGTGAAATATTTTCAAAAATGTTTCTATGATTGAAGAGATCTGATTTGAGAGAGATTTCTTCTGATTTTATGCTTCTTTGAGTAAGAAGAATCAGATTTAAAATAAAGGACTTTCTTTCCATTTTCAAAAGCTTTAATTGTGAATTTTTATCTTTAAGGAAAGAGATAATTTTGTTTTAGGTAATCATGTGATTTAAAAATATATTTTATGCAGATAATAATGCAATAGACGTGCTGTGAGTGTGTGGGAACCTCAAAGATGATTTTACAAAGTTTATTTCCTAATAAACCTTTAGGACTGCAGGTCTGTTCTGACGGATGTAGAACACGAACACGTTTGTTCTGTACTTGGTAGAACACTCTGCATCGTGTTCTGTACTTGGTAGAACACTCTGCATCAGCACTTGAACTTTGGGCCTGCAATATAAATTCTAGAAAGAAATCCAATTTTGTCAAGTGCAAATGTTTTGTTAATGCATCAAAACCTATAAAGTTCAAGCTCCCCCTATGTGTATGCTCAAAAACAGTTAAACAACAAGATTTTAAAAGCTCCCCCTGAATATATGCTCAAAAACAATTTAAACAAGAAGATAATCAAATAATGAAGCATAAATATTCAGATATCAATTTCATGCAATGAAGATCAACAATATATCACATATGTGTTTCTTCTCAAGAAGATAATCAAATAATGAAGCATAAATATTCAGATATCAATTTCATGCAATGAAGATCAACAATATATCACATATGTATTTCTTCTCCTACACATAAGATATGTATATCTTCTCCCCCTTTTTGTCATCAACAAAAAGTGTAAGAATAGATCACATATATAAATTACTTCCTGCAGAAGGTAATTAGCATATCAGCCCTGTATTGATAATCTTGCAATTTATTATTATCACACATGTTCAGAGATTCAAGCTTACTACCTGTATCACCAATTTGGATCAATTTTATAAAGGAATCTCATTAATTTAAACTTTCAGTCCGTATTTCACTTTATCACAGCAATCGCATATAACATCATGTAATTCTTAATTTTAAGCACATTCTGCATTTATTAAGCACAAAGAATTAATTTTGCATAGTCACTTTCACAAGAACAATTTATCATCACATCAGCATAATCAATATCAAGCATATCAAGATCAAATAATCATCAAATCTGCATAATCAATCCATTATTTCCACTATTAATCAACCTGTATCATCAAACAATCATCTTACACAAACAAATTTCATCAATTTATTTTGCACTTATATATCGCAGCAATTACCATTTTCTCTTCAAGCAAAATTTTTTACTTATCAATTCAACCTGCAGCAATTCCATATATCTGAACAATCACATTTTTACTATCAATCATGCATAATCAAGATCACATAATCATTCTGCATCTGCACAACTTAACCATTTATTCTGTATACTTGCATGCTCAACTAAAATTTGATTAAAAATAATCAAGTTAAATAATTTAAGCATCAAGTCATTTTGCATTATCAATCAATTATCCTCTGCATAAATAAATTTTGTCCAACCTGCAAATTTCATCCTGCATAATTTAAATTATCTGATCAAGATAATCTGCATAATCAATATCAAGACCAAGATCAAATAATTATTTTATCATTCTCCCCCTGAATGTATGCATTTGAAAATAATTTTGATCAATTATCAACATGCATGATTACATTATATTGCATACCATATATTATGATTTATTAGCCCTGTCAAAAATACTGCAATATAGATAATCATATATTATTTCTCAATTCTTATAATCAAGTCAAGCATGATCAAGAAATTAAGTTTAGTGCATTCTGCATAATCAAGTAATTAGAATATATCTTTTCAATCCTGCAACAATCACATCACATATCATATCTTGCCTATATTTGATCAAGTCTCCAACTCAATCAATTTTGCAGAATTATTTTCATAAAATAAAATGATCATTCATACTTATAATTCTGCATAATTACCTTTCTTAAGATCAAAAACTACATAGCAATTAAAATTAAGTTGATGCATGAATTAAAAATCTGCTGCATAAAAATAATCATCAAAATCTGCTCACTTAATTATGCATAACTTGTATAATATCTGCACACTGCACACTTATTTATACCAAATCTGCATACTCTGCATATATATAAAATTCTGCACAATTTGCACATGCATAAATACTGCACAAAATTTATGCACATCTGCACAAACACAAATACTGCACAAAAATTCTGCACTTCTGCACATGCATACACATTCAATTCTGCACAAAAGAAATTTTGCATGTATATAATAAATAATCTGCTGCACAATTTAATCAAGATCAAATACATACAATTTCTGCATAATTAATAATTTGCTGCACAATTTAATTAATTAATCAAGATCAAATAATCAAGAATTAATCAAGATCAAATAATCAAGATCACTTTCACATCATAGCAAATTATATATTACAGTGATGATCAATTTATTAGTTCAACCTGCATTAAAAAAATTAAGATAGTCTGCTGCATAATAATGATTAATTAATCAAGATCAAATGAATCAAGATCAAAATATTAATCAAGATCAACGGCAAACTCATTCATTCTGCACAATGATAATTTGTTGTATAATTCAAAATGAATATTTCACAAGATCAAATCAATATGATGCATAATTCAAAATTGATAGCATTTTGCACAATTTAAATCAATTCAGCAAGATAATAAAAATCAAGCATTCTCACAAATTAAGCATATGTTTAATTCAACCTGCATAATGTCATCATTTTCACAATTCAACTTGCATAAGCATAAATCAAACATCTTCAAGCATAACAACAATCAAGTACACAAGATCACACAAAACTAAATGATCATCAATTTTGCATAATAATCAAAATATTTTGCTTCAAAAAATATCAAGATCAGATAAGCATTCTAACTAAATATTCAAGATTAAGCATAATCGAAGAAGCAATTCATATTATTAATTATGCATAATATGAGCCTGCACAAAAGCAATTTTGTATAATCTCAATATCTTTTAGCTCAACATGCAAAAATCAAGTCTACTGCATAATTCAATTTACTGCCCAATTAAAAAGTTAAATTTGCACACTTCAAATCAGTTCTGCAGCATTTTGTACAAATCAAGCACATTTGATTTCATAACATTATAATCATATATGCATATATTTATTTTTGCTGCATAATAACAAATCTGCATAACATATATTTTGCATTAAAATCAAAAATCTGCGGCATAATGTTAATACTCACACAAAATTCTGCACACAAAAATTCTGCATATATATCATAAAAAATTCTTCACAATTGCACAACCAAAATTCTGCATATACACATTCTGCAATTAAAATATCACAACTCTGCATATATCAATTCTTCCACATCTGCACATTTAATTTCATAAATATCATCACAACTCTGTATAATCAAATTAAAATCAATCAAGCATATAATATCATCATAACTCTGCACAAATCAATTTTGCATCAACTTCCAAAATTTATTTTTCCACCTGCATAATATATGTTTCAAAAAATTCTGCATGCACATTTAGTCCAAATAATCAAACACATGTTAAGCAAAAATTCTGCAATATATCTAATATTTTTAAAATATCAGCACAATATCAGTATCAGCATATAATAAAGATATGCATGTTTCTCTTTTTTTTTTTTTTGTTCATCTCAAAAAGAGTTGATGATCTGTAAGCAAGAGATTAACCAAAACCAACCACTCAAAATGATCAAGACATATCACAAAAATAAATCAAAAATATTATCAGCACTTCAATCCCATTTCAAAGTATTCAAAAATATTTATCATCTTAGTAATCCAAAAACTGGCGAATTATACCTTTTCTTGATTGGGAAATTTAAAATTGAAACAAGACTATGGTTGGGTAAGAGAGATAAGTTAAGAATTCTGTTTGTCTTAGTGTTTTTACTCTTCCCATTTTGAGAGAGATAGATGGAGGTTACAGAGAATCTTTGAGAGAAGGAGCCAATAAAAATCAAACAAATCCCACTAAAGAAATAGAAAAAAATAAGTTTAATTTAAAAGAATACTCTGTTTGGCTCAATTGGGTACGAAGTTGGTTCTACAGCAGAGCGACGCAATGGGAAATAGAAGACGCTTGCTCTTGGTGCGACAATGGCTACCAGGTCGGAGCTTGCTGCGGCAGGCAAGGAAAGCACTGCACATGACGAACTGAGAGATCACTGGGCGGTGTCTGTGGTTGCTCCGATCTGTTGTGTGCGGCATCGAAATGACTCCTCGATGAATAATTTGTTGAAAGTGAATAGGATTTAGCTAGAGGTAGTAAATCGGTGAGAGAAAAGGAAATTGAAGTAAAATGTGTACAAATACAATTTTTTATTCCCTTTTATATAAAAGACAAAAGTTTATTCTTTTAGAAATCAAAATATTAAAAGGGGAAAGTTTAAAAAATGTGAAATTGCCCAATTTCAAAAGCAAGCTTTTTCTTTTAAACCGAAAAACATATGCACCAATATATGATAAAATAAAAAAATAAACTCCTTTAAAAAAACAATGTCCATTAAAGTGAAAGTTCAAACAGAATAAAGAAGAAACTCCATAACTGACACTTTTAAAGAAAAATAGAGCACGTAAGATGTCTGCAACTCAATTTCAAATACATACCATAAAACACAATACAGAAAAATAATTAGAGCGTGCCAAAAATATTTAAACACAAGATAAATTAAATAGAGAATATGTTTACCTTTAAAAAGAATTTTCTAATATATTCGTACGTACCTGATTCTCTTCTTATCTTGTAAAATTGCTCTTCTTTTAATAGTTTAGTGAAAATGTCAGCAAGTTGGGGGATACAAAGCATATTTTCTTTTTGAATAATATCCCTTATGAAATGGTGTCTGACCTCAATTTTATCTTTGAGTGTATCACTGGATAAAAAAGAATTCCATCCTTGTTTTGATTTATTTGTAGTCCCAAGAAGAAAATTAATTCTCCCATCATACCCATCTCAGATCTTTATTGAATTTTCAATTCCTTGCACATAGAGATGTTAGCAACCCCAAACACAATATCATTCATATAAACTTGCATAAGCATAATATAAGTTCTTTTATGCTTTATAACCAAAGTTTTATCAATTTTATCCTTTGAAAAACCATGTTCTATTAAGAAAATCATATCAAACTCTAATAACCTGTTTTAAATAATGTAAGGCTTTTATTAATTTAAAAACATGATTTGGATAATCTGGATTTTCAAAATAGTCCTGCATAAACTTTCCATTTAAATTTCCATTTAGAAATGCACTTTTAATATCCATTTGATAAAACTTAATTTTCTTAAAACATGCAATACACAATATATAAATAGCTTCTAAACATGCAACATGTGCAAATGCTTAATCAAAATCAGTACCTTTTTCTTGATTGTAGTTTTGAGCCACAAGACTTACTTTATCTCTTATCATATTTCATTGTTCATCCAGCTTGTTTCTTATTTCTTTCAAATTGACTTAATTCTTCTTGCATTGCAAGAATCCAGTTGTTGTCATCTTAAGTTTCCTCTGAATTTCTTCATTTTTGTTACAGCCACATGTATGGAAATAACTGATGCTTGGCTTCCTTCTTTTCCACAGCTCATATAGAGTTTTTATTTAGAATAACTCTAATTAAAACTCTGTTGATAATATAGTTTGATATGCTTACAACTTCAACCCAAAAATATTTTGGCAGATTACTTTCCTTTAACATGATTTGTGCCATCTCCTGATTCGATATCTTCAACTTTTGCAACCTTCTTCTATGCATAATTGGCTTATACTGAGCATATTATATTTCAATCCGAGACATTCTTAATAGTTGGGTTGGATCCAATGTTTCCAACTCCAATTATTTTGCCTTTATTTTTGTCACCAAAACTGACAGTCTCTCCATCTTTGATAGAGAGTTCAGCAAACTTCTTCTTATTTCTTGAGCAACCATTATCAAGATAATATTTGTTGTTCTTGTTGCTCTTTAGACAAACCTGCAAGATAATTCTTAGGTACCCACTTTATCTTGGGTCCTTGGGGTTAGTTTTTGCATTAAATATTTTATTTCTAGTTTCATGGTTCTTTTCTTTTCCATTTTTCTTTTAAAAATAGTTCCTTGCAATGTGCTCATTTTCACCAAAAAAAATACAATAAACTTTAGGTAAAGATGCAAATGAATGATCAATTAAACTATTTTCATCTTTTATCACAGCCTTGAATAAATCTCTTAATACCAATATTTAAATCAGCAAATTTCATTTCAAGCTTCACACAATCACATAATTTAATAGTAATCTTATTTTCCAGTTCATTCCAATCCTCAAGCAACTTTAGATATTTTTTTTACGTTCTTCTTTGAGAATATTTTAATAATTCCTTTTTAGATTATCATGTGACTCTATCAAACTTTCATGATCTTCATTTAATGTATGATAAGCAATCAAAACATCAAAATTCTTTTTCTTTATCTTATCATATTTTATATAGAGTTCCTCAAAAATTTTACTCAATTCTTTTAGATTTGAATCAGATTCACTTACTTCACTTTTAGATTTCCCATGATTAAGATCAGTGCCGTGTTTTGCTTCCTCATCAGATCGGTATATTCTGGGTTCTGATCTGATTCTGAATCTTCGTTGGAATTATCAATTTTGCTCCACTTTGCCACCATTGTTTTCTTCTTGAGCTTTTTGTCTTTCTTTTTCAGGGGATGATCTTCTGAGATCTTTCATGTATCATTCCTTTTCTATAGACCCTCTGAAAATTTTCAGAGATCATAGCAAGTCTTCATTAGAAGAATTTTCACTAGAATCATCAGCTAGAGCAACTCCTTTTTGCTTCTTTTCTTTCTCCTGACTTTATAGTCTTTCCAAGTCCTTTCATGGAACTTGTAATATTGACAAACCTGTAGCTCATTTCAGAAATATTAGATTTCATTTTAAAAGATTCATAATCATACATTAACACATGCAAATGAGAATCTTTGACTTGATTAGTTCCTTCATAGGTTGCTACTAATTTATCCCAAATCTCCTTGCCAGTGTCACAAGCTGAAACTCAATTAAACTCATTAGCTTCCAAAGCACAATACAGTAAACTCATAGCTATTAAATTTCTTTAGATATTTAAAATATCAGTTTCAAAATACTCATTTTGTCCCTTAAGAATTTCAGTGCCATTCTCGACTTTGGTTGGTGGTTTGAATTCGTTGGTCACCATCCTCCTGCTTCCCATGTCTTGTATTTGAATGAAGTGCCTCATTCTTACTTTCCAAAATGAAAAGTTATATCTGCAAAATTGAGGATGATTTGTTGATGATTGTCCTTCAGCAAAAGTTGTGTTCATGCAATTTGTTCCAGCCATCTTTGGATCTCTCTAGGTTGTTAGACCTGTAAATAAAGAGACCTGCTCTGATACCAAATGTAAGTCCCAAATATATGATCTAGAGGGGGGGTGAATAGATCATTTCATAATTTTTTCGTGATCTGGACAGATTAGAACACATACAGTTTATAAGCAAAATACCATCATCATAATAAATCCATTTCATGCAATTTACTTTAAATAATTTTTTAATTATCCTTTACCATTAAAAACTACACATATGGACGAAATTATTAGTGGCAAAAAATCAGACTTTTATTGGATAGATTAATTTAGAAAAATCAATTTCATCCCGTTTTTCAGAACAGAGGTAATTTTCTGACTCTGTTCTATAGAACACAGAACAGATACAGAACATCTAATTTTAGCATAAAAATTATAGAGCACAAAATAAAAAGAGAGTAAGGGATAGAGAATTTAACACCGCGATTTATAGAGGTTCGGCCATTGCCTACATCCTCTCCTTAAGACAATGCGTCTTAAGAGTTTCTCTCTTTCTATTGTGACTCTATTTACGGGCAAGAGTCAAAAGCCTGTTACATGTAGCTACCCTAAGTTTTTCTTCCCAAGTGAAAACTCTAAAAACACTTAATCATTTTTCCCAAGTAAAATGATCAAAACACTTAGCCCTTTTTCCCAAGTAAAAGAACCTAAACACTTGCTAGTTTATTTTCCTAGGTTCTAGCAACCTAACCTCACCATATTATCTCACAAATTTGATAAGCCTCACTAACATGATTACAATATAAAAACTATAATCATATTGAGGAGATGTGATCGTGAATGCACATGAAGGAATGAAAAACTTATAAGATAAAACCCAATTAGAACAAAAACGTTTTTCACTCTCTTGATAAAACACACCAACACAACTCCTTTTTATAGCTGAAAATTATAGTTGTTAGGTGTGAAATATTTTCAAAAATGTTTCTATGATTGAAGAGATCTGATTTGAGAGAGATTTCTTCTGATTTTATGCTTCTTTGAGTAAGAAGAATCAGATTTAAAATAAAGGACTTTCTTTCCATTTTCAAAAGCTTTAATTGTGAATTTTTATCTTTAAGGAAAGAGATAATTTTGTTTTAGGTAATCATGTGATTTAAAAATATATTTTATGCAGATAATAATGCAATAGACGTGCTGTGAGTGTGTGGGAACCTCAAAGATGATTTTACAAAGTTTATTTCCTAATAAACCTTTAGGACTGCAGGTCTGTTCTGACGGATGTAGAACACGAACACGTTTGTTCTGTACTTGGTAGAACACTCTGCATCGTGTTCTGTACTTGGTAGAACACTCTGCATCAGCACTTGAACTTTGGGCCTGCAATATAAATTCTAGAAAGAAATTCAATTTTGTCAAGTGCAAATGTTTTGTTAATGCATCAAAACCTATAAATTAGCTTTTTGAGCCAACAATATATATATATATATATATATATATATATATATATATATATATATATATATATATAATCTGTTTATGCGGTTATCTCTAATTCTAAATATATATCCATATGAATATAAGGCTCAATAACACCTGAAACGTGACACGGTTTACTGCCCCTTAAATTTTTAAAAATTCTATTCATAAAATTTCTTGTAGATGAAATATTCGAAAATGGCAAAAGTTTGCCAGAAATTAAATTTTAATTCAACTAAGTTTGAAAGGAATAAAATTAGGTAAAAGTACAATTGGTAGACACGGGTTAAACACTCTTTAAGTTGGCCCAAATTGGTAGGCCTGACTAAAGTGCTACCAGAATACCTATTGATGTTTCTGATTTATATATATATATATATATATATCAAGTCAACCAACGAGTCTTCTCTTTACCCCAATTCACACTTTTTGCCTATAGCTTTAAGTGGAGCTCCCATATTGATCTCCACTAACGAAAGATAGACTTCAAAATTTTCGAATAAATATTATATACATATGTATTAATCAAGACAAGCAAAACCAAAATAAAGAGCAAAAATAATGAACCCTTCAATTAAATTCTTCGTAACCATTCTCTTCACTTCAAGCCTTTCAATTATCTCCCAAGCACAAGCACAAGCACAGCCTAATTATCGCTATCATCTTTGCCAAAATTCAACCACTTATGCTAGAAACAGCACTTTTCAGGCTAATCTGAACCTAATCCTCTCTTCTCTTCCTTCTAATGCTACTCGCAGCATCGGGTACTACAACACCACCGCGGGGCAGGCTCCTGACCATGTTCAAGGCATATTACTCTGCCGCGGAGATGTAACACCCGATGCTTGCCGAAATTGTGTTACAATTGCATCTCAGGAAATCATCCGAAGATGCGCTCTTGTGAAAGAGGCCATAATATGGTATGATGAGTGTCAAGTAGGCTACTCAAACCGGTCACAGGCCGCCATCATGGACAACAATCCTACGGCTTTTTTGTGGAATCCGCAGAATATGAGCGATCCAAGTCGTTTTAACGGGCTTGTGGAAACTAGTATGAGAGAAGTCGCCACTCAGGCGGCAAATTCTCCTCCAGGGGCTAAAAAGTTTGCTGTTAAAGAAGTCAATTTTACTTTGTTTCAGAAACTGTATAACCTTGCTCAGTGCACGCCGGATTTGTCCAGCTCCGTTTGTGACCAGTGTCTTGTAATGGTTATGTCGCAATTGGATACTTGTTGTAATGGAAAGCGAGGAGGAAGAGTAATGTCTCCGTTTTGCAATATTCGTTATGAAGTCTACCCATTTTATAATTCTACAGCAGTTGGGGTGACATCTCCGCCCCCGTCACCGGTATTTCTTCCTCCTCCGCCAGCAGGATCAGGTACAAAGAGGTTGATTTATTGTTTTTGTTCTTGGTCCCTTACAAGAAGTGGATTTTGGGAAATTCTTCTCTAGAGTGGGTTCATAAGCAATTTCATGCACCAAGCTAGACCAATAGCATTTGCCATGCATGCAAAAGGAAATTACAGTATAAAACGACCACAATTGCTAATAAAAATGTAGCCTTTTTTTTTTTCTTATTATTGGCTTAATTTATTGCTATAAACTGAGTCTAGGAAAAAAAAAATTCAGAATTACATTTCATTATTTTAATGATTATGGTCGGTTAGAGAATTTTTTTCCACGTGCCCAATGGCTGGTGGTGGATAGGTATTTATAGTGGATGATTATTAAGGTTTTTTTTTGACAACCTTGGGGTCGAATTCAAGTGGTCAACTCCATTATATATGTATATATTTTATCTATATTGGCTTCAATTTCTGAATTATTGGCATGCGCCGTTATAGGAATTATTAGAAAACAGATGAATATTGTTAAAATATTCACTATTTAGTAAAAGTTAAGTTTTTTTTTTTGATAAAATTATTATTATTATTATTATTTCATATTTCAAATGTTTTATATTGATAACTCAAAACCAGGCTTCTGATTAAAGAAAAATAGAACCTTACATGTCATCTCATCTTTTAAGAGTATAGTGTATAGTCGTAATTATAGTACCATTTGAAATAGAACCTGCTGCACATATATGTAATTAACAATATGATTAAGTACTATTTTCTTTGTACCAATTGACCAGCTTAGCTATACCCTGTCTGATTATTATTCATTTTTTTTCTAAATCAATTTGTTTTAGCATTGATTTTTGAGCTAAATTAGTAATTAAGAAATGTTCAATTTAGCATCAATAAAGCTGAATTTAATCTCAAAAACAAAATTTTTTCTTTTCCCAACAGCAAAAGCATGGTGAAAAAGAAAAAAAATTAATTGTATTTTTTGGAATGAAATTGTCCGAAATAGCCGTATATTAGACTGAAATTGTGCGAGTTTCTTACTAATTTGGTGATAAAGAAATGATTTTGGAAAAAATTAATTAATGCACAAGAAATTATTGCTTCAAGCTTTATTTGTCAATTATACAAACTTGGTTTATGCAGGAGGAAGCAGCATATCAACAACAACGATTATGGCCATTGTCGCTCCGATTTCTGTCTCTGTTGTGCTTTTCTGCATGGGCTGCATTTTCCTGAGGAGGCGGGGAAGAAAGAAGTATAACAGTATACCAGAAAATAATGGTACAAAAACAATTTGAAGAACTTTTAGCAATATACGTTCTTCTTTGCTTTTATAACATATAGACTTTATGGAGTCAATATTAATGGCCTCGCATTGTATGCAGATGCAACTGAAATTACAACCGTGGAGTCCTTGCAAATCGATCTCGACACAATAGAAACGGCTACCGGGAAATTCTCTGAGGATAACAAGTTAGGTGAAGGCGGATTTGGTGAGGTTTACAAGGTGAGAAATCCATGGCTAATTACTTCTATTTTCACAAAAGTATAGAAGTAATTATACTCTAGTCATGAAAATAAAAATAAAAACTTGTAACCCTGAAATTATTAAAACTTTTGTCAATTTCATTAAATGTTAATTTAGCTGGACTGTACAATTTCAGGACTAACACAGCCATAAATTTACTATTGGTAAAATTAACAAAGACTTCGATGATTTTACAGTTACCTTTTTTTTTTTTTTTGGTAACTATAGTGTAATTTCCTTATACTTTTATGACCATGGAAATAATTAATGCAAGAAATCCATGCCGCTTAAGTATGAAGTGGAAAACATCTGCATGTTAATTTCAGAAAATGATTAGCAAATATTAAAATGAGCTTTTCTAACGATCTTGTCTAGGGTGTATTTCCTAATGGCCAAGAAATAGCTGTGAAGAAGCTATCAAGAAGCTCTGTGCAAGGCGTTGAACAATTTAAAAATGAAGTTGTATTGTTAGCCAAGCTTCAACACAGAAATCTAGTGAGGCTGCTAGGATTTTGCTTGGAGGGAGAAGAGAAGATACTTGTTTATGAATTTGTGCCTAACAAAAGCCTGGACTTCATTCTATTCGGTTTGGATTTCCTTAACATACCTATTCTAGCAGTTTTCTCTGTGTTCATTAGCTGCAAATAAAATGTAGAAAGTTTAATTTCATGAATCTGCAGACAAAGAAAAGGGAGGACAATTGGATTGGTCAAAGCGTTACAACATCATAGGAGGAATTGCCAGAGGAATTCATTATCTTCATGAGGATTCTCGGCTAAGAATTATTCATCGTGATCTCAAAGCTAGTAATATTCTATTAGATACAAATATGAACCCAAAAATTTCAGATTTCGGTATGGCTAGGATCTTTGGGGTTGATCAAACCCAAGCAAACACAAGCAGAATTGTTGGGACATAGTAAGTTTGTGGACTTTCTAAATGTTCTGCTTACTCCATCTTATTTCCTACATTTTTAATCGGGTGCTAACCAGTTGCTGATGGCTTATGCTTACTGCATTTTGTATATAACATTACTCATTTTTTGGTGATTTCCAGTGGATACATGTCTCCGGAATATGCAATGCAAGGACAGTTTTCAGTCAAGTCGGATGTGTACAGCTTCGGTGTATTGGTTCTTGAAATTATATGTGGAAAGAAGAACAGTTCTTTCTATCAAACAGATGGCGCTGATGACCTCCTGAGCTATGTAAGTACATCAGAAAAATAAGAAGGAATAAAAACATAGATTTTGGATGCACTCTGCACATGGGCATAATTAAAAACCTTTCAAATATTTTTGCAGGTATGGAAGCATTGGAGAGCTGGGACTCCCATGGAAGTTCTGGATCCAATAATTGCAGATTCTTGTTCAAGAAATGGCGTGTTGAGATGTATCCAAATAGGTTTATTATGTGTTCAAGAAGATCCAGCAGAGAGACCAGCAATGCCTGCAGTAGTTCTCATGCTCAACAGTTATTCTGTTACGATACCAGTTCCCCAACAGCCAGCTTTTATTTTTAACACAAGATCAGGGCAGCCTATGCCCATAAGAGGTTTAGAATCGGATCCATCCAGTACCAAGTCAGTGCCATGGTCGGTTGATGAAGCATCAATTACTGAAGTATATCCTCGATAATGCACCAAATCATATTTTCTTGGAGTCAAGGGCTAAAATTGCAATAATTAAGTTCAAAAAAATAAGAAAACTTGAACTAATTTTGGAATTGTTAATTATAATAAAAGTATATAGCTAGAAATTAAAAGTCCCAAAACACATTCAAACATTGTTTTGATCAATTTGGGTTGATCCTTCGTCTGATTACAAGCTCGTAGTATGTATGATTGACATCTCGAATTTAATATTTGATATACTACTAATATTTGGTTGCATGGGTATAGTTTATCCTAGAATTAAAAAAAAAAAATGTTTCAAAGTAGTGCTTAGGCTTTTCACCTCTTCTCGAAAAAAAAAAAAAAAACTAAAACTAATTTTATAAATATTTACGAAACTATGTAGAGTCTAGCTACAAAATATTATATTGCGCTTTGTTTAAATTAATTTAAATTCTCATATTCCAATAGAATTTTTTAGTATAATTGTTAGTATTATACAATTCGTTGTGCCTCTCAGATATAAAGTTCTCTGACAGGTCTTTCTAATAAATGAAACAAGTAAATTATTAATTCCCAAATCCATGAATAAGTAAATTTATCATACTTCTTCCATCCAAACTTTGGTAATATATACATATATATATAAAATTAAGTATCTAATTAGAAAAAAGAGAATATATTGAGACATTTTCTTTCAATTATGTCCTAATTACAATGAATATAAACAAACTCGCATTAAGCAAAATGTTTGTTAATGACAGCTACTACAAGACAAATTGAAAAGTATTGCGGCGCTCCTATAGACTGTGGACTAAAAGAAAATAATTGTCTTTCCACTGCCGTCTCAACCACTCAGTTGACTTTTATTTTTTATTTTTGCTCTTCCTTTAACCTCTTTGTTTTGGAATTTTTAATTATATGATATGCTTCTGAATATATATAATTAAAACACCTGAACCTTGCCAGATTTTATCAATACCTCCTAAACTTTTTGAAAGTACAATTTGGCACTTGTAATATTACTAATTAATAAATTCTTTGATTTCTTTGAAACGTATTGCTATTTAGATTTGTCATCTTGCGTTCCAACTTTTTATCTTCCAAAGATTATATGTCCATCATGTTGGGTTGGCTCAATTGTTTGTGGTAGCTATATTGCTACATTTAACGCATGAAGAAGCCACTTCAGCATCAAAATGAATCGGAGGGCTCTCACTATTTTAATGTTGTAAATTAAGAATTACTTTGTTGTGTCACACAGCTGTATCAGTATATCTAGTATGCAAGTGCTACATGATACTAATAGGTTCAATTATCTTTTGCATTTTGTATCTCTGTGTTCACATAACTTATTCGGAATTTCCTTGATTTTTTTTAGAACTTCTGGCAGTGTTTTTCGCTGGTTGCAAAAGCCCAAAAATAATCATTTCTAAGGATTCTTGTGTTACTATTTATAAATTAAAGAGAATAACATAATTTATATGTTAAATATCACTACAAGAAAGTGACAAAATAGCGACGGAGTCATTTCCGTCGCTAAATAGCGACGGATTTTATTGTCCGTCGCTAATTAGCGACGGAAATTGAATTCCGTCGCTAATTAGCGACGGAATTCAATTTCCGTCGGTAAATAGCGACGGAAAATAAAATCCGTCGCTAAAAATGGCGCCAAGTTTTCCCACCAAAATTGCCGACCGATATTTGCGACGGTTTTTATAAACCGTCGCTAAAAATAGCGACGGAAATTTGTTTCCGTCGCTGAAAATAATAAAAAAAAACTTAATTGTATTTTTAGCGACGGAGTAAAAAACCGTCGCTAAAATTAGCGACGGTTTGAATAATCCGTCGCTATTTTTAGCGACGGAATATGGTTTCCGTCGTTAAAGATAAAAAAAATTAATTTTCCTCTCTTTTTAGCGACGGAATATGCTTTCCGTCGCTAAAGTTAATTTAAATTTCATTTCCCTCCCTTTTTTTAGCGACGGAAGATGCTTTCCGTCGCTAAAGTTAAATTAATTTTCATTTCCCTCTCTTTTTTTAGCGACGGAAAATGCTCTCCGTCGCTAAAGTTAATTTAAATTCATTTCCCTCTTTTTTTTTTCTCTCTCTCTCTCTTCTCTCTCTTTCTCTCTTCTCCCTCTCCTCGCCCCGTCTCTCCTCCCTCTGCCCAGCCGCCGCCGACCACCGCCCCTCCCCCTCCCTCCGGCGCCGATCGGCGCACCCTCCCTCCCCTCCCTCCCTCTTTTCCCGCTCCTCCTTCCCTTCTCTCTTTCTCTCTCTCTCTCTCTCTCTCTCTCTCCTCCCTCTCCTCCCTCTCCTCTCCCCGTTTCTGCCCTCTGCCCAGTCGCCGCCGACCACCTCTCCTCCTCCTCCGGTGCCAGGTACAGATCTGCCTCTCTCTTTTATTTATTATTATTATTATTATTATTATTATTATTATTATTATTATTATTATTATTATTATTATTATTATTATTGTTAATTGGGTATAATAAGAATTATTATTATTATTAATATTATTATTATTTTATTTATGTTAGATGAATATTGGTAAATTTTAATTATTGTTTAAATTTATATTTCTTAAAACTTTATTGTTATTAAATTTATTAATAGAATTTTTCATATTATGATTATTATTGTTAATTAGTGTTAATTTTAGTTATTATTATTATTCAACATATTATTATTATTATTATTCAACATGTTATTATTATTATGTTAATTTGTATTGTTATTATTATTATTTATTTATAATTTGTATTGTTATTATTATTATTATTTATTTATGTTAATTGTATTGTTATTATTATTATTTATTTATAATTTGTATTGTTATTCTTATTATTTATTTATGTTAATTGTATTGTTATTATTATTTTTTTTTAATTTGTAAAATTTCCCGACGGAAAAAAATTCCGTCGGTAAATTTACCGACGGAAATTTTTTTTCCGTCGGTAAATTTCCCGACGGAATTTTTTCCGTCGGGAAATTTGCCTACGACTAAATTGCCGACGGAATGAATTTCCGTCGGCAATTTAGTTTCCCGACGGAAATTCCTTATTTTTCGTCGGAAATTTCCGTCGGGAAAAGCTATTTTTCTTGTAGTGTATGGTTTAAAGTATTATATAAAATTTATAGAAAAATACAAATATTTAAGATATAAAAATAAAAATATAATTCAAATATACTTGATGTGTGCCTAAAGTTGCATATTTTGGTCTGTCTTTCATATCTTTAATGCACTTTATTTTGGCTTAAATTAGTACTTTTCACTTGTTTTGTGATTATTGTTATTGAAGGGTCAAAGTGATGAAAGTGAAGCAATTGAAGCCAAATAAAGTAAATATGGAACAGCCAAAGAAAGTCAAAGAATTTGGAAGCAGAAAGCTGATTTTGGGCTTAGCCTTGCCCAAGGTTAAGGGGCAAGGGCAAGGAGCTGCCTTGCCCAAGGCTAAGGGGCCAGACGCGACAGCAGATGCAGATTTAGGGTTTTTAACCTAAAAGTTGACCTAGCCGCCAGCTGGTCTTCATCAGATATTTAGGGATAATCAAGCTGTAATTAAGGGGATAATAGGCAGTATTTTTAAGAAGATTAAATTGTTTTTAATATTTTTATTTTATTTTCCAAGTTTGGATAGGAATAAACTACTTACTTAAATTTTCTAGGTTTTCTTTTAAAAGGGATGGGGAAAAACGTGAATAGTAATTTGGCAGCCGTCGCAGCCTCTGTTCTTCCATTCTCTGTGTTAGGAATTTGTTTAAAATTATTTTGTTTTTATTCTTGGCCATGATTGGCTAAACTTTTATTCTAGTTAAAGGTTTAATTCAAAGTCAGTATTCTTCACTACTGTGAGATTGTTTTTACTTAATCTTCTCTTTAATTTATATGATGTTCATGTTATTTACTGTGTCTTAGAGAAACTATATCTCGATTGTTATTTATTATTTGCACAATAAAGGCCTGTTGTTCATTTAATTAAATAGCATATAGCTAATTGAAATTGTCAAATCCGTAATTGTTTGATAAAATCAATAACAAGTGGTAATCAGTGTAGCTTACTCACAAGGGCTGTTACATTGAGTAAGTGCATGATTTGGTCTGAATCGGTCTCGCGTGAGGTCGGTTGGCTTAGGTCATGTCTTTCTATTTCTTAATGCTGTCAATAAATTGAATCCTTGCGCGTGTTTAGGGTTATTTATTGGTTAGGAATTAATTACAGTCTTACTTGATTGATTCATTAATACGGAAAGATTAGGTCGGGAGCGCGAAGCCGACGACTATAACTGATCCATTGCATGATCTTAGAGTATATTTTCGTCCATGATCAGTAAATTGAATTCTGTGCTGCGAATACCTTTAACTGGAGTTTCTCATCTTTTATTTTATTTTTATTTATCTTTCTGCATTTTATTTGTTATTATTTTAATTCTGTATTTTTTATTCTTAATTTACAAAACCCCCCTTTTTATTTTCATTGTTTGTTTTTGGTTAATTAAAAGAATTAAAACTCGACCAATCCCTGTGGATTCGACCCTGCTCATCGCTATTTACAAGTTAATTTCAGTTCTTTGAAAAATTCTGATAAATCAACAATTGTCTCTGTTTGTGTTGAACAAGAAGAGGAAGCTTTTTGTTGTTTAGTTGTCTTTCTCAATCTTCGGGCTGTCTTCTCTATTTCTGAATCAAAATTTAATTCACTTCCACGAGAAGTACGAGTCATAAAAAAAATTGCAAAATAAAGTAAAATAAAATTCAGATCAATAATAACACCAGTCCCCGGCAACGGCGCCAAAATTTGATGGGTGTCGAATCCAACAAAAATAAAATTCTACTCTATAAATATTTATAGCATAGTATGAGTAGAGTTGTCTCCCAAGAGATTGGTCAAATTATTAAATCTGAATTTATGAAGCAAGAAAAAGAAGAAGGGGGGTTTGTGTTTATGAAAAATAAGATTAAACAAATAAATTGTGCAGCAGAAAATTAAAAAGATTAAATCAAATATTTGAAAACTTCTAGCCAAAGGAATATATTGGTTATGATTCATTCAAATTGATCATTGAATATAATTGGATAATTTCATACTTCTTCAAATAAATTGGTTATGAACACTAACAAGCTCTAGTATTCTGCTCTTCCTTAATATTAATTTAAAAGTGATAAGATCAGCTGGTAAATCTTATTTCTCAACAACCACTAAACAAGCTCTTAGGATTTAATTGAGAAATAGCATTAAGAATTAGAAAAGCTACCAATTCCAATCAATAATACATAAGCTCGATTATTTAAATTGGACCAAATAAATTCACCCACACTAAACTCAAAGATTCAATTCAATGAGTGCACAGATTTGCCACTTTGCCAAATTAAATAAACAATTACGGATTTATCAATCTGACTAGCAATATTTATTCCTTCAAAATCAGACGTCAATAATTTTAATGGAACAAAATATCATTAAGTATAGAAAATATTTAGATATTTGAGAAGAGAAAACAATGAAAACGAATTCTCACAATTTATTCATGAATCATACCTTAATATCCTTGACTAGAAAAGAAAATTCAGCCACTCATGGCTGTAAAACAATCAACTAGAAAATAAAGAAAGCAGCAATTCAAAAGTTTATTTCAAGGTTCAAGATCTGATTTCCTTCATCACAAAGATCCTATTTATAGAAAACTTAGACTAGGAATTTGATCATTTTTCTCAAGGACTTTTCAAAGGTCCAATTTTTGCTGCCAAAAGTCGGGTAAAAGATCTGGCTAAATTGATTTCCAATAGCAGCAATTCTTGAAAAATCTGCACTGCATAATTCTGCGCAAGCGACCGTGGGCACGCTTAAGTGTGATTTCATGTTGAAAATGCAGACCTGATACTTTCAGCTTCCATTCTTGACTTCCAATTTTGATTTCTTTGATTTTCAGCTCCATTTCTTGACTTCCAATTAGCTCCAGATTTTATTTGACTTTAAATTCCTACTTTTTGATTTCTTTTTCCCATTGAGCATGAATTCCTACTAAAAGATTAAATAGAAATTAAATCAAATATTTATCTTATTAAATAAGCACAAAATAGGAGTTTTTCATGGAAAATAAATAGGAATATTTTTGCTTCATCAAATTCCCCCACACCAATCCTTTGCTTGTCCTCAAGCAAATCAATTTCCACACCCCATAACCTTGCCATATTCTCCCCTTCAAAATTTCTTTTCAAAACTCAACATGTCTCAAAGAAATAATTCATAAAAATATTCATCAGTTCAAATGATCTTTCAATGTTATCCAAAGATGCAAGACTAAACACCCTCACAAAAGATATCACTCAAATCACTCAAGTATTTAGGCTAAGTATTTAACAATAGAGCACTCCAAGTCACAAAAAAAAAGGAATTACCATAGGCTTGCCATTCAATCAAATCTCCACCACTAACCATTAATTCATCCAAAAATCAAAGGGTCTTCAATTGGGTTGTAATGGGGCTAAGGTCAAAGGTATGGAAAAAGGAAAAATTTAGGCTTAAATAAGTTGAACATAATAAACAAATGCCTTTTAAAAAAATTTAGAAATAATTTATGCAATGTAAGGAAGATAGAAACATAGATCATTTTATTAAAGCGGGATCCTTTTATTAAAGTGGCCCAAGCAAATTTTTATTTTATTTTATTTTTTTATTTTATTTTTTTATTTATTTTTTTTTTTTTGATAGGAAATTGATTCCCCTAAGGCTTTTGACCTTTATTCATTTTCAAAATCGCCGGCCACAAATGCTTTTTTTTTTTTTTTTTTTTTTTTTTTTTTTGTATCTTCCTTTTCAAAAATATAACTATGCAGATATTCTTAAAATCATTTATCTATTAGTTCAACAAATAAAGGCTCAAAATTATGGCTTCAATAAACTGGTTCAGGCTAACAATTTTAAGGGTTATTTCCAAGAATATGGTTATAGGCTCAAAATGGTTAACTAATGGATTAAAAGGTAGGATATCAAGAAAAATGTTTAAAACAAATGGTTATTATCCTAAATGCCCTTATCACTTTAATGAAATAAATTAGGAATGTGATCTCAAAATGAATCTCATGGCAAGTTCTAGAATTCACAATTTATATTGGACACACTCGCAAGAAAAATAAGAACACTTATAATGTATGTTCATTTAGGCTCAAAAACTCACAATAAATATTAAGGGTTAAAATTGGTGTTTAAATCTTGCAACTTTATCATACAAATCAGAACACTTAAATGATGCGTCAAAACAAAACTTTAAAAATCAAAATTGGAGACATGAGAACCTGTATTTCAATTTTTCCAAGGAGAATAGACTTAGCCAAAGGACATTTCCATATTTTTCTACTCAAAAACACTCAAAGGGGTGCAATTAAAAACATCAAAGCAAATAAAAATATCAAAATAAATAGCAGCTGAAAACAAATTATCAAAATAAATAAAAGTGCAGTAATGTGTAAATGCTGTAATGTAATACATACATAATATCAAAAATTAGTATTCCCCTCCCCCACACCTAAACTTTACATTGTCCCCAATGTAAAGCTAGGATCAAAAAACATCACAAAGAAAAATTAAACAAGACTGGGAGGTGAAAATACTGCCCTGAAAAGATCTAGAGAGGGGCTGCTCTGTATTGGCCATTGGGTAATTTCTCCATCTCTCTCATCCTGTGCAAACAATCAATGTCCAATGGACCAACCTCACAAGCAATATGCATATCAGTAATGTTGAGATCCAAAACTCCCAAATGCATAGCAATAAAAGTTACTAAAAAAAAAAAAACCCAAGCAAAGATGCCCTCTCTTCTTTTTAGCCATTGCTAAGAATTATCTACCATAAAATACTGCAAAATTAATTGGTCTAGGCACTTATCAATCACAAATTAAATTTACACCAATAAATTCAACCCAACAATTTAATTGAAATTTTTTTGTTTTGTTTTGTTTTTTTTTTTTTTTTTTTTTGTTTATTAAATTCCCAAATTACCCAACAATTCAACAGAATTTTCAGCAGCTCAAAGTCACGAAACACCCAAAATACCCAACACTTCCAACAAATCCGAATTAATCCACAATTAAAAACCAAGAAAACAACTCAATTAAAGATTCAATCCCAATTCAAACCAAAATCAATCACAATTTAACTCAAAAATCAACTCCATAGATTAACCACAAATTAATCCAAATCCACCAAATCAAAAAGGAAAACTAACCAAACCCATTTATAAGCTCCGAGGAAGAGATTGATCGGTGAAGAGGGAGCCGCTGATCTCCGTTGTAGTCGCGGAGGTGGCTACTGATCGGCGCTCGGTGGACAGCGGCTGTGCGACGGCGCTCATTACTCCGGTGGGCAGCTGGTTGGCGTTTCGACGGCGGCAAGAAGAAAGAAAAAAATGGTGAGAACAATGGAAGGTGTCAGCTGGGTGTGAAAAGAAAAGAAGAAGAGAAGTAACAAATATTGTAAGGAAAGGGAAGTAATAAAAACAAAGAATAAAATAAACAAGTAAAATAATTGTTTAAAAGAAAAAGTAACAAGGAAAGATGAAAAGTGGAAAAAGAATGAAAATTGTGAACTAAAAGAAGCAAAAATAAACAACAAAAAGACAAAGTAGAAATACAATTATTAAAAAGTAACAAAGAAAGATGAAGAGTGGAGAATGAAAAATCGTGAACCAAAGAAACAAATAATAAAGAGACAAAAAACAATTGTTAAAAAGTAACAAGGAAAGAGAAAAAATATAGATAATGAAAAAGTAAAAAGTAAACACAACAAAGAGAATAAAAAGAAAACGTAAACATATATCTTAATTTAAATCACATTAACCATTAAAACCAAACTCTTACCCAGAATTGAAAAAGAACACACCAGCTTTTTCCCTTTTTTTTTTAATTTTTTAATTTTTAATTTTTTTATTAATTTTTTTTTTTTTTAGTTCTGAAAGTGAAAATAAAATAAAAAAATAGAAACTAAAATTAAAAATAAAGATGTTGGGTTGCCTCCCAACCAGCGCCCTTATTTTATGTCTGAAGGCTAGACATAATGCAGCATCACTCTTCATAATTTGGAACTTCCAATTGAATGGTTTCAATATTTGTCACTTGAAATCCCTCATAAAAAGGTTTTAAACGATGCCCATTGACCTTAAACGTTTTGGCAGTGATGGGACTTTGAATTTCTACTGCACCATGAGAAAATATATTAGTAACAATAAAAGGTCCAGTCCAACGTGACCTTAATTTTCCTGGGAAAAGCTTAAGTCTAGAATGAAACAAGAGAACTTTCTGACCAATTTGAAAATTTTTTCTAGAAATATTTTTATCATGAAAAAGTTTAATTTTCTCTTTGTAAATTCTAGAATTCTCATAAGCATCAAGTCTGAGTTCCTCAAGCTCTTGGAGTTGTAACTTTCTCTGTTCACCTGCTTCTTCCATGTTCATGTTACACTGTTTTATTGCCCAGTACGCTTTATGCTCTAGTTCAACAGGAAGGTGGCAAGACTTACCAAACAAGAAGCGATATGGAGACATACCAATTGGATTTTTATATGCAGTTCTGTATGCCCATAAAGCATCTTCTAGACGTATACTCCAATCTTTGCGAGTGGGATTGACAGTCTTTTCCAAAATAGACTTGATTTCTCTATTGGATACCTCTGCTTGACCACTAGTCTGTGGATGGTAGGCTGTCGAAATTCTGTGAGTCACACCATATTTTCTTAACAGACTTTCAAATGTACGATTGCAAAAATGAGTGCCTCTGTCACTGATGATTGCCCTTGGTACTCCATATCTGCTGAAAATATGACTCTTGACAAAACCTATGACAATCTTAGAATCATTAGTCCTGGTGGCTTTTGCTTCCACCCACTTAGAAATGTAGTCCACAGCTAAAAGAATGTAACAATTACCAAAAGAAGATGGAAATGGACCCATGAAGTCAATTCCCCATATATCAAAAATTTCACAAGCTAAAATAGGAGTAAGAGGCATCTGATCTCTATGTCCTAAATTACCAGTCCGTTGGCAATTGCTACAGGATTTACAAAATAAATAGGCATCACGAAATAAAGTAGGCCAGAACAACCCACACTCCAGCACTTTACGTGCCGTCCTTTTTGGACCAAAATGTCCACCACATGCATAAGAATGACAAAATGCTAGAATGGATGGAACTTCACACTCGGAAACACACCTGCGAATTAATTGATCAGAACATTGCTTCCACAAATAAGGGTCATCCCAGATATAATATTTAGACTCACTCTTAATTTTATCTTTTTGTGCTCTAGTCAACTCACTGGGCAATGTTCTAGTTACCAAATAATTTACTATATCAGCATACCATGGTATTGAATATTTAATCTCAAAGAGATGTTCATCCGGAAATGCATCTTGAAGTGGTTGAGGTTCCTCATTCATGATCAATCTGCTCAAGTTATCTGCCACTAAATTTTCTGTTCCTTTCTTATCACGAATCTCCAAATCAAATTCTTGTAAGAGCAATATCCATCTTATTAATCTTGGCTTGGACTCTTTTTTGGCAAGCAGGTATTTTAAAGCTGCATGATCAGAAAAAATTATGACTTTAGTACCCAATAAATATGATCTAAATTTTTCTAAAGCAAAAACTACTGCAAGCAACTCCTTTTCTGTAGTAGAGTAGTTTCTCTGAGCATTATCAAGAGTCCTTGAAGCGTAGTAAATAGCGTGTGCACTCTTGCCAATTCGTTGACCAAGTACAGCTCCAACGGCATAGTTGCTGGCATCGCACATAATTTCAAAGGGTAGTGCCCAATCTGGGGGCTGGATAATTGGTGCAGATGTCAGCTTGTCTTTTAATTGATCAAAGCTATCCTTGCATTCAGTGCTAAAGTCAAATGGAGTATCTTTTTGTAACAGCTTGCAAAGAGGCTGGGTAATCTTCGAAAAATCTTTAATAAACCTTCGGTAAAATCCTGCATGACCAAGAAAAGAGCGTACTTCCCTCACCGAAGTGGGGTAAGGTAAGCATTTAATCAGATCAACCTTAGATTTATCAACTTCTATTCCTCGGGAAGATACTATATGTCCTAATATCAAACCTTGATCGACCATGAAATGACATTTTTCATAATTGAGCACAAGATTAGTTTCAATGCAACGGTTAAGCACTTTAGTCAAATTTTCCAAACAGCCATCAAATGAATTACCATGTACAGTAAAATCGTCCATAAACACTTCAATAATATTTTCCACATAATCTGAGAAAATACTAACCATACATCGTTGAAACGTTGCTGGGGCATTGCATAAACCAAATGGCATGCGTCGGTAAGCGAATGTTCCAAAGGGACATGTGAAGGTAGTTTTTTCCTGATCTTCAGGTGCTACAGGGATCTGATTAAAACCTGAAAATCCATCAAGACAACAATAGTGAGAATGCCCAGCCAGCCTTTCAAGCATTTGATCAATAAAAGGTAATGGAAAATGGTCTTTTCTGGTGGAGGCGTTTAATTTTCTATAATCTATGCAAACTCGCCAACCATTTTGCATTCGAACTGGAACTAACTCACCATTATCATTCTCTGTAACTGTAAAACCAGTCTTTTTAGGTACTACCTGAACTGGACTTACCCATTTGCTGTCAGAAATTGGAAAGATCATACCTGCATCAAGTAATTTAAGGATGTCCTTCTTGACTACTTCCATCATGGGGGGATTAAGTCTGCGTTGAGCCTCTCTAAATGGTTTGTAGTCTTCTTCCAATAGTATGCGATGCATACAAGTGGAGGGGCTGATTCCTCTTATGTCTGCGATAGTCCATCCTATGGCCTCTTTGTAATCTTTGAGAATGCGAATTAACTTCTCTTCTTCAAGGGGAGTTAATTTGTTGGAAATTATTACTGGTAAAGTCTGATTTTCTCCTAGATAAATATACTTCAAATGACTTGGTAAAATCTTTAATTCCAACGTAGGGGCCTGCAAAATAGATGGAAAAAGTTTGTTGTGAGATACTGGTAAATCAATATAGGAAGAATTATACCTGATTGGTCGTAATGATTCCAGCTCAAAGATGGAGTCTTTCAACTCTTCTTGTATAACGAATTTTTCCTCCAAATTGTCTAATTCCTTAGGATCAAAACTCTTAGTTATTGCTAACTCCAACTCATCCTCTCCAGTTAAATCAAAAACCTGCTGTGTCAATGAATCAATTGTATCAATTCCATAAACACAATCAACATCAGAAGGATACCTCATGGCAGCATAAATATTAAATTTTATTTTCTCTCCATCAAACTCCATGGATAGCGTTCCTTCTGCAACATCTATTTTTGTTCTGGCTGTTTTCAAAAAAGGTCTTCCTAACAAAATAGGAACTGATTTTGAGGAACGTTCTTCCTCCATATCTAACACATAAAAATCAGCCAGAAATACTAGCTCATCAACCTGCACTAAAATATCTTCCAAAATTCCTTCCGGATAAACAATGGACCTGTCTGCTAACTGAATAATAACATTAGTTCCTTTAAGTGGTCCCATATTTAAAGAATGATAAATAGAGCTAGGCATGACATTTATAGATGCTCCTAAGTCTATCAATGATTTTTCAAATTTTGAGTTACCTATTGTACAAGGAATGGTGAACATACCTGGGTCTTTGCACTTGGGAGGTAGTTTCTTTTGAAAGACAGCAGACACATTTTCTCCCATATGAATTTTTTCATCCCCTTTCAGCCTTCTTTTGTTGGTGCATAATTCTTTAAGGAACTTTGCATACCTTGGCACTTGTTTAATGGCATCAAGAAGAGGAATGTTGATCTCTATTTTTCGAAACATATCAAAAATTTCTTTTTCTTGTTGTTCCTTCTTGGATTTGGCCAGTCTACTCGGGAAGGGAGGTGGTATGATCAAAGATGATTTAATTTGAGATGTTTCTGAGGTATTTGGTGGAGGCAGCTCCATCTCTTTCTCCATGTCATCTTCACCTACGAATTTTGTGGCCCTTTTTGCTGGTTCTTTTAATTCTTTTCCACTCCTTAACGTCATGGCACTCACATTCTGTTTAGGATTGACTTCGGGTTGAGATGGTAAGCGACCAGAATTTTGGTTCTCTAATTTGCCCACTGTGGTAGCGAGTTGGCTCATTTGATTTTCCAAATTCAGCATGCTAGCCTTGGTCTCCTGTTGAAATTGTTGCATATTAGTAGCTAAAGCAGCAACTATATTGTCCAAAGACATACCTGGTTTTGATGGTGGAGGGGCATCAGATTTAAATCCTTGGAATCCTTGTGGAGGTGGAGCAGGAGCTGATTGTCTTGGTTGATACCCGTATTGATGGTAGTTGTTGGGTCTTGATCCATAGCTCAGATTTGGGTGGTCTCTCCATCCGGGATTGTAAGTGGCAGAAAAGGGATCGTATTTCCTTTGGTATTGCTGTCCTTGTTGTCCTTGTATGGCATTTAAATGTTCTTCATCTTGAAGAGTTGGACACGTATCCGTAGGATGATCAGAATTTGAACAAATGCCACACGACTTCACTTGTTGCTGATTTCCCACCATAAATTTCTGCATAAGAGAAGTTAAATTGTCAAGTCTTTGTTCAATGGAATTTACACTTACCTCATTAACCCTCTTAATTGGATGATCTTGTCTAGAACCAAATTGTTGAGAATTGGCAGCTACTTTGGTAATTAATTCCTTAGCTTGATTGAGAGTTTTGTCTACCAAAGCTCCACCACTTGCAGCATCAATCATGTTGCGATCTGACAATAATAATCCTTCATAAAAATATTGTATTAAAAGCTGGTCTGAAATTTGGTGGTGAGGGCAGCTTGCACACAATTGATTGAACCTCTCCCAATATTCATAAAGAGTTTCTCCAGTTTGTTGACGAATCCCACAAATCTCTTTTCTAATGGATGTGGCTCGAGAAGCAGGGAAAAATTTTTCTAAGAATTGCCTTTTCAATTCATTCCATGTCGGTATTGATCCAGGGGGAAGATAATACAACCAATCTTTAGCTTTTTCTGTCAAAGAAAAAGGAAAGGCTCGCATTTTGATTTGATCAACTGTTACTCCTTGTGGTTTCATGCTGGAACATACTACATGGAATTCCTTGAGATGTTTATGAGGGTCTTCTCCTGCAAGGCCACGAAAAGTGGGTAATAAGTGAATCAAACCAGATTTTAATTCAAAATTTACCTCTACATTAGGGAGCTCAATGCACAAGGGCTGTTGGTTGACATCTGGATTAGCCATTCTTCTCAAAGTTTGTTCTGGTTCAGCCATGATTTCAGGTTCTTTGAAAAATTCTGATAAATCAACAATTGTCTCTGTTTGTGTTGAACAAGAAGAGGAAGCTTTTTGTTGTTTAGTTGTCTTTCTCAATCTTCGGGCTGTCTTCTCTATTTCTGAATCAAAATTTAATTCACTTCCACGAGAAGTACGAGTCATAAAAAAAATTGCAAAATAAAGTAAAATAAAATTCAGATCAATAATAACACCAGTCCCCGGTAACGGCGCCAAAATTTGATGGGTGTCGAATCCAACAAAAATAAAATTCTACTCTATAAATATTTATAGCATAGTATGAGTAGAGTTGTCTCCCAAGAGATTGGTCAAATTATTAAATCTGAATTTATGAAGCAAGAAAAAGAAGAAGGGGGGTTTGTGTTTATGAAAAATAAGATTAAACAAATAAATTGTGCAGCAGAAAATTAAAAAGATTAAATCAAATATTTGAAAACTTCTAGCCAAAGGAATATATTGGTTATGATTCATTCAAATTGATCATTGAATATAATTGGATAATTTCATACTTCTTCAAATAAATTGGTTATGAACACTAACAAGCTCTAGTATTCTGCTCTTCCTTAATATTAATTTAAAAGTGATAAGATCAGCTGGTAAATCTTATTTCTCAACAACCACTAAACAAGCTCTTAGGATTTAATTGAGAAATAGCATTAAGAATTAGAAAAGCTACCAATTCCAATCAATAATACATAAGCTCGATTATTTAAATTGGACCAAATAAATTCACCCACACTAAACTCAAATATTCAATTCAATGAGTGCACAGATTTGCCACTTTGCCAAATTAAATAAACAATTACGGATTTATCAATCTGACTAGCAATATTTATTCCTTCAAAATCAGACGTCAATAATTTTAATGGAACAAAATATCATTAAGTATAGAAAATATTTAGATATTTGAGAAGAGAAAACAATGAAAACGAATTCTCACAATTTATTCATGAATCATACCTTAATATCCTTGACTAGAAAAGAAAATTCAGCCACTCATGGCTGTAAAACAATCAACTAGAAAATAAAGAAAGCAGCAATTCAAAAGTTTATTTCAAGGTTCAAGATCTGATTTCCTTCATCACAAAGATCCTATTTATAGAAAACTTAGACTAGGAATTTGATCATTTTTCTCAAGGACTTTTCAAAGGTCCAATTTTTGCTGCCAAAAGTCGGGTAAAAGATCTGGCTAAATTGATTTCCAATAGCAGCAATTCTTGAAAAATCTGCACTGCATAATTCTGCGCAAGCGACCGTGGGCACGCTTAAGTGTGATTTCATGTTGAAAATGCAGACCTGATACTTTCAGCTTCCATTCTTGACTTCCAATTTTGATTTCTTTGATTTTCAGCTCCATTTCTTGACTTCCAATTAGCTCCAGATTTTATTTGACTTTAAATTCCTACTTTTTGATTTCTTTTTCCCATTGAGCATGAATTCCTACTAAAAGATTAAATAGAAATTAAATCAAATATTTATCTTATTAAATAAGCACAAAATAGGAGTTTTTCATGGAAAATAAATAGGAATATTTTTGCTTCATCAGTTTGTTTTTGGTTAATTAAAAGAATTAAAACTCGACCAATCCCTGTGGATTCGACCCTGCTCATCGCTATTTACAAGTTAATTTCAGTTCAGAGTAGGTATTTTATTTTTGTTGGTTTCGACAGCCATCAATACTTTAAAATATTACTATACGTAAGTTTTAGATAGAAATAAAAAAAAAATTGAAGCATAAAAAAAATATAATATATACATATGAACTGATTAACCATAGAATAACAGATAATCGTTTCCCAAATCATAAAACAAAACCGAACCTAAAAATAAAAAAATTAATAATTAAACCGGTTAGTTAACCAAAACCATTGATTTTTTAAATAGTAGACCGAAATTAAAAAATTTAAATATTACTAACCATAAACTGAACCAACCGGTTTAGTTAATCGAAAATCTGTTTGGTTCCAGAATGGTTTTTCAATTAACCGGTTCGACTGGTTTTTTTTTTTTTTTGCTAAGCCCTAGCATTTAATGTTTAATAGTTACCATATTAATTAGTATATGTATTAAATAGATTAAAGGCATAATTTAGGTATCTAAATGAAATTCAATTTCCATTAATTTTAAGAGAAAAACTAACGGAGTTCCTGCATTTAAAGTTTGGGACTGACATTGCAAAAAAAAAATTTGTTGGGCCTAAAATTGAGAACTACAAAATAATTCAGATCTGATTTTGTCATTCACCCTATTTTTTTTTAAAAAAAAAAAAAAATTCGTAAGAAACAATTTTCTAACACAAATTAAGACCAGAGGACTAGGAGTCAAGTATAAACAATTCCTAGGAGAACTTGTCTGGATCACCAAAATGCATCCTCTTAGATTTTGTTCTATTTTGCTCTTCTTTCTTAGCCTCACCATTGCCATTGAAGCACAGCCCATGTACCGCTACCATGTTTGCACAAATTCATCCACTTACACCATAAACAGCACATACCAGGGCAATCTAAATAACCTCCTATCCTCCCTTTCCTCCAATTCAACCGCCAGCAGTGGCTTCTACAATACTTCTGCTGGTGAGGACCCTGACGATGTTTATGGCCTCTTTCTTTGCCGCGTGGATGTTAGCACTGATGTTTGCAGAAACTGTGTCACCGTAGCCACCGAGAGCATTGTTCAAAGATGCCCCAATCAAAAAGAAGCCATCATATGGTACGATGAATGCCAACTGCGCTATTCAAATCAATATATATTTTCTACTGTGGCAGAGGAACCTTCGATTTACTTGGTCAACGAACAGTATATATCAAGCAACCAAGAAAGTTTCAACCAGTTTGTGAGGATAACCGTGGGCGAAACAGCTATTCAAGCTGCAAATGCTACATGGAATGGTAAAAAATTTGCTGTGAAACAAGTGAATTCTACTGGATCTGAAACTTTATACACCCTTGCGCAGTGTACACCGGATCTACAGGATTATTGTACTCAATGTCTTCAGGGTGCTACCAGCCGATTGATCAGTTGTTGTATTGGAAGGATAGGAGGAAGAGTGTTGTTCCCAAGCTGTAATATTCGGTATGACTTGTATCCATTTTACAATTCAAGTGGTGTACCTCCAGTGCCATCGCCGCCTCCTCCTCCTCCAGGTGACTTTTAATCGCATGTTGGCCTCCTGATGGTTCAATTCGCACCATACTTAATTGGTTTTGTCTTCAAGCTGATTCGCAGATTAATAATTTTATCTAACTGGAGTTTTTTATATTTTTCTTTTTTTGGAAGGAAAAAGTGGTGTCTCGACAACTTCAATCATAGCAATTGTTGCTTCGATTTCTGCCGGTATTGTGCTTTTCATTGTGGGCTATTGTTTCCTACGTTGGAGAAGAAGAAAGGCATATGGTGCCATACAAGAAGATAGCGGTACACTCTATTTTGTACTGGTCAATTGCTTCTATTATCACTAGTGTTTAATGAGACTGAATTACATATTCGTTTTGTTTATGCAGCTGGCAATGAAATCACAACTATGGAGTCATTGCAATATGATTTTGGTACAATTGAAGCTGCCACAAAAAATTTCTCCGATGATAACAAGTTAGGCGAAGGTGGATTTGGTGAGGTTTACAAGGTAAGAGATTAATTAGAAATCGTTTGATGATATTCTAAGATGAAAAACAACTGCCTAAGTAAGGTTTTTAGGGTACAATTCCTAATGGACAAGAAATAGCTGTGAAGAGGCTGTCAAGAAGCTCTGTTCAAGGTGCAGAGGAATTTAAGAATGAGGTCTTGCTAGTGGCCAAGCTCCAACACAGAAATCTAGTGCGGCTTCTCGGATTTTGCTTGGAAGGACAAGAAAAGATACTCGTCTATGAATTTGTGGCTAACAAAAGCCTTGACTACTTTCTATTCGGTCTGTATCTTCTAATTTTAAATGACCAAATTCTTCTACTATCGTCAATTCATATGAATCTAACATATCATAAATCATAGACCACGAAAAGCGAAGGAACTTGGATTGGGGAAGGCGTTACAAGATAATACAAGGAATTGCTCGAGGAATTCTTTATCTTCATGAAGACTCTCGATTTAGAATCATTCATCGTGACCTTAAAGCCAGCAATATTTTGCTAGATGCAGATATGAACCCAAAAATTTCAGATTTTGGGATGGCTAGGATTTTCGGTGCTGATCAAACTCAGGGGAACACAAGCAGAATTGCAGGAACATAGTAAGTTTGCAATTTTCTTGCTTTCTATTACTTCTATCACAATTTTCAAACATTAATGTTCTTGTTGTGTGTGTGGTTGGTTTCAGTGGTTATATGTCTCCAGAATATGCAATGCATGGGCAATTCTCTGTCAAGTCCGACATGTATAGTTTTGGTGTCTTAGTTCTTGAAATTTTAAGCGGAAAGAAGAACACCTCTTTCCATCAAACAGATGGTGCTGAGGATCTTTTGAGCTACGTGAGTATAAATATTTTCGTCAGAAGCTCTCCTGAGCGCTTTGTTCTTGCATAGACCGAGTCTTCACGAACTAATCTAATCATATATGAAAGCTTATCAGAACATTTTTGTCATCATGACCTATCTATATACATAGTTATAATTAACTCGATTTCTGCAGGTATGGAAACATTGGAGAGACGGGACACCTATGGAAGTGTTGGATTCAACTTTGGCAGATTCATATTCAAGAAATGAAGTGTTAAGATGTATCCATATAGGCTTACTATGTGTTCAAGAAGATCCAGCTGAGAGACCAACGATGGCAGCAGTAGTTGTCATCCTCAACAGTTTCTCTGTTACTCTACCTGCAGCGCCCGGACGGCCTGCATTTTTTCTCAATAGCAAATCAGAGCCGGCCATGCCAAAAATGGAATTGGAGTCTGGTAAATCTAAAAGCACCTCGTTGCCATGGTCCGTTGATGAACGATCAATTACTGAAGTATATCCTCGATAATCCATGGAATTGTATTTTATTAAAATAAAGTAAATGCGATGAGTTTCTCATCAATGCATATACGTAATTTTAGTTCATGAACTGAATTTAAATTTTGTTATATTTTTTATTTTTCTACTTACATAGATAAGCACACTTTCTATTTTACAATGATTAATAAAATACAATTAATATTTTTGAAATAATATAAGATATTTATATTTTTATCAATTTCTCCTTATATTTATATTTATTAAATGTATATGTAAAAAGTATTAAATAATATTTAATATTTTGAGTAATTAATTATAATATAAAAAAAAGGTATAATTTGGACAAATAAAAAAGGAAGTATGTTTATTTATTTGGAACGGTGGAAATGTTAGATCAAGTCTTTCAGATCAAAAAAATTTTGTTGTTGGCTTCTTTCTATATGTCAATGAATGTTTTGGATACGCAAGTCTTGTGTGCATTTTCCTCTCATATCTATACTGCACAACTCGTTTTCATACAATTCAATTAGGAAAATTACTCTATAGATCATTTTTCCCAACCGCAAAACATCCGTGCTATTACAAGAATAAGCAAGAGACAAGAAAAGACGTGTCAATTTATATTCAATACGTGTCATTATCATATCTTAGTATCTATTTATTTTCTTTAACTAACCTACGAAAAGTATATGTATATATACACACAAAAAGTCCAATATTATGGCGATCAACATAAAGTGTGACAGGGGAATTTGATTAGACTCGATTTCCAGAAGATGACTAGTTATTAGAATCTTTAATGTCATGTTTTTCTTTTCCTGTCTAGGATGAACAGTTCGAATGCAAAGATTTTTTTTTTCCTGATGTTTATAAATGAATAACTGAAATAAAATATTATTCAAAAAAATTAAATAAATTAATAAAATATTTCCTCCATCTCATAATTTTTATTCATTTCCTTTTTAACATATATTAATAAATTGTAGTTATTATAGTTAAGAAACAGATTTTTTCTTGTAATTTTTCTATTATACCCATTGAATAATTAATTATTATTGAAACCTAAAAAAATCATAGTTAATATGATAAAATTAAATAGGGTTATAATAGGCAATTTATATGTTAACCATGATATAACAAAAAAAATTGTAAATATTTTACAAAGGATAAAAATGAAAAGGTGGACAAAAATTATGAAACGAAAAAAGTAAGTTGATTTTTTTTTTTTAAAATATGAATTCATACTTAAAACAGGTAAATTATTCCCTTTTGAATTATTTAGAATTATTCATATCCAAAATTCAAATTCAAGACCGTTTTAATGATTAAGGTAATCAGATAATGTTTTTTTTATGCGTTTCCAATGGCTAGTGGTGTAGTTATATAGGCATTGTTATGTTGGAAGAATATTTGATAATTATATCATTAAAGGTCAAGTGTTCAACTCCCAAGTATTTTTCTTATATCCATATTGGCTTCAATTTGTGAATTATTACGGTGCTTGTGATTTGGAATTATTAGGAAACAGATGACTCATGACCAAAATTTTCAGTGGGTAGTAAAATTTTAAGTTAATTTGATAAAATTAATTTTCTTTGCTAGAGAACTTCATCACATTTCGGAAGCTAATGTGTCAAAAGTATGTATTAATATATAATGAACAGTTAAAACTCAAATTTGAGTTCTTTGGTGATAAAGGAAAAAGAAATTTTATCATTCTAATCTCATATATATGAAGAGAGTAGTATATATATAGTCGTATTTAGTTTCTATAAATTGAAAATAAAACCATATATGTCTAATTTACACCATGACTAAATATATTTTTGTTTGTACCAGTTTATACCCAACTTGGTCATATCCTATCTGCTTTCTATTCATGTTTTTCTAAATAAATTTATTTTAGTATTGATATTCGAGCTAAATCAGTAAAAGATATTCAATTTAGCATCATTTAGCTGAACTTATTAATATCAAAAAGATTCTTTTCTTTCAGAAAATTGATACTAGTATTTTTTGGAATGAAATTGTGCAAAATATATAGCCTTATATTGCACTGAAATTGTGCAAGTTTCGTACTAATTTGGTGAAAAAAGAAATGATTTAGGTAAAAATTACTCCCTCCGTTCTTTATTATCTGTCACTTTTGAGTAAAATCCAAATTCTATTTATCTGTCACTTTTAGATTTTCAATGCAATTTAATTTTCTCTTTCCAATTTAATTTCTATTTTCAATAAGAATTGACCAATTACATTCATTTTTTTACATTAAATTACTCAATATGTATTGAATCACTCAATTTTTTTCTAAATTCAAGACTAATTAATATTTCTTAATTCTAGTGAAAATAGCAAAAGTGACAGTTAAAAAAGAATGGAGGGAGTAATTGATACAAGTTCTTTGGGAACACATTGAACTCTGATATGGTAGAAAAGAAAGGAGATAGACAAATTAAGGGATAACATGAGGGTTCAGCATAACCCAAACCCAACCAAACCGAATTAATTCAGTGAATTTGGTTATTGATCAGTTAATCACTTTAGCTTCGGTTAGTAAAATATACAAACTGTAATTTATCAGTTCGGCTTGATGGACAACCGAAAATCTAAAAAATCAAAAATCAAAATTTCTTAAAACGGTATTGTTTTGCCTAATATAATTTCCTAAATCTATAATGGGTTCGGTTTCTATGGGTGAAATAAAAGAAATTCGATTTTTGGTTTGGTTCTTTCAGTATGAAGGTTCGGTTCTCAATTTATGATTTTTAGAAAAGTTTAATTTTAAGTTCAATTTGATTTGGTTATAACAGAAAATAAAACCGTGCTCATCCTACACAACGTAATGTTCAAACTGCATTCGACATGAAAAAATGTCCAAAATTTAGAAAACTATTGATGAAGTAAATGAAGGTGTGCAGCAAGGAAATCATCAAGCCTTGACTGAGTTGCATGATACAGCAGGAATTGAATAAAATTCTCAAAGGAAAACAGATCATGGATACTCAACACATGAACTCTATTCAGGCAGAATATGCAGGTATGTCTACAGTAGCTTCCTTTTTTTTTCAAAAATAAACAGAATGACTTGAAGAACTGGATAGTTGATTCAGGAGCAACAACGCATATTTGTGTTGACAGAGATATATATGTTTGATGAATTACATGATATTGCAAGAATAACAAGGGTTTATATGCCTAATGGAGTAGAAGCTGAGGTGAATAAGAAGGGAAATATACAATTGAGTCCACAATTGCTGCTGAAAAATGTGCTTTACTTACCGAAGTTTAAACATAATTTATTGTCTGTGAAAAAATTGACCACATCCTCTTCTGCTAAATGCACTTTTTGTCCTACCTATTGCCTTTTACAGGACCTGAAGACTGATAAGATCCTGGCAAATTGCTGAGTGCTTGATAACCACTATTTCTTTGGCAGTAACTCCTTTCATTTACCCCATTCGTGTAATCTTTCTCATTTGAATGATGAGCTTCTCAAAGGAAATAACTCTAGTGCTTGTTTAGTAAATAAAATTTCTGTGGATCAGAATATTTGGCATAAAATGTGAGGTCATCCTTCATTTGATTTAATGAAACATTTGCCCTTGACAAAGAATATTAATAAAGGTGTTTCTTGTTCTGATTTTTGTGAAATTTGCCCTTCAGCTAAACAAACAAGAAAATCTTTCCCTCTCAACAGCATTAAAACTTCAGGTCCTTTTGACTTAATATACATAGACATTTGGGGACCTTACAAACATCAGTCCATTTCTGGTGCTTATCACTTCCTGACTATAGTGGATGATTGTAGCAAGACCATATGGACTTATTTGATGCAATTTAAGTCTCTGACCTATGGTATTTCGTCTAATTTTCTAGTAATGATTAAGAATCAGTTTGCAGCAAAGCTGAAGGTGTTGAGGTCAGACAATGGGACAGAATTTCTTGCTCATAATTGTTAAGAGTTTGTTGCAACAACATGGCATTATACATCAAAGGAGACACCTTACACACCACAACAAAATGGTGTGGTTGAAAGGAAGCACATGTAGATTTTGCAGATTGCTCGGGCGTTATTAATACAAGGCTCTCTACCTAAGAGGTTCTGGGGTTACTATATATTGCATGCCACTTATTTGAGTAATAGATTGCCTTCTTCAACTCTGAACTGGGCAACACCATACCAGGTTTTGTATGGCAAAATTCCAATCTATGATGACTTAAAAGTGTTATATATATATATATATATATATATATGGCTGTCTCTATTATTGTACAAATGTGAAACCAGGAAAAGATGAGTTTGATAATAGAGCTGACAGATGTGTGTATCTTGGCGTAGCTTCTGGGCAGAAAGCAATGCATCATCATCAGTGCATTAAACATGATACATACACGACATCAACTCATACATTCCTATATGATACATGGCAATTAATTGCATAAAGCCCCACTAGAATGGAAGTCAATAAGGGGTGTAATAAAAGTTAAAATCAGAATGTCAAGGGAAACATAGGAATATGGAAAATATTTTAAGACTTAATAAGGGGATATAAGGAATTTTATGTTTATGGAAAAGGATCGTAAGACGCATAAACCAATGGGTTGTGAATTAGTTGGGCCACCTAAATTGAATACACTAATGAAATGACTGACAAGTTCAGACTCGGAAAGACACAGGTAATAATTGTAACCACACCTGTGGTATTCAAATAAATTTTGAGAACCAATTTTTTATTGGGTGGAAAGTTGTAATGGCCAAAAATTTTAATTTTCGTTAATAATGCTTTCCGAACTGTAAATAGTATCGTTCGAATGAATAATTTCATCAGAAGTTAAAAAATATTTTATTTGACAGTTAAAAAATACAAGTTATGAGATGTTTGAAAATAAAATTTGGTATGAAATTGAGGTTAAATAGGTTTCAAAAGTTGAAAATAAAAATAAAATACAGTTTGTCTTAAATAGTAACTCGGCTTGACCTAACTTTAACCCGACTTGAAAATAATACTATAGATCTCAAAAAATTATTCAAATACATTGACTCACTCTAAATAATATTAGGAACGTTATGGTAAGAAAAAAAAATTAATTTTGCAGTGATGTAGAAAAATAATTTATTGGACTGATAAAAATTTATCGGACTTGAAAGCGGTATCAGGTTGATCAGTAAATATTCGTGTACTTAATAAATATTTTTCAGTAATTATGGACATATTTTGATGGGATTGGGTCAAGAGAAGTGGTAAAAAAAAATTGAGCCGAAATATTTGTCAATTCATTAGTGGGCTCTTGGACCCATTTACGAGGGGTATTTAAGACCAAAAATCAGAAATTTCTTGAAGGCTCTCTTATCCTCTCCACTCTCATTTGGTTGACCCACCTTCTCCATTTTCTTTCTTGATTAATTTTCTTCCAATTTCTTACCCAAATTTCCACCAAATTTCATTCCCCAAGCATTTTCAAGGCCCAAATCCATTGTTGGCAATATCAAGAACGCATTTTTGGAGGTTTATTTAGAATTGGGGTGAATTTAGAAAACAAATCAAAATATGGTGCTATAATAAAAGAAATTTAAATTTTGGTGTGTCAACAAACGGTAAAGGGATTGTCATTTTGCGTCAAAGTGAAACCATAACACTTTATCATTTTTTGTAACCAAAAAGACACTTTTATTTTTCCTTTTCAATGATCCAAAACGGTATCATTTTGTGAACAAATTTGAAAATTCGTAAGTAGGCTCTGGTCTGATTGAAAAAAGCATATAGATCATTGACGTTTTTCGATTTTTTTTTAATATTCTCTCCATTTATTTTTATTTATCGTTATTGAATAAAATTTAAATTTTATTTATTTTTTATTTTTATACTTATAATAGAATTTATGTTTCTTTTATTAATTTAATTTTTTTTAATAAATACTGCTCTTTTTCTTTCAAAATTAATTATAAATTATATCTTTCTTTTATTTTTTTTTCAATTGAAAGCAACATTAATTCTTGATTGAATTCAAACTTTTTATTACTTTCGTGATTTTGAGTTTATCCCTTTACATACGGTTTCAAATTCCAAATTGTCTACACATGAATTAACGGTCTACTAATCCTTTTTTTTTTTTGGAATTTTTTTATTATCATGCAGTACTCATATATATATATATATATATATATATATATATGCGTTGCATTTAAATAACAATTTAATAAAATAAAAATGAAAATTTAAAATTCAATTTGTATTAAAATTGTGCTTATTTTATCTAAATTTGATAGCTTAATTTTAATGTGAATGAAAAGAAAAATTTAACAATTTGATTCAATAAAAATTCAAGAAATAATTGTATGAGTTCAAGTATACTTCTAGACGAGCCAAATTGGCTGTTCGTTCCTTTAGACTCAGATTAACCACCATTTATGAAGGCACAGTGCTCTGACCGATTCTCTTTCTTTCTTTACTTTCTTTTTTTTAAAAAAAAAAAAAAAAATTAGAGGTACAATTACATCCGATTTTGAGGAAAAAGGAAAAAAATTGGATTGATTTCATATGTTAATTAATTACTGTTCATGTGTGTGATTCTTTATTTTTTTCTCTTAACCATCATTTGTGATGAGATTGTCTAATTTTCTGGTCGTTGTTCTCTGTATTAATGGGCATTAATTAAGCGGAGTTCTTTACACGCATATATATATATATATATATATATATATATATATATATATACAGATTTGCAGAAAGAAATAATATGAAAGCATAATTAATTAATATGGTGTTTGAATAAGAAGAAAGGGAAATGAAAATGCAAGTGAGAAAATGTAGATATGAAATTTCAACACTTTTAAATTTGTTGTAAAAGTCAATCCCTTACTTTCTTCCTTTTCCTTTCGCTCACTGTAAGGAAAATACTCATTTCTTTCCACGATATTTGTTGTTTTTAAAAAATTTCATATTATATTTTATATCTAATTTTTAAATTTTTAATATAATATTAGTTTTTTAAATTTTTAATATAATATTAATTCTATATTCAATTTGTAATACTATTCAATCAATTATATTTAAATTAAAATTTTAAAAATAATAAAAATATGAGTAATTTAATCATTCTTTACTATATTTAATTCTAAATTTAATTCCAATTAACTTCCTCTACAATTATAACTTCCTTATAAATTGAAGCCCTAATTCTCGAGAGGGCTTCATTTTCCTGTCAGTATCCAACTTAATCTCCTCCTGAAAGCTTCTCTCCAGTGACTCCAATTGATCACTTGTCAATCTTTTCTTCTTCTCCTGATTCCCATAGATATATATTTTTTTATCATATTTTTCTATCTTATTTGATAATGATAATATGTGTGAATAAATTAAAAAAAAAACCTTTAAATGAAAAAAAAAATTAAGGAGGACATGAAAAATTTAATTTTTAAACAACATTAGCTTAAATTCGCACGCACTGAAATACTATTTTATTATCCCATAAAAAAAAGATTTTGCGTCCATTACTGCCACAAAATATTAAATCTCCATGTTTGCCCTCAAATAAAATAAATAAATAAACAAAATGCCTACCCGCTACAACATATGCAAATTTGGCTCTTTTGAAATTATATTATAGGATTTGTCTCAATTTATATACTGCTTGCTTTGCAATTGAAGAGAAGATGGCAATTTTAAATCATTGGCCCCAAAATAAAATAAAATAAATAAATAAAAAGATACTCCTATAGTATTATTAGCAATTTATTAAAGAGCAACTTTCAACCATCGTATCAGAGATGAGTTTTCCCTCATAATTTTATTATGTTGCGAATTGAATATTTATTTTATATTTAAAGTATCTTTAATTTTTTTCAGCCGCTGACATTCAGTCTGATTTATTTGAATTTACAGTATCGTTTAATTTAAAATCAAATATAATTGATAATATTTATTTATTCAAATGACATATGATCCCTGCACAAAACAATTATCAAACTTGAAATCTCATTTAAGCAAATCTGAATTTCTTATCATTTGGATCAACAACCACTGATTTTTAATTTTTTTTTTAAATTCGAATGTAATTTTTTTCTTTTCAATATTATTTTAAAAACTAAAATATTTTATTTTTGTTTGAAAACAAAGCTAAAATTTTTCACTTGATTGATAAAATTAATAATCACGTTTAGCTGGCAGAAGATTATAATTTTGATTAAGTAAATAAAAATTGATTTTCCAACAAAACTTTAAAACTCGTACAAATTGATTGTTTATTGTCAAGCCATGTGCTACGTTGATTACTTTAAAACTCGTATGAAAGTACTTTGTTTTTTCCTCATACTGTATAATCTTAAAATTTTATGGCTTCTAACTAATTAATTTACCATTATTCATATGTATTATCTTTTGTATTAGCTGGCCATCGATCAGCCAGATGGAAAAGATTATTATATTTCATTGTATCATCTCTGATCTTTAAGTGTAACTGTGTCAATTACAGGTTTCTATTGTAATTAAAATAAGTTGGTTTCGCATCTGAAACTTTTATTTTGTGTAAAATAGTTATAATTTCAAAACTACGTATTACGGCTCTTCTGATGTGAAGTGTTATAAATGAGAAAATGCAATCTTCAAACCTTGAATTTAATTTTAAAAAATGTGCAGAGTTGTAATACTCATAAAAAAAAATGTTTAATTTGGAAGGGGGAAATTTAGAACAAAATTATTTATGGAAGACTGTCTTGTAAAGTTTATATTTTACGAGAGTTGTGCTACATGACAATCAGAAAAGCAGAAAATAACAAATATAATGCATAAGTTTATTTAAAATTTATTGTAATAATTGGATAATAAATATTCCATCCGTTTTTTATTATCTGTCACTTTTAAGTAAAATTTAAATTTTATTTATCTGTCACTTTTAAATTTCTAATGCAATTTAATTTTTTGTTTCTAATTTAATTTTCATTTTCAATAAAAATTGACCAATTAGATTTATTTTTTTTTGCATTAAATCACTCAATATGTATTGAATTACTCAATTTTTTTCTAAATTTAAGAGTAATTAATATTTATTAATTCTGGTAAAAACAAGAAAAATGATAATTACAAAAAAAAACGGAGGGATTATAACTTTAAAGACACAAATTTATACACATGTCAATCTCTTTAATTTGGCTTTCACTTCAGCTTGAGTTGCCAACATACCTCATCACCTTGGTAGCTCACATTTGTTGAATTGGTGGCCACAATTGTTGACAATTCAATTTGAAAATTAATTTTGAGCAATCTCACATTGGGAATTCATAGGATGTTAGGAAGCTTGATCTCTTATATAAGCAAGCTTCATTTGATTAGTTTTCCTATTCCAAAAATTGCCATCTTTTATAAGGCAAATTCTTTCTCTCTTTTGTAATATATCACTTGTATTATTTCTCTGGAATAGTAAAATATAATTTGGTAGTGTCCGAGAACGTAAGTATAATTGGCCGAACCTCGTTAAATTCTGGTATTTTTTATTTATCTATTTAATAGCTATTGTCGGGTATATTGTTAGTAGATTATTGTGCTATTAAATTACTTAGAAAAATTCTGTCTAAGGAGATTGGGTTTTAAGTGGGACCATTTGTGACCCCTCCAGTCTTTCCTGGGAATTTTACCTTGTGTGATTTTTTAGTACAATCGTTTACGCTTTATTCACTTGCTCAATAGTATTTGAGGTGAATTCGGTGGAAATTAACCCGAATTTCCACAATAATTGGTATCAGAGTTTTAGTTATTTTTTAGTATGCTCTGTGATTGCAGCGTAATCTGATCTTCCACATCAGAAAAGATTTTTTCTTGGGCTATTAGCATTCCGCATTGACAGCTATTGAATAGTAATTGTAGCAAAAATGACGAATCCATCCACTTCTTCTTCCTCGTCCAATTTGATGGCAACTGTAAGAGTTGCAGTGGAAATATTTGATGGTACGGGTCATTTTGGCATGTGGCAAAGTGATGTTCTAGATGCTCTGTTTAATCAAAGTCTAGATATTGTCCTTGAAGAAAAGAAACCAGATGATGTTGATGAGAAAGAATGGAAGAGACGTAATCGTTTGGCATACGGTGCAATTCGATCGTGTCTTTCTAAAGAGCAAAGGTATGCTTTCTCGAAAAAAACTTCTGCAAGTAAATTGATGAAGGCATTGGAGGAAAAATTCTTGAAAAAAAGCAGTCAGAATAAGCTCCACATGAAAAAAATGCTGTTTCGTTTCAATTATGTTCCAGGTACCACAATAAATGATCACATCACCAGTTTTAATCAGTTAGTCGCTGATTTATTGAATATGGATGTGACATTTGAAGATGAAGATCTGGCTTTGATGTTGTTGGGATCCCTTCCTGAGGAGTTTGAGTTTCTTGAAACGACTATACTTCATAGGAAGGCTGCTGTAACTCTCAGTGAAGTTTGTGCTGCCGTGTATAGTTATCAACTGAGAAAGAAGGACAAGGAAGAAAGAACAAGTGGAGCTACAGAAGCTTTAGTAGTGAGAGGTCGCTCGCAGATCCAGACTAAAGGAAAGAAAGGGAGATCGAAGTCGAGGCCCAAATTGGGCAAAGACGAATGTGCCGTTTGTCGAGAAAAAGGGCACTGGAAGAAAGATTGTCCTAAGATGAAGAATAAAGGCAAATCTGATAAAGGAAAGGCTGTTGCAGATTCAAATGTAGCTGAGTATAATGAAGAAGACTCAGATTTCTCACTTGCTGCTACATCATCAACTAGCTTTTCTAGTGTATGGCTACTTGATTCAGGCTGCAGTCATTATATGTGTCCCAATCGGCATTAGTTCTATGAATTTAAAAAACTACAAGATGGAGTTGTTTATACAGCAAATGATGCCTCTCTCACCACACATGGGATCGGTTCCATTCGTTTGAAAAACTATGATGGATCAATCAGAATTCTGAAAAATGTTCGTTATGTGCCCAATTTGTCAAGGAATCTCATTTCCGTAGGGGCCCTAGAAGAAAAGGGTTTCGAGGTGCGAGCAAAAGGCGGAGTAATGAAGATAATTTCTGGTGCACTTGTGGTGTTAAAGGGAATTCGAAAGAATAACAGATTGTACCACTACCAAGGTACTACTGTTATTGGCACAACAGTAGTGGCTTCTACTGATGAAAAATAGTTAGAAGCAACCAGATTATGGTATATGCGCTTAGGGCATGCAGGTGAAAAATCTTTGAATCTCTTAGTGAAACAAGGATTGTTGAAAGGAGTTTAGACTTGCAAATTGGATTTTTGCGAGCACTGTATCAAAGGGAAAAAAGACAAGGGTGAAATTTGGAACAACAATCCAAGATACTAAGGGTATTTTGGACTATGTTCATTCTGATGTGTGGGGACCTTCCAAGACGGCTTCCAAGACTAAGAATGAAGTGCTAGGAGTTTTCCTTAAATGGAAAAAGATGATGGAAACTCAAACAGGTTGAAAGATCAAGCATTTCCGTACAGATAATGGCGGGGAATACAGGAGTGATCCATTTATGAAGGTGTGTGAAGATGAAGGCATTGTCAGACACTTCACAGTCAGAAATACATCACAACAGAATGGAGTGGCAGAACGTATGAACCGAACATTGCTGGAGAAAGTTTGGTATATGTTGTCCAATGCTGGGTTGGGCAGAGAATTTTGGGCTGAAGCTATTACATATGCTTGTCATCTCATTAATCGCCTACCATCTAGTGCTATTAGTGGTAAAACGCCATTGGAGAAATAGTTTGGAAAACTTGCTACAGATTATAATTCCTTACATGTGTTTGGTTCCACTGCATACTATCACATTAAGGAATCGAAGTTGGATCCACGTGCAAAGAAAGCAATTTTTATGGGGATCACCTCTGGGATGAAAGGATATCGACTATGGTGCCCAGAGTCAAAAAAAATAATCTTCAGCAGGGATATTACCTTTGATGAATCTATCATGTTGAGAAAGGCGACAAATGAAAGTATTAAGCAGACAGATGGTACTCCAAAACAGGTAGAGTTTGAAAGAAAATTTTTTATCCCAGCAAATGATGAGGCGAGTGCAGAAACTCCTATGGTAGATGAGGAGTCAGATGAAGAAGAGGTTTTAACCTAAGAATCTTTACAGCAACCTGAATCAATTGCATTAAGTAAGCCAAAGAGGACAATCAAAAAGCCTGCTCGCTATGTTGATATGGTGGCTTACGCACTCGAAATTGCAACTAATGACATTCCTACCACTAATATTGAAGCAGTCAAAAGTTCAGAAGCAGAGAAGTGGAGGAAAGCCATGAATGATGAAATGCAGTCCCTTCAAAAGAATCAGACATGAGAGTTAGCTATTATGCCGAAGGGAAAGAAGGCAATTGGGTGCAAATAGGTATATGCAAAGAAAGATGGATTTCCTGACAAGTATGATGGGTGTTATAAAGCAAGACTGGCGGCTAAAGGCTATGCTTAGACGGAAAAAATTGACTATAATGACGTTTTTTCTCCAGTTGTAAAATATTGTTACATTCAAATTTTGTTGGCTTTGATAGCACAATTGGATATGAAACTAGTTCAGTTGGATGTAAAAACTGTATTTTTACAGGGAGATTTGGAGGAGAAAATCTACATGGTTCAGCTCAAAAGATTTAAAGTTGTTGGAAAAGAAAATATGGTGTGCAAACTAGAAAAATCATTGTACGGATTGAAGCAATTTTCGAGGCAGTGGTACAAATGATTTGACAAGTTTATGTTGGGGCAAAAGTACACAAGAAGCAAATATGATTATTGTGTGTATTTGCGCAAGCTACAAGATGGATCCTACATATATCTTCTTCTTTATGTTGATGATATGTTGATAGCTTCCAAGAGTCTGATAGAGATTGAGAAGTTAAAGACTCAGTTGAATAGGGAGTTTGAAATGAAGGATTGTTAGTAGGTTTTGCGTAGGTTTTATGGGTTATTTTTAAGTAAATTTTAGGTTGGAATAGTTGTTTAGTAGCTAATTTTCATTATATTTCAGTTACATTCTTTATTTCTTTTCTTTTTATTGCTAAGTTGGCTTAATTGTGTTAATCTTGGTGGTTTTAGGTTTAATCTTATTAATCTTCAATAATTAATGGATTGGAGTTCATTTGAAGACAAAAAGAATTCATTGGAAGTTTTAGAGGTCCAAAAAGGGTGCTAAATGGTGAAAGAAAGCAACCAGAGAGGTTCACCATCTAAGGTTGTGATGGTTAAATGGACAGATTGTTTCACCACCTGAGGTGGTGACACTGGGCAGAAATCACCACTTGAGGGTGTGGTGATTTGGATAAAAACGGGAATGAAGAATTTTAATTGTTTTCCAATTCCAACTCTATTTGGTTTTTTCCAAAACAAGCCCTAGAGCTCTCCTATTCCAATTGGGGCACTTCTTCCATAAAAAAGAGGCCATTCCATCTCAGATTGAGAGACGAAAAAACAAGAAGAAGAATTGAAGAAACTCAAGATTTGGAATCAAAGTTTTAAGCACCAAGATTTTCATTTCTACTCAATTTCAAGTTTGCTTTAACTATGTTATTGAATTTGAATTGTTATTTTGGATTCTTGAACATGATTAATATGAGCTAAATTTTCTTTAGGGTTATCTTTGATGTAACTTGAATTTTTACTTTTTTTAATTAGCTTTCTATACTTTTGCAATTGTTTACAATTATGCTTAATGCCATCAGTTAACTGGCCATTGATTGATTGATCTATTTTCTTAAGATTAGTACGGAAGGAAAACTTTAAGATTGAATTGGAATTGTAAACAACACAAGAATATAGTTTGAATGGAAATAATATAACTTGACTTGTGGGAATTTATTGAGAATAATCATATTCGTAAATTCATTCATTAACATCTGTTCTAAAAGATTAATAGGTATTAGTGAATAAGTTTAGCTTAGCTTGGGAAAGCATGTTAAATATCTTAGGATTATTTTTCCTTGTTTAAGTAATTAAATTTGATTGTTAATAGTTATAATTGAAAAAGTAAATTCAAGTGAACTCAAAGATACCCCTGCTTCTCATATAGTGATTTCTTTCAATCTCTCAATTGTTTTTGTGGTTCTATTTTCATAATTACTATTTATTTTAATCAATTAAGTTTTGCCTGTCTAAATAATAGAAAATTATCACAGTTTTGGTACTTGATCATCAGTTCTCGTGGGAACGATAACTCATTCACTCTTTATTACTAGAATCGATTTCGTATACTTGCGAAAACCGACAACAAGTTTTTGGCGTGAAATGAAAAGGGAATTTGCCAAAATTAAACATGTGACCAGTGGGTTCCACGAGGGTAAAGTGTGAAATGGGAAATTGGAATAAAAGACAAAGTAAACCAACAATTTCCAAGGGACAGTGCATTTCACGATTTCACTCCGTGAAATCATTTCTGGCGATTTGGGCTCTTTTTAATTTCAATTTTTTTTTTATTTTTCCTTGACAGTCCCGATTTTGTCTTGATCAATCTTTTCTTCTTCTTCTTCTCATTCATCTTCATCTAAGCAGAGATTCTACCCATTTCAAGTTGTGTTCTTAAATCCCTAGTTTTTCTAATTGGGGATTTTAAAAATCAGACACTCCTCTCTCAACATTAGTTTCTTATTTCCCGACGTAATTTCCGATGGAGCAGCGCCACCGACCACGACGAGGGAGTTCTGCCACCATCACCGTCGCCTAGCCTCCAGTCTAGCTTCCGAAGTGTCGCACCTGTCCCCCGCCCCAGCCAGTGCCGCCCCATATCTGCTCACTGTCGTAACACCTCGAAGAACAAGGCAGTCTTTTTGAGACTTTATTTTATTTTCTTATTTTTGTTTATTTATTTTTTTTCTCTTTGGTTGTTATTTAGTTCTGTTTTAACGTACAGTTACAGTTAGAATTGCTTAATTAGTGGTTTGTATTTTGCATTTGTGATAATTTAATTTTGTGGTTTTGCTTTGTTGTGGCTACTTTGAGATTGAAATTGCTGTGAATTTTGAGTTTTTGTCGCTAATTTGTATTGTTGAACTTTTACATATCCTCTGTTAGACTTAGAGTAGTTTGTTCAATCACTGGCTGATAGATTGAGTGTGTTTCTTTTTGAATTGTGATTTTTTTGGGTAATTTATGGGTAGAGAAGGTGTGAAAAGGAAGAGTGCGGATACTTCAACTACAAAAGGCATGAAAACAACTGAAAGGCAGCAGAAACAGGGAAAATCATCTAAGAAGAAATCGCGACCAACGCCAGCCACCATCGAAGAGCAGGAAGCTGTCGAACCTCAAAGATTAGGTGAGCCTAATTTTCAATTTGGTACACCATTCCAGCAAACCAGGTATGAACAACTCTGCAATAGACACCATGGTGCTATGAAATTTTTTGATAAGAATATGCTTCAGACTTTGGGTCTGTTTAATGATGTGTATGCATTAATGAAAGGAATTGGTTGGGAATTGTTCATGAATTTTGAAAATCATAGTTATCATGATCTGACCTTAGAATTTCTAAGCTCTTTTAAATGTAATATAAGCCCACACTATATGAATGATACCGATACATTCACATTTAGACTTAGAAATAAGAACTACAAACTCAATTTACCAACTCTGAATTCTATCTTTAAGTTGTCCAACCAAGGTCACCGTTCATATCCTAAGGAATTTAGTATGTCTGGTGCTTGGCACATCCTTACTAATAATAGTGACGAGTTTCACCCTGCTGTGAGAAAATCTTCTAACTTGCTGCATGCATTTCGTTATATTCAAAGGGTGTTATCTCATACTTTTTATAGTAGGGGTAATAGCCAAGGGTCTGTCACCAAATCTGAATTATTCTTTTTGTATTGCATGCATCAAGGTATCCTGGTTAATGGTGGTGTTTGGCTTTTGGACCACCTCAAAAAGGTGAGTAAGCAAGAGAAAGGAAAAATTGTTATAGGAGGCTTTGTTACAGCCATAGCAAAACATTTTAGAATAGGAAACTTGGGTCCGTTTTCAATACGATCCAGTTATGTGGATTTTGAAACTCTTCAATCTATGAAATTCTGTAAATGGGATGCTAACCAATGGATGTTGTTAGATAGAAATGGCAATTCTATTCCTATTGAGAAACACCAGGTTCAGGATGTGAATGACAACCCAGAAGAGCCAATTGAGCATGAAGAGAGCCCGATTTTCCTACTCACTGAACCAAGCTCCTCCAACACCACCTTCACTATTGAGCAATTGAAAGATCATATTGATGCTCGAATTGATGATGTGCAAGCGCAAATTTCCACCCTGCGGGATCGCGTGGAGTTCTTAATTGCGTCTCTCGTACCATATTTTCGTCCACCTTCGTAGTCTCTCATGCTATGTCATCCTCAAAATTTCAGGGCAGTTTTCTAATTTTTCTTACTAATAATTTTGTTTTTTTTTTTTTTTTTCTTTCCCTGCCTTTTATTTTCATGCTTTGAAGACAATGCATATTTTAAGTTTGGGGGTGGCTGCAATTTATTTTGTATAGTTTATTTTACCTTTGAAAAAAAAAATTTGGATTACTTTGAGCTTGAAATTTGCTTGGACCTTGTTTGGCATTTGAATCTGAATATATTTGAGCTCAATTTCGGATGATGGCATCTAATTAAAGACTAAGTTAAGCTAGAATATAGTTGACAGTGGTTAAGTTAGCTTAATCTTTTTGTGCTTAAGTTTCAATCTGTCGATGAACAAACTTTCTAAATTATGACTTTTATATCTAGATTGATTTATTTTAATAAGCTAGCACAAATGATTTTTTCTCATTATTTTTGCATCAAGCATGATCAATTTTAACTATGTTTTTCAAGAATATGATGTATGAGTTCTAAGAAATTGAACTTGCTTGCAAGAGACACTGTTAATGCATTTGAAAACTTTATTTCAACCTTGCTTTGATATGCATAAACTTTTAATTTTTGAGCAATGAATTTAGAAATATGGGATGTGCAGAGAAAAAAAAAGAGACAAAAATAATAAATATTTATCTTTTCCTTTTTGAGAAGTGGTTTACCAACATTGATCGGTTCAAGTGGTACGACACTTGTTCCCCTTAAGCAAGGTTTCGGTAATGATCCTTGTGAATGGAAAAGATCAATGCTGGGAGAGCTTTACCCCGTCGGGGCCGTTCATAGCTCGAAATTTGCCACGTAAAGAAAAAAAAATGGTTCAGCATCGCTGGTTGATTCAGGTGGTTCGGACCTGTTTCCCTTAAGCAAAGTCTCGTTAATGAGTTTTGTGTATGGAAAAAATCAGTGTTGGGAGAGTGTACCCCCGTAGGGGCCGATTAAAGCTCGAACAAAAGCCATTAAAAATACCTCAAATAGGAAAAGTGAATAAAAAGAAAAAAAAATGTGGCTCCTGTATTCTCTAAGTTTATTTGCACAAATTTGTAAATTTTATTTATCTTGGCAGGTTGAGTACATGTTTCCCTATGTATTGGCTTAACTCTTATCGAAACTTAATTGTGTGGTCATGATTCTAAATTCTCTATATCTCATTCTTGAGAACTTGGTTGACATTTGTTATGTTTGGTTTGAATTGATGGGAATTTATTATAAAATGCTAGCTGCTTTTGATACATCAATTTGGCTTTGAAAGTCCTGGTTTATAGGAAGCTGTACTTCGTTGGATTTGGGCTGTAAGTGAATAAAGAGAGAAAACGGAAAATGTACTTGTGATAATTGGTAAATATTGCTTTTACTTATCTTGGTTAAAATTGGTTTCTATCATCTGAAAAATCTGAGTTTGAATTGTTTAAAAATGTGGTTTATTTTTCTTCCTCGAGGACGAGCAAAGTTCAAGGATCTAGGTGAAGCCAAGAAGATTCTCGGTATGGAGATATGCAGAGATAGGAAATTAGGAAGACTTTGTTTGACTCAGAAGCAATATCTGAGAAAGGTGCTAAAGCGTTTTGGCATGAATGAAAAGTCAAAACCTGTTAGTACTCCTTTTACTCCTTTATCTCCAAAGAATGAAATAGAACGAGAATAAATGGCAAAAATACCGTATGCAAATACTGTTGGTAGCTTGATGTATGCTATGGTGTGTACAAGGACCGATATTTCACAGGCAGTTGGGGTTGTGAGCAGGTATATGCATGATCCTGGAAAGGAGCATTGGTAAGCTGTGAAATGAATTCTGCGGTACATTCTGAACACCGTAGATGTTGGATTGGTATTCCAACGGGATGATCAAGATGGTCAATGTATAGTTGGATATTGTGATTCCGACTATGCTAGTAATTTGGACAAACGGCGATCAACTACTGGTTATGTGTTTACTCTTGCGAAGGTATCAGTTAGTTGGAAGTCTACGTTACAGTCAACAGTTGCTTTGTCCACTACGGAGGCAGAGTATATGGCAGTTACAGAGGCTGTGAATGAGGCAATTTGGCTTCAAGGATTCCTTGGTGAATTAGTGGTTCGACAGAAGCACATCAAAGTGCATTGTGATAGTCAGAGTGCTATTTTTTTGGCAAATAACCAAGTTTATCATGCAAGCACGAAGCATATTGATGTTCGTTATCACTTTATACGAGAGGTTCTGAAAGAAGGTGGAGTAATAATCCAAAAGATTAGAACTACTGAAAATCCTGCTGATATGTTCACAAAAGTGGTGAATGCGGTTAAGTTGCAACATTGTTTGGACTTGATCAATATTGTTAAAAGTTGAAGTTTGATGCTTTGAAGCGCATTTGGTGGCACTATTAAAATTGAGTTTGCGAGAGATTTGAAACTATGGAGTTCGCCAAGGTGGAGATTTGTTGACTTGGTGGCTCACATTTGTTGAATTGGTGGCCACAATTATTGACAATTCAATTTGAAAATTAATTTTGAGCAATCCCACATTGGGAATTCATAGAATGTTAGAAAGCTTGATCTCTTATATAAGCAAGTTTCATTTGATTAGTTTTCTTATTTCAAAAATTGCCATCTTTTTTAAGGCAAATTTTTTCTCTCTTTTGTAATATTTCACTTGTATTATTTCTTTGAAATAGTGAAATATAATTTGGTAGTGTCCGAGAACGTAGTCATAATTGGCCGAACCTCGTTAAATTCTGGTATTCTTTATTTATCTATTTAATAGCTATTGTCGGTTATATTGTTAGTAGATTATTGTGCTATTAAATTACTTAGGAAAATTCTGTCTAAAGAGATTGGGTTTTAAGTGGAACCATTTGTGACCCCTCCAGTTTTTCCTGGGAATTTTACCTTGTGTGATTTTTTAGTACAATCGTTTACACTTTATTCACCTGCTCAATAGTATTTGAGGTGAATTCGGTGAAAATTAACCCGAGTTTTCACAACAATTACCATATAATATTGTGTACAAGAATTTCATACAATTAAAAAAAAAAAGAACCCTTTTAGATTAATCTTCATCATCGTCTTCTTCTTGATTTACTTTGTAATTAGCACGGAAGCACAACCCACTTATCTTTATCATTCTTGCCCAAACACAACCACTTTCACAAGAAACAGCACTCACCATTCTAATCTCATTCTTCTTCTCTCTTCTCTTTCCTCCAATTCTTCTAAAAATCTTGGTTTTCACAATGCCTCCGCTGGCCGGGAACACTACGATGTCTACGGTGTATATCTCTGCCGTGGAGATTACTCCGCCGATGTCTGCCGGAGTTGCGTGACCAGCGCAGTCAAGGACATAGTCCGGCTTTGCCCGATGGAAGAAGTGGCCATAGTCTGGTACGATGAATGCCTTCTTCGTTACTCAAATCAGCTTATCTTCTCCACTATGGCACAAGAACCTACTGTGTATCTTTCAAACGGACAGAATGTAACAGACCAAGAACGTTTTAACGAGGTTGTCATGAAAACTATGGAGGAGACAGCGAAAGCATTGCCTGGTAATTATAAAAAATTTGCAGTGGATAAAGTCAATGTTTCGGCGTTTCAGAATCTGGATACACTTGCTCAGTGCACGCCGGATCTTTCTAATTCAGATTGTAAACGGTGTCTTGAAATTGCTGTCGCGCAATTGCCTAATTGTTGCGGCGGAAAGCAAGGTGGAAGACTGTTGTCTCCAAGTTGTAATGTTCGGTATGATTTGTACCCCTTTCATAATGAGTCTTTACTTGAAGTTCAATCACCGCAACCGTCCCCGGCTGTTCTTCCTCCGCCTACGGCTCAACCAAGAAAACCGGAAGGTAAAGTTGATTTATTTGTACTATGTGCAGGTGTATTCTGCCTAATTAATATGGTTGGTGGTCATTAATTTGTTCCATACAGTTTTTGTGTAAAGCTCTAGAGACCTTTAGACAATCAGTTTGAACCTGAATCCAAGTTAATTTTGTCTATTAGTCCCATATATATCAAGTTTATTTATATTTTTTTTTTCCAAATTTTACTTAGAATTAGATTCATAAAATTATTCATGGACTAAATTAGTGATATATTACCGCATAGAAAAAGAAGTTAAAAAAAATAGATTGCTTTTTATATAATTGACCATTCAGACCAGTTTGTCAAAAAGTAAAATACAATTTTATAAAATAAAACTCTTAAACAAAAATAAAACCTTCTCCCACGTCACGAAAGAGAGAAAACAAAATTCTGAAATAAAGTCTAGCATAGACCGAACTGACGTAGTGTGTTCATATCATCGTTTACGTTAGAAGTTTGTTGATCATGGATCGTGTTTTATGCATTCCTGCTTCCTTTGTACCGACATTGTTGAAGGAAAAAGGTGAATACAGTGTCATATGTAATATGTAATTAATTTTTTAGTCTTTTTTCAATTGAAATTTGGAATTTTTAATTTCAATGTTATATATCTCAAGGGTAAGAATTTTTTTTTGGGTCAATTTCACCCACGGTCACTCAACTTATCACTTATCGCCCAAAAATAACCGGCTTTTTTTTTTTTCTGATTTAAATGTCACTGAACTTTTAATATTTTTGCAAAAAAGTCGTGTATACCGGAATCCGGCGAGAACTCTTACCGGATTGCTGACATGGCATATGACACATGGCGATAAATAATAAATACATGATTTTTTTGCAAAAATGTTAAAAGTTCAGTAATATTTAAGTTGGAAAAGAAAAAATTGGTTACTTTTATACGATAAATGACAAGTTTAGTGACCGTAAATGAAATTGATTTAACTGTAAAATTTGTTGGAAATATTGTTAAACGACATGTAGTTTCTGACATGGCATGCCATGTCATCAATCCGGCGAGGGTTCTCGCCGGATTCCGGTCAATATGACTTTTTTGTAAAAATATTAAAAGTTCAGTGACATTTAAATCAGAAAAAAAAAAGTCGGTTACTTTTGGCCGATAAGTGATAAGTCAAGTGACCGTGGGTGAAATCAACCCATTTTTTTTACCCTGTTAAAAAGAAGTTAAACTTCTCTAGAAATATAAGTTTAGGTCTATAGAAAAAATCTCGATAGAGTTAATATATACTGTCACGAGAAAAGGTTAATTTTTAATTCGTAAAAATCAAATTAAATTACAGGTTACCACCATTATTTAAATAGCTAGCACAAGCTCTGATTGCAAGTGTGCATACAATAATCAAACCATGGATTCCATTTCCAATCTCTACATTAACACTTTGTTGTTGTCTTTAACAATTGTTCTTTGCTTCTTTAGCATTCCTGCTGGTGCAGAAATTGTCTATTTATACACCTATTGCCCAAACACAACCACTATTTACCAGCCAAATAGTATCCACCACCGAAATCTCAATTCTCTTCTATCTTCTCTCTCGTCCTATTCCACCAAAAACATGGGATTCTACGACACCACTGCCGGTGAAGACTTTTCGAACACGGTCTACGGCCTCTACCTTTGCAGGGGAGATGTAACCATGGATGTCTGTCAGGAGTGCGTTGCGACTGCAAGCAAAGAAATCATCAAACGCTGCCCAAGAAAAAAGGAGTCCATTATTTGGTACGATGAATGCATGCTGCGTTACTCCAACCAAATTTTCTTCTCCCAGGTGCAAGATCGACCCTGGCTTCGAATGTGGAACACGCAGAATGTTAGCGAAACAGAGCGGTTTATGAGCTTATTGAAGAAAACATTGAATGATACAACTAGAAAGGCTGCAAATGATCAGTCTGGTAAGAAGTTTGCTACTGGTGAAGTGAATTTTACCAGTTATCAGTCACTGTATACTCTTGTGCAGTGCTCGCCTGATTTATCAGCCGCGGCTTGTAATTCTTGCCTGCAAGAGGCCAACGGTAGGCTTCCTATGTGCTGTGATGGAAAGGTAGGAGGCAGAACAATATTCCCTAGCTGTAATGTTAGATATGAATTGTACAGGTTTTATGAGGTTCCGGTGACAGCCCCTGCTCCGTCTCCAATTCCGCTATTTCTTCCTCCTCCAGGGCCTGGAAGAAAAGGTCTGATTCGGTTCTATTAATATATTCTTTCTGAGAAGTATCTAATTAGAAGATATGAATCAGTCAGGTTGACTAAAAAAAATGTCTGATTCAGCTCTGTGAATGATGCAGGGAAGAGGAAAGTTTCTACTGTTGCAATTATTGCCATTGTAGTTCCAATTTTCATTGCCATTATACTTTTTGTCGTTGGGTACTGTTTTATGGTGAGGAAAACAAAGAAATTGGGTGCAACTAAAGAAGAAGATGGTAAAAATTAAATGATTAAATCCTGGTAATGTAGTGATTTAACAAACTGCAACATGAATTTTTAATTGGCTGTGTAGAAACTGATGTTGGGGCAGATATTTCTTCTGTTGAGTCGTTGCAATTTGATTTTGGAGTAATAGAAGCAGCCACAAACAAGTTTTCTGCCGAAAATAGGTTGGGTGAAGGTGGATTTGGTGTGGTTTACAAGGTGAGAAAGTTTTGGCAATTTTTGTTATTTTCTTGAGATAAAAGACAGAAATTTGCTAAATGGTGGAAATTGTTTCTCAGGGCATGCTTCCTGATGGACAGCAAATTGCTGTGAAAAGGCTATCTTCAGATTCTGATCAAGGAGCAGAGCAATTTAAGAATGAGGTTGTACTGGTGGCCAAGCTCCAACACAGAAATCTAGTGAGATTGTTGGGATTTTGCTTGCAGGGAGAAGAAAAGATACTTATTTATGAATTTGTACCCAACAAAAGCCTTGATTACTTCCTGTTTGGTTTGCTCCACCTCTTAACTTTTTATTTACTGTAAATTTTATTTTCTCAATCTAACTTATGATTTAAGATGTGTGCTTAGATCCCGAAAAACAAGGACAATTAGATTGGTCAAGACGATATAAAATAATAGGAGGGATAGCCCGAGGAATTCACTACATTCATGAAGATTCTCGACTTAAAATAGTACATCGTGATCTCAAAGCTAGCAATATATTGCTAGATGCAGAAATGAACCCACAAATTTCAGATTTTGGCATGGCTAGGATTTTCGGGTTAGATCAAACGCAAGAAAACACCAGCAGAATCGTTGGAACATAGTAATTTCTTGACACTTGACAATTAATTTTTTTTTCTTCTCTTTCGTATGTAATCATGCTGATTTTGTTGGTCTGCTGCAGTGGTTATTTGGCTCCTGAATATGCTATGCACGGACAATTCTCGATGAAGTCCGATATCTATAGTTTCGGTGTTCTGGTACTTGAAATTATAAGTGGGAAGAAAAACAGTTTCTTTGATCAATCAGAAAATTCTGAGGACCTCTTGAGCTATGTGAGTTCAAAACTAAATTTGCTATTTTATTTTACTTAAAATAGTTAGACTATGAATACTTCTCAATGATTTTTCGCAGGCATGGAAGCATTGGAGCAAAGGTACAGCCTTGCAATTTTTAGATGAGAGTATAGGAGATTCTTCTGCAAGAAATGAAGTAATCAGATGCCTGCAGATTGGCTTGTTATGTGTTCAAGAAAATCCAGCAGAGAGGCCAACAATGGCAGCAGTAGCTCTAATGCTGGATAATTTCTCTGTCACTCTTCCATTGCCTCAAAAACCGGCCTTTTTTCTGCATAGGAGCACAAATCAGTGGAGAGAATTAGGATCATCTACAAGCAAGTCAATACCAGGTTCCGTTGATGACGCCTCAATAACCCAAGTGCACCCTCGGTAGACTGAGTGAAAAAAAAAAAGGACACGCTCTTTTTTTAATTTTTTGAATAAGAATGTGCATTGTACTGTTTCCATAAGAGATTTTAATTTGGAAATGATATATGTTTATGTTGCTTAGGATATAAGAATTTTAGAAATGTTATCGTCATTAAGCCTTTCAAACATAATGGGATGAATGAAGATATGAACCATATCCAAATATTAACTTTTTTATATGGTAATAAGTTATTAGCTCGATTTATGAATGAAGAAATGGACCATATTCAAGTATAAAATTTCCCAATTTGATTAGTACAAATGGCAGTATATCTTGAAGCTTTGGACCTATGGGATGCTATAGAAGAAGGTTTTGAAATTCCTTCACTAGGAGCCAATACATCGGTAACTCAAATCAAAACGTACAAAGAAAAAAAGCAAAGAAAGCTAGAGGCAAAGCATGCTTATATTCAGCCGTTTGACCTTCCATCCTTCCCAAAATTATACTACTTTAGTCCGCTACAGAAACTTGGATGTATCTTGAAAAAGAATATCAAGGTAATGAAAAAGTAAAACATATGCGAGTTATAAATTTATTACGCAAGTTTGAAATGCAGAAAATGAAAGAGTTCAAGATAATCAAATAGTATGTTGACAAGCTCCTTAGCATAGTCGACAAGATGAGATTACTTGGTAAGGAATTTTCTGAAGAAAGAATCGTTGAAAAATTATTTGTCACATTGCCTGAAAAATATGAAATTACAATTTTTACTTTGAAAAATATTAAGAATCTGTCAAGTATTGTTTTGGTAGAACTTTTAAATATATTTCAGGCATTTGAATAAAGAAAATTTATGAGAGAATAAGGTGTTGTGGAAGGAGCTTTCTTAGCAATGTCAATGAAAAAAAGAAATAAATAATTTACTTTATCCTCGTTGCAAGAAGACAAATTATCCACAATACAAGTGTTGATAGAGATCAGATATCAAATACAATAAATGTGATCAAATGGGTCATATAGAGAAAATATGCAAAAATAAACAAGAAAATTAAGCAAAATTTATATTGAATGAAAAACATGAGGATGATCATTTATTTTAAAACAAAAATGCTATGCCTCGTGACTCTGAACAATGAAAAGCCATATCTATTTCAAGTTAAGTATTTGTAGCAACTGACTTAGGGAGGAGTGTTGAGAATACGTCAATTGAAATCAATAAAGATTAAGTCAAAGATTGAAGGAAGAAAATCAGGTTTTTTTATGTTTAAATTTGATTTTGATTTTATTGTTTTATATTCATATTTTTATGAATCATTTTGATTATGTTTATTAAAAATTTTGCTATAAATATGTAAATTTTATGAATAATTATAATACCAAGTTTTTTAGTAATAAATTTCCCTATTTTTACATTTCTTTCCCTCCTAAATAAATAGAAAAATTCCAACAAATATTTGGCATAAAAGGTTAGGCCATCCTTCAATTGATGTAATGAAACATTTGTGAGTCCCAATTATATGATCTAGAGGGGGGTGAATAGATCATTCCATCATTTTCTTTTGTGGTCTGGATATATTAGAATACAAACAATTGATATGCATATTTTTATCATTATAATAAATTCATTTTATGCAAATTTACTTCATGTAAATTTTTATTATCCTTCATGATTAAAAACGACACCTATGGACGAAATTACTAATGAGAAGAGATCAGACTTTCATGAGATGGATTAATTTAGAAAAATCAAGTTTATCCCATTTTTCTAGAACACAGGCAATTTTTTCTGACTCTGATCTGTAGAATATAGAATAAGTAAAACAGTTAATTTCAGCATAAGTTATAAAGCACAAAATAAAAAGAGATTAAGGGATAGAGAAATTTAACACCGCTATTTATAGAGGTTCGGCCATTGCCTACATCCTCTCCTTAAGACAATCCGTCTTAAGAGTTTCTCTCTTTCTATTGTGACTCTATTTACGGGCAAGAGTCAAAAGCCTGTTACAAAATAGCTATCCCAAGTTTTTCTTCCCAAGTGAAAACTTTAAAATACTTAATCATTTTTGCAAAGTAAAATGATCAAAACACTTAGCCCTTTTTCCCAAGTAAAAGAACCTAAACACTTGCTAGTTAATTTTCCTAGGTTCTAGCAACCTAACCTCACCATTTTATCTCACAAATTCAAAACCTCACTTAACATGATTACAATTGAAGCTATAATCATATTTGAGGAGATGTGATCATGAATGCACATGAAGGAATGAAAAACTTACAAGATAAAACACAATTTTAGAATAAAAAATCATTTTTCACTCACTTAATAAAACACACCAACACAATTTTTTTATAGCTGAAAATTGTAGTTGTTAGGTGTGAACATAATTTCAAAAATGTTTCTATGATTGAAGAGATCTGATTTGAGAGTGATTTCATCTGATTTTATTCTTTCTTTGAGCAAGAAAAATCAGATTAAAATAAAAGACTTCCTTTCCATTTTTAACAACTTTAATTGTGGATTTTTATCTTTTTAGGAAAGAGATAATTTTGTTTAAGGTAATCATGTGAATTAAAAACAAATTTTATGCAGATAATAATGCAATGAACGTGCTGTGAGTGTGTGGGAACCTCAAAGATGATTTTACAAAGTTTATTTCCTAATAAACCTTTAGGACTGCAGGTCTGTTCTGACGGATGTAGAATACGAACACGTTTGTTCTGTACTTGGTAGAACACTCTGCATCGTGTTCTGTACTTGGTAGAACACTCCGCATCAGCACTTGAACTTTGAGCCTGCAATATGATTTCTAGAAGGAAATCCAATTTTGTCAAGTGCAAATGTTTTGTTAATGCATCAAAATCTAAAATACTAGCCCATTGAGCCAACATTCTCCCCCTTTTTGATGATGACAAAACATTCATTTATTTTAAACTTGCTCCCCCTGATTATTTTGAATAAGACCTCCCCCTGAATATATGCTAAAAAAATCATCAATTTGTTTCCTTACATAATCACAACCCATAATATGTTTTAGCCCTGTTTTGATAAATACCATAGTATTAAATCAAAACCTTTCATAAGCATTTCCCTATTTCTTCCATATAGAGAATCTATCTTCATAAAACTTTAAGAAATAGATTAATTGCAGGAATTTTAATGATAAAAAAAATGTCATGCAAGAGAATCGTCAAGTTCAAGATAATATTTTGCAATCAAACCATCTTACACAAAATTCAAGTTACTATCTTGCATATAATAGATTCATTTGATCATCAAATGTGAACAACACTATATTCACCAATCTGCACGAATCAATTGATCAGTTTTTCTACCTGCATAATATTTTGCATGCATCCAAATAAGTACAACATATTTTGAGAAACAAATTGCTGCACCAATTAAACCATCAGCTCTTTTCATATGAGGAACTTTACTTAATCAGCACATGAGCAAAACAATAATTCATATTCAAAATGCTAGCATGTGAGTAAAGCCAAAAATCATACAATCAGCACATGATAAAAATATTTAGTTTACCAATAAACTATCTTAAAACATCAGCATTGTTTTAGATCATCAGCTGCACTCAAAATACAAATATCAGTCCTTGACCAAGAGCAAAAATAAATCATAAAAGTCAGCATGTCTTCTCCCCCTTTTTGTCATCACAAAAAGCATAAAACATTAACCAATCAAACTAAAATAGTCAAGCAAATAAAACAGAGAGTAGCTAATAAAACAACCCAAAAAAAAAATATTGTCCCAAAATAAAACAACCAGTAAGAGTAGCATCAGAGTCAGTTAATATCCTCAGGATTGGTGCTGCTGCCAACTTGGCCAGGCTTGGGAGTTGGTTTAAACTTATGATTGGCTATAAGACGCATGGATTTCCGCAGTTTGGGAGCAGGGATAGGTGAAGGAGAGTCACGAATAGGTGAGGACAGTGGAGAATCAGTTGGTTCTTCAATGATCTGTCGTTGATCTGTTCCTTAGTGAGAGATTTTTCAGATGGACTGTGAGAATCCCCAGTTTTATGTTCACTACTTAGTTCCTTCTGAGCTACCTCAACTTCCTCATTACTTCCCAGAACCCCTGTATGAACTGATTCCATTTCTTGAGTCTTTGCACTAATCTCCCTGCTGTGAGAACTACTGGATGAGGATGTATCAACCAAGTTTGGTTTTTCTTGTATAGTCAGATTTTTGGGGGGATAGGCTTTCAGTGTTCGGATTTGCTGCTTGGAGGTATAGTCACTTTTAATCCTTTTTCCCTTTTTCTTCGAAACAGTAGTCCCACTACTAGGCCTTTTGCCTGACTTTTGCAAGCGAAGATCTGACATCTTATAAAAATCTTTTCCAATTCTTAGCTTAGCATTGAATAATGCACAATCAGTTCGTTCCACAGGCAAATTCCAATAAAGGAAGATAGCACTCAGTATCATAGCAAAGGGGTAACGCTGATTTTCTTTCACAGATGTGATTTGATGAAAAATCAAGTAAGGCAGATTAATGGAATACCCTCTATATACATGCCACATAATGCCCAAATCAGAGTCAGTAACGTGATCTACACTGCCAGCTCTAGGTACTAAGATTTCAACCAAAAATTTGTGCAGAATTCGAAATTCTAAGTTCATGTTCGTTGAAGGAGGAGTTTTGTCTTTCCTAGAGAACTGCTCCATATCAGCTGTATCTTTTAAAAACTCAATTTTATTGAAACCCCCAATTTCGGTAAGTCTTGTGTGCTTAGTGATTTTGAACCCATCGTTTCTCATGTTAAAAAGTAAGGCTATAGTTCCAGGAGTAAGTATCTTATACTGCCCTTGTATTTTAACAGCCATAGATTCATTATCAAGCATTTTCCTAGTTTGAAAAAAATCTTTAACAAATGAGGGATATATTTCAGACTCGTAAGTTAAAATACCTCGCCATTGAAGTCGTTCAAGCCATGTAGCCACCGATGGAGTAGTATGCTCCAAAACTTCCCAATCGACAGATTTGGGAATGAGAAAATCGCGAATCTCCTTTACTTTTAGCGTCGATATCGTTCTTGGTGGTGGAGAGCGCTCTTTCTCAGATTGCGATGAGTTGGTGGCAGAGGATGAAACCATTTCGTGTGATGAAGATGAGGGTTTTTTGTGTCCTTGGGATTTTACTCTTGCCATGATTTGGGTGTAGAGAGAGACGAGAGAGGATGAAGAAGAGTGTAAAAATCAGATTTTTAAAGACTTTTCATAGAAAACCGAAACAATAAAGAGGGTAGGTGAAAAGTTGTACTTTTAAAGTTTTAAAAAAAATTTTTTATTTAGGAAAATCAAAAGATTTAAAAGAGGAAGGTGAACTATATAGAAAAAGACAATAACTTCTCTTTTTGAGCCCAAAAACATCTCCATTAAACTAGCACTTAAAATAAAATAAAGAACTTTCCATAACTGATTTTATCAAGAAAAATAGAGCACGACTAGTCTGTGAGAAGTATTAAAATCTATCACATATAGAACACAGATATAGAACACGCAAGCATGAAAAAAAATAATAAAAAATTAAAAAGTAAAATTACCTTTTAGGATAAATTTTCTAGCATACCCATGCCCAATTCTCTTCTTAATTTGTAGAATTGTTCTTCCTTCAATGGTTTGGTGAAGATATCAGCCAATTGATGTTCAGTTGAAATATACTCCATTCTAATGTCCCCTTTTTGAACATGATCTCGTATGAAATGATGTCTGATTTCAATATGTTTTGTTCTTGAATGCATAACTGGATTTTTAGTGAGATTTATTGCACTGGTGTTATCACAATAAATAGGTATTTCCTTCAGTTCAAAACCATAATCAATTAGTTGTTGCTTGATCCAAAGAATTTGTGCAGTACAACTTCCTGCAGCAATGTACTCTGCTTCTGCAGTTGATAAGGCAACAGAATGTTGTTTTCTGCTAGACCATGTAATGAGAGATTGTCCTAATAATTGACATGTTCCAGAAGTGCTTTTTCTCTCAATTCTGCAACCTGCAAAGTCAGCATCTGAAAAACCAACAAGATTAAAGCTTGAGTCTTTAAAATACCATAAACCAATATTTTGAGTCCCCAACAAGTATCTCAGAATTCTTTTTACTGCTGATAGATGAGATTCCTTTGGATTTGATTGGAACCGAGCACATAGACATACACTAAAGTGTATATCAGGTCTGCTGGCAGTTAAGTATAGTAGTGACCCAATCATTCCTCTGTAAAGCTTCTGGTCCACATTTTTACCTTTCTCATCAGGATCAAGTTTAATTGATGGACTCATTGGTGTACTAACTATCTTTGCTTCCATCATCTTGAATTTCTTTAGTAATTCTTTTGTGTATTTGACTTGACTAATAAAGATCCCATCTTTATTTTGATTAATTTGCAGCCCCAAAAAGAAGGTCAATTCTCCCATCATGCTCATCTCAAATTCGTCTTTCATCAATTTTTCAAATTCCTTGCACATTGAGATGTTAGTAGCACCAAATACAATATCATCCACATATATTTGCACAAGCATGATATCAGTTTGATTATGCTTTATAAACAATGTATTATCAATTTTTCCTCTAGCAAAATCATGTTGTATTAAAAAATTTGAGAGTCTTTCATACCAAGCTCTTGGAGCTTGTTTTAAACCGTATAAGGCTTTTGTCAATTTATAAACATGATTTGGAAATTCAATGTTTTCAAAACCAGGTGGTTGTGCAACATATACTTCCTCATTAAGATATCCATTTAGAAATGCACTTTTAACATCCATTTGATAAAGCTTGATTTTCTTAAAACATGCAAATGCACATAGGATACGAATAGCTTCTAAACGTGCAACAGGTGCAAATGTTTCATCAAAATCAATACCTTCTTCTTGATTATACCCTTGAGCCACAAGTCTTGCTTTGTTTCTTGTTACGTTTCCTTGCTCATCCATCTTATTCCTGAAGACCCATTTTGTTCCTATAATTGAATGATTTTTCGGTTCTGGAACAAGAGACCATACCTTATTTCTTTCAAATTGATTCAGTTCTTCTTGCATTGCAAGCAACCAGTTGTTGTCATCTTGAGCTTCTTGAATATTTTTTGGTTCAATTTGAGATACAAATGCCACATTACTACAGAATTCTCTTAGTTGTCTTCTAGTCATCATCTTAGTTGATGGACTACTTAGTAAGTCCTCTTTTGAATGATTCCTGTGTACATCCCATTCCTTAGGTGGGTCAAGATTCTGTTCTGGTTCTTCATAATTTGTTTCTTCTGTTGTCTCATTTGTTCCATCTTGATCTGTCTGTGTTTTTCTTTCAACTTTTTCGCTCTTGTCACCTGTATCATCATCAGAAAAACACCTTTCTCCAGTGTAGACATCAGTCTCATCAAATTTAACATTAATTGATTCTTCAACCATTTGTGTTCTCTTATTGTAAATTCTATATGCTTTACTTTTAAGTGAATAACCTAAGAAAATTCCAATATCAGATTTAGCCTCAAATTTTCTTAGATTATACTTATCATTTAATATAAAGCACTTACAGCCAAATGTATGGAAATAATTGATGTTTGGCTTCCTTCCTTTCCAAAGCTCATATGGAGTTTTGTTCAAAATTGCTCTAATCAGGACTCTGTTGATGATATAACTTGCAGTGTTTACTGCTTCAGCCCAGAAGTATTTAGGCAAGTTGTTTTCGTTCATCATGGTTCTTGCCATTTCCTGCAGTGTTCTGTTTTTTTCGTTCCACTACTCCGTTCTGTTGTGGAGTTCTTGGCGCTGAAAAGTTATGTTCAATTCCTTCTTTTGAACAGAAGTCATCGAATTCTTTGTTTACAAACTCTCCTCCATTATCACTTCGAATTTTGATAATATGATATCCCTTTTCATTCTGTAATCTTTTTGCCAACTTTTTGAATGCCTCAAACGTCTCAAATTTATGTGCAAGAAAAATTGTCCATGTAAAACGTGAGTAATCATCAACAATTACAAACACATAACTTTTTCCTTTTAGACTAGATGGAGAAATTGGTCCAAATAAATCCATATGCAACATTTCTAAACATTTTTTAGTAGATATTTCTTTCTTGGATTTAAATGAATTTCTAGTTTGTTTACCCAATTGACATGCTTCACAAACATATTTTTTATCAAATTTGATTTTAGGCAAGCCAATAACTAAATCATTTTTAGATAATTTTTCAATAGCATGTAAACTTGCATGACCTAGTCTTTTATGCCAAATCCAGTTTTGATCATCTTTTGACATTAAACAAGTTGACTTATTATTTTCATAATCATCCAAACTGACTTGATAAATATTTCCAGTTCTATAACCAGTAAGGATAGTATTACCTGATTTTGCATCTTCAACTTTGCAGTCTTTTATTTCAAAGATAACTCTGTTATTCTTGTCACATAATTGGCTTACACTAAGGAGATTATATTTCAATCCCTTCACTAGTGAAACATCTTTGATACGTGGGTTGGTTCCAACGGTTCCAACTCCAATGATTTTGCCTTTGTTTTTGTCACCAAAACTGACAGTCCCTCCATTTTTCATAGAGGGTTCAGCAAACTTCTTTTTATCCCATGTCATATGTCTTGAGCAACCACTGTCTAGATACCACTTGTTGTTCATGTTGCTCTTTAGACAAACTTCATTCTCTGTTTCCTCCTGATTCACTGGTACATCATTTTGTTTGGATTCTTCATCAGACATAGCCATCAAACCAGCATCTTCTGTATTTTGATCTGATTCTGACTCTTCACTAGAGTCATCACTGTTACTCCATGTTGCCATCATTGCCTTCTTGTTAAACTTCTTGTCCTTTCTTTTTAGGAGAGGACATTTGGTCTTGATATGTCCAGGCTTATTGCAGTGATAGCACACTGGTTCTCCAGAATTTTGTTGAGAATTTTCAGCCTTGTTGTTACGCACATTCTTTTGAAATCTTCCACGTTTCATTTCCTTTCTGTAGAATTTCTGAAATTTTCTAGTGATCATTGCAAATTCTTCATCTGAGGTATTTTCATTTGAGTCTGCAGCTAGAGCAATTCCTTTCTGTTTCTCTTCATTTTCCTGACTTTGCACCACAAGTTCATAAGACAGTAAGGATCCAATTAGATCATCATATGAAAAATTACGCAAATCTTTTTCCAGCAGGACAACCACTTTTTCACGCCAATTTGAGTTCAGTGATCTGATCAATTTTTTTATTTGCTCTTCCTCATTTACAATCTTTCCAAGCCCTTTCATGGAACTTGTAATCTTGACAAACCTGTCACTCATTTCAGAAATTGTTTCATTAGGCTTCATTTTGAATGATTCATAATCACACATTAAAACATGTAGACGGGAATCCTTCACTTGATTGGTTCCTTCGTAAGTTGCCAACAATTTATCCCAGATTTCTTTGGCTGTATCACAAGCTGAAATTCTATTGAACTCATTAGCATCCAAAGAACAATATAATAAACTCATTGCTTTTGAATTTCTTTGAATGTTTAAAATATCAGTTTCAGAATACTCATTTTCTGTTTTAGGAACTTCAGTTCCATTCTCAACTTTTGTTGGTGGACGAAATCCATTGGTCACCATCTTCCAGCTCTCCATGTCTTGCATTTGAATGAAATGTCTCATCCTGGCTTTCCAAAATGAAAAGTTTTGTCCGCAAAACAAAGGAGGACGTGTTGATGATTGTCCTTCAGCAAAAGTTGTGTTCACATGATTCGTTCCAGCCATCTTTGGATCTCTCTAGGTTGTTAAGCCTGCAAAAATAAAAATGTGAGACCTGCTCTGATACCAAATGTGAGTCCCAATTATATGATCTAGAGGGGGGTGAATAGATCATTCCATCATTTTCTTTTGTGGTCTGGATATATTAGAATACAAACAATTGATATGCATATTTTTATCATTATAATAAATTCATTTTATGCAAATTTACTTCATGTAAATTTTTATTATCCTTCATGATTAAAAACGACACCTATGGACGAAATTACTAATGAGAAGAGATCAGACTTTCATGAGATGGATTAATTTAGAAAAATCAAGTTTATCCCATTTTTCTAGAACACAGGCAATTTTTTCTGACTCTGATCTGTAGAATATAGAATAAGTAAAACAGTTAATTTCAGCATAAGTTATAAAGCACAAAATAAAAAGAGATTAAGGGATAGAGAAATTTAACACCGCTATTTATAGAGGTTCGGCCATTGCCTACATCCTCTCCTTAAGACAATCCGTCTTAAGAGTTTCTCTCTTTCTATTGTGACTCTATTTACGGGCAAGAGTCAAAAGCCTGTTACAAAATAGCTATCCCAAGTTTTTCTTCCCAAGTGAAAACTTTAAAATACTTAATCATTTTTGCAAAGTAAAATGATCAAAACACTTAGCCCTTTTTCCCAAGTAAAAGAACCTAAACACTTGCTAGTTAATTTTCCTAGGTTCTAGCAACCTAACCTCACCATTTTATCTCACAAATTCAAAACCTCACTTAACATGATTACAATTGAAGCTATAATCATATTTGAGGAGATGTGATCATGAATGCACATGAAGGAATGAAAAACTTACAAGATAAAACACAATTTTAGAATAGAAAATCGTTTTTCACTCACTTAATAAAACACACCAACACAATTCTTTTTATAGCTGAAAATTGTAGTTGTTAGGTGTGAACATAATTTCAAAAATGTTTCTATGATTGAAGAGATCTGATTTGAGAGTGATTTCATCTGATTTTATTCTTTCTTTGAGCAAGAAAAATCAGATTAAAATAAAAGACTTCCTTTCCATTTTTAACAACTTTAATTGTGGATTTTTATCTTTTTAGGAAAGAGATAATTTTGTTTAAGGTAATCATGTGAATTAAAAACAAATTTTATGCAGATAATAATGCAATGAACGTGCTGTGAGTGTGTGGGAACCTCAAAGATGATTTTACAAAGTTTATTTCCTAATAAACCTTTAGGACTGCAGGTCTGTTCTGACGGATGTAGAATATGAACACGTTTGTTCTGTACTTGGTAGAACACTCTGCATCGTGTTCTGTACTTGGTAGAACACTCCGCATCAGCACTTGAACTTTGAGCCTGCAATATGATTTCTAGAAGGAAATCCAATTTTGTCAAGTGCAAATGTTTTGTTAATGCATCAAAATCTAAAATACTAGCCCATTGAGCCAACAACATTTGCCCTTGACAAAGAAAATTTATAAAGGTTTTCTTGTTCTGATTTTTGTGAAATTTGTCCTTTAGCTAAACAAACAAGAAAACCTTTCCCTTTCAATAGCATTAAAACTTCAGGTCCATTTGAGTTAATATATATAGACATTTGGGGACCTTACAAACACAGTCCATTTCTGGTGCTTATTACTTCCTGACTATAGGGAATGATTATAGCAAGACCATATAGACTTATTTGATGCAATTTAAGTCTCTGACCTATGGTATTTTGGCTAATTTTCTAGTAATGATTAAGAGTCAGTTTGCAGCAAAGCTGAAGGGGTTGAGGTCAGACAATGGGACAGAAATTCTTGCTCATAATTGTTAGAGTTTGTTGCAACAACATGGCATTATACATCAAAGGAGACACCTTACACACCACAACAAAATGGTGTGGTTAAAAGGAAGCACAGGTAAATTATGCAGATTGCTCGGGCTTTATTGGTACAAGGCTCTCTACCTAAGAGGTTATGGGGTTATTATATGTCAACTTTTGTGGCTCACCCACAATTGTTGACTAAGAATAGTATTTTTTAGGCATCCCACATCGGGAAAAAATGAAGGAAATGGGGAGTTGTTATGTTATAAAAGGAAACCTCCCCTTATTGTTTATTCCATCCCAAAATTGCCAATCTTTCTAAGGCAATTAGTAAATATTTCACTTGTATTATTTTTTTGAAATAGTGAAATATAATATTAGTAGTGTCCGAGGACGTAGGTATAATTGGCCGAATCTCGTTAAATTCTGGTGTTCTTTATTTGTCTATTTAATAGCTATTGTCGGGTATATTGTTAGTGAATTATTGTGCTGTTAAATTACTTAGGAAAATTCTGTCTTGGGAATTTTACTTTGTGTGATTTTTCAGTACAATCGTTTACGTTTTATTTACCTGCTCAATAGTATTCGGGGTGAATTTGGTGGAAATCAACCCGAGTTTCCACAACACTATATACTGCATGCCACTTATTTGAGTAATAGGTTGCCTTCTGGGTTGATTTCACCCATGGTCACTCAACTTATCACTTATCGCGCAAAAGTAACCGACTTTTTCTTTCTTACTTAAATGTCACTGAACTTTTAACATTATTACACAAAAGTCATGTTGACCAGAATCCGACGATGACTCTTGCCGGATTGATAAGTTCAACAAATGCTACATTTAAATTAATTTCACTCACGGTCACTAGACTTATCATTTATCTCGCAAAAGTAATTAACTTTTTTTTTTCAACTTAAATGTTACTGAATTTTTAACATTTTTGCAAAAAAGTCATCAATCCGGAAAGGGTCGTCGCCGGATTTCGGTCAACATGACTTTTGTGCAATAATGTTAAAAGTTCAGTGACATTTAAGTAAGAAAAAAAAAGTCGATTATTTTTGCGCGATAATTGATAAGTTGAGTGATCATGAGTGAAATTGACCCGTTGCCTTCTTCAACTCTGAACTGGGCAACACCATACCAGCTTTTGTATGGCAAAATTCCAATCTATGATGACTTAAAAGTATTTGGCTGTCTTTATTATTGAACAAATGTGAAACCAGGAAAAGATAAGTTTGGTAATAGAGCTGACAAATGTGTGTATCTTGGCGTAGCTTCTGGACTGAAAGCAATGTATCATCATCAGTGCATTAAACATGATACATACATGACATCAACTCATACATTCCTATGGCTATATGATACATGGCAATTAATTGCATAAGCCCCACTAGAATGGAAGTCAATAAGGCGTGTAACAAAAGTTAAAATCATAATGTCAAGGGAAACATAGGAATATGGAAAATATCTTAGGACTTAATAAGGGGATATAAGGAATTTTATTTGTGGGTTGTAATTTTTCGAATGTAAATAAATGGTCAAGTGTATAGTTAGGGTGGTGCAGTTCCCTAGGTAGAAAGAATAGAGCAATGTCCATTGGAGGCGGATCTAGACGCAGATTTAGTCAAAAGATATCATCCTTTACCGTAGAACACGCTAACGCCGTCCACGGCCATGCATATGTGTGTTAAGAAAAAGAAAAAAATTTACAGCATCTTTTTAATGCACTTATTATTCGTTGATTTGAAAATCCACTCTCAAAATTTATAACTTTTATCATTACACATTTATGGATAGGCATAGTATTAGCAAGTCTGAATTGTGATAGCATCATTATTATTTGGTGTGATCACAATTTACTGATGAGTTGGCAATATCAAGAACTCATTTTAGGGGGTTTATTTAGAATTGGGGTGAATTTAGAAAATATATCAAAATTTGGTGCTACAATAAAAAAAATTAGGATTTCGGTGTGTCAAAAAATGACAAAAAGGTTGCCATTTTGCGTCAAAGTGAGGCCATAACACTTTATCATTTCTTTTATTCAAAAAGCGGCACTTTTATTTGTCGTTTTCAATGATGGCATCGTTTTGTGAATAAATTTGAAAATTCCTAAGTAGGCCCTGGTCTAATATAGATCATTAACGCTTTTTGAATTTTTTTAATATTCTCTTTATTCATTTTTATTTGTCAATTTTGAATAAAATTCAAATTTTATATATTTGTCACATTTGCACTTATAATATAATTTATTTTTTTTTTCAATGTAATTTTTTTCCAATATATGCTGCTATTTTTCTTTCAACATTAATTATAAATTATATCATTTTTTTTTTCAATTGAAAGCAACATTAATTATTGACTTGAATTCAAACTTTTTATTATTTTCGTGATTTTGTGTTTATGCCTTTACATACGCTTTCAAATTCCAAATTGTCTACACAAGAATTAACGGTCTACTAATCCTATGTTTTTTTTTGGAATTTTTAATTATCATACATTACATAATTACATATATATATATATATATATATATATATATATATATATATATATATATATATATATACACACACACACACACACACACACACATATATACATACATTTAAATAACAATTTAATAAAATAAAAATTTAAAAATTCAATATATATTCAAATTATGCTTATTTTATCTAAATTTGATAACTTAGTCTTAATGTGAATGAAAATAAAAATTTAACGATTTGATTCAATAAAAATTTAAGAAATAATTGTATGAGTTCAAGTCAAGTATACTTCTAGACGAGCCATATTGGCTGTTCGTTCCTTTACACTCAGATTAACCACCATTTATGAAGGCACAGTGCTCTAACCGACTCTATCTTTCTTTCTTTACTTTTTTTTTTTTTTTTGAAAAAAAAAATTAGAGGGACAATTACATCCGATTTTGAGGAAAAAGAAAAAAAAAATTTGTATTGATTTCAAATGTTAATTAATTACTGTTCATGTGAACATATATATATATATATATATATATATATATATATATATATATATATATATATAGCTTCACGTAAATTTAAAACAATGCAGATGGCTTTGTATGTGCGATTCTTTATTTTTTTTTTCTCTTAACCATCATTTGTGATGAGATTGTCTAATTTTCTGGTCGTTGTTCTTTGTATTAATGGGCATTAATTAAGCGGAGTTCTTTACACGCATATATATAAATATATATATATATATATATATATATATACAGATTTGCAGAAAGAAATAATATGAAAGCATAATTAATTAATGATAAATCCAAAAGTTTCTTTATCTGTAGGAGAGAAGGAGATCCGATCGGATGAGATAACCCTGCAATAAGAAGAGCCTGGTCGGACCAGACGTGAGCACTCCGAAACTTAAGTTAGTAGCTTAGAGAGAGAATGTGCTTTAGAGAGATAATGCTATGAAATTCAATACCTGGTGCCATCGTTGGCTGGACTATTTATATGAGATAGTTGAGGGCACTCGAGTGCCTGGAGTGTAATTACTGGTTGTCAGAGTAGGTATTCGGCGACATGACAAGGAGCAGGTAGTAGGCATGGGCGCTGCCTTGTGTCAGGCGGCTGATGGGACTGGCGGTCACATCAGCCGATCGGACATGTGCGCTGCCTAGGAGCTCGTGTCTGATATTTTTGGCTGATGGGCTTTGAGCCTTGCCAGTTGAGTGGGCCGGGTGGATGGGCCTTAGAGCAAATGATATTTGCTAGGTTATCACTTGTCCCCCCTCAATAGGTCCGATCGGGCATAGATTTGCTTTTGTTGGTCTGTTCGGATGGGATCAGTTCTGGAAATTCCCGATCCGAAGACGCGTACTGGCGCGCGTTTTGAATTTAGGAGGCACTTTTTCTGAAGCGACGCACCTGCTGGGACAGCTGTTTTCCTTTAATGTTGTGAGCGTATCGAGGGCGACGCTTCGTCCTTCGCAGAGACATAATGTCCTTTGACACGTGGCGCTTGTTGAATGGCGCGTTGTTTGGCATTTTTGAGAAGTTTCAGTCTATAAATAGGGGACTCTGTGAAGCATTCTTTCTTTACTTTCGAAATCTCTAGCGAATCTCTGCCAAAATCTTCCTTTGATTCCCAGATCTCTGCAACTACTCTTTACCTCTTCTTCGAATTTCTCAAGTCTTTTTCATCAAGTAAGTAACTTTATTCCCCCTTTTTGCTTTCTTTGTGATTTCGTCTTTCGCTTTCTTCCCACACCCATTTCATTTAGAAAAGAGAGTTGCGCCTTTCCTTCATTTTTTATTGAAGATGGCTTCCAGTAGTGCTGAAGCATTAGACACAACTTTTTTGGAGTGGTATGAGAACAAACTAGCTGCCGAGCCGCATTCTCGCCTGACCGCTAGGGAGGTGGCTGAAATTCCATCTAAATACGGCCTTCCCGATGAGATATCAGTGTTGGCATGCCCTGATTCAATGGCGGTGACTGAAGGGCCCTTCGGCCAAGATGGCGGAGAATGGTTCGTTTGCCACCTCTGGAGCCTAGATGCAGGCCTGAGGTTCCCGTTGGCCGCCTTTGAAATGGCGGTACTGAGGGGGTATGGTCTCGCCCCTAACCAATTGCATCCGAACGGCTGGAGATCGGTGGCGTGCTTCAAAATCCTTTGCCAAATAGAAGTGGTAGCACCAACCCTGGAGCTTTTCACCCACTTCTTCTACATCTCGGGTCGGAGCGACGGAACTGAGTACTTCTTTACAAGCCGCCCAAAGAGGAAATTGATGTTCGTCCCCACCTCCATGAAAGGGTACCGAGAACGATATTTCTTGGTGGGGAGGAAAGGTGGATTTGGAGTACGCCTTACCCGATCGGCTAGGGTCGAGACTCTGAAGGACCTAGCCGCCGGTCAGGAATTCTATGAGAAGGACATAAAAAAGTTGATGGATGCCGTCAGCAGGAATAAAAAGCCCTATGAATCCAAATTCCTTTTGCGTACGCTGTTTGACTCACCCGGCTCACAAGACACTGAGATCGTAGAACGTGAGCATTAGGATAGGGGAAAAAACCCAATCATCGTGCATCAAATCATTCATTGCACTTTTTTTTATGCTTTGTGAATTGAATTTGTGCATGAAGAAACTTATCTTGTTTACTGTTCTAGTTGCAGCTGAGATGGCTGGTGGGAACGGAGCCTCCGAACAACTTGGCGATCGGATCAGGCAAAAACGCGAGGCGGAGAAGAAGGCCCAGGAGCAAAGAAAAAGGAGGAAATTGGTCCTTGCTGCCGAGCTTCAAGCTTCTAAGGGGGCGGCCGGTACCTCTACAACGGCTCCGGCCATCGCGGCCATTCCGATCTCGTCGGCACCCCCTGCTGCCACTGCTGCGCCTGCCTCCACTGCTGGCGGGCAAAAGACTGTGCCTCGAACTGAAACCTTTCCTCGGCCGGTGCACACTCGACGCCACACTCTTCGGGATGAGTCGGACGAAGATGATCAGCCGATCGGTGCTACTTTCCGAGAGGTGGAAGAGGCTGCCAAGAGGAGGCTTGAGGAGGTTGCCCAGAAGAAGGCCGAGGAAGCGGCCAAGAGGAGGACTGCTGAGCTGGTAGCCGAGTCGGACGCTCGGGTTGCCGCAAGAGGCAAAGCTGTGCAACACGGCGAGTCTCCATGGCGTTCATCCGATCGGCGGACGGTTCCTATGAAGGACATCCTGAGAGAGAACTTTGGCGATGAATGGTCGGTGGGCCAAGTGGCTAATTACATCTGTCGGGGTCTTCTCCGAGATAAAGATCATCGGGAAGCCGGCGACGCCAGTCAGCTCAGCAGAGAAAGCCATGCCATCAGTCAGCAGTTAATAGATGTGAGTAATTGCTGTCTTGTTTCTGGTGCTCGTTTGCACCTCTGTATCTGATCTATTTACTCTTTATTTTGTGTAGGCCGCCAGGAGGGCACAAAGGTTACACCTGATGGCCTTTATGTGGAAAGGGAGGGCCGAGTCAGGCGCCGCGGCCAAGGCGGAGGCGAACACACGTTGTGAAGCTGCCAAGAAAGAAGCCTCTGTCCTTCGAGCTGAGGTGGCCAAACTAGAGGAGCGGTACGCTGCCTCTCAGTCAGAGACAGTGGCCTTGAGGAAGGAGGCCCACCAGAGTGCTCAGGATCTGAAGGCTCGGCAGAGCGAGGCCGACAGGCTTAAGGGCGAAGTTGCTCGTCTATCTGCGGATGGTGCGCAGCTGAGGCGGTTCGAGGCAGATGCAACCCGACTGGATGCCGAGTGCAGAGAGTTGGTTGCTGAGAACGCCAAGTTGAAGGCAGAGGGCGAGCAACTTCGGAAAGAAGTGGAGTCCTTGAAGACGTCGGAAGGGGAGAGGGAAGCTTCCTACACGAAGATTCTCGAAATAGAGCTTGCCACTCAAAAGGAGCGCCTGATTGATGAGTTAGCAGACACTCAGGTGGAGCTGTTGTCTCGGCTAGTTCATGAAGCTGGGCGGCGCTTCCCCGAGGCGGATCTGACTTGGATGGACGACCCGGCATCACTGCCTGCTCCTCCAAACGATGACGACGACGAAGGCGCTCCTGAGGGGGAAGCAACCGAGAGAACTTCTGGAGAAGGCCCCTCACGTCTGGAGACTATTCAAGAGGTTCCCTTCGAAGTGGAGCCTGCAGCGCCTTCAGCTCCTGAAGCCGAATTGGAGGTTCCTTCTTCTACGGGGCCTGTCTCTGAAAGGGGGGGCAGTATCTGCTCCGTCAGCTGCCGACCCTTCTCAAGCCACCACCGATCCGATCGCTGAAGAAGTCGTTGATCCTCCTGGCGAAGTGGAGATTGTAAATATAGATAGTTAGCTTAGGAGTTTAGATCAGCTTTATTTTTTCCTTTGTTTTCTATCTTTGTAACAATTATTCAAAAATTGTATAGTTGATACATTCTTAATAAAACTGCATTTTTCTGCAAGTCAATGTATACATAAGTTTGTATTAAATTTTGCAAGTACTTCCTGAATTCGGATAATGCCTAAGCTCAGTGACCGATCGGGTCAATCTGGCTTTTCAGATCGCATAAAATTTGCACAATTAGGCTAAGTAATGCTCATAAGGCTGCATAAAAATTGTATAGCTGAGCCAGGTGATACTCGTAGAGTTGCATAATAACTGCATAACCGAGTTGAGTGATACTCGTGGAGTTGCATAAGAATTGCATAATCGAGCAAGAGAGGTTAGATCCTCTATAATACAGATAACATTTGGGGAGGTAAGATCCTCCTTCGCGACATATTTGCTTTTGTAGCTTGGGATGGGCATCAAGCCTAACGTAGAATGCTACATTATGCATTAATTGAACAATTATGAAAGAAGGAACCTTTTTATTAATCAGGCAATTGCCAGGTTCTGATACATTATGAGACATGGTACTTCTTGAGTACTTCAACATTCCAGCTTTTGGGGACATCTTGCCCTTCAACAGTTCGGAGCCTATAAGCGCTCGGGCTTAAGACTTTAGAGACCTCATAGGGCCCTTCCCAATTTGGCATTAGCTTTCCCACTCCGGCATTTCTCGAGCCTAATTCTGCCTTTCTGAGTACCAGATCGCCTACATTGAAGGTTCTAGACCTCACTTTAGCATTGTGGTATCTGGCCACTCTTTGTTTATAGGCAGCGATCTTGGTGTAGGCGTCCTCCCTCTTTCCTTCTATGAGATCTAAGTCTTGGCATCTCTCTTGAGTGTTCATCTGTTCGGAGTAGAGAGCCGATCGGTAAGAAGGGAGGCCGACCTCTACAGGAATCATTGCTTCGGAGCCGTAGACGAGGGAGAATGGCGTTTGATGAGTGCCTGTTCTCGGCGATGTTCTGTATGTCCACAGGACACTCTGCAGTTCTTCAGTCCAATTGCCTTTGGCTTGACCCAGTCGCTTCTTTAATCCCTCCAAGATGGTCCGATTGGAGACCCCAGTCATTCCGTTGCTTTGGGGATGAGCGACAGATGTGAATTTTAATTTGATGTTCAAGCCTTGGCAAAAGTTACTGAAAATAGAGCTGTCGAACTGCTTGCTATTATCTGTAATAAAAATATTAGGTAAGCCATACTTGCAGATGATGTTCTTCCATGTAAAGCTTTTGACCCTCTCGGCTGTGTGGTGGCTACTGATTCAGCCTCAATCCATTTGGAGAAGTGGTCTACTGCTACTATGAGGAACTTCATCTGCTTTTTGCCTTGGGGAAAAGGTCCTAAGATGTCCATCCCCCACTGGTCGAACGGCTTTTCTTGCCATGGCTCTGCTTGCCTCGTGCGTCCCGCATATGCCTTCGTGGAGCTCTCTGAGGATATAGTCTCCCTCTTCCTCCATCACGCACTTGAGCCAAGGGTGGCTGAAAGCTTTTTTGTACAAATCACCATTAATGATGGAGTAATTGAGAGATTTTCGAGATACCTTTCGAGCTTCATCTTTGTCCTCGTGCAGATGCCCTGTCTGAAGGAACTGATTGATCGGGCTCATCCAGGTTTCATTTTCTTGGTCAATCTCCATCATTTCCGGTTCGTCTAGGGAGGAGGAAGTCTGGTCGACAACGGCAATGTTTTCCTCTATAACGCTTTGTGCGGAAGCAGACATCTTAGTTAGCCGATCGGCTTCTGCAGTTTGGTCTCTCGGGACTTTCTGTAGCACCCATTCCGATCCAGCCTCTTCCAGTTTTGCGCAAGCAACCTTGACTTTGGCCAGGTACTGGATCATTGTGGCTTCTCGTGCTTCGAAGGTCCCCAAAACCTGACTGGTTACTAGTTGAGAGTCACTCCTGATGGCTACTGACTCCGGTCGGATGGCATAGAGCAGTCTCAACCCTTGAAGGAGCGCCTCGTACTCTGCCACATTATTAGAAGCTTTAAAATTAAGCTTTATGGCGTACCTTATTGTGATGCCCAGAGGGCCTTTTATTACTATGCCGACGCCTCATCGAGTGTCATTTGCTGCGCCGTCCACCGTCATTTCCCAATTTTGAGGCTTGGGCTGACTTCGTGGTTCCTCACCCGCAAATTCAGCTATGAAATCTGCTAAAGCTTTGGCCTTTATCGCTTTTCTGGGCTCATACCTGACGTCCCAGGACTGTAGCTTAATTGTCCATCCCACCATTTGCCTTCCAGATCGGGCGTCTGGAGTATTTTCCTAAGAGGATGACCCGATCGGACGACAATTGTGTGCGCCTTGAAGTAAGGTCTCAGCTTCCTTGCACACATCATGAGGGCAATAATAAGCTGCTCAACCGGCCCCTTTCTTAGATCTGCACCTCTGAGTACTTCACTTACATAGTACACGGGTAGATGTTGAGTATCTTCCTCTCGGACCAGGGCACCTGCAACAGCTTCCTTAGAGGTAGCTAAATCTAAGTACAGATTTTCACCTGGTACTGGTCGGCTAAGCAGCGGTGGGTTGGTGAGGAATGCCTTCAACTCTTCAAAGGCTTGCTGGCAGTCTTCCCCCCAGATAAAAGTTTCACTCTTCCTCAGCTTCTTGAAGAAAGGAGTGCAGCGCTTGGCTGAGGAGGAGATGAATCGTCCTAAGGCTGTTATCCTTTCGTTCAGCTTCTGGACGTCTTTTATGTTCCTGGGGGGTTGCATCTCGAGGATGGCCTTTATTTTTTCTTGATTTGCCTCAATCCCTCGTTGAGAGACTAGGAATCCCAAAAATTTTCCTGATGGTACTCCGAAGACGCACTTCTCGGGGTTGAGCTTCATCTGGAATTTATTTAGAGTGTCAAAAACTCTTGCCAGATTGGCTGGATGTTCCTCGGCGCTTCGGCTCTTGACGATCATGTCGTCAACATATACTTCGACATTCTGCCCGATCTGGTCTTTGAAAATCTTGTTCATCAGACGCTGATATGTGGCCCCAGCATTTTTCAGTCCGAATGGCATCATCCTGTAGCAAAACGTCCCGTCGTCTGTGATGAAGCTGGTTTTCTCCTGATCCAGGAGCCACATCAGGATTTGGTGGTAGCCAGCATATGCGTCTAGAAGAGAATAAATGGCGTGGCATGCCGTGGCGTCTACCAACTGGTCTATGCTGGGCAAGGGATAGCTGTCGTTGGGACATGCCTTGTTGAGGTCGGTGAAGTCCACACACATCCGCAGCTTGCCAGACTTCTTCTTGACCAACACCACATTAGCCAGCCACTCTGGATAGTCTACCTCTCGGATGGTTTCGGTCGTGAGTAGCCTATCCACCTCTTCGGAAATGAACTTCCTCCGATCGGGTGCGTGCCTTCTTAGCTTTTGACGGATCGGAGGAAAGTTTGGGTCCACATTTAACTTGTGGGTGATTATTTTGGGGTCTACCCCAGAGATATCTTCTGGCTTCCAAGCAAAGGTCGCTTGATTGATGGTCAAGACATGCATAATGGCCTCTTCAGTTTTTTTATCCATGCTTGTCCCCACCTGAACATTTTTGCCTTTATTTAGCGACCTGGCCTTTGTCGCCTCTGTGGGGTCCATCCTGGGCCGTTCCACCTGCTCTTGCTGTTCGAGGCCGGGCTCTACGACCATCGCTTCTCGCTGTTGCTTTATCATGGTGATATAAGCTTCTCTGGATGCTTTCTGGTCACCTCTCAGGATAGCGACGCCTCCTGTGGTTGGAATCTTCATCACCATGTAGCGGATGGAGGTCACAGCTCCGGTCTGGAAAAGCAATGGCCTGCCGAAAATGGCATTGTAGGCAAATGTCATGTCAATAACCATGAAAATTACCTTACAAGCATGAGCTATCGCTTCTTGGCCGAGCTCGACAAAGAGCTCTACAGATCCCACCACGGGGATAGTGGCATTGCCCAGGCCGATCAGAGGAGTGGCGTTCGGCTTCAGCTCTCCGATCGGGAGTCCCATGGCTCGGTAGGCCTGGAGAGTCAGGACGTTGACAGCACTGCCGTTGTCCACCAGAATTCTCTTCACATTGAAATTATTTATCCGAGCTCTTACAACGAGAGCGTCCTCATGGGGAAACAGGACGTCCCGTGCGTCTTCGCTGGAAATGGTGACTGAGGCAGGCTGCTCTGCCTGTCGGGAGAGGTAAACGCCTTTCCCTTTGCCTTTCTTGGGGAGATCCTCTCCATATGATGACCCTCCGGTGATCACGTTTATTACCCCTGCATATGGCCTACCCGGATCGGCATTTCTGGGGTTCCTGCGCTCATCGTCGTCTGAGTCAGGATCGTCCCTTCGAGGATTCGGCTGTCTACAGGGTTCGTCTCCTCCTGCCGGGCCTATGAACCTCCTGAGGGCCCCACGGCGTATCAGCCTTTCAATTTCCTTTTTGAGTGAGGTGCACTCGTCGGTTAAATGACCGACGTCTTTGTGGAAATCGCAATATTTGCTTGGGTCCCTCACACCTCGGCTTTTTGCAGAGAGGTCCCTGGGCCAGTTGACTTTTCGGTGCCTCTCTTTGATCCACATCAGCACTGCAGTCGGGGTAGCATTGAGGGGGGTGTACGTCCTCTCGGCCTGATTGTCTGGGCGCGGGTTTTAGTCTCTTCCTGATCCCCTAGCTTGGCCTGAACTTCTGGAACTTTGCGCTCCGTCTTGGCCTCTAGCTGTCCGATCGGAAGTGGGGGCTCTTTGAGTAGAGCGATTGTCCGGATACTGCAGGCGGTCCAGAACGCTAGTCCTTCCTCCTCTGTTGGACCTAAGTGCATCATCCAGCTGGATGTGCTGCCTTGCCCTCTCCATGAGCTCGGCAAAACTGGATGGGGGTCTTGTCATAAGTGACTCGAAGAGTGGTCGGTCAGTGATGCCCCCGGATAAGGCGGTGGTCGCCATCTCCACACTGACATTCCTTACTTCAGACATGGTAGCCTGAAACCTGTCGATGTAGTCTCGAAGACTTTCATCGCTCCTTTGGTAAAGGTTGCACAGGTCGTTCACCGTCTTAGGCGCACGTGTTTGCACGATGAACCTCGTGGTGAACAGCTCCCTTAACTGTCTGAATGACGTAACGGATCCTATGGGCAGCTCTTGGAACCACGTCAATGCATCCCCTCCCAGAGTGGTAGGGAAAACCCTACAGGCTATTCTTTCGTCATAAGTATAGACCTTTACTTTGGTCAAGTACTCGGCCAAGTGTGTGGTAGGATCGATTTTGCCCATATATCTTTCCATCACCACATCTCGCCACCTGGGGGGGAGCTCAGCGTCGGTGATTTCTCTGCAAAAAGGGGAGGCATTATTCCCGCAAGTGTTTCCTTCGAAGGCGCCCCTTTTTTGCGCGAGGACACCAAACTGCTTGAGTTTCTGCATAAACCACTGGTCCTGTTTATTCCACGGGTTCTGTTTACTCAGTGTCGTGGCGGTGGACTCGCCCTTGTGCTTTCTCGTCTGACTGTGGTTTGGAGTGCACATGTGGGACACGTCATCCCTCACGGATGGGGTGGCGGACCTGTTGCTGTAGGGGGAGGTCCTATTCGCGGACATTATCTGTTTCCCCTTGTCTTTTCTTCCTAGGGTTCTGATCGCGCTTTTTCGTGTTCCCTGAGCTCGGGACTCATTTATGATGATTCCCTTATTCCTATTTCTCCTGAAGTCTTGGCCGGCAAGGAAATCCTCTTGGGCTCTTTCAGAAACATCTGGCATCTTACCCTTTTTCAGAGTTTGGACGATGCTTTTAGTAAAATTACTGAGGATAGTGCGCATATCTCTCACCGTGATGGGGGTATCCTCTGGTTGCCTTGTAGTGGCATTGTCGAATTCGGGAAGGAGGTTTGTCCTCATGGGGGACCTGGTGGGCGCTTCCCTCCTTCTCGAGGTGCCTGATATGGCACGAGTGTCGTCATCATGGTCATGGTCCATTGGGGTTATATTCTCGTTGGATTTTGAGTTCGACATCTCTCAACGAGAGCACCAAATGATAAATCCAAAAGTTTCTTTATCTGTAGGAGAGAAGGAGATCCGATCGGATGAGATAACCCTGCAATAAGAAGAGCCCGGTCGGACCAGGCGTGAGCACTCCGAAACTTAAGTTAGTAGCTTAGAGAGAGAATGTGCTTTAGAGAGATAATGCTATGAAATTCAATATCTAGTGCCATCGTTGGCTGGGCTATTTATATGAGATAGTTGAGGGCACTCGAGTGCCTGGGGTGTGATTACTGGCTGTCAGAGTAGGTATTCGGCGACATGACAAGGAGCAGGTAGTAGGCATGGGCGCTGCCTTGTGTCAGGCGGCTGATGGGACTGGCGGTCACATCAGCCGATCGGGCATGTGCGCTGCCTAGGAGCTCGTGTCTGATACCTTTGGCTGATGGGCTCTGGGCCTTGCCAGTTGAGTGGGCCGGCTGGATGGGCCTTAGAGCAAATGATATTTGCTGGGATATCAATTAATATGGTGTTTGAATAAGAAGAAAGGGAAATGAAAATGCAAGTGAGAAAATGTAGATATGAAATTTCAACAGTTTTAAATTTGTTGTAAAAGTCAATCCCTTACTTTCTTCCTTTTCCTTTCGCTCACTGTAAGGAAAATACTCATTTCTTTCCACGATATTTGTTGTTTTTAAAAAATTTCATATTATATTTTATATCTAATTTTTAAATTTTTAATATAATATTAGTTTTTTAAATTTTTAATATAATATTAATTCTATATTCAATTTGTAATACTATTCAATCAATTATATTTAAATTAAAATTTTAAAAATAATAAAAATATGAGTAATTTAATCATTCTTTACTATATTTAATTCTAAATTTAAGACCAATTAACTTCCTCTACAATTATAACTTCCTTATAAATTGAAGCCCTAATTCTCGAGAGAGCTTCATTTTCCTGTCAGTATCCAACTTAATCTCCTCCTGAGAGCTTCTCTCCGGTGACTCCAATTGATCACTTGTCAATCTTTTCTTCTTCTCCTAATTCCCATAGATCATTTTCTCCATTCCTCGCATCACCCCGTGATGTCTCTCCCATTTGGCGAAAGTATTAATAAGAATCCCTTCTGACGTTACTGGTCTGACTGATATCTACGAGCGGAATAATGGCAACTAGATCACAGTCTAAAAGCCACTTGGAGTGAAAACGAGGCAAGAGAAAAAAACCGACAGAGTTTCGGTATATAGAAATTCCCTCTCATGTTTTCTCATAAGAAAACTATCCTATTTATAGAGAGTCTTAAGCTCTTAATTAGGATGGCTATTAATTAGCACAGTTACAAATTAATGGTGGCAGTTACACCATTAATAGGGAAGTTATAACCTTTCAAATTCCTCTCAATTTAAGGAAGAAACTCTTAATTAGAAGACTTGATATGAAACTTATTCCATACCTGTATAATTCCCATATAGATATGGATTCAGGTCCATATCGGGAGTCATTGGCGTATCAAAACTCCAACAATTACATTATTTAAAGTTTCAAATTGTATTATACTGTATTATTTAGTACCAAAATATCGAAAACCCGAACCGAACCATACCGATTTTTATAAAATAATAGTGAATTGTGCTGAATTTTCAACACAAAAATAATATTTAACTTTTAAAATATTCAAAATTTCAAGATAATATGAAGATTTTGTAGATCTCCGGATTGTACCGTACCGTATACACCTCTACTGTCTAGTGTGAAGAGATTGAATACCATGTTTTATAAATGAATAACTAAAATAAAATATTATTCAAAAAATGGAACAAAATAATAAAAATATTTTGTACATCCCATAATTTTTATTCATATTCTTTTTAACATATATTAATAAACTACAGTTATTTTTATAGTTAAGGAACAATTTTTTTCCTATAACTTTTCTATTATACCAATCCTTTGTAGAATGAATAATTAATTATTATTATTTTTGAATATAAACCTGGACTTTATAAAGAAGCTTAAAGGCAAGGGGGAAAAGCATCCCAAACACAATAAGAGTTATACAACAGAGAAGCTCTAGCTAACTTATAAGCCTCTATGTTGTTAGAACGACTAATCCAAGACAACTCAATATGAAGTTTCCTAGAAAAAAAGAAGCTTATAATCCGAAACAATAGTACCAAAATCAGAAAAATCATCACAAGAATTACAAGAAGCAAATTTAAGTTCCTGGACATCTGTATAGATAATACCATTTTAATAATGATGTTCTTCAATCCATAAGAGAACCGAGCGTAGCGCAACACCTTCAGCAACACGTGGGGAGAACGCTCCTGGGCAATGACCTAAAAGAGCCTTAATGAAATTACCATTTGAATCCCTGAAAACAGCTTTATAACCTGTTCTTTCCTTATCTACAAAGACTGCAGCATCAATGTTACAACTCTAAGCCCTGTTACCACCATGCAAAGAAGAAGAAGTCATTAAGTTACAAAGGGTTCCTAGAATTGTTATTATATTTATAGCTTCCTTCGCTGCCCTTCATTCACCAAGGAAAGAAAGGCCAGAATGCACTATTACATGAGGTGCAATTAACTCATTGTTCCATGATAACTTGTTTCGAACATTCTACATCTGCCACATAATCATACTCATCTCTCGTAACTTATCAATTCCTAGCAGACCAGCCAGTGTATTCAAGATATCAAGAAAACAGATAGTGATATCACAGGTAGGCAGCCTAAAGAAACTCCAAACCTCCTTAGCAAAGGGACAACCAAAGAAGAAATGAGACCTGTCTTCCACCCCATTACAAAGCAAACAATTTGGGCTCATCGAGACACCTTTATACACCAGTCTAGCACGAAGAGGCAAAAAGTCCTTCAAGGTACGCCAAAATTTTTTTTGAACTTTAGGAGGTATGGTCAAGTGCCAAATAGTCTTCCAAATATTTAAAGCTCCTAACTGCTCAACATTCAAGTCCCCCATAGCCAAACGATAACCACTTTTTACATAATAATAGCCCCGTTTATCAAAATGCCAAACAATCATATCATAACCATTGAATAATGATAAAAGGATTTTTAAAATAGCATAGACATCCTCCACACAACAAAATTCAATAAGTTTGTCCATATCCCATTCCTTCCCTCCACTTCACAAAAAAGCACACACTTTAGCCTCCTCATCTACAAAATCAGTCCCCTCATTGACATAAAAATTCCCATCTCTAGGCACCTAAGGATCTTTCATAAATATAATAGTCTTCCCATCCCCCACACACCATCTAACCCCCTTTTCTAACAACGGTTTAGCCTGTAAAATACTCTTCCAAGTGAAATTAGGATTATAACCTAGTTGACCATCAAAAAGTCCCCATTTGGGAAATATTTGGCTTTGAAAATACGAAAAATAAGAGTATTCTTATTGGAGAGGAGGCGCCAACCCTGTTTAGCAAGCAAAGCTAAATTAAAAGAGTGAAGATCCCTGAAACCCATACCACCAACATCTTTGCTACAACACATTTTATTCCAAGCTGCCCAGTGCAAATTGTTTTGCCCATTGTTCGTTTTACCCCACCAGAACGAATTCATCATTCTCTGCAGTTCCTCACAAATTGACATAGGTATCATAAAAACACTCATGCAATAGGTAGGAATAGCCTGGGCAATAGATTTTAATAAAGTCTTTTTACCCGCTCTCGACAAGAATTTATTATTCCAGGCTGAAATTCTTTGAGACAAATTACGTTTCAGAAAACCGAAGATCGCTCTCTTACTGCGCCCAATTAAAGAAGGTAAGTCCAAGTATCTACCATGGTTAAGGGGGGCATTAACACCAAGAATCCCAGAGATTAAATTTATGTTATGACTAGATACACTAGGGCTAAAAAAAATGCCAGATTTTTTGTAGTAAATCGACTGACCAAAAGCTTGTTCATATTTAAACAAGTTGTCCTTAATAATATTACTTTTAGCAGTCGAAGCCTTGAAAAAGAAGAGAGAATCATCAGCAAAGAATAAGTGAGACACCCGAGGACCTCTCACACTAGCTCTAGAGCCCTCCACAAGACCTCTTCTCTCTGCATCTCTAAATAAACAGGACAATCTTTCAGCACAGATAATAAACAGATAAGGTGAGATAGGATCTCCTTGTCTAAGGCCTCTTTCCGAAATAAGGGAACCTACCTCTCTCCCATTAAAAAGAAAGGAATACTTCACATCTCTCACACACATCAACATTAAGTCTACCCATTTCCTGCAAAAACCCAACCCCAATAACATATTCTCTAAAAAACTCCACTCCACATCATAGGCTTTACTAATATCAATCTTAAGAGCTACATGCCCAGGTTTACCCACCCTATGATTCTTCATACTATGGATTAACTCAAAGGCAACCAGAGCATTATCAGTGATCAACCTACCCGATATAAAAGCAGATTGGTATTCCGAAATAATTTATGGCAAAACACTCTTAAGTCTATTGGCTAGAACTTTAGAAACAATTTTATAAAGCACATTACATAAAGCAATTGGTCTAACATCCTTCACACTTTCAGGTTTATCAATTTTAGGAATTAAAACCACCAGAGTATCAGTGAGAGTCTCAGGGAACATACCATCTTCGATCCAACGCTGACATCCAACCACCATGTCTTCACCAATCAAGCCCCAGAATTTCTGAAAGAAAGCAGAATTGAGACCATCTAGACCTGGAGACTTATCGGGGTGCATCTGAAAAGCAGCTTTTCTAAATTCTTCATCCGAGAGAGGTTGAAGAAGCCTCAAATTATCCTCTTCCGAAACTTTCCTCTCCACTAAATCAACCACCAATGAACAAGAAACTGGTGATTGTTTAAACAACTTGCTATAATAATCATGGACCAGACTACCCAAGAGTTCATTCTCCGTAACCCAACAGCCCTGCTTGTCTTTCAAAGCAGACATAAAATTTTTCCTCCTTTTAGCATTCACCTAGGAGTGAAAGAATTTTAAATTTTTATCCCCATGTTTTAGCCAGAAAATTTTTACTCTCTGCTTCCATTTGATCTCCTTCTGCTTCAGGATAATATTGAATTTAGTTTTTAGACTCTGTACCTCATCAGCCCCTATCAACTTAATTCCCTTAGAATGCAAATTCAGCTTCCGTTCAATAGCTAACTGTAGACACAGGGTCATGAGGCGGTCCAAGATCAGAATTACCCGATGATGAAAATGATACCGACTTACAGGCAAAGGTGTCAAAAATGATGTTTCTCTTGTCGAGACCCTCGTTTTTTTTTTATCGTAAAAAATTATTATTAATTTTAATTCCAAAAATAATATTATTGGAAAGGGTTATTTAATTTAATTGAATTGAATTAATTAATTAATTTAATTGAAAAAGGAGAATTAAATTAGTTTTTTAATTTAATTGAATAAATTGAGTAATTAATTTAATTAAAAAGGAGGGATTAATTATTAAATTAGTTAATTAGTTTAATTAAATAAAGAATTAAATTAAAAGATTTAAGAAAAAAGGAAAAAATGATTTAAAGTTTTCGTAAAAAAAAAAAAAAAAAAAAATAGAAAAGAAAACTTTTTAAAACGTTTGGTAAAGTGGCCATTATGGCCACTTTACTTTTGCATGGTCGCGTGATGGCCTTTGCCATCACGCGACCACCTGCCCCTCACGCGCATGTCATGCGCGCGACCCCGCGTGCTGTGCCCTTCACCGCGCGACCATCTGCTTCTCGCGTGCGCGCGACTGTCCCCCTCCACGCGGACCTGTTTTCTATTTGACCCGTCCCTTTTCTGCATTTTCAGACTGTTTTCTTCAGTCCGTTTTGACCGGCTTCCTTTGATGGTTTTATGCTAATTTGGGTTAATTAAAAATAAAGTTTTTCTGTCCCTTTCCTCTTTGATCAGAGACCAGGAAAATAAAATAGGAATTGAAGTTCATTTTCGGAAGAGCTGCCTTTTTTTCATTCAAGAAAAAAATAATATTTTCTCTCAACCAACAAGAACAGCAGCCAAGCAAAGAGTCACCGAAAATTCTTCTTTTTTATTTTTCTTCAAGAATATTTAATTTTTGGATGATTTTGAGCTTGGAAAATCAATTTCTTTTGCTCAAAACTTCCATCAAAATATTTTCTTAACTTAAATTTGTTCAAAAATATCAATTTTTATATTTTTTTCAAATATTTATCACCAAAAATCGACAAGGGGAACGGATTGAGACATCCTATTTCCGATCTAAAAATTCTGAGGGTAAACATTTTCGGACTTCTTCTCATTTATCCTTTTTTTCGCATATTATTTACTGTTGTTAATATTATTTTTCTTATTATTATTATCATGTCTATTATTTACTTTTAGCATTTTAATGTGTTGATATCACTGTTAATATATTATTGTAGTTTGTTAAATTTCATTTTTGCATGATTTGTCTCATCTATTTGAGTTTTGCATTTTAATTTCACATGGCTGTTCTCTTTTCCTTTTTTTTCTTTATTTTTGGATGATGTCGTTCCAGCATTCTTTCATGGTTTTTATTTTAATGGTTTTGGTCACTCTCACTTTTGTCATGATTCAAATTTGTTCCTTTAATATTTTTAATTATCCAACTTTGTTCATTTTATACAAAATTCCGTTTTACTATTATTTTTATTTTGTAAATATTTTTTTTGTCATAACGTTTTATAATTAATTATGATTATAATTATTATTATTTTTATTATCCCGTCTAACTATTATTCTTATTCAAATTTCATATTTGTTACTGTTTATTATTATTATTATTATTATTATTATTATTATTATTATTATTATTATTATTATTATATATTCATTTTGTATTTATTGATATTATGTTATTATGATTATTATTATTACCATATTTTATTCTCATTCATTTTTTATGTTTGTTTATATTACTATTTATTAATGTTATTGTTATTATCATTATCATTATTATCATATTTATTTACATTATATTCACTATTATTTATTATCATTGTCCATTATTATTATTATTATTATTATTATTATTATTATTATTATTATTATTATTATTATTATTATGATCCTTGTATTTATGTTATTATTATTATCTTTATTGCCATTAATTTATTGTTTGCTTGCTTTATATTTGCTACTGTTTATTATCATTATTATTATTATTATTATTATTACTTCACTTATCATTATTTTTGTTATTGCTACCATCATATTCATATTATTATTATTTTGTCGTGTTTGTCTTATCATTATCGTTATTATCATCATAAATTGACTTGCCCGATATTTATTTTATTTTTTACTTGATTAATTGTTAGAACCATTACTAATATTTTTGATGTTAATTTTTGTCTGAGATTTAACTTGAGTCGGGTTATTTGAGCATCCCCGCGACTCCCCGGATGGGTCGCAACGCGTGGAGAGTCACTCCGGTTTGGTGAGATCTTTTCGACTCTCTCTTTATGTGTTACGTGTTTATTTGTAAATAATTATTTTATTCATTCACGCGTGTGATAAAAAGTCACAAAAATATTTTTACAGTTAAATTGGATTCTTCACTAATAAAATTGGGACCAATGTCCCTTGTTTTAGCCCGACAATAAAAATGTCACAATTAAAACGAAGAGTCAACTTTTCTACAAAAATGGGATCACTCATCCCGGTTTTTTAATTCAAGCAATCAAAAATGACTCTTCGAACCCTCTTCAAATTAATACGAAGGAACCAATGTTCCTAAATTTCGAACAAGCGCGAAGGAACCAACGTTCCTCAAATAATGTCCCGATTTATGTATGTTCTTTTATTTTAATCTTAAGTGAGTGTTTTAAATTCAAGTTCACTTCTTTTTTGGGCCCTTGTAATTAATTTTTGGGGCAACATTATTTATCTTTTGGGGATTGTATTCCGTCCCACTTACATCTTTAACCTCCTTTTATTGGGGTTGTATTCGGCCCCTATTTCTATTGTAATTGCGTGCTTGCGTGCTTACCGCTTTCATTTATCGCTTTCTCTATCTATTGCTTTATCGCTTTTATTTATTTTCTTTACGTGCTTTCAATGCGCTATTTAATTAAATGCATCGCTCGTGTGAGATGAGAGATATAATTTTAAGGAGTTAAAAACCCATTTATAATTAACCAAAGCATAAATAAGAGGGAAGTTCCGGACACCATATCTCTGGTTTAGACCAATAGAGGTGAGAAACCTTTTCCCAATTTCTTGCAAATTGGGTGGCGACTCCAAATACCTCAAAGGTGCCTTTAGGCGTCAATAGGCTAGGTTATTCTCCCCAATGTCCTATTGGGAGGGATACACCGATGATGTCTCATGGCGCCCATGATCAAAAGACGCGAACCTTCATACCTCGAATCCTAAAGCGGATTCAAAGAGAGGGCCCTTGCTGGGTTGCCCGGGTTCGGCGCGCGTCACAGTGGCGACTCCGCTGGGGACTTTGTGTTTGAGACTTTACTCCGAAAGTGCTTTGGTTAAAATATAATTGGGTTTTTAAAACTTAAAATTATATCTCTTTTCAAAAATTTGCATTGCATATTAGAGCCTTAGAATTACGCTAGTTGGTCCCTTCTTACCTCGGTGCGTTCCCGAAGCACGACCCTACTTTCACTCATTGTAGGGAAGTGTTAGGGATAATCACCAGCCCAAGCCTTGTACCTTTTGGTATATCAAAATGGAAACCCGATCGGTCGTTATGCTCGTGATGAGCTAGACCCGTTGGCGCAGACCATGCTTGGGTAGCCCTAAAAGTTTCATCACCTTGACCAAAGCTCATCTAATGGCAAATAGAAACCTCCCCTAAGAGGTATGCTCCTTAATACGATGCTTGTGATGTGGGCTGTCACGTATTAAGCAAAATCAACCAAATCAAATGGTCTTCATCAAAGGCTTTTATGCCCCGTTGGGCCCACTTTGGTTTGATTGGATTGCCCAAATACGTAATGGCCAAAACCCATACGAATGCGCATTAGATTAAGACTGTTATGCTGCCGGTTTTTCACCGTGCACCATACGTGTCCAATGGGTTCCCTGTTAACCCTTGGATGAAGCCCACCTAGGAAAGAGACCGCACGACCTCGCGTGTGGAAGTGATAAGGTTGGGAGGATTTATCTGCTTGTATGTGGTTGCGAAATGCTGCATAACTCACGATCATGCATTATAACTGTCATCCATGCATCATGCTAACCATTTGAGTTTTTCAGCCATTATAGATTCATCTGAGTGGACTGGAGATTCTGACGATCGACTAGCGACGGCAAACTCGCCCTTTGAATTGCTAGAACTAGTGCCTGTTTGGGATTCTGAGTCACTCTCTACAAGTAGCGAATCATCCTCAATGGCAGAAGAAGCTGGAAACTTAACCACCCAAGACCTTGCCAGGAGACTGGATGATTTCGAACGAAGAATGCTAGAAATGATGGGAGCAATGGCCGAAAGATTTGCACAACCTCCTGCTCCCCAAGCACCAGTTGCTCCACAGCCAGCAGTAGCCCCTCCCCGGGGGCAAGCCGAACCACCTGCTGGTGGGGAGGCTCCCCTCGCTGGAGTTATTGCCCATCAACCTGTAAATGAGCCTAAAGCTACGGCTGTGCCAGTTGAACCCGGAAGAGCAAGGATTCCAAACCCTGATGAGGATTTCGCAACGGAAGAAGAGGTTGAGAAGATAGCAGCTCATCAAGCCATGAGGGGTGGAGCACCCAGGGTAGAAGACGAGGCTATGAGGGGTATGAGACAGCAAATTGAGGCAATCACCCGCATGTTGACAGCTGGCAAGGGAGTGAGCCCTGAAGATGTGGATTTGGATGATGGAGAGCTGTTGCCCCAGAGGTTTAAGATGCCAGACCTGCCAAAATTTAACGGTACATCGGACCCTTCTGCACATGTTAAGCAATACACCCTGATCATGAAGGGTACAGGGTTGACTAAGAGGCAAAAAGTGGACTATTTCTGTCTCAGCTTAGCTGGCCCAGCAGTGGGTTGGTATCATGGGCTGGATCAAAGAACGAGAGAAGACTGGAATCTGTTAACAGAAGAATTCCGTGGCCAGTATGATTGCAGTACCAAGATTGAGGTCACATTGAAAGATTTAGAAGTGCTGAAGCAGAAGTCAGGGGAATCATTCCATGAGTACTTGACCCGATGGAGGAATCGAGTGATGGAGATAAAGAGAAAGCCTGATACCTCAGATCAGATCAGGTTATTTATCCGAAATGCTAGTCCATATTTGAGGGATGGGTTAAAAATGAAGGGACTCAAAGATTGGGAGTCACTTAAGGACATAGCCATTGAAGTTGAGGCTGAGCATTTAGATAAAGTGGCTAGATCTGCAGATGTGGCTTCAGGCAAAAATAAGGGAAGCAGCAGCGATAACGGGGGCAATAACAGGGCGGCAGAAGTCTCTGCCATAGGACCGGCTCCCAAACATCTCACTATCTCGGGCAGACCATTATCTTGGCACTTCACCCGTCTCATCAAGGAAGGAAAGTTGCAACCCTTGCCAGCTGGGCCCGCCCCAAGTCAAGGGAAGCCAAAGCACAGGACGGACTGGTATTGCGCATATCATCAGTACACAGGGCACAGAACAGACTACTGTCGTCCTTTAAGGGACCGAATTCAAGCCTTGATCGATGGCAAACAGGCTATTAATCCTGGGCAGAGAGAAAGTCAAGAGAAGTCAGCCCATTGTGCCATGATTGGTTCAGGCTTACCGGAATGGTATGTACTACAAGACTTGTATGGAAATGGGCATGCCACTACTACTGGCCCTGAGGCAGATGAAGGAGAGACTTTTGTGGTAATGATAGGCTGTTGGTCCAGCAGCGGAAGCGGGGATGAAGAGGAAGGTGAGAAACAAGAGGGTTCTAACCAAGAATTGAGTATGGCCAGCCTTTCACGACAGATTGAGGAGACTCGTGCATCAATGGCCCAAGAGATGGATAGACGGCTTGAGGAGCTCGAAAGGAGGTTGACAGCTATGATTAAAGCTATGATTAAGGAGAGAATAGACGCCCTCGCGCTAGTCCTACAAGCCCGATTGATGGCGGCTACCTTTAACCGAGTTGAGTCGACCCCTGTCGAGATAGCCCATACAGCGAGAACCACGGCATCTCCTAGTGCCACTAAGCCCCGAGGCAAGGAACCGTTTGATTTACCAGTGGGACAAGGAGGTGGTAAGAGGCCTACTCTGGAATATGACAATATGCTTGAGGATGATGGAGATCTGGTGAAAGAGCATGCTCTGAAGAATGCAAACCTAAATATCCGAGATGGCTGTAAGGGCAATGTTAAAAAAGCGGGAGAGTCATCAGTGAGAAGGAATCAAAGATATTACTCTGATTTGGGTAGGCCCTTGTCGTGGGTTTTTGAGAAGCTAGTGAAAAGGGGGTTATTGCAGCCATTACCGGCGAAGCCCGCCAGCAGTCAGGGGCAGCCCCACCACAGAGCAGATCAATATTGTGCATTCCACCAGCACACTGGACATTTGACAAACTACTGCCGAACTTTGAGAGACTGAGTTCAGGACCTCATTGATTCCAAGCAAATCACGGATCCCGAGAAAAGAGAGAAGAAGAAGGGAGTAGACTACAATGCAATCCTTCCACCAGATATGTGACTGGGCCTGACCTACTTCATCGGCATGTTCCTCCAAAGCCACAAGCAGAAGATCATGTTTTTAATGCTTACTGCTTTTCAATTCCAAAACTCTTTTAGGACAATTTGGTTATTGTAACATGTTGAACAATTTCTGTTTTGTTTATGCGATATTTCCTTGATTTCATTTCTCATGATCATGATGCATCCATCCATTTTGACATTAACCCAATTAATACGACTCCATCTAGTCTCGGAACTTTGGGGAATCCAAATAAAATCTTGATGGCATCTGTTATGACTCCTGAAGTGAGATAAAAATTTGAGAGATAATAAAAATTTGAGAGATAATAAAAAAAAAAAAAAAAAGAGAGCCTTTGGCCGGACCTAGTATGACACGCTGAAGATGGACAAGGACACTCTCAAGGCCAACGCTACTTCCACGTGCCAACATGACGACGAACCGAATTTTGAGAGCCACTTCTTCACATCCACGACACCTGAGCTACATATGGTGTCGCCGAATAAAATTGAACTTCGAAAGTTACATCAAAAGTCGGACAAATAAAACTCAAAACCACCATGAGAAATATACAACCCATCAGAACCAAGCCATATGACCTTTTTCTCTCTACCCATTCGGAATGTGTACCCCAAAACCGATTATGACTGACCCTTAACCATCCAAAACCCTCATAACCAAATTTCTTACCAAAATTTAATGCCCGACCAAATTGAACAACAATGGTCCCAGTTGTTAAGATGAAAAGTACACGTATGTGTAAACTTCAGGACTTGAGCAAAGCTTGTAAAAAAAAAAAAAATTGGGGTTGAAAAAAAAAAAAAATTGGGGGTAAAAAAAAAAAAAAAGAAAAAAAAATTGGGTTGAAAAAAAAAATTGGGAAGTAAAAATAAATAATAAAAGAAAAAATTGGGGTGTAAAGAAAAAAGAGAATAAAAGAGAGAATTGATCAGGGGGGCAAGGGAATGCTATTTGGGGGCAAGCTTTGTTCAAATCCCGTCGATCTACACATGCCGGCACATTGCCATTTTTCTTAGCTACTGAAGAGGACCAAAAGGGGTAAAACCCCCCAAACCATCCACCCAATCCCAGCCGTCGAAAACCATTTCGAAAGCTTAAACCACCAAAACCGATAAAAGTACCCCAGATCATTCAAGCTGAACCGCCAAAGTCAATAAAAGCCAAGCATGAAACTTCACATTCAAGCCCCAAATAAGGAACCTATCAACTCAACCAGTCTGCATAAGCGATAAGACCAAAACTTTGATACTAAGAAGAATCACTCTCAGAAGCAGCAGTCTCTCCGACTAACAAAGATGAAAGCAAATTCAACCAATATTGACGAACTGAAAGAGGGTCCATGGCAAAGGCTAAAAAAAAAAATAAAAAAATAAATATTCAATCAAGAAAACCCGCGAGGGCTGATTGATAACAGGAGTTTGATGCTCTCAAGATCTATCCCGAAATTAGATGAGGTCTCATTTTTTCGAGTTAATGCCAAATAGTGATCATGTGATATGAAATCAGATTGAAATATATGCATTGGTATGACCAGAGCAGTTCATCTTGCACACTCGAAGTTGTCTCAGTCAGATATGAAACCAACACATTGCTACCATCTACCCCTTGCCACTCTCGCCACTCAGGCACTTCAGTCAGCTCCTCCTGTCATGAACTGTGAAGCCAATTCTATAGCACCCTCATGATAGAAGCCAAGCTCAGACAACCTTGACCTAAGACGCAAACACACGCCGGCTATACCTGAAAGACCTTTTACAACAATTATCTACCCTCTACCGTTCTCACCACTCAGGCACCTCAGTCAACTCATCTTGCTACCCACTGTGAAGCCAACCCTACAACACCTTCCTAATAAAAAACTAAGCTCATCCAACCAAAATCTGAGACATAAGCACATGCCAATCATACCTGAAAAACCTTTCGCAACAACTCCAACTTCTCTCTCCAAAAAAAAAAAAAAAAAAAAAAAAAGCCGTTAGAGATGAAAACCGTGACTGGCGCTCTAAGCAAAAGTTAGGCCAAAGGGCAGGGTGAAAACCTGGCGACAGGCAGTCTGCCCTACAAAAAATAAAATAAATAAAAGCCGCTGGATTGGGTTGGGTCCATTCCAGGCAAAAAATAAGGCACAGGGTTATGTGAAAATCCGACAAGGACGCATCTCCCGCTAAGAAAAGCTAGTGCGAAAATCCACGAGGGACGCACTACCTTCAAATAATGACTACAGGTACCAGAGGAGAACCTCATAATCCCTTAAAGGCATGAAATTCAAAGGCAATCCAAGGGGGCACAGATCCTACCGTAACTGACGACCAAACCAGCTGACGCCTCCGAATCCACTCGGATGAACTCTTATCCTGCATTATTGCATACATATGCATCTCACGGGCATGGCATTTGATGGTGCCTCAACATGCATTCACGCATGCATGAACTTTATGTATATCTTGCACAAGAAATTCTTCGCACACATTTCGTGCCCATGATCTTTGCGTACTTGCAACACGTAATCCTTTGCACATGCTTAGCACAAGCACTTATCACGTGCATCTAATCTTTCCATTATCTTTAAGTCCTCCTTCACGGGGCATTCTCAGTCTCTTCGGAGCATTATCTCTAAGTCCTTATCCAACAGGCGTCCTCAATATCATCAAAATTTATCTTTAAATCCTCCTTCACGGGGCATTCTCAGTCTCTTCGGAGCATTATCTCTAAGTCCTTATCCAACAGGCGTCCTCAATATCTTCAAAATTTATCTTTAAGTCCTCCTTCACGGGGCATTCTCAGTCTCTTCGGAGCATTATCTCTAAGTCCTTATCCAACAGGCGTCCTCAATATCTTCAAAATTTATCTTTAAGTCCTCCTTCACGGGGCATTCTCAGTCTCTTCGGAGCATTATCTCTAAGTCCTTATCCAACAGGCGTCCTCAATATCTTCAAATATTATCTTTAAGTCCTCCTTCACGGGGCATTTTCAGTCTCTTCGGAGCATTATCTTTAAGTCCTTTCTCAAGGCATTCCCAGTCTCTTCGGAGCATTATCTTTAAGTCCTTTTTCAAGGCATTCTCAGTCTCTTCGGGGCATTCTCAGTCTCTTCGGAGCATTGTCTTTAAGTCCTTTCTCAAGGCATTCTCAGTCTCTTCGGAGCATTATCTTTAAGTCCTTTCTCAAGGCATTCTCAGTCTCTTCAGAGCATTGTCTTTGAGTCCTTTTTCAAGGCATTCTCAGTCTCTTCGGAGCATTGTCTTTGAGTCCTTTCTCAAGGCATTCTCAGTCTCTTCGGAGCATTGTCTTTAAGTTCTTTTTCAAGGAATTCTCAGTCTCTTCGGAGCATTATCTTTAAGTCCTTTTTTTTCAAGGCGTCCTCGGTCTTTTCGGAGCGTTATCCTTCGTAGCATTGAGCCTTTTCCAAAAATATTCTAAATCCTTTCAATCCATGAGTATATTTGCGTCAACAAGGCTAGACACCGCATAGGTTAGATGCCAAAATAATAGGGGTTAACACGTCGACAAACAGACGGTAACTACCCACAACAATTTCAGCCAGTTCGGGAAGACAGCCACCTCAGGTACGCGCCTCTTTCCTTTCTTTTCTGAATTTTGGTTCACTTAGGCACCTAGGTTCTAAGTTCTCCAAAATTGGGGGCAACTGTAGACACCGGGTCATGAGGCGGTCCAAGATCAGAATTACCCGATGATGAAAATGATACCGACTTACAGGCAAAGGTGTCAAAAATGATGTTTCTCTTGTCGAGACCCTCGTTTTTTTTTATCGTAAAAAATTATTATTAATTTTAATTCCAAAAATAATATTATTGGAAAGGGTTATTTAATTTAATTGAATTGAATTAATTAATTAATTTAATTGAAAAAGGAGAATTAAATTAGTTTTTTAATTTAATTGAATAAATTGAGTAATTAATTTAATTAAAAAGGAGGGATTAATTATTAAATTAGTTAATTAGTTTAATTAAATAAAGAATTAAATTAAAAGATTTAAGAAAAAAGGAAAAAATGATTTAAAGTTTTCGTAAAAAAAAAAAAAAAAAAAATAGAAAAGAAAACTTTTTAAAACGTTTGGTAAAGTGGCCATTATGGCCACTTTACTTTTGCATGGTCGCGTGATGGCCTTTGCCATCACGCGACCACCTGCCCCTCACGCGCATGTCATGCGCGCGACCCCGCGCGCTGTGCCCTTCACCGCGCGACCATCTGCTTCTCGCGTGCGCGCGACTGTCCCCCTCCACGCGGACCTGTTTTCTATTTGACCCGTCCCTTTTCTGCATTTTCAGACTGTTTTCTTCAGTCCGTTTTGACCGGCTTCCTTTGATGGTTTTATGCTAATTTGGGTTAATTAAAAATAAAGTTTTTCTGTCCCTTTCCTCTTTGATCAGAGACCAGGAAAATAAAATAGGAATTGAAGTTCATTTTCGGAAGAGCTGCCTTTTTTTCATTCAAGAAAAAAATAATATTTTCTCTCAACCAACAAGAACAGCAGCCAAGCAAAGAGTCACCGAAAATTCTTCTTTTTTATTTTTCTTCAAGAATATTTAATTTTTGGATGATTTTGAGCTTGGAAAATCAATTTCTTTTGCTCAAAACTTCCATCAAAATATTTTCTTAACTTAAATTTGTTCAAAAATATCAATTTTTATATTTTTTCAAATATTTATCACCAAAAATCGACAAGGGGAACGGATTGAGACATCCTATTTCCGATCTAAAAATTCTGAGGGTAAACATTTTCGGACTTCTTCTCATTTATCCTTTTTTTCGCATATTATTTACTGTTGTTAATATTATTTTTCTTATTATTATCATGTCTATTATTTACTTTTAGCATTTTAATGTGTTGATATCACTGTTAATATATTATTGTAGTTTGTTAAATTTCATTTTAGCATGATTTGTCTCATCTATTTGAGTTTTGCATTTTAATTTCACATGGCTGTTCTCTTTTCCTTTTTTTTCTTTATTTTTGGATGATGTCGTTCCAGCATTCTTTCATGGTTTTTATTTTAATGGTTTTGGTCACTCTCACTTTTGTCATGATTCAAATTTGTTCCTTTAATATTTTTAATTATCCAACTTTGTTCATTTTATACAAAATTCCGTTTTACTATTATTTTTATTTTGTAAATATTTTTTTTGTCATAACGTTTTATAATTAATTATGATTATAATTATTATTATTATTATTATTATTATTATTACTTCACTTATCATTATTTTTGTTATTGCTACCATCATATTCATATTATTATTATTTTGTCGTGTTTGTCTTATCATTATCGTTATTATCATCATAAATTGACTTGCCCGATATTTATTTTATTTTTTACTTGATTAATTGTTAGAACCATTACTAATATTTTTGATGTTAATTTTTGTCTGAGATTTAACTTGAGTCGGGTTATTTGAGCATCCCCGCGACTCCCCGGATGGGTCGCAACGCGTGGAGAGTCACTCCGGTTTGGTGAGATCTTTTCGACTCTCTCTTTATGTGTTACGTGTTTATTTGTAAATAATTATTTTATTCATTCACGCGTGTGATAAAAAGTCACAAAAATATTTTTACAGTTAAATTGGATTCTTCACTAATAAAATTGGGACCAATGTCCCTTGTTTTAGCCCGACAATAAAAATGTCACAATTAAAACGAAGAGTCAACTTTTCTACAAAAATGGGATCACTCATCCCGGTTTTTTAATTCAAGCAATCAAAAATGACTCTTCGAACCCTCTTCAAATTAATACGAAGGAACCAATGTTCCTAAATTTCGAACAAGCGCGAAGGAACCAACGTTCCTCAAATAATGTCCCGATTTATGTATGTTCTTTTATTTTAATCTTAAGTGAGTGTTTTAAATTCAAGTTCACTTCTTTTTTGGGCCCTTGTAATTAATTTTTGGGGCAACATTATTTATCTTTTGGGGATTGTATTCCGTCCCACTTACATCTTTAACCTCCTTTTATTGGGGTTGTATTCGGCCCCTATTTCTATTGTAATTGCGTGCTTGCGTGCTTACCGCTTTCATTTATCGCTTTCTCTATCTATTGCTTTATCGCTTTTATTTATTTTCTTTACGTGCTTTCAATGCGCTATTTAATTAAATGCATCGCTCGTGTGAGATGAGAGATATAATTTTAAGGAGTTAAAAACCCATTTATAATTAACCAAAGCATAAATAAGAGGGAAGTTCCGGACACCATATCTCTGGTTTAGACCAATAGAGGTGAGAAACCTTTTCCCAATTTCTTGCAAATTGGGTGGCGACTCCAAATACCTCAAAGGTGCCTTTAGGCGTCAATAGGCTAGGTTATTCTCCCCAATGTCCTATTGGGAGGGATACACCGATGATGTCTCATGGCGCCCATGATCAAAAGACGCGAACCTTCATACCTCGAATCCTAAAGCGGATTCAAAGAGAGGGCCCTTGCTGGGTTGCCCGGGTTCGGCGCGCGTCACACTAACTTTTTTTTTTTGACAGCCTGAAAAACATTGAACCCCCAGCTATCTAACAATCTACAGCACTCCCTCTTATGATCCATCAGATCTCTAGATCCCGACTGAAGACAACCTCTCTTAACCACATCAAACACAGCCGGTTCTACTAACCAACTATTTTCAAATCTAAATCTCCTTGTACCGCTCGTATTCACCCTTTTATCCATATCGATAAGCAGGGGAGAGTGGTCCGAAGTAGGAGCAGCAAGGACTTCCAAATAGCAATTAGGGAAAGAAGATAAAAAAATAGCATTGCACATACCTCTATCTACTTTTTCCCGGACCCAGTACTGGGGATTGCGAAACCTTTCCCACGTAAAAATCACCCCATTCGACGGGATATCAGCAACACCTATATCCTCAATCGCAGCTCGAAATCCTTCAATGAGGTATTGAGGATGAACCCCACCCCCATCTTCTCAGTCGAGTCTAACAGATCATTGAAATTCCCATAAATCAACCACGGGACACCTGAATCCCTACCTCTCCCAAGTTGACGAAGGAGTCTCATGAATCTACTCTTCTTCCTCTTTTTGGAAAACCATAGTAACCAGTAAATACCCAATCCATCTCATTAGGTCCACTAACTAACAGATCAATGAAGTTTTGATTGAAAGAGTTTAGCTGGACTCCTACAGAGTTGGCCTAATAAACAACCAGACCTCCCCCACGACCCATTCTATCCACACACACAGATCCAATAAATCCCAATAAATGCTTTAACTCTTCAGCCCTCCTACCGTGAATTAGTGTCTCCATAAGGAACACTAAACTGGGCTTACAACGAAAGACAATGTCTTTTAGGTAGCGAACTATCCGAGGTTTGCCCAGGCCCCGACAGTTCCAACTCAAGATTTTCATTGGGCCCGGCTGGCCTGCTTAGCAGGACCTGCCGATAAGCTTATACCACGGGAAATAGTCTGCATGGTTTTAATTGCATCTAAATCTGAGTCAACTGAAATAGATGAATTTGGATTTTGACGAGGCCTTTTCTTCCCTTCTTCAAAACACAATGGTGATTCATCCATCATGGAGCCCGGCCCATCAACATTTCTAGCTCCCAAATCTAAATCCATTTCCTTAAAGTCAGCCTTTGCATTAGCTAATTCTATTCCCCTTTCCTGATCTTCCCCCGCTAAGTTAGCTACTTTTAAATTCGAATTAGGCAACTTCCCAAACATGTTATCCTTGACCCCAAATTCAGCCGAAGTTTGCGCCAATGAAGAACCGCTTGCATCCCTCAACCAGTGACTGACAGTGTTAACATTCCTGCGAGGTTGGACTCTGATGCTATCATCCCAAAGCAGAGGCAGAGACATTCCATCTGGACGAGTTCTCTTCAAGTAAAAGCTATCTATATGTCCAAGAATCCCACATAAATAGCAAAATGCTGAGAGCTTTCCATACTTGAACTTCACGAAATGGTCCGCCCCATCAGCCTTTATAATCTTTTTAAACCTCATCAATGACTGTTTAACATCTAGCATAACACTTATTCTCATAAACTGATTGCTTCTCCCTGATATAAGCTTTGAACCATACTCAATAAAGGTGCCAATCAGATTTCCAAATTTAACTGCCATTCTCTCATTCATAAAACCTGATGGCAAACCATGAACTTGTACCCAAAAAGAGCAATGATGAAGTGGAACTGTTATTGGATCCTCCCCATTCTGTAATCGCTTGAGTAAAAGCAAATGCCTATTGAAAGACCATGGTGATCCATTGACAATTCTAATTACATCACATTCGTAAAATAGACAAAACAGACACCTACCCTACCCTCTCCCACTTGTGTAATATGAACTCCGCCAAGAGGATGCCATAAATCTGCCATCATGTTTCGCATCTGGTCAAAGTTGATTACTGCATCTATCAAGAATCTTCCAACCATGTTAAACGTTGTCCGTTCTTGGTTATCACCTCTCAGGTCTTCGAAGGTCCATCCTTCCTCCTCTCCTTCTCTGATAGTCAAATTAGCTAGATCATCCTCCATAGTAGAGTACGATCGAAAAGATTCTCAAAGCGACAAGAACTATTGCCAAAACAAACAGAGGGCTACAAAGAGCACAAAATTAACCTAAACATTTTTTTAGTAACCACTTATTATGTATATGGTGCAACTAGATATTTATTTTGCTGAATGATTAATTATTATTGAAACTAAATATATATATATATATTAACCATGATATAAAAAAGAAAATATTAAACATTTTGCAGTAGATAAAAATAGAAAGGTGGACAAAAATTACAGTACGAAGAGAATAATATATACTTTAAATTAGTTTAATTTATGAAAACTAACGCTGCATAATTACATATAGTTATGTTTTAATTTAGATTTTCAATTTGTTCTTAAATCATAAAAAAAAAAATGGTTTCTAATTCTTTCAACTACTTAGTGAAGGACTACAAGTAACACGCTCAGAAAAAAATCCGATTGAAATAGGAAACTTTTATACTAATATTTTGAACGTTTGCCAACGGATTTGAGATGTTTGTTTCCTTGGCCTTATTATTGAAAATTTTCAGAAATAATGATTTTATCTATAAAAATTTGGGATGGAACAGTCAATTGTTACATTAAATTCAAAGATGTACCAAAGTCAATCCAAAGGTCATACCAGGAGTGTGACTTTTGCGACGACTAGTATGAAGTCGTAAAAATGATATAGTGGCGGGAATGTGGGCCGTCGTTAATATACTACTGTACAGTGCCGTCAACGGATTTAATGACCGACACACTCACAAAGCTAGTCTAACGAGCCTGAGATGCGCAATAACACTAGTGATTGTAGCAACGGTATCTCCACTCAATAATTTATAGCGACAAGATTATGCTGGACTAATTTAAAGATTAAAAAAAAAAAAAAAAAACAAACTTTATATTAAACAAAATTTAGAGTATCGAGTAATTGAAAATCATTTTTCCACATCCGTCCCAATCACTCGGTTGACATTTTTCTTTCACGATCTTGTTTTTTTATTTTTTTATTTTATTATATATAATCTATTTATGCGGTTATCTCTAATTCTAAATATATATCCATATGAATATAAGGATTAACAACACCTGAAACTTGTCACGGTTTACGGACCCTTAAATTTTTTAAAAATTCTGTTTATAAAATTTCTTGTAGATGAAATATTAGAAAATGCCAAAAGATTGCTAGAAATTAAATTTTAATTCGACTAAGTTTTAAAGGAATAAAATGAGGCAAAAGTATAATTGGTAGACACGCGTCAAACACTCTTTAAGTTGGCGCAAATTGGTAGGCCTGAGTAAAGTGCTACCAGAGTGCAGACTACACATTTTGATGTTTCTGATTTTTTTTATATATAATATATCAAGTCAACCAACGAGCCTTCTCTTTACCCCAATTCACACTTTTGACTTTTTCCCTATAGCTTTAAGTTGGGCTCCCATATTTGATCTCTACTAACGATAGATAGACTTTAAAATTTTCGAACAAAGATTATACACATATGGATTAATCAAGACAAGCAAAACCAAAATAAAGAGCAAAAATAATGAACTCTTCAATTGAATTCTTCGTAACCATTCTCTTCACTTCAAGCCTTCCAATTAACTCCCAAGCACAAGCACAGCCTAATGATCGCGGTCATCTTTGCACAAATTCAGCCACTTATACTAGAAACAGCACCTTTCAGGCTAATCTGAACCTAATCCTCTCTTCTCTTCCTTCTAATGCTACTCGCAGCATCGGGTACTACAACACCTCCGCGGGCCAGGCTCCTGACCATGTTCAAGGCATATTACTCTGCCGCGGAGATGTAACACCCGAAGCTTGCCAGAATTGTGTTACAATTGCCTCTCAGGAAATCATCCGAAGATGCCCTCTTGTGAAAGAGGCCATAATATGGTATGATGAGTGTCAAGTAGGCTACTCAAACCCGTCACAGGCCGCCATCATGGAAAACAATCCTACGGCTTTTTTGTGGAATCCGCAGAATATCAGCGATCCAAGTCATTTTAACAGGCTTGTGGAAACTAGTATGGGAGAAGTCGCCACTCAGGCGGCAAATTCTCCTCCAGGGACTAAAAAGTTTGCTGTTAAAGAAGTCAATTTTACTTTGTTTCAGAAACTTTATAACCTTGCTCAGTGCACGCCGGATTTGTCCAGGTCCGTTTGTGACCAGTGTCTTATAATAGTTACGTCGCAATTGGGTATTTGTTGTAATGGAAAGCGAGGAGGAAGAGTAATGTCTCCGTTTTGCAATATTCGTTATGAAATCTACCCATTTTATAGTTCTACAGCAGTTGGGGGGACATCTCCACCCCCGTCACCGGTATTTCTTCCTGCTCCTCCTCCGCCAGCAGGATCAGGTACATAGAAGTTGATTTATTTCTTTTTTCTTGGTGCATTAATTACAAGAAGCGGATTTTGGGAAAATTTTCTCCATAGTGGGTCCATGCATTAAATTTATTGGGTCAAATTTTAAATATTTTAATGTAATTAATTTTTAACAAAAATATTTAAATATATGATCAATTTTTAACGAGTCTAATGAAATTAATTTTGAAAAAAAATCATCAAAAATATTTTAAAAAAAATTCTAAATTGACCTGCCCCAGGTGGGATTATAAGGGAAAAATTTCTCTCATAACGGCTCCAACAGGAATCCCCGGTCCCAGTCAGGGATAATTTTTTTTTAAAAAAAAAAATTAAATATAACTAAAATACAATATTTAACAATTAGTTATATTTGAAATATAATATTTAATAATTGAAAAATGTAAAATCAATCACAAATCAAATTAATATAAATTTTAACAATTAAAAAACCTAAAACTAAATATAATTTAAAACTAAAATAAATAAATAAAATTAAATATAACCACTAAATTTCGGATCAAAAGAATTTCGGGGCAGAGATTGCCCGAAATTCTAAACTAGAGATTATTTTTCCCCTGTCCCTGCCCCTGTAGGGAAAATTTTCGGGGTGGTTCACCACAGTGGGGGGATATGATCATCCCTAGCTGAAACCACAAAATTAATATCCTACTTTTCTTAACTGAATAAATTTGTGATAGTAGAAAGTAATGTTAATCCAACGGGAAATGGCAGGAATTAAATTAGTTTGTGTTGGATGTGGGTTTCCTTCACATGATGGGACCAACTCCATTTGAAAAAAAGAAAAAAAAAAAGGATGAATTTGAAAAGTTAAAGGAAACAATTCAAAAATTAGCAACAAATGGTTTTGAATTAGCTACTGTATGGACAGCTATCTCATAGCTGTTCATGCGTGTTGAAAATAAAACCATGGACAGCTATGAAATAGCTGTCCACAGGAAAGCTAGAAGGCTTATAAATAGGCTTTCCCAGATCATTTTACATAATCCTTCAGTTTTGTAAATAGAGAGAGAGAAGTATTTTAGAAAAATTGTTGGGATATTTTTCTAAAAGTAGAGTGACAAAATAGTGAGTTTGGAAAATATTTGTATGCCACTATTTTGGATTTATTTCAAAATTATTGTGTTGCTTTTCTCTCTTGTACCCATTAATTTATTAGTGGAAGAAATATTTTCGGATTTTGTCTCGTGGACGTAACCCAAACGTTTTGGGTGAACCACGTAAAATTGCTGGCACCAATATTTTTGCTCTGCTAATTTATTCTAATTTATCCGCTGTGCCCAACAACTGGTATCAGAGTCAAGGTTATTTCTTAGTATGCTCTGTGGTTGCAGCATAGATTGATCTTTCACATCAGAAAAGATTTTTCCTTGGGTACTGTTTACGTATGCGGCACTGTTCATACATACGACATTGTTCATGTATATGGTTACTGTTCACGTATACGGGTACTATTCACCACTAGAATTTTTTTTGAGATCGAAGAAGTCCATCGAATTCCGATTTAAATGGAGGCAAAAATTAGCAGAATGATCTACCTAAATGGCTCAAACTACCACATCTGGAGTAAAAAGATGAAAGATCTTCTAATTGTAACAAATGTGCATTTGCCGGTGTTTGCCACAGCTAAACCCGAAGGTAAAATCGATGAGGACTGAAAGTTTGCCCACGAGTAGGTATGCAGTTTTATCTGACAATTTGTCGAAAATAATGTGTTCAATCATATCTGTAATGAGACAGATGCCAGAACACTATGGAGTAAGCTGGAGACGTTATATTCTTCAAAGAGGGGAAATAATAAATTATTTTACTTGACCAAGTTGGTGCAAGTAAGATATAGAGAAGGAACTTTCTTGCCAGACCACTTGAATAAAATGGAAGGAATTCAGGATCAACTAAACAAAATGGGAGTAAAACTGGATGATGAAGTATTTGCTTTATTGGTGTTAGCCTCTCTGCCACAGTCTTGGGAGACTTTGAAGATCTCTATCACCAAAACTGGGCCCAATGGTGTGGTCAACGTGGAGATTGTAAAAAGTAGCATCCTGAATGAAGAAATGAGAAGGAGATCACAGGCCTCATCTTCTTCATCACAATCAAATGTTCTAGTTGCAGAATCTAGAGGAAGGAGACAATCTAGGGAACAAAACCTTAGAAGCAAAAGCAGAAGGAAGTCAAACAAATATGCCATGTTGAATGCCATCATTGTAAAAAGAAATGCCACATTAAAAAGTTCTGGAGAAAGTTCAGAAAGGAACAAGAGAACCGAAGCAGAACTGTGAAGAGAGATGATAGCAGTGATGACGAGCAGACTAATATCATAGATGAATTCAATATCATTTATGATGAAGATATTATTAATCTTGCATCCCAAGAGTCCAGTTGGGTGCTTGATAGTGGTGCTACCATTCATGCTACATCCCGTAAAGAATTCTTCTCATCATACACACTTGGAGATTTTGGTGTTGTTAAGATGGGAAATAAAGGTCTGTCAAAGGTTGTTGGCAAAGGAGATGTTTGCTTAAAAACAGAGAATGGCGCTAGAATAATTCTGAAGGATGTCAAGCATATTCCAGACATGCGCTTAAATTTGATCTCTGTACGCAAACTTGGAAATGAGGGATATTGCAGTTCCTTCATTTATGACAAATGGAAGCTTACAAAAGGCTCTTTAGTAGTGGCTAGAGGTGAAAATCATACAACTCTGTATATAATGGAAGCAAAGCTCTCCACGACACAGTAGTAGCCGCAGCCGTGGAGAAAGACAGGTCAATTGAACGGTGGCATCGGAGACTTAGCCACATGGGTGAAAAAGTAATGAAAAGCTTAACCAAGAAGAAAGTATTGCCCGGTATGGATGAAGTACACTTAGACAAATGCGTTGATTGTCTAGTTGGAAAGCAAAATAGAGTTGCTTTTAAAAGTTCCACACCTTCCAGAATGAAGAATGTGTTAGATCTGATTCACTCAGATTTGTGTGGACCAATGCCAAAGTCACTTGGTGGTGCTCAGTATTTTGTGACTTTCATTGATGATCATTCGAGGAAGACATGGGTATATCTTCTGAAGACAAAAGATCAGGTGCTAGATGTCTTTAGAGAATTTCATGTCTCAGTTGAGAGACAGACTGGGAAGAAGTTAAAATGCATCCGGACAAACAATGGTGGAGAATACACTGGACCATTTCATGTTTATTGCAAAAAATATGGTATCCGACATCAAATGACACCTTTAAAGACACCGCAGTTGAATGGCTTACCTGAGAGGATGAATAGAATTTTGATGGAGAGAGTCAGATGTATACTCTCACATACAAAATTGCCTAAAACTTTTTGGGGTGAAGTTATTCTCACTGTTGCACATGTGTTGAATCTTTCACCTTATACTCCTTTTAAGATGGACGTTCCAGAAAAAGTATGGTCAGGAAAAGATGTTTCCTATGATCATCTGCAGGTGTTTGGCTATAAGGCATTTGTTCATATCCCCAAAGATGAGAGGTCCAAGCTTGATACCAAGACAAGACAGTGTATTTTTATTAGCTATGGTCAATATCAATTTGGCTATAAATTTTATGATCCTATTGAGAAGAAACTTGTCAGAAGTCGTGATGCTATATTTGTTGAAGATGAGACTATTGAAGATATTGACAAGATGAAGAAGGATGTTCCTGATTCCAATGGTGACTTATCAGATTTGAAATTAATTCCTCCAACACTGGTGCCAAGAGAAGTTGGAGATAAAGACCAGGTTTATCCACCTGACGATAATGATGCTCCTATAGAAGTTGGTTCTGAAGATGATGATGATGATCAGGATGATTTTCCAGCACCAACACCTATGGCTTCTCCGGTTCCACTAAGAAGAGGAACACCACCTCCACAAAGGAGAAGTGAAAGAACAAGATGGCCATCTTTCAGATATCTTCGTGACCAGTATGTGACTATTACTGAAGGGGGAGAACCTGAGAGTTATCAAGAAGCTATAGATGATGAATCCAAGTAGAAATGGATTGAGGCCATGCAAGATGAGATGAAGTCCTTGCATGAGAACAAAACTTTTGAACTGGTGAAGTTGCCCAAAGGCAGAAGAGCCTTGAAAAACAAATGGGTGTTCAGGATAAAGCATGAAGAACACAGTTCCAGTCCACGTTATAAAGCCAGACTGGTTGTCAAGGGATTCAGTCAAAGAAAAAGAGTTGACTTTGATGAGATTTTCTCACCAGTTGTGAAAATGACATCTATTCGAACTGTGCTGGGGTTAGCAGCAAGTCTTAACTTGGAGGTTGAATAAATGGATGTCAAAACTGCCTTCCTGCATGGTGATTTGGAAGAGGAGATATACATAGAGCAGCCAAAGGGATTCAAAGAAAAAGAAAAAGAGAATTATGTTTGCAAGTTGAAGAAAAGCCTCTATGGCTTAAAACAGGCACCGCGACAATGGTATAAGAAGTTTGAGTCTGTTATGGGGGAGCAAGGCTACAAAAAGATTACTTCAGATCATTGTATTTTTCTGCAAAAATTCTCTGATAATGATTTCATCATTCTTTTGCCCTATGTGGATGATATGTTGATTGTTGGCCAGAATGTTTCCAGAATTAACAATTTGAAGAAGCAGTTGAGTAAGTTTTTTGCTATGAAAGACTTGGGTCTAGCAAAACAGATTCTTGGCATGAATATTATCAGAGATAGAGGCGCCAAGAAATTGTGGCTGTCATAGGAGAGGTACATTGAGAAAGTACTTCAGAGATTTAATATGGATAAGGCTAAAGCGGTTAGTTGTCCTCTTGCTAATCACTTTAAGCTGAGTTTTAAGCAAAACTCTTCTACAGACAAAGAGAAGGAAGAGATGGATAAAGTTCCAAACGCTTCAGCAGTTGGAAGTTTGATGTATGCTATGGTGTGTACACGGCTAGATATCGCTCATGCAGTTGAGTTGTGAGTAGATTCCTTTCAAATACTGGAAAGGAACATTGGGCTGCAGTAAAATGGATTTTCAGGTATCTTCAAGAAACTTCGAAAATATGTCTATGTTTTGGAAATGAAACACCTGTGTTAGTTGGATACACAGATGCAAATATAGCTGGTGATGTGGATTCCAAAAAATCCACTTCTGGTTACCTGATTACTTTTGCAGGGGGAGTTGTGTCATGGCAGTCAAAATTACAAAAGTGTGTTGCACTTTCTACTACTGAAACAAAGTTTATAGCAGTAACGGAAGCTTGTAAAGAGTTGCTATGGATGAAGAAGTTCTTGAAAGAACTTGATTTGCAGCAAGACAAATATCGTCTATTTTGTGATAGTCAGAGTGCTATTCGAGATCAAAACATATTAATGTGAGATATCACTGGATAAGGGATGTGATGGAAAAGAAGCTACTATAGCTTGAGAATATCCATACGGAGGAAAATAGATCAGACATATTAAAAAAAAATTCTACCAAGATAGAATTTTGAATATTGTCGGCTGGCTGCAGGACTAGCAGAGGCCCCCACCATGTAGTCGGAAGGGGGAGAATTATTGGATGTGGGTTTCCTCCACATGGTGTGGCCCACTCCATTTGAAAGAAAGGAAAAAAAATTGATGAATTTGAAAAGTCAAAGGAAACAATTCAAAAAGGAGCAACAAATGGTTTTGAATTAGCTACTGCATGGATAGCTATCTCATAGCTGTTCATGCGTGTTGAAAATAAAACCATGGACAGCTATGAAATAGCTGTCCACAGGAAAACTGGAAGGCCTATAAATAGGCCTTCCCAGATCATTTTACATAATCCTTCAGTTTTGTAAATAGAGAGAGAGAGAAGTATTTTAGAAAAATTGTTGGGATATTTTTCTAAAAGGGGAGTGACAAAATAGTGAGTTTGAAAAATACTTGTGTACCACTATTTTGGCTTTATCTCAAAATTATTGTGTTGTCTTTATCTCTTATACCCATTAATTTATTAGTGAAAGAAATATTTTTAGAGTTTGTCCCGTAGACGTAATCCAAACGTTTTGAGTGAACCACGTAAAATTACTGGCGTCAATATTTTTGCTCTGCTAATTTATTCTAATTTATCCGTTGTGCCCAACATTTTGTACAATAAAATAAATGGAATTTTAATTTGGAAAGATCAATTTAAAAAAAAATAAAATCAAAGCAATAATAATTTTAGGAAATAATCACTAAAAACATTCTCAGTTAAAAGAATAATCTCAATTTCAGTTGCTCAATTGATCATTAATCCATAAATAATTTCTTACTATTTTTCACCAAACTGGTTCTAGTTGTTAAAAGATACACTCTATGACTAATTCTAATTATTAAAAAAACCATAGAAGGAACTCCTTAGTTTAATTTAATAACAGCATTAAGAACTACAATGACCCGATTTTAACCAACAAAACAAGACATTTGGTTTATTTAAACTATGTCATTTTATTCCTTAAGATAATTTAAACATGTGCTAGGAATACAAACATCTTAATTTACCACCTAACTACAAATTAATAAGACCATTATGTATCAAATAACTTGTATGGCAATATATAATTCCTATAAATGCACAATGGCACCTATTGCAACAAGTAAAAGAATTATAAAGACATGAAATTTCAGGAATAAAATGAGTATTGAATACAGAAAGAAAATAATGAAAAACACTTAGATCCCACAAGCGATTAAATTGGAAATTTGATCAACTTTCAACTGAGACTAAGAAAACTTAGCCAGTCATAGTTCTGATGAAAACACAGGAAAATGAAAGTAACTAAAGAAATTAACTAGTATACTATAGAAGAACACTACCGTCTCTTCAAATAGAGACCATATCCTAACAAAAATCACAAAATAAAAGAAAAGAAAATATTACAACTTTTATTTCCTTAAAAATCCTAACTTCCTATCTGATAAAACATTCAAATTCAAATTCTAAATATTCATATTCAAATTCCAAAATCCTAAGCAACTCCAAAACGTATATGCTTTCAATCCAAAATATCTCCAAGCATCATTTTGCTTGTTGCTTAAACTATGCCCACAGCTTAACTGATTGATTTCTCATAGCACAAAACTGAAATATCTGTTAAAACTGCCAAAATGCTAATTTTTTTTCCTTTATCTGCTACAACCTGTCACTAACAAAAATGCAAGCAAACAAATCAATTCTAGCAATAATATCCTCAAAATCAAATCAATAATGAGCATATATTATGCATAAAATGCATTCTAACATATATCATGAAAGGTTTTTTGTTAGTATCGAGGGGCTATTTAGACAGTGATTTTATGGCAACAATGAAGAAATAGCCAAAGTAATAAAAATAAATACACACAAAATTTACGTGGTTCGGCAGTGTGCCTACGTCCACGGGAGAAGGGGAGCAATAAATTCACTATGAGATAAACAATATTACAAGTGGAGTAACTCTCAACTCAAAACCCAATTACACCCAATAATCTCACAAAATGCTCTCTTAATTAATTAGAGCATTAACTCTCTTAACACTCTCAATTTTTGATGCCAATACAAATGGCAAGGGGAAGCTCTTTTATAGGCAAAATGGGATGTGATTGTGCCACCAAATTCAACACAAAGTTGGTGGCCTTTGAAAATGTAGATGAATTTCTTTCTACAATTGCTGCATCTAGAAAATAAGAACAAAAGTTTCAACAATTGTAACTTCTAGATGAGTTGAATGCAAAATTCAAGGCATATCTTACAAATCTCCACCTTGACTTGAATTTTATCAACAGTAAACTTAGCTCCACTTTCTCCAAATAACTTTGAGTGCTATGTACATACACCAATCAAGTCCAAGCAATGCTTGAACTTGGTAGTAGGAAGAGACTTCGTCAACATGTCAGCTGGGTTGTCTGCAGTACCAATCTTTTTAACCATAACATTTCCTTGTGCGATAATATCTCGAACAAAATGGTACCTGATGTCAATGTGCTTCGTTTTTCCATGAAACATCTGGTCTTTGGTCAGATGTATTGCACTTTGACTATGACAGAAAACAACAGTCACTTGATGATCTGAATTGAGCTCATTGTATAAGCCCCTTAACCAAATAGCCTCTTTGACAGCTTCAGTCACTGCCATGTATTCAGCTTCTGTTGTAGATAACGCAACTGTAGATTGCAACGTAGATTTCTAACTGACAACACTGTTTCCAAAAGTAAATACGTAGCCTGTCAGAGATCTCCTTTTGTCGAGATCTCCTGCATAGTCTGAGTCGACATAACCAACCAAACTACTGCCACCATTACTGAACTCCAAACAGGTGTCAACTGAGCCTTTTAAGTATCTCAAGATCCATTTTACTGCTTGCCAGTGAATTTTACCAGGATTTGCCATGAATCTGCTCACAACACTAACTGCATGAGAAATATCAGGTCGAGTACATACCATGGCATACATAAGACTGCCTACTGCACTGGAGTATGGAACATAATCCATGTATTTCTGCTCTTCATCTGTTTAAGGTGACAGTGCAGCTGAAAACTTGAAATGAGCAGCTAATGGAGTACTCACTTGCTTTGCATCTTTCATGCCGAAAGGCTCCAGAACTTTCTCAACATATTTCTTTTGAGTGAGGAACAACTTCCCTGCTTTCATGTCCCTCTGAATCTCCATTCCAAGAATCTTCTTTGCTGCTCCAAGATCTTTTATCTCAAATCCTTTACTCAATAAGACTTTCAGCTTTTCAACTTCAGAAGTATTCTTTGCAGCAATCAACATATCATCAACATATAACAATAAATATATGAATGATCCATCAACTAACCTTCTGAAGTAAACACAATTATCATAATTACTCCTTGAAAAATTATTACTAGTCATGAAGGAGTCAAACCTCTTATACCACTGCCTGGGTGACTGCTTAAGGCCATATAGAGATTTCTTCAGCAAACAAACATGGTCCTCCTTACCTTCAACCTTGAAACCTTCTGGTTGTTGTATGTAGATTTGCTCTTCAAGATCACCATGTAGAAAAGCAGTTTTTACATCTAACTGCTCAAATTCTAAGTCATACTGAGCCACCATAGCAAGCAACATGCGAATAGAACAATGTTTCACAACTGGTGAAAAGACATCATTGAAATCCACACCTTGTACTTGTTTGAACCACTTTGTAACTAAGCGAGCTTTGTATCTTATTTCTTCAACGCCTGGGGTGCCTTCCTTTTTCTTAAAGATCCATTTGCAGTCGATAATCTTCTTTCCCTTTGGTAGTCTAACGAGCTCCCAAGTACCATTCTTATGTAAGGACTCCATTTCTTCTTCCATAGCTATCAACCATTTATCTGAGTTGGCTCCTGAAATGGCTTCTGAATATGTGAATGGCTCTCCAATATTGTTAATCTCCTCAGCTGCTGACAAAGCGAAAGCCACCAAATCTGCATAATCTTTATATTTTATTGGCTTCTTTATTTCTCTCCTTTCTCTATCTTTGGCAATAGAGTATGGCTGCTCTTATTCAACTGAGTTAGGTTCTGAATCACTTTGCTGAGAGCTGGATGGTTGTGAATCTGACTGTGAAGTGGAATCTTGCTGAGCAGGATAGTCTTCAATATTCATCTCCTGTCTTTGACTGGCCTCCACCTGCTTATCAGAACTGCAAGGTACCAATACTTCATTTTTCGAGTGAAGCATAGAACCTTCATCAAATGTGACATCTCTGCTGATTATAACTTTGAATGATTTGGGACACCAAAGTTTATATCCTTTCACCCCTGATGGATATCCTAGAAAAATGCACTTCTTCGTCCTTGGTGCTAACTTGCCATCATTGACATGCATGTATGCTGGGCAGCCAAAGATTCTCAAATTTGAATAATTTGCAGGTTTGCCAGACCAAACTTCCTCTGGAGTTTTAAAGCCAATTGGAACTGATGGAGAACAATTGACTAAATAGTAAGCTGTTGAAACAGCTTCTGCCCAGAAACTCTTTGGTAATCCAGCATTTGAAAGCATACACCGTGCTTTCTCAATGAGGATTCTGTTCATACGTTCAACAACTCCATTTTGTTGGGGTGTCATTCGAACTGTGTGATGCCTCACAATACCTTCATTCTTGCAGAAGTCATTGAACTCACTAGCACAAAACTCCAAGCCATTATCTATTCTCAGCCTCTTTATTTGCCTTCCCGTCTGTTTCTCTATCATGGTTTTCCATTGCTTGAATGTAAAAAACACCTGATTCTTGTGTTTAAGAAAGTAAACCCAAAACTTCCTCGAGAAGTCATCGATGAAGACAAGCATGTATCTAGCATCACCTTTTGATGGAACTTGTGATGGCTCCCAAAGATCAGAATGGATGTAATCCAAAGTACCTTTGGTTGTGTGGGTACCTGTGCTGAAACTGACACGTTTTTGCTTTCCAAAGACACAGTGCTCGCAAAAATCAAGCTTGCTAGTATTTTGTCCGCACAAAAGACCCTTATTGCTTAACAGGGTCAAGCCTTTCTCGCTCATATGGCCTAACCTCATATGCCATAATTTGGTGATGTCGGTTTCAGACATTTGAGTAGTAATCGCAGCAGCAGCTCCTGTAACTGTGGTTCCTTGTAGGATATAAAGTCTTCCAAATAGTTGAGCCTTCATCACTACCAGAGCACCTTTGCTTACTTTCATGACTCCACCTTCACTTGTATATTTGCACCCATTAGTATCAAGAGTGCCTAAAGAGATGAGATTTTTCTTCATGTCAGGAGCATGGCGAACATCTGTCAAAGTTCGTACCACGCCATCATGCATCTTGATTCGGATTGTGCCCTTGCCAATAACTTTGCAAGCTGCATCGTTGCCCATCAAAACAACTCCACCTGCAAAAGATTCATATGTGGAGAACCAGTCCCTATTGGGACATATGTGATAAGAGCAACCTGAATCCATAATCCAATCATCCTTGAATCTGCACCTTTCATTGTTAGTGACTGAAAGAATATCATATGTGGACTCATCTTCGGCAATACTAGCTTCGGTGGATTTTTCCCTTCTTTCTTCAATTGATTGTTTATTTTTCAACTTATAACAATCAGCTTTAATGTGCCCCTTTTTATGACAATAGTTACATATCAAATTCTTATATCTAGATTTTGATCTAGACCTACTACTGCCAAAACTCTTATTTTTAGACCTTCCTCTAACAATAAGGCCTTCTGCTACCTTATCATCTTTACTACCGACAATTCCTTTATCAATTATAATTTTAGAGAGTAAAGCTGTCTTAACCTCCGCCAAAGATACACTATCTTTTCCATAAAGCATTGTGTCCCTAAAACTTTTATGCGACGGTGGTAATGAACATAACAATTTCAAAGCAGTATTTTCATCATCAACTTTAACACCTACATTTTCTAGACTTACTAAAATTGATGTATATTCTTCCAGATAGGTTTTAATAGAAGTACCTTCCTGCATTTGAAATGTGTAGAATCATGTCATGTGGTACAGCTTGTTGGTCAGGGTTTTGGACATATACAAGGACTCCAGTTTTGCCCATAAGCCAGCTGTTGTATCTTCATTGATGACCTCCTGAAGAACTTCATTAGAAAAACAGAGCTGAATCTTGGAAATTGCCTTATTGATGATCTCCTCCTTCTTTTCTTCAGTCATTGACTCTGGCATTCTATTCTTCCTCAATAAAGCTTTTTCAAGCCCATTTTGAATTAAGATGGCACGCATCTTAATCTTCCACAAAGAGAAATTTATGTTACGATCAAATTTCTCAATATTAAATCTTGTAGTTGCCATTGCTTCTGTTACGAACTTCTTTTGATCAAAAAATAACTCTCACTATTCCACGTGAATAGTAACCGTACACGTGAATAGTAACCATATACGTGAACAGTACCGTATAAGTGAATAGTACTGTATAGATGAACAGTAGCCGTATACGTGAACAATATCCAAGGAAAAATCTTTTCTGATGTGGAGATCAGTTTATACTGCAACCACAGAGCATACTCAGAATGAATCTTGGCTCTGATACCAATTTGTTAGGATCGAGGGGCTATTTAGACAGTGATTTTATGGCAACAATGAAGAAATAGCCAAAGTAATAAAAATAAATACACACAAAATTTACGTGGTTCGGCAGTGTGCCTACGTCCACGGGAGAAGGGGAGCAATAAATTCACTATGAGATAAACAATATTACAAGTGGAGTAACTCTCAACTCAAAACCCAATTACACCCAATAATCTCACAAAATGCTATCTTAATTAATTAGAGCATTAACTCTCTTAACACTCTCAATTTTTGATGCCAATACAAATGGCAAGGGGAAGCTCTTTTATAGGCAAAATGGGATGTGATTGTGCCACCAAATTCAACACAAAGTTGGTGGCCTTTGAAAATGTAGATGAATTTCTTTCTACAATTGCTGCATCTAGAAAATAAGAACAAAAGTTTCAAAATTTGCAACTTCTAGATGAGTTGAATGCAAAATTCAAGGCATATCTTACATTTTTGTTTGGCAACCTTGCGGTCAACGTAGTGGTCGACTCCCTTATATATTGCTTTCCACAACCAAGCCAATTGACCTTATCAACTCGTATGTGTGCCCACAAAGCAAAACGCACCAATTCATATATGTTAAACATTTTTTTTTTCTTTTTATGTATATAACTTGAATAAAAGACATTTAACTAAAGGAGAAATTATCTTGTCATTCCATCTCATATGCTGCGGTCCCTTATATTTTTCTTTTATCTATAATGGCTTTAATTTCAGAATTATTGGCATCCGTGTGATTAATGGAATTATTAGAAAATAGATTGATAAAGCCGAATATGTCTTTATCTGTAGGAGAGAAGGCGATCCGATCGGATGAGAGAAACCTGCAATAAGAAGAGCCTGGTCGGACCAGGCTTTAGCACTCCGAAGCTTAAGTTAGTAGCTTAGAGAGAGAAAGTGCTTTAGAGATAGAATGTCTTGGATTCAATACCTGGTGTCATCGTTGGCTGGGCTATTTATATGAGATGATTGAGGGGCACTCGAGTGCCTAGGGAGTGATTACTGGCTGTCAAAGTAGGTATTCGGCGACATGACTGGGAGCAGGTGGTAGGCATGGGCGCTGCCTTGTGTCAGGCGGCTGATGGGACTAGCGGTCACATCAGCCGATCGGGCATGTGCGCTGCCTGGGGGCTCGTGTCTGCTACTCTGGGCTGTTAGGCCTTGGGCCTTGCCAGTTGAGTGGGCCTAATGGATGGGCCTTAGAGCAAATGATATTTGTTGCGTTATCACTTGTCCCCCCGTCAACAGGTCCGATCGGGCATGAATTTGCCTTTGTAGGTCCGTTCGGAATGGATTAGCTCTGCATTTCCTGATCTGAAGACGCGCGTTGGCGGGACTTTTGAATTTGGGAGGCGCTTTTTCTGAAGAGACGCGCCAGCTTGGACAGCTGTTTCCATTTAATGTCGCGGGTGTTCCAAGGATAACGCTTTGCTCTGCGCATAGCCATAATATCTGTTGCTGAGTCAGATGCCCGAGCGATTGCAAGGGGCAAAGCCGTTCGGCAAGGTGAACCGCCTAGGCGATCAGGGTATCGGCGGCCGGCACTCTTCAAAGACTTCCTGAGGGAGAACTTCGGCAGCGATTGGTCCCTAGGCCAAGTGGCTGGGCCTATTTGTCGTGGTCTACTTCGGGAAGATGACCACAGGGAAATCGGCGAGACCGCCCAGATCCAGAAAGATTCCCATGCTATTGGAATTCAGCTGCTCGATGTATGAACAGCCTCTATTCTTTCCCCCTTTATCTTTGTTATTTTTTTTTTGTGTGGGATTGCAGATGTTCCCTGCTTATTTTCCCCTCTTTTTTCTAGCGTAAGTGGCTAGGAGGGCTCAACGCCTTCAACTCGCTGCGGCTACTTGGAGAGGAAGGGCGGAGGACGGCTCCAAGGCCAAGGCGGAGGCTGACACTGCTCGGAAAGAGGCCTCTGCCCTACGTGCCGATTTGGCGAGAGAGAAACAGCATTCTGCCGCTTCTCACTCAGAGACTGTGACTCTGCGGAAGGAGGTCCATCAGAAGACCCAGGACCTGAAGGCACGGCAAGGGGAGGTCGATAAACTGAAGGGGGAGGTTGCTCGCCTGTCTGCTGAGAATGCACAATGTAGGCGGTTCGAAGCAGACACAACCCGACTGGATGCCGAGTGCAAAGAGTTGGCTGCGAAGAATGCCAAACTCAAGGTAGAGGGCGAGCAGCTTCGAAAGGATGTGGAGTCTCTGAAGGCGTCTTCGGAGGAGAAAGAGGCTTCCTTCACGACGATCCTTGAAGAGGAGCTTGCAAACCAGAAGGAGCGTCTTCTTGATGAGCTAGCAGAGGCTCAGGTAGAGTTGCTGTCTCGGCTAATTCATGAAGCTGGGAGGCGCTTTCCTGGCGCCGATCTGTCTTGGATGGATGATCCGGCATCACTGCCTGCTCCTCCAACTAGCGATGACGAAGGGGGCGCTCCTGAGGGGGAGGCAACTCAGAGAGCTTCGGGAGGCAATATTTCGATTCCAGATGCTGATCGGGATACTCCAGCTAAAACTGAGCCTGCATTGCCTCCAGCGCCTAAGGTCGAGATAGCGGGGCAACCTTCAGCAGGGCCTGTCTCTGAAGGGGGAGCGAGGTCCGAGCCGCCATCTGCTGACCCTTCTCAAGCCACCGCCGACCCACAAGCCGAGCAGACTGCCGATCCTCCTGGAGATGTAGATATTGTAGATATAGAGGGTTAGCTTAGGAGCTTAGATTAGCTTTCTTTTTATTCATTCTTTGTAATTTGTACAATTCAAGATATTCTCAATAAAATTGCTTCTTTCTGCAAATTGTTGATGTGCATAATTATGCGAATGTGAGATACATAGATTTGTACTAAAATCGTTAGTATAATCGAGCTAAATATTACTCGTAGAGTTGTGTGCTAATCGTAAGTACTTCCTAAATTTAAATAGCTTTCAAGTCAATTAACTGATCGACTGCGCATTATTTTCAATTGCATAAAAATTGCATAACCATACTATGGGATGCTCGTAAAAGTTGCATAAAAACGGCATAAAAGCTGCATAGGATTGCATAATCGAGCTAACTGATACTTGTAAAATTGCATAAAAACTGCATATTCGAGCTAACTGGTACTCGTAAAGCTGCATAAAATTGCATATTCGAGTTAACTGATACTCGTAAAGCTGCATAAAATTGCATATTCGAGCTAACTGGTACTCGTAAAGCTGCATAAAATTGCATATTCGAGTTAGGGAGGTGAGATCCTCCGTGGAATGCATAACTTGCACAATGATGAAAGAAAGAACCTCTTTATTAATCAGGCAATTACCGAGTTCTAATACATTGTTAAAGATGGTACTTTTTGAGTACTTCCACATTCCAGCTTCTAGGGATATCCTGGCCTTCTACGGTTCGGAGCCTATAGGTGCTGGAGCTTAAAACTTTAGAGACTTCATAGGGCCCCTCCCAATTTGGCATTAGCTTGCCCACTCCGGCATTTCCTGAGCCCAGGTCTACCTTTTTGAGTACCAGATCGCCAACATTTAAAGTTCTTGATCTTACTTTAGCATTGTGGTACCTGGCCACTCTTTGCTTATAGACAGCTATCTTGGTGTAGGCGTCCTCCCTCTTTCCTTCTGCTAGATCTAGGTCTTGGCGTCTTTCTTCAGCATTCATCTGTTCGGAATAGAGCGCCGATCGGTAAGAGGGAAGGACGACCTCTACAGGAATCACTGCTTCGGAGCCGTAGACGAGAGAGAATGGCGTTTGATGAGTGCCTGTCCTTGGCGAAGTTTTATACGTCCACAGGACACTCTGCAGTTCTTTTGTCCAATTGCCTTTTGCTTCGTCCAGTCGCTTTTTCAATCCTTCCAGGATGGTCCTATTGGAGACCTCAGTCATTCCGTTGCTTTGGGGATGAGCGACTGACATGAACTTTAATTTGATGTTCAGTCCTTGGCAAAAATTTTTGAAAATGGAACTGTCGAACTGCTTGCCGTTATCTGCAATAAAGACATTGGGTAAGCCATACCTGCAGATGATGTTTTTCCAAGCGAAGCTCTTGACCTTCTCGGCTGTGATAGTGGCAACAGGTTCAGCCTCGATCCATTTGGAGAAATGGTCAACCGCTACTATGAGAAACTTCATCTACCTTTTGCCTTGGGGAAAGGGTCCTAGGATGTCGAGCCCCCACTGATCGAAGGGCCAAGCAATTCCGATCGGCTGTTGGTCTGCTCCGTGCTGCCTTATCACCCTCCCATGCACCTGGCATTGCAGGCACCTTCTGACTTTTTCCTGGGCATCCTTGAGCATGCTGGGCCAGTAGTATCCCGTCTGGAGGGCCTTTCTGGCCATAGCTCTACTCGCCTCATGTGCTCCGCATATGCCTTCGTGGAGCTCCCGGAGGATATAGTCTCCCTCTCCCTCCGTCACGCACTTGAGCCAAGGGTGGCTGAAAGCTTTTTTTATACAAATCACCGTTAATGATGGAGTAATTAAGGGATTTTCGGGATACCTTTCGAGCTTCGTCTTTGTCCTCAGGCAGCCCACCTGTTTGGAGGTACTACTTGATCGAGCTCATCCAGGTTTCGCCCTCTTGGTCGATCTCCATCATCTCCGGCTCGTCCAGGGAGGAGGAAGTCTGGTCGACCACGACAATGTTTTCCTCTATGACATTTTGTTCGAAAGTAGACAACTTTGCTAGCCGATCAGCTTCTGCTGTTTGCTCTCTCGGGACTTTCTGGAGCACCCATTCTGATCCAATTTCCTCAAGTTTCGCGAAGGCTGCTTTAACTTTGTCAAGGTATTGGATCATGGTGGCTTCTCGGGCCTCGAAGGTCCCCAAGACCTGACTGGTTACGAGCTGGGAGTCGCTCCTAATGGCTACTGACTCCGATCGGATTGCACAGAGCAGTCTCAGACCTTGAAGGAGCGCCTCGTACTCTGCAACATTATTGGAAGCTTTAAAGTTGAGCTTTATTGCATACCTTATTATGATGCCTAGAGGGCCTTTTATTACTATGCCGACACCTCCTCGAGTGTCATTTGCTGCGCCGTCCACTGTCATTTCCCAGCTTTGTAGTTTGGGCTGACTCTATGGTTCCTCACCCGCAAATTCAACTACGAAATCTGCCAAAGCCTGGGCCTTTATCGCCTTTCTGGGCTCGTATCTGACATCCCAAGACTGTAGCTTAATTGCCCATCCCACCATTTTACCTTCCAGATCGAGCGTTTGGAGGATTTTTCTAAGAGGGTTCCCCGATCGGACTACAATTGTGTGTGCTTCGAAATACGGTCTGAGTTTCCTTGCACATATCATGAGGGCAATAATGAGCTGCTCAACCATTCCTTTTCTTAGGTCCGCGCCTCTAAGTACTTCACTGACGTAGTACACCGATAGCTGTTGGGTTCCTTCTTCTCGGACCAAGGCACCTGCAACAGCTTCTTTAGAGGTGGCTAAATAGAGATACAGATTTTCACCTGGTACCGGACGACTAAGCAGCGGCGGGGTTAGTGAGGAATGCCTTCAATTCTTTGAAGGCTTGCTGGCAGTCTTCCCCCCAGACGAAGGTTTCACTCTTCCTGAGCTTCTTGAAGAAAGGCATGCAGCGCTTGGCTGAGGAAGAGATGAATCGTCCTAAGGCTGTTATCCTTCCGTTCAGCTTCTGGACGTCTTTTATGTTTCTGGGGGGTTGCATCTCGAGGATAACTCTGATTTTTTCTGGATTGGCTTCAATCCCTCTCTAGGAGACCAGGAATCCTAAAAACTTTCCTGAAGGTACTCCGAAGACGCACTTCTCGAGATTGAGTTTCATCTGGAATCTGTTCAGAGTGTCGAAAACTTTTGCCAGATCGGCGGGGTGTTACTCGGGGCTTTGGCTTTTGATGATCATGTCATCAACGTAGACCTCGACATTCTGGCCGATCTGGTCTTTGAAGATCTTGTTCATGAGGCGTTGATATGTGGCCCCGGCATTCTTCAGTCCGAACGGCATAACCTTATAGCAAAAGGTCCCGTCGTCTGTGATGAAGCTGGTTTTCTCTTGGTCTAGGAGCCACATCAAGATCTAGTGGTAGCCGGCGTATGCATCAAGGAGAGAGTAGATGGCGTGGCCTGCGGTGGCGTCGACCAACTGGTCTATGCTGGGCAAGGGATAGCTGTCTTTGGGACACGCCTTATTGAGGTCGGTGAAGTCCACACACATCCGTAACTTGCCAGACTTTTTCTTGACTAAAACCACATTAGCAAGCCAGTCGGGGTAGTCTACCTCTCGGATCGTTCCGGTCTTGAGTAGCCTATCCACCTCCTCTGAAATGAACCTCCTCCGGTCGGGTGCGTGCCTCCTTAGCCTTTGCCAGACCGGAGGATGGTTTGGATCCACATTCAATTTGTGGGTGATCACACTGGGGTCTATGCCAGGGATGTCCTCTGGCTTCCAAGCGAAGGTCGCTTGATTTATCGTCAAGACCTGCATGATAGCATCTTCTGTTTCTTTATTCATGCTGGTCCCGACCTGAACGTTTTTCCCTTTATTCAGCGCCTTCGTTTTGGTCTTCTCAGCAGGGTCCATCCTGGGCCTTTCTGCCTTTTCTGGCTGCTCGAGGCCGGACTCTATGACCATCGCCTCCCGCTGCTGCTTTATCATTGTTACATAAGCCTCTCGGGACGCCTTTTGGTCGCCTCTCAAAATGGCCACGCCTCCTGCTGTTGGGATTTTCATCACCATGTAGCGGATGGAAGTCACAGCTCCGGTCTGGAAGAGCAATGGCCTGCCAAAGATAGCATTATAGGCAAATGTCATGTCGATAACCATGAAAATTACCTTACAAGCATGAGCTATTGCTTCTTGGCCTAGCTCGACAAAGAGCTCAACCGATCCTGCTACTGGGATGGTGGCGTTACCCAAACCGATCAGCGGTGTGGCATTCGGCTTCAGCTCACTGATCGGGAGTCCCATTGCTCGGTAAGCCTGGAGGGTCAGGATATTAACAGCACTGCCATTGTCCACCAAAATCCGTTTGACGTTGAAGTTGTTGATCCGAGCTCTTACAACGAGAGCATCCTCATGGGGAAACATGACTTCTCGTGCGTCCTCACTGGATATGGTGATTGAAGCAGTCTGCTCGGCCTGATGGGAGAGGTAGACCCCTTTTCCCTTCTTTTTTCTGGAGAGATCCTCTCCGTAGGATGACCCTCCTGTGATCACATTTATCACCCCGGCATATGGCCTGCTCGGGTTGGCATTTCTTGGATTCCTGCGCTCATCGTCGTCTGAGTCAGGATCATCCCGTCGAGGCTTTGGATGTCTACAGGGATCATCCCCTCTGGCCAGGCCTATAAACTTTTTGAGGGCTCCGCGGTGTATCAGCCTCTCGATCTCCCTCTTGAGCGAAGTACACTCGTCGGTTAAATGACCGACGTCTCTGTGGAATTTGCAGTATTTACTCGTATCCCTCACTGCCCTGCTCCTTTCGGACAAGTCCCTGGGCCAGTTTACTCGGCGGTGCTTCTCTTTTATGTGCATCAGCACCGCGATCGGGGTGGCGTTGAGAGGGGTGAACGTTCTTTCAGGCTGATCGTCTGAACGTGTAGACCGATCTCTTCTAGGCCCTTTCGCCTGGCCTGAATTTTTGGAACTGGCTGCTCCGTCCTGGCCTTTAGAGGAGTGGCTGTCCGGATATTGCAAGCGGTCCAGGACGCTGGTCCTTCTTCCTCAGTTGGACCTAAGGGCAACATCCAGTTGGATGTGTTGCCTGGCCCTCTCCATGAGCTCAGCGAAGCTGGATGGGGGTCTTGTTGTGAGTGATTCGAAGAGTGGACGGTCAGTGATGCCCCCAGTCAAGGTGTTGGTCGCCATTTCAACACTGACATTTCTAACTTCAGACATGGTGGCCTGGAATCTATCGATGTAGTCTTTCATCGGTCCTCTGGTAAAGGTTGCACAAGTCGTTCACCGTCTTAGGTGCACTTGTTTGAACGATGAACCTCGTGGTGAACAACTCCTTCAACTGTTTGAATGACGTAATAGATCCCAGAGGCAGGTCGTGGAACAATGTCAATGCATCTCCTCCCAAGGTGATGGGGAAGACCCTGCAGGCTATCCGTTCGTCGTAGGTGTAGACCTAGACCTTGGTCAAGTACTCAGCCAAGTGAGTGGTAGGGTCTGTCCTACCTATGTACCTTTCCATAACCACGTCTCTCCATCTGGGAGGGAGTTCGGCGTCTGTAATTTCCCTGCAAAATGGGGAGGCGGTGTTCCCACATGTGTTTCCTTCGAATGCGCCTTTCTTGGGCTCGAAGAAGCCAAACTGCTTGAGCTTCTTCCTGAGCCATTGGTCCTCCTTACTCAGGGTCGTAGCGGTGGACTCATTGTTGTGCTTTCGCGCATGGTTGCGGCTAGGAGTGCACATGTGAGACAAGTCGTCCCTTATAGCGGGAGTGGTGGCTCTGCTAGAATAAGGGGACCCCCTGTTCGCGGACATCATCTGCTTCCCCTTGCCCCTCCTTTCCGGGGCCTTGACCGCGCTTTTTCGAGTTTCCTGAGCTCGAGGCTCATTTATGATTATTCCCCTATTCCTATTTCTCCTGAAGTCTTCGCCGGCGAGGTAATCCTCCTGGGCTCTTTCAGAAGTGGCTGGCATCTTACCCTTCTTAAGGGTTTGGACGATGTTTTTTGTGAAATCACTGAGAATAGCGCGCATGTCCCTTACAGTGATAGGGGTATCCTCAGGTTGCCTCACAGCGGCATCGTTGAATTCGGGAAGGAGGTTGGCCCTCATAGGGGACCCGGTGGGCCCTTCCCTTCTTCTCGAGGTGCCTGATCTGGCACGGATGTTGTCGTCATGGTCAAGGTCCATGTTGGTTGTGTTCTCGTTCGATCTTGAATTCGCCATGCTCTCAACGAAAGCACCAAATGATAAAGCCAAATATGTCTTTATCTGTAGGAGAGAAGGCGATCCGATCGGATGAGAGAAACCTGCAATAAGAATAGCCCGGTCGGACCAGCCTTTAGCACTCCGAAACTTAAGTTAGTAGCTTAGAGAGAGAAAGTGATTTAGAGATAGAATGTCTTGGATTCAATACCTGGTGCCATCGTTGGTTGGGCTATTTATATGAGATGATTGAGGGGCACTCGAGTGCTTGGGGAGTGATTACTGGCTGTCAGAGTACTTATTCGGCGACATGACTGGGAGCAAGTGGAAGGCATGGGCGCTGCCTTGTGTCAGGCGGCTGATGGGACTGACGGTCACATCAGCCGATCGGGGATGTGCGCTGCTTGGGGGCTCGTGTCTGCTACTCTGGGCTGTTAGGCCTTGGGTCTTGCCAGTTGAGTGGGCCTAATGGATGAACCTTAGAACAAATGATATTTGCTGCGTTATCACAGATGAATAATGGGCAAAATTTCAATAGGTAGTACAATTTAAGTTAATCTGATAAATTAATTTTTTTTGCCTGGTAATTTCATATTTCGGAGGTTAATCTATTAAAAATATGAATGAATGTTGTGTACAGTCATATTTAGTTTCTACGAATTGAAAATGAAACTATATAAACTTATAAAGCAATTAGTTAAATGTTTACATAGCAATATGATTCAAAAAAAAATAAAAAAATAAAATTGAGCGAACTTAGCTATACACTGTCTGATATTTTATCAATTTTTTTTTCTAATAAATTAACTTGTTTTACCATTATTTTTTAGCTAAATTAGTAAGAAATATTCAATTTAGCATCATTTAGCTGAATACATTTTTTTCTTTTCACAACAATGAAGGGTTATATATATTGGACAGAAATTGTGCAAGTTTCACACTAATTTGGTGAAAGGAAAAACGATTTTGGGACAAATTAATCGATACAAAATATTTTTGGGAACATGTTGAATTGTGATATAGAAGATAAGAAACAAGATAAATTTTTGGAATAATAAGAATGTCCAAATTATATGTATTCGATAGATTTAAAAAAAAAATAATGTATTCGACAAAATAAATAAAAAATAAAAAAATTTAATGTCCAAATTAAATCTAGAAAGATTTATTATTTTATTACAATAAAGGCATAACTATTTATTACAAAGATGTCATTATTAAGAGCAATCGAACTCGATATGTCCTGCATTTTTAATAGGGTGCTGGCCACATGACCAATTAATGCTGGTCAGAAAGCTATATCTTTTTTCTCTTTGTACCAACTTTATTTGTGCAGGGGGAAGCAGCATATCAACGACAACAATTATAGCCATTCTCGTTCCGGTTTCTGTCTCTGTAGTGCTCTTCTGCATAATAGGCTGCATTTTCCTGAGGAGGCGGGAAAGAAAGAAGTATAACAGTATACAAGAAAATAATGGTACAAAAACAATTTGAAGAACTTTTAGCAATATTATCTTCTTTGTTTTTCAATAGTAATGGCCTAGGATTGCATGCAGATGGAATTGAAATCACAACTGTGAAAACCTTGCAAATTGATTTGGAAATAATCGAAACGGCTACCGGGAAATTCTCCGATGATAACAAGTTAGGTGAAGGTGGATTTGGTAAGGTTTACAAGGTAAGAAATCTATGCAGCTCAAGTATAGTGTTGAGTTGTAGAATATAACTGTCTTATAGAATATAGTTTTTCTGTTCCAACTGTTAGAACACTTATATTCTATCATTAAAACATCTGCAGATTAATTTCAGAAAATGATTATTAAAGATTAAAATGAGCTTGTCTAATGATTTGTTAAGGGTGTATTTCCTAATGGCCAAGAAATAGCTGTGAAGAAGCTATCAAGAAGGTCCGCGCAAGGCGTAAAAGAATTTAAAAATGAAGTTTTATTATTAGCCAAGCTTCAACACCGAAATCTAGTGAGGCTGCTAGGATTTTGCTTGGAGGGACAAGAAAAGATACTTGTTTATGAATTTGTGCCCAACAAAAGCCTAGACTTCTTTCTATTCGGTTTGGATTTCCTTAACTTTCTATTCTAATTGTTTTTTCTGGGTTAATTAGCTGCACATAATATGTGGATTGTGTTAGAAGGTGGAAAAGAGGATTTAGAGAGAGTGAATCAGAGAGAAGGATATAACTCAAATTTTGGCTTACATAAAATGCTTGGTACAAAAGGTATTTATAAGGAGTTTGAGATCACTCTAGAACTACAAATTATTAAATGCATAACAACTTTCTACCTAATTTATTAAATGCTCTCTGGAAAAATCTAGTCATTGAAAATCACAAGATAAATTCTAACCACACATCATAATTCTAGAAAAAAATATTTTAAGAAAACTTTAGTTTTTTTTTTAAGATAACTGTAAAAATTCTAAAGTTCAAATTATTATTATTATTATTATTATTATTATTATTATTATTATTATTATTATTATTATTATTATTATTATTATTATTATTATTATTATTATTTTTAACACTGCCCCTTAATTTGAACTTTTCTTCTTCATCCCGAGTCTTGATCTTAGTCTTTGAAAGTCTTCAAATTTGAGTGTTTTTGTGAAGATATCCGCAACTTGATCATGTGTCTTCACGTACTTGAGTTCTACTTTTTTTGCAATACACTGCCTAATGAAATGATATCTTGTGTCTATATGTTTGCTTCGATCATGGTACACCGGATTCTTGGCAAGTGCTTGAGCAGACTTATTGTCAATGTAAATCTTTGTTACTTCCTTTTGAAACAAATGAAGTTCTTTTAATAGTCGTTTTAACCAAATTGCATGACAAGTACAAGAGGTTGCCGCCACATATTCGGATTCACATGTAGAGAGCGTAACAAGTGGTTGCTTCTTTGAACTCCATGAAACTGCATAATTATCTATGTAAAATGTAAATCCAATAGTACTCTTTCTATCATCAATATCTCCAGCAAAGTCGCTATCGCAATATCCTATAAGCTTGAAGTCATTGGAAGAAGTATAAAATAATCCATACTCCAACGTACCTTTCAAGTACCCAAGTATTCTTTTTGCTGCCTTCATATGAGTCGTTGTAAAAACTTCCATAAAACGGCTCACTACTCCAACAGCATAAAGAATATCGGGTCTTGTAGATGTCAAGTACCTCAAGCTTCCCACAAGACTTTTGAATAAAGTGGGATCTTCTTTTTCGTCTTCTTCAAACTTTGATAGTTTCATTCCACCCTCCATAGGCGTGTTTACGGGATTGCAATCATGCATCTTGAACTTCTTCAATACTTCTTTTGCATATCTTTCTTGAAAAATAAAAATTCCTTCCTCTATTTGTTTCACTTCTAGGCCCAAATAGTATGACATGAGCCCTATGTCAGTCATCTCGAACTCATGAGACATCTCCTTCTTGAATTCTTCAAATAATCTTGGATTGTTGCCGTTAAAGATGAGATCGTCCACATAAAGGCAAACTAGCAATATGTCTCCATTATGACAAGCTTTCACATAGAGAGCATATACATTAAGGCAGTGATCGAAACCATACTCTTGAAAGTACTTGTCAATATGACTATTCCATGCACTCGGTGCTCGTTTTAATCCATACAATGCCTTTTTTAACTTCAAAACTTAGTCTTCATGCCCTTTGACCACAATCCAAGTGGTTGCTCAATATACACTTCTTCTTCAAGATAACCATTTAAGAATGTTGATTTCACATTTAGTTGATAAATTCTCCATTTCATTTGAGCCGTCATTGAGATAAGTAATCGGATTGTCTCCATGCAAGCAACCGGAGCGAACACCTCCTCGGAGTCAATGTCATGCCTTTGTTTGTAGCCTTTTACAACAAGCCTTGCTTTGTATCTTTCCACTTCTCCTTTTGCATTTTTCTTCACCTTGTAAACCCATTTGACTCCTATAGGTTTATGACCCTTAGGAAGATTTGTTAATTCTCAAGTAGCATTAAGATTTGTTAATTCTCAAGTATCATTCTTCTTAATCGGCTTAATTTCATCATCCATGGCTAGTCTCCATCTTTTATCTTTTGTGGCCTTTTCAAAGTTTAATGGCTCACCATCGGCAAAGAGGCAATACAAATCAAGAGTTACTTCTTCGGTTTCATTATAAAGATCATCAGGACTTCTCATTTTTCTTGGTCCTTCATTTGAACTTTCACCTTGATTATTAGGAGTGGGTGAAGGAGGCAGAGTTGCATCTTGTGCTGGTGCCATAGCTTCCTCTTCTTCCTCGACAAAGTATGGAATGAACTCATAGTTGCTTTTTTTATTTTTTCCCAATTTCATGCTCCATCTTCATTAAACTCTACATCACAGCTCATACTACCTTGCCATTATTTGGATTGTACAACTTGTAGCCCTTTAAGTTTGCATCATAGCTAATAAAGACATGTTTGACACTTCTATTATCAAGCTTGCTTCTCTCTTGTTGCGAGATGTGCTTGTAAGCAATGCAACCAAACACTTTCAGGTGATTCACGCTAGGCTTGTGTCCACTCCATGCTTCTAGTGGCGTACGATCCTTGATACTTGATGTTGGTGAGCTATTAGATATGTACACTACACAAGAGACAGCTTCAGCCCAAAACTCTTTAGGCATATTCTTAGCCTTCAACATGTTTCGAGCCATGTTAAGAATTATTCTATTCTTCCTTTCTGTGATGCCATTTTATTGTGGTGACCTGGGGACTGTTAAAGGACGTCAAATTTCATGAGCCTCACAAAATTCATTAAACTTTTTTGAGGTGAACTCGCCTCCTCTATCGGATCTGAGAGCTTTGATTTTGTAGCCACACTCCCTTTCCACAAGAGCCTTGGAGATCTTGAATGCAGCAAATGCTTCAGACTTTTGCTTCAAGAAGTAAACCCATGTCTTTCTACTAAAATCATCAATAAAGAGGATGAAGTATTTATTTTCACTAAAAGATGATGGATCAACTAGCCCACAAACATCGGTGTGAACAAGTTGAAGTGTCTTGGTTGCTCTCGATGTGGCCTCCTTTGGGAAACTCTTTCTTGTATGCTTGCCAAGACGACATGCCGTCACAAATTTGATTGGGATGATTGATTAAAGGCATCCCTTTCACCATCTTCTTCTCCCCCATATCTTTGAGTGCGCCAAAGTTCAAGTGCCCAAATCTCATGTGTCAATGCCATGCTTCCTCTTTTATCGTGGCCTTCAAACACTTTACATCAAGTGTCTTGAGATTCAATGTGAACATTCTATTCCTCGACATAGCGACCTTAGCAATCAATGTACCATTGTGATCTCAAAGCCAAAGATAATTATTTTTCATGTGAATATCATACCCCTTTTCCAAGAGTTGTTCCAAGCTTAAAATATTATTTTTTAACTTGGGCACATAGTAGACATCATTAATAAGCTTATGGCTACTATCTTTGGAAGAAATGATAATTGTACCTTTACCTTCAATTTGAATTTTGATGAGTCCGCAAAAGACACATTACCCCGTGCATTTTCATCAAACTCTACAAACTTTTCCTTTAGTCCACACATTTGGTTGCTTGCACCGTTGTCTAAATACCACGAGCTCTTGTTATCCTTCTCTCCCTCCTTGAGTGCTAGCAATAAAGTTGATTCATCTGTATCATCTTTCTTGCCATCTATAAGATTAGCTCTTGTCTTACAATTATTCAAGGAACTATAGCATTCCTAAGAACAATGGCCCAACTTATGATAATTGTAGCACTCAATGTTGGATTTTCATACCTCCTTTCATTTGTTTTCAAATTATGGCCTCATCCTCTACCTCTTGGACTTCCATGACCTCTACTTGATTGAAAATTTCTTGCTTCATTATTGAAATTGTATTGGCTATCTCTTCCTCTTCCACCTTGGCCACATCCATGACCTCATCCTCTTCCTCGTTCATGTCTTTGTTGGCTTTCTTCTCTATCTTCCTTCAAACAAGCTTTGACTTTTAGAGCTTGCTCCAATATTTCTCCTTGTCTTCTATTAATCTTATCTTTATGGGCTTGTAAGGAACCCTCTAGTTGTTCAATGGTCATCTCCTCCAAATTTTTTGTTTCTTTAATAAAGCACACCACATAGTCGAATTTTGGAGTGACAGTTCAAAGGATCTTCTCCATCACACGAACATCCTCTACCTTCTCACCATATCTCTTCATTTGATTTGTTATTATCTTTACTCTCGAGCAATAATTCGAAATTGATTCGGATTCTTTAATTTTCATTGCTTCAAAATCCATTATTAGAGATTGAAGCCTTACTTTCTTTACTTTTTTTACTCCTTGGAAAGATTTCAGCAAGATCTCCCAAGCTTCTCTTGAGGTAGTTGCATCGGCCACCTTTGTAAATATTGAATCATCCAAACATTGGTGGATGAGGGTAAGGGCTTGTTGATCCTTATTTCTTGTCTTTACCAATTCATTTCTTGCATTTTGAGACAAGGCTCCTTCATCTTGTGGCTTCTCAGATCCTTTCTCTACTATCTCCCATGCATCATGTGAGTTTAGCAAGGCTTTTATTTGAAAACACCAACTCTCATAGTTATCCTTTGTAAGACGAGGGTATTAGAATGAAATCATATCAAAATTGGACATTTTTTTTCACACACACTCTCTCTCTCTTTTTCACAACTTACCCACTTTATATTTTTTTTACACACTCACAATAGCCCAAGGAAAATTTTTTTTTGATGTGAAATATCAGATTATACTACAATCACAGAGCATACTAAGAAAGAACTTTGGCTCTGATACCACTTTATTAAAAGATGGAAGAGAGGATTTAGAGAGAGTGAATTAAAGAGAAGGATATAACTTAAATTTTGGCTTACATAAAATGCTTAGTACAAGAGATATTTATAGGGAGTTTAGGATCACTCTAGAACTACAAATTATTAAATGCATAACAACTTTCTGTTAGTCCATCTTGTAGGTTAGAAAAGAAAAAAAAAGAAGGAAAATATTAGTCAACAATAACAACTAGAAAAAGAAAAAAAAAAGAAAATCTTTGAATCCCACATCAGGAGTTTAGCAAAAGGGAAGGAGATTTGTAACTATAAATATAGCCCCTTAGTTTTAGGTTTAATCATCCCTTGATTGCTTAGCTTGTCAATTAGTTAAGCATATTTCTTCTCTCTCTTGTATCATTTCACCTTTCAGTTTTTTAGTGAAATAATATTTTTAGTCTCCGAGGACGTAGGCAATATTGGTCGAATCTCGTTAAATCTTTTGTTTCTTATTATCTCTATTTTAGCTGCAGTTTTGGTTTAATACGGTCCTTATTTTTTACAACAAGTGGTATCGGAGCCAAGGTTCTATCTTAGTATTCTCTGTGGTTGCAGCATAGACTGATCTTTCACATCATAAAATTTTTTTTCTTGGATACTGTTCACGTATACGATACTATTCACGTATACGGTCACTGTTCATCTATACGGTACTATTTATGTATACGGTTACTATTCACATAAAATAGTGGGAACTGATTTTTGAGCAGAAAATTCGTGATAGAAGCATTAATGGCGATAAAATACAAGATCGAGAAATTCAACGGGAGTAATTTCTCACTGTGGAAATTAAAAATGAAGGCTATCTTGAGAAAAAATAATTGTCTAGCGGCTATAAGTCAAAAGCCGACTGATTTCACAGACAATAATAAGTGGAATGAGATGGATAAAAATGCTATGGCAAATCTTCATCTGGCATTAGCAGATGAGGTATTGTCAAGCATAGAAGAGAAGAAGATGGTAAAGGAGATATGGGATTATCTCGCCAAATTGTATGAAGTCAAGTCACTCCACGACAAAATATTTTTGAAGAGAAAACTTTATACTTTTCGCATGTCAGAATCCACTTCAGTGACGGAGCACATAAATACTTTAAATACTCTATTTTCTCAACTCACATCTTTGAGTTATAAAATAAAGGCAAATGAACGTGCTGAACTCCTACTTTAAAGTCTGCATGATTCATATGATCAATTCGTCATTAACTTGACAACCAATGTCCAAACAGATAATCTAGTTTTCGATAATATTGCAGCTGCAATTCTGGAGGAAGAAAATCGGCACAAAAATAAAGAAGATAGATTGGCAAGTTCTCAACAAGCAAAGGCATTGACAATGATAAGAGGGAGATCAACAGAACGTGGCTCAAGTGGGAGCCAAAGTCAAGGTAGATCAAAATCAAGGAGTAAGAAGATCTTGAAATGCTACAACTATGGTAAAAGGGGTCACTTGAAGAAAGACTGTTGGAATTTGAACAAAAGATATTCCAATTCGCAAGGGAATGTACCTCAGATGATGGACATGCTCTATCATGTAAAGCAGCAATAACTTATGAAGGCAGGAAGAGATTTGCTAATGTCTGGATCCTAGATTCGAGAGCTACATTTCATATGACTGCTCGAAGAGAATGGTTCGATCATTATGAACCTATCTCGGGAGAACCAGTGTACAGCTACAATGATCATGCCTTAAAGATCATTGGCATTGGAACCATCAAGTTAAAAATGTATGATGGTACAGTTCACACTATTCAGGAAGTGCGACATGTAAAAGGGCTAAAAAAGAATTTATTGTCTTTCGAAAGATTAGATGACCTTGGATGCAAGTTCAGTGGTGAGAAATGAACTATAAAAATATCAAAAGGAGCACTTCTACTAATGAAGGGAGAAAAGATAGCTGCCAACTTATACATATTGAAGAAAGAGACTTTGCAAGAAGCAGAAGCATCAATTGCTTCAAATAGTCCAAGTGAAAGCTCTGCAATGATGTGGCATCAGAAACTTGGGCATATTTCCAAATAAAAAATTAAAATACTTGTGAAGCAAAATCTATTTTTAGGTCTCACTAAGGTGTCCTTACCTTTTTGTGAGCATTATATTACAAGTAGGCAGCATAGATTGAAGTTCAACACATCTGATTCTATAAGCAAATCTATTCTAGAATTGGTTCACTCTGATGTGTGGCAAGCACCAGTTTCATCCTTAGGAGGAGCAAGGTTCTTTGTGTCATTCATTGACGATTACTCCAGGAGATATTGGGTTTATCCCATCAAGACGAAGGCAGATATGTTTACAGTCTTTAAAGTATTCAAAGCGCGGGTAGAACTTGAATCTGGAAAGAAAATCAAGTGTTTGAGGACTGATAATGGAGGAGAATATACAAGCAATGAGTTTTTAGACTTTTGCAATCAGGAAGGCATCAAACAATAGTTCACTATAGCATATACTCCTTAACAAAATGGGGTGGCAGAGCAGATGAACAGAATTATGTTAGAGAGAACAAGAGCAATGTTTGGAGCTGCAAGCTTAGACAAAAGATTTTGGGCAGAAGCAGTTAACATTGCTTGTTATGTGATAAATCGGGTTCCTTCAATCGCAATTGAGTTGAAAACACCGATGGAGATGTGGACTGGCAAACCAGCTGATTATTCAAACCTCCATATATTTGGAAGTCTAGTGTACGTAATGTACAATTCTCAAGAAACTACAAAACTAAAATTAAAATCTAGAAAATATTTATTTTTAGGTTATGCTGACGGAGTAAAGGGGTATTGCCTATGGGATCCCACTGCCTACAAGGTTGTAGTCAGTAGAGATGTGATCTTTATGGAAGATAAGATAAAAGAAGCAAATGATAGCACTGTGAATGGAAGTTCAGAGATGATGACTGTAGAGGTGGAAAAGGAATCCAATCAAAAAAATTCTTCTAAAGATGAACCAGAGCAGGAGGAACATGAGCCAGAAGAGTCCCAACTAGTTGAATCTCAAGTATCTGAGATTCGTCGATCAAGCAGATTAGTAAGGCAACTAGGTTGGCACTCAGATTATGTTATGGAGAGTAATGTTGCATATTGCCTTCTAACAGAGGATGGAGAGCCAACAACTTTTCAAGAAGCAATGAGTAGCTCAGATGCATCTCAGTGGATAGCAGCAATGCAGGAAGAAATTGAAGCTCTTCATAAAAATAAAACTTGTAAACTTGTTTTGCTACCACAAGGAAGAAAGCCCATTGGAAATAAGTGGGTTTACAAGATCAAGCATAATAGTGATGATCAAGTGGAGCGGTATCGTGCTAGACTGATGGTCAAAGGATATGCTTAGAAAGAAGGTATTGATTTCAATGAGATTTTTTCCCCGGTGGTCAGACTTACAACAATCAGAGTAATTCTGTCAATGTGTGCTACATTTGACTTATATCTAGAGCAGTTAGATGTCAAAACTGCTTTTCTCTATAGAGATCTTGAAGAAAAAATTTATATGCTCCAGCCAGATGGTTTTGAAGAAAATGGAAAGAAGAACTTGGTTTGCAGGTTAAACAAATCTTTGTACGGTCTAAAACAGGCGCCAAGGTGTTGGTATAAGAGATTTGATTCCTTCATTATGAGCCTTGGATACAGCAGGCTAAATGCAGACCCTTATGCATATTTCAAGAGGTTTGGTGAAAATGATGTCATTATTTTGCTGTTGTATATGGACGACATGTTGGTAGTAGGCCCCAACAAAGAACGTATTAATGAGTTAAAGGCTCAGTTTGCTAGGGAATTTGATATGAAGGACTTAGGACCAGCAAACAAGATTTTAGGGATGCAAATTCACCGAGACAGAAATAATAGGAAGATTTGGCTTTCTCAAAAGAATTATTTGAAGAAAATCTTGTGACGTTTCAACATGCAAGATTGTAAGCCAATTTCTATCCCACTTCCTGTTAATTTCAAGTTATCCTCAAAGATGAGTCCTAGCAATGAAAAAGAGAGGAAGAAGATGTCTTGAGTACCGTATGCATCAGCAGTGGAAAGTCTAATGTTCGCTATGATTTGTACAAGACCAGACATTGCACATGCAGTGGGAGTAGTTAGTCTGTACATGGCGAATCCTAGTGCAGAGCATTGGAATGTAGTTAAAAGGGTCTTTAGATAAATTAAAGGGACCGTGGATGTTGTATTGTGTTATGGAGGATCAGACTTTATTATTGGAGGATATGTTGACTCAGATTATGCTGGAAATTTAGATAAAAGCAAATCCACTATAGGATATGTGTTTACACTTGCTGGCAGAGCTGTAAGCTGGGTTTCAAAACTGCAATCAGTTGTCGCTACGTCAATAGTGGAAGCAGAATATATGGCAGCTGCACAAGCCAGTAAAGAAGCTATATGGTTGAAATTGTTATTGGAGAAACTCGGGCATAAAAGGGAGAATGTTTCTCTATTTTGTGACAGTCAGAGTGCTTTGCATCTTGCAAAAAATCCAGCATTTCATTCCAAGACAAACACACATTCGGGTTCAGTATCACTTCATTCGTGAGAAAGGGGAAGAAGGAATTGTGGATATGTAGAAAATCCATACTACAGACAATATAGTAGATTTTATGACAAAAACAATTAGTACTGACAAGTTTGTTTGGTGTCGATCTTCCAGCGGCCTGACAGATATACAAGCAATGGGATTGGCAAGAGAGAAAGAATAGTGTGAAGATGTGATTGATACTCAATCAAATCTTCAAGTGGAAAATTGTTAGTCTATCTTGTAGGCTAGAAAAGAAGAAAAAAAAAGGGGGCAAAGAATTAGTCAACAATAATGGCTAGAAAAAGAAAAAAAAAAGGAAAATTTTTGAATCCCACATCGTGAGTTTAGCAAAAGGGAAGGAGATTTGTAACTATAAATATAGACTCTTAGTTTTAGGTTTAATCATCCATTGGTTCCTTAGCTTGTCAATTAGTTAAGCATATTTCTTCTCTCTCTTGTATTATTTCACTTTTCAGTTTTTTAGTGAAATAATATTTTTAGTCTCCGAGGATGTAGACAATATGGACCGAACCTCGTTAAATTTTTTGTTCCTTATTATCTTTATTTTAGCTGCAGTTTTGCTCTAATACAGTCCTTATTTTTTACAACACTTTCTACTTAATTTATTAAATGCTCTTTAGAAAAATCTAGCCATTAAAAATCACAAGATAAATTCTAGCCACATCATAATTCTAGAAAAAAATATTTTAAGAGAACTCTAGATTTTTTTTTTTTAAAGATAACTCTAGAAATTCTAAAGTTCAAATTATTATTATTATTATTTTTAACAGATTGTTCAATTTCATGAACTTGCAGACAAAGAAAAGGCAGGACAATTAGATTGGTCAAAGCGTCACAAAATCATAGAAGGAATTGCCAGAGGAATTCTTTATCTTCATCGGGATTCTCGGCTAAGAATTATACATCGTGATCTCAAAGCCAGCAATATTCTATTAGATATAAATTTGAACCCAAAAATTTCAGATTTTGGTACGGCTAGGATTTTCGAAGTTGATCAAACCCAAGAAAACACAAGCAGAATTGTCGGGACATAGTAAGTTTGCTAAATTTCTAATGTTACGCTTACTCCAATTTGTATTTATTTATTTATTACAAGAGAGACGTAATGTTCAAATATAATTTATAACTATAAATATCACCGAGCCAACTCTTACTGGTTTCTGCTTACTCCATCTTATATATAGCAAGTTTAATTTTAAGACTTTCATCTACAGTTATATGACTCCTTTTTTGGTGATTTCCAGTGGATATATGTCTCCGGAATACGCAATGCATGGACAGTTTTCAATCAAGTCGGATATGTACAGCTTCGGTGTATTGGTTCTTGAAATTATATGTGGAAAGAAGAACAGTTCTTTCTATCAAACAGATGGCGCTGATAACCTTCTGAGCTATGTAAGTACATTAGAAAAATAAGGAATAAAAACATAGATTTTGGCCGCAACTCTGTACATGGACATAATTAAAAGCCTCTGAAATTTTTTTCCAGGTATGGAAGCATTGGAGAGCTGGGACTCCAATGGAAGTTCTGGATCCAATAATTGCAGATTCTTATTCAAGAAATGAAGCGTTGAGATGTATCCAACTAGGGTTATTATGTGTTCAAGAAGATCCAGCAGAGAGACCAACAATGCCTACAGTAGTTCTCATGCTCAACAGTTATTCTGTGACCATACCAGTTCCTCAAAAGCCAGCTTTTATTTTCAACACCAGATCAGGGCAGCCTATGCCAATGAAAGGTTCAGAATCGGATCCATCCAGTACCAAGTCCATTGATGAAGCATCAATTACTCAAGTATATCCTCGGTAATTAACAAAGTCATATTTTCTTGGAGTTGAGTGTTAAAAGGTGCAATAATTAAGTCACTATTCATATTAATTCAAATATGAGACATAAAGACATGTCATTTTATATTTTGCCTAGTTTGAAACAATTTATTGATGAATTTCAATTCAACTCGAATTGACTTGCAATAATCCAAGCTTGTTGTCGTGTTTAGAAGAGTTAATCTTTTCAAGTTTCACATAAGGGCCAAGAGAAGGAAAGTATTCGATCAAAGATGGTAAAATTAATGCTGAATCTTCTTAATTCCAATGTGTCAATAATTGTTGTTGGTATTTTCTAATATTCATGTCTTACTATATTCTAAATGAAATTACTTTATTTATATTTTATTTTACTTACGCATAGTGAAATGGAGAATTGAAACTGAAATCTTTTAGTAATTTTTATTGAGACCTGCAAAATAAATCAAACTTTAATGGTAATTTTATTCACAATTAAGAGAAGTGTATTTTACTTCATTGTTATATTTAAATAACAAAAAACAAAAAGTTTGACTTGCTTTCATTGACTTGGTCCGGGCAGCATCTAGTGAACACAAAATGATGCTTTACATATTATTTTTATTTTTTATATTGAGTGATGTTTGGCATATAATATTGTTCTTATACAGACTTTTTAGAAGGAAAAAAATGTTTAGTTAAAAAAGAAAAGAAAAAGGTTGTTCTATTTATGTGATATTTTTTTTATATAATTATATTTGCAAATGGATTTATGTGATATTGCCGTTATTAGATTCATTAATTAATATATCGTGTTCTAATTAGAGATTACTTTGCGTTAAAGGAGCATTTTCAATTCTTGTCCCTCCATTGGACATGCAATAATTAAGTTCAGAAAAATAAGAAAACTTGAACTAATTTTGGAGTCAAATGCTAAATATTGCAATTGTTAACCTCAAATATAAGACACAAAGACATGCCGTTTTCTAGTTTGAAACAATTTATTGCTAAATTTATTTTCGGTTAGTTTGATCCCATAGAAAATAGCTTCAGTTTCGGTTGATGAAATATGCAAGTTATAGGTTTTGATTCGGTTTAGTTAATAACTGAAAATTTCGGTTCAACCCAAAAGCCAAAACTTTTAAAGCGACGTCATCTTTTTTAGCAAAATTTTCAAATTTTTAATCATTTATGTCAGTAATAATATAAAAGAATTTCAGTTTATCGATTACTATTGATTCGGTTGGTACATATTGCAGTTTATTATTTTTGTCGAAGTTCAATTTTCGATTATTTTAGTTATGTCATAACTAAAAGCCAAACTATGTTGACTCTAATTGCAATAAAGAAGAGTGAAAACAATTAATTTAAAGCAGCTTGACTTGCTTTCATTGATTTAAAGCAACTCCTAATTTCATTTTGTTCGGAATTTTAAACCACCAAATAGGTGAGGTGTTGATGGTCGTATTTTAGACCGATAATGGATGCTACCATGGAGTCGTATAGAATAGGAGAACTGAGAATCCAGATACTCGTGAAGCTGCTTTACAAGAAATTAAGGGAAACAAGAAAACCAAGGATGAAAAGAAAGCAAAGAAAGTCAAGTTGTTGGCCAAGACATGGAAGACCCAAACCACAAGCAATGTGCCCAAAGGCGCTGCATTAAAGGGCCCTAATTAAGTTGGGTGGCAGTGGTGGAAAATGCTGATTTAATGTCATTTTCTATATTTTACAAGGTGAGGTGTTGATTATTGGGAAAAATAAAAGTGTGAGGTGTCAATGTGAGGGTTGATTGATTGAAAAAAATTGTGACGTTTGTTGTTGATTCTGTACATGTGTCTCTTGGTCAATTGCAAGTGTACAGTAAGTGTTTCTAGGTTAACAGATCTAAATCTCACGGTGCGTAATTAATGCCCGGAAAGTACCGCGCAAGAAACTAACACTCTAGTTCAAATTGACCCTATCATGAGTGTTGGCAAATATATATATATATATATATATATCAGGACTTGAGACTTCCTATTAAATCTGACGAGATTTTGGACCGATTATTGAATGACTAGTTCAAGGTTGCTCGCCTCGTAATCAATCACCTACCTTTTGGAAGTTTCCTTGAGAGATGGAATCAGTCGCGGCCGGCATTCCAATGTTAAATACCTGAGCTCAAGATCTTTTACTAAGACAAAATACCAGAAAGCATGAAATATTTTATAGCGGGTACAATATAAAATTTTATAGCATAAATATTTTAACAATTAAATTTTCTGTTTACACTTTCTACAAGTCAATTCCCTCTATTAATTTCCAATAAGGCTAAAATTTTGCGACTCTTTTTTATAATTAATGCATTTGAAAAAAACATTTGGGATTTTGGTGTGTTGAAAAATAATGGGGGAAGTGAGGTATTTTAATTCATTTTCGCAACTATAAGTTGCGGAATCTGCAGCGGACATGCATACGGAGGCGGAGGCGGAGGCAGAAGACCGCCTATTTCAGTAAAATTGGTCCGAATTTAAAATTATATTTATTAGTTTGAATATGTGTCCCAAATGCAATATTATTGCTTAACGGTAAAATTAGTGGAAAATTTTTTTTAAATAATGTTTTTTTAAAAAAATATTAGAAATTTAGTGTTTGTCAGAAAATATTTGGAGAATTGGTATTATTTTACAAAAACGAAACGACTATTTGTGTTTTCAGAAATGGGACCCACATTTCGAAGGAAGTGGTTTGATGTGACACTGCGACAGTGTCAGACCTGAAAACGCAACACTGGTTGCGTTTTCAGGTCTGACACCGACACTGACGTATATATAAAATATATTTAAAAAAAAATGAGATGTTTATTTTGTTCTAGTGGTACAAATGCAGTTTTGCCTTCATAAAACTTCACACGTCACCGGCTCGAAAAAGTTTTTTTCATTTTTTAATATTAAATATATCATATTACATGAAACATAAATCTCAAATTGAATCTTCTGTCCAAGTGGCACTAATGCTCTCCACTTTCCTCCATTTCCCAAATTGCTACGGGTTTGAATCCTATTGCTCACGTTTTTCTATTAATTTATTTTTTTCATATTTTAATTAATTAAAGTTTATAACTAATTTTTTGCATTATTTTTATATTTAAATTAAAAATAGTGAAATTTACATTCGATAAATATTTTATATATTGAAAATTTAACGGTTTGGTAGCCTGTTGAGATATAACAAAATGGAATTGTATTTATATATACTATTAGGACACAATTAATATTTGTAACTTATATTCTGTTAGGATCGAGAGGCTATTTAGATAGTGATTTTTATGGCAACAATGAAAAAATAGCCAAAGTAATAAAAATAAATACACACAAAATTTACGTGGTTCGGCAATGTGCCTACGTCCACGGGAGAAGGGGAGCAAAAATTCACTATGAGATAAAACAATATTACAAGTGGAGTACTCAACCCGAAACCCAATTACACCCGCTCACAAAATGCTCTCTTAATTAATTAGAGCATTAACTATACTACACAACTCTTTTAACAAATCTCTCAATTTTTTTTTGATGCGAATACAAATGGCAAGGGAAGCCCTATTTATAGGCAAAAAATAAGAAAGAATGCTAATTTCGGTGGCGTTGACAAAGGAGATTTCTTTTGCTGCTTCATTCAAAATTTGCTGCTTCTTTCAAAAGACAACAAAAACAATATTTGACAAAAGATAAAAGGACAAATCCCAAAAGCCTAAATTCAAGGCATATCCGACAAATCTCCACCTTGACTTGAATTTTATCAACAGTAAACTTAGCTCCACCTTCTCCAAATGAGTTTAAGTGCTACGTATGTATTCCAATCAAGTCCAAGCAATGCTTGAACTTGGTAGTAAGAAGAGATTTCGTCAACATGTCAGTTGGGTTGTCTGCAGTACCAATCTTTTTAACTATAACATTTTCTTGTGCGATAATATCTCGAATAAAATGGTACCTGATGTCAATGTGCTTCGTTTTTCCATGAAACATCTGGTCTTTGGTCAGATGTATTACACTTTGACTATCACAGAAAATAACAGTCACTTGATGATCTGAATTGAGCTCATTGTATAAGCCCTTTAACCAAATAGCCTCTTTGATAGATTCAGTCACTGCCATATATTCAGCTTCTGTTGTAGATAACGCAACTGTAGATTGCAACGTAGATTTTCAACTGACAGCACTGTTTCCAAAAGTAAATACGTAGCCTGTCAAAGATCTCCTTTTGTCGAGATATCTTGCATAGTTTGAGTCGACATAACCAACCAAACTACTGTCACCATTACTGAACTCCAGACAGGTGTCAACTGAGCCTTTTAAGTATCTCAAGATCCATTTTACTGCTTGCCAGTGAATTTTACCAGGATTTGCCATGAATCTGCTCACAACACTAACTGCATGAGAAATATCAGGTCGAGTACATACTATGGCATACATAAGACTGCCTACTACACTGGAGTATGGAACATAATCCATATATTTCTGCTCTTCATCTGTTTGAGGTGACAGTGTAGCTGAAAGCTTGAAATGAGCAGCTAATGGAGTACTCACTTGCTTTGCATCTTTCATGCCGAAACGCTCCAGAACTTTCTCAACATATTTCTTTTGAGTGAGAAACAACTTCCCTGCTTTCCTGTCCCTCTGAATCTCCATTCCAAGAATCTTTTTTTTTTGCTGCTCCAAGATCTTTCATCTCAAACTCTTTACTCAATAAGACTTTCAGCTTCTCAACTTCAGAAGTATTCTTTGCAGCAATCAACATATCATCAATATATAACAATAAATATATGAATGATCCATCAACTAACCTTCTGAAGTAAACACAATTATCATAATTACTCCTTGAAAAATTATTACTAGTCATGAAGGAGTCAAACCTCTTATACCACTGCCTGGGTGACTGCTTAAGGCCGTACAAAGATTTCTTCAGCAAACAAACATGGTCCTCCTTGCCTTCTACCCTGAAACCTTCTGGTTGTTGCATGTAGATTTGCTCTTCAAGGTCACCATGTAAAAAAGCAGTTTTTAGATCAGTTTATACTGCAACCACAGAGCATACTCAGAAAGAACCTCGGCTCTGATACCAATTTGTTAGGATCGAGAGGCTATTTAGATAGTGATTTTTATGGCAACAATGAAGAAATAGCCAAAGTAATAAAAATAAATACACACAAAATTTGCGTGGTTCGGCAATGTGCCTACGTCCACGGGAGAAGTGGAGCAAAAATTCACTATGAGATAAACAATATTACAAGTGGAGTAACTCTCAACCCGAAACCCAATTACACCCGCTCACAAAATGCTCTCTTAATTAATTAGAGCATTAACTATACTACACAACTCTTTTAACAAATCTCTCAATTTTTTTTGATGCGAATACAAATGGCAAGGGAAGCCCTATTTCTAGGCAAAAAACAAGAAACTGTGCCACCGAAATCAATGCTAATTTCGGTGGCGTTGACAAAGGAGATTTCTTTTGCTGCTTCTTTCAAAATTTGCTGTTTCTTTCAAAAGACAACAAAAACAATATTTAACAAAAGATAAAAGGACAAATCCCAAAAGCCTAAATTCAAGGCATATCCGACATATTCAATATTTTATATATATTCATATGAAACTGCCATATTTATTTGCAAATAAACATATGATATATGCTTTTTATTTCAATTAATTTACATATGAGCTATATAATCTACAAATTTCAGATAATTTAAATGTAGCCGATATATAAAACTATAAATATTATAGGCATTAAGACTTCCCATTACGTATAAATTCCGTAAAATTTTCTTTTTATTGTCCTTCACCAATCCATAAAAAATCAACTTAATTAAAAAAAATGTTATAATTAATTACGTGAGGAAAATTATTATTTTAAAAAATTGTCGTTCTTATATTTTGTCAACTTTGTTTATGAAATTGATATCATAATTTGATTTAAAAAATAAAATAATACGCATGCCCTATGAATATATAATTATTTAATTGGTTTGAATATTATTGATTAATTTTAAATAACATAATATTTTAAACGGAATTCACAAATTGATATTTTGAATATTATATTATAAGCTTTTAATATTATTTTTCATAAAAAAATAAAGTTCTTAATAGTATACTTAGCAATAAAAATAAAAATCAACTTACTGTGCTTTATAGTATACTTAACAGATCAAAATAAAAATCAATTTACTATGAGAAAAAATTATGAAGAAACCCACCCACTTACCTCTAAGAAGAACAATGAAAAATAAAATAAAATAAAAACGGGTGGGTGCAAAAAATTGTTGGGAAAAAGGAGCGCATTTGTGCCACTTGGACGAAAGCTTCAATTTATAATTTTGATATATTTAATATATAAAAAATGAAAAAAAAACTATTTGGTGGCCTTTAAAATTCGAGCTAGTGACGTAAGTACCTTTAGGACAAAATTAACACTTGAATTTTATCTTAAATATATTATATATATAAGCAACTGTCGGTGTAAGACCTAAAAATGCAACTGGTTGCGTTTTCAGGTCTGACACTGTCGTAGTGTCACATCAAACCACTTCCTTCGAAATGTGGGTCCCATTTCTGAAAACACAAATAGTCGTTACATTTTTGTAAAAAACACCAATTCTCCAAATATTTTCTGACAAACACTAAATTTCTAATATTTTTTTAAAAAAACATTATTTAAAAAAATTTCCCGTAAAAGTGCACGGTGGCAAACATTATTTTCTACAATGTCCTTGGTTCGAATCTAATAAATAACAATATTTCATTTTTGTTTAAATATAAACACATGTATAAAGGCTCATGGATTCGAACCCCAAGAACAACCATTTCTCTTTCTTATTTTTCATATTAAAATTTACAATTAATTAAAATATATGATTAATTTTACAATTAATTTTTTACAAAAAAATGTTATAATTAATTTTTTCAAAAATTGAAAACAAATAAATAAAGATAATTGATAAAGCCATTTCTGACTTTATCGGGAGCACTGGGCTCTGTATGATATTGTCCGCTTTGAGCCGGAACTCTCACGACTTTATTTTTTGAGTTTTTCCCCAAAAAGTCTCGTACAGAGAGAAGGTGGTTCATGGCCTTATAAGGTCCACTTTCAACTCATCTCCAGCCGATGTGGGATAGGATAACATTGCTATCACTATTCCCCTCCTGAAAGAGGTATTCGGGCGCTGACCGCTTGGGTGTTGGCCTCTCGGGCACTGGCCGCTCGAGCGCTGAATAAAAGCACCAAATGATAAAGCCTGGATTGTCTTTATCTAAAGTAGAGAGGAAGAGCCGAACGGATGAGCGAACCCTGCAAAGAAGAATGCCAGGTTGAAACAGGCGTAAGTACTCCGAAACTTAAGTTATTAGCTTTTAGAGAGAGAGTGCTTTAGAGATAGAATGCTAGAGATTCAATACCTGGTACCATCGTTGGCTGGACTATTTATAAGAGACAGTTGAGGTGCACTTGAGTGCTTGGAATGTGATAACTGACAGTTAGAGTAGGTGTGAGGCGAAATGACAAAGAACAGTTGATGGGCATGAGCGTTGCCTTGTGTCAGACGGCTGATGTGGCTGGCGGTCACATCAGTCGATCGGGCGTGTGCGCTGCCTAGGAGCTCCCGCCTGCTATTCTCTGCTACTGCACCTTGGGCCTTGCCAATGGACCGGACCGACTGTATGGGCCTTTATACAAATAATATTTGCAGTGTTATCAATAATATAAAATTATTTAAATTAATTATAAAATTATTTAGTTTGAAAAAATCAATCATAGATTTTAATTAATTGTAAATTTTAATACGAAAAATAAGAAAAAGAAATGATTGTTCTTAAGATTTAAATCCGCTGAGCCTTAGATACATGTGTTTATATTTTAAAAAAATGGAATATTATTGTTCATAGGGTTCGAACCTGGGGGGTCAATTTCACTTATGGTCACTCAACTTATCACTTATCGCACAAAAGTAACCGACTTTTTTTTTCTTACTTAAATGTCACTAAATTTCTAACATTTTTGCAAAAAAGTCATGTTGACCGGAATTCGGCGAGAACTCTTGCCGGATTGATGACATGGCATATGACACGGCATATGACACGTGGCAACGAATAGTAAATATATGACTTTTTTGCAAAAATGTTAGAAGTTCATAACATTTAAGTAGGAAAAAAAGAAAATTTGTTACTTTTGCGCGATAAATTATAAGTTTAGTGACCGTGAATGAAATTGATTTACATGTAGCATTTGTTGGAGATATTGTTAAACGACATGTAGTTTCTGACATGACATGCCATGTCATCAATTCGGCGAGGGTCCTCGCCGGATTCCGATCAACATGATTTTTTTGCAAAAATATTAAAAGTTCAGTGATATTTAAGTAAAAAAAAAAAAGTCAGTTATTTTTGCGCGATAAATGATAAGTTAAGTGACCGTAAGTGAAATCAACCCGAACCTGGGATATTGTAGAGAATGATATGTGCAACTGTGCATTTTTACCGTTAAGCAACAAAATTGCACTTTGGACGCATATTCAAGCTAATAAATGTAATTTTAAATTCGGATCCATTTCAGTACGCTGCAGATTCCGCCACTACAAGTTGCGAAAATAAATTAAAACCCCTCATTTTTCTAATTATTTTTCAAATATTTTTTTCAAATGCATTATTTATAAAAAAAAAAGTCCCTAAAATTTTGGAATCACCCATTAAAGTAGAGAATTTAAAATGAAAAAATAAGTTGAATGACGAGATTTTGGATTGATTATTGATTGACCAGTTCAAGGTTGCTTGCTCTTAATAAATCACCTACCTTTTGGACGTTTCCTTGAGAGATGGATCAATCAATCGCGACCGGCACTCCAACAATTAAATCTCTGAGCTCAAGATCCTACACGAAGACAAAAAAAAAAAATACCAGAAAGCATGAAATATTTTATAGCGGGTCGAGTATAAAATTTTATAGCAGAAATATTTGAATAATTAATTTTTCTGTTTACACTCTCTACAAGTCAATTCCCTCTATTAATTTCCGAGAGCTAAAGCTATTTTTAATTGCCACGCAACAAAGACACGTTCAACACTCTGAATTCCGTTTCACAAGCAAGTAAAACTCCATTAAAGAAAACCACCATCAATGTCCCACCATAAAAGCTCAAACAAACCCGATTTTAGAATTTAGTAAAAGGCCAATCTTTAGCAGGATCACACGGAAAAAAAAATGGGTTTCTTGAGACTGCTCCTTTCATGTTCTTTTATTCTTCTACAGTTATCATTTTTAACCATTTCTCAGCCAAACTTCACGCACCCATATTGCTACAACGACAGAGGCAACTACACAGAAAACAGCAACTATAAAAGAAACCTCGACAGCCTCTTATCATCCCTCGCCTCCAACACTGAAATTGACTATGGGTTTTACAATCTCTCGGTCGGCCAAGCCCCTGACCAAGTCAATGCAGTTGCACTTTGCAGAGGAGATGTTGGAGTGGATGATTGCAGAGGTTGTATCAATAACGCTACGCGTAAGATATTAGAAATTTGTCCGAATCAAAAAGATGCATTAGGAGTATATGAATTCTGTATGCTGAGATACGCGAATCAAACGCTACTTGGTGTGGAAGAGACTCAACCGACCTTCTTCGTCTGGAACTTGAGCAATGCTTCGGATGTGAATGAGTACGTTCGAGCACTGCAAACTTTGCTGAATCGGCTTCGAGGCCAGACTACTTCAGGGAATTCGATTCTAAAGTTTGCAACAGGAAATGCAAGTGCAGGATATGAAAGAGTGTATGCACTTACGCAATGCACTCCAGACCTATCTAGCCAGCAGTGTGATGCCTGTCTGGCTGGGGCTTTTAGCGATGTTGCCAATAGATGTACGGGGAGTTTAGGTTGTAGCGTAACTAAACCCAGCTGCAATATAGGGTTCGACAACAGACTTTTTTATGGACTTGCTTCTCCTGATACTCCATCATCACCGGTGACTCCTCCACCAACCACAGAAGGTAAATGAGGCCTCCTTTGTCAAAGTGTTTTTCATCAAGATTTTTATCTACCTAAAGTCCATGTTTTCACCAAATTGTTAATTTTCTTCAAAATTTACAAAAGCTTTTCAAAATTACTTTCGTATTAGTTTGTAAATTAAAATCAAATTTTCACATGAAAATACATTTTTGTTGGGTTCATGAATAGATATATAGTATATCACATAACTGACTAAGAAATTCCTATTCATCCATTTGATGACTATGGTGTTTTCTGCTGCCAGCCAACATTGAATTCAAAGATTTCTTTGTTAGATCAATTATTGTTGCCTTGTTGACATGGTCAAAAATGTCAAGGCACACATAATACTCTCGATTAGAACTCAAATTAAAAATTAATTTCCAAAAATAAAACATGATGTATTTTAACGGGGAGGATTAATTTCTCCACAGGAAAGAAAAGCAACAAAGCTCGAACGATCGTTATCATCATTGTTCCAATTTTCAGCGTTGCGATATTAGTCTTCTGTGTCTGCATATTCTTGAGGTTGCGGAGGCCAAGAGAAAAAGCTGGAAGTATAAAATTGACTGGTATTAATTTATTATTTTTTTATTCGTAAATGTTAAGAGATGTATTATATTTATTAATTGCATTTGCACTAACAACTTCCTTATTATTATTTTTTTTTAGAAGACGTAGATGACATAGAAACAGCAGAGTCCTTGCAATTGGAATTTGACATTGTTAGAGACGCAACAAATAATTTCTCAGACGAAAACAAGCTTGGACAGGGTGGATTTGGTGCTGTTTACAAGGTATTTAGCAAACCATAATAAGAGTTTTGCCCCAATTTAACTTGGTTTAAAATGTATTTTGACAAAAAATTGCAACTCTCTGAAAGTTTTAAGACACTATATGCAGGGCACTCTGCCTAACAGACAAGAAATAGCAGTGAAAAGGCTTTCTAAGGACTCGGGACAAGGAGATTTGGAATTTAAAAATGAAGTGCTTCTGGTGGCCAAGCTTCAACACAGAAATTTAGTCAGGCTTCTAGGCTTTTGCCTAGATGGAAACGAAAGAATTCTTGTTTATGAGTTTGTGCCTAATGCAAGCCTTGATCATTTCATTTTTGGTAAGCTTATATCTACTTTCGATTAATAATATGCACATTAGTTCAATTTTAATTAGTCAGGGGCAAAACACTTCAAGATATATAGAGATCATGACATCCAAAAAAGTATAAATGCATATGCTTAATTAATGTCTTCCATTTATATTACATGTGATGAAAAATTGCACGAACATGTAGATCCAACAAAGCGTGAATGTCTAGATTGGGACAAGCGTTACAAGATTATATGTGGGATAGCTCGAGGACTTCTTTACCTACATGAGGATTCTCGGCTTAGAATCATTCATCGGGATCTTAAAGCTAGCAACATTTTATTAGATGCAGACATGAATCCTAAAATTGCAGATTTTGGCATGGCAAGACTATTTATAATGGATGAAACTCAAGGCAATACCAGTAGAATTGTGGGAACTTAGTAAGTACTCTACAACTACTAATTAATATTTAATTACCTTACCTAGACATTAAATAACGTCATCCTAATGAGTCTGAATTTATTGATACCGCATTATATATGCAGTGGCTACATGGCTCCAGAGTACGCAATGCACGGGCAATTTTCAGTTAAATCGGATGTGTTTAGTTTTGGTGTGCTACTTTTGGAAATTATGAGTGGTCACAAAAATATATCTTTTCGGAATGGGGAGTTCATAGAGGATCTTTTGAGCTACGTAAGTATCTCATATTTGCTTCTTTTTTTTTCCTTGCAAAAAAAAAAAAATTACATTTATAAATGTCTCTCTCAGACTTTAGTTATTAGGCCAAATTCCTGATGCTTCATATATGCTTATTGATAAATTGTTAGGCATGGAGAAACTGGAGAGAAGGAGCATCTATGAATTTTATAGATTCCACTTTGAGAGATGGTTCAAGGAATGAAATGATGAGATGTATCCATATTGGACTATTGTGTGTGCAAGAAAATGTGGTTGATAGGCCTACGATGGCTTCAGTTGTACTCATGCTAAATAGCTTTTCTCTTACTCTACCGGTACCTTCACATCCAGCATTTTATATGCACAGCACCACTGAATCAGATATGTCATCTTCCTTAGGATATAATTCAAGGGTCACAGACTCGCCACAATCCAGAGCTGAAATTCTCCCATTATCAAAAAATGATGCTTCGATAACAGATAGATGTTAGAAAGGAAAAATTCTACAATATATTTTGTTTATATGTATTAAATTTGTGCGTTATTTTCTCACATTCATTGAGATTATTTCTCCCTCATACGTATAGAACTCTTATGATCATTTTTTTTGGAATGTTTTTTATGATTTCTCATATATTTTTTCTAGGGTTAATTGCTAAAATTTCTTTAATCTTTCACCTAAATTCTAATTAGACTATTAAAAATTAAAATAAATCAACTTCTAACCTATTATTTGTTGGAGACAATCCCACGCCAGATAATTAAAGGGATTAAAAAGAGCTTATAATTGTTGTGAACCAATTTGATAATGGTTCAAGTTACTTTGAAGTAATGATAATTGATAACCGGACACTCGGTTATAGAGTCTAGAGAACCGAGCACTTCAAAATATTTGTCTAGCAAGTAACTTGGTTATCTGATCATACAAATCATGAATTAACAAAAATTCTACCTATGTGGGATTTATATTCCTATTCAAATTTTGCTACCCAATTCTATAAATAGGCAGTAATACAGGTATAAAATAAACTAACTCTTTTGCTTAATTTCACTAAATAATTTCTTCAATTTTTAACTTGACTGTCAAAGTCTCTCATGTCAGAAATCCGTCAGATTTTATGTTTTTCAGGTGCTTTGCTGTAGACGACAACCTGAAAAATTCAGGCTGTAATCATTTGGTGCGGTGAGAATGAAAACTTAGCAATACATAAATACTTAGCAATTATTTACTCACTCATATCAACTTTATCGCTAAATTGAGCACTCACTTTAAATTTTCACTTTTGATTAGTGAATCATTCGGAGAATAATCTATGCAAGTGCTCAAAAAAATCTGCATTCAGATAAGTTCAAAATATAAAGTAACAACTAGTTCGAATAAAAACCTGATTTCATTGAATAATTACAAGGTAGAACAAAAAGAGCAATGTAAAGGAGGTCCTATCTAATCATCTGGATAAACAACATCCAGCCAAGACCAGTCCACGTCTGAGTGATGCTCTTTCACTGCTTGAGATAGCTTAGTACTGAATACGAGCCACTTTTCAAGGGCCAAATCCATTGCCTTTTCCTCCAGTTCGGCACACCTCTCTTCAAGCTCGACTTTTTCTTCTTTGACTTCTTTAGTTCAAATTTGCTTCTTTCAAGCTCAGCTTCAATATCAATTTTTTTGTATCGGCTATTGTTGTTTTCTCTGTAGCCTCGGTTGCCTTACTTTGAGCTTCTAAAAAGTTTTCTTCTAGGCTTCGATAACTTCTTTCTCAGATGAGGCCAATTTGCACTCTGCTTGACTAAGTTTACATCGGAGCCTGGCCGCGATCTGTTCCTTTTTCCTCCAGGTAGTGATGAGTTTGTTCATCTATGCGATAACAGCTTCTCCCAACATGGATCCTTATAAATATGAGTGTGGAAATCTAAAAGAAGGTTAGCCTAACACATTAACTGAAAGTTAGGAATTTACCTCTAGTTGATGTTTTTTAATAACATTGCTCAGTTGTTCGACATGTGGCACTACCTCACTTGGTACACAAGATGCATGGTGTGCGAAAGTTATAAATTCATTGTCATCTTTAGACCAGGCCTTCCCCTACTATTGCTAGAACCTTACTACCTCGTCACCTAGAGCCCTCGCATCTTTCAATTCACTTGACTTGGAGGCAGATGTATCCTCATCTGCTCTACTTTTGGGTGGGAAAGTTTCGAAGGCAGTTGCACTCTCGGATGTCTCTGCTACCACACTTTGAGCTTTGGTAGGAGAATTATCAGCTACTTCGATAGGAGCTGGAGCAAAAGGAGCCAAGCTTAGAGTATATGTTGCCGCACTCGCCCCGGGTGCAGTTGTTAAAGGTGCTTGGCTCTTTTCACCCTTTCTTCTTTTGGCCCTCATCATTTCGACCAGATTGGGTTGAGCAATCCTCTTCATAGCTGCGAAAAAACAAACAATGAGAACATATTAGAATCAAATAATGGAAAATAAGAAAATTTACCTTTTTTCTTTGCTTGGGATGGTTCTGGATGAGGCATTTTGTATTGCAATTGCATTCTAAAATCAGTTTTGTTCTGAGCTAGCTCCCTCCACTAAGCTAGCATATTCTGATCTTCCACAATGAGCTATAATGGATTATCGTTTTTATTGACAAACCAAACCCCAGTAAGTGCAAAACTCGAAGTTTTTGTCGCTCTGTATAACAAAGAATCTGTTCTTCCAATTCTTCAAGAACTCTGGATAATTCCTTGAAAATACTCCATACCCAGCTCAAGCTTGGATGTAATTATGGTCTTATTTAGCAATCCAAAGTCTCACCACATGAGTAGCTTGAAATATTCGGACAGTGAGGTCAATGTTGTGCTCGGCCAGCCATATTTGTAGTGCTGATATGATTCACCAGGCGTTGGGATGTATCTACTCGATAGTCAAGCTGTAGTGGTTTAAGAAGTCGAGCTCAAAATTAGTGAAAGGAAGATTTACCTCGACTTTGAAGTTGACTTTGTACACCACTATGGTTTTCTTACCAGTGAATTTGGCATTAGGGTGCTCGAATCTTAAAGTTATGAGGTAAGCTTGGCTTCTCTTTTAGCTCGGCCACTTGGTCGCTCCTGATGACTGAGCTAATGCTCCCCACCCTGGGAAGCCTTTTGGGTTATTTTCTTCTCTCTTGTATCGGTTGGCTAGTAACCGAGGATCCATAACTGTCGTCAAGAAGCCCCTCCCCTACCCTAACCCTCTGATTGGAACTATTAATAGAACTCATGGTAGAAGGAAAAAGGGTACAAACATGTGATGGATATTCTAGTGAATTTGCAGAAGAATTTGAAAGTGCAGCACTTAAAATCTTCGCCTTGAGAAGGAATCTGCTAATGGTAGATAGATGAAAAGGGAAAGCTTGAAATTAATGAAGGCCGAAAACTTAAGAAGATAAAAATAGAACTTGGAGGCAAGAAATGGGAGATCAATAAAAATAAAGGAACAGAGAGATGAAGTTAAGGCAGAAAAACAAAAGCAAACAAAAAATGGAGAAGTAAAAAGGCAACAAAGGATTAGAAATGAAAGGTAGCAGACATGTATAAGAAGAGCGAGCCAATGGAAGTTAAACATGTGGCTGAAAGTGGTTAGACGGGTCAGTCATCATTACTCCCCATGCGAAAATCGAAACGTTATACCTTGATCCATAACTGCTCTGGCCGCCAAAACGCGACAAACAAGACACGATCCTGTCATGCCATCATGTCCCCTTCAATGCACCACACACCTGAATTTTTTCTTTTTGAATTTAGTTTACTGTCCAAACACCTGACATAAATGTCATATACTGTAGGGGGGAATTTATAATAACTGGACACTTGGTTATAGCGTCCGAAGAACCGAGCTCATCGGAATACTTATCCAGCTAGTAACTCAGTCTCCCCAAATAGCTTGGTATTCGAATATTACTTAAAGAGTTTGCTTTATTTATGATACTTTTAGAGTCCTTAAAAGATTTCAATTCTACCATAACCGAAATTATTTGAGATTTACCTTATCTAATACTACAAATTAGGAATGAACAAAGAATTCTAATAATTTGGGACTTGTATTCCTATTCAAATTTTGTTACACAACTCTATAAATAAGAATGAATCCAAGTATGGAACTAACTCAACTCTTCCTCTTAATTTCTCTAAATATTTTCATCAATTTCTGACTGGACCATCCAAGTCTCCCCTGTTGAAAACTTACCTGATTTTGTATTTTTCAAGTGATTTGCTCCATATGACAGCCCGGAAAATTTGGACACATCATCAATAATTACTTGTATTTGTAGTAGAACCAACTTTAAAATGGATTAAGTCAATTTTAAGATCCTACAATTACAAAGTCTGACTCTCCAACTCCACCCAAATTTTAAATTATTTAGATTTTAATTAGACCCGTCCACCATTCTTTTTCATCCAAATGTGGCAAATGAAGTTGTGGTCAAGTTAATTGAAAAATTAAAAATATACTCAAACTGAAAGATTGATGATAGATTACGGTTCTTTTCTTTAGAAGAAAAGCAAAAACAGCAGCTACATAACTATACTTCTGGGAAAGGAAATTCCCATAGCATCACCCTGAAGGAGAGGAAACAAGCCTAGAGGTGCCACAGCATACCAGAAAAAATATTGAGAGGAAGAGAAAGCCCAATTAGCAAAGGGTAAACATGACAGATCATGTCATTCTAGTTCCTGTTAAGCAGCTAACGAATGCCAGCAGTCAACGCGTTATAGTCTGGTTGAGGATCAGAGCTTCCTGAACGAAGACAAACAACACTTTTTGTTGTCCACCTGAACAATGACATTTCTCCAATTTCAATCCCAAGTCTCCTTTAATTCGAAGTATGTTGTAAATTAGTCAAACTTACTTAGACAGCTGGCACACTTGGACAGTTGGTATATTTCAGACTAAGTCTTTATTGTTTTACTTTGCTTTTATTTAGGAGCATTATCTTGCAAAATAATCTCACAACGTTATTGTTAGTTGAGATCTTTCAGGAAAATCTTAGTATTTATACATATCACTTTTAATGTATTCATCAGTTCTTCATTGAGTAATAAAAGTGTACTAGCAGCAATTCATCTCTTTTATTTCTTTCGTGGCTCTGTATCTCTTTCCTAATTGTTTCATGGTATCAGAGCTTGGTTGCACATAAATTGTTTGATTTTATTACTCAAAGAAGATGAATAGTGGTAGCAATGGCCCAAGTGCTTTCGTAGACAAGCTAGTTGGTAACAATTATAATTATTGGAAGCTATGCATGGAAGCTTTTCTACAGGGGCAGGATCTATGGGATCTCATTTCTGGTGAAGATGCAGTAATTCCAGAGGATACACCACAAAATGCATAATTGCGGAGGAAGTGGAAGGTCAGGTGTGGGAAAGCATTATTTGCTTTGCGAACATCAGTCAGTAAAGAGTACATTGAGCATATTCGAGATGTCACTTCACCAAAGAAAGTGTGGGAGACACTTGAAAGATTGTTCACTCGAAAAAATACAATGAGGCTGCAGTATTTAGAAAATGAACTTGCTGGATTAACCCAAGGTGAAGCTTCCATTCCTGAATATTTTTTAAAAATTAAAACTTTATGTGCTGAAATTTCAGAATTGGATGCGGAGGAGCCTGTGAGTGAAAATCATTTGCGGCATTACCTTATTCGTGGACTACGAAAGGAGTTCATGCCCTTTGTCTCTTCAATTCAGGGATGGGCAAGTCAACCTTCAATTATTGATCTGGAAAATCTTCTCTCAAATCAAGAGGCACTAGTGAAACAAATGGCCAACATCAGCAGACCTTCTCTTTCTCAAGTGGAGGACGTTCTTTATTCAAAGGACAAAACAAAAAGTAATTCCTTCAAACACACATCTAGTAACAACAAATCGTTTAAAAATGAGGATAAGTCCAAAAGCAAATCAGAAGGCTGTTACATGTGTGGAAAGCTGGGACACTTAAAGCGTGACTGTCGGGTGAAGGTGGTATGCAATCGGTGCGGGAAATCAGGTCATATTAAGAAAAATTGTCGTGTCAATATTAAAGAAGTAGAAGCAAATGTTGCACATGAAGATAGTGGATCTGAACAACCCATATGGGAGCAATGCTTATCCTTTGAAGTTCTTGATCAACCACCAGGTATAACATCTCTTGTGCACCAAACTGAAGCAGATGTTAATGCTAACGCTTTTATAGACTACAACAAAGAATGGATAGTTGATTCCGGTTGCTCTTATCATGCAACTGGAAATGTTTCTTTGCTGTCTGATGTTCATTCACATTATGGAAAGAAAATTATTGCAACAGCTGATAATTCATTACATCCAGTAATGAAAGAAGGGCACTTCCATATCAAAGCTGATGTTGGAAATATTTCTCTAGAAGATGTTTATCATGTCCCAGGCTTAAAAAAGAATCTCGCCTCAGTTTCTCAATTAACTGACTCTGAGAGGTATGTACTTTTTGGTCCAAATGATGTTCAGGTTCTTGCTAATGTAAAACATATTGCTGCTGATGTTTTATTTACTGGAAAAAGAAAACAATCACTATATGTGTTGTCAGCAAGTGAAGCTTATGTTAAAAAGACAGGTCAAAATGCAAGTGCTGCCCTTTGGCATGCTCGATTAGGTCATGTTGGCTATCAGTTGCTGCAGAAAATCTCTATGAAAAGGCTTCTTGGTGGAGTGCCTCTCTTTAAGGAAATTCATCAAGATATAGTCTGTTCTGGTTGCCAATATGGAAAATCACATCGACTTCCTTTCCCAAATTCAAATAATAGAGCTTCCATCGCTCTAGAGCTAGTCCATTCAGATCTCATGGGACCTGTAAAAACACCAAGTTATGCTGGTTTTCAATATGTGATGATCATTGTGGATGATTTTTCACGGTTTACTTGGGTGTACTTCTTGAAACACAAAAATGAAGCTTTCTCCAAATTTATTCAGTTCAAGGAGCAAGTAGAGAAAGAATTTGAGCTGCCCATTAAATGTCTACGCACTGACAATGGAGGTGAATACATGTCTGCTCAGTTCTTGGATTATTGCAAGAAACATGGTATTCAGCGTCAAATGACATGTCCAGAAACTCCACAACAAAATGGAGTTGCTGAGCGAAAATTGGCACATCTCACATCTATGTGCTTGTCATGGTTGCATGCTAAGAACCTTCCAAGGCAGCTGTGGGCAGCAGCAATTAATTCAGCTTGTCTACGCACTGTCATCAACCGCTTACCTCCATGGCCTGGAACAGAACCATCTCCTTTTGAAGCTATATACCACTATAAACCTGATGTGAGTTATTTTCGAGTTTTTGGTTCAATTTGTTATGTCCATATTCCAAAAACAAATCGAACTAAACTTGACCCAAAAGCAAGGCTTTGTATGTTTGTTGGTTATGACACTCACAGGAAAGGATGGAAATGTATGGATCCAGAAACAAAGCAAATTGTTGTTTCACGTGATGTGATATTTGATGAAGTTTCATCCCATCAAGTTGATGCAAATGAAGATGGAAGCATAGCTGATCTTTCACCTTTGTTCGTTGATGATGTCTCTAGTGAAAGACACACTGATATTACTTCTGCAGAAAATATTCAACAACATGATGAAGCCATTGGGCCAGCACCACGGCGTTCTTCTAGACAAAGAAAGCAACCTGAATATCTAACTGAGTATGAAGTTCAACTAAATCATTGTTCTATTGTGTCTTGTTTTCTAACTGGTGATTTATTTGACAATGAGCCAAAATCCTACAATGAAGCAAAAGACATTCCTGAATGGAAAAAGGCAATGCAGGAGGAAATATCAGCTTTAAACAAGAATTGCACATGGGATCTTGTTCCAAAGCCAAAGAATGCTGATTTAATTACATGCAAATGGGTGTATAAATTAAAGAAAGGAGCTGATGGAGCCATTGACAGACACAAAGCTCGCCTTGTTGCTCGTGGTTTCTCTCAACAATATGGGTTAGATTATGAAGAGACTTTTAGTCCAGTTGCTAAAATGGTGACTATTCGAACAATTGTTTCATTTGCTGCCTACAACAATTGGAAATTATGGCAACTAGATGTGAAGAATGCTTTTTTATATGGAGAGTTGGATCGTGATATTTTTATGGAGCAGCCACCTGGTTTCACATCCAAAGAGTTTCCTAATCATGTGTGTAGGCTCAAAAAGGCGTTGTATGGACTCAAGCAAGCACCCCGTGCTTGGTATGGTAAGATTGCTCAATATCTTACATTTTGTGGTTTTAAGTCTTCAAATGCAGATTCCAGCTTATTTGTAAGGAAGACATCCTCTATGTGTATAATGCTTCTTCTCTATGTGGATGATATGATCCTCACCGGAGACAACGATGCTGAGATAACTCGTCTTCAAGATGCATTGTCAGTTCGTTTTGAAATGAAGAGTTTGGGAGAAGCTAGTTGTTTTCTTGGCTTGGAGGTCAAAAGGTCAGATGGATATTTTATCTCTCAAAAGAGATATGCAACAAGTTTATTGAATCGTTTTCATATGGAGGAGTCAAAAGCAATGCCTACTCCTATGGAGCCCTGTCTAAAGCTAACTAGAGATGGAGGAAAACAACTAGAAGATGCAACAATTTTTCGACAACTTGTTGGCAGTCTGTTCTATTTAACTATCACACGGCCTAACATTTCATACTCTGTAGGAGTCATTTCTCAGTTTATGGACAAACCTTGTGAGAGTCATTTAGTTGCAGGAAAGAGGATTCTTCGTTATATAAAAGGCACTTTGAATTTTGGATTATTTTATAAGCAGCATATGCCATTCTCTTTAAGTGGTTTTGTAGATGCTGATTGGGCAGGTGATGTAAATGATAGGCACTCCACAACAGGGTATTGTTTTAATACAGGTTCAGCAGCAGTGTCATGGTGCAGTAAAAAGCAAGTTGTTGTTGCTCTCTCCAGTTGCGAAGCTGAATACGTAGCAGCTACTATGGCTACTCAAGAGTGTATGTGGCTTAAGAGGCTTATTGAAGAAATGTTTTGTGTTTTGGATTATTCAGTTCCTATTCATTGTGACAATGAAAGTGCAATTAAGCTTGCAGGAAATCCATTGTTTCATGCTCGTACAAAACATATTGAAACACATTATCATTTTGTTCGAGAGAAAGTTTTGACTCAAGACATTCAACTGCAGAAAATAAGAAGTGAAGACCAAGTTGCTGACATATTTACCAAAGCACTCTGTAAACTAAAGTTTGAAGTTTTTCGAAGTGCCCTTGGAGTTGTTGACAGTAAGTTTGCACTAAGGAGGAGTGTTGTAAATTAGTCAAACTTACTTAGACAGCTGGCACACTTGGACAGTTGGTATATTTCAGACTAAGTCTTTATTGTTTTACTTTGCTTTTATTTAGGAGCATTATCTTGCAAAATAATCTCACAACGTTATTGTTAGTTGAGATCTTTCAGGAAAATCTTAGTATTTATACATATCACTTTTAATGTATTCATCAGTTCTTCATTGAGTAATAAAAGTGTACTAGCAGCAATTCATCTCTTTTATTTCTTTCGTGGCTCTGTATCTCTTTCCTAATTGTTTCAAAGTACACACCCAAATCTCCGCTTGGAACCCATTACCTTTAGAACCTTTAGCAGAGAAACCACCCTTCCAGTTACCATGGCAGTCTCTTAACAAGCTACCAGCAGCGGCGGAATTCGAGCTCCTCCGATATCCTCCATCTGTGTTAAGAATAACACTGTCTCAAGATGATGCTGACCAGCCAATGAAAGTCTTTTTTTTTGGTAGATTAAGGTTCTATTTGTTCATCTTAGATTAAAGATTAATTGTCATTAGATAGGTGTTCAATTGAATCATTACTTATAAATTAGAGTTTCATTTATCCTAATTTTGAAATTAGAGTTTTAACAAAATAAAATAAAATAAAATAAAAAATCGTAACTAAAAGGTTTGGAAATTTTAATCATTGATATAACAACGCAATAAAATTGATATAAAAAGTAAAAACTTAAATGAACGAGTTTCAAAAAAAAAAATTGAAAAAAAAAAAACCGTAAATGGACAAACCTTCAAGTCCTCCTCCGTTTGGTAACGCAAAGTAAACGCTGTGGTCCACGTCGGCTTGTCTTTTTAGACCGTGACCAAGTCAAGTAATATTTTAATAAATGTTTGGAGGAAATTTCCAATAGTCCAAAAACTTACAGCATGAGCAAGGTTATACATCGACGCAAAAATTGAGTGTAATTTTGTTAATTTATTAGAAAAATAATATGAAAAATTTATGTATAATTTTTTTAGTTATTTTAAATGGTTTTATTTTATTGAATATAAGTTAATTTAATTTATGGATGCATATAAGTTAAAAATTAAAAAAAAAATCTATATTTGTGAAGAACCGATTGGACCGAACCGAACCGACCAAAATTATTTCGGTTTATTCAGTTTCGGTTCAAAAAAGTTCGGTCCGCGGTTCGGTTCTAAAAATTCCGCAACTTCGGTTTTCGGTTTGTTCGGTTCGGTCCAAAACCGAACCGAACCGACCATTTGCACACCCCTAATGAGCAAGGTTATACATCGACGCAAAAATTGAGTTAACAACACGTAAAATAATTATAAAAAAGTTGACTAATTTAACATAATAATTAATTGTAACTCTCTTTTTTTTATGGAAAAATACATTCTAGACTCATGAATTTTAATATTTTCCTATATTAAGTCCCTATATTTTTTAAAATTAATATTATTTTTTAATTACTCACATTAAATTTAATTTACATGAAAATAATATAATTGAAATTAAAGTTCTATTAATCTCTCATGAGATCAATTTAAAATGATTGTACAACCCATCAAAATTAAAAAATTGAATAACAAAAATCAACTTATCACCTTTTGTATGTTTTAAATGATTTTATATTTTTTCAATTTTTAATATTTTGGTGAATTTTATAATTATTTTAAATTAATCTCATGAGATATGAACAAAGCATGCCTTTCAATGATGTTAATTCCGTCTACTTAGACTTCATATGAGCGATTTTGAAAATATATGAATCTATTGAAAAAAAAAATTAAAACTTAAAAGACTCATGCTTTTTTTCGTAAGTATCAAATTCACAGCATGAATAATTTCAAGTGGCGTATCTAAATAAGTATTCTTTTAATATTTGAAATTGTAAAAATAAGTGTTTATTTTTCATTTTTCACCAATAGTAAAATGCTCATTACTTGCTCTAATATTTTACTAATTTTTCTTTCCAAATAAGGAGTGATTAATGTGCAAATTGGTTCCAAAGATAAATTTTGATTATTACTTTATAATTTGAAAATTAAATAAGTATTTATTGTAACAAGCTCATAATTAGAATAAAATGTCAAAGTATGCCCTACTTTTGATAAGGAATACTTAATTGTTGAATAAACAGATTTAGAAAAATGAACACTTAGTTATTTATAAATAAATAAATAAAATATTATATTTCTTGGCATTTAAGAAATTTTTATATTATCAACATATTAATTCTGAAAAAACTCTATGAAAAAATAAATAGAAAAACTATGAAACAAAAGTTTAAAATCCCACCTTGCTCAATCAAAATTATTTAAAATTCAGCCCAATCCAACCCATTGGTTTCGTGTAATCTTAGCTAAAAAATTAGCTAAACATGATAATTGACTTTGAACCTCGCACTGCACGGCAATTGTCTTGCCTATTTCCTTCTTAAAAGCATGTTCATATTCAATTTCAACATCTTTGAAAATTTATCAGTCTTATGAGTGGTTGGAAAATTTTCCATCAATTGCCTACAGATCAACCCTAGAAACCAACGATTATAATCAGTTCCTTCATTTTCTTTCCTATTTAATTATCAGCAATTTGATGGTCACTTGAGAATAAGAACAATGGGTTTTTTCACATTTTTCTTTCCACTTTCTTTCATTCTTTTGCAGTTAGCTGCTATTACTATTGCCCAACCTGACTACATACTCTCCTCCTGTTCTACCAGCGGGAACTACACAGCTAACAGCACTTTCCAGGGAAACCTGAACAGCCTCCTCTCCTCATTCGCCTCCGATAATGATATTGACTACGGATTTTACAATCTCTCCTCCGGGGAGACCCCCAACCGAGTAAATGGAATTGGACTTTGTAGAGGAGATGTTGGCCTGCAAGACTGCCAAGATTGTATTATTAACTCAACCAAGAAGATCTTGCAGGTTTGTCCCAACCAGGTGGAGGCAATCGGATACTATGATTACTGCATGCTCCGATTTGCAAACAGATCCATACTTGGTGTTCTTAACCTCGCTCCTACTTATTATATGTGGAATCTAAATAATGTTACGAGTTCAGAATTGAATGAGTTCAATCAAGTTCTGGTATCGTTGATGAATAAACTTGTAAACACGGCTAAGTCAGGGGATACAACTAAGAAGTTTGCAACAGGAAATGAGAGGGCAGGATTTTATACAATTTATGCACTTGTCCAATGCACTCCTGATTTATCTCAGCAGGATTGTGAGCAATGCCTGCTTGGATCTGTATCAGAAATTCCAGCAGCTAGTGGTGGAAAAATAGGTGGAAGGGTAATAAAACCAAGCTGCAATCTCAGGTTTGAGACCACCCTGTTTTACAATGATACTGCAGCCGATTCGCCTCCACCTTCACCACAACAATCACAGCCAAGTCCAATATCTCCTCCACCCCCACAAGGTAATTGCGTAGTGAGGTACTGAAATTGGTATACATCTTCTATGAAAGCCTTTCTTCAATTCTATTTTTACAGGGGAAAGTAACAAAGGACGAACTCTTGCTATCATCCTTGTTCCAAGTATTAGCGGTCTGATACTTGTCATCTGCATCTGCATCTGCATCTGTTCAAGATCCCAAATGCCAAGTCAAAGAGTTGAAAGTCGGTGAAATCTGGTTTTTTTTCTCAGTTTTTTTCTTTTCCAAAGTTGATTTTCTAATCTTGGTTTAATCTGTTAATTACTTCCTATAGCTTGTAATGAAGCTGAGGATGAAATAAAAGATACGGAATCATTGCAATTCGATTTTGGGACTATTCGAGCTGCAACGAATAACTTTTCTGATGAAAACATGCTTGGAAAAGGTGGATTTGGCCCTGTTTATAAGGTAAGTATTCGCTTTAAGATAAAGAAATGATTGAAATTATTTACAGTTTCAGAGTATTCATTTGATATTTTCAGGGCACTTTGCCTGGTGGACAATATATAGCGGTCAAAAGGCTCTCAAAGGATTCGGGACAAGGAGATTTGGAATTCAAAAATGAAGTTGTTTTGGTAGCGAAGCTTCAACACCGTAATTTAGTTAGGCTTTTGGGATTCTGCTTGGAAGGAAATGAAAGACTACTTATCTATGAGTTTGTGCCTAACGCCAGCCTTGATCATTTCATATTTGGTAAGCCTCTCTTGGAAATAATTCTGGGATTGGAAGTTAATATCGTATATGATAATTGAATGAGCAACATATTCATATGTGAATGTAGATCCAGTCAAGCGAGCACAACTAGACTGGGATAGGCGTCGCAAGATCATTGAAGGCATAGCTAGAGGACTTCTTTACCTTCATGAGGATTCACGGCTTCGAATTATTCACCGTGATATGAAAGCAAGTAATATTTTGCTAGATGCATATATGAATCCTAAAATTTCAGATTTCGGCATGGCAAGGTTGTTTATGGTCGATCAAACTCAAGGAAATACAAGTAGAATTGTGGGAACCTAGTAAGTATATTCAAACGAACATTTCCATTTTTAAGTGATAATACAGTCATAATGCCTAATTATAACTATAAATATTATTAGAGAGAATTGAATCTAAAAACTTTTGCACTTTTAATTGAGTGTTGGCCGATTAACTATGCATTTCTGATACATCATCAGTTAAGGGGAATTAATGTGAATTTGTTGCAGCGGTTATATGGCTCCAGAGTATGCAATGCATGGACAATTTTCAGTTAAGTCAGACGTATTTAGTTTTGGTGTGCTGCTTTTAGAAATTGTGAGTGGTCAGAAGAATAGCAGTTACCGAAATGGCGAGAACATAGAAGATCTGTTATGCTGGGCAAGTATACTAATTTCAAATATATCCGTTTGCCATTCCCTTTTACTTGGAAAATTTTAGACTTCAAATTTCCTAAATTTGCGTTGATGAATCTTGCAGGCTTGGAGAAATTGGAGGGAAGGAACATATATGAATGTGGTAGATCCCAGCTTGATAAATGGTTCAACAAATGAAATTATGAGATGCATACACATTGGATTACTATGTGTTCAAGAAAATGTGAGTGATAGACCAACAATGACTACAGTAGTTCTTATGCTAAACAGCTACTCTCTCACTCTACAAATACCCTCAGAACCAGCATTTTATATGCACAGCAACCCTGAGTTGGATATCTCATCTGACTCGCAATATAATTCAAGAGCGAGAGTCTCCTCACCATCTGAAGCTAATACTCTCCCGTTGTCGGAAATTGAGGCTTCAATTACTGAATTATATCCTCGATAATTGTTATGACTGAATGCATTTGTGAAGCATAAAATGCTCAATTCAATCTCTTAAAATTACACAGAGTTGAGATGTTTAGATTCATGATATATGTGTTGTACGAATTACAAAGTAACTAAGTTAGTTTAGATGCATAGCATGTGAATGTTTCATGTTGGGCTATTTCCTTAGACATTCTTCAAACAAACTAAAGCCCAAATGACAAGCCCTGATTCTGTCAAAGCTAGAAAGTTGGACTGAGCCCCGTCAAAGCTAACAATAACGATATTAGGTCCCCGAAGTATACAATTTTTGGACATTGAAAGAGTAACGTTTGAAATATTTTAATAATAAGAAGCATTTTTTTTTTGAAAGCCAGGCCAAATTATTAATTCTTGAAATATTATTTCAAGAATGTGCAATCGAATTCAATTGTTTTCGAATTCAAACAAAAGAAATATCAGCTCTTAAATTAAAAACAATTTTGCAATCCTCGATAACAGCACTGAATTTTAATAAAAATAGTAACCGTAACCGAAAAAATTAAAAATTGAAATATTAGAATTTATATAAACCGAATCAAACCGAAATTATATGAAAATCGAACCGAAAATTTCAGTCGGTTTGGTTCGGTTAACCGAAAATTCAAAATTATAATTAAAAAAATTATACAAAATTACAAATAATAAAACTAAAATAAAAACATTCAAATTGAAAAAAGTACATATACAATTTGAGTTCAAACCCTTTAGATTGATAAAAAAATACAAAAATAATTTTTTTATGTAAAAATTGGATAAAATAACATATAATATTAAAATTTCGGTCGGTTCGGCTTTTTTTCGTTTTTGTCTTTCAAAACCGAACCGAATTAACAGATTTACATAAAATTTTAAAACCGAATAATCGAACCGAATTAAAAAAGCCTATCGTTTGATTCGATTTTTCGATTTTACCCGAATTTTGCTCACCCTTATTGTAAGGTTTGGAGATTTTAATAATTGACATACCAATGCAATAAAATTGATATAAAAATTAAAAAGTAAAAACGTAAATGCACGAGTGTCAAAAAAAAATTAAAATTAAAATAAAAACGGAAATGGACGAAACTTCCAGTCCTCCACCGTTTGGTAACGTGAAGTCAACGCTGTGGTCCCCGTCGGGTTGCCTTTTTAGACCATGACCAAGTCAAGTAATATTTGAATAAACGTTTGGTGGAAATTTCCAATAGTCCAAAATCTTAGAGCATGAACAATGTTATGCAAAATTGAAATATTGAGTTAACACGTAAAAAAAAAAATAGAAATACTATTTGTAAAAATGTTTACGAATTTTTTTTATCGATTTTTTTTGTCTTTAAACTTAGTTTAATTGTAGAAAATAATAGACGAAAAGTTCAGCTGTCAAACAAAATTAACGATATTCAATTACGCATTAACACGTCAGCATTTACGCTACAAATATTTTTTCTATTCAGGTTAAAAAAAATTAAAAATTAAAAAGGTGACATGAAAACGCCCTCTTACAAAGCAGATGGAAAAAAATTCAAATGAAACTTAGAAAGTCATAGTCGTTTCTTGCCGATCACCGTTGCCGCCGATTGAATCTTAATCGCATCCCGGACGATGTATTAGAAAGTCATATATAATGGGAATCGAGAATTGAACAAGCATTTATTCAAGCAAGGATAATATAAGAATAAAATGTATCTTTATATCTTATTTTCCTAATAGACATTTATTCAGGGCAAAAAATAAAGTGAATACCTAAAAACATGGAGGAAAAAATTATTTTTTTAATATGTGTGAAAATCTTAAAAATTGACATGTTGAATAGAAGGATAGAGTATTGTTTTTCTAGCAGTGATTTTGGAAATTTTTGTATTATTCAATTTTTAATTGATTATTCTCTTTTTAAAAATTTATGAATTTCTTTTTGAAAGTAAAATTTGTGAATCTATAGCATATAGGACAAGCTACTATTATTAATAAGGAAAAAGCCAGTGTTAAAATTAATTAATATATATTATCTGTTTATTCTTGTTTGTTCTGTATACTGGGGCGGGGCGGTTGCATCAATCGGCACTGTACTCTAACTTATAAGGTGGTGAATTTTTTATTTCTTTTGGACTTTGAATCAGATTGAAATTAATTTATAATTGTATAGCCTTATAATATATTTTAAAAATTAATGAATCAAAATTCATTAATTAGTAGAAGGATTTGTGAACACTGTAATTCACTTATCATCTTCAAAATTTGGTAAGATTAACTGTTTGGAAGATCAAATCAAATATGCAATTGTCAAATTTATGGTCTTTATATTGAGGAGAAATTTGGCAAAATAACAGTCTCACTTCCACGGGTGGCGAAGCAATTCGCACTTAATTCATGACCAAAGATCTCAAATTTGCATTTGTCAAATTTTTTGACTGTGTATGACGTTGTTGAAGAGATATTTGGCATAATTACACACTCAATTTGCACAGGTTGGCGAAGAAAATTCAAATTTAATTCATCACTAGAAATCTAGCTGACTATTCTCAGAAAAAAAAAATGCCCATTGTGAATTCAAGCACATGAAAAGTGACCTTTACTTCTAATCCTAAAATTAAAATATTTCTTCTTTTTCTTTAATCCCATTGATAAAATGAATTTAAAGTTATAAAGTTATAATTCTATTATTCATAGTATCCGATAAAAATAATAAATCATATTAATCTCTTATTTGGAATATAAACAATTGGGCTCTAAAGATTGACATATAGGGCAAGTTTGATTCGCTGTATTGTGTTAGCCTATATAGTATTAGCATATATAATATTAGCCTGTATAGTATTAGCTTGTATAATCTTAGCCTATATTATAGTATACAGTATTTGGTATGACATTATATTAGCATGTAATATTTTATAATGTATTTGATGTACAATAATGTATTGTATCATTTATAGATAAAATTAAAAAATATGTAAAATTAAATTATTTTTAATATTACTAATTTAGACAAAAAAAAAATGACGGTAAAATACGATTTTTTAAAGAAAGTGCATAAATTTCTTGAAAAATGAATATATAATAATAGATAAATTAACAATTAAACAAACAATTTAATTAATAACATTCAATTACATAATTAAAATATATTAATAAATGTGCTACAATTAATAATTTTATACATGGTCCAATAACAAATCAAAATAAATAAACTTCATCATTATTATTTTAGACATAATCCAATATGTAACAGTAGCCCTTAACTAGAAAACCATGCAAAAAAAAAAAGGATTTAACTAATAATAATAATAATAATAATAATAATAATAATAATAATATTCAAACTAAATAAATTTAACAAATTATTATGACACACAAAATATATATTCACAAAATAAAACAATAAAATAAAATTTATATAAAATCAGAAAAAGTGAAAATTAACATAAACACTGTATTAAATAAACTCAGGTGGAGGTGTGTATTATTTTATCCTGTTTATCCAGGATAAAAATTAAACTTTATATTATATAATACATGTATTATTTTTTAAAAAATTTAACCAAACACCCTATAATGTATTAGAGGATATTATTTGATGTTATTCCGTGCACTATACGGGAAAGCAAATATGGGCATAATGTATATTAGATTAATATATATAGTCAAATTTTTACTCCCGATGGGTAACCATATATATATATATATATATATATATATATATATTAATTCACAAAAAAAACAGTTGGTAAATGAAGAAATTACCGACAAAATACCCAAAGATTTATAAATTGGTCGGTAAAAATAGAAATATATGATAATGCCTGTGTTTTTAGCGACAAAATGCAAAATTCGTAGGTAAAAGTGGCCAGAATTTGTGGCGCCTTTCTTTGGCGACAGACCTACTGACAAAAAGTCAATAGTATTAATAAAAAATATTTATTTTACACCTAATTTTTAATTTTATTTTAATAAAATGAGAGAAGATACAAAATAAAATTAAAAAACCTAGCCTTTTTGACTCTCCGGACCCATTGCCATCTCATTGATCAGCGCCGACGCCACCACCTGCCCGTCTCTCTCTTTCTATCGTTCACCCTTACTCGATCTCTCTCTCTCTCTCTCTTACTATCGCTCAACCTTACTTGATCCATCTCTATCTCAATCTCGATCTCACTCTCTCTCTGTCACAATCTCGCTTTCTCTGCCTCAATCTCACTCTTTCTCTATCTCGATCTCACTCTCCCTCACTCGGTTTTGTGCCATCAACTACTTATGTGTTTGAGAATATATGATTTGATTATCTATTATTGATTCAATGGAGGGCTGCATTTTAGGGGATTGCACAACACCAAAGTTAATTATCTATTATTTATTTTAAGAGAGTTACAGCTTTTCTCTTATTGGGTGCATTTTATTATATCTGTATGTTGATGTTGGGATGACAAACAAATCTCACATTGCTAAAAGATAAAAGAAATCCCTCCACATATAAACTAAGTGGGCTACTCCACCCATTGCGGATTGGTTTTGGGTTGGAACCTCACTTGGGCTATGGTAGAGAGGGTTTGGGCTTCTACTGAGTCGCTACATCTGAAAAATTTAACATAGTATCAGAGCTTGGTTCGGAGTAGCGTGAATAAAAGTCACAGGCAGGTCTCCCAAAAAAAAAGCCATAACGGATTCCCACTGAAAAGTTCTCCCCGAATAAAAAAAAAAACAAGAGAGAGAGAAGATGCGTTGAACTTCAGGGAGGGCCAAGTATCTTGTGAGTTTTGTTTGAGGGATAGAATATTGAGATGACAAACAAATCCCACATTGCTAAAAGATAGAAGAAATTTCTCCACATATAAACCAAGTGAGCTACTCCACCCATTGCCAATTGATTTTGGATTGGAACCTCACTTGGCCTATGGTAAAGAGGGTTTGAGACTGCACTGAGTCACTACATCTGGAAAATTTAACAGTTGATTGATAGCTTTTCTTGAGTTTGTTCTGATATCTATATGTGATAATGAGTTTAATTTTACTTTTGTTGATTGAGTCACACATAATTTCAAATTTACTGTTGTTGATTGAGTCACACACCATTAATTGGGTATAGAACAGTAGAGGAGAAGGACGACGGCATGGCAATTGGAAGCGACATAATTCGGGAGCTGGTTTTGGGGAGATCAAGAAGCGAGAGAAAATTGTGAGATTGATGGCTAGACCAAAAAAAAAAAGGAAAAGAAGAATCAAGTGAGAAGATTTGAGCTTAAATCCCCAAGAGTTCATTGAAGAGTGGAGGTATAGTAAAAGAATTCTAAGCATTCCTCTTTTAAATCCTCAGTGAGAGAATCTTGAGAGAAGATGAATTATGCTATTGAGTTGGTGAATGGAGGAGATAAATTATGTTTGAAATTTTTTAGGGAGATTCTCGAGTTGTTTTGGACCAAGGAAGAAGGAGCTGATTTCTAGGTGAATCTAAATGCTAAACCAATGTATTAAAGTTTTGATATGAGATAAGTACTAAATAAATTGGTTGAAACGAAACGAAATTAGAATTGGAGCCCTCTTTAGAGGGCTTACGGGCTATATAACTTCGGAATAGAGATTTTGTTTTCTTTAATTTTTCTTGTACTCTACTGTTAGATGATGAGAAAATGAAGCGGGTTAAGAGAATGGTTTAAAGAACCAATTGAAACTTGATAATTCATTTTTCTTTAACTAAACATAGCAAGGTTGGAAGGAGAATTCGAATAAGACAAGTAAAGATAAATTGTTTGAACTCTTTTAATGTTTAAAATGAGTTGTTGATGTTAATTTGAATGCATAAATTGAGTGGTGTGATAGTTGAACAAGAGTTTATTTCACATGAAAAATAGCAAAATAATAAAAAGTCTTAAAAATTCTTAATAAAAGTTACCGACGGATTTCCGTCGGTAAGTTTTAAAATGACGAATTATCTAACCTATTGGAACCAATTGTGACATTAAATTACAAGGAATTTTTTTTTTCATTTACTGGCAAAAAATCTGTGAAGAAACTTACTAATGGAATACATCCGTCGGTATCATCTACCTATGCCCATCTTCCCAGAGATTTGAAATCCGTCAGTAATCCATCGGTAAGGTGCTTTATCGACGAATTTTTGCCAAACACCATTTATAAATCTGTCGATAAAACCTATTTTCTTGTAGTATTTTTGTACATAAGATTTTTAATATTTGTGTACTTCATAAACATTATGATATTGAAATTTTAAAAATATTATTATAATACATATTTTTAGTAAATAAATGTAACGTCTTGAAATAAAGGTGATCCGAATAATGCAGATAAAAAATTCAATCTGTTTGGAAACATAAATAAAAATCAAAAAAATATTTATTTGGGAGTACTAAATATTAAAATTAAGAAGAATTTGAGTAAAATAAAAGTAACAATTAAATAACAATTAAATTTTTTTTTATGAAACAAAAAATATATGTGAAAGAATTTAAAATTAAGGGGTTCAATTAGATGTACATATTAAAAAAAAAAAGAAAAAGAAAAAGAAAGGGTGTAAGGATAATTAATGAGGGACTAAAGGAAAATTTTTTGGCCTTAAAAATTTGCCACTACACTAGCAAAACTACGTCGTTTTGGTTATCTCTTTATTTTCTTCTTTTCTTTCCTGTCCCGTTTTCCAGCCACAAATCCCTAATTTCTTCACCCGTTAATCCCAACCACCTTCCTTCGCCATCTTGCAGCTGTTGTTCCCTCCGTCCACCGCAGCTAGTCGCCGGTTTCTCTCCCTCTTTTCTCCCTCCGGTGCTCACGTTGACAATGGCCATTTCTTCTCTCATTTTTCTACGTTTTTGTTCGGTTGCAGCCTCATCCATCACTGTCCTCTGTTGCCACTAGTCACTGGAATACCGCCGATCTTCTCCTCATTGAACGACGACTATAGGCTGAGTAATGGGTCATTTTTAACTTGAAATTAAGGGTAAATTAGTAGAGGGACAGAATTGGGGGTTAAGGATTTAAACATCTAAATTTGGGGATTTGGTATTTAAAGCTTAGGGTAATTTAATTTTATTATTTTGGGTTACTAATTGTTTATTTTAATGAAACTATTTCTGTGTATTGTTGAATTAATGATGGAAATTGTTACATGGAGGAAGAAGAAAATTTGAAAAAGAAGGAAGTGGAAGTTTAAGTTAGTTTCGGTAAAGTATTTTGGAGGACTGGAGTTATTTTGTGATATACTAAGGTTTGCGACTACTAAAATTTACATTTTTCTAATTGCTTTTTTTTTTTTTAATGTTTTAGGTAGATTAATGTTAACATGAAGTGATATTGTTAGAAATGGTTTATTAAGCTTATGTTACAAAATATTTCGGAAAAGTAATTTTAGTGATGGCCATTAAGCAAATTACTTAGCGCATGAAATTTTATTTCTGCGCGTAGGTATACAGGATATTTGAACGAAAATGCAAGCCGTGAATCTACCAAAAAGTATGGATGAGTTCTTTAACTTCGGGATAGATATTTAGATATAAAAATTTATTTTTGACACTTGATACATTGTAAATTTGAAGCTATTGACTGGCTCACTATAAGCCAAATTAGAATTTGGGTTGTAAACTTTTGGTTATTAGGTTTGATGTTCAGACTTGAATATTTAAGATTATTGTAAAATATATGTATGTAAAGAAAGATGGATGTTATGGTTCTTTATTTTGGGAAATGATTGAATTTAGAGGAATAAATTTACAACTGTTGGTAAATTTATTTCTTTTTATTGATTGTTTAGAGGAGGATGAAAAAAATATTGTGCATATATAGGTTTGTGAATGGAGTTGGGATATGTGATTGATTTTATAGAAGTGAAATTTTGATTGTTTAATAGGGGAGTAAAGATCTATATAAAGGAAACTCTGTTCATTTTTCTATAAAAATTTAAGAATTACAAAATAGTAAAAGTTTAAACGTAAAATAGTAAAATTTGATTTCGGTTTACAAATATAGAGAAAGAAACAAGTTTAGTAACATTCGTTATCTGACCCTTGTTAATTATCCTCTTCACCTACTCTTCCGCTCTTCCTTATCTCTATTGTATTTCATTTGGTTCAGAGTTCTTGTATAGTTAAAATACCTTCTCATGCTTATCATGTACATACATGTATATAAGACACAATTGCCTCCCCTATTTAAATATACAACAACAGTAAAAGTCTCAACCAAATATTCCCTGTGTTTTTGATATTTGACATGGTATCAGAGCTTTAACTGTTATTTCGTTTTCTTTTTTTTTTAATGGCCCTAGTCCCAATCTCCTCCACTTCTTCTATTTCTTCTTCTTCTTCCTTTTCTATCAAACTTACCTCAAAAAATTACCTTTCATGGAAAACTCAGTTTACATCCCATCCTCAATTTTCAAGATCTTCATAGCTTTATTGATGGATCCACTCCTCCTTCAAAAACAATACCCACTTCTTCCGCTGATCCCACTCCAATCTCTAATCCTGATTATGAAAAACGGTTCAAAAATGATCAACTTCTCCTCTCTTGGCTTCTTGCTTCTATCTCTGAAGAAGTCTACCCATTAATCATTAGCCTTCACTCCTCTCATGCTGTTTGGTAGGCCCTAGCTAATGCCTTTGGATCTATCTCTCAAAATCGTCAACTTTAGCTTCATATTAAGCTTTAGGAATTAAAAAAGGCTGACCTTTCTGTCTCTGCTTACCTTCAAAAAGCAAAAAATCTTGCTGATGAACTAAATGCAGTAGGCCGCCCTCTGTCCACTGCTGAATTCAATGCCATCATCTACCGGAACGTTGGGTATGAATATCACTCTATCATAACTGCTCTTAATTTTCGTCCTGAACCCGTTTCCTTTTATGAACTACATGGACATCTGGTTGCTCATGAACTTTTACTCAAAAGCTCTCATGAACCCATGGCCAATCTCACTCTCAAAACTCAAACACCACTTCTACCCACTCCTTCTCAATCTCGTTTTCGTCCACCCTCCAATAACAACTCCTTCAAATCCAATTCCAATCATCAAAACAACAACATAAACCGCTAATCATAGCATGGTAACTTAGCTTGCCAAATTTGTGGCTACCGTAATCATACAGCTCTCACCTGCCGTCGGCGTTACCAGCGGGACCAACCTTCCACTAATTCTGGCAATAACACCTCTAGGCCACATGTAAATGCAGCAGTTTCCCATCCTTCTGCTCCTCTTGCGCAAATCAATTGGTTCCCTGACATAGCGGCCAACTATCATATTGTTCAGGATCCAAATCACTTGACACAGATCAATGAATATACTGGCCCTGATCAACTCTTTGTTGGTAATGGACAATGTTTGTCAATTTCTCACACTGGTAAAGGCTTTCTTTCTAATTTTGATCGTCAATTTAGCTTGAATAATACTTTGTGTGTTCCTAAAATTAAAAAGGACTTGCTTTCTGTCCAAAAATTTACCACTGACAATTCTATTTTCTTTGAATTTTGGCCACATTTTTTTCTTGTTAAGGACCAAACAACCAAGAAAATTCTGATGAAAGGGCCAAGTGAAGATGGAGTCTACATGTTGCAGCAACCTCAGCTCTCTAAGCCTTTTGCATATCAAGCAACTGTCATGCCTTCTCTGGATGAGGGGCATAGTCGGCTGGGTCACCCCAATGTAAAAAAACTTTTTTCTTTAGCTAAACAAAATAAAATTTCAGTTACAGGTTCTGTTTTGAGTCCATGTACTAGCTGTCGCCTAGGCAAATTAAGTCGTGTTCCTCTTGCTTCCAAGGAGCACAAAAGTGTCCGTCCTTTTGAGATTATTTTTTCGGATGTTTAGGGACCAGCTCCCATCCATTCTAGTTTAGGCTATCGTTATTTTGTCATTTTTGTTGATGACTTCACTCGCTTTACATGGATTTATTTTATGAAAGCTAAAAGTGAGGTTTTTAATATTTTTATGCAATTTAAACAATTTGTTTTTCGCCAATTTGGCAAACATATCACTGCATTTCATTCGGATTTGGGTGGTGAGTATCAACACTTTCACCAATATTTTAAAAAGCATGGCATTCAACATCACATTGCATGCCCATACACTCATGAACAAAATGGCACGGCTGAGCAAAAAATCAGGCATCTCGTTGACACGGGTTTAACATTACTCACTCATGCACAGTTACCCTTTAAATATTGGAATTATGCCTTAGAACACAGTGTAATGTTAATAAATGTTTTACCATCTGATGCTCTTCAAAAGATTTCACCATATTCCAAATTATATAACAAAGACCCGAATTATTTGGAATTCCACCCCTTTGGTTGCTCGGTTTTTCCTCTGTTACGACCTTATAATTCTCATAAGTTCTCTTTTCGTACTTTAGAATGCATTTATTTGGGTCAGAGTCCTTATCATGCTGCATATCGATGTCTAGATGCTAACTCTGGTCGCCTTTATTTAGCAAAACATGTTAAGTTTCACTCCAATGTTTTTCCCTATGCTAGCCGTGCCACTCAATCCAAAGATTCAAAGGCAGAGCTCCAATGGTTCACCGTAACACGGACAACTTCCCCTTCCTTGGATCTTTCATTTGCTCTAGGTACCATCTCTACCTTACCCCCCCTCTTCTTTATCGTCTTCAATAAATAATACTAACTTATCAACATCATCTCCACCTACTGCTATCCCTTCACCGTCTACTTCCACCCTCCCTCACCTACCAGCAGTAACCGAATCTGACCCACCAGCAGCACCTGCACTTGACCCACCAGTAGCTACCAACTCTTCTTCCACACCTACTACCACGAAGACCCACCATATGGTCCTTCGCCCCAACCCAAAACCAAAAAAATTCTCCTTCACTGCCATCTCTTCTCTAGCCCAGGAATCCACTTGTTTTACTCATGCTAATAAACATCAAGTTTGGAAAAATGCCATGCAGGAAGAAATTACAGCCTTGCTTCAAAATCAAACTTGGGTGTTGGTGCCAAGGCCTTTCCATGCCAATATCATTAAAAACAAGTGGATTTACCGCATCAAACGCAAGTCGGATGGTTCAATTGAGAGGTATAAGGTGCGCTTGGTGGCAAAGGGCTTTACACAGCAGTTCGGCATTGACTATACAGAAATATTCTCTCCAATTGTTAAATTTACCACTATAAGAACTGTTTTATCTATTGCCATAGCACACAACTGGGAGACACGCCAACTTGACTCTCCAATGCATTTCTTCATGGCATTTTGGACAAAGACATCTTTATGGAACAACCTACTGGATTTGTGAACCAACAACATCCAGATTATGTATGTAAACTTCAAAAGTACCTCTATGGACTGAAACAAGCTCCTCGAGCTTGGTTTGAAAGTCTTCAGGAGTTTATGAGGACTCATGCCTTTTGCCGTTCTCAAGCAGATCATTCCCTCTTTATTTATTCTAATGGTCCTCACAAGTTATTTGTTCTTGTTTATGTTGATGATATTATTGTCACAGGCAATTCAGCAAATATTATTACTTGGTTTGTCCATCAATTACAGCAGGTGTTTCCTGTTCGTGACCTTGGTGATGTTCATTATTTTTTGGGCATTGAGATTACCCGCACCTCCAAAGGACTATTATTATCTCAAAATAAGTACATTGAAGAAATTTTAGAAGCGACAAACATGCAAGGAAGCAAGGGATGCCACACCCCTATGGCTACTCTACCGAATTAAAGTAAACAAATGGGCACTCTTCTTCCTATAGGTAATGAGTACATGCAAATTGTGGGAGCTCTACAGTATGTTACATTGACCCGCCCCGATATTGCGTTTAGTGTCAACAAACTTGCCCAATTTATGCACTGCGCCTCAACAGAACATTGGCAAGCTTGGAAATGGCTCTTGCGGTATTTGCGTGCTACTTCGAGTTATGGTTTGCTTCTTCAAAGTGACTCATCCTTTTCTCTTCATTGCTACTCTAACAGTGATTGGGCCGGCTGTCCAGATGACAGTCGATCGACAGGTGGCTATCTTATTTATTTAGGAAGAAATTTGGTGTCTTGGTCCTCGAAAAAACAACCCACTGTGGCCAGATCAAGCACAGAAAGTGAGTATAAATCCCTTGCAAACACTACAGCGGAAGTGATGCGGCTAACTACTCTTCTTCAAGAACTTGGCATCAACTTGAAGTCGCCTGCCCAACTTTGATGTGACAATGTCAGTGCTATATATCTTGCCTCCAATCCGGTGTTCCATGCCCGCACAAAACATGTGGAAATAGATTATCATTTTATTCGTGATCAGCTACAAAGGGGCTTAATCCAAGTCAGATTTCTCAAGAGCTCAGATCAGGTGGCTGATGTGATGACCAAACCGTTGGGGTCAGCCCTCTTTGAAGCTCACTGTAATAAGCTGTGTCTTTGGTCCCCGACGACACACCTTGAGGGGGGCTGTTAATTATCCTCTTCACCTGCTCTTTCGCTCTTCCTTATCTCTATTGTATTTCATTTGGTTCAGAGTTCTTGTATAGTTAAAATACCTTCTCATGCTTATCATATACATACATGTATATAAGGCACAATTGCCTCCCCTATTTAAATATACAACAACAGTTCTCAACCAAATATTCCCTGTGTTTTTGATATTTGACAACCCTTATCGACCCGGGTATGGGTTTTACAATAAATATTATAATTATCTTTTTATTACAATTATTTATTCATTACATATGTATAATGTGTACTTTATTGTTAGTTTTATATTGCATATATTTAATTCTTACAATTAATTATAAAAAAATTATTTTCCTTTTGCTTTTTTAATGGATATTACATTTGGTCTAATATATTTCGTTATTGAAGCATTTTTAACCATTAAAAACAACATTAAAATTTCTATAATTTATTAAATTTATATATTAAAAAATTTTAATGGTTAACCAATAAATTGATACGAAAAAACGGATAAAAATCAAAATCGATATAGTGGTTAATTAATTAAAATCAAAAAACTGATTAATAAAATTAATCGCGGTTCATACTCATCCTTAAAACCATATAAAATTATTAAGTCATTTGCATATGTTCTATTTAGAATTTAGAAGGTAGAAAATTCGCCTTTGATATTGAAATATATATTATTGTATTAATATAAAAAAATTATAAAGTGTGACAAACAATTTTTTCGTATATAGAACTTCTTTGTATAAATCTTTTTATTATAATATTTTTGAAAGGAATATTTTGAAGTCAAATTACTTGAAGGACAAACATGTCTTTTAAGAATGGAGATAATAACTCAGAGTGGTAAAAATACAGAATTGTCAAAATGAATGGTTTGTCCAAAAAAAGAATAAAAAAATTGACAGACAGTGACAAAACTTCAGTCTTCGGAATTGTCAAAATGAGAGGGAGAGGGAATAATTCAGATTATTTTAACGATGCGGTCGCGATAATTCATTTGATTTAATAATTTAATATACAAGTGCCGCTCTGATTGCGCGATTCCATTTAATAATTTAAAGATTTAATGTAATAGTACCACGTGCGTGCACTTTCCCCACACTGAAGAAGAAAGTTCTTCTTTTCTAAAAAAGAAAAAAGAAGTTGCATTTGGAATTATATTATATTATTTTCTAAAACCAATTTAACATTTTAAAATCTATTATTTCAATGTTTAGCATTTACGTCCACTAAATTTCAATTATAATTTTATTTTTAATTATATTTGTTTGTTTCGATGACATAGGAGTTGCTTTCAAAAATATTTTTTCTCAAAAAATAATTAAAAATAAAATTTAATAATTTATTTTAATTTAATTTTTTATCAACTTTTAAAGATATTATATATTTTTATTTTCGCAATATAGGTTATCTTAATAAATCAAGCGAAAAAAATGGCAAATTTACTTCTGAAGTAATAATAAATGGTATATACTTTAAGTGTATTTTGGGTCAAATTTGCTACTAATAGGCATTAAAAATTATATATATTTGGCCCATAAATATTTTTTTTTGGCAAAAAATTCTCTCGTCATTAAGTAAATGGCTCAAATTTATCACTAAAACTAACGAAACTGCATGTAAGCAAATAAAAATGTATATAATAAGCTAATTAAAGTTATATAAACTTATTACATGTGCATTGTAAATTAATATCCTATTTTAACTCTCAAAAAATTGTTAAAATTTATTACCATAAATTTTTTTTTGTTTTTTTATCAAGAGTCCGATTATTTCGACAAATTTAATATCATAAATTTTAATTCATTTTTTTTAGAGATAAAAAATGACATCCATTTATAGTTAACATATGACAATTTTATGTTATTTCAATTTATCTTTTTAAATATTTTTCTGTTTACTTACTCGGAATCATTTTATTTTCAATGGTTTATTTATGCTAATTACATAATAATAAAGACGATTTTGGTTTAAAAACATACTTAATAGACTTTCAATATTTTAGGCTAGCTAAATTTGATCTATAACAGATTTAAAAAATAAATATATATCATTTTTAATATTTTAACGATAAATTTAACCATTATCTTACAGATCATTATATCTCATAAAATTGACCTTTATGCGCAGCAATTATAGAAAATACTTCCATTCAAAGATGCACGCTATTATTAATTGACATTTTGCGCCATCTACCAATTAAAGAAATTGTAAGCATGTGATAGAGACGTGATGTAAGAGAAAATAAAATCTAAAATTCAACTTATGCGGCTGTGATTTTGCCACGTAGTATTCCAGTTTAAGTTCTGTAGTTTAGTAAGGGAGAACAAGCTCCAGTCCTCCTCCATGATGTGATGAAAACTTCAATTGGTCATCTGCAGACTTCAAGTGGTTCAACTGTGACACAGATACATAATATTTAATTAAAATTATAATTATTATTAAAAAATTAAATTTAAATTTTTTCACACTTTAATAGAGTGTTGGCAATTATATATATTTGGTCAGAACTTAGAAGTATTATAAGAAATGAATTATTTTAAAGATATAACAAATCATATTAGGGACAAAGGAAGTATCAATGGAGGTAATTTTCTACTGTTTTAGTGGTTGAGTTCTTACTTGTTAATTAGTATAAAAATAAAATGTTATATTTATTTTATATGTCATTTTCATCAAGGAAAATTTCATCTACTTCCAAAAAAGAAACCACGAGTCGAAGACCAGTTTTGAAAGATAGAAAAGTGCAACGTGCAAGTTCTCTATTCCAACAATTACTTTTTCACTCAATTTTTTGACTTGGCCTAAGTGGAAAAGCCTGCCTAGAGTGCAAGTTTCATAAACCAGTAAATCTATCCAAAGTTTTCTGAAAAAAGAAAATAATAATAGTAAATATAAATCGCAATTTATTATTATTATTATTTCAGTTTATAAAATTTATTTATACTTTATTTAGGTTAAAAAAAATAATTATACTCTATCATAACAACTTGCAACTCTTCATATAAATAAAAAAAATTCATTGATTAACATTGATTCTATAAAATATTCATTAAAATTTACTAAAAATCCCTTTCCTACTTTTTTCCCTCCTATTAATTATCTTTTTTCTAATATATAAATGTAAAAAAGAAAAATATATAATTAATACTTTTTGAAATTTGAAAATTTTAATTATGAGTAAAATAAAAAATTTCTTAAAAATTGCCGCAATTAGTAAAATGAAAAGAGCAATAATATTATATTAACGTCTGTGTACATCAATATGCATCATTTTATTTTTTATTCAATATGCATCATTCTATTAAAACAAAAAAAATATTTTTTTTATCAGATAATAATGCACATAAATTACATTGCAGGCCATATTAATACTCATATTTTTTCAACTTCAGATCATCTATTTCAGCATCTAGTCCAGTAGTAAAGGCACATGCACTTATTCAGTTTTCTTCAACTTAACCTTCAAGCGACCCGACTCGATTCGATTCATTTTTTTCAGGACTCGTAAGTTTACAGACCGATTCGTTTGCGGGACTTTTTTATTATTAGTGTTTTTTTAAAAAATAATTTGATTTATAGGGTGTTTTCAAAAATATTTGGGAAATTGGGGTTTTGTTGCATTTCCGCAACAAAGTATTGCGGAAATGCAAATCCATTTCCGCAAAACTTTGTTGCGGAAATGGGTTTATTTTTTTTTTATTTAATTTTTTTTTTTTTTTTTATGGGGAAGCTGCAGTTGCAGCTCCCCCCACCCCCCACCCAACCGGCAGCCAGTTGGCTGCCGGTTGCCCTACCCTCTCCCTCAAAAACCAAACCTACAACACCCCACTTTTAATAAAAAAAAAATAAATTCAATTTTAATTTTTATTTTATTAATATGAATAAATATTTTTTTACTCAATTTAATAAATAGGATAAAAAATTATAGTTTAATAACAATTTATTAAAATAAAAAATTAGTAATATTTGTGCAATTAAAATAATTCAAAATATAAATAATATATTTTTTTAAAAAAACATAATTAAAATTGAATAATATTTTTGTTTTAATGAAATTATATATATATATATATATATATATATATATATATATATATATATATATATATATATATATATATATATATTGCTTGTGTTATATTAAATCGGATTCTGAAATTATTTTTTATTTTAAATATTCACAAAAATAAAGTCATTTTTCTATTATTTATATATATTCCATATACTTTTTTTTTAAAAAAATACTAATATGAAATTAAATAATATTTTTATTTTAATGAAATATATATGTATTGTGTGTGTTAGATTAAATCGAATTTTAAATTTATTTTTTGATATCAAATTATTTATTAATGAAATAATATATATATATTACGTGTGTTAGATTAAATCGGATTCTAAAATTATTTTTTGATATGAAATTATTTATTTATTTTTTGACAAGCCAAGTCAATTAAATTTAATTTTTTATTTAATTTAATATATATATATAATATTATTTATTTCAATGTTTTATTTATTATTTAATATATATATACATATAATATTTCATTAAAATAAAAATATTATTTAATTTTATATTAGTAATTTTTTTTATCCTATTTATTAAATTGAGTAAGAAAAATATTTATTCATATTAATAAAATAAAAAATAAAATTGAATTTATATATTTTTTATTAAAAGTGGGGGTGTTGTGGGTTTGGTTTTTGAGGGAGGGGGTAGGGCAACCGGCAGCCAACTGGCTGCCGGTTGGGTGGGGGGAGCTGCAACTGCAGCTTCCCCATAAAAAAAAAAAAAATTAAATAAAAAAAAATAAACCCATTTCCGCAACAAAGTTTTGCGGAAATGGATTTGCATTTCCGCAATACTTTGTTGCGGAAATGCAACAAAACCCCAATTTCCCAAATATTTTTGAAAACACCCTAAAAATCAAATTATTTTTTAAAAAAACACTAATAATAAAAAAGTCCCTTCGTTTGCTGAGTATAATAATATACATATTGCTTTGTGGCCAAATTCTGGTCAAATTTTTTTTTTTTCTGTCAAATACATTAACAAGTGACAGACAATGACAAAAGTTCAGAAATGACAAAAGGGAAGGGGCAGTTTATATTTTATTTTATTAATTTGAATTTAAAATTACATTATTTTCTAAAAATAATTTAATATTCTAAAATCTAGGGCTGAATAAAAAAAATCAAAAACCTAGTTTAGAAAATCGAATTCAAACTGATTTTAGTGTAGTAATTAACCATAATTTTTAAAAATTAAAGTTCGCAACCACTCTTACTTATATCGATTAACCATTAGACCGATTAACCGTATAAATCAATTTAAAATAAATTTTAACATGAATATGCAGCTAATTGAACAGAATTCCATTCAAACATCCACAGCTATATATTATGAGTTGGACATTTTGGCCTTCACCTAAGAAATTAATTATAAGCCTATGATAGAGATGTGATGTACTAGAAAATAAAATCTAATTTGAACACCTTATGCCACGTAGTATTTCATTTTAAGTTATATGTAGTTTTGTGAGGAAAAGCAAGTTGCGGTCCTTAATGATGTGCTGATAACTTCAAAGGGTTACCTTCAGGTGGTGGTCCACATGATGGGCTATGCAATGTTAATTGAAAATATAATTATCCATAGAAACATGTCATAAATAAATCATTTCATATATACTGAATTGATGATTTACAAATGTGTTTATCTGTAAGAAAAAGAAGAAGAAGAAGAAGAAAATGTGCTTTTCTGTTAAGGACAAAGGAAGTATTACGTGCTACTAACAGAATGATTAGATAGAGTAGTATCTAATCAGAAATTTATTTAATAAATATAATAATTTTTAATTACATTAGAGAAGCACCAAATACTATTAATTGGGGTAATTTTCTACCGTTTAAGTCTCTGAGTTCTTGCTTAGTGTAGAAATAAAATTTTATATTTATTATTAACTTTTCTTTTTCTATCCAAGCGTATTATCACATTTCTTTTTCACCCACTTTGTTGCATAACTCATCATGTGGACCTAAAAGACAGATTCGACCAAGTTTGAAAAAAGAAAACTTGCCCAAATAATGTTGCTTTAAGAAAATAATAAAAAGAAATATTGCTCCCATCAATTTGTATTTGTGACGTTTTAATACTCACATTTTTCAACTTCTGATCATCTATTTAAGCACCTTCTTCCAGTGGCAAAGGCAACTGCCACTTATTCAGTTTTCTTCTCTCTCTCTTTCTCTCTATCTATACATTAACTAATTATTCAAAAATGCTCACTCTATCTACAAACAAACTTGGATTTTCTTATTATACCCCCCCAAGAAACAATCAACGGCAAATTCCAGCAATATTAGGTAAGGAACATTAATTTATAGATCTGAATAGATACATAAAATTTTTCCTTACTAATATGTTATTCGTTAGCAGGGACAAGTTATCAAGTGGAGACAAATCTAAAAGTGGATAAAATATCTCTGGTGCGTGAGTTTTGTAAATTACGACTTGCACAATTAATTAATTAATATGTAAAGTAATATTAACAATCTTATTGATTTCCACAGAATGTGGAAAATAAAATTCAAACAATTAAAAGCCAACTGCTCGGGAAAGCTGAGCTATCGGTTTCAAGCTACGATACGGCATGGGTGGCTATGGTGGCTTCTAAGGAATCAGAAGAAAAGCCATTGTTTCCAGAAAGCTTGGAATGGATAATGGAAAATCAACAACCAGATGGATCGTGGTCTTCTCATCCATGGCATCCTTTGCTTGTTAAGGATTCCCTTTCTTGCACTTTGGCTTCTGTTCTTGCTCTTACTAAATGGGACGTCGGCCTACCCCTTGTACAGAGAGGTATTTTTTTTTTCTTTTTTATTATTATAAAAGAGAAATACTGTCTAACTACAACTATAAATGTTATTTAAAAAAATTTAATTAGTCAAATCAATGCCTTTCGTTTTCTTTGCTTTTTATAGGTGTAGAATTTATCGCAAGCAATTTCTGGGCGGCCACTGATGAACATCAACTTACACCAATTGGGTTTGATATTATATTTCCCAAAATGATCGAGCGTGCCACAGAAAGAGGATTGAAGCTTCCTTTGGACCCTGCTGTCTTGGATGTTTTGCTGCGAAACCGGGACAATGAAATCAGAAGGTGGCTTATTACGTGAATAATATGAATTTTTTACACAAATATTACTTTAAAATTACACATCACATGTTTTTGTTTCACAAAGTTCAAGTGATAAATGATGTTTCTAGCAAAAGAAGATGATGAAAATGTGCAGTAATTGACTTTCTATAGTGCTGCCAAATTTTTAACCACCAATAATAAATTCAAAGAGCTTGTGAAGAAATTTCAATCTATTTCTACAGATTGGATGCCAAAGGAATCAAAGCCGCATATCTATTAGAAGGATTTAGTGAAGAGTATGAGTGGGAACAAATTATCAAATATCAAGCAAGTAATGGATCGTTATTGAATTCACCATCAGCAACTGCAGCTGCTTTGTTTCTCAATCATAATGATGGATGCTACAGTTACCTCACCTCCCTCTTGAAGAAATACGATAATGCAGGTAGGCAAAAAAATAAATATAAATAGAGTTTCTTCGTAATTTACGAATTGAATTTGTTAATTTTAAAATTTGACTTGTTATTGATAATAATTTTATGTGGATTTCAGTTCCTACGATTGATCCTATGGAAATATATACCCAACTTTGCATGATTGACAATCTGCAGAAGTTAGGAATTGATAGACACTGCAGAACTGAAATTGAAAGAACTTTGGATGAGATATACAAGTAAGTAATTTATTATACTGTATTCCAAAAAGCTAGGAGTTATAATTTTACTTAATATACTTCTTTCATTTATTATATTTATTTAGGGGATGAATTTTTTTTTTTTTTTAAATAGAAAGTGGCTGCAGAAAGATGAAGAAATTCTCATGGACGTCAGCTGTTGTGCCATGGGTTTTCGTCTACTTCGAATGAATGGTTATGATGTTTCTTCCGGTATATAATAACTTTTTAAATTTTTGTAAATATAAAATAAAATAATAATTCCATAAAATAAAATTAATCTCAAATTAACATTGGATGCAGACATGTTAGAACAATTCTCTGAAGAAGAACGTTTCTTCAATTCAGTAAGTCCACCATTTAAAAATACGAACACAATTTTGGAGTTGTTCAAGGCCTCACAGGTAATGATATACCAAGAAGAACCTGTTCTTGAGAAATTGGAGGCTTGGACAAGTTCTTTTTTGAAAGAACAAATATCAAATGAGGTTATTCAAGATCAGAAAATGCGTGAGGAGGTAACCCAAAAAAAAAAAAAAAACATTTTTGTCAGATTCTTGAATTTTACTCTTTTACTCTTTTATTTATTTATTTAATTTATTTCAGGTTCAACATGTTTTGAGAAATAGCTATGGCATTTTGGATTTCCTTGAAATCAGAAGGACAATTGAGCGGCATAATTTAGACGCCACCCAACTTCTTAAAACATCTTATAGGTGACCATTATTTTTGCATTTATATATGAAAAAAAATAAAAAATAAAAATAAAAGCCAGTAAACTAACTTTAAAATGATAAATGCTCAAAATAGACTAACAGGCTTTTGGTGAATTTTTAGGAACCTTAGTGACAACAGCAGATGTCTCCTGTCAGTAGCAATCCAAGATTTCAACAGGTGTCAACAGATATTTCGCCAAGAACTTGAATATCTAGAGAGGTAAGCTCATTTGATATTTTCTATCAATTAGGTTCATGTAAAACAAATCGGTTAGAAACTGTTTTTTTTTTTTTTTAATTGGATTGATATATACGTAGATATAAGTCAGGTAAGTGTTTTTTTTTTTTCTTTAACATATTTAAATTAAAAAATAAAGATTGAAGGATTCAAATATAAATATCCCCCTATCTTCCTCCCATTCCCTTCACTTCCCCACCCACCACATCCCCGCCTTTTGAGATATCCCACTAGAGTTCGAATTTAAAATCTAAAAGTCTTAAGATAAGATGATAACCATGCACTAAACTAAAATGTATCACTATTCGTTTGTTAATAATTAATCATTGTAATCTATATGCAGAAAGAACAAGAATAATAGGCTGGACAAACTGGAATTTGCAAGGCAGAAAGTAAATTACTGCTATTTCTCCAATGCTGCAATCCTGGTGGCACCTGAATTGGCAGAAGCTCGTCTCTGCATGGCTGAAAATTGTGTTCTAACAACCGTTGTAGATGACCTCTTTGATGATGCTGGTTCTAAGGAAGAACTGGAGAACTTAATCCTCTTGTTTGAAAGGTCAATTTATTTATTTTTTAATTTTATTTTTAATGATGTTAAATTCTGAAATAATAATGATATAATTAATGTCATATAGGTGGGGAGAAAGCTCAAGTATAGGCTTCGTCAGTGAACAAGTTGAGATAATTTTTTCTGCATTACAAAACTCAATCAAAGAGCTTACCCAGGCTGCATTCAAATGCCAAGGAAGAAATGTGGAACCTTACTTAGTGAAACAAGTAAGAACTCGGAAAATAAATAAATAAAGTTATAAGATTTAGATTATTTATTTCGATCACGTGAATATATTAATTAACTTTGCAGTGGTATGAGTTGCTCCAAAGTATGATGCAAGAGGCCGAATGGGCTCGAGAGCATACGATTCCAACGATGGATGAGTATATAGAACAAGCATACGTTTCTTTTGCCTTAGGACCAATTGTTCTTGCTGTGCCCTACTTTCTTGGAACAAGATTGCCTGAGGATGTGATGTCTAGACCTGAAGTGCATGATCTGTTCAGGATTACTAGTTTAATTGGACGACTTTTGAATGACATCACGACTTTAAAGGTAAGAAATAAGCATTATTTCTTACTATAATCATTTGGCATCCGAAATTTAATGGTTTTATTGTTTATGTTTTACAGAGAGAAACTGAACAAGGTCAATACAATAGTGTATCGCTACGCGTTGTTTATGGTGAAGGCAAGATCACAATAGAAGATGCCATTGAAGAGACGAAAAGAGAGATTGAAAAGTATAGGAGGGAATTGCTAAGAATAGTGGTGCAGAAGGAAAGTAGTTCACTTCCAAAAAGTTTCAGAGATTATTTTTGGAGGTTCAGTAACGTATTGCACTACTTTTACATGGACACAGATGGCTATACATGCTCTCTTGAAAAGCTCAGGGATTTCTATACAGTTATATGGGAACCCATCTCAGAGGTTGTATAACATTCCCTTTCTGAAACTAATAGGTAAGGGCGGACGCAAATATACTAAAAAAGTGATATAAAATCAAAAAATCTGAAGAGAGCCAAATAATAAGAATTGAAAAAATTAAAAGGGCTCATGTAAAAATTAATCTAAAACAAAAATAAATTTATAAGGACTTAAAAAAAAAAAGATTGGGGGGTCCGCCGCTGATAGTAGTAAAGTAAGTTCCGAGTTTTTTTTTTTTTTTCTCCATAGTAATGCTAAAATATCTAATGTTACCCTGGTTTAAAATTAAAAAAGATATTTCAGCTTTGAATTTCCTTTTTCAATCTGCTTAGTAAATAAATAAATGATATGTTGGACTATTTCTTATTGTTGATTCTTCTGTAAATTTATAATATTTTAGCCTTAAAATCCATTTTAATATTAATGAATCAAAATTCATTAATTAGTAGAAGGAATATGAACTCTGTAATTCACTTATCATCTTCGGAATTGGTCGAGAAGAGATGGTTGAATTATCATCACACGATCAAATCAAATATTCAATTGTCCAATTCTTAGACTTTGCACTAAAGAGAAATTTGGCAAAATTAAACCCTCACTTGCACGGTTGGCGAAGAAATCCACACTTAATTCATGACTAAGAATCCAGCTAGAGACGATCATGTCAAATTTTTAGACCTTCGTGCATTGTTGAAGAGAAATTTGGCATAATTAAACTCTCAACACGCACTTATTGACGAAGAAAATTCACAGTTAATTCATGACTAATTAAAGTTACAGAACTTTAATTATTGATCGAGATCAATATGGCAAAATTTGGATCACGTGAACGTCTGTGCTTGTAGTTTGATCAAATAAGTCAGTTCGAATGGATATGAATACTATATAAGAATTTACAAGACAATAAACCTCAAAATTTATATGGGCTTTAGGATTTGAATTCTAATACTTAAGTCAGCTAAAGAGAATTATTTAACAAATCTGAGATAATATATAATAGTAGACTGTAAATAATGAATAAATAAATGTTTTTGGCAAAAAAATAATTGGCCAAAAAAGATATATACCTCATCTAAAAGACATATTTGACTTCTAAATGATTTGGCTCCATAATTACCCTCAAAAATAATAGTCCATGGTAATAATCCAAAGATTCAATCACTTATACTTAAAACTAGGGGTGTACACGGTTCGGTACAATTCGGAGATTTCCAAATCTCCGTATTGTATTGAAATTTCGGTTCCTAAAAATTTCGGTACAATTCGGTTCTTATAAATTTCGGTACAATTCGGTACGGTTTTTTTAATTTTCGGTACAGTTCAGTTCGGTTCTTCGGTTCTTTCGGTACAACACAAAACAATACAGTACAATACGGTACTTCGGATAATTTTAATAATTTATTTTTTAAATATTTTAAAAATTATCAATTCTTTAAATTTAAATTTTAATTCACTCCAAAAACTCAAAATAAAAATTTTCAAATTTTATTCTTAATAATATTGCTTTATAATTAAAATATTATTGACATTATTTTTAATAATCCTTGATGATGATTGGTGTGTTAATCATATATTAATTAAGTTTCTGATAATAAAAATTATACATATTATTATCTTCAATCATATATGAATTTATAAAAATAAATTGGTTTTGTTTACAATTTATATTGAAACACTTGAGGTAGATTATTTATACATTTCATTATGTCAACCAAAAAGTGCATAGTAAATATGAAATAAAATTTTAATAGTAATGGCAAAAGTTTTGACATATATTAATTCATATTATAATAGTGGAAGAAAATTCTAGTTATTTTTTTTGGATATATAGAGACTTTAAACTATATATAAAATATGTACTATGTTTATAATTTTGACATATATATTAAATATAGGGGGTTTTGACTAAATATAATATTTTATCCGTGTTCAATTACTCATATAGATAATTAGATATTGTGCTAGATATAAATGGGTATTAGTTGAGTGATATTAAATATAAATCAAATTAATTAATAAGAAAATTAAATACTCATATAATTAATTATATATATAGCCTTAACTAATTATATTTAGAGAATAGAAGATGGCTCTATGGACTATGATTATTTTTAGGGTTTATTCACATTTATTATCTTGACTCAATTATTATATTCAATTTCATTAAATTTGGCTTAACAGTTAAGAGATTGTTAATTGCTATTATAGTCAATAGTTATATTATAAGGGTGAATATGAAATGCAGCCATTTTTTATAGGTTTTGTAGTTTAATATAATATATAATTAATAATACATATTGAACTTGAACAATTACTTTATGTCTTAATTTTCTTTTATCAAATTATCCATATATAGAACAATTTTCATGAAAAATAAAATATTGTGATAATGAAAAACCAACATTTTTATAGTACTACCCAGGAGCACTTGGATCAACTGGTTTGGGGTTGTTCCAGCTTAACCAGTGGTCTCGAGTTCGAGTCCCTGGGAACGCAGCCGTGTTAAATCTCCTGAGGGAGAGCTTTGCCGCCTTTGTGGTCCTGCCCGGCTCGAGTGAGGATTAGTCTGGATGTGGTTACGGGCTTAAAGGTGCCTTTCCCACAGTTGGGACCCTTCCAGGACACCGCACGGTTATAAACCAAAAAAACATTTTTATAGTACTAATTACTAAGCTAATTAAATTATTCGTAAGATTATTATATTCTTATATATTTATATTAATTGGTAAAATTTCATTGATACAATAATTGTATATAATTATACTATTAAAATACATAATCAATTACTCATATAAATATTATTCCAAAAATAGATGAGTATTGGTTGAGTGATGCTAAAAATAAATTGAATTATTGATAAGGTGATTAATATTATATACCCATACATTTACATCAATTGGTAAAATTTCATTTTTAATACATGCTTATTTATAAATAGATTTTTAATTTACATACTCATATAAAAATTGTGACGAAAATAGATAAATATTAGTTGAGTGACACTAAAAGTAAATAAAATTAATTGTATATTCATATAGATATACTAATTAAATTTATCAAATTAATAATTAAAATATCCATTTTAATTTATTAACTATTTATTATATTAATTTAGTGCATTAAAATATTTAATGCAAATAATTATGAAACAAAATTTATATAATAAATATATAATATAAATTATAAATAATATTTATATATAAATTACTAGTATTATATATAATAAATAATAAATATCGGTTCTTTCGGTCCAATTCGGTCCCAAAACAGTTCGGTACTGTTCAATACGGTTCTCGGTCCGGTTCCAGTACAATTCGGTTCGGTCATAATCAAAAAGTCAACGGTACAATTCGGTTCGGTTCTAGTCAAAAAAGTCGACGGTACAATTCGGTTCTGGATCTTTTTTTTCGAAATTTCGGTTCGGTACAGAAAGATCCAGATCCGTGTACACCCTTACTTAAAACTATTATTTTATTAATTTACATAAATCAGCTAATAGTTATCTGCAGTAGTTTATTAATCCACAATGATGGAATAAAAAAATTTGCTCTATTGTGAATTCGAGCATATATGGAAAATGACTTTTACTTCTAATCCTAAAATTAAGATATTTCTTCATTTTCTTTATCCCATTGCCAAAATAAAGTTAAAGTTTTAAAATTATGATTCAATTTATTAGAGTTAGTTTCACTTATGGTCATCAAAATATTGACCAAATTATATAAAAATAATAAATTTTTTATTTTTTTTAAAAATGACTGAACTTAACACTTATATACAAAAAAATCATTTTGATTGATTTCAAGTGAATGACTTGCGAAAAAATCTAATTGGCATGTCTAGTCAGCATACACTACACATGCGGCATTAACAAATAATGTCATGTCAGCATGTCACGTGGCATTGTATCCACATTAGCCTGGCATGTCTAGTCAGCATACACTACACATGCGGCATTAACAAATAATGTCATGTCAGCATGTCACGTGGCATTGTATCCACATTAGCCTGGCATGTCTAGTCAGCATACACTACACATGCGGCATTAACAAATAATGTCATGTCAGCATGTCACGTGGCATTGTATCCACATTAGCCGCCACATGGACGGAGTGTATGGATGGGGTTGCCATGTTAGCATGCCACGTGGACATGATGACGTGGCATGTTGACCTTACATATTGCCCAATGGGCTTGCAACACATGTCAAATAAAAAAAAATTAGTCAATTATTGTCAATTATTCAAGGCAACTATAATAATATGACATTTGTCATTTAAATTTTTTTTAAAAAAATTTAAATTACATATTTTTAAATTCCAACCACCTATTAAATTCCTGAGTTAGTATGCACTTTTCTTAACACTCAACTATATAATTTCGTAAAAAAAAAAAAAAAAACTATATAATATGTACAAATTTAGTGGGTATCATTGTCAACCTTTGTAACCAACCAAAAAAGGTACCTAAAGGCACCACTGTTCAATTTTTTGTAAGCCCCCCAAAAAAGTGAATTCATCTCCTAAAATGTATGCCCAAATATACAAATGGGCAGTCAATGAAAAATACTAATCTAACATACATTCAATATTCGATATGCAGTGCAATTTTTCGATTCCGACTTGGCTTTTTGGCAGTACCATGTGATCCTCTTGATGTCTTCAATGAATTTAGGTCACGTTTGGTTCGCTGTATTGTATTAGCCTGTATAATATTAGTCTGTATAGTATTAGTCTGTATATTATTAATTTGTATTATATTATACAGTGTTTGGTATAATATTATATTAGTTTGTATTATTTTATATTGTATTTGATATATAATAGTATATTGTATTGTTTTTAAATAAAATTAAAAAATATGAAAAATTAAATTATTTTTAATATTATCAATTTAGACAAAAAAATTAATTGTAAAATACAATTTTTTAAAAATGTGCAAAAATTTCTTGAAATATAAATATATAATAGTAGATAAATTAACAATCAAACAAGCAATTTAATTAATAACATTCAATTATATAATTGAAATATATTAATAAATGTGTTAAAATTAATAATTTTATACATAGTCCCATAACAAATCAAAATAAATAAACTTAATTATTATTATTTTATTATTTTAGACATAATCCAATATGTAACAGGCTCATAAGTAGAAAATCATGCAAAAAAGAATTTAATAATAATAATAATAATATTCAAACTAAATAAATTTAATAAACTATTATGACACACAAAATATATATTCACAAAATAAAAGTGATAATAAAATAATAAAATAGAATTTATATAAAATGAGAAAAAGTAAAAATAAGGATAAACACCGTATTAAATAAACCCAGAGTGGAGGGGTGTACTATTTTATACTGTGTATATAGGATAAAAACTAAATGTTGTATTATATAATACATGTATTATTTTTTAGAAAAATTAGCCAAACACCATCTAATGTATTAGCCTGTATTATTTTATACTATCCTGTATACTATACGGGAAAACAAACATGGCCTTAATACATAATCATCTTGCAAATATCTAAACTTGACTTGTTTCCCTCTCTTAGTTAGTTTTGAGAACAATAGAGCCTCCTTGTACCGGGCCTCCTTTCTCGGCCTACCCTTTATCCCATTTTCTGATCGTGTAGCAACATTTTTATGGTAATCTTCCTTTCTATAAGCAAGGTTGTAATATGGATCATTGAAATCTTCATTGTCTTCTTGATTTGCTTTCCCTATATTAAAAGAAGGCAAAAATTCAAATAATACAATTCTTTGAATAAATTAAATAAATAGAAACTGGACCATAACAACATATTTATTTATCAAATATTGTCCACTGAATGTCATATTTTCATATGATAATATATATGCCAATTTACCTTGAATTCCAACAGTTAATTTGAAGCACATTTAATTTGAAGTATGTAATTAAGAAAATAAAAAGAGCAAAGACAGTGACATAGATCTGAGCCAAGTCATGCATATAAAGTATAGGTGGAAAAATCATCCCAAACCCAAAACTCCTGCCCAGCCTGCCCAAACAAATTTGACCCAAACCCAATTTAACCCAATATCTACCCATTTAAAGAGGAAATTACACCAAATACAACATTTTAAAGTTTTCTTTCAAAAATATACTGCTTTTTTATAACCTTTCATAAATAACACTTTTTAAATTTTTATTTTCAAAAATATAACATTATTTATCTCACTGCACTATCTATCTTTCTAGTTCTCCTCCATCTCCCCAGCGTATTTGTCTTTTCTTTTTCGGTGTTCCCTTTCCTCTTCCATCTAACCGGCTTCTTTCTCTTTCATCTTCCGTCATTCTTTTTCTCCTTCTATCTCCCTCATAGGTGATTTGATCTGTTGGTCCAATTAGTAATCGCGTTGCTATCTGGTGCAGGGATGGAGGAGATCTAAAATATCTGGTTTCTTTTCCGAATTGATTTTTGTCAGTTCGTAGCGGGTTGTAGTTCGGTGAGAATATTTTCTCACTTTTGTGCTATAAATTGATTTTATTATCTTTAAATCGATTTTCTTTTATTCTTGTCATCTAGCTTGGGACTGAATTACTTTGTTTTATGGTTATCAGATACTTGGATTTTTTTAAGTTAGTTTAGATTGGTTTTAGTTGAGAAATTTTCTTTGGAATTTCGATTTATGGAATAAGGGAACGAAAATGTATTAATGGGTATTGCTAGTTGTGCAAACTAAAGAATCTCTGTTCAAATGTGCCATATTCGAGTGTAGTAAGTTCTCCATTTTTCTTCGCATTGGAACTTCTTGTGGCATTTCAAATGGATGTTCTATGGAAACAATAGAAAAGATTAGAAAATGGATGTACTTCACACCTTCATGCGTGATGTTGTGATTTGACATTTATCTAGTTAAATTTTGCAGTTAGCGGCTTGAGGTACCATAGTCTTATAATGCACGTGAAACATCCAACCTAATATCTAGTCTTGAGTTCAGTCGAATCCATTCTGCAATGTAAAATGCCTTGTTATTTTGATAGATGGGTAGGTTGGTTGGTTAAGTTGTCAAACCCTGTTAGGAGAGATATCAGACCTTTCTTGAATTCCATAAATAACTGCTATTTTCTTGTCATCGTAATTTTATTTTAATTTTTAGCAGATATGCTTTTGGTTTTATCTGATTTGCAGGACCAGATGGACTTTTTGAGGCGAAGCACCATTAATTAACTGATGGTCAATTCCATGGAGATTTTTGAAGTGTCTTTTTGTAGCAGATATCTCCTCTTTTATTGACAAATGGGCAACCTTGAGTGCCTTTCTAATTTGTGTTAGAACTTACAATTTGTATTTTCATGTTGTGGGTTTTTGCTGCATTGCACAGGCAGGTTTAGCTCGCACTGTCATATTTTTCTGTTGCCTGTTGTGTTGCATGATAATAAATAAAATTTGATGAATGATTTTGAAACGTTTGATTTCACTTCCTATTGCGAATGATTATTGATTTGTGATTGATGCATCTATGCAAATTGAGGGACGAGTTTGGAGGACAGATTTAGAATTTGCAATACTTTTTGCTTGGTAGATGACTCTTAAATCAAGAGTTACGACTTTCTGTTTTCAGGCTTCGATTTATAGATGGCAATATGAGGTTAAATAGTAAAATATGATCCCATATCTTTAGGATGATAGGTGAAAATCGGAGGATCATCGATCCTCTTTGAGGGAACATTCAGTATGTGGCAGTATAAAATAGTAACCTTCAAGAGATGGTAAGGTTAAAGTGTGTTTTTGCGAGCGAACACGTTTTGTGTTCTTCCAAAATGTAGTTGAAGCTTTTGTACTTTACCCCTAACATTCATTTGCACTCCAATTAGAAATGTAGCAAGTCAAGAAGAGCACAAAATCTAAAATTGTTTTAAATTAGAATTTTGTTATCATTTTGATTAGGCCATATTTTACTAATAAGTGAAAGTTTAAAGTCGTCTAGAAAGAGCACTTGACCAACAGAAATGATATATTATACACAAAATAAAGCACCCTTATTATAATGTTACAAACATGGAATAAATGCCAAACAAAACTAAAAAATAATGGAAAAAGATATGGTAGATGCTGTATATGCGTGATAGTCTAGTGGTTATTGACCTAGAGTTTAACATTGGAATTACTGTTGCAAATGCTGTCTTTGGATCAAATCCACCCATTAATCCCGATATTCTCGCCAAGGCATTCCAACTGGACAAAACTCTAGTCAACTATTTGCAGAAACAATTCTGGGTCAATAACCAGTAGTCAACCATATGTCAAATAGTCAAGATCATAAAGACCTTATTTTGATCATTATATCTATCTTGCATGATCGTAAAATTCTAATGAGGAGGTGCTTTTAAGCTTTCTCCAAGTTGATTTTAAGCATGCTATATTAATAAAATTTGCTGACTGCTGCTAACAAGCCAATGGAAAATCATGGAAACAGCTTGTAGAACAAACAGTACCAGTTACAAATTACACTACCAACACAAAATTGGATTGACAGTGTCATACATCCTATGGGATATTGACAGGACATAAATATCAAAAGAGAGAAAAAGTAATTCTCAAGCCAGTGGTTTCCAGCTAAATTCTCAAGCCACGGCGACTGCGATGAACCTGTTGTGAAACTTTGTGCCAGTCCCGATGCTGATTGTCCTCTTACTAATAAACAAAGTATCAATATAAGCAAGACAGCAACAAATGTATTGTTTGGCTGCATCATTTGGCCCCAAAAGAAAACAAGACAAGACAAAACAACGATATGTATAAATATGCTTAACATAAAAGGTGGTGTTTTTTAATATCTAGGTGATGCTAGAGGCCTTTCCTTAGAGATGAGCACACGTTATAGGAGGTGATGATCACAAAATACGTGATTTGGGTTAGGATGGTACACTTTCAAGAACAAAGGACCGTTATGTTTATATGGAAAAGGGGGTTAATAGGGGATTTTTCCTGGGATTATGGTCCTATATAATTTCATGAGGTTTATCAATTTCATGGAACCTCTTACTCCCCCAACTTTATATCAGCTTCCCTTAAATAGTCACTACTCGGTCAAGAACCTGTATAATTTACCAACATGGTGCATTTTTGTCATCATGATGTGCATCAACCTGCCACTTTGGGTCACGTAAAATATCCACTGCATCTGAGGGTGAATTCCTTTTTTCATTTTGTATCGAATCTGCAATTCCAGAAATAACACATTCAGAGGACCTAAAAGCAGAGGGAAAAAAGGACAGTAGATAAACATTCAACAACAGTAACTCAAATGATTAAATGAAGAAATTAGGCACTAAATTTAATTTCCAGTTCTAGCAAAACAAGGACCAAAATCTAACAACAATTTATATTAAAAAAAAAGAAGTGACAAGCATTTTCAAATATCCAAACTGCTAAAGACAAACAAAAAACAACTTTGAAAAATCAAATGCCTATATACCCAAAAAAAAAAAAGGAAAGATGAAGGCTTACCCCCCTACATCAAATACACATCTAATATACATATATATAATACACATCTATTATACATATAATATACATCTAATATACGCATAATATACATATAATATACAACTAATATACTTCTAATATACATTTAATACACATCTAATATACATATAATATACATCTAGTATACGGACAATACACATCTAATATATACATAATATACATTTAGTATATGCATAAAATACATATAATACACATATAATATACACATAATATACATTCAGTATACGCATAATATACATATAATACACAACTAATATACGCAAAATATATATTTAATATATAGACAATCTGTATCTAATAAACATCTAATATACACATAATATACATCTAATATACGCACAATATATATATATATATATCTAATACACAACTAATATACATATACAAACAACTAATATACATATATAATATACACAACTAATACGCATAATGTACATATAATACACATATAATATACATATAATATACATCTAGTATACAAATAATATACATATAATACACAACTAATATATGCACAATATACATCTAATATACATCTAATATACGCATTATATACATCTAATACACATCTAATATACACATAATATACATATAATATATGCACAATATACATATAATACACAACTAATATACATCTAATATACATCTAATACACATCTAATATACAGACAATATACATCTAATACACATATAATATACACATAATATACATATAATATACGCATAATATACATATAATATACATCTAATATCCACATAATATACATCTAATATAAAAACAATATACATATAATACACAACTAATATACGCACAATATACATCTAATATACGCACTATATACATCTAGCACACATGTAGTATATGCACTATATATATAGTATACTATTATATACATCTAGTACACATCTAATATACACACAATATACATTTAATACACATCTAGTATATGCATTATCTACATCTAGTATACGCAAAATATACATATGGTACACATCTAGTATGCATACTATATACATCTAGTATATACACAATATAGTTATGCATATACTTCAGTATATACAAAATATACATCTAGTATATACACAATATATGTATATTTCATTTTGTATCAAATCTGCAATTCCAGAAATAACACATTCAGAGGACCTAAAAGCAGAGGGAAAAAAGGACAGTAGATAAACATTCAACAATAGTAACTCAAATGATTAAATGAAGAAATTAGGCACTAAATTTAATTTCCAGTTCTAGCAAAACAAGGACCAAAATCTAACAACAATTTATATTAAAAAAAAAGAAGTGACAAGCATTTTCAGATATCCAAACTGCTAAAGAAAAACAAAAAACAACTTTGAAAAATCAAATGCCTATATACCCAAAAAAACAAAAAAGGAAAGATGAAGGCTTACCCCCCTACATCAAATACACATCTAATATACATATAATACACATCTATTATACATATAATATACATCTAATATACGCACAATATACATATAATACACAACTAATATACTTCTAATATACATCTAATACACATCTAATATATAGCCCAACTATTCCTTTTATATGCTACCAATAATTCTTCAATTCATATTGGGTCAATTCTAAATAATTTTGTAGCCATATTTTCAACATGCCCATTCTCATCAAAATCAGCATCACCTTTATAACCTTTAGATACATATGGAGCCTCAATTTTAATATAGTTTTTGCACAGATTTTCAATAACAGACAAAGGAACCGAAAAAATAAAACACATCTGGCCTACAAATGGAACCCACTAAGAATGAATATACTTATCATGTTGTGGAGCACTTTAAGCTAAGCAGCTCCACCTCTCACTTTCACTTTAAATACATACGAAAACGACGATATGACTTTCACAACAAAATCTGTTCAAAAAGCGTTCTTATAATATACTGAAATTGTGCTTGAGATCTGCGAATTTTCAGTGAAATGGAGAGAGAATAATTTTTTGTTTCACTTCCTAGATTTCCTTTCTCGTATATAGGCAGTTTGGTAGCTTTATTTAAAGTTGGGGTTGATAAGTAGGCAAGTAAGAGAGGCGATCGCAGATCTATCATTCTGGTTCGTGGCAGTGGACAAGGAAATGGAGAACGGTGAGAGAGATGGTGACGGCATTGAAATGGAGAATGATGAGTGCACCAATTAAAGGTCCGATTTATTTTCTTAGTTTGTTTTGGATTTCCCCTATTTCACTTTCTGTTTTTTTACTTTAGTTTTTTTTATTGACACGTGTTGCAAGTCCATTGGGCAATATGTATGGTCAGCATGCCATGTCATCATGTTCACGTGGCATGCTGACATATTGTCCACATGGCAGCTAAGGTGTGTACAGTGCCGAGTGGCATGTTGACATGGCATTATTTGTGATGCCACATGTGCAGTGTATACTAATTGCGATGGGCTGAGCCGAACCTAACCTGTTTTTCAAGATTTTTTTGTACAAGTCTGCATAAATAAAATACAAGCCTACTTCAGGCTAGGGTAGGCTGGATTTGGTTCAGAAGGGTCGTGATGGATTGTACCTAACTGAAATTTGAAGATTTTTTTCACAAACTTGCATAAATAAATATAGGACTACTTCAGGCTGAGGTCGGCTAGATTTGGTACGGGTAGGGACGAGTCAAGTTTAGACTGAGCCTAACCAAAATTTAAAGATTTTTTTTGCACAAGTCTACACAAATGAAATTCAAGCCTACTTCAATTTGGGTCGGGTTTGGGATAGGATGGACCGAGTTTAGGCCGGGCCTGGTCTAAGCAGAATTTGAAATTTTTTTTCTCTATATTCCTACATAAATAAAACACAAGACTACTTTGGGCTGGGCTGAGTTAAATTTGGTACCGACCAAGTTCAGACTAGGCTGGATGGGTTGGATTCAGGCAGTCTAACTGAAATTTGAAGATTTTTTTCTTCACAAGCCTACATAAAAAAAAAAAAAAAAAAAATTCTAGGCCTACTTTAGGATGATCTGGGTTTGGGTTAGGATAGGCTAAGTTTAGGCCGGGCTGAGCCTAACTAGAATTTGAAGATACTTTTTTTTGCACAAATTTGTATAAATAAAATTTAGACCTGCTTCAATTTGGAACGGGTTCGGGTTGGGCTAGGCCAAGTTCATATCGAACCGAGATGGGTTGAGTTCAGGTAGGGATAATTGAAATTTAAAGATTTTTTTTTTGCACAAGCCTGCATAAATAAAATTCAATCCTACTTCAAGCTAGATCGTGTTCGAGTTGGGACGGGTCGAGTTAGGGCCAAAGTGGGATGAGTTGGGTTTGCATCAGGTTGAGATGGGTCGAGTTTTGGCTGGGCCTAATCGGTTGAAGATTTTTTATGTACAAAATTGCATAAATAAAATCTAGGTCTGCTTCAATTCAGGTTGGGTTAGGATGGGCGAAGTTCAAGTCGGGACGATTTTGGACCTAGATGGGTTGGGATTGGGCTGAGAATGCTTGGTATGGAAAAAATTGTAGTTGGTATAAATTTGATATTTCGACCCCCGTTGGTGTAGTTGATGCCTATTGGGCCACATAGAATATGTCTATTCGAGTCAAATTTAATGGGACATTTTGAATTAGTTCAGAAGGACATGTTTATAGGTTAGATTGGATTTGAGTCATTTTTTTTTAGCGAGTTTGGACATAATTTTTGAGTTGGCCTAAATTTGCCATCTTTAATATTTCCATTAACCATATAATACTTAGTATTAAAAATAATAATTTATATCCATCTCTTAATTGGAATATAAAAACAATTGGGTTCTAAATATTGATATATAATATATTAGATTAAGATTAAGTATATAGTCATATTATAAATATATGTTTTCCTAGATGTATTGGTATTTATCTAATTCAATTGCGTAACTAATTCATTCTTAATTAAAATACTATATTAGAGTGATTTTATATCATATCTCATTTATGCTATTAATTGACAAGATATAAGTAGGAATGCTTAGTATAACCATATAAAATTATTAAGACATATACATGTGGTTATATTTAGAAGGCAGAAAATTGGCCTCTCATACTGAAATATATCACTACAAAAAAAAAAGAAAATTAGCGAGAAAAATTTCCGTCGCTAATTGTTTTTAACGACACAATGACTAACCGTCTCAAGAAATTTTGTGACTAAAACATAAAACAGTTGCTAAAAATAGCGACGGCAAAAACAGTTGCTAAAAACAAAATATTTAGTCACTAAATAACCCTTAAAACTAGTCACTGGAAAAATTAAAAATATTAGTGACGGATAATCTGTCGCTAAAAATATTAGATTTGAATTTCCTTATTTTTTATTATTATTATTATTATTATTACATCCAAAATTTAATTTATGTAAATAATAATTATGCAATATTATTAATAATACTATTAATTTTAAAAATATAATATCATAGTAGTACATTAAATTGTATAATACTTAAAAAATACTTAAAAAAAATACTAATTCAAACTACAGTGCTACACAGTATCACCACTAAATAGTGGTTCGCAACATAGGGGAGCTACACAATTAAAAAACAAAAAAAATAAAGCAATCAAACCAACTAAAGCAAATAGATATCCACTTCTTGCAATAGCATAGAGAAGCATCCATCGACCCAAACATTTGATCATTGTAGCAAACCAGGAAACATCAACATCCACCGGTATGTAAACCAATATGCAGCATCCACCAAGAAACATCAACATCCACCGGTATGCAAACCAGTATGCAGCATCCACCAAGAAACATCAACATCTCTCATTCCTGAAACCAACAATTTTTCTAACAAATAAACCATGGAAATTGATTTCAGATGGCACTTTATCCACATAAAAGCATAGAGAACTATGCTACCAAATAAAAATATTACACAACAATATTTCAATTTATAGTTCTTACTTGCATCAGACATATCTAGACAGAAAGACAGAGGTGAAGAAATCTGTTTGCTAGATTTTAATATAGTCAAGCTTCATGTGGTCGGAGTATTTAAAAGAAAATAGTGCAAGTAGTAAAGAGAAAAGACAAAAAGAGTTCTTGAGGAGTATTTGGTGAAGCCAACATTAATGTACTTGAACTTGCATTCTATTAGGTGGTGTCAATAGTATTTGGTGAAGCCAACATTAATTTAATCATGACAAAGTATTCAATGCAAAGCATATAATATAACAGTTTGAAATGACATCCGGACTCAAACGAGATGCACATACCATTTTCAACTACAGTCAAATATGTTTGCCGGTCAACGGTCGTCGGAGCATCGCCAGGGAGACACCGCCACCGTCAACTTGAAGCCCAAGACGTCAGGTACCTCCCGCCGGACATCACGTACCCAAAAGCCACACCGTTTGATTGGGATCTATGCCGAAAGGCCATAGTTCCACAACTCTGATCTCATCGTCGATGACGAGTGGGGACAGTTGGTGGGTATAGGGAGGAACGCCTTGCCTTTAGAAGCCCCGATGATGTGGCTCGTGTCGCCGTCTGACGCCGGAGCTGATCGAAAAAGGGGAGAGAAGCTTTGGCTTCCCTCTCGCGAGGCAGGAGTAGACGGCAAGCTCGGCGAGGAAGAGGGCAGCACTAGCTCGGCGCCGTCTGTCGCCGGTGGCGGCGGACCGTCTCTGCTTCCCCAGTGATGGGTCGCCTCTTCCTCTCCGCGCGCGCTCCCTCTCTCTCATTTTCTATCTTCAATCTCTTTCTTGCGTTTTTCCTTTCGATTTTAAATTCTGTGTTCTTCATTTTTTTATGTATTTATTTATTTATTTTATTTACGATTTAATTATTTAATCAAAGTCGACACTTAACTATTTTCAGTCTAAAGTTAACATTTAATAAATTTTTTTCTACCAGGTTATTTTTTATTTTTATCTATATATATACATGCATATATTTATTTATTTATATATATAATTCATTTAGTCAAAGTTATTAATTCAAAAACCGAAAATAATATCAACACATATTACTTAATAAATTTTTTTATTAATATTAATTTCAGTTTATCCATCTAATTAATATTTTCATTAAATTTTTAAATAATTGAATAATAAAAAATTTATTTTAGATAAATTAAAAATAAAATCCATAATATAAAACGATTACAAACTAAAAAAAATACAATTAAAAAATTTATTTTAATCAATGAAAGTACTAAAAAAATTATTAAATTTTATTTACAATTGTTTTAATTATATAATTTCAAGATTAAATGTTAATCTTATCGAGATTAGCGAAATGATTGAATTCCAATATAATTAAATTTGCAAAACAAAAATATTAAAAATAATTAATAACCACAAGCATGTATGCATATTTTTATTAATATAATGCTCGGTAAAATCCATAATCAAAATTTTATTTTTTTTAAATATTTAATTTAAAATAGCAACGGATAATTTGTCGCTATTCCGTCGCTAAATTATATTGTTTTCAAAATTAAAAAATTTGAAAATGTTTTAGCGACGGAATAATCCGTCACTATTTCGTCGGTAAAATTGATGAAAATTTACATGTTCATGACATTTGAAAAACCGTCGCTAATTAGCGACTAAAAAAATTCCGTTGCGGAAAAAAAAGCGCCACCAGTTTTCGTCGCTAAAATTAGAAAAATGAATTTTTGCGGTTAATTCTGAAAACAGTCGCTACTTATCGACGGAAATATGTCCGTCGCTAATTTGTGTTTTGTTTTTTTTGTAGTATATATTGTTGTACTAATATTACAAATTATAACGTCTTACAAACATTCTTTTCGTATATATAGAACTTGATCATATAGATTGTTTTATTTGTTTATTTATTTACTATTGTTATTTATAACAATTATTATTTCTTTGTATCATATAGAATTTATGCTTGGTTAATAAGAAATTAGTATATTAGTTTTAGCCTTTAATCTGAAATCATTGTGACACGAACAAGTCATAATTCAAAGTCTTTAAAAGAATCCCAATCAATCCAATCTGAGTGAATCAAAAATTTTCCATTTATTATTATTATTATTATTATTATTATTATTAATAAAATAATAATTCTAAAGATAACCGTTGATATCTTTGTAAGCGGATCAAAAAAATTGCATACCGCCAGCCATTGTTAATGCAGACTTTTCCCCACTCAGTTTTTCTCGCTTAATTCTTGATTATTGATGGTATATTATTCTGTATCTTATATTTTTTAGAGCAGAGAGAGGACCCCTCGCTTAGCTCTTGATTTTTCAGTTTTTATTTAATATTTGATATAGTTACATAATAATAATAAATTCTTATTATTTAAAAAATTAATTTGAGTTTTTTCTGCAAAAAATTTTCATTATAAATAAAATAATAATTGATAAATATTGAATTCAAAAGTGAAAAGTGATATTTTTAGAAATATAAATTTTTCTTCACAATATGTTTAAATTAATATTTTCCATGAGTTAGTTTATATTTTATTATATTAACATGAATTTAACATTACATTATTTTCTAAAATAATTTAATATTCTAAAATCTAGAACTGAATAAAAAAATTTAAAAACCGTTAAATCAGTTTAGAAAACTGAATTCAAATAATTTTAGTGCAGTAATTAATTATAATTTTTAAAAACTAAGGTCTGCATCTACATTTAATTGGATCGATTAACTGTATAAATTGATTTGAACTCAATTTTAACCATCCATTTAACAGTCAATATGCAGCTACCTGAAAAGAATTCAATTCAAACATGCACAGATATTCGCGCATTCAAGTAAGAAATTATAACCCTATGATACAGATGTGATGAATTAGAAAATAAAATCTAATTTGAGCACCTTATGCCCAGTAGTATTCCATTTTAAGTTATGTAGTTTTGCAAGGAAAAGCAAGTTGCGGTCCTTAATGATGTGCTGATAACTTCAATGGGTTACCTTCAGGTGGTTGTCCACATGATGAGTTATGCAATGTTAATTAAAAATATAATTATCCCTAGAAACATGTCATAAATAAATCATTTCATATATATTGAATTGATGTTTTACAAATGTGCTTATCTGTTACAAGAAGAAGAAGAAGAAAATGTGATTATCGAATCAGAAATTTATTTAATAAATACAATATTTTTACAATGGACTTTAGAGAAGCACCAAATATTATCAATGGAGGTAATTTTCTACCGTTTTAGTGGTTGAGTTCTTACTTCTTAATTAGTATAAAAATAAAATGTTATATTTATTTTATATGTCATTTTCATCAAGGAAAATTTCATCTACTTCCAAATAGAAACCACGAGTCGAAGACCAGTTTTGAAAAATAGAAAAGTGCAACTTGCAAGTTCTCTATTCAACAATTACTTTTTCACTCAATTTGTTGACTTGGCCTGAGTGGAAAAGTCTGCCTAGAGTGCAAGTTTCATAAACCAGTAAACATATCCAAAGTTTTCTGAAAAAAAAAATAATAATAGTAAATATAAATCGCAATTTATTATTATTATTTCAGTTTATAAAATTTATTTATACTTTATTAATTTAGGTTAAAAAAATAATTATACTCTATCATAACAACTTGCAACTCTTCATATAAACTGATGACAATAGGATATTTCATAGCGTCATCTTGAATAGATCACCTGAAAAACTCAAGAAAAAACCAATGGAATTCCGACGATGAAATGATCAAGTTGGTAAATTGACTAAACTGTATTTTCTGTGTAAAAAATCCAGAGAACGGACCATACCCGTTGCTTTCCTTTATATAAGGCTCTTTCTCTAAAAAGGATAGGAAAGAGGATCCTAATTAGGAGGAATTTGCTTTGACTCGATTGCTACTTGATTCCATATTTACAAAGATTTGTTGAGTGATTTTTGATAGTTTCTGTTATTGTGAGATTAGGATCTACTGAATATCTGAAAGATATCCGTGAATGATGATTTTCATATGCTAATTTCGAGCTATTTAGATAATCGAGCTACTGATATGGTAGATATCCAAGGGAGCCCGGTTACCGAACTCTTAGGTTGGAAGTCCGGTTATCCATGGATATCCAAAAGGGTCTGTTACCGAGCTCTTGGATTGGGAGTCTGGTTATCATAAGCCCCCCCCCCCCCCCCCCCCCCCCCCAAGTTGATGACATTTATGTTATTAGAGCGGTGAATTAACACTTGAAGAGGACACCTGTTAGGCGTGTGAGTGTTAGCCTATAGCGCATTGAAAGCAAATGGACGCATGGCGCCTTAAAAGGTGTGTACAGGCGCTTCGTTCAGCGTGATCGGACGGCTGTGCCAGTTATTAAAATGATGGCGTCTCTTCGATAGTTGCGTAGGGAGCAATTATTGCACGATTCTCCAATCAATGCGTTCCACTTGTCTGAATCTCAGTGGCTCTGTTTGCCTATAAATATCAATCCTTTCTCCCTTCCCCCATTTTTGGTTTTGCTTAGGGATTTCTTTTTCGCTGCTTTGTTCTCCTGCCTTTTGTTTTGTGCGATTTTGGCTTCATCTGACCTCAGTTCTTATCTCTGATCTTGCATCTTTTAAAGCTTCCGATATCTCTTTCCAATTTCAGGTTAGTGTCTTGCCTTTATTCTCTTTCTTGCAATGAGTGCTTCTGAGCGTTCATCTGAGAGGGTGAGAGTGGAGGAGGGCCTTTTGAACGATGATATCCAAGAGTCTCCTAGTACCAGTCAGCCAGATCCCCCGAAGAAGAAGGAGCCCAAAAGAAATCTCCGAGTAGGAAGCATCAGCTCGGTCGTAAAGAGTACTAAGATGTTAGAGCTGCATGAGAGCTTGGGTATTCCCGAAAGTTATAGGATCCAAGCTCCTGGGACTGGTGTCCGAGCTAACACCAAGTTTTCGGGCAGGAAGACCATAGCTATTTATGAGGCTGATTTTCAAGCTGGAATGAGTCTTCCTCCAATGCCTTTTGAGGTCGAGGTGATGAATTACTATGGTTTAACCATGGGCCAAATTAATCCAAATGCTTGGCGAGCTATCTCGGCCTTACAGATGTGGGTGGCCGATAATGACATGGACTTGACCGTCTGACTCTTCCAAGCTACCCATGTGATCGGACTCCAAGTAACTATCGAGGATCACAACTACGTTCAGGCCCAAGCGGGGTATAGGATCTTTACGGAAAACCCGGAGCCCTTGAAAAATTGGAAGAACCGATTCTTCGTTGTGGATAACGATAATGACTTCGGTTTCAAAATAACTTGAGGTCATTATGTCAATAAGAACGACAACCCCCTATACCTTACTGATGAGGAGTAACGAACTCTAGCTCGGTGCAGGGCTCTGGCTAGGAACAAAATAGATATCAGGGATCAGCTCATGTTCGGCTTAACCCAAACAAAATCATCTCGGTGCCCTAGAAAAGGTATATTCTTTTAGCAATTCTTTTATTATAATACTCTCTCATTGTTTGGTTTTTTGCAGTAATGAAGAGGACTGACACGCCGAGCATGGCTAAGATGATGAGGGCCAAGAGGCAAAAAACACACGCTCGCCCAGTGCTTGCCGAGACTTCGCAGGAGACCCCCACTGCGGCCTCCTCCTGTAGCCTAATCACATTAGCTCCGGCCACTAGCTCGGCACCTATTGAGGTGCCAGGTGATACTCCTCCCCCGAACCAAGCGACTGATGCTCCTTCAGCCAAACATCAGATCACGTCCGGGCCTCTATCTCCCGAGGACCATGCAAGAGCAGGGAGATCAGACCCCAAACCCGAAAAAAGAGATATGAAAGCCCTTACTGATGAGATCTGTGACATCTGGATGGAGGAAGGGGGCGATTACTCCTAAGACAACCCTGTCTTCTGTAATTTTGTGCATCAGCTTGCCTGTCCTTCGAAGGGGATTGCACCTTTGATGCATAGTAGTGCTGAGGAGTTGAGCACTGCCATCAAGAGGCATCAGATAGAGGTGGGCCCCCTTACTCTATTTTTGCTTTGTCCTGTTCTGATTATCACTCTGATTCTTTTTCTCTTAACAACTTGCAAGAGATGTGAAACCTGAAGGCAGAAAAGGGGAAGTAAGTTTAGACAAACATGGACTTGAGTCTAGATTAGAAATTTCAGACAGATACATAATTAAACTTCAAGCAAACACAAATTCAATAAAAGTAAAATAAAAAAAGACCATACTATAATCAAAAGAAAGAAAAATAATAGATCAGAGATGCTCATTTTCTACATTTAACGTGTAATTTTATTTAGTCTAGGTAGGTCATGATAGAAATATAATTGCCATGAGAAAGTGAATAACTGAGTAAGCTGGCAATAAACAAACCTAAAAACTTTCCATCACAACTGTTTGAACATCTAAAATGGAATAGTGAGCCGCATATGTCCCACCTTTTCCATGAATTCCAAACATATAGCACGCTTCTAGCAGACAACATTCACTGGCCTGGTGCAGGACAACAACAATTAGATCCAAATACAAACATACAGGCAAGTCGTTCCACATAGATATAAAAGTAAAAGGAAAAACAAGGTTCGGAACAAGCACTATACCCGCTAAAGAAAAAATGATTCTCTAATGCCAAAAATACGAAACCCGGAAAATAAACACCATAAAATTAGCTTCCTATCATTTTGTACACAGTGATGAAAACACTATACCGAAATTGTCTCTTGCTTCAACAGTTTATTTGAAATTTCTTTAGTATTTATTTGAAATTGCTTCAACAATTTACAATTCCAAAGATTAAAACCAAGCTAGTAAGACTAACTTCCCATTGTCAGTTCAAGCTTAAAAGTTATAGTTAGCCATTATGTGAATTAAATCCCAAATTCTAACATGACTAGGAAAGTAATCAACCTTCAATTCAAACACAAAATTGAAAATACAAACTAGATTAAAACTCATCTAATCTCTTAGCCTAAGAAAATTAAACTTAAAATCCTAAATCCCTAATTTAGATAAATCTGCCACTCTCTCAAATCTCCCAAAAATTTCAGATTAAAACTCACCTTACAGCTGCCGTTTGAAGAGGAGGAGGCTGGTGGCGTGACCGATGGTCGGCGACAGTAAGAAAACGTCAGACTGGAGCTGCAAACTCGGAGCAAAAAGAAATAAATGGAGGGAAAAAATGGGGCTGTCGTCGTGCGCAAAGAGGAAGAGAATCAGAGAAAGGTAGCGACAGCTGCAATGAAAGGAGGGAAGAGCGAAGATGGTGGAGACAGCGAGGGGAGACGGCTAAAACGACGGCAAGGGAGGAGAGAAGCGGGGGCGGCTGGAAAAAAAAGGGAGATCGGGGCAGAGAGCACAAAAGGGAAGAAAAGAAAAAGAAAAGAAAAGAAAAGAAAAGAAAGAGAAAAAAGAAAATATAAGGCTCCGTTTGGAATAAATGAATTCCATAAAATTTTATGGAATTCATTTGTAATTCTTATTTCTCATGCTTGGAATGCAAAAAAAAATAGGAATTGAATTCATAGAATTAAATTCCATGGAATTCATTATACTTTCACCAAATTCCATCAAAATAGGTGGAATTTGCAAATGAATTTCACATTTTTAATAGTTAAAATTAAAAAGACTATAATACCTTCTTAATTATTTATTATAAAAAAAATTCTTTTATATAGTTAACGTAATCTGTTATTATTTCTATTCTATCACTGTTCTTCTCCTTCTTCTATTACTATTTTTCTGTCATCCAAAACCACCATCACCGGATTTTTACTTATCTCCATTGGATTTTTACTTATTAGTTTCATTCAGTATGTACGATTTTTTTTATTGGGAGTAATTGAAATTGAAATAAAATATCAAAATTGAAAATAATTGAAATTGAAATAATACATCAAAATTGAGAGTAATTAAATTAATAATAAATTTTAAAATGATAATTAATGGTTGTTAATTTTTTTTTATTAGAAGTAATTGAAAGAAGATATCAAAATTGGCATTAAGGATATTTTAGTAAATAATATAGAAATAAATTCATTTATTCATTTATTCCAAACATAAAAATAAGGAATTCATTTTCGATTATATATTTTAATAATTTTATTTCAAACGTAGAAATTCATTTACAAATTGAATTCATTTGTTCCAATCGGAGCCTAAAAGAAAAGAAAGAGAAAAAAGAAAATATAAAGGCCAAAACGACATAGTTTTGGGCTAGGGTAGGGTATATTTTTAATTATTTAGCGACAAAAAATTTGGTCGCTAAATCGTCGCAAACTAAAGTTGTAGATTTCGCCTTCAATTTTAGCGACCAAAATTTTCGTTGCTATTTAGCCGCTAAATTTTTAGTGACTATTATGCAGTCTCAAAATTATTGATAAATTGAATAATTTTTAGCGAAAAATAAAACAGTTGCTAATTTCATCACAAAAAAATGCCAGCGCCAAAATTTAAAGACGATTTGTTTTTTCGTCGCTAAACGCAACGCCAAATTGAAAATATGCATTTTTACGACGGATTCAAAATATGGTCGCTAATCCGTCGCTAATTAGCGACTAAAAATAATCAGTCGCTAATTCGCGTTTTTTTTTTTGTAGTGAAAATGGAGAACGGTGAGGGAGATGGTGACGACGCTGAAATGGAGAATGATGAGTGCACCAAAGGTCCAATTTATTTTGTTAGTTTTTTTTGGATTTCCCCGATTTCACTTTATGTTTTCTTATTTTAGTTTTTTTCATTGACACGTATCACAAGCCCATTGGGCAATATGTATGGTTAGCATGCCACATCATTATGTCTACATGGCATACTGACATGACAACCTAATCCATAGACCCCTCCACAAGGCGGCTAACGTGTGCACAGTGCCACGTGGCATGTTGACATAGCCAGTGGCGGAGCCAGGACCTACGGTCAGCGGGGTCCCGACGCATTAAAAATTTATTATAAAAAATTAAAATTTAAAAACACATATAAAAAGACGTTAAAAAACTGACGATATTGAATGACGACAAGAAAAAAAGATAGAGATATGTAAATGATGGAGGTTTAAATTGAAAAATATCATGAGAGAAAAAAAAAAGAAAAAAGAAGTGGAATGGCCAAAATGACATCGTTTTAGCCATTAAGCGTATTAAAATGATATTATAGTATCTTTTTACTTACTTTTAAAGCCTCAATTTTAATTTTTTTAATACTATATTTTTATTTCATAAAAATTTTAAAGATAATTTATATATTCAAAAATATTGGAACATTCAAAATTTAAGAGGGGCCACTTAAAATAAATTAGGGGGTTCCTATTATAATTTATATATATATATATATATATATATATATATATATATATATATATTCCAAAAAAAAGTAAAATTGAGGGTGTGCCTGTGCACACCCTCACCATAGTGTGGCTCCGCCACTGGACATAGCATTATTTATGATGCCACAAGTGCTGTATATACTGACTGCACATGCTATCTGGAGTTTTCTGTGAGTCATTCACCTCAAACTGGTTAAAATGATTTTTCTGTATATAAATACTAAATTTAATGATTTTTAAGAAAAAAAAATTTCTTTTATCACTTTTGCATAATTTGAGCAATAGTTCGGTAACCATGGGAGGAATTAATATAATTTATTGAGATTGAGTTGATGAATTTGGTCATAAATGAACGGGTTATAAATGGACTATTATTTATGAATTATAAATGGACCAATGTCTATATGAGTTGAATAGATTTGAATCGATCCATGAGTTTGCTACATGTTGGCCTAGATGGGTTGCATGGTAGCCCAAATTGACACATAGTGACCCTAATAAATAGCAAGATAACCATAATGGGTGAATCCGTGGTTCAATCCATTAAACTTTTTTTGAATAAAAATTAACTCTTAATACAATTACGACATACTAAATGGGATGGATTCAGTTCAGACCGTGCATTCCTAACCAAAATTTAAAAATTTTTTCTACATAAGCCTGCATAAAATAAAATATAGGCTTATTTTGGGCTAAGTTGGTTTGGATTTTGTTCAAGTCGAACCAAGATGGATCAGATTGAGGCCGATTGGGACAGGTTAGGTTAATCCAATTTTTTCTGCACAAGCTTGCATGAAATAACATATAGGCTTACTTTAGGCTAAGCTGAGCTTGAGTTAATTTAGGCCGAATCGGGATGGGACGGACCGAACATGAATTTCAAGATTTTTTTTGTAAAAGTATACATAAATAAAATATAAGCCTACTTCAGGCTAGGCTAGGTTGGATTTGGTTCAGACGGCTCAGGATGGATTGGGTCTAATTGAAATTTGAAAATCACAAACTTGCATAAATAAATATAGAACTACTTCAGGCTGAGCTGGATTAGATTTAGAACGGGCCGAGTTCAGGATGGGCAGGGATGGGTTGAGTTCAAACTGAGTCTAACCAAAATTTAAGGATTTTTTTCACAAGTCTGCACAAATGAAATTCAAGCTTACTTTAGTTTGGGCCAGGTTCGAGATACGATGGACCGAGTTTAGGCTGGGCCTGGTCTAACCAGAATTTGAAATTTTTTTTCTTTATATTCTTCCATAAATAAAACACAAGACTACTTTAGGTTGTGCTGAGTTAAATTTGGTACCGACCAATTTCAGACTAGGCTGGATGGGTTAGTTTTGGCCCAAAATGGATTGGATTCAGGCAGCCTAACTGAAATTTGAAGATTTTTTCTTCACAAGCCTACATAAAAAAAAAATCTAGGCCTACTTTAGGCTGATATGGATTCGGGTTAGGATGGGCCAAGCCTAACTAGAATTTGAAGATTTTTTTTTTTTTGCACAAGTCTGTATAAATAAAATTTAAACCTACATCGGTCTGGAACTAGTTTGGGTTGGGCTAGGCCAAGTTCATACCGAATTGAGATGGGTTGAGTTCGGGCTGGGCTAATTGAAATTTAAAGTTTTTTTTTTTTTGCACGAGTCTGCATAAATAAAATTTAAGCTTACTTCAAACTAGACCATGTTTGAGTTGGGATGGGCTGAGTTAGGGCCGAAGTGGGATGGGTCGGGTTTTGGCTGTGCCTAACCGATTGAAGATTTTTTTTTGCATAAAACTGTATAAATAAAATCTAGGTCAAATTTAATGGGTCATTTTAAATTAGTTCAGAAGGACATGTTTATGGGTTAGATTGAATTTGAGTCAATATTTTTTTCTTTTTTTAACGAGTTTGGACATAATTTTTGAGTTGGCCTAAATTTGCCATCTTTAATATTTCCATTAACCATATAATACTTAGCATTAAAAATAATAATTTATATCCATCTCTTATTTGGGATATAAAAACAATTGGGTTCTGAATATTGATATATAATGTATTAGATTAAGATTAAGTATATAGTCATATTATAAATATATGTTTTCCTTGATGTATTGGTATTTATCTAATGCAATTACGTACCTAATTCAGTCTTAATTAAAATACTATATTAGAGTGATTTTATATCATATCTCATTTATGCTATTAATTGACAAGATATAAGTAGGAATGCTTAGTATAACCATATAAAATTATTAAGACATATACATGTGGTTATATTTAGAAGGTAGAAAATTGGCCTCTCATACTGAAATATATATTGTTGTACTAATATTACAAATTACGTCTTCCAAGCATTCTTTTCGTATATATACAACTAGGGGTGAGCAAAAAAACTGATGGACTTGGTTAACCGAAAAAAAAATCCGAAACCGAACCGATGGACTGGTTAACCGATTGCAATGGACTAGTTAATGGTTAGTGTTTTGAAAAAACCGATACTAATGGACTGGTTAATGGTTTTTGACTTATGTAACTGGTTAACCGAACCAAACCGAATTTTTAGTTAATTTATTAATTTTTTAATAATTTATAACAGCAAAATAGAGACGGAAATTTAGAGACCGAAAAATTTCTTTCTCTAAATAGAGACGGAATTCAGTTTCCGTCTCTAAATAGAGACGGAATTCGATTTCCATCTCTAAATAGAGACGAAAAATGAATTCCGTCTCTATTTAGAGACGAAAAATTTTTCGTTTCTAAATTTGGTCTCTAAATATGGCGAGATTATATTCCTCCATAATTTGAGACCATATTTAGAGACGGAATTGTTTTTCCGTCTCCAAATAAAGACCGAAAAAGTATTCCGTCTCAATTTTTAGAGACCGAATTGGAATTCGGTCTCTATTTAGAGACCGAATTGCAATTCGGTCTCTAAATTTCGGTCTCTATTTAGAGACCGAATTTTTATTCGGTCTCTAATTAGAGACCGAATTAAATTCGGTCTCTAATTTTCGGGAATTATTCTCTCCCTTTTTACTTTCTCTATTTAGAGACCGAATAGTATTTCGGTCTCTAAATAGAGACCGAATTGCCTTTCGGTCTCTAAATAGAGACCGAATTTTTATTCGGTCTCTAATTAGACACCGAATTAAATTCGGTCTCTAATTTTTGGGAATTAATTCCCACTTCTCTCCCTTTTTACTTTCTCTATTTAGAGACCGAATTGCATTTCGGTCTCTAAATAGAGACCGAATTGCCTTTCGATCTCTAATTAGAGACCAAATTTTAATTCGGTCTCTAATTTTCGAGAATTAATTCCCGCTGCCCTCCCTTTTTACTTTCTCTATTTAGAGACCGAAATGCCTTACGGTCTCTATTTGCGGTCTCTAAATAGGCGGGAATATTTCCCGCCTATTTAGAGACGGAATTTAATATCCGTCTCTATTTAGAGACGGAAAGTCATTCCGTCTCTAAATAGAGACTGAATTTTTTTATTCCGTCTCTAAATAGAGACGGAAAAAGTTTACGGTCTCTAAATAGGTGGGAATTAATCCCGCCTATTTAGAGACATAATTTTTATTTCCGTCTCTAAATAGAGACGGAAATTAGATTCCGTCTCTATTTAGAGACGGAATTTTTATTTCCGTCTCTATTTAGATAGAAAATTGATTTTCGTCTCTAAATAGAGACGGAAAGCAATTTCCGTCTCTATTTTTCAGGATATTTAAATCCCTTTTCTTTTCTTTTCTTTTTCCTTCTCTCCTTCTCTCCTTCTCTCCCTTTCTTCTTTTTCCCCTTCTCTCCCCTCTCTCTACGGCAAATCTGCACCACCGCTCTCCCCCGCGCCCACCGAAGCCGTCACTCTCCCCCTTCACCACTGCCGGCGGATCTTCTTCTCCGGCCAGATTTGCTGCACATGTACTTTATTTAGATCATTTTTTTTTAATTTTTATTATTTTAATGTAGTATTTTATTTATGTTTTATATTTATGTATTTTGTTTATTTTAATTTGTTGGTTAATATTTTATATTTATTTTGTATTTTGTTATTTTTTATTATTTTAATGTAGTTTTTTATTTATGTTTTATATTTATGTATTTTATTTATTTTAATTTGTTCGTTAATGTTTTATATTTATTTTGTATTTTCTGTATTTGTTTATTATTTTAATGTAGGATTTTATTTATGTTTTATATTTATGTATTTTGTTTATTTTAATATTTTGGTTAATGTTATATATTTATTTTGTATTTTATGCATTTTTTATTATTTTAATGTTGTATTTTATTTATGTTTTAAATTTATGTATTTTGTTTATTTTAATTTGTTGGTTAATTTTTTATATTTATTTTGTATTTTTATTCTAATTAATCTATATTAATTAATTGAATAAAAAGTTGGAGAATATTAATACATTATAAAATACATTTTTTAAAATTTATTTTTAGTTCATTTAATATTTGTTTCATTATATATATTAATTAAAGTAATTTTAAAATTAATATTATTTATTATTTTATATATTTTTTTTAAAAATAATATTTTAAAAAATAGAGACGGAAATTCATTTTCCGTCTCTAAAAATAGAGACGAAAATTCTTTCTGTCTCTAATTAGAGACGGAAAATACGATTCCGTCTCTATTTTTAGAGACGGAAATCTATTTTCTGTCTCTAAAAATAGAGACGGAAAGACTATTCTGTCTCTAATTAGAGACGGAAAAATGACTCCGTCTCTATTTTTAGAGACAGAGTATTTCGGTCTCTAAATTTTAGAGACCGCCGAAATAGAGACCGAAAATTTCGGTCTCTATTTCCGTCTCTATTTTGCATTAGAGACGGAATTCCGTCTCTATTTTGCTTTTTTCTTGTAAGGTGATCATGTACTTTTTTTCATTATACTAATTATTTTAAAATTTTTAAGTTTTTTTAGTTGGCTATTAGTAAGTATAACAATTTATCTAATTAAAAGTGATTATGGACCGGTTAATATATTTACTTATTAAATATTAATTTTTAAAAACAAATTTTCTTATATCCACCAAATATTTTTATTTTAACAACAATAATGTTATATTATAGTGAAAAAATTTTAATTTTTAAGTATCTTGAACATTTTAATTTTATTTATAAATATATATATTTATAATTATAGTGGTTAACCGAAAAATATTGGGTAACCGATCTGAAAATCCGAAACCGATGGACTGGTTAACCGATGGTAATGGACTGGTTAATAGACTGAAATTTCAAAAAACCGATATTAATGGACTGGTTAATGGACTGGAGCTTATAGACTGGTTAACCGACCATGCTCACCCCTATATACAACTTGATCATATAGATTGTTTTATTTGTTTATTTATTTATTTATTTACTATTGGTATTTATAACAGTTATTATTTCTTTGCATCATATAGAATTTATGCTTGGTTAATAAGAAATTAGTATATTGTTTTTAGCCTTTAATCTGAAATTATTGTGACATGAATAAGTCATAATTCAAAGTCTTTAAAAGAATCCCAATCAATCCAATCTAAGTGAATCAAAAATTTTCCATTTATTATGATTATTATGCGATTTATATAAATTAATAAAATAATAATTTTAAAGATAACCGATGTTATCTTTGTATAAATCTTCTTTTTTTTTTTTTTGAATGCTGTATAAATCTTCTTAGTATCATCAATTTTGGAAGGAATATTTTGAAGCCAAATTATTTGAAGGACAACTATCTATATGTCTTCTATCATCAGGTAATTTAGAACTATTAAAAATTTACCTAATATAGTAACTCGACTCTTTTTACCTATATTTAAATCGGATCCAATTTGTAAATAATACAAATATTATTTGATCCGTATAATTCAAAAAAAAAATTCAAATCAAATTAGAATAAATTTATTCGTACTAGTAACCAAATCAATATTGATGGCGCTGTACTTCCCCATATATGTATCTGTACTAGCAATCAAATCAATATTGTGTAAGTATTGTGTAAGTTTTCGACATTAATTCATACAAACATCATCATATACTTTAATACCCATCCAGATTTTAAATATAATAATAATCGCATATAAAAGTGAATAGATCATTTATTTTGAGCGGAATTCGACATAATGAAAAGAAATCTGACGATAATGAACTTTGTAAACTAGTTTCTCTTTCTTAATCCTTTTTATGCAGCAGATATTTTATGAAAAGCGAAAATACGATTCTTATGTATTTTTATTTTATTTGCTAAACTTTTTTTAGGATACAGAGAGAACTAGTTTATATATCCTTTTAACTTTAAATCTAGTATGTTCATCAAATACTAATTTAACGGTTAAAATTTAATATACTATTAAATAAAAGGATAATTCTAATCATATTTTATTATGAGTTTAAATATAAATAGAAGTATAAAACAAATAAACTTTTAATCCGGCCACACTTCTAATATATTGAAGTCGCTTCACTTCCCATATATATATATATATATATATATATATATAATTAATTTGCATGGCTGCCGCAAGGCCACATCCCATTTAAATATTCCTCGTGTTAAATACTAGTTTATATATATATTTTTTATTTAATTAATTAACAGCAACTTTTAATCCGTATTAAGAGTTAGTTTATATTTTAAGTTTTGTAAATGAATTATATATGTGCAACAATGTCAACAAAAAATGTGAGATTAGTGGCAAAAGAGTAAGCAAAATAATTTAATATATGTTTTTGTCCAAGTAATCTTTTTAAAAATGAAACTGTATAAGACTTGTACAATAAAATAATATTGCCTCATGAAAAAAGACAAAATAAAAAAGCAAACCAATCAATTCATGATTGGATCAATTTGAATTTATGTATAATTTACTTAGAATCAGTTTGACAAAACTTATAAAAATAATTTTTTTAATTGAAAAAAGTTATATTTCAAAAATCTGTATTTCAAAAAATAGATAACTGTTTTAATAAATAAAATTCAAAATAACTTATAAAATAAAAAATAGTTATTAACTGTTTAGTAAATTATATGATTAAAAATAATTTTTAAAATAAAAAGATAAAAAATAATATATATAAATGATGGGTGTCGAATCCAACAAAAATAAAATTCTACTCTATAAATATTTATAGCAAAGCATGAGTAAAGTTATCTCCCAAGAGATTGGTCAAATTATTAAATCTGATTTTTACTTATGAATTAAGAGAAAGATGAAGGGGGTTTTGTTTATGAAAAATAAGATAAAAACAAATAAATCATGAAGCAGAAAATTAAAAAGAGTAAATCAAATATTAAAAACTTATAGTCAAAGGAATATCTTGGTTATGATTCATTAAAACTGATCATTGAATACAATTGGATAAATTCCTACTTCTTCAAATAAATTGGTTATGAATACTAACAAGCTCTAGTATTCTGCTCTTCCTTAATATTAATTTAAAAGTGATAAGATTAGCTGATAAATCTTATTTCTCAACAACCACTAAACAAGATCTTAGGATTTAATTAAGAAATAGCATTAAGAATTAGAAAAGCTACCAATTCCAATCAATAATACACAAGCTCGATTATTTAAATTGGACCAAATAAATTCACCCACACAAAACTCAAAGATTTAATTCAATGAGTGCACAGATTTGCCACTTCGCCAAATTAAATAAACAATTACGGATTTACCAATCTGACTAGCAGTATTTATTCCTTCAAAATCAGACGTCAATAATTTTAATGGAACAAAATATCATTAAGTATAGAAAATATTCAGATATTTGAGAAGAGAAAACAATGAAAACGAATTCTCACAATTTATTCATGAATCATACCTTAATATCCTTGACTAGAAAAGAAAATTCAGCCACTCATGGCTGTAAAACAATCAACTAGAAAATAAAGAAAGCAGTAATTCAAAAGTTTATTTCAAGGTTCAAGATATGATTTCCTTCATCACAAAGATTCTATTTATAGAAAACTTAGACTAGGAATTTGATCATTTTTCTCAAGGACTTTTCAAAGGTCCAATTTTTGCTGCCAAAAGTCGGGTAAAAGATCTGGCTAAATTGATTTCCAATAGCAGCAATCCTTGAAAAATCTGCACTTTCAGCTTCCATTCTTGACTTCCAATTTTGATTTCTTCGATTCTCAGCTCCATTTCTTGACTTCCAATTAGCTCCAGATTTTATTTGACTTTAAATTCCTACTTTTTGATTTCTTTTTCCCATTGAGCATGAATTCCTACTAAAAGATTAAATAGAAATTAAATCAAATATTTATCTTATTAAATAAGCACAAAATAGGAGTTTTTCATGGAAAATAAATAGGAATATTTTTGCTTCATCAAATTCCCCCACACCAAACCTTTGCTTGTCCTCAAGCAAATCAATTTCCATATCCCATAACCTTGCCATATTCTCCCCTTCAAAATTTCTTTTCAAAACTCAACATGTCTCAAAGAAATAAATTCATAAAAATTTTCATCAGTTCAAATGATCATTCAATGTTATCCAAAGATGCAAGACTTAACACCCTCACAAAAGATATCACTCAAATCACTCAAGTGTTTAGGCTAAGTATTTAACAATAGAGCACTCCAAGTCACAAAAATAAAAAAGAATTACCATAGGCTTGCCATTCAATCATATCTCCACCACTAACCATTAATTTATCCAAAAATCAAAGGGTCTTCAATTGGGTTGTAATGGGGCTAAGGTCAAAGGAATGGAAAAAGGGAAAATTTAGGCTTAAATAAGTTGAACATAATAAACAAATGCCTTCAAAATATTTAGAAAGAATTTATGCAATGTAAGGAAGATAGAAACATAGATCCTTTTATTAAAGCGGCCCAAGCATTTTTTTTTTTATTATTTTTTGTTTTTTTTTTTATTTTTTTTTAGAGGAAATTAATTCCCCTAAGGCTTTTGACCTTTATTCATTTTCAAAATCGCCGGCCACCAATGCTTTTCTTTCTATTTTTCCTTTTTGTATCTTCCTTTTCAAAAATATAACTATGCAGATATTCTTAAAATCATTTATCTATTAGTTCAACAAATAAAGGCTCAAAATTATGGCTTCAATAAACTGGTTCAGGCTAACAATGTTAAGGGTTATTTCCAAGAATATGGTTATAGGCTCAAAATGGTTAACTAATGGATTAAAAGGTAGGATATCAAGAAAAAGGTTTTAAACAAATGGTTATCATCCTAAATGCCCTTATCACTTTAATGAAATAAATTAGGAATGTGATCTCAAAATGAATCTCATGGCAAGTTCTAGAATTCACAATTTATATTGGACACACTAGCAAGAAAAATAAGAACACATATAATGTATGTTCATTTAGGCTCAAAAACTCACAACAAATATTAAGGGTTAAAATTGGTGCTTAAATCTTGCAACTTTATCATACAAATCAGAACACTTAAATGATGTGTCAAAACAAAACTTTAAAAACCAAAATTGGAGACATGAGAACCTGTATTTCCATTTTTCAAAGGAGAATATACTTAGCCAAAGGACATTTCCATTTTTTTGCTCAAAAACACTCAAAGGGGTGCAATTAAAAATATTAAAGCAAATAAAAATATCAAAATAAATAACAGTTGAAAATAAATATTAGAATAAATGAAAGTGCAGTAATATGTAAATGTTGTAATGCTAGATTCAATACAAAAATTAGTATTCCCCTCCCCCACACCTAAACTTTACATTGTCCCCAATGTAAAGTTAGGATCAAAAGACATCACAAAGAAAAATTAAACAAGACTGTGAGGTGAAAATACTGCCCTGAAAAGATCTAGAGAAGGGGCTGCTCTGTATTGGCCATTGGGTAATTTCTCCATCTCTCCCATCCTGTGCAAACAATCAATGTCCAATGGACCAACCTCACAAACAATATGCATATCAGTATTGTTGAGATCCAAAACTCCCAAATGCATAGTAATAAAAGTTACTAAAAAAACCCAAGCAAAGATGCCTTCTCTTCTTTTTAGCCATAGCTAAGAATTATCTACCATAAAATACTGCAAAATTAAATGGTCTGGGCACTTATCAACCACAAATTAAATTTACACCAATAAATTCAACCCAACAATTTTAATTGAAATTTTTTTTTTTCGAAATTCCCAAATTACCCAACAATTCAACAGAATTTTCAGCAGCTCAAAGTCACGAAACACCCAAAATACCCAACACTTCCAACAAATCTGAATTAATCCACAATTAAAAACCAAGAAAACAACTCAATTAAAGATTCAATCCCAATTCAAACCAAAATCAATCACAATTTAACTCAAAAATCAACTCCATAGATTAACCACAAAATAACCACAAATTAATCCAAATCTACCAAATCAAACACAAAACTAACCAAACCCATTTATAAGCTCCGATGAAGATATTATCGATGAAGAGGGAGCTGCTGATCTCCGTTGCAGTCGCGGAGGTGGCTACTGATCGTGCTCCGGTCCGGCGAGGCTTCCCCTCTGGCGGCAAGAAGAAAGAAAAGAAAGGTGGTGAGAACAGGGGAGTGGATGTCGGTGAAGAGTAGAAAAAGGAAAAAAAAAGAAAAAAAAATGTGAGCTAAGAGGAGTAAAAACAAACAATAAAAAAAAGAAAAATAGATATGTGAGAACAAAGAAGAAGATGTCGGCTGGGTTTGAAAAGAAGAAAGAAAAATAATTGTAAGGAAAAGGGAAGTAATAAAAACAAAGAATAAAATAAACAAGTAAAATAATTGTTTAAAAGAAAAAGTAACAAGGAAAGATGAAAAGTGGAAAAAGAATGAAAATCGTGAACTAAAACAAGCAAAAATAAACAACAAAAAGACAAAGTAGAAATACAATTATTAAAAAGTAACAAAGAAAGGTGAAGAGTTGAGAATGAAAAATCGTGAACCAAAGAAACAAATAATAAAGAGACAAAAAAAACAATTGTTAAAAAGTAACAAGGAAAGAGAAAAAAATATAGATAATGAAAAAGTAAAAAGTAAACACAACAAAGAGAATAAAAAGAAAACGTAAACATATATCTTAATTTAAATCACATTAACCATTAAAACCAAACTCTTACCCAGAATTGAAAAAGAACACACCAGCTTTTTCCCTTTTTTTTTTTAATTTTTTAATTTTTAATTTTTTTATTAATTTTTTTTTAAGTTCTGAAGGTGATAATAAAATAAAAAAAATAGAAACTAAAATTAAAAATAAAGATGTTGGGTTGCCTCCCAACCAGCGCCCTTATTTTCTGTCTGAAGGCCAGACATAATGTAGCATCATTCTTCATAGTTTGGAACTTCCAATTGAATTTTTTCAATATTTGTCACTTGAAATCCCTCATAAAAAGTTTTTAAACGATGCCCATTGACCTTAAACGTTTTGGCAGTGCTGGGACTTTGAATTTCTACTGCACCATGAGGAAATATATTAGTAACAATAAAAGGTCCAGTCCAACGTGACCTTAATTTTCCTGGAAAAAGCTTAAGTCTAGAATGAAACAAGAGAACTTTCTGACCAATTTGAAAATTTTTTCTAGAAATATTTTTATCATGAAAAAGTTTAATTTTCTCTTTGTAAATTCTAGAATTCTCATAAGCATCAAGTCTGAGTTCTTCAAGTTCTTGGAGTTGTAACTTTCTCTGTTCACCTGCTTCTTCCATGTTCATGTTACACTGTTTTATTGCCCAGTACGCTTTATGCTCTAGTTCAACAGGAAGGTGGCAAGACTTACCAAATAAGAAGCGATATGGAGACATACCAATTGGATTTTTATATGCAGTTCTGTATGCCCATAAAGCATCTTCTAGACGTATACTCCAATCTTTGCGAGTGGGATTGACAGTCTTTTCCAGAATAGATTTGATTTCTCTATTGGATACCTCTGCTTGACCACTTGTCTGTGGATGGTAGGCTGTCGAAATTCTGTGAGTCACACCATATTTTCTTAACAGACTTTCAAACGTACGATTGCAAAAATGAGTGCCTCTGTCACTGATGATTGCCCTTGGTACTCCATATCTGCTGAAAATATGACTCTTGACAAAACCTACGACAATCTTAGAATCATTAGTCCTGGTGGCTTTTGCTTCCACCCACTTAGAAATGTAGTCCACAGCTAAAAGAATGTAACAATTACCAAAAGAAGATGGGAATGGACCCATGAAGTCAATTCCCCATATATCAAAAATTTCACAAGCTAAAATAGGAGTAAGAGGCATCTGATCTCTATGTCCTAAATTACCAGTCCGTTGGCAATTGCTACAGGATTTACAAAATAAATAGGCATCACGGAATAAAGTAGGCCAGAACAACCCACATTCCAGCACCTTACGTGCTGTCCTTTTTGGACCAAAATGTCCACCACAGGCATAAGAATGGCAAAATGCTAGAATGGATGGAATTTCACACTCAGAAACACACTTGCGAATTAATTGATCAGAACAATGCTTCCACAAATAAGGGTCATCCCAGATATAATATTTAGACTCACTCTTAATTTTATCTTTTTGTGCTCTAGTCAACTCACTGGGCAATGTTCTAGCTACCAAATAATTTACTATATCAGCATACCATGGAATTGAAGATTCAATCTCAAAGAGATGTTCATCTGGAAATGCATCTTGGAGTGCTTGATGTTCCTCATTCATGATCAGTCTGCTCAAGTTATCTGCCACTGAATTTTCTGTTCCTTTCTTATCACGAATCTCCAAATCAAATTCTTGTAAGAGCAGTATCCATCTTATTAATCTTGGCTTGGACTCTTTTTTGGCAAGCAGATATTTCAAAGCTGCATGATCAGAAAAAATTATGACTTTAGTACCCAATAAATATGATCTAAATTTTTCTAAAGCAAAAACTACTGCAAGTAACTCCTTTTCTGTAGTAGAGTAGTTTCTCTGAGTATTATCAAGAGTTCTTGAAGCGTAGTAAATAGCATGTGCACTCTTGCCAATTCTTTGACCAAGTACAGCTCCAACGGCATAGTTGCTGGCATCGCACATAATTTCAAAGGGTAGTTCCCAATTTGGGGGCTGAATAATTGGTGCGGATGTTAACTTGTCTTTTAACTGATCAAATCTATCCTTGCATTCAGTGCTAAAGTCAAATGGAGTGTCTTTTTGTAACAACTTGCAAAGAGGCTGGGTAATCTTCGAAAAATCTTTAATAAACCTTCGGTAAAATCCTGCATGACCAAGAAAAGAGCGTACTTCCCTCACCGAAGTGGGGTAAGGTAAGCATTTAATCAGATCAACCTTAGATTTATCAACTTCTATTCCTCGGGAAGATACTATATGTCCTAATATCAAACCTTGATCGACCATGAAATGACATTTTTCATAATTGAGCACAAGATTAGTTTCAATGCAACGGTTAAGCACTTTAGTCAAATTTTTCAAACAGCCATCAAATGAATCACCATGTACAGTAAAATCGTCCATGAACACTTCAATAATATTTTCCACATAATCTGAGAAAATACTAACCATACATCGTTGAAACGTTGCTGGGGCATTGCATAAACCAAATGGCATGCGTCGGTAAGCGAATGTTCCAAAGGGACAGGTGAAGGTAGTTTTTTCCTGATCTTCAGGTGCCATAGGGATCTGATTAAAACCTGAAAATCCATCAAGACAACAATAGTGAGAATGCCCAGCCAGCCTTTCAAGCATTTGATCAATAAAAGGTAATGGAAAATGGTCTTTTCTGGTGGAGGCGTTTAATTTTCTATAATCTATGCAAACTCGCCAACCATTTTGCATTCGAACTGGAACTAACTCACCATTATCATTCTCTGTAACTGTAAAACCAGTCTTTTTAGGTACTGCCTGAACTGGACTTACCCATTTGCTGTCAGAAATTGGAAAGATCATACATGCATCAAGTAATTTAAGGATGTCCTTCTTTACTACTTCCATCATGGGGGGATTAAGTCTGCGTTGAGCCTCTCTAAATGGTTTATAGTCTTCTTCCAATAGTATGCGATGCATACAAGTGGAGGGGCTGATTCCTCTTATGTCTGCGATAGTCCATCCTATGGCCTCTTTGTAATCTTTGAGAATGCGAATTAACTTCTCTTCTTCAAGGGGAGTTAATTTGTTGGAAATTATTACTGGTAAAGTCTGATTTTCTCCTAGATAAATATACTTCAAATGACTTGGTAAAATCTTTAATTCCAATGTAGGGGCCTGCAAAATAGATGGAAGAAGTTTGTTGTGAGATATTGGTAAATCAATGTAGGAAGAATTATACCTGATTGGTCGTAATGATTCCAGCTCAAAGATGGAGTCTTTCAACTCTTCTTGTATAATGAATTTTTCCTCCAAATTGTCTAATTCCTTAGGATCAAAACTCTTAGTTATTGCTAACTCCAACTCATCCTCTCCAGTTAAATCAAAAACCTGCTGTGTCAATGAATCAATTGTATCAATTCCATAAACACAATCAACATCAGAAGGATACCTCATGGCAGCATAAATATCAAATTTTATTTTCTCTCCATCAAACTCCATGGATAACGTTCCTTCTGCAACATCTATTTTTGTTCTAGCTGTTTTCAAAAAAGGTCTTCCTAACAAAATAGGAACTGATTTTGAGGAACGTTCTTCCTCCATATCTAACACATAAAAATCAGCCGGAAATAATAGCTTATCAACCTGCACTAAAATATCTTCCAAAATTCCTTCCGGATAAACAATGGACCTGTCTGCTAATTGAATAATAACATTAGTTCCTTTAAGTGGTCCCATATTTAAAGAATGATAAATAGAGCTAGGCATGACATTTATAGATGCTCCTAAGTCTGTCAATGATTTTTCAAATTTTGAGTTACCTATTGTACAAGGAATGGTGAACATACCTGGGTCTTTACACTTGGGAGGTAGTTTCTTTTGAAAGACAGCAGACACATTTTCTCCCATATGAATTTTTTCATCCCCTTTCAGCCTTCTTTTGTTGGTGCATAATTCTTTAAGGAACTTTGCATACCTTGGCACTTGTTTAATGGCATCAAGAAGAGGAATGTTGATCTCTATTTTTCGAAACATATCAAAAATTTCTTTTTCTTGCTGTTCCTTCTTGGATTTGGCCAGTCTACTCGGGAAGGGAGGTGGTATGATCAAAGGTGATTTAATTTGAGATGTTTCTGAGGTATTTGGTGGGGGCAGCTCCATCTCTTTCTCCATGTCATCTTCACCTACGAATTTTGTGGCCCTTTTTGCTGGTTCTTTTAATTCTTTTCCACTCCTTAATGTCATGGCACTCACATTCTGTTTAGGATTGATTTCGGGTTGAGATGGCAAGCGACCAGAATTTTGGTTCTCTAATTTGCCCACTGTGGTAGCGAGTTGGCTCATTTGATTTTCCAAATTCAGCATGCTAGCCTTGGTCTCCTGTTGAAATTGTTGCATGTTAGTAGCTAAAGCAGCAACTATATTGTCCAAAGACATACCTGGTTTTGATGGTGGAGGGGCATCAGATTTAAATCCTTGGAATCCTTGTGGAGGTGGAGCAGGGGCTGGTTGTCTTGGTTGATACCCGTATTGATGGTAGTTGTTGGATCTTGCTCCATAGCTCAGATTTGGGTGGTCTCTCCATCCGGGATTGTAGGTGGCAGAAAAGGGATCGTATTTCCTTTGGTATTGCTGTCCTTGTTGTCCTTGTATAGCATTTAAATGTTCTTCATCTTGAAGAGTTGGACACATATCCGTAGGATGATCAGAATTTGAACAAATGCCACACGACTTCACTTGTTGCTGATTTTCCACCATAAATTTCTGCATAAGAGAAGTTAAATTATCAAGTCTTTGTTCAATGGAATTTACACTTACCTCATTAACCCTCTTAATTGGATGATCTTGTCTAGAGCCAAATTGCTGAGAATTGGCAGCTACTTTGGTAATTAATTCCTTAGCTTGATTGAGAGTTTTGTCTACCAAAGCTCCACCACTTGCAGCATCAATCATGTTGCGATCTGACAATAATAATCCTTCATAAAAATATTGTATTAAAAGCTGGTCTGAAATTTGGTGGTGAGGGCAGCTTGCACACAATTGATTGAACCTCTCCCAATATTCATAGAGAGTTTCTCCAGTTTGTTGACGAATCCCACAAATCTCTTTTCTAATGGATGTGGCTCGAGAAGCAGGAAAATTTTTTTCTAAGAATTGCCTTTTCAATTCATTCCATGTCGGTATTGATCCAGGGGGAAGATAATACAGCCAATCTTTAGCTTTTTCTGTCAAAGAAAAAGGAAAGGCTCGCATTTTGATTTGATCAACTGTTACTCCTTGTGGTTTCATGCTGGAACATACTACATGGAATTCCTTGAGATGTTTATGAGGGTCTTCTCCTGCAAGGCCACGAAAAGTGGGTAATAAGTGAATCAAACCAGATTTTAATTCAAAATTTACCTCTACATTAGGGAGCTCAATGCACAAGGGTTGTTGGTTGACATCTGGATTAGCCATTCTTCTCAAAGTTTGTTCTGGTTCAGCCATGATTTCAGGTTCTTTGAAAAATTCTGACAAATCAACAATTGTCTCTATTTGTGATGAACAGGAAGAGGAAGCTTTTTGTTGTTTAGTTGTCTTTCTCAATCTTCGGGCTGTCTTCTCTATTTCTGAATCAAAATTTAATTCACTTCCACGAGAAGTACGAGTCATAAAGAAATTGCAAAATAAAGTAAAATAAAATTCAGATCAATAATAACACCAATCCCCGGCAACGGCGCCAAAATTTGATGGGTGTCGAATCCAACAAAAATAAAATTCTACTCTATAAATATTTATAGCAAAGCATGAGTAGAGTTGTCTCCCAAAAGATTGGTCAAATTATTAAATCTGATTTTTACTTATGAATTAAGAGAAAGATGAAGGGGGTTTTGTTTATGAAAAATAAGATAAAAACAAATAAATCATGAAGCAGAAAATTAAAAAGAGTAAATCAAATATTAAAAACTTCTAGTCAAAGGAATATCTTGGTTATGATTCATTAAAACTGATCATTGAATACAATTGGATAAATTCCTACTTCTTCAAATAAATTGGTTATGAATACTAACAAGCTCTAGTATTCTGCTCTTCCTTAATATTAATTTAAAAGTGATAAGATCAGCTGATAAATCTTATTTCTCAACAACCACTAAACAAGCTCTTAGGATTTAATTAAGAAATAGCATTAAGAATTAGAAAAGCTACCAATTCCAATCAATAATACACAAGCTCGATTATTTAAATTGGACCAAATAAATTCACCCACACAAAACTCAAAGATTTAATTCAATGAGTGCACAGATTTGCCACTTCGCCAAATTAAATAAACAATTACGGATTTACCAATCTAACTAGCAGTATTTATTCCTTCAAAATCAGACGCCAATAATTTTAATGGAACAAAATATCATTAAGTATAGAAAATATTCAGATATTTGAGAAGAGAAAACAATGAAAACGAATTCTCACAATTTATTCATGAATCATACCTTAATATCCTTGACTAGAAAAGAAAATTCAGCCACTCATGGCTGTAAAACAATCAACTAGAAAATAAAGAAAGCAGTAATTCAAAAGTTTATTTCAAGGTTCAAGATATGATTTCCTTCATCACAAAGATCCTATTTATAGAAAACTTAGACTAGGAATTTGATCATTTTTCTCAAGGACTTTTCAAAGGTCCAATTTTTGCTGCCAAAAGTCGGGTAAAAGATCTGGCTAAATTGATTTCCAATAGCAGCAATCCTTGAAAAATCTGCACTTTCAGCTTCCATTCTTGACTTCCAATTTTGATTTCTTTGATTCTCAGCTCCATTTCTTGACTTCCAATTAGCTCCAGATTTTATTTGACTTTAAATTCCTACTTTTTGATTTCTTTTTCCCATTGAGCATGAATTCCTACTAAAAGATTAAATAGAAATTAAATCAAATATTTATCTTATTAAATAAGCACAAAATAGGAGTTTTTCATGGAAAATAAATAGGAATATTTTTGCTTCATCAAATTTTAATATGTTATATTTAAAATCTCACTAAAAAATAATAATAATTCTCGTTTATTTGAATTAGTTTATTTCACTAAATTATTAAAATCATGTATTTTCATATATAATTAAATAAAAATGAATATAATATGAAAAAATTAAAAATATATATACTATTTTCATAATTAATTAGATATATTATTTTGGATAATAAAAAAAAGAATATAATTATTTTTAATGTTAGATAATTTTAGATGATAGACTAAGAGAAGAAAGCAAAAAAATTTTTTATATTATATATAATTGTCATTATATCATAAAATAAGAGATAGTTTTGATTAAAAAAAATATTAAACCTACTTTTCTTAAAAGTTGAAAATCATTTTTTGCAAAAAGTTTTAATTTTTCAGTTTTTTCCAATAAAGTGTTTTTTCACTTTTTACAAAATTAATTTTTTTAAAATAATTATTTACCGAACACTTTTTATCTAATAAGTAGTTTTTTATCCAATAAACAGTTTTTTTTTTTTTTTTGTCCTTCTAACAAAATGCCAAACACCCCCTCAATTGGATTCCATTGGGTTTTTTTTTTTTTTATTTTTTTTTTTTCAGGAGTAGCAGCTTTTGCGGATTGATTTGTTTGCTGAGTCTAATAATATAGATATTACTTTTGTGGCCAAAACTTGGTCAAAAATTAATAATTTTTTTGTCAAACACATTAACTGGTGAGAGATGACACAAGTTCAGAAATGACAAAAGCAAGGTACAGTGCATTTGAAAAAAAAGAAAAAAAAAAACAAAACAAGGGCAGTTTCAGGATTGTCCAAGGCTTTGGAAAGATTGATTATTATTGGTCAATTATTATTAAATTATTATGTCAATAATTTCATAAAAATTAACAAAAATACCAATTATTACTCAAAAATATATATGTTTCAGTTTTTATTTAATAATTGATATAGTTACATAATAATAAATTCTTATTATTTAAAAAAATAATTTGAGTTTTTTCTACGAAAAAATTTCATTATAAATAAAATAATAATTGATAAATATTGAATTCAAATGCGAAAAGTGAAATTTTTAGATATATAAAATTTTCTTCACAATATGCATGTTTAAATATTTTCCATGAGTTAGTTTATATTTTATTATATTAACAGGAATTTAAAATTATATTATTTTCTAAAATAATTTAATTTTTTAAAATTTAGAGCTGAATAAAAAAAATAAAAACCGTTAAATCAGTTTAAAAAACCGAATTCAAATTGATTTTAACACAGTAATTAAATATAATTTTTAAAAATTAAGGTCTGTATTTACATTTAATTAAATCGATTAACTGTGCACCTATTTAATTGGATTGAGTTTAAAATTGATTTAAACTCAATTTTAACCATCTATTTAATAGTCAATGTGCACGTAACTGAAAAGAATTCCATTCAAACATGCACAGCTATTCGCTGTTCACCTAAGAAATTTTAACCCCTATTATATAGGTGTGATGTATTAGAAAAAAATCTAATTTGAGCACCTTATGCCCAGTAGTATTACATTTTAAGTTTTGAAGTTTTGCGAGGAAAAGCAAGTTGCGGTCCTTAACGATATGATTGATTTTATTTATCGCCCAAAAATAATCGATTTTTTTTTCTAACTTAAATATTACTGAACTTTTAATATTTTTACAAAAAAGTCATGTTGACCGGAATCCGGCGAGAACTCTTGCCGGATTGATAACATGGCATGACATGTCAGAAACTACATGTCGTTTAACAATATTTCCAACGAATTGTATATTTAAATCAATTTCACTTACGGTTACTAAACTTATCATTTATCGTGTAAAAATTGTAGTGGTTGGACCCTCCAACATGAAGGGCCAACCCATATGCAAATAAAATAAATAAAAAAAAAAAGGAAAAGATAAAAGAAATTAGTGGTTGAAACCACAAGTAGACGTGGCCTTTAATTTGCCACATGAGAGAGCTTTCTCATGCCTATAAATAGGCATTGAGTTTAGCTTTCTAAACACACCAAAGGGAAGAGAGCAAAGGCAAAGAGTTAGCCTCTTAATTAAGTGAGTTGAGAGAGAAATTAATTTAGAAAAATATTGGGATATTTTTCTAAAAGGGGAGTGACAAAATAGTGAGTTTGGGAAATACTTGTGTGCCACTATTTTGGGTTTATCTCAAATTATTGTAAAGCCTCTCTCTTTTGTACCCATTAATTTTATTAGTGGAAGAAATATTATTCGGAATTTGTCCCGTGGACGTAACCCAAATTAAAGGGTGAACCACGTAAATTGCTGGTGTCATTATTTTTACTCTGCTAATTTTATTTTAATTATCCGCTGTGCCCAACAACTGGTATCAGAGCCGGTCCCAATAAAATTCTTAGTATGCTCTGTGGTTGCAGCATTGACTGATCTTCCACATCAGAAAAGGATTTTATTGTCCAGTGAAATTCTGAGTATGCTCTGTGGTTGCGGTATTAACTGATCTTCCACATCAGAAAAGGTTTTATTGGATTTATTGTCAGTTGAAAGGGACCTGCAATGGAGGCAAAAACTAGCAGAATGATCTATTTAAATGGCTCAAACTATCATATCTGGAGTAAAAAGATGAAAGATCTTCTAATTGTGACGAAGATGCATTTGCCGGTGTTTGCCGCAGCTAAACCCGAAGGTAAAAACGATGATGAGTGGAAGTTTGACCATTAGCAGGTGTGCAGTTTTATCCGACAATTTGTCGAAGACAATGTGTTTAATCATATCTGTAATGAGACAGATGCTAGAACACTGTGGAATAAGCTGGAGACGTTATATTCTTCAAAGACGGGAAATAATAAATTATTTTACTTGACCAAGTTGGTGCAAGTAAGATATAGAGAAGGAACTTCCTTGCCAGACCACTTAAATGAGATGGAAGGAATTCAAGATCAGCTAAATAGAATGGGAGTAAAGCTGGATGATGAAGTATTTGCTTTATTGGTGTTAGCCTCTCTGCCGCAGTCTTGGGAAACTTTGAAGATCTCCATTACCAACACTGCGCCCAATGGTGTAGTCAACATGGAGATTGTAAAAAGCAGTATCCTGAATGAAGAAATGAGAAGGAGATCACAGGCCTCATCTTCTTCATCACAATCAGATGTTTTGGTTGCAGAATCAAGAGGAAGGAGACAGTCTAGGGAACATAACCCTAGAGGCAAGAGCAGAGGGAAGTCAAATAAGTATGCCAATGTTGAATGCCATTACTGTAAGAAGAAGGGTCACATTAAAAAGTTCTGTAGAAAGTTCAAAAAGGAACAGGAGAACCGAAGCAGAGCTGTGAAGAAAGATGACAACAGTGATGATGAGCAGACTAATATCGTAGATGAATTCAATATCATTTATGATAAAGATATTGTCAATCTTGTATCTCAGGAATCCAGTTGGGTACTTGACAGTGGCGCTACCATTCATGCTACATTCCGTAGAGAATTCTTCTCATCATACACACCTGGAGATTTTGGTGTCGTTAAGATGGGAAATGAAGGCCTGTCAAAGATTATTGGCAGAGGAGATGTTTGCTTGGAAACAGAGAATGGTACCAGACTAATTCTGAAAGATGTCAGGCATATTCCAGATATGCGTCTGAATTTGATCTCTGTACGCAAACTTGGAAATGAGGGATATTGCAGCTCCTTCATTTATGACAAATGGAAGCTTACAAAAGGCTCGTTGGTAGTGGCTAGAGGTGAAAATCATACAACACTGTATGTAATGGAAGCAAAACTCTCCACCGACACAGTAGCAGCTGCAGCCGTGGAGAAAGACAGTGCAATTGAACGGTGGCATCGGAGACTTGGCCACATGGGAGAAAAAGCAATGAAAAGCTTAGCCAAGAAGAAAGTATTGCCCGGTATGGATGAAGTGCACTTAGACAAATGTGTTGATTGTCTAGTTGGAAAGCAAAACAGAGTTGCTTTTAAAAGTTCCCCTCCTTCCAGAATGAAGAATGTGTTAGATCTGATTCACTCAGATTTGTGTGGACCAATGCCAAAGTCACTTGGTGGTGCTCAGTATTTTGTGACTTTCATTGATGATCATTCAAGGAAGACGTGGGTATATCTTTTGAAGACAAAAGATCAGGTGCTAGATGTCTTTAAAGAATTTCATGCCTCAGTTGAGAGACAGACTGGGAAGAAGTTAAAATGCATCCGGACAGACAATGGTGGAGAATACACTGGGCCATTTGATGTTTATTGCAAAGAGCATGGTATTCGGCATCAGATGACACCTCCAAAGACACCGCAGTTGAATGGCTTAGCTGAGAGGATGAACAGAACTTTGATGGAGAGAGTCCGATGTCTACTCTCACATGCAAAGTTACCTAAGAGATTTTGGGGTGAAGCTATACTCACAGTTGCACATGTGTTGAATCGTTCACCTTGTACTCCTCTCAAGATGGATGTTCCAGAAAGAGTATGGTCAGGAAAAAATGTTTCCTATGATCATCTGCGGGTGTTTGGCTATAAAGCATTTGTTCATATCCCCAAGGATGAGAGGTCCAAACTTGATGCCAAGACAAGACAGTGTATTTTTATTGGCTATGGTCAAGATCAATTTGGCTATAGATTTTATGATCCTATTGAAAAGAAACTTGTCAGGAGTCGTGATGCTGTATTTGTTGAAGATAAGACCATTGAAGACATTGACAAAATGAAGAAGGATGTTCCTGATTCCAATGGCGACTTATCAGATTTAAAATTAATTCCTCCAACACCGGTGCCAAGAGAAGTTGGAGATGAAGACCAGGTTTATCCACCTGATGATGATGATGCTCCTATAGAAGTTGGTTCTGATGATAATGATGATGATGATGATCAAGATGATATTCCAGCACCAACACCTATGGCTTCTCCACCTCCACAAAGGAGAAGTGAAAGAACAAGATGGCCATCTTCCAGATATTCTCGTGACCAGTATGTGACTATTACTGAAGGGGGAGAACCTGAGAGTTATCAGGAAGCCATAGATGATGAATCCAAGCAGAAATGGATTGAGGCCATGCAAGATGAGATGAAGTCCTTGCATGAGAACAAAACTTTTGAACTAGTGAAGTTACCCAAAGGCAGAAGGGTCTTGAAAAATAGATGGGTGTTCAGGATTAAGTATGAAGAACACAGTTCCAGTCCACGTTACAAAGCCAGACTGGTTGTCAAGGGATTCAGTCAAAGAAAAGGAGTTGACTTTGATGAAATTTTCTCACCAGTTGTGAAAATGACATCCATTCGAACTGTGCTGGGGTTAGCAGCAAGTCTTGACCTGGAGGTTGAACAAATGGATGTCAAAACTGCCTTCCTGCATGGTGATTTGGAAGAAGAAATATATGTGGAGCAGCCAGAGGGGTTCAAAGAAAGAGGAAAAGAGAATTTTGTCTGCAAGTTGAAGAAAAGCCTCTACGGCTTAAAACAGGCACCGAGACAATGGTACAAGAAGTTTGAGTCTGTTATGGGGGAGCAAGGCTACAAAAAGACTACTTCAGATCATTGTGTTTTTATGCAAAAATTCTCTGATGATGATTTCATTATCCTTTTGCTCTATGTGGATGATATGTTGATTGTTGGCCAGAATATTTCCAGAATTAACAACTTGAAAAAGCAGTTGAGTAAGTCTTTTGCCATGAAAGACTTGGGGCCAGCAAAACAGATTCTTAGCATGAGTATTATCAGAGACAGAGGCGCCAAGAAATTGTGGTTGTCACAAGAGAGGTACATTGAGAAAGTACTTCAGAGATTTAATATGGACAAGGCTAAAGCAGTTAGTTGTCCTCTTGCTACTCACTTTAAGCTGAGTTCTGAACAAAGCCCTTCTACAGACAAAGAGAAGGAAGAGATGGATAAAGTTCCATATGCTTCAGCAGTTGGAAGTTTAATGTATGCCATGGTGTGTACACGGCTGGATATCGCTCATGCAGTTGGAGTTGTTAGTAGATTCCTTTCAAATCCTGGAAAGGAACATTGGGCTGCAGTAAAATGGATTTTCAGGTATTTTCGAGGAACTTCCAAAATATGTCTATGTTTTGGAAATGACAAACCTGTGTTAGTTGGATACACAGATGCAGATATGGCTGGTGATGTGGATTCCAGAAAATCCACTTCTGGTTACCTGATTACTTTTGCAGGGGGAGTTGTGTCATGGCAGTCGAAGTTACAGAAGTGTGTTGCACTTTCTACTACTGAAGCGGAATTTATAGCAGCAACAGAATCTTGTAAAGAGTTGCTATGGATGAAGAAGTTCTTGAAAGAACTTGGTTTGCAGCAAGATAAATATCAGCTATTCTGTGATAGTCAGAGTGCTATTCATCTTGGTAAAAATGCCTCTTTCCACTCAAGATCAAAACATATAGATGTGAGATATCATTGGATAAGAGATGTGATAGAGAAGAAGCTACTACAGCTTGAGAAGATCCATACGGAAGAAAATGGGTCAGACATGTTGACGAAGATTATACCAAGACAGAATTTTGAATATTGTCGGCTTGCTGCAGGATTAGTGAAGCCCTTCATGTAGTCGGGTGGGGGAGATTTGTAGTGGTTGGACCCTCCAACATGAAGGGCCAACCCATATGCAAATAAAATAAATAAAAAAAAAAGGAAAAGATAAAAGAAATTAGTGGTTGAAACCACAAGTAGACGTGGCCTTTAATTTGCCACATGAGAGAGCTTTCTCATGCCTATAAATAGGCATTGAGTTTAGCTTTCTAAACACACCAAAGGGAAGAGAGCAAAGGCAAAGAGTTAGCCTCTTAATTAAGTGAGTTGAGAGAGAAATTAATTTAGAAAAATATTGGGATATTTTTCTAAAAGGGGAGTGACAAAATAGTGAGTTTGGGAAATACTTGTGTGCCACTATTTTGGGTTTATCTCAAATTATTGTAAAACCTCTCTCTTTTGTACCCATTAATTTTATTAGTGGAAGAAATATTATTCGGAATTTGTCCCGTGGACGTAACCCAAATTAAAGGGTGAACCACGTAAATTGCTGGTGTCATTATTTTTACTCTGCTAATTTTATTTTAATTATCCGCTGTGCCCAACAAAAATAACCAACTTTTTCTTTTCCAACTTAAATATTACTGAACTTTTAACATTTTTGTAAAAAAATCATGTATTTATTATTCGTCGCTACGTGTCATATGCCATGTCATCAATCCGGTAATAGTTCTCGCTGGATTCCGGTCTACATGATTTTTTTGCAAAAATGTTAGAAGTTCAGTAAAATTTAAGTCAGAAAAAAAAATCGATTACTTTTGAACGATAAGTGATAAATTGAGTGACCGTGATGAAATTAGAAAAAAATTTAATTTGAGCACCTTATGCCCAGTAGTATTACATTTTAAGTTTTGTAGTTTTGTGAGGAAAAGCAAGTTGCGGTCCTTAATGACGTGATGGTAACTTTAAAGGGTTACCTTCACGTGGTGCTATACATGATGAGTTATGCAATGTTAATTAAAAATATAATTATCCCTACAAACATGTCATAAATAAATCATTTAATATATACTGAATTGATGATTTACTAATGTGCTCATCTGTTAGAAAAAGAAGAAGAAGTAGAAAAAAATATGCTTATCTGTTAAGGACAAAGGAAGTATTATGTGCTACTAACAGAATGATTAGATAGAGCAGTATCTAATCCGAAATTTATTTAATATATATAATAAATTTTAATTACATTAGAGAATCACCAACTACTATTAATTGGGGTAATTTTCTACCGTTTTATTCGCTGAGTTCTTACTTCTTAGTGTAGAAATAAAATTTTATATTTATTATTAACTTTTCTTTTCCTATCCAAGCGTATTATCCCATTTCATTTTCATCCACTTTATTTTATATGACTTTTTGATATTATTTTTATGCAGAAAAGTTTAATGGAAATAAAAGTTTGAAAAGAGAAAAGTGCAAGTTCTGTATTGTGACTGTGCTTTTCCAGGGTTAATTTCACTGATATTAATCGAACTTATACCAAAATTACGCAAAAATAACTAAATAATTTTTTATTTCAAAAAAGTTATTGAACTTAAAACAATTATACACAAAAGTCATTATGAACGGATTTCGGTGTTGACGCTTACCGGAAAATCTAGCCGATAGCCCATGTGCACACGCAAACTTAAAACAATTTCGCTGATAGTCATCAAACTTATACCAAAATTACGCAAAAATAACTAAATAATTTTTTTCTTTCAAAAAAGTCATTGAACTTAAAATCATTATATATAATAGTAATTATGAACAGATTCTGGCTAGATTTTCCGGTGAGAGTTAACGAGGGTCAATACTGGAATCCGTTAATAATGACTTTTGTGTATAATGGTTTTAAGTTCAATGACTTTTTTGAAAGAAAAAATTATTTAGTTACTTTTGCGTAATTTGGTATAAGTTCGATTACCATAAGTGAAATCAACCCTGCTTTTCCACCAAACTCTTTGACTTTACTTGTCCAAATAATGTTGCTTTGAAAATAAAATAATAAAAAGAAATATTGCTCACATTTTTTAAACTTCTGATCATCTATTTAAGCACCTTCTTCCAGTAGTAAACTGCCATTCATTCAGTTTTCTTCTCTCTTATCTATACATTAACTAATTTATCTAAAAATGCTTACTCTATCCACACACAAACTTAGATTTTCTTATCATATCCCTCCAAGAAACAAGGAAAGGCAAATTCCAGCAATATTAGGTAAGAAACATTAATTTATAGATCTGAATAGATACATAACATTTTTCCTTACTAATATTTTATTTGTTTCAAATCTTATAAGTTGGATGTTTTTCCAAGCAGGGACAAGATCTCAAGTGGAGCCAAATCTAAAATTAGATAAAATATCTCTGGTGCGTGAGTTTTCTAAATTATGACTTAAACTATTACTTAATATGTAAAGTAATATTAACAATCTTAATTGATTTCCACAGAATGTGGAAAATAAAATTCAAAGAATTAAAAACCAACTGCTTGGGAAAGTTGAGCTATCGGTTTCAAGCTACGATACAGCATGGGTGGCTATGGTGGCTTCTAAGGAATCAGAAGAAAAGCCGTTGTTTCCAGAAAGCTTGGAATGGGTAATGGAAAATCAACAACCAGATGGATCATGGTCTTCTCATCCATGGCATCCTTTGCTTGTTAAGGATTCCCTTTCTTGCACTTTGGCTTCTGTTCTTGCTCTTACCAAATGGGACGTCGGCCCACCCCTTGTGCTAAGAGGTAATTTTTTTTTCTTTTCTATTATTATTAAAGAGAAATACTGTCTAATTACAACTATAAATGTTACTAAAAAAATCTAATTAGTCAGATCACTACCTTTCATTTTCTTTTCTTTTTATAGGCGTAGAATTTATCGCAAGCAATTTCTGGGCGGCCACTGATGAACATCAACTTACACCAATTGGGTTTGATATTATATTTCCCAAAATGATCGAATGTGCCACAGAAAGAGGATTGAAGCTTCCTTTGGACCATGCTGTCTTGGATGTTTTGCTGCGAAACCGAGACAATGAAATCAGAAGGTGACTTTCTATAATGCTGCCAAGTTTTTAACCACCAAAAATAAATTTAAAGAGCTTATGAAAATAATTTCAATTTATTTCTACAGATTGGATGCCAAAGGAATCAAAGCCGCATATCTATTAGAAGGATTTAGTGAAGACTATGAGTGGGAACAAATTATCAAATACCAAGCAAGTAATGGATCGTTGTTCAATTCGCCATCCGCAACTGCAGCTGCTTTGTTCCACAATCATAATGATGGATGCTACAATTATCTCACCTCCCTCTTGAAAAAATACGATAATGCAGGTAGGCAAAAAAAAAAAAAAAAATCTTAAGTTGACTTTTAATTCAAGAGAAAAGTTTCTTCGTAATTTACAAATTGAATTTGTTAATTTTAAAATTTGATGCCAAAAAAATAATTATAACTTTTTACTGATTGTAATTTTATGCGTATTTCAGTTCCTACGATTTATCCTATTGAGATATACACCCAGTTTTGCATGATTGACAACCTGCAAAAGTTAGGAATTGATCGATACTGCAGAACTGAAATAGATAGAATTTTGGATAAGATACGCAGGTAATTAATTTGTGAAACTAACAATTATTTAACTTCTTTTATTTATTGTATTTAATTAAGGGATGCATGAATCTTGTTTTGGCAGATCCTGGGTGCAGAAAGATGAAGAAATTCTCATGGATGCCAACTGTTGTGCTCTGGGATTTCGTCTTCTCCGAATGAATGGTTACGATGTCTCTTCTGGTATGTACTTAATTCTAATTAAAAGTTTAAGAATAAAAAGGTTTGTATTTGTAAATTCTTATTAATCTCAAACATGTGATGCAGACATATTAGCACCATATGCAGACGAAGAGCATTTCTTCAATTCAGTAAGTCCACAATTTCAAAATACGAACACCATTTTGGAGTTGTTCAAGGCCTCACAGGTAATGATATACCAAAAGGAACCTGTTCTTGAGAAATTGGAGGCCTGGACAAGTTCTTTTTTGAAAGAACAAATATCAAATGAGGTTATTCAAGATCAGAAAATGCGTGAGGAGGTAACCAAAAAAAAAAAAAAACATTTTTGTCAGATTCTTGAATTTTACTCTTTTATTTATTTATTTATTTATTTTATTTCAGGTTCAACATGTTTTGAGAAATAGCTATAGCATTTTGGATTTCCTTGAAAGCAGAAGGACAATTGAGCGGCATAATTTAGATGCCATCCAACTTCTTAAAACATCTTATAGGTTATTATTATTTTTGCATTTATACATGAAAAAAAAATAAACATAAAAGGCCATGTGAGTAAACTAACTTTAAAATGACAAATGCTCAAAATAGACTAACGGGCTTTTGGTCAATTTTTAGGAACCTTAGTGACAACAGCAGATGTCTCCTGTCAGTAGCAATCCAAGATTTCAACAGGTGTCAACAGATATTTCGCCAAGAACTTGAACATCTCGAGAGGTAAACTCATTTGATAGTTTCTCGCAATTGGGTTCATGTAAATCAATTAGAAACTATAATGTATTAATATATGGTTTTTCTTTGCTATGTTTATTCTATTTAATTAATTTATTAAGTTTTTTCAATATTATTTATTTTGGGATATTATTAGAGTTACATTATGTATTTTCTTCCTCCTGTTTTTGAGATATCCCACTAGAGTTTGAATTTAAAATCTAAAAGTCTAAAAATAAGATGATAACCAAGCACTAAATTAAAATGTATCGTTATTCTTTTATTAATAATCATTATAATCTATATGCAGAAAGAACAAGAACAATAGGTTGGACCAACTGAAATTTGCTAGACAGAAAGTAAATTACTGCTACTTCTCCAATGCTGCAATCCTGGTGGCACCTGAATTGGCAGAAGCTCGTCTCTGTATGGCTGAAAATTGTGTTCTAACAACCGTTGTCGATGACCTCTTTGATGTTGCTGGTTCTAAGGAAGAACTGGAGAACTTAATCCTCTTGTTTGAAAGGTCAGTTTAATTTTTTATTTTTTTATTTTTGTTGATGTTAAAATTCTGAAATAATAATGACATAATATATTAATGTCATATAGGTGGGGAGAAAGCTCAAGTGTAGGCTACGTCAGTGAACAAGTTGAGATAATTTTTTCTGCATTACAAAACTCAATCAAAGAGCTTACCCGCATTGCATTCAAATGCCAAGGAAGAAATGTGGAACCTTACTTAGTGAAACAAGTGAGAACTCCGAAAATAAATCAATAAAGTTATAAGATTTAGATTAATTATTTCGATCAAGTGAATATATTAATTTACTAATTAACTTTGCAGTGGTATCAGTTGCTCAAAAGTATGATGCAAGAGGCCGAATGGGCTCGAGAGCATTCGATTCCAACGATGGATGAGTATATAGAACAAGCACACGTTTCTTTAGCCTTAGGACCAACTGTTCTTGCTGTGCCCTACTTTCTCGGAACAATATTACCTGAGGAAGTGATGTCAAGTCCTGAAGTGCATGATCTGTTCAAGATTACTAGTTTAATTGGACGACTTTTGAATGATATCTCGAGTTTAAAGGTAAGAAATAAGTATTTTTTTTTTATTATAATCATTTGGCGTCTGAAATTTAACTGTCTTATTTTTTATATTTCACAGAGAGAGACTGAACAAGGTCAATACAATAGTGTATCGTTACGCGTTGTTCATGGTGAAGGCAAGATCACAGTAGAAGATGCCATTGAAGAGACGAAAAGAGAGATTGAAAAGTATAGGAGAGAATTGCTAAGAATAGTGGTGCAAAAGGAAAATAGTTCACTTCCAAAAAGTTTCAGAGATTATTTTTGGAAGTTCAGTAACCTATTGCACTACTTCTTCACGGACACAGATGGCTTCACATGCCCTCTTGAAAAGCTCATGGATTTATATACAGTTTTATGGGAACCCATCTCAGAGGTTGTATAACATTCCCTTTTTGAAACTAATCGTTAGGAGCGGATGCAGAATATACTAAAAAAAAGTTATATAAAATCAAAAAATCTGAAGGGAGCCAAATAATAAGAATTAAAAAAAAATTAAAAGGGTTAATTTAAAAATTAATCTAAAATGAAAATAAATTTATTGGGACTTTAAAAAAAATGGGGGGTTCAGGTTTTTTTTTTTTTTTGGTCAAAGTAATGCTAAAATATCTAAGGTTACGCTGGTTTAAAATTAAAAAAGATATTTTAGCTTTGAATTTCCTTTTTCAATCTGCTTATTTAATAAATAAATAATATGTTGGACTATTTCTAATTGTTGATTCTTCTGTAAATTTATAATGTTTTAGCCTTAAATCCATTTTAATATTAATGAATCTAAATTCATTAATTCGTAGAAGGAATATGAACTCTGTAGCTCACTTATCATCTTCAAAATTGGTAATCTCGAAATTTGGTCGAGAAGAGATGGTTAAATTAATTATCATCACACGATCAAATCAAATATTCAATTGTCCAATTCTTAAACTTTGCACTGAAGAGAAATTTGGCATAATTAAACTCTCAACACGGACTTATTGAATATATAATAGTAGAATGTAAATAATGAATAAATAAATGTTTTTGGCAAAAAAATAATTGGCCAAAAAAGATATACCTAATCTAAAAGACGTATTTGACTTCATCTAAAAGACATATTTGACTTCTAAATGATTTGGCTCCATAATTACCTTCAAAAATAATAGTCCATGGTAATAATCCAAAGATTCAATCACTTATACTTAAAACCATTATTTTATTAATTTACATAAATAAGCTAATAGTTATCTGCAGTAGTTTATTAATCCACAATGATGGAATAAAAAAATTTGCTCTATTGTGAATTCGAGCATATATGGAAAATGACTTTTACTTCTAATCCTAAAATTAAGATATTTCTTCATTTTCTTTAGCCCATTGCTAAAATAAAGTTAATGTTTTAAAATTATGATTCAATTTATTAGAGTTAGTTTCACTTATGGTCATCAAAATATTGCCCAAATTATACAAAAATAATAAATTTTTTATTTTTTTTAAAAATTACTGAACTTAACACTTATATACAAAAAAATCATTTTGATTGATTTCAGATGAATGACTTGCGAAAAAATTCAATTGGCATGTCTAGTCAGCATACACTACACATGCGGCATTCACAAATAATGTCATGTCAGCATGTCACAAGGCATTGTATCCACATTAGCCGCCACATGGACAGAGTGTATGGATTGGGTTGCCATGTTAGCATGCCACGTGGACATGATGACGTGGCATGTTGACCTTACATATTGCCCAATGGGCTTGCAACACATGTCAAATAAAAAAAATTAGTCAATTATTGTCAATTATTCAAGGCAACTTTAATAATATGACATTTGTCATTTAAATTTTTTTTAAAAAAATTTAAATTACAAATTTTTAAATTCCAACCACCTATTAAATTCCTGAGTTAGTATGCACTTTTCTTAAAACTCAACTATAATATGTACAAATTTAGTGGGTATCATTGTCAACCTTTGTAACCAACCAAAAAAGGTACCTAAAGGCACCACTGTTCAATTTTTTGTAAGCCCCCCAAAAAAGTGAATTCATCTCCTAAAATGTATGCCCAAATATACAAATGGGCAGTCAATGAAAAATACTAATCTAACATACATTCAATATTCGATATGCAGTGCAATTTTTCGATTCCGACTTGGCTTTTTGGCAGTACCATGTGATCCTCTTGATGTCTTCAATGAATTTAATACATAATCATCTTGCAAATATCTAAACTTGACTTGTCTCCCTCTCTTAGTTAGTTTTGAGAACAATAGAGCCTCCTTGTACCGGGCCTCCTTTCTCGGCCTACCCTTTATCCCATTTTTCTGATCGTGTAGCAACATTTTTATAGTAATCTTCCTTTCTATAAGCAAGGTTGTAATATGGATCATTGAAATCTTCATTGTCTTCTTGATTTGCTTTCCCTATGTTAAAAGAAGGCAAAAATTCAAATTATACAATTCTTTGAATAAATTAAATAAATAGAAACTGGACCATAACAACATATTTATTTGTCAAATATTGTCCATTGAATGTCATATTTTCATATGATAATATATATGCCAATTTACCTTGAATTCCAACAGTTAATTTGAAGCACATTTAATTTGAAGTATGTAATTAAGAAAATAAAAAGAGCAAAGACAGTGACATAGATCTGACCCAAGTCATGCATATAAAGTATAGGTGGAAAAATCATCCCAAACCCAAAACTCTCGCCCAGCCTGCCCAAACAAATTTGACCCAAACCCAATTTAACCCAATATCTACCCATTTAAAGAGGAAATTACACCAAATACAACATTTTTAAATTTTCTTTCAAAAATATACTACTTTTTTATAATCTTTCATAAATAACACTTTTTAAATTTTTATTTTCAAAAATATAACATTATTGATCTCACTGCACTCTCTATCTTTCTTGTTCTCCTCATCTGTTTTCTTTATCCTTCCATCTCCCCAGCGTATTTCTCTTTTCTTTTTCGGTGTTCCCTTTCCTCTTCCGTCTAACCGGCTTCTTTCTCTTTCATCTTCCGGCATTCTTTTTCTCCTTTTATCTCCCTCATAGGTGATTTGATCTGTTGGTCCAATTAGTAATCGCGTTGCTATCTGGTGCAGGGATGGAGGAGATCTAAAATATCTGGTTTCTTTTTCGAATTGATTTTTGTTCAGTTCGTAGCGGGTTGTAGTTCGGTGAGAATATTTTCTCACTTTTGTGCTATAAATTGATTTTATTATCTTTAAATCGATTTTCTTTTATTCTTGTCATCTAGCTTGGGACTGAATTACTTTGTTTTATGGTTATCAGATACTTGGAATTTTTTTAAGTTAGTTTAGATTGGTTTTATTAGTTTAGATTGGTTTTAGCTGAGAAATTTTCTTTGGAATTTCGATTTATGGAATAAGGGAACGAAAATGTATTAATGGGTATTGCTAGTTGTGCAAACTAAAGAATCTCTGTTCAAATGTGCCATATTCGAGTGTAGTAAGTTCTCCATTTTTCTTCGCATTGGAACTTCTTGTGGCATTTCAAATGGATGTTCTATGGAAACAATAGAAAAGATTAGAAAATGGATGTGGTAAATTTGAACTTCACACCTTCATGCGTGATGTTGTGATTTGACATTTATATATCTAGTTAAATTTTGCAGTTAGCTGCTTGAGGTACCATAGTCTTATAATGCACGTGAAACATCCAACCTGATATGTAGTCTTGAGTTCAGTCGAATCCATTCTGCAATGTAAAATGCCTTATTATTTTGATAGATGGGTAGGTTGGTTGGTTAAGTTGTCAAACCCTGTTAGGAGAGATATCAGACCTTTCTTGAATTCCATAAATAACTGCTATTTTCTTGTCATCGTAATTTTGTTTTAATTTTTAGCAGATATGCTTTTGGTTTTATCTGATTTGCAGGACTAGATGGACTTTTTGAGGCGAAGCACCATTAATTAACTGATGGTCAATTCCATGGAGATTTTTGAAGTGTCTTCTTGTAACAGATATCTCCTCTTTTATTGACAAATGGGCAACCTTGAGTGCCTTTCTAATTTGTGTCAGAACTTACAATTTGTATTTTCATGTAGTGGGTTTTTGCTGCATTGCACAAGCAGGTTTAGCTCGCACTGTCATATTTTTCTGTTGCCTGTTGTGTTGCATGATAATAAATAAAATTTGATGAATGATTTTGAAATGTTTGATTTCACTTCCTATTGCGAATGATTATTGATTTGTGATTGATGCATCTATGCAAATTGAGGGACGAGTTTGGAGGACAGATTTAGAATTTGCAATACTTTTTGCTTGGTAGATGACTCTTAAATCAAGAGTTACGACTTTCTGTTTTCAGGCTTCGATTTACAGATGGCAATATGAGGTTAAATAGTAAATACGATCCCATATCTTTAGGATGATAGGTGAAAATCGGAGGATCATCGATCCTCTTTGAGGGAACATTCAGTGTGTGGCAGTATAAAATAGTAACCTTTCAAGAGATGGTAAGGTTAAAGTGTGTTTTTGCGAGCGAACACATTTTGTGTTCTTCCAAAATGTAGTTGAAGCTTTTGTACTTTACCCCTCAACATTCATTTGCACTCCAATTAGAAATGTAGCAAGTCAAGAAGAGCACAAAATCTAAAATTGTTTTAAATTAGAATTTTGTTATCATTTTGATTAGGCCATATTTTACTAATAAGTGAAAGTTTAAAGTCGTCTAGAAAGAGCACTTGACCAATAGAAATGATATATTATACACAAAATAAAGCACCCTTATTATAATGTTGCAAACACGGAATAAATGGCAAACAAAACTAAAAAAGAATGGAAAAAGATATGGTAGATGCTGTATATGCATGATAGTCTAGTGGTTATTGACCTAGAGTTTAACATTGGAATTACTATTGCAAATGCTGTCTTTGGATCAAATCCACCCATTAATCCTGATATTCTCGCCAAGGCATTCCAACTGGACAAAACTGTAGTCAACTATTTGCAGAAACAATTCTGGGTCAATAACCAGTGGTCAACCATATGTCAAATAGTCAAGATCATAAAGACCTTATTTTGATCATTATATCTATCTTGCATGATCGTAAAATTCTAATGAGGAGGTGTTTTTTAGCTTTCTCCAAGTTGATTTTAAGCATGCTATATTAATAAAATTTTCTGATTGCTGCTAACAAGCCAATGCAAAATCATGGAAACAACTTGTAGAACAAACAGTACCAGTTACAAATTACACTACCAACACAAAATTGGATTGACAGTGTCATACATCCTATGGGATATTGACAGGACATAAATATCAAAAGAGAGAAAAAGTAATTCTCAAGCCAGTGGTTTCCAGCTAAATTCTCAAGCCACGGCGACTGCGATGAACCTGTTGTGAAACTTTGTGCCAGTCCTGATGCTGAATGTCCTCTTACTAATAAACAGAGTATCATTATAAGCAAGACAGCAACAAATGTATTGTTTGGCTGCATCATTTGGCCCCAAAAGAAAACAAGACAAGACAAAACAACGATATGTATAAATATGCTTAACATAAAAGGTGGTGTTTTTTAATATCTAGGTGATGCTAGAGGCCTTTCCTTAGAGATGAGCACACGTTATAGGAGGTGATGATCACAAAATACGTGATTTGGGTTAGGATGGTACACTTTCAAGAACAAAGGACCGTTATGTTTATATGGAAAAGGGGGTTAATAGGGGATTTTTCCTGGGATTATGGTCCTACATAATGTCATGAGGTTTATCAATTTCATGGAACCTCGTACTCCCCCAACTTTATATCAGCTTCCCTTAAATAGTCACTACTCAGTCAAGAACCTGTATTTACCAACATGGTGCATTTTTGTCATCATGATGTGCATCAATCTGCCACTTTGGGTCACGTAAAATATCCACTGCATCTGAGGGTGAATTCCTTTCTTCATTTTGTATCAAATCTGCAATTCCAGAAATAACACATTCAGAGGACCTAAAAGCAGAGGGAAAAAAGGACAACATTCAACAACAGTAACTCAAATGATTAAATGAAGAAATTAGGCACTAAATTTAATTTCCAGTTCTAGCAAAAGAAGGACCAAAATCTAACAACAATTTATATTAAAAAAAAAAAAGAAGTGACAAGCATTTTCAGATATCCAAACTGCTAAAGACAAACAAAAAACAACTTTGAAAAATCAAATGCCTATATACCCAAAAAAAAAGAAGGAAAGATGAAGGCTTACCCCCCTACATCAAATATACATCTAATATACAGACAATATACATATAATACATATAATATACATCTAATATACGTACAATATACATATAATACACAACTAATATACTTCTAATATACATCTAATACACATCTAATATATACATAATATACATCTAGTATACGCATAAAATACATATAATACACATCTAATATACATTTAGTATACGCATAATATACATATAATACACAACTAATATACGCAAAATATACATTTAATATATAGACAATATGCATCTAATAAACATCTAATATACACATAATATACATCTAATATACGCACAATATACATATACATCTAATACACAACTAATATACATATACAAACAACTAATATACGTATATAATATACACAACTAATACGCATAATGTACATATAATACACATATAATATACATATAATATACATCTAGTATACAAACAATATACATATAATACACAACTAATATACGCATAGTATACATCTAATATACGCACTATATATATCTAATACACGTCTAATATACACATAGTATACATCTAATATACGCATAATATACATATAATACACAACTAATATACTTGTAATATACATCTAATATACATCTAATACACATCTAATATACAGACAATATACATCTAATACACATATAATATACACATAATATACATATAATAAACATCTAATATACACATAATATACATCTAATATACATCTAATATACATATAATACACAACTAATATACGCACAATATACATCTAATATACGCACTATATATATCTAGTATATGCACAATATACATCTAGCACACATCTAGTATATGCACTATGTATATAGTATACGTATTATATACATCTAGTACACATCTAATATACACACAATATACATTTAATACACATCTAGTATACGCATTATATACATCTAGTATATGCATAATATACATATAGTACACATCTAGTATACGTACTATATACATCTAGTATATACACAATATAGTTACGCAATATATATCTAGTATACGCACTAAATTTCTTTTGATTAACAAAAGCAGAGAGAAGCTTAATATAACCACCTCTGCACTCAATATCCTGCTCAAGTTTTATTGAATATTGGACAACCAATGTTCTATTCTTGTTGCTAAACTCTTGTATCTTTCCAGATATTGCAAAATGTTTGGCATCACCAGTTGTCTGAATACCTACAAAATATCCATATCAAGTGTCAAACAACTTATTTGCTAGCACGTGAAAACGAGACTCAAATCTTGCAAGTTGTTACTAGTAATAGTACATATAAAATATCATAGTTTAAGAACTGCTAAAATGTTTGAAGAACAAGCTAATCACAAAATTTCCACCTTTTGTGCATACTAAAATGAGAACTTTGTTCCCTTGCATATCTAAAACCATTTAATGTCGTCTGCTCAAGCTCAATATTCTCAACACTGAAAGTACTTTTTAAGCGATTGAGACATAAGATTATAACTTAGCAAGAAAGGTCCAAACTGATCATTACTATAATACTATAAAAATGGGTACACAGTTTCAATTAAAAAAAAATCTTGGTTTTGAAATCGAACCAAAAACAGAAATCATTAATGAGAGGATACCTTTATCATCTGGATCTCCAGACCACTTCCCAGCTATATGTTTGAACAAGCCTGCCTTTCCTTCACTTCTTTTCCAATCAGATTTAACCCAGCGAATTTTTAACCCATCTTTTTTTCACCAACAAAACAAAAAGATCTAAACTTTTAACTAAAATATCCCATATCATGAAACCAAGAATAAAATAAATCAACTTTTCCAAAAAAAAAAAAGTAAATCTCGAATAATTACCAAATATAAAAGAACTAGCTAAACGAAATGTCACTTTCAGTGATCAACCAAGCTGAACTACCTCTTGTAATCAGCAAAGAGCTTAAATGATAAATGGATAGTTTCAGACCCATACATAGCCAAGAAAAAAAGAAAAAGACATCCAGGCCATTCATATTTGCTAAATAGAAAGTCTCAGTAACCAAATATTACTGGTAATTAATATGGTAAGAGCAACAATTAGATTATACCACATGCAATTTTCATGTTAACAGTAAAGTTCATAGTAAATCAAATGACTCATCATTTATCGGTCCCTATAGATCTTAGCCGTCAACAATCTGAGTGCACTTTCTTATGTAGTTCATGCATGTCATCAATAAATTGATCTATATTTTGACAAATTGCTTTATAATTATATTAGATAAAAATCTATACACTAAATATATATACATTGTGTTGCTGATGAGGTTTTAATTTCAAAATAAACAAAATTTTGAACAATTGAGCCCCATCTTTCGGAATTAGATCAATCAAAATAACCATGTTATATTAGAAATTTCATTGGATGAGACAAATGCTAATACTACACTTTGGCGGCATACAGGCCATTCATATTTGCAGATGAATGACAGCCTCCAACTCAGATGTTTAGAATAGGATTAATGCATTAAAAGAAAACAGAAGTTTGGAAAAGTAAAAATAGAAAAGGTAAGAAGTGCTAGCATTCCTTGACTTCAGGAAACAACGGACAACTGAATAACTATATTTTAGATCATTAAGAAGTAGAAAACTTGAAAAAGTAATAAATTGAAGCACATAAACCATAGAATATCCAAATATGATAAGAAGCTTGAGTGGACTAAGGAAAGCCAAATATTGTATGCACTGAAAGAGAAAACCCCTTACCACTGTTCTCTAAAACCAGTCATCTGGTTGAAAAATTAGAAATTCATAGGATAGCTAACCTGATATCAGCCTAAAATTTAGCGATACAAAACAGAACAACATTACTTGGGAAAGTACACATTACAATGCTACATATCAAAAATTATATGACGAAATAGGCTAAAAGGCCATTCAAGTAAACAGAAACCATATTCAGCATGCCATGCACAAACAGCGAAGTTTAAAAAAATAAAAAAATAAAAAAAATAAAAAGAAGAAGACAAGTTTTGGATCAGATTCTTTGAGCCTGATGAGAACCAACAGATGTACATAATTAAAAGTTAAAAAAAGAAAAAATGAACAGAAGAACAACTAACCCGCGATGCACCAGTCAAGGAGAACGGAAGATGGCAATGGCGAAAGGAGCGCGCCGCGGCGGGGGAGATCGGAGGGCGGGGGCGCCGGTGGAGGGCGAGAGGCGAGGGGTAGGGGCGACACTAGATTTGCAAATCGGGAGAGGGGATGGAGGGAGAGAGAAACAGAGAGAAAAATGGGATGTAAGAAAAGAAAAAAAAGTTGTATTTTTGAAAATAAAAACGAAAAAGTGATATATATGTAAATGAAAAATGTATAAATGAAATTAAAAATTTAAAATGTTGTATTATTGAAATAATGAGAGAAAGGGGTATATTTTTGTTGTTATTTTTTATTTTATGTATAATTATGTAAAGAGCCCCCATTTAAAACCACCTACTAAAATTTAACCCGTTTGGCAATGTCCCATATGCCCAAAGGGCTTCCTATACGATCTATTTGGTTCAACATTTTTTTTATAATAGTTCTTTTAGTATTTTATTATTATAACGAAAATTATTTTTTATGAAAAATAGATCAAATGGATCGACTCATATCTCGGTCTGTTTGAGCCTCCATACAATCCATTTAAGCTAACATTTTTTATAATAGTCATTTTAGTATTGCGTTATTATATCGAGAATTATTTTTCGTTAAAAATGGATTGACCCATATCTCGACCCATTTGAGTCTTTATATGATCCATTTGGACCATTTGATCCATTTGAGTCAACTTTTTTTTATAGTAACCTTTTTAATATTTCGTTATTATATTAAAAATTATTTTTTGTAAAAAATTAGGTTAAATAGGTCGATTTAAATTTATTCAATCCATTTGCGCATTGGTTCATTTGTGACCCATATGTTTTTGGCACATTTATTATCCGTCTACTTATGATCCAATTTAAACCCGACCAATCCACCCAATTTGCCAACTCTAATATAAATTGATGATGGAGTACCCACTTAGGTACTCAAAAAAGAAATACAGCTTGGATCCAACAATACAATAAAAGATGCTGATACAATATATATGTATATATAAAAGATAAAGAAAAAACATATCAGCGACATAATTTTCAGAAATATATACTGGTACAAAGATTTTCCATTTAAGCATTAAACAAGTACAACAGTTTTTCCATTTAAGCATTAAACAAGTACAGCTGGATATAGCACCAAAATAGGGGCATTTATTTATCAGCATATCCTAATGACAGAAAGAGGCATATAAAGCAACGATAAAAACTAAAGGACATGGAACAGTTCAACATACTTAATAAGACATGGAACAGTTCAACATACTTAATAAAATACTAGTACATAAGACGTAGCTTTAATTAATGTACTAACAAAACCATACACAACACCTATGACTAGAAGAGATTAATTTATATTAAGCATCAAGCCAAGCCACCCTTCATTCAGCTTCAGCATAGATTGAAACAAAAGTTGCAGAGAAATTTAACAGAAAGATAGCTCATATATAACTTACATTGGACTTTTTTAAAGGATCAATTAACAAAGATGCACATGATATGTTAGGACCACAAAAACCCAAATTCGAGTCCTACTTTATCGTTTAGGATATATAGTTGAAATAAAAAAACTTCAATGCAGGTCATAAATCCAACAAACAAAAGATTGATACGTAAAAGAAACAAATTTAAGGTTAAAACATATCACATTCAGGTAATTCAGCACCAAGTTCACCATCTAATTGACTACCATTTCCTCTTGCATCCTCTTGCCCATTCTCATCAAAATCAGCATCACCTTTATAACCTTTAGATCCATATGGAGCCTCAATTTTAATATAGTTTTTGCACAGATTTTCAATAACAGACAAAGGAACCGAAAAAATAAAACACATCTGGCCTACAAATGGAACCCACTAAGAATGAATATACTTACTATGTTGTGGAGCACTTTGAAAACCCCATATGAGTAAAGGGTGGTCTATTCTTGCCTCCCCTTAAGCTAAGCAGCTCCACCTCTCACTTTCACTTTAAATACATACAAAAACGACAATATGACTTTCACAACAAAATCTGTGCAAAAAGCGTTCTTATAATAAACTGAAATCGTGCTTGAGATCTGCGAATTTTCAGTGAAATGGAGAGAGAATAATTTTTTGTTTCACTTCCTCGATTTCGTTTCTCATATATAGGCAGTTTGGTAGCTTTATTTAAAGTTGGGGTTGATAAGGAGGCAAGTAAGAGAGGCGATCGCAGATCTATCATTCTGGTTCGTGGCAGTGGACAAGGAAATGGAGAACGGTGAGAGAGATGGTGGCGGCACTGAAATGGAGAATGATGAGTGCACCAAAGGTCCGATTTATTTTCTTAGTTTTATTTGGATTTCCCCTATTTCACTTTCTGTTTTTTTACTTTAGTTTTTTGGATTTCCCCTATTTTACGTTGCAAGCCCATTGAGCATTATGTATGGTCAGTATGCCACGTCATCATGTTCACGTGGCATGCTGACATGACAGCCCAATCCATATATAGACTCGTCCACATGGCGGCTAACGTGTGCACAGTGCCGAGTGGCATGTTGACATGGCATTATTTGTGATGCCACATGTGCAGTGTATACTAATTGCGCATGCCAGCTAGACTTTTCTGCGAGTTATTCACCTGAAACAAGCTAAAGTTATTTTTCTCTATATAAGTGTTAAATTCAATGATTTTTTTTAAAAAAAAAAATCTTTTATCATTTTTGCGTAATTTGGACAATATTTCGGTAATCATGAGTGAAATTAATCCTATTTATTGGGACTGAGTTGGACGGATTTGAATTGGATCATAAATGAACAAGTTATAAATTGACTATTATTTATGAATCATAAATGGGCCAATGTCTATATGGGTTGGACGAATTTGGATCGACCCATGAGTTTGCTACATGTTGGCCTAGATGGATTGAATGGTGGCCCAAATTAAAACATAGTGACCCAAATAAATCGCAAGATAACCTTCATGGGCGAATCTGTGGTTCAATCCAATTAAACCTTTTTGAATAAAAATTAATTCTTGATACAATTATGATATATTAAATGGGATGGATTCGGTTCAGACCGTGCATGCCTAACCAAAATTTGAAAATTTTTTCTACACAAGCCTGCATAAAATAAAATACAGGTCGACTTCGGGCTGGGTTGGTTTGGATTTGGTTTAGGTCGAGCTGAGATGCATTAGATTCGGGCCGATCGGGATAGGTCAGGTCAACCCAATTTTTTCTGTACAAGCTTGCATGAAATAACATATAGGCTAAGCCGGGCTTGACTGAGTTTAGGCCGAATTGAGATGGTCTGAGCCAAACCTAACCTGATTTTCAAGATTTTTTTGCACAAGTCTTCATAAATAAAATACAAGCCTACTTTAGGCTGGGGTAGGTTGGATTTGGTTCAGAAGGGTCGGGACGGATTGGGCCTAACTGAAATTTGAAGATTTTTTTCACAAACTTACATAAATAAATATAGGACTACTTCAGGCTGAGCTGGGTTGGATTTGGTACGGGTAGGCATGGGTCAAGTTCAGACTCAGCCTAACCAAAATTTAAAGATTTTTTTTGCACAAGTCTACACAAATGAAATTCAAGCCTACTTCAGTTTGGGTCGAGTTTGGGATAGGATGGACCGAGTTTAGGCCGGGCCTGGTCTAAGCAGAATTTGAAATTTTTTTTCTCTATATTCCTACATAAATAAAACACAAGACTACTTTGGGCTGGGCCGAGTTAAATTTGATACCGACCAAGTTTAGACTAGGCTGGATGGGTTGGATTCAGGCAGTCTAACTGAAATTTGAAGATTTTTTTCTTCACAAGCCTACATAAAAAGAAAATAATTCTAGGCCTACTTTAGGATGATTCGGGTTCGGGTTAGGATAGGCTGAGTTTAGGCCGGGCTGAGCCTAACTAGAATTTGAAGATACTTTTTTTTTGCACAAGTCTGCATAAATAAAATTTAGACCTGCTTCGATTTGGAACGGCTTCGGGTTGGGCTAGGCCAAGTTCATATTGAACTGAGATGGGTTGAGTTCGAGTAGGGCTAATTGAAATTTAAAGATTTTTTTTTTTTGCACAAGCCTGCATAAATAAAATTCAAGCTTACTTCAAGCTAGATCGTGTTCGAGTTGGGATGGGTCGAGTTAGGGCCGAAGTGGGATGAGTTGGGTTTGGATCAGGTCGAGATATGTCGAGTTTTGGCTGGGCCTAACCGGTTGAAGATTTTTTATGCACAAAATTGCATAAATAAAATCTAGGTCTGCTTCAATTCAAGTTGGGTTAGGATGGGTGGAGTTCAAGTCGGGTCGATTTTGGACCTAGATGGGTTGGGATTGGGCTGAGAATGCTTGGTATAGAAAAAATTGTAGTTGGTATAAATTTGGTATTTCGACCCATTTGGTGTAGTTGATGCCTATTGTGCCACATGGAATATGTCTATTCGGGTCAAATTTAATGGGACATTTTGAATTAGTTCAGAAGGACATGTTTATAGGTTAGATTGGATTTGAGTCATTTTTTTTAACGAGTTTGGACATAATTTTTGAGTTGGCCTAAATTTGCCATCTCTAATATTTCCATTAACCATATAATACTTAGTATTAAAAATAATAATTTATATCCATCTCTTAATTGGAATATAAAAACAATTGGGTTCTAAATATTGATATATAATTTATTAGATTAAGATTAAGTATATAGTCATATTATAAATATATGTTTTCCTAGATGTATTGGTATTTATCTAATTCAATTGCGTAACTAATTCATTCTTAATTAAAAGACTATATTGGAGTGATTTTATATCATATCTCATTTAAGCTATTAATTGACAAGATATAAGTAGGAATGCTTAGTATAACCATATAAAATTATTAAGACATATACATGTGGTTATATTTAGAAGGTAGAAAATTGGCCTCTCATACTGAAATATATCACTACAAAAAAAGGAAATTAGCGAGAAAAATTTCTGTCGCTAATTGTTTTTAGCGACGCAATGACTAACCGTCGCAAGAAATTTTACGACTAAAACATAAAACAGTTGCTAAAAAAAATGATGGCAAAAACAGTCGCTAAAAATAAAAAATTTAGTTGCTAAATAACCCCTAAAACTAGTCGCTGGAAAAATTAAAAAATATTAGCGACGGATTAAAAATATTAAATTTGAATTTCCTTATTTGTTATTATTATTATTATTATTATTACATCCAAAATTTAATTTATGTAAATAATAATTATGCAATATTATTAACAATACTATTAATTTAAAAAATATAATATCATAGTAGTACATTAAATTGTACAATACTTAAAAAATATTTTATAAAAAATACTAATTCAAACTAAATAGTGTTACTCAGTATCACCACTAAATAGTGGTTCGCAACATAGGCGGAGCTACACAATTAAAGACAAAAAAATAAAGCAATCAAACCAACTAAAGCAAATAGATATCCACTACTTGCAATAGCATAGAGAAGCATCCATCGACCTAAACATCTGATCATTGTAGCAAACTAGGAAACATCAACATCCACCGGTATGCGAACCAGTATGCAGCATCCACCAGAAAATATCAACATCCCCCGGCATGCAAACCAGTATGCAGCATCCACCAAGAAACATCAACATCTCTCATTCCTGAAACCAATAATTTCTCTAACAAATAAACCATGGAAATTGATTTCAGATGGCACTTTATCCACATAAAGGCATAGAGAACTATGCTACCAAATAAAAATATTACACAACAATATTTCAATTTATAGTTCTTACTTGCATCAGACATATCCAGACAGAAAGATAGAGGTGAAGAAATCTGTTTGCTAGATTTTAATATAGTCAAGCTTCATGTGGTCGGAGTATTTAAAAGAAAATAGTGCAAGTAGTAAAGAGAAAAGACAAAAAGAGTTCTTGAGGAGTATTTGGTGAAACCAACATTAATGTATTTGAACTTGCGTTCTATTAGGTGTTGTTTAGCATACTATGAAACATCCCTGCAAGCTTCTAACTAGGTCAAATCAAGCATGAAGTCCAAACGACTGTCAGTCATTGTAACTATACTTTAGGCAATAAGCACCATTAACTTAGTTTATTTGAGATAATCTAAATGTTATAAATATAAAACAACTTAAATATAGTCAAAGGAAGGATCTTTCCGAAGTTCATACACTGAAATGCATCATGAGTTGCAAGACTCTCAGCCTTCATGCTTATCTGACAAACAAATTGTGTTCATAATCTTATCTTCTAGAGTATGAAGATATAGAAAAATACTATAAAATCACTAATAATAATAATAAAACAATTTCATTCAGGTAAGCCTGGCAATGTTTCAACACAAATTTTTGTACCAATAACTGAAATTTCATCAAATCAAATGCAAATCTACCAATACCACCAGGCATGGTAGCTCTAACAAGAAACCTCTTCATTTATATATGAATCTACGCTCTGAATTCTTTATATAGAAGAATCATCTTTAAGATTTCCAAAGAACAAAAAAATAAGAACAATCAAAATGACAAAGTAATTTAATAATGACAAAGTATTCAATGCAAAGCATCCAGTATAACAGTTTGAAATGATATTCGGACTCGAACGAGATGCACATACCATTTTCAACTACAGTCAAATATGTCTGCCGGTCAACGGTCATCGGAGCATCGCCGGGGAGACACCGTCACCGCCGACTTGAAGCCCAAGACGTCAGGGATCTCCCGTCGGACATCATGTGCCCAAAAGCCACACCGTTTGATTGGGATCTACGCCAAAAGACCACGGTTCCACAACTTCGATCTCATCGTCGATGACAAGTGGGGACGATTGGTGGGTATAGGGAGGAACGCCTTGCCTTTAGAAGCCCCGATGATGTGGCTCGTGTCGCCGTCTGACGCCGGAGCTGACCGAAAAAGGGGAGAGAAGCTTTGGCTTCCCTCTCGCGAAGCAGGAGCAGACGGCAAGCTCGGCGAGGAAGAGGGTAACGCTGGCTCGGTGCCGTCTATCGCCGGTGGTGGCAGACCGTCTCTACTTCCCCAGTGATGGGTCGCCCCTTCCTCTCCGCGCGACTCCCTCTCTCTCGTATTCTATTTTCAATCTCTTTCTTGCGTTTTTCCTTTCCTTGATTTTAAATTCTATGTTCTTCATTTTTTTAAGTATTTATTTATTTATTTTATTTATGATTTAATTATTTAATCAAAGTCGACACTTAACTATTTTTGGGTCTAAAGTTAACATTTAATAAAAAAATTTCTACCGGGTTATTTTTTTTATTTTTTATCTATATGTATACATACATTTATTAATTTAATTATCTATTTATATATATAATACATTTAGTCAAAGTTATTAATTCAAAAACCGAAAATAATATCAACACATATTACTTAATAAAATTTTTTATTAATATTAATTTCAGTTTACCAATCTAATTAATATTTTCAATGAATTTTTAAATAATTGAATAATAAAAAATTTATTTTAGATAAATTAAAAATAAAATCCATAATATAAAACGATTACAAACAAAAAAAATACAACCAAAAAATTTATTTTAATCAATGAAAGTACTAAAAAAATTATTAAATTTTATTTATAATTGTTTTAATTATATAATTTCAAGATTAAATGTTAATCTTATCTAGATTAGCAAAATGATTGAATTCCAATATAATTTAATTTGCAAATCAAAAATATTAAAAATAATTAATAACCACAAGCATGTATGCATATTTTTATTAATATAATGCTCAGTAAAATCAATAATCAAAATTTTAATTTTTTTAAATATTTAATTTAAAATAGCAACGGATAATTTGTCGCTATTCCGTCGCTAAATTATATTGTTTTCAAAATTAAAAAATTTTAAAACTTTTTAGCGACGGAATAATCCGTCACTGTTTCGTCGGTAAAATTGATGAAAATTTACATGTTTATGACATTTGAAAAACCATCGCTAATTAGCGACTAAAAAATTTCATCGCAAAAAAAAGCGCCACCAGTTTCCGTCGCTAAAATTAGAAAAATGAATTTTTGCTACTAATTTTGAAAACAGTCGCTAATTAGCGACGGAAATATGTCCGTCGCTAATTTGTGTTTTTTTAAGTATATATTGTTGTACTAATATTACAAATTATAACGTCTTACAAACATTCTTTTCGTATATATAGAACTTGATCATATAGATTGTTTTATTTGTTTATTTATTTACTATTGTTATTTATAACAATTATTATTTCTTTGTATCATATAGAATTTATGCCTGGTTAATAAGAAATTAGTATATTAGTTTTAGCCTTTAACTTGAAATTATTGTGACACGAACAAGTCATAATTCAAAGTCTTTAAAAGAATCCCAATCAATCGAATCTGAGTGAATCAAAAATTTTCCATTTATTATTATTATTATTATTATTATTATTATTATTATTATTATTATTATTGATAAAGCCTGAATTGTCTTTATCTGGAGAGGGAGGGAACGGCCGATCGGCTGAGAGCGACCTGCAAGGAAGAATGCCCGGTCGGACCGGGCGTAAGCACTCCGAATCTTAAGTCAGTAATTTTAGAGAGAGAAAGCTTAGAGAGAGAGTGCTCAAGGTTCAATACCTGGGGCCATCGCTGGCTGGGCTATTTATAAGAGATGTTGAGGGACACTTGAGTGCCTAAGGGAGTGATCTCTGGCTGTCAGAGTAGGGATCCGGCGAAGTGACAGCGAGCAGGAGGTTGAGGTGAGCACTGCCTTGTGTCAGGCGGCTGATGGGACGGGATGTCACGTCGTCCGATCGGTCCTCCTTGGGGCTCGTGCCAGTTCGCTTTGCCATGGGGGCCTTGGGCCTTACCAATGTTTGGGCCGGTTCCATGGGCCTGAAAGCGGATGATATTTACTGTGTTATCACTTGTCCTACCTCAACAGGTCCGATCGGGCATGAAGTTGCCTTTGAGGTCCCGTTTGGGTGGAACGCTGCTTGAGCTGTCCGGATCCGAGGACATCCGTTAGCAGGATTATGGACTCGAAAAGGCTGCCAACTGAAGGGACGCGTCTGTTCACAAAGTTATTTTTCATTGATTGTTGTGCGCGTATCGAGGACGATGCTTGGTTCTTCGCATAGCCGTAACATCTTTGGACATCTGGCGGGGTTTTAACGGTGGAGCCACTGGGGCACTCAAGGGGCTCAGGCCTATAAATAGGCCTTTTTTTGAAACTTTGTCCCTTTACTTCTCGTTGCCCTTAGTGCTACTCTGTGAAAATTTCTTCTTAATTCTTCGCAACTCAGCAATCCTTCTTGCTCTTCTTTGCGATTCCCTCAGACCTTCTTGGAGCAAGTAAGTATTTTTTCTTTTTATTTTCCCCGGATTCATTACTTCGTGTTTGCGCATCGTCCCTTGTGTATTTTTCCCTTTCCATTGTTTCCAAAGAGTAGCTCCCGTCACCTGAAATGATAGATTTTTAACGTACTAATTTATCTTGTCTGTTGTTTGTACGCAGTTGAAATGGCTGGTGGAAAGGATTTGAAACAGATGTTGGCTGAGCGGGCCGGACTAAAACGCGAGGCTGACTTAAAGGCCAAGCAGGAGAGGAAAAGACAGAAGTTAGCGGCTACCGAAGGTGCCCCAATTCACGCCGTACCCCTGTCGGTGATGGCCCCGGGAAATACTTCTGCTTCGGCCCCGTCCCGATCGGATAGGGAGGCGCACCGTCCCAGCCCCTCTGCTACAAACCCCTCGAGGGAAGAAAATCAAGAAGGGGGTGCTCTGATTATCGCTGGTGGCGCCGGCGCTCGTCAAGGTGAGTCGCATCAAAGGTTCGGCAAACGCCCTTCCCACATTGGGGGGTTCCTGGAGGAACATTTTGGCAAAGACTGGTCTTCAAGCCAGGTGGCAAGCTTTATCTTCCGAGGTTTGCTTCGGGAGAGCAACCACACAGAGATTGCGGACGATAACCAGCTAGTCCGGGAATACCGTGTGCTCAGCCAGCAGCTACTAGAGGTAGGATCTCCTTTGTCGTATTGTCAATACTTGCTAGAATTGGCTCATCGGGGTCTTTTCATTATTTGTTCATCTTCTTCCCCTTCCTTTTGTTAGGTGTGCCAGAGGACTCAGTGACTCTACCTCATGGCAGGAGTTTGGAAGGGAAGAGCTGATGTTGTGGCGAAGAACACGACAGAGGTGAACTCTCGCTATGAGGCCGTCCGGAAGGACGCCTCGACTCTCCGCATGGAAGTGGCTGAACTTCAAAGGGAGTGTCCCACCCTTCGGTCTGAAGCACAGGCTTCTGCTGAGAAAGCTGCTCAAACCGCTCAGGAGTTGGAAGGGTGTCGGGCCGAGGTGGACCGGTTGAAGGGCGACAATGCCCGTTTGGCTGCTGAAGGCGCTCAGGGTCGGAGGCTGGAGCATCGGGTGACTGTACTGGACGCCGAGTAATGCCAGCCTCAAACTGGAACGGACCAGGCTCCGAGGGGAGCGGGATCAAGCTTGAGCCGAGTGCGTTCGCTTGTGCAACGAGCGGGAGGCATTGGGAGTGTCAATGCAGGAGAGGGAAGCCACCTGGAGGGTCGAACTGGATGCATAGCTCGCCTCTCAAAGGGAGCAGCTTCTTGAGGAGTTAGCGGAGGCGCAGGCAGGGGTTCTATCACATTTAATCCGTGAAGCCAAGAGGCATTTCCCTGATGCCGACTTCAGCTGGATGGGGGATCCAGCGGCCTTGCCCGACCCTACCGCTAGCGACGACGAAGCGGGTCTCCGAGCGGGGCTTTCGCCTGCTGGGACTTCCCAATCCTTGCCTCCCGGTGAGGTCACTCAGTCCTGTCTGGGGTCCTGACGGTGCCCTTGCAATTTTCTTGGGCTCTCGACTCGCCAATGACAATCCCTTGGGCTTTCCTTCTCCTGAAGTCTTCGCCCGTGGGGCAATCCCCACGAACTCTTTCAAAAGTTTATAGCATCTTACCTTTCTTCAACGCCTGAGCGACATTTTTGGAAAAATCAGCGAGGATGGTGCATACATCCCTGAAGGTAACAGAGGTATTCTTAGGCTGTCCTGCCGCTGTGCCATCGAAGGCGGGGAGGAGATTGATTCGTGCAGGAGACCTGACGGGTCGTGAGGTACCTGACCTACCGCGACTATAGTCGTTGTGGTCAGAATTCACAGGGGTCGTATTCTCGTTCGATCTGGAGTTCGCCATGCCTCTCAACGAGAGCACCAAATGATAAAGCTTGAATTGTCTTTATCTGGAGAGGGAGGGAACGGCCGATCGGCTGAGAGCGACCTACAAGGAAGAATGCCCGGTCGGACCGGGAGTAAGCACTCCGAAGCTTAAGTCAGTAATTTTAGAGAGAGAAAGCTTAGAGAGTGAGTGCTCAAGTTTCAATACCTGGGACCATCGCTGGCTGGGCTATTTATAAGAGATGTTGAGGGGCACTTGAGTGCCTAAGGGAGTGATCTCTGGCTGTCAGAGTAGGTATCCGGCGAAGTGACAGCGAGCAGGAGGTTGAGGTCAGCACTGCCTTGTGTCAGGCGGCTGATGGGACGGGATGTCACGTCGTCCGATCGGTCCTTCTTGGGGCTCGTGCCAGTTCGCTTTGCCATGGGGGCCTTGGGCCTTACCAATATTTGGGCCGGTTCCATGGGCCTGAAAGCGGATGATATTTGCTGTGTTATCAATTATTATTATTATTATTATTATTATTATTATTATTATTATTATTATTATGTAAATTAATAAAATAATAATTCTAAAGATAACCGATGATATCTTTGTAAGCGGATCAAAAAAATTGCATACCTCCAGCCATTGCTAGTGCAGACTTTTTTCCACTCAGTTTCTCTCGCTTAGCTCTTGATTATTGATGGTATATTTGTATCTTATATTTTTTAGAGCAAAGAGAGGACCCCTCGCTTAGCTCTTGATTTTTCAGTTTTTATTTAATATTTGATATAGTTACATAATAATAATAATAAATTCTTATTATTTAAAAAATTAATTTGAGTTTTTTCTGCAAATAATTTTCATTATAAATAAAATAATAATTGATAAATATTGAATTCAAAAGTGAAAAGTGATATTTTTAGAAATATAAATTTTTCTTCACAATATGTTTAAATATTTTCCATGAGTTAGTTTATATTTTATTATATTAACATGAATTTAACATTACATTATTTTCTAAAATAATTTAATATTCTAAAATCTAGAGCTAAATAAAAAAATTTAAAAACCGTTAAATCAGTTTAAAAAACTGAATTCAAATCGATTTTAGCGCAGTAATTAACTATAATTTTTAAAAATTAAGGTCTGCATCTACATTTAATTGGATCGATTAACTGTATAAATCGATTTGAACTCAATTTTAACCATCCATTTAACAGTCAATATGCACCTAACTGAAAAGAATTCCATTCAAACATGCAAAGATATTCGCGCATTCACCTAAGAAATTATAACCCTATGATAAAGATGTGATGAATTAGAAAATAAAATCTAATTTGAGCACCTTATGCCCAGTAGTATTCCATTTTAAGTTATGTAGTTTTGCGAGGAAAAGCAAGTTGCGGTCCTTAATGATGTGCTGATAACTTCAATGGGTTACCTTCAGGTGGTTGTCCACATGATGAGTTATGCAATGTTAATTAAAAATATAATCCCTAGAAGTCATAATTAAATAAATCATTTCATATATATTGAATTGATGATTTACAAATGTGCTTATCTGTTACAAGAAGAAGAAGAAGAAAATGTGATTATCAAATCAGAAATTTATTTAATAAATGCAATATTTTTACAATGGAGTTTAGAGAAGCACCAAATATTATAAATGGAGGTAATTTTCTACCGTTTTAGTGGTTGAGTTCTTACTTCTTAATTAGTATAAAAATAAAATGTTATATTTATTTTATATGTCATTTTCATCAAGAAAAATTTCATGTACTTCCAAACAAGAAGCCACGAGTCGAAGACCAGTTTTGAAAAATAGAAAAGTGCAATGCAAGTTCTCTATTCCAACAATTACTTTTTCACTCAATTTCTTGACTTGGCCTAAGTGGAAAAGTCTGCCTAGAGTACAATTTTCATAAACCAGTAAATCTATCCAAAGTTTTTTGAAAAAAAAATAATAGTAAATATAAATCGCAATTTATTATTATTATTTTAGTTTATAAAATTTATTTATACTTTATATAGGTTAAAAAAATAATTATACTCTATCATAACAACTTGCAACTCTTCATATAAACTGATGACAATGAGATTTTTCGTAGCGTGCTCTTGAATAGATCACCTGAAAAACTTAAGAAAAAACCGACGGGATTCCGACGATGAAAGCTCCGATGATCAAGTCAATAGATTGACTAAAGTGTATTTTCTGTGTAAAAAATCCGGAGAGCGGAACATACCTGTTGCTTTCCTTTATATAGGGCTCTTTATCTAGACAGGATACGAAAGAGGATCCTAATTAGGAGGAATTTGCTCGCTTCTTGATTCCATGTTTACAAAGATTTGTTGAGTGATTTCCGATAACTTCCGTTATTGTGAGATCAGGATCCGCTGAATATTTGGAAGATATCCGTGAATGATGACTTTTCATATGCTGATTTCGAGCTGTTTAGATAATCGAGCTACTGATATGGTGGATATCTGAGGGAGCCCGATTATCGAACTCTTAGGTTGGAAGTCCGGTTATCCATGGATATCCGAAAAGGGCTTGTTACCAAGCTCTTGGATTGGAAGTCCGGTTATCATAAGTCCCCCCCACCCCACCAGCTGATGACATTTATGTCATTAGAGCGGCGAATTAACACTTGAAGAGGACACCTGTTAGGCGCGTGAGTGTCAGTCTACAGCGCATTGAAAGCAAATGAGCGCGTGGCACCTTAAAAGATGTGTACAGGCACTTCGTTTAGCGTGATTTGACGGCTGTGCTAGTTATTGAAATGATAGCGTCTCTTCGGTAGTTGCGTGGGGAGCAATTATTGCAAGATTCTCTAATCAATGCTTGCCACCTATCCGAATCTCAGTGGCTTTGTCTGCCTATAAATATCAATCCTTTCTCCCTTCCCCCATTTTTGGTTTTGCTTAGGAATTTCTTTTTCGCTGCTTTGTTCTCCTGCCTTATGTTTTGTGCGATTTTGGCTTCATCTGACCTTAGTTCTTATCTCTGATCTTGCGTCTTCTGAAGCTTCCGATATCCCCTTCCAATTTCAGGTTAGTGTCTTGCCTTTCTTCTCTTTCTTGCAATGAGTGCTTTTGAGAGTTCATCTGAGAGGGTGAGAGTGGAGGAGGGCCTTTTGAACGACGATATCCAAGAGTCTCCTAGTACCAGTCAGCCGGATTCCCCGAAGAAGAAGGAGCCCAGGAGAAATTCCCGAGTAGGAAGCATCAGCTCAGTCGTAAAGAGTACTGAGATGTTAGAGCTGCATGAGAGCTTGGGTATTCCCGAAAGTTATAGGATCCGAGCTCCCGGGGCTGGTGTCTGAGCTAACACCAAGTTTTCGGGCAGGAAGACCATAGCTATTTATGAGGCTAATTTTCAGGCTGGAATGAGTCTTCCTCCAATGCCTTTTGAGGTCGAGGTGATGAATTACTATGGTTTAACCATGGGCCAAATTCATCCAAACGCTTGGCGGACTATCTCGGCCTTACAGATGTGGGCGGCCGATAATGACATCGACCTGACCCTCTGACTCTTCCAAGCTACCCACGTGATCGAGCTCCGAGTAACTACCTAGGATCATAATTACGTTCAAGCCCAAGCGGGGTACTCTTTACGAAAAACCCGGAGTCCTTGAAAAATTGGAAGAACCGATTCTTCGTTGTGGATAACGATAATGACTTCGGTTTCAAAATAACTTATGGTCGTTATGTCGATAAGAACGATAACCCCCTATACCTTACTGATGAGGAGGAACGAACTCTAGCCCGGTAGAGGGCTCTGGCTAGGAACAAAATAGATATCAGGGATTAGCTCATGTTCGGCTTAACCCAAACAAAATCATCTCGGTGCCCAATAAAAGGTATATTCTTTTATCAATTCTTCTATTCTAATACTCTCTCATTGTTTGGTTTTTTGCAGCAATGAAGAGGACTGACATGCTGAGCATGGCTGAGATGATGAGGGCCAAGAGGCAGAAAATACATGTCTGCCTAGTGCCTGCCGAGACTTCACAAGAGACCCCCACTGCGGCCTCCTCCCGTAGCCCAATCACATCGGCTCCGGCCACCAGCTCGGCACCTATTGAGGTACCGGGTGATACTCCACCCCCGAACCAAGCAACTGATGCTCCTTCAGCCAAACATCAGACCACGTCCGGGCCTCTATCTCCCGAGGACCATGCAAGAGCGAGGAGCTCAAACCCCAAGCCGAAAAAAAGAGATATGAGAGCCGTTGCTGACGAGGTCTGTGACATCTGAATGGAGGAAGGGGACGACTACTCCCAAGACAACCCCGTCTTCTGTGATTTTGTGCTGAAGGGGATTGCACCTTTGATGCGCAGATGTGCTGAGGAGTTGAGCACTGCCATCAAGAGGCATCAGATAGAGGTGGGCCCCCTTGCTCTGTTTTTGCTTTGCCCTGTTCTGATTATCACTCTATATTCTGAAAACTCGCCTGTTCCATTATAGGGGTCAATTCTGGGCGGAGCTATCATTCCGAAAATGAATAGGCTGATTATGGCAGAAGGAGATGCAATCGATTGCTGGGCAGCGATTCCGAGCTAATACCGCGGAGGCCAAGCTGAAGGATAGTGAGAAGAGGGCTCTGGAAGCCGAGGTCAAAGCAACCAATACGTTGAACAAGGTTATCGAAGCTGAGGAGAAAGCGGCTGCTAATGAGAGAGGAAAAGCTAAGGCAGAGGCCGATCTGAATAAAGTCCAAACTGAGCTCGAGGAGGCTAGAAAGGCGAAAGCCGAACTGGAGGAGAGATATTTCGAGCTAAAGTATAAGTCTCTGGAGTTAGCCTTTGACAAGTGTCTTACTTGTAGTCAGAAACTTTGTGACGCAGTCAAAGGGCGATCTCCCGATATGGACTGATCGTGGTTGGACTAAGTGTACCCAGATGAATAGGCCCCTTTGTATTGCTTTTGACTTAATGAAATCAAGAATTATTTGATTACTGACAACTTTGAATTGTTACCGTAAATAACCGTACTGTCCAATTATTTTAATACCCATACATGAATGAGATAATAATTTGAATGTTTATCCTAGCGATAACGCAGAGTGAATAGCGAACAAGCCGAGCAACATAACGTGCTTAGTTTTGATAGTGTTTTCATTTAATAATGTAATCGATAAAACTGCGACTTAAGTGGCGATATAGCCAAACTGATTGACGAGCTATAGGATGATGCTCGAATGGCTATGTAGCAGCATTGAGTAGTAATCAATAGAATCGATGCTCTTGTGGCGATATTGCAAAGCGAGCTTTACGGTAAATAATAAAACAAATGCTCTAATAGTGATATAGCCAAGCTGAGCAATAAGTAATATAAAACAAGTGCTTTGATAGAGATATGGCCGTTCTTATCGTTGAATGTGAGAATACACGCCCTGATGACGATATAGCCGAACTGTGTTGTTGTTATAATGTTTGGTTGCTCAATGGCGAAATTGCCGAGTTAGAGCAACTTTTTTGCTGATAACATAATAGAAAACATTGTTTTTCCATGAATACACCTCTTTTGTTGATAATTTAGCTAGTACAATTGCTTTTATGGCGACATAGTTGAGCTAAGCGAAATAAAATACTTGCAAAAAATGCTCAAATGGTGATATAGCCAAGTGAGAGATAAGAATGTAAAGCCGAACTAATAATAAAAATTAGTGCTTAAGACAAACTATCGAGCTGTAAATTCGAGATTACTGATAATAAATCTTCAAGTTAGAGATGTTCCATGAATGAGGAAGTATCTTCCCAGAGAAATCCTTCAACCTGTACGCTTCATCTCTGACTTCATGTATTATGTAAGGACCTTCCTAGTTAGGATTTAACTCCCGCAGATGTTTGGGATGCAACTACCTTCTTGAGAACAAGCTGTCTGATTCTGAATGACGTCGGTTTTATATTTCGATCATGGTAGGATGACATTCTTTGCTTGTAGGCGGCAGATTGTATTTGAGCAGACTCTCTCTGTTCCTCCAACCTGTCTATTTGACATAGTAGGCTTGCATCATTTTTCTCAGCATCAAAACTCGAAGTCCAGATATTTGGCATACTGATCTCACAAGGAATAATCGCTTCTATCCCATATGTAAGCGAGAAAAGGGTTTTTTCCGTTGCTGATCTTAGTGAGGTTTGGTAGGCCTACAGAACGTTGTACAGTTCGTCTACCCAGAGGCCTTTTGGTGAATCGAGTCTCTTTTTCAATCCTGCAAGAATGGTTCAGTTAGTTACCTCGGTCATGCCGTTTGACTGCGGGTGGTACACAGAAGTGAAACAAAGCTGGATCTTCAACTCCGAGCAGTATCTTCTGAATGCCGCGTAATCAAACTATTTGCCATTGTCAGTGATGATAGAGTGTGGGATCTCGAAACTTGTGATGATAGACTTCTGAACAAACTTAATAATATTCGTCGGTGTGATTGTAGCTAGGGGTTCTTATAGACACCGGGTCCCGAGACAACCTACTGCTCGCGGGCGACGCCCGTCATGCGTCGCTCGCCCCTGTAAGCGCCAACTTGCCCCCGACAGCCCTTTTGGGCTGTTTTCTTCATTTTTAATGGTTTTTCTTCTTTTTTTTTTGGTAGAATTTAATTCTAAAATTTTTTGGATTCTAACCTTTCAAATTCAACAGTTTTTTGTGGTTATGAAAATTAAATTGATTTAATTTTTTCATTAAAAATCTAATTTTTTGGGGAGGTATAAAATTATTTTGAGAGAGAGAATTAGGGGGGGATTTTCTTTAGAAAAAAATATTTTCTTCTTCTTCTTCTTCTTCAAGAACAAATTCTTTCAATTTTCTAAAGGATTTTCCTAAAGAACAATTTTTGTTCTTGGAAATTTTCTTCCTTTTTATTTAACAATTTTTACATTGAGACAAATAAATCAATTATTTATTTTTGGGATAAAATTTCTCTTCAATATTTTATTTTTCTAATATTATTCTTACAAATCAAGACAAGGAGATTAATCACTTGCTTTTATCCATCACATCAAATTTTGAGGGTAAGCATTCTTGGCTCAATTTTTAATTCAATTTTTAATTTAATTTTTATTTACAATTAATTAGTTATCATGTTGAATTTTTAAATCTTTTGTTATTTTTTTTATTGTTTATGTGGTTTAGTTATGTAATTTGATGTTCTTAATATATTTTATTTTATTTTTGCATATTTAATTTGATTGTTTATCTTTCTACTACTACTACTACTATTATTATTATTATTATTATTATGCTTTAACATGTTTTGTTTATTTTATTTCTTACTATTTTTTATTTGATTGTTCATCTTTCTATTATTATTATTATTATTTATTTTTTTTACTTTATTTCTATTATTATTACTATTGTGATTATTGTTATTATTACTATTACTCTTATTATCATTATCTATTGTTACTACCATTACTAGTATTATTATTATTTTTGTTTATTGCTATAATTTGTTGAATTTTATCATTATTATTTTTATGTTTTCATGCATGTTGAATTTTATTATTATTATTTTATGCTTTTTTATACATGTTGAATTGTTAATATGATAAGTTGCATATTTTTATTATGTCATTTAATTAATTTGTCATACATGATGCATTTTTATCTATTTTAGCATTTTTATTTGTTTTATTTTAATTTTTTTTTATGTTGTATGTTTAAATTTATTTTTTATTACTAATATCACTTTTATTTATGTTTTTTATTTCAATACTCATTTTTTATGTGTCAGTTTTTTTTCAATGGCAAGTGGGAGCCTATGGAGATTTGAAGATACCTTTTGGGAGTTAATTTGTTATATTTATTGTTTTTCATTATTTTGGGTTTATTTATTTTATCCTGTAATTTGTAATAAGTTTATTTTTAGGCACGCTAAAGAGAAAATCACAAAAATATTTCTATTAAATTAACTTGAAACTTTTTTCTAAATAAAAATGGGACCAATGTCCTAGTTTTTCATACCCAAACAAACCATCACCTTTAACACCCTTTTTTAAAGTATGCATGCGAGGACCAATGTTCTCATCCTTAAATAAATAACCCGCTTTATGTATGATGTGTATTTTATTTACAATGGGGGTTGTATTCCGCCTCTAATTTTATTGTAATTTATTTTCATACGCTTCATTTTAATTATGCTTTTATTTATCGCTTTCCTCGAATGACCAACCATGTGCTTTAATTAAATTACATTGAATTGAATGAGAAATGAGATGAATGCTAAATTCAAAAATCAATTATAAACTTAACCAAGGTATGAATAAATGGGAAGTCCCGAACCTTCTAGGGTCTTTGGGCTCAACGAGACGAGAGGGCCACCTCAATGTTCTATTGGAGTGGGGCCTCCAAGACACCTCTTGTGTCCCGAAAAAGACTCAACTTGCATAGTCCTAGGCTTCACGAGGCGAGAGGGTCATCCTAATATTCTATTAGGATGGGGCCTCCAAGACCTCTCTAACTTGTCCAAAATGGATATAGCAGCGCTGTCTTAGACTCACTGAGGCTAGACGATATTTTTCAATGTTCTATTGGGTGGCGACTCCAAGAAACCTCCTTGTTGCCCAAAATAGACGCACTTGTAATTTTTTACAAGTTTTTATGAACCTCCTCCCGAAAGCCCTAAAAGCGAGCGGTTCGGGGCGCACCGGGGTTCGGCGTGCGTCACAATTCTACCTCTACCCACTTGGTGAAGTGGTCAACTACTACAACCAAGAACTTTCGCTACCCTGTTGCCAAGGGAAAAGGTCCTAAAATATCAATACCCCATTGAGCGAATGGCCAAAGACTGTGGATTGGAACTTGAGAGGTGGGCTTCTGGTGGTTTAAGTTACCAAACCTTTGGCATTTATCGCATTTTTGAACGAGCTCTTTAGCATCCTTTTCCATGCTAGGCCAATAAAACCCCTGTAATAAGGACTTCCAAGCTATAGCCTGTGCCCCCTCGTGTGCACTACAAATTCCTTCGTGGATTTCTCTTAGCACATAGTCACCTTGTTCTGTACTCAAACATCTTGCCCAAGGGGCTGAATAAGATTGCTTATACAATTGGTCATCTAAAATTGCATATCGATTGGACCACCGAACCACTTTCCGGGCTTAAACCTGATCCTCAAAAAGAATCCCGGTGCTCAAGTACTCATAAATCGGTAGTCACCATCCATCCATCAGTTCCTGCAAATGAACCTTGTAGGTTTCGTATGTTGGAGCCGATAAGACTGACCAGATGATGTCTGCAGAAGACATTTGGTTCTGGAGGCCAGCCTGCTTGGCCAAAGCATCCGCCCCCTCATTCTCTATCCGGGGTATTTGCTCTATAGACCACGCACATCCCAGTTTCTCCAATTGTGAGAGGAGCGCGGCTATCAATTCTTTGTATCTGAGCATTATCCGATCCATGGCTTTAAACTTCCTGAGCATCTAGCTAACAACTAGCTGTGAGTCATAAAATATAGCCAATAAGTCCGGTTTTACCTTCATGGCGAGCTGTAAATCGAAGCTAAGGGCTTCATACTCCACAATATTATTATAAGCTTGAAATGCTATGTGATCCATTCCTCTGATTGTTATTTTGCCAGGTCTGATGAGAATCACCCCAGCCCCTGCACTCGTAAACGAAGATGCCCCATCAACATATAACTTCTAAAAACACTGGGTCGGCTTTGGTGGAGGGACATGCAATTCTGCTACAAAATCGGCTAAAACCTGAGCCTTCATCGATGGGCGAGCCTCGTATCGAACATCGAATTCCCCCAATCGAGTTGCCCATTCAGCAACTATCTCGGATGCTTTCGGCTTCTGAAGTACCTTTCTAAGGTTTGAGTTTGTTCTAACCACCACCGTATGCCCTTGGAAATGTGGCCGAAGCTTGATGACTGATGTGACCAGGGCGAAGGCAAGTTGCTCCAGTATGGGGTACCTTAACTCGGCACCCTTTAGGACCTTACTCATGTAATAGATGGGGAACTGTTGACTACCTTCTTCTCTGATCAAAACTGAACCAACAGCTCCTAATGAGACAGCCAGATACATGTATAGGATTTCGTCCGGCTGGGCCTGACTTAGCAGTGGTGGCGTGGTGAGGAACAATTTCAGCTCTTCAAACATTTTCTGATAGTTCGGAGTCCATTCAAAGTTTTTCACCCTTTTAAGAGCACTGTAAAAGGGAAGACACCGTTTAGCCGAACATGAAATAAATCTGCCAAGGGTTGTTACCTTCTCATTGAGTTTCTATACTTCTCTAACTAACTTTGGGGGCTTCATTTCTAGAATGGCTTGGATTTTCACCGGGTTAGCTTCTATTCTCCTCTTTGAGATCATAAACCCTAGGAATTTATCGAACTGTACCCCGAAAGCACACTTTTTTGAGTTGAGCTTAAGACCGAACTTTTTTAAGATTATGAAAGTCTCTGCCAGCTCGGTTAGTAAGCTCTCTGCTGTCTTGCTTTTTACAATCATGTCATCTATGTATACTTTCACATTCCTTCCGAGCTGATCAATGAACATCCTGTTCATCAATCTTTGATAAGTAGCCCCGACGTTCTTAAGCCCAAATGGCATGACTCGGTAGCAATATATAGCCTGGTGTGTGATAAAAGTAGTTTTTCTTCGCCAGCCTTATCCATGGGAATCTGGTGATACCCCACAGAAGCATCCAAAAAGGCGTACTCTTCGAATCCCAAGGTGGAATCGACCAAAAGATCTATGTTGGGTAGCGGGTAGCTGTCTTTGGGGCAAGCCTTGTTAAGATCTGTGAAGTCTACGCACATCCTTTACTTTCCATTGGATTTCTTTACCAATACTACATTTGACAGCCAGTCCGGGAAAAAAACTTCCCTTATGAACCCATTCTTTAATAATATGTCTGCTTCCTCTGCCATTGCCAACTGCCGCTTGGAAGCATAATTCCTCTTTTTTTGTTTAACTGGTTTGCAGCTAGGCTGGACGTTAAGTGAGTGGCACATTACCTCTGAAGATATGCCCTTAATATTTGATGGCTACCAGGCAAACATATCCATGAACTCAAAGAGTACTGCTACAAGTGCCTCTTTACCCTTGCCCGTTTTGTTGGCTATTATCTTTACAATCTTCCCTGGTTGGAGCTCTACTCCCTGAAGTGAATCTACGGGCTCGGCATTCCGAGCTATTGGGGTATCCAGTGCATCTAATGGCAAAGCCTGACCAGCCTCTTTCAGCATTGGGCTGGTTTGCTGATGGGGCAGCGGAGATAGGCAAGTTGGGAAAAAGATCTATTGTTGACTGAAAATCTTTGGAGTGTTCCACGCTCACCGCACCAAATGATGACAATGAGATTTTTCGTAGTGTCCTCTTGAATAAATCACCTGAAAAACTCAAGAAAAAATCGATGGGGTTCCAACGATGAAAGCTCCGAAGATCAAGTCAATAGATTGACTAAAGTGTATTTTCTGTGTAAAAAATTTATAGAGCAGAACATACCTGTTGCTTTCCTTTATATAGGGCTCTTTCTCTAGACAGGATTGGAAAAAGGATCCTAATTAGGAGGAATTTGCTCTGACTCTTTAATTGCTGCTTGATTCCATATTTATAAAGATTTGTTGAGTGATTTCCGATAACTTCCGTTATTGTGAGATCAGGATCCGCTGAATATCTGGAAGATATCCGTGAATGATGACTTTCCATATATTGATTCTGAACTATTTAAGTAACCAAACTACTGATATAATGGATATCCGAGGGAGCCCGGTTACCAAACTCTTGGATTGGAAGTCCGGTTATCTATGGATATCCTAAAGGGCCCGTTATCGAGCTCTTGGATTGGTAGTCCGGTTATTATAAACAAAAAAAATTCATTGATTAAAATGATTCTATAAAACATTCATTATAATTTACTAAAAATCCTTTTCTTACTTCTTCTCACTCCTATTAATTATCTTTTTTTTTTAATATATAAATGTAAAAAAGAAAAATACATAGTTAATATTTTTTGAAATTTAAAAATTTTAACTATGAATAAAATAAAAAAAATTGTTAAAAATCGCTGCAATTAGTAAAACGAAAATAGTAAAACGAAAAGAGTAATAATATTATATTAACAATATGCATCATTCTATTTTTTATTCAATATGCATGGTTCTATTAAAAACAAAAAAATATTATTTTTTGATCATAAAATAATGCACATAAATTACATGTATAGTTAGCATTGCGGCCCATATTAATACTCATATTTCGTAAATTTATGGATCGATTCGTTTGCTGAGTATAATAATATACATATTGCTTTGTGGCCAATTTCTGGTCAATTTTTTTTTTTTTCTGTCAAATACGTTAACTAGTGACAAACAATGACAAAAATTCAGAAATGACAAAAGGGAAGGGGCAGTTCATTTGAAATAAAAATGAAGGCAGATACATGATTGTTCAAGGCTTTTGCCAATTATTAATAAATTATTCTATCTATAATTCCATAAAAATTAATGAAAATATCAATTATTACTCAAAAATATATATTTTTCGGTCAATATGCAGCTAACTGAAAAGAATTCCATTCAAACATGCACAGTTATTCGCGCATTCACCTAACCCTATGATATAGATGTGATGTATTAGAAAATAAAATTAATTTGAGCACCTTATGCCAAGTAGTATTCCATTTTAAGTTACGTAGTTTTGCGAGGAAAAGCAAGTTGCGGTCCTTAATGATGTGCTGATAACTTCAATGGGTTACCTTCAGGTGGTGGTCCACATGATGTTATGCAATGTTAATTAAAAATATAATTATCGCTAGAAATGTGCTTATCTGTTAGAAAAAAGAAGAAGAAGAAGAAGAAAAGGTGCTCATCTGTTAAGTACAAAGGAAGTATGACGTGCTACTAACAGAACGATTAGATAGAGTTGGATCTAATTAGAAATTTATTTAATAAATATAATAATTTTTAATTACATTAAAGAAGCACCAAATACGGGTTGATTTCACTAACGGTCACTCAACTTATCACTTATCGCGCAAAAATAACCGATTTTTTTTTTCTTACTTAAATGTCACTGAACTTTTAACATTTTTGCAAAAAAATCATGTTGACCGGAATCCGGTGAGAACTATCGCCGGATTGATGATATGACATGTCATGTCAGAAATTACATGTCGTTTAACAATATTTACAACAAATATTACATCTAAATCAATTTCACTCACGGTCACTAAACTTATCATTTATCGCGCAAAAGTAACCAATTTTCTTTTTTTCCAACTTAAATGTTACTGAACTTATAACATTTTTGCAAAAAAAATCATATATTTACTATTCGTTGTCACGTGTCATATATGTCATGTCATCAATCCGATAAAGGTTTTCGCCGGATTCCGGTCAACATGACTTTTTTAAAAAAATGTTAGAAGTTCAGTGACATTTAAAATAGAAAAAAAAAAGTTGGTTACTTTTGTGCGATAAGTGATAAGTTGAGTGATTATGAGTGAAATTGACTCCACCAAATACTATTAGGGTAATTTTCGACCGTTTAAGTCGCTGAGTTCTTACTTAGTGTAGAAATAAAATTTTATATTTATTATTAACTTTTCTTTTTCTATACAAGCGTATTATCCCATTTCTTTTTCATCCACTTTATTTTATATGACTTTTTAATATTATTTTTATGCAGAAAAATTTCATGGAACTAAAAGAAAGATCATACGACCAAGTTTGAAAAAAGAAAACTTGCCCAAATAATGTTGCTTTAAGAAAATAATAAAAAGAAATATTGCTTCCATCAATTTGTATTTGTGACGTTTTAATACTCACATTTTTCAACTTCTGATCATCTATTTAAGCACCTTCTTCCAGTGGCAAAGGTAACTGCCACTTATTCAGTTTTCCCCTCTCTCTCTCTCTCTCTCTACATTAACTAATTATTCAAAAATGCTCACTCTATCTACAAACAAACTTAGATTTTCTTATTATACCCCTCCAAGAAACAATGAAAGGCAAATTCCAGCAATATTAGGTAAGAAAGATTAATTTATAGATCTGAATAGATACATAAAATTTTTCCTTACTAATATATTATTCGTTAGCAGGGACAAGTTATCAAGTGGAGACAAATCTAAAAGTAGATAAAATATCTCTGGTGCGTGAGTTTTGTAAATTATGACTTGCACAATTAATTAATTAATATTTTAGGAATCCCACGTCGGGAATTCAAGAAAAACAGAAATTTTGATCACTTATATAAATAAGCTTCATTTGATTAGTTTAATAATCCCAAAATTAAACTTTGGGATATCCCACTAGAGTTCGAATTTAAAATCTAAAAGTCTTAAGATAAGATGATAACCATGCACTAAATTAAAATGTATCGCTGTTCATTTGTTAATAATTAATCATTATAATCTATATGCAGAAAGCACAAAAGTAATAGGTTGGACCAACTGAAATTTGCTAGGCAGAGAGTAAATTACTGCTACTTCTCCAGTGCTGCAATCCTTGTGGCACCTGAATTGGCAGAAGCTCGACTCTGCATGGCTCAAAATTCTGTTCTAGCAACCGTTGTCGATGACTTCTTTGATGTTGCTGGTTCTAAGGAAGAACTGGAGAACTTAATCCTCTTGTTTGAAAGGTCACTGTATATTTTTTTTTAATTTTTTTTAATAATGTTAAAATTCTGAAATAATAATGATATAATTAATGTCATATAGGTGGGAAGAAAGCTCAAGTGTAGGCTACGTCGGTGAACAAGTTGAGATAATTTTTTCTGCATTACAAAACTCAATCAAAGAGCTTACCCACATTGCATTCAAATGCCAAGGAAGAAATGTGGAACCTTACTTAGTGATTTAGATTATTTATTTCGATCATGTGAATATTTTAATTAACTTTGCAGTGGTATGAGTTGCTCAAAAGTATGATGCAGGAGGCCGAATGGGCTCGAGAGCATTCGATTCCAACGATGGATGAGTATATAGAACAAGCACACGTTTCTTTAGCCTTAGGACCAACTGTTCTTGCTGTGCCCTACTTTCTTGGAACAAGATTACCTGAGGAACAATCTTACTTATCTCAGAGGTTGTATAACATTCCCTTTTTCAAACTAATAGGTAGGAGGGGACGCAAATATACTAAAAAAGTGATATAAAATCAAAAAAACTGAAGAAGCCTTATAAAAGAATGACAATTTTGGGATGATTAAACTAATCAAATGAAACTTTTTTAGTATATTTGCGTCCGCTCCTACCTATTAGTTTCAAAAAGGGAATGTTATACAACCTCTGAGATAAGTAAGATTGTTCCTCAGGCAATCTTGTTCCACGAAAGTAGGGCACAGCAAGAACAATTGGTCCTTAGGCAAAAGAAACGTATGCTTGTTCTATATACTCATCCATCGTTGGAATCGTATGCTCTGGAGCGCATTCGGCCTCTTGCATCATACTTTTGAGCAACTCATACCACTGTAAAGTTAATTAATATATTCACATGATCGAAATAAATAATCTAAATCTTATAACTTTATTTATTTATTTTTCGAGTTCTCCCTTGTTTCTCTAAGTATGTTTCCACATTTCTTCCTTGGCATTTGAATGCAATGTGGGTAAGCTCTTTGATTGAGTTTTGTAATGCAGAAAAAATTATCTCAACTTGTTCACTGACGTAGCCTACACTAGAGCTTTCTCCCCACCTATATGATGTTGAAATTGATTCAAAATAGTATGTTAGTGAGTTTATTTTTACATGTTTATAATGTTTGTTTGTTTATTATTATTTTGTTAGTGGTGTTAGTAGTGTTAGTGGTATTAATGGTATTAATGGTGTTAGTGGAGTAATAGAGTTATGGATTAATTAGTGGAGTTAGTGGGTTAGTTTTTATTGTTTCAATGTAAGCCTATAAATAGGCATATGTAATTAGTCTTTGATGAAAATAAAATTGATATTATTGATCCTAAGAATTTTCCAACAGTGGTATCAGAGCCTTTATTGGTCATAGATTTGTGAAAAGAATTGCACGGGAGAAAGCAATTGAAATTTTGCCTCCTGTGTTCAATGAAGAAAATTATCAATTATGGGCATATGAAACAAGATTGAAGGATCACAAATGATCAAGCAAATTTGGCACATGAGAATTCTTTTTGAGAATTGGAGAGGTGCTCTAGGAAAATTCCATGGCAGAAAATTGATGATAAAGTGCATCAATAATTGAAGCTTAAATGAGAAGGTGAATCAATAATTAAAGTTTGATGAGAAGTGCATCAAAAATTGAAGAGAAGTGCTTCAAAAAATAAATTGAAAGGCAATGTACATTGGAGAGATGTGCTCCAACAAAATAGTTAAATGTGTACGATTTTGAATCGAGTGAGCATATTGAAAATGATTCAAAATAGTATGTTAGTGAGTTTATTTTTACATGTTTATAATGTTTGTTTGTTTATTATTATTTTATTAGTGGTATTAGTAGTGTTAGTGGTATTAATGGTATTAATAGTGTTAGTGGAGTAATAGAGTTATGGATTAATTAATGGAGTTAGTGGGTGTGATGCGCGCCGAACCCCGGGAGGCCCCAATCGCTTGCCTTTAGAGCTTTTCGAGAAATGAGGTTCATGGATACTTGCAAGTGAAATTGCAAGGGCGTCTATTTCGGGCAACAAGGAGGTTTAATGGAGTCGCCACTCAATAGAACATTGGGAAAGTTCGTCTAGCCTCAGTGAGCCTAAGATAGAGCAACTATGTCCATCATAGGCAAGCCAGAGGTGTCTTGGAAGCCCCACCCTAACATTAGGATGGCCCTCTCGGCCTCGCGCTTGGGCAAACCAGAGGTGTCTTGGAGACCCCACCCTAATAGAATATTAGGATGGCCCTCTCGCCTCGTGACGCCTAGGACTGTGCAAATGTGAGCCTTTTTACGGGACACAAGAGGTGTCTTGGAGGCCCCATCCCAATAGAACATTGAGATGGCCGTCTCGCCTCGTTGAGCCCAAAGAACAGAGATGGTTCGGGACTTCTCATTTATTTATACCTTTGTTAAATTTCAATTGAGTTTTGAATTTTAAAATTTCATCACTTTTCTCATACGTTTTGATGCAATAATTAGAGTGCAAGTTGGTCATTTGAGAAAAACAGTAAATGAAAGCATAAATAAAATAAAGCACCTAAAAAATAAATTACAACAAAACTAGGGGCGGAGTACAACCCCCATTGTAAAATAAATGTAAATCATGCATAAAACGGGGTATTTATTAAGGATGAGGACATTGGTCCTCACATGCATAGTTAAAGAAAATAATTTTGAAGTGACAATTTATTTAGATGAAAAATTAGGACATTGGTCCCATTTTATTAGAAAAACTCAATTTATTTATAAAAATATTTTTGTATGATTTTTAATTAAGCGTGTATAAAAAAGATTTTAATAATAATTACATGACAAATAAATTAAAAAGATAAATAAAGAAAAAATATTAAATACAATAAAAATAAATCTTCGGATCTCATCTTTCGCTTGCATTGATGCTCAAACAAGGAAAAATAAGGATTTGAAACCAAAAATAAGCACAAATAAAATTTATGTTAGTAATTAAATCAAGAAAATCAATTAAACACATAAAATAATAAATAATTGATTAGAATAAATAAAATATGCATTATGTATGACAAATAAATTAAATGACATATTAAAATAAATAGATTAACATATTAACACAAAAAATGATAATAATAATAATAATAACAATGATACAATAGAAATAAAGAATAAACAATTAAATAAAATAATAATAGAAAGAATATTAAAAATGTTAAAACTATATACAAAGTCACATAAATTAAATAAAAACACAATAAATATAAAAATCTACATTTTTACTAATTAAATATGACCAAAATAAAAAAAATAAAATAAAATTAAAAGATTGAACCTAGAATGTTTACCCTCAAATTTCGGATTCGGTTGATGAGGAATATGATTGATTTCCTTGCTTTTATTCACAAAATAGAAATAAAAATGATAAAAATTGGAATTTTATTCCAAAAGAAAATTGATTAAAAAAAAATAATAGAAGAAAAGAAATTAATTGTCAAGAACAAAAAATTGATTTCTTTGTTTTAAGAATAATTATTGATAAAAATTGTTAAAAAGAAGAAAAGAAATTTAATTTTTAAGAACAAAAAATTGATTTCTTTGTCTCAAAAATTATTATTGATAAAAAAAATTCAAATTTAAAGAACAAACAATAATTTTATTTGTCTCAAGAAAAATTTTTGATTAAAAATTGGATTTTTTTAACATAAGAATTTTATTTGGAGAAAAAGAGTTAAGAAAATTGTAAAGAGAATTTTTGGAGAAGAAAAGAAGAACAAAGATGAAAATTTTGATGTAAAATGAATTCCCCTTCCATTCCCTTTCAAATTTCCTAGTTAAATGAACAAAAATGGAAAAAATCCTTAGTTAGGGAAGAAAATAGGATTTTTTAATGAAATTCCCTTGATTTCAGTGTAAAAAAGGTAAAACAATATTAAAATCCTGAAATAATGGTAAAAATAAGTCAAAAGATCAAGAAAAAACGGATTTAGGGCGAAAATAGGCATTTGCGGCGGAACTGGGCCGAGCGATGCCCTACGGGCGTCGCTCGCACTTGGGTGCGAGCGCCACGCACCTGCAGGCGCGCTGCCGCAGCCAACACTCGGAAAAAAAATATATTTTTTTAATATAACTAAAAAAAACACTAAAATTTTCAAACTTCATTTTTTAAAACTAATTTTTAAAATATTTTTACTATTTTTTATTTTTTATTCTAAAATGTAAATTTGACAAGGAAATCGTCACTTTCAAACTCTTTGCCCTTGAATAGGCAATTTATCATCATTGGGTAACTCCGATATAGGCAGACTCAGGACCCGGTGTCTACAGTTGCCCCCAGTTTAGGGGAAGCTAGTACACTACTGTCTAGGTGAGCCTAAACTCAAAGAAATGAAGGAAAGAGACACGTACCTGAGGCAGCTATTTTTCCGAACTAGGCGATGTTGTGGTTGTTGCATATTGTCGGCGTGTTATCTTTTGTTGAAGCGGCAGTGCCGTGATCGTGCTAACCTTCTGTGCAGTGGTAGTGCCATGATCGTGCTAACCCTTCTGAAGTGGTAGTGCCGTGGTCGTGCTAACCTTTTATAGAATGGTAGTGCCGCCATCAATTTTGATTTTTTGAACCGATTAACCAATATTTATTTCGATTAACCACTACAATTATAAAATGCGTTCATAAAAAAAATTAAAATATTCTTATTAAAAAAATAATCCATCATTCAATATAATAATTTCAAATTAGAAATTTAAATGATATTGTTGATTTTTCTTTTCAACTATTATAACATTTGAATACTAATAATAACTAATTCGTCTTTCTACCTATGTACTACATTCCTAATAGCAATTAAAAATTTCTTATTTAACTCCTATGTCCTATCTCATCTGTGTTTATAATTTATCAACTGAATTAATAATATCAATTTTATTTTTCAAGTTTTGAAACCAATAATATAATATTAAGTCTTTCGAAAAGAATAATATAATATTAAGTAAGAAAAAGAGATAATGTATTATTAGCATCCATGACTAATCTTTCTTAAAAAAAAAAAAACATTTTGATATACATTAGGGGTGAGCAAATTTCGGTTAAAACCAAAAAATCGAACCAAACCGATAGATTTTTTTTAATTTGGTTCGGTTTTAAAAATATATAAATTTCGGTTATTTTAGTTCGGTTCGGTTTTGAAAGGCAAAAACCGACAAATAACCGAACCGAACCGACCAAAATATGGTTAATATATGTTTTTTTTCAATTTTTACAAAAATTAACTTTTATATTTTTAATTCAATTTAAGGGGTTTGAATCCAAATTAAATATATGTACATTTTTTAATTTGGATTTTTTTATTTTTTTCTATGATTTGTAATTTTTCATAATTTTTAGATAATTTTTTTTAATTATAATTTTGAAATTTCGGTTTATCGGTTAACCGAATCAAATCAACCGAAAATATCAGTTCGGTTTGAATTCAGTTATTATATAATTTCGGTTCGGTTCGATTTGTCTAAATCCTAAAAAAATTGATTTTCGGTTATTTCGGTTCGGTTATTGAAGCGAATCGACCGTTCTCACCTCTAATATACATGAGTACTCGTTTTTCCAAAAGAAAAAAATATATAAATGGATGGATACAATTCAGGCCCGAAATCAGCCCAAAATGAGATCCAAAAGGCCTGATCACTGCCTTCTGCAACAAGTCAAGAGAATCCATTCCTCATAAAACAACATCAAAAAGTTGCTTCACTAAGCTTTCTCTTCTCTGATTCCTCTGATCTGTTTCCGTGTTTTCCAATCTTTACTCTCATCTTGTTTTCTTAGTTCCGGCAGTGGTTTATAGCAACCGGCATACCCGATCAAGCCCTCAAATCTCACTCTCTAACCCCACAAAACCTCTCATTAACCGGACTCCCATCTTCTTCCTCTTCTTCAGCTTTGGATTGGCTGCTTCTGCTTTGCACCCTATTTTTTATCATAAATTTCTAAGATCTAAAGTTGAAAAAGACCGCTGAGGGAAACCGATGGATGGCGAGAGGGAGAGGTAGATCGTGGCGAGAGGGAGAGATAGATCGTGGCGATAGAGGTGGGAGAGACCGGCAGATGGCGAAAACGACACCGGCTAGAGCAAAATGGCGAGAGGCGGCTGGGATCTGACGAGATGCAGATTAGGGTTTTGATTTAGTTGTTTTAAATTTATATATATATATATATATATATATATATATATGAAAAAAATAATTAAACGAGTCATTATTATTCATAGGTTAAATTTAACAATTCAAGTTAACTGAAAAATCGATTTTGTTTCAGTGTAATTCATAATTCAGAAATGTCAAAAGGGATGGTGCACTTCATTTGAAAGAGAAAAAAAAAAGGGGTAGATTCATGCTTATCAAGGCTTTGAAAAGATTGATTATTATTGGATTGTATCATTAAATAATTCTATCTATAATTCGATAAAAATTAATGAAAATATAAATTATTACTCAAAAATATATATTTTTCAGTTTTTATTTAATATTTAATATAGTTAAATAATAATAAATTCTTATTATTTTAAAAATTAATTTGAGTATTTTTCTAAAAAAAAATTCATTATAAATAAAATCATAATTGATAAATATTGAATTCAAATGTGAAAAGTAATGTTTTTAGAATTATAAGATTTTCTTCACAATATATTTAGATATTTTCCATGAGTTAGTTTATATTTTATTTTATTAACTTGAATTTAACATTACATTATTTTCTAAAAATAATTTAATATTCTAAAATTTAGGGCCGAATAAAAACAAATCAAAAATCGTTAAATCAATTTAGAAAATCGAATTTTAATCAATTTTAGCGCAATAATTAACGATAATTTTTTAAAATTAAAGTTTATTTGCATCTACACCTAATTGGATCGACTTAGGCCTGTGCAAAATCAAACAGAATAGATTTTGGTCTGTTTGTTTTAGTTTTTTGATTCTGAACATAAATAATATTTGAGTAATTCGGTTCGGTTCAGTTCTTAAAATTGGAAAATCAAATTAACTGAACAGACTAAATTTATCAAAACTCACAATTTTGCTCTCTCTCTTTATATATTTTTTTATTTATGTTTAATAGTAAACCTAAATATATATTTACATAGTTATGTTATTTTAGTGTAATTTTGCTTAGTATTTATTAGGAACATAATATGAAAAATTTATGTATATTATTTTTTGTTTAGTTATTTTAAATGGTTTTATTTTGTTGAATATAAGTTAATTTAATTTATGGATCCATATAGGTTAAAAATCTAATATAAAAGAAGCCCGTATCTTGGAAAATCGATTGGACCGAATCGAACCGACCGAAATTAATTTAATATATTTGGTTTTGTTCTAAATAGTTCGGTTTGTGATTTGGTTCTTTTACTTTGAAAATTACTGCTTTCGGTTTATTCGGTTCAGTTTAAAATCAAACCAAACTGAATCAACGGTTTGTACAGCCCTAGACCGACCACCTGTCTAACGGTGAATATGCAGCTAATTGAAAAGAATTCCGTTCAATCATGCACAGCTGTTATTAGTTGGATATTTCGCGCATTCACCATAGAAATTATAAGTCTATGATAGATATGTGATGTACGAGAAAACAGAATCTAATTTGAACACCTTAACCACAACTGAGAGAGCTACCTAGATGAATTAGTTGCGGCAAGGGCGGTAAAAGAAATGAATCTGACTCCATCAATTCATTTATTTATCACGGATGAGATTTATTTTTAAACTAATCCCAGATCTGACTCAATAGGAAATGAACTGAAAGCAGGTCTGGTAGAAATAGCTGATACCACTCTCACACCAGTTTATGTAGTCTGTGAGGAAAGCAAGTTGCAAACCTCCATGATGTGCTGATAACTTCAATGGTTACCTTCACGTAGTCCTCCACATGATGAGTTATATAATGTTAATTAAAAATATAATTATCCCTAGAAAAATTGAATTTAAGGTTTTCTCAAATAAATTGTTGGCCATCATGTCATAAATAAATCATTTCATATATATTGAATTCATGATTTACAAATGTGCTTATCTGTTACAAAAAGAAGAAGAGAAGAAGAAAAGGTGTCAAGGACAAAGGAAGTATTACGTGCTAAAATTATTAACCATTTTAGAGAAGCACCAAACGTTTCAGACTTTACTTCTGAGTTCTGACTATGCTTATCCACCAAAATTTTTGACTTTTCTGACTATAACGTTTTAGACTCTATTTGGATTCAAAAAAAAAAAAAGAAGACTTTTTAAGCACCTACGTCCAGCAGTAATGACAACTGGCACTTATTCAGTTTTCTTCTCCCTCTTATCTATACATTAACTAGGTATTCAAAAATGCTTACTCTATCCACAAACAAACTTAGATTTTCTTATTATAGCCCTCCAAGAAACAATGAAAGGCAAATTCCAGCAATATTCGGTAAGAAACATTAATTTAATTATAGATATGTAAAATTTTTCCTTACTAATATATTATTCGTTTCAAATAATAAAAGTTTGACGTTTTTTCAAGCAGGGACAAGATATCAAGTGGAGTCAAATCTAAAAGTAGATAAAATATCTCTGGTGCGTGAGTTTTGTAAATTAGTATGACTTAAACAATTAATTAATTAATTAATATGTGAAGTAATATCAACAATCTTATTGATTTCCACAGAATGTGGAAAATAAAATTCAAAGAATTAAAAGCCAACTGCTCGGGAAAGTTGAGCTATCGGTTTCAAGCTACGATACAGCATGGGTGGCTATGGTGGCTTCTAAAGAATGAGAAGAAAAGCCACTGTTTCCAGAAAGCTTGGCCCAAATGTACCAGTATATGTATTTCTGAAAATTATGTTGCTGAAAATATGTATATATATTTCTGAAAATTATGTTGCTAATACAATATATATTTCTGAAAATTATGTTGCTGAAATGTACCGTTTGTTTATGACCCAATCCAAATCCGACCAATCCACTCGATTTGCCAACTCTAATATAAAGTGATGATGGAGTACCCACTTAGATACTCAAAAAAAGGAATACAACTTGGATTCAACAATACAATAAAAGATGCTAATACAATATATATGTATATATAAAAGATAAAGAAAAAACATTTCAGCAACATAATTTTCAGAAATATATACTGGTACAAAGTTTTTCTATTTAAGCATTAAACAAGTACAGCTGGATATAGCACCAAAATAGGGGCATTTATTTATTAGCATATGTGAAGAATATAATAGTATTTATTAGATTATTAGCTGATTTGGTTTTCTGTTAGTAAAATTAGTAATCAGGTCTATTGTGATGTATACACATCATAAGCGTGTGAGCTTTTTTTTTTTCCATATAAATAGACCACACTGGTCATTTAGTAAAGTAATAAGAAAAACAGTTATTCTTTTCTGCTTCATCTTCTTTCTGCTTCTTCTATTTCTAAACATGGTATCAGAGCAGATCTAGATCCATTTTTGATCAGAACTTATTTTCTTGAGTTTCTTTCTGTTAATCAATTGCGAAGTTCAATTGATGGTTTAGTCATCTGTTTCTACACTAAGATCTATTGATTTGCGTTTTATTTTCATCTTCTTTACTGTAAGATGGTGAATGAAAAAGAAATTGGAAATGCAGCCAAAACTTTGGATTCTCGCAGTCCTTTTTCGATGCAAGGATCTGATGATCCTGGCATTTCGCTAGTTTCAATGCCTTTAAAAGGAAATAATTACAGAGCATGGAGTAATTCCATGAAGATTGATTTGGCTGCGAAGCATAAGGTAGGGTTTGTTACTGGAAGGGTTAAGCAACCTTCTGAAGACTCGGATGAGTATGAGGTTTGGGAAGGAGTTAATGCCATAATTGTTTCTTGGATTTTAAGCTCTCTTTCTAAAGAGCTGCATGATTGTTTTAGTTATGCTACTACAGCATAGAATCTATGGGATAAAATTGAGAAACGCTTTCGAGAATCAAATAATCCACAGCAATTCAAGGTTCAAATGGAGATAGCACTTACTATACAGGGGAATAATTCTGTTTCGATGTATTTCACTAAACTGTGCAGACTGTGGGATGAACTGAATTACATTGTGCCTATACCACAATGTTCATGTGGTAAATGTACATGTGGAGTCTCTGCAGAAATTATGAAGATTGCAGATAATACAAAAGTGATTCAGTTTCTCATGGGGCTTAATGAAACTTATGATCATGTCAAGAATCAGATCTTGATGATCGATCCAATTCCTGACATAGATAAAGTGCATTCTATGGTCATAAATGTTGAAAAACAAAGAGAGGTGGCTGTAGTCATGAATAACAGCACTGATAGTAATGCATTAATGATTGGATCTAACAAAGGTTCTAAGCCTAGTTTTAAAAAGAAAGAAAATGTAATGAAGAAAGATGACAAGCATTGTTCACACTACAAGATGGACGGACATATAAAAGAAAGTTGTTTCAAACTGCATGGATATCCAAATTGGTATCTGGAGCTTAAGTAGAAGAAGAAAGGAGTTGTAAAGGGCAAAGCTAACATGGTCTCAACACCAGTAGATGAAGATGATCGTTATGATGCTGGAGACAGAGAAAGGGATATGAAGATAAGTATGCAAGAGATAATTCAGAATGAGATAGCAAAAATGCTACAAAGCAAGCAATTCATGAATTATGAGATTAATTTTACTCAGATAGAGGATTTTGCAGGTAAAGTCCAATCTCTTAAAACTTCTTTATTGGATGATTGGTACCGGATCATTGACACAGGAGCAAGTAACCATATCTGTGCACTTTAAACTTTTTTTAATTTCTTAGTCCCTATCCATAGGAAACATAAAGTCCATCTTCCTGATGACATGTCTCAATTATTGAATAAATTGGGCACAGTGGTCATCAATGAGTCCATAGTCCTTAAACAAGTTCTATTCCTTCCAATTTTCAAACACAATTTATTATCTGTCAATAGATTGGCCATAGATAGTCACATAATCTGTAACTTTTATCCTTCTTTTTGTGTGTTACAGGACCATCAGACTAGTTCTGTCATTGCAGTTAGAAAAGTGGCAGGAAATCTATGCTTCTTGGAAAAGAATTCTTTCTCACCATCTGTTATTAAATCTATTTTTTCTTCACATAATAAACTTTGTAAATCTCCTTCTTTTCTTACTTTCAATGGAGATTATCATATAAATACAGTTGCGTCACCTACTTGGCACCAACATTTGGGCTATCCTTCTAAAGTTGTAATGACTCACTTGAATAGAATACAACCTAATTTACCTGATGTTTGTGATGTGTGTGCTAAATCAAAGCAAACTAGATTGCCATTTCATCAGAGTCATAGTCATTCTGATAATTTGTTTGAATTAATACATGTGGATGTTTGGGGACCATATGGTCAAGAGTCATTGATATGAGCTAAGTATTTTTTAACCATTGTAGAAGATTGCAGTAGGAGTATATGGACTTTTTTGATACAGTCAAAAGGACAAGTTTCTTCTAAACTTCATTTTTTTCTCAAAATGGTTAAGAATCAATTTGGAGTTGGTGTTAAGTCTATTAGGACAGATAATGGAACTGAGTTTTTTAACAAACATTGTGCTGATATTTTTTCAGAAAATGGTATAATACATCAGAGTTCTTGTATTTACACACCACAATAAAATGGCATAGTAGAAAGGAGACATAGGCAGATTATTCAAATGGCAAGATCCCTTTTATTTCAGTCGCCTTTACCTTCAAAATTTTGGGGGAAAGCTGTTTTGCATGCCACATTCTTAGTAAATAGATTGCCAATTGTGATCTTGAAGTGGAAATGTCCATATGAGGTTTTGTATAACAAATTTCCAACTTATAAGAACATAAAAGTTTTTGGGTGTTTGTGTTATGCTACCGTTACTACCCCTCATAAAAATAAGTTTGGAAGTAGAACAAATAAGTGTGTCAATTTGGGAATTGCAAATGGGAAGAAGGGGTATAAAGTCTATGATATAGATAATGAGTGTATGATGATTTGTAGAGATGTGGTTTTCATGAAACTATATTTCCATTCAGTGATTCACCAAGATATTCTGATTCTCATCATATTCCTCTTATTCCCATTATTTTTAATGATGACAATAATGTCGATCTTGTATTTTTTGGTAGTGATCAAATTCCATCTGATGATAATTTTGTTCCTGTTTTGTCAGAAGAGTCCATTATTCCTTCATCTAGTCCTCTTCCTGATTTATTAACTCAACATCCCGTTATAGCAAATGATCCTCCTATCAATTCTAAAACTACTTCAGTTCCATCAAGATCTAACAGTAGGCTTAAATAACCACCTAGATGGTTACGAGATTTTATTACTTCTGTCGATTTTAATTTTGTGTCTCTAAATACCTCTATCACTTATACTCCACAGACATTCCCTTTTATTCAACCCACTCACTTCACACCTGAATATTCTTCGTACTTGTGTAATGTGTCATTGATTTATGAACCAAAATCCTATGAAGAAGCGAGTGTGTTACCAGAATGGGTGAAGGCTATAGAGAATAAGCTTGAGGCTTTGGAGCAAAATAAAACTTAGGAGATCACTTTTTTACCTGCTGGCAAGAAACCAATTGGGTGTCGATGGGTGTATAAAATCAAGCTGAACCTGGATGGAACGATTGACAGACACAAAGCAAGGTTAGTTGCAAAAGGGTACACACAAATGCCAGGTATCGATTATCATGATAGTTTCAATCCTGTAGCCAAAGTAGTTACTATCAGAGTGTTCAAAGCAGTAGTCGCTACTCATAACTGGCCACTTTTTCAACCAGATGTTAATAATACTTTTTTGCATGGCCATCTAGATGAAGAAGTCTATATGACAGTTCCTCCAGGTTATACTAAAGCCACAACAGAACAAGTATGTAAACTCACCAAGTCCCTATATGGTCTGAAGCAGGCTTCCAGACAATGGAATTATGAGTTGACCACACATTTGCAGCAATATGGTTTTATTCATTCTAAATATGACCATTGCTTATTCATCTTGAAGAAGAATGCAGTTTTCTTAGCTTTGTTGGTTTATGTTGATGATGTATTACTGGCTGGAAATTCAGAAGATGAAATGGTAAAGCTTCAAATGTTTTTACATCAACAATTTACTATAAAAGATCTAGGACACGCTAAGTATTTCTTAGGTCTTGAACTTTCCAGAATAGAACATGGCATCACAGTTAATCAGAGAAACTATATTTTAGAAATTTTGACAGATACTGGGCTGTTGGGAGCTAAACTAACTAAAACACCATTTCTAAAAGGTGTTAAACTTCATGCTGCCGAAGGAGAACTTCTTGCAAATCCTCAATCCTATCAGAGTCTAGTTGGTCAACTGCTTTACTTAACCTTTACCTGCTCTGACATTACTTATTGTGTCCAGCAATTGAGTCAGTTTGTGAATTCCCTGCGGGTTCCCACTGGACATGTGCCAAACATTTACTTAGATACTTGAAAAGCACTCCATCCCTTGGCTTATTATTTCATTCAGATAATGATTTACAACTTAAAGCTTTTTGTGATGTAGATTGGGCATCTTGCTTTGACACTAGACGGTCCTTAACTGGATTTTGTATTTTTTTAGGCAAGTCTCTTATTTCATGGAAGACCAAGAAGCAACCAACAGTATCTCAATCTTCTGCAGAGGTAGAATATAGATGAATGGCTGCTACTCTTTGTGAGGTCCAGTGGTTAACATACTTGTTATCTGATTTTCACATTCCAGTTCAATTGCCCATTTATTTTTGGTGTGACAATAAGGCAGCATTCATATTGCATCTAATCCCGTTTTTTATGAGAGAACTAAACATTTAGACATTGATTGTCACTTGGTTAGAGATAAGATGAAGTCTGGTTTTATTTGTCCACAGTACATCCATACTTCTGTTCAAGTAGCCGATCTTTTCACCAAAGCTCTCTCATTTCCTTCTTTCACTCAGCTTATCAAGATCCAACTTGAGGAGGGGATGAAGAATATAATAGTATTTATTAGATTATTAGTTGATTTGGTTTTCTGTTAGTAAAATTAGTAATCAGGTCTATTGTGATGTATACACACCATAAGCGTGTGAGCTTTTATTTTTTCTGTATAAATAGACCACATTGGTCATTTAGTAAAGTAATAAGAAAAGCAGTTATTCTTTTCTTCTTCATCTTCTTTCTACTTCTTCTATTTCTGAACAATATCCTAATGACAGAAAGAAGCATATAAAGCAACGATAAAAACTAAAGGACATGGAAACAGTTCAACATACTTAATAAAACAGTAAATAAGACGTAGCTTTAACTAATGTACTAATAAAGCCAGACATAATACCTTTGACTAGAAGAGATTAATATATATTAAGCATCAAGCCAAGCCACCCTTCATTCAGCTTCAGCATAGATTGAAACAAAAGTTGCAGAGAAATTTAACAGAAAGATAGGTTATATATAACTTAAATTGGACTTTTTTAAAGGATCAATTAACAAAGATGCACATGATATGTTAGGACCACAAAAACCCAAATTTGATTCCTACTTTATTGTTTAGGATAGTTGAAATAAAAAAATTCAATGTAGGTCATAAATCCAACAACTAAAAAAAATTGATACATAAAAGAAACAACTTTAAGGTTAAAACAGATCACCTTCAGGTAATTCAACACCAAGTTCACCATCTACTTGACTACCATTTCCTCTAGCATCCTCTTGCCCATTCTCATCAAAATCAGCATCACCTTCATAACCTTTAGATCCATATGGAGCCTCAATTTCAATATAGTTTATGCACAGATTTTCAATAACAAACAAAGGAACCAAAAAAATAAAACACATCTGGCCTACAAATGGAACCCACTAAGAATGAATATACTTGCTATGTTGTGGAGCACTTTGAAAACCCCATCTGAGTACAGGGTGGTCCATTCTCGCATCCTCTCGAGATCTGCGAATTTTCAGTGAGATGGAATGAGAATAATTTTTTATTTCACTTCCTCGATTTTGTTTCTCATATATAGGCAGTTGGGTTTTTTGTCCTTTTGGCTTGAAAATCAAAATTTATTAGAAAACTGGGGCTACAGTAAAACAAATTAAGAAAATGGTGTGTCAGAAAATGGCAACTTAGGTTGCCATTTTCTGTTAGTGTGAGTCCCACACAGATTAGACACCGGGTTGTCAGAAAACGGCAACCTAGGTTGTCATTTTCTGACATATAATTTATTTTTTATTTTTCAAGGCGCACCTTGCCTGCTAGCGGCCCCTGGGTTGCCATTTTCTGACAAACCATTTTCCTAATATCTTTTATTGTAGCCCCAGTTTTCTAATAACTTTAGATTTTCATGCCAAAAGGAAAAAAAAAAACCCTAGGCAGTTAGGTAGCTTTATTTAAAGTTGGGGTTAATAAGGAGGCAAGTAAGAGAGGCGATGGTAGATCTACCATTCTAGTTCATGGTAGCAGACAAGGAAATAGAGAACGGTGTGAAAGATGACGACGACGCTGAAATGGAGAATGATGAGTGCACCAAAGGTCCGATTTATTTTGTTAGATTTTTTTGGATTTCCCCGATTTCACTTTCTATTTTTTTTACTTTAGTTTTTTTTTCATTGACACGAGTCGCAAGCCCATTGAGCAATATGTACGGTCAGCATGCCATGTCATCATGTCCACGTGGGTGAAGCAGGTGACAAGGGGTGGGCAGGCCACCCCTGGTAGGCTGCCCGTCGCAGGCTGCCCTTCACAGGCCGCCCCTCGAGGGGCGAGCAGGCCACCCCTTGTAGGCTGCCCCTAGGAGGCCGCCCTTCAATTTTTTTTAAATGAGCTTGACAAGGAAAACATCACTTCCATCCTTTTTGCCTGTGACTAGGCAATTAATTTCATCACTAGGTAACCCTGATCTAAACTGTTTTAGGAACCGGTGTCTACACAACCCAATCCATAGACCCCGTCCACATGGAAACTAACGTATGCACAGTGCCACGTGGCATATTAACATGGCATTATTTGTGATGCCATAAGTGTAGTGTATACTGACTGCGCATGACAATTGGATTTTTCTACAAGTCATTCACTTGAAATAGATCAAAGTGATTTTTTTGAATATAAATGCAAAATTCAGTGATTTTTAAGAAAATAAAATTTCTTTTATCACTTTTATATAATTTGGACAACGGTTCGGTAACTATGGGTGAAATTAATCCCTTTATTGGGGATGAATTGGACGAATTTGAATTAGGTCATAAATAAACTGGTTATAAATGGATTATCATTTCTGAATCATAAATGGGCCAATGTCTATATGGGTTGGACGGATTTGGATCGATCCATGAGTTTGCTACATATTGGCCTAGATGGGTTGCATGGTGGCCCAAATGGACACATGGTGACCCAAATAAATCACATGATAATCTTAATAGGCAAATTTATGGTTCAATCCATTAAACCTTTTTTGAATAAAAATTAACTCTCGATACAATTACGACATACTAAATGGGATGGATTCATTTTAGACCGTGCTTAACCAAAATTTGAAAATTTTTTCTACACAAGCCTACATAAAATAAAATATAGGTCCACTTCGGGCTGGGCTGGCTTAGATTTGGTTCATGTCGAGCCGAGATGGATCAGATTCGGGCCTATCGGGATAGGTCAGGTCAACCCGATTTTTTCTGCACAAGCTTGCATGAAATAACATATAGGCCTACTTCAGGCTAAGCCCGAATCGGGATGGGCTGGGCCGAACGTAACCTAAATTTCAAGATTTTTTTGCATAAGTCTGCATAAATAAAATACAAGCCTACTTCAGGCTGGGCTAGGTTGGGTTTGGCTCAGACGGGTAGGTATGGATTGGGCCTAACTGAAATTTGAAGTTTTTTTTTTTCACAAACATGCATAAATAAATATAGGACTACTTCAGGCTGAGCTGAGTTGGATTTGGTACGGGCCGAGTTCAGGATGGGAGGGGATGTGTTGGGTTCAGACTAAGCCTAACTGAAATTTACAGATTTTTTTTTGCACAAGTCTGCACAAATGAAATTCAAGCCTACTTCAGTATGGGCCAGGTTCGGGACGAGATGGACCGAGTTTAGGCCGGGCTTGGTCTAACTAGAATTTGAAATTTTTTTTTTCTCTATATTCCTACATAAATAAAACACAAAGACTACTTTGACATGAATTTCGGTTCAGGTTGGGTCAAGATGGGCAGAGTTCAAGTCGGGGTCGATTTTGGACCTGGATGGGTTGGGATTGGGCTAAGAATGCTTGGTATGAAAAATATTGTAGTTGATATAAATTTGGTCATTTTGAATTATTTCATGACATGTTTATAGGTTAGATTGTATTTGAATCAATTTTTATTTTTTTTTTAACGAGTTTGGACATAATTTTTGAGTTGGCCTAAATTTGCTCTCTAATATTTCCATTAACCATATAATACTTAGTATTAAAAATAATAATTTATATCCATCTCTTATTTGGGATATAAAAACAATTGGGTTCTAAATATTGATAAATAATGTATTAGATTAAGATTAAGTACATAGTCATAGTATAAATATATGTTTTCCTAGATGTATTGGTATTTATCTAATGCAATTGCTTACATAATTCAATCTTAATTAAAATACTATATTAGAGTGATTTTATATCATATCACATTTATGCTATTAAATGACAAGAAATAAGTAGGAATGCTCAGTATAACCATACAAAATTATTAAGACATACACATGTGGTTATATTTAGAAGGTAGAAAATTGGCCTCTTATACTGAAATACATATTTTTGTACTAATATTACAAATTATAACATCTTACAAACATTCTTTTCGTATATATAGAACTTGATCATATAGATTGTTTTATTTATTTATTTATTTACTATTAGTATTTATAACAATTATTATTTCTTTGTATCATATAGAATTTATGCTTGGTTAATAAGAAATTATTAGTATATTATTTTTAGCCTTTAATCTGAAATTATTGTGACACGAACAAGTCATAATTCAAAGTCTTTAAAAGAATCCCAATCAATCCAATCTGAGTGAATCAAAAATTTTCCATTTATTATTATTATTATTATTATTATTATTATTATTATTATTATTATTATTATTATTATTATTATGTGATTTATGTAAATTAATAAAATAATAATTTTTTTCTCAAAAAAAATAAAATAAAATAATAATTTTAAAGATAACCAATGATATCTTTGTATAAATCTTCTTAGTATCATCAATTTTGGAAGGAATGTTTTGAAGCCAAATTATTTGAAGGACAACTATCTATATGTCTTCTATCATCATGTAATTTAGAACTATTAAAAATTGACCTGATACAGTTACTCGACTCTTCTTACATGTATTCAAATCGGACCTATTCATAAATAATACAAATATAATTTGATCCGCATAATTCGAAAAAATTCAAATAGAATTAGAATCAAATTTATTCGTTCTAGCAACCAAATCAATATTGATGGCGCTGCACTTCCCATATATATATATATATATATATAATTTGCATGCATGGCTGACGCAAGGCCACTCCCATTTAAATATTCCTCGTGTTAAATACAAGATTATATATATATATATATATTTTATTTAATTAATTAACAGCAACTTTTAATCCGTATTAAGAGTTAGTTTATATTTTAAGTTTTGTAAATGAATTATATATGTGCAAAATTGTCAAAAAATGTGAGATTAGTGGCAAAAGAATAAGCAAAATAATTTAATATATGTTTTTCTCCGAGTAATCCTTTTAAAAATGAAACTGTATAAATCTTGTACAATAAAATAATATTGTCTTATGAAAAAAGACAAAATAAAAAAGCAAACTAATCAATTCGTAATCCGTTCCATTTGAATTTATGTATAATTTACTTAATCTTTCAGTGATTCAATTCGATTGGATTTTTTTTTTTTTTTCTCAGAAGTCGCAGCGTTTACGGACTGATTTATTTGCATAAATAATACTAAATAATATAGATATTACTTTTGTGGGCAAATGTTGGTCAAAAAGTAACAATTTTTGTCAAACACATTAACTAGTGACAGACAATGACAAATGGGTCGGTGCAGTTCATTTGAAAAAAAAAAAACAAAACAAAACAAAATACGGGCAGATTCATGATTGTCCAAGGCTTTGGAAAGATTGATTATCATTGGTCAATTATTATTAAATTATTATGTCAATAATTCCATAACAATTAACAAAAATATTAATTATTACCCAATATTTTCCAGTTTTTATTTAATATTTGATATAGTTACAAAATAATAAATTCTTATTATTTAAAAAATTAATTTGAGCTTTTTCTACAAAAAATTTTCATTATAAATAAAATAATAATTGATAAATATTGAATTCAAATGTGAAAAGTGATATTTTTAGAAATATAAATTTTTCTTTACAATATGTTTAAATATTTTCCATGAGTTAGTTTATATTTTATTATATTAACATGAATTTAACATTACATTATTTTCGAAAATAATTTAATTTCTAAAATCTAGAGCTGAATAAAAAAATTAAAAACCGTTAAATCAGTTTAGAAAACCCAATTCAAATCGATTTTAACGCAGTAATTAACTATAATTTTTAAAAATTAAGATCTGCATCTACATTTAATTGAATAGATTAACTGTATAAATCGATTTGAACTCAATGTTAACTATTCATTTAACGGTCAATATGCAGCTAACTGAAAAGAATTCCATTCAAACATGCACAGCTATTCGCGCATTCACCTAAGAAATTATAACCCTATGATATAGATGTGATGCATTAGAAAATAAAATCTAATTTGAGCACCTTATGCCAAGTACTATTCCATTTTAAGTTATGTAGTTTTGCGAGGAAAAGCAAGTTGCGGTCCTTAATGATGTGCTGATAACTTCAATGGGTTACCTTCAGGTGGTTGTCCACATGATGAGTTATGCAATGTTAATTAAAAATATAATTATCCCTAGAAGTGTGCTTATCTGTTAGAAAAGAAGAAGAAGAAGAAGAAAAGGTGCTTATATGTTAAGTATAAAGGAAGTTTAAAACTTAATATAAATCAGTACAATTTAGTACAATTGTATTTTTTATATAAGATCATAATATAATAAATATATAAAATAATCATAAAAAATAAAATAATTATATAAAAAATTAATTGATAATTATAATTATAATTATATTTCAATATACGTATATAATCTAACCAAATATAGTAATGTATTAATATTTACATTACATTAATAATGCAACCAAATATAGTAATATAATCGTAATTACATTACATTACAATATATTTCTCAATCCATTACAATCTCCAATTACGTTATAAAGCAATTCCTTTTACCAAACATAGGCTTAGGGTACCGTTTAAGTCGCTGAGTTCTTACTTAGTGTAGAAATAAAATTTTATATTTATTATTGATAAATCCAAAAATGTCTTTATCTGTAGGAGAGAGGTCGCTCCGATCGGATGAGATAACCCTGCAGTAAGAAGAGCCCGGTCGGACCAGGCATGAGCACTCCGAAACTTAAGTTAGTAGTTTAGAGAGAGAATGTGCTTTAGAGAGATAATGTTGCGGATTCAATACCTGGTGCCATCGTGGGCTGGGCTATTTATATGAGATAGTTGAGGGACACTCGAGTGCCTGGGGAATGATTACTGGCTGTCAGAGTAGGTATTCGGCGACATGACATGGAGCAGGTGATAGGCATGGGTGCTACCTTGTGTCAGGCGGCTGATAGGACTGGCGGTCACATCAGCCGATCGGGCATATGCATTGCCTAGGAGCTTGTGTCTGATACCTTTTGCTGATAGGCCTTGGGCCCTGCCAGTTAAGTGGGCCGGCTGAATGGGCCTTAAGGCAAATGATATTTGTTGTGTTATCACTTGTCCCCCCTCAACAGGTCCGATCGGGCATGGATTTGCCTTTGGATGGTCCGTTCGGATGGGGTCGGCTCTGAAAATTCCCGATCCGAGGACGCGTACTGACGCGCGATTTTGAATTTAGAAGGCGCTCTTTCTGAAGAGACGCGCATGCCTGGACAGCTGTTTTCATTTAATGCTGCGCAGGTACCGAGGGCGACGCTTCGCTCTTTGCAGAGACGTAATGTCTTTTGACACGTGGCGCCCGTTGAATGGTGCGGCGTTTGGCGTTTTTTGAGAGGTTTGAGCCTATAAATAGGGGACTTTGTAAAGCGCTTTTTCTTTACTTTCGAAATCCCTAGCGAAGCTCTGTCAAAATTCCTTCTTGAATCTCAGATTTCTGCAAACATCTTCTTGTTTCTTCGAATTCCTTGAGTTCTTTCTGTCAAGTAAGTAACTTTTTTCCCCTTTTTTGCTTTCTTCGTGATTTTCGTCCTTTGCTTTCTTTCCATACCCATCTCATTTAGAAAAAAGAGAGTTGCACTTTTCCTTTCATATTTTTTGTTGAAGATGGCCTCCAGTAGTGCTGAGGTGTTAGACACAAGTTTTTTGGAGTGGTATGAGAATAAACCAGCCGTCGCACTGCATTCTCGCCTGACCGCTGAGGAGGTGGCCGAAATTCCCTCCAAATATGGCCTTTCTGAAGACATATCAGTATTGGCCTGCCCAGAATCAATGGCAGTGACGGAGGGGCCCTTTGGGCAAGACAACGGGGAATGGTTCGTTTGTCATCTTCGGAGCCTGGATGCGGGCCTAAGGATCCCCTTGGGCGCCTTCGAGATGGCTGTGCTGAGGGGGTATGATCTCGCCCCTAACCAACTACATCCGAACGGTTGGAGATCGGTGGCGTGCTTCAGAATTCTTTGCATAATCGAATCGGTAGCGCCAACTTTGGAGCTGTTCACTCACTTCTTTTACATTTCGTGCCGGAGCGACGGAACGGAGTATTTCTTTACAAGCCGCCCAAAGAGGAAATTGATGGTCGTCCCCACCTCTATGAAAGGGTACAAAGAACTGTATTTCCTGATGGGGAGGAAAGGTGGATTTGGGGTGCGCCTCACCCGATCAGTCAGGGTCAAGGCTCTGAATGACCTAGCCGTCGGTCAGCCTGCGTACGAACAGGACATTAAAACTTTAATGACCGCCGTCGCCAGGAATGGGAAAACCTTCGAGTCCAGTTTGCTCTTGACTACCCTGTTCGGGTCTTCCAGCTCTGAAGGCGCTGAGAATGCAGAACGTGAGCATTAGGGGACTGAAGAAAACATTACCATTATGCATCATAATGCATTGCATTTTATTTATGCTTTGTGAAGGTAATTTTTGTATGAAGAACTTATCTTGTTTATTGTCTGGTTGCAGCTGATATGGCTGGTGGGGGTGATGCATCCAAGCAGCTCGGCGAAAGAATCAAGCAAAAGCGTGAGGCCGAGCGGAGGGCTCAAGAGCAGAGGAAGAGGAGGAAGCTAGTGCCCGCGTCGGAGCTGCAATCTTCTCGGGCAGCTGCTGGTGCTTCTAGGGGGGCGGTCGGCGCCTCTACAACGACTCCGGCCATTGCGGCCATTCCCATCTCGTCAGCGCCCCCTGCTGCTACGACTGCGACTGCTGGACCTACCTCCATCGCTGCTGGGCCCAAGATTGTGCTTAGAAGGGAGGCCTCTCCTCAGCCGTCGCGCCGTCGGCGTCACATTCTTCGAGATGAATCGGATGAAGATGATAGGCCGATCGGTCCTGCGATCCGAGAGGCCGAGGAGGCCGCTAAAAGGAAAAAAGCCGATGAAGCGGCTAGAAAGAAGGTTGCTGAGATGATAGCCGAGTCCGATGCACTGATTGCCGCCAGAGGGAAGACCATTCTACGTGGAGAATCTCCACGGCGATCTAGCGATCGGCGGCCGGCTCCCATGAAGGACATTTTGAGGGAAAACTTTGGTGATGAATGGTCAGTGGGTCAAGTGGCCAACTTCATTTGCCGTGGTCTTCTCCGGGATGAAGATCATCGGGACGCCGGGGACGCTAGCCAACTCAACAGAGAAGTTCAGGCTATCAATCAACAGTTAATAGACGTAAGGACTCGTCGTTTTGTTTCTGGTCTTAATTTACACCTCTGTGTCTGATGAAGTTATTCTTGATTTTGTGTAGGCTGCCAGGAGGGCACAGCGGCTGCACATGATGGCCGGTCTGTGGAGAGGAAGGGCCGAGTCGGGCGCCGCAGCTAAGGTGGAGGCGAACACACGCTGTGAAGCAGCTAAGAAAGAGGCCTCCGACCTTCGAGCTGAGGTGGCCAAGCTGGAGGAGCGATATGCTGCTTCTCAGTCGGAGACAGTAGCCTTGAGGAAGGAGGCTCACCAGAGTGCTCAGGATCTGAAGGCTCGGCAGAGCGAGGCCGACAAGCTGAAGGGCGAAGTTGCCCGTCTATCTGCAGAGGGTGCGAAGTTGCGGCGGTTCGAGGCGGATGCAACCCGACTGGCTGCCGAGTGCAGAGAGTTGGCCGCCGAGAATGCCAGACTGAAGGCAGAGGGCGGGCAGCTTCGAGAGGAGGTGGAGTCCTTGAAGAAGTCGGCAGGAGAGAGTGAGGCTTCCTACACGAAGATTCTTGAAATGGAACTTGTCAACCAGAAGGAGCGCCTGATCGATGAGTTAGCAGACACTCAGGTGGAGCTGCTGTCTCGGCTAGTCCATGAAGCTGGGCGGCGCTTCCCCGGGGTTGATTTGTCGTGGATGGACGATCCGGCATCACTGCCTGCTCCTCCAAATGATGATGATGATGAAGGCGCTCCCGAGGGGGAAGTCACTGAGAGAGCTTCTGTAGAAGGCCCTTCATTTCTGCAGACTATTCCAGAGGTTCCCTCCGAAGTGGAGCCTGCGGCGCCTTCAGATTCTGGAGCTGGAGAGGAAGTTCCTCCTGCGCCCGAAGTCGAGCTAGTGGCGCCCTCTTCTGTTGGGCCTGTCTCTGAAGGGGGGGCAGTATCTGTGCCGCCAGCTGTCGACCCTTCTCAGGCCACCGCCGATCCGATTGCTGAAGAGGTTGTTGACCCTCCTGGCGAAGTGGAGGTTGTAAATATAGATAGTTAGCTTAGGAATTTAGATCAGCTTTACTTTTTTCTTTGTTTCCTATCTTTGTAACAATTCTTTACAAATTGTATGGTGGAGATATTTTTAATAAAATTGCATTTTTTGCGAGTTAATATATACATAAATTTGTATTAAGATTTGCGATATAATCGAGCTAAGTATTTACTCGTGAAATAGCATAATATTCGCATTAAATTTGCAAGTACTTCCTGAATTCGGATAACTCCTGAGCTTGATGACCGATCGGGTCAATCTGGCTTTTCAGGTCGCATAAAATTTGCGCAATTAGACTAAGTAATGCTCATAAAGCTGCATGAGAAATGCATAGCTGAGCTGAATGATACTCGTAGAATTGCATAGTAATTGCATAATCGAGTTGGATGGTACTCGTAAAGTTGCATAAAAGCTGCATGACCGAGCTAAACGATACTCGTAGAACTGCATAGGAATTGCATAATCGAGCAAGAGAGGTTAGATCCTCTATTACATGTATAATACTTGGGAAGGTAAGATCCTTCATCACGACATGTACACTTTGTAGCTTGGAATGGGCATCAAGCCTAGCGTAGAACACTATATTGTGTATTAATTGAATAATAATGAAAGAAGGAACCTTTTTATTAATCGGGCAATTGCCAGGTTCTGATACATTATGAGACATGGTACTTCTTGAGTACTTCAACATTCCAGCTTCTGGGAACATCCTGGCCTTCAACAGTTCGGAGCCTATAAGTGCTCGGACTTAGGACTTTAGCAACCTCGTAGGGCCCTTCCCAATTCGGCATCAGCTTCCCAACTCCGGCATTTCCCGAGCCTAGTTCTGCCTTTCTGAGTACCAGATCGCCTACATTGAAGGTTCTAGACCTTACTTTAGCATTGTGGTATCTGGCCACTCTTTGTTTATAGGCAGCGATCCTAGCATAGGCGTCCTCCCTCTTTTCTTCGATGAGATCTAAGTCTTGGCATCTCTCCTGAGTATTCATCCGCTCGGAGTAGAGAGCCGATCGGTAAGAAGGGAGGCCGACCTCCACAGGAATCATTGCTTCGGAGCCGTAAACAAGAGAAAATGGCGTCTGATGAGTGCCTGTCCTGGGGGACGTTCTATATGTCCACAGGACACTCTGCAGTTCTTCAGTCCAGTTGTCTTTGGCTTGACCCAGTCGCTTCTTCAATCCCTCCAAGTCGGTCCGATTGGAGACCTCAGTCATTCCGTTGCTTTGGGGATGAGCGACAGATGTGAACTTTAGTTTGATGTTCAAGCCCTGACAAAAGTTTCTGAAGACGGAGCTGTCGAACTGCTTGCCATTATCTGCAATAAAAACATTGGGTAAACCATACCTGCAGATGATGTTCTTCCATGTAAAGCTTTTGACCCTCTCGGCTGTGATGGTGGCTACTGATTCAGCCTCAATCCACTTGGAGAAGTGGTCGACTGCTACTATGAGGAACTTCATCTGCTTTCTGCCTTGGGGAAAAGGTCCTAGGATGTCCATCCCCCACTGGTCGAACGGCCAAGCAACTCCGATCGGCTGTTGGTCTGCTCCATGCTGCCTTATAATCCTGCCATGAATTTGGCATTGCGGGCATTTCCTTACTTTCTCCTGGGCATCCTTGAGCATGCTAGGCCAGTAATATCCCGTCTGAAGGGCCTTTCTCGCCATGGCTCTGCTTGCCTCATGCGCACCGCATATGCCTTAGTGGAGCTCTCTGAGGATGTAGTCCCCCTCTTCCTCCGACACACACTTTAGCCAAGGGTGACTGAAAGCTTTTTTGTACAAATCACCGTTAATGATGGAGTAATTGAGAGATTTTCGAGATACCTTTCGAGCTTCGTCCTTGTCCTCGGGCAGTCGTCCTGTCTGGAGGAACTGCACAATTGGGCTCATCCAGGTTTCATTCTCTTGGCCGATCTCCATCATCTCCGGCTCGTCTAGGGAGGAGGAAGTCTGGTCTACAACGGCAATGTTTTCTTCTATAACACTTTGTGCGGAAGCGGACATCTTAGCTAGCTGATCGGCCTCTGTAATTTGGTCCTTCGGGACTTTCTGTAACACCCATTCCGATCCAGCCTCTTCCAGTTTTGCGAAGGCAGTTTTGACTTTGGCCAAGTACTGGATCATTGTGGGCTCACGTGCTTCGAAAGTCCCCAAGACTTGACTGGTGACCAGCTGGGAGTCGCTCCTAATGGCCACTGTCTCCGGTCGGATCGCATGGAGCAGTCTCAGCCCTTGAAGGAGTGCCTCATACTCTGCCATATTATTAGAAACTTTGAAATTAAGCTTTATGGCGTACCTTATTGTGATGCCCAAAGGGCCTTTTATTACTATTACGACGCCTCCTCGAGTGTCGTTAGCTGCGCCATCCACTGTCATTTCCTAGCTTTGTGGCTTGGGTTGACTTGGCGGTTCCTCACCCGCAAATTTGGCTACGAAGTCTGCCAAAGCCTGGGCCTTTATAGCCTTTCTGTGCTCATATCTGACATCCCAGGACTGTAGCTTAATCGCCCATCCCACCATTTTGCCTTCCAGATCGGGCGTCTGGAGTATCTTTCTTAGAGGATGACCCGATCGGACGACGATTGTGTGCGCCTCGAAGTAAGGTCTCAACTTCCTTGCACACATCATGAGGGCAATAATGAGCTGCTCAATCGGTCCCTTTCTCAGATCTGCACCTCTGAGTACTTCACTTACGTAGTACACGGGTAGCTGTTGGGTATCTTCTTCTCGGACCAAAGCACCTGCAACAGCTTCCTTAGAGGTGGCTAAATAGAGGTATAAATTTTCACCTGGTACCGGTCGGCTGAGCAGCGGCGGGTTGGTGTGGAACGCCTTTAGCTCTTCGAAGGCTTGCTGGCAGTCTTCTCCCCAGACAAAAGTTTCGCTCCTCCTTAGCTTCTTGAAAAAAGGCGTACAGCGCTTGGCTGAAGAGGAAATGAATCGTCCCAAGGCTGTTATTCTTCCATTCAGCTTCTGGACGTCTTTTATGCTCCTGGGGGGTTGCATCTCGAGGATGGCCTTTATTTTTTCTGGATTTGCCTCGATCCCTCATTGAGAGACTAGGAATCCTAAGAATTTTCCTGATGGTACCCCGAAGACGCACTTCTCGGGGTTGAGCTTCATCTGGAACTTATTTAGGGTGTCAAAAACTTTTGCCAGATCGGCTGGATGTTCCTCGGCGCTTCGGCTCTTGACGATCATGTCGTCAACATATACTTCGACATTTTGCCCGATCTGGTCTTTAAAAATCTTGTTCATCAGGCGCTGATATGTGGCCCCAGCATTTTTCAGTCCGAACGGCATCATCCTGTAGCAGAACGTTCCGTCGTCTGTGATGAAGCTGGTTTTCTCCTGATCAAGGAGCCACATCAGAATTTGGTGGTAGCCGGCATATGCGTCCAGAAGAGAGTAAATGGCATGGCATGCTGTGGCGTCTACCAATTGGTCTATACTTGGCAAGGGATAGCTGTCTTTGGGGCATGCCTTGTTGAGGTCGGTGAAGTCGACGCACATTCGCAGCTTGCCAGACTTCTTCTTGACCAACACCACATTAGCCAGCCATTCAGGGTAGTCTACCTCTCGGATAGTTCCGGTCTTGAGTAGCCTATCAATCTCTTCTGAAATGAACTTCCTCCGATCGGGCGCGTGCCTTCTCAACTTTTGGCGGATCGGAGGGAAGCTCGGGTCCACATTTAACTTGTGGGTGATTATTTTGGGGTCCACGCCAGCGATATCCTCTGGCTTACAGGCAAAAGTCGCTTGATTGATGGTCAAGACGTGCATGATAGCTTCTTCAGTTGTTCTATCCATGCTTGTCCCCACCTGAACATTTTTACCTTTATCGAGCGACCTGGCCTTTGTGGCCTCTGCTGGGTCCATCCTGGGCCTTTCCGCCTGCTCTTGCTGTTCGAGGCCTGGCTCTACGACCATCGCTTCTCGCTGCTGCTTTATCATGGTGATATAAGCCTCCCTGGATGCTTTCTGGTCACCTCTCAAGATGGCGACGCCTCCTGCGGTCGGAATCTTCATCACCATGTATCGGATGGAGGTCACAGCTCCGGTCTGGAAAAGCAGTTGTCTGCCAAAAATGGCGTTGTAGGCAAAAATCATGTCAACAACCATGAAAATTACCTTACAAGCATGAGCTATTGCTTCTTGGCCGAGCTCGACAAAAAGCTCTACAGATCCCGCCACGGGGATGGTAGCATTGCCCAGGCCGATCAGAGGAGTGGCGTTCGGCTTCAGCTCTCCGATCGGAAGTCCCATGGCTCGGTAGGCCTGGAGAGTTAGGACGTTGACAGCACTGCCGTTGTCCACCAAGATTCTTTTTACATTGAAATTGTTTATCCGAGCTCTTACAACGAGAGCGTCCTCATGTGGAAACAGGACGTCTCGTGCGTCTTCGCTGGAAATGGTGACCGAGACAGGCTGCTCGGCCTGTCGGGAGAGGTAGACGCCTTTCCCCTTCCCCTTTTTGGGGAGGTCCTCTCCATAGGATGACCCTCCGGTGATCACGTTTATGACCCCGGCATAGGGTCTGGCCGGGTCGGCGTTTCTGGGATTCCTGCGCTCATCATCGTTGTCTGAGTCAGGATCGTCCCTGCGAGGCTTCGGCTGTCTACAGGGTTCATCCCCTCTGGCCGGGCCTGTGAATCTCCTGAGGGCCCCACGGCGTATCAGCCTTTCAATTTCTTTTTTTAGCGAAGTGCACTCGTCGGTTAAATGACCGACGTCTCTGTGGAATTCGCAATATTTGCTCGGGTCCCTCGCATCCCGACTTCTTACGGAGAGGTCTCTGGGCCAGTTGACTCTGCGGTGCTTTTCTTTGTTCCACATTAACACCGCAGTCGAGGTAGCATTGAGAGGAGTGTACGTCCTCTCTGCCTGGTCGTCTGGACACGGATTCCGGTCTCTTCCCGATCCCTTGGCTTGGCCTGAATTTCTGGAACTTTGAGCTCCATCTTGGCCTTTAGCTGTCCGATCGGAAGCGGAGGCTCTTTGAGTAGAGCGATTGTCCGGATATTGTAAGCGGTCCAGGACGCTGGTCCTTCCTCTGCTTTTGGACCTGAGAGCATCATCCAACTGGATGTGTTGCCTAGCCCTCTCCATTAGCTCAGCGAAGCTGGATGGGGGTCTTGTTGTAAGCGACTCGAAAAGTGGTCGGTCAGTGGTGCCCCCTTGTAAGGCGGTAGTCGCCATCTCCACACTGACGTTTCTTACTTCAGACATGGTAGCCTGAAACCTGTCGATGTAGTCTCGAAAACTTTCATCGGTTCTTTGGTAAAGATTGCACAGGTCGTTCACCGTTTTGGGCGCGCGTGTTTGCACAATGAACCTCATAGTGAACAGCTCCTTTAACTGTCTGAACGATGTAACGGATCCCATGGGCAGCTCATGGAACCATGTCAATGCATCCCCACCCAAAGTGGTGGGAAAAACCCTACAGGCTATTCTTTCGTCATAAGTATAGACCTGTACCTTGGTCAAGTACTCTGCCAAGTGCGTGGCAGGATCTGTTCTGCCTGTGTACCTTTCTATGACCACATCTCGCCACCTGGGGGGGAGCTCAGCATCGGTGATCTCTCTGCAGAAGGGAGAGGCAGTGTTCCCACAAGTATTTCCTTCGAACGTGCCTCTTTTGGGCGCGAGGACACCAAACTGCTTTAGCTTCTGCATAAACCACTGGTCCTGCTTGTTCGGCGGATTCTGTTTGCTCAGGGTCATGGCGGTAGACTCGCCCTTGTGCTTTCTCGTTTGGCCGCGACTTGGGGTGCACATGTAGGACACATCATCCCTCGTAGACAGAGTAGCAGACCTGTTGCTGTAGGGAGAGGCCCTACTTGCAGACACTATCTGCTTCCCCTTGTCGCTCTTGCCTGGGGTTCTGATTGCACTTTTCCTGGCGCCCTGAACTCGGGATTCATTAATAATGACTCCCTTGTTCCTGTTTCTTCTGAAGTCTTCGCCGGCGAGGAAATCCTCTTGGGCTCTTTCAGAAACATCGGGCATCTTACCCTTTTTCAGAGTCTGGACGATGCTTTTAGTAAAATCACTGAGGATGGCGCGCATGTCCCTCACTGTGATAGGGGTGTCCTCTGGTTGCCTTGTAGTGGCATTGTCGAATTCGGGAAGGAGGTTGGTCCTCATGGGGGGCCTAGTGGGCGCCTCCCTCCTTCTCGAGGTGCCTGAAATGGCACGAGTGTCGCCATCATGGTCGTGATCCATGGGGGTTGTATTCTCGTTAGATCTTGAGTTCGACATCTCTCAACGAAAGCACCAAATGATAAAGCCATTTCTGACCTTATCGGGAGGTACGCCGGGCACTGTACAATATTGTCCGCTTTGAGCCGGAGCCCTCACGGTTTTGTTTCTGGGGCTTTGCCCCAAAAGGCCTTGTACAGGTGAAGGGTGTCCATGGCCTTTATATGGCCTACTTCAACCACTTCAACAGCCGATGTGGGATTCATGATATTTTTAGAAATATAAATTTTTCTTTACAATATGTTTAAATATTTTCCATGAGTTAGTTTATATTTTATTATATTAACATGAATTTAACATTACATTATTTTCGAAAATAATTTAATTTCTAAAATCTAGAGCTGAATAAAAAAATTAAAAACCGTTAAATCAGTTTAGAAAACCCAATTCAAATCGATTTTAACGCAGTAATTAACTATAATTTTTAAAAATTAAGATCTGCATCTACATTTAATTGAATAGATTAACTGTATAAATCGATTTGAACTCAATGTTAACTATTCATTTAACGGTCAATATGCAGCTAACTGAAAAGAATTCCATTCAAACATGCACAGCTATTGGCGCATTCACCTAAGAAATTATAACCCTATGATATAGATGTGATGCATTAGAAAATAAAATCTAATTTGAGCACCTTATGCCAAGTACTATTCCATTTTAAGTTATGTAGTTTTGCGAGGAAAAGCAAGTTGCGGTCCTTAATGATGTGCTGATAACTTCAATGGGTTACCTTCAGGTGGTTGTCCACATGATGAGTTATGCAATGTTAATTAAAAATATAATTATCCCTAGAAGTGTGCTTATCTGTTAGAAAAGAAGAAGAAGAAGAAGAAAAGGTGCTTATATGTTAAGTATAAAGGAAGTTTAAAACTTAATATAAATCAGTACAATTTAGTATAATTGTATTTTTTATATAAGATCATAATATAATAAATATATAAAATAATCATAAAAAATAAAATAATTATATAAAAAATTAATTGATAATTATAATTATAATTATATTTCAATATACGTATATAATCTAACCAAATATAGTAATGTATTAATATTTACATTACATTAATAATGCAACCAAATATAATAATATAATCGTAATTACATTACATTACAATATATTTCTCAATCCATTACAATCTCCAATTACTTTATAAAGCAATTCCTTTTACCAAACATAGGCTTAGGGTACCGTTTAAGTCGCTTAGTTCTTACTTAGTGTAGAAATAAAATTTTATATTTATTATTAACTTTTCTTTTTTTATACAAGCATATTATCCCATTTCTTTTTCATCCACTTTATTTTATATGACTTTTTAATATTATTTTTATGCAGAAAATTTTGAATCAATCCACTGAGCTATCCATAGTCTGTTTAACTTTTAAATAATTCAATTGGATTCGATTCTATCCTCTCTTTGCACGACTCGTACGCTTACAGACTGATTTGTTTGCTGAGTCAATAATATACATATTGCTTTGTGGCCAACTTTTGGTCAAAAATTAATATTTTTTTTCGTCAGACAATATGCAGAAATGACAAAAGGGAAGGTGCAGTTCATTTGAGAAAAAAAGGGCAGATTCACGATTGTCCGTGGCCGATTATTATTGGCCAATTATTATTAAATTATTCTATCAATAATTCCATCAAAATTAATGAAAATATCAATCATGACTTAAAAATATATGTTTTTCAGTTTTTATTTAATATTTAATGTAGTTACATAATAATAAATTATTATTATTATTTTAAAAATTAATTTGAGTATTTTCTACAAAAAATTTTCATTATAAATAAAATCATAATTAATAAATATTGAATTCAAATGTGAAAAGTAATATTTTTAGAAATATAAAATTTTCTTCACAATATGTTTAAATATTTTCCATGAGTTAGTTTATGTTTTATTTTATTAATTTGAATTTAACATTACATTATTTTCTAAAAATAATTTAATATTCTAAAATTTAGGGCTCAATAAATAAATAAAATAAACTAATTTAAAAAATCAAATTTAAACCGACTTTAGTACAGTAATTAACCATAAATTTTAAAAATTAAAATTCGCATCACACATATTTTAACTAATTAATCATATAAACCGATTTGAACTCACTTTTAACTACTCATTTAACTCTGAATATGACATACACAGATATTATTAGTTGGAAATTATATAAGCCTATGATAGAGATGTGATGTACTAGAAAATAAAATCTAATTTGAACACCTTATGGCATGTTTAAGTTATGAAGTTTTGTGAGGAAAAGCAAGTTGCGGTCCTTCATGATGTGATGGTAACTTCAAAGGGTTACCTTCGGATGCGTTATGCAATGTTAATTAAAAATATAATTATCCCTAGAAACATGTCATAAATAAATCATTTCATATATATTGAATTGATGATTTACAAATGTGCTTATCTGTTAGAAAAAGAAGAAGAAGAAGAAAATGTGCTTTTCTGTTAAGGACAAAGGAAGTATTACGTGCTACTAATTACAGAATGATTAGATAGAGTAGTATCTAATCAGAAATTTATTAATATATATAATAATTTTTAATTACATTAGAGAATCAACAAGTATTATATGACTTTTTAATATTATTTTTATGCAGAAAATTTTCATGGAACTAAAAGAAAGATCGTACGACCAAGTTTGAAAAAAGAAAATTTTTGACTTTAGCCCAAATAATGTTGCTTTAAAAATAAAATAATAAAAAGAAATATTGCTCCCATCAATTTGTATTTTTGTGACGTTTTAATACGCACATTTTTTAAAACTTCTGATCATCTATTTAAGCACCTTCTTCCAGTAGTAAACTGCCACTCATTCAGTTTTCTTCTCTCTCTATCTATACATTAACTAATTATTTAAAAATGCTTACTCTATCCACAAACAAACTTAGATTTTCTTATTATACCCCTCCAAGAAACAATCAAAGGCAAATTCCAGCAATATTAGGTAAGAAACATTAATTTATAGATCTGAATAGATACACAAAATTTTTCCTTACTAATATATTATTCGTTTGCAGGGACAAGTTATCAAGTGGAGCCAAATCTAAAAGTAGATAAAATATCTCTGGTGCGTGAGTTTTCTAAATTATGACTTAAACGATTAATTAATATGTATAGTAATATTAACAATCTTATTGATTTCCACAGAATGTGGAAAATAAAATTCAAACAATTAAAAACCAACTGCTTGGGAAAGTTGAGCTATCGGTTTCAAGCTACGATACAGCATGGGTGGCTATGGTGGCTTCTAAGGAATCAGAAGAAAAGCCATTGTTTCCAGAAAGCTTGGAGTGGGTAATGGAGAATCAACAACCTGATGGATCATGGTCTTCTCATCCATGGCATCCTTTGCTTGTTAAGGATTCCCTTTCTTGCACTTTGGCTTCTGTTCTTGCTCTTACCAAATGTGACGTCAGCCTACCCCTTGTGCTAAGAGGTAATTTTTTTTTTCTTTTCTATTATTATTAAAGAGAAATGCTGTCTAATTACAACTATAAATGTTACTAAAAAAATTTAATTATCAGATCACTACCTTTCATTTTCTTTTCTTTTTATAGGTGTAGAATTTATCTCAAGCAATTTCTGGGCGGCCACTGATGAAAATCAACTTAAACCAATTGGGTTTGATATTATATTTCCCAAAATGATCGAACGTGCCACAGAAAGAGGATTGAAGCTTCCTTTGGACCCTGCTGTCTTGGATGTTTTGCTGCGAAACCGAGACAATGAAATCATAAGGTTACTTTCAATAATGCTGCCAAATTTTTAACCACCAAAAATAAATTCAAAGAGCTTATGACAATAATTTCAATTTATTTCTAAAGATTGGATGCCAAAGGAATCAAAGCTGCATATCTATTAGAAGGATTTAGTGAAGAGTATGAGTGGGAACAAATTATCAAATATCAAGCAAGTAATGGATCGTTCTTCAATTCACCATCAGCAACTGCAGCTGCTTTGTTTCTCAATCATAATGATGGATGCTACAGTTACCTCACCTCCCTCTTGAAGAAATACGATAATGCAGGTAGGCAAAAAAAATATAGAGTTTCTTCGTAATTTACGAATTGAATTTGTTAATTTTAAAATTTGATACCAAAAAAATAATTGTAACTTTGACTTTTTACTGATTATAATTTTATGTGGGTTTCAGTTCCTACGATTTATCCTATGGAAATATATACCCAACTTTGCATGATTGACAATCTGCAGAAGTTTGGAATTGATAGATACTGCAGAACTGAAATTCAAAGAACTTTGGATGAGATATACAGGTAATAAATTTGTAAAACTAACAATTATTTAAATTTCTGAATATACTTCTTTTATTTATTGTATTTAATTAAGGGATGCATGAATCTTGTTTTGGCAGATCCTGGATGCAGAAAGATGAAGAAATTCTCATGGATGCCAACTGTTGCGCTCTGGGATTTCGTCTTCTCCGAATGAATGGTTACGATGTCTCTTCTGGTATGTATTTAATTTTAATTAAAAGTTTAAGAATAAAAAGGTTTATATTTGTAAATTCTAATTAATATCAAACATGTGATGTAGACATATTAGCACCATATGCCGACGAAGAGCATTTCTTCAATTCAGTAAGTCCACAATTTCAAAATACGAACACAGTTTTGGAATTGTTCAAGGCCTCGCAGATAATGATATACCAAAAAGAACCTGTTCTTGAGAAATTAGAGGCATGGACAAGTTATTTCTTGAAACAACAAATATCAAGTGGGGTTATTCAAGATCAGAAGACACGTGAGGAGGTAAGATCAGAAAACATTTCCTTAGATTCTTGAATTTTACTCTTTTTAATTATATATTTATTTAATTTTTTCAGGTCCAACATGCCTTGAGAAATAGCTATAGTATTGTGGATTTCCTTGAGAGCAGAAGAACAATTGAGCAGCATAATTTAGACACCATCCAACTTCTTAAAACATCTTATAGGTATCTTTGAAAAATAAATAAATAAATAAATCTTATAGATGACTTTCTGTATTCAATTATATATATATATATATATGCAAATTTTTTTATTTGTTTCACGTGCCAGAAAAATTTAATGCTTTATAAAAGTTCCAAGACATTAATAAATTATTTATTGTTATAAAGTATAAGTATTTTAATTCATAGGACCCAGCAAGATGTGGATACTTTTTCAAAAGAACTACATTTGAATATTATGTCATTTGTTACAAGGACATTATTATATGAATTTGAAAAATAGACTAACGGGCTTTTTGGTGATTTCAGAAATGTCAGTGACAACAGCAGATATCTTTTGTCAATAGCAATCCAAGATTGGAACACGTGTCAAGATACATTTCTTCAAGAACTCAAATATCTGGAGAGGTAAATCGTCAGTTTTTATGAATATTTTTTAAAAAATGAATTAATATAAAATCTCAAAGTCAAGATAAAATCAGAATTACTAAGTTAAAATTCATTAATTAATCATTATAACTATATATATGCAGATGGGAGAAGAATAATAGATTGGACCAACTGAAATATGCTAGGCAGAAACTAAATTATTGCTACTTCTCCAATGCTGCAATCCTGGCGGCACCTGAACTGGCAGAAGCTCGTATCTGCATGACTCAAAATTCTATTCTAACAACCGTTGTCGATGACTTTTTCGATGTTGGTGCATCCAAGGAAGAAATGGAAAACTTAATGCTATTGTTTGAAAGGTTGGTGTATTAGTATTTTTTTTGAAAAAATATTTAGTGATGTTAAAATTCTGAATAATAATGATATAATTAATTTCATAGGTGGGGAGAAAGTTCAACTATAGGCTACGTGAGTGAACAAGTTGAGATAATGTTTTCTGCAATACACAACTCAGTCAAAGAGCTTGCACACATGGCATTCAAATTTCAAGGAAGAAATGTGGAACAACACTTAGTGACCGTAGTAAGAATCAAGAAAAATAAATAAATAAATAAACTCCAAGATTTAGATTATTTATTTTGATATGTTAATTAATTAATTTTTCAGTGGCATGATTTGCTCAAAACTATGATGAAAGAGGCCGAATGGGCTCGAGAGCATTCGACACCGACGGTAGATGAGTATATAGAACAGTCATATGTTTCTTTTGCCTTAGGGCCAATTGTTTATGCCACACCCTACTTTCTTGGAACAATGTTGCATGAGGAAGTAATGCCAAGTCCAGAAGTGGATGATCTATTCAAGCATCTCAGTTTAATTGGACGGCTTTTCAATGATATCTCTAGTTTGAAGGTAAGAAATAAACATTAGTTCAAAGTATAACTATATGGTATCCAAAACTCATTGATCTACTGTACGTAAATTTGCAGAGAGAGAGTGAACAAGGTCAATACAACAGTATATCGCTACGTGTTGTTCACGGTGAAGGCAGGATTACAGTAAAAGATGCCATTGAAGAGACGAAAAGAGAGATTGAAAAGAATAGAAGAGAATTGCTAAGAATGGTGGTGCAAAAGGAAAATAGTTCACTTCCAAAAAGTTTCAGAGATTACTATTGGAAGGTCTGCAACTTATTGCACTACTTTTACATGGACCAAGATGGGTATACATGCCCTCTTGCAAAGGTCAGTGATGTAAATAAAGTTTTATGGGAGCCAATCTTGGAGCTTGTAGAACATTCCCCTTTATGATACAAAGAGGAAATCAATTGGAAATTTCCTCTCTAAATCGTAAATTTCTTCTCTAAATCTGGTGCACGTCTAATACAATTAATTATACAATCAGTTGAACTTTTTTTTATTTTATTTTATTTTTTTATCTCCATATTAATGTTAGAACATGTAATAGTACGCTGGTTTAAATTTAAGAAAGATGCTTCGACTTCAAGTCCCCTTGACCCAATCCCTTTATAAAATAAACGATAAGTTATAATATTTTGGAAGCATTGCATATGAAATTAAGAATGCTGCATGTTGGGCTATTTCGATACTGTTGATTCTTCTGTGATTTTTTTTTAAATTCTTTAATCTAACTAAAGCCCAAATGTCAAGCCTACTTGTCAAAGCCAGAACGTTGGAATCAGCCCAAATCACTGTATTGTGTAATCACTCCAATTAGGAAAATTCTAGGCAAAATTTTTCCAAATATTATTTGTTTTTGAACCCTTTTTATTATTAACCTGAGTTATCTAATTTATGAAATTATTCATATATCAAATTAATGTTAAACTGTTACATAGAAAAAAAGTTAAAACAAATTATTAAAAATCTACATTTTTTTAGTATATAACTTTATTTATATTACGTGACAATTTACTATTAGTTTGATCCATAAATAATTTCATGACCCAATTTAGGCAAGAAATTTCCAACTAATATTTTAACTTTATTTGAAACACAATCTTAACACAATTTTTTAAATTATTCTACGTTAAAAATTTATGAGTTTTCTCTTTAAGTGAAATTTATGATTCTTAATTGTCAAAATATTTTGTTTTCCCTGCTTATACTGATTTGCCTTTGCACTACTCTAAGGAGGTGAATTTTATTTCTTTAAGGCTTTTTATTAGATTGAAATTATATAATTAGAATGAATGTAAATTATGTTAAGCATTTTATATCAGTTAGTTATGATGAAATGAGATACACTTTATTAAGGTTTGGATAACTCCCACTTCATAAGTTAGTTTTGAGTGTTGAGTTATATTCATATCCATTATCTTCATATAATATCAAAACTACTAGTTCATAACCACTAATTTTTTTTTATGTTGGGTGGTCTACAAATATTTAATTCTGCAAATTTCATACTTTAATTTTTTTATTTGTGTTCGGTCCTAAATATGAGGGATACGTGTTAAATATTTTACATTGGCTAATTATAAAAATAAATATCTTATAAAAATTTGGACAATTTTAAATTTATAAACTAAGTTTTGAATTGAATTAGATTTAAACCCATTTTTTTTTACTTTATAAAAATGACAATTCATTTTCGCTATATTCAGAATGAATGTCAAATTCAGTAATTGACTCGTATCTTCAAAATGACTTGCTATCTTCAAAATGGACGCCAAATTTTAGTGGAAAAGAGAACATTAAATTAACTGCATAACTGAATATGAAGTCAAACATGCAATCGTCAAATTAATAGACTTTTTACGTTGTTTGAAAGAAAACCTTGGCCAATTGAAACTCTGACCGGCGAAGAAACTCAAACTAAATTCATGACTAAAAATCCAACTAGATACGGTCGTTGACTAATTATAGTTATAAAACTATAATTAACATATAATTATAGTTTCTTTGTGATTTGTGCCACTATCTCAAGTAATCTGTTTGTAAATATAATTTCAACGGCTCACAATTAAATTGTGCATCTTCTGCATGAGATAGAATTGAAAAATTTCTAAATTTTCAATTACAAGTAATTCTCGTATTCGTAACTTATTACTCTCAATTAAAATATAATTGATAATAAATGACAAATTATGCATTTTTAAAATATAATCAATAAAAACAAATTGATTAGTTAATTATAATATCATCCAAATTTAAATATATTATCGATGAATAATTTATTAACCGGCAGCCCCCAAAATTAATTTCTGAAATGTCAAAATGAAAGGAACTTGTTTTGGTGGATTCTTTGTCGTCTACTGGTTGTCTACGCAACTGCATTTGTTTTATTTTACTTTATTTTTTCTATATATATATATATATATATATATATATATGGTTTATAGGGTAATTTTCGCATCTTTGCTTTTAATTTTATTATTCATGTTTATATATAGCATTAATGTTATCATCCATTTAAGTACTATCTCATTGGAAAAAAAATCAATTTGGTCCTTAAATTTATTGCTATATTTATTATATTTATTCAAAAATAATTTTTTTTGAAATAAATTAGTGAAACAATTGACATATACATCATGAATTATTAATATATGAAATTTCAATTAATATCACCCAGTTCCTAATTTTTATATTATTATCTATCAAATAAAATTGACAAAATTTAATGTACCTTTTATATTTTTCATTTTTTTTTTGTGACAACCTATAATCTGCTTTAAAATTTAAAATTAGACTAATTTTGGCATGTTATAATTCAATTTATTATCAGATTGCATCATTTCGTGCAAAATAATTTTATTTTTTTCTTTTTTTTTCGATATTTTTAGACCAATAATTATATGATTAATAGACATCTTATAATATTAAAATATAAATCTACGGTAGATAAAAATTCTATGAAGGAAAATTATATTTTGATAAATAAATGAGAAAATGACAATAAATTAAAAATATTGTGCTAATTTAAAAAATCGATTTTAATAGACTGAATTTGAAAAAAAAAATATTATGTACTAATTATAATCAATGCTAAGCACTAATGAATTTAATTGAAATGCGTTAAAAATGTTAAAAGCCTAATTATCATGTTTTAAAACAATATGAGTTTAATTTACCTATGCGTAAGAGATTCTTTCTAATTATCATAAACAAAAATCAAGTTGCACGTTGTTTAAGATTACATTATATTTACACATGCTTGCTCGAAAAGTAATGACCTAACTTGGTTGAAAACCTGAAATATCCCCCTCGTACGCTGTATTTGAATATAATATTCTTTAGTCAGCAAATAATTAAATCCATTCAAACAAGCACAGCTTATCAGTTCTTGTCTCTTCGGCGCCACCAAAGAAATTGTACGCCTCTGATTAATCTAAGTGAAAATAAATTCCAATTTAAACAACTTATGCGGCTGCGATTTTGCTTGTTCCATTTTAATTTGTGGAGCTTTTTTTTCTTGGAGGAAGAGCAAGTTGTAGTCCTCTATGATTTGATAACTTGTAAGTTTTAATAGGTTGTCTTCATATATATTTACAATATTTCGTACTATAAATAAAGGATATTGACGTCATGTCAACAAACGAGAATGACGTCCCAAATCTATAAAGATCTACTAATTCATTAATTTTTCAGTCCATAATTAATGTAAATGAGATACCAATTTATTCAATTTTATACCTTAAAAATTTAATTATAATTTAGATAATAGATTAGAAAATACTTATAATTATTTTCATATTTAATAGGACTTTCACTTAGTTATGAATAATAAATATAATGGAATATTTAATTTAAATATATGTAAAATGTTGGGAATTGATTTGATATTGTTTAAAATTTGGGTGCCAAAATTAAAATTAAATAGTAGGTGGAGCAAATCAACTCTATTTTTCTTCTTTTGCTTATTAACAATTGATTGAATTTAATAATGTATTTTTTTTTTTCAAAAGGAAACGACATGGAAAGACCTTTGTGAATTTCTGGTCATCTATATAAGCACCTGAAGTCCAGCAGGAGAGCCAACAACACCTACTTGTCCAGCTCCGTCTATCTCATTCTGTCTATTCATTAACTAATAATCCAAAAATGCTTTCAATCCAGACAAACATTCTTAGATCTTCTAATTATGCCTTTCCAAGGAAAATCGAAAGGCAAATTCCGGCATTAGGTATAGATAAGACAGATTTATATATAAAGCTTTTCCTCATTATTATTCGTTTCAAAGCATAACAGTTTGATGTGTTTTCTAGCAGGGACAAGATGTCAAGTAGAGTCACATTTAAAAGTGGATAAAGTTTCTATGGTCCGTAACTTTTGAAAATTATGACTTGAAGGCTTAATTAATATGCATACTAAATTTCACAATCTGATTGATTTCCGCAGGTGGAAAATAAAATTTGTAGAAGTAAAAGCGAGCTTCTTGAGAAAGTTGAGCTATCGGTTTCAAGCTACGATACAGCATGGATGGCTATGGTGGCTACTAAGGAATCGAAAGGAAAGCCATTGTTTCCAGAAAGCTTGGAATGGGTAATGGGGAATCAGCAACCTGATGGATCATGGTGTTGTCATCCATGGCATCCTTTGCTTGTTAAAGACTCTCTTTCTTCCACTTTGGCTTGTGTTCTTGCTCTTAGTAAATGGAATGCCGGCCTACAACTTGTCCAGAGAGGTTTTTCTTTTTTTCTTTCTATAAAATAGTTACTGTCTATCAATATTAAACTCCATGATTATCCAATCAAATATTAATTAGTCAAATCAATACCTCTCATTTTCTTTTATTTTTATAGGTGTAGAATTTATCGCAAGCAATTTCTGGGCGGCCACTGATGATCGTCAACTTACACCGATTGGGTTTGATATTATATTTCCCAATATGATCCAATGTGCCACAGAAAGAGGATTGAAGCTTCCATTGGACCCTGCCGTCTTGGATGTTTTGCTGCGAAACCGAGACAATGAAATCAGAAGGTGGCTTATTACGTAAATAATATTAATATTTTACACAAATATTACTTTAAAATTACACAACACATGGTTTTATTTCAGAAAAGTTGAAGTGATAAATGATGTTTCTAGCAAAAGAAGATGATGAAAATGTGCAATAACTGATTTTCTATAATGCTGCCTAACTTTTAACCACCAAAAATAAATTCAAAGAGCTTATTATGAAAATAATATCAATCTATTGCTACAGATTGGATGCCAAAGGAATCAAAGCCGCATATCTATTAGAAGGATTTAGTGAAGAGTGTGACTGGGAACAAATTATCAAGTATCAAGCAAGTAATGGATCATTCTTCAATTCACCATCAGCAACTGCAGCTGCTTTGTTTCATGATCATAATGATGGATGCTACAATTACCTCACCTCCCTCTTGAAGAAATACGATAATGCAGGTAGGCAAAAAAAAAAAAAAAAAATCTTAAGTTGACCTTTAATTCATGACAAAAGTTTCTTCGAATTTTACAAATTGAATTTGTTAATTTTAAAATTTGATACCAAAAAAATAATTGTAACTTTGACTTTTTACTGATTATAATTTTATTTGGGTTTCAGTTCCTACGATTTATCCTATGGAAATATATACCCAACTTTACATGATTGACAATCTGCAGAAGTTAGGAATTGATAGATACTGCAGAACTGAAATTGAAAGAACTTTGGATGAGATATACAGGTAATAAATTTGTAAAACTATCAATTATTTAAATTTCTGAATATACTTCTTTTATTTATTGTATTTAATTAAGGGATGCATGAATCTTGTTTTGGCAGATCCTGGATGCAGAAAGATGAAGAAATTCTCATGGATGCCAACTGTTGTGCTATGGGATTTCGTCTTCTCCGAATGAATGGTTATGATGTCTCTTCTGGTGTGTACTTAATTCTAATTAAAAGTTTAAGAATAAAAAGGTTTATATTTGTAAATTCTTATTAATCTCAAACATGTGATGTAGACATATTAGCACCATATGCCGACGAAGAGCATTTCTTCAATTCAGTAAGTCCACAATTTCAAAATACGAACACAGTTTTGGAATTGTTCAAGGCCTCACAGATAATGATATACCAAAAAGAACCTGTTCTTGAGAAATTAGAGGCATGGACAAGTTCTTTCTTGAAACAACAAATATCAAGTGGGGTTATTCAAGATCAGAAGACATGTGAGGAGGTAAAAATAGGAGGAAGAAAAAAACATTTCCTCATATTCTTGAATTTTACTCTTTTATTTATTTATTTATGAGATAAAGTATATTTTTGCCCTCAAACTATCGAAAATTGGATGAAAATGCCTTCAAACATTTTTTTGTCAGTTTTTACCCTTCAACTGTCCAACTCGCAAACAGAGCTAACGGCAGTCAATCACGTGTTGACTCATGTCAGCTTGATTTAAGGGTAAAAACTGACAAAAATAAAATTTGAGAGCATTTTTACACTATTTCTCATAATTTGAGAGCAAAAAACCTCTTTTGGAATGGATAAGTGTCAACGTATGATTGACTGCCCTTAAATCCGTTAGCCAGATAGACTTTCCATTTATTGCGAGGGTATTTTTCAACCATAAAATTGAGTTCAGGGGTAAAAACGGACAAAAAAAATTTAAGGGCATTTTTACCCTATCTCCGATAGTTTGAGAGCAAAAACACATCTTATCCCTTTATTTATTTATTTAATTTATCTCTTGACTTATATTGTGTTATTGAAAAGAACAATAGTAAAGTATTAGTAACTATTCTAATTTTTTTTTTCTTGATCTATGATTTCAGGTTGAACATGTTTTGAGAAATAGCAACGGCATTTTGGATTTCCTTGAAAGCAGAAGGACAATTGAGAAGCATAATGCAGACACCATCCAACTTCTTAAAACATCCTACAGGTGACCTTTCTTAATTCTCTTCATATAGGAATAATGACAGCTTATAAACATAACCCACTTTAAAATGGCTTAAGCACAATTCTTCAAATATATATTTTCTTAATTCATAGTACACTGCAAGGAGAAAATTATGCCATTAATGATAAGGACATTATTATATATAAAATATTTATTGTTATAACATAGAAGATATATTTTTTCTGTTAATTATAGGGGGAATGGGGAGTGGGGCTCCCCTTAAGATTTGAAAACTATCGCATTAGTGATGAGACATTAATTATGATATGAATTTGAGAAATAGACTAATGAACTTTTTGGTCATTTCAGGAACCTTAATGCCAACAGTCGATACTTATCAATAGCAATCCAGGATTTGAACATGTGTCAAGAGATATTTCGCCAAGAACTCAAATATTTCGAGAGGTATAAAATCAAAACCACTAAAATAAAACTTATTGTTATTCATTTATTAATTAATCTTTATAATCTATATACAGATGGGTGAAGGATAACAGACTGGACCAACTGAAATTTGCTAGGCAGAAACTAACTTATTGCTACTTCTCAAATGCTGCAATCCTGGTAGCACCTGAATTGGCAGAAGCTCGTAATTCAATGGTTAAAAACTCTGTTCTAACAACCGTTGTCGATGACTTTTTCGATGTTGGTGCTTCTAAGGAAGAAATGGACAACTTAATGCTCTTGTTCGAAAGGTTGGTTTATTTATTAATTTATTATTTTTTCGTGATGTTAAATTACTGAAAATTGATGATATAATTAAATTCATAGGTGGGGAGAAAGCTCAAGTGTAGGCTACATCAGTCAACAAGTCGAGATAGTTTTTTCTGCATTACACAACTCCATTAAAGAGCTTGCGCACACCGCATTCAAACGCCATGGAAGAAATGTGGAACACCACTTAGTGAAAATAGTAAGCATTCGGAAGAATAAATTAATAAAATCCCATGATTTAAACGATTAATTAAGTGTATATTTACATTAATTAATTTTGCAGTGGTATGATTTGCTGAAATCAATGATGAAAGAGGCGGAATGGGCTCGACAGAATTCGACACCATCGGTGGATGAGTATATGGAAAATGGATACGTTTCTTTTACGTTAGGACCGATTTTTGTTATTACCCTTTACTTTCTTGGGACAACATTGCCTGAGGAAGTGATGACAGGTCCAGAAGTTCATGATCTATTCAAGCATCTCAGTTTGATTGGACGACTTTTCAATGATTTCACCTCTTTGGAGGTACGAAATAAGCCTCATTTCTTATTCGTATTTTTCTTGCATATATCACGTCCATAAACAAAAATTATTAACTAATTGAATAACTAAAACAACCATCAGAATTTTATCTGATAGCCAGCATTCAATAAACTCGAAGTCTCCGCAACTTTTGATCCAGTACTGGCCATCGAGAAAGCATATCCTTGTGGTTATTTTTTTTTTATTTATTTTAATGCTCAAATCTATGGATGCTAATGAATGTAAATTTACAGAGAGAAGGTGAGCAAGGCAAATACAATAGTGTATCACTACGTGTTGTTCATGGTAAAGGCACGGTGACAGTAGAAGATGCCATTGAAGAGACGAAAAGAGAAATAGAAAAGCATAGGAGAGAATTGCTAAGAATGGTGGTGCAAAAGGAAAATAGTTCACTTCCAAAAAGTTTAAGGGATTACTTTTGGAAAGGCAGCAACGTAATGCACTACTTTTACATGGACAAAGATGGTTTTTCATGCCCGCTTGAAAAGCTCAAGGATGCAAATAAAGTTTTATGGGAACCAATCTTAGAGATTTTATAATATTCAACTTTATGAATTATATTGGAAACCAATTCGGCTTGTATTTAGAAGGATTCTTGTTATATACATAAACAGTGTGCTGATTTCCAGCATCTTTGTGTTTCTCACCACCTGTTTGATTAAATTTCTCTTAGTCATATTGTTCTTTGATGCTTCGGTCTTGAAAATTAAAGATGGTCCACCACAATGAGTTGTCATCAAAACTCTCCATCTTAATCAAATGCTCCACCACAATGAGTAGCGGATATTCGAAATACTATATTGGTACCTATTCCAAATCTGCACGTGACAGATTTTACTTTTAATATCCAAATCTATTTCAAATTCATTTAAATTACGTGTACTCTCAATTAATGGAGCCGACGGCTGCCATCCCTACTAAAAACAGTTGGAAATTGATTGAATTTAATAATGTTGTTAGTTGTTATTTTATTTAGTATTTTTCTTTATTTCAAGAGGAAAAGAAAACGAAGACAATTGTCTGCTTGTGAACTTCTGGTCCTATATATTTAAGGACCTAAAGACCAGCAGGAGACCCAACAACATTTACTTGTCCTGTTCCTTCCCGCTTTCTCTCTCTCTATCTATTCATTAACTTATAATCCAAAAATGCTTTCGATGCCCGCAACATTATTTAAATCTTCTTATTATGCCGCTGCAAGAAACATTGAAAGGTCAATTCCAGCATTAGGTATAGACAAGACAGATTTATATGCAAAGTTCTTCCTCATTATTATTATTTTCAAAGCATAACAGTTTGATGTGTTTTCTAGCAGGGGCAAGATGCCAAGTGGAGCCAAATTTAAAAGTGGATAAAGTTTCTATGGTACGTAACTTTTGAAAAGTCAATTTGACTGTTTTTTGGGTTAATGAACCCTCGAAAAATTCAATTGGTGTACAAAATCAACACCCTCCTCCACATGTGACCGACACGTGAAAAAAAAAAAGAGATATAAACATGTCACATGCCAAGCTGACTTGTCGAAATGTTCATGTGCCATGCCATATAGTATGCTTATATGTCAACTTTTTTATGTGGCATGCCACGTGTGCAGAAGGTATTGATTGTATGCGCCGGCTGGATTTTTCGGTGATTTTTTCGCTGGAAAATAGTTGAAGTGATTTTTTTGTATATATATTCTAAGTTCAGTAATTTTTAAAACAATATAAATTATTTCATTATATTAGTGTCATTTGAATATAAATTCAGTGACTATGAGTGAAATTAATCACAATCTAAGTAAATAAAGAATTATCCATTTATTATTATTATTATTATTATTATTATTTTTGAGTGAGAGCATTCCTGACTCCAGTGGAAGTATGGAGCATGGCCCCAGTGAGAGTATTTTGAATTATAATGAATATATGAGACATGTTTATCAAGATTCGGAACTGCGTAAATCTAAAAGGATAAGTGTTTCTCGCCGACGATTTGAAATCGAAAACTTGAACGAAACCCTTTTGATTACCCCATAAAATGAGGAAGAGCCTAAAAATATCAAAGAGGCCTTCTCAAGCCCAGCTAAAGAAAAATGGTACATTGCAATGGAAGAAGAAATGGCTTCTATGAGATCAAACAGTGTTTGGGAACTGGTTGATCTACCCGAAGGACGCAAACGGATTGGGAATAAATGGATTCTCAAGGTGAAGCAAAAAGCTGATGGCAGTATCGAAAGATATAAAGTTTGGCTAGTCGCCAAGAGGTTTACACAGCAGGAAGGGATTGACTATGAGGAGACTTTCTCCCCTATTATGAGATTTACGTCTATAAGGTTAATTCTTGGCATAGTGGCGAGTTTATACTTAGAGTTACATCAAATGGATGTAAAAACTGCTTTTCTCAATGGAGAACTAAATGAAAAAATCTACATGGAACAACTTGTAGGTTTCATCGAAAAAGGCAGCGAACGTAAGGTTTGCCGATTGAAAAGATCAATCTATGGCCTTAAACAGTTTTCGCGACAATGGTATTTGAGATTTCATGATATAATCATGTCGAATGGGTTCAATATGATTGATGAAGACCATTGTGTATATAATAAAAGATCTGAAAATAATTTTGTCATTTTAACATCGTATGTAGATGACATACTAATAGCTGAAAATGACAAAGAGTACGTAAATCAAATCAAAGATTGGTTATCGTCCAACTTTGAAATGAAAGATATGGATAATGCAGACTTCATTCTTGGAGTTAAGATTTCAAGAGATCGTTCGAGAAGGTTGTTGTCCCTTTCACAAGAGACATATATCAACAAAGTCCTTGAACGATTCAATATGAAGAACTGCAAACCCATAGACAACCCCATTGCCAAGAATCGATTTTTTAGTAAAGAGATGTATCCTAAGACGCCAGACGAAGTAGAACGTATGAGAAATGTTCCTTATGCCAGTGCCGTGGGTAGTCTTATGTATGCAATGTTGTGTACGAGACCTGATTTTTGCTATGCAGTGGGCATGGCAAGTAGATATCAATCTAACCCGGGCAAAGTACATTGGAAAGTAGTTAAGATGATACTTAGATACCTCAAAGGTACAACAGAATATTCTCTCTGTTATCAAGGCAAGGATCTGCAATTGAGAGGATACACTGATGCTGATTAGGCTGGAGATGTGGACGAGAGAAAATCCACTTTAGGTTTCATATTCTTGCTTGGCAAGGGTGCCATCTCATGGAGTAGCAAGAAATAAACCCGTGTAGCCTTATCAACAATGGAAGATGAATTTGTAGCTTCTGCAGTTACGGTACAAGAGACAGTTTGGCTGAAATGGTTAATGGACCATTTAAGAGTAACCACCTCAGAGGAACGATTGACAGTCTATAGTGACAGTCAATCGTCGATAGCTTACACAAAAGATCCAAAATTTCATAGTAGGACTAAACATATCGATATTAAGTATCATTATATAAGAGATGTAGTTGCACGGGGTGATATGAACTTACAGTACATATCTACGCATGATATGATTGCAGATCCGTTGACTAAACCTATAACTAAAAATGTGTTTGAGAGACACATTAGATTTCAGGGTTTGCGTAGAATTTGATGTGTACTAACTTTTTTTTTTTTGTAATCCCTTAACATTATTATTTGTGAATAATAGTAAAGTTCATTGTTGGCAATACATGAGTGTAAATATTTAATGTGTGAACACTTACTGTTATTTATTTGAGTTAGAGCATGTCAGACAGAAAAGTAGCCCACTCACAAGGGTGTTTACCTTAGTTTTGTCATGAGTTGGCAAATAGTAAGATGAGGCAATTTTTGAACAAATGAGTATGCTCAAGAGTTTGTTCAAAATAAAAGTGCCGTCTTGCAGAAATTACAAGATATGTCTTGTTAAGGCGTGAGATAAAGTAATACATGAGTTTGTATGCTTTAGATTGAGATCTAAATAAAGATCGTATGGTATCCGATGGTTAGTTATATGTAACTTTCATGTTCTGTCTTAAAAACCAGAAGTACTTCTTAAGTAAGCGAACTAAAATTAGGTATTTCGGTGCATCACAACCTTATGCTTCTGTATGATGTTTATTATACACATTATTTAAAATGTGAGACATGCGCTCCTTTAAGGGAAGGAAAGAACACCATAACACATATTTTATACCGTGTGTACTTAAGTGACCAAAGGGATGAAAATTTAATAATATTGATCTCAACTTTCCCTATTGTGAGACCCTATTTATATTTCGACCCTTAGAACCCTTAATTTATTCCTGAAATATGGTTCAATGTGGCTATCTTAGTTAGTTTCCAAGAGGTCTGGAGAAAAATTTAGGCCTGGCGGATCTAACTGGAAAAGCGAGTTGAATCATGATGTATGTCATATAATAAGAGAGGAAGATAACTTTTTTATCACATTCATAAGAATTCGTGATTCACCAACATGTCTATTATCGTTTCTATAAGTAGAAACATAATAATAAACACGAATGATATTTTATGAGATCATGAGTTAAAATAATGATTGTGAGAAAGTCGTTTAGGGTTAGGCATACGTAAAATAAAAGGATCGCCTTTTTTAAGAAGCTATATATCCCTAACAGGTGTATAACTATAGTACTCTCGAGGTATGCTGGTCACACAATTTATTAGCCTGTATAACTGAAGATTATAAATGGAATGTGTTCCGTCATGTGTGAGTGGGAGATGATAGAGTTGGGATGCGCCCATAACTCTTTAATGGATTGAGTTCCAATACAGATTAAATTGAGTTATTTAATCTGATAAAGTTTACCAAATCTTATCTCAGAAAGGATTCTGAGTTAGACTAGGGATAAATTTCTAACCTTTAAGATCTCTATAAATAGAGGTGAGATCCTCATTATTTGATAATGAGAAAACATATACGCTGTAAGGCTGCTCGTTCCCACTCACGATTTATTGTGTTAATTTTACAGGGACTTTAGATTGTGATCTAACTGCTCTTATCTCAAGTGGGTAAAAGCTAAACCGGTAACCAAATAAAAGGAGATCCTTATATTGCTTCCGCAGCGAGATTTTCGCGCTACAACAAGTAGGTATCAATCTTTTATTGTTAACTCGATTAATTTCTTCTTTTATTTTCCCTATCAGTGTCAAATCGGAAAGATTAATAAATAAATTTTATAGCTCAATTTAGGCAGGAAATTTCCGACCAATATTTTAACTTTATTTGAAACACAATCTTAACACAATTTTTTAATTATTGTAGGTTAAAAATTTATGAGTTTTTTCTTTAAGTAAAATTTATGATTCTTAATTGTCAAAATATTTGTTTTACCTGCTTATATTTATTTGCTTGCAACCCAGTGGCGTTTGCACCATTTGGCGATGTACTCTAAGGAAGTGAATTTTTATTTCTTTAAGGCTTTTTATTAAATTGAAATTATATAATTTAATTATAACATTAAAAAAAATTCATTAGTAGAAGGAATGCAAATTTTGTTAAGTATCTCATCTTATCAATTAATCATGAAAATGAGATACGCATCATAAAGATTTGAATAATTCCTACTTCACAACCTAGTTTTGTGTTGGAATTAAATTCAAACTAATTATTTTTATATGTTATCAGAACTATTAGTTCAGAACCATTAATTCTTGATGTTGGGTGGCTCGCAGATATTTAATTTTACAAATTTCACATTCTAGTTTATCACTTGTATTCGGCTTTAGACATGAGATATGTGTGGTAAGTATTTCATATTTGCTAATTATAAAAATAAATATCTTATAAAAATTTGGACAATTTTCGCTTTATAAACTAAGGCTACGCTTGAAATAAATGAATTCCATAAAATTTTATGGAATTCATTTGTAATTCTCATTTCTCATGCTTGGAATGAAAAAAAAATAGAAATTGAATTCCATGGAATTCATTATACTTTCACCAAATTCCATCAAAATAGGTGAAATTTGCAAATGAATTCCACATTTTTAAGAGCTAAAATTGAAAAGATTATAATACCCTTTTAATTATTCATTATAAATAAATTTCTTTTATATAGTTAACGTAATCTGTTATTATTTTTATTCCATCACTGTTCTTCTTCTTCTCTTATTACTATTTTTCTGTCATCCAAAACTACCATCACCAGATTTTTACTTATCTCTATTGAATTTTTACCAATGTTATTGAAACCGGACCGGACCGGCCGGTTGAACCGGTTAAACCGCGAACCAGTTGCCTAACCGGTTGGTTCAACTATACAAAACAGGACTGGAAAAAACCGGATTGAACCGGAAAGAACCGGATAACCGGACAAAACCGGTTCAAAGGGAAGGACAAAGTTTGATGTTTACAGAGTTTGAATTTAAAAACCAATCCGAATCGAAACAAGAAAAAGCATACAGAGAATAGAAGAGAAAAGAAGAAAATACAGAGCCATCAATTGTTATTTAACATCCGAAAACAGGTAAACTGGAAACAAACTCAGAAATTAAAAGAAAACTGAAACAAGAAAAATCGATTTCAATCAAGCATATTGATACCTGGAGACATATTTCGCAAATCGTGTTTTCCCCTTTTTTCTTCTTTTTACAATTAGTTTTTGAAAAGCAAAATACTATCTCTCTGTTTTTTGTTTTCGATTTCAAAACTCTCTGTGTATCTCTCTTTGTTCTCTCTCTCTGGTCTCGACTTTAAAGAAAAGAAATTGGGATCAAAATGCCAAAACTGCCCTTCATAATATAAAAGCAAGAAATAAATAAAAAAATTATCCTCACTGAGTCATTAATATGCTTATCAAAATTCCTATAATCACAAAGAAAAAAAAAACCTGAATAATTGTTTTTGGAAGGATATTGACTAAATCAGGGATTCTCACTCCAGATCCACTGTTATTTATTTATTTACAGAACGTGATCATATAGATTGTTTTATTTATTTATTTTACTATTGGTATTTATGACAATTATTATTTCTTTGTATCATAAAGAATTTTTTTTTGAACAATTGTATCATAAAGAATTTATGCCTGGTTAATAAGAAATTAGTATATTATTTTTTAGCCTTTAATCTGAAATTATTGGGACACGAACAAGTCATAACTCAAAGTCATTAAAAGAATCCCTATCAATCCGATCCAAGTGAATCAAGAATTTTCTATTTATTATTATTATTATTAATTAATAAAATAATAATTTTAAAGATAACTGATGAAATCTTTGTATAAATTAGTATCATCAATTTTGGAAGGAATATTTTGAAGCTAAATTATTTGAAGGACAACTATCTATATGTCTTTTATCATTATGTAATTTAGAACTCTTAAAAATTGACTAGTGTCAAAACTTAGAGTTTGGAAAGAAATATATTTTCTACCTGTATTCCTATTCCTTTTACGTTGATGAATATATATTCAAACAGTATAGCTATTAGTTGTTACAACAATCCCACTAATCAGGCCAACTAATTACACAATAATCCCACTAATCAGGCTAATTAATTACACAATAATAAGCACTAAATTAGGAGCTAAATCAGGCCAACTAAGGGGCCTTAACACCCCCCTCAAACTGATGGCGGAAGGCACAGAGGTCGAAGTTTGGTGCTGATTTCTTGTTATATACATAAACATTGTGGTTTGTGCTGATTTCCAGCATCTTTGTTTTTCCCACCGCCTGTTTGATTAAATTTCTCTTAAGACATATTGTTCTTTCTTACTTTGATCTCTGTTTTTCAACAAATATAAGATGGTCCACCTCTGTGAGTTGTCATCAAACACTTCCAAGTTGGAAATATAGGCCCAATATTAAGCTCACGGATCTCAAGTTGGAGTGATATGAACACCCGAATTCATAATTACTAAACTAATGGTGATCAAATCTTGGAGATAATAACCAATTTAGATAATTCGGTATTATTACATCAAAAAAGTTGGATTAACATATATGTAAATTGCAATGAACCGTGCTAAATGGTAGAAGCATTTAGAATTTTCAAATATGATAAATTTAGCGCATTTGGGCATGCAAGACTTGTCCGTGACCTAACCACTTAAATCTCCACCAACTTACTGTTGCAATTGATTCAAATTCAATATGTTTTATGTAGTGATTAAATTAGTGAATTTTATTTTTAACATGTTTATAATATTTTTTGTTTATTATTATTTAGTTAGTGGTGTTAATAAAGTAATGGAGTTATTGATTGATTAGTGGAATTAGCGGGTTAGTGACTGAAATTTATGGTTTAAATGTAAGCGTATAAATAAACATATATAATTAATTTTCGAGGGAAGTGAAATTTATATTCTTGATCCTAAAAAATTTCCCAACACTAACAATTTACTGTAATTTATATGAAAAAAAAAGATTAGAATATATTTATATCCTAGCCTCTATTTCTAATTTTATCTATGAATAGAAACAATAATAGAATAAAATCAATATATGGTCTGCTGTTTTCTGGTTCTTTTCTTCTTCTACGGCTCTCTCTTTTAACCATTTCTCAGCCAGACTTCATGCACTACCGGTGCTACAAGGACAGAGTTACACGGCAAACAGTACCTTTAAAACAAATCTCGATAACCTTCTTTCATCTCTCCGCTCCAACACCGAAGTCAACTACGGCTTTTACAATCTCTCGGTCGGACAAGCCCCTGACCAAGTAAATGCAGTTGCACTTTGCAGAGGAGATATTGGGCTGGATGACTCCAGAGGCTGTATCAGTTACTCTACTCGTACGATCTTAGAGATTCGCTCTAATCAGAAAGAAATAATAGGAGTATATGATATATGTAGGCTTAGATTTTCAAACAGATCAATAATTGGCGAGCTAGAGAGTTCCCCTACTTTCAATATCACACATCCCAACAATGCTTCAAATGTGAACCAGTACACTTAGGCTCAAAAAAATTTACTGAGCAGGCTTTCAAATCGAAAGTTTGCAACGGGAAATGAAACTGCAGGATTTGAAAGGGTGTATGCACTTATGCAATGCACTCCTGACTTCTCTGGCCAGCAGTGTGATCTTTGTCTTGCTCAAGTTAGTAGGGATATTGCAAGCAGTTGTGCAGGGAAGTTATCGTGTAGTGTGATTAAACCCAGCTGTGATGTCGGGTTTGATAATAAGTTTTTATCAGCTTACATATCCCAAAACACCCACGCCATCATCCCAGCTACCCCCTCTTCCTGCAGAATTAATTCAAACATAGACATGATCTAATTGATAGAGGATAGATTCAGTTCTGTCAGATTTCTGTTACTGCTCTCTAATTTGTTCCAGATTTGTTCCAGATTCTGTCACAGCTCATGATATGATATGATTGAATTTGATAAGAATATGATCTCACACTAGTTTAATGAGAACCATGCAGAAAAGAAAAGCAACAATTCTTGAACGATCATTATAACAATTGTTAGCGTTGTGATATTAGTCACCTGCATCTGCATATTCTTGAGGCTGTGGATGTTAGAAATTTAGAAAATTTTCAGAAATTGCAGCAAGAAATTGGGGACAAAACAAAGGAAAGAAGCAGAGACGTTGTGTTTTTTCTCCCTTTATTCATGAACTTCAACATGCCTATTTATAGGCTTACAAAGCTAAGAAAAAGATTAAAGATATCTGAACTAATTCGAGATTTATTGGCAACTACCCCAATATTTATTCAACAACTGAAACCAAAAAAATAAGCGCAAAAAATCTGCAACAAACAAGACCAGTCAATTTTGAATCACTCTTCTGTAGCATGTCATTTGAGAAACAAAAATGCCATCAACTTTTTGCAATGCTTTAAGGCCAAGAAAATAACGCACCCAAATCTGTCATCTCAAAATTATTCATCATACCAGCCTTAAATTCATCAATCAATGCAGTAGATGAGCTCATATAGATTATATCATCAACATAGAGACATAATATGAGAAAATCAGTACCTTGTCTCTTGAGGTAAAGTGTAGGCTCATTGTCACTTCTCACAAAACCATTTGAGCAGAAATGAGCATCTATCTTGCTATACCATGCCTTTGGAGCTTGTTTCAACCCGTAAAGAGCTTTTCTCAACCTATAAACTTTTTCATATTCACCATTTACAACAAATCCTTCTGGTTGAGAAACATAAACTTCCTTTTGAAGTTCTCCATTCAAAAAGGCAGATTTGACATCAAATTGATACACAATCGATTACATATGAGCAGCAAAGGCCAATAAGGTTCTTATAGTTTCAAACCTTGGAACTTGGGAGTATGTATCTTCATAATCCACACCATATGTCTAAGCATATCCCTTCACAACCAACCTGGTCTACCATCAGCATGGTACTTTATTTTGAATACCCATTTTAGCCCAATCGCCTTTTTCCCTTCAGGTAAATCGACCAACTCCCATGTTTCATTCTTGTTGATTGCAACCATCTCTTCTTTCGTTGCTCTAAACTATTTTTCTTTTTCCTCTGTTTCTTTGAAATTACTCTTTTCAGCAATAAATAAAGCTTGAGTGTTTTCAGAAATCTCCTTTAAGGATCTGAATTTCCTCGGAGAGGTTTTGGGCAAGCTTTCTAGAGTAGACGAGCTGCTAAAAGGTCCTTGTGGGCTGTTTGTTGCTGCAGGTTTGATATGGCTGCTAGAACGTTGTAAATAGTTTCATTCGGCACTTCAAAATCTACTGAAATTTGACTTTCTTCTCCTTCTCCATTTTTGAACCAATTCCATTTTGTTTTTTCATCAAATACCACATTCCTAGTAATGATTACTTTGCCATTTACTGGGTTATATAACTTATATGCTTTGGATTGTGTACAATAGCCAACAAAAATACATTTTATGGACTCGTCATCAAGTCTGCTGCAAGTCTCAGAATTGACCAAAGCGTAAGCAACACAGCCGAAAATACGTAAATGGCTTACCCACGGTTTGGAAGCATTCCAAGCATAATAAGGAATTTAATTTAGGACAGCTCTTGTTGGGGAAACATTAAAAAGATAATAACAACAGTGGCTAATGCTTTTGCCCAAAAATCGTTTGGGAGTCCTTTGGCTTTCAACATGCTCCTTGCCATTTTTACAACTGTCCGATTCTTGCATCCACTCCTTTCTGCTGAGGTGTGTACGGTGCAGTCAATTCCCTGTGGATACAATTTTCTTCACAAAATAAAGAAAATTGGTTAGATAAAAACTCGCTGCCTCTATCGGTTCGAAGAGCTTTGATGGGTGTGACGTTTTGCTTCTCAACATAGGCCTTGAATTTTTTGAGGTTGTCAAAGGTTTCTCACTTGAGGTGTTAGAAATAAACCCAACTATTCATAAGAGTCTCCCTTTAAGATAGGAATGAGGGGCTGAGAAACATTCACACTATTTCCATTTGTAGCCATTGAATCTCTCACATAACTTTTATCGAACATCTAGTGAGCAGCAATAGAACCAGCTTTGCTCTAACACCGCAATTGTTAGAAATTTAGAAAATTTTCAGAAATTGCAGCAAGAAATTATGGACAAAACAGAGGAAAAAAACAGATAAGTTGTGTTTTTTCTCATTTTTTATTCATGAACTTCAACATGTTTATTTATAGGCTTACAAAGCTAAGAAAAAGATCAGAGATATCTGAACTAATTCGAGATTTATTGGCCACTACACTAATATTTATTCAACAACTGAAACCAGAAAAATAATGGCAAAGAATCTGCAACAAACTAAGATCCAGTCAATTTTGAATCACTCTTCAACAGCGGAAGCCATGCAAAAAATCTGAAATTAAAAAAATGACAGGTATTGCTTATTTGTAATAAATTTTACTCGCTTTAGTGCCGTTTAATATGTCTTATTTTTCATTTGCATTTGCTTTAACTTGTTCCTTTTGATTTATTTATGCTTTAAAGATGCAAATGACATAGAAACAGCAGAATACTTGAAATTGAATTTTGACATTGTTAGAGTTGCAACAAATAATTTCTCGAAGGAAAATAAGCTTGGACAAGGAGGATTTGGTGTTGTTTACAAGAATTATTCACCGCGACTTGAAAGCAAGTAATATATATGAATCCAAAAATTTCAAACTTCGGAATGGCAAGACTATTTGCCATGAATGAAAGTCAAGCAAATACAACAAGAATTGTGGGAACTTAGTAAGCACCTGTTGCATTAAACCTTTAGATTGAAAGTTGTAAACTGGAAGCTTAACTATATATTTCTTACACGTATTCAGTGGCAATATGGCACCAGAGTATGCAAAGTATGGATGATTCTCGGTTAAGTCAGATGTATTTAGCTATGGTGTGCTGCTTTGAGAAATTGTAAGTGGTCGAAAGAATAGCCGTTTTCATGATAAGGAGAGCATATATTATGGGTGTGGAAGGCGCCAAAAATAATTTCTAATTTTTCCTAAAAAAATAAATTGCAAATATGAACGTAAGGGTCGAATCCACATATATTAGTATTAGTTTAATTTTAAACAAGAGTGTTTATGAGTTAAAAATCTAAAATAAAGAATTAAGTAAGAATAAAATTATGCAGAAAAATAATTAAAAGAAGAATTGATGATAGAAAATTTCAGTTAAAGATATTCGGGGCACATGATTTAATTTTACTGATAATAGTCGAAAAGATAACTCTAAAATCATATATTGGACCAGTTATAGTCATCAATTTTGCGCTTCTGACTAATTTTTTCGCATTAATAGGTTAATCAAGTAAAACTGTAATTAACCGCTAACCAATCAAATAACTCTTTACAAGTGAAATAATTTAATTTAATTGACAATTTTAAAATTTAAAAAGACCCGACCTAAACCAACCAGCTCCTAACAAGATTGATTCAAAACAAATCATTCATTTACTTAATATAACAATCATTTTTAGTGTATTATACTAATTATTACTTATTATTGAATCTACCAAACAATTATGGATTTGATATTTGCAATTAGTTATGTGCTATTTAATTTAATGAACAATGGTGGTTCATTGATCAGAAAATAAATAACAATAGAGATGAAATTTCTCTATATCACAACAAATAACATGAACAATACATAAAATGAAAAATAATAAAGTTATAATAATCTCACAGTATCGGTTGAATCTTGCCCTTAAATTAATATTTAACTAGAATAAAATTGTTTAGCCACTCATGGCCATAAACAAAAACAAAACAAAAATTGAAAGCTAGCAAAATATCCCTTCAAGTGGGTCACGCGAAAAGAAATTTCAGGTTTGGTTCCTAAGCTTTTCTATGGGTCGTTGCCAATTATATCTAAAGCACAATCTTCAATTCGAGATCAGAGATAGTTCAATTCAAGTCCTAATGACAATTCTTGCGATTACCTTTCATCATTTATTTGTTTGATTTGGCATGTGCTAAACTATAGATATTGCTGCCAATATTGAATATTAATTAACAATTAGTGGCAAGACTTGCATCATTTATTTGTTTTATTCACTATCTTGCTTTGTTTTGGCGATTTGTTACTTCGGTATCTTTGACTCTCTAAATTATCTTCAAAGTTAGAGCTTCTGATCAGATATACTCAAGACAAAGTCTCGGTTAATGGTTTGGTTTTTGTAGATGAGGATGCTTTTATATGAAATAAATCTTTATAAGCTAATCGTACTTTGAATCAAAAACCTTTGGAGGAAAAATATGGGAAGAACAGAACCCATCAACGGCACTGCAAAATCTAGATCTACTAGGTATTCAATATTTATGGCCAATTGGCTATTTGGCTTGAACAATTGAGTGAGTTTCTTGTACAATAATCAGTGGAAAGTCGATGGGCTTAAATTAATAGTTGCATCAGGCCTTTGGCCCACTCTTGCTTGGTCTTTGGCTTCAGCTTTTGGGTTAGATTTGTGGGTTTCCAACACGTGCAATCCGAGGGGCAAAAGCTGTGTGGTGGTGTCAATCAATGGAAAAAGGATAATGTTTGATGGGGGGGATGCACATGGGCTACGATGATCACCGTAGCTACCCCGATTTGTCTCTTATCTCTAAATCCGGCGATTTTGATGGTGCTATTGATTATATAGGTGCTCTCTCGTACTTCACTGAAGTATGTGGGTGTAATGGACTGGTCTACATGATGTATCAAACCATCTTTGGAGTTCTTGAAGTCGATTCTTCATAGGGATGAGAAAAGGCTTTTTGATATCAAGCGTGATTTTGCAATTCTTGCAAAGAGATCTGATTTTTGGATGCCATTTCATGCTTAAGAGCATGTCGTTTTTACTTTTTCTCTTTTCCCTCTTTTTGATCTTTATCTCGATTTTCGCTGTGTGCAGGTCATGCATCTTGGCTGTGCTTCTTTTTATTTCCTTGGATCAATTTTATTCTTTAACTCCCTTTTAGTTTTATAATTTATTTTTCTTAACAAGAAGGGTAAAGATGAGTTTTTGAGTTTATAGCAGCCAATTGCCCATATTAGTTTCATGGTACTAGTTGCACTTTGGCATCGTGTATAGCAGAGCTTGCCAAAGGCTCTCCAATGTTTTCAGCTTTTAAGATCTCTCCTGGAAGATTGGTGTATGCAATTACGTCGGGGCACCATTCTTCTCCTGCATGTAATTTATCTACTAGCTCAATGGCTATCTTGATCTTACCTTGCTTGCAGAACGCATATATTTGCTGGGATGGGATTTTTTCACTGATGCTTGTGACATCTTTTGCATCTCCCTTGTCACCAAATTGCTAGGCAGAATCTACTACTATAAAGAAGGATCTAAGAGTCCTGGATCTTTACCAGAAAATGTAGCAGCAGCTATGAATATGGCATGATATTGATGCTTATGGTCATTTGCTCCATTGCTTCAGGCCTCTCTTTTGGCCATACTCCTACTTTTGTCATGACCACTCTTTGTTTCTTTAAATTCTGGGTTGGTTTTGGCATTGGTGGTGATTACCCACTTTCTGTTACCATAATGTCAGAATATGCTAATAAAAAGACTCGTGGTGCTTTCAGTGCTGATGTTTTTGCAATGCAGGGTTTTGGTATTTTGGCTAGTGGGATGGTTGCTATTATAGTCTCTGCATTTTGCAGCCTTGGTTGCTAAAAATACTAAACACGCTGCTTCATCTGATATGGCCAAGGAACTTGAAGTTGATTTGGTAGCAGAACAAACGAAGACGACAGATGGGAAAAGTGAGATCCTATGCTATTTGCGTGGATCATTACACTCAATACAGCTATGGATTATGATCTTTTCAAGTAACAAGGCATACCGAGCTATCCATCAGAGCATACCGAGCTATGCATTTAACAACTTCTATCTGATCTTCGCAGCAAGTAAACTGAATTATTTCTACTACCTTAAGGGACCGATGCTCTGAACATTCATCTCTGAACATTCATCGATCCACTCATGACTGTGACAGTCAATGCAAACAAGGAGAAGCACCCAATTTAGGATACCTAAAGAGGAGCTCCAAATACCTGCTATCATCATCTCTACTTTGACTTTATCAACAACAGTAGCATTTACTGCTCCTTCAACAACTCATAAAACTTATTGCCAAAAACTATTTGGCTTAGAAGAGCAGTTCCTTCTTTTGCTAAACTACTAGAATTTATACGGCTTTGTAGATGGATCTTCCCCGGCTCATACAAGGAACAAAACCTACACCAAGCGTCGGACACATTTATTTGAAGTTGCTTGACTCCTAATTTCAGGTTCTTAAACAAAAACTCAGAAAATACATCTGATTCAATTGAAGTAAATATAATTTTATTATTTATTTTGTGAAATCCAACATATTTCTGTTAGCTAACTTCTGACACATACAATACAAACCTATTCTCAAGATAGGGAGCAAAAGCTTACGCAGCTAATCAATTGCCTTGCGCAAATATTTTTACTAAATTTGCATTTTATGTTACACATATGCTAACTTGTTCGCCTGTGAGGCAGAAGTCAAATTGAAACTTTTTGCAGGTTTAAAAATTAGCTGTCATCACATAAAATAAATTGAGTTTTCACTCGGCTTGGTTTCAAGGGGGAAAAGCAAAGTGCAGGTTCTGCAGCTAAAGATACAAAATGAGCTAGTTAAGCTCATTCTCTTACGATTCATGCAGTTAAAGTTCTACAATCGCTCGGATCTAGTTTCTTATCACTTAAGCAATCAATCGCTCACTCGGCAGTTTCGCCACGAGCACAGTTTTATTCAATCGCTCACTCGGCAGTTTCGCCACGAGCACTCAGTCTCATTTTATTTGCTCACTCGGCAGTTTCGCCACGAGTACTTAATCTCATTATTAGCTTACTCGGGCAGTTACGCTATAAGAGCATTTATTTCATTGTTAGTTCAATCAGACAAGTTCGCCATTCGAGCATCAAGTTCGGCAATGTCACCAGTTATCGCTCAATTAGGCAAGGCCATTCGAGCGTCAAGTTCGGCAATTTTCGCCAGTTATCACTCAATTAGACAAGTTCGCCATTCGAGCATCAAGTTCGATTACTACAAATGAATCCCTCATCATGGCTACACGTGCCAAATACCGGCAACTAAAAAATGTTACCTCAAATGCTGCTGACATAAATGTCGCACACCGTAGGGGGGGACTTATGATAACTGAAGAATCCTAAAAAGGAATATTGTTTAATTTGGGGTACTACCTAAACAGGAATATAGACTCCTATTCAAACTCTACTATATAACTCTATAAATATTGAGAAAATCATGTATTACTCTCTCTCGAATTTTTTTTAAATTTTCATTTATTATTCGTCAATTACAGACTTGATTGTCAGAATATTCATAAATCTCCATAAGTCCTTTATTATTTCTTGCAGGTAACAGATCACGGAAATTTTCTCGATAATGTTATCAATATATACTTTAACTAAAAAAAATATCATTCTCGTCAATCTATTAACAATAATAACAACAACCACTACAAAAAAAAAGGAAATTAGCGACGGACATTTCCGTCGCTAATTCAATGAAATCAGTCGCTAATTACATTTAGCGACAAAACGACTAACCGTCGTTAATACGGCCGTCGCAAAAAATTTTGCGACTAAACCATAAAACAGTCGCTAAAAATAGCGACAAAAAAATCCGTCGTTAAAAATAAAAAAATTCCGTCGCTAAATAACACTTAAATTAGTCGTATGGAATATTAAAGAAATATTAGCGACAAAATATTCCGTCGCTATTCCGTCGCAAAATCATTAATTTTATTATTAATTTCTATTTAATTTATTATTATTATTATTATTATTATTATTATTATTATTATTATTATTATTATTATTATATCAAAAATTTAATTTATATAAATAATAATTATGCAATATTATTAATAATACTATTAATTTAAAAATATAATATTATAAAAATATATTAAATTGTACAATTAAATACGTACAAATAATCAATTCGGTTCAATTTTAAATGTAACCGAATAAATCGAAAATCAAATTTATATTAAACAAATCATTTAATTAAAATAAAAAAATAACATACATCAATTTTCATATTATGTTTCTAATAAATACTAAATAAAAATTACATTAAAAATAAATACACATAAATTACATTAGATGTTGCCTATGATTTCGTACTTTATTGGTCCCGGACTGATTTGCATTGTGCTCATTTGAGAATGATGGGCAAACCCAAAATCTACAAGCTTTAAATTACCCTCATTGTGTATGAGAAGATTAGAACCTGCCCACCAAAAACAAGAAAATAAAGGAAAAGAAAATCAGCAGTCTAATGCCTTATCAAATGAAAATCAAGACTCAATGGTAAATAAATTGATTGCTTAATAACTTTTGATATTCATCAGTTCATATTAATACCATGTATAATCCACCTTTGTACTTGTTACCATATGCAATTGCACATCAAAACTATCAGCAATCAAATGCATAATCAGATTTAAGAAAGAAAATACCCCCTCTCTTTCGTTATCCACTCTTATTTTCTTCAAGACAACTATTTCGCCTGTCTTTATTTCCTTGGCCATGTAATCTTGTCTGCAAGAAGTAACAAAAAAAGGCACACAAGCATCTGAATACGGAACTAAACTAGAAAGTAAGTTTTTCAACAACATAAATTAGAAAACCAAACTCCAGAAAAAATATTTTGTACTTTTTAATGAAGGAATTTTAAACAACATGAACTAGAAAATCACAAACTACATGAACTCAATTCAAGACAATAACATTTCACTAATGCAGAAAATTAATAATAGCTATAGGAGAATACTCTAGTGATGCACCACATTATTTACTTGGTCAAAACTAGTGCATACAAAGTATTATATAAGTAAATAAAGCAGCTATGCAAAATCAAATCAAATTAACTACCTCACATATTTTGCTTATCTAAGACTATTAATCATTTTGTTCCAAAGCAAAGATAAGGAGTTTCACAGGTTAAATTATATGTACAAAGTACAAGAAACTGGCAAAATTTATCAATTCACAACTTCAAAAATAAAAGAAATCAAACTTAGTTCAAGTGTCATAATTGAGAGTTTCTATCAAATAAGAAAGGACGGTAGAAAGACTCCAGACCATACCAACTCACAGAAAAATAGCAAGGTTTTTCATCTCAAGATCATATCAAACATCAAGTACAAGTTGTTTGCTCTAACCCCAAAAATCAAATAACAGAAGTACCAAAAAAAATCTAAACTTAACAGAGGAAAAAAAAATAAATAAAGAAGAGCAAATAGAACTGACCCATAAGTGCCCTCGCCAATCTGCTCCAATTTCTCGAAATTCATCCAAGATATCCATGGATCAACAACAACAAAAGTATATCCATATCATTTTAGATACTTACAAAATTAGACAATGGAAACCAATGAGAATGCATAGCAAATTTACTGCTCAATTCAGCACTCTATAGAGGCAAAATGATCAAATTCATCCAATGAAAAATAACAATGCTTTCTTCCAACTACACTTGGATCCATTCTACATGTAAAAATAACAACTTATATGCATCGGTGTCAAATGAAAATGAGACTTCTTAGAAGTGCAATCACACAGACACTCATGTCGAGCTATTCAAAACACAGTATTTTAAACACCATTACCATGTTGTCTAAATGCTTTAGCCTCCATCTCCATCACCTTTCTCTAACCATTCTAGCAGCCAAAAATTCAATCATTCCTCTTTTTAATGCTTACCCATCAACCAAAACCCCCGTATTAAAATACCCAATTGGCCAAATCCAAAAAAATGCAATCTTTTAGCTCCTTTAAGGGCATCTACTAATACCTAAATATAATCTTCTTTATTACAAATCTTACAGATTAGTGAAGAGTCACCGGAGATCCGTCGTCGACGATTGAGGAAGAACGGCGGGTACAGGGAGTAGCATCTTGTCGCTAGAAGTTCGTTGGTGCCGCTCATATCGCCGTCTGACACCGGAGCTGGCCGAAAAGCATAGAAGAAGCTGGCGGCACACCGTTCGCGATCTCCTTGTCGGCGGCACGTGGGGATGATCGGAGGGTGCCAAAACGTTCGCCTGGTCGCCGAGACTTGAGCGGTGGTGCCCTTTCCTCCAACCGCAGTCGGAGTTAGCCGGATATCGCAGCAGAAGGTTCGATTTTTTTCTCCCTCTCTCCTAGAACGGCGACACCGTTAATGGGGATGAGACACCCAGGACAGCGCTGCGGGGATCGTCAGCGTTTCGTCGTCACCGTCGTCACCGGCGCTGTCCCTCTCTCCTTCTCTCTTCTCTCTTCTCTCTTCTCTCTCCCCTTGCCTGTTTCCCGTTCTCCCCTGTTCATCCTGTTATTCCCCTCTTTCTTTTTTGCCTTCATTTCATTTGCTCCTCAATTCTAGGCCTATGAAAATTTTATGTATTATTATTTATGTCTATTTACATATATTTATTTAATTAACTATAATTTATTCAATAATTAATTATATAACTTTTAAATAATCAATAATTTATTCAATAATCAATAATTATATATGATTTATTCACTTGTCCATTTAAATATTCATTCATTTGTTTGTACTAAAATTATCCAAATATTTAATTAATGAAAGTACTAAAAAAATTATTAAATTTTGTTTACAATTGTTTTAATTATATATTTTTAAGATTAAATGTTAATCGGAATTAGTAAAAGAAATGAATTTCAATATAATTTCATGTGTAAAGCAAAAATATTAAAAATAATAACCAAATATTTAAGTATGTAACTTTATGTATTAATTTATGCTAACATATATATATTAATTTATGCATTTTAATTCTATAAAAATCATGCCTAACATAAAAATATTAATTTATGTATTTTAATTTAATCATTTAGTCAAAGTTATTAATTCAAAATCAAAAAAGATTATTAATACATATTTCTTAATAAATTTTTTTATTAATATTAATTTCAGTTCATTCGTCTAATATTTTCATTAAATTTTTAAATAATTGAATAATTAACAAATTATTTTGAACAAATTAAAAATTATATTAGATAAATTAAAATTCATGTATAATTAATTTTATCGACTAAATAGCGACGGATTATTCCGTCGCTAAATTATTCCGAAAATTATTTTCAAATTTAAAAATTTGAAAACTTTTTAGCGACGGATATTTTAGTCGCTATTCAGTCGCTAATTTAATTGTATTTAGTGACGAATATTTCAGTCGCAAACAAAATCGATAAAATTGTCTGTAAATTTAGCGACGGATATATCTGTCGCTAATTTAGCGACAGCTTTTTTAGTCGCTAAATTAGTCGCAAAAATTAGCAACTATTATATTAGTCGCTAAATCAGTCGCAAAAAAAGGCGCCATAAATTGTCGCCAAAATTTAGTGACGGTATTTTTTGCCATCGCTATTCCGTCGCTAAAATTACAAAAAATAGTTTTTCACAACTAATTTTGAATTTAGTCAGAAATTAGTCGCTAATTAGCGACGGAAACTTTTCCGTCGCTAATTTTTGTCGCTAATATGAGTTTTTTTTTTGTAGTGAACAGTGCTCGGTGGACTATTGGCCAAAAGAATTTGGCAGAGGAAATTGCAAGTTACAACTTAACATTCTTATACATATATATTTCATATAAAAAGAAAAGTTACCTTTTCGGCTTAAATTATGAAAATTACTTTCTTGTGTTTTCAAATAATAGATTCAGTAGAAAAATAATAATAAAAAAAATAGAAATCTTAAACATCAAAAAGCATACAAAAGCAAAATTTAAAAAAATTAATTATACAGAATATTTAAATTAACTGAACTGAAAATATTTGAAAAATAGCTCTAAAATTTCAGTATTTGGGAACGATAAGGAAGAAAACGAGATTAGTTTAGTTAGAGATGATGGAATTACATTATTTAGATTTATTTTAAGGGCAATTTTATTGGAATAGGAAAGTTAAAAGTGAAAAAATGGATTTTTTTTTTCCTGTTATTATCTTTTTATTTATTTATTTATATTAATAATTAAAAATTTAAATATATTTAAAAAAATAATTATTTTACAAAAAAGGGTTATAACACTTTGTGGCCAAATTTTGGTCAAAAATTATTATTATTTTTTTTTTGTCAAATACATTAATTAATGACAGACAATGACAAAAAATTCAGAACTGTCAAAAGGGATTTGCTGAGTCTAATAATATCCATATTGCTTTGTGGCCAAATTTTGGTCAAAACTTAATATTTTTTTGTCAAATACGTTAACTAGTGACAGACAATGACAAAAAAATTCAGAAATGTCAAAATGGAAGGCGCAGTTCATTAAAAAAAAAATTAAAAGGAGGCCAGATTCATGATTGTCCAAGGCTTTGAAAAGATTGATTATTATTGGCCAATTATTATTAAATTATTCTATTAATAATTCCATAAAAATTATTGAAAATATCAATCATTACTCAAAAATATATATTTTCGAGTTTTTATTTAATATTTAATTTAGTTACATAATAATAAATTCTTATTATTTTAAAAATTAATTTAAGTATTTTTCTACAAAATTTTTTCATTATAAATAAAATCATAATCGATAAATATTTCAAATGTGAAAAGTAATATTTTTAGAAATATAAAATTTTCTTCACAATATGTTTAAATATTTTCCATGAGTTAGTTTATATTTTATTTTATTAATTTGAATTTAACATTACATTAGTGTCTAAAAATAATTTCATCTACTTCCAAAAAAGAAAAAAATAGCCACAAGTCCGCATCCACACCTATAAATTTTTGATTAACATTGATTCTATAAATTCGTTATAATTTACTAAAACAAAATTTTACTATATCTTTTCATGCCTATTAATTATCTTTTTTTAATATATAAATGTAAAAAAGAAAAATATATAATTAATACTTTTTGAAACTTGAGAATTATTACTGTGAGTAAAATAAAAAATCTTTTAAAAATTATTCCGATACGGTAAAACGGAAATAGTAACAATCTTATACTAATCGTATAAATCGATTTGAAATCAATTTTAACCATCCATCTAAAGGTCAATATATGCAGCTAATTGAAAAGAATTCCATTCAAACATGCACAGCTATTACTAGTTGGACATTTCGCGCATTCACCAAAGAAATTATAAGACTATGATAGAGATGTGATATACTAGCCAGAAAATAAAATCTAATTTGATAAATATTGAATTCCAATGTAAACAGTAATGATAGCAATGCTATCATCCAATCCCACATCGGCTGGAGATGAGGTTGAAGTGACCCTTATAAGGCCATGGACACCCTCTCACTGCATAGGCCTTTTGGGGCAAAACTCCAGAAACAAAACCGTGAGAGTTCCGGCCCAAAGCGGACAATATATGCAGTGCCCGGCGTACCTCCCGATAAAGTCAGAAATGGCTTTATCATTTGGTGCTTTCGTTGAGAGACGAGGGGTACAAGAGCCAGCGCCCGAAGCGGCCAGTCCCGACAAGCGGCCAGCGCCCAAGACGCCCTGAAGACCTCTTCGGGAGGGGGAATAGTGATAGCAATGTTATCATCCAATCCCACATCGGCTGGAGATGAGGTTGAAGTGGCCTTTATAAGGCCATGGACGCTCTCTCCCTGCATAGGTCTTTTGGAGCAAAGCCCCAGAAACAAAACCGTGAGGGTTCCGGCCCAAAGTGAACAATATATGCAGTGACTGGCGTACCTCCCGATAAAGTCAGAAATAGCTTTATCAAGTAATATTTTTAGAAATATAAAATTTTCTTCACTATAAGTTTAAATATTTTCCATGGGTTAGTTTATATTTTAGTTTATTAATTTGAATTTAACATTACATTATTTTCTAAAAATAATTTAATATTCTAAAATCTAGGGTTCAATAAATAAATAAAAAAACATTAAACTAGTTTAGAAAACCGAATTCAAACCGAATTTATCATACTAATTAACCATAATTTTTAAAAATTAAAGTCCGTATCCACACTTATTTGAACCAATTAACTGTATAAATTGATTTAAACTCAATTTTAACCACCCATTTAACTGTCAATATGCAGCTAATTGGAAAGAATTCCATTCAAACATACAAAGCTATTATTAGTTGGACATTTTGCGCATTCATCAAAGAAATTAAATATAAACCTATGATAGAGATGTGATGTACTAGAAAATAAAATCAAATTTGAACACCTTATGGAACGTAGTATTCCAATTTAAGTTATGCAGTTTTCAATGTTTTCACAAGTATATCGGATATCGACTCAGGCTTTCAACTGAGTCATGAGTCAACTGGTTGAATCGGATTAATTTAAATTTTTTTTATTTTCTTTAAATATAATTATTTATAAAAAATTAAAAATATGGTATATAAAAAACACATTCAAACAACCTATTAATTATCAAATATCAATATAAAAATAGTAATTTTAAATCCAACAAAGTTTACAAATATAAAAATCAAATAAATTGTTCAAACATAAATAGCAAATATCTAAATAAGTTCATATAATATAAAAAACAAGTCTTTAAATAAATTCATTTGACATAGTGATAAACTCGTAGTTCAAATTATATTTCACAAAATTCTTTGTGATCATCATTAATTCTTCTTCTGATTCATCGGTATTTATCTATCAGAATACTCTAAGCGACCATTTATACAGATGTAGCGTATATATGATAAAACTTTTTGTCGTTGCGTGCGGCATCCTTTAAACCTTTATATATATATATATATATATATATATATATATATATATAAATTAAGGTTGTGCTCTTGTTAAGTGCTTAATTTTATATATTTTTACTTGATTTACTTCTATTTTTTAACATTAATTTATAGTCAATTTGGGACTTTTCACTTGTTTTATAATTTTGACCATTTCATGACTAAATTGGTAGAAGAGAGCATTTTGTGAATAATTGGATTGATTGGAAATAGTTGAAGAAGTTGGAATCAATTTTGGTGCAGATAAGAGAAAAGATACAGATCTGACAAGGCTAAAGAAAAAACGGGACATCATGATAATTAATCAGATTTATGCGTGCGAATTAACCCTAATCGCCAATTGTACTTCATCATAGTTTTAGGAATAATTAGACCATAATTTAGAAAATAATAGGCAGTATTTTTAGTTTGGATAGAAATCAACTACTTATCTAATTTTTTTAGATTTTCTTTTAAAAGGAATAAAAAGAAACGTGAACAAAAAAACTTTGGCAGCCGCCGCCGTCTCTATTCTTCCATCTCTGTGTTAGGAATTTGTTTAATTTTATTTTGTTTTCATTCTTGGCCATGATTGGCTAAACTTTCTTTTAGTTACAGGTTTAATTCAAAGCCATGATTCAACCAATTATTGTGAAATTGTTCCTACTTTAATTTTCTCTTTAATTTTTTGTAGTGTTCATGTTATTTACTGTGATTTAGGAAAACTCCATCTCGATTGTTATTTATTATTTGTGCAATAAGAGCCAATTGTTCATTTAATTAAATAGCATATCACTAATTGAGATTGTAAAATCCGTAATTGTTTGATAAAATCAATAATAAGTGGTAATTAGTATAGCAACACTGAGAAAATGTTGTTATATTAAGTAAATGCCTGATTTGATTTAAATCAATCTTGCTGAGAAATTGGTTAATTTAAGTCAGGTCTTTATAATTCGTAAAGCTATCAATAAAATAAATTCTGTCGCTGAGAAATGACTGTTTATTGATTAGTAATTAATTACAGTCTTACTTAATTAGCCTGTTAATACAGAAAGATTGGTCGGGAGCGCGAAACCGACGAATATAACTGATCCATCGCATGATTTTAGAATATTTTGTCGTCTGTGATCAGTAAATTGAATCATGTGCCGCGAACACCTTTAACTGGAATTTATTATCTTTTATTTTATTTTTATTTATTTTTCTGCATTTTATTTGTTATTATTTTAATTCTGTATTTTTTACTTTTTATGTACAAAACCTCCCATTTTATTTTTATTATTTGTTTCTGGTTATTTAAAGAATTAAAACTCGACCAATTCCTGTGGATTTGACCGTGCTTATTGCTATTTACAAGTTAAATTTAGTTAAAAGTAAGCATTTTATTTTTGTTATTTTCGATACCCATCAACTCTCAAGAATTGTGGGTTCCAATTCTATATTTTTTTTTAATCTTCTTTTACTTCACCTTTTCTTGCTTCCTAGGGAACTTGGATTTTGATTTTCTCCTCATTTTAAGCTTAAAAATTATGTCTTTAATTGTACTTTTTTGGTATCAATTGTCTATAATTGAAGATTTAGTTGTTTTAAAAGCTTAGTTTTGGGGTTTTGCCTATATGGGTTATATATATGGGGGCGGGGGCGGGGAGTGGCTCCCCACCTATTGCCCCACCTAGGGGCAGGGATTCCCTATCCCCGCCCCCACTAGGGACGCGGGGAAAAAATCCCTCCCGTCCCCGCCCCCGGCGGGGATCAACATTCCCAATAAAAATACCCAACTCCTATGGGGATTTTCAATCCCGATAGAAATTTTCGACCCAAATAAAAAATATTTCACAAAATTTATCTTACAAAATTTTATAATTGATGACTTAAAATTAAAAATATCTCATACAATTTAAATACAAATATTTATAAATATCTCATACAATTAAAATACAAATATTTGTAAATTTACATACAATTCAAATATTAATAATATCATTTGGACAACTTACACACTAACGAATGTTAATCCGAAAATTTTATATATATATATATATATATATATATATATATATATATAATATTAATTCTTTTTCGGGACGGGAACCCTGTTCCCTATCCCAACCCCGAATTCAAGGGTGAGAATTTTTTTCTCCCCACTCCTGCCCTTGCGGGGGAAAAATTCGGAGATTCTCCGCCCCGTTAGGGTCGTGTCCCCACCGAGGACGGGAAATCCCCGCCCTATGAGCATCCCTACTTGTATCCTAGATTTTTTTAATAAAAAAACACCGTTTTTGAATTGATCCCGAGTCTGAGCCGATTCAACAATTTTCGGGCCAACCCAATTTTTTCCGGTCCAAACTGAATTTTTGTGAATTTTGATTTTCATATTGGATCAAATCGGTTTTCTTACTGATTCGCAGTTGAGTCGGTTTGACCGGCCGAGTGAACTCGATTTTTAAAACATTGATAGTTTTGTGAGGAAGAGCAAGTTGCAGTCCTCCATATAATTAAAAATATAATTATCCCTAGAAAAATTGAATTTAAGGTTTTTCTCAATTTGATTGTTGGCCATCATGTCATAAATAAACCATTTCATATATATTGAATTGATGATTTACAAATGTGCTTATATGTTAGAAGAAGAATAAGAAAAGGTGCTAATAACAGAATGATTAGATAGAGTAATATCTAATCAGAAATTTATTCAATAAATATAATAATTTTTAATTACATTAGAGAAGCACCAAATATTATTAATTGGGGTAATTTTCCACCGTTTTAGTGGATGAGCTCTGACTATACTTTTCCGCAAAATTTTTTGACTATACTTTTCAACTTCTGATCAATCTATTTAAGCACCTACGTCCAGCTGGAGTAAAGACAACTGCCACTTATTAAGTTTTCTTCTCTCTCTCTTATCTATACATTAACTAATTATTCAAAAATGCTTACTCTACCCGCAAACAAACTTAGATTTTCTTATTATACCCCTCCAAGAAACAATGAAAGGCAAATTCCAGCAATATTAGGTAAGAAACATTAATTTATAGATCTGAATAGATATATAAAATTTTTCCTTACTAATATATTATTCGTTTCAAATCATAAAATTAATTTGATGGTTTTTCAAGCAGAGACAAGATGTCAAGTGGAGCCAAATCTAAAAGTTGATAAAATATCTCTGGTGCGTGAGTTTTCTAAATTAGTATGACTTAAACAATTAATTAATTAATTAATATGTGAAGTAATATCAACAATCTTATTGATTTCCACAGAATGTGGAAAATAAAATTCAAAGAATTAAAAGCCAATTGCTCGGGAAAGTTGAGCTATCGTTTTCAAGCTACGATACAGCATGGGTGGCTATGGTGGCTTCTAAGGAATCAGAAGAAAAACCATTGTTTCCAGAAAGCTTGGAATGGGTACTGGAGAATCAACAACCTGATGGATCATGGTCTTCTCATCCATGGCATCCTTTGCTTGTTAAGGATTCCCTTTCTTGCACTCTGGCTTCTGTTCTTGCTCTTACTAAATGGGACGTCGGCCTGCCCCTTGTTCACAGAGGCATTTTTTTTTCTTTTTCATTGTTATGAAAGAAAATTACTGTCTAATTGCAACTATAAATGTTACTAAAAAAAATTAATTAGTTAAATCAATATCTTTCGTTTTCTTTTCTTTTTATAGGTGTAGAATTTATCGCAAGCAATTTCTGGGCGGCCACTGATGAACATCAACTTACACCAATTGGGTTTGATATTATATTTCCCAAAATGATCAAACGTGCCACGGAAAGAGGATTGAAGCTTCCTTTGGATCCTGCTGTCTTGGATGTTTTGCTGCGAAACCGAGACAATGAAATCGGAAGGTGGCTTATTACGTGAATAATATGAATTTTTTACACAAATATTACTGTTAGAAAATAAACTTGATTTGTGTGGAGATTTCTAGAGTATTTGATTTGTGTGGAGATTTCTAGAGTATTAGTTGTATATTAGTTGTATTTTGATAAGTATTTGACTTGGTCAATTACCAAGCCAATTTTAATTTGGATACTTATCAAACCAACTAATACTTAGTAGCTAAGTATTTGATACTTAGTAGCTAAGTATTTGACTTGGTCAAATACTTAGTTAATTTGGATTTGGTTTCTTACCAAGTCAACTAATACATTAGTTGGCAAATTCTTAGCATCTAAGAAAAAAAAACCTTCTCAATTGCCTATATAAATGGCTAAATGTTGGCCATTAATACATGTAATTAGAGAGAATATTTCTTGGTAGTTAGCTTCAGCAAGCTAACACATAAAGGGGTAGTTAGGTTTATCAAGTTAACACATAGAAGGGTTTTGGGATGTGAGTGTTTTGTTGTGATAGTTTGTACTTGTTATAATTTGTATTTTTCAATCAATAAAAAAGAGTGTGTATTTGGATATTTAAAATCCATTTCTAGGCAAATTTATATTTGCCAACATCTGGTATCAGAGCCTGGTTGAAGTGCTCAAGTAGATCAAGATGGCTTCAAGTTCAACAACTGAAGTTCAACCGATGCAATTATCAATTTTCAAGTTTGATGGGAAACAAAATTTCGCGATGTGGAAACACTTGATGGAGTTATATTTGAGAAGCAACGGCTATGGTGAAATTTTGGAGAAAGGCCTAGTAGAAAAAGAAAAGCCAACGGCTGAGGAATCACAACAACTGGCTCGTGATCGTTCACTAAATGAAAAGGCTTTATTTTTAATTTGCCAATCTGTTGAACTGCCGATTCTTGAGAAGATATTCCATGCTAAGACAGCAAAGGAAGCTTAGAATATTTTGCTCAAAACATATGAAGGAGCAGATACAGTCAAACGGACGAGATTGCAAGGATTAAAAAGGCAATATGAGTTGATGGAGCAAGGAAGAGATGAAAGTATTCGTTATTATTTTTCACGAATGGAAAAATTGATTAACGAGATGAAAAGCAATGGTCATGAAATTGCAGAAAAAGAGATCGTTGAAAAGATCATGCGTACGTTGACAAGTCGATTCGATTATGTTGTCACAGCCATTGAAGAATCTAGAGATTTGGATTCCATGACTATCAATGATTTGCAAGCTTCACTAGAGTCCCGAGAAATGCGAATGAATGAAAGATCACCAAATATAACGGAGCAAGTACTAAAAGCCCAAGTAAATTTGAGAAATGAGAAGGAAGCTGCGACAGGCAAAACAGAGCACACTCAAAGAAGTTCAAATTTCAGGAGCAGAGGAGGCAAAAATTTCAGAACCAATTTTAGACCAGGAGCAAGGGAGAATGAATCCTTTCAGGATAAATCCAAAATTCAATGTTATAAGTGCAAGAAATTTGGTCACTATCAATCTGAATGCAAGTCTCATATACAGTGCCATAATTGTAAAAAATATGGTCACTTTAATAGAGAATGTCGCATTCGAAGACAAGAGCATAAAGATAATCGAGTTGGAGTTGTGGAAGACAACAATCCAGAGACCTTGTTGATGGCTACTCACAAAATTAGTAACAACGATAATTGTCAATGGTGGTTAGACTCGGGTTGCAGCAATCACTTAAGTGGAAGCAAGGAAGTATTTACTGAATTAGATGAATCCTTTCATTCTTCAGTAAAACTTCCAGATGACTATCAGATTCCAGTTTTGGGAAGAGGAAAGATTGCTATAAAATTGAAGAATGGGTCTCTAAATTATATCTCTGATGTGTACTACGCTCCTACTCTTTGCCATAATCTATTGAGCGTTGGACAACTATTGGAAAAAGGTTATGATTTACACTTCAGCAAAGATGAATGCACCGTAAGTGATTTAAAAAAAGGGAGTGATTCTAAAGACGAGAATGGCATCCAATCGTCTATTTCCAACATATCTTAATTACACTTCTTGCTGTAATGCAATGATAATCAACGATAATTGGCTATGGCATATGCAGCTTGGGCACTTGAATTTTGGAAGTATAAAGTTTCTTGCAAACAAAGAGTGGGTTTCAGGCTTGCCAACCATTCATGTTCCTGACCAGATTTGTGAGTCATGTGTAATGGGAAAAAAACATAGAGATCCATTTCCCACAAAACAAGCATGGAGAGCCAAACGTTCATTAGAGCTCATGCACTCAGATTTATGTTATGTAGAAGTTCCATCAAATGGAGATTGTGATCCAGTAATGTTCGAGGAAGCTGTGAATGATGATCATTGGATTAAAGCAATGAATGAAGAAATATATTCTATAGAAAAGAATAACACATGGGAGTTAACTACTTTGCCAAAAGGAAAGAATTCTATTGGTGTCAAATGGGTGTACAAGACAAAGTATAAGCCTAATGGAGAAGTGGAACGTTTCAAAGCAAGATTAGTTGCAAAAGGATACAAGCAAAAGTCAGGTGTTGATTACTCCGAAGTATTTGCACCTGTTGCCAGGTTGGAAACTGTACGTTTAATAATTTCACTTGCTGCTCAAAGTAATTGGAAGATTCATCAGATGGATGTCAAATCAGCTTTTCTAAATGGTGTACTTGAAGAAGAAGTGTATGTTGAGCAACCACAGGGATTTGTAAAGAAGGGAGAAGAAAATAAGGTTTATCGGTTAAAGAAAGCATTATATGGTCTTAAACAAGCACCAAGGGCGTGGTATACTCGTATTGATACTTATTTCATTAAACATGATTTTCATAAGTGTCCATATGAATATACTTTGTATATCAAGATCAGCAAGGAAGGAGATATTGTTATAGTTTGTCTCTATGTGGATGATTTGATTTTTACTGGTAACAACTCAAAACTGTTGTCAGAATTTAAGAAGGATATGGCTGCACACTTTGAGATGACAGATATGGGATTGATGTCCTACTTTCTTGGTATTGAGGTAAAGCAAACAAGTGAAGGCATATTTATTTCACAACGGAAATATGCAAAAGATGTTTTGAAGAAATTCAAGATGGATGCGTGCAAGCCAATTTTGACACCAGTTGAAGATAGACTAAAGCTTGTAAAAGATGACAGTGGTGACTTTATTAGTGCAACAAACTTCAGAAGACTTATTGGAAGTCTGAGATATCTAACTGCAACCAGACCAGATATTGTTTACGGAGTGGGAATTGTAAGCAGATTTATGGATTCACCACGACAATCTCATTGGCAAGCTGCAAAACGAATCTTAAGATATATTAAAGGTACGATTGATGATGGCATATTTTATTCAAATAACAAAAATATAAAATTAGTTGGATATACGGATAGCGATTGGGCTGGTGATGTCGAAAAAAGAAAAAGCACTTCAGGATATGTTTTTCATCTTGGCTCTGGAGCATTTTCATGGTCTTCAAAGAAACAACAAGTAGTTGCCCTTTCAACTGCAGAAGCGGAATACATAGCAGCAACAAATTGTGCCACTCAAGCAATTTGGTTACAGAAGATGCTTAGTGAATTACAACATGAACAAGATGGTCCAACGACAATCTATTGTGATAACAAATCAGCAATCGCTTTAACGAAAAATCCAGTGTTTCATGGTCGAAGTAAGCATATTGATATCAAATATCATTATATTCGAGATTTGGTTAAAGATAAAGAAATTACAATCGAGTACTGTGCATCTGAGGATCAAATAGCGGATGTTTTCACGAAGCCACTGAAAGCTGAACAATTCTACAAGTTAAAAAACATGCTTGGAATGACCAAATCAAGTTTAAGGGAGGATGTTAGAAAATAAACTTGATTTGTGTGGAGATTTCTAGAGTATTTGATTTGTGTGGAGATTTCTAGAGTATTAGTTGTATATTAGTTGTATTTTGATAAGTATTTGACTTGGTCAATTACCAAGCCAATTTTAATTTGGATACTTATCAAACCAACTAATACTTAGTAGCTAAGTATTTGATACTTAGTAGCTAAGTATTTGACTTGGTCAAATACTTAGTTAATTTGGATTTGGTTTCTTACCAAGTCAACTAATACATTAGTTGGCAAATTCTTAGCATCTAAGAAAAATAAACCTCCTCAATTGCCTATATAAATGGCTAAATGTTGGCCATTAATACATGTAATTAGAGAGAATATTTCTTGGTAGTTAGCTTCAACAAACTAACACATAAAGGGGTAGTTAGGTTTATCAAGTTAACACATAGAAGGGTTTTGGGATGTGAGTGTTTTGTTGTGAAAGTTTGTACTTGTTATAATTTGTATTTTTCAATCAATAAAAAAGAGTGTGTATTTGGATATTTAAAATCCATTTCTAGGCAAATTTATATTTGCCAACAATTACTTTAAAAAGAAGATGATGAAAAGTTTTAAAATTTTTAACCACCAAAAATAAATTCAAAGAGCTTATGAAAATAATTTCAATCTATTTCTACAGATTGGATGCCAAAGGAATCAAAGCCGCATATCTATTAGAAGGATTTAGTGAAGAGTATGAGTGGGATCAAATTATCAAATATCAAGCAAGTAATGGATCGTTATTGAATTCACCATCAGCAACTGCAGCTGCTTTGTTTCTCAATCATAATGATGGATGCTACAATTATCTCACCTCCCTCTTGAAGAAATACGATAATGCAGGTAGGCAAAAAAATATAGAGTTTCTTCGTAATTTACGAATTGAATTTGTTAATTTTAAAATTTGATAAAAAAAAAATAATTTTAACTTTTGACTTTTTATTGATTATAATTTTATGTGGATTTCAGTTCCTACGATTTATCCTATGGAAATATATACCCAACTTTGCATGATTGACAATCTGCAGAAGTTAGGAATTGATAGACACTGCAGAATTGAAATTGAAAGAACTTTGGATGAGATATACAGGTGAGTAATTTGTTATATTGTATTCCCAAAAGCCAGGAGTTATTATTTACTTAACATACTTCTTTCATTTATTATATTTATTTAAGGGATGAATGATTGTTGTTTTAATAGAAAGTGGCTGCAGAAAGATGAAGAAATTCTCATGGATGTCAACTGTTGTGCCATGGGATTTCGTCTACATCGAATGAATGGATATGATGTTTCTTCGGGTATATAAAAACTTTTTAAATTTTGGTAAATATAAAATATAAATATAAAATTAATCTCAAATTAATTAACATTGGATGCAGACATGTTAGAAGAATTTTCTGAAGAAGAACGTTTCTTCAATTCAGTAAGTCCACCATTTAAAAGTACGAACACAATTTTGGAGTTGTTCAAGGCCTCACAGGTAATGATATACCAAGAAGAACCTGTTCTTGAGAAATTGGAGGCTTGGACAAGTTCTTTTTTGAAAGAACAAATATCAAATGAGGTTATTCAAGATCAGAAAATGCGTGAGGAGGTAACCCAAAAAAAAAAAAAAACATTTTTGTCAGATTCTTGAATTTTACTCTTTCACTCTTTTATTTATTTATTTAATTTATTTCAGGTTCAACATGTTTTGAGAAATAGTTATAGCATTATGGATTTCCTTGAAAGCAGAAGGACAATTGAGCGGCATAATTTAGAGGCCACCCAACTTCTTAAAACATCTTATAGGTGACCATTATTTTTGCATTTATATATGAAAAAAAATAAAAATAAAAATAAAAATAAACTAACTTTAAAATGATAAATGCTCAAAATAGACTAACAGGCTTTTGGTCAAGTTTTAGGAACCTCGGTGACAACAGCAGATGTCTCCTGTCAGTAGCAATCCAAGATTTCAACAGGTGTCAACAGATATTTCGCCAAGAACTTGAATATTTAGAGAGGTAAACTCATTTGATATTTTTTTTCAATTAGATTCATGTAAATCAAATCAATTAGAAACTGTCATGTATTAATATATTTAAATTAAAAAAAGAAAGATTGAAGGATTCAATATAAATATCCCCCACTTCGCCCACATTCCCCCCCCCCGGGCTTTCTAGATATCCCGCTGGAGTTGAATTTAAAATCTAAAAGTCTTGAGATAAGATGATAACCATGCACTATATTAAAATGTATCGCTACTCATTTGTTAATAATTAATCATTATAATCTATATGCAGAAAGCACAAGAATAATAAGTTGGACCAACTGAAATTTGCTAGGCAGAGAGTAAATTACAGCTACTTCTCCAGTGCTGCAATCCTTGTGGCACCTGAATTGGCAGAAGCTCGACTCTGCATGGCTGAAAATGGTGCTCTAGCAACCGTTGTCGATGACTTCTTTGATGTTGGTGGTTCTAAGGAAGAACTGGAGAACTTAATCCTCTTGTTTGAAAGGTAACTTTATTTATTTATTTTTTTTTAATGATGTTAAAATTCTGAAATAATAATGATATAATTAATGTCATATAGGTGGGAAGAAAGCTCAAGTGTAGGCTACGTCAGTGAACAAGTTGAGATAATTTTTTCTGCATTACAAAACTCAATCAAAGAGCTTACCCAGATTGCATTCAAATGCCAAGGAAGAAATGTGGAACCTTACTTAGTGAAACAAGTGAGAACTCGGAAAAACACCTAAAAGTTGAATTTATAATTTTATTTGAACACTTAGCACCTATACACAATAATGATATGACATTACATGGCCCACATGCGAAGTAAGTCTAGTAGAAATTAAAAATTGAAGCGGATTGATTTTTTTTATTAATTTTAATTAGTTTTTTTTTATTAATTTTAATGTCATGTAATACTAAATCAATATAGTTAAGTATTATATTTTTCAAAAATAGTGTGAATTTATATTTTATTATTTTTAATATTAAAAAATATATTTTCTTTTTTTTTTAATAATATACTTATGCTTAATAAGTTATTTGTTAAATTTTATGTATTCAAATAAATTATAAAATTAAATTTAGATCTCCTTATATGCATTAAATTTCTTTTTTTTTTAAAAAAAAAAAAAACAGAGGGTGTTATACATCAATTATGACAGATAAAGTGGTTATACCAGTTCATTTAGATTCGATTAATAGATAACATATATGGGATTTGAGATGGACATTTTAATTTTTTATTTTATTTAATTATTTTTGAAATGAGAGTTGTAGTTCTCAAGTATGTAACTTTCTTATTTTGCTGATATATTTCCTGATGTAGCCACTTTTTCTCTTACAGCTTTTTCTGGTAAGTGCACCTTTAGACATGATGCTTGATGAATGTGTAACACCGGCGGTGACATCTAACTTCCCTTCCAAAAATAAAATAAATAGAGAGAGATTAGTGCTATTTTTTTTTTAATTTATTTTTATCAATAATATATTAGTTTTTTAATGAATAAAATACCTAAATTTTTCAGATTTTGTTAGTCTTTTAACTTGTAAATTTACTAAGTAATCAATACATTTTATGCCCCAACATGCTAAGCTAAACTAGTAAAATCTGGTGCGGATACTATGATTAATTTGTATGCGCTTTAGATTGATGAATAAATTATCACATATAAAATTTTATCTCTATTTATTTCGGTCATGTGAATATATTAACTAACTTTGCAGTGGTATGAGTTGTTCAAAAGTATGATGCAAGAGGCCGAATGGGCTCGAGAGGATTCGATTCCAACGATGGATGAGTATATAGAACAAGGATACGTTTCTCTTGCCTTAGGACCAATTGTTCTTGCTGTGGCCTACTTTCTTGGAACAAGATTGCCTGAGGAAGTGATGTCAAGTCCTGAAGTGCACGATCTGTTCAAGATTACTAGTTTAATTGGACGACTTTTGAATGACATCGCGAGTTTAAAGGTAAGAAATAAGCATTATTTCTTATTATAATCATTTGGCATCCGAAATTCAACATTCTTTTTTTTATATTTCACAGAGAGAGACTAAACAAGAAGGTAAATTTAACATTGTATCGCTACGCATTGTTTATGGTGAAGGCAAAATTACAGTAGAAGATGCCATTAAAGAGACGAAAAGAGAGATTGAAAAGTATAGGAGAGAATTGCTAAGAATAGTGGTGCAGAAGGAAAATAGTTCACTTCCAAAAAGTTTAAGAGATTATTTTTGGAAGTTCAGTAACATGTTGCACTACTTTTACAAGACGAATGATGGCTTTACATGCCCTCTTGAAAAGCTCAAGGATTTAAATTCATTTTTATGGGAACCCATCTCAGAGGTTTTCGAAAATTGATATATAATGTATTAGATTAAGATTAAATATATAGTTATATATTATAAATATATGTTTTCCTCCTATTTGTACTGATGTATTGGTATTTATCTAATACAATTGCTTACCTAATTCAGTCTTAATTAAATTACTATATTAGAGTGATTTTATATCATATAACATTTATGCTATTTATTGACAAAAAAAAAAGTAGGAATGCTTAGTATAACCATATAAAATTATTAAGACATATACATATGGTTATATTTAGAAGGTAGAAAATTGGCCTCTTATACTGAAATATATATTTTTGTACTAATATTGCAAATTATAACGTCTTACAAACAATATTATTTCGTATATATAGAACTTGATCGTATAGATTGTTTTATTTATTTATTTATTTTACTATTGATATTTATTACAATTATTATTTCTTTTGTATCATATAGAATTTATGCCTGGGTAATAAAATTTCTTTGAAATTAAATTTAAATGATAATTGAGATTTTGTTATTTATTGAATTTAAATCGATTAATAATTTTAAAAATTTATTTATTGTACTAACTAAAATCAAATCACCCGTATGCAAGCGTAAATTTTTGTAATAGATTAATTACTTCAAATTAAATAATAAAATATACAATGCACATTATAGATTATAAAATTAATTAATTGTATCCGATCTTTAAAAAAACCAATTCAGAAAATTATATTATCAGTGCCTTTTTGTATCAAATCGGAAAGATTAATAAATAAATTTTATAGCCCAATTTAGGCAAGAAATTTCCGACCAATATTTTAACTTTATTTGAAACACAATCTTAACACAATTTTTTAATTATTATAGGTTAAAAATTTATGAGTTTTTTCTTTAAGTAAAATTTATGATTCTTAATTGTCAAAATATTTGTTTTACCTGCTTATATTTATTTGCTTGCAACCCAGTGGCGTTTGCACCATTCGGCGATGTACTCTATGGCGGTGAATTTTTATTTCTTTAAGGCTTTTTATTAGATTGAAAGTATATAATTTAATTATAACATTAAAAAAAAATTCATTAGTAGAAGGAATGCAAATTTTGTTAAGTATCTCGTATCAATTAATTATGAAAATGAGATACATATCATAAAGGTTTGAATAATTCCTACTTCACAAACTAGTTTAATTTATGGTTGAATTATATTTAAACCCATTATCTTTATACGGTATCAAAACTTTTAGTTCAGAGCCACTAATCCTTGATATTGGGTGGCCCGCAGCAATTTTTCACTTTTATTCGGCCCTAGACATGAGATATGCGTGTTAAGTATTTCGTATGGGATTAGTTAAGAAAAAATAGCTCAAAATAAAATATAGATATTTTATTCATTTTAATTACTAATTGATTACTAATTTAATTTAATTTCATTAAAACGAAAATATTATTGTTTATATTTAATTTACTAATTAATTACTTTTAATTTAATTTCATTAAAACAAAAATATTATTATATATATTTAATTTACTAATTATTTAATATTAATTAATTATATTATTTAATATTAATTATTTAATAATATTAATTATATTTAATTTAATAAAATAAAATAAAAAGGCCCAACCGGCAGCTGCTGCCGGTTGGGCTTCAGTTGGTAAGCTCAACTTCAATTCCGCAGCATTTGAAACAATTGGCTCAGCTTTTCAAAATGAAGGCTGAGCTGAGCTTTAAAAAAAAATAAGTGTCCAATTTCGCAGCAACCTGCTGCGAAATTGGACATTCATTTCAGCAACAGAGAGTTGTGGAAATGAAAAACACACCAATCCTCTAAATATTTTTCAACACATCCCAAAAATCAAATTAATTATTAAAAACACATTATTTATAAAAAAAGCCCCAACTTTTGGTTAACAATTACTCCCTCCGTTCTTTATTATCTGTCACTTTTGAGTAAAATGCAAATTCTATTTATCTGTCACTTTTACATTTTCAATGCAATTTAATTTTCTCTTTCCAATTTAATTTTCATTTTCAATAAAAATTGACCAATTAGATTCATTTTTTTACATCAAATTACTCAATATGCATTGAATTACTCATTTTTTTTTTAAATTCAAGACTAATTAATATTTCTTAATTCTAGTGAATATGACAAAAGTGACAATTAAAAAAGAATGGAGGGAGTAATATTTTTTTCCGTCAAATACATTAATTAATGACAGACAATGACAAAAAATTCAGAAATGACAAAAGGGAAGGTGCAGTTCATTTGAAAAAAAAAAACGGCAGATTCACGATTGTCCTTGGCCGATTATTATTAAATTATTCTATCAATAATTCCATCAAAATTAATGAAAATATCAATCATTACTTAAAAATATATGTTTTTCAGTTTTTATTTAATATTTAATGTAGTTACATAATAATAAATTATTATTATTTTAAAAATTAATTTGAGTATTTTTCTACAAAAATTTTTCATTATAAATAAAATCATAATTAATAAATATTGAATTCAAATGTGAAAAGTAATATTTTTAGAAATATAAAATTTTCCTCACAATATGTTTAAATATTTTCCATGAGTTAGTTTATGTTTTATTTTATTAATTTGAATTTAACATTACACATTATTTTCTAAAAATAATTTAATATTCTAAAATTTAGGGCTCAATAAATAAATAAAATAAAATAATTTAAAAAATCGAATTCAAACCGACTTTAGCACAGTAATTAATCATAAATTTTAAAAATTAAAATTCGCACCACACATATTTTAACTAATTAATCATATAAACCGGTTTAAACTCTATTTTAACTACTCATTTAACTGTGAATATGACATACACAGCTATTATTAGTTGGACATTTTGGCATTCACCAAAGAAATTAATTATAAGCCTATGATAGAGATGTGATGCACTAGAAAATAAAATCTAATTTGAACACCTTATGGCACGTTTAAGTTATGAAGTTTTGTGAGGAAAAGCAAGTTGCGGTCCTTAATGATGTGATGGTAACTTCAAAGGGTTACCTTCAGATGGTGGTCCCCATGATGAGTTATGCAATGTTAATTAAAAATATAATTATCCATAGAAACATGTCATAAATAAATCATTTCATATATATTGAATTGATGATTTACAAATGTGCTTATATGTTAGAAGAAGAACAAGAAAAGGTGCTTATCTCTTAGGGACAAAGCAAGTTCTGTACTGTGACTATGCTATTCCACCAAAATTTTTGACTTTACTTGCCCAAATAATGTTGCTTTAAAAATAAAATAATAAAAAGAAATATTGCTCCCATCAATTTGTATTTTTGTGACGTTTTAATACTCACATTTTTTAAAACTTCTGATCATCTATTTATAGCACCTTCTTCCAGTAGTAAACTGCCACCCATTCAGTTTTCTTCTCTCTCTATCTATACATTAACTAATTATTTAAAAATGCTTACTCTATCCACAAACAAACTTACATTTTCTTACTATGAGTGCCACAATGGTAACATGGTCCTTGCTTTCCCATTCTGTTGCTTGCTACCAACTTCTCAAAATCAAAAATCTCAAGCCAATAAATTCAATTTAGCTCAAAAAAAAAAAAAAAATAGCTAACACGATATGCATGCATGCACCTGACTTAATTTTTATAATCTAAATAATATATTAAACGGAGATAATTGAAGAAAAAATTTTATGTATTACTCCATTTTTAAAAGTATCTGAAACTAATAAAATATGTAAGTTTATATGTGCGATTTTTATAGAAGGTAATTAAAGTGCTCTCACTTCTAAATATTTAATTAAAAATATTTTATACTCGAAACTCGAAATTAAAATTTTTAACTAAAAGAAAAGATATATCTTTATTAATCTCGTATCTCATCTTTTCCGATTAAATCTGCTCATTTTGGTACTCCCCAAATTAGTACATGTATTTTGTAGAAAAAGAAAATAAAACATTAATTGCCTAATTTATTTTATTTTTTACCATTAAATCAGTTAATAATAAAATTTAAAATACTATTTAACAATTTAACGGAAAAAAATAAAAAAAATACATATAAAAGAAAGACCGTAGATTTTATTAAAATAAAAATAAATTAGATTTTTGTTTTCCTTTACTAACAATAAAGTCTATTGTTCTAAAAAAAAATCTCTAAATTTTAATTTTGAAAATAAAAAATATTTAGGGAATTTACCTTCAAAATTGTATCCAGCAACGCAGACAGTAAGGAGGAACGTCAAAGCAACATCACATCCACAGCTTCCTTTACTCCTAATTAGCTTAGACTTATGAACAATCAAATTAATTCGAATTTTGATTAACAAAGATATTTGATTTGGGGATTTTTAGTTGAAATTGGGATGGAAGTGTAGGTAGATGAAAATCTATATAGATGGTAGTTTATATGTATGGTAAAGAGTTCAGGTAATTAATGACAATGGCTATTGTGGCTAAGTGTTTATTTTATTTTATTTTATTTACAGTACATCTCTTATCAAAAAGAAAAAGAAAAAGAAAAACAAATTATATGAACATTTGTAAAGCGAGAATTATATAGATGTTTACAACCAATAAAAATAAAAAATACAAGAAAGGTAAAATTCTAAAAGAAGAAAACTAGAAAACTTGTACAGGTCATTTAATGCTGTTACATAGCTATTTTAACATAGTAGATGCTCAAAGGATTTCCCATTATGCAGTGATTGGATTTCAACAAGACCCCTTGAATTACTCTTCACGATTCTTCTATTTTTGGGAAGGATAAGATGCTCAAAGGATTTCCCATTATGCAGTGATTAGATTTCAACAAGACCCCTTGAATTACTCTTCACGATTCTTCTATTTTTGGAAAGGATAACCACAACTTGATTTACTTCCTTATCACTCCAGCTTGATTTACTTTCTTAAATAATCAATTCTCATCCTTATCACTCCATGCTGTAGACTCAAGGTGGTTGTTATGTTTAATACTACTAACAGAATGATTAGATAGAGTAGGATCTAATCAGAAGTTTATTAATATATATAATAATTTTTAATTACATTAGAGAAACAACAAGTATTTATATGACTTTTTAATATTATTTTTATGCAGAAAATTTTCATGGAACTAAAAGAAAGATCGTACGACCAAGTTTGAAAAAAGAAAAGTGCAAGTTCTGTATTGTGACTATGCTATTCCACCAAAATTTTTGACTTTACTTGCCCAAATAATGTTGCTTTAAAAATAAAATAATAAAAAGAAATATTGCTCCCATCAATTTGTATTTTTGTGACGTTTTAATACTCACATTTTTTAAAACTTCTGATCATCTATTTAAGCACCTTCTTCCAGCAGTAAACTGCCACTCATTCAGTTTTCTTCTCTCTCTTATCTATACATTAACTAATTATTTAAAAATGCTTACTCTATCCACAAACAAACTTAGATTTCCTTATTATACCCCTCCAAGAAACAATCAAAGGCAAATTCCAGCAATATTGGGTAAGAAAGATTAATTTATAGATCTGAATAGATACATAAAATTTTTCTTACTAATATATTATTCGTTAGCAGGGACAAGTTATCAAGTGGAGCCAAATCTAAAAGTAGATAAAATATCTCTGGTGCGTGAGATTTCTAAATTATGACTTAAACGATTAATTAATATGTAAAGTAATATTAACAATCTTAATTGATTTCCACAGAATGTGGAAAATAAAATTCAAACAATTAAAAACCAACTGCTTGGGAAAGTTGAGTTATCGGTTTCAAGCTACGATACAGCATGGGTGGCTATGGTGTCTTCTAAGGAAGCAGAAGGAAAGCCATTGTTTCCAGAAAGCTTGGAATGGGTACTGGAGAATCAACAACCTGATGGATCATGGTCTTCTCATCCATGGCATCCTTTGCTTGTTAAGGATTCCCTTTCTTGCACTTTGGCTTCTGTTCTTGCTCTTACCAAATGGGACGTCGGCCTACCCCTTGTACTAAGAGGTAATTTTTTTTTTCTTTTCTATTATTATTAAAGAGAAATACTGTCTAATTACAACTATAAATTATGTTACTAAAAAAAATTAATTATCAGATCACGACCTTTTATTTTCTTTTCTTTTTATAGGTGTAGAATTTATCTCAAGCAATTTCTGGGCGGCCACTGATGAAAATCAACTTAAACCAATTGGGTTTGATATTATATTTCCCAAAATGATCGAACGTGCCACAGAAAGAGGATTGAAGCTTCCTTTGGACCCTGCTGTCTTGGATGTTTTGCTGCGAAACCGAGACAATGAAATCATAAGGTGACTTTCAACAATGCTGCCAAATTTTTAACCACCAAAAATAAATTCAAAGAGCTTATGAAAATAATTTCAATCTATTTCTACAGATTGGATGCCAAAGGAATCAAAGCCGCATATCTATTAGAAGGATTTAGTGAAGAGTATGAGTGGGAACAAATTATCAAATATCAAGCAAGCAATGGATCGTTCTTCAATTCACCATCAGCGACTGCAGCTGCTTTGTTTCACAACCATAATGATGGATGCTACAATTACCTCACCTCCCTCTTGAAGAAATACGATAATGCAGGTAGGCAAAAAAATTTGATACCAAAAAAATAATTGTAACTTTGACTTTTTACTGATTATAATTTTATGTGGGTTTCAGTTCCTACGATTTATCCTATGGAAATATATACCCAACTTTGCACGATTGACAATCTGCAGAAGTTAGGAATTGATAGATACTGCAGAACTGAAATTGAAAGAACTTTGGATGAGATATACAGGTAATAAATTTGTAAAACTAACAATTATTTAAATTTCTGAATATACTTCTTTTATTTATTGTATTCAATTAAGGGATGCATGAATCATGTTTTGGCAGATCCTGGGTGCAGAAAGATGAAGAAATTCTCATGGATGCCAACTGTTGTGCTCTGGGATTTCGTCTTCTCCGAATGAATGGTTATGAGGTCTCTTCTGGTATGTATTTAATTTTAATTAAAAATTTAAGAATAAAAAGGTTTATATTTGTAAATTCTAATTAATCTCAAACATGTGATGTAGACATATTAGCACCATATGCCGACGAAGAGCATTTCTTCAATTCAGTAAGTCCACAATTTCAAAATACGAACACAGTTTTGGAATTGTTCAAGGCCTCGCAGATAATGATATACCAAAAAGAACCTGCTCTTGAGAAATTAGAGGCATGGACAAGTTCTTTCTTGAAACAACAAATATCAAGTGGGGTTATTCAAGATCAGAAGACATGTGAGGAGGTAACAAATAGGAGGGAAAAAATAAAAAAATTTCCTGACATTCTTGAATTTTACTTTATTTATTTAATTTATCTATTGACTTTTGATCACTCATCTTATAATTAAATAAAGAATTTTTTTATTATTTTAAAAATTACTAAATTTAAAACATATATATAGAAAAGTTAATTTGATCATTAAAGACCAGTTAGTGCGTATACGTGACTTGACACTAGTGGTGTGCAAAATTCGAACCGACCCGAACAATTCGATCCAAAATGTTAATTTTGATAGGATTATTCGAAGTGTTCGGATCGGATTGGAGGATTAGTGATATTTAGGGGTCGGATCGGGTTAAAATCTTCTTCAACCCGATCCGGCCAAAATTACTATATATATGTTTTTTACTTATATTTTTTTAATGTTTCTTTTTTTCCTGTCCTTTGTGCATTTCTTCTCTCCCTTCCTATCTCTTTTTTCTTCCTCCTCCTTTCTTTCCCTCCCTCTCTCTTCATGCTCTTCCTCCCTCTCCCTCACTCTCCTCCTCCTTAGATTGTTACTGCCACCGATCTACACATTCACAACTTACAATTTTTTTTTTTCTTTCTTCTCTTCCTCCTCAGATTGCTACCGCCACTGATCTACACATTAACAACTTACAACTTTTTTTCTTCTGCCGCTGCGCTCCTTCTACATTTCTTCTCTCCCTTCCTATCTCTTTTTTCTTCCTCCTCCTTCCTCTCCCTCCCTCTCTCTTCATCCTCTTCCTCCCTCTCCCTCACTCTCCTCCTCCTTAGATTGTTACCGCCACCGATCTACACATTCACAACTTACAATTTTTTTTTCTTCTCCTCCTCAGATTGCTACCGCCACCGATCTACACATTCACAACTTACAACTTTTTTTCTTTTGCCTCTGTGCTCCTTCTCCCTCTTTCTCCCTCTATCCGCTCTTTTCTTATCCTTTCTTAGGGGTGTTCAAAAATGGGTTAGATGGGTTAGATGAGTTACAATTATATTTTTTTTAAAAGAAAAATGGAGTTGAATTATATATAATCTCACAAAACATATTATAAAAATTTGATTCAAATTTTATCATAACCCACCCAACCCATTTTTGAACACCCCTATCCTTTCTTATTGCGCACATCCATTCAAAATTGCCAACAAATTTTACAACTTGAATCCAAATTCCATTGTACTGTGGAAGTTAAAATGAAATTTTCAAATGTGATTTCAGACCATTGGTGGAGCACGTGATTTAGAAAGAAGAAGGGAGATACATGGCCATGTGATGAGATTCGGGTTTTAGATGGATATTAGCGTGCTAAATGCTTTAATCACCTTGTATGTAAAATGTGGCCATGCCGGGTTAGCACGCTTGGTGTTTGATAAAATGCCCAGAAGGGATAGGATTTCTTGGAATGCGATGATTTCTGGATATTTTGAGAAAAGTAGTTATTTAATATATCTCTTGACTTATATTGTGTTATTGACAAGAACAATAGTAAAGTATCAGTAACTATTCTAATTATTTTTATTTTCTTGATCTATGATTTCAGGTCGAACATGCTTTGAGAAATAGCAACGGCCTTTTGGATTTCCTTGAAAGCAGAAGGACAATTGAGAAGCATAATGTAGACACCATCCAACTTCTTAAAACATCCTACAGGTGACCTTTCTTAATTCTCTTTATTATTGTGAAGAAATATGATTAGATTGATCAAGTTAAGTTGGTGTGATCAAATTAAGTTGGTGTGATGGAAGGATTTATATTTTTACTGTTTGGTTCAGTTGAAAGGTTTTTTGTATTGTGATAAATTGTTGCCTCAGTCTAAGGTAATTGAGATTTTCAAATTGCACATACATTCGATTCGATTCGATGCACTTAAATGAGAATGGCTTAAGCACAATTCTTTAAATATATATTTTCTTAATTCATAGTACACAGCAAGTAGAAAATTATGCCACATATTAATGATAAGGGCATTATTATATATAAAATATTTATTGTTATAACGTAGAAGATATTTTTTTTTTTCTGTTAATAGGGGGAATGGGGAGTGGGCCTTCCCTTAAGATTTGAAAATTATCGTATTAGTGACGAGACATTAATTATGACATGAATTTCAAAAATAGATTAATGAGCGTTTTGGTCATTTCAGGAACCTTAATGCCAACAGTCGATGTTACTTATCGATAGCAATCCAGGATTTGAACATGTGCCAAGAGATATTTCGCCAAGAACTCAAATATCTCGAAAGGTATACTTGTCTCCCGTTTTCAAGGAATCAATATAAAATCTCCGAGTCAATATAAAATCAAAACTACTAAAACAAAACTTATTGTTATTCATATTTATTAATTAATCTTTGTAATCTATATACAGATGGGTGAAGGATAACAAATTGGACCAACTGAAATTTGCTAGGCAGAAACTAACTTATTGCTACTTCTCAAATGCTGCAATCCTGGTAGCACCTGAATTGGCAGAAGCTCGTAATTCAATGGTTAAGAACTTTTTTCTAACAACCGTTGTCGATGACTTTTTCGATGTTGGTGCTTCCAAGGAAGAAATGGACAACTTAATGCTCTTGTTTGAAAGGTTGGTTTGTTGATTAATTTATTTATTTTTTTCGTGATGTTAAATTACTGAAAATTGATGACATAATTAAATTCATAGGTGGGGAGAAAGCTCAAGTGTAGGCTACATCAGTGAACGAGTCGAGATAGTTTTTTCTGCATTACACAACTCCATTAAAGAGCTTGCGCACACAGCATTCTCACTCCATGGAAGAAATGTGGAACACCACTTAGTGAAAATAGTAAGCATTCGGAAGAATAAATTAATAAAATCCCAAGATTTAAACGATCAATTAAGTGTATATTTACATTAATTAATTTTGCAGTGGTATGATTTGCTGAAATCAATGATGAAAGAGGCGGAATGGGCTCGACAGAATTCGACACCATCGGTGGATGAGTATATGGAAAATGGATACGTTTCTTTTACGTTAGGACCAATTTTTGTTATTACACTTTACTTTCTTGGGACAACATTGCCTGAGGAAGTGCTGACAGGTCCAGAAGTTCATGATCTATTCAAGCATCTCAGTTTGATTGGACGACTTTTCAATGATTTCGCCTCATTGGAGGTACGAAATAAGCCTCATTTCTTATTCGTATTTTTCTTGCGTATATCACGTCCATAAACAAAAATTATTAAATAATCGAATAACTAAAATAACCATCAGAATTTCATCTGATAGCCAGCATTCAATAAACTCGAAGTCTCCTGAACTTTTGATCTAGTACTGGCCATCAGGCCAGATTCTAACTTTACGCACTTTAATCAAGTGCTGATTGAGAAGCCATATCCTTGTGGTTATTTTTTTTTTTTTATATTTTAATAGTCCAATCTATGATGTTAATGAATGTAAGTTTACAGAGAGAAGGCGAGCAAGGCAAATACAATAGTGTATCACTACGTGTTGTTCATGGTAAAGGCACAGTGACAGTAGAAGATGCCATTGAAGAGACGAAAAGAGAAATAGAAAAGTATAGGAGAGAATTGCTAAGAATGGTGGTGCAAAAGGAAAATAGTTCACTTCCAAAAAGTTTAAGGGATTACTTTTGGAAAGGCAGCAACGTAATGCACTACTTTTACATGGACAAAGATGGTTTTTCATGCCCGCTTGAAAAGCTCAAGGATGCAAATAAAGTTTTAAGGGAACCAATCTTAGAGATTTTATAACATTCCCCTTTATGAATTCAATTGGAAACCAATTCAGCTTGTATTTAGAAGGATTCTTGTTATATACATAAACAGTGTGCTAATTTCCAGCAACTTTGTGTTTCCCATCACATGTTTTATTAAATTTCTCTTCGACATATTGTTCTTTCCTACTTCGATCTCTGTTTTTCAACAAATTTAAGATGTCCACCACTATGAGTTGTCATCAAACACTTCCAAGTTGGAATGCGATACATATCATATAGGCCCAATATTAAGCTCACGGATCTCAAATTAGAGAGATATGAACACCCGAATTCATCATTACTAAACTAATGGTGATCAAATCTTGGAGATAATAACCAATTTAGATAATTCGGTATTATTACCTGAAAAAAGTTGGATGAATATTGATGTAAATTGCAATGAACTGTGCTAAATGGTAAAAGCATTTAGAATTTTCAAATATGATAAATTTAGCGCATTTGGGCACGTAAGACTTGTCCGCGACCTAACCACTTAAATTTCCACCAACTTACAATTTACTGTAATATATAGGGAAAAAAAAAAGATTAGAATATATTTATATCCTAGCCTCTATTTCTAATTTTATCTATGAATAGAAACAATCATAGAATAAAATCAATATATGGGTTTTTTTAGTCTGCTGTTTTCCGGTTCTTTTCTTCTTCTACAGCTCTCTCTTTTACCCATTTCTCAGCCAGACTTCATGCACTACCGGTGCTACAAGGACAGAGGTAACTACACGGCAAACAGTACCTTTAAAACAAATCTCGACAGCCTTCTTTCATCTCTCCGCTCCAACACCGAAGTCAACTACGGCTTTTACAATCTCTTGGTTGGAAAGGCTGTTGAAGTTGCAGCAGTATATTCTGCTTCAGAGGATGACAGTGCTGTGGTTGCTTGCTTCTTAGAACTCCAAGTTATAGCACCACAACCAAGATGAATATGCTACCCGAAGTGCTCTTCCTATCCTCCACAGAATAACCTACCCAATCACTGTCTGAAAAACCGAGCAAACAAAAATTAGAATTTGAAACCAGAGTCCATAATCAAGTGTTCCAGCCACATAGCGCAGTATTATCTTTGCCACTCCAAGATGATGTTTTGTAGGCTTATGCATGAACCGAGAAACAACACTAACAAAGAATGCGATGTCAGGCCGTGTATGAGTTAAATAAATCAGCCCTCCTACCAAGCTTTTAAAACTCTTGGCATCTGCCAAATCAGGACCATCTTCAGCCTCCAATTTCTTATTTAAGTTCATTATTGCCACTCCATTACAAGACAACATATTAAACCTTTTAAGCAAATCAGTAGCATATTTCATTTGAGAAACAAAAATGCCATCAACTTTTTGCAATACTTTAAGGCTAAGAAAATAACGCAATTCACCCAAATCTGTCATCTCAAACTTATTCATCATACCAGCCTTAAATTCATCAATCAATGCAGTAGATGAGCTCATATAGATTATATCATCAACAAAGAGACATAATATGAGAAAATCAGTACTTTGTCTCTTGAGGTAAAGTGTAGGCTCATTGTTACTTCTTACAAAACCATTTGAGCAGAAATAAGCATCTATCTTGCTATACCATGCCTTTGGAGCTTGTTTGTAAAGAGCCTTTCTCAACCTGTAAACTTTTTCTTCTTCACCATTTACAACAAATCCTTCTGGTTGAAACTTTGCAGGCATGGCAAAATTGGAGGGAAGGAACGTATATAAATGTCGTAAATCCCAGTTTGAGGACTGGTTCAAGAACTGAAATTATGAGATGCATCCACATATATTGGATTGTTACGTGTTCAGGAAAATGCCGTTAATAGGCCAACAATATGTCGTCAATAGTTCTAATGCTAAATAGCTACTCTCTCGCCCTAACACTGCCATCACAGCCAGCATTTTTTATGCACAGCAACATTGAATTCGACATCTCATCTTCCTCAGGAGCTAGATCTCTTCAATTGTTGGAAAATTAGGCTTCAATTACTGAATTATACCCTCGATAGTTGTTAAAATACGTGATGGAATTCACTTTTTTTACTACATTTTCTAATTACAACTGCAAATGAAATCTGTTGCAGTTCAAAATCTAGTTGCTAAATCCATTTTTTTTTTTTTGCCATTTTCCTGGTTTGTTATTCAATTTCCAATATAAATTTAGGTGAAATTTTTCATAATTTTTGTTTTAAATTTGACTCATAAAAAAATTCTCTAATTGGCTTTTGTTTTTGTGTTTGTTTTTTAAATTCAATGTCTAAAAAAATTATAATTAATAGACGTGAATGCAGTCTAAATTAAAACTATTAAACGGGCCAGTTTATCAATAAGAACATTAAAATGAATTCATATACAATTCAATACTTATAATTTGAAAAAATTTAAATCGAATTAGAATCCATCTGTAAATTAAAATGAATTTATCCATAGAGAGAGAGTTAAATATTGACCCTGTGTGACCCGTGAATATTTTCTACTTTTCTGGCACTGTAGCAATTAATAAATGCTAAATATTAAATATTGACATATTGAACAATTAATAAATTAACTAAATTGTCTTTAAAAAAATTAAAATGAAATTGAAATATATTTTAACGTAAATGAAAATTAAAGTAATATAAATAATTAAATATGAAAGTAATGAAATAAAAAAAAGGAAAGAGTGAAATAAAATTAATAAACTATAGGAGTGTTCATGTATTAATTTCGGTTCGGTTAACCAGTACAAGCGATAAAAAATAAAAATCAGCCCGTTAATATCGATTTTGTTAAAACATTAACCATTAACCATAAAAATCGGTTCAATTAACCTATTTTTCGGATCGATTTCGTCACGGTTTATCGGTTAATCAAGTCTAACGGTTCTGTTGAACACACCTAATAAATATTGAATTCAATTTGAATTTAACATTACATTATTTTCTAAAAATAATTTAATATTCTAAAATTTAAGGCTCAATAAATAAATAATAAAAAAGCGTTCAACTAGTTTAAAAAATCAAATTCAAATCGACTTTAGCAGTAATTAACCATAATTTTTAAAAATTAAAATCCACATCCACACCTATTTGAACTAATTAACCATATAAACCGATTTGAACTCAATTTTAACCACTTATTTAACTGTCAATATAATTGTTTTGAAAATCGGACCGGCCGGTTGAACCCGCAAACCGGATAGAAAATCGATTCGATTCAATGTAAAAATCAGAACAGATAAAAAACCGGTTTGTATAGTAAAAAACCGGGTTGAACCGGGAAAATCAAATATATTCTAAGTTATATTTTTATATTTTTATAGTCCGGGTTAATAGTTGTTGAATATTTATTCGATTAAAAATTTATATTTGATGATAAAATTAATTTATATTAATATTAAACTTGATAAAATTGAACATTATGTGAAATTATTTTTAATATATTTTTATTTTATATTTTTTTAGATATTTAATAACTAAATAATTTAAATGTAATGAAATATTGAAAAAGAAATGAATATAAACATGATAATCATAAAAATATTTAACGTCGTAAAAATAAATTTTACAATTGAAAATAAAATTAAAAAATTTATAAATTCAAAATTACATTTTTCTTATAAATTCAAATATTTAATAAAAAAATTCAATTGTTGTGGTTAATTTTTTTACTATTATTACTAAAAAGTAGTAAAATAAATAAAAAATAATTAATATATTGATATTTAATAATTAATAGATTGTTTAAATATATTTTCTATATACTATTTTTTTAATTTTTTATTAATAATTATATTTTAAAAAAAAAAAGATAAAAATTTCGAGTCAACCTGATCGAACCAGTTGACTCCTGATCCAATTGACAGATCGAATCGACGTCCAGTCCGGTTTTAAAAGCATTATTCAATATGACATACACAGCTATTATTAGTTGGACATTTTGCGCATTTACCAAAGAAATTATAAGCCTATGATAGAGATGTGATGTACTAGCAAGAAAATAAAATCTAATTTGATAAATATTGAATTCCAATGTGAAAAGTAACATTTTTAGAAATATAAAATTTTCTTCACAATATGTTTAAATATTTTCCATGAGTTATTTTATATTTTATTTTATTACTTTGAATTTAACATTTTATTTTCTAAAAATAATTTAATATTCTAAAATCTAGGGCTCAATAAATAATAAAAAAAACATTAAACTAGTTTAGAAAACCGAATTTAGACTAGAAATTAACCATAATTTTTAAAAATTAAAATCCGCATCCACACCTATTTGAACCAATTACCCTTATAAACCGATTTAAACTGAAGTTTAACCATCCATTTAACTGTCAATATGCAGCTAATTGGAAAGAATTCCATTCAAACATACACAGCTATTATTAGTTGGACATTTTGCGCATTCACCAAAGAAATTACTAGAAAATAAAATCTAATTTGAACACCTTATGCCACGTAGTATTCCAGTTTAAGTTATGTAGCTTCGTGAGGAAGAGCAAATTGCAGTCCTCCATGATGTGCTTATAACTTCAATGGGTTACCGTCAGGTAGTCCACATAATGAGTTATACAATGTTAATTAAAAATATAATTATCCCTAGAAAAATTGAATTTAAGGTTTTTCTCAATTTAATTATTGGCCATCATGTCATAATAAATCATTTCATATATATTGAATTGGTGATTTACAAATGAATTCACCTTTGGTTACAAGAATAATAAGAAAGCAATTATTTTAAAGATCGGTACAACAATCATATCTTAATCAAAATTTATCGTTATCTAATTCGCACCTAATTCATGACTAAAGATCACAAATTTGCAATTGTCAAGTTTTTTGACTGTGTATGGCGGTGTTGAAGAGATATTTAGCATAATTACACTCTCAATTTGCACTGTTTGGCAAAGAAAATTCACATTTAATTCATTACTAGAAACCTAGTTGACTATTCTCAAAAAAAAAAAAAAAGAAGCAAGCGCATTGTAAATTCCAGCGTATCAAAATTGACATTTACTTCTAATCCTAAATTAAAATTTTTCTTCTTTTTGCTTATATCAATGATATAGCGAACTTAAAGTTATAAAGATGTAATTAGGGGTGTGCATAGGTGGATTCGGGTCAAACCCAATCTAACCTAACCAACTCGAGACCGGAACTTTGCCTATATCCTTAATCCGAGCCCACCCTAACTAATTTTCGGGAGCCAATCCGAAATTTTTGGTTTATACATATGAAAACGAAAATACGACTTTCACAATAAAATATGTGCAAAAAGCCTTCTTACACTAAACCGAAAATCGTGCTTGAGATCCGCGAAATTTCAGTGAGATGGAGAGAGAAGATTTTTTTTTTCACATCCTAGCACTGCAATAATTGACTTTCTATAATGCAGCCAAATTTTTAACCACATAAATTAAATTCAAAGAGCTTATGAAAATAATTTCAATTTATTTCTAAAGATTGGAAGCCAAAGGAATCAAAGCCGCATATCTATTAGAAGGATTTAGTGAAGAGTATGAGTGGGATCAAATTATCAAATATCAAGCAAGTAATGGATCGTTCTTCAATTCACCATCAGCAACTGCAGCTGCTTTTTTTCACAATCATAATGATGGATGCTACAATTCTCACCTCCCTCTTGAATAAATACGATAATGCAAGGTTAATTTCACTTATAGTCATCGAACTTATACCAAAATTACGCAAAAATAACTAAATAATTTTTTCTTTCAAAAAAGTTATTGAACTTAAAACAATTATACACAAAAGTCATTATGAACGGATTTCGGTGTTGACACTCACCGGAAAATCTAGCTGACAGTCCATATGTACATGCGAATTTAAAACAATTTCACTGATAGTTATCAAACTTATACCAAAATTACGCAAAAATAACTAAATAATTTTTTTCTTTCAAAAAAGTCATTGAACTTAAAACCATTATACACAAAATTCATTATGAACAGATTCCGGCTAGATATTCCGGTGAGAGTCAACGAGGGTCAACACCGGAATCCGTTCATAAAGACTTTTGTGTATAATGGTTTTAAGTGCAATAACTTTTTTGAAAGAAAAAATTATTTAGTTATTTTTGCGTAATTTTGGTATAAGTTCGATAACTATCAGTGAAATCAACCCCGATAATGCAGGTAGGCAAAAAAAAAAAAATATATAATATACTTCTTTTATTTATTGTATTTAATTAAAGGATGCATAAATCTTGTTTTGGCAGATACTGGATGCAGAAAGATGAAGAAATTCTCATGGATGCCAAATGTTGTGCTCTGGGATTTCGTCTTCTCCGAATGAATGGTTATGATGTCTCTTCTGGTATGTACTTAATTTTAATTAAAAGTTTAAGAATAAAAAGGTTTATATTTGTTGACTTCTAATTAATCACAAATATTATTTTCTGAAGAAAAACATTTATTCAGTTCAGTGAATTCACAATTTCAAAATACGAACGCAGTTTTGGAATTGTTCACATTTATGGGAACCAATCTTAGAGATTATTACACATGCTTAGTTTCCCACACCGTCTGTTTGATTAAATTTCTCTTAGTCATGTTGTTCTTTTGATACTTCGGTCTCTGTTTTTCAACAAATTAAAGATGTCATCAAAACTCTCCATCTTAATCAAATGCTTCAAAAACATTAAAATCTAACTATTACGTTATAAAAAAATACTTTCTTAGTTGGAAACTTGAAATCGCGCCGCCGTACGTATTTGAATAATTAAATCCATTCAAACAAGTAATGGATCATTTTTCAATTCACCATCAACGACTGCTGTCGTTATGTTTCACAATCATAATGATGGATGCTACAATTACCTCACCGGAAAATATTTTCTCTAAACCCAGTCATCGTCCTTTAGCTATTTTCAAGCCACTGACATCTTAGCCCATTGGCGATGTGGCGCAAGACGGTTTTTGATTGATATCAGTTTGAATTTAAAATCTCAAAGTTTTAAGATAAAATAACAACCATTAATTCTCACAAAAAAAAAATAAATTAAAACTTATTGTTATTCATTTATTTTAATCATTATATATATATATATATATACATATGCAGATGGGAGAATAATTAAATGAAAAAACCGTGAGCAGTAAACTGTATGTGCTAATTGGTTTGTTTAAGCTTAAAGGCTTTCATCTGTTTTTGGTCTCTCTGTTTGTATTTAACTCATTTTTTATGTTTCATGTATCTTTATTCTGTAATGGCAAATTTTGATTGGCTGAAAAGCAAATTAACCGGCATATTACTATGAGTTTCTCATTATTGTGGCTAATAAAAATTCATGTAGCAAGTAATTTTGAAAGTTGGGAAAATTTATTGAGAAAATGCAAAATTCTTACCTGTTTATGATTCATTTGGGTGGGGTTTGAATTAGGTGTTGAAAAAGCTGATAATCTTTTATAAAATATCCATTACTGGCTGTTTTGACTTTTGAGTCTCCAACTGCTACTTTTTTATCCACATTATTATGGGGCTGCTCAACTATTATTTTGCATTTATTCACCATATGTATAAAGTTCATATATTATATACTAAGTGCTTATTTCTTTTGTCTGTATCCTTAATTTCTTATGCAAACAATGATAATAAAAGCATTCTCTTTGAATTAGGCAGCATAGAAAAGCATTCTTAATTTGACATTTTAGTGAGGCCATTATTAGAAAAGCATCTCTCGTGGAGTCAAGGTCACAATTCAAGAATGGGATAGTTAATCATGCTTTTGCGGCTGCACTCAGGGCACTTTTACTAGTAGGTTCTTTCTTCCATAAGTCATTATTAGGTTGAACTCATATTGCTTTGGCTATTGCATATTTGTTTTTGCCTTATGGGTAATTGGAATATTTATGTTCCTATTAAATATATATAGGCTTAAACATGTCGTGCATGTGTGTTTTATTTTATTTTAAGTAGAATATTTACTTGCAGCAATGTAGACTACTTGCAGGTCTAATATGTTCTTAATTAAACTACTTTGAACTTGGTGTTTCCATAGATTGACTTTGCTGTGCTTTGAGGACTTTGTGTGGTTTTGTTATGGCTTTTTCAACTCCCAATCATATGCCTGTTGGACACCCTCATACAGGTTTGAGCTTATTCTAGCTTTATTTTTGTGTTTTCTGTAGCATTTTTGGTAGCATTTTTGGTATTGTGTTAAGATGTTCTTTTTTTTTTTTATATTCGAAGGAAACAAAAAAACCAACAAAAGAAACACTAAGAACTGAAACTGAAAGTGGAAGGAACCGAAACATCAACAGTGTCTAGGTTCAAAAGCTCCTTAATGGCTGTCGGAGGAACATCGAACCAATTGAGACGGGAAACGTTATTTGTGTCTACTTTGGCCAGAGTGTCAGCTGCAAAGTTGGCTGTACGCTTGATGTGCAGGATTCTGATTTGCCAATCTCTGTTGATGAGGTTTTTAATCTCAGTGACTACATCTGAGAGGTGAGGGTCGGTATCAACATTTCGCTGAATCCTCTTAAAAGCTTTCAGGCAGTCCGTCTGTACTACAACCTTTTTCCACTGCTTAGACCAAGCTAAGCTGAGACCTTGCTTAATTGCCCAGAGTTCAGAGAAGAGAGCACCTATGTTGTTGAATCGAAAGACAAACCCGCCAAGCCAGGAGCCAATATTATCTCGAAAAATGCCACTGGCTGAGCTAAAGCTGGAATTCAGGTTGGCAGACCCATCTGTGTTTAAGGCTACCCATCCAATATCAGGAGGAGTCCATCTTAGCGACTCTTTATCTACTCTGTTTCTTGAAAAGGCTATGGAATGTAGAGAGGAGCTGGCCAGTATATCAGCTTTGGTTTCAGCCAAAATGAATTTTAGTTTGGACTGGATGGGTGTTTGTTTGTTATTAAAGATGGCTTCGTTTCTCCACTTCCAAATATTCCATAGGGTAAAACCAAAAAGGATGCTCCAGTTTATCATATATCTGCCATTGAATTTACCTTGTAAATTAGCTGAGAGCCAATCCTTTCTAGTCTTAGTGAAGAAGGCGTGAATGTCCTGCGGGTTTAAGAGCTCCGTCCAGACTTCTTTAGCTTTGTTGCAATCTCTTAAGGTATGCATCATATTTTCCTCCCAGTGACCGCAAAGATGGCAACTGCTGGAAGAAGCTAAGTGTCATTTTGATCTTCTAACGTTGGTCAGAAGTTTGTTCTGCATGCACAGCCAAAGGAAGCTACGAACTCTTTGTGGGCCATCCCATCTCCAAGCTTGTTTCCACCTGTTGTTCTCTGTGTCATCCTCTAAGTTTAGTAATTGAATGTAAGCTGATTTCACTGAGAAGTTACCCGTTGAAGAAGAGCTCCATATAATCACATCAGGTCCCATTTCATCTGAAGGTGGGCTGTTTGCTATGATTTGGCGGATCATATTGGTGGAAATAAAGGGTTTAATTTTTTCAGTATCCCAATTTCCGTCAGCTGTCACGACATCCCTTACTTTCCAGTAGAGAATATGTTAAGATGTTCTTTATGTTAGAAGAAAAAGTTTTTAAACCTTTTTTTTGGGGTTGAGTGTAATTTGCATATTGTTTTTTGAATATAATATGGTGTTGACCTTTTTCTTTTATGCGTTTGACATAATATCAAGGGGTTGTAATAATGTTCTGTACAATGAGCTATGGCATGTCTGCGCTGGACTTCTGGTTAACCTACCTCGTAAAGAGGAGCGAGTTTATTATTTTGTTTGGTACTGTGACAAATAGAATGATATTCAATTTGTAAATATGACTATATACTCTGTAACTTTTCTTTTTCGATATATGAAAAAAGTTTATTATATTTTTGTATAAAATATATGTGAATGATATATACTAATATTATAAAATGTTGTATATTTTAAAATATCATTTGGGTATTCATGTCTGTTTGTTAGCTGTAACACAATTAGCAATTTCAGCAATTTTATTCATTTTAATTAATACTTTTTTCATTATATTAATTTTGCCAATTATAATTTTAATATTATTAAATATTATATATATTATAAAAAAAATCTATTAAAAATAGAGAAGGAAAATCAATTTCGTCTCTAAAATTACAAACGGAAAGTAAATTTCGTCTCTAAATTTAGAGACGAAAATTACTTTCCGTCTCTAATTTTAGAGATGGAATTTATTTTCCGTCTCTAAATCTAGAGACGGCTGATATAGAGACGGTATGTGTCCGTCGCTATTTTCGTTTAGAGATCGAATTCCGTCTCTATTTTTCGTCTCTAATTTTTTATTTTCTTGTAGTGCATTACGAGTCTATGTGGAAAGGTTTAATACCATAGCAATGGATATTTAGAACCTGAATTTAGAGGTGGCCAACAACGCCCTGATACGTAACACCCGGTGCCAGGATTTCAGCGACTCATTGAGTAAAAAGCGACATAGTGATTTTACTGAGCTTATGTCCCTAACTCATAAATACATCAGGATGGATGAGGCACGTCGCCTCTGCCATAGCTCTCAGAACGAAAATAGTAGAGACTCATACAGATCAGGCCATGAAAGAAGCTATGGGAGAAATGAGTCAAGGAATCGGGAGTCAGGTGGCTTGAAACGAGCTTTTATGGTTTCAGCGCAGTTTGGAGATCAGAATGATAATAGGTGGACACCTTTAAATATCACAAGGTCTCAAATTTTGAGATGGACCAAGGAGAACGACAGGGTGAAGTATGAAGATTTTGCAAGACTAAGAACAAGACTTGGATTAACTAGAATTCAAGTTTAAGGGGGATGTTAGAAGATAAACTCGAATTAAATAATTATTAATGGTGTGATTAAACATAGTATGTGAAAGGTTGTTTTCAGTTTAATATTTTTAGTATCTCTAAAAGTCATCTATTTAATTTTCAGTTTTCTATTTAGCAATATATATTTAAGTTTGCTATCAATCATATATACAAAGAAATTCCCAGCACTTTATTCTTTTTGTATCCTTTCAATTTCCTCTTCTTCTTGCCAATAAGAATCAGCAACATAATGGATCATGGTCTTCTCATCCATGGCATCCTTTGCTTCCTAAGGACTCTCTTTCTTCTACTTTGGCTTGTGCTCTTGCCAAATGGGATGTCGGCAAACCGCTTGTCCGGAGAGTTATTTTTTTTTTAATAAGACGACTCTTATCTAATTACGACTATAAATATTATTATAAGAAATCGAACTTGCACATTGATCCAATTAAATATTTACTAGTCAGATCAATACCTTTCATTCTCTTTGGTTTTATAGGTTTGGAATTTATCACAAGCAATTTCTGGGATCAATTTCACTCATGGTCACTAAACTTATCACTTATCGGCCAAAAGTAACCTACTTTTTTTTTCTTACTTAAATGTCACTGAACTTTTAACATTATTGCACAAAAGTCATGTTGACCGGAATCCGGCGACAACCCTTGCCGGATTGATGACTTTTTTGCAAAAATGTTAAAAATTCAGTAACATTTAAGTTGAAAAAAAAAAAAATTACTTTTGCGAGATAAATGATAAGTCTAGTGACCGTGAGTGAAATTAATTTAAATGTAACATTTGTTGAACTTATCAATCTGTTAAGTGCCTAATATTGCATATTTTAACATGTTTTTCATCACTTTATTACACTTTATTTTAGCTTAAATTAGTACTTTTTACTTGTTTTATGATTTTGGTATTTGTAGGGTCAAAATGGTAGAAAGGGAATAAATTAAAGTTAAAGAGAGTGAATTTGGAACAGCCATGAAAGTGCAAGGAATTCTGAAGTGAAAAGCTGATCTTGGGCTTAGCCTTGTCCAAGGCTAAGGGGCAAGGGTAAGGAGCTGCCTTGCCCAAGGCTAAGGGGCAAGACGCGACAGCAGAATGCATTTTTTATATTTTTAATCCGAAGTTGACCTAGCCGCCACATTTTCTCAGTCTGATTTTTAGGGATAATTAAGCTGTAATTAAGGGGATAATAGGCAGTATTTTAAAAGGATAATATTGCTTTTAATCTTTTTATTTTATTTTCCAAGTTTGGATAGGAATAAACCTCTTACCTAAATATTTTCTAGGTTTTCTTTTAAAAAGGGAGATAGAAAAACGTGAATAGAAACTTTGGCAGCCACTGCAGCCTCTGTTCTTCCATTCTCTGTGTTAGAAATTTGTTTAAAATTATTTTGTTTTTATTCTTGGCCATGATTGGCTAAACTTTTATTCTAGTTAAAGGTTTAATTCAAAGTCAGGATTCTTCATTACTGTGAGATTGTTTTTGCTTAATCTTCTCTTTAATTCATATGATGTTCATGTTATTTACTGTGGCTTAGAGAAACTATATCTCGATTGTTATTTATTATTTGCACAATAAAGGCCTGTTGTTCATTTAATTAAATAGCATATAGCTAATTGAAATTGTCAAATTCGTAATTGTTTGATAAAATCAATAACAAGTGGTAATCAGTGTAGCTTCCTCACAAGGGCTGTTACATTGAGTAAGTGCATGATTTAGTCTAAATCGGTCTCGCGTGAGGTCGGTTGGCTTAGGTCGGGTCTTTCTATTTCTTAATGCTGTCAATAAATTAAATCCTTGCGCATGTTAAGGGTTGTTTATTGGTTAGGAATTAATTACAGTCTTACTTGATTGATTCATTAATACGGAAAGATTAGGTCGGGAGCGCGAAGCCGACGGCTATAACTGATCCATTGCATGATTTTAGAGTATCTTTTTGTCCATGATCAGTAAATTGAATCTTGTGCTGCGAATACCTTTAACTGGAGTTTTTCATCCTTTATTTTATTTTTATTTATTTTTCTGTATTTTATTTGTTATTATTTTAATTCTGTGTTTTTATTCTTAATTTACAAAACCCCCTTTTTATTTTTATTGTTTGTTTTTGGTTAATTAAAAGAATTAAAACTCGACCAATTCCTGTGGATTCGACCCTGCTCATCGCTATTTACAAGTTAATTTCAATTCAGAGTAGGTATTTTATTTTTGTTGGTTTCGACACCCATCAAATTTTGGCGCCGTTGCCGGGGATTGGTGTCTGTTAGTTTTAATTTTTTTTATAACTGAATAAATGTATTCTCTTGATTTTATTATTCAGACTTTGGCTGCAAGAATTAAGCAACGGGATGAAGCTTATTACCATGAGAATTATTACGAACCTGAAGGATTTCCAGGTCCACCACAATGGAGTTATGATCCATATGCGCAAACTGAAAATTCATGGTGGACAGGCCAATCAGACTTCAGTTATGGAGCAAGGCATCAATATTCACCACAGCCCTCTCAACCAGGTCCTAAACAAGGTAGGAGTCTTGAGGATATTGTTTATTCTTTAACCACTAATATTCAGGATCTTCAGGAGTATGTAAAGAAATCAGATTCAAGGCTTCAGAATTTGGAGACACAAATGAGCCAAATGGCACAATGTTTGAGTAGAATAGAGTCTCAAGGACATTTGCCTTCACAAACTATAGAGAATCTGATGCAAAATGATATGAGTGCAATCACCTTGAGAAGTGAAAATGAGCTGGAACAGCCCCTGCCAAGTGAAAGTGGACAGATTAATGAGGAAGAAACTGAAAAAGAGTTGACAATTATGAAAGATGAAAAATCCAAGGAGAAAATTTCAGAACAGCTGCCCAATTTTATCATTCAACCCCCTTTTCCAGAAAGACTTGTAAAATCTAAGAAGAAAAAGGAAGAGAATGATATTTTTGAGATTTTGCGCAAGAATGAGGTAAATATTCCTTTAATTGATGCAATTAATCGAATGCCTCAATATGCTAAATTTCTTAAGAATTTGTGTGCTAATAAGAAAAAGTTAGTTGGTAATGAAAGGGTGAGTATGGGAGAAAATGTCTCTGCGATAATTCAAAGGAAGCTACCTCCAAAAGGTAAAGACGAAGGTATGTTTGCTATCCCCTGTAGTATAGGCAATGTTATGATAAAAAGAGCTGTGTGTGATTCAAAAGTTTCAATAAATATTATGCCATTGTCTATTTATTCTTCTTTGCATGTTGGTCCATTAAAAGAGACAAATGTAGTGCTTCAACTTACTGATAAGTCTTTTGTTTACCTTGAAGGAGTATTAGAAAATATTTTGGTAAACATTGATGGATTAGTTTTTCCTGCTGATTTTTATGTGCTTGACATGGAGGATGATAAATGCTCACATTTTTTGGATATCTTGTTAGGGAGACCATTTCTAAGTACAGCCAAAGCAAAAATTGATGTGCATGAGAATACATTGACTATGGAGTTTGATGGAGAAATACTTAAATTTCACATTTGTGATACTCAGAAGAATTCCAGTGATGTATTTAGTATTTTTAAAGTGAATGTTACTGATGGATATTTTAAATTGGATGATAATTCTAATAATTTAAAATTTTCATTTTGTAGGGATTTCATTTTTAGAAATACTAACAATTTTGAAAAGAATCTGGTAATTAATACCAATATGCAGGAGGTGAAGAATGGAAGGAGATTAAAATGGGATTTGAAACCGGATTGAGACAAGTCTGAAAGCGTCTAGCCAAAGACGTTAAACAAAAGCGCTTTTGGGAGGCAACCCACTTCTTAGTCTTGTGCAAGGCTAAGTAGATACTATTTAGATTTAATTTTAATTTTATTCATTTTATTTTAATTTACTGTCTTCTTCTTCCTGTCTTCCTTCTCGTGGTTAACTTCATTTATCCTTGAATTTAATGGTAAGTGTTGGTAGGCAATTGACAATTTTGAGAATGGTAGCGTTGGATAATTTTTGGGCATATAGAATTTACTGGTCCAGAAAATCTAATGTCAATTTCATGAGAAATAAATAGTTAAGGGTGGTTTTAATGGAGTTTTCGATGGGTCTTGCTTTAATCTTTTGAATTGCAGGCTATCTTCAATTTACTCTAGGTTTAATCGGTTTGTTGGGTTACTGAGTTTTAATTCTTGGGCTTTTATAGTCCAATGGGTTTTATTCCTAATTTTAATTCAATTGAGTTATTTCCTTTTAACCCAATTACTATTTTCCTGTTTCACCTAAAAGATTAACTAAGTTTTCTTTTTACTTTCACTGCACAGCTCAGAGACTCCACCGCCGATCATCACCACCGATCACCACCAACAGAGGAGCCGGCCACCGTCGCACGACCAGCAGACTCCATCACCGCCCCGACGCCAACCACCAGCCACCATCGATCGTCGCCACAGTTACCCACACCGTTCACCGTCGCAGATCCGGGCCCACCTCCTCTCCGTCGCGTAACCACCAACCGCCGACCGTGCGCGTCACCAGCCACTCACCGCCCCGACGCCACTCGGATCTCTCTCACCGCCTTCCATCGCGCGACCCACACAAGCCCCGATCTATCCACCGGCGGTTCTCAACATCACGACTGTCCCACAGCTCCCCGTCGCAGCCCAGGCGCAACCACCAGCACCGCTCACCGCAGATCCAGCTCCCTTCACGCACGTTGCTCCAACCAGCCATCAGTGCCACCAATCAATCGACCCAACATTCAAGTTCCCAAAATGAGGTTATGTGGTAATTTGAATTTGCGTTCTTCTTAGGATGTTTAGTTGTCTGTTAGTTTTTTTTATTCTGTGTTAAATGATGCTTATAGATTACCTTTCATTTACTAAGATTTTGATTGAATTAATGAGCAACGATGCATGGGATTTGAAATTGGCAGTTAACTCAGTTCATGCTGATTTTGAATGTGCTAAAAAGGAACATAATCACTTTGCTTTTCTCTCATATGTTCATTTGGGGCATGTCTAGTGGTTTTGATTTAAAAAGAGTTTAGTTGGATCAATAGTTCATCAAAACGTCTAGCATTCCTGTGGAGTTGATAAGCAGAAATCTTCATGTGAATTTTCAAAATTTTGAAAAGCAGAATCAAGAGATTATACGAAGAAATATCAAACACTGCCAAAACAGAACCAACTCCAACATCAAAACAGGGCAGTATTTTTTCCTCTTTCTTTATTTTTTGTTGCCCTTCGCCCCACGTTTGTGTGAAATTCCGCATTAGGGACAATGCGAGGAGAAAGTGTGGGGGAGGAGTTTGATTTAGAAGTGCTTATTTTGTGATTTTGTATTGAATTTGTGATAAAAATTGCTGGTTTTGCTTGCTATTGATTTTGATGGTGATTTAAAGTTGATTTTATTGCTGGATTTTGCATCTAATTGGTTAGATATGTGCATATTTTGGTCAGATGCTGAAAAATAATTATTTTGAAAGAAATTGTGCATATATTTGTTGGCTTGTTACTTTGATGGGAACTGAACTGAGTTGCCCTGCCGTTTTTAGTGCTTAATTGTTAAATGCTTGTGTTGTAATTCTGTTTATTTGGTTGATTCTATGCAAAATTTTGATATATCTACTTTTATGAAGTATTTTTGGTGACCATTTTTAGCAGAATTGTGCATGAGTTTTGAGTTAGAGTTTAATTTGGAGTTTACCTGGATATGGGCTTACATTGATGCATTTTGTGCTAATTTTTGAAAAAAAAAATTTCTGGTGGTTGAATTGAATGAATGGCACTTGGCACTTCAGATTTAATATTCCAATGATGAATTCTTTGATTGAAATCATGTTAATTTAGTTAATTTTGTGCAAAACTTTAGATGCAAATGCTCTTATAGAGTATTTGTGGTAACCATTTTGAGGAAAAATTACACATAAGTTTTGAGTGGCATTTACCTTGGATTAATCTGGGTTGGTTAATTGATGTTTTGGCCATGATTTCTATGCAAAAATACTGTCATCCTCATTAGAATTTTATAACTTGTCCCCTTGTTCAATGTTACATCCATCTTATTCTTAAATATTTGTTAAGTTTCATTCACAATTCTAGAGAAAAGTGTTTGTCTAAATCAGTTCCAAAATCATTTAGTTTTTTATGCATTAATTTGTTAAGCAAGTTTGAGTAGTGTCCACAATTATTTACCCATTTTACATACAATTTATGATGATCTTAATTATTTTTTGAATTAAAAATATCAAGGTTCAAATTTTTAAGATGAAATATAAAACTTATGCGTGTATTAAAATTGGATTCTTTGCATATTAGAGATTTGTTAAAACTATTTTGGACACTTGTTTGATATTGTGTGTTGTTAGATTGAGGAACCTGGTTACCAGGAAAAGAAAAAAAAAATAAAATAAATTTTACTCCGCTGTCCGCTAAAAAAAAAAAAAAAAAAGCGGTTAAGAGTAGAGCTAGTAGCCGCTTGAAACTGTGTGATCTGAGTAACCGGGTGTATGCGGGTCAGAACCGGGTACCCTCGCGTAAAAAGGATCTCTACATTTCTTGTAAGCATTTTAATCTTTTCTTTGACTGGAAAGACCGGGTGTATGCGGGTCAGAACCGGGTGCCCTCGTGTCCACTACAGTCTAAGAAAAAGAAAATGAAAAAAAAAAGAGAAAGAAAGAAATTGAAATGAATTTCCTGGTGTTCCTTGTTCCTTTTTCTATTGATAATTATGAAAAATTAAAGTGTCTAATTTGGTTTGATAAGTTCTCTTTTATGCATTGATTTAATCTTGAATTGGGATATAAATTTTTGTGTGCTTAATGCTTATAAACCTTGCTGTCTCTAGTTTGAAAAGGTGGTTGAGAAACTCATATTTTGATATGACTTTGTGGTAAATTATTTTGGAATTCTATTTCTATCTAGCTTTGCATTTTGATTTGTTTGAAACTTATGAGATTGGAATTTGACTTTTGGGTGAATGAACTTTTGAAAGGATTGTGATTGATGTTTAATTTATACTTGAGGACAAGCATAGGATAAGTGTGGGGGAATTTGTTAAGTGCCTAATATTGCATATTTTAACATGTTTTTCATCACTTTATTACACTTTATTTTAGCTTAAATTAGTACTTTTTACTTGTTTTATGATTTTGGTATTTGTAGGGTCAAAATGGTAGAAAGGGAATAAATTAAAGCTAAAGGGAGTGAATTTGGAACAGCCATGAAAGTGCAAGGAATTCTGAAGTGAAAAGCTGATCTTGGGCTTAGCCTTGTCCAATGCTAAGGGGCAAGGGTAAGGAGCTCCCTTGCCCAAGGCTAAGGGGCAAGACGCGACAGCAGAATGCATTTTTTATATTTTTAATCCGAAGTTGACCTAGCCGCCACATTTTCTCAGTCTGATTTTTAGAGATAATTAAGCTGTAATTAAGGGGATAATAGGCAGTATTTTAAAAGGATAATATTGCTTTTAATCTTTTTATTTTATTTTCCAAGTTTGGATAGGAATAAACCTCTTACCTAAATATTTTCTAGGTTTTCTTTTAAAAAGGGAGATAGAAAAACGTGAATAGAAACTTTGGCAGCCACTGCAGCCTCTGTTCTTCCATTCTCTGTGTTAGAAATTTGTTTAAAATTATTTTGTTTTTATTCTTGGCCATGATTGGCTAAACTTTTATTCTAGTTAAAGGTTTAATTCAAAGTCAGGATTCTTCATTACTGTGAGATTGTTTTTGCTTAATCTTCTCTTTAATTCATATGATGTTCATGTTATTTACTGTGGCTTAGAGAAACTATATCTCGATTGTTATTTATTATTTGCACAATAAAGGCCTGTTGTTCATTTAATTAAATAGCATATAGCTAATTGAAATTGTCAAATCCGTAATTGTTTGATAAAATCAATAACAAGTGGTAATCAGTGTAGCTTCCTCACAAGGGCTGTTACATTGAGTAAGTGCATGATTTAGTCTAAATCGGTCTCGCGTGAGGTCGGTTGGCTTAGGTCGGGTCTTTCTATTTCTTAATGCTGTCAATAAATTAAATCCTTGCGCGTGTTAAGGGTTGTTTATTGGTTAGGAATTAATTACAGTCTTACTTGATTGATTCATTAATACGGAAAGATTAGGTCGGGAGCGCGAAGCCGACGGCTATAACTGATCCATTGCATGATTTTAGAGTATCTTTTTGTCCATGATCAGTAAATTGAATCTTGTGCTGCGAATACCTTTAACTGGAGTTTTTCATCCTTTATTTTATTTTTATTTATTTTTCTGTATTTTATTTGTTATTATTTTAATTCTGTGTTTTTATTCTTAATTTACAAAACCCCCTTTTTATTTTTATTGTTTGTTTTTGGTTAATTAAAAGAATTAAAACTCGACCAATTCCTGTGGATTCAACCCTGCTCATCGCTATTTACAAGTTAATTTCAATTCAGAGTAGGTATTTTATTTTTGTTGGTTTCGACACCCATCACAATCCGGCAAGAGTCATCGTCGGATTCCGGTCAACATGACTTTTGTGCAATAATGTTAAAAGTTCAGTGACATTTAAGTAAGAAAAAAAAAGTCGGTTACTTTTGCGCGATAAGTGATAAGTTGAGTGAATATGGGTGAAATCAACCCCAATTTCTGGGCAGGCACAGATGAAAATCAACTTACACAAATTGTTTTTGATATTATATTTCCCATCATGATCGAACTGGCCACAGAAAGAGGATTGAAGCTTTCTTTTGCAGCAAAAGCGAGACAGCGAAATCAGAAGGTGGCTTAAGTTAATATTTTATACTATATTATTTTAAAATTTGATACCGAAAAAAATTGCAAATTTTGACTTTTTATTAATTAATTTTTTTTTTTTCTATGGTTTTCAGTTCCTACGGTTTATCCTGTGAAAATATATATCCAACTTTGCATGATTGAGAATCTGCAGAAGTTAGGAATTGATAGATATTGTAGAAGTGAAATTGAAAGAACTTTGGATAAGATATACAGGTAACTAATTAATTTGTTATATTATATTCTCAAAAGCTAGGATTTATTTGTTTTAACTTTTTTTTTGGTTCATTTATTTTATTTAATATAGTTATTATTTATTGTATATAATTATTTAAGGGATGAATGAATATTGTTTTGATAGAAAGTGGCTGCAAAAAGATGAAGAAATTCTCATATAGATGTCAACTGCTGTGCCCTGGGATTTCGTCTACTCCGAATGAATGGTTATGATGTCTCTTCCGGTATATGCGGTGTAAAATTTAGTAAATATAAAATATAATACTTCCATAAACAACCTATTAAACATAAACTAATGCCTATAATTAAGTAAATTAATTAACGTCTAAGAACAAGAAGATTTATATTTGTTTTTTTATTTGAAATAAGAAAAGATTTATATTTGTTAACTTCTAATTAATCATAAATATTATTTGAAGCAGACATATATTAGAACAATTTTCTGAAGAAAAACATTTCTTCAGTTTAGTAAATCCACAATTTCAAAATACAAACACAGTTTTGGAATTGTTCAAGGCCTCACAGATAATGATATACAAACAAGAAACTGTTCTTGAGAAATTAGAGGCATGGACGAGTCCTTTCTTGAAACAACAAATATCAAGTGGGGTTATTCAAGATCAGAAGACATGTGAGGTAACAAATAGGAGGAAAAAAAAAAACAAAACGTTTCCTTGGATTCTTGAATTTTACTCTTTTTAGTTATATATTTATTTAATTTATCTCTTCACTTTTATATTGTGTCACTGAAAAGAACAATAATAAAGTACTAATAACTATTCTGATTATTATTTTTTTCTTGATCTATGATTTCAGGTTCAACATGTTTTGAGGAATAGCTATGGCGTTTTGGATTTCCTTGAGAGCAGAAGAACAATTGAGCGGCATAATGTAGACACCATCCAACTTCTTAAAACATCTTATAGGTAACCTCTCACAATTCCCTTATATAGAAATAACAAAAGCTTATAAATATAACTAAAATAACTCTAAAATGGCTTGGAGCACATTTATGAAAACATATATATATATATATTATTCAATTTTTTATTTATCAAATATCCAACTGGAGTTTGTGATATCCACGTTGAAATCTCATCTAGTAATTTTCTTGGGCAGAACCAAACTTGAGACTCGGGGACATAAATCGGGAAACCATCCGGTTTAGACTTTCTATCCCATCGGAAAATTTTTTGCCTAAATCCAGTCATCGTCCTTTAGCTATTTTCAAGCCACTGACATCTTAGCCCATTGGAGATGCGGCGCAAGACGATTTTTGATTGATATCAGTTTGAATTTAAAATCTCAAAGTTTTAAGAAAAAATGACAACCATTAATTCTAAAAAAATAATAATAATAAATTAAAACTTATTGTTATTCATTTATTTTAATCATTATAATATATATATGCAGATGGGAGAAGAATAATAGATTGGACCAACTGAAATATGCTAGGCAGAAACAAAATTATTTCTACTTCTCCAATTCTGCAATTCTGGTGGCACCTGAACTGGCAGAAGCTCGTAACTGGGGTTGATTTCACCCATGGTCACTCAACTTATCACTTATCGCGCAAAAGTAACCGATTTTTTTTTTCTTACTTAAATGTCACTGAACTTTTAACATTATTGCACAAAAATCATGTTGACCGGAATCCGGCGACGACTCTTGCCGGATTGATAAGTTCAACAAATACTACATTAAAATTAATTTCACTCACGGTCACTAGACTTATCATTTATCTCGCAAAATTAATTAATATTTTTTTTTTCAACTTAAATGTTACTGAACTTTTAACATTTTTGCAAAAAAATCATCAATCCAGCAAGGGTCGTCACCGGATTCCGGTCAACATGACTTTTGTGCAATAATGTTAAAAGTTCAGTGACATTTAAGTAAGAAAAAAAAAATCGGTTACTTTTGCGCGATAAGTGATAAGTTGAGTGACCATGAGTGAAATTGACCCCTCGTAACTGCATGGCTAAAAACGCTGTTCTGACAACCGTGCTCGATGACTTTTTTGATGTTGGTGCTTCTAAGGAAGAAATGGAAAACTTAATGCTGTTGTTTGAAAGGTTGGTTTTTTTTATTTATTTATTTTCGTGATGTTAAAATTCTTAAATCAATTTTGTGTAGTTGATGCCCATTTGGTCACATAGAATATGTCCATCCGGGTCAAATTTAATATAGACATTTTGAATTAGCTCAAAATGGCATGCTTATGAGTTGGTTGGATTTGAGGCAATTTTTTTGACAAATTTGGTTAGATTTTTTGACAAATTAAGTATATATATACTTAATACTGAAATATATATTGTTTTATTTATTTTACTATCAGTATTTATAACAATTATTATTTCTTTGTATCATATAGAATTTATGCCTGGTTAATAAAATTTCTTTGGAAAGTTTTTTATTATTCAATTTTTAATTGATTAGTCTCTTTTTAAAAATTTATGAATTTCTTTTTGAAAGTAAAATTTGTGAATCTATAGCATATAGGACCAGCTACTATTATTAATAAGGAAAAAGCCAGTGTTAAAATTAATTAATATATATTATCTGTTTATTCTTGTTTGTTCTGTATACTGGGGCGGGGCGGCTGCATCAATCGGCACTGTACTCTAACTTATAAGGTGGTGAATTTTTTATTTCTTTTGGACTTTGAATCAGATTGAAATTAATTTATAATTGTATAGCCTTATAATATATTTTAAAAATTAATGAATCAACTAAGAAGTTTGCAACAGGAAATGAGAGGGCAGGATTTTATACAATTTATGCACTTGTCCAATGCACTCCTGATTTATCTCAGCAGGATTGTGAGCAATGCCTGCTTGGATCTGTATCAGAAATTCCAGCACCGAGTGGTGGAAAAATAGGTGGAAGGGTAATAAAACCAAGCTGCAATCTCAGGTTTGAGACCACCCTGTTTTACAACGATACTGCAGCCGATTCGCCTCCACCTTCACCACAACAATCACAGCCAAGTCCAATATCTCCTCCACCCCCACAAGGTAATTGCGTTGTGAGGTACTGAAATTGGTATACATCTTCTATGAAAGCCTTTCTTCAATTCTGTTTTTACAGGGGAAAGTAACAAAGGACGAACTCTTGCTATCATCCTTGTTCCAAGTATTAGCGGTCCGATTCTTGTCATCTGCATCTGCATCTGCTCAAGATCCCAAATGCCAAGTCAAAGAGTTGAAAGTCGGTGAAATCTGGTTTTTTCTATCAGTTTTTTTCTTCCAAAGTCGATTTTTTAATCTTGGTTTAATCTGTTAATTACTTCCTATAGCTTGTAATGAAGCTGAGGATGAAATAAAAGATACGGAATCATTGCAATTCGACTTTGGGACTATTCGAGCTGCAACGAATAACTTTTCTGATGAAAATATGCTTGGAAAAGGTGGATTCGGCCCTGTTTATAAGGTAAGTATTCGCATTAAGATAAAGAAACGATTGAAATTATTTACGGTTTCAGAGTATTCATTTGATATTTTCAGGGCACTTTGCCTGGTGGACAACATATAGCGGTCAAAAGGCTCTCCAAGGATTCGGGACAAGGAGATTTGGAATTCAAAAATGAAGTTGTTTTGGTAGCGAAGCTTCAACACCGTAATTTAGTTAGGCTTTTGGGATTCTGCTTGGAAGGAAATGAAAGACTACTTATCTATGAGTTTGTGCCTAACGCCAGCCTTGATCATTTCATATTAATTTGGTAAGCCTCTCTTGGAAATAATTCTGGGATTGGAAGTTAATAACGTATATGATAATTGAATGAGCAACATATTCATATGTGAATGTAGATCCAGTCAAGCGAGCAAAACTAGACTGGGATAGGCGTCACAAGATCATTGAAGGCATAGCTAGAGGACTTCTTTACCTTCACGAGGATTCACAGCTTCGAATTATTTCACCGTGATTTGAAAGCAAGTAATATTTTGCTAGATGCATATATGAATCCTAAAATTTCAGATTTCGGCATGGCAAGGTTTGTTTATGGGTCAATTTCACTCATGGTCACTCAACTTATCACTTATCGCACAAAAGTAACCGACTTTTTTTTTCTTACTTAAATGTCATTGAACTTTTAACATTATTGCACAAAAGTCATGTTGACCGGAATCCGGCGACGACCCTTGCCGGATTGATGACTTTTTTGCAAAAATATTAAAAGTTCAGTAACATTTAAGTTGAAAGAAAAAAAGTTAATTACTTTTGCGAGATAAATGATAAGTCTAGTCACCGTGAGTGAAATTAATTTAAATGTAGCATTTGTTGAACTTATCAATCCGGCAAGAGTCGTCGCCGGATTCCGGTCAACATGACTTTTGTGCAATAATGTTAAAAGTTCAGTGACATTTAAGTAAGAAAAAAAAAGTCGGTTACTTTTGCGCGATAAGTGATAAGTTGAGTGACCACGGGTGAAATCAACCCGTTTGTTTATGGTCGATCAAACTCAAGGAAATACAAGTAGAATTGTGGGAACCTAGCTAGTAAGTATATTCAAACGAACATTTCCATTTTTAAGTGATAATACAGTCATAATGCCTAATTATAACTATAAATATTATTAGAGAGAATTGAATCTAAAAACTTTCACACTTTTAATTGAATGTTGGCCACTTGTTAACTCCCGGTTAACTATGCATTTCTGATACATCATCAGTTAAGGGGAATTAATGTGAATTTGTTGCAGTGGTTATATGGCTCCAGAGTATGCAATGCATGGACAATTTTCAGTTAAGTCAGACGTATTTAGTTTTGGTGTGCTGCTTTTAGAAATTGTGAGTGGTCAGAAGAATGGGTTAATTTCATTTATGGTCACTGAACTTATACTTAAATAACACTAATATAATAAAAGAATTTTTGTTTTTATAAAAATCATCGAATTTAGAACATGTTTGCAGAAAAATCAGTTTAATTGTTTTCTGATAATTCTTTCGCCGGAAAGTTCAGCCAGCGCATACACTCAGCACTCTCATGCACACATAGCTTGACACGTGGCATACCATATGGAAAAAAATAACATGTGAGCATGCTATGTGGCATGCCACGTGGACATTTCGACAAGTCAATTTGTCATATAACGTACTTGTCATTTTTTACACAACACATGCCACGTTTCAAGCCACTTATGCATGAGGGGTACTGAGTGTATGCACCAGCTGTAATTTTCAGCGGTTTTTTTGCCTAAAAACGATTTAAGTGATTTTTCTGTAAATATGTTTTAAGTTTAGTGATTTTTATGAGAACATAAATTATTTCATTATATTAGTGTTATTTGAGTATAAGTTCAGTGAGCATGAATGAAATTAACTCTCAGAAGAATAGTAGTTACCAAAATGGCGAGAACATATAGAAGATCTGTTATGCTGGGCAAGTATACTAATTTCAAATATATCCGTTTGCCATTCTCTTTTACTTGGAAAATTTTAGACTTCAAATTTCCTAAATTTTCGTTGATGAATCTTGCAGGCTTGGAAAAATTGGAGGGAAGGAACATATATGAATGTGGTAGATCCCAGCTTGATAAATGGTTCAACAGATGAAATTATGAGATGCATACACATTGGATTACTATGTGTTCAAGAAAATGTGAGTGATAGACCAACAATGACTACAGTAGTTCTTATGCTAAACAGCTACTCTCTCGCTCTACAAATACCCTCAGAACCAGCATTTTATATGCACAGCAACACGGAGTTGGATATCTCATCTGACTGGCAATATAATTCAAGAGCGAGAGTCTCCTCACAGGCTGAAGCTAATCCTCTCCCGTTGTCGGAAATTGAGGCTTCAATTACTGAATTATATCCTCGATAATTGTTATAATTGAATGTATTTGTGAAGCATAAAATGCTCAATACAGTCTCTTAAAATTACGCAGAGTTGAGATGTTGAGATTCATGATATATGTGTTGTACGAATTACAGAGTAAATAAGTTTAAATTTTGAGATATATAGCATATGAATGTTTCATTAGACATTCTTCAAACAAACTAAAGCCCAAATGACAAGCCCTGATTCTGTCAAAGCTAGAAAGTTGGACTGAGCCCCGTCAAAGCTAACAATAACTATATTAGGTCCCCCAAGTATTCAATTTTTGGACATTGAAAGAGTAACGTTTGAAATATTTTAATAATAACAAGCATTTTTTTTTTAAAGCAAGGCCAAATTATTAATTCTTCAAATATTATTCCAAGAATGTGCAATCGAATTCACTTGTCTTCGAATTCAAACAAAAGAGATATCAGCTCTTGAATTTTTGCAATCCTCAATAACAGCACTGGATTTTAATAAAAATCGTAACTGTAAGGTTTGGAGATTTTAATAATTGACATACCAATGCAATAAAATTGATATAAAAATTAAAAAGTAAAAACGTAAATGCACATAGGGGTGAGCATGGTCAGTTAACTGGTCCATGAGTCCTAATCTATTAACCATTCCATTAATATCGGTTTTTTGAAATTTCAATCCATTAACCAGTCCATTACCATCGGTTAACCAGTCCATTGGTTTCGGATTTTCGGATCGGTTACCCAATATTTTTCAGTTAACCACTATAATTATAAATATGTTCATAAATAAAATTAAAATATTCAGCTGATAAACGGAATTAACGATATCCAATCACGTATTAACACGTCAGCATTCACGTAACAAACATTTTTTCTAGTGAGATTAAAATAAATTTTAAAAATGAAAAGCACGCTCTTACAAAGCACAGGGGAAAAAATTCAAATGGAACTTAGAAAGTCAACGTCGTTTCTTGCCGATCACCGTTGCCGCCGATTGAATCCTAATTAGAAAGTCATAATCGGAATTGAGAATTGAACAAGCATTTATTAAAGCAAGGATAATATAAGAATAAAATGTATATTTATATCTTATTTTCCTAATAGACATTTATTTAGGGAAAAAAAATGTAAATACCTAAAAAAATGGAGGAAATAATTATTTTTTTAATATGTGTGAAAATCTTAAAAATTGACATGTTGAATAGACGGATAGAGTATTGTTTTTCTAGCAGTGATTTTGGAAATTTTTGTATTATTCAATTTTTAATTGATTAGTCTCTTTTTAAAAATTTATGAATTTCTTTTTGAAAGTAAAATTTGTGAATCTATAGCATATAGGACAAGCTACTATTATTAATAAGGAAAAAGCCATTGTTAAAATTAATTAAAATATATTATCTGTTTATTCTTGTTTGTTCTCTATGCTGGGGCGGCTGCATCAATCGGCACTGTACTCTTAACTTATAAGGCGGGGAATTTTTTTATTTCTTTTTGACTTTGAATCAGATTGAAATTAATTTATAATTGTATAGCCTTATAATATATTTTAAAAGTTAATGAATCTTCAAAATTTGGTAAGATTAACTATACGGAAGATCAAATCAAATATGCAATTGTCAAATTTATGGTCTTTATATTGAGGAGAAATTTTTTACACAACGCGAATTTGGCAATTCGCACTTAATTCATGACCAAAGATCTCAATTTTGCATTTGTCAAATTTTTTGACTGTGTATGACGTTGTTGAAGAGATATTTGGCATAATTACACACTCGATTTGCACAGGTTGGCGAAGAAAATTCAAATTTAATTCATCACTAGAAATCTAGTTGACTAAAAAAAAAAAAATGCCCATTGTGAATTCAAGCACATGAAAAGTGACCTTTACTTCTAATCCTAAAATTAAAATATTTCTTCTTTTTCTTTATCCCATTGATAAAACGAATTTAAAGTTATAAAGTTATAATTAGAGGGAGTGCATTAGGGCTGTTCATGGGTTGGGTCTGGTAAAAAATAAAATGAACCCAACCCCAACATGTGTGAAATATATGATTTTTTTTATTAAAAACCAACAAATCCATTGAAACTCATAGCGGTTTGGTGCGGTTTAAAGGCGGTATGAAACGGTTTAAAGATGGTTTGAAATAAAAATACTATATTTAACTTTTTTTTCGAAATTCCAACTCTTTAAATTTGTTATAAATAAAATAATAAACAAAACAATAATTATATTAAATTATAAATTGCATTTTATTTTAAATAAACTGCAAATTTTCTTTTCTTTTTCAATATATTTAAAAAAAAATGATTCTCATTCTTTCTCTCATATTTATCTCAATGCCTACACAACGAAAATGTAGCCAATAACAGAGTATAGTATAAAACATAGTTATTAAAACCGGACCGGACCGACCAGTTGAACAGCGAACCGGCCTGGAAACTGGTTGGTTTGACTATATAAAACCGAATTTGAAAAAAATCGGTCAGAACCGGAAAAAACCGGGTAGAACAGGAGAAAACCGGGGAAAACCGGATTGAAATAAAAAATTATTTTTTTAAAAACACAAATTATTTTTAAAACACCCCAAAACTCAAATTATTTTTTAAAACACATTATTTATAAAAAAAAAATCACTCAATTCATCTCCTTCCATCTAAATAATATATTTTTTTTCTTTTTAGGTAATAGACTATATAATTGAAATAGAAATTCATAATTCTAATAAAAATGTATTGTACATAAAAAAAATTTATGAAAAATAAAAAAATATATATTTCTGCTAATGACATAATCGAAATAAAAAAATTAAAAAAAAATTAAAAAAAAAAAAGAAAACCTCCAAAATTAAAAAAAAATAAAACAAAATATTTTTTTAAAATACACACTTTATAAAAAAAAAGTCCAATGAGAATGACAATGATAATGAATGATGAAAATGTTTTTTTTTAAATATATATAATGTAAAATGAATTTATTTGAATGTTTAAAACTTATGTTTGGTGAATATTTAATATGTTTTGTAACTTATTATTAGTATATTTGTGGCATATGTTAGATGTTTTGATAGATTTTGTTTTATTTGAGTGTTTATATAGTAATATTTATAAAAATTATACTAATTAATAACATTTTAAAAAATAGAAAAAAATCCGGTTGAACTCGGTCGAACCACGAACCCTCAGCCTTGCCGGTTCTTTATCCGGTCTGGTTTCAATAACATTGGTATAAAATGTAAGTTACAATTGAGAAATTCTCACCGACTACATAAACATAATAATTTACATAAAATTCAAGGTTCCACGGTGCATAAAACTCAAGCCCAATTAACTACCAGTTGATCCCAGTTCCAATAACTGAAATTATGACCAAGTGAACCATGAAAACTGCAAATCAAATTGGAAAACGAGCCAACACCTACGAAGCCAAAAACAAATTAGTTAAATTGAACTAAAAGTGTTCATGAACAAAAAAAAAAAGAGATGAAAACAGAGCAACACGCAGGAACATAGCACTGTCCTAATTATCATAACTAAATAAAAATTTATTGGTCAAATTCTATGGTTTTTCTTTTAATATTACACTCTAACAAACTCTTAAGAAAATAAATAAATCTATTCTATAAATAATTATTTAATACACATGCATTATTGAAAGGAATTGTCAAGTCTTTATCAAAGTATATCAACTTGTTATGTTTATTCCAATACTTAGTTGAAAAAATTTCTTATGTAAGTAACCAATACAAGCCACAAAACGTGCATAGCAAATGGGTAGCTACCTGGCCTCTTTGTCTTGTGACAAGCAAAATAGTTTATTTTGCTAAAACTAAAAAAAAAAAAGAATAATAATAGCTTTGATTTTAATCAAAAGGCAACATTGTAGCCAAATGTAGTATATTCAGAATATTTCAGCTCAAAACATGCGATTCAGTTTACTAGCCCAAAGTAAAGTTTCGCAACAAAATACAAATTCATAGCTCAATTAGCATTGATATGCTAACAAAATCAACACACAAGGCAGCTCAAAGTAAATACATCTCAAATTCATGGCACTGTGCATTGGTGGGTTCGAGTCAAATCCGATCCGATCAACTCGAAACCGAACTTTACCTATATTCATAATCCGAACCGACCCTAACTAATCTTCCACATCCAACCTGATCAACCCAAAAATTTCAGTTTATAAATATAAAAACGACAATCCATGCAAAAGGCCTTCTTACAGTAAACCAAAATCATGCTTAAGATCTGCAAATTTCAGTGAGATGAAGAGAGAAGAATTTTTTTCGTTTCTCATAAATAGGCAGTTGGGTAGCTTTATTTAACGTCAGGGTTGATAAGGAGGCAACTGAGAGAGTCGGTGGCGGATCTGTATTTTCAGTTCGTCGCGGCAAACAAGGAAATGGAGAACGATGAGAGAGATGGCGACAGCACTGAAATGGACAATGATGAGAGCACCGAAGTTTTGATTTATTTTGTTATTTTTTTTTTTTTTTGGGTTTTCCCGATTTCACTTTCTATTTTTTACTTTAGTTTTTTCCATTGACACGCTTTGCAAGACCATTGGGCTCTATGTACAATCAGTATGCCACATCATCATGTCCACACGACATGCTAACATAGCAACCCAATCCATATACGCAGTCCACGTGGCGGCTAACGTGGACACAATGCCATGTGGCATGCTAACATGGCATTATTTGTGATGCCACATGTGTAGTGTATGCTGACTGGACATACCAGCTAGATTTTCTAGCAAGTTATTCACCTGAAATCGGTTAAAGTATTTCTTTCTGTATATAAGTGTTAAATTCAATGATTTTTAAGAAAAAATTTATTTTATTACTTTTGCATAATTTAAGTAATATTTTGATAGCTATGGGTGAAATTAACCCCATTTATTGGCACCAAACTGGTCAGATTTGAATTGGATCATAAAGGAGTGGATCATAAATGGACCATTATTTATGAATCATAAATGGGCCAATGTCTATATGGATTGGACAGATTTAGGTCGATCCATGTGTTTGCTATATGTTGGCCTATATTGATTGTATAGTAACTCAAATGGACGCATAGCAACCCAAATGGATCGCATGATAACCTTAATAGGCAAATCTGTGTGGATCAATCCATTAACCTTTTTTCAATTGAAATTAACTCTTGATACAATTATTGCATACTAAATGGAATGGATGGGTTCGGACCGTGCCTAATTGAAATTTGAAAATTTTTCTACACGAGCTTGCATAAAATAAAATATAAGTTTACTTCGGACTGGGCCGGTTTGGATTTGATTCAGGTCGAGTCGGGATGGATTAGATTCGGGCCGGTTAGGATGGGTCAAGTCACCCGATTTTTTTTGCATAAGCTTGCCTATAGGCCTACTTTGGATTAAGCCGGGCTTAAGCGAGTTCGGGACCGAATTGGGATGGGCTAGGCCGGGTTGGACCTGATCTGAATTTTAAAACGTTTTTTGCACAAACCTGCATAAATAAAATACAAGTCTATTTCGGGCTGGGCTGGGCTGGGTTGGGTTTGGCTCAAACAAGATGGGATGGATTGGGCCTAACCGAAATTTGAAGATTTTTTTTACAAACCTGCATAAATAAAATACATGACTGCTTCAAGCTAAGCTGAATTGGATTTGGTAGGGGTTGAGTTCAGGATGGGTGGGGATGGGTCGAGTTCAGACAGAGTCTAACCGAAATTTAAATTTTTTTTTTTTTGGAAAAGCCTACATAAAATGAAATTCAAGCCTATTTCAGGCAGGGTCAAGTTCGGGTAGGATGAACCGAGTTTGGGCAAAACCTAATCTAACCAAAATTTAAAGATTTTTTTCTCCATATTCCTATATAAATAAAATGCAAGACTACTTCGGCCTGGGCCAGGTTTAAATATTCCTCATCTTAAATACTAGTTTAAACTTAATTAACTAACAACAACTTTTAATCTGCATTAAGAGTGAGTTGATATTTTAAGTTTTGCAAATGAATTATATATGTGCAACATTGTCAATGAAAAATGTGAGATAAGTAGCAAAAGAATAAGCAAAATAATTTAATATATATTTTTCTCCAAATAATCCTTTTAAAGATGAAACTGTATATAAAGGCTTTGAAAAGATTGATTATTATTGGCCAATTATTATTAAATTATTCTATCAATAATTCCATAAAAATTCATGAAAATATCAATTAATACTCAAAAATATATATATATCAGTTTTTATTTAATATTTAATATAGTTACGTAATAATAAATTCTTATTATTTTAAAAATTAATTTAAGCATTTTTATACAAAACTTTTTTTTGCACAAGTCTGTATAAATAAAATACAAATCTATTTCGGACTGGGCAGGGTTAGGTTTGGTTCAGACGGATCGGGATGGATTGGGCCTAATCGAAATTTGAAGATTTTTTCACAAACCTGTATAAATAAAATACAGGACTAGTTCATGCTAAGCTGGATTTTAGGATGGGTAGGGATGGGTCAGGTTCAAACAAAGTCTAACTGAAATTTATAGATGTTTTTTTTGCAAAAGCCTGCATAAAATGAAATTCAAGCCTATTACAGGCTGGTCCAAGTTCGGGTAGGAATGGACCGAGTTTGGGCCGGGCCTAATCTAACCAAAATTTGAAAATTTTTTTCTCTATATTCCTATATAAAAAAAATACAAGACTACTTCGGCATGGGCCGAGTTGAATTTAGTACCGATCAAGTATAGACCGGGCTAGGATGGGTCATGTTTGGACTGAAATGGGTCGAATTCGGATGACCTAACCAAAATTTGAAGATTTTTTCTACACAAGCTCACATAAATAAAAAATAAAAAATAAAAACCTTAGCCTACTTTAGGCTGATCTGGGTTCTAAATATTGATATATAACGTATTAGATTAAGATTAAACATATAGTCATATTATAAATATATGTTTTCCTCCTATTTGTACATGATGTATTGGTATTTATCTAATGCAATCGCTTACCTAATTCAGTCTTTAAAATACTATATTAGATTTGTTGAAATAATGGTTGTTTATTTCATAACGAGTACAGAAAACAAATGCACAAATATACTGATACAAGAAGCAATTTTAGGAAGGAAAAACTACAGCTAAGTATACAACATTTACGGCTAAAAAATAGCTGAACTAAATAAGGCAATAAGAATAAATATTTTGATTATTCAAATCACCAGCTCAAGTCAACACTCCCCCTCAAGTTGGTGCATAGATATCTTCAATGCCCAACTTGTTGAGTGAGATATAAAAAACTCTGCTAGAGACAGCTTTTGTAAGGATATCTGCTAACTGATCTTCTGACTTGACAAATGGAAATTGGACTACCTTTTCTTCGAGTTTTTGTTTGATAAAATGCAGGTCCACTTCGACATGTTTGGTTCGATCATGTTGAATTGGATTATGGGCTATTGCTATAGCCGCCTTATTATCACAAAACAAATTCATTATAGATCCAGATGGATATCCAATTTCCTCCAATAACCTTTTTAACCAAAGGAGTTCACAAAGCCCTTTAGTCATGCTTCTGAACTCAGCCTCTGCACTAGACAATGCACCCACATTCTGCTTTTTACTCCTCCATGTAACCAAATTTCCTCCCACAAAAGTGAAGTACCATAATGTGGATCTCCTATCCGTGATGTTTCCTGCCCAATCTGCATCAGTATAACCATCAATTTGTAGATTATGGTTTTTCTTAAACAAAAGTCCCCTACCAGGGGAGGTTTTTAGGTACCGTAAAATTCAAACCACAGCATTCATATGATCTTCACTTGGAGAGTGCATGAATTGACTTACTAAACTCACTGCATATGCAATATCGGGTCGTGTGTGAGACAAGTAAATTAACTTTCCTACAAGACGCTGATATCTTTCTTTGTTTGTGGGAATTTGATCTGGGCATTCTCCCAAACAATGATTCTGAATTATTGGAGTATCAACAGGTTTACAATCAAGCATTCCTGTTTCAGATAACAGATCAAGCACATATTTTCTTTGTGATAAAAAAAATATCTTGATTCGATCTAGCGACTTCAATACCCAAGAAGAACTTCAGCCCTCCAAGATTTTTCATCTCAAACTCAGTAGCTAAGTACTTTTGTAAGCTAGAGATCTCCTCACTGTCATTTCCTGTGATTATCATATCATCAACATAGATTATTAGAGCTGTTTCCTTTTCCTGTCGGTGTTTCAAGAACAGAGTGTGATTTGAATTGCTCTGATTGTAGCCATGTTTTTTCATTGTAAGAGTGAACCGCCCAAACCATGCTCGAGGTGATTATTTCAATCCGTATAATGCCTTATTCAGCTTACACACAACCTCTATTTTTGAAGAAGTAGCAAAACCAGGTGGGATATCCATGTAAACTTCCTCCTTAAGATCCCCATGGAGAAAGGCATTTTTAACATCAAATTGATGTAGTGGCCAATCTAAATTCGCAGCAAGTGAAAGCAGTACTCTCACAGTATTTAATTTTGCCACAGGTGAGAAAGTTTCTTGGTAATCTATTCCATATGTTTGGGTGTACCCTTTTGCAACCAGTCTTGCTTTATACCTTTCAACAGATCCATCCGCCTTGAGTTTAATAGAGAACACCCACCTACATCCCACGGTCTTCTTTCCCTTTGGTAATGTTACAAGTGTCCAAGTATCATTCTTTCTCAAAGCTTCCATCTCTTCATGTATTGCTTGAATCCATTTTGGGTCATTCATAGCTTCACTTACTGTATTAGGAACCAAATTTGAAGATAATTCATGTGCAAAGGTTTTAAGAGGTTCTGACAATCTCTGACTTGAGACATAATTAGCAATTGGGTATTTTGATTTGCCTTCTTCATGATCTGGTGAGTACCGATTAGGGGGCTTTCCTCGGTTATGCCTGAAAGGCAATTTATGGGAACCAAAAACATCTAAAGAGTTATTTAGAGGAGAGTTCAAGGATTGTACCTCAGGGATATTCTCAGGAGATTGATCATTTTGTGGTACTGCTGATAGGGGCTGGGGGAGCTGTTCATTTTCAGTCTCTACGGTCTGCTTATTTTCAGTCTCTTCTGCCTCTTCTTCAATCTCATTGTTCTTTTGATTTTCTCTTATGAGTTGCTATTCATTTTGAGTCTCTTCAGCCTCTCTTTCATTCTTATTGCTCCTTTGTTTATTTTTTTCTGAATCAGTACCAACGGAACAATCTAGCCAATCTAAATTCTGCCAACTCAAACCCAAATTCTGCTCTTCACTCATTATCTCCCCCTGAAGAGAGGATTGGGAAGATTGCGATGAGAAAAAATTCTCTGATTCTAGAAACGTGGCATCCATGGTTGTGTAAAGTCTTCTGGTAGTAGGATCATAACACCTGTATCCCTTCTTATTTGCTGCATATCCAAGAAAAACACGGCGAACTGCGCATGGATCAAGTTTAGTCCTCTGATTTTTGTGAAGATAAACATATACAACACACCCAAATGTCCTTGGTGAGAGCATTAAAACAGAGGGTAATGTCACATGGTGGCTAAGAACTTGAAGAGGAGTTTTAAAGTCCAAAACTCGTGATGGCATTCGATTTAACAAATAAACAGCAGTAACTACTGCATCTGTCCAAAAACGGTGAGGAACATATGCACCAGTGAGAAGTGCTCGGGTAGTTTCAAGGATATGCCGATTTTTTCTCTCAGCGACACCGTTTTACTGTGGTGTTTGAGGAAATGTGGTTTCATGATGTAGGCCATGTGCTCGAAAATATTCTTGCAGTTGTAAAATGTCATATTCACCGCCATTATCAGAACGAAGAATTTGAAGTTTAGCAAAAACTTATGTTCTAATCATGTTGTGGAATGATTGAAAAATGCCAAACACCTCATGTTTATTTTTCATCAAATACAGCCAAGTCATGCGTGTACAATCGTCTACAAAAGTGACAAACCATCGCACACCAGAAGGACTACAAATAGGAGCAGGCCCCCAAATATCAGAGTGCACGATTGAAAAAGGAATTTTACATTTATTCAAACTTATTGGATAAGGTACACGATGACTCTTAGCTTGAATGCAGACTTCACATTTTAAATTTGACTCATTCAAATTTGAGAATAATCCTGGAACTAGATGTCTCAAATAACGGAAAGATGGATGCCCCAACCTATTATGCCATAACAAAATCTGCCTTTCTTGAACCCCTGTGTGGTGCACACTATTTGCCTTGCCATAGCTGAAATCATCCATGTAATACAGCCCCCCTTTTTTAGTACCACGACCAATGATCTCCTTCATGAGAATATCCTGAAATAAACAGAAATTAGGATACATCGGTACACAACAATTTAGTTTTTCAGTTGCTTGGCCTATAGATAACAGCTTATTAGAGAGAGAAGGAACTAGTAAGGTGTTTGGTAAGGAAAAAGTGGAAGACAGGGCCACGGTTCCAGCTCCAGTGACTGGATATATTATTCCATTTGCATTGGCAATGTTGGTTCTTTTGGGTTGTGTAGTCTTCACAAAATCACAAGAATCAAAAGCCATATGGTGACTCGCCCCCGAGTCAATAATCCAACCATCTTGCTTTTCTTGTTTTGAGCAAAGAAGAGCACATTCATTATTACCTGAATTACTTTGAGCATCTGGTTTATTTGGAAATTGAGGTACTAGAGACAATTGAGGTGCTGTGGTTACATGAGCTGCTCGTCCAGGATTTTCACCTTCACCTGCATCTTTTTTCCTTTTTGCTTTCAGTTCATGCCACCAATCTGGATACCCATGTAGTTTGACACATGTTTCCCTGGTATGCTTCATGTTCCCACAATGTGTACAGCCTCCTTCTCCTCCCATTGGTTTTGATTTTGGCATAGTTTGAGGCTTTCCACCAGATAGTGTCTGAAGTGTAACCTGTTGTGGCTTCTGTCGTCCCTTCAAAATCATAGCAGCACCAGGTGTTGTATCTCTATTTGTCATCATCACTGATTGCCTCAAATCTTCCCTTCGAACCAGTGCATAGGCCTGTTCTATAGTAGGAAAAGGCTTTATTTGAAGAACATCTCCTCGAATCTTGTCAAGTCGATCATCAAGTCCATCTAAGAAGGTATAAACTCTATCCTCCTGCAGAATAGTATTATACTTTTCTATATCAGCATTACATTCCATTGGATTTGGACAACGAAAATCAATTTCCCTCCATATGCCTTGAAGGTTGGTGTAGTATGTTTCAATAGATCCTTCTCCCTGTTTGAGTCTTGTTACTTTCCTTTTTAGATCATACACCTGAGACGTGTCAGATCCATCAAAATATGTTGTAGCAATATTATCCCATACTGCCTTTGCTGTTGGAAATCTGATAAAGTTACTGATCAGTCTTGTTTCCATCGAGTTAATCAACCAGCCCTTCACCATTGCATTCTCTGTTCTCCATTTTCTGTAATCTGGATCCATTACTTGGGGCTGTGGAAGATCCCCATTGATATATCCCAGCTTATCTTTGCCTAAAATATACATCTCGATAACCTGGGACCAAAGGGCATAGTTGGTGCCGTCCAACTTGATGCCAATCTGTGTATTTGACTAATGGCTCGTTGTTTGGTTCTGATTCTGGGTGTGATTCAGTATTTGTGCCATTCTAGATGTCAGGTCTGCAAGAGTGGATTTTTCTCCTTCTGCTTGTTCCATTAAAGCAGTTGATTCCTCCATTCTTCTTCAAATTATTTTGTGTTCTAGGATCTCTGCTCTGATAACATGTTGAAATAATGGTTGTTTATTTCATAACGAGTACAGAAAACAAATGCACAAATATACTGATACAAGAAGCAATTTTAGGAAGGAAAAACTACAGCTAATTATACAACATTTACAGCTAAAAAATAGCTGAACTAAATAAGGCAATAAGAATAAATATTTTGATTATTCAAATCACCAGCTCACGTCAACAAGATTGATTTTACATCATATCACATTTATGCTACTAATTGACAAGAAATAAGTAGGAATGCTTAGTATATCCATATAAAATTATTAAGACATATACATGTGGTTATATTTAGAAGGTAGAAAATTGGCCTCTTATACTGAAATATATATTGTTGTACTAATATTACAAATTATAACGTATTTCAATCATTATTTTGGTATATATAGAAGTTGATCATATAGATTGTTTTATTTATTTTACTATCAGTATTTATAACAATTATTATTTCTTTGTATCGTATAGAATTTATGCCTGGTTAATAAGAAATTAGTATATTATTTTTAGCCTTTAATCTGAAATTATTGGGACACGAACAAGTCATAACTCAAAGTCATTAAGAGAATCCCCATCAATCCAATCTAAGTGAATCAAGAATTTTTCATTTATTATTATTATCGTTGTTGTTGTCATGTGATTTATGTAAATTAATAAAATAATAATTTTAAAGATAACTGATGAAAACTTTGTATAAATCTTCTTAGTATCATCAATTTTGGAAGGAATATTTTGAAGGATAACTATCCATATGTCTTTTATCATCATGTAATTTATAACTCTTAAAAATTGACCTAATATAGTAACTTGACTCTTATGACCTATATTTAAATCGGATCCGATTCATAAATAATTCAAATGTAATTAGATTCATATAATTCGAAAAAATTCAAATTGAATTAGAATTGATCCATCAATTAAAATGAATTTATCCATACAAATAAGGTTGCAGATTGACCCCATGTAACCCGTGAATATTTTCTATTTTTCTAGCACTGTAGCAACCAAATATCGATGGCGCTGCAAAAACAATCTAAGCATTTTTCTAAAAAAATATTTTCATTATAAATAAAATCATAATTGATAAATATTGAATTCAAACGTGATAGAGATGTGATGTACTAGAAAATAAAATCTACCTTATGTTATAATTTTCTACCGTTTTAGTCGCTGTGTTGTTACAAAAATTTTTGACTTTACTTGCCCAAATAATGTTGCTTTAAAAATTACAATAATAAGAAAAATAATTTGAGTATTTTTCTACAAAAAAAAATTCATTATAAATAAAATCATAATTGATAAATGTTGGAGTCGGGATGCGCCCATTACTTCTCGAGTTGACCCGGAATATATATGTATCGAACCGAGAATACTACTAATATGGAAGAATTCCATATTAGGAGAAAACCAAGGGATTATGCCCCTTGAATTTCCTCTAACCCCACAACTTCTCCTTTAATGTGTAATTAAAGGGGGTAACTCCCCTAATGGGAGTTAATGTCCTACTTATGGTGCATTCATCTCCTTTGGGAGATGAATGCCTATAAATAGGCCCTTCCTCCTTTGAGGAGGGAATGTGAAGTCTCTAGATACCGAAACTCTGTCGGTTTTACCCCTCACCAGTTTTGTACTCCAAGTGGCTTTTAAACTGTGAACGAGCTGCTGTCATCCCGCTTGTGGATATCAGCCAGACCAGTGATGCTGAAGGGATCCTTGTAATCGCTTCTGCCAAAGTATCTGCGCTACAAGAGGTAGGTAACAAATAACCAGTTTTTGTTACCTCCATATATGCATGTGGCATGTTGGTATATAAATCCTTCATTGGTATCAGAGCCAATATTTTTGGCGTCCTGGCATGTGGCTAAAAATTGGATCTAAAATTTTATGTGTAAAATTGGTAGATCTAGGATGCTTAAACCCGATCTATATTTATTTCGTGTTAAAATATATATTTGTATATATTTTTCGGGTCTAAAAATACGTGTATGTGTACCGTAAATTGAGGGGATAAATATGGATATTCAAAACGCTAGACTTAAAATTGAGATTTGTAATTTTTGACCATATCATTGAAATCACAGACCCCAAAAACCCCCCACCGAAAAAAATCCGGAGTCCAGAATCCATCAGGAAGGCGGCACGTGGCATGCATGCACCGCTAGACAAAGGGCGCGTGCGCGTGGGCGGTGGCCCACACGTGCGCAACACGGGTCCACAGCTGTGGACACGTGGCCCAATGGGATTCGGCCACGTGGCTGACCAGGTCACGCCACGTGGCAGACAGGGTCCACCAGCTACCACGTAGGCGCCACGTGGACCACTTCGGGGGTGACACGTGGACGAATGGGATCGTGCCAAGTCAGCGAGTGATGTGTCAACACCGCCATGTGGCCCAATGGACCGATGCCACGTGGCTGACGTGTGTCATGCCACGTGGACGCTGACGTGTCCACCTCTGCCATGTGGCAGACAGGTGGACCAACCATAACGTGACACGTGGCACAGTAGGGTTATGCCACGTGGCAGGGCAGAAGGGGTGCGCGCGTGGGCGCATGAGGGCGCGTGTGCGCGTGACTCCCTCCCCTGGCGGCGCGTGTGAGCGCGTGCAGCCTCCTCCGACCACCATAACAGCTCCATTTTTTTTGCGAAACCATTTTTTAAAATTTTTCTGATTTTTTGGTCATTTTTCTAGAATTTTTTGATGACCAGAAAATAAATTCTTATTTTTAAATTATTAAAAAAATATTATAAAAATTATGAAAAATGTGTTTTCTGCCTTTAAATTATTTTGAAAATTTTTTTTAAAAATTTTTATGGATTTGTCCCTATTGTTGGTTGAAATGAGTTTCAATCATATATGTTTATACATGAGTGTATTAACTATCTTTTTATTTCTGTGATGTGTTATAGAAATGGTGATGATAAGGACTCCGATTGTTCCTCGCACTCCGTTTGAGATTGCTTTAAGAAATGCAAAAGTGCGTTTAGTAAGCAATATAAGAATGCGAAGGAAGATCCGAGCTGATGATATTGATGCAATAGTGCATCACATAATGTTTATGCATGAAGAAATGCAGGAGTGCATTAGGTTAGGTGGTTTAAGTATGGGAAAGGATGATAGAGTTCTGATCAAAGCTTTGACTGACTCTTTTGTGTATCATCCAGAACTCAGGGAGTTATTGGAAACTACCTGGTACATTGAAGATAGAATTTATAGAAAATCTATCATCCACTTTTTGGCTAGAGTTGCCAAAAGAGGAGTGTTGAGGAACAACACCACATCTGTGATGAAATTGAGAAATGGACGTAATGTGCATCGTCTATGGCTTCATCAACGAACTTATGAGTTACCTGATGAATTAATGAAGATGGTCAAAGAATCAGTCCTAATGTTAAGAAAGATTTTGTGAAAATCTAAACTTATAAATTAGTTGACATGAGTGTCAATCTTTGTTAGCATTTTATTTTATTAAAAGAGGATTTATGTTTCCTATTGTTATTTTGATATGAGTGTCATAATTTGGATTATTGGATTTTTTATATTGGTTGAATGAATGAGTTTATTTATTATGATAGCATTTAACTTTATCCTAAATGTGTTTATTTAACTGTTAATTGCCTTGCATTATTTTATGAGTAAAATGATTGCATGTTTATTAAGTGGAGACTTAATAAATTTAAACCAATTATCCCCTTCTTAAGTTTGAGAACTTAATAATCTAATAATTCAGATTTACTATGCATGAAATTTTGACTTGTAAGGTTGGACATTAGGACTTAGAGGGTAATTGGATACTATTAGTAGACTTTTCGAATTGAAGCCTGATAGAAAACTTTACTGAGTTATTATTTCAGATGCATAGTAAATAACATGTATTGCCTTATATCCTTTAAAATTGTGCATTTTTGTTCCATTTGAGATCAGAGGATCCTAATGGATACTGCTTCCAAATCAATTATCGTAGAACTTCATACAAGCATTAAAATGAATGGTGATAATTGTGAATTCTGGAGTATGAGAATCCAGTGCGTGCTTGAAGAGCAAGAGGCTCTTGGACCCTTAAGTTTGGTTATGGCTAAACCTAAGAACGGCACTACATCACAATATAGGCGAGACCGTAATGCCTATGTGGCATAGAAAAAGAAGAATTTCACTGCTCGTGTCATCTTGCTAAGTGCAATAGATGATATCACTAAGTAGTTCAGCAAGTATCAAAATGCAATGGATCTGTGAATCGCTTTGCGAGAAAAGTTTAGAGGTGTGTCTCTAACTAAATTTTTTGATCATTAGTGATCAAATTCGATACTTATCAGAAGAAATCTGATTATTCGATGCGAAAACATCTATAAGAGATGAAAATTGTTAGTAAGCTTAGTGAGATTGGTCATAAGTTGACTGATAAGCAACAGGTTCTAGCTGTTATCCGTTTCTTACCCAAAAGTTAGGAGCATATAAAGATGCAACTAACTCAAACGGACAAGCATTGAGACATTTGAGGATGTCGCTTGTCATTTGAAGCTTGGATAGGACTATTTGGCACTGATTAAGGTCAATGTCATTGTGCATATGGCACAGTATTATTCTGGTGAAATGAGTTCTAACTAGAACAAGATAAGAAGCTTCAAAAGTAGGATAAGGAAAAAGGCCCAATAGCCCTAAAAAGCAAAGAAAGAACAGAATTTTAAGAGGTCCAACGGCAAAAAGACGATAAATGTTTCAAGAGTGACATATTTTAATTGCCAACGGAAAGGTCACTATGCAAGAGGTTGCACTGTGCCCAAACAGATACAATATTTTGACTCAAGAGTGAGTGAAATTTGTGTATCCAACTCAGAATTTCATTCTTTGTGAGTGATAGATTCAAGAGCAAAGGATCATGTAATAAGGGATCAAGATACCTTTGTTAAGAGTTCCGTTTCTATTCTTACTTTATTGAAATTTGTTTTCAATTTATGTTTTGAGGATAACGGTATATGCTTATACTTAAATGATAATTATGATGGTTCTGGTTAAATGCTGAATGATTTCATTGTTATGGATGTGTACCATGACTATTTGAGGAAAATAATGAGAAAATCATTCGATAAAGGAACTAGAGTCAAATTTCTATTGCAGTTAGTTCATTCTGATGAATGTGGTCAAATGAATGTGAGGGCAAGGCATGGGGCCTACTATTTCATCACCTTTTATGGATGACTATACTAAGTATGGTCATTTCAATTTGATTGCTCACTAGCCAGAAGTATTGTGTTGCTTCAAGACTTTTATGAAGTTAGTTGAGGATCGATTAGATAAAAAGGATCAAAGCTTTAATAACTGACAGAGGTCGGTGATATCCTACAGATAAATTTAAAGCTTCATGTAATGAAAAGTGATTGAACATCAGTTGTTCATTCTAGAAATTCACAACAAAAATGGTGTTGCAAAAAGGAGAAATAGGACTCTCCTAGATATGGTTAGATCTATGATGGCAGAGGCAGATTTGCCAATCTCCTATCGGGGAGATAATTTATTGACTGCCACATATGTTTTTAAACCAAGTGCCTTCTATCTCTACCACATCTATAACTTATGAGTTGTGAACTGGTCGACAAGCTGACCTAAGCCATTTACGACCTTAGGGTTGTGCTGTTTACATCCGTGATACCTCATGTAAAATTGGTTAATTGGGACCAAGAGATAGAAAGAGTATCTATGTGAGATATTCTAAAGTATCAAAAGGATACATTTTCATGGGTAAGCAAGAAAATGACACTGTGACAGAATTCAGATCACAAGTCATTATATTCTTAGAGAATAAATTTCCAAAGGGCAAAGTGAATTAGGATTTCACTTTATATTAATCTCAGGAAAAAAATATCAGGATCACTCCATCCGAGTGGGAGGAAATTAGAGGAAAAGGTCAAGGCCTTCATCCTCCAAATGATCTGGATGTTCGAGATCCTGATTTAAATGTGAGTATTCTTGACTCCAGTGGGAGTAAAGAATATGGTATTCCTAACTCCAGTGGGAGTAAAGAATATGGTATTCCTAACTCCAGTGGGAGTAAAGAATATGGTATTCCAGTGGGAACATTTTGAATTACGATGAATATATGAGACATGTTTATCAAGATTCAGAATTACAAAAATCTAAAAGAAAAAGAGTTATGCGCCAACGATTTGAGATCGAAGGCTCGAACAAAACTCTTTTAGTTGTCCCACAAGATGAGGAAAAGCCTAAAAATTTTCGAGAGGCTCTTCCATGCCCATCTAAGGAAAGTGGATTAAAGCAATGGAAGAATAAATGGCATCCAAGAAATCAAATCATGTTTGAGAACTGGTTGATTTACTGAAAGGACACTGTAGACACCGGGTCCTGAGTCCGGCATAAAATGGCAATGGTGATTTTTTGATCCTTGATTATTCCCTCCAAAAAAAAAAATTAAATATAAATATGTGTGAAATTAAAAGTTAATTAGTTAATGTAGTTAGTTACTTGAGTAATTAATATTATTGTATGATTAAAGTGCATGTATAATTAAAGTTTAAAGTGTATAATTAATTAGATAAATATATATATATGTGATAATTTAAATGGATTAAATGTTTAATTAATTAGATAAATTATATATTAAGTTGATTAATTATATTAATGTGTAATGTTTAATTAATATGTAATGTTTAAATTAATTAATGTGTCTGTTATTTGAATTAAGTTAAATTAATTAAAATTAAGAAAAGAAGAAAAGGAGGGAATTATGAAGGAAATTACCATGTGCACCCTTAGCCCTAATTTGAGGGTATAAATAGAAAATGATGAGCAAAAACATAGGGGGGCTCGGCAGATCAAGAAGAAAAGAGAAAGAAAAGAGAAAGAAAAGGAAAAGAAAAGAAAAGAAAGAGAGAGCTGAGCACAGGCCACCGAGAAACCAAAGAAAAGAAAAGAAAAGGAAAGGAAAAGAGAGAGCAAGCAAAAGAAAGCAAGGAAAAGAAAAGAAAAGGAAAGGAAAAGAGAGAGCAAGGCCAAGTGAGGGACAGCCAACGGGAAACGCAAGCCACCGGAGAGGGAAAGAGGAAGAAAGAAAAGGGGAAGGAGGCGTCGCCTCCGCCGGCCAACTCCGGCCACCGACCGCCACACGCGCTCCGCCACGGTGGAGAGTAGACCCCGACGCATCGAAAGGCGGTCTCCGATCAGCCATCAGCGCCGGCGTGGAGGAGATCGGCGAGGAGGAACAGAGACGACGCAAAGGAGAAAAGATGAAGAAGAAAGAGAGGCAGCCCCGGCCACCTGCGGCGGAGAGGGAGGCCACGCGCGGCGGCGCTGCCGTCAGGGCGCATCTTCCGACGGTCGACCGCCACTCGCCGGGGAAGATCAGATCGGAGGAGAACGGCGGAAGTGAGGCAAGGACGCTCCAACGCGATTTTCGGCCAGATCCGGCGACGTTCAGGCGTGTGGCCACTGGCGCTGGACTCCCGACAACGTGATCTACGAGGCGGCGATGGAGGTGTCGTCAACTGCCGTTCCGGCGAAGCTCCGGCGAGGTAAATCCCTATTTAATTTCTATTTTTATTATTATTATTATTATTATTATTATATATTTATTTAATTTCTGTTTTAATTAATATTAATTATTATTATTATTATTATATATTTATTTAATTTCTGTTTTATTATTATTATTATTATTATTATTATTATATATTTTATTTGTTTTTGTTTTATTTATATTATTATTATTATTATTATTATTATTATTATTATTATTATTATATTTATTTATTTTTATATTTATTTATTATTATTATTATTATTATTATTGTTATTATATGGTTATTGTTAATTAATTGTTATATTTGTTTATTATTAGTATTATGTGATTATTATTATTATTATTATTATTATTATTATTATTATTATTATTATTATTATTATTATTATTATTATTATTATTATTATTATTATTATCATTATTGATTATTGTTATTATTTTTGTTATTTATTTATGCAATTATTTATGTATTCATTTATTTGTTTATTTAGAAATATGTAATTACTATTTTATTTGCATTTTATGTATTTGTGGTCTGTAATAATAAAATAATTTTCGACCGCTCTTGAAAAGAACCACCACACAAATGTTTTCTGCTAAATAAAATGTTTGCTAAATAAAACTGGACCAATGTCCTATTTTTACCCAATAAAATCATCACATAAAAATTATTTTCCATAATGAATGCATGCGAGGACCAATGTCCTCTTTGTTAATAAATAGCCCGTCTTATGCATGTATCGCACATTTACAAACGAGTGTTGTATTCTGCCCTTAGTATTATTGTAAATTTATTTCATGCTTTGATGCTATCTTATTTTATGCTCCTAAATGGATGAATGCGCTTTAATTTAAATTGCATCGTGTGGAAAGGGAGCGAATCAATGTTAATTAAAATTTAATCATAAAGTATTCGAGGTAGAAATAGATGAGACATCCCGAACCCAGCTCTGGTCTTTGGGCTCAAAGAGGCTAGAGGTTTACCCTCCAAGACACCTTTTTGTGCCACGAGACTTTAGCGCTAATCTTAGGCTCCTTAGGGCGAGAGGTTTACCTTCCAAGACCCCTTTGGCTGGCCCAAAATGGATACTATGCGTAGTCTTAGGCTCTCCGAGGCGAGAGAAACTTTCCCAATGTTCTATTGGGTGGCGACTCCATGAAACCTCCTTGTTGCCCAACATAGACGCACTTGCGATTTATTGCAAGCTGTCAACGGACCCACAATTGCCCGATCGCCCTCGAGCGGGCGGTCAGAAGGGGTGGCCGCGGGGATCCGGCGCGCGTCACAGTGGCGACTCCACTGGGGACGATATGGTTTGAGATTTCGATTTGAAAATACCTCGTTTAACATTTATGGTTAAAATTTAATTCATAAATTCGTTTTCTCTCATTTGCATTACATCCCATTAGAGCTTTAGAACTATGCTAGTTTGGTCCCTCTATTAGCCCCGGTGCGTTCCTGAAGCACGACCTCATTTTCACTCAATTTGGGGAAGTGTTAAGGATAATCACCAGCCCAAGTCTCGTACCATCGTGGTATATAAAATGGTGACCCGATCGGTCGTTACGCTCGTGATGAGCTAGACCCGTCGGCAGGGATCATGCTTGGGTAGCCCTAAAGTAACACCACATTTTGACCGAAGCCCATGTAATGGCAATAGAATCTTCCACTAGTTGACATGTACCATAATATCGTGCTTGCTATTTGGGTCGTCATATATTGAACAAAATCAATCAAATCAGATGATTTTCATCAAAGGCTTTCATGCCCCGATGGGCTCATCTTGATTTAATCGAATTGTTTAAATATATAATGGCCAAACATCCATGCGTATGTGCTTTAAAGTAAGAGCTGTTATGCTGCTGGTTTTCCACCGCGCACCATACGCGTCCACTGGGTTTCCTGTTAACCCTTGGATAAATCCCACCTAGGAAAGAGACCGCACGACCCCGTGTGTGGGAGAAATAAGGTTGGAAGGATATACCTGCTTGCATGTGGCTGTGAATGCTGCACAACATGCACATATATCATGTCATTCATGTCAAAAGAAAAAAAATCGATCAAAAATCAAAAAAAAAAAGAAGAAAAATAAAAAATATATAAAAAAATACATTTCATATTGTGTGTATATATCCTTTTGCCTTCATATTATTTTTCACATGCATATACCATCATGTATATAACTTTTTCATGCATTGCATCGCATAATTGCAATTTATTGATTTTTTTCACTCCATCTGCACAATTCACGATCATGCATTGTATATTGTCATACACGCATCATACTAACAGTTTAAATTTTCAGCCATCATAGATTCTTTTAAGTGGGTTAGAGGTCCCGACGGTCGATTAGTAAGGCCAGACTCGCCCTTTGGATTGCTCGAATTAGTGCTTGATTGGGATCTTGAGACACTCTCAACATCTAGTACCTCATCCTTATGATTCACGGGTACCTACTATTCCACAACCATCTGTTGATCCACAACAACCGATAGCCCATGCTGGGGGCAAGCCGAACCACTTGTTGATCCACAACAACAAATAGTCCATGCTGGGGGCAAGCCGAACCACTTGCTGGTGGAGAGGCTCTTTTTATTGGTAATGCTACTGTCAACCTGTCGATGAGCATGGAGCTGCGGCACTTATTGAGCCAAGAAGGGCAAAAGTTCATAATCCCGAGGAGGATTTTGTGGAAGAAGATGAGATTGAGGACATAGCAGCCCACCAACGCTGGCCAGTTAGCGGATCAATGCTAAATTCTGAGGGACTGAATTCAAGATCTTATCAACAACAAAGAAATTGTTGACCCATAGGAGAAGGGGAAATAAAAGCTGATAACAGATGAACAATGTTTTTGCGTATTTATATATTATTTCTGGTGATTTCATTTCTTATGATCATGATATATTCATTCATTTTGACATTAATTCAATTAATACTACTGCATTTAATCTTGTAACTTTGGAAAATCCAAGAAAAATCTTGATGGCATCTGATATAACTCCTGAAGAGAGAGAGAGAGTCAGAGAGAAAATAAAAATAAGAAAAAAAAACTAGTTGCAATTAGGAGATTGGATGAAAACTCACTAAGAGCACTAGAACCTTTCTGATTACCCGTCGAAGCGATCTTTGGATAAGATAGAACCTGAAAAATGATTTAGGCAATCATTTCTTTGTATAGCTCTCTAAATGACTATTTCCTACCCTTGTTTTGCAATCGCTTGCTAGCCCATTGAGCCTTTATGCAGGTATACTGAATGCGTACCAATTTTGTTGTTACACACATTAAAACTACCCCTCGCCTAAAATGATTTTGGCTTCCCTTTAGAAGAGTGGCCGCTCTAAAACTGATGGACGTACATTTGAACAATTCTTTGGACTATCAAAAATTACCTCGATAAGAGCAAGTTCAGACTTTGAAAAGAGGGTTTAATCATGCATGAAAGGCATGAGCTCAAAAAAAAAAAAGAGAAGCGAAAGCAAAAAGAAGAAAAAGAAAAAGAAAAATGAAAAATCCAAAAAGAAAAAATGAATGAAAAATAAAATAAAAAGAAGCAAAGAAAAGCAAAAAAAAGAAGAATAAAAAAGAGAGCTCAAAATGGTGACCAATTGACTAGTTTCAATGATTGACCTTCTGATCTCAAGGAGCTAGAATGTTATCGAGCCCAAATTCAAAAAAAAAATCCTTTATATATACAACTGAGCTGAGAACGGTTCATCCATCAGTCGAGAAAATATCGCGGCCATTTTTCTCTAGCGACCTGATCTTTCTTTGACAGCCATCTACCTAAGCCTGACATTATAACCAAAGTAAGACCTTTTGATTCTGGGTTCAGTCTTATCCAATTAGCGGAGATGACCTTCTAAAAAGGTTTGGTACATAAGAAGAGGCCTATGGTGTTTCTTGAGCTTCAAGCGAGAAGCCATGAGTGCATTCATGCATTCGAGTTAAGTCTTGTCTCCGACGTTGCTTCTAGAATTTGCATTCAAAAGATTAAATGAGAGCAGAGAGAAAATATTCAATCATGAGAATCAAAAAGAGAGCAGATTGATAACAGGAGTTTGATGCTTTCAAGATCCATCCCGAGATTGGATGAGCTTTTGTATCTTGAGATTAATGCCAAATAATGATCATATATTATGAAATCAAATTGAGATATGTGCATTTATGCAATGGTATTGATGTAACCAGAATAGTTCATCTGATGTACAAAAAAAAAAGAAGAAAAAAAAAAAAGAAAAAGAAAACAAAAAAAGAGAAAAAAAGGCCGTTAGAGATGAAAACCGTAATTAGCGCTCTAAGCAAAAGTTAGGCCAAACGACAGGGTGAAAACCTGAAAACAGGCAGTCTGTCCTAAAAAAAAAATAAGAAAAAGAAAAAGCCGCTGGATTGGGTTGGGTCCATTCCAGGCAAAAATAAGGCACAGGATTATGTGAAAATCCGAAATGACGCATTTTCCGCCAAGAAAAGCTAGTGTGAAAATCCACAAGGGACGCACTACCTTAAAATAATGACTACAGGTTTCAGACGAGAACCTCATAATCCCCAAAGAGCATGAAATTCAAAGGCAATTCCAGAAGGCACCGATCTTACTGCAAATTGCAACCAAATTGGCTGTCGCCTTCAAATCTACTTAGATGAATTTTCATGCTGCATTGCTGCATACACATGCATGCTCACAACTTTTCCTGCATATTTGCCTTTCTAAGTCTTACAGAAAAAAAGACTCGATGCGAACACCGGTAGAAATCGAGTGACGACATCATTCCATCCATCAATCAAGACAAGCAACCCAAGACCTCTCAGGGGGCACATAATCAAATCCAAGACCTCTCAGGGGGCAGTTCTCATCTCAAGACCTCTCAGGGGGCATAATCAAATCCAAGACCTCTCAGGGGGCAGATCTCAACCCAAGACCTCTCAGGGGGGCAGTTCTCATCCCAAGACCTCTCAGGGGGCACATAATCAAACCCAAGACCTCTCAGGGGGCAGCTATCAAATCCAAGACCTCTCAGGGGGCAGATCTCAACCAAAGACCTCTCAGGGGGCACAATCAACCCAAGACCTCTCAGGGGGCAGATCTCAACCAAAGACCTCTCAGGGGGCACAATCAACCCAAGACCTCTCAGGGGGCAGATATCAAAACCCAAGACCTCTCAGGGGGCAGTTATCAAACCCAAGACCTCTCAGGGGGCAGATCTCAACCCAAGACCTCTCAGGGGGGCAGTTCTCATCCCAAGACCTCTCAGGGGGCACATAATCAAACCCAAGACCTCTCAGGGGGCAGCTATCAAATCCAAGACCTCTCAGGGGGCAGATCTCAACCAAAGACCTCTCAGGGGGCACAATCAACCCAAGACCTCTCAGGGGGCAGATCTCAACCAAAGACCTCTCAGGGGGCACAATCAACCCAAGACCTCTCAGGGGGCAGATATCAAAACCCAAGACCTCTCAGGGGGCAGTTATCAAACCCAAGACCTCTCAGGGGGCAGATCTCAACCCAAGACCTCTCATGGGGGCAGTTCTCATCCCAAGACCTCTCAGGGGGCACATAATCAAACCCAAGACCTCTCAGGGGGCAGCTATCAAATCCAAAGACCTTTCAGGGGGCGCCACTCAACAGACCGGCTAGCACGATGACGGCACTACCACTCTATGGAGGGTTAGCACGATCACGGCACTGCCGCTTCTGCAATCACAATAATCGCACTCAATTCAAGAAGACAGCCGCCTCAGGTAGGTGTCTCTGCATCTCTTTCTCTCTCTGAATTTAGGACTTTCTCTTTAAATTTTGGCTCACCTAGGCGTCTATGCCCTAACTTCTCCAAAATTGGGGGCAACTGTAGACACCTGGTCCTGAGTCCGGCATAAAATGGCAATGGTGATTTTTTGATCCTTGATTATTCCCTCCAAAAAAAAAATTAAATATAAATATGTGTGAAATTAAAAGTTAATTAGTTAATGTAGTTAGTTACTTGAGTAATTAATATTATTGTATGATTAAAGTGCATGTATAATTAAAGTTTAAAGTGTATAATTAATTAGATAAATATATATATATGTGATAATTTAAATGGATTAAATGTTTAATTAATTAGATAAATTATATATTAAGTTGATTAATTATATTAATGTGTAATGTTTAATTAATATGTAATGTTTAAATTAATTAATGTGTGTGTTATTTGAATTAAGTTAAATTAATTAAAATTAAGAAAAAAAGAAAAGGAGGGAATTATGGAGGAAATTACCATGTGCACCCTTAGCCGTAATTTGAGGGTATAAATAGAAAATGATGAGCAAAAACATAGGGGGGCTCGGCAGATCAAGAAGAAAAGAGAAAGAAAAGAGAAAGAAAAGGAAAAGAAAAGAAAAGAAAGAGAGAGCTGAGCACAGGCCACCGAGAAACCAAAGAAAAGAAAAGAAAAGGAAAGGAAAAGAGAGAGCAAGCAAAAGAAAGCAAGGAAAAGAAAAGAAAAGGAAAGGAAAAGAGAGAGCAAGGCCAAGTGAGGGACAGCCAACGGGAAACGCAAGCCACCGGAGAGGGAAAGAGGAAGAAAGAAAAGGGGAAGGAGGCGTCGCCTCCGCCGGCCAACTCCGGCCACCGACCGCCACACGCTCTCCGCCACGGTGGAGAGTAGACCCCGACGCATCGGAAGGCGGTCTCCGATCAGCCATCAGCGCCGGCGTGGAGGAGATCGGCGAGGAGGAACAGAGACGACGCAAAGGAGAAAAGAGGAAGAAGAAAGAGAGGCAGCCCTGGCCACCTGCGGCGGAGAGGGAGGCCACGCGCGGCGGCGCTGCCGTCAGGGCGTCGAGGCGCATCTTCCGACGGTCGACCACCACCGCCACTCACCGGGGAAGATCAGATCGGATGAGAACGGCGGAAGTGAGGCAAGGACGCTCCAACGCGATTTTCGGCCAGATCCGGCGACGTTCAGGCGCGTGGCCACCGGCGCTGGACTCCCGACAACGCGATCTACGAGGCAGCGGTGGAGGTGTCGTCAACTGCCGCTCCGGCGAGGTAAATCCCTATTTAATTTCTGTTTTTTTTATTATTATTATTATTATTATTATATATTTATTTAATTTCTGTTTTAATTAATATTAATTATTATTATTATTATTATTATTATATATTTATTTAATTTCTGTTTTATTATTATTATTATTATTATTATATATTTTATTTGTTTTCTGTTTTATTTATATTATTATTATTATTATATTTATTTATTTTTATATTTATTTATTATTATTATTATTATTGTTATTATATGGTTATTGTTAATTAATTGTTATATTTGTTTATTATTATTATTATTATTATTATTATTATTATTATTATTATTATTATTATTATCATTATTGATTATTGTTATTATTTTTGTTATTTATTTATGCAATTATTTATGTATTCATTTATTTGTTTATTTAGAAATATGTAATTACTATTTTATTTGCATTTTATGTATTTGTGGTCTGTAATAATAAAATGATTTTCGACCGCTCTTGAAAAGAACCACCACACAAATGTTTTCTGCTAAATAAAATGTTTGCTAAATAAAACTGGACCAATGTCCTATTTTTACCCAATAAAATCATCACATAAAAATTATTTTCCATAATGAATGCATGCGAGAACCAATGTCCTCTTTGTTAATAAATAACCCGTCTTATGCATGTATCGCACATTTACAAACGAGGGTTGTATTCTGCCCTTAGTATTATTGTAAATTTATTTCATGCTTTGATGCTATCTTATTTTATGCTCCTAAATGGATGAATGCGCTTTAATTTAAATTGCATCGTGTGGAAAGGGAGCGAATCAATGTTAATTAAAATTTAATCATAAAGTATTCGAGGTAGAAATAGATGAGAAATCCCGAACCCAGCTCTGGTCTTTGGGCTCAAAGAGGCTAGAGGTTTACCCTCCAAGACACCTTTTTGTGCCACGAGACTTTAGCGCTAATCTTAGGCTCCTTAGGGCGAGAGGTTTACCTTCCAAGACCCCTTTGGCTGGCCCAAAATGGATACTATGCGTAGTCTTAGGCTCTCCGAGGCGAGAGAAACTTTCCCAATGTTCTATTGGGTGGCGACTCCATGAAACCTCCTTGTTGCCCAACATAGACGCACTTGCGATTTATTGCAAGCTGTCAACGGACCCACAATTGCCCGATCGCCCTCGAGCGGGCGGTCAGAAGGGGCGGCCGCGGGGATCCGGCGCGCGTCACAGACACCAATTGGGAATAAATGGATTCTCAAAGTAAAGCTAAAGACTGATAGAGGTATCGAAAGATATAAGACTCGGCTAGTCGCTAAGGGGTTTATACAATAGGAAGAGATTGACTATGAGTAGACTTTCTCATCTGCTGTAAGATTTACGTCCATAAGGTTAATTCTGGCCATAGTGGTAAGTTTAGACCTAGAGCTACATCAAATGGATATAAAGACTGATTTTCTCAATGGAGAACTGTATGAAGAAATTTACATGGATCAACCTGTAGGTTTCATTGAAAAAGGCAGCGAAAATAAGGTTTGCTGATTGATGAGTTCAATCTATGGCCTCAAGCAGTCTTTAAGACAATGGTATTTAAGATTTTATGAGACAATCATGTCGAATGGGTTCAACATGATTGATCATGACCATTGTGTTTATAACAAAAGCTCTAAAAGTAATTTTGTCATTTTAACATTGTATGTAGACGACATACTAATAGCTGAAAATGACAAAAGGTACGTAAATGAAATCAAAGAATGGTTATTGTCCAACTTTGATATGGGTTTAGCATATTATATTCTTGAAGTTAAGATTCCAAGAGATCATTCGAGAAGGTTGTTGTTCTTTTCTTAAGAGAAATATATCAACAAAGACATTGAATGATTTAATATGCAAAACTGCAAGCCCATTGATACCCCTGTTGCTAAGAATCAGTTTCTCAGCAAAGAGATATGTCCTAAGATGCCGAAGGAGATGGAACATATGAGGAATGTTCCATATGCCAGTGCTGTGGGTAATCTTATGTATGCAATAATGCATACAAGATTCGATATATGCTATGCAGTGGGCATAGTAAGCAGATATCAATTCAACCTAGGCGAAGCACATTGGAAAGCAGTTGAAAGCATACTTAACTACCTCAAAAGTACAGCTAATTATTCTCTCTATTTTTGAGACAAGGGTATGCGATTAAGAGAATGCAGAGATATTAATTGGGCAGGAGATACGGATTAGAGCAAATCTACTTTAGATTTTTTATTCTTGCTTGGCAAGGGTGCCATCTCATGGAGTAGCAAGAAACAAACCTGTGTAGCCCTATTAACAATGAAAGCTGAATTTGTCGCTTCCTCAGCTGTAGTACAAGAGACAGTTTACCTAAAATGGTTTGTGAGCCATTTAAGAGTAACTGCCTCGGAGGTATTAGTGACAGTCAGTCATTGATAGCTTATAGTAAAGCTAAGCATATCGACATTTAAGTATCAATATATGAGAAATATTGTTGCACGAGGAGAAGTGAACTTACAATACGTTTCTACGCATGCAGATCCGTTGAGTAAACCTATAATAAGGGATGTGTTTTGAGGAACACATTAGATCTTGAGGTTTGCGTAGAATTTAATTGGTACTGTTATACTTTAATATAATCCCTTAACATTATTATTTGCGAATAATAACGAAAGTTCATTGTTGGCAATACATAAGTGTGAATGTTTATTTGTAAACATTTACTGTTATTTATTTGAGATTGAGCATGTCAGACAGAGAAGTAGCCCACTCACAAGGGTGTTTACCTTAATTTTGTCAAATAGTTGACAAAAACTAAGATGAGGCAATTTTTGAACATATGAGAATGCTCGAGAGCCTGTTCAAAATAAAAGAGTCATCTTGCAGAAATTACAAGATTTATCTTGTTAAGGTGTGAGATAAAGACATACATAAAGTTGTATGCTTTGGATTGAGATCCAAATAAGGATTATAAGGAATCCGATGGTAAGTTATATGTAACTACCATATTCTGTCTAAAAAAGGCCAGAAGTAGTCCTTAAGTAAGTGGACTAAAGTTGGATGTTTCGGTGCATCGCAACCTTATGCTTTTGTATGGTGTTATATAGATACATTTTTAAATGTAAGACATGCGCTCTTTTAAGGGAAGGAATGAACACCATAACACATGTTTTATACCATGTGTACTTATATGACCAAGGGATGGGAAGTCAATATTATTGATCTCAACTTTCCCTATTGTGAGACCTACCATATTTCGACCCTTAGAACTCTTAACTTATCCCTGAAGTATGATTCAGTGTGGCTAGCTTAGTTAGTTTCCAAGAGGCCATGGAATAATTTTGGTCTGGCGGACCTGACTAGAAAAGCGAGCTGAATCTTGATGGATGGCATATAGTAAGAGGGGAAGATACCTTTTTTATCACATTCAATTATTTTGTGGTTCACCGGCATGCCTATTGTGGCTTCTATGAGTAGAGACATAATAGTGAACACGAAAATTATTTTATGAGATCATGAGTTAAAATAATGAATGTGAGAAGGCAGTCTAGGGTTTTGGCGTACGTGTATAAGAGGATCTCATCTTTTCGAGACGCTATATATCCCTAACAGGTGTATAGCACTAGTGCTCTCGATGTATGCTGGTCACACGGTCTATCTACCTGTATAACTGTAGAACTCGACTGAAAATCGTTCAGTCATGTGCGAGTGGGAGATGTTGGAGTCGGGATGCGCCCATGACTTCTCGGGTTCACCCGGAATATATATGTATCGAACCGGGAATACTACTAATATGGAAGAATTCCATATTAGGAGAAAACCAAGGGATTGTGCCCCTTGAATTTCCTCTAACCCCACAACTTCCCCTTTAATGTGTAATTAAAGGGGTTAACTCCCCTAATGGGAGTTAATGTCCTACTTATGGTGCATTCATCTCCTTTGGGAGATGAATGCCTATAAATAGGCCCCTCCTCCTTTGAGGAAGGAATGTGAAAGTCTCTAGATACCGAAACTCTGTCGGTTTCAGCCCTCACCAGTTTTGTACTCCAAGTGGCTTTTAGACTGTGAACGAGCTGCTGTCATCCCGCTTGTGGATATCAGCCAGACCAGTGACGCCAGAAGGGATCCTTGTAATCGCTTTCGTCAAAATATCTGCGCTACAAGATATAGGTAACAAATAACCCGTTTTTGTTACCTCCATATATGCATGTGGCATGTTGGTATATAAATCCTTCAATAAATATTGAATTCAAATGTGAAAAGTGATATTTTTAGAAATATAAAATTTTATTCACAATAGGTTTAAATATTTTCCATGAGTTAGTTTATATTTAATAAATATAATAATAATTTTCCATGACTTTTCAAAAAAAGAAAAGTGCAAGTTTTGTTTTCTGACGAAAATTTTTGAGGGTTGATTTCACTCATGGTCACTCAACTTATCACTTATCGCGCAAATGTAACCGACTTTTTTTTTTGACTTAAATGTCACTGAAATTTTAACATTTTTGCAAAAAAGTCATGTTAACCGGAATCCGGCGAGAACTCTCGCCGGATTGATGACATGGCATGCCATGTCAGAAACTACATGTCGTTTAATAATATTTTCAACAAATGCTATATCTAAATCAATTCACTCACGGTCACTAAACTTATCATTTATCGCGCAAAAGTAACCAATTTTTTTTTCAACTTAAATGTTACTGAACTTCTAATATTTTTGCAAAAAAGTCATGTATTTACTATTTATCGCCACGTGTCATATGCCGTGTCATCAATCCGGCAATGGTTCTCACCGGATTTCGGTTTACATGACTTTTTTGCAAAAATATTAGAAATTCAGTGACATTTAAGTCAAAAAAAAAGTCGGTTACTTTTGTGCGATAAGTGATAAGTTGAGTGACCATGAGTGAAATTGACTCAAATTTTTGACGAATTCAAATTTTTGACTTTACTTGCCCAAATAATGTTCCCATCAATTTTGCCACGTAGTATTCCAGTTTAAGTTATGTAGTTTAGTAAGGGAGAACAAGCTCTAGTCCTCCATGGTGTGATGATAACTTCAATTGGTCATCTTCAAACTTCAGGTAGTTCAACTGTGACACAGATACATAATATTTAATTAAAATTATAATTATTATTAAAAAATTAAATTTAAATTTTTTCACACTTTAATAAAGTGTTGGCAATTATATATATTTGGTCAAAACTAGGGGTTTACATAGTTCTGAATTTTTCTGTACCGAACCGAAATACCGAAAAAAAAAATTTAGAATCGAATTGTACCGTTAATTTTTTTTACTAGAACTGAACTGAATAGTACTGTTGACTTTTTTATCCGAACCGAACCGAATTGTGCTGGAACCGAATCGAGAACCGTATTGAACTGTACCGAACTGTTCTGTACCGAATTGGACCGAAATAACCGATATTTATTAATTATTATATATAATATTAGTAACTTATATATAAATATTATTTATAATTTCTATTATATTGTTATTATATAAATTTAACTTCATAATTATTTGTATTTTTTTGAAACTTTTATAATTATTTGTATTAAATATTTTAATGTATGAAATTAATATAATAAATAGTTAATACATTAAAATAAATATTTTGATTATTAATAAGATAAATTTAATTATCATATCTATATGAATGTGCAATTAAAATAACTTGTATTTAATTTAATTTACGTTTAGTGTTACTCAACTATTATATAATTTTTCATTTTGTACAAATATTTATATACACACACAAATGTAATTATTATATCAATAAAATTTTACTAATTAATATAATTATATGAGTCTATAATCATTTTACCAATTAATTTTATTTATTTTTAATATCACTCAACTGTTATTTATTTATTGTAATTTAATAATTTAATTATATATAATTAAATTTTACTAATTAATATAACTATATAAGTATATAATCACCTTACTAATTAACTTCATTTATTCTTAGTATCACTCAACTAGTACTCATATATATTTTTTGTACAATACCTATATGAATAATTGAGCATATAAATTAATAATATAATTATATATAATAATTATTATATATAATGAAATTTTTCAATTTAATTCATGTAATTATATAAATATATAATCACCTTACCAATTAATTTCATTTGTTTTTAGTATCACTCAACTAATACTTACCTATTTTGGCACAATACATATATGAGTAATTGAGTTGTAACTTAATAATTTAATTATATATAATTAAATTTTACTAATTCGTATTTAATTTAATTTAACTTTAATGTCACTCAATTACTACTTAATTTTTTTTTTACAAATATTTATATATACAATCACTTTACCAATTAATTTTATTTACTTTTAATGCTACTTTTACATTCACCCTTATAATTATTAACTATAATATTAATTAATAATCTTTTAACTATTAAGCCAAATTTAGTGAAATTAAGTATAATAATTGAGTCAAGATAATATATATGGATGGATTATAACCATATAATCAGCCGATGCTGTATATATAATTACCTTATCAATTAATTTCATTTATATTTAGCTTCTAGTGTCACTCGACTAATACTCATCTATTTTTATCACAATACGTATATGAATATGTAAATTAAAAATAAAATTATATATAATTATTTATAATAAAATTTTAATTTCTTTTATTTTTAGCGTTACTCAACTAATACTTATCTGTATTTAGCACAATATTTATGTGAGTAATTGAAAATATATTTTAATAATATAATTATATACAATTATTATATTAATAAAATTTTATTAATTAATATATAATATAATTATATAAGTATATAATTATCTTATTAATTAAATTTTTTTTAGAGCAAATTAAGAATAAAATTTGAAAAATTTTAGTAGAAATATTTTTTATTTTAAGTTTTGAAGGGAATTAAAATATTTGGAGGGAATTGAAATATTTGGAAAGAATCTAATGCGGACGAGTCGGGTTTTCAGTATTTGGAGCGAGTTGAACGGGTCAATCGTCATTAATTATTGTTTTTGTTATAACTTTTGCTATAAGTGTCCGTTTTGGAGGGGACTTTTCAACTTGGAATAAAATTCTTTCGTTTTGAGGTATTTTTGTTGTGTCATAATCCGACCGGTTTTATATTTTATTATATATATATATATAAAATATAATAAATTAAAAAAAACCTAAATTGTGTCTGCCTCTTTCTTTTGTCTCGAAATCGTGTTAAGCCCCACAATTTTTCCTATATTTTCCGTTGGTTTTAGCTTATACTTGCATTTTCTTCTTCTCGTCGCTGCCATTGTCATTTATGCAGCTACATCTAAAAGTAAGGATAAGTTACACACAACTTTTGGTTTTGTGATATTCATTAATAGTACGTCATTAGTTAGTTAAAAATTTGATCAATAAGCTTGTACATAAACTTTAATTAGGATGATCATTAGGGATGAATTACCAATTAATTTTATTAAATATTAGGATTTTAGGAAATTTATAGAAGTAATTTATCTCGAATTTAAAATTTCATCTAAAGTGACTATTGTTAAAATATGTTTTTATTTTTTCATAAAGGAGAGGGATAAATTAAAATATTTTCTTAAAATTGAATGCAAAATTGTATGTACTTATTGAGATATTTTAATTATATTTGTATTCATTATTGTGTATATTTATATTGTAAATTTTTAAAAATATTGAATTATTCAAAATACCGTATTGTATTGTCTTGTTTTGTTTTATACCGAAAGAACCGAATAACTGAACCGAACTGTACCGAAATTTATAAGAACCGAAATTTCAATACAATACAGAAATTTGTAAAGAACCGAATTGTACCGAACTGTGTACACCCCTAGTCAGAACTTAGAAGTATTATAAGAAATGAATTATTTTAAAGATACAACAAATCATATTAGGGACAAAGGAGTATCAATGGAGGTAATTTTCTACCGTTTTAGTGGTTGAGTTCTTACTTCTTAATTAGTATAAAAATAAAATGTTATATTTATTTTATGTCATTTTCATCAAGGAAAATTTCATGTACTTCCAAAAAAAGAAACCACGAGTCGAAGACCAGTTTTGAAAAATAGAAAAGTGCAACGTGCAAGTTCTCTATTCCAACAATTACTTTTTCACTCAATTTTTTGACTTGGCCTAAGTGGAAAAGCCTGCCTAGAGTGCAAGTTTCATAAACCAGTAAATCTATCCAAAGTTTTCTGAAAAAAAAAAATTAATAGTAAATATAAATCGCAATTTATTATTATTATTTTAGTTTATAAAATTTATTTATACTTTATTTAGGTTAAAAAAATAATTATACTCTATCATAACAACTTGCAACTCTTCATATAAATAAATAAAAAATCATTGATTAACATTGATTCTATAAAATATTCATTATAATTTACTAAAAATCCCTTTCCTACTTTTTTCCCTCCTATTAATTATCTTTTTTCTAATATATAAATGTAAAAAAGAAAAATATATAATTAATACTTTTTAAAATTTGAAAATTTTAATTATGAGTAAAATAAAAAATCTCTTAAAAATCGTCGCAATTAGTAAAATGAAAAGATCAATAATATTATATTAACGTCTGTGTACATCAATATGCATCATTCTATTTTTTATTAAATATGCATCATTCTATTAAAACAAAAAAAATATTATTTTTTATCAGATAATAATGCAGATAAATTACTAGTGACAGGCAATGACAAAAGTTCAGAAATGACAAAAGGGAAGGGGCAGTTCATTTGAAATAAAAATGAAGGCAGATACATGATTGTCCAAGGCTTTTGCCAATTATTAATAAATTATTCTATCAATAATTCCATAAAAATTAATGAAAATATCAATTATTACTCAAAAATATATATTTTTCGGTCAATATGCAGCTAACTGAAAAGAATTCCATTCAAACATGCACAGTTATTCGCGCATTCACCTAACCCTATGATATAGATGTGATGTATTAGAAAATAAAATTAATTTGAGCACCTTATGCCAAGTAGTATTCCATTTTAAGTTATGTAGTTTTGCGAGGAAAAGCAAGTTGCGGTCCTTAATGATGTGCTGATAACTTCAATGGGTTACCTTCAGGTGGTGGTCCACATGATGTTATACAATGTTAATTAAAAATATAATTATCCCTAGAAATGTGCTTATCTGTTAGAAAAAGAAGAAGAAGAAGAAAAGGTGCTCATCTGTTAAGTACAAAGGAAGTATGACGTGCTACTAACAGAACGATTAGATAGAGTAGGATCTAATCAGAAATTTATTTAATAAATATAATAATTTTTAATTACATTAAAGAAGCACCAAATACGGGTTGATTTCACTAACGGTCACTCAACTTATCACTTATCGCGCAAAAATAACCGACTTTTTTTTTTTACTTAAATGTCACTAAACTTTTAACATTTTTGCAAAAAAGTCATGTTGATCGGAATCCGGTGAGAACTATAGCTGGATTGATGACATGGCATGCCATGTCAGAAATTACATATCGTTTAACAATATTTACAACAAATATTACATCTAAATCAATTTCACTCACGGTCACTAAACTTATCATTTATCGCGCAAAAGTAACCAATTTTCTTTTTTTACAACTTAAATGTTACTGAACTTCTAATATTTTTGCAAAAAAGTCATATATTTACTATTCGTTGCCACGTGTCATATATGCCATGTCATCAATCCGATAAAGGTTCTCGCCGGATTCCGGTGTACATGACTTTTTTGAAAAAATGTTAGAAATTCAGTAACATTTAAAATAGAAAAAAAAAAGTCGGTTACTTTTGTGCGATAAGTGATAAGTTGAGTGATTGTGAGTGAAATTGACCCCACCAAATACTATTAGGGTAATTTTCGACGGTTTAAGTCGCTGAGTTCTTACTTAGTGTAGAAATAAAATTTTATATTTATTATTAATTTTTCTTTTTCTATACAAGCGTATTATCCCATTTCTTTTTCATCCACTTTATTTTATATGACTTGAAGAAAAATTTCATGGAACTAAAAGAAAGATCATACGACCAAGTTTGAAAACAGAAAACTTGCCCAAATAATGTTGCTTTAAGAAAATAATAAAAAGAAATATTGCTTCCATCAATTTGTATTTGTGACGTTTTAATACTCACATTTTCCAACTTCTGATCATCTATTTAAGCACCTTCTTCCAGTGGCAAAGGCAACTGCCACTTATTCAGTTTTCCTCTCTCTCTCTCTCTCTCTCTCTCTCTCTCTCTACATTAACTAATTATTCAAAAATGCTCACTCTATCTACAAACAAACTTAGATTTTCTTATTATACCCCTCCAAGAAACAATGAAAGGCAAATTCCAGCAATATTAGGTAAGAAAGATTAATTTATAGATCTGAATAGATACATAAAATTTTTCCTTACTAATATATTATTCATTAGCAGGGACAAGTTATCAAGTGGAGACAAATCTAAAAATAGATAAAATATCTCTGGTGCGTGAGTTTTGTAAATTATGACTTGCACAATTAATTAATTAATATTTTAGGAAATTCAAGAAAAATAGAAATTTTGATCACTTATATAAATAAGCTTCATTTGATTAGTTTAATAATCCCAAAATTAAACTTTGGGATATCCCACTAGAGTTCGAATTTAAAATCTAAAAGTCTTAAGATAAGATGATAACCATGCACTAAATTAAAATGTATCGCTGTTCATTTGTTAATAATTAATCATTATAATCTATATGCAGAAAGCACAAAAGTAATAGGTTGGACCAACTGAAATTTGCTAGGCAGAGAGTAAATTACTGCTACTTCTCCAGTGCTGCAATCCTTGTGGCACCTGAATTGGCAGAAGCTCGACTCTGCATGGCTCAAAATTCTGTTCTAGCAACCGTTGTCGATGACTTCTTTGATGTTGCTGGTTCTAAGGAAGAACTGGAGAACTTAATCCTCTTGTTTGAAAGGTCACTGTATATTTTTTTTTTAATTTTTTTTAATAATGTTAAAATTCTGAAATAATAATGATATAATTAATGTCATATAGGTGGGAAGAAAGCTCAAGTGTAGGCTACGTCGGTGAACAAGTTGAGATAATTTTTTCTGCATTACAAAACTCAATCAAAGAGCTTACCCACATTGCATTCAAATGCCAAGGAAGAAATGTGGAAACATACTTAGAGAAGCAAGGGAGAACTCGGAAAATATATAAATAAAGTTATAAGATTTAGATTATTTATTTCGATCATGTGAATATATTAATTAACTTTAAAGTGGTATGAGTTGCTCAACCGTTCTATATACTCATCCATCGTTGGAATCGTATGCTCTCGAGCCCATTCGGCCTCTTGCATCATACTTTTGAGCAACTCATACCACTTTAAAGTTAATTAATATATTCACATGATCGAAATAAATAATCTAAATCTTATAACTTTATTTATATATTTTCCGAGTTCTCCCTTGCTTCTCTAAGTATGTTTCCACATTTCTTCCTTGGCATTTGAATGCAATGTGGGTAAGCTCTTTGATTGAGTTTTGTAATGCAGAAAAAATTATCTCAACTTGTTCACTGACGTAGCCTACACTAGAGCTTTCTCCCCACCTATATGATGTTGAAATTGATTCAAAATAGTATGTTAGTGAGTTTATTTTTACATGTTTATAATGTTTGTTTGTTTATTATTATTTTGTTAGTGGTGTTAGTAGTGTTAGTGGTATTAATGGTATTAATGGTGTTAGTGGAGTAATAGAGTTATGGATTAATTAGTGGAGTTAGTGGGTTAGTGGCCTAATTTTATTATTTCAATGTAAGCCTATAAATAGGCATATGTAATTAGTCTTTGATGAAAATAAAATTGATATTATTGATCCTAAGAATTTTCCAACAGTGGTATCAGAGCCTTTATTGGTCATAGATCTGTGAAAAGAATTGCACGGGAGAAAGCAATTGAAATTTCGCCTCCTGTGTTCAATGAAGAAAATTATCAATTATGGGCATATGAAACAAGATTGAAAGATCGCAAATGATCAAGCAAATTTGGCACATGAGAATTCTTTTTGAGAATTGGAGAGGTGCTCTAGGAAAATTCCATGGCAGAAAATTGATGATAAAGTGCATCAATAATTGAAGCTTAAATGAGAAGGTGAATCAATAATTAAAGTTTGATGAGAAGTGCATCAAAAATTGAAGAGAAGTGCTTCAAAAAATAAATTGAAAGGCAATGTACATTGGAGAGATGTGCTCCAACAAAATAGTTAAATGTGTACGATTTTGAATCGAGTGAGCATGTTGAAATTGATTCAAAATAATATGTTAGTGAGTTTATTTTTACATGTTTATAATGTTTATTTGTTTATTATTATTTTATTAGTGGTATTAGTAGTGTTAGTGGTATTAATGGTATTAATAGTGTTAATGGAGTAATAGAGTTATGGATTAATTAGTAGAGTTAGTGGGTGTGACGCGCGCCGAACCCCAGGAGGCCCCGACCGCCCGCCTTTAGGGCTTTTCGGGAAATGAGGCTCATGGAAACTTGCAAGTGAAATTGCAAGGGCGTCTATTTCGGACAATAAAGAGGTTTCATGGAGTCGTCACCCAATAGAACATTGAAAAAGTTCGTCTAGCCTCAGTGAGTCTAAGACAGCGCAGCTATGTCCATCATAGGCAAGCCGGAGGTGTCTTGGAGGCCCCACCCTAACATTAGGATGGCCCTCTCGGCCTCGCGCTTGGGCAAACCAGAGGTGTCTTGGAGATCCCACCCTAATAGAACATTAGGATGGCCCTCTCGCCTCGTGGCGCCTCGGACTGTGCAAATTTGAACCATTTTACGGGACACAAGAGTTGTCTTGGAGGCCCCATCCCAATAGAATATTGAGATAGCCCTCTCGCTTCATTGAGCCCAAAGACCAAAGATGGCTCAGGACTTCTCATTTATTCATACCTTGGTCAAATTTTAGTTGAATTTTGAATTTTAAGATTTCATCCCTTTTCTCATATGTTTTGTTGTAATAATTAGAGCGCAAGTTGGTCATTCGAGGAAAAAATAAAATGAAAGCATAATTAAAATAAAGCACCTAAAAAATAAATTACAACAAAACTAGGGGCGGAGTACAACCCCCATTGTAAAATAAATGTAAATCATGCATAAAACGGAGTATTTATTAAGGATGAGGACATTGGTCCTCGCATGCATAGTTAAAGAAAATAATTTTAAAGTGACAATTTATTTAGATGAAAAATTAGGACATTGGTCCCATTTTATTAGAAAAACTCAATTTATTTATAAAAATATTTCTGTATGATTTTTAATTAAGCGTGTATAAAAAAGATTTTATTAATAATTACATGACAAATAAATTAAAAAGATAAATAAAGAAAAAATATTAAATACAATAAAAATAAATCTCCGGATCTCATCATTCGCTTGCATTGATGCTCAAACAAGGAAAAATAAGGATTTGAAACCAAAAATAAGCACAAATAAAATTTATGTTAGTAATTAAATCAAGAAAATCAATTAAACACATAAAACAATAAATAATTGATTACAATAAATAAAATATGCATTATGTATGACAAATAAATTAAATGACATATTAAAATAAATAGATTAACATATTAACACAAAAAATGATAATAATAATAATAACAATGATACAATAGAAATAAAGAATAAACAATTAAATAAAAGAATAATAGAAAGAATATTAAAAATGTTAAAACTATATACAAAGTCACATAAAATAAATAAAAACACAATAAATATAAAAATCTACATTTTTACTAATTAAATATGACCAAAATAAAAAAAAATAAAATAAAATTAAAAGATTGAGCCTAGAATGTTTACCCTCAGATTTCGGATTCGGTTGATGAGGAATATGATTGATTTCCTTGCTTTTATTCACAAAATAGAAATAAAAATGATAAAAATTGAAATTTTATTCCAAAAGAAAATTGATTAAAAAAATAATAGAAGAAAAGAAATTAATTCTCAAGAACAAAAAATTGATTTCTTTGTTTTAAGAATAATTATTGATAAAAATTGTTAAAAAGAAGAAAAGAAATTTAATTTTTAAGAACAAAAAATTGATTTCTTTGTCTCAAAAATTATTATTGATAAAAAAATTCAAATTTCAAGAACAAACAACAATTTTATTTGTCTCAAGAAAAATTTTTGATTAAAAATTGGATTTTTTTAACCTAAGAATTTTATTTGGAGAAAAAAAGTTAAGAAAATTGTAAAGAGAATTTTTGGAGAAGAAAAGAAGAACAAAGATGAAAATTTTGATGTAAAATGAATTCCCCTTCCATTCCCTTTCAAATTTCCTAGTTAAATGAACAAAAATGGAAAAAATCCTTAATTAGGGAAGAAAATAGGATTTTTTAATGAAATTCCCTTGATTTCCGTGTAAAAAAGGTAAAAAAAATATTAAAATCCTGAAATAATGGTAAAAATAAGTCAAAAGATCAAGAAAAAACGGATTTAGGGCGAAAATAGGCATTTGCGGCGGAACTGGGCCGAGCGATGCCCTACGGGCGTCGCTCGCACTCAGGTGCGAGCACCACGCACCTGCAGGCGCGCTGCCACAGCCAACACTCGGAAAAAAAATATATATTTTTTAATATAACTAAAAAAAACACTAAAATTTTCAAACTTCATTTTTTAAAACTAATTTTTAAAATATTTTTACTATTTTTTATTTTTTATTCTAAAATGTAAATTTGACAAAGAAATCGTCACTTTCAAACTCTTTGCCCGTGAATAGGCAATTTATCATCATTGGCTAACTCCGATATAGGCAGACTCAGGATCCGATGTTTACAGTTGCCCCTAGTTTAGGGGAAGCTAGTACACTATGATAAAGATGTGATGAATTAGAAAATAAAATTAATTTGAGCACCTTATGCCAAGTAGTATTCCATTTTAAGTTATGTAGTTTTGCGAGGAAAAGCAAGTTGCGGTCCTTAATGATGTGCTGATAACTTCAATGGGTTACCTTCAGGTGGTGGTCCACATGATGAGTTATGCAATGTTAATTAAAAATATAATTATCCGTAGAAACATGTCATAAATAAATCATTTCGTATATACTGAATTGATGATTTACAAATGTGCTTATCTGTAAGAAAAAGAAGAAGAAGAAGTGGACAAAGGAAGTATTACGTGCTACTAACAGAATGATTAGATAGAGTAGTATATAATCAGAAATTTTTTAATAAATATAATAATTTTTAATTACATTAGAGAAGCACCAAATACTATTAATTGGGGTAATTTTCTACCGTTTAAGTCTCTGAGTTCTTACTTAGTGTAGAAATAAAATTTTATATTTATTATTAACTTTCCTTTTTCTATCCAAGCGTATTATCCCATTTCTTTTTCACTCACTTTGTTTTATATGACTTTTTAATATTATTTTTATGCAGAAAAATTTCATGGACCTAAAAGATAGATTCGACCAAGTTTGAAAAAAGAAAACTTGCCCAAATAATGTTGCTTTAAGAAAATAATAAAAAGAAATATTGCTCCCATCAATTTGTATTTGTGACGTTTTAATACTCACATTTTTCGACTTCTGATCATCTATTTAAGCACCTTCTTCCACTAGTAAAGGCAACTGCCACTTATTCATTTCTCTTCTCTCTCTCTTTCTCTCTATCTATACATTAACTAATTATTCAAAAATGCTCACTCTATCTACAAACAAACTTGGATTTTCTTATTATACCCCCCCAAGAAACAATCAAAGGCAAATTCCAGCAATATTCGGTAAGAAACATTAATTTATAGATCTGAATAGATATATAAAATTTTTCCTTACTAATATATTATTCGTTTCAAATCATAAAATTAATTTGATGGTTTTTCAAGCAGAGACAAGATGTCAAGTGGAGCCTAATCGAAAAGTAGATAAAATATCTCTGGTGCGTGAGTTTTCTATATTATGACTTAAATGATTAATTAATATGTAAAGTAATATTAACAATCTTATTGATTTCCACAGAATATGGAAAATAAAATTCAAACAATTAAAAACCAACTGCTTGGGAAAGTTGAGCTGTCGGTTTCAAGCTACGATACAGCATGGGTGGCTATGGTGTCTTCTAAGGAATCAGAAGAAAAGCCATTGTTTCCAGAAAGCTTGGAATGGGTACTGGAGAATCAACAACCTGATGGATCATGGTCTTCTCATCCATGGCATCCTTTGCTTGTTAAGGACTACCTTTGTTGTACTTTGGCTTCTGTTCTTGCTCTTACTAAATGGGACGTCGGCCTACCCCTTGTTCACAGGGGTATAGAATTTATCGCAAGCAATCTCTGGGCGGCCACCGATGAGCATCAACTTACACCAATTGGGTTTGATATTATATTTCCCAATATGATCGAACGTGCGACCGGAAGAGGATTGAAGCTTCCTTTGGACCCGGCTGTCTTGGATGTTTTGCTGCAAAACCGAGACAATGAAATCATAAGGTGGCTTATTACGTGAATAATATAAATTTTTAACGCAAATATTACATTAAAATTACACATCACATGTTTTTGTTTCACAAAATTTGAAGTGATAATTGATGTTTCTAGCAAAAGAAGATTATGAAAAAGTGCTAATTGATTTTCTATAATGCTGCCAAATTTTTAACCACCAAAAATAAATTCAAAGAGCTTACGAAAATAATTTCAATTTATTTCTACAGATTGGATACCAAAGGAATCAAAGCCGCATATCTATTAGAAGGATTTGGTGAAGAGTATGAGTGGGAACAAATTATCAAATATCAAGCAAGTAATGGATCGTTATTCAATTCACCATCAGCAACTGCAGCTGCTTTGTTTCACAATCATAATGATGGATGCTACAATTACCTCACCTCCCTCCTGAAGAAATACGATAATGCAGGTAGGCAAATATATATATATATATATAGTTTCTTCCTATTTTACGAATTGAATTTGTTAATTTTAAAATTTGATACCAAAAAAATAATTGTAACTTTGACTTTTTACTGATTATAATTTTATGTGGGTTTCAGTTCCTACGATTTATCCTATGGAAATATATACCCAACTTTGCACGATTGACAATCTGCAGAAGTTAGGAATTGATAGATACTGCAGAACTGAAATTGAAAGAACTTTGGATGAGATATACAGGTAATAAATTTGTAAAACTAACAATTATTTAAATTTCTGATTATACTTCTTTTATTTATTGTATTTAATTAAGGGATGCATGAATCTTGTTTTGGCAGATCCTGGATGGAGAAAGATGAAGAAATTCTCATGGATGCCAACTGTTGTGCTATGGGATTTCGTCTTCTCCGAATGAATGGTTATGATGTCTCTTCTGGTATGTACTTAATTCTAATTAAAAGTTTAAGAATAAAAAGGTTTATATTTGTAAATTCTTATTAATCTCAAACATGTGATGTAGACATATTAGCACCATATGCTGACGAAGAGCATTTCTTCAATTCGGCAAGTCCACAATTTCAAAATACGAATACAGTTTTGGAATTGTTGAAGGCCTCACAGAGAATGATATACCAAAAAGAACCTGTTCTTGAGAAATTAGAGGCATGGACAAGTTCATTCTTGAAACAAAAAATATCAAGTGGGGTTATTCAAGACCAGAAGACATGTGAGGAGGTAATTTTACTCTTTTTTTTAAATATTTAATTTATCTCTTGACTTATATTGTGTTATTGAAAAGAACAATAGTAAAGTATTAGTAACTATTCTATTTTCTTTTTCTTGATCTATGATTTCAGGTTGAACATGCTTTGAGAAATAGCAATGGCATTTTGGATTTCCTTGAAAGCAAAAGGACAATTGAGAAGCATAATGTAGACACCATCCAACTTCTTAAAACATCCTACTGGTGACCTTTCTTAATTCTCTTCATATAGGAATAATGAGAGCTTATAAACATAACCCACTTTATAAAATGGCTTAAGCACAATTCTTTAAATATATATTTTCTTAATTAATTTACATAGCAATATATGGTAAATTTATATTATCAAGTAATAATTCTCCAGGTCTATACAAATACATATAAGATATAAACATTACACTATATGTATATAGAGAGAGAGAAAATGGAAACCTTTTTATTTTGTTCGGTTGCCATAAAACTATAATACTTTTTAAAAGCTTAAAGATTATTTATTATTATAATGTAGAATATATTTTAATCCATATTACACAAGAGGTAGAAAATTATGCCATTAGTGTTAAGGACATTATTATATAAAAAATATATATTGTTATAATGTAGAAGATATATTTTTTTCTGTTAATAGGAGGAATGGGGAGTGGGGCTCCCCCTAAGATTTGAAAATTATGGCATTAGTGATGAGATATTATGATATGAATTTGAAAAATAGACTAATGGGCGTTTTGGTCATTTCAGGAACCTTAGTGCCAACAGTCGATACTTATCAATAGCAATTCAGGATTTGAACATGTGCCAAGAGATTTTTCGCCAAGAACTCAAATATTTCGAGAGGTATACTCATAAAATCAAAACCACTAAAATAAAACTTATTGTTATTCATTTATTAATTAATCTATATAATCTATATACAGATGGGTGAAGGATAACAGATTGGACCAACTGAAATTTGCTAGACTAACTTATTGCTACTTCTCAAATGCTGCAATCCTGGCAGCACCTGAATTGGCAGAAGCTCGTAATTCAATGGTTAAAAACTCTGTTCTAACAACCGTTGTCGATGACTTTTTCGATGTTGATGCTTCTAAGGAAGAAATGGACAACTTAATGCTCTTGTTTGAAAGGTTGGTTTATTTATTAATTTATTTATTTTTTTCGTGATGTTAAATTACTGAAAATTGATGATATAATTAAATTCATAGGTGGGGAGAAAGCTCAAGTGTCGGCTACATCAGTGAACAAGTCGAGATAATTTTTTCTGCAGTACACAACTGCATTAAAGAGCTTGCGCACACCGCATTCAAACGCCATGGAAAAAATGTGGAACACCACTTAGTGAAAATAGTAAGCATTCGGAAGAATAAATTAATAAAATCCCAAGATTTAAACGATCAATTAAGTGTATACTTTCATTAATTAATTTTGCAGTGGTATGATTTGCTGAAATCAATGATGAAAGAGGCGGAATGGGGTCGACAGAATTCGACACCATCGGTGGATGAGTATATGGAAAATGGATACGTTTCTTTTGCGTTAGAGCCGGTTTTTGTTATTACACTTTATTTTCTTGGGACAACACTGCCCGAGGAAGTGATGACAGGTCCAGAAGTTCATGATCTATTCAAGCATCTCAGTTTGATTGGACGACTTTTCAATGATTTCGCCTCTTTGGAGGTACGAAATAAGCCTCATTTCTTATTCGTATTTTTCTTGCATATATCACAACCAACAAAAATTATTAACTAATAGAATAACTAAAACAACCATCAGAATTTTATCTAATTGATAAACTCAACGTCTCATGAGTTTAATATTTTTTATTTCTATAGTCCAATCTATGAATGCTAATGAATGTAAATTTACAGAAAGAAGGTGAGCAAGGCAAATACAATAGTGTATCACTACGTGTTCTTCATGGTAAAGGCACAGTGACAGTAGAAGATGCCATTGAAGAGACGAAAAGAGAAATAGAAAAGTATAGGAGAGAATTGCTAAGAATGGTGGTGCAAAAGGAAAATAGTTCACTTCCAAAAAGTTTCAGGGATTACTTTTGGAAAGGCAGCAACATAATGCACTACTTTTACAGGGACAAAGATGGGTATGCATGCCCTCTTGAAAAGCTAAAGGATGCAAATAAAGTTTTAAGGGAACCAATCTTAGAGATTTTATAACATTCCCCTTTATGAATTCAAATGGAAACCAATTCAGCTTGTATTTAGAAGGATTCTTGTTATATACATAAACAGTGTGCTGATTTCCAGCATCTTTGCGTCCAGCACCTGTTTGATTAAATTTCTCTTAGACATATTGTTCTTTGATACTTCGGTCTATGTTTTTCAACAAATTTGAGATGGTCCACCACTGTGAGTTGTCATCAAACACTTCCAAGTTGGAAGGCGGTACATATCATATAGGCCCAATATTAAGCTCACGGATCTCAAATTGGAGTGATATGTGTTAAAGATAAAAGAGTTTAAAATAGAAAACAGAGGCAAGAACACAAATATGCGGCAACTGAATGATGAACTTAGATGATTTTTATTGAGCTGAAAGTCTTCTTAAATACAATTGAAAAGATAACTAAAAATACGTGAAAGAAGGAACAAATTCACGATCAGAAAAAAACTCTCCTGAAACTAAGACAACTACTAACAAACCCATTTAGACTAGGACTCTAACAGCTAATTTATTGACCAAGTAAAAAACCAATAGACACGTAAGCAATGCCGTTGTAGGACTTCAATTTAAAATATAAGCTGCTGTGTGCACTGCTTCAACCCACAAGTACTTCGGAAGATTTTTTGCTTTAAGCATGCATTTTGCCATCTCAACAAGACTTTTGTTCTTCCTTTCCGCCACTCCGTTTTGTTGGGGTGTGTAGCTTGCTGTCAGTTGTCTCCAAATTCCACAATCTTCACAAAGTTTTTCAAATGTATTGGACAGAAATTCTCCACCACGGTCTATTCGCAAAGTCTTCAAGTTATACCCACTTTGTTTTTCAACAAGAAACTTAAATTTCTTGAAGGTGGACAGCACATCTGATTTACGCTTAAGGAAATACACCCACGGCATCCTGATATAATCATTAACAAACACAAGAAAATATATGTTATTATCCAAAGAGGGAGTTTGCATTGGGCCACAAACATCAGCATGAACCAGCTCAAGAGGGTCTGTTGCTCTCCTCGCATGCCCTTTTGGAAAAAAATCCCTATGCTGTTTCCCAAGTGCACAACTTTCACATACATCAGTTTCATGTTGAATGGAAGGTAATCCATACACTAAATCTTGATCAGACATCAATTTCAAGCTTTTGAAATTCAAGTGGCCATACCTATGGTGCCACATCCAATTGTCATTGTCTACAGAGGCAGCAAGGGCTTGATTCTCATCACTTGAAGTGACGGGAAACATATTATTCTTTGCCATGGTAACCTTGAGCAGCATCTTCTCCTTACTTTTATCAGTAAAAACAGAACATGATAAATCTTCAAAGAGCAATGAGTAGCATTCTCTCAAGAATTGCCCAACACTCAATAAGTTTGAGTCCAAATTCGGAACAGAAAGAACATCCTTGATGCAGCCGCCTCCGCAAGAATTCAGTTTCACCACTCGTTTTCCTTCTGTTTTACGAATCGTTCCATCAGCCGTCTTCACACTTGTTCTAGCTAACCTGTCCAAGCTAACAAACGCTGCCAAATTTACCGTCATATGGCTGCTACTACCACTATCCATATATATACCACACATCTTAAGAGCAAACATTAGTAGCATAGCAAGCAAGAAACAAACATTTAGACTCATCCTCATCATTTTCTTCAACAAAATTTGCTTGCTTTTCATCTCTTTCTTTCAAACGACAATACTTCTTAATATGACCAATTTTGCTACAATAATAACACATGAACTTACAGTTTTGAGTTTCACCTTCACCGTTGGATTGTTGATTTCTATCACCTGATCGTCCACCTCCTCTGGTATCTCTGCCTCCTCTTTTTCCTCGAAATGAATAACCTCCATGATTTGTGTTGCTGCTGCTGCCCCCATGGTCATGCTCATTATTTGAAAATCGCAACTTAGTCTAGAATGCCTTCTCGAAAGAGCTCTCCTCATAGTTTTTGTACTGATCTTCATGAGATTGCAAAGACCCCAATAGTTCATCAATTGTCAAGACTGTTAAGTCCCTGGATTCTTCTATCGCCGATACAGCTGAATCATACTTTCGTGTCAAACTTCGCAGCAATTTCTCAACAATCTTTTGATCAGTTATCTTCTCTCCATACTTCCTCATTTGATTAACTATACCCATAAGATTGTTGGAACACTCATCCATGGTTTCTCCATCTTTCATTTGGAAGCTTTCAAACTTTCTACGAAGTGTTTGAAGCTTGACAGTAAGTACTTTTATTGTGCCTTGATACCCATTCATGAGAGCATCCCATGCTTCTTTTGCTTTTGTTGCAGCTGAAATTCAGGAGAAAAACACAGCGTCATCTACTCCTTGTTGAATGAAGAAGAGAGCTTTAGCATCCTTCTTTCGCAAATCCTTCAAAACATCAGCTGTTGCACCTTCTTCATTGTAGCCTTTCTCTACCAAATCCCATAAGTCTTGAGAGATAAAGAGAGTTTTCATCTTTGTGCTCCAGACATCATAGTTGCTGCCCTGAAAAATTGGTATTGTTGGTTGTGAAATATTCACTCCATTCGATGTGTTAGTGCTTGCCATCACAAACAAAAAAAAAAACTCAGGCCTTAGTAATGGCTCTGATACCAGATGTTAAAGATAAAAGAGTTTAAAATAGAAAACAGAGGTAAGAACACAAATATGCGGCAACTGAATGATGAACTTAGATGATTTTTATTGAGCTGAAAGTCTTCTTAAATACAATTGAAAAGATAACTAAAAATACGTGAAAGAAGGAACAAATCCACGATCGGAAAAAAAAACTTTCCTGAAACTAAGACAACTACTAATAAACCCATTTAGACTAGGACTCTAACAGCTAATTTATTGACCAAGTAAAAAACCAATAGACACGTAAGCATTAAAATACTGACTTAAGAAATTTCTGCATTATTTCTAACAATATGAACACCCGAATTCATAATTACTAAACTAATGGTGATCAAATCTTGGAGATAATAACCAATTTAGATAAATAAGTATTATTACTTCAAATTTTGGAGATAAATTGCAATGAACGCATTTAGAATTTTCAAATATGATAAAGTTAGCGCGTTTGGGCACATAAGACTTTGATATGGTCCAAGACACGCGACTTGCCCGTGACCTAACCACTTAAATCTCCACCAACTTGCAATTTACTGTAGAAAAAAAAAAGATTAGAATATATTTATATCCTAGCCTCTATTTCTAATTTTATCTATGAACAGAAACAATGATAGAATAAAATCAATATATGGGTTTTTTTAGTCTGCTGCTTGCCGGTTCTTTTCTTCTTCTACAGCTCTCTCTTTTAACCATTTCTCAGCCAGACTTCATGCACTACTGGTGCTACAACAGAGGTAACTACACGGAAAACAGTACCTTCAAAACAAATCTCGACAGCCTCCTTTCATCTCTCCGCTCCAACACCGAAGTCAACTACGGCTTTTACAATCTATCGATCGGACAAGCCCCCGACGAAGTAAATGCAGTTGCACTTTGCAGAGGAGATATTGGGCTGGATGACTGCAGAGGCTGTATCAGTAACTCTACTCGTAAGATCTTAGAGATTTGCTCTAATCAGAAAGAAAAAGTAGGAGTATATGATATCTGTAGGCTTAGATTTTCGAACAGATCAATAATTGGCGAGCTAGAGATTTCCCCTACTTTTTCTATCACATATCCGAACAATGCTTCAGATGTGAACCAGTATACTCAGGCTCAAAAAAGTTTACTGAGCAGGCTTCGAGGCTTGACTACGTCTGGAGATTCAAATAGAAAGTTTGCGACAGGAAATGAGACTGCAGGATTTGAAAGGGTGTATGCACTTATGCAATGCACTCCTGACTTATCTGACCAGCAGTGTGATCTTTGTCTTTCTCAAATTATTGGGGATATTGCAAGCAGATGTGCAGGGAAGCTATCTTGTAGTGTGATTAAACCCAGCTGTGATGTCAGGTTTGATAATAAGCTTTTTTATCAGCTTACACCTCCTGAAACACCGACGCCATCATCACCGCTACCTCCTCTTCCTGCGCCAACCAAAGAAGGTATGATTAGAATTAATTCAAAAATATACATGATCTAATTGATAGAGGATAGATTCAGTTCTGTCACAGCTCATGATATGATATGATTGAATTTGATAAGAATAAGATCTCACACTAGTTTAATAAGAAGGATTTAATTCCATGCAGAAAAGAAAAGCAACAATTCTCGAACGATCATTATAACAATTGTTAGCGTTGTGATATTAGTCACCTGCATCTGCATATTCTTGAGGCTGCGGAAGCCAAGCAAAAAATCTGAAATTAAAAATATGACAGGTATTGCTTATTTGTAATAAATTTTACTCGCCTTAGTGCCGTTTGATACATGTCTTATTTTTCATTTGCACTTCCTCGAACTTGTTCCTTTTGATTTGTTTATACTTTAAAGATGCAGATGAAATAGAAACAGAAGAATCCTTGCAATTCAATTTTGACATTGTTAGAGTTGCAACAAATAATTTCTCGAAGGAAAATAAGCTTGGACAAGGAGGATTTGGTGCCGTTTACAAGGTTTAACTCTAATACCGACATCGACATGTAAACTATTAATCTTCAACCAATATAGTGATGCATTAAAAATAATATAATTAGATAATATATTATCAGGGTACTTTTGCAAATAAACAAGAAATAGCTGTAAAGAGACTTTCTAAGAATTCAAAACAAGGAGATTTGGAATTTAAAAATGAAGTGCTACTGGTTGCCAAGCTTCAACATCGGAACTTAGTCAGGCTTCTTGGTTTCTGCTTGGAAGGAAACGAGAGGCTTCTCATTTATGAGTTTTTGCCTAACAACAGTCTTGAACATTTCGTATTTGGTAAGCCCATATGTTCCCTTAGCTTATTAGTAGCAGACGCATCAAAATCCCAAATATTTGTTGCATTTTTTTTAGTTGAATAATTAATTCGAAAGCATACACATTTGCATGAATGTGTAGATCCAATCAGGAGACTACATCTGGATTGGGACATGCGCTACAAGATAATCAATGGCATTGCCAGGGGACTTCATTATCTCCACGAGGACTCTCGGCTAAGAATTATTCACCGCGACTTGAAAGCAAGTAATATTCTATTAGATGATGATATGAATCCAAAAATTTCAGACTTTGGAATGGCAAGACTATTTGCCATGGATGAAAGTCAAGCAAATACAAAAAGAATAGTGGGAACTTAGTAAGTGCCTGTTGCATTTAAACCTTTAGATTGAAAGTTGTAAACTGGAAGCTTAACTATATATTCTTATACGTATTCAGTGGCTATATGGCACCAGAGTATGCAAAGTATGGACGATTCTCGGTTAAGTCTGATGTATTTAGCTACGGTGTGCTGCTTTTAGAAATTGTAAGTGGTCAAAAGAGTAGCCGTTTTCATGATGGGGAGGGCATACAGAATCTTTTAAGTTATGTAAGTATACTATATCAAACTAGTATGTTGTATTCTGCTAATTTTGGGTGGATTTTTTAACACTGAAAAATTGATTAATGAAACTTTGCAGGCATGGCAAAATTGGAGGGAAGGAACGTATATAAATGTCGTAGATCCCAGTTTGAGGACTGGTTCAAGAACTGAAATTATGAGATGCATCCACATTGGATTGTTATGTGTTCAGGAAAATGCCGTTAATAGGCCAACAATGTCGTCAATAGTTCTAATGTTAAATAGCTACTCTCTCGCCCTGCCACTGCCATCACAGCCAGCATTTTTTATGCACAGCAACATTGAATTCGACATCTCATCTTCCTCAGGAGCTGGATCTCTTCAATTGTCGCAAAATGAGGCTTCATCAATTACGGAATTATACCCTCGATAGTAGTTGAAGTAAGCGATGGAATTCATGTTTTTTACTACATTGTCTAATTACAACTGCAAATGAAATCTGTTGCAGTTCAAAATCTAGTTGCTAAAACCATACTTTTTTTTTTCATTCCTTACATTTTGCTTGTTTGTTATTCAGTTTCCAATATAAATTTAGGTGAAAATTTTCATAATTTTTGTTTGAAATTTGACTCATAAAAAAAATTCTAATTGGCTTTTGTTTTGTTTTTGTCTTTTTAAAATTCAATGCCAACAAAAATTAATAATTAATAGACGTAGACGCAGTCTAAATTAAAACTATTAAATAGGGCCAGTTTGTCAATAAGAACATTAAAAGATGAGAATGTTGTCCGCAACCACAGCTTTCTCAATCACTAGCAGGCTAATGTTTAATTTACTGACTAATTAATTAGATTCGTTCATAAGACATAATCATTGTCAAGCCCCGAAGATTACTCTGTAGTTTCATCGCACGTGTGAATCCATTGACATCAAACCAAAAGTTTTAGTAATTGCCCCCCTTTCCTTTGAATTTAAGTTAGTTCTTTTTATATGTGCTCGAGGTGTGAAAGCCCCTGTCTTGACTTTGTGCTTCGAACAAAATTAATCCCATTTTCTAGACTTCCCATTAATGGATGCTAACGACCAAAATCTAAACTAAGCAAACTCTTTAAATTCAATAATCCTGTGACCTGTACAATCTTCTCCTTTATATCAAACGTGTAAGAGGCAATATAACAAACACTTGGTGGCAGAATGAATTCTGAAAATTTGCTGCATACTCTGTTTTTATTGACAGCAAAAAATGTCATTATATAGGCACTACAGCCAACTGAAAAATAGAAAATCAAAAAAAAAAAAATGATAGTATCGTTATCTCTTATCCCACATCGGTTAGAGAAGAGTTGAAAGCGGTCCTTATAAGACCGTGAATACCTTCTCTCTGCAGAGACTTTTTGGGGCAACACCCCAAAAATAAAACCATGAGAGCCTAGACCCAAAGCGGACAATATCTAAAGGCGCCAACGCAAGCCGGTGTATCATTTAGGGTCCGATTGGAATAAATGAATTCAATTTATGGAATTCATTTACAAATGAATTCTATATGAAATTCATTTGTAAATGAATTTTTATGTTTGGAATAAAATTATTAAAATATAGAATTAAAAATGAATTCCTTATTTTCATACTTAGAATAAATGAATAAATGAATTCATTTATATTTTATTTCCTAAAATATCCTTACTACCAATTTTGATGTCTTCTTTTAATTACTCTCAATAAAAAAAAATTAACAATCATATCATTTTAAAATTTTTAATAAATACTGAATCAATAATAAAATAATTTAAAAAATAATAATATCCAAATAATATTCATATTAAAATTCAATGCAGACAACTAATATAATATTATATCTATAGAAATTGTACCAAATAAAACACTAATTAACTATTCTAATTCATGATTCCATCTTTTTCCTTAGCCAATCAAGTGTTTGGATGGAAGAAGAACAATGAAAAAAGAAAAGAGAAGAAAAGAATACGTTAGTAGGTTAATTTATTTTTAATAAATAACTAAAAGGCTATTATAGTCTTTTCAACATTAACTCTTAAAAATATGGAATTCATTTGCAAATTCCACCTATTTTATTAGAATTTGGTATAGTTATAATGAATTCCATGGAATTAAATTCTATGAATTGAATTCTTATTTTTTTTTTCATTTCAAGCATTAAAATTAGGAATTACAAATGAATTCCATAAAATTTTATGGAATTCATTTGTTTCAAGCATAGCCTTAGTGTTTTTATTGAGAGACGAGTTCTCAAAACCCGAAAACCTCTCCTCGAGAGGGGGAATAGTGATAGCAACGCTATCTTTTATCTCACATCGGTTAGAGAAGAGTTGAAAGCGGTCCTTATAACACCGTGAACACCTTCTCCCTGCAGAGGCCTTTTGGAGCAGCACCCAAAAACAAAACCGTGAGAGCCCGGACACAAAGCGGACAATATCTGCAGGCGCCAACGTAAGCCGGTGTATCAAGAAATATTTCCCACTAACTCACACAACAAATTACAGAAAATTAAAGAAATATTAAAAACAAGTTAAGACTTAGTCAAGGAAGAATGCCTACTGTCAATTTAGAATCACCTTGTCAACAATTTTACATGCAGAAATTGTCTTAAACCAATTCAATGTATCCAATCTTAAGCATAGAAACTATTTATTCAAAGCATTTCAATATATGCATTTATCGACTAAACTAATATATAATATAATGGACATAAAAAATAAATAAATAATATTAATATTTTGTTAGATGCAGAAATGAATCCTAAAATTTCAGATTTTGGCTTGGCAAGGTTATTTGTAATGTGTCAAACTCATATCAATACAAGTAGTGGGGACTTCATAAGTTTCATCAAAACATTAATCATTAGAATATATACCAAATATCGAGAATTATGCCATATGATTGAAAATGAGTTTTATAAATGTTGTTATATATCGGTGCAGTGGGCATAATATGGCTCCAGAGTATGCAATGCAAGGACACTTCTCATTTCAAATCTGATGTGTCTAGTTTTGGAGTACTAACAAGGACAACAACACAATTATAGATGGTTTAATGCTTTATAATTTCTATAGATAAAAACATTTATTTTGTTTAGAGATTAGCCATGGCACAGAATTTGACAGCATCTCTACATTTTTAAACATTTGAAAGTGACATAACAGTAAGACAAGTCTTTCACGCAGCCTTTAAAGTTTGATTTTTAATGTTTTAAATCCAAAGACACCGACCCAATCAAGAGTTGCCATAATCAATTACTAAATAGAAAATAAACTTCAACTACTAGTATTCCAATTCACTGTAGCTTTAATTTTCTTGAAATAACCATATAAACATAAATTTCCATTGACCATTTTCCATCATATCCCTGATTAGAAGAGGCAATCATGTTTCTTCATCACAAATTGAATCCATCTCCTTTCATCTTATTAACCATAATCTCTGCACTGATTATCTCTATCAATTCCCAAGTACCAACTTACAATTATGTATACTGTGGAGACTCACCCGCCACAGGAGATTTCAAAGCAAACTTAAATACCCTTCTGAATTCTCTATCTTCTAAGGCTGAAACCAACACCTTCTACAACGATTCATCAACCGGAATTTACAGTCTGTACCTCTGTCGGGGCGATGTTTTGATCACCACTTGCCAATTGTGCGTCGACACAGCAATCAAAGACATCCAACAGAACTGCCCTTCCAACACATCTGGAATCATATGGTACGATCAGTGTTTATTAAGATATTCTGATTCCAACTTCTTTGGAGTTGCAGACACAAAACCAGGATTGCTGATGTGGAATGTCCATAACTCTAGTGATCAATCGCCTAATGAACCCAACCGTGGAGCTCAAGGAATTGTGTACACGCTTATTACAGATGAAGTTCCATATAACAATATGATGTTTGGGACCAAAGAATCCGAGGTTGGTGATGGGTCTCAGAAAAGATACGCTTTGGCTCAGTGTAGTAGGGATCTTAATAGCAGCGTCTGTAGTTCATGTTTAGCAGATCTCAGTGATGTTTCTATTGAATGTTGCCAACAGAAAATTGGATGGCGTATTTTGGCCCCAAGTTGCATTTTAAGGTACGAGAATTATCCATTTTATGTATCATCATCACTACCGCCCACATCGCCGGTGCCTGATACTGGTGAGTCAACCGTGAATTTTTCTTTTTTTTTTCTTTTTAGAATAGGGAAAATATATATATTGACCCCTAAACTCGTCAATCTTGTTCAATTAAGCCCCTCAAAATCTGTTTTTTCGGGGTTACAAGTTATAAAACATTATAATGCCTATTACAACTATAAATATGATCACTAGAAGAATTAGAACTTGAAATCTCATGCACTCGTAATCCACCAAGCCAACTTCTAATGGTTTAATTTTTTTATTATTATTATTTAAGCTTTTAATTATTGGACGGAAGAAATTAACCTATATCACTGGATATTATATGTATGTGAAATCTGAAAAATTGCATATTCTTAAGGGCTCAATTGACCTAAACTTGAAATTCGATAGAATAATTTAAAATTTTTCAGAATTTGAAATGTGAGTATTTTCTTACTGTTTAAATTATATTTTACACCATTTTGCTTGAAAATGCATGTTAGACTTGTTAAATAAGGATTAAACAAAACAAAAATTAGAAGTTCAAAGTCTTGGGTGAACAAGAAATTTAATAGGAGGACGAAATTGAATACTTCGGAGAAGTTTAATAAAAAAAAAATGGTTTTTCCTTTAAAATATCATAAACTAATTAGCATATATAGACCTTTGCTGATACATTGGAATTAGGGGAGCTGAGTAGGTTAGACAATCAATCTCCCATTCCACTTGATTATAATCTCCTTTTTGACCAATTACCCATTACCGCCCCCAGTTTTTATAGAATAAAGTAGGATTATTTTTATGTATATACAATTATCTTCTTATTATTTTTTACTTGTAATCAAAGACCATACTATTACTAATCATCAAAATATCATCATCATCATAAAAAAGGGAATAAAGGAAAAGGAAACACAACAACAATTGCAGTCGCCGTTGCTGTATCATCAATTGTGGCAATTGGAGCTGTTTCTGGTATTTTGTACTACTTCGTCTCCTACAAGAAAAAAAGAAGACGTACAGGTTAATACACTTAAACCTGCAAACAGAAAATTTGCATTGTTAAATTGCACTAAATTTATCTGTAACTTCTTTTCCAGAAGGGGAAACGAGCCAAGTAATTTTTTTAAGAAATTTAGAAGGCTCAAATCGCAAGCAGTTGAGAGATGAAGAGTTGCGTGTAAGCAATGATGACAAGGATGGAGAAATGCATTGCTTCAATTTGGCTACAATTAGAGCTGCAACAAACAATTTCTCCAGTGCAAATAAGCTTGGAGAAGGAGGTTTTGGCCCTGTTTACAAGGTTAGAATTTACTTGCATTGTTAATGTACGTTAAGATGAATTGATTTACTTTGATTCACAAAATTTTGAAATGCATTCAGGGAAAGCTGCCTAATGGACAAGAAATTGCAGTTAAAAGGCTTTCTATGACATCAAAGCAAGGCCTGGACGAGTTCAGGAATGAAGTGATGGTGATTGTGAAACTGCAACACAAGAATCTTGTAAGGCTATTAGGATACTGCATACAAGGAAATGAAAAGCTTCTCATCTACGAGTACTTGGCGAATACTAGCCTTGATGCCTTCTTATTTGGTTAGCCTTCTATTCTAAAGTGTTATGTTCTCGTATTATTAATTATCTTCCTGCACAAAAAAGATTTCTGCTTATGGGGTTGCTTAAAGGTAGATCCAAAAAGAAGTAAAGAGCTTGACTGGGGAAAACGTGCAAACATCATAACTGGAACTGCAAGGGGCCTTCTATATCTTCATGAAGATTCTCGGCTCAAAATCATTCACAGGGATATGAAAGCTAGCAATGTTTTGTTGGACGACGAGATGAATCCCAAGATATCAGATTTTGGAACTGCAAGAATTTTTGGTGGGAATCAAATTGAAGCCAACACAGATAGAGTTGTTGGCACATTGTAAGTCATTCCTTTGCAATCCTATAAATATAGTATGTAACTAGTTTTTTATTTTTTTAACATAATAAACTGAAATTAAAATTCGCAAGAGACTAAAGGTTAAAAGAAAATGCTTAAATGTTTAGGTTTAAAGAGTGTACTTGATGGGGAAGAAAGTTCTTATATAATGTCTAATCATGTTATATTAAATGAATTAGATAGGAGTGTTAAATGATTAACGGTGACGGTGTTATTTTTTCAGTTATAATTTAGCTTTTAAATGCTAATAACGCTTAAATAGCTTGGGTTAAGCAGGTTGTTCGGTTATCAAAATCCGTTCAATTCATGGTGCTAGGAAAGTATTAAATATTAATAATTGGTTCATGAACAGTGGATACATGGCTCCGGAATATGCACTTGAGGGAGTAATATCAATCAAATCAGATGTTTACAGCTTCGGAATCTTAATGCTAGAGATCATTACTGGAAAAAAGAACAAAGGATTCTACAACCCAGATGATGCCCCTAGCCTCCTATTACATGTAAGAATTTAATACTTCATTTGTTGAACTTCAACAGAAGATCTTCTTTTATGACTAACTCATTAATTATGAATATGAACAGGCCTGGAAGCTATGGAGAGAAGGGAAAGGAAAGGATTTGATAGATCCAAATATAATTGAGTCTTGTCCCATAAATCAAGTCTTGAGATGGATCCAAATTGCTTTGCTATGTGTTGAAGATGATCCTGCAGAAAGACCAACTATGTCATCAGTAGTTCTAATGCTAGGGAGTAACTTCATAGACCTTCCTCAACCATCAACAGCTCAATATTATCCGCCTAGATTTACTAAAATGTCTGAACAATCTTCGGTTTCCAGCACTGGAACTGGCTTTCTCACATCAGATCAATCCACAACCAGTGTTACCTGATAATTAGGGCCCATTTGATTTAGCGGTTCGTGCCATCATATTGCCGATAGCGCTTGCCAATAGCCGCCGATAGTTGATAGAGAAAATTGTTGTTTTTATGTTAAACTACCATTAAAAGTATAATTTAATTGTTGATATATATATATATAACTGGTGTAAGAAATTGATTAAACCTGGAAAATAAGATGATTATTTTGCTGTTAGTCTTCAGTTTTTTTTTTTCCTTGGTATTGGAAAGTTCAAATCTCCTTTTGCCCTTTTCTACATTAATATAAAAGAGAGAGAGTTTCATATAGAAAATAGAAAATAAACCTATAAACATGAAGAAACTCCAAGATAAAATTAAAGATGGATTTGATTATGCAAGGCCCAAAATTAGCCAAGCCCATAGAAATTCAACCTGTGGCTTCTGGATATACAAGGCTCAATAATATATAAGCCCATAGAAACTCGACATGTGACTTCTTTAAAAAAAATCACAAATTAAGTAAATAATAAAATACCATATTAAAAAAAATAGTGGGGTGGTGGTGGTATGTTCACTTTATTAGTTTCAACATAATAAAATTCCATATATTATGTACTTACGTAAGGTTACATAATTATATTTCGAATGTATAATGTACAAAATAAATGTAAGAAATCTTAGTATCAATGATTTCCCAACTAATAAAAGCCGACATCATTTCTCAAAAAAATAAATAAAATAAAAGCTGACGTCAAGACATCTTCCATTCTCTAAAACAAATTGTTTGACAATTTCCCTTAAATCAACAAAATAGAATACCAAAGAAAAACTTTAAACTTTCCCACTTGCAGCTTCTCAAAAATTGCTTTAATCACAGAATCACATCCAACAACAAGACTGCCACTCCAATAATCAACCAAATTGCAACTCCTTGAGATGACAATTTTCCCCCACCTGTATTTTCAAGTAAAAACCTTATTATTCACAATTAAACATATAATGTTTATATCTTTATAAGGAACCAATTTTAATGTACTTATGGGTAGTTTTGTGTTCGAATTTTCGCTCTCCTTTCTTTTTATATATTATTTTTCCTATTTGAACCATGTTCAGGTGAATAAATCTATCAGAAACTACCATATATGACTGCATATACTGTCCTACATGAAGGGGTATAAACTTACTCCATATATGGTAGTATATGATGGGTTTGGTTCACTTGCAACTTATCTAGGAAATATTTTTCATGAAAACAAGCTTGAAATTAATTTAATATAAACAACAGAAGAACCAAACTAAACAAATTATTTAAAAGAAACAGATAACTGACCATTATTTGAAGGGATAGAGTAGTTGAAATAGAATTGGAAATCATGGTACCACAAGCTACAACTAGACCCATAAATCTCCCATTCTCTTTTATTCCCAATTGTAGTTCTAAATGTCTGCAAAAGATCACCAAAACATTTACCACAATCACTTCTACTTGTATCTCTACTACACTGAGCCATCCCATATCTCTTCCCACTTTTTCCGACATCCAAAATCGCTGTCTGAAACATCATAGGCTGGTCGGCAGCCGTAGAAGCAAGCCGGTTCATGAAGTTAAGCCCTTGAGAAACGACATTTGGATCCTCGAAATCTGTGTCGTTTGTTAAAGCCATTGCAGACTGATCCCATACACCAAAGAAACTTATGTTTGAATACCGAAGAAGACACCATCTAAGCCATATAGTAACGTTCTTGCTGTCCGAGCAGCCTCGCACGGCGGTGGAGTTTTTGATGCAAGCAGCACAATCTGTGGCTGATAAATCTCCTCTGCATTGAGAAAGAGCATAAATCTTGTTAGAATTTTTGCCTGATGTTTCTGTGAAAAATCCATTCTGAGTAGGCCTTTTTGATGCTAGTGAATTCAAAATATTGTTGAGATTGATTTGGTATTGATTCTCCAATATTGTAGCATTATCAGAGCCTGAACACTGCAACCCAAGAATCTCATTAGTGTCAGCTTGAGAAGGAATAGAAAAGAGAATTAAAGTTGAGAAGAGAATTAACATCTTCTTCTTCATCCTTCTGAAACTAATTATAGAAGGAAAGGAGGAGAAGTCAAGAATAAGGAGGAAGTGCTTTATTTAACTTATGAATACTGTTGACATTGGTCCTTGAATTTGTTGAAATTGGTTGATTTAGTCCTTCAATTGAATTTTTGTTCATTTGAGTCTTTAAACCTATAACTTTTGTTCTATTGATGATACTTAATTCATAGAAACAATTAGCATATTGTGAAGTCTAATAGAATATACTCTCAAAAATTCAGAAGCTAAAATATAAATCTTTTAATGTCTTAATTCACGTTATTTCGTGTAAAAAAATAGTATATATTTCCTTAAGTAAGGGTTTAAAAGAACAAAAATTAGAGATTTAAGGGCTCATGGGTACAAAAACTTAATTAATTGAGGGGCTAAATTGAATATTTTGAATAAATTCAATGACACAAAATGTACTTTTCCGAAAACAAATGACTGTGAATCTTCGGTGTGTTGCTTTTTGCATACAAAAGTCAACTGTTATGCTTTTATTGTAATTATTTGTTAGATGAATATATGCTCAGCACTACAAAATTGAAGTCAACCAAACTAATCTAGCTAGTCTTAATCATGCCCTCATGGATATGCTTAGAATTAGCAATATTATATTTAAAGGGTTAATTACTTTTTGTTTATTTCTGTTTAATTAATGCCGCATAAAGTTGATGTAATTGAAACCACTTGCTAAAATTATGCCCATGATTTGTTAGCAGCTTATGATAATTGTAATCAATTGAACTAGTTGCCTTTTTTAGTTTAATATACTAACAGATGACTATAAATAATATATAGTGAGAAAATCAAGCACAAAATCATGTAAAAGTTGAAATATTTATTTAAATAAAATATCTGTGTATAAATATTCATCCGCAAATAATACATATGCAATTTTAAAAAATAAGATAAAATGGAAACATCAAGCCTTAAAAAGTATTTAATGCAATAATGAATAATTGGTGCACTTTTTCAACTCAGCATAATCATCCTATCTGTTTATTGATGGTTATAATATTAATAATAGTTTCATTATTCTGACCATTGATTTTCTTATACTTTTAATCACAGAATCTTATACAAATTGCCATGTTATAGTTCTAAACAAACCATGTCAACTTTTCTTCCCCGATGCACCAATTCAATTAGAATAATATTATAATTTTTGCTGAAAATTCTTAAACACTTATATCGGGCCGGGTTTGTAAGATAAAACAGCCCATAACAGAGACATGGGCTGAAGATGGCAGGCATGTCACGGCATCGGCCACTTCCAGGCCCATAAAAGTCCAAATCTCTTTTTCTTTTTCTTTTCTTTTTTTTTTTATTCTCCAATTTGATTTATGGGATATCAGAATGACTCGTCTAAATTTGATTCATAAAATTCTTATAAAATAAGTTAATATGAATGCCAAATAAAAACAGTTAAAACATTTCATAGGTGGAAATGAAGAAGCATCATAATTTAGATTGAAATATATATATATATATTGGACTATGACATGGAAGCAACTCTTGATCTTATTTATCTGAAGTGATATCTCTAGTCATGAAGGTTTGATGGATGGCAAATGAAAATTAAGAGACAAAGGTTAAGAAAGCCACAAAATACTATATAGTATTGAATTATCATGTTAAATTTTATACCAGATCGTGGATTGGACCCATTCGATTTACTGTGTGGTAATTATTAATTCGTTAGCCAATAAGATATGGACACACACACCTCACCCACATGTATATGATGGGAATCTTATTTTAGACTTCAAAATTACAGACAATTAAGTCAAGATCAGAATGATTGATAAATTTTATGATTAATAATTTTATTAATTCAGATTAACGTTCAAGAATTATTATCCATAAACTTTACATTTTATAAATGACAATAATTCTTTTTTTTTTCTGTTCTTTCTTTAATTATTTTCCTTATAGTAGAATCGGTTGAGAAATGAAGCTTCCTACGGGATTCAGTTTGAAGTTTGTTTCGGATTCACATGTGTTATGTATTTATGTACTAGAATAGAATATAGGATTAGTTTCACCAATAGTTACCGGAATATTATCTAAATTATGCAAAAATAATGAAAAAATATTTATTTTCATAAAAATAACTGAATTTAACACTTAAATATAGAAAAATCACTTTAACCTTTTTTCGGTAAATGGCTCGTCGAAAAATATATTTGGCATATCCAGTCAGCATGTCTTACACACATGGCATGCCAAGTAATGTAAAGTTAGCATTTAACGTGGCATATCAGCAAATACTTGGATAAGAAAAATGGGGCTGAATGTCACGTTAACATGCCATATGGCGGATGACATAGATAAAGTGTCATGTGGCATACTGATTTGACAAAAAGTGTACTGCCACGTGCGCATGTTCCATTGACTTAACTTACCGAGTAGATTTTCCGGAGAATCTCTTATCGAAAATTGGTTAAAGTAATTTTTCCGTATATAAGTGTTAAGTTCAGTGATTTTTATGGAAATAAAAATTTTTTCATTATTTTTACGTAATTTGGCGATAGATCGGTGAACATAAGTGAAATTAACCGGCAGAACATATAATTAAATATATATATCCATCAACACAAATACTACATAGTCTTTTCTTTTCCCCTTTGTAATTATCGAAGTTTGTCTAGCACATACGAAACAAATTTCATTCCACTTTCTATCGTGTTTGTGCCTTTTAATTCAATATGAATTCTGACACATTAATTTTTGCTAATTAGAATTTTAAATAGTTATTTTTTGGACAAATTTTATTTTTAATTTGAAAATCAAGTAATGAAGATTTTTACCCATATCATATCTTCCGCTGGCTCGCTTGATTTCTAACACTTATCTTATAAGTTCGGAAACATATTTTACCCATATCATATGTTATTTCGATGTATAAATCATAGAACAAACTGAATATGGACAAATAAAATGGGGCTTGTATTTATAATTAAGATTCTTACTGGACTACATGCATGACAACTAAATAACAAAGAGTGCATAATAGAATTAGGAAATTACAAGGAAAAAGGCACCTCCTCTATGCTCTATCCTAATCTAATAAGGTCCATGCATAATCATCTATTATGGGCGACTACAAGGACAAGAGAGGAACTTTATTTTTGAGACATATACATGTCAGCCTTTTTAAAAAAATGCAATATGATGGGTTCGTGGATTATTTTAATGTTAAAGTATATTATTTTGTTGTTGGATCAGGAATATATATATATATATATATATATATTTGTCAATTCTAAGAAGTATTAGAAAAGAAGAAACTCTAAGAAATATATAATAGGGGTATGCAAAATAGAACCGAGATAAATTTGTTCAGTTCGATTCAATTTGTTTGATTTATTTTTTTACAATAAATATCGATCTAATTGGTTGAGTTTTTGTTAAGAAAAAATTGATATAATTAAATTAATCAAACTTTTGATAAAATAACGTTATGTATGTGTATATATAGCCCGAGCTAAAATAATTTACCGAAACAATAAAAATATTGTTTAGACTGTTCAATTTTCTTTTACATGTTCAGTGGGCTAGGTTTTTTTTTGGTTTGTTTTCAGACCAAACTAACCGAATGCTCAACCAAACCATAGTACAGAAGTGTTGGAATGGATTATTTTTTTCCTGTACTTAGTACTTGTATAATTTTCGTATTTTTAAATGAAGGACATCTCCACTTAATAATCATATAATCTAACCTGCCATTTGGATATATTAGTTAAGATCTTAAAAAATTAAATTAGTCTAAAAAAACTTGAAAATCAAAAAAAAGACAAAAATAAAATCTATTCACGACTTGCATTGACAACTTTTCCATCATTAGTTAGTAGCCATTTGCAATAGTTTTTTTAAGCAAATCGAAAGTGGAAACTCGAAGCCGAAACATTTTGATATATACTAGTGAAATATCTCCTTAAATATCATTTCAAACTCGAACATAGTTATATTGCTTTTTTTATAATTAAAAATATACCGATAATTTGATGCACAGATGTAATACAGCTAACAGTACTATTAAAATAATATTGGTAATTAAGAAATTAATTAAAAAAAAAGAAGTCTTTCTGCATTGATGTTAGAAAAAAATTATATATAATATGAAATGTCCACATCCTAAAATGGACCTAATTTCAGCATTTACTGGCTGAATAAGCCACATTGTGAAGTTGCAATCTACCACCAATATCTTAATGCCCACTAGAACTAGTTAAAATTTCTCAATTTTATATAGCCAGTTAGGGTTTTTCTTTTATTTAATTTCTTCACCATTGTCATCACCATGTCCTGATCCTTCTCATATAAAGCCACATATACAATCATCCTTGAGCACAGCATCAACAATTATACCCAAATGAAGATTATCAATTCCCTCACCTGTCTCTCTCTCTCCCTCTCCTATTTGATCATTTTAACCCAATCCAATGCAGAACAATCACAGCCCATTTCAAATTTCCTCAAAACTGTTCCATTTCTCAAGATTAAAAGCCAAGAATCAATGGTTGTAGCAGCAATTCTGTGCTTCATAGCTGCTTCAATATCAAGTGCAGGTGGCATTGGAGGTGGAGGATTGTTTATTCCTATACTTTCTATAGTTGCAGGTCTAGACATGAAAATAGCTTCAGGTTTCTCAGCTTTTATGGTCACTGGTGGCTCAATTGCTAATGTCATTTGTCATATGTTGTCTCCTAAATTTGGTAGCAAACCTTTGATTGACTATGATATTGCTCTTTTATCAGAGCCTTGCATGTTATTAGGAGTTAGTATTGGTGTAATTTGTAACATAGTTTTCCCAGAATGGCTTATTACAGTTTTGTTCGTGATTTTTCTTGGTTGGTGTACTTTGAAGACTTGTAATAATGGGTTTGTCCTCTGGAGATTGGAATCAGAAGATCAGGTGAAGAGAAATGGATATTTGGAAAACGGGTTTGTGGAGAATAGCTCTAATCATGAAAATGAAGTGCTGAGAAATATCAAAGAGCCTCTTTTGGCTATGGAAATGGGCTTTCCATGGCTGAAATTGGGGGTCTTGGTTTTGATCTGGTTCTCTTTCTCGTTCATTTATCTTCTGCGTGGCAATCGTTATGGAGAGGTACGAATTCTTGGTTCTTCGATTAATCCTCAATAATTAGGAATTTCTGTCATTTTTTGTTCAGAAATCCTACAAAGAGGCAAAATTTGCTCTGTGTAGGGCCACCAGAAAGAATTATGTGTAAGAAAAGTGGTACAGAAAGAATAATTGTAGATATTTATTCTAAAAATTTCAAGCTTTAAGATCTTGCATATACCACTTGCTAAAGTAAAATCCCCGTTTTGATGACATGCTCATATGTGAAACATTCATCTTTTTGTTTGTTAGTTCTGAATTAGCCTAACCAACTTCAAGTGACAATTATCAAATTTGGATTAATGAAAGTTGCGTTGATTTTGATTTCTCAAAGAATCATAGGCATCTTTGGTTTTGGTGTTAATCCCCCGGATTTCGTATCACGATAGTTCATCATCCGACTTAGGAACAGGGGTCTAGGCAAGTATTGCAAGCCGTTTTATGGTATACAGATCGATTGTATGCTGACGGTTAAAAATATGTGCAGGGCATCGTAATAACGAAGGCATGTGGATTAGGATATTGGGTTATCTCATCACTTCAAATTCCTCTTGCAATCATTTTTACAGCATGGATTTTATCCAGAAAAGAAAACTGCCAAAATCGAACTGCAAATTTACAGGTGCTCGACATAACCAAGATGAAAATATGCCGTGTTTATTTACATTTTTAGTCTTCTTTTTTGTCTTTTCAATGGTGAAAATTTCCTCAAAGAGTTCAACTTCCTTGTGAAGGACACAGATGGCTCAACCAGAAGCAGGATGCCAAAGACCTTAGCTTTCCCCCTAATGGCACTACTAGCAGGGATATTGGGTGGAGTTTTCGGTATTGGGGGCGGCATGCTTATTAGCCCACTTCTTCTTCATGTAGGAATACCACCTGAGGTAATCTCAGCCCTCATTTCTGTGTTAATTATCGATCGGTTAGCCTACCACTAAGTGATGGCTCTATCTCACTGTTCAGGTAACTGCAGCAACTTGTTCCTTCATGGTTTTCTTTTCGTCTACCATGTCAGCGTTTCAGTATTTATTATCAGGAATGGAGCATACAGACACTGCCCTTATCTTCACTTTCATATGTTTTGTTGCTTCCCTAATTGGATTGCTAGTAGTGCAGAGAACCATACAAGAATATGGCAGGGCTTCTATTATTGTTTTCTCAGTTAGTACTGTGATGGCTTTGAGCACAGTTCTCATCACCAGCTTTGGAGCTATAAACGTATGGAGGGATTATCAATCTGGAACAAACATGGGTTTCAAACTTCCCTGTTAGAACTAAGTTTATATTCCCGATCATAACTGGTTGCAAAACATGAGGTTTTCAACTTCTTCCGAGATCACTAGGTATTGCCTTCAACAATAACTAGTACTAGAATTGTACTCAGGGAAGGATTGATACTTAGAAATAAAAGAGTTAGTGATTTTTCCAGTTGATTTACTTCAATGAATGTAACATCTTACTGGAATAAAGGACACGAGCAGGTTTCGAATTCAAGTCAAAATTGGTACTATAAACAAAGGCAACGCATGATAATTAACAAAATGTAAAAATAAACAAAGGCGAAAAAGGCTTTCGCTTGTTGAGGAAATGCAGGCTGAAAACTCATGCCAGCCAACCTAAGCAGCTGGGGAGCGTAGAACAGGATCCTGTGAGGTATCGACAATAGCAGGAGGCAAAAGCTGCCACATGGGAACTCCAGGATAGCTGACAAAAGGCATTAGCTTGCTACCGAGAACTTGGCTTGGGGAAGAAAATGGTGCTGCAATGGCTGGAGGATGAGGAAGGAATCCTGCTGGAGAACTCAATGCTTTTACTTGACGCTCAATGTTCTCTTTCTCTGTCTTCAGCCTCTGCTTCTCATCCCGGAGCTCATTCTTTTCAGCCTTCACAAATCAAATTCTCTCAGTAGTACAAAAAGCACTTTTCCAAGATTCTTCAAAAGAATCAGCAGCATCCAGAGATTAGATATGATCAATAACATATTTAACAACTTCTAGATATACCTTTAATTCATTGAGCTTCTCCTGAAGACTCTCATTTGCCTCCTTCAGCTTCTGAGCTTCATCTCTGAGCTGATTCAACATTTTCGTAGCATCAGTCAATATGACATACTTGTCCATTTTAAGTGGCTTCCCAGGGTCCAGAAGAGCACACAACTCCATAAACCTGTAGAAATGTTACAGTATATGTGAAGGAAAGACCAGTGAAAGGAAGAGAGAGAAGGCAATAGGAAGACAGCGAGAAGTGCAAACATGCCTATCGTTTAGTCTATCCCTTCGCATCTTTTCTCTACATGCCTTGGAACCAAGTGAACTGCACGATCCAGGCCTCACCCTGAGATGGAATAACAGGAAGTGATGGACACAACAGAGCTAGAAGCAACCCTTTCGAAATTTTATAAGAGAAAAATATGAACAAAATCCATGGAGAAATAGAATGATTAAATGATTATTGCTTTTCATTTTCTAACCATACATAACAGGTACCTCTTTCGAGATCCACTTTCCTTGAGACCATCAGAATTCCCAAATGAGCCTTCGAGTTCCATGCTAAAAACATCAAACAGGAAGAAGGATAAGTATGGCTACAAAACAATTGAGTTAGATAATCTAAACCATAGCTGGCTTCAAAGTACTACGTACTGTAAATAGAATAAAAGAAGCAAATGAGGATTTTGAACTAAATATCATATAGGACCTTTCTTAATCTCAATTCTCATATGGAGAACTTGAAACAACCTTGCTAAAGGGTCGGTATTGGCCACTGAAACACCAGAATTCTGAGCACTAAAGCAATTTCGTGTCATTTGAAGTGGAACATTATCTACTCATATTAATGCTTATCTTGACTAACAAGGGAAAAAAATTACATTCACTTAGACATGGAAAAACAAAAGAAATCCTTGATTCACATAAAAATAAACTACAATCTGTCCTCACATTATGGAATTAGGTGAAGCTATTGTCTCAATCGAAGGCGAAACCTAACTAAATAGGTTCTTCTTTGGATTTAGCCAGTGCCATAGTGAAGCATAGAAACAATAGCTCGAAGTATCAATCCATGAACTTGCCCAGTATGCTTCAGATAATATAATGTAATTTTGACCACAACCCATACCTAAAAATTCAATCTTTAGCAAATAGCAATGAAAAACTAGCTGCGATTGAGGAAGAGAAATTATGAAGCACCTTATAGAAGACCAAAGTGCATCAGGTGGTTCAAGAGATGGAAGGTCACCTCCAGGGACAGGAATTTCTTCAATCAAGCCATAGTCAAAATCCCAATTGGCACTTTCGTTTTGGGAACTCATCTCCGCCATTTGTTCGCCGGAATTTCAAGACTTCCGGCCAGTTCCAGTGGCGGAATACGACGCCGTGGCTAAAGAAAAAGCACGATAACGACGTGAGTGAATTAGGTTTGATTGGTTAAGATATGAAAAGGAGAAAAGGCGGAGATTTTGATTAAAAATATGGAATTGAAGCCCCATCGCATTCCACCACCACCACAAGTAACGGAAGGAGAAAAGAAACCATGGCAGAAAGCAACAGAAGAAAGTGATAATTGGGCTTTTTGGCCCAACTCTTTTTAATATTTGGGCCTTTCAACTAAATATCGGCTAATTTAGGCTAATGATTTGCTCGCAAATATTAAAATTAGGGATGAGTAGAATTTGAACCCATTCGAATTTATTTTTCTTTTTTTTAAGAAAAAATGAACTGAAAAAGTTTTTTGGATTGGATTTTTTGAGTTATTCGAATAGGATCTGATTAAAGATATATAAAAATTTCAAATTTTAATTGGATTATTCGGATTTCAAGTTATCTAACTATAGAAATAAGAGTTTTTTCGTTCCCATTTTTTTGTCGGGTGTCATCCATTTTGGAGATAAAATATGTCAATTTTAATAAATTTAAGGAAAAAAATGTGACAGAAAATTATTAAACTTTGATTTTTGTACAACTGCAACATTAAATATCTATCAAGAAAAATCAAGTTTGATATCCTCAAAAAAAATATTTCTTTTTTATTTTTGCTTTTCACGTGATATTTAGATAGAAAATCAATTTCAAGGTGGGTACTGAATTATTAATTTATTATACAATTGAATTGACCCAATGACTTTTAACAATAATAATAGAATATAATTAAATTACCAATTGATTAAAGAAAAGGAAGATTTTTAATTATTATTATTATTTTGAAAAATTCCCGATTGATGAATAAATGTAGCCATTTATCTTCAAATATATATTCTAAGGGTAAAATTGATTAATAAGAGATTTTAAATTCAAACTCCCACTCTCTATTTCCTTATAAATAAATAAATAAAAGTAGCCATTTACTCCAAATTTGGTGAATTTTTTTTATGTTGTAGACAGATGGAGGAATTGATACTAAAACTGTATAGCATAACTTAAGTAAATGTACACAACTAAACAATAAATTATTACAAACAAGATAACAATCAAAGTAATAATTACAAGCTCTGAGACAAAAATCACAAGCAAACCACAACCATGGAAGTGATGTATATGTTTGAAGTAAACATAACCACATATAACAAACTTTGAGAAATGTACAAAGATCTCAAAATTCAGACATTGCTAGGCTACTTCTGCCCGAAAGGACTGAACAAAACCATCAATCCTTTTCCTCATCTCTTCTGGATTTGCACCAACTAGCTTGTCAACTTTTTCACCTTCCTTCATCAGCACAAATGTAGGCATGGCTTTTACCTCCATTTTAGTAGCCACCTCCTACCCCAAACCAAACACATAATCATAACATCCTATGAGTAATTAAATATCTATCTGCGAACATTAGAAATTTTCGATTAATATCCCAATTTGAATAGACTTTTGTGTGACTACAGAAGACACACAAGAATATTACAGCAACAAAAATTAAGTCTTAATCTCATGCAAGATAATGTCGACTGCACGGATCTTAGAAGTAAAACACTACAAAAATTATACATCTAAAACAATCCAAGTAAATGAGCTAGAAGATCAGTAAAGTTTGAATTTTGAAGTTTGTATCGTGCTTTACCATTAAGCCTTAATCCCATACTAGATAGGATTGACTATATGAATGCTCTATCTCCGTTTCCCTATGTTCAAAACCATTTAAGGTCTGAACTCTTATCTTATTGTCAATCAATACCTATTCTTTTGGCACTTTTATCAAATGCAGACAAACTATATAAGCAACAATATATACATGGCTTGGAAAATGAATCAATTACCTTAACATCATCAACATCAACAGTAAGAAACAAGACATCTGGATAAGCTGCGGCTAGTTCCTCAAAAAAAGGGTTCATGGCCACTGAAGGGATGCACCATGAAGCAGTAAAGTGTACAACAATCTACAACATGTCCAAAAATAATCAACATCAATAAACTAAAATCAATTGACCAAAGAGACTTCTATACTTCTTACCCTCCAAAATCAAACAAAGCTGTGATTTTCCGTATCTAAGATCATCTTTCCAACATGAAATCAACAGCTCTTATCAAAACCAAGATCAGATTTTGAAGGAATCCCAATTTCAATAATCAAACAAATCTTTCAAAAAAATCGTCTCCAAAGACCCAGAATTTGTTGCCCAATAAAGATTCATCTTTTGAATGAAAATTGGGATATTATGAACATAAGGAGAAAGAACTTACAGGGCAGCCTTGATTGTTAGCCTGGGTAACATAGAAATTCCATGATTCCACAGATTCTACCTTAACAACTCTTAACTTATTTTGCTGTTCTTGGGTCTCCATCTCTATGTCTTTTCTTCTTGTTATGGTTTCTTGTTTCTTTGAGCTACCAGAAACACAAGACCAGATAAACCGATATATGAATGGGTTGCTGATGGACCCACTTTGTTCTATGGATTGAGGAAACTATGGGCAGGGTCCCCCTTGATTTGGAAATTACGATACAGGTAGATTTTGCAGAGCTGGCAATTCATATCTTCTTGACTATAAATGGTTGGGTATAATTTTCGAACCAACAACGGTGAAAGTGAAAGATGCTGAAGATGAAAGGAGGCACCTTTATCGTGAGGAATAAAAAAGATAATTGGAATCCTATCCTGTAAAATCTTAGTCATAAATAGATTTATATTATCCTTTTCCATCATGGGTGCCGCGAAAATTATAATTTTTGTGCTAACATTTATGTGTCTTTCAATACTATTTTCTATAGCCCATCTGCTATAAAAATTTATTGAAAGAACCAATTCGAATTATTATTTTTGTTTTTATGATAGCCTATTTAAAATTCACTAATATGTTTAATTTGAATTCATACAGAATACGCTCCTAAAGAAAATAAAATGTTTTTTTTCAAGTATTTCATTAATTAATGAACTGTTTTTATATATTGATATAGTTAAACAAAATGGTAGAGCATCCAATTAGGGCACAACAATGGATGGATGTTTCCTTCGTCTCATAGAAGCTTGGAATAACGTTTGAGAGCAAGAACAACTCTAAGTTAGCAATAATCCTGTTCTTTAGACTGTTGAAAATAGCACCATTCTTGTTAATATTATTTTGCAAATTTAAGAATCTATAAATGGCAACTTCATATATAATCAAAACTGTGAAAGAGAAAATACACCCTCAATTTATAAAGTCAAGTTAATTGAACAATCCAGCTTTTTGGTCACTTTGTGTTCACCCAACTGATGAACATTTTTGAAACTTGCTAAAACAAATGCTAAATCTAAAGGTACAAATTAGTAGCTCAGATAGCACATTCTACTAACAACTTTGAACTCACTGAACCTCATTATAATCATTATACAAACCCAATCCAGAACAATGACTTTGTATTAGCTAAACAGTGAAACAAATTGGCTGTGTCAACAAATAAGTCAGAATCAACCACAGCTCAACCTTGAATCCCCAACAGGTCTTACATTGGTCTGACGTCGAGGGATTCCGATTTCACAAGCATTAACTCTAGCAGCAAATCGAAGAGAGCACAATGACTCACCAACTGAGGAGGGGTCTGGTGATATATTGACAAACATCAAGGTTTTCGAATCCCCGCCTAAACAAGGCTGTTCACAGAATGAATCAGAATCAGAACTTCCAATAACATAAAGCCAAACTGGCTTGATCAAGAAGAGCAATAAACAAGATGGTTGCAGAAATTCAAGAAGCTTTACCTGGAGAAGATATGTCAACTTTGAGTTCCTAAAAGGAACATGATCCTCCTTTTTTGCTAAGGCAAATATCACATCACTCAAACATGACAAACTTTTGTTGATGGCCTGTTATGTAGCAATTTAGGATAAGCACATGAAGGAAAATTGCATACATCAGATTTGAAACCAAACAACTTTAGGGACAAATACCTGAGTTTCCTTCAACCTATCCCCTGTTGCCCCACTCCTTGAGAGCCGCTCACTTCCAGCAAGATCAATGAGGTTTAGCACACCTTGCACTTGTTGTTCAGTGTTCTAGCATTATAAGGAAAAAGAACATGACAAACAAAATTAGAATAAATACAAACACACAAAAACACAAACCATGGACTCAAGTACAAGATTATGACACAGTTACGAACCTCATTGACCCCAGATATTCGTAGTGTGAACACAAAATGGCTTCTTGATGACTGCTCATTCATTTGTGTCTTACCTACAGACCTAAAAATTCAAAGCAGCAAATAAAGATCAACTATTTCACATAAAATACACTGACAATGCAATCTGCTTGCAGTCAGTATAAGCAAAATATGATGCAAGGTAGCATACCTGCTTTGTGCAGCTTGTCTTAAAAGAGATGAAATCTCATGGATGCTAGAAACATCAACGATGGTAAGGTCATTGACATAAGTATTGCCAATTGCGTCATGTTTTATGGTATACTGCTTTCCAGCATTTTCTGCGCAGCTAGACCTATTTGTCGACAATAGATCACGAATGTTTTCGTTGTATATCTCCAACATGGAAGCCTGTAATTGTTGAAAATAATAATTGTCAAGACTAATGGATGAAGATAACAATTCGAAAACTCGTAATGTTGATTACCTGCATTTTATACTTCCAACCCTGAGCTAAAAGTGACTGGCTAGTTTGGAATATTTGTTCTAGAGATCTCGGTATTAACCCTTTTTGATCTGAAGCCTCCGTCTTACCCATCATTGTATAAGTTTTTCCGGAACCCGTTTGACCATAAGCAAAAATACAGACCTACATAAAACACGAAGACTCATTAATAAAGCTATTTCAGGAAAGTACAATACATACAAGCCCCATCACAAGTATTATTGACAGAGCCAAGGTATCATCACACTTCAATACCCAAAAAAAAACTAAGATACCTTAGCTACTAAATTGAACGAGGACAAAATTTTGAGTATATCCTCAATCAACAAGACACTCGAAGTCACACCATAAAAAACAGATGAGCTAAGTAAAAAGAAAAAGCAGCGGGCAATATAGACTCACCTTGTAACCATCAAGAGCACTCTGTACCAATTGAGATATTTCTACAAAAACATCTTGTTGACACGTATCATGACTGAACACCTTGTCAAACGTAAAAGGATATTTCTGACCTGTTTACAACAAATTTGCAATAAATAAGCAAATGAAAAACTTTTTGTTCATACAAGCAGCAAACTTAACATGCAAATAATAACTTATTCCAATCAGACACAGAAACGACTGCTTCTACCGCTTTGTATCAAGTCAATTCCTCGACCGACATTTTCTACTGATGTAGGATATGAAATGACAGGTGCTTCTGCTCCAGCACCATCATCTGGTAACAAGGGTCGCACTCTACAGAACACACGAATATTCCCCTTTAATTCCTGTTATACAAAACATATGTCAATATAGAAGTTCAAGTGATACAAAATCCACAAAAAATGGTTTGCAAGGAGTATTACCAAAATAGTATTATGTAACTTTTTCCTTAATTTTTCTCCTTCAATTAGTTGATGTTCTGCATCTGCAAGGCGCTCTTGTAGTTCTAGTATTGTTCTTCGCTGTTCTTCAAATTCTGTCCTTGTCTCTGTTGCAGATAAATCCAACATCTGAAGCAAACAATCATCATCCAGTGACTTCAAATAAAACTAAAAATCGTGCAATGCCACAACTTTAGATGATGCACATGTGACAGATGTGCGATAAAATTCAGAACATCTTATTTAACTTAAGTAAATAAAATCGAAGTGTTACCTTTAACTTCTCATTAGCAGAAGTTAGCTGATGCTCTAGTAAATGTATCCGCTCTCTTTGAGCAGAACATGTTTCCTGCAGAAAAAGAATTTAGTCTCAGAAATTGTACAACCAAATTGAGCACACATAACTAAGTAGTTAGAGCATACCTCCAAGGATTTTGATTTAGCCATCAAATTATCGATCTCAGCAAAGGATTTTCCTGTACTCTCTTTATGCTTTGCTACTTCAGCAGTTAAAGCTTGCACCTGCCCAGTTTGGCGATCACGATCTTCCCTCACTTGCTGCAACTCCCCTCTAAGGCATTTCACTTCATCAACTAGCATTTCTTTCTGATTTAAGGCCTCATCTTGGGAAGCCTGTAAAGTATTAATGATAATGAGCAGATATACCAGTTAAGATACTGCCAAAAAAAATGCATCTAGTCTCAAACAAGCATGATCGGAGACAATTAGCTACATAGCACATAAAAGAAACTTACTCTGGATGAAGTTAATTGATCTTGCAATGAATTATAGTGACCCCTTAAAGTACTAAGGTTCTCCACTATAGTTGCCTTCTCTTTTTCCACTCGTTTAAGGGATTCACGAGCCGCTTCTAGTTCAGCATGCAGCTTGCTATTGTACTGTTGGAGACTCAGATTATACTCTTGCAATCGCTTGTACATATCATCAAGTGAACTAGCCTGCAGATAATGTCGAATTAACGGATCATAAAGTGGAAATATTTGCAGTGAATTCCAACCTCCCCCCCCCCCAAGTCAAAAAAAAAGGAGACAACACAAGCAAAAAAAAAAAAAAGGAACCTGGATATTACCCTCTGATTGGCTACTAGTATATCTTGCTGAGCTTTTTCAAGCTCCTTTGAGAGAGAAGCCTGCAAATTTTCTGCAGCAATCCGAGCTTCCTTTTCTCTTCTATGACAATCAATTGCATCCTAAACGTTAAACCACAAAATCAAAATTAAAAAAGAACAAGAATAAGACAGAGACATGCAATGAATCACAATTGAAAATGAGTTGCAGCCTCACCAATTTTTCAGATTCTTCTTTCGTGAGTTTCTCTTGAAAAGAACTATTCTGGCTCCTTAATTCTGAAATCATTGCATTAGCTTTCTCCTCTTTGTCTTTCATCTCCAGCTCTAAAAGGACAAAAATTGAATCTAAATTAAAACACCGTTAATTTATATACACGAGATTTTGTATACTCAATCCGAGTGGAGACGAATTGTAGCTATTTGGTTGCAAAAGAGAAGGAAAATAATAATTCTCTATGTAAGAAGGAACGAAGAAAACAGTGAACTGTGAATGGATTTAACAATGTCCTAAAATTATCTTAGCAAAAATCTTTAATTGAGGTGAGCAGTGAAAAGGAGAAAATTACCTGTCTGAGTACATTTTTTCTCTGAAGACTCCAAAGCATTTCGAAGCTTCCCCTGTTCATCAATATGGGCTTCATCCCTCTTCTGGAACCATTTGATGCAAATCTTGAGCCTATTATTAAGTTCAGTCACTAGTTCCAAATTGCCCTGCAAAATCAGTAACACCCAAAAAGGCACCAAATTTTATCAAACAACGGACAAACAAACACTTGGGATAAAGACAAATTACAATATAACAATAGGGAAAAGAACCTTGTGATCAAACTTCTTCATCTTAAGCTTTTCATTAACCAAAGCTTCAACTTCTTCTTTTGTAAAGTCTAAAGTCTCATATTCTGAACCCTCAGTGCTGCCAACATCACCAGATGCTGGAGCATCTGGCCGTTTGTTAACTGAACTAAATGGTTTGCGATTAATTGCTCCCCCAATTCTCCGACGTTTGTCCAAAGGCACACCACCACCAAATCCATCCTTCTACAAACCAACAAGTTACATACGAGATTAAATAATCAGCATTTCAGATCAAAGACTTAATTTTCAATTTCCTTTTCTTTTGTTAGCAACCAAACAACAGAAGAAACTAAGATTAATAAAATTAGGGCTTACATTGGAAGGACTTCGAGGAGGTCTATTCTGGTTCCGAGAAGCCATCATCTGAACTCCTTGAAAACAAAGAAGTCGAAATTAGAACTTGAGGTCTCTGATATGAGTATAGAAGCCTAGATTCAACTGGAACCGCTGATTTCTTGATTAACTGCGGATTATACGAAGAAGATGACACAGAGAAGAAGAAAGTTAAAATCAGAAGGCTGAGAGAGAGCGGAGCGTGAAGGGTGAGTGAGGCAGTGGTTTGGGCGGAGATTGAAATTTGAATAAATTTGAATTTTTGGAGATCCGGCGCTACAATTGTCCAAATTGGGCCCCCCAAAAATTGTGATCGTTTGGGCTGAACTGGATCGAATTGAGTTGCCATTCTAATCTGATAAACTCGGCCCACTTTTACGGATTTCTTTTTTCTTGTTTTTAAATCCATTTTTGTATAAAAATCAGTTGAATTAATGTATTTTTTCTAATATTTTTTATAAAGTAAAAAATTAAAATAGTAATAGTCCCACTTATCATTATAAAATCTTTGTAAAAGTGTCAATTAAGCTAATTGAGAGTTTTTTAGATAGTTTATTTCTTTCTTTGAAAATATTCATTATTATTATTGAAATTACTTTTAATTGCTATACCAAATTTATTAAAAAAAATTAAGAAAATAAATAAGATATTTTAATTCAAAAAATAATTATAAAATTTAAACTAATTTAATTTACTTTATCTATTTTTATATTTTATCTTAATAATTTTTATATAAATATGAAAAGGTTAAATGCATTCAATTGCTTGCAATATGTAGTATGAAAATTTCATATTTATGGTACATATTAATTTGGCGTACAAATTTTACTTCAAAGAAATTACAATGCAATCGATCATGAGAAAAAGTTATAATTTTATTTTTATTTTCTTCTTACAGTTTCAACAATTCAACGTCACATTGCGATCTACATAAAATCCACGTGTCATGATTCTAGAAGTCCATGCGAGAGCCGAGGCCAACATGTCAAAATAAAAGAACAGATGTCAAAGAATAATTGGTGAAGATCATATCCAGCTTATCCAAGGAAAAAATGGCAGATAAGGTTGTTGTTTTGCAAGAACCAATCTACATCACATAAACACAAACAAATCAGAAACCCAAAAATATAATTCCACAATCGTTCTTTTGCTACTCAAGAACTAGAAGATATGGCACAAGCTATGGCTTCCATGGCTGGTCTACGTGGCAACTCTCAGGCTGTCCTTGAAGGCAGCCTCTCAAACCACTTGAACATCGCCAACACAAGGGTAGCCATTGCCAAACCAAGTTTCAGTGTTAGAGCTCAAAACCAGGTCTCATCAGAGCCTGAAACTGGCCGCAGAGCCATGCTTGGTCTAGTTGCTACTGGTTTGGCTTCTGGTTCTTTTGTTCAAGCTGTCCTTGCTGTTACTGAAGCTATCCCTATCAAGGTTGGCCCACCTCCCCCTCCCTCCGGCGGACTGCGTAAGTTTATCATTCACTGAGTATATCAATTGTCATTGAACTTCAATTTGTAAAGCAAATATGGTGAGTTTGTCGTGACAATTAATCTAATGCTATATATGAAAGGATGAACATCCTTGGACACTTTGTCTGACATACCAAAATTTAATTAGTGATAAGTTAAAGAACGGCAAAACTAATTGGAATTTGGACATGAATTTCTCGTAATGGGTATATGTGACAAATGAAAATAATGTGAAATTGGCAGCTGGGACTCAAAATTCTGATGACCCAAGAGACTTGGATAAACCCCTCAGGGAAAGGTTTTACCTGCAACCGAAAACTCCAGCAGAAGCAGCAGCAAGAACCAAAGAATCAGCTAAGGAAATTGTTGATGTGAAGCAGTTCATAGACAAGAAAGCTTGGCCGTATGTTTCAAATGATCTCCGTCTCAAGTCTGAGTATCTTCGTTATGACCTCAACACCATTATCTCTGCTAAACCTAAACCGGAGAAGCAATCCCTCAAGGATCTCACTGGAAAGCTTTTTGCTGCCATTAGTGAGGTACTTAGCAAAAGTTTCCTGTTTAATTGGTGATTTGATCACTATAGACTGTTTTTATTGACCAGTGTTGTTTTTCTTTCTCAGCTGGACCATGCAGCTAAGATTAAGAGCACCCCAGAGGCAGAGAAATACTATGCTCAGACTGTGTCTGCTCTGAAGGATGTTCTTGCTAAGATTGGCTAATAGATTTCAAGCATTTTCTTGTAAACTTTTGTTAATTACTTGTGAAAGTGTTATTAAGGGAGAGAAATAATTGGCTTCTTGCTTTTCTGTTTATGAATCAATACTGTCTAGATGCTAATTTGAGTTATCTAATTGCCAAAGAAAGGGAAAAAAAAAGGCCAATTTATACTATTATTAGTGACATCTTCATAATTTGAGGTAAATCATCAAAAATAAATTGTTCTAAGTCTTACGAATAATTGAGAATTGATGCTTTCTTAAGTTGAAGACAGAAAGGCCCTTCAATTAAAAGCAATTCCTCATGCATGCACTTCAAAGCATAAAAAACATATCACATTTACATATAAATGAATCTCTATTTCTAAATTGTTATAATATTTTGGATCAATTCAAGCATAAACACAGAATATGTTCATTATTGGTAAGTACAAATAGCACCAAACATTGAATCAACATAGTGAGAGATCACTATGATTGCCACAAGAACAAAATGTTACTTGTATCCAAAAAGTACCAAATCAACTCCAATAAACATACCTGAACTCGACAAACTATTTCCTAACCAAAGAAAAGATACGTATAACAACTGCATTGCTAATCCAACATAGCTATTCATTCTGGTTGTATACCGCCGAGAGTTATCAAGCTGGGAAAATTAAACGATTATGCGCGCAGTTCTGGTTATTCTCCATGTGTGGTATTGGCTTCCTGCTGGTGATCTTCCCCAGTTTTATGGTATAGGTGAAAACTCATCTTTGTAACAGAAGCGCAAATTATAAGATTCAGCATCAATAACAATCAGTTCACATAAAGCTTTATAGTAATCATTCCCTTTCAAAAAGGTTAACGGAACAGTTATTTTTTCACTCCACTTCTGGTTCTTGCAGTCCTCCAACAGAACAACATTTAGCTCCTGCTCAACTCTCTCACACACCCCCAACAAGTTATTCCAGCGTAAAGGCGTAACCTTTCTCAGATTTGGGAAAAACCTTTTAGCAAAATAGTCCTAAAGAACCTCTCACCCTCCAAATCAAGAACATAAACATATATATAATAGTTTAATTCATCCTCATTTAATTTAACATAGTAAGTTACCCTCGAGGTTGGACTCATGATAAGCCATTCAGCTTCCTTCCAAGATCTTCTGAATTGGGAAATTTTAGCAATCTCCATTGATTATCCTGCCCAGTCTTTAAAATTGCACAAGCATCAGAGTTGTCTGGTTTTTCATGATAAAACGCTAGTAATATAAACTTATGTTTCACTACACCACCACATAAGAAATGGCCAAACAAATCTTCAGGAAAGTCTAGTACTCCGCAATTTTTGAATTCCTGATTTGAATTTTCCCAGAATGTTTGCTTTTCTAGACAATCAAACCAGCCCGAATATGTGCTCTATCTTCTGTTTCAGAGTAAATAGGTGTAAGATTAGCCGTGGACAATGCTTATCATACAGAAAATTGCATTCTTCAATTAAGGAATACCAATGCTTGCAAACACACTTGCATCTAGCCAAACTCAGTCTCCACTGGCAATCTACAAAGTATTTCAATGTATATCTCTACTGGGAAAGAGCTGAGTACCTCAAAGAAGAGATCTTTTTCTTCTTCTGTTTTCGAAGATGAGTTCAATTTGTATGCACGGAAAGTCACAGAACCATATGGCCAATTACGAGAAAGCTTAATTTCTTCTTTAAAAGAGAGACGAAAATACATGGTGCTAGTGTTCTTTGTGCAAAGGCTTCCAAGAACAAGCTTATCATCACCGACTTTAGCAAAGAGAGATATGGTTTGGTGTTTCTTGTGCTTCTTTCTCTGTTTTGATGCTTCTAGTGATGCTTGAGACAGCATTAAGGTTGTCCCCTCTTCAAGATTTAGCCTTTTGGTTTCCAAGGTTGTACTTTGATAATCCAAAACTCCATATTGTTAGATGTGATCGTGCAGGTGTTTCAAGAATTTTGGTCGCAATATGATAAACTTGCGCTTTGCGTTTGTTCGCAATTAGGCGTTTAATATCCCTACAAGTTCTGAAATAGTGTACCTAAATCCTAAGGTATTAGCATTAGGGAAATAAAAAATAAAAATAAAAAATACTCCATCCATTCCATTTACCCTTAGAATGAAGAGAATCGACATTACTGAAGACGATGCTAAATGAAAAAGCCACACCTCATCCACCACTTATGCTTCTCGCTGCTAGTTAGCATAATTTTTAAATTAAAAATTGATGATACAACATCCCGTGTGGCAACCATGCTGGAAAAAAAACAACTGTTTGGCTTCTAAGAAAATGAAATCATCCCGTATGACCCAATATATCTGACAAGTCGCACTGTGTTTCAAGAAAATTTTTTCCAACAATACAATTCTAAATCCAAAAAAGGCCATTTCGGAAATGGACTATGAAAATGATCCAGTTGCAGAATCAAGCCATGAATGCCCTTTCCATTCCATCAAACACCTCCATTCTCCAACCTCTGTTTCTATAGAAACCAAAAGAAGAAAACGACTACTATCGTATATAACTATATATGCAACAGCCACAAGTTTTCCAAAACTCACCGCCATTGTCAATCCACATCAGAACTGTTCGTTTTCTTGTTGCTCTCTTCCCGGATCCAATGACGCCATTTCTGCACCCTCGAGTACAACAATACCGCCGCAGCCACAGCTAAACTCACCAACGCAAATGACCACAATCTACCGCTAGCGCTAGCTCTACTCGCAATCCACGCAAACCCCAACGGCGGTGTCTGGCGAAATTTAAATTTGAAGGCCTTAGTTGCTGCTTGGTGGGAAATTAGAAAGGCAATATATTGATGATTGGTTTCTAATTGAATTTGCTTCCATTTGTTTAAGGAGTCCAAGGTGTTTGCATCTTCCATTTTTTTGTTTGATTGATAATTGAAGTGAGAAGAAAATAAGGAGCGATCAGTTTAGAGGGGAAAGCTTTGATTTTCTCGAAAATATGATAAATATGGCTAAAAAATATTTAGAATTAATCAAATGTAAATTAAAGAATTATTGATAGCATATAAAAGGTATAGTTGGGTTATTAAATGTGAATTAAAAAATTATTGGTAGAACACAAGAAAAATAGTTGGTGTATCAGATGTGAATTGAAAAATTGTTGATAGCACACAAAAATAATAGTTAGGCTACCAAACGTGAATTGAAAAATTGTTAGTAGCACGCAAAAAATAATAATTGGACTACAATTTAGCCATATTTTTGTTGATTTTTTTCATCACCAATATGCGTATAAATACCAATGCATACTTTGTATCAAGATATCTCTCATTTTGTGTGTGTTATAAAACACTTGAGAATTTTTACACTTAAAATATTTTTTTAGAAATTTTGTAATATTCTTGTATTGTATATTGTTGAGATTATTGGGTGTAATTGAGATTTGGGTTGAGAGTTAAACACCAACTACTTTGTATTCTCCATCATTTTGTTAGTAAATTGCTTCTCTAGACTTTGTCCGTGAACGTAGGCACAATCGCTGAACCATGTAAATTAGGAGTGTACAACGGTCGGTTCGGTTCAATAACCGAACTGAAAAACCGATAACCGAAATATTGGTATTTAAGCAAACCGAACCAATTAACATGTAGTAACCAAATTCAAACCGAACCGATATTTTCGGTCAGTTCAGTTAACCGAAATAACCGAAAATCCAAAATTATAATTAAAAAAAATTATCTAAAAAATTATACAAAATTACAAATTATAAAACTAAAATAAAAACATCAAAATTGAAAAATGTACATATATAATTTGAGTTCAAACCCCTTAAATTGATAAAAAAAATAATTTTTTTATGTAAAAATTGAATAAAATAATATATAATATTAAAATTTCGGTCGGTTCGATTTTTCTTCGGTTTTTACTTTTCAAAACCGAACCGAACCGAATTAACTGATTTTCATATAATTTCAAAACCGAAACCAAACCGAATTAAAAAATCGGTCGGTTTGGTTCGGTTTTTCGATTTTACCCGAATTTTGCTCACCCCTAACGTAAATATTTATGTTTCACTTATTTCTATTATTTTGTCGTTATTATTCCCAAATAAATGTTTTTCCGCGCATTTAAATACCTAACAGATTTTTGTATTAAGTTGTTGCCATGGAGATGGAGTTACATTAAGTTTTTGCATTAAGTTGTTGCCATGGATAATTGATTTTTTATTTCAATTTTCTCAAAAGGCAAATAATTTTTTTGTTGTTTTTTTTTTTAATTATTTTTTCTAATTTTTCAGCATGAATGCCACGCAGAATGCCAATTCATTAATTTTAGTTAAAAAATTATATTGGCTAAGATAGAGACGCGCACATGGCAGATGAGATGTCGCATTCACATTGGGCACCATTTGTACCATTTGTCATGCGTGATTTTTATTCATTTTAAGAGTAAAATCGCATTGTTTCATTGAATCAAAGGATAAAATAGGCTAAAAAAAAATTTAAGGATAAAATCACATTTCTAATAGTTTGAGCATTCACGTTGGGCACCGTTAGTGCCGTTTGCCATGCGTGAATTTTATCCATTTTAAAAATAAAATCGCACTGTTTCATTGAATCAAAGGATAAAATAAGCTAAAAAAATTCAAGGATAAAATCACATTTCTAATACTTTGATGTCAAAAAGTACCTTTAACTCTTAAATATATATTTGATTCGTAAAATTTTTTCATTGAATCTATTAATAAAATTGATTATGGATCAAGCTAATAACATTTTGACATATAAGTAAAAAAAATTATACACATAAGCATAAGCAAATGTGGTCTTCTTTACATATCAAGATGTTAATTGGTTTAATTTATAGATCCATTAGTTTAATTGATTAGAAATTGGAATAAAATCTTAGCTCAAGATCATTGCGGGTTTGATTGATTTTAAGCTCGAGTGAATTTATATTGAACTTTTAGAAGAATATAAATTTAATTTATATTACTATTGTCAAGCTCAATCTACTTAATTATATATAATTAGATTTTTAATTAACTGATACGAAGTGTACTTAGAACTATGATTGAGCCCATAATATAAAGGTCTAATTGCCACTACGATTTAATTTCAGAATCTAGACATATATATTAACAATTCTCAACCCAAAAACGGGGTCCCTATCTCTACCACAAGCATTAAGCAACCAAATTTGTGCGCTTATTAGTTTTGATTGGCAAAGAAATATTCTTGTCCTACTAGATTTACCCCCCATAATTATAATTTTGTTATCTACACCACCAATATTAATAAGAAATTTTCAAAAATATCAAAAGGAAAAGCTGTTAAAACATATATAAGAAACATAAGAGAGCCACATGAACTAGGTAAAGAAAAAAAAAAGATACATTAAACACAAAGCATCTACTACTAGCTAGAGATGCCAGCAGATATGCTTCTAATAATTGGTAAATAGGTGCGGATACAACTAGTAACTTTTATTATAAATAGGTTTGGATAGGTTATGGTATAAGACGAGTTTAGATAGGATACTGCCATAAAATTATAAGACCGATTCAGACAGATTACAAGTATTAAGGGTATAAGACGGGTTCGGATAGGGTAAGGCTAACAAACATATATAACTTGTAAGATAGCTAGCTAGCTTTCTGTAACATCATTATCGGTAGACCTCACTATGGACCAAAGATTGAACCAAAAAAGTTTTAAAACTTTATGTAAACCCGGCCAAAATCCAATCCAAACTCGAATTTTTAACAGGTCTAATTATGAGTCTCGGGGCGCATGCCTTTTAGAAACACCAAACTAGAAGGATGCAGATAAATTTTGCTTGAAATTTTCTTGCCCTCAGGTGCAACTTCAATGCGGGCAATTTTCTCTTCCTCAATATCATAAGCAATCATTTTTTCTCCTCCTACCCAAAACCACAACCACCCTCTGTGCACAAAAAGAGGAATCAATTTCTCCATATCTTCAGAATCCATGCAGTTCAAAGGATAAACAACCAACAATTTTGCCCATTTTGCTTCCTTATGATCTTTCATCAGTAATATATGCAGCTCCGAGTTGTCAATATCAATGGCCCCAAATGCAAGGTTTCCTCGGATGTTAAAGGGTCGAACTTTGGACAAATCTGAGAAAAACCCTTTTGGCATAGTAGTGCTTGTGAAAGTTTCGTTGATCAAGTCAAAACTATCAACTTGTATATAGTAAGACGAAGTGGTTGCCACTAGTTTCACAAGATGAACAGCTTTTGTTGTTGGCACCATCAGTAGTTTCTCTCCTCTACTGTTTGGTTGTATAAATTCAGGCATTTTCAGCTGCTTCCAGTTTAGATCACCATTTTCATTAATCACAAGAAGCTCACATCCCTCACTTGGAGTTTCATTAGGACCACGATACACAGTCACTATTTTATATTCGCCTGCAGAAGCATAGCCAGAATTTTAAGTCAGCAGCATCAAAATTTATAGACAGGCCAAGAAAATTAAATCAAACCATGGATAATTCGGTTCAGTTCTCAAAATTCTAAAATTTATGGAACTAAAACAATCGAACTTTACAAAACCACATTGTTTGAAGTTTATGCATTATATATATTTATATTTATATTTTAAATCATATCAATATAAGTTATATAAAGCTATTAATTTGATTCAGTTTTTTTAAAAATTCGATATAAATAATATTTGTATGAAAAATCATTTTGATCTAAAAATATTTTAAATTTACTAAAAATTTAACATGATATGTCAGTTATTAAATTACGGATTTTTTTACAGTATAACACGTGGTTGTCCATGTCAATAAGAAAACTTATCGCAAGAAAATGAATAGACTATTTTCTAGAAAATCTGAAATTTAAGTGGCATGCGGTATTGAATTTCTAATATAAATTTCAAATGTTTTGCGGCTAAAATAATTTTTTATAAAAATATTATTTAATTTAATTTAATTAATTTTTTTACTTAAAAATTCTTTTGTCACTTTATGGTAATTAGCAGAGAAATTCAGGGTGAAGCCAAAACTATTTTATACTTACCGGTGGATTCCATATAGGTAAAAGCCACGCCATATGGGATTTTATGCGCTGGATCAGGCAAGTCAAGAATCCGGCGAGTGGCCGGATTTCTGACTTGATATTTGGCAGAGACAAGTGTTCGTTGGAGTAACAAACCACGGCAACCGCAGATCATGACGGAGATATCATCGAGTGGGGCAGGACCAGTTGGCATATTTGGAGTTTTCTTGACTTTGTCAGTGTAAGCAATGGCGAAACGTATGCTTCTGTACAAATGCTTATCTATGAAACTTTTTTCTTCGATCATGGCGTACCATTCCTTGCAAACACATTTCAATTTCAACAACGTCTCTACTGATAGCCATGTTAAGATCTCGAAGAATATTTCTGATGGAAATATAGGCCCAGCTTTTGCTCTTCTGTTCCTTCTCGCGTATTGTTGTAGCTCCATGTTTCACTAAATAATAAAAAAAAAAAAAAGAACTTTTAGTGACGCTTTTAATATATCTGTAGTGACGCTTTTAGCATTATTACCGGAGGCGATCCTATATATATTATATTTTGGTCTTCTTCTCCTCTCAGCGTCCGCCGCTGGTTATTACACGGTGTAAGTCCTATATACTCATTGGTAAAATTTTACCTATGCTTAGTATAAGTATAGCTAAATTGAACGAAAAAAAATTAAGATCGGAAATTTTATGCGTCGATAAAATCGATACTTATTATAAGTATAACTAAATTGAACGAAAAAAATAAGATCGAAAATTCTATGCGTCATCCTTGAAAAAAAACTGAAAATCGGAAAGAAATTTGATTTCTTTATATGCAATTACATTTATATGAACATCTTAGCATAAAATCAAAAGGATTATAAAAGAAAATGAAGATCATAAGCATACCTTAATTAGAGATAGAAGGCAAAGAAGAGGACGGTACGATTCTTCTTCACTTCTCGGGCCGACTTATATAGTTAAAGAAGGGAAAAAGGTACAAAAATACCCCTAATATTTTCTCCAGAATACTAAAATATCCCTATCGTTTATTTTAAAGTAAAAATGTCTCTAAAATAATGGAAATTGGTACAATTCTTGTAAGTAATTTTTATCAACTCTAAATTAATAGTGTTGTCATGGCATTGACATTATATTGAGGTGATTTATAGTGGCATATAACAAAGTATGCCACATCTTAAATATTTTTTCAATTTTATCTATTAAGAATTTATTTATTAAATTAGTAAAATGTGGCAATAACGTGATATGTTTTGCTATGTATCATCGTTATCTCAGTACCATGTTAACATTAATTCAGTGTTATTAATTCAAAGTTGACAAAAGTACTTATAAAAGTATTTTTATACCAATTTCGATTATATTAAAAATATATTTACTCTAATATAAATAATATAAGCATTTTAGTATTTTGAAAAAAAAAAAATATAGAGCATATTTTTATACCTTTTTCCGGTCCAAGGCAATTGTCTTTTTTTGGTTAAATTTTTGTTGGGGTCCAGAGGCAAAATCTGAGATGGTCATCACCTGCTTGCCTTTTTCTTATTTTGTCATCAATGCCCTTTAACAATTTTGGATTGTATGACTTTTTTTTTTTTTTTTTAATGAGTTGGATTTTATGACTTTATATAAATGATAAATGTTAATCTAACGGTTATTTGATAGTTAGGTTTGATGGTTTCAAACGAAAACTTATCAAAAGTAATTGTAAGTGATAACCCAGCAAATGTCATTTGCTCTAAGGCCCATCTAGTCGGCCCATCCAACTGGCAAGGCCCAAAGCCCATCAGCCAAAGGTATCAGACACGAGCTCCTAGGCAGAGCACATGCCCGATCGGCTGATGTGACCGCCAGTCCCATCAGCCGCCTGACACAAGGCAGCGCCCATGTCTACCACCTGCTCCTTGTCATGTCGCCGAATACCTACTCTGACAGCCAGTAATCACTCCCCAGGCACTCGAGTGTCCCTCAACTACCTCGTATAAATAGTCCAGCCAACGATGGCTCCAGGTATTGATTTCACGACATTATCTCTCTAAAGCACTTTCTCTCTCTAAGCTACTAACTTAAGCTTCGGAGTGCTCACGCCTGGTCCGACCGGGCTCCACTTATTGCAGGTTTCTCTCATCCGATCGGATCGCCCTCTCTCCTACAGATAAAGACATTCTTGGATTTATCATTTGGTGCTCTCGTTGAGAGATGGCAAACTCAAGATCCAATGAGAATACGGCCCCCATGGACCTCGACCACGATGACAACACCCGTGCCATATCAGGCACCTCGAGAAGGAGGGAAGCGCCCGCCAGGCCCCCCATAAGGGCCAACCTCCTTCCCGAATTCGATGATGCCGCAACAAGGCAGCCTGAGGACACCCCCATCACTGCGAGAGACATGCGCGCTATTCTCAGTGATTTTACAAAAAGCATTGTCCAAACCCTCAAGAAGGGAAAGATGCCAATCGCTTCTGAAAGAGCCCAAGAGGATTACCTCATGGGCGAAGACTTCAGGAGAAATAGGAACAAGGGAGTCATCATTAATGAATCCCGAGTTCAAGGCGCCAGGAAAAACGTGACCAGAACCCCAGGTAAGAGCGACAAGGGGAAGCAAATAGTATCCGCAAGTAGGGCCTCTCCCTACAGCAACAGGTCCGCTACTGTGTCTACGAGGGATGATGTGTCCTACATGTGCACTCCAAGTCGCGGCCAAACGAGAAGGCATAAGGGCGGGGAATCTACCGCCACGACCCTAAGCAAACAGAATCAGCCGAACAAGCAGGACCAGTGGTTTATGCAGAAGCTGAAACAGTTTGGTGTCCTCGCGCCCAAAAGAGGCACATTCGAAGGAAATACTTGTGGGAACACTGCTTCTCCCTTCTGCAGAGAGATCACCGATGCTGAGCTCCCCCCCAGGTGGCGAGATGTGGTCATGGAAAGGTACACAGGCAAAACGGATCCTGCCACGCACTTGGCAGAGTACTTGACCAAGGTACAGGTCTATACTTATGACGAAAGAATAGCCTGTAGGGTTTTTCCCACCACTTTGGGAGGGGATGCATTGACGTGGTTCCATGAGCTGCCCATGGGATCCGTTACGTCATTCAGACAGCTAAAGGAGCTGTTCACCATGAGGTTCATTGTGCAAACGCGTGCGCCCAAGACGGTGAACGACCTGTGCAATCTTTACCAAAGAACCGATGAAAGTCTTCGAGACTACATCGACAGGTTTCAGGCTACCATGTCTGAAGTGAGAAATGTCAGTGTGGAGATGGCGACTACCGCCTTACAAGGGGGCACTACTGACCGACCGCTTTTCGAGTCGCTTACAACAAGACCCCCATCCAGCTTCGCTGAGCTAATGGAGAGGGCTAGGCAACACATCCAGTTGGATGATGCTCTCAGGTCCAAAAGTAGAGGAAGGACCAGCGTTCTGGACCGCTTACAATATCCGGACAATCGCTCTACTCAAAGAGCCTCCACTTCCGACCGGACATCCAAAGGCCAAGATGGAGCTCAAAGTTCCAGGAATCCAGGCCAAGCCAGGGGATCAGGAAGAGACAGGAATCCGCGTTCAGACGACCGGGCCGAGAGAACGTACACTCCTCTCAATGCTACCCCGACTGCGGTGTTGATGTGGATCAAAGAAACGCATCGCAGAGTCAACTGGCCCAGAGACCTCTCCGGAAGAAGTCGGGATGCGAGGGACCCGAGCAAATATTGCGATTTTCACAGAGACGTCGGTCATTTAACCGACGAGTGCACTTCGCTAAAAAAAGAAATTGAAAGGCTGATACGCCGTGGGGCCCTCAGGAGATTCACAGGCCCAGCTAGAGGGGATGAACCCTGTAGACAGCCGAAGCCTCGCAGGGACGATCCTGACTCAGACGGCGATGGTGAGCGCAGGAATCCCAGAAACGCCGACCCTGCCAGACCCTATGCCGGGGTCATAAATGTGATAACTGGAGGGTCATCCTACGGAGAGGATCTCCCCAAGAAAGGGAAGGGGAAAGGCGTCTACCTCTCCCGACAGGCCGAACAGCCCGCCTCGGTCACCATTTCCAGCGAAGACGCACGAGACGTCCTGTTTCCACATGAGGACGCTCTCGTTGTAAGAGCTCGGATAAACAATTTCAATGTAAAAAGAATCTTGGTGGACAACGGCAGTGCAGTCAACGTCCTAACCCTCCAGGCCTACCGAGCCATGGGACTTCCGATCGGAGAGTTGAAGACGAATGCCACTCCTCTGATCGGCCTGGGCAATGCTACCATCCCCGTGGCGGGATCTGTAGAGCTTTTTGTCGAGCTCGGCCAAGAAGCAATTGCTCATGCTTGTAAGGTAATTTTCATGGTTGTGGACATGACATTTGCCTACAACGCCATTTTTGGCAGACCACTGCTTTTCCAGACCGGAGCTGTGACCTCCATCCGATACATGGTGATGAAGATTCCGACCACAGGAGGCGTCGCCGTCTTGAGGGGTGACCAGAAAGCATCCAGGGAGGCTTATATCACCATGATAAAGCAGCAGCGAGAAGCGATGGTCGTAGAGCCAGGCCTTGAACAGAAAGAGCAGGCGGAAAGGCCCAGGATGGACCCAGCAGAAGCCACAAAGGCCAGGTCGCTCGATAGAGGCAAAAGTGTTCAGGTGGGGACAAGCATGGACAGAACAACTGAAGAAGCTATCATGCACGTCTTGACCATCAATCAAGCGACTTTTGCCTGGAAGCCAGAGGATATCACTGGCGTAGACCCCAAAATAATCACCCACAAGTTAAATGTGGACCCGAGCTTCCCTCCGATCCGCCAAAAGTTGAGAAGGCACGCGCCCGATCGGAGGAAGTTCATATCAGAAGAGATTGATAGGCTACTCAAGACCGGAACTATCCGAGAGGTAGACTACCCCGAATGGCTGGCTAACGTGGTGTTGGTCAAGAAGAAGTCTGGCAAACTGCGAATGTGTGTCGACTTCACCGACCTCAACAAGGCATGCCCTAAAGACAGCTATCCCTTGCCAAGTATTGATCAATTGGTAGACGCCACAGCATGTCATGCCATTTACTCTCTTCTGGACGCGTATGCCGGCTACCACCAAATTCTGATGTGGCTCCTTGACCAGGAGAAAACCAGCTTCATCACAGACGACGGAACGTTCTGCTACAGGATGATGCCGTTCGGACTGAAAAATGCTGGGGCCACATATCAGCGGCTGATGAACAAGATTTTTAAAGACCAGATCGGGCAGAATGTCGAAGTATATGTCGACGACATGATCGTCAAGAGCCGAAGCGCCGAGGAACATCCAGCCGATCTGGCAAGAGTTTTCGATACTCTAAATAAATTCCAGATGAAGCTCAACCCGGAGAAGTGCGTCTTCGGGGTACCATCAGGGAAATTTTTGGGATTCCTGGTCTCTCAACGAGGGATTGAGGCTAATCCGGAAAAAATAAAGGCCATCCTCGAGATGCAACCCCCCAGAAGCATAAAAGACGTCCAGAAGCTGAACGGAAGAATAACAGCCTTGGGACGATTCATTTCCTCTTCAGCCAAGCGCTGTACGCCCTTTTTCAAGAAGCTAAGGAAGAGCGAAACTTTTGTCTGGGGGGAAGACTGCCAGCAAGCCTTCGAGGAGCTGAAGGCATTCCTCACCAACCCGCCGCTGCTCAGCCGACCGGAGCCAGGTGAAAATTTATACCTCTATTTAGCCACCTCTAAGGAAGCTGTTGCAGGTGCTTTGGTCCGAGAAGAAGATACCCAACAGCTACCCGTGTACTACGTAAGTGAAGTACTGAGGGGTGCAGATCTGAGAAAGGGACCGGTCGAGCAGCTCATTATTGCCCTCATGATGTGTGCAAGGAAGTTGAGACCTTACTTCGAGGCGCACACAATTGTAGTCCGATCGGGTCATCCTCTAAGAAAGATACTCCAAACGCCCGATCTGGAAGGCAAAATGGTGGGATGGGCGATTAAGCTACAATCCTGGGATGTCAGATATGAACCCAGAAAAGCTATAAAGGCCCAGGCTTTGGCAGATTTCATTGCCGAATTTGCGGGTGAGGAACCACCAAGTCTGCCCAAGCCACAAAACTGGGAAATGACAGTGGATGGCGCAGCAAACGACGCTCGAGGAGGCGTCGGCATAGTAATAAAAGGCCCTTTGGGCATCACAATAAGGTACGCCATAAAGCTTAATTTTAAAGCTTCTAATAATGTGGCAGAATACGAGGCGCTCCTTCAAGGGCTGAGACTGCTCCATGCAATCCGACCGGAGTCAGTAGTCATCAGGAGCGACTCCCAGCTGGTCACCAGTCAAGTTCTGGGGACTTTCGAAGCACGTGAGGCCACGATGATCCAATACCTGGCCAAAGTCAAGATTGCTTTTGCAAAACTGGAAGAGGCTGGATCGGAATGGGTGCTACAGAAAGTCCCGAGAGACCAAACTGCAGAAGCCGATCGGCTAGCTAAGATGTCTGCTTCCGCACAAAGTGTCATAGAAGAGGACATTGCCGTTGTAGACCAGACTTCCTCCTCCCTAGACGAACCGGAGATGATGGAGATCGACCAAGAGAATGAAACCTGGATGAGCCCAATTACGCAGTTCCTCCAGACAGGACGACTACCCGAGGACAAGGACGAAGCTCGAAAGGTATCTCGAAAATCTCTCAATTACTCCATCATTAACGGTGAATTGTACAAAAAAGCTTTCAGTCACCCTTGGCTAAAGTGCGTATCGGAGGAAGAGGGGGACTACATCCTCAGAGAGCTCCACGAGGGCATATGCGGTGCGCATGAGGCAAGCAGAGCCATGGCGAGAAAGGCCCTTCAGACGGGATATTACTGGCCTAGCATGCTCAAGGATGCCCAGGAGAAAGTAAGGATATGCCCGCAATGCCAAATTCATGGCAGGATTATAAGGCAGCATGGAGCAGACCAGCAGCCGATCGGAGTTGCATGGCCGTTCGACCAGTGGGGGATGGACATCCTAGGACCTTTTCCCCAAGGCAGAAAGCAGATGAAGTTCCTCATAGTAGCAGTCGACCATTTCTCCAAGTGGATTGAGGCTGAGCCGGTAGCCACCATCACAGCCGAGAGGGTCAAGAGCTTTACATGGAAGAACATCATCTGCAGGTATGGCTTACCCAATGTTTTTATTGCAGATAATGGCAAGCAGTTCGACAGCTCCATTTTCAGGAACTTTTGCCAAGGCTTGAACATCAAACTAAAGTTCACATCTGTCGCTCATCCCCAAAGCAACGGAATGACTGAGGTCTCCAATCGGACCATCTTGGAGGGATTGAAGAAGCGACTGGGTCAAGCCAAAGGCAACTGGACTGAAGAACTGCAGAGTGTCCTGTGGACATATAGAACGTCCCCCAGGACAGGCACTCATCAGACGCCATTCTCTCTTGTTTACGGCTCAGAAGCAATGATTCCCGTGGAGGTCGGCCTCCCTTCTTACCGATCGGCTCTCTACTCCGAGCGGATGAACACTCAAGAGAGATGCCAAGACTTAGATCTCATCGAAGAAAAGAGGGAGGACGCCTACGCCAGAATCGCCGCCTATAAACAAAGAGTGGCCAGATACCACAATGCTAAAGTGAGGTCTAGAACCTTCAATGTGGGCGATCTGGTACTCAGAAAGGCAGAACTAGGCTCGGGAAACGCCGGAGTAGGAAAGCTAATGCCAAATTGGGAAGGGCCCTACGAGGTATCTAAAGTCCTAAGCCCGAGCACTTATAGGCTCCGAACTGTTGAAGGGCGAGAGGTCCCCAGAAGCTGGAATGTTGAAGTACTCAAGAAGTACCATGTCTTATAATGTATCAGAACCTGGCAATTGCCTGATTAATAAAAAGGTTCCTTCTTTCATATTCGTTCAATTAATGCATAATTTAGCGTTCTACGATTAGGCTTGATGCCCGTTTCAAGCTACAAAAGCGAATCTAACGTGATGGAGGATCTTACCTCCCCGAGTATTATCTGTATTATAGAGGATCTAACCTCTCTCGCTCGGTTATGCAATTGTTATGCAATATTACGAGTATTCTCGGCTATGCAATTCTCGTGCAGCTCGACGAGTATCGCTCAACTCGATTTCGCAATAACTATGCGACTCTACGAGTATCATGTAGCTCAGCTATGCAAACCTCATGCAGCTTTATGAGTATCACTTAACAAAACGATCTGAAGGAGACAGACTGACCCGATCGGTCACTTAGCTTCGACGCTATTCGAATTCAGGAAGTACTTGTGAAATTTAATGCAAATTTTAATTACGAGTTTTATTTAGCTCGATCATATTGCAAATTTTAGTACAAACTTATGTATATCTTGATTTACAGAATTAGGCAATCTTATTAATACAAAATGCCTCCAATATACAATTTATAAAGAATCGTTACAAAGATAGAAAACAAAGGAAAAAGTAAAGCTGATCTAAATTCCTAAACTAACTATCTATATTTACCACCTCCACCTCGCCAGGAGGGTCAACAACCTGTTCAACGGCCGTGGCTTGAGAAGGGTCGGCAGCTAACGGATCAGATACTGCCCCCCCTTCAGAGACAGGCCCAGTGGAAGAAGGCGCCACTGGCTCAGCTTCAGGTGCAGGAGAAACCTCCGTTTCGGCTTCAGGGATCGAAGACACCACAGGCCCCACTTCAGATGGAACCTCTTGAATAGTCGGCAGAACTGAGGGACCTTCTCCAGAAGTTCTCTCAATGACTTCCTCCTCGGGAGCGCCTTCGTCGTCGTCACTGCTTGGAGGAGCAGGCAACGAGGCCGGGTCATCCATCCATGACAGATCCGCCCCAGGGAAGCGTTGCCCAGCTTCATGAACTAGCCGAGACAACAGCCCCACCTGGGTGTCTGCCAACTCGTCGATCAGGCGCTCCTTTTGGTTGGCAAGTTCTATTTCAAGAATCTTCGTATAGGAAGCCTCGTTCTCTGCCGCCGACGTCTTCAAGGACTCCACCTCTGTCTTCAACCTGGCGTTCTCAGCAACCCACTCTCTGCATTCAGCATCCAGTCGGTTCGCATCTGCCTCGAACCGCCTCAGTTGTCCACACTCCGCGGATAGGCGGGCTACTTCGCCCTTCAGCCTGTCGGCCTCGCCCTGCCGAGCTTTCAGCTCCTGGGCACTCTGGTGAGCCTCCTTTCTCAAGGCCACTGTCTCCGACTGAGAAGCAGTATATCGCTCCTCTAGCTTGGCCACCTTGGCCCGAAGGTCGGAGGCCTCTTTCTTAGCTGCTTCACAGCGTGTGTTCGCCTCCGCCTTAGCTGTGGCGCCCGACTCGGCCCTTCCTTTCCACAGACCGGCCATCATGTGCAGCCGCTGTGCCCTCCTGGCAGCCTGCACAAAATCAAGAATAAATTCATCAGACACAGAGGTGTAAATTAACACCAGAAACAAAACGACGAGTCCTTACGTCTATTAATTGCTGATTGATAGCCTGAACCTCTCTGTTGAGTTGGCTAGCGTCCACGGCTTCCCGATGATCTTCATCCCGGAGAAGACCACGGCAAATGAAGTTGGCCACTTGACCCACTGACCATTCATCGCCAAAGTTCTCCCTCAGAATGTCCTTCATGGGAGCCGGTCGCCGATCGCTAGATCGCCGTGGAGATTCGCCACGTAGAATGGTCTTCCCTCTGGCGGCAATCATTGCGTCGGTCTCGGCTATCATCTCAGCAACTTTCTTTCTGGCCGCTTCATCGGCTCTTTTCCTCTTGGCGGCCTCCTCCGCCTCTCTGATCGCAGGACCGATCGGCTGATCGTCTTCATCCGACTCATCCCGAAGAGTGTGGCGCTTTGGACGCACCGGCGGAGGAGGGGCCTCCCTTCGAAGCACAATCGTTGGTCCGGCTGCAGTAGAGATAGGTCCAGTGGTCGTAGTTGTAGCAGCAGGGGGCGCCGAAGAGATGGGAATGGCCGCAATGGCCGGAGTCGTTGTAGAGGCGCCGGCCGCCCCCCTAGAAGCACCAGCAGCTGCTCGGGATGATTGCAGCTCCGACGCGGGCACGAGCTTCCTCCTCTTCCTCTGCTCTTGAGCCCTCCGCTCGGCCTCACGTTTTTGCTTGATTTTTTCGCCGAGCTGCTTGGATGCATCACTCCCACCAGCCATCTCAGCTGCACAACAAAAAATAAGCGAGATAAGTTTTTGTACACAAATTCTCCTTATAAAGCATAAATAAAATGCAATGCATTATGATGCATAATGCCAATGTTTTCTTCACGACCCTAATGCTCACGTTCTACATCCTCAGCGCCTTCAAAACTGGAAGACCCGAACAAGGTAGTCAAGAGCAAGCTGGACTCGAAGGGTTTCCCATTCCTGGCGACGGCGGTCATTAGCGTTTTAATGTCCTGTTCATAAGAAGGCTGACCGACGGCTAGGTCATTCAAAGCCTTGACCCTGACAGATCGGGTGAGGCGCACCCCAAATCCACCTTTCCTCCCCATCAGGAAATACAGTTCTTTGTACCCTTTCATGGAGGTGGGGACGACCATCAATTTCCTCTTGGGACGGCTTGTAAAAAAGTACTCCGTTCCGTCGCTCCGAGACGAGATGTAGAAGAAGTGGGTGAATAGCTCCAGAGTTGGCGCCACCGATTCGGCTATGCAAAGAATTCTGAAGCACGCCACCGATCTCCAACCGTTCGGATGTAGTTGGTTGGGGGCGAGATCATACCCCCTCAATACCGCCATCTCGAAGGCGCCCAGGGGGATCCTCAGGCCCGCATCCAGGCTCCGAAGATGGCAAATGAACCATTCCCCATTGTCTTGTCCAAAGGGCCCCTCCGTCACCGCCATCGACTCAGGGCAGGCCAATACCTTTATCTCTTCGGAAAGGCCATATTTGGAGGGAATTTCGGCCACCTCCTCAGCAGTCAGGCGAGAATGCAGTGCGACGGCTGGTTTGTTCTCGTACCACTCCAAAAAATTTGTGTCTAATGCTTCAGCACTACTGGAGGCCATCTTTAATAAAAAGAAGAAAAAAGGGCGCAACTCTCTTTTCTAAATGGAATGGGTGCGGAAGGAAAACGAAGATGAAATCGCAGAGAAAGCAAACAGAGGAGAAAAAACTTACTTACTTGATGAAGAAGAACTCGAGAAATTTGAAGAAGAAATAAAGGAGTAGTTGCAGAGATCTGGAAATCAAAGGAGGATTTTGACAGAGCTTCGCTAGGGATTTCGAAAGTAAAGAAAAAACGCTTCATAGAGTCCCCTATTTATAGGCTGGCGCCTCTCGAAAATACCAAACGACGCACCATTCAGCAGACGCCACGTGTCGAAAGACATCACGCCCCTGTGAAGGACGAAGCGTCGCCCTCGGTACATGTGCAACATTAAATAAAAACAGCTGTCTAAGCACGCGCGACTCTTCAGAAAAAGCGCGCCAGTACGCGTCTTCGGATCGGGATTTTCCAGACCAGATCCCATCCGAGCGGACCAACAACAGCATTTCTATGCCCGATCGGACCCGTTGAGGGGGGACAAGTGATAACCCAGCAAATGTCATTTGCTCTAAGGCCCATCTAGTCGGCCCATCCAACTGGCAAGGCCCAAAGCCCATCAGCCAAAGGTATCAGACACGAGCTCCTAGGCAGAGCACATGCCCGATCGGCTGATGTGACCGCCAGTCCCATCAGCCGCCTGACACAAGGCAGCGCCCATGTCTACCACCTGCTCCTTGTCATGTCGCCGAATACCTACTCTGACAGCCAGTAATCACTCCCCAGGCACTCGAGTGTCCCTCAACTACCTCGTATAAATAGTCCAGCCAACGATGGCTCCAGGTATTGATTTCACGACATTATCTCTCTAAAGCACTTTCTCTCTCTAAGCTACTAACTTAAGCTTCGGAGTGCTCACGCCTGGTCCGACCGGGCTCCACTTATTGCAGGTTTCTCTCATCCGATCGGATCGCCCTCTCTCCTACAGATAAAGACATTCTTGGATTTATCAGTAAGCATTTATTAAGAGTTACTGTGAGTATGCCAAATGAGTAATTAAGAATATAATTTATCTTTAAATATACATTGATATATATTATATATCTTTGTTTTTAAATCAACAATCAATCGAAAAAACTCCATGGTAAAACTCTTTAAATCCATAGTGCACTATTTTGTCATTGGTATTATTTTGGAATTCTATTTTGCTTCTTAAATTATTTTCGAGTTAAATTGTCTTTATAAATACTAAAAAAAATCATAAAATGGACATTTTAGCGTCATTTTTAATTGCTATAAACGCATTCATGCACTCTTTTCGATAATATAAAGACGTTTTATTACCATAATTCAATAATTATATATAAGGTCATATTTGCACAAAAACAACTTTGCATAGCAAAACAAATCTTTGAGACAATCATAAATGGCAAATGTAGTCCATTTCCATTTTTAATATAACCTTCACTCCTCTAGTCTTTTATATATATATATATATAACCCAGTATTTTAACTAATTCAAAATAATTAAGTTATAACCCGAGTGCATATGAGTTGGCAGGAACTCTTTTGATTTAAGCGAGGTGATAAATTCGATCATTCATGTATGTACGCAGTCATTTAAACCTGGGACTAAAATTTTGCTTCCCGCAATAAACTTTTTTGGCTTGAACGAGAATTAATTTGAATGTGTTACGTGCTTAAAATTACGTTTCACATATAGTAAATAGCTGTATAAGTTGGGATTCATTCAGAATACCGTATGCTAAGAACAAAAAAAATAATAATTAAGCTAAACACTTATTATATCCAAAGAAAAATTAAATTGTAACCCTGTGAGATACATAAGATTTTTCTGAATGTAAATCTAAATGAACTTCTTTTGTGGGTATTAATATCTTTTTGCGAATTGATTTTAACATAGTATATTACCTAAAAAAGTATAAATATAAACTATTATTTATGATTATAACTGTACTTTATATTGAATAATATAAGTTTTTGAGATTCTCCATAAATATAAAAATCTAGCAATTTAACCAAAAATAGAAAATCTAAACAGTAACTGACAGACGACTGTACATATATGCTTTTCAACCCACCTATTTAATTTTTCAGATTTGCCACTATTCTTAGCTATATATGAAGAAATCAGTTTCATTACAACTCTGAAAAAAAGATAAGTAAAACTCTTATAGGACTGATATTCCACGTGTTCTCCTGTTTTTGCAATGTGTATGCCATATAAAACTCACCCAGTACACGTTAAAAAAATTTAAGGAAACAACTGTTTTCATGAGATGTGTATTCTTCTTTACAATACATTTTTTTAGCCGTTGAGTGAAATTTGAATTTGGTCATATAAAATAATTATTATAGAGATAATTTTTTCATCAAATATATATTTTAAAGGGATAAGTTATTGATTTGTCCACGCACTAGTTCGAAATGAGTTAAAATGCCCATTACATTTTTTTTAAAGCAAAAATACCTTTCAATTTACAAATTCGGTATTAATATGCTTCTTTGTTAAGCTGCCGTCAAAGTGGATGTTAAAGGCGCTGACCTGGCAATAACGCGTGCCAAAATATGTCACGTCAGTATCACGTGTATTTTAATGCAAAATGAAAAAAAAATGTATTAAAATGCTACTAAAATTATTTTCATGGTATTAAAATGCTCTTAAAGTTAATTTTAAAACAAAAATGACCCTAATATTAATAAAAAATACTGAAATACCCCCGAATTAAATTTCTGTTAGTTTTTATTTTTAGTATCTAAATGACTAAATAATTTTGTAATAGATAAATTTACAAAAAAAATATAAACAGCGTAATTAACTTTTTTTATATATAAATTTATCCAGTTGCTAATAAATTTATTACGCCCTGTAACTAAGCTTTCAAATTTTAATATCATATTTATTAAGAAAAAATAATTAATAAATATTCTTGAACTATATAATTTATTTGTAATTTATTTTCTTATTGAAAAATTTATTAGGGACATATATAAAGAGTATGAGATATTAATCAATTTTTGTTGGTAACAAAAAAAAAATATTAAATAAGCATATATTAAAAAATTAATCGATTAATTTTATCAAGTGAGCTATAATGTGAAATAAATATGAATAAAAGAGAGGTATACATATCAAATTGAAAATAAAATGTTGTAATGTTAAATAATATGTTAAATTTATATTTATTAGATATTTAAACTAAATTAAATACTATTACTTAGCCGCAATATTATAATTAATAAATATTAATGTTTTCAAGAAAAAAATATAATTAAAATTAAATATAAAAAAAATAAATATTTAGGAGAATTTTAGTATATTTTTATTAACATTAGTGGCATTTTTGTTATAAAATTAACTATAAAGGCATCTTAGTACCCTAGAGATAACTTCAATGGCATTTTAGTACCTTTATTCATTTTGGATTAAAAAATTTACCTTATCTTTTTAATAAATTTTTCAAAAAACAAACTAATTAATAATACAAAATAATTATTTATCCTGCAAGGTATTGCAAAATAGTTAGATTTCCTTCCTTCTGTTCTGTAAATCTTCTTATTATAGGATTATGCTTTTATCTTTATTTATATAATCACAACATTATCACTACTTTTTTAATATTGCATTTTTTTTTATATATATTTGTTGAATCGATTTATGAAAAATTTATAGTATGAGCGTAGACAAATCTTTTTCAATGCATGAGAATCTGATTTGATTTGAATTAAAAGTTGTGAAAATGAATCAAGTCCACAATCTGTGCGGCCGACCTCATACACCTAAAATGTATAATTTAAATATTTAGTTTTTAGGGTTGATTTCATTAACGGTTATTCAAATTATCACTTATCGCGAAAAAATAATCGACTTTTTTTTTTAATTAAATGTCACTGAACTTTTAACATTTTTGCAAAAAAAGTCATGTTGACCGGAATCCGGTGAGAACTATCGCCGGATTGATGACATGGCATGCCATGTCAGAAACTACATGCCGTTTAACAATATTTCCAACAAATGCTATATTTAAATAAATTTCACTCACGGTCATTAAACTTATCATTTATCGTGCAAAAGTAACAAATTTTCTTTTTTTCCAACTTAAATGTTACTGAACTTCTAACATTTTTGCAAAAAAAGTCATGTTGATCGGAATCCGGTGAGAACTATCGCCGGATTGATGACATGGCATGCCATGTCAGAAACTACATGTCGTTTAACAATATTTCCAACAAATGCTATATTTAAATCAATTTCACTCACGGTCATTAAACTTATCATTTATCGTGCAAAAGTAACAAATTTTCTTTTTTTCCAACTTAAATGTTATTGAACTTCTAACATTTTTGCAAAAAAAATCATGTTGACCGAAATCCGGTGAGAACTATCGCCGGATTGATGACATGGCATGTCATGTCAGAAACTACATGTCGTTTAACAATATTTCCAACAAATGCTATATTTAAATCAATTTCACTCACGGTCATTAAACTTATCATTTATCGTGCAAAAGTAACAAATTTTCTTTTTTTCCAACTTAAATGTTGCTGAACTTCTAACATTTTTGCAAAAAAGTCATATATTTACTATTCGTTGCCACGTGTCATATGCCATGTCATCAATCCGATAAGGGTTCTTGCCGGATTCCGGTCAACATGACTTTTTTGAAAAAATGTTAGAAGTTTAGTGATATTTAAGATAGAAAAAATGTTATAAATGTTAGGGTTCTTGCCGGATTCCGGTCAACATGACTTTTTTGAAAAAATGTTAGAAGTTCAGTGATATTTAAGATAGAAAAAAAAAGTCGGTTACTTTTGTGCGATAAGTGATAAGTTGAGTGATAATGAGTGAAATTGACCCCTAGTTTCTACATATGAATAGATTTATTCATATATCGGGTTTATGTTTTCAGCAAACCTACATGATTTTTTAAATTTTTCTGTCCAATTTTTTTTTTGAACTGGAAAAATACTTCATTGTTATTTTAACTGCCATAATCAACAACGAAGGCAACCGCTTGTTTGAGTGCCAAACTCTTTGCTATAAAAGTTGCAGGAACATTACCAACCTTCATGTCCCAAGTTTTGGAGTTAGAGTCATGGCAAATTAGGTAGACGCTCATATCTAAAAGGAGCCCAAACCATGCTTCCTAAGCCTTTCTTCACCATGGTTCCCCTTAAAAGGCGCTTTCTAACATTAATAGGGACTCTAATTTTGAGAGTCTGGTTCCACATCCCACCATTATACCATTATGCTTGTTGAAATCAGACTAGATGAATTTGTGGAAGAGTTTGCCAAATTGATAAGCATTGTCTTCTTTGGTTCCATGCACTTAAATGGCTCCTATGATAGAATCTCTAGTTTGAGGGGTTGTGTTTTTATTGAATATTACACCTGACTTGTTGAAGTTTACCCTTTGACTTGACAAATTACCATAGGATTGGAGGATTTGCTTGAATTCCATCGCTTTGTCAATAGAGGCCTCCCCAAACATGATGGTATTATCGGTAAATAGGAGGTTAGATAAGACATGGCATGTTCTGTTCATCCGCTGGCCTTTAAGGGATCCCCTAATAATGGCATCCTCGATTAAAAAGGATAGCTCATTAGTGGTAAATAAGTAGAGGTATGGGGAGATTGGGTCTCCCTAACAAAGCCCTCTTGACTGTTCCAAGTTAGGAGAAGGTTGTCCATTGATGATCACTGAGTAACTAACAGATCCAAAACAAGCAAGCACTATCTTTGTAAACCAGTCAAAAAACTAAGAGCTTTCATAATACCTTCAAGGAAACTCCATTCAACTGAATCGTATGCCCTTTCCAGGTTAACTAGATTGCTATACTCTTTATTTTGCTTGACTGCCCTTTCATAAAATGTACAACCTCATTAACAATGATGATGTTATCTTGGATGAATCGGTCAATGATGAAGGCTAATTGCAATGGAGGAACCACTTTATTGATATGATTTTTCAATCTGGATGTCAAGATCTTAGAGATAATTTTATCGCCTATATTACATAGGCTAATGGGCCTGTACTTGAAAATGGGGGTTGTGTTATGGAACTTAAGGATCAACACGCACTACAAGAAATCTGAGAAATAGAGACGGAAAATAGAGACGGAATTCCGTCTCTAATTAAAAATAGAGACGGAAATAGAGACGGAAATTTTCCGTCTCTATTTCGTCGGTCTCTAAAAATTAGAGACCAAAATGTTCCGTCTCTATTTTTAGAGACGGAATAATTTATTCCGTCTCTAAAAATAGAGACGGAATAATCAATTCCGTCTCTATTTTTAGAGACGGAAGGGGTGTTTCCGTCTCTAAAAATAGAGACGGAAAGCACGTTTCCGTCTCTATTTTTAGAGACGGAAACTATATTCCGTCTCTAAAAATAGAGACGGAATAATCAATTCCGTCTCTATTTTTAGATTTTTTTTAAAATTTTTTTTAATATATTAAAATGAATAAATATTAAATTTAAATTTTCCTTAATTTTTATATAATGAATTTTCGTCTCTACTTTATTGGTATTTATTTTTAATATATTAAAAATAAATAATATTATTAAATTTAAATTATTCTTAATTTTATATAATGAAAAAAATTAAATAAACAATAAATAAATATGAAAATATTGTATTATATAATGTATTAATATATAAAAAGTGTAGTGAGATTACAAATAAAAAAAGACAATAATTCTAAAAATAATAACTAAGATGGAGGAGAATGCGGACGATCAGCAGACGGTGCTTGCGGGTCAGCACGTAATCTACGGGTAATGAAGTCCTTCAGACTATTGATACGGTCCATGAGTACGCCGACCGTACCGCGTAACTCAATCTCCTATACATCCAACTTCTGCCCATATTACTCATTACTGTTAAACTGCTTAGCAAAAATCATAAGGTCGAAGTTAGTACCATCACATGTCAATTATTGTATTCTATTTGAACTCAATTCTCTAACCTACTATTTCGCTTTAATCCCTAATTAGTTTTACATAATGATTTCATTTCCCCAAAAATTAAATCATAAATATTTTGAAAAAAAAAGGATAGAATTTCCCCTATATGGGTCCCTATCCCCCTGTCAAACATTAGCAATTTTAACACTTCGATAAAATATCAACCAATCGCAACTCCTCCAATAAACTAATACAATATCACATTTTCCCTTCCGTCATCAAACAACGACGTGATCATCAAATTTATATGCCCAGAACAATGAATATTAACACAAATAAAATTTCAAATCAAAAAAAGCACTTATTATAATCATATACATATTCTTAACAATATAATTTTAATACATAACAAGTTTAATTACCTCTAGTAGGCTGAGATTCCGTACACTCTACAGCTAAACGCGGAATCGATTGCGGCGGATACGGGTACATGTAATAATAAATATAATATAAGTAATAAATCTTAATTATTGGGATAACAAGTCAATATAAGTCAATAAATCCAAATACCATAACAATATACACATTCAAATATAATGGAAATTCTAAAAATAATGCAAATCAACTATAGAAGTAAAATAGTACTTCTCTGCTAACAACATTTTATTTAATTTAATACAAATCTTATTATCAATTTTAATATAGTGCATTGTTTTATTTTTTTTGGTAAATTTATTTTTGTCTATGGATATAAATTATAAAAATAAATATAAATATATAAAACAGATTCATTTATTAATTTTCCAAAACTCATAGACATTTCATTAATTTGTAATATATATACAAAACAATGAAAATTTTTCAACTATAAATGCTGTCTAACTGTTTAGGCCTTTTCTACTGTGTCAAAAAATGTTCAAGTGATTTCAAGCTTTGACTGTTGCCCAAAAAAAAAGTCACCTACAAAGAGAGAAATATTCAAAATGATAAGGAGCCAAACCTCTACTTTCGCCTTGTACTATTCTCTACCCTTTGCTCTATATTTGTGCTGTAACTAATGGAAAGGAGCGAAATCTTTTTTAATCTGCACTGTACCACCCATAAAGTAATAATTTTAATTTTTAAGTTAGGAAACTAACAAAATAAAAATGAATTAAGTGTCATATATAACACTTTTTACAAATATTTTGACAATCAACTAAAGCAAGCTGAAGTAGGATATGCCAATTAATTATAGTATAGGTCAACCTTCAATATCAGTATTAGAAGTAGCAAGGATTCAATTCATTTCCTTTAAAATTAAACAAACGAATTTAATTCATTTGAATAGGCAAAAATATATATATTTTTGTTATTACTGTTAGAACAGCTGGTGACTTCTAGGATATGTTATTGTTGTTCTCAGTGGCCAATCTATGCAATTCTAAAACAATTAAATTTATAAAACAGTTTAAATACACCAAAAATACAACTACATCAAAAAAAAAACCACAACAACATATAATTATTCTACATTTTAATATATTCAACTTAAATCAGAAGAAAAATAAAACAAATAGAAGTTAAGAGCTTCAATTTCAAAAATGGGAATGAAATGCTTATGAAAATTCGTAAGTTCGAGAACATGCTTCCACTAAAGAGTCAGAGAATCGCACTTCCAATCAATTTCAATACAAACTTAAAAAGAGAAAAATATTAGTCAATTTCTGAGGAGACCCATTTTAATAATCAAAACAAAACCCCATAGAATCTGCAATTGAACTTCCATTGAAATCGTAATACAACGTCAAATACAGCCAACAAAAGGAAATTCAACAAAAAAACGCGCGAAATCACCTAAACAGAAACAAAGAGAAAACCTAGATAATTCAAATTAAAGCATAAGAATCGAATTAAAAAAAAATGACACATAATAATTCAAAAAAAAATATTTACATATTACCTGATGCAGATCTCGCCGGAGCTAGGAGGAACGCTGGAGCACGCGACAGGCCGGAGAACAACGCCGGCGTCGACTCGTCGGTGGCAAGGGGACCAGATGGCGATGGGCAGCGTACAGGGTGGGGAGCAGCGAAATAGGAGGAGAAAGGGGAAAGAAAGAAGAGGGGGAAAAAAGAAAGAGGAGGGAAATGCAGATCTCGCCGGCGTTTGCTTGATGGCGGCAGTGGGACCAAATGGCGGGGAGCTCGGCAAACGGAGGGAGGGGACAGCGATCTGAACCAGGGGAAAAGGGGGGAAGGAAGAAGAGGGGAAAAAGAATGAGATTAAAAAAAAAAAGAAATGAAGGCAATTATAAAATCTAGAAATTTAGAGACCGAATAAGGATTCCGTCTCTAAATAGAGACGGAAAATCCATTCCGTCTCTAATTAGAGACGGAAATTCTATTCCGTCTCAAATTAGAGACGGAAAAGTCATTCCATCTCTATTTTTAGAGACGGAATAGAGTTTCCATCTCTATTTAGAGACGGAATAATATTCCGTCTCTAAATAGAGACCGAATATTAATTCCGTCTCTATTTTCGGTCTCAAATTTTGGAGGGAATTGATCCCGCCAAAAATAGAGACGAAAAATAGAGACGAAAATTTTTTCGTCTCTAAATAGAGACGGAAAATATTTTCCGTCTCTATTTAGAGACGGAAAATATTTTCCGTTTCTATTTAGAGACGGAAAACTGATTTCCGTCTCTATTTAGAGACGGAAAAATTTCCGTCTCTATTTTCCGTCTCTATTTTTCAATTTTCTTGTAGTGACGATGTTGGTTCTAATGAGGATTTTAGAAAGATGGCCATTAGCGAAAAAATCTTGAACTTCCTGAATCAAATTCTCCTTTACTTATTCCTAGCATTTTTGGAAGAATACAGGAGGATACCCATCCAGCCCAGGAGCTTTAAGAGCCCCCATATTGAAAACAACTGCTTTAACTTCTTTGCAAGTCACAAGCATTTAGAGTTATTGGTTCATAACATTAGTAACTGTGCTATTAATTTTTCTAAACAGAGTTGACCCTTTTGAGGCTTGAGAACTCCTGAACCTCTCTTTGAAATGTTGCACTGTAAGGCCTCCTGGGGGCTAACGGTCTTCCAAAACACATGTACTTTGTCACACCCATCAAAAGTGACTTACTAGAAAGAAGAAATAGAAAGGCACCAACTCCATAACCAGTTGCAACATTAGAGTTGTAGATATAGTAGGTAGCATTTGTTGGATCTTTCTTAATTTGGTCCTGTTACGCAGAAAAGAGTGGATTCATATGTAGTCAACACAATAAAAAGATTGCACTGTCTAATTTGGTATGGAGTTCCTGATTGTGCCACCCAAAAAGTATGGATTCGTATCATATTCCATTTGGGTACATGTTTTCACAAGTGTATTTTGAATTGGCATTATGCTTTTTAAGTTTTTGTGAATTTTGACTAGAAACATAAATCCCAACTAGCATTCATGTCAAATACACATCACTCCAAATAGATTCCGAAGGATTTCAATTGCGTATGCACAAATGCCCACAGCCGTATTTTCCAACAAAATAAAAAATTCCATTAATAACATCTCAGTAGGCCCTGTTGCTTTTCCTGGTAACCTTTTCATTGCACCGCAGCTTTTTTCTCGCGCTATTAAACACGAGTTCTTATAGACACTTTGTCGAGGAATTTTAGCTTTTTTAGATTTTCTTCAGGCTCCTTCTTATGGTCTTTCTTTTTCTTTTTGCCCTAGACTTTAATGCCAACTCTTTCATAAAAGATCTCTACTCCTTCATTGGAATCACCCAATATTATAAGAGTTATTTGAGTTTTCGTGTAGGAGGGTGGGCGGGTTATTAAGGTAGAAAGGTTTGTCCAAAATGATGTTTGGGTTTAGAGGCTAGATAGGCTTTTCTTAGGTAAAGGTTAGGAAGGTGAAGTGTAAGGGGACATTTTGGTCAAACAAGATTTGTTAACAAGCCTATGCGAAGCATCTTGTTTAAGGAAGGTTAGGGTTTTGGTGTTCGATTCTAGAGCCATCTTAAAGGGGATGATGGTGGCACAAAATGCTATGTTAATGAAAGGATGTAAGGGGGGCAAGAGGAGTTGGGATGGGGGTCTGAAAAAATGCTCAAAGAGGAAATACTTATGCCTTGGGTATCAACTGGTTGTTTTAGCTTTCCAGTGATTGCCTTGGGATAGGGAAAAGTGTTGTCTATTGCTACAACCAATTCCTCTGCCCCTCTCATGCCGTCAGCGATTAAAGGGTAAAATCTGTTCCGAGGGTTGGATGATTAGTTGCAGGTTCATTGGTATCTCTATTTTAGCCTCCAAAAAGGTCCAGAACCTGAGCCTTTCTGTTTTACCTGCTTTTGCTTGTGGCTCTCAGCTAATCTCCGAAAGCTTTAATTGGAGGAGGTCAAAATATTAGCTTTTTGTGTTTCTTTTTTTTTTTTTTTTTTTCAGGGGCAATTCCCTTGCATATGCCTCATAGCACCACGATAGTAGTAAAAGTAGTAAAAATCAGGTAGACGCTTATAACTAAAAGGAGCCCAAACCATGCTTCTTAAGCCTTTCTTCGTCACGATTCCCCTTAATACTTTGTTTGGATGGAGGTAGATTAAATTTCCATTAATGAGGGGAAATGAGAGTAACGTAAATTATATTTCCTTTGTTTTCTTTTCCATTGTTTGAAAACTTAAAACAAATATAGAGTAAATTAAATTTCCTTCCTAAAATCATATGTTATTTTGACATTTATACCCTTTTTTTAATGTGCCAAACTCGTAAATAGAGGTTCAACTCGTGAAAAAATGGAAAAGCAGACTCGTGAAGCGCTACACGAAGAAGATGTGCAAGAAATACACGAGTCATGAATCTCTACACGACTCGTGAAGGTTTGCAATGTATGAATCATAAAATGAACATTAACCCGCAAGCGAGTTAATGTAGTATTTTTGCTTCAAAAATAAAAAAGTTATGTTTCAATTCCATATCTGTAAAATAAATATTAATGTGATATTATTTCTCAATAGGTATTTTTGCTCAAAAAATAACGAATTAGATTTATTTCGGTATTTAGAATTTGTGAATTTCAAAACATAAAAGGAAAAAAAGAAACAAAAAAACACATATGTGTAGAGCAGTAAAAAAAAAAAAAATCCCAAAACTTGAATTTGCAAGAACACCAATACAGGAGAGAGATGGCTAGAAGATGATGCAATAATGGAGGCTAATTTTGTCAATTCATGGTATAGTACCAATTCTACCCTTATTTCCTCCGCTTTCTCTCCAAATCGGAAGAAAATAAAATGCTCTACGTAAAGTAAATTGGAAAATTCAATTTACTTTCATTTCCTTTCAACTCTTATGCTATTTTCAGTCCAAACGATAGAAAATAACCCTCAATTCTTCCTACTTCCCCCGATCCAAGCAAAGAGTAAAAGAGGCTTTCTAACATCCATAGGAGTCTAGTTCCACATCCCACCATTATTCCTGTTGAGATCATACTAGATGAATTTGTGGAACAGATTGCCGAATTGATAAAACATTGTCTTCCTTTATACTCATAACTTAAAGATTGACGGTTTGTTGGGGGGTGGTAGATGGCGCATTAAAAGTTTTCACAAGAAATTGGAGGAGAAATAACGAAGGAGATCAGGAGTAATTAGAAAAAGGTAAAAGTGTGTAAATGGGGTAAGGAAATTTCATAAACCTTCAGCATGGGTGGGTATAATCGGTGGGATAGGAGGTGAAAGGTAAACTGTACTCGGGAGGGGGAATGGGGAAATAGGCTTTGGGAGAGAGACCAAGCCTCAATTTGCAATTGCAAATTCGATGCATGAATGTGAAATGGGTTAAATTGGACAAAACCCAATACCATAGAGCGAAGTGGGAATTGTAATTGGATTTTTTTTTTTTTTTTTTGGGTTTTGGTAGCTAATTGATAGTTTTTATGGTCCGAGGGATATGATGATATTAATTATTGAGAATGGTCAAAATCCAAATTTCTAATCCAATTTTAGTACAAAGTCATCACATCGGACGGCTGATGCTAAACTATGGACTCAATTTCGGACGGTCAGAAGTTTTTTCTTCTTCTACCCTTATAACCCGTTTGTCTTTCTCTGTTTTCGATATTTCGCGTTGTTCTTTCCGATACTTCAGCAGAGATTCTCACAATTCTTCAAAACCCTAGCTTCTATGGCCCCAAAACGCTCAAATCCCTTGGAAGATCCACCGGCTGCTTCTTCCGAGGAAGAAGAAACAACTTCTAGTGAGGAGGAAGAAGATGGAGAAGATGAAGAGGCGACTTCATCTGAAGACGAGCCAAAGAAGTCTTCTCCGCCACGAGCTCAAACGGCAAAATCCACCGCGAAAAAGCCCGATCTCGCCACCCAGAAAGCTGAATCTGACTCCGAGTCTGATACGGGAACCGAAACCGACTCCGACTCCGACTCTGAGGCTGTCAAGCCCATCGCGTCCAAGCCAATGGAGGAAACTCCAGCGAAAAACACGAAGCCTAGATCTAAACCCTCTGCGTCTTCTCAAGTTGCTGCGAAATCAAGTGCTAAGAGAGGCATTGAAGTTGACCGTGACGAGAAGGACCCGAAGAAGGCGAAGAAGAAAGAACCAGAATCCGATGGAGCTGTTGAGAAGTCTGAGGATACTAAGAAACAGTTGTTTCAACGTTTATGGAGTGAGGATGATGAAATTGCAGTTCTCAAAGGAATTATTGAATTTACTGAAAAAAAAGGAGCAGATCCGACCAAGGATATGGGTTCCTTTCATGATTTCATTAAGAAATCATTGCACTTTGATGTTACATTGAATCAGTTGAAGGATAAAGTTTGGAGATTGAAAAAGAAGTTTGAAAATCATGTGAGCAAAGGCAAAAAGGGTGAAGACAAGACTTTTTCAAAACCCCATGATCAAAAGGCTTTTGATTTGTGGAAAAAAATATGGGGTAGTGAAGGAATTCTAGTGGATTGGGGTGTTAAGTCTAATGGCAAGGCAAAGAAAAGCGGGAGTAGTAAGAATTTGGCAGCACTGAAGGCAGAATTAGGTGTTGGTTTGAAAGAGAGTGAAAAGGTGGACAAAATGGAGATTGAAATGGAGAACCATTCTGGTCTGAAAGAGGCAGCAATTTTTGATAAGATGGTGGGCATGACAGGAATGGAGGATTATGTGGTCAAGAAGGGACTAGATATGATCAGTGGAGCTAAAAAGGCTGAGATGGAAGAGAAGTGGCGAAAATTGCATGTGGCTGAATTGGAGTTGTTTCTTAGGAGAAATGAGTTGATAACTGAGCAAGCAAAGCTTATGCTGGCAGCATATAAGAATGAGTAGGATTTGGCTTTTAAGGTATAAATTGTGGATTTTTTTCCTTCGTGCATGTCATTTGTGATGAAAAAGTTAGGTTATTTTGTGTTTAGAAGTTAGTAATTTGAAGCTTTTGTTTAATTGTACTCTTAGCTGACTATTTATGTTTAATGTTTATGCTTCCTAATGTTCATTGCAATGGAAGTTATGATTTATTGAATGTTCCTGAGTCCCGACCTGCCTTCCAACTCGTGTCTCTATGTTGTTTCTTCTTAGTGTGTTGATCACTATATTACTCTTAATGCATGAAATCTTGTTTATCAAATAGCATTTAGCTTGTTATTGTTAATTGTTATGTACTCTAGAGGTGGCAAGTTAGCTAAAGTAGAGCTATCTCTGTCTTGATCTTGTGTGTTTGAGGATTTGTTTAAGAGCTGTATTCTCTCCCTTGAATACGTTTGAATCTTTTTGAGCTTTTCATGATTTCATCGCTTCTCGAATGTCTGTTTATATGAAGTGTTTGTAATTTGAATGATCTACCAGTTAGTTGCTGAATTTGTTTAATTCCTCTGAGCCATATCTCTCTGATGATTTGATTACTTGTGTTGTATCAATAAATGTTTAATTATGCTTTTATTATACATCAATGTGTTCTGAATTCGACAGAGAGATTTCAAAGATGGTCTTTTTTTTTTTTCCTTCTGTGTTAGAATCTTTCTTTTTATAACTGTTTAGAAGTTGTTGTTATGGTGTGCCTTTTTCACAAGGGCTGGTGCTATTGACAAGATGAGTCGTTTTTTTCGTGAAACTGAGGCAATGAAAGCTCGAGATCGCCTCAGTTAGACCTCTAAGGTTAGAAGTATTCTTTTAGAAGGTTCAATCATGAGACCTCATCTTTCTCGTGTAACTAATGCCTTCTTGTTGGAATCGTGTTTCTGATGATAGGCGATGATGCAGTGCCTAGAGAGCTGTCCAGTTTATGCAGCTTGAGGGTGAATTTAGGTATATCAAGTTATTTTTTTGTATTGAAATATCTATGGTTCCGTTATGAAATTAGACAGTGGTTCATCCAGATTTTCTGAATACGAGCTGTGACATAATTGAGTTGCTGGATAGTTTGATGAATTTTTAAGTTGCATGGTTATGTGTTGATGCTATGTTTGTTGTTAACCTTGTGGAAATGTTCCTTGAAACTTGTATTTTTTTTTTTGGATCAATGTGGTGCGCGGGCAATAAAGCGTTTGATCAACGGAAACTCGTTTGCTTTGAGAAAAGGCTAGCAAGCAGCTCAATTTTGCTTTTGCGTTTTTAAAGATACGAGGCTTTTGCATTTTTAAAGTATCTCAAAAGTATATAATATTGGTTAATTATAAAAATAATATTTGTATTTTTTAAATATTTTAAATTGATTAATTATAAAAATATAATACATGAAATCAATTACAAATACGCTGGGCTGATAATATTCTTATGGATATCGGTAAATTATTTTTATTTTAATTAAAATAATAGTTTAAGTAAGAAATTTGCAGCAAAACATAATGGCTCATTGGATCCGAATTCCACTTAATATACCTCCCAATAACATAATGGGCCGTTTGCCCTACCAAATTGGCCAATTCCCATGTTTCACTTGCTGGAATATTTTGGGCATAATTGTCATTTTACCTGCTGCCAAAATTACCCAAGTTCCCGCCTTTCAGAGAAATAACAAGACTCCTTTTTCCAATTCAAACCACAAGTTACAAGTTGCATCCAACCGTCCTTGGGTTAAACAATCAACGGCCATTAATCAGGATCCGCGCGACTTCCACTGATTAGCCTACACTAATCTCTCACACAGTATAAATATATATGCAACCTAATTTGATTTTCACGCACTAATTCACTGATCAGCAAATCCTTCTGTCCTCTTCTCTGCGACTCTTTGTCCGTCGAAGTCTCAACAGAAAATAATAATAATAATGGTGGGAAGAGGGAAAATGTTAGGTTCAGCAGCAAAGAAGAGCGCTTCGAGGAGCAGCAAGGCAGGCCTGCAATTTCCTGTTGGTCGTATTGCTCGGTTCTTGAAAGCCGGCAAGTACGCCGAGCGCGTTGGCGCCGGAGCCCCGGTGTATCTTGCTGCTGTTCTTGAGTACCTTGCCGCTGAGGTATTTACTCAAATTTAATTATGTGTATTCGATTTTAAATTTTTATCATCGAGTTTCTTCATTTATGCTGTGGTGTGCTGACTTATGGTGTTAATTGGTGGGTTTAGGTTTTGGAGTTAGCTGGTAACGCTGCAAGAGACAACAAGAAGAACAGAATCGTCCCAAGGCACATTCAGTTGGCGAATAGGAATGATGAGGAATTAAGCAAACTTCTTGGTTCTGTTACTATTGCTAATGGCGGTGTGTTACCTAATATCCACAACTTATTGTTGCCTAAGAGACCTGGTCCTGGCCCCAAGGGTTCTATTGACGATGAAAGCTAAAAAGATTTCAAGTCTTCTGATTAAATTCTTTTCTATGTTGGTGGAAAAAGAGAAAAAAATTCTTCATTTGATGTACTTTATCAATATCAGTAATGAAAAATTCATTGATTGGAATGTGTTTGACAAATTGCTTCACTCATGCCAGAATTGCTTTACAATACTAATAATCAAACAATAATCTTCAACGTGGAAACTAATTGAATTACATCAAGTATGTGCAGCTCCTGGCCGAGCTGATGACCTTTCTTCTTTGGTTGCAGCACTGGCGGATACATAATAAGCAACTATGAAGAGTCCGTGGATGAAACAGAGAATACCTCCTATAGAAAGTACTCTATGGTGGGCTATGCCACAAGATTTTCTTGATCTTGAATTTGCTAACGTTCCTATAATCAGCATTGAGAACCCAATTGCTAATATTATCCTGTGTTTTTACCACAAGCATCATTAATTTGACATTCTAATTCTTTATCTTTCTGCAAATTTCAACATACATACCATGAGAAAATGAGGGAGGTGACTGCTAATTGCTTGTTAGCAGAGGCATTTGCAAAATCTTCCCTAGACCACATACAAAAGCACCCACCAAATAAATTTGCAGTAATGTGAGCAAGAGCCAGAAGTATTGCTGCAGCCAAGCCAAGCTTGAAAGCTTGATAGCTTGGGTCTCTACATTCAAAAATCCACATCCTTAAATGCTTCACCTGTTCATCAAAATACCAATTAATACACCCTTTAATTTTTACTTCAATTCAAAATTTTGGAAACTTACTTTGTTCTGTGCTATTTCAGCTTCAATGCCCAGTACACCAGCTACAATATCCATGGCCATGATCAACAAGCAAATCAAAACTCCTACGTTTTTTGCCATTGCTTTTGGTGTTTTTAGGTACAAAGATTGTGGAGGAGGATGAGAAATCTTATAGAGAACTCGACTCTTTAAGCAGAAGATTGAATTAAGAGAAGAATAGGAATAAAGTGAACGGGGAAACCAGATTAGTGTTAATCATCAGAGAGATTAGCTGTGAACTTTAAGGGTAAAAAAAGCTTCTTTTGTGTATGCAAATTTCCTTTATTCTTTCTTTTACTTCTCCTTTCTTCATAAAGTTCTGATTCCTTTCATGGTTTACAAGGAAAGCACAGTATCAACACCACAATCACAAACAGTGATGTGCATTTGCAACTAAGACTTCATATTCGAATTATTCGTCTACAATTACATTACAACTTACCTACATGTACGTCAGATGTCATATGCGTTTTGGAGAAAATTACAAGAAAATACATTTCTAATTAATTTTCTTACGCTAGACACGTGTCATTTTGTTATTCGTTTTATTTTACAAATCACGTACGTAAAACACAGACAATGCCAAGACAGCAGATCCACGTGTCACTCCGCAGGTAAAAAATAAAATAAAATCCTGATGACGGCAATGGTCTAGAAGCAGCTAAAACTAAAATACAGTTCTCTGGAAGCATTATCCAGACCCAGAAAGGTCTTATTGTAAACAAGAGGTTAGGGAAATCGACGGAATCGGATTTTCCTTTGCTTGCAGCAAGAGAAGGAAACGGAAGGAAAGAGATAGATAGAGAGAGATGTCGGTTTATTATCGGTGGAAGACCTTCGACGATGATGAAGATCGACCAGAGAAGCCTCGCCGATTTGGAGTCACCGAAATGCGAGGTCCACAATATACTCTTTTGGGCCAGAATACGCTTCAAGTATGTCCATCCCTCTTTTCTTTTTTAACAGATTTTAATTATCTTGCTTGGCTAGTTATTGAATTTTCCCACTGGGATAAGCAATTTGGTTATATTATGGTGGAAAATATAATTCACCTCCACCCTTGATCTGAATTTGGATTGTGAGGATACTAACTTTTTTTGAATCTTTTTGATGTATATTGTTGGCAGGATATTTTCGAGTCAATGGGGCAATTTGTTGATGGGCTGAAGTTCTCTGGAGGTTCTTACAGTCTCATGCCTAAGAATTTTGTTAAGGAGGTGATTGATATGGCTCACCAACATGATGTATATGTTAGTACTGGTGACTGGGCTGAGCACTTGCTTCGTAAAGGACCATCAGCTTTCAAAGAATATGTTGAGGTGAGGCGTGTGATTGTGGTTATGCTCTGTAGTTTTAGTGTGTTCTTAGCAATGGTAATGCTTTTTTGACAATGGCATGCTTGGTAGGAATGTAAACGTATGGGATTTGACACAATTGAGCTCAATGTTGGGTCTCTTGGAGTTCCAGAAGAGACTCTTTTGAGATATGTGCGCCTAATTAAGAGTGGTGGTTTAAAAGCAAAGCCTCAATTTGCAGCCAAGATTAACAAGTCTGACATTCCTGTTGGTGGTAGAGCATTTGGGGCTTATGTGCCTCCAAGACCTCGAAGCTCTGGTAAGGGATTAGAACTTTGTTGAAGATAGTTTAGTTATGAAATGTTCCTTCTCAGATATTTGCTATGAGTTTTTACATTTCTTATAACCAAACCTGAGATTCATATCCTCAATTTGTGTTTACGCTGTTGGTTTTATCAATTTGTGGAGAAAAGATTTGGCAATTTTGCCTCTAATATCCTGGCTTTGCCAACAATTATGAATGTACCAGCCTGAACTGTCAATGTTGATTTAGCTTTAAACTTTGAGTAAAGAATAGAATAGAGATGCGAGGATGAGGATGAGGAAAGTTCCTCATTCTATTTTGGTTTCGGAATAATAAGACTACTTAGGTAGGAGAGTGGCATTTGTACTTATGACAAGGAGCTATGCCTCTGTTTCACAGAACTCGTAGAAGATGTAGATCTCTTGATTAGAAGGGCCGAGAGATGCTTGGAAGCTGGAGCAGACATGATTATGATTGATGCAGATGATATCTGCAGAGATATTGCTTCTTTAAGAACAGACATAATTGCAAAAATTATTGGACGACTAGGCATTGAGAAAACCATGTTTGAAGCATCCAATGATGGAACTGCTGAATGGTTTATCAAACACTATGGTCCAAAGGTATTTTACCGTTCCACTACTATAATATTACCTCTTTAGTTCATGACAATGTTGTTGATGTCATGTTTTCTCAGGTGAACCTCTTTGTGGATCATTCCCAAGTGATGGCTCTAGAAAGCTTCCGCGGACTCAACTCGTGTAATAACAATGCTTCGTTCTGCAGTTCATCATACTTTCTCTATTGAGTTGCAGATTTTGTATTCTAAAATATTCTGTGTATGTTACCAACTTACCATTGTAATGTGTTGTATTTGGGGATGAAAGACATTACCTAAGCAATTTTTGTGTGAAAAGCAACAGCCATGAAGGCATTGACTTAAACATAATACTTGAAAATTGTTGTATTTCCTTGTGCTTGCTGTGATGTTTTGATTTCACTCATCTCAGAGATATGATTATAACAGTTAGGCCTTTCAAACCCCTCTTGTCACCTAATAGCATATAATATCCGGTTGGAATATTTGGTCAAATAAGTAAAAAATAAAGCAATTTTAGGGAGATGGGAGTGTTGAGCTCATACCTATGAGGCCTTAATTCCTTTATATAGTATTCTCCTGATATGTCATAAAATGATTAAGGTTATTCATTTTGTTCTTTTTTATCTGTAATTTTTGAACAAAATTTAAATATTATTTATTTATCACTTTTAAATTTTTAATTCAATTTATTTTTTTAATTTAATTTATTTTTTAATAAAAATTATTTAAATTTAAATTTATGTATTAAATTACTAATTTTTTTTAAATTTAATCTAATTAATATTTTATAATTTTAATAAAAATAAGAAAAGTGATAATTAAAGAAAACAGAGGGGGTAAATGTCAGGCTGGGGTTGTAATGAGTTGAGTATTTATTAATTGTGCCTAATTAATGCTATGATCGGTGAGAAGTTGAGAACACCAGTTGAGTAGCACGGCTATAAATGATGAAAGAAATATGGTGTCGTATTTCTATACGTAGGGTTTATAAATCTACTGTACTTAGCATTATCAGTATAAAATACGTATAAAGACATTCTGAGAATCATGTGCATGTGCATTATCCATGTTGGAACGTGATCTTGTGGTTGGCATTCGTTGAAGAATGATTAAAATTTGTTACGATGTGAAGAGCAATGCAGACGTGATTTATAATATGCATAGAAGGGTAACAAATGGCCCAACTAGTGCCGTTTGTCACGCTTAAGCTAAAGCCAATTTTCTCCACACAATGCAGTCTAAATTGGCAAATCAAATTCCCAATATAAACTACACAACAAGTGAATTAAATTATTAAAATTGGACAAGAATATACTTTTTTCGCCAAAATCAGGTGTATAAGCAAAAGTTTTTAAAGAAGGCAAATAATTATAGTTCAAAAATGTTATTAAATATAGAATTCAGATATTGGAGTCCTTATGGTTGAATTCAACACATATATAGGCCCAACTTTTGTAGCTTTCTTGTTTCTATGTTATTAAATATGGTTGGTTCAAGAAGGAAATAAGCTACAGAAATGGCGAGTTTAGCACCAAAAACAGAAACAACATGACTAAGAAAACTGTCTTTCCTCCATAGTCATGTTCTTCAATGCTCGAGAAAACGTTTCGTCCAAGAGGTTCTGAAACTTTGTAAAGTACAAAGCTCAGAAGCCAAAGTGACAAAAGGAGACCAAAACAAAATGCCTGCTTTCTGGGTTTCTCTGAAGAGAACATGGCAATGCAAATCTGAGTCATCAGATGTTCATGATCCAAAAACAAGAAAGCCATGCGGGTTCGGGTGTTCAAGATCTGTGTCGAATTTGAGAGACATAATTCATGGGAGCAAGAGGCACACAGAGAAGCAACCATCCTGCAGCCCAAGATCTTTTAAAAGCAGTGAGTTTCTCAGTCCTATTACTCATGAAGTGGTCCTTAATGAATCCACATGTGAGCTCAAGATTGAAGGATTTGACTGCAACAATGGCGTTTCTTCAACTTCTGTGGATACCCTTCACAGTCCCAGAAAGTCAGAAAGCCTTGCAAGGAAGATTCACGGCGATTGTTCTAATGCCAAATCTTCCAAGCATAGGTTTTCCGTTGATGCAAGACTTAGTGAAATTTCAAGGTTTACTTGCAAGAAATGTTTTGATAAGTTTAAAACCATTGAAGATTTTGAAGCTCATCATCTCTCCAACCATGCTGGTACGAAAAACTTTGATCCCATTCCTCTTATTTCATTGTGTTTAGCCTTGTTTTTAACGATGGTTAATTTGCCTTATGAGTAATTTTAAAATAAATGATAATTCGTTAAGTTTTTTTAATCATCAACTCATTGGTTATTGATAGTTTTTATTGTGATGTAGTAATGTCTTAATGAATTCTTAATTAATATCAAAGAAATTGGTTTTTGGACTTCTCCATTAAAGCCTTTGAAGATACTGTTATGTTTTTTTTTTTCTGGTCCAAGAATCTTGTTTTGTATGAAATGTCACCACCGTTGTTATGACTCCTTGCAGTTGATTGTCTTTTCCCTCAATTTGGTTTGTACAATTTCTAATATATCCTTATCATAATGACCATTTTTGTTTTCAATTGCAAGCATTAGTCCTTTTTATTCGACCTATTCTTGTCTTTATTGGTAAGAAATCACTCACATGTACACCTCATGATTGCCTTGATGACTTTCCATTTTAAACTTTATTTAAAGAAAATATGATTTTCTTTCTTTGAATAGTGTGAGTACTTAATTTGCCGGTTGGTCATCAAATTGACAGTGGCTGCACACAAAATCTAACTGAGTTGGTATGTAAAGGAAAATCAAACTGAAACGTATTTTAATTTGAATTTTTATACAATAAAAGTTGAATTAAATAGGCCAAATACAAATATAAAAAACCGAACAAAGCATAATGAAAAGCAATACACTAAATTTATCTAATTTCGATTCAATTTTCAGTTTTTTTTTTTCTTTTTTAATCTCTGTAAATTCGATTGATCTCATAATATGAAATTAGCTTGTCTAAGGCCTTAATGGGCTTAGGCATTATGAAAAAATTTTCAAGCTTGATCTTAGCCCAAGTTTGAACATTGTCTACTCACAAGTCACTATCGTTTTGCAGTTACTGAACTTAAAGAAGGCGATTCATCAAGGAGAATAGTTGAAATAATCTGCAGAGCAAGCTTGCAAAAATCACAAGAAACAAACAATGTCCATATAAAAAGGGTACTAAAAGTCCACAACATGGAAAAAACCATAGCTCAATTTGAAGAACAGAGAGAATTAGTAAAGATCAAAGCAAGCAAATTAACAACAAGACACCCACGTTGTCTAGCTGATGGTAACGAGCTGCTAAGGTTTCATGGAACAGCGATTGCTTGTTCAATTGGCATCAATGGCTGTTCAAGCCTGTGTAGATTGAAAGAATGTGGTGTTTGCCAAATTCTGAGAAATGGGTTTTGTGAAGAAGAGAAGAATGGTGTTTTTACTGCTTCTACAAGTGGAAGAGCTTTAGAGTGTGTTGAGATTGACTGTGGAAGAAAGGGTTTGGTAGTTTGCAGAGTAATTGCTGGAAGAGTTCATAAACCTATGGAGAATTTTCAAGAACTGGCAGCCAATTCTGGGTTTGATTCTGTGGCTGGAAAAGTTGGTCAATATTCTAATATTGAAGAACTCTTTCTGCTAAATCCTAAAGCTCTTCTTCCATGTTTTGTAGTCATCTATTGATCTTGTAAATTATTATCAATTATTTCATAATTATCTGCCCTAAATTATATTTATTACGTGAACTTTTTCGTTTGCCTATATATATGCATGCAAGTATTTAAAACGGTGGGTAGGATTCTAAAGTAAGACTGGCAAAATTTTAATATATTTTCATATACGTAAAATAAGTGAGGTCATTGTTCTGCCTAGTTTATCTTTCTCTCATATTCGTAGAGAATCAGGTAATGTGTTGGCGCAAAAATTTGTCTCATGGTCTCTTTCTCTTGAGTCTGAAGTAGTGTCGCTGGGGGATGTCTCTCATTTCCTTTGTGCTTTTGTTATCGAGGACCTGTCCTCTTGTTTTTATTGAATAATAAAAGCCATCTCTCATAAAAAAAAGTAATAATGAGGAAATCAATAGTTATTGGTTCGAATGGTAAAAAAAATTAATTTTTTAAAGTAAAATTTTAAATTTAATATTTATCTCAAACATTATATATCTTCATGAAATCAATAGTATCTAATTTTAAATTAATTGATTTTATAAATTTAAAAAAGTCAATAGAATCTTTAAAGATAATATATCAAAAAATTGAATTAATTACGTATGTGGTTATTGAATTTTTGAGCTTATAAGCAAATGGTTATAATAAAATAATTTGTAATATAAAAATTATTAAACTTTTATTTTATTTTAATTAAGGTAAAAATGACCGAAAAATTAATTTTTCGTCACCGGAAAGCTACGTCATCAGTAATCTTCTAAAATACGCTCAGTCGGCATGCGATATGGCCCGCGTATATGAAAAAATTGACAAGTCAGCAAGTACATGTCTGCAAGACTTTTTTTTTTTTTGTATACGTTAGCATGACACAAGTACTTGCTGATTTGTCAATTTCTCTATGTAGGTAGGCAACATGGCATCCTGACCGGACATATTATAAAAGATCACTGATTATGTGACATATTTGCGTGGCATTCCGATGACAAAAAATTAAATTTTCGGTTATTTTTACTTCAATTAAAATAAAATAAAAGTTTGATTATTTTTGTATTACAAATTATTTTATTATAGTCATTTAATTATAAATTCCAAAATTCGATAACCACGGATGTAATTAACACTAAAAAAACATTGTACATGGCACTCCCTAGCTATGTAGAAGTACACATTCTCCTTCTTTTCTTCTTTTTTTTTTTTTTTTGAAATTAAATCGATTTCTTAAATAAAGATGAACGAGGTGTTGCTTCAACTTGGTCTATGAATCTAACAGACAATAAAATACTCTATGCATTTCATTTTAAGTAATCAATCTCATTAAAACACTACAAGAAATCTGAGAAATAGAGACGGAAAATAGAGACGGAATTCCGTCTCTAATTGAAAATAGAGACGGAAATTTTCCGTCTCTATTTCGTCGATCTCTAAAAATTAGAGACCAAAATGTTCCGTCTCTATTTTTAGAGAAGGAAGGGACGTTTCCATCTCTAAAAATAGAGACGGAATAGTGCTTTCCGTCTCTAAAAATAGAGACAAAGAACGATTCCGTCTCTATTTTTAGAGACGGAAACTCAATTCCGTCTCTAAAAATAGAGACGGAATAAGTTTTTCCGTCTCTATTTTTAGAGATGGAAAATGAATTCCGTCTCTATTTTTTTGGATTTTTTTTTAATATATTAAAATAAATAATATTAAATTTAAATATTCCTTAATTTTATATAATGAATTTTCGTCTCTAATTTATTGATTTTTTTATATATTAAAAATAAATAATATTAAATTTAAATTATTCGTAATTTTATATAATGAAAAAAATTAAATAAACAATAAATAAATATGAAAATATTGTATTATTTAATGTATTAATATATAAAAAGTGTAGTGAGATTACAAATAAAAAAAAGATAAAAATTCTAAAAATAATAACTAAGATGGAGGAGAATGCGGACGACCAGCAGACGGTACTTGTGGGTCAATAGGTAATCTACGGCTAATAAAGTCCTTCAGCATATTGATACGGTCCATTAGTACGCCGACCGTACCGCGTAGCTCAATGACCTCATTAGTACGCCGACCGTCTCCAACTTCTGTCCATATTACTCATTAATATTAAACTGCTTAAAAAAAATCATAAGGTCGAAGTTAGTATTTAATTTGAACTCAATTCTCTAGCCTACTATTTCGCTTTAATCCCTAATTAGTTTTACATAATGATTCATTTCCCTAAATTAAAATCATAAATATTTTGTAAAAAAACGGACAGAGTTCCCCCTATACGGGTCCCTATCCCCCTGTCAAACATTAGCAATTTTAACATTTCGGTAAAATATCAACCAATCGCAACTCCACAACAAACTCATTGTAATAAGAAATTTACCCATTCATAAGATAATTTACCAATTTATAATTAATTAGCTGGTCGAAATTCCCAACGAACAGCTAACCCTCCATTGTCCTCAGTTATTACATCCTAACTTACACATATATTCTTAAGCTTAGTGCAAATTTCACAAAATTAAGATACATTTTTAATTCTGCCTTAAGATTGTTCCAATATTTAATCTCAATTCATCAATTCAACTTAATTTGCTCAATTTATTAAAACTTTAACTCACAGTCCAAAATAACTAACTAAACTAAATCCAATTCACTAATTTTTCAAGTATTACTAATTACACTTCCATTACCTATCTATGCATTTTTTTTTTGATATCCATTTATATATGAAGATTTAATTTCCGTTATCTATAAATTTAATTACTAATTTGATTTATGTGTCAAATTTAACTTTTACAAAAATAATGTACAATGTAAATTCTAACTTACATATTAACCTATATTTCTTCCATTTACAAGTACTGTTCTAGTTCCCAGCTATGGACAATTTCCCAATTCTTCCATTCAACCCGCAATTCTGTAAGTCTTAATTTCATTTCTAATTAGCTATGATAAAACTCATGAAAATACAACAAACAATCCAATGGTATCCAACATATACACACTGTCCACTTAATTGCATTTAGTAAAATCACACTTAATAAATTTTAATTTATGGAAGAATCACTTAGGAAAGTAATTTTGGTGGCCACATACCAATTTTCTGCCCATTTTTGGTCGCTTCACCGTCACTGGAGCCTCGCCGGAGCTCCACCGGAGACACCAAAACCACCAGGAGGGAGCTTGAAGCGCCGGGGTTTCTTTTCCGGTGATCACGCGCCGTAATTGCCCTTCGTTTTACCTGAATCGACGTCGGCAGCTTTGGTTCTTCTCCACGCCGATCTGCTCATCGTCGGCGAGTGATGAGGATCCATGGCCACCGGAAGATTCTTCTGCTCACCAGGAGTTCAGCTGTGCTGCTCGTGTCACCGATCGTCGCCGGAGTTGGCCGAAAAACGCTGAAAAAGCTCACGGTTCTTCTCTCGCTTCCCTGGAACTGCGTCGCTGCGAACCTGGAGAATCCACAGCGAAGGCAACGCTGCGGGTTGCGACGGTCCGATCCCCACCTCCGATCGCCGTCGATGGTCGCTGGCGGTGCCTTCCGCCGCTCCTTCTCCCTCTCTTCCTCTCTTTCGGTCTCCTTCCCCGATCTCCCATGTTCTGCCTTTCCCCCTCATTCTTTTTCTATTTCATTTAATTCCCACAAATTCTAAACTCATATCTCTAAAATAGAGACGAAAATTGATTTTTCGTCTCTATTTAGAGACCGCATGATTATACCGTCTCTAAATAGAGACGGAATATTTCCGTCTCTAAATAGAGACCGAAACAATTCCGTCTCTATTTAGAGACGGAAAAATATTTCGGTCTCTAAATTTAGAGACGGAAAGCAATTTCCGTCTCTAAATTTAGAGACCAAAATATTTTTCCGTCTCTAAATATAGACGGAATTGTTTCGGTCTCTATTTAGAGACGGAAATATATTTTTCGTCTCTATTTAGAGACGGAATAATTTTTCCGTCTCTATTTTCGGTCTCAAATTTTGGAGGGAATCGATCCCGCCATAAATAGAGACGAAAAATAGAGACGGAAAATTCGTCTTTATTTAGAGACGGAAAAATTTTTTTCTCTATTTTTCGTCTCTATTTTTCATTTTTTTTGTAGTGAACATGAAAATAAAAGAAATGATTAAAAATACTTTATTATAAAGAAATGATTAACAATGACAAAATTACATTATTTTTTTTTTGTTTTAAGTACTTTCATTTAATTGAAATACATGATTGAGGTTGAATTTATAAACTTGATAACTCACCCGCCTAAATAATTACAACTATTTACTGTTTAAACTATTCCCAATTTACTAGTATTAATTAATGCATTGGTCCATCCATTTTCCTTGATGAAGTATCTTTTTTTTCACCAAGAATTGATTCATTAAATAATGCAGTACTGTTTCTTTAAAATGTTTCGAAATACACAACTACTACATATTCTATAAATAGGTTTATTTATCAATAAACAAAAATGTTTATAATAAATAGAGAGGTAGATATGTAAATTTTTCTCTCAAATACAATAAGAGATACTTAAAATGAAACAAAACTAAATACTCCGTCCATTTTTCTATAAGTATATATTTTGAGTTTTATTTTTATTTTTAAATAAATATTCATTTAAAAAAATAAGGTATAATTACAAATTAGCTTTTTATATTAATCTTATTTTAATAAATAATTATTGGAGTATTAAATTAGAGGCACAATATTTTATAAGATGCTAATTTAGTAAAATACTAAATTAATTAATATTTTTTACTTGGCGAACAGATCAAAATGAATACTTAAAAAAGAATGAAAGGAGTAATAAAATTGATCATTTAAAATGGGATGAACGGAGTAATATATAAAGTAATTTTTATTTTTATTATAACATATTATTAGCTGAATTTATAAATAAAATTATTGTGAATTTAATTGAAGATAGAATTACCACTTTAGTATATATTTTTTATTACAATTTTTTTTTCTTCCAAAAAGGTGGGGTTTTATTTTTTCAACAAACAAAGATTGATTAGATTACCATTTATAGTTGGTCACAACTCACAACTGCCTGCTTTCACCTCTTTTTGCTTCTCTACCATTGAAGGGAATAGTAGCTCCCATTTCCCCATCGCCCAAACCTACCCCTAATCTCCACCAACCCTAATTTAATCTTCAACAATAACTCGCCTATGAATTTATAAAATTATGCATTCTCCATAGTTTTTTTTTTTTTTTAATTTGTTTTATAAAGAAAATGAGAGGAAGAGCTCGAATTCAAAATATTCCATTATATTAAAACCGACATCTATCACTAAAATTTTTTTTAAGGACCTCCATAAATTTTCAACCCGGTAATGAAAACATAAGAAAAAACTTAAATTTCATTAATTAAAATATTCAAAATGTTCAATAAAAAAATAGAATGAAAATTATTATAACAATACTCCATCCGTTTCTTATTATTTGTCATTTTTGTTATTTTCATCAGAATTAAGAAATATTAATTAGACTTAAATTTGAGATAAAATTGAGTATTTCGATGCACAGACTTAAATTTAATTGGTCAACTTGTATTAAAAAAGAAAATTAAATTGAAAAAAAATAAATTGGTTTGAAAATCTAAAAGTAAGAGATAAATGAAATTTAAATTTTGCTTAAAAGTGACAGATAAAAAAAAAATAAAAAAATTATTTTTTAAAAGTGAATGAATTTGAGTTATAAATTGAAGTTATTAGAGGGCACTTAATAACTTTATATTTTTATAATAACTTTATATTTTTAGCAATATGACCCCTTAGAAAATAAAATATCTTCTCACATTGGCTACCTCACTATCCAACCTATCTACTTAAAATTTGGACGTTTCACTTCATTTAAATCAAGTTTGAAAAAAATCGCTAAATGGAAATGTAGAAAATTTATGTTAAAATTTATAATAAATTTATTTAAGAGATTTTCAGGGATATTTTTTTTTAAAAATACTATATATATATATATATATATATATATAAGGAGAATAGAGAGTAGGGATTCAAAACTAAAATATTTCAATATATTGAAATTAGTTTTATCCATGAAGTGTCTCATTAAAATCGGAGTCCAGCTTGCTATTACTAATACTTAACGAATCACTATAAGAGTAATTAATTAAGGCAATGAAGATTAGCACATGAGAGTGTTGAATATTAGGTGCTGGACACTGTCAAGTCACGTGTCTACCTTATTCCACGAAAATGAAGTAAATGAAATATTATTTGAAAAAACCATTTATAAAAGCCACTCATTTTCCCCAATAAAAACCATACAAATTTTACAATTGGCTTTCGATTATTTTTATATAAAAGTTGAATCAAACCCAAAAATCCTTATCTCCTACAAATCGAATTATTAAGCATGGACTTGGAAACCCGAAAGAGAGCTTGTGTAATTGGTGGCACTGGGTTTATGGCTTCTTCTCTAATCAAGTTGCTACTTCTTAATGGTTATGCTGTTAACACCACAGCCAGGAACCCAGGTGCCTTTTTTATGTTTTTTTTTTTTAAAAAAAAAGAAAATAGTAATGTTTTGTTCTCCAAATAATACCCTTTTCAAAATTAAAATTAATTTATATCTGGAATATAGTTAACAAATTATATATATGTATATACACTTTTTGTTATGCATGCAGAAAATCAGAAGAAGATAGCGCACCTTCAAGAACTACGAGATTTGGGTGAATTAAAAATATTTGCAGCAGATTTAACTGATGAGCAAAGTTTTAAAGCTCCCATTTCAGGTTGCGACATTGTTTTCCATGTTGCAACTCCTGTCAATTTTGCTTCTGAAGATCCAGAGGTAATTCCTAAAACTGACCTGAAACATGTTATTTAAATTATTGGCAATAAGAAATTAGGTTTTGATTTCTGAGAATTGTGGATTGAATTTGTAGAATGAGATGATCAAGCCAGCAATTCAAGGAGTGCATAATGTTTTGAAAGCTTGTGTTGAAGCAAAAACAGTTAAAAAAGTCGTTATCACATCCTCAGCTGCAGCTGTAACTATCAACAAACTTCCTGGGACGGGTCTGATAATCGATGAGAATGACTGGACAGATGTTGAGTTCTTGGCTTCACAAAAGCCACCCACTTGGGTAACAAACAAATCCAAATTCTTACTAGGATTTGTCCAACAAAATCGAAATTGAGAACCGAATTTGGTTCCGTCTGATCAATTAATTCCATTTTTATTGAATTTTTTCCTGCTAATTTCGGTTTATTTGGTTTGGTAAAACTGGCTAAAAAGGACAATTAGTGTAGCTAAAACAAGAATTTGTGGTTAATAATCAGGGGTACCCAGTCTCAAAGACACTAGCAGAGAAGGCAGCTTGGAAATTTGCTGAAGAAAATAAAATTAATCTCATTGCTATTATCCCTACTCTTATGGCTGGTCCTTCGATTACGCCAGATGTTCCTAGCAGTGTAAGCCTGGCTACATCGCTGATGACAGGTAAAAGTAAAACCATTTTTTTTTATATGACTGTTTATAAATAAAATTAAGCCTAGCTATACAAGGTAAAACTATTTTTTGTTACATGGCAGTTTAATAGTTTATTATTGCAGGAGACGAGTTCCTGATAAATGGATTGAAAGGGATGCAAATGTTGTCGGGTTCGATTTCGATAACCCATGTTGAGGATGTTTGTAGAGCACATGTTTTCGTAGCAGAGAAAGAATCATGTTCTGGTAGATATATTTGCTGCTGTGAGAATACTAGTGTTCCTCTACTTGCCAAATTCCTCAATAATAGATATCCTCAGTATCGAGTCCCAACTGAGTAAGTCAGAAATCAAAATATTCATAAATATTTCTTAATTAATTAATTAATTAACTAATTTTTAAAATTTATGATTAATTTAATTACAGTTTTGGAGATTTTCCTTCGAAAGCGAAGTTGATGGTATCTTCAAAGAAGCTCATTAGTGAAGGGTTCAGTTTCAAGTATGGGATTGAAGATATATATGATCAAACTGTGGATTATCTCAAGGCTAAGGGGATCCTTAATTAATTAAAATCTTGTGTTTTATTATGTAATTATTGCATAATTAGTGGCTGGATTACCATTTCAGATCTTTATGAATTAGTATATGCTGCTATGTTATGATCTTTATTCCAGTTATTAATGAATCTATTTAGCCTAATAACAGTTGCACAACAGATTCAATGGATTGAGGGAAAATGGGCTTCATACTTAAGCAATTACTAACCAGGCCCATTTATTGTCATCACACAGTTGCATGTGGGCTGGGCTTTCACAAAAGAACCCCCTTTTTTATTTTTTTTTAATTGTTATTGATTTTTAAAATTTTTCTTTTATCATATTTTAATTAATAATTATTATTTTTTTTAAAAACTTGAATTTGTTCACAAAGCAATAAAAGACATGTGATCAGATACAAAAGAAAGAAGAACCCCAAGCAGCTAATTGATGTGCTAGTTTATTACATTTTTAGTCAAATGGGGCTCAAAGGAATCTTCTTAATTATTTTTTATAGAAGGGAAGGGGGTAGAAATTGAATTGGAAGTTGAATATAATATACAAATAATGATAATTCATTGATAAAGAAAGGCTAAATTAATAATTTTCTTCTATTTTATTTATTAAATTCGGATCTAATGGCTAATTTGCGTTGAAATTATATACTCTTTTCGTCCCATCAAATTGTTACTTTTTACGTAAATTTTCAATATCAAAATTTAAAGTGATAATTGCTTTTACAAATTTTTATGAAAATTTATATTAAATAGATTAAAATATCCTATCTTAATTTATACTATAATAGTAAAATGTATAAAAAAAATATTAATTAAGTTATTAAATAAATAAAGTGTAAAGTTGAAAAATATATATTAAATGTTATTTTAAATTTACTAAATTGATAATTTAATGGAATGATATTTTTTTTTAAAAGTGACAATTTGATGGGACGGAGTTAATTGGAGAGCACACGATATATTCGTGAATGAGCTATATTTATATATTATTTTCTTAACATCTTTTGAAAAATGAAATTTTTGAAATAAATCAGTAATATCAATTAACCAAAAATTTTCACACCTAAAAAAACAAAAACAAAAATAAATTAATAGATAAGATAAATCATAATAGAAAAGAAGTTTGTGACTCGTGGATGGTGAAATTGCAAAATAAATTTTGCATAATTAAGAATTTAGAGAAATATACAAAAGATAAAAACTTATAATTACGACGTGGCATAATATGATTGGACCTCAACCCTCCACACAGACAAGAACAGAACCCAAATCACGAGAGGCCCAACAGAGATACCCACCCTATGGAAGAGAAGCAGAAAGTCCGCGAATAAGAGGGCAACCCTCAAAGCTCCGTGTTTTCTCTCCTCGGCTCTTGCGATTCATCGCTATTGCTTGCCAGGGTTCGAGGGTTGTTCTTCTATTTTTCTTCCTCTCAGGCCAATAACAGGGAGTCAGAGACTCATATTACCCTATCAGATTTGGCGTAAAAGCTCGAATCTTCGCATAGTTTCGTATGCTTTTCGAGTGAGAGACAGGAGGGAAGAGATCTAGAGAGGGGGAAAAAAAAAGAGGGAGAAAGAATGTCGAAGAAGAAAGCTTTCAGTGGCAACACGATGACTCTTAAGGACTTTCATGGTGGTTCTATCCCAACCGATCTTCCTCTCCCTTCTGCGCCCGGTGTGTAAGTCCCAATTCTTACCCTTTTTAAATTTATAGCCTTTTGTTATTGATTTTATCCGATTTTCCATTATCTGGTGTTTGAAGTAACCCAAGATCTAATCTTCAGTCATGTGTTGATCAAATTCTTAGTTTGGTTGAGTTAATTGTTGACAACTGTGAACATTAGATCTGCACGATGTAGATGTAGCTGAAATTTTATTGTTTTTGTGTAGGATTGTTAGGTCTTCGGAGTGGTCTGGTTATGACCGTCCTAATTCATGGGGAGGACGACCAGATCATCGTGCTCGGCCTAATTCGTCCCCTGCCACTAGGCATTTTGATGATAAAACCCCCTTTCTCAGTCACACAGCACATATTGGCCGTCATTTTGATGAGGATGAACGCAAGCCGTTGGATGGTGTTTCGGCTCCACGTAAGACAGTTAGTGATGACAGCTTTAGGGTTGTGCCAAGTAGAGTGGAGTTGAAGCCAGAGCCTCCCATGAGTGGGAGAGTGTCAGGTTCAGCCGCTGTCTCACAGGTTGCTAGTTCATACTCAGGGAGAGTCAGCGAAGGGGCTCAAACGGGGGCAAGTTCTCAGAATGTAGGGAGTAATATTGGCCCTGGCAATGGTGGTGGCCCACATCCATATGTATGGGCAGCAAGGAAGGAGTTGGCAGTGGGTGTTAATGAACCAGTACAATCTGCATGGTCAGGAGCAAGTGCTGTTTCGAAGTTAGCTAATGCAAGTGCACTTGAAAAGGTGTCTTCAGGCAGGTGGCAAACAAAACATTCTGTTCAATATCAAACGGAAGTTGAGGTTATTGAACAGTCGGAGGCAGAAAAAGATATAGCTTCTAGAGGTCATGATTTTTATGCAAACAATAGGCTGGCTGCTGTTGGTGCTAGGGAATATTCTGATGCAACATTAGCTAGGCATGTGGATAGATTGGCTCTTGAGGATGGGGTCCAAAGTGGTAGAAAGGAATATGTTGATCATGAAAGGACCAGGACTGCTCCATATTCAGCTTTGAAAGATAGGAGCATATCAACTCATGGTGAACGGGTCCAATCACCACGTACCGATGGCAAATTTAGCGGGTCTGATGTGCATCCCCCTGTGCAATCTGAAGCGTCAGAACGGCCAAAGGTGAAATTGCTTCCAAGAACAAAGCCCTTGGAAGGTCTGGAAGCTCCTATTGCTGATTATGTTAAGGTAATGCTGTGAACATCCTAAGAGAATTTGCTTTAAAGTTCACTGAGGGATTTTTGCATACAATCATTATCATTTGGTTGAATCCAGGGTTATCAACAGCTGACTGGCGCTGGTAATGGTCATGCTGAGCCTAATGAATTACTTGGAAATAGAAGTACTACAAAATCCATTTTAGCTGGTGCAGAGAGTGAGAATCAGGTTATCGAGCGACCAAAGCTGAACTTGAAGCCACGCTCGCAGCCTGTTGAACAATCAGAAGAGAACAGAGAAAAGGAAAGGTTAGAATTCGTTTGCAACTTCTTAATAATTGCCACTTTTTGCAAGATCTTGCACAATATGTCCTTTTGTTACTAAAATGTTGATAGTCTTAAAATTGGTGGCTTGAGATTACCAGTATGAATCTAATTTAGTTATTTATTTTTTGTTTAATCACTAGAGTTTACCAAATGCACTTGATTAGCTGTGGTTAAAACTTTATTTGTATCTTACTTGAAAGCTTGTTTTGTCCGTTTTATTTGGTGCAAAGCTAATTAGCAAATGTGTTTGTAGGATTAACAAAAACTAGTACAACTCAGCCTTTTTCTAGTTACAAGTAGCTGCATTGTAACATGACTTTTTGGGTCTTGTAGCGAGAATTGGGAAGAACTTGTCCTATTATTTCCTTAGCATGCAAGTGAAACATAACAGAATACCTTTGTATATTTTCCTGGTTATTAAACTGCTTAATTATCTCTGCTTCATGTTACATTTCTTGTTTATAGCTTTTCATATAAAATAATTTAGCTTCCGTTTCATACATGTAAGGATAGTTGATAGTTCACATTGATGGAAGCCCACTCTAGGATCTAATTTTATTCTCATATCCATTTTATTTCTTCAGTATATATATATATATATTCTTTTTTGGTACATAAAAGGTTTTATAGGTAGCTTGAATTTCTTGTCAACTTCCAAAAAGTGCTAATAATAAATAGTAAGGTTGTACTGTACTTTTTATCTTTCAATTTGGCATTAATGCCAAAACAGTTTTAAGAGCGGATTAGGGGTTGAGGAGTGGAGGGTTGCCTTAAAACCATGAGGATTCCCATGCAGCAGCTCTCCTGGGAAGTGAAGATCATCTCTCCTCCTGCAACCCATTCCGTTCTCTCTGTCGACCTTAGCTTCACACAAGTGGTGTATGTTAATCTTTTACATTGCATCAGCATTTTGTCAATGCTAGTTGGAAATCACGTGCAATTAGTTTCTGTGGTTTCATTGTTCTGAATGATAGGCTACTACTTCCTTCTTGTAGATAATTATTAAAAGGATCTGTTACCTCTTCTATCTTGTTTTCTATCTCTGAAAGTGACAATGAAGTTTGTGCTCTGCTTCATGTCCAGTGTAGCAAACAAGAAGAGCTCTCCGAGCGAAGCTTAATTTAGGAATAGTCTGGTGTTTTTCTTGTGTGTATAGAACTTAGTTTTTCCCTGTATAAGTCAGTCCTAAATACTTATTGATGAGTTGGTGGCATGTTCAAAACATGTGAACCAATGAAAAGAGTAATTTGCTCTGTTCACCTGAGTCCATATGTTGTCCTCACCATGTTTACTGGCTTCTCATAACTGGTGTGCAAATTGTTGTTGTGCGGCTGTACTCTATTGTACAATGTCTGTTCTTGGTTTGTATTTACTAATTGCTTATCACCTTTGATTGTTGCAGGATTGCATTATTTGGTGGTGCGCGTCCACGTGAAGTTGTAAGTGTTTTGTTTTCTCTCTACACTTGTGGGCTCAGAAGGGCTCTCTTACTCCTTTCACAATTGATATATTTGTGTTTGTTCATTCCAACATCAATGGTGATCCATTTTTTAGGTTCTGAAGGAGCGAGGAGTTGATGATACTGCTCTAAGCAATCATGACTTGGGTCTGCAACCTGATAGGTATCATGTTTGTCTTTGTTGCTTCATTATGTCACTGTTCAGGTTGTTCTCTTCTGTTGGGTTATAGGATTAAATTTGAAATTTTCTTTTTGTTGCTGTTATGATGGATTAAGGGTTAAGCATAATGTTCCCAAAACCGAAAGAGGTCCTGACCATGCAATTCATACTCGTCACAGTGAAAGGACTGACAATATACCTTTGGATCAAAGGGCTGCAAAAAAAAGTGACAGGAAGGATCACCGGGTGGAAGTTGAGAGAGTTGATAATAAGCAAAGGAGGAATTGGCGAAATGACGCTTGGAGGAACAGCAGGGAGACTGACAGGCAGCAGGCAGCACAATTGCAGCAGGAGAGGTCCCCATCACCTGAGACTTGGCGCAAGCCTGAGCAACCAAAACCAGCCTCTCCTGATGCTACTGGTCTGCGGTATGGAAAAACAGCTTCAGCTTTGGAGCTTGCTCAAGCGTTTTCAAAATCTTTCTCAGATCCAAGAGCAACCGATCGTTATTCTGGCAAAAGGGGTCTCCCTGGCAAGACCCAGATACCCTTTTCACGGCTGACAGGCCCAACCCGGAGGCCTCAAATAAATGGCTACTAAATTGATAGCCCTATTATGGCGAATTAGGTGTCTCGGGTTGTAAGGAGATGGCATCACTGATATTTCAGCAGTGGTTAAATTCAAGCTGTGGACCTTGCATACATCTTACTTCTCATCAAGTGAGTGTGCATTAGACATAGAGATCTCTGAGAAAAAATGATGGCCATTTGAAACTGTTGCAATTCTTCATCTGTTGGTGCCATCTCTACTTTATAATTCCAATTCTCTCTTGATAATTGTATCCCTCATTTTTTTAGGAGAAGGTGATATGCTTGCTTATTCATATATTTGAAAGTTTAGGCTTTTGTGGCCTTAGTTGTGGAACTTCTGGCACGATGCATGCATGGGAAGCTATGGTTGCTTACAAATTAAAATACATCTTGAATAAAAAACGTTGGCATATTTAAATTTATATTTGGAAATTTAGCTTTTAGATTGCAATGTTCGTAATGTCACTGCCTTTTTTTCTGAATGCCAAATTAGGCCTCAATATGCGTAATTTTTTTTTTTTTTGGTATGATTACTGCTATTGTGCAGTTAGAGTCGGGTTGGTACTCATTATACGGGAGTAAAGTTTTTTTTAATATTAATTTTTGCCATTTAAAAGATTTGAATTTAGATTGATTTTATTTAAAAGGAGTATTTGCCTAACCACTTGAATTTACGTCTTATCAATTTTTCATTGTAAAGTTAATAACATACTAATATGGAGTTAATATTATTTCAAAAAAAAAAAAAATATGGAGTTAATATCATATCGAATTTTAATAGTTTAAAAAGCATTTAAATGTTTCAACCGTTTAAAAAAAATTACGGGTAATAAAATATTTCTTGTGCTTTTGACTTAATTTATGAATAGGATTATGACATTTTTGATATGCATTTGCAAATCTTCAAAACGTGAAGTGTAAAATGGGCTGCTGCTTTCATTTTTAGTGGCATCCACTTCTTACACAAAAATTTGTGGCATAAGTGACGGAAAAGGCAATGGCTGCTAGGTCTTGTAAAACTATCAAACTATTAACCAAGCAAAAGTCATAATCAGAAAAAGAAAAAAATAAATAATTATTGGGTTTTGTGCTTCTACTTCTGTTGATTTATCGTGATCTTAGCTTCTTTTGATTTAAATACCACTGTGCACATTGACCAAGCAACAGCAGATTCAATTTTCTACTTTCTTTTTCTTCCTCACAAGATATATATCTCAAATTCTCATTAAACCCAAAAATTAGTTCTTTTTCAATCTCTTGAACTTCTGGTTTACGATGGAAGCTGGCTGCCAGCTTCAAGTAGATGTCAATGGTGAAGAGATTTTTATAGTGGACAAGGTAATAATAATACTCTGCATGTCACTCTCTTCTTATTTTTCATTAAATTCACTTGCTATGATTAATATTCTTATCGAACTTCTTCATTAGCCTCAATAAATACCAACTCTGCCTCCCATTAAATTCACCTTATTTACGTACTGCTACTTGTTCTTAACCTCAACAAATGCCTATGCCATTCTTATTCTGCCTCCCTTTTAATCTGCACCAATTATCTACTAGTTTGGCCTCCCATGTCTCTGTTTTTTTCCCCTCTGCAACAGGTAATATCACCTCCTACATTTATTGCCAATTGCTCTCTATTTTTCTTGCTTAGATCAGTAACATGTATAGTATAGTAAAAGAGATTGTTTTTGTAAATTCTTTTGCAGAACGTTTTTGAATGTTTCTCAGGAAGATTCAGAGAATTGTTCAGTAAAATGAGCAGTAGTGAAAGAAACCTGAAAGTGATACTTCAAGGCTTTCCAGGAGGTGCAGAAGGTTTCGAGCTCGTGTCAAGCTTTTGTTGTAATAATGGCGAAATTGATATAACTCCCTTTAATATTGTCCTACTAAACTGTGCTGCTTATTTTATGGAAATGAGCAGCAATAGCTCAGCAAAGTCCAATCTTATAGACCAAACCGAAAAATTTCTTCAAGGGATTAAAAATTGGAATTGGTCCGAGCTCCTCTTTGCCATGAAACAATGCCAAGATTTATTTCCTGCAACAAGTTCTTCTTTGCTTCAAAAAATATTGGATTCTGTTGTAGAGAAGCTTGCTTTGCATAATGTTCCAAGCTCGTATACGAGTTCTTCCTCGGAGAATTTCAGTTCTGATGCAAGCAGCAGTTGTAGTACGGGAAACATCTGTTGGTGGTTTGAATATTTTGTGTTCCTGGATGTTTTTTTATTAGACAAAGTTATTAGAATGATGGTATCTCATAAATTAGACCATTCCACCATTTTTAAGTTCCTCCTTTTCTACTCAAAATCGAAATTTCTCAGCGTCGTTTCGCTGGCAGAGAAGCGAAAAATCGTGGAAGTTGTCATCAATCTGCTGTCATTGCTGGACAGAAACTGCCTTTCTTGCAAGGGATTGTTCGAAATTCTTCGAATCGTTTCGGCATTGAAAAGAATGAGCAAATGTTGCAAGCTGAAACTAGAGAGACTAATCGGTTCGAGGCTTGATCAAGCAACGTTAGATCAACTTATCATTCGATCTCCACCGAGGAAGCATTATATGTATGATGTGAATCTGGTTTTAAGAATTGCAGAAGCTCATCTTTTTGAATGTTGGATGTTTTTCCCCAGTGGATTGAAGAAAGTTTGTAGCTTGATGGATTCTTACCTTATAGAAGTGGCTCCTGATTTTCACCTGAAAACATCAAAGTTTGCAGCTTTATTAATGGTGCTTCCAGATTCTGTAAGAGAATCCAGTGACAGACTTTACCAAGCTATTGACTTGTATCTTGAGGTAGGACTCTACAACTGAAACTAGAAATCGAACTCAATCGTGGAAAATTTGGTCTATATGGTTGTTTTTTTTTTTTTTTTTCCAATTTGTTTTGGTTCTTAGTATGAAACTAGGTTCAATCGGTTCAGTTTGATTTTTAAAAAATCTAAAATTGAACTGATGGAACTTTAAGAAACCGATCAAATTTTTACAAATTGCCTATTTTGGAGTTATATATATATATTTAAATTTTAAATGATTAACCAAATATAATTCGGTTAAGTCAATTAGATACTCTTCAAAAGTTTGGTTTAATTCCTAAAATGATAAAAAATTGTCCTTTTTTTTTTTCTTTTTATCACTATATGCTGCTTAAATTTGATATATTTATGTCATTGTCAAATTTGAGTTGAATTAATTGATGGTACAGGTTCATACGCAATTAAGTGAAGAGGAAAAGGTAAGATTATGCAGTTCATTGAATGAGGAGAAACTCTCGGCTGAAGCATTGAAGCATTTAGCACAGAACTCCAAGTTTCCATCTAGAAAATCAGTTCAAGATTTTGTTGCTCGGCAACCCAATTTCAGTAGGCGAATGTGTGATCGGTTGTGCTCATTAAATAAGAAAAAGCATGCACATTCAACAGAAATTGGTGACCTTGAAATGCACTTGCAGCAAATGCAGTGGCGAGTAGGAGAATTGGAGAAAGTTCGTAAAAAGATGCACATCCAAATGCCAAATGTAATGGAACCAAGATTGTGTAATTCAACTAAAGTTAGATACTTGCCTAGATTCTGTTCATGAGTAAAGGAATTAATTAGCCCCGACTAAATGGATTCACGTAGATACATAACATATATATCTTTCGTTTGCCATTTTGAATGGAAATTAAATTTTTTAGCATAATAGAGTTTTATTTCGTTTCATTTTTTTTCTTTAAATAGGAAACCAAATCCATATCTTTATTTATGAATCAACTCAATAATATTGTTACATGTAAGAAAAGTTTAGAAAATAACATATCTTTCGTTTGTCATTTTTTTTTAGCATAATAGAGATATATTTCGTTTCATTTTTTTCTTTAAATAGGAAACCAAATCCATATTTTTATTTATGAATCAAATTAATAATATTGTTACATGAAAGACAAGTTTAGAAAGTAAGTACTAGAATCGTGCATTTGATTGGTTTGGTGTTGAACCGAACAAAACCGATAGAATCAAAATAGAATTTACATCATTTTTGGAACAAAACTAAAATTTTAAAGAGAATCTATCCTTATTCCGTCGATTCTGTTTGCTTATGTTAGTTTATATAATTATATATGTTAAAATATAAATGTACATGTAAAAGTCTCTATATATAGTGCATAACTTAAATTTGGAACTAATTAGACAGAAATTTGGAACTAATTAGGCAGGAATTTTGTTTGAAAACGAACGAACACAACGTGAGAACCTATATTTTGGGCTAAACCAGGAATCACATAGAGAAGGTGATAAAAAAAATGAATAGAGGCTTCTAAAGAATATTCGTACCGACCAGTGAGCCTAGTCACCGCAGACTTTGCTGGGCGAGCTATGCGGCAAACGACACGCCCATTGCGGGGCTCATTACCTTAACAATGAGGTGAGAACCCCGGAGTAGAAGCTACATTTTTCTAATCAATAAATTTCAAAATTCTAGGCGTTCAACCATTAACAAAAAAAATGTTCTCCTAAAATACAAATATACAAACAAAAATGTCATAGGCTTTTATGAATTGGTTCTTTATTTTTTTTCAAAACTAGTTCTATGTTATTAATGGCAATTTAGAACTAAATAAAAAAATACTGTAAAAATTTTATTATAATACGCAAATATAAAAATTAATATCATTCAGTATCGATGTAGTACCGTAATACAAAAAATAGACTTTATTTAGAATCAAATACCTAAGTGCAAAGGTAATTAGTCAAAAGTATGTGGCATTCAAGAAAAATGTATGTCTTCCTCCTTTGATAATTGTGATCATTAAATGGTAGTGTTTTTTGCCTTAGAAAGAGTGAGTTTTTAGTAGCATAATTAAATATTTTAGACCAACATTCTTGAAATCACCATTGAAATTTTCTAACAAAACATCTTTGATGGAAGTGATTTTCTTCAGGTTTCCAATTTGTTGGAAGCAGGAAACATTAAATGAGTTTCACAAGTCAAGAACAGCCTTAAATTTCTTCTTCTTTGTTTTTTTTTGTTTCTGTTACCCATGTGTTTGATTTAATAAACTGCGTAAATAATTTGTCCTCATGTAGAGTAAAAAGGATTTAGAACTAATTTTATATTTGATAATTGTAAATTATGATAGTATATTTTATTCACTACATGAATGAATATATTAATCGGATATATATATGAAAAAAGAATATTTTTAATGTATATAATGTGAGAATTAGGCCTATTAATGGAACAAGGACATCTAGAATTTTGTGGGTCTGGCTGGTGTATTCTAGGCCCAGATTGGTCCAGTTTGGAAAATTCAAAAAAGGTCCAGGTCAGACTGTATTTATAATTTCTTTTCCTTTTTCTTGAATTTAAAGAATACATTGCAAGTCCTTTTTTTTAAATATATATATATATATATATATATTGCAAGTTAGCTTAAAAGTTAGTATCAAATTTATAAATTTAAATGTTTAATCTCGCTTTTAGGTAGTAATTACTAATTAATCACGATATTTTTGAAACAAAAGATAATTATGCTAATTAACCTAGCTAGTTTTAAAGCAACTATCATTTTTTTAGGAAATAGTTAGATATGTATGTGCTTTGCTCATATAAATTATTTTTAGTAAATATTATAATTAGTAAAATAATTATTCTAATAATTAGATTAAAAGTGTAAATGCACTTGAATTTATAAAGCACATATAAAATAAAACATAAATAAAAGTATTTGAAGATTCGTTGTCTACTACTGTAATTTAATATATTCTTTTACCTCAATAGCAAATATTATAATAACAAGTTTTTATTTTAAATCTTTAATATAAAAACATAGTACTTTATTATACTTTTATGATTTTATATAATTTTATATTATAAGGTTTAGTTTGATTTTTTTTTTGGGCTAATTCTTCACATGAATAAATCAATAATTAATTTCAATAAAATTTGTATGTCAATAAAACTCTGTAAGAGATGAAATAATTGAGATATAATTCAAGACCAATGGAATCAGATGGACCTATTAACAACTGCAATTTGCTTGCATAATTGAAATCCATATTATACCTGAATTTTTAACCAATACTATAAATATGACTAATGTCCGGGACAAAAAATTATTGTAAAATATAGTAAAATATTGCAATTGTTCTATAATAATTAATAACAGTTTTACATGCGTTATATTTATTCTCATTATTTTAGATTATTGTAACAGTTTGAACATTTATGTAGTTTTTAATGTTACAATTTAATAATCTTGTAAATATATTGTCTTATAAATAATAAAAAAAAGTACTCTTTCCGTTCCTTAATATCTGTCACTTTTGATAAAAATTCAAATTCCATTTATCTGTCACTTTTATATTTTCAATGCAATTTAATTTATTTTTTTCAATTTAATTTTCTTTTTCAATACAAATTAACCAATTAGATTTAATTTTATATATTGAAACACTCAATTTGTATTGAATCACTCAATTTTTTTCTAAATTCAAGTCTAATTAATATTTCTTAATTCTAGTAAAAACAATAAAAGTGACACTTATTAAGGAATTGAGAGAGTAATAATTTTATCCTCATTGCTAAAATGTATTGCAATAAATGCATTATATGATAATAAATAAAAAAAATCATGATGATTTCTATTTAAAATAATAAAAGGTTAATTTTATTTAATGATACCATAATAAAGAGTCAATTTAAAAATGTGTTTTTTTTTTTCTCATTTTATATTCTTATACGTGTAAGTGATTTGACGAATTAAATAAACATGTATATTATTGGTGCATACATTTAATTATAACTTTTAATTTAAGTATTAATAGTAATGTCTCAACTCAATCAATCGAGAGAGGATGAAAATGGTACGCAAGTGTCTGAAATCTAGGGTCCACACAAAATGGGCCAACTTATGTTAACAACCTAGTCATTCCAACGAGAATCAAACGAAGAAATTGATTTTTGTTTTTGGCATGAAATGAAGGGAACAAGTTGTCTTTTCTTAGTCTCAAATTTCTTACCGTCATTTATGTGATCACATGACCGAAAGGAACATAAAATAATTGTTGAAGACGTCATTACAGTATTAAATGACATGGCAATATGCGACAAGAGAATTTCTTCATAGCATATAGTATCACCCTCAAACTCGAGACTTTTTAACTCTACAAGATGAAGAATTCATGGTGCTGGGCTGGAGGGGTCCTCTTATAGGCCGTAGCAATCAGGGCTTAATCACTCCGTATATAGACCCACCTAGACTACGAAGCTATAACGGTGGGTAAGGGAGCTTCTCGCGCAGAGGCAGAAGGAAATGAATTATTGTGTAATGATTTTAAAAGTGGTAAAAAGGAAAATTTTGCAAATAAAATCATTTTGGTCCAAAAATTTATCAAAATTTACCGAAATTTCACCCCAACATTTTACATTACCCTGATTCTTATAAAATATGTCATATCATTGATGCTGTAAATTAACGTAAACTAATATTTTCATGTATATACATATTTTTATCTTTCAATAAATTTAAAATATGATATCACTCAATCTAATTAGATAAATATATAAGTTTATAATCAGAATTTTTTAAAATTACTTTATAATTTAATTTTTTGATACTTGAATTATATAATTCGAATCTCTATTTGAATTTTTGTCTGCATGTTACCAGCAGTGAAGGATTAGTCATAATCAATAAGCATTACTTCATTAATAACCGGCCATTACTATTTGTTACCTCCAAAAAAATGCAAAATAGTAATGATTCTAACCGATGATTTTTCTTGGCTAAATAAGTTTAGCAAGAACAAAAAATTCGTAACAAAATTCATTCAATTTTTTTTGGTCGAAAATAATTGGAAAGTTGATTGGTTAATGAACTAGGTCACAATAAGAAAAATTAGAGGTTGGGATATTTGTACGAACTTTCCTTACTCATGCCATGTGTACATCAAGCAAATTAAAATCAGTCTCTACATGAACATTCTTGATCTTACTGTTATCAAAGGATGCTATCAATCAATTAAGCTTTGCATATATTGGCAAAGTAGAAGAAAAAATAAAGATTAAAACCAAAACAGCAAAATTCATCACATGTAGTATCTGTAATTATATATGTATTATATAATGAAATGAAATTACATGTATGACGCGTGATTGAAAAAGAAAATGTATCTCTAACAGTGGTTCTTTTCGTAAGTATTAGCTTGATTTATGAAATTGTTATTATTTTTTTTAATGTATGTTACACATGCAAATAATAAGAGATCACAAAGACTCAAATATAAAATGTGTTGCACGTGGTTTACTTTATCGAAAAACTAAATATGAGGATACTGTTGCTTCCTATAAATTAAGGCCGCTTGTTATCTCATATCACATCTATCATATTCCTCTTCTTCACAATCCTTTATACATAGATCGATATTAATTTATAATATATCTCTTTCTTACAAAAACCATTATTAATGGCCTTGTCATCCATCTGTACTTGTACTCTTACTCCATTTCCTCAAGAGCAAACTTCAAAAACTCTCAACACAACCCACATAAACTTCAATTCTACAATTACTCCTCAGAAATGGAGCATTACCCATCAAGATGATCACCCCATTATTACCGCCAAAGTAATGCATTAAAATTTCTCTTATTTTATTTTATTTTTTTCTTTTTTAAATTTGTGCTCATGGTTTTTATTGTTTAGCCGGAAGAATTATCCATTAATCATGAGAAAAAGCTGAGGGAATTCAAGCAAAATATGCTAAGAAAAGGAGCTGAAGATGGAGCTAAAAGCTTGGCCATGATTGATGCTATCCAACGACTTGGCATTGATTATCATTTCAAAGAGGAGATTGATGAAATTTTGCTCAGGAAATATGAGAGAAATAGTTGTTTTCATGGCATGAATCCCCATGAAATGGCCCTTGAATTTCGGCTTCTTAGACAAGAGGGCTACTATGTTCCTGCTGGTTTGTTTTCCATTCTCTCTCTCTTTCTTTTCTGCTACTAAATTTACCTGAACTGGTCTATAATTTTAATTTTGGACTTTTGTCATGATTCGTCAGTTCATTTCACTTTTTACCTAATAGAGTACTAACATCGGTTCTTAAATTTTGGGTCCAGTTCATTTAGTTCTCATGCATACATACGTGTATGGGCTGCTAACATAAGTATTTAAATATTAACAAGTAAATGCGTTTATCAAGTCTAAAAATTCAAATACATGTCAATTAGAGGGGAAAAAGAAAAGTAGAAAGGCACATCCTATTGATTCTATTGTACTCGCAGCGACCACAATACCCATAATATTATTCTGTACTAATATGAAATTCTTGATTTAGGAGGTTCACCATATTTTTAGTTGATTTAGACCATTAAATTCAACTAGTAAAAAACACGATGTGAGGATCCTAGCCACATACAATGAATAATAGTGTCAACAATAGAGATTGGATTTCGATTAGAACATGCATCCATAAATATGAACTGAATTTAATCAAAAATTATATCAATTAATCTTGTAAATTTATTTGCTAATGGATACTATACAGGGGTGTTTGATGAGTTCAAAGACGAGGGAAAATTCAAGCAAAACCTAACTGGGGACATTAAAGGATTAATGGCATTATATGAAGCTTCACAGTTAAATATAGAAGGAGAAGCAATACTTGATGAAGTTGGAGATTACAGCTGCAATATCCTAAATTCATGGGCCAAACGCCTCAATTATCCTCAAGCTGGATTAATAGAGAATACACTTCACCACCCTTATCACAAAAGCTTGGCAAGATTCATGGCCAAAGATTTCAGGAGGTATTTTGAAGGAGCAAATGGGTGGATGAAAGAATTGGTAGAACTAGCAGAATTAGAATATGACATGGCTCAATCTCAATACCACCAAGAAATTTTTCAAATATCAAGGCAAGTTTTCCTGACAAATATATATGGATAATTTCACATCAAATTCACTGGAGTTGTACGCTAATTATTAGACAGTGGTAAAAATATTTTTTGGGTTATGAAAATATCTGAACTGAGGAAGTTTTACTCAGTTTTAGATTTAATTTTTGTTATAAAATTATTTTCTTGCTATCAGATTATTAGTACATAAGTCGAGAGTGACGTTGGTTGCAATAAACTCACCCCCAGGGAAAGTTGATCCTGGTCTTATACCTCTCACATAAAAAGTTTTTGAAGCTATTATTTTTTATTTATTTATTTATTTATCATTTTTTGGCATTTTAGGTGGTGGAAAGACCTTGGCTTGTCCAATGAGCTGAAGTTTGCAAGAGATCAACCTCTAAAATGGTATGTGTGGTCCATGGCAATCCTCACAGACCCAAAATTTTCAGAGCAAAGGATTGACCTCACAAAGCCAATCTCTTTCATCTATATAATTGATGATATCTTCGACGTTCATGGCACACTTGAGGATCTCATATTATTCACACAAGTCATTGATAGGTCTATTACTTAAAGTCTTCTTTGATACTATTAAGTCAAATAAACTGTATACAATATTCAGTTTTTCTCAATTAACAAGTTGGCTAATTATAATTTGTACATTATTAGATGGGACATTGATGCAACTCAACAACTACCAGACTACATGAAAATATGCTTCAATGCTCTTGACAAACTTACTAATGAAATTAGCTACAAGATCTACAGACAGCATGGCTGGAACCCAATTCACTCTTTACGAAAAACGGTATAATACTTATTATTATTGACTGTCAGCAAGATTTCGGGCACCTGATAAGAGAATAATGTGATGGATTTTCAGCAAGGATGGTTGTATTAAGGCTTAGTATCTGACTAAGTTATATTAAATAAGTTAGACTATTAATGCTAGATAACGGCTAGCTAGTAGCGGTTTGTTTTTAATAGTATAACATCTATCAGTTATGGCATGATCCTATGATGATAGTATCGTTCAGGGAGATTACTGACTATATAGTTCGATTATCAACTGTTGTTCTTGCTTATACTTGATCCGTGAGGTACAGATTGCTAGTGTTATATATCACATAAATAAAAAGTAAATTCTATTTAACATTAATTATGTTGATTATTGCAGTGGAGAGATCTGTGCAAAGCTTTTCTGGTAGAAGCAAAATGGTTTGCTTCTGGGCAGATACCAAATACTGAAGAATATTTGGAGAATGGGATTTTAAGTTCTGGTATACATGTGGTTCTGGTTCACGTTTTCTTTCTTCTGGGTCATGGTCTAACTAGAGAAAGTGTTGATTTCATTGATAATAATCCACGCATAATCTCCTCTACAGCAACAATTCTTAGACTATGGGATGATTTGGGAAGTGCCAAGGTAAATTTCATTCTTGCCTAAATTGAATTCACAAATTTTATTCATGAATTGATTCAATAAAAATGCTACGAAAAACTATATTTGCAGGATGAAGATCAGAATGGTAATGATGGATCATACGTGGAATGTTACATGAAAGAAAACCAAGAAACTTCAGTAGAAAATGCAAGAAAGAAAGTGAAGCAGATGATTTCAGAATCTTGGAAAATGCTAAACCAAGATTCACTTTTCCAAAATATATTCTCGTCGACATATAGGAAGTCTTGTCTTAATTCTGCAAGAATGGTCCCTTTGATGTACACTTATGACCAAAACCATTGCCTTCCAATTCTTGAACACCATGTCAAGTCTCTCTTCTCCGCCGAAACTGCCTCCATCTGAAATCAATTCACTGTGGACATGTTTGCTTTCCCGTATAGTGCATGGGATAGTATAAAATAATATCATTTAATACATTAGAGGGCGTTTGGTTTTTTTTTTTTAAAAAATAATACATGTGTTATATAATGCAGAGTTTAATTTTTATCCTGCATACACGAATAATGCACACCTCACTCTTGAGTTTATCTAATACAGTGTTTATCTTAATTTCTACTTTTTCTCATTTTATATAAATTCTATTTTATTGTTTTATTGTCATTTTTATTTTATGAATATATATTTTATGTGTCATAATAGTTTGTTAAATTTATTTAGTTTGAATATTATTATTATTATTATTATTATTTGTTAAATCTTTTTTTTTGCATGGTTTTCTACTTATAGGCCACTATTGCATATTGGATTATGTCTAAAATAATAATTATTAAGTTTATTTATTTTGATTTGTTATTGGACCATGTATAAAATTATTAATTGTAGCACATTTGTTAATATATTTCAATTATATAATTAAATGTTATTAATTAAGTTGTTTGTTTGATTGTTAATTTATCTACTATTATATATTCAAGTTTCAAAAAATTTGTGCACTTTCTTCAAAAAATTGAATTTTACAATCGATTTTTTTTGTCTAAATTGGTAATATTAAAAATAATTTAATTTTGCATGTTTTTTAATTTTGTTTAAAAATAATACAATATACTATTATGCACCAAATGCAGTATAAAAAATTACATGCTAATATAATGTTATACCAAACATTGTATACTATAATACAGGCTAGTACTATACAGACTAATGCTATACAAGCTAATATTATACATGTTAATACTATACAGGCTAATACAATACAGTGAACCAAACGTGCCTCAAACACTTTTCCTTTAAGTTTACCTCCCATATTCACAGGAAAAACTTATTAATTATGGGTCGTGAAAATGCAAGCATATCTACAATCATCTGATTTATGAGATATGATTGAGAATGACAGTAAAGTTTTTCAAATGGTCAAATGAATTTAGAAAAGATGGAGAATCTCTTTTTTGAGAGTTGGAGACAAGTGCTCCAAAAGGAAAATTTAATAGCAGAAAATTGATGAAAAAGTGCATCAATAATTGAAGTTTGATAAGAAAATGCATCAATAATTGAAATTTAATGAGAAGTGCTTTAAAATATAAATTAAAAAAATGTGCATTGCAAAGAAATCCTCTAACCAAACAATTAAATGTATACGATTTTGAATCAAGAGAGCATATTGGAATTAATGTAACACCTCCTACCCACACGTAGGCGAACCCATCCGCACGGAGTGAGAAGCCGTATGAGCGGGGTGTGTCCACAAGCAAATAAAGATACAAAGCATACAATTGCATACTTAACATACACTCATAAATACGGGGTAATTAAAACTTTCAAAAACATTAGAATGATCAATCATTACAATAGCAAAATCCGAACAATAACGTTCTGATCAAAAGCCAGAATGAAATTATTACATAACCCAAAAATATAAATACATAAGCGGAAGCCATATCAAAACCGATACAATAGAGTTCTATTACAAAAGAATCATCAATCAAATAATAATCCAAACACTAATCCCTGCTGTGTTGGCTTGACTGCAACGACTCACTAAAAACAAACTCCTTATGCACCTGCACGGGTAAAAACACCATGCTAAGCGATATACGCTTAGTGGGGAAACACACATATAATATGAACGGCCATTCACAATGGTCGTCAAGGCATAACACATTCATGATGGCATATGCAATAACTCATAACATAACATATATAAACATGCTCACAAATTTCAGCCATACATTCTACATCTCATATTCTTGTAATCATATCAAAGCGAAACAAAACAAAAATAACACCTGCTGACTCACAATAGTGGATAACGAGTAAACGCATAGCGTACCTTACGGGCACGAATCGAACGCATAGCGTACCTTACGGGTACGAATCAAGAATCATTTATTTTTATCGCATTCAAAACATTTTACAAGGGGGGACCTTAAACAAGATCCAAAAAGCACAAGTGGTTCGCGAGGAACCAAACGGGGACCTGATCAGGGTCCGAACAGAACTGAGGCTGCAGCTAAAGGACTCTATTAGGCATGCCTAACTATCCATTAAACTGACTCTTGTAGGTCATGTATAATACAATTCACATTTAGTTACACATTTGTTCAATATGAATAACCATTGAATTTAACATACATAAATGAATTATATTTAAGCATGACACATTTAGTTCATAGGTTAAGGCATAATATGGCATACAAATATTTAGCATATAAGAAGATACTAAATAACATTTAGATAGCTTAGCATGAAATATAATACAAAAAAAAATCCAAAGCAAAGAAATGACTGAACAAAGAAAGCCATCTAATGTACACCCTTATCACGTCTATAACAGAGCACAAACACGAGTAATATATAGCTCATGTAATATTCAAATCACAAGTTCTTGCTTCCTAATTAAATTAGATTTAATCAAATAATATATTAGGTTTAATGCCTTAATCATAAATTATAAACATGTTATATAATTCTCGTCATGAGTATTTATTCATCTAGCAAATTATGCTTATAGTTTAATTCATGGTTAATCATCATATTAATTAATTCTTCGTTATAAGAATTTATTCAATTCACAGGTAATTTAATTATATATCCTCATTACCTAATTATAAAATAAGTAACATTAAATTTTTCAGGCGTTTCTAGACACTTTGAGGCTAATTCGGAGGTGTAGAACCGATTTTAGGATGAATTGGTGAAGAGGGAAAAATTTTACTAAAACACAGCTGTGCTTTATAAAAAGCACAGCTGTGCTCTGCTGCTAATCGTCGATCTAATTACCAAAAACACAGCTGTGTCCTACTAAAAGCACAGTTGTGCTTTCCAACCAGTTCCAAACGTCATCAGACTTAAGAGCACAGCACAGGGCAGAATTCAGGTGCTTAATCTACTTGCATTTTTGAACTAATAGACGACACTTTCAGACCAAATGGTCTTCATAACAATTAATCCTCAAGATGTTATATTTCTAGTGACAAAATTTCAGATCATTTGGAGCGAAAATAGGGGAGATATACTCAAATGTCTCTACCCTGCTCCACAGACACACTTGATGATTTTTGCTACTGTAATGGGCGATTTTAAAATAGTTAGAGTCAGAATTAAATTATGATTACTTCAATAAAGTTTTAGATACAGAAGTTGTGGTTCTAACCCAACTGGAATCATGTATTTTGGAGTTGTAAAACTCAACTTATACTAAAAAGAATGACCAAAGGTCAATCTGACCTTCAAAAACAGATTTGCACTTTGAAGTTCAACAAGCTTCAAACCAACTCATTTGACACCATCAATTCACCAAATTTAATCCAAACCATCACAACACATAAATTAACATCTCAGAATACTCAATTCAGATATTAAGAATCATTAACACATAAATCAACAAACCAATTTCCAAACCTGAAAATTCTTTAGCTCTTATCACTTTGTTCCACTACTCTCAACCTTCTCTTTGCCCTTGGGATCGCGAGGAGGTTTAGCTAAACACAAACCCATCAAAAACACACAAAGAACAAACCCTAGATTAAATTTAAACTATAATGTAGAAGAAGATGAAGATATGCATTAAACTCACCCATTGTGCATGAAGTGATCAATTTCCACTACCAAAATTATAATCCAAGTTAGAGAAAACAAAAAGAAGAGCAAAGAAGAAGAAGGAGATGAGGAGGGGAGGAGGCTACGGGGAAATGAAGAGCAAATTCTGCTCTTTCGATTTTCTATTTCTTTTTCTTTTTCTTTTCCTAACCCTAACACTTGTCACTTTCCTATTGGTGGAAACCAATCACTCACACCCAACAACCATATGCTACTCACACATAACACACTCCCAACTTAAAACACCCTACTAATGTGTAAGTAAAACACACAACCACTACACCACTACTCACACCTACCAAGGCATGCTCACACACACCCAATGCATTCCCAATTTAAAACATCATACTAATGTGTAAGTAAAGCACACAATCCTAACACCACTACTCACACCCTATAATGGTGCACTCATGCACACCCAAACTTAACCCAACTAATTCACACCCTAATAACATACATGCCACCACATGCTAATAAAACTCTTAAAACATGCATTTTTACCAAAATACCCTTATGACATGCCCAAAACACACAGTACATGCACACACAAATAGGCTCATACTACCAGGGGGCAAACGGGGTGTGACAATTAATTCAAAATCAATATTTTTTATATAGTGATTAAATTAGTGGGTTTTATTTTTACATATGTATAATTTTTTTTTGTTTATTATTATTTAGTTAGTGGTGTTAATGGTGTTAGTGTAGTTAGTAGTGTTAATGGTATTAGTGAAGCAATGAAGTTATGGGGTTGATTAGTGGAATTAATGGGTTAGTGACCTAAATTTAAGGTTTAAATGTAAGTCTATAAATCTGTATATATAATTAGTTTTTATTGGAAATAAAATATATGTTCTTGATGCTAAAAATTTCCCAACAATTTATATATAGGATTCATATTTTTATTTATTAAGAGCAACAATAATAATAAAATTATTGAGAGGAAATTTTTGCTCCATATCAAGAACATTTATTCATTCGTGATAGCAATGCTATCCTAATCCCACATCGGCTAGGGATGAGATGGAATAGGCCCTTATAAGGGTCAAGGACACCTTCCCTCTGTGTAGGCCTTTTGGGGCAAAGCCCCAGAAACAAAACCGTGAGGGCTCCGGCCCACAGCGGACAATATATACAGTGCCCGGCGTACCTCCCGATAAAGTCAGAAATAGCTTTATCATTTGGTGCTTTCGTTGAGAGTCGAGGGTCAGCGCCCGATCGGCAGCGCCCAAAGAGGCCAGTCCCGACAAGCGGCCAGCGCCCGAAAACGGCCTCTCGGGAGGGGGAATAGTGATAGCAATGCTATCCTAATCCCACATCGGCTAGGGATGAGATGGAATAGGCCCTTATAAGGGTCAAGGACACCTTCCCTCTGTGTAGGCCTTTTGGAGCAAAGCCCCAGAAACAAAACCGTGAGGGCTCCGGCCCACAGCGGACAATATACACAGTGCCCGGCGTACCTCCCGATAAAGTCAGAAATGGCTTTATCAATTCGTAAACCAAGTTGCTTAATATATATATATATATATATATATATGTATATATAGAAAGCCAACGAACATAATTGAAGATTTCTTGTTATAAGGACGAGTGGATTCGTCGCTATATATACATATATATATATATATATATATATATATATATATATATATATATATATATATATATATATATATATATATATATATATATATATATATATAATGCCTGAGTGGTCTTTGTAAAAAAGTTCAAAGGCGTAACCTCCAAATCTAAAAATGACCAATACCACGGCGTCCTCAGTTTGTCGTCGTCTCAGCGGCATTTTCACTGCTCGAGTCCCGGCTAAAACGGCCACCGCTAACACCGCCAGCTCTAACTCCGAGAGCAGCAAATCAGGGAAATTCCAGAAAATGGTGAGAAAATTCAAGGCATCATCGGAGAAGGAAGATTTCCGTTCCCGCCGGGACATCTATTTAAACACTGTTCTCCGCCTGGCCAAATATAAACGATTCTCCATGATAAATGAAATCCTCCAACACCAAAAGAACTTCGAAGACATCACTAGTGAGTCCTTCACGTCTCGCCTCATTGCACTCTATGGTAAAGCTGGTATGTTCGATCAAGCGCGTAAGCTGTTCGATGAAATGCCTGAGTTAAATTGCTCGCGCACAGTTCACACATTTAATACTCTTTTATCTGCTTGTATCTGTTCGAGGAAGTTCGACGAGATTGACAGAATTGTAAAGAATTTGCCACGTGAACTGGGTATAACCTTAGATGTGGTTTCATATAATATACTCATCAAGGGATATTGCAAGATGGGAGCTTTAGATTCTGCTGCTATGGTACTTGAAGAGATGGTGAAAGCTGGTGTTAAGCCAAATTCGATCACCTTTACCACTCTTTTAAATGGGTTTTATGGGGAGGGGAAGTCTGTGGACGGAGAAAGGATTTGGGGTAGAATGGTGGAAATGAGTGTTCTTCCTGATGTAAGGAGTTTTAATTCTAAATTGTTTTGGTTGGTAACGGAAAAGAGAATGAAAGAAGCTGTTGAATTAGTTGAGGGCATGAGGTCTAAGGACATTAAACCTGACGTGTATAGTTATAATGCTTTGATCAGAGGTTTTGTTAATGATAAAAACTTGGAGGAAGCTAAGCGGTGGTATGCTGAGTTACGGAAAAGTGATATTGCGCCTGATAAAATGACATCCGAGACATTAGTTCCCTTTCTTTGTGAAAATGGTGATGTCTACTCTGCTTACCAGATGTGTGAGGAAATATTCAGGCGGTGTCCTATTAATGATGTCGAATTGTTGCAGCTTGTGGCGGATGGACTCGTTAAACATTCGAAAATTCAAGAGGCAGAGAAACTTGTGCAACTCAGCAAAAGAAAAATTAGAATCAAGAAAAATTGAGCTTGTGGCAGATGGTGAGCAAGAATGTTGTTCCTAATGTTAGGAGTTATTATTTGAGGTTACAAGGATTGATGTTCTAAAATTGAGTGACCAAAAGCAGTTGACGTATAAGTCTGCAATGGAAAACAACCAGATATTATATGCTAGATGGGGGACAATGTGATGCTCGTTCCATTTCTTTTCCATATATATGTTATTGTAATCTAGAGCTTGTCATTGAGTTCCTTTAATTTATTTTGCCTATTCAATGCTAATATCATCCTGCCAAAAAAGAGAGAGAGAGTTTATTCACAGACTAAATTGACGATAAGTGGTTATGTAAAGAAAAAAAAAATTCAATCAGTGATGATATTCATATATCAAAAGTCCCTTTTTTTTTTTAATCTTTGATTTGAATAATGAAAATATATAAATGGGTTCCGAGTCGATGCACCATGTAGCGGTGCTATAAGGTACGTGATAACATTCTCGAATAAATTTCCGTGATCTATTACCTGCAAAAAAAAAAAAAAAGATCTGTGAAAATTTATGAATATTTCGACGGTCAAATCAGTAATTGACGAATAATGAATGAAAATTCAGCGAGAATTCGAGAGAGAAATACCAGATTTTCTGAATATTTTTAGAGTTATATAGTAAAATTTGAATAAAAGTCTATGTTCCTGTTTAAATAGTACTCCAAATTAAATAATATTCTTTTTTAGGATTTTTTAGTTAAAGAAAAAAAAAATTCAATCAGTGATGATATTCATATATCAAAAGTCCCTTTTTTTTTAATCTTTGATTTGAATAATGAAAATATATAAACGGGTTCCGAGTCGATGCACCATGTAGCGGTGCTACAAGGTACGTGATAACATTCTCGAATAAATTTCCGTGATCTGTTACCTGCAAAAAAAAATAAAAGATCTGTGAAAATTTATGAATATTCCGACGGTCAAGTCAGTAATTGATGAATAATGAATGAAAATTCAGCGAGAATTCGAGAGATAAATACCAGATTTTCTGGATATTTTTAGAGTTATATAGTCAAATTTGAATAGAAGTCTATATTCCTGTTTAGATAGTACTCCAAATTAAATAATATTCCTTTTTAGGATTTTTCAGTTAAAGAAAAAAAAAATTCAATCAGTGATGATATTCATATATCAAAAGTCCATTTTTTTTTAATCTTTGATTTGAATAATGAAAATATATAAACGGGTTCCGAGTCGATGCACCATGTAGCGGTGCTACAAGGTACGTGATAACATTCTCGAATAAATTTCCGTGATCTGTTACCTGAAAAAAAAAATAAAAGATCTGTGAAAATTTATGAATACTCCGACGGTCAAGTCAGTAATTGACGAATAATGAATGAAAATTCAGCGAGAATTCGAGAGAGGAATACCAGATTTTCTGGATATTTTTAGAGTTATATAGTAAAATTTGAATAGAAGTCTATGTTCCTGTTTAGATAGTACTCCAAATTAAATAATATTCCTTTTTAGGATTTTTCAGTTATCATAAGTTCCCCCCAGTGTATGACATTTATGTCAGATATTTGGGCGATAAACTAAACCAAGGTTGCTGAGAAAGTGGCGACAACTGACAAAAGAAGAACTGAGATTGAAGCTAAGCTTGAAAAGATCCACTACAAGAAAATGGTAAAGTAGCGACGGAAATTTAGCGACGGAGTCATTTCCGTCGCTAAATAGCGACGGATTTTATTGTCCGTCGCTAATTAGCGACGGAAATCAAATTCCGTCGCTAATTAGCGACGGAATTTAATTTCCGTCGGTAAATAGCGACGGAAAATAAAATCCGTCGCTAAAAATGGCGCCAAGATTTCCCACCAAAATTGTCGACCGATATTTGCGACGATTTTTATAAACCGTCGCTAAAAAATAGCGACGAAAATTCGTTTCCGTCGCTGAAAATAATAAAAAAAAAACTTAATTGTATTTTTAGCGACGGTTAAAAAAACCGTCGCTAAAAATAGCGACGGTTTGAATAATCCGTCGCTATTTTTAGCGACGGAATATGGTTTCCATCGCTAAAGATAAAAAAATTTAATTTTCCTCTCTTTTTAGCGACGGATTATGCTTTCCGTCGCTAAAGTTAAATTAAATTTCATTTCCCTCTCTTTTTTTAGTGACGGAAGATGCTTTCCGTCGCTAAAGTTAAATTAAATTCATTTCCCTCTTTTTTTTCTCTCTCTCTCTCTCTTCTCTCTCTTTCTCTCTTCTCCCTCTCCTCGGCCCGTCTCTCCTCCCTCTGCCCAGCCGCCGCCGACCACCGCCCCTCCCCCTCCCTCCGGCGCCGATCGGCGCACCCTCCCTCCCCTCCCTCCCTCTTTTCCCGCTCCTCCTTCCCTTCTCTCTTTCTCTCTCTCTCTCTCTCTCTCTCTCTCTCTCCTCCCTCTCCTCCCTCTCCTCTCCCCGTTTCTGCCCTCTGCCCAGTCGCCGCCGACCACCTCTCCTCCTCCTCCGGTGCCAGGTACAGATCTGCCTCTCTTTTATTTATTATTATTATTATTATTATTATTATTATTATTATTATTATTATTATTATTGTTAATTGGGTATAATAAGAATTATTATTATTATTAATATTATTATTATTTTATTTATGTTAGATGAATATTGGTAAATTTTAATTATTGTTTAAATTTATATTTCTTAAAACTTTATTGTTATTAAATTTATTAATAGAATTTTTCATATTATGATTATTATTGTTAATTAGTGTTAATTTTAGTTATTATTATTATTCAACATATTATTATTATTAAGTTATTATTATTATTATTCAACATGTTATTATTATTATGTTAATTTGTATTGTTATTATTATTATTTATTTATAATTTGTATTGTTATTATTATTATTATTATTTATTTATGTTAATTGTATTGTTATTATTATTATTTATTTATAATTTGTATTGTTATTATTATTATTTATTTATGTTAATTGTATTGTTATTATTATTATTTATTTATAATTTGTATTGTTATTATTATTATTATTTATTTATGTTAATTGTATTGTTATTATTAATTTTTTTTTAATTTGTAAAATTTCCCGACGGAAATTAAATTTCCGTCGGGAATTACCGACGGAAATTAAATTTCCGTCGGTAAAATTACCGACGGAAATTGATTTTCCGTCGGTAATTACCGACGGAAATTGATTTTCCGTCGGAAAATTTGCCTACGACTAAATTGCCGACGGAATGAATTTCCGTCGGCAATTTAGTTTCCCGACGGAAATTCCTTATTTTCCGTCGGGAAAAGCTATTTTTCTTGTAGTGATCTAGGCCGAACTAGAAAAGACTAAAAAAGTCAAGAACAGAGCTAGAAAGAAAGTGTGCCGAACTAGTTGTTCTGCTCCCTCCGTCATTTTTCGAACTCGTTGTTTCTGCAGACTTGAGAACTTGTATAAATTATTTCTTGAGTGTCTTAGAAAAATTGCCGAACGAAATTAATTTATATTTGCTCAGGTAGCGATAAAGTTGAATGACGATAATGCCGAACAGTTTCTTGCATGAAGAAACATCTTTATTGATACTTTTGCTGGTACAACTGCTTAAATGGCAATGTAGCTGAATTAAGCGATTAAACAAGCAGAACTGAACTAAATGCTCGGATGGCGAAAATACCGAACTTGAGCAATGGAAATAAAGCTGAGTGCTCGAATGGCGAAAATGCCGAACTTGAGCAATAAATGGAAAAATTGCCGAACTTGATGCTCGAATGGCGAACTTGCCTAATTGAGCAATAATTGGCGATATTGCCGAACTTGATGCTCGAATGGCAAACTTGCCTAATTGAGCGATAACTGGCGACATTACCGAACTTGATGCTCGAATGACGAACTTGCCTAAGTGAGTAATAACTGGTGACATTGGCGAACTTGATGCTTGAATGGCAAACTTGCCTAAGTGAGCAATTAAAATGAAACTAAGTGCTCGTGGCGAACCTGCCGAGTGAGCAATAGGCTACTGGTAATATAGTTTCAAATAGAAAATGAGCTGCACTGTAGCTGCTGTAAAACTTTGGTTGCATGAGCTGTAAAAGAGGTAGAGCTTAAATAGATCGTCTTGTATCTTTGGCATTTTTTGAAACTTAGAACTGCTTGCTTTGCTCTTCCCCCCTGAAACTGAGCTGAGTGAAAACTCGGCTTATATTAGGTGATGACAGCTAATTTTTAAACCTGCAAAAAAGTTTCAATTTAACTCCTGCCTCACGGGCGAACAATTAGCATATGTGTAGCATAAAAATACAAATTTATGGAGTAAAAACACTTGCATAAGGCGATTGATTAGCTGCATAAGTTTTTGCTCCCTATCTTGAGAATAGGTTTGTATTGCATGTGCCAGAATTTAGCTAAATGAAATATGATGGATTTCACAAGATAAATAATATAATTATATTTACTTCAATTGAGACACACGTATGAAAGTGCAATAAAAATGTACTTTAGAGATAAATGTACTTGTGAAAAGGCATGTAAGAAGCATACTTGTCCCTTCGAGTCTAGGCTGAGCGCTGCCTTAGTTTATTACTTTTCTAATTTGTAAATAAGGGCAAATTAAAGAATAATCAACAAAAATTAAGACTTTGAAGATAATACAAATGCTGTGAATATTTGAAAAGCACAACCAATTTGCATTTAAATATGCTTATATGAGTGAGTCCATTTCTAATCAAAATATCTTTATTATATTGCAAAGCAGTCTCAACATAGCACTTTGCTACCTGATCAGAGTCAGATACATAAGAATTTGATATGTGGAAATACCAATTAAAAATATGAGGGAAAGCTGACGAAAAACTGAGAAAGAAAGCATTGGAGAAAGGTTGTGCAGGTCAGATTATAATATCAACCACAATAGCAAGTTATAATAGTGGAGTTCCTGCTGACATGTAGGCAGGAGGAGGAAAAATAGCCCCTTTACACATCCGGAACTTCAGCATCTTTCTCAAAATCCCACAAAACATTTATCCATTCATCGTAATGATGCACGACAACGGGTTTGCTTGACAGTCATGACATCTCTAAGTTGCAAATTTACTTCTGAAGCTTTGAAATAAGAAGTGAAGGCATGCAGAGAGAGAAAGCCTACAAAGTTTTTGTTAACTGGTAATGCATTGCAATCCTGACTTCACTAGACCATATACTACCGATACCTTTGTCATTATATTATTGAACCATGAATTGTTTGAATTTTGGCAGTAGCTGAAAACATAAGCATGTATACCTTAACAGCTGAAAACATTGGAGAACCTTTGGCAAGCTCTGCTATACATGATGCAAAAGTGCAACCAGTGCCATGGGTGTTGTGATTCCTAATCATTTTGCTTTCAAGCCATATCAATGTTTGTAAACTTAAATCAACGGAAGCAATGTTTTTGGGCATTTCACACTACTAAATCTCAACTGCAGACAAGCCACATTTCCACAGTTGACAAAGGATCTAAGAGATCCATAAGTGGAGGTGTAATTGTTTCAAACAACAAAGCATCTGGTTTATACGCAAGAACTAAAGATTTAGTCCACAAACAGCTCAATTCACATCGACAAGAATACAAATTATCCAAATTATCAGGAATCCAAGTCCACCCTTTAACCAAAACACTAACACGAGCCATCTTCAACTCATTTCACTCAGAATCACCGTTAATTTCTTGGATAGAACGAGAACTATTAGACCTAGACCCCAAATTGATCAAAGCTTTGTGTTTTTCCCTAAACTGAGCATAACCCACTTGCGAATCTCATTTCTTGAAAGCATTAAACAAGTCAATAAAAGGGTCTGGAGTGGAAGATGTAGCAGGAAATTTGTTAACGGGTAAGGGAATTGAGGTTGGTACAGATGGGAATTCGAAGAAGCCAAGGAAGAAGAGGATAAAAAATGTAAAGAACATCATCAGGGCTATCGTGTAAGAGCTAAAGGGTTTCAATGTCATGGCGAGAATGAATAGTGAAATAGGTACTTCTCTTTCTTTGGAGAGAGAAAGAGAGAGCTGTGGGTTTTGACGCTGGGAATTCAGGTTTTTAGAGCAAAAGTTTGTGCTATTACACTTTATTGTTGTTGTGAATTCAAGTCTTGTAACTCAAATAAATGATGAAAGGTAATGGCAAAAATTGCCATTAGAACTTGAATTGAACTAGCTCTGATCCCGAATTGAACTGATTATCTCTGAAATTTCTTTCCGTTTGACCCACTTAAAGGGATAGTGTATTAAGGACTTCGATGTCAATCTCAAGATTGGGGAGAGGGCAATTCATGCTAACGCTTCCTTGAAATGAGCCTTTGAGAGGATAAGTTCCTGGAAGCTGTTTCTCATCCAAAATCACAATATTAACGCAAACCCAAGTGCACCAAAAATTCCAGTAGGGATTGAAAACCAAACAGAGCAATATATCCCAAACCAATTTCGAAATACTTAAAGAATCATAACTGAATTACATTTTTCAATTCAATCAGATTAAATCCTAATCCAATTTATGCAAAATTAAAGAGAGAAAAAGGATCACAAATCCAGGGATTATTTGTCACTTAATCGCGATTTGGGATGCAAGAAGTTATGGATGCTGTGCGAGGTCAGTTTAGCTCCTTTCGTCGTTGGTGGAGGATGTCGGTCTGAATTTTTGCCTCTTTACAGATGGCAACTCAGACTGAAGATCTGAAAGTGGTCCACGCTTACCACACCAATGATAACATTCTCGAATAAATTTTCGTGATCTGTTACCTGTAAAAAAGAATAAAAGACTTGTGAAGGTTTATGAATATTCCAACGGTCAAGTCAGTAATGGACGAATAATGAATAAAAATTCAGAGAGAATTCGAGAGAGAAATATCTGATTTTCTAAATATTTATAAAGTTATGTAGTAAACTTTGAATAGAAGTCTATATTCCTGTTTAGGTAGTACTCCAAATTAAATAATATTTCTTTTTAGGATTTTTCAGTTATCAGTACGTATTATAACTTTTTTTTTTTAATGATCAGACAATGTCCATCATGCTGCACGACACATTGAATTAACACATATCATATAAGTAATTTTTTTCAAAAAAATGCAAGTGCTTTTTTTAATTAGATAACATGTAAATGACCATACATAAATACTAGGATTATCGAGAACAACTGGATTGCTTGCTTCATGCAAGGGATTAGAAGCCAACGTGTAATTTTTGGAAATGCTAGATTTTGTAGAGAGAGACCTCATCAGGTTCATTTGTTTGAAGTCTAATGTTGGAATAACTGTAAGGGAAGTTTTAGGATCGGAAGTGACACAGGACGACACGTATTTTATATATATATATATATATATATATATATATATATATATATATATATAAAGTGTGAGATTTGAACCATATTCAATTGAAAAATTAGCCAGATTTTTAACTATTTAAATTACATGTGACTTTAATGCATATATTTTAGTACAAAGGAAAGTGGGTTGAAAAAATATGAATAGTTGGATGTGAGAATTTGATTCAAAAGGACACCATTTTGTAGGATTTTTGTGGTAGCTAGACTTTTTGCAACACATTCTTAATTAGTAGCAAAATCAAAATGGGTGATTTATCCTACATGATGCAGCAAAGAAATAGGGACCATAACTTAGATTTCACAACTTCAGAATAAAAAACAACGTCACCAAGTTTGACCTTATTGCTAGCAATTTAAATTTATCATTTTCAAAAAAAAAAAAAAAAGAAAATTGATGTGAGATGAATTCAACATTGACTTTGTTAAAAGGAAAATAGAAAGTATTTTTAAATATGAAAATAACTAAATTGTTGTTTTAGAAAATGTGACACTCAATGAAGGAGCTCATGTACATGCGTTAAGCTAATTAAGTTGTTTTAGTAAGTGATAATTCATCATCATGCTGTATATATAAATACTCTACTGTTTATGTAATAGATACGTTTTCATTTTGTAATTTTACAAGATTTCCCACTCAATTTATTGTTCTATTATTAGTAAAAATATTTATTAAAGTAAAGGATATATTTTGAATAAAATGTAAAAATTTATTTATTTTTTCAAATAAATTTTATAATAAATGAACTTTCCATTCAATCTGTGTTTGAGTTTACATTCTTTATAGATCTGAACCATCCATGAAATTTTATGGAAAGCATAGAAACTTCAAATGAAGTCAGATTTTGTAGGCTACATTCCTAGCCATCTGGTCCCAAATAAAATGTGGAACACGAATTGAAAGTGGCATATGTAAAAAAACTATATGATTACAAAGTTAAGCATTCCATTTGGCCCCCATTCATTCATCCTGGACCCATCCCTGTATATATGAGCTTATTACACAAATGTAAAATTCTTTGTAATACCTTAGACAATTTTCACTTAAATTTAAATCTATTTTATTTAACGTATTACGTACGAGGGCCATCGATCTTGCAATGTTAGGCCATTTATATATGTCAGCATTTAAGCCCACAATAAGTCTTTATTTACGAATAAAGCCTCAAATTCTAACGAGATTTAAGGATTAAATTAACCTTTTAGTTTTAAGTGGCCATTTTATAATTCGATTTCATAAATTATATTCTTAAAGAATTAAAATTAGGACAAATAAATTCTTAAATAATCAAAATTAAGTCATATGGGTTTTAATTGAGATAAAATGCTCAATTTTTGCCATATTAACAAAGCTGTGTTTCCAGCTCAATTTATCCAGACATGCGTCAGGGCAGAATGCATCACCAGCCTTTTATTCTCACATGTGTTTTCAAATGAATCAAGAAGAAGAAGTGAGGCGTTAAGCCTCTTAATCTTGATTCTTGTCATTTGGTTATGGGTCATGTTAGTAACAATTCTACCATTAATTAATATGATGTGATCGATGTTGGTTTTTTATTCAGAAAAAGAAAAATAACAACCAAACTTTTTATTTTTACTTATCTTACATGAAATGAAAGTGAACTTAAATACAAATGTAGCAACAAACTTCCACATAAAATCTGCATCACTCCCGTATAAAATATTTGCTTCCCCAAATATCTTCTACTACAATTCAAAAACATAAGATCTTAAATTAATTTCTACATTAATCTTCAACATTAATCGGTCCATTGATCAACGATTATGCTAGTATAGAATTGAGTTTAAAGGTCTTTATTATGACTGAATATAGCATTTAATATATGAAAAATATCATCCAGTTCAGCCATACGCATTAAATTATAATGGCTAATTGGTTTAGGAGAACGGTACCGTGTACAAGGTCCCTGCAACAATTTACTTCGAAACTTTTAGTTCGACAATAGATTTCTTAAGTTCCTCAAGAATCGGAAGGCGGCAGCTTTCGTCATAACTGTACATCAAAGGAACCATTCTTGCAACATTAAGACAAACCTTGGTGAAAGTTGGTGAGTATGGATTTTGAAATAGGCATTCCCGGTTGAGTTGTTTCCATTCATCTGAAATCATTTGAAGGACATGATTTCTCGCTTTTTCGCTTGAACATTCTGGGTGTTCATTGATGTAATATTCCATGTATGATCCATCATGGCCATCCTGGTCCTCGTCCTGCAATTTATTTAATTTTTTCTTTTAGAAAACCACATGTGATTAAGAGGACTAACATGATTTTGATGTTACCTTGGCAGATCCCAAGTCATCTGCTAGCCGAAGAATTTTCGCTGTAGAGGAAAACATGCCTGGATGGCCATCAATGAATTCCATATTTTCCTTGTTTATACCTTCACCCAACAGGAAGAGCAAGTGAATTAGCACAGCAGGTACTCCTGTACTCACTATCCCATTCTTCAAGTACTCTTCACAATTTGGCATGTTCCCACTAGCAAACCATCTTGCTTCTACTAGAAATGCACTGCACAAACTTGCCCACTGAAATGGGAAAAGTTAATTGCTATTCATCGGTATAACTTATAGCATGTCAGAATTAATTTGATGAAAATGTATCACCGATTTTCGAAGAGAGTTGACAGGATTCCAGCCATGCTGTTCATAGACCTTGTTGCTAATTTCATCAGTGATATTGTTAAGAGCCTGGAAACAGATCTTCATGTAGTCTGGAAGCTGTTCAATGGCAGCAATGTCCCATCTACATAAACAAAATTAAACGCTAATCATAGATACGCTGGAACTTTTGTGCCAACCATAACTTGATCTACAATTTACCTGTCCACAACATTTGTGAAGAGAGTGAGGTCCTCTAGGGTCCCATAAACATCAAAAATGTCATCTATAATGTAGACCATAGAGATGGGTCTTATAAGGTCAACTCTATGCTCAGAAAATGATGGTTCGCTGAGAACTGTGATGGACCACATGTACCATTTAAGAGGTTGGTTTCTTGCAAACTTCAACTCATTGCACAAGCCCAGATCTTTCCACCACCTACAATTTAGAAGTCGATAATCCTTGCTTAGTTTCAGTTGTATTTTTATTTATGGATTAAATCAGGGATAAAATGTCATATAAGTTTGGGTACTAACTGATTACTCACTTTAAAATCTGAACAATCTCTGCTTCATATTGAAGCTGGAGTATCTGGAATTCGAATTTCATGAATTGTTCTAATTCATTCAGCCATTGGTTTTCCTCATGCAAATTGCTAATTGTGAAGGTTTTGGCCGTGAACTTTTCTGGGCTTTTGTAGTATGGATGCTTTAATGAGTTTTCTACTGCTCTAGCTTGATTATTGTCAAGAAGTGGCACCTTTGAATAAAGGATCTCATAACTATACTCTCTAGCTTCATCAAGTATATCTTCACCGTGTATACTTAGCTGGGAAGCTTCATATAACTCCATTAATCCTTTGATGTCATCGCTTAGTTTTTCCTTAAACTTTCCTTCCTCCTTAAAATTGTCGAAAACCGCTGTATCAGCAAAGAAATATTAGAATAGAAAGATTAACTGATAGAATACAGTTGTTCTATTCTTATAGAAAACAACCGTTCTCAAAAATCTCATTAGATTGCGGATTAGAATAGGCTTTGCTATTATCAGAACAGAACAACTGTATTCTATAATTAATATCATTGACTCGATCCATCAATAAAAACACAAAACATGGACCAAATTTGGAAGATAAAAAACCTGCAGGTATATAGTAGCCTTGTTGTCTCAAGAGTCGAAAGCGAAGTGCAACTTCATGGAGATTATCTTGGCCATGATTAGTTGGTATAGTATAGTGCTTTACTAAAATTGCATCAATCTCATTTTGGAAATGATACTCAATGCCAAAGCGCTGAATAGAATCTATCATGGCTAGAGCTTGCAATGCATTCTCTTCCTCGACCATTAGCTTACCCTTGAGCTCCTTTAATTTTTTCGCGTATTCAATGCTAACATCATCCTGCCAAAAAGGGGAGAGAGAATTAGTTTTATATCAGATTCATTTCGCTGAAAAAACTTATCTACATTGGACTGATGAATTCATTCACGAACTAAATTAATGATAAGAGATTATGTATAAAAAGAAACAGTTTTTATAATTAGTGACGATATTAGTAATCAAAAAGTTATTTTCTTTTTATGATTGATTTGGATATTGAACATATATAAATAGGTGACAATTCATTATGCCATGTACCATTGTGTACCATCCGTCAGATAAAAATATTATTTTATTTTTTTAATGATTGATCATGCAATATGCCGATGCATGACACAGAATTAACATACTCCACAAAGGTAAAAGCAAATGCTTTTTGAATTTAATGTACATGTATATGACCATACATAAATACTAGGACTATTAAGAACAACTGGATTGCTTGCTTCATGCACGGGACTAGAAGCCATTGCGTAAGTTTTGGAAATGCTAGATATTGTAGTGATGAGGGTGGACATAAAGTTCATTTGATTTGGCATAGTAGTTTTTGAAGTTTGATTTTGGTATAATTGTGTAAGAGAGGAAGTAACGGACGGTTTAGGAAGGGATGCCATTGAGAGAAAGCACAACACAAATTCTTCGGTATGAAGGAAAGTGGGGAGAAAGAGTATATCAATAATAGGATGTGAGAATTTGATTCTAAGTGAGCCCAATTTATAGGATTTTTGGATATTGAAAATCAAATTTATATAATCGAATTTTAAATTTAAAAATTGTTATAGCTTTTAGTTTGAATAGTAGTATTTAATGTTTGCACATGGAAAGAGTAGTGAAACACGCTCTTTGCTAATGTGCATATCAATTTAATGCCCATATCAGTCAGTATTGATATAGACCCATAATTTATAAGAGAGTTCTATTTTATTAAATTTAGAGGGTTATATTCCTTGATGCTGGATGCAAAGAATTGATGGACAAAGATATTTTTGGTGTTTTTGAAAAATTTATTTATCGTTTTAGTGTGATTTTTAAAATATTTCTGAAAATGAAGTTTTGTCAGAAACAGCAGCTGACAGCTTAATCAATTTTTTGGAGTATTTCAATTGAACCACTTCATCCATTGTTCCATTAAAATTAATGAAAATATCAATTTATTATTTAGAATATTAATTTTATTTAATATTTAATGTAATTAAATATTAATAATAATTTTTTCATTTTGTCGGAGCTAATAATGGATCATCGTGTTGAAACATAATTCTTGATTTTTACAAAAAAACTACTGATAATTTCTAATTATTTTAAAAAAAATAATGAAAATATTTTTTCTCTTTTTAATTACATTAACTTGTAAATTAATTCTGAATGGTTAGCTGCAACCCTCGTGGAATTTAAGAATCATTGATATATTATGAGTTTATGGCTTTTCTTTTTCTTGTGTGAGAAATGTGATATATTATGACATTTCCATTCTTTTTCTTCTTATTTCTATAATATTCTTCCCCAATCATTAGATGACAAAAATTTATATAGTCCTAATTAAATACATTTATAATAATGATAAATGCTAAACAATATTGTAAATAATAAATAATATTATAAATAAATTTCTCTCAAAAACACAAAAAATATCTTTGTCCCAAGAATTGAGCCATGTCCAGTGAAAGAGCATTATACTAAAATGCCAGTACATGCACCTCGCGAAGACCACAAGCAACATGAACGAAATACCGCCAACGTGTTTCCTTATATTAGATGTGACAACTCCAGTCATATATACACCGATTCAATCTGTTTCCATATCACATTCTTCATAGATCCAAACCGTCCATCAACTTTTGTAAGATTTCATAATTGTATGGACGACTCAGATTCATCCAATTGGAGGGAGAAAAAAAATAAATAATACTACCTGTGGAGCCACTAAGAAAACATGGAAACTTCAAATGGAGTCAGATTTTGTAGGCTACTCCGGCCCCATATAAATAATAGACGAATTTATGGCGGCACGTAACTGCGTTCATATCTAACAAGAATATCTATACCAGTTGTCACAATAAATAAAAATAAAAAATAATTGATAATCGAACTATGCATCTTGGAGTCTTTAAATTCCGATAATGGAGCCCAAGCTCCTGTCTGAACAAGATTGTCAATCCTGACTTGATATGAGGTGAAAAATTAAAGGTTATCTGCGATTAAAACTAGAATCGAATCGGGATTGTCTATATTAAAATGTTCAAAATACTAATATTTATCATAATAATGTTCATATTAATATAATAATCATGATTTGATAGAAATAAACACAATTTAAATATAATAATAATAGTTAAATTATGATTCTCAAAAATAAAATTTTAAAATGCCTCTTCTATATATGGCTGAATCTCAACGTCATCATTTTCAATTTTTGTTCTCCACTCAAAACAGATTATATATCTTCAATACAGAGTACCTAATAGGAAAATTAAACTTATCTTCTCATTCCGGGCCCGATTGTGGAATCTTCTATCCTGAATTCGATCATCCGTCCAAGATTTGATTGGCTCATTCGCAACTTAACTACCATGCGGTCTCATACAAGCTTATAATATTTCAAAACTTATCTAACTCAGAAAAAATTACATAAAATGGTGGTCAAGAATCTAAATAAAATATATAATGGAAGTTAAAGTCATAATCTATCAACAAGGTTCCCAATTAAAATTAGCAAAATTACTGAGGTAGCTCAAGCATAAACTCACCATCATTCATGTATAATTCTAGGGGTTAATATTACTATATAAATTAAGAATTGGATGAAAATTCATCATTTTTTCACTTAAAACTATTTTATATTAAACGAGTAATTTTGGTTGAAATCGGGAGTAAATAGCCAAATTAAAAGAGTAAATTTAAAATCGGGAGTAATTTTGTTCTTTTTATATTGAATGTGAATACTCAATTGAACTTAAAAAATAATTATAGTAATGAGAATAATGCATCTATTAATTTTTACAATGTGAAATATAACTTAAAATTTATAGATCATTATATTTAAATATATGATTTTTCTATTAATATAAACATCGTCTTTTTTGAAACATTATAAACGTCATTATTCATATTAGAATCTTGGTTTTTTTTTTTCTATAAATATCGTAATATGAAGTATCTGGGCCCCACAAGTTGGAGGAACCCACGCCTAACACATGTATGTACCTATAATTTCATATATGAACAAGTGCTTTTCCTTCATTCATTAGAATGCATCTGGATCCATTGTAAGACACCCAAGAAAATAGTTAAATCTGTGTTTCCAAGGAATTATTTCATGTGACTATAGTTATACATATGATTTTGTTTATGCAATGTTTATCATTTATATATGTTATTGTTTAATATATTTCAAGATGTAAAGATTTCAAATTACTACAAGATTAGTTAAACGTAGAAGTAAATAATTAATGTAAATTTACTACAAGATTGGGGTTTTGGTTTTGTGGGTTATAACGAACCAATCAGCTACCCAAAATGCAAAAAAGTAGATGTAATGTGTTGCTCACATTTCCGACACAAGAGAAAAGGGAAAAAGAAATATCACTTTTCATACAATACAAAATGCGGGCGGTCAAACGGGTTCAAATGATTTGATCCTTAACCCGGTTCAAATTTTTATGGATCAATATTTAAATCTAATGATCAAAATTTAATAGGTCTAAAAATAAATATTTTTTAAAAATAGAAAATTATCTTTATTTCAACTCATTCATTCCGTACTTTCGATGCCATATTACTAACAGTAAAGGGATGGAATCAAACACTTATTTACGAATCGGATCAAAATTTAATAGGTCTAAAAATAAACCTTTTTAAAAATAGAATATTATCTTTATTTCAACTCATGGATTTGGTTTTATTAATTAGTTAACACTTTGATAACTAACAAGAGAGAGAGCTTGTTGGGTTTGAACACTTGCCGATATGCTTTTCAAATTATTTCGGTACAATAATAATTTTAGTACTAATTTTTTAAAGTACGTTGCATTTTAATCATTATGTGTTTTAACTGAAATAGTTTTGGATATTGAAGACTAATTTCAAGCCTATCAACAATAATAGGCTTTTCGCAAGTTTGATTTGCATAAATTCATGTTCAACCACCAAATTATAATATATAATCTACTTCGGTTGGACCAGTATTTAAGCCAACATAGACCTCTCTGTAAGAAAGATGTCAAAATTTTAAAAGTTTTAAGGGTGAAATGCATCCTTTAAATTTGCTTTAATTTATGATTTGATTGTACCAGTTTTACTCTTAAAACTATAACATTAATTACAGCAAATAATATATAGCTCTTAAAAAATTAAAATTAATCCATACAGTCTCTAATTGAGATCAAGTGATTTACCTATTTCAGCCATATTAACATGTTTATGTCACAATTTCTTTATAAAGACAGCTCGAAATATTATTGTGGCACCAATACTAAGTTACCAACCCTTTTGTTTTTAATCACATGCTGGTCTGGTCTTAGTATGCATTTCACAAAAAATAAAAAATGAAAAATAGAAAACTGAATCAGTTACAATGATTTTTAACAAATAAAATCTGCAACAAATTAACCAAAAAAAAAAAAAAAAACAGTGCATATTATGTGAGAATTGTACGAACCCAAAATAACCACCGAAGTTTCTCTCTTGTGTGAGTAACTACTTTATATAACTAATTTATATTATTATGCTCTTCTATTCTCACTTTGTTAGACCACTCATCTCCAAGAATTATATCTTGAATTTAGTCTCTGCCATGTCTGAACTTTGCATTGATCAAGAAACTACCAGAAATGGAAGATTAGGAAGGAGAAGGGTTCAGTATGGTGATGACAGAGACTTCAAATCCAAGAATCTTATTGCTGAAAGAAACAGGAGACAAAAGCTTAGTGATAGGCTCCTTACATTACGAGCATTAGTTCCTAAAATCACCAATGTAATTCTTATTATTACTTCATTTTCTTTCTTCTTTTGTTTCACATTCCAGCGATCTGACTGGAGTTGGAACTTAATATTTTTTTTAAAAATTTTTTTACCTGTGATTATGATCTTGGTTTTGATTTCTCGAATGACATAGATGAACAAAGCAACCATACTCGAGGATGCTCTTACTTACATTCAGGAGTTGAAGAAGGAGGTCGACAATCTTAGCGAACAGCTTTTCGAAATGGATGCAATTTTTATGACAGAGGAATTAGAAGACAAGACAAGTGATGATCATGAGATTACTGATGTTAAAGAGGAAATAATGGTTTGATTGTTGTTACTTTGTATTTTCTTTATTTGTAATTACAATTGATAGAATATAATAGATCTGACAGAAGACGGCTGTTCTATTCGGACAGAAATCAATTATATATATAAGCTTAAAAAAGGGTGATGTTTTTTGCAGGAGGAGGTTCAGGTGAGTAATGTTGATGAACACAAGCTATGGATTAAGATAAGCTTGGAGAAGAAAAAGGGAAAATTCACAAGATTATTAGAGGGCATGAATTGTCTTGGATTTGAGCTCACCGACACAAGTGTTACTTCCTCTAAAGCCACAATTATTGTTTGCTCCTGTGTTAAGGTAAGTCAAGAATACGCATTTTCTTGCAAGAATTGTACTCTGTTTGAAGTTTCTGAATCTTTAATTTTCATTAGTTTTGATCTGACAGAATGTTTCTGATTTCAGAGTACTTGTGGTGATATACCTGCAGCTGAGCAGACCAAAGAACTTCTGCTCGAGATCATCGGAAGCATATAGCATGCAGCTTTCTTTTTCATCAATTAATTAATAAAGAATTGAAGAGGAAATATCATATTGATTATTGAAATGGTGTTATTGGATTGTTGCATCAGTCTTAATTAAGAGTTAAACAGTTATTTCTTTGCAACCAAACAACGGAATCGTAACAATTATTCTTTCGACTTCCCTATCTTAACCGATTAACACCCTTTGTAGTTTTCAGTTAGCACACAGTTAGTCACCGTAATTTGGCTTTCGATTCGACTCATCCCACATAGCCGGCTCCGCTTAACAAAAATGGCCCAGTTGAAGCTTTCAATGACATGACAATAATATCAAGAAGATGAACAGACCAGCTTGAGCTAAATTAATGGAGCAAAATATGCAATTTTTTTTGTAGAGAAATTAATGCAAAATTAAAACGAATTCAGTACAGATATAATGTCCAATTAGCTTCCTTTTTCTCAGTTGAAAACAACAAATTCTCACAAAAATTCAGCAAAAACATGAGAAGATGAGTAGAATATCACAACAATTAAGGTATAAAATTAAGGAGAATAGAGATATAATGTCGAATTATCTTCCTTTTTTTCAGTTAAAGAAAACAGAAATTCAGCAAAAACATGATAAGATAAGTAGAATATCACAACAATTAAGATATTTTCATTAAATATAATAATATATCAGCTAAGAATCTATAAAATCAACAAAAACAAAACTTCAAATCCATCCCCAACATTTTCCTTTTCTTTACAACCCTATATAGAATCTACTCACATTTTTCCAAATCCTAAACAAAAAAAAAAGGAGAAAGAAACAAAACAAAACAAACCAAAATACAAAATTGAAAATAGGAAATTCTAAATCATTCACCTCAGAACAGCAAAACCCATCTTCCTTCCAAGACTCTTCAACAAACCTCCTGCATTTGAAATTAATATTAACTTAATTACTCAATAAAATTCAAAACTTTAAACGAAGAATAAGAAAATTAAGAACCTTCTTGGGGCTTGCAAACAGGGGGATCTTCAAAAAGAGAACGAGAGAGCTGTTTATGAGCAAGACCAATATCAATTAAAATCAACCCAGAAGAAGGATCATTAACAAGGATCCCTTTCACTGGAAGCCATAGAAAAAGCTCTTCCTGAGATAAACCTTCAAGACCCATAAGTCCGCCATAGCTCAGATTAGCTCTAACAACACTATCAAAGTACACTCTGTTCTCGAATTTTGCCATACACGGACCTTCAAGATGGACCTCGAGCCGGCCATTTTGATCGAGATTGAAAGATTTTACATTCTCCGGGAAGAGACCGCCGGGAAGGCCTTGGCTTTGGAGGAGGCTTTGTATGGAGGAGGCGCCGGCAGCGGAGATCGGAAGGAGAAGGAGAAGAGAGAGAAAGAGAGAGAGGAAAGATTTTGGTGTCAGAGACATTGTTCAGGGGAAAGGATCTGAAGGACACAAAGACACAAACATAGAATAATAAGATTAGTTTTTGGGATTTATGTGGGGTTTTAAGTTTAATTTTTATTTATTTTGCTTAGTTTTTGGAGTAATTTTAATTTTTATGATAATGAAAAACGATGGGCCCTATTGTTTGAAGTATGTGCTGGCAAAACTTTATTGACAAAATTGTCCTTTAGGGTTTTTGGGAGGGGTTTTTGAAAATTATTTAAAATATTTCTTTTTTTTCAAAAAAAAAATGTGGGACCTTTGTGGGGAGAATATTATTACTTTTGTCATTTTACGCTTAATAATTGAAACCCAAAAAATTTCTCCTAATTAAAAAAATCTATATTCAACTCGTGTCGATATTTTATTTAATAGAGTTCGAATATGATTGTAACTATATATATATATATATATATATATAGAGAGAGAGTTTCATATTAAATAAAATTTAAATCGTAAAAAATTGTTATCTCACAAGTAGATAAAAGTCCGATCAGTGACTAAAAAAAATTCTTATAATCACTTCTATAATAATTCTACGCTACAAGAAATAAATACTATATTATGTATTTTACAATTATTTTCTCCACAATACTTCTATCCAAGTAGAAAGGCTAATGCATCTTTAAATGTTTAAGTCCTCGGCAATTGGCATAATTTATTAATTCATTTATTGTATATATTTGTATTAATCTTTACAAATGTTTAAATAGTTACATGAAGAAGGAGATTAAGCCGGCTGTTGCTTTTGTTCTCCATGTAGCAGAGTCCATGATTAAGGATTGGGTTTCTATTATGCAACGGATTGATAAGCAAAGGACTAGTTCTTTAGCTGCTGACTCGATCTGGCTTCCTCCCAATCTGGATTGGCTGAAAATTGACACCGATGCAGCCATTTTCTCGAGTTCTCATGCTGTTGGTCTGGGCTTTGTTGTGAGAAATTTCAGGGGCAGGTTTATTGCTGCGGGTCGTAAACAGATTTTTGGGGTTCAGGATCTTGCTATAATTGAAGCCATGGCGGTTCGTGAAGCGCTTAGTTGGCTAAAGAGTTATGCTCTTTCAAAGGTGATGATTGAATCGAACTCTCAACTTGTTATTCATGCTTTATATGGCACTTCTTGTGATCGATCTGATTTTGACTGTATTATTCTTGATTTTGACTTTAAGTGTTTCTTTGTCCAATATTCGTTTTGATTTTGTTAAAAGATCTGCGAATGAGATGGCTCATATGCTTGCTCGGGCTTTTTGTTCTATGTCAGGTCTTGTCATTTGGGATTTAGCTCTTGTATTACTTCAGCTATTTTGGTTGAGTCTTTTTATTGTATTTGATTTCTCTTTCAAAAAAAGGAGATTAAAAAAATAATATCGATTCAAATCAGTGTACAAATTTCAAATGTTTACATATGAAAAAAAATGATTAAATTCAGAAAAAAAAAATATTGACCAATTATGCTAATTATAAGGGCAGAATTATTTGTGACAAATGGATAAGGTGATAAGCGTATTGGATCATGATCAAAATATATCATTATTTAACGGATCAGATCATAAACGGATCAAATTTTATAACGTTATTTTTTATTTTTTTTAAATTTATTCATTAAAAAATAATACATATATAAATTATAAAGAAATTATTTTTATATTTAAATTATATAAAAAACTTATAAAATTATAAAAATATAAATGGATTATATTGGATCATGATCCAAATGAATCACATAATGGATCATATTATATAATCAGAATCACAAATTCAATCAAATTTTAACATATTTAAGTAGAATACATATGGAGTCTGCCACAAAAATAAGAATAAGCATAACTTTGCTATTAAAGAGCTTGATAGGCGAATGAGAATATAAATTAAATTTAAACAAAAAAAATTAAGTCTCGTAATAGCAATTCATGTACCTATTGAAACGTTTTAGATACACAATAGTTTAAATTTAGAAAAGAAATAATGATACATTAATTTAGGGTGTGTTAGGGGTAGTTGAAGTTTTTGAATTTCAATTTTTTTTAAGAAAAAAAAAAAACTAAACGTATTCGGTTGATGTAAAAGATTTTCGTTTTTATTAAATTAAATGAAGGTGATTTTATAAAATACACAAAACTTCAAAATTGAGTTCTTATTTATAATTTTTTGGATTATTGCAATATTTTATTTCTTTTTTTTATTGAGCGCGGCCTATTTAATTTTTTAAAATATTTTTTAATTCTTTCATAGTATTTGCTCTAGCAATTATTTTATTAGTTTTATAATTGACATTCATAAATAATTGATATTTATTAATAATAAAAAAAACTGATTATTAACATAATAAATATAAACTAAAAAATTAAATTTTTTGAATAAAAATTGATATTTCAGTTAGTTTTGATAGATTTGGCATTTGAATATTTTTTTAGTTATTCCAACAATATATATATATATATATATATATAAAATCAACCTCTAATTTTATGCATATTTATATTTCATGTTCACTTATAATAGATTTTTTTTAAACATGTTATTTTTATATTATATTGTATATACAGAAATATTTATTAATTTCATGCAAAACTATCAAATTTATATATAATAATTTATTATGACGAGCTCATACCAAAAACAAAATAAATATTTATATTTAAATTTTATTTCTAATAATTTACAATATTAAAATTAATATCTTGAATATAGTAGAGTTTTATAATATACTATATATAATAGACGTTTAAAATATAAAATAGTTTTTAAAAAATAGATAACTACGCGTTAAAAACAGATTTTTATTTTTAAAAAATAAAAAACTGAAAAGAGATAAGTATCCCGAATACATTATTAAATTTAAGGGATGGATTTCGAGTTAGATATTTTTATTCTCTTTTTCTTTTTCATTCTTATCAATAACAATAATAGCAAATAATTTCCTTAAGAAAAGAAAAATAATAATAGCAACTCATATAATGAAAGGACAAAATGGTAAATTTACAGTATGTTGATAGGATAGCAGTCAAACTGTAGTTATGGAAACTAAAAGGGAGAGGACAAAAAAAGACAGCTTAGAGGTTAAAAGAATCCAATTTTAATTCTTATCTCACTTTCACTTGCCATCTATTTTACATACGATAACGATAAGGCCATGGTGAATTCTACGAGGCTTTTTTCTTTTTACTTTCTTATTATGTTAATTTAATTTAATTTTCAATTTTGGCCAAATTGAACTTCAAAAGAATTTTTAAGGACCAAATTGCATATTTAGCCATTTAAATCTATATATTAATTTTTTTTATTATAATTATTTGTATTATTCATTTCAAATTCGATCCATCAAAATTCTCTCCCGTCATTTAAAAAATTCGAACTCTAAACTTTTTTTTTTTAAAACAAAAAAGACAAACCATTTGAAGAAATGCATATATATTAATTAATTTAACTATTTTAATGGACAATAAGCATCTTATTTTATGTACAATTGATTTATAATACTTCATAATAATAAAAAATAAAAAAATAATATCTATGAATAAATTCATAGGGTTCAATCTAATAATTCATAAATTGCCTGTTTAAAATGTGTTTAGATTAATCACTAGTAATAATTGGTTGGTTGCCATATTAGTGAGCAAAATGGTGTACATAATCATAACATAAGCACTCACTTTCCTTCTTTTTATGACTTTTTCTTCCTTTTTATAATTTTTTTTTTGCCCATCCACTGATTGAAAATGTCTGCTCTCCTTTTGACCTGACCCTATTTAGTTTTTTTTACCAGCCAATTATTTGAATTGTCAAAAAATATTACTAATTTTTCCCCTTGAAAATCCCAAATTAAAGATATAATGTTATTATTTTATATGAAAATCAATAGTATAATGTCATATATTTTCTTAAAATCATATGAAACATTACTGACTTACTTTAAAAAATTTTTAGTTAAAAAATATTCATACAATTACAAAAATGTCTAACGTTATTTGTAACAATAAATATAAAAAAAAAATTATATTTATTCTCGCGGTTACAAATAAAGATAAAAGTGAGCCAATTTAGTAAGCGTATAAGTAAATGTGAATTATTTTATTAATAATATGGGTAATTTTTAATAAAAAAGTTATAAAAATAAATACATATCCATTTTTCGTTTTAGATAAGCATAAATGAATTAATTGAAATTTGCATAATGTCACAGAAAGATATTATTTGGTATTTTGCATTATAGCTGCTTTTTATTTTTAGAAAAAAAAAAAAAGAAAAGAAAATCAATGATACTTGGCCTTTTTTAAAAATCAAGCAAATAACTTTTTGTACGGAAAAAAAGAAGAATAATTTTTGTAATAAATATAACATTAAGGTTATTGACATAATTATGTTTTTTTAAATACATACTTATAATCTAAGTAAGAAAGTTCGAAGTGAATGACAAAATTTTCACGCCTAACTTCCTCATCCACATGAAATTAGTATTGTCTGATCAGAAATTATCTTAGAAAATTTGCCTTACACCATCACTTCATTATTTATTATTTTATGAAAAGGAATGATAAATGATGTTGATCATGCTGCTGCTTCAATCAACTCAAACAACTTTCCAATTATTACTTGCACATTTTTATATTTCATCCAACTTTTTTTTATACATTTTTCAGATTATTTTACAGTTATCAAGACCATGAATTAATCCTCAGCTTGCTGATAAACTGATTGTTGCTGATAATGCTTTTCATAGCCATAGATAGCATTTCCATAGCAATTTTCATCATCCCTTCTTTCACCATAAGGATTTGGACTGCCAAAGAGATAATCACTAGTTTCCTTCCATTGATTACTGTAATTTCCACAATCTGCCGCTTCTTGACAATCAGCCCATCTCCTTCCATAACGAGACAGACATGGCCAGTAACCAAATAAACCTTCACATATGTCCATTGCCTCTAAGCCATACCCCGGTGGAATTTGAGTCTCTTGCTTTTCATACTCATACACAATTTCTCCCTGCCCATCGCCATAATTTCCCTTGCTTTCCTCTCCTTCATACGACTCTAAATTCTCCTCCTGGGACTCCCCGTGATCATGGTCATTTTCGCGGTCCGTGGCAGTTGGTTTGCTTTTACTTTGGACCTCTGCTACATCCTCAACTTTTGCAGCAGGTGTGGTGGTTGGCTCTAGACCGACGCCAGGTGAAGCGGAGACAGAGCGAGGATAGCAAGTTTCATCGGAGGGAGGAAGGGGTTTCCCGTAGGTTTGAGCTAGATCATATCCGCCACCATAGGGTGTCGGATCATACTCTTCGAACTCAGGTTCGTTGAACTGGGATACGTCGTAAGAAATGATGAGTTGAGTCTGTGAAGAATAGTAAGGAGCCGGATCAGACAAGATGTACTTAGGCTCGGTTGGAGTCGATACAGAGTACGCAATTCTTGAGCTAATTGGAACAGGATCATGAGCAAACATTTGGTAATCATTGCTGGAATAAGTAATTGAATCTTGAAATGAAGCAGAATTATAGGTATTATAAGAGTTTCGAGAGTAATCACCATAGTACTCACCGGGATCATCCACATAGTAATAGCTGGAGCTGTAATAGGCCATTCTTGATCAATCTGCCTCTATGTTCTAATCAAGAACTGAGCTTTAAGAGTTAAACTGCACACCATACAGTTACAAGAAGATAAGATGAGATAATGGTCGATGCAAGTTCAATCTAAAGTGACCACTTACCAAAATTTAACGGTTGTGATGATGTGATATATTGATATAATTAAGATATTTGCAAGGTGCCAACCGATAAGCATGTGCCTTTGTTTCAACAAGTCATTTGCTTACTTGGTATTTGTTTGAAAGTTAGTGCTGAAAGCGACTAAAAGAGAATCGCCATTATTAAGCCCAAGAAAATGCTTCAATGCTCAGGCTTATTCTTTCCTGGCCAACAGCATTACAGGGTAAATGGAAGGTAGCAGAGTTAATGAGATTATTGTTACTGCTCCACAATCTTTACCTAATTTTGCAGAACCCCATTTGGCAAACTTGACAATTTCTGTCCATGGGAATGAATGAAAAAATGGGCCTTCTTTCAAATTCAAAATAGATTATTCATTGTTAGACCACATCTTTGTATCAATTCATATAGACCAAATCTTGATAGAGGGGAAGGGGAATAAAAGCTTGAACTTGATATTTCATAACATTGAGACCGGGTTTACCACTGAAATGTTCCAAGGGTACCACGGATTCATCTTAGCTCAAGCACAAACGAGAAACTTTCTTGCTTAAATCAGATAACAATGCATCCAATAAAAAACTAAATGCACTACTATTGAGACAAATATTTGTGAATTGATTGAATCCACTGTGATAAATAAGACTGCTTACCCCCAGTTTAATTTGTAGCAATTTGGAAATCTCATGCGTCCCCTTATACACTATTTCATTGCACACACTAAGGTACACAAACAGAATGCTTTGTTTGAAACAGAGCATAGAGAGTATTGCTAATAACACTTCAGAGAACATTCATATAGAGAGTATTGTTAATAATCCTTCAGAGAACATTCATATAGAGAGTATTGTTAATAATCCTTCCGAGAACATTCACACAGTGATAATTCAAGTCCCTCGCACAATTCGCAACTTACATTGACATATTTGATTATGCACTGACCACACTATATAAAAGCAGTGTCTGTAATATCAACTTAGACGCCAATGCATAGTTATCCACCCAAGGCAAGACTAAAAATTATCAATAAAAGCTCCAAAAATTTGCCATCCATTTGAGACCAAAAATAGGAACCTGTAAAAACAAACCAGCAAACCATTAATGGCATTGCTTCGAACTAGCGAATTAATGGTGAAAGATAAACTAGAAAAGTCAAGTTTTGATAAACTCGCGAATTAAGGCTCAGATAGAACATCAAAGCATTGAAATAAAGAAAAATCACTAAGCACAAACATACATTCTACAAACTCAACCAGATGCTGACTCTGATCTATTCGCTCCCTGTCTTGGTCTTCGCCGTTCTGGAGGTGGGCCGTCTCTCCGTCTCTCATACCTTCTACTCTCATACTTTGAATTGTTCCGCTGCTTTGGTTGATAAGTAGGATATGTGCATGGGATTATTTCTCCATTAATATACTTGTCTCCTGAAAAAGGGCATAAGTACTTGAGGTATCCATTTTAAATGCAGCAATATATAAAGAAACGAAAGCAAATATATAAAAATGCGAAACTTGATTAAAGAAAAGGCACCTCCATAATCCTTGTTCTTTACATCTATATATGAGTCTGGTAGGACCCAGAGGACTCCAGGCAAACCTGCATACCATGGATACACAAATTAGTTTCCACAGAACAGAAAATTAAATGCGAAGAGTGCAACCTACCCTTAACACAGTTACTTACCCTTAAATTTCTCTGAGGTTGCTTCATCAACAGTACATTGGAATCCAGTGTATGTCGTGGTGCTAAATGCATACATATTCTTTTTTGCCTCTTCCATGCTGACACACGGCACAGTATGAAGTGAAATACAATATCAAAGAATTTGTTAAAGATTTCAAAGGACTAGGACAAAGTCGCATACTTTACCAATTAGTGAAGTATAAAATTGAAAATTGTAAAGTTTCTCTTAAGCTTCATTTCTTATTGGAGAATTTGAATAAAACACCAAAAAGAAATATGTGTGCGTGTGTGTGAACTTGCCAGGAACTCGAGCAAACAATTTTCAATTAAATTCTGAAGCCAGTAAACTACTACTAGAACTAACAAAGAAGAGTATGTTCACCCAAAAAAGGAACAAAGCATAAAGATAAAATCAAATTCACAATTCCATTTCAATCGTTGAAAGTAACAACTTTTCCCAAAAATAAACCAGACTCGAGAAAAGCTGAATTCTCCATCATTCTAGTAAAGATACAAACTTTAATCTATTAAACGAAAAACCCATCAAAACTTAACATCTAACAACAAACACAGAACTCCAAAATTAAATCAGACCTCGAGAAATGCCGAATTCTTCATAATTCAAGTAAAGATGCAAAGTCTAACGAATTAAGTAAAACCAAACATCTAAAACAAAAATTAGAGATACAAAAGCGTATAAATTCATTTTACTAAAGAACCAACCTGCCCAATACAGTGGCAAGGGTGTTGAGATAAGTATCAATCATCTGCTCTCTAGTAGGTGCAGGGTCCTTAGGAAACTCCATCACAATCAACCAATGATTATAATCGCACCCAGGCAACATTATTGTCTCTCTAGGCTCGTTATTGTTGCTCCTCTTCGCCGAATAATCCGAATCCACCGCCGCTCGTATCATCGACAGCCGTGGTTTCGCCTTGCCGTTGACAGCATTCCACTGCGTCCGAGCCCATGACTGCGATGTAGAAGCGAGAAACGGAGCGGAAGTTGGTTTAAGGGGGTGACGGGTTAGGGTTTTGGAAGTGAAAGCAGAGAGAGTAAATGTTGCCATTGGAGGAGCGTGACTCGAGAGTATGGCAATTGAGGGTGCATTTCTGAAGATAAAGTAGATTTTTTATTGTTCACCAACGACATGTCGTGTGGAAGAAAGAGGACCCCGAAAAGACCATCATTTTGTGGAAACGACGTGACGTTGAACATGATAAGGCATAAAAATAGGTCCATAGCAAAATAATGTGTGGGAACATGGTAAGTCTATTTCGTTAATGGGTTTAATTTCCAGTTTTCAATCTTAGCCCATTTTCCCACACATTATTAGATAAGTAGGTTGGGCTTATCTTTGTGGGTTGGATTGGTTTTAATAGTGCATGATTTATTTATTTTTTATTTTTTTTATAGGTATTCAAAAGTTAACAGGTTACTATTAATTCGGAAGTTAATTTCATTTATAGTTACCGAATTATTAGCCATATTATATAAAAATAACAAATAATTTTTTTTATAAAAACTATTGAACTTAAAATACATATGTAGAAAAATCATTTTAACCGTTTTTCGGTGAATGGCTCATCGAAAAATTCACGTGTCATATACAGTTAATATATTTTGCATACATGGCATGCCACGTCAACTGACACATAAATTAAAAATATAGAATTGATTGCCACATCATCATCATCATGTCACGTGGACAAAAGTGCCATATGGCATATTGAGGTGGCATTGCTTTAACTTATCATCCATTTAAAAAAAAAAAGAGTTTTTAGAACTAGTTTGACGTTTGTAGAGTATAAATCAATTTTCTGGCCTCACATTTTATTATTATAATTGGTTCTAAAGTTATAAGAAATGATGTATCCAAAATAGTTAATATTTCATTCACAGAAAATGGAAGGATAATTAAAGGAATTTTCATAAAGCAATAAATTGCCACCAAAGTCTAAAGTAGAAAGACTGAAATCGGATTCCTGAATTGAAAATTAGTTAATTGATATTCTCTTATATTGTAATAGAGCAATTACAAGATTAGGTGAATATAACATCACCAACACTATCAAATCCAACTTAATAAAATCAAGAAAATTGCCTACCAAGATACGTATATCATAATTTAAGCAAACCAATTAATGCTAATTAATTTCATTTAAACATAATATTTTTATCTTATATTTTAAGATAATTATTTGACCAAATATTTGTATTACATCACTAATTTCAACAAGACATGTTTGTTTTTAAAGGATATATGCAGAGAATAAGGAAGACTAAACACAAGGAAACAGCAACAAAAGCTAACCAAAACCTTTGTACTTACATGGGTATTTCCAGATATATATCAAGAATTTCACAAGATTGAGGGAATTGAAAAATTAATTTTATATAAATTAATAATTTATTAACAATTAATCCTAAATCCTAATCAGCAGACATGCTGGTTTTAGGATTAGTTAAATTAAAAAATTGTTTAGATCATACGCCATCTAATTGACTTGGTTTTGTTTGTTTGCACTTACTGAACTGATTAGACCTTACAATTAATTTTAAATTTCCAAGTGTTTACCTCTTGATTACGACTTCTTAATTTTATTTTAAAATATACATCTTTGACTTTTGTCTTTCAAAGTTTACCCTTTGATGGGTTCGTTAACCCGAAAATTGTTTGGAAAGTATTGACTCAAAATCATATATATATTCAAATATTTTTCTACATGTTTGACCTTTATTGATATTTTTTTTTTATTTTAATACATTTATGTATGTATAAGTCAATCATGTACAACATGAAAAATAATTTAATACTTTAGATGTATAAATATATATAAGCAAACATAGATCATTTGATGAAAATATAAAAATATTATTTCTTTATTTAACGGTCTATATTCATTGAAATTATCTTGACTATATCTTGAGAAATTTAAATCCTTTTTTATCAATGAAATTTACATCTTTGTTTCAAAAAAAATGATACATATAATGTATCGAATATATAGTCAGGCAACACTCTATTTATTTTAGGAAAGAAGAAAAAAACATATATATAGTATTTTTCATTATTTTATCATTTCAATATATATATATATATATATATATATATATATAATTCCTACCTTATTCCTTAGGAATTTAGTTCTTGGACGAAAGTTAATTTGACTCTTGGGAAGATAAGAAGTTAATTAAGTGAGGTTGTGCTTCACCTAAACTGAATTATTTATATGACAACTCTATCTAATCCTGTTTCCATGTGCTTAATTATCTATTGTCACAATTAGCATAGAAAAGGCTGTTTTATATATACTTACATCTGATTAGTGCTTTAGATTGTGTGTTTCTCTATTAATTTATCATACAGGGCAATTTAGTAGCTTAAACATCCCAATCTCTTCACCAAATTCTACAACGCAATGAATAAACTAATAAATTTAAAACGCATGCACAGTTGAGCTATATTTCTAGGGTATATTATGATCCTTTGGATTGGAAACTTATGCAAACACATGATATTGCTAATCTATATAAAAGAAATTCGGAATTATAAATCGAGTCGATAATAAAATGTCATGATATAGTATAAATTGATTATAAATATTAAATTTTTTACTTAGTACATGTAGAGAGACAGACTTAGTATAGATTAGAATTTTCTAATTATAAAAAATAATAAAAAAGCTATATTTAATGTTTAATTTGTCCTGCTAACATATAGAGTTAGGGAGAAAGACATTTTTTGAACCAAAATAGGATTGGATAAAAAATTAAAGGTGGCAAAATTAGGTACAGTTCATGAATTCAATTCAAATTCGTCCTCAAAAAATTGATCCAAATTTGATTTGGCTCGACTGGAAGGTAATCTAATATATATATATATATATATATATATATATATATATATAGTAAGGAAAAATGGATATTCAAACTTAAAACTTTTTAATACATTAAAATTATATTTTTAGGTATTTCCCTTTTTAATTATGACAAAATAGAAAAGGCATGAAAATAGTAGGACCAAGAACCCACCATCTCCAAAACTCCATCCTTCCATCATGGGAAACTCTAAAAAAACAAAGAAATAATAATAATAATTTATACAAAACTCCTTAATTTCAACTTTTGAAATTCCTTTGATCCATAACAACAAAATTGACCCATCTCAGTTTTTGTTTCTCTTTATTCAATGATGACTCTTCTCTGCTTTGTGGGACTGACCACTCACTCACTACGGTTAATTTCGAATTAGACATCAATTATGTAAGTGAAAATTAATGTCTCCGTTTGATTAGAAATCTCATGAATAAACCAAAGGCTTGATTAATTATGTCTTGTTTTTAAATCCATTCCCCATCAATTGATATTATAATAATTACCACATAAATTTATTCAATTTTCTTTTAACTTTAATTAATTATATCTCTAGCAGGATTATAATCCAAGCCAAACGTGGCTGTTTATTGTTTATTGATATTTGATGACTACCTCTCAATTCTAGCCATCAGAAAGAAAAGTTACCAATAGTTTTTTTTAGAAATAAAGATTCTGACAATCAAATTAGTATATTTAAAAAAAAAAATCTATACACTTATAATTTAAAGAATTTAGAAAATTTATTGTCTGATGGAGTTAAAAGTCTTTATAGAGTACTTGATAATATTGTATTAAATGAGTTGAGATATTGTAACAACTCATCCCCAATAAATGTAACATTTGACTATTAGAAATGAGCCTTTAATAATGATAACGTTCAGATATGAATTAGGATATTATCTAAATTTAAAAAATCCAAATTTGCTATGTGTTTCGTATCAGTTAGTTACCAAAATATAATACTCATTGTAAAGATTTGGTTAATTCTAATCTCACTAGTGAACTTTTGGAGTTGAGTTAAGCACAATTCATTTCTTAGTTAGTATCAAATCCATTAATATGTGATATTGAGTTACCTACATATATTCAATACTGCAAACTTCACGTTCAAAATTTTCTGCATATGTTCAGCTGTGAGTGTAAGAAATGTGCGTTAAGTATCTCATATTGATTAATTACAAAAACTGTTGCCGTATAACCCAAGTCCCATATTAAAAAATTAAGAGAGAAACACGTTTAATATAAAGTATTCACCTAACTCCATTAGTATGAGGTTTTTTGGGAGTAACTCAAAAACAAATCTATGCGAATTTGGCTCAAAACGGACAATATCATACTAATTTGGAGTTAAGTAATATTTGCCAGTTCTAACAAATTGTATAAGAGCCATGATTTGGAGACAATCCGGAATAGTGGACTGCATTGTGTGGGAGGCTCCCGGTACGACCTCGAGATTGGAGATTCGTGTTTGGTATCTTATGTCGAAAGTTTTCCTGATATTGTGGTGGTCAGTCAGCGTGTTCCGTTGGTTGATAACGGTAGTACAGGATGATTTAATAACGAATCAAATGTATTATTGCTCGAGAGGAGGACATAAGCTATGTGATCATTGGTTTGAGAGAAGAATTGTTAGGGTACAACTCAAGTCGCAGATTGAAAAATTAAAAGAGAAACACCTCGAATATAAAGTGTTCACCTAATTCCATTAGTACGAGATTTTTTGGAAGAAACTCAAAAATAAATTCGTGCTCGCTTGACCCAAATCGGATATACTAATATGGAGTTAAGTATGTTTAGCAGTTCTAACAAAAACTGCAAACTAGTTTATGATATCATAATTATCTAAATTTTTATAAAAAATATTATATTTTTATAAATAGCCAATGTAATACTTAACAAAATTAATTAAGTAGCTGGTTATTGTATCATCTAATATAAAAAGATCAAACAAACATTAATATTTCAGGGGATAAATTAGAAAATCTTATAAGGACTCGAATGTTTAACTAGAAACCAGCATTAGAAATTGTCGTGGGGACTTGTCGAGCACAAAATGACAAGGAATGACCCATACTATAGTCAATGTCTTAGAACAAAACTTCATACTTCTAAGATTTTTGAATGGTTAATTAAATGTGGGACCTTAATTTGTTTTTTTTTTTTTAATTTCAACATGGGTCAATTATCCATGTCAACCCCACAAAGGAAAAAAGAAAAAAAATATAATTATTTAATTGGTGACATTTCATAAGTCCAAATTTCGAATGATTAAGGACTTGTCATTTTTCGGAATTTAGGAAATCTTAGTGGGAAATTGCATTTAATTAAAATATTCAAATCCTCCCCTTACAAGTCAATCTAGATAGAGATGGCCACGGGTGGAAGCATAGCCTTATTCAATAAACCAATTTATGTTTAATTATGTATCCACTTGTTTTGAGTTTTATTTACAAATATAATAAATATTACCTTCTTTAGTTTTACAAATTATTAATTACTAGTTTGCGCGTAGCAAATATAATTAAATTACTCTATGATAAATTTTTTTATAAATTGTTGATTTGGCATATAAGTAGATAAAGAAATTAAGGCTATAGGTAGAAGAATTACAATAAACTAGAACTGCGTGGGTGGGTGTGGCGTGTGTGTGATGGGAGGAAGAGAAAAAAAGGTGGAGGGAGTAGGTGAGGAGATTAAAATTTGAACATTTTAATTAGTAATTAAATATGCATCATCTATAATATATAGACAACAATTATAAACTCTAAGTGATATAAACGGCAATAGGACGGCAACAAAAAGCATGTTTAGAGCTCTTTAATTATTTTTTTAATAAGCATGCCCTATCCACACATCAATTTAAAATTTCTTGTCATTAATCTATTGGATAATTCTCTTACAATTAAAATAATTAATTAATACTATTTTTACCTATAAGATTAATTCGAGTTCGCATCAAAATTAGTTCATAAATAAAAATAAAATATTTCGTTTCAAATATTTGAAAATATTTTATACGCATGAATCGAATCTTGATGTGTCATTTCAGAGTAATTTTATGGAAATTCAATTTTTTTCTTAATTCAATTAATTCTTAAGAAAACAAGTCAATGAATTAGCATAATATAAATTGTATTATGAAATTAATTAGCCATCATATCAGTAGTTTAAATTGACCTCTTAGACACGAAACACGTAAAAAGTTTGAAAAATAAAAAGTCAATTGTCACACTTTTTCTTAAACCAGGGGAAAAGAGAATTAAGAAATACATCTCAACACGTTTCCTTTCAAAGTTAAGTTTCTCACATAAAAGAAAATTATGTCATGATTAATTTAAGGACTTTAGGAGAAATTAGTGGAAGTTATCTCACCAATATTATTTAATATTTATCATTAGTAAGTGTTAGTGTATATTATATATATATAAAAAATTCTATGTGACCATAGTTCATTATTAAATATATATGCCATTGACCCAAAGAGTTTTATTTAAAAAAAGAAAAAGAAAAAAAGTCCTCGACAGAAACCTAAAACCTCATTTAAACTAGAAGGTTCAACATGGGTCTAATCCTGTATTAATTAGTTAAATAATAAGGATTATAATTGGTCAATGGGGAAAGATACAGTGCACTCCACCCCACTATTCTGATGATATATATAATTCAACTTATAATTTTGTATTTTTTTAAAAGAATAATTTTAGTTTTTAAAAATGATTTGGATACCATTGTTGAAGATGTGGAAAACACACCTCTATATATATATATATATATATATATCTTGAATTATACAAGGGGTAGCATCCCACATGCATGTTGCATAAACATTTTCATCAGTGGACATTCATTTTGATCATAATTATATATATTTTATCAAATACAAAATGTTCTAATTCTTGCAACTTGCTGGTCTCGATCAATAGATTTATATTAAATTCAAAAATATATACCCACAGTATTCTTACGAGTGTGCAGGTGGACTAATAAATCAAATGGACACATGCAATTTATTATTACTTTTAAGAAATCAAAACAAATATTAGCAGGATAAGTAATGAGTAATGAGTAATGAATATCCAGTGTTAGCCTTACATATCAACTAATTAAGAATAATACAACAAACATTAACACGTATAAGTGATTTTAACATGGATGGTAATAGAAAAATATAAAATAAATGATATAAAAGTCACATGAACTAGAAATTCTCTCAGTTGTATATGTGAATGCATAAAAAATTAAAAATAAAAAGGTAATAATGGGCGGCTCTAATGGCGCGTATTTCACTGAGTTATGAGTTGACTAAACCAACAATGCCACGTTGGGGATTACATGGAACACATGGTCAACTCATAGCCACATAGCCTGCGTCCTGTCTATTTTTTTATTCTTTTTCTAACAAATTAGGAAAATACTTACATTTCTTTATGTGGGTCCATGCCACGTGTCCCTTTCTCTCATTACTGCCACGTGATTACATGGCAGCTTTTGTATGGACCACAGTACCCTGTGTCCATACATAGATAGATGCCTAAGAATGAGTATTTTGCCTTTGTTTTGTCATCTTTTACACCTCAATATTACCTCACTTTGACATCACTTTTTTTTGTGTCTATATATACACGTATTTTCTGTTGTATCATATATAATAGAATAATAAATTTATTTATATATGATTGCCATGAATTTATTAGACTATGCTTAATTTGCTAGTTTAACAAATACTTAGGCAATTTTTAATTTTATACTCGAATACGACATTAACTAATGACAATTAATATTTCCATAAGTTTAAATGTCTCAAATAAGTTTTAATTAGGATTAATTACGTTATAATTAAATTTAATACATCATAATAATTCATGATTATACTAATAATAATCAATTTCAAGCTATTTTTGACCTTTATTGCAATTAAATAATGGTGGAGTTACATTCTTACTATAAATCCATTATTTCTAGCTGGCGTGTTATTATTTAGAGTTGAAGTTTAATGGTTACGAAGGTACTAACCTATCTTTCAATCTTTTTTTTTAATCTTTTAGCAAAAATATATTTTAATAATTTAAATATATATATATAATAAAATTGTGACTTGTGAGCTTTTAATTTTATTATTTGATGCTTTCCTTTATAGCTTGCGTTGTTATATTTTATTTATATACTTTTAATGCAAGTAAATAAATTAGATTTCATATTTATTTGATAATAATATATAAAATTTAGAAACTATTTCAGTAACAATGCGATTGATACGAGAATATAGTTCTTAATTATGATCTATTTATTATAATACTAATAATAAAATATATTCTGATTCTCTGCATGCATTAATCTATTAAAAGTCAAATTCTAATGTTATATATTACATTATATATTTCAAAACAAGTAAACGGCGCAAGAATACCTAAGATTACAAAAATAAAAGTATTTTGATTAATTAGAAAACAAGAATCGCAAGTCCAAACACATGAAATTGCAGACTGAAAAACTTTTACTAATTTTAATCGACGTCTTCATTATTTAAAATTAATTGTATAATTATTGATTATAGAGTATGAATATGATTATTAATTATATGAGTAGGTTTGATATGTGAATGAAACAATTATATGATTATATGAGTATACATTAATTTTAACGTCTAGCTAATATAGATATCAATGAAATTTGAGAATTAAGAAAATGAAAAGTAGTTAGTTGATTGGTTTAGGGCAAAGTAGTTTATGATCTAATTTATAATAATTAATATTTTGAAAGAGTGTTGATAATTGATAATACAGCAAATATCATTTGCTTAAAAGTCCATCCAGCCTGCCCACTCAACTAGCAAGGCCCAACAACCCAGAGTAGCTGACACGAGCTTCTAGGCAGCGCACACGCCCGATCGGCTGATGTGATCCCAGTCCCATCAGCCGCCTGACACAAGGCAGCGCCCATGCCTACCACCTGCTCTCTTTCATGTCGCCGAATACCTATTCTGACAGCCATTAATCACTCCACAGGCACTCAAGTGCCCCTCAACCATCTCATATAAATAGTCCAACCAACGATGGTACCAAGTATTAAATCCTAAACATTCTCTCTCCAAAAGCACATTCTCTCACTAAGCTACTAAATTAAGTTTCGAAGTGCTCACGCTTGATCCGACCGGACTCTTCTTATTGCAGGTCTTCTCATCCGACCAAATTGCCTTCTTTTTTTCAGATAAAGACATTTTTGACTTTATCAGTAATATAATTAATATGTGGCAAGAGTCATAAGCTATGACATGAGCAACAAAATAGCAAATCTCAAATAAAAACACAACATTCCTCTAAAGAAAACGACAACAAGAAAATCCAAGGAGTGGATGGGGAGTGACCTAATTTATAATATTATTTTTCTTAAATCAACAAAATTATTAAACTATATATATATATATATATATATATATATATATATATATATATATATATATATATATATATATATGTGTGTGTGTGTGTGTGTATTGAATTTGAGGGTTTGAAATAAAATAAGCAAAAGGGAAATTATATGAGAAATTGGGAAGGTAAATAATCACTTTAAAAAATTAAAATTAATAAAATAAAAAAAAGGTTAGAATTAATAAAAATTTAAAAATGATCAAAAGTTGAAATAGACTTTGAACAGGAGGAAGAAAGTGTCACAATCGGGTTTTGACTGAAGGCGGTTGGCGGTGGCCAGAGGCCCCACGTGCCGTCGCACGCGCGCATGCCGCGTGGGTCCTACGTTGACTCCAACGGCAACCAACTAATATCAGTCTCTCTTATACTTTCATACTTTGTTCTTATTAATTCTTTTTCAACCCACGGTTTGTTAACATTTATTATAAATAAAATTTTAAAGCATATTTACAAAAATAATATAAATATAGTATAAAAATTAAAAAGTAATTTCAATACAATTAGTATGAATTTAATTGTATTCTTTTAGGGGATAGTCTGTAATATTTTCGTGTCACTTTTTATATAAATTATTAATATTAAAATAATTATTTTTTTGTTAATTTTTAATGAAATATTTGTTTTAAAAAAAATAACAATCTAATGAAACGAAGAGAATAATATTATTTATAAATTTAATTAAAAAAGATGAATGTTATAATTTCTTATCATTAATTCACCATAAAGATTTAGTATACTAGTAATCATTATTATTATTGGAACAACAACTACTACAATTACTCTTATATTTCACACGTGGGTGTCGGACACAAATAGTAGACTACGACTATAGGAAGACTGATTAAGAAGTATCCATTTCAAGTGAACTTTCAAGTGATGAAATTTAAAGAGTTTTATTATTCTTAATTTCTTATCTTTTTTAAAAAAAAAAAAAAAAAAAGAAAAAACTCATGCATCTGACCTAACTTATCTGTAATTTGATTCTTCATTTTGTAAAGTCAACTCGTTGAGAGCAATCTATTACAAGTTTAAGTTTGCAATTAACAATTAACCAACAAATTCTGTGTCATTACATACTTAATTACAGGTTCTGTTGAACCTAATTTTCTAATCATCTCATTTGACTTATATTTTACTCATATACTTAGATTCATAATTCTATTCATAACTCGAATTAATAATAACCGCCATATAAAAAAAGATTTACGTAAAATTTTATGTATGATAGTATATTATGAATTAGTACAGTCTATAAATCAATAAGTGAATGTTTAAATAAAAAATTTTCAAAATCATATTTTGGTAATGATAGCACGCTATCCTCTGACGAAAAGCTAAAAGCGGACCTTATAAAACTGTGAACACTTTCCCCTGTAGACGCGTTTTAAAATCATGAGTGCTCAGGCCCAAAGTGAACAATATCTACAGTGCCCGGTATATCATTTGGTGCTTTTGTTGGGAGACGAGGGCAGCGTTCAAAGCGGCCAGTCCTGAAGACCTCTCATCGGGAGGGGGAATAGTGATACCATGCTATCCTCCTATCGCACATTGGCTGGCGAAAAGCGGACCTTATAAGGCCGTGAATACCTTTCCCTATAGACGTGTTTTAAAACCGTGAGAGTTCAGATTCAAAGCGGACAATATGTACAGTATCCAGTATATCAGGTAATAAACAAAATTTTTTGCTTTGGATGATCCATTGAAATTTGACGATTGGATTTTGTCAAAAGATTTCAATTTGCTGATTTCATTGCACTACAAAATTAGGTGCCTTAACCTGTTTTGGTCAACTGCGCCACTGAATTGTATAGCAGAACAGCAATATTAGTCCAGCTTATTTAACTATTAATTAATGATAATTCCATCCTTATATATTTTTTATCCTAAAAGTCCTAATACAATACTTTTCTTATGCGAAGAAACACTGTTAGTCGATTGCTTAGACTAAAAAATCTTTAATAACTTTGACTTAAATTTAGTGAAAATTAGACGAACATTTTTTTTTTTTGCAATTTAAATTAATGAACTACGCCTAATAATTTTAGAAAATAATAACATATCGTATTTAATGTTACAAGTTTAGAGCATGGTCGAATGGAGTAATTAGAGAGACCCAAAGGCTCACGTAAGTATTCACTTTTGATATGTGATGAAAATGTTATATTATCAATCATTGAAGATATTACTAGTAATCTAATAACATGATAATATTAGAATTTTAATAATAGTTACTCATTGAAGGTATACTATACGTGTAGTCCTGTCTTATGAAAAAAGGAAAAATGATAGACATTGATTGCTTTGAAAGTGACTAAACATTGCTAATATATAACTATGTCGTAACATAATAATTAAAGAGTTTTATGGGCAATCACTATAATATATAATTATATGAATTAAAATTATCTGAGAATGTAGAGATTGCACTTAATTATAACATCTATTAAACTTCACATGGATCGTATTATTTGCATAGGCAGTAGGGAAAATGCTAATAATTAATAATAAGTAATAATTGCAAATATAGAAATAATCTATTTATTTTGATAGATGGAAAGGGGAAGGCGGAGCTCAAATTCGAGACCGATATATACCACGGGAACGTTCGATAAAAATCAACTAATAAAGATATAAAGAGTTTGTATATTAATAGGAATTAGAGGACCTGATTGCTTTTATATACTTTAATAACAGTAATAATAGAGTCTTAAGTACAAAAGTTTCGATCTATAGCAACAACTACCAAACTCTAATTTTTAAACCCATTTAAAATCAAAAAATAATTAAAAATTGGATATTACCTAAAGCAGTGCAAATCCACAGAATAATAAATATTATAAAATGGATCAAACAAAAAGAGGGTTCTGTTAGGGCAAAAATTAGTTGGCATTCCAATTTTGTCACTGCCTCTCACGCGCCAAGAATTAGGGTATGGAATCTTAACTCATTGGCTATCATACATTTGGGACCATCAAGACTCATACGGTCCTGATTCAGGTTTATTTATCCGGAAAATACTACTCGATTCTAAATTATTATTGTTATTTTTATATTTAATTTTATGATTACTCTCATTTAATAATATAGAAAGAATATGAGCCATTTGATTTAACTTACACTATAAAGTTAATATTACAAGATGGCATCTTTTATTGATAAAAAAAAGAGGAAAAAAAAAAACTATTTCATCATCACACTACATCCCTTTACTTATAAGGAACAAGAATTTCCAAAATAAAAATTAAATAAAAGATATATAGAGAGAGAACAAAAATAAATTAATTAGGAAACTTTAAGTAAAGAAAAGAAAAAAAAAATTCGATTCAAAATGCCTCCTCTCATTTGTCCAATCATACCCTTTGATTTGTCAACTAATAAGTTTCTGGTATAATTTCCTGTATCCGTACCCTACAACCGTTTCATATATAAATTACACCTTCATATATCCAAATTAATATAGTTTTATAAATTTATATATAAGTCAAGAATTAGAGAGCTCAAGTTCATAAGAAGACAAGCAAGAACAAAGAAGAGTTAGAAGATAAATTAATTTGTTGGGGATGGCAGAGGAGTTTCAGACAGGGATTTGCGGAGGAAATTGGTGGAACATGTCGAAAAGTCATGTGTTTAACACAAGTGAAATGGGGAGTTATGGTTCATGGCTTGTTACAGATGTAGTGGACTTGAAGCCGAGATCATGCAAACTTCAAGACAATTCTATTAATATTAATACTAATAATTCAGTCTCTCATGATAGCTCTGTTGTTTTTCAAGACTCACACAAGTCTGATTCTGATTCTATTTTGATGGATTCTCCTTTGCAAATGATGGGTTTTGGTATTTCTTCTTCTTCTTCTTCTTCCTCAGATTGGAGCCAAGCCTTCGTGTAAGTTCTTCATAAATTCTTCTCCTAATCTTTGCTTGTTTATTACGATTATGGTTGAAATTCAAGAACTTTATGACCTTAATTAAATTGCAATTTTTTTTTTTTTTTTTTGATTCAGACGAGGAAATGGAAGAGGAGAAAGTTACAATACGATGTTGCAAGAAGATATGAATTCTTCACAAATCCAAAAAGATTGGAGTCCAAAGAGCTTTACAAGTACAGTAGAAGATTCTTCCGTTAATGTTTATAAAGCAATAAATCATCAAGATTTCTCTTTAGAGCAACAAAGGCAGCTAAATCCTAATTTGAACACTTCTTATGGTTGCCCATTACAAAGTTTATTTGAGCCTGATCATTCTCAACAACACCAATCTCTTTTCAACGATCGATCCATGAATTATACTTCTCCTCAAAATTATGGGACGATCTTGAATCAATTATCACCTTCTTGGCCTAAACTTTCTCCTTCTTTAAAACCTTCATTGCACTTCTCTAACAATACTCCTTTTTGGAATGCTTCAGCAACTGCAATTAACGATATTAGGCCTGATTTTTTCCCATCTTCTCAACCCCAGTTCCTTGTTCCAACTTTTGAGGAGAAACCCAATTGCCACAGTCTCCCCCCAAAGGTAAAGATTCTAACTTTAAACTCATTAACTTGAATTACAAGGGTTTTTGAGCTAAATCCTTTATTGGGTACTTTCTATTTCAGGCTAACAATGAACAAATTCCAGACTCAGGGTCTGTGGTTAAGAAAGGAAGCGAACCAGCATTCAAAAGGCCCCGAATTGAAACGCCATCGCCATTGCCTACTTTTAAGGTAATAAAAGAAATTTGTTCTGGTCATAACACTGTGCGGAAGATCTCGAATTCTTGATTTTTTTTTTTTTTTTAAAAATTATAATTTTGACTTAGTGGGAACTAAGAGCTCTTGTTATCAATTTTGTTTTGTTATACTTTTTGATGTGAAAAATGAGTGAATTGTATTATCAGGTCCGGAAAGAGAAGCTAGGGGACCGAATAACTGCCCTTCAGCAATTGGTTTCGCCTTTTGGAAAGGTGAGTCTTTGTATTTTTATGCCTGATACATATAATTTCTGCAAAGAGTACACTGACCCTGTATAAATCTTCTTTCACTTAGCTGTTTTTAATCTAAAGTTTCTAACTTTGTTTAAAAATTGTCTTTTTCTTTCAGACTGATACTGCTTCTGTTCTCCAAGAAGCCATTGATTGCATCAAGTTCCTTCACGATCAAGTCAATGTATGTGTCCATAATTGTCTTCCTCTTAATTACGTAATTAATTAAGTAGATTTGTGCAAATGCAGTCAGATCAATTCTAACTACATATATAGTCCTTAAATTGTAATGATAAGCTATCATTTTTCATATAAATTAATGTCTTGATTTTGGTTAATGTTTTTCAGGTTTTAAGTACTCCATACATGAAAAATGGCAATCCCATTCAACATCAACAGGTACTAAACTATATAACTATGTAATATTCAAAACTCACTGCCTCGACCTAGATTCAAGCCAAGCGGCCTTCCGAATTTTTTAAAATGCTTCATACACAATGCATGGACCTTTTTTTTTATCACTTACAAGATGAATTCGTTGTGTGGAATTTGACGAATTTATTGTAAATAGGGTGGTGAGAAATTGAAGGAAGCAGGAGATCAGTCAAAACATGATCTAAAAAGTCGAGGATTATGTCTGGTGCCAATCTCAAGCACATATCCTGTAGCTAATGAGACAAGTGCAGATTTCTGGACACCAACATTTGGAGGAACTTACAGGTAGAGATTAACTTGATCATTCTACATATATAATATATCAATCAAGCCAACCAAGAAGCCATTGAATACAAAAAGAAGATCATTAGCTGTACAAGTGTTGAGGTAAAAGCTAAAGCAAACAAAGAAAAAGGACGAAGTGACTCTTCAAAAATGGACAGGCAATGTTGGGCCAGCCACAAGCAGAATGATGTAGGTTAGCAAATGATTAGAGACTCTTTTGTATTTGTAATGACTTTTGAGTATTAATTACTGATTAAGCACAGGAACAAGTGCTAAATTTAGCCAAATATTAACATTTATTTAGACTTAATTTGTTGTTAATTAAGAGCTGAATTTAGCAGATGGGGATAATAAAAAAGCCTTTTGTTCCTGTGCCACTATTTGTTTTTAAATCTATTTATTATGTTTAGAGAGAGCTGGCAAAACACCTTTTGTTCCTATATATTTATTGAAGGAAAAGAAAAAGAAATAAAGAGATTATTATTGTACTCATTGGGATTAATGTCATTCAAAAATATAAGTGAGTGGATCTCATTTGATTGTTTTTCTAACTTTTTTCTTTTGTTTATATGTTTGTAATGCGCAAGTGGAAGTCAGAGGTCGGCCCACTGTTCTTGCTTTTAGGGTTTCTCTTCATTTCTTTTTCTTTCTTTCTTTCTGCGACCTAATCTCTCGTACTTTGAAATATTGGATTTAAGTTGTTTGAATTTATTCATATTTTCATTTATTTACCCAAACAATCTCTCAGTGGTTTTACAAATTAACATTTGTTGTCTATTCGTTTGTTTCGAAATGTATTTTCTTCAATATTAGTAGGTGGATGGCTTTTTTCTTTTTTCTTTTTTTACAATTAATAGTGTATAATATAGTTCGAGTCGAATCGATTTATTATAAAAGTAAAATTTTTTCAGTATTGATTTTTGTCATTTACAATATTCAAATTTAAGACTTTAAAAAAAAATGCCGAACCACTTGAATCAAGAAATGTTGGTTAGATATATAGATTTGAAAATGAATCTCCCTTTGTGAAAATAAATGTTGGCATATCCTTAATTGCTGCTAAAAATACCCACTTACATTACATGATCATTAAGCTTTAATCATTTGTGTTTTGTGTTGATTATTTGATTTATATAATGTGAATGAAAACTTTTGGTTAAACATAGGATAATAAGATGATATATAATTAATAGTTCACAACTTTATCCAGCAAAAAATAAGTGTGTATCCCGCCTGTGCTGCTCTTGCCATAATTACTGTTGCTTTTTTTAACTCATGGTATTTGGATATTCTGTTCGTTCTGCACTAGGAAAATGATAGCCCTCTCTTTTCTTTTCTTTAAAAGAAAATTATAAAAGAAAGTAGAAGAAAGAAAGAAAAGAAAGATCAACTACTGGTAAATGTTTTATAAAAATCATAAACACTGATGATGAATTAGCTGATATAGCAGAAAAGGCTAATACGTGTCTTAAAATGCTAATCCAAACATTCACTTAAGCTAAAGTGATAGCCTAAGATCTCTAGTACCTGTTTGCTCTTATGTCTCAGAAGACTTTTTAAGGAAAAAGTTTGTTTAAACTAAGCATATCAAAATTTCATAAATCAAGCCAATATGAAAATGTCACATGCGATATGGTAAAAATAAAGGAAATGGCATTTATGATTTATGGTCAGCACTTTATTATTATCCTAATTTGGTATATGAAAAATATTTATGGATAAAAAAGAATAAGAATTTTTCGATTTTTAAAGCGCAAAATAACATTTTTTATAGTTTGATGAAGATTATATAATAAAAATTTATGTACTTTAACGAAAAATGAAATGCAAAAGTAGTTTTAGTTATGCTTATTATCTCTTGAAGCCTTCAGCCCAAAGGGACCCTTTTGCTCATGGCTGTCTTTGCAAAATTCAAACTCATAGATTCTATATATGCGTTGCTTTCTGTACTTCTTTATACTTATATGTTCACTGTGTTGGAATATATGTTTCCAATTATTAAAAATAACAAGAATATATCTTTCCTTTTTTGACATTAATCCCACATTTCAAGTTGACAAAGTTTATGGCCTTTTTATAATTAATATATTATTAGCTTATTTAAATTTAACACCTAAGTTTTGATTTCGAATTTCCTGAAATTAATGATATAGAGCTTATTATTCTCTTTTATTTATCATCAGGGAAGTTCTTGTGTTTTCACAAATGATGAATTGAGAGCCATTTTATTAACATTTCTAATCTCAATTAATTAATTTTAAGGTTATCTTATAAATATTTTTTTAATGATTATGTATGAAGGGATACATGCAGAAAATTATATTTTTATTTAATCTAAGTGGATATGATGAAATTGGGCCATTTTCAATAGAAAATCCTACATGAACTCAATTAAACTAATTGAAACCAATATAAATTAAACACTGCAAAAGTAAAATTGGATTTTATATTTCATTCTCTTTCTATACAAGCATCCATTAAAAAAGACATTGAAGCATGGAAAGCAAAAATAATTCATAGAAATAATGTAAGGGAACCAAACTGAAGAGTTCAATCAAGTTTGCAAAAATTTCAAACAAAGCTTAGTATTGAAGAATCCCTATGACAAGTGACTAATCATGCAAAAAGCACTTTAATGCTAATATCTTTTTCATTCTTTTGTGCCTTTCAAATTGCTCTAGCTAGCTTCAAGCATCAGGATCAGTACTCAATGGAGAATTCAATTCTTAATAATTTTTTTTCCCTAAGGTAACAATATATTTGATGACAATGGAATTTTTCGAAACGTTCTCTTAAATGAATCACCTGAAAAACTCAAGAAAATCGACAATGAAAACTCCAACGATCAAGTCAGTAAATTGAATAAAGTGTACTTTCTGTATAAAAAATTCAGAGAGAGCAGAACATACCTGTTCCTTTACTTTATATAAAACTCCTTGATTGGTGCTTAATTCCTAATTTGTGAGAATTTGTTGAGTGATTTCAGGTTCTTTCCATCATTATGTGATCAGAATCTGTCTAATACCTGAAAAATATCAGTGAATAATGACTTTCCATATGCTGATTCCGATCTGTTTAGCTAACCGAGCTACTGATATGGTGGATATCCGAGAGAATTCGGTTACCGAACTCATGGATTGGGAGTACAGTTGAATATCGAACTCTTGAATAGAAAATCCGGTTATCAATATTCATACTTTAATTAATAAAAAGGAAGAAATACTTTATTTTTTTCCTAAAAAACATTATGGAATAATAAAAAGAAAAAGCATATGGGCATCATTGTGATTTTAATAAAGTATACTTATAAACTTTACTTTAATAGTATACATTCTTTTTCTTGTTTTGGCTAATCAAGTATAAAACTAAATAGTTGTCTTATGCTGTAAGTTTCACCCTATGCTCAAAAGGGTTTTTTCTTTTCTTCCACCTTTGAATCTAATCTTGTAACCCATTGACAAAACCCAAATGTGTGGCTTATTATCTTAGAAAACTTAAAAAAAAAATGATTGAAAGTACTAAATTTATGTTCTTTCTTATATTTATATCATATATTTGTATGGTGAAGATGCGATTAGTTTTGTCAAATATACTTTTGTGTCCTTGTGTTGTCAATCTCTTTTGACCTTTCATTCTTACCATACTCTAATTCCATATATTCTCTTCTATTCAAATGAGTTCCGATTTAATGGAACACTCACTTTGATTTAAATGATAAAGATTGATTTTGTTGTTATGCCCTTTTTTGGCTAAAGTTCTTGTAGGGATGACCGTACTTGTTGAATTTAATGATCCAAATCAATTAAAAATAGAGTTTATAGTTTAATCACAAGCCTCATGAGAATACATAGTAACCTTTAGATCAGCATGCATGGTAGCATTTTTGCTGCAAGAACCTAAACATACTTCTTCAAAAAAAAAGGTTGCACCATCCGAATTCAATATGATTCTTAAAAAGTATGTTAGTGTCTATATATATAGAGAGAAATTGAGGTTTTTTTCAGTTACAATACGTACAAGTTTGATTATATTCCGGAAAAGAATTAATTTGATCTCTCAACTTTTTATATGCTATTGTTTTTTTTAAAAAACTAGTCATAGGGTTGCGCATCGAATATATAAAAAAAAAATATATATATAATAATAATAATAATAAAATAAATATAAAAAATGAATAATTAATTCATAAAATTTTTTAAAAAGAGATATTTATAATGGATTTGGAACATCAAAGTTAATTAAATAAAAAGTTTAAGTAATGGGAAAATTCTAATCTAACATAAATGCTACTATTAGAGTATATGAAAAATAAAATACATTAATGTAATACTACAATACCCATAAATTACATTATTAATTAATTATATCCACATAAATGCTAATAAATTAATTAGTGGACATGAGATACCGATAATTACATTAATATTCAGATAAATGGTAGTAGAAAAATGGGTGGACATGGAAAATAATATAGTATAATAATAAGATAACATTGTAAAATCAAATAACTTAATTAAATAAGGAATTTAATTTTAATTAATAAAAAAATTAATTTATATCATTAAAAAAATCAGCGATCAATTAATCAAGCCATTTGATATGTTATTTTAATAGCAATTGAATTCAAATTTAATATATTGATAAATGTTAGTATTATTTTATTACAATTGGATCCTTGAACTATATATATATATATATATATATATATATATATATATATATATATATATATATGCTTCTTCTTTTTTCCCATTGAGTGCGTAATAAATTGGACCCCATGTGAACTAAATATAAAAACTAGACTCCAAATAGCACACCATAAAGTTTGTGGACTCAACAGACGAAAAAGAATAAAAATCAATAATTGGCAAAATACATTTTCCAGCCCTCAATTTTTTAAAATTTATTTTACTTACCACTCATTTGAATTTTTTGCTGTATCATGCCATTTAATTAGCTTTGAATTTAGTCAGTATTAAATTAATTTATTTTATTTTTGAGAGTGTAATGTTTTATCCACATAAATACTTCAGATGATGAACAGAACAAATATGAGTGCAATAAAATAAAAGTGGAGAACTCAAAATTCGTTTTTACCTAAATAATTTACAATTTCACATATCAAAAGTTTTGAAATAATGCTTATTTTGGGCCATAATAAATAATTGGTTGATTTTCCTTCCAAAACCCAATGAAAAAAGAAATAACGTAGTGGCCCGACTCACTGAGTCACTGACAATATCATAACTGAGAGAGATGTGAGTTGCATCAATTGCAGCCCATCACTAAATTGGACCACGCAGCCCATAGATGATGATGGTTTTAGTTACAAATATGAAATATGGATAATTCTTTGGGGTACAATTTTGAAAGTTGTGAAAAATGAGGTGCAATTTGAAAAAAAAAAAAATTGTGTTATATGTAATTTTCTCTAGCTCTTTCCAAATTCGATTATATCAATAATAAATAATTTTATAAATAAATTTAAATTTTTACGTGTTAATCTATTATTGACTCGATTCATAAAATAAATTATAAATACAACGGGAAATATCAATTGAGAGTGCAGGTAAAAACAAAAATTATAAAACCAAACCAAATCAATATTAAAAGTTGGGTAATCGAGTTACTGATTTCGATTTTGATTATAATTTTCAAAATTTCAGTTTTGATTTTGGTTTCTCATTCTGAAAAATGGACCATTTTCGGTTCAGTTCGATTTTCTGATTAATGGTTCCAGAATTAAATATACAGAATTTTCTGATTTGCAAGGAGCAACCAAATCATAATACTTCATTACTGGAAAAATCAACATCTAAAACCCATTTTGTAATTAATGATACCTTTGCAATGACAAAAGTAAAGCTCATGAAACAATGTAATCCAACGGAGACATTATTGTTTCTTTTCTTTTCTTTTCTTTTTTTTTTTCAATAAAAACAGAAACTATAATATTTGTAGGAATGGAATAGAATTAAGAGTATATATAGCATCAAACAACAAAATGAGTTGGTTCAGAAAGAAAATCAAGCAGTTTCCTTGAATTTCTTTGCAATGCCTGCAAAGTATTTCCCCTGATGGAAAGCTTGCTCAAGCTCAAGCTCGGAGGGCTGTCTCGAGCCATCCCCTGCAAAGGTTCCAGCACCGTAAGGGCTACCTCCCTTCACCTTCTCCATCTCGAACATGCCAGCTCCGAATGTGTATCCAATAGGCACAAACACCATGCCATGGTGAACAAGCTGCGTGATCGCAGTCAAGCTGCAGTGAAGCAAAAAATGATCTCAAAAATTTTCGATCTTGATCTTCTCACTTCACCAGCAAATCAAATAGAACACATGGTGAAGAAAAACTTACGGAGTGGTCTCCTGTCCCCCTCCCTGAGAGCCAGTGCTGTAGAAAATTCCTGCAGGCTTGCCCGCCAGCGCTTGTGTTCTCCATAAGCCTCCAGTAGCATCCATAAATGCCTTAAATTGTGCAGCCATCATTCCAAATCTAGTAGGGAAACCGAAAAGAACACCATCGGCCTCAGAAAGTTCATTCGGTGTAATGATAGGTACATCACTTTTCGGTGGTGCACCCATCTTCCCAAGAACATCTTCTGGCAGTGTTTCAGGTACCTGTCAATGTAGCAAATATATTCATTTAGGCAAATTCCTGTTCGCTGTAAGAGAAAATCAATGCTTCCACAAACAATAATGCATTTTGAATATTTGCAAGGAACACATTAGTTACTTGAAGCAACTAGAAATGGATTGCTTTTATAATAAAACAGTGAGCATATACATCGAACATCGATCACTAGGCAAAAGTGAAAAAAAAAAAAAATTGACTTGGCCAGAGCATCTTATGTTTTAGCTGATTGATGATCTGAAGCTAGTTGACAGCAAACATGCATCTCAACCCAGAGTCAAAAAAAAAAAAAATTGCTAAGATTGGAATCAAATCACCAACCTGCCACAGTTTCACTTCCACCCCTTCCACAGATGCAGCTCCTTTCTTTATCTCTTCAGCGAGCTTAGCAACATGTCCATACATTGAATAGTAACTGCAAACACATCAAGTAATTTCCCATGGTCAGTTTGACTCTAACTTCAACACGAACTTAAAATATAAATAGTCCATGGGATGATGAAAACTGTATTTCCAAGTTGCAATAATTTACTAGACCTATTTTATCCTTGAGGTGAGCACTGCAGCAAAAAGAGAAAGGAAGTCTTGTAGGAAAATAACAGCGGATTTGTTACTATGGAAACTTATATCAAGGGGAAAATCTTTTAGAATGTAAAAAGACAATATAATCACAATAGACTTATCATTATACATTCCAAGAACTAGTTTCAACAATGATGAGTGCTGGGACCACTAAAAGCGTGGAGCTTGTTTTAATTTCTATCCAAGTGATAATTTCAAAGGGTAGGTCCAGTTTCACAATCACTTTTCTCTCAGTTAACACCTAATTATGAGCATAATACTCACAACTTCTGTCAATTTCATTGTTTGAATCCCTTTCCACAAAACCTTCACAATTTAGATATGCTTGAATTATTGGCAAGTTTGAATAAGAGGGGCAAACATTGAAAAACATGAATCCCACACTGGAATTGCGTTTATCAAGTCTAGAAGAGTACAAGAAAATAAAATAAATAAAGGGGAAAAAATAAAAAACAAAATATAAGCTTATTTAGACCACAGTTTTAGATATTGTCATTTTGATATAACTTCAAGCCTTCTAAATTGGTAATTATACATTTCTTATTATCTTATTCTTTATCCAATCTCTATGTAGTTTATTTTCCTTTTCAGTTCCCTGTCTAATTGCAATTCTCAGTCTTTTTGGCTAAGATCAAGCATAAAAATCCTCAACCCTTACTGTAATCAATAGAAATAAATCCAGATTGATTTGATCTACAACAAGATATTAAAAAAGTTATTAATTTTGGCTCTATTATATCCTATCCATTAATGGAACTCGATCAACTTCATCAAATAATCCCATTTTTCAATTAAAAAGGGACAAAAACAAGAATCAAAACAACTAAAAGAGCGAAACCCATTAATCATCAAAGTAAAATGCGCCAATCAAAATCAAGAAACGAGCAGCTAAACATCAAAGAAATTGCAGAAAAAAGAGATAAAAAAAAAACAACAAATCAGACAAAAAGAGAAGACAGAGATTAAAAAATACTCACATAACATAGATTTTTGTTGCCATTGACGGAGAAATCTTGCTTTGAGCGTTAATGGGATCTAGCTAAAAGAATGAAAAATTGTTTGTATGGTGAAGAGAGAACAAGAAGGAAAGTGTTAAGAGGGAAGAAGAAGAATGGGCCCTTTATTTATGTTGGTGGACTTGGCTAGAAATTTAGTTCGTTAAAAGTTAAAAACTTTGATTAGTTACTAATTAATTACATAATTAGTGAGCTTTCTTTAATTATTTTAAAATTGTGATTTTGCTGGAAGATGATGTCATGCCCATTATCAATTTTCATTATAAAATTCGCTAATTTTGCATTTAATTTTCCGATTGAGAATAATGATATAAAGACTTTTTAGAGAAAATAATTAAATTGTCAATGCTACATTATTTCTTACATGAAACTCAATTTTGTTAATCATTAATTATAAAAAATACTCCATCCGTTCTTAATATCTGTCACTTTTAAAAAAAATTTAAATTTTATTTATCTGTCACTTTTAAATTTTTAATATTTTTTTTTAATTTAATTTTTTTTAAATACAAATTGACATTTAAATTTGTACATTAAAATACTCAATTTTATTTTAAATTTAAATTTAATTAATATTTTTTAATTTTAGTGAAAATAACAAAAGTAACAGTTAATAAGAAACGGAGTGAGTAATAATAATGTACAATTTTTAGTTTAGTAATTTTTTTTTTCCTAAAATGCAAAGTCTCGAATTCGAAATTCTAATTTTCTATCGAAATCGTTATAAAAAAAATAAGTGGTTATTTAATTAAATTTTCATATTCATTCTTACAATTGAATAATTTTTTTTTGTAATAAATTAATTAATATAATATTCATTTAGATGGATGAGAAATTTTTGAAAGAAAACATTTTATCCCTTTATTGATTTATTTAGCGTGAATTTAAATTAATAAAAATAATAAATTTTAGTTACAGAAAGATTATAAAAAATAATTTGTAGTTGTCTAAGTGACATACAAATTTTAGTTTACTTCCATTTTTAAATGGATCCATGATGGATCATCCATCCAATACACAAATTTATTTATCATTAATATTTTATATATTTATTTTATCATTAATATATTAACCGTACATATCAATCCATTGCATATAATAATCAAGTCACTTCTCTTTCATATTCTCCTGAGTCGGCTTTCATTATAATATTATGCATATTAAATGATACTATTAAAAAAAATAAAATTTTCAAATATTCATATATTTTATTATTTTGATTTATGGATAGAGAAACAAATAAGAAATTTAATAATGTATTTGATTTAAGGGATTTAAAAAGAAAAAGAAAAAGTCATACACGTAATTAGCACCTAATGCTTTCCAAATATATAGTGGATTAAATATGGGATTATAATAATTAATTAATTAATAAAGAAAATCATGCTTCTAGACGCAATATAAGAGTTGATGCATCTAATCATCATTTGTTGGAAGGTCTAGATCATTGACTTTCTTTGCCTATATTTTTATATATGAATATTTAGAAAAAGAAAAAGAAAAATTATTTTCTATTTTGATTTGTTTGAATAGGGGACGGCATGATTATATATACATTCATTTTCCAAAAGATAATCCACAAATGACGTGTACTATAAGACAGGTTCACATGAGGAAAACCCAATAATAATAATAATAATAATTTACTTCTAAAGAATTTCATTATTTTTAAAGAATAAAACTATAGGATAGACATTAACTAATTATTGAAACTAGCTTTTCAAATGATGCCATTTCAATGCAATTCTGAATTTCCATCTGAACTGACTGACTCTACAAGTTTTTCTAACCAAATTCTACTTAGCATTATTTTTTAATAAAAAATGATAATAATAACCCAATATTTCTCATGGTAAAATAGTTTAATGATTTTTCATCTATTTTTTTAAGAAAATTAACACTATAAAGGGATTTTATGATTATAAAAATTTCAGTGGAGTAATTTTCTATTTACAAAATAAGTTAAGGAATATTAATGTGTTCCTGTTATTGAATAAAAAAGAATCCTTGAATTAATTTTGAAAGCTAACTCATATAATTAATTAATTTGTATATAGATTAATTTTCTCTCAAGTTTCATTATGATCTGCCATGCTTGTTAATTTTTGACAGTTAGCAAGAGGAGCATCATGGTGTCTAAATCAGAATTAACAACTCAAATTAGTTAAATTAATTAAAAAGGAATATATGATTAATATTTGTTGTTAAGAGGGCAGATGGGGTCAAGTTTTATAAAGAAAGTAGAATCAATTATCAATTATCAATTACCAATACCCTTTGTCTTGAAGCGTGCTTCTGTGTGTTATAATATCAAGAACAAACCACCACTTCTATTTCATTCCATTTTCTACTCATTTGTAGTAATTATAAGATTTCCCATTATAGTTACTCTAGCCGCAATAACTACAATTATCATTTCATTTTACTTAATGCTTTTATATATATATATATTCATTTCCAGTTTACTAGCTCGGCTAATTTAGATTTGTATAGAGTTATTTAAACTCACGCTAAAAATTCAAATTTAAAATTACAGATTTAAACTGTCTCATCATGCAATTTCAAGGTGGTAAGGGTTATATACTTTTTTATGTTGGACTAGATCACCCAAACCACTATTTTAAAAGACACAATTATTTGTGAATCTTTGGTTGTTCTAAATCATCTTTGATTTGTCTAGTTTTGTTTGAACACTAGTGCTATTTAAGCTTGTAAGAAAAGTATTCTATGTTATTTTCTTATATTTATCATAAGAGGCTAAAGAACTGTTAATTTATGCAACATTACTCTTAAAATTAAATTGAAAAATGCTATAGTGTGTGCAACTGTGCATGTGATTGGTTAGGACCCACGAGAGATTGAGGAAAAATGGCTTGAGCTCCACGAATGCATTGCTAGATAAGGATGATGGCGATGGCCCCCAACCATCATATCCAACAAACCATTGCTTGCTTAGATGGGGAGACCAAACTTTTCTCATATCTACATATGTATATAGGGTCACGATTTGGTGCAATTATATTACACGATGTTGGGAAAAATAAACCTTCTAATAAACGCGGAATAAATCAGGAGAAATCAAAATAACAATTTCAACACAAGAAATTATAGTGGAAAACTCCAAATTGGAGAAAAATCACTTGTTTTCCGAAAATAATTAAGAAAATTTTACTAAATGTTTAAACAATTTTTACATTTACTCACTCTACTATTTTCTCACACATCCAATAAATTACAAACTCAAGAGAATTTTCCACAAATTCTCTAAATTTCAAAACTTACAAACAAATTTTCATTAGAATCCTTACATTAAATCCAATTTCATTTGAAAAATAATCTCCTGCTTTATATAGGCAGGAGGTACCGCGTTGCCAGCCAAATATTTGCTGGCACACCTCCAAATTTGACACCTTTGATGCCTCCATTGTTGACTTCATTTGCAGGCCACTAATTTTTACTTTCTCCATTTTTGATTTTATTTTCTTTTCTTTTTAAATCTAATACAACAAGCTATGCACAATATTGTATCTGATAAAAATTTTATTTTTTTATTGAACGGTATGCATCATACAGCTTATCACTGCATGACACACTGAATTAATACTCATTTGTGTGTGTGTATATATATATATAAGGTGATGATTCAGTGCCGGTTAATATACTGAATGATACACACTGTTTGGTTTTATGAAAATATTTATTTTTTAATGATCGGACGGTATGTATCATTCAATGTAATGTTATACTGTATACCGAATTAACACTCGTTTATATATATATATATATATATATATATATATATATGAAGCTTCGACTCCACAATCATGGCTTGAAAAATGGCTTTTTCTTTTTCTTGGTGGTTGGTGTTGGCCTTTGAGAGGATACTATTATTAACCCTTTCTTTCATCCTTTTTGGGTTCACCACAACACATTTGTTTACCATTCTATATTGCTATACATTCTTCTTTCTTTCTTTCTTTCTACTTTTCAAGAATTCAAAACTCTTTGGTCAAGTCAATAACAGCAGTCCAGTCGACAACACTTGAATGTATGTTTGAATAGAGAGAGTAATTACCAATGAGCTTCATAGACTAAGCTTTCAAATTCGGATATTGATCGAATCAATTTCCAATTTAATTTCATTTCATATCTCTTTGTATCAGCCTCTAAATTACCTGATTCACATGTCAATTTCACTCTTAAATTTAAAACACTAAATCAAAATTGAACAAGTTTATATTGCAAAGTAAAGTTCATGGATCATAATTAAAGGACAATGAGAATAATCAACTCATTCCTTCGTCAGAAAAATCATTAATTGGCATATAGCATGTAGCTACCTATCTTAAAGCCCAACAAGGGCAATATTAGGCCCATAAACCAGAAGCCAGATCAACAGTAGTGCGCACCTAGTGTCAAACTTGCAATTGTTGGGATTCCAAAATCAATATTAGAAAATTGGCTCCCAATTACGTACATGGCTGTACCTTGCAACTTATAAATATGAACTAGCAATATATTTTTGTAACAGTAGGTACATATCTATACAGGAAGTGTGCTCTAAAGTACAACCAAAACTAAATTAGTGGCATGTCTAATCGGACATGGAGAATATTAGCAAGAGTTCCGCTCTAATCTCCCCCATATAAGATAGAAACAAATTATCAAGTCATCTCCTGAATTGGCTAACAGAATCATCTACTTTCCTAATCAAGCAAATGTTTATTTGGTCTTCATCCATAGCACACAGAATTTTTGAGCTAGAATCTTGTTCTTTCTTTCTTGGATGAGAGGTTAATTCCTTCATGAATGAATGTCTCTGTCAAATCAAAGAGAAAAATAGGCTTCAGCTAGTATATTTTTCATAATATGTTTTTTTTTTTTTCAATTTTTTTGGCTTACAGATAATGTTTTTAACAGTTCTATTAGTTAATCTGACTGTTGAAAAATGAAAATTCTATATACGAAAAGACTGACAGTAGTGTTCATCGAAAAAGAGTTAAAAAGAACATTTAAATTCAATAAAAGAGACATCTACCTAATAGGCTTTTAAAAATTCCAACAATAGCATGACAATAAAAGAGAAGGTAAAGAATGAAACTTTACTTCTTCGAGTAGACGTTTACTTCAGCTCAACACTTTCTTTTCTCCAGTTATTCAATTCCACGCATGCTCATATTCTAATTCTACTGTCCCAAAAGGAATAAAGACCTTCTCATCCTTTATCCAAGATCAAAATTCTGATTCAATGTGAACCTATGAGAAGAAACTTACACATAATGTATAATTAATAATAACAAAATTATAGTAAAGTTTCAGCTATTCACCAACTTCAACAAAGAAAAGACATGTCTTTGTTTAGAAAAGAAAAACAAAAAATATTGTGGGCATTCACATTAGCGAAGTCAAAATTGGTCACCAAAGGCGGCTCCTTGAATTTAGCAATATAATAATTTCATATAGTATGCTTCTGTTTCTAATGTGGACCAACAGAATCCACCTACCACTTACTATGGTACCTACCCGCAATCTGAATCATGGAATGCTGAACTTCTCAGAAATCAGAAATTTGGCTCTTTAGCTTGGCTTGGCAACATATAAAGGCCTTGTCTTTCATAACTTCAGCAATTTAAACCTTGTAACTTCAAACTCAAACTCAGTTTAGCTCCTTGAAACCTGCAGTATAAGATGCTGTATAGCTGCGATGGCAGGTAGAACTTCACACTCATATAGTATGCAAGTTTTGGTTATAGACCAGCTAATAAAAATTCAGTAGAATGATTAATTAAGTAGTGACATGAATAATTTGCCTAAATAAGTTCTTCATCCACTCACTAAGATGAGCTTCTATATTTTGACTGAATTACAAATCACTAGTTCAAAGTTTCAGAATGTCTCCACCACAATAAAATCACAATTGCAGCCCCTTTCGAACTAAAATTTTCTTGGATCCACCCCAATAAGAAATGTAAAATAAATCTGGACTCATTTGATCCAATAGACAAACACCCTTTCAGTTGTCATTCAACACATAATTCTAACCAAAAGCAGAGTATCGTTCACAAGATTTAAAAAACAACTCCTATTTTTTTTGTTGCTGATACACATTCATGTCAAACTCTCAATTTCAGCTTATTCTCTAAACAAAAGCAGTGTATCCTTGCCATCTCCAAGCTCAATGAGGGGAAGGGGACCCAAAGAAACTCTGATGTTTAAATCAGAAACCGAAAGCAAGCAATGATGCTCTTCAGCAGGCATGAACAAAAGCAGTATGATGAGGTAAGCTACTCCAGCACAAACAGAAACAATGCTCATTTCATCCAATAGCTGTGAAAACTCTCAAAAAAGAAAGAACTAGTTACCTTCTGCATTTTACAACTTCAATATCTTAAAATCATTACTTCAACATAATATCCTATAAAATTCATGATTTAGCAACTGTTTCTTCTACCTCCCAATAGAAAAACCACAAGATACTTGGATGAAAAAGGAAAAAGGAAAAAGAAGAAACTGCAATAGTTTCGAGAAAAAATTGCTAGATTGAGACAAATTACAATTAGAGAACCAATTTGAAACCTTTAAACTACAACAGTTTGAATTCAGAGATTGATTTATTGAAATGTACAAAATTCAAATAAAAAAAGGAGAACATATCCCCCGTCAAACTAATCCTCTTTCTTTCATTTGTACACAGAACTATCCAACAAAGGAGAACCCATTCAAGAAGGAACGGAACACTCAGAAGCCCCCAAAACTCACCTTCACTCCATTCACAGCCAGCAGCTCTCCATCAGTCCATCAAGCGAGACCCACTTAGAGTTTGCACCAAATTTGAAGCATTTCTCATAATCTTCTCATTCTCATCCTCCATCAACCCCAAACATACCTCTAAAACCCCTTCCATCTTGGCTTGTACACACATTTCCTCGTTGTAAATACACAAAGTATTCAAAGTAAAAAGCCCACATTGGACTCCTCTTCCACTCCCATTCTTAATCACTTTCACCAAAACTCTCAAACACCCAGCAATCCTCCCCATCTCTTCCCTCCCTTCCTTACATTTCACCAACAAGCTCAACACTTCCACAGCCCTCTCCAGCCCCATCCCGCCTAACCTCACCAAAACGGGCACCGCCCCGCTTTCCACAGCTCGCCTTCTATTATCAGGAAAAGAACAGATTGTATACAAAGCTGTTGTTGCTTCTTTCACTTCTCTGCCTTTCCCATACTTTATTAGCCTAACCAATGCTTGAATTGCATTTGGGTAAGCCCCAATTGTCGCTTTGTTAACTTCTACAACCGCCAAACTTGTCAGGATAGTGCATCCAATGGCTCGGCTATCGGGTGACTCAGCCCGGAGAACTGTGACGACACGGCCAATTGCGCCTTCTGCTACTAAGCCCACTTTATTATCGTCATCAAGCGAGAGATTCAGCAATAAAGATAGGGCCTTTTCCTGGAGGGTTGACTCGGAGGAGTTAACACAGTTGAGAACAGCAGACACGGCTCCTGACTCGGTCAGCTGGCGGCGAAGGGCAGGGTCGAGCTTGGTGAGTCTGGTAAGTTGAGAGAGCGAGTCGAGCTTGGAATTGAGAGGAGAAGAACGAGAAGTGAGAGTAGAGATTAGGGTTTGCGGCTCCGGTTTCGGAGGAGGAGGTGGAGACGAACAAGACTCTGATTTTAAAGGGGAAAGGAGGGTATAATTGGAAATCAGACTTCTAAGAGCATGGTTGGGGATAAGTAGAGGATGTTCCGGCAAAGGTAATTTAGTAATCGGACAAGTACGGTGGCCGGAGTCCAGCCACCGCTGAATGGAGGCACGGTCAAAGGTGTGACCCGATGAGAGGATTACCGGGTCGGACATTATTTCGAGAGAAATCGGGCACTTGAAATCGTCAGGGAACTGAATCGCCATTTCCTCAAATCCTCAACGTTTTCCCTCTTTGGAAATGTAAATTTTATAACTTTCTGTCTCTAGATGCTTGGGGAAGAAGAGGGAGGGGTTTTATGAGGTTTTTGGAACTGCTTGGGGGAGGTTGAAGAAGAAGAATAGAAGGTGAATAACTTGTGCTCTTTTGCTTCATTGTGGCTTAGTAGGCAAGTGAGTTGACAGTTTTGCCCTCGTGTTTCAACCAAATTTTCAAGGTGTTGGCCCAGTGATTGCTTTATGCTTTTGATTTGGCGATTGGGGTGAAGGGCATTTATGGAATTACATTGAAGGACTTTGTTTGGCCACTATTTGTGGTATTTAACGGTAACGAAAGTTTTGATGATTATGTTCTCCATTTCTGTTGGAATTAATAATTGCATTCAAGCATAAATAGTGAAAATTAATGAAGTTTTTAATCATAAATTTGATGGTTGATTAAAAGTTTTATGTACTAATCTCTTTTAAATGGAAATTTTAGACTTTTTAATAGTCCAACTTGAATATATATATGAAAGTATATGGGCTAATTCAGTAATTGGTTATCAAATCTTTTTTATAAAATAAAAAAATATATTTTTTTAAACCAATATATATATATATATATTGAATAAAAAAAAACTCCATTAAGAAAAGTCCGCCGAAAAAGCTGTAGTAATAAAAGAAGTAAAAATTCGATTAGAATTTAAATCCAATTTTCAAAATATATTTATTTCTGAAACATTTTATTAATTAAAAGACATAAGTTCATGATTTACTTCTATATATATGATAAAATATTTAAATTCAATCTCAATATAAATTAGAAATAAATGGTGAAGAACATGAAACTGTAACCATAGAAAAATAATTTTTCTTTAAGAAAAATGGGTTGACTAATTTATTTTCCAATTGATTATAGTTAATATTTTCTAAGTCAAATGATTTGAATTAATCCCAAATCGGATGGTATTCAAAGTCTTAATTCTCCTAATTTCTATAGGTATTATTGATTATTCTATCATACAAGTTTTATTTTATTTTACAAGTTTTATTAAATAAAATTCAAAAATCAATTGGGAGGGACATTTTGGGAAAAATGACGAGGTTATGGCTGTTTGGCAATCTAAGGTAGTTTTTGTTTTTCGTGTCGGTTATTTTGCTGGAAACAAGGAAGTATGAAAGTCATCATTCTTCCATTAATGCCAACGAAATGCCACATCCAAAGGGTAAAACTGGAAACTCGCTCTTTTTCATTTATTAGTTTAGTCTGGACAGTCAAAACAGTTATTTTGCTGCTATTATTTAGCTAGATTTTCATCAACTTAAATAATATATTTTTTTAAAATTATTTAGAAAAATTGTGTTTGTCAGAAATTATTTAGAAAAATAAATTTTTTTACAAAAACGCAACAATTTGTTGCGTTCTCAGAATGTGGGGTCCAGGAATGGAGAAAATTTGACTTGTCTGAAAACACAGCAGGCTGCTGCGTTTTCAAACAAATATTAAAAAATATTAGAGTCCAATTAACAAGTTTTAATTCTGGCCCAGTGGTACAAATGCAGCTAATTGTCCTCATACATCATATGTTAGATAAATGCAAATAAATTGGAGACTTTTTTATAAATAATGTATTTTAAAAAATTAATTTGGCTTTTGGGGTATGTTGGAAACTAATTAGGAGGAGGGGTGTTTTGTTCAATTCGCTGGGGGAATTGAACTTAATTTTTTTTTTTAAAAAAAAAGCTGCGAAAGCTGCAGCTTTCCATAGGGACCGGTTAATGGACTGGAATTTCATAAATTACGTAGGGGTGAACATGGTCGGTTAACCGGTTCATTAACCAGTCCATTAATATAGGTTTTTTGAAATTTAAGTCCATTACCATTGGTTAACCAGTCAATCGGTTTCGGATTTTCGGATCGGTTACCCAATATTTTTCGGTTAACCACTGTAATTATAAATATATTCATAAATCAAATTAAAAAGTTCAAAATACTTAAAAATTAAAATTTTTTCACTATAATGTAACATTATTGTTGTTAAAATAAAAATATTTGGTGGATATAAGCAAATTTATTTTTAAAAATTAATATTTAATAAATAAATATATTAACGGGTCCATAATCGCTTTTATTTAGATAAATTGTTATACTTACTAATAACCAATTAAAAAAACTTTAAAATAATTAGAATAATGAAAAAAAATACATTATCACTTTTAATTAGAATAAATTGTTATAAATTATTAAAAAATTAATAAATTAACTAAAAATTCGGTTCGGTTAACTAGTCACGTGAGTCAAAAACTATTAACCAGTACATTAATATCAGTTTTTTCAAAACACTAACCATTAATCAGTTCATTACAATCGGTTAACCAGTCTATCGGTTCGATTTCGAATTTTTTTCGATTAACCGAGTTTATCAATTTTTTTGCTCACCCCTGATATTAGGTACTGATTTATATTTAAAAAAACCGTCTCGACCTCTATTTTCTCTATTTTCCTTGTAAAAATAAAAAACAACCGAACAAGCCAGGCTTAGGTGGGCGCACCGCTGATCACGTAATAGAAGAGAAACTGCAAATCTTGTCACGGGAAGAAAACGGTGTTGTGGTTATGGACTCATACTATGGAATTACAATAAGGCCAAATCTTAATAAGTCAACTCTGCAAAAATGTCAAAAATGTCATTGGCTTGCTGAGCTACGGTTTTATTCACACGTTTCATCCTTCTGTTTTCTCTGAACCTTCATGTTTCAAAGCCAACTTGTGAATAATTATCTATAAAAGTTGAAAAAAATAATATTTTTTATCTAACTGTTTACATACCAAATTAAGCATTTCTATCTGCCGATGATGGCAATAATTTATTTGGGGCTGAGAAAATGGATAAAATTTGCAGTCTATAGGCAGAAATTATATGCAGAAATTATATACAAAAATATAAATACGTGGAATAGCAATTAATATTTGCATGGAACATATGATTCATATATATAAATATGCATACGACAACGAAAAAAGTAGTCGGACGAGCATGACTGAGACAGGCTGCAGAATCTCAGCCTCTTGTTTAAGGTTAAAAGCAACGAAACAGAGCTGTCGTGCTCGTCAAAACAAATCAGAAACTAGCAAGTGGGTGGTCTTCTTTCCATCATAATAATAATAATAATAATAATAAGTGATGCTATATATAAAATCCATGTTATCTATTATTATTTAACAAATTATACATTTAAATTAATTGAACGTTAATTCAGGGTGTAGGTGAATTGGTTGGGAATTTTTTTCTGCATTAAGCGAGATCGTAAGTTTAAATCCTTATTAATGCCGAAGCTTATCCCTCAAAAGACCTTCACGGCTCCTAGATGTGATTTTAGACTTAAAGATGTTTTTCCTTATACTTGAGACCCTTCTAAAACACCACTAAGTGAAAAAAAAAAAAAAAAACTGATCATTAAATTATTTTTATTTTTTTTAATGCATCAAATTACTTCTTTATATTACCCATTTTTTTTGAATAAATAAATAAATAAATGGCCTTTTTTTTTCCCTATTTGTTGACGTAACTCAAAAAAGTCAGATTTTCTGCATAAAAGAATCAAGAATACAAGATTCGGATCCACAAATTTATATGACACAAAGCTATATAATACTAATCAATTCTGCAATTTTACAGAGAACAAAATTCGAAAGTCATGTACAAATTAATCTAGCGAGCCTCCAGCATAGTTACAGTCAAATCATTTACAGAATTAGTTCCCCCACTAACTGATGGATCTCCACTATTATAAGTCCTTTTCATGATAAACGCAGGTTGTTTTGGCGACACGAGCATTGTGTCGTTACTAAGCATAAAAACAACAGCCGACATAGTTGGTCTGTCTACTGCTGCTTCTTGTACACATAGAAGCCCAATTTGCATGCATCTAAGCACTTCATGTTCTGGGTATGAATCGCCTAACACTTCATCCACTATTTCCAATGTTCTGCCTTCTTTCCATAGCTCCCAAACCTGAGACATTGTTGATTAATTATTATTAGATGGAGATTAAGATAAATTTATTAACATTAGTGAAGATTTGATTAATTTGATTTTGGTTTTCTTACGTATCCGACTAAATTTGAAGATGTAGTTTCATCATAGAAGCTGCTGTTTTTTCTACCCGTCACGATCTCTAGTAGTAATACTCCAAAACTGTATACGTCAGATTTTACTGAAAATAGACCTTGCATTGCATACTCTGGCGACATGTAACCACTGCAATAACATCAATTAGAAAATAAAATACGCTTAAATAAGTATCTTATGATAAATTGCTTCTTTAGTTTACTTGTAATTAAGATATTCTACTTACTATGTTCCCACCACACGATTGGTGTTTGCTTCGATTTGGTCGACTCCGAATATTCTAGCCATTCCAAAATCTGAAATTTTCGGATTCATTGATTCATCCAACAAAACGTTACTAGCTTTGAGATCTCTATGAATGATTCTTAATCTAGAGTCTTGATGAAGATATAAAATTCCTCTGGCAACACCGCATATAATGTCATGCCTCATCGACCAGCATAATTGTGATCTTTTTGCTTCATCTGGGTCACATTTACAATAGTGAATGAATACAACATCTATGTTAATTCGAATTTGAAACTTTTTAAAACCTGTTTGGCAGAATTTTTATTTTCATTAAAGAAAAAATATTAGAAGTTTTTTCGAGAAAATCCGCATTATCTTAATTTGCCTTTAAAAGAATTACTCATTTTAATCTTGCCAAACAGTACCAAAAATGGATTATATGATATAAAAGCCATTTTTAGCTTAATTTTCAAAAGCCCAGCAAAACAAACCCTTGGTCTACAACGAACATTAATTAGTAACACAAAGCAAAAATTCTTGACGTCATAGATAAAATATTGGGAATAAGGACATACCAAAAATAAAGGTGTCCAAGCTTTTGTTAGGGAGGAATTCATAGATAAGCATCTTCTCTTCACCTTGGATGCAGTAACCAAGCATCCTTACAAGATTCCTATGTTGAAGTCTTGCAATTAATCCAACCTCATTCTTAAACTCGTCAGCCCCTTGTCCAGAATGCTTTGACAGTCTTTTAACTGCTATCTGTATTCCACCATGCAGCTGACCCTGAAAAATGTAATCTAAATTTATTTTCCCAAATAGGGTTGAAATTGTATTCATCGAATTATGACAAATAGTAACAAGGTTTGATGGTAAATAAATGAATTGGAAGCTGATTAGTGATTAGAGATGATATTTATGACTTGATTCAAACTCATCCAATTCGTATAGGAACTACTATACCTTATAAACTGAGCCAAAACCACCTTCTCCAAGCTTGTTAAGATCTGAAAAATTATTTGTAGCAGCAGCTATGACACTGAGATCAAAGCATGGTAAATCTGGAATTCCACCTTCATCGTTTCCCTTTCCACTTTGAGAATAATCTTGGTTGAAACTAAATAAAACTTGGTTGCGTCGTCTATCTCTAGCTGCAAATTGCATATCAATATAGTAATTAACTCGTCATTTTCATTAATCAAATTTGAAAGCAAATGGCAATGTTTAATTAAAATAATGAAATTTAATCGTCAAATGATTAATTTATTTACCTTTTCTTCTCATCTTTACTATGCAAAATATAACGAAGACAGAAAGAAATGAAACCACGGCAACTGAAACTATTAGCATTGCTTGCACTCCCTGATTTGCAAGAGGACCTTTCGACTTCTCATATTTTGCTGTCACGTTATATAGCATAAAATTAGAAATACAAATAACTTATACATTTCCAACTAAATTTCCTAATTCGTCATCCCATTTATATATTACCCCGTTTCTCTTTAAACGTCATTTTTAACTATTAACACACATATTAAGAAATAATTAATACATTTCAATACGTATAACAAAAAATTAGTACTCCCTCCATTCTTTTATAATTGTCACTTTTGTTATTTTTACTAAAATTAAGAAATATTAATTAGTTTTGAATTTAGAAAAAAATTGAGTGATTCAATGTATATTGAGTGATTTAATATAAAAAAAATGAATCTAATTGGTCAATTTTTATTGAAAATGAAAATTAAATTGAAAAAAAAAATTAAATTGTATTGGAAATCTAAAAGTGACAGATAAATAAAATTTGAATTTTACTCAAAAGTGACAGATAATAAAGAACGGATTGAGTAATTGACTATATTATTGTTTCATTAATTAACACAGAAAAAAAGTGACAATAAATATATAAATATATTTAAAATATTAAGACAAGTATAAAATAAAAAAAAATGTATTAAATATTTTTTGAATTTTAAAAAATGCATTAATCTTTTTTTAAAATTCTAAAAAGCGACTCACCTAAGATGAAATGCTTAAAAAGTAAGCGAAGAGGTAGTATTATTGGCAAAAACCAAATATTTATATGTACCTTTATGTTTGGACTAAGTATAAATTTTAATTTATTCGCCATCCTATTCTATTTAAATGTTTCTATTTAATTTGAGAAAACCAGTGTTTTTTCTCTCAATAAAATAGGATAAAAAGGCCATAAATTGAAAATCAAGTATTGATTTAATTTCAGAAAAAAAAATGATTATTGTAAAAGATTTGGGAAACATGCATTCATTCTAAACTACCTACCGTCATTTATTATTTATATATATGCTGTGAAATATATATCTCGTGGAATTAGAAAATAATAATAATAATAATAATAATAATAATAATAATAATAATAATAATAATAATAAAATGTAGAATGTAATACCTAATTCAGCTGCATCCACCCTAACAAATATGTCCTGTCCCGCATTTGAGTATGTTCTTGTGTCTATCAAATCTCCGTACCACTGCAAGCACCCAATCCCTCTCTCATCAGCACTTGTATAAGCAGAGCAAGAACAATCTTTGAAGCATTCTCCTTCGCATGCCTTTAAGCTCAAGCTCATGTTCGCACGTGCCTTTGTAGTATCAGGAACTTTAACACGTGTCACCTTCACAAACCCTTCCCCACTCCGACACGTGGACACTCCCGCATTTCTCACACACCCACCCGACCCGTCTCTCAAGAACCAATCCCGTGGCGATTTGGGCTCGAATCCGGGAAAGCACTTGCATCTGAAATTATCCGAAACATCCGGGTCACAATTACCATTCGGCCCGCAATAAGCATAGTTATCACACTCCTCTTTCGGGGCAGACCAAAACCCGATCCATTTACGGTCATTAGCGTTCCACGTGGCCCGTTGCACAAGCCCCGATTCGTTAATCATCATTCTTGAGAAGATAGAAGTATTAGTAATACCATAAGTGATGGATACCTCATCCTCGTTGTTTACAAAGCTAGAATTAAAGATGAAATTCCGGGACATTTCGGGTACTCCGCTCCATCTTATCCCGCTCCACGGTCCGCCCCGCCACCACCTGAGTTGACCCTTGTAGAGAAACAACTGAGGATATCCATTCGGGTCAATACCGTAGAAAATATTACCGGTTCCCGGGTCATCCTTTGTCTTCCAAGAAGATAGGGACCAGTTCTTGCCCCTTTTTTTGTCCAACCCAAGCTTCATGAAAGGAAGCATGGTGTCTGTCGGAAAATCAAAGCTTTGCCATGAGATTCTGTTGCCATCTTGTTGTACCAAAATTAGATTTCCTGAATCAAGAAGCTGAGCTGTGCAGTTATTACCGATTGATGAATTGGCAAAAGCAGACCAGACAGGAACAGTAGTTTGGTTTTTATCATACAAGACAAGGTTACCTTGTTTTGTGACAGTGAGAATTCCTGAAGTACCATTGATGGGATTGTCTCTATTAGCAACCCAAACTACTGTTGGTTCTGAAACTTTGTGATACCAAATTCCCACGTAGCGACTAGCAGAATTGCCTGGGCTGAAGAACCCTAGAGCGAACAGTTGTCCTTTAGAGATGATAATATCACCATCTTTGATTGATTGAGTTGGAGTCATGGTGTCCATGGATATGCAGAAATGGATAATAAGGAAGAGAATGAGAAGAATTAGCTCTTTTGCTTGATTCATCGTAGATTATTAGATTGGTTAGGATCAGGTTATACGTGGGCAAAACTTATCAAATGGAAAGTTGTAGTTGAGATTTTAATGAGCTCAACCAACAACACTGCCTAATAATTAAAAACCAACACATTAATTTGGACATCTCGTGGAAAAGAGATCTAGAAAAATTGTGGAAGATTTGTTTACTTAGATACCACTCATGTGAGGTAATCGTGTGTGGTTGTCACATCCTCCTTAATTAATTTGGTCCCAATTCTTAATTTTAATTGGTGGTCTGTTGTTAATTAAGTTATTCCGTATAAATATATATTGTGCAATTCAAAATTATATGTATATAAAACAATTAGTTTTTAATCTTGAAATTGGAATTGATGACTTTTGATCCTAACAGTCCTCAGTTTTAAAAAAAAAATCAAAGTTATTCTAAGATGAAGTCATACCATGCTGATTGATTGGAATGGGAAAACATCACTATCTTGAAAGAAGACTGCTTATCTTGTACGTGTTTTTCTAAGCACGAGACTAGGCACTGTTTACGGCAGGTAAAGTTACTATAATGGCGTTGACCATACATTTGGTTTATCTAAGATTTTCATTGATACAGTTTGAAACTTTGAATCGGTCTATTAATCGGTCCAGTACTGTTTTTTGAGCAATTGACCAAGTATATATTGTTGGTCCCAGTATAATAATATGCATTATTTAAATTGGTTGTTGCGTTGTTTGGGAAATAGGTGCGAGGTTAGGGAAAACTCTCATTTCTTGACTGCAAAAGAATAGATTTTTTATGTTTTATTTTTTATTTTTTTACAGTCATGAAGCCATTCAATGGTTGTTTGACATGTATGCAAAATATTACTGTTTTACTATATCAACACAAATTACTTAAAAGGGGAAATTTAATTAATAACTCAAATATAAGTCCTAAGGTTCAGCTATATTAAGTTTGAAAAATATGTTAATTAGTATAACATTACATGTATATACATATACTTCATAGAAATTTTTAGGGTTACAATCCTGATACATATACTTATTTTCTACTATTTTCAACTTTTATTACTTTAATTTTTTTTCTTGTAATCATTTGATATCTAAAATTTACCATTTCAATTAATTAATTTGGATTTACATCGAGTTGCTAATATTTTTATAAGGATCCTTGTTTTTAAATAGTATTATATTATTAATTTGATTAATAAAATAGCATGTTGATTATTCTTGAAAAATAATTTTATTTATACATTAATTTAATTCGTGAATAATTGAATGAACAGGTGATAGCAGAGGAATTTCTGTAGCTGCTGATTGACTGGGACTCCTACACAAAAATGTGGCTGCCAATGCCATAACACCCAATAGATTAACGGCAAAGGAATATATAGGGAACAGACTTGGACTTGACAATGTTACCAAAACAACTCAACATATTGTTGCGTAATTTCTGCGGTTGATTGGTTCATTTCTATATTTTGTATTAGAAAGGGGTAAATATGATCGGTTAACCGGTTCATAAGTTTTAATATATTAATATCGGTTTTTTGAAATTGCAGTCTATTAACCAGTCTATTACTATCGGTTAACCAGTCTATCGGTTTCGGATTTTCGGGTTACCTAATATTTTTCGGTTCATCACTATAATTATAAATATATTCATAAATAAAATTAAAATGTTCAAAATACTTAAAAATTAAAAATTTTTTCACTATAATATAACATTATTGTTGTTAAAATAAAAATATTTGGTGGATATAAGCAAATTTGTTTTTAAAAATTAATATTTAATAAATAAATATATTAACCGGTCCATAATCACTTTTAATTAGATAAATTATTATACTTACTAATAGCCAATTAAAAAAACTTAAAAACTTAAAAATAATTAGTATAATGAAAAAAAGTACATGATCACCTTTAATTAGGATAAATTGTTATAAATTATTAAAAAATTAATAAATTAACTAAAAATTCGGTTTCGGTTTGGTTAACCAGTCACATGAGTCAAAAACCATTAATCAGTCCATTAATATCGGTTTTTTCAAAACACTAACCATTAACCAATCCGTTACAATCGATTGATCAGTCCATAGGTTCGGTTTCGAATTTTTTTTTTTGGTTAACCAAGTCCATCGGTTTTTTTGCTCACCCCTAGTATTGGGGGTGAGAAAAAAACCGTTTGACTTTATTAACTGAGAAAACGAATCGAAACTGATCCGAAAAATAGATTAACCGAACATATTTTAATAATTAACGGTTAGTATCTTAAAAAAATCGATATTAATGGACTGTTTTTTTTTGTTTATGGACCAATTAACCAAACCGATAACCGATATATAAATACTTTTATAATATATATATATATATATATATATATATATATATAATTCAAAAAATAATACTAAATACTAAATATGGACATATTGAACAATTAATAAATTAACTAAAATATTTTTTTTAAATAAAATATATTTGAAATATATTTTAAAGTAATGAAAATTAAAGGGATGTAAATAATTAAATATGAAGATAATTAAATAAAAAATTTGCAATATATATATATATATATATATATATATATTTATTTATTTATTATTTTTTGATTTATCAATTTTTCATTAATGAAAATTAAAATATATTCGAAAAAGTATATAACATTAATATATTAACTAAAATTTTCAATAATTTAAAAAAAAACTATAATTTTTAATATATGCGAAAATAACGTGTGTCAAGTTAAAAAAAAAATAAAGGAAAACAGTTGTTAGCATTAGATGAATTTATTTTAATAATTTCGCATTTTTAAGTATTTTTATTACACTTTTTCATTATTCTAATTATTTTAAAGTTTTCAAGTATTTTTTTTAATTGGCGATTAGTAACTAGTGTAACAGTTCATGTAATTAGGATCATCATGGACTGATTAATTTATTTACTTATTAAGTCTTAATTTTTAAAAATAAAATTACTTCTTTCCACCAAAAACTTTTATTTTAACAATAATAATATTATATTATAGTGGATAAATTTTAATTTTTTAGTATTTTGAATATTTTAATTTTATTTATGAATGTATCTTATAATTGTAGTGGTTAACTGAAAAATATTGGTTAACTGATCTGAAAAACCAAAACCAATAGACTGTTTAACTGATTGTAACGGACTGATTAATGGTTAGTATTTTAAAAAATTGATATTAATGGACTAATTTTTTTTGGAGTTCATGGACCGATTAACCGGTGCATGCTCACCCCTATTTTGTATGTACTAAAAAAGGAAATTTTTGGTATAACCATATCCTATTTCGAATATACTTATTCCATTAATTTCAATTTGTATTTGGCAAATTTTTGTAGATGACAAAACATTCTTTTTAAATAGACAAAAGATGCCAAAAAAAAAGCTTATAAATGGTAAAATGTGTAATTTTGTTGCTAATATTTACTTTGGGCTAATGGTACTCTTAGTATTTTAACATTGTAGCAATTTTGCCTCTAGTCAAAAATTCCGTTAATTTTGCACATTACAAGTAAATAATATTCTTTTAAACCAATTTAATAATGAAAATAATGAAAAATAATCCATAAGTCCAAAAATTCTAAAAATTTCCAAAAAAATAATAAATTATCTCTATTGTAACATTATAATTTTCTAGAACTTGAAGTGAAATATGATAAATAGAATATAAAGATCCATGCATGGAATAAAAAATTATTAAAAACAATATAATCATGAAAATAATATAAAATTTTACGTTATTAACAATAGTTATATGCCACATATACAGAAAGAGTTTCATGAATTTTTGATAAATTAATTAATTGATGCAAAATTTTGATATAACCATATGTTATATGGAATATTTGGCAAATTTATGTAGAAGATAATATATTCTTTTTAAATATTTAAAAAATTTTCATATCGATTCCTAATCTATATGGAAAAAAAGGGGTTCGGAAAGAACACATTAATTGATATTTGTTTGACATAAAAAAAAAAAAAAACTCAATTTTGCAAAAAGTGGGTTTTTAACGTTATATATTTACAATTTAAACCTCTTTAGATTTTTATATTTACAAGTTTGATAATTTTAATATTTAAATCAGTAGATTATAAAATTTTTAGTGTTAAATCATAAATTAATGAAAATAAAAAGTCGTTTGACAATCTCAAGTCATACAAAATGTATGAGAAATATGTAATTAAGGAAGAAATTTTTTTTTATTATAAAGTTTTATCATTCAAATTCTTACCCTTACAAAATTAGATCAATATATAATATTTCAAATGGAAAATGTGTCAAATTTGCCTCTCAAACTTGTGAAAGAAACTCATTGGTCAAAAATTAATTTGATGATCATTAGTAATGATTCATTCCACAATATAATTAATAATTAATATCAATTCAGTTGAAATTCTTATACTTTAATTAGTCTTCTAACACTATTCAAGTATATATAATAATGACTTTCTACTCTGATAGAAACACTATAACTGAACAAGCTTTCATTTAATCGAACACTTGTGGGTCTAAATGTAAATGAATACATTTTCTGTTGAGAGGCTTAATTGCGACCCATAGATATATATTTATTTATAGTGAACAGTGAAATAATAGTGACGTGCCTCAAGAATTCATGGTTTGTAGTACATATGTCCCATATTAAACAAATATTTGCAAAAACGCCCTCACCGATCATCACCGCCGACCAGGATTTCCTCCATTTTCCTTCTGAGATCACTCAAAAAGTAAATTGACTGGACTGCATGGAAACAAACTATAATGCCAACCCAAACCCAGAAATGATTTCCATTATCTTTTCAATAGCACCAAATAGAAGAACAACCAGAGTAGAGATCGAAGAGAAAGCAGCGAACTTGCGGGAGAAAAATGACGCCTTTCATGGATAATGCTGAGTTTCCCAACTCTTATTGACTAGGTAAGTAATCTTTTCTTCTAGAAATATATAGTAAATTACAATTCCTTATTATTAGATTTAGCGAGTCGCAAAACTGTTTGTTTGTTTTGTTCAAATTCTTTTCTTTTCTCTTGTTTGGTTACTAAATGGAGGCGAGAAATCATTAAAAATAAGGGACATGACATAAGGAGAAATTAGAATTTCTTTTACTGTCTCTTGCACCAGTAGTAGACAAACCAAGGGTAAAATACACAGCTTTGGAGCTATGGTGTCACGCAAAGATTCTTTTACTTACATGCCCTATCAAACTCAGGGAAGATTCTTCTTGATAGAAGTCATAGCTCTTCCTACCAGTTATGATCTCCAATAGTATGAAACCAAAGCTGAACACATCTGATTTTGCTGAAAATTTTCCAAACATTGCGTACTCTGGGTGACATGTAGCCACTGCATAAGAAAATCATAGAAAGTTGATGTTTTTTGTGCTGAAATTTGTTCATGGGTATTGGTAGTGATGGAGTGTTGTTGTATGATCTAATTACTTACTATGTCCCAATCACTCTGTTTGTCTTCTCTTGAATTTAATCAGCTTCAAATATTATAGCTGTGCCAAAATCTGCAGTTTTTGGATGCATCTCTTCATTCAATAAATGTTGCTACATTTTAGATCCATGTGGATAATTTTTAAACTTGAGTCCTGGTGCTGATATAAGATGCCACGGGTAATTCCGGTCACAGTATTCAGGCGTTTTGTCAAGTCCATATGTGGTCTTCTTGTTTGATCTACAATAAAATTTTAGATTTTGTAATCATTCGGACTAGTCTAGACAGCCATTCTGATGCATAAAAATACTTACGAAAAAGAAATGAATCTAAGCTCTTGTTTGGCAAACTTTCTTAAAGCAACATTTGTTCTCCTCCCTCAATGCAGCATCCTAAAAATTTCACAAGGTTCCTGTGCTGAAGCTTTGCAACCAACATAACTTCATTTTTGAGATTCTTCTATTTCTTCCCCTGAATTTTTGGATATTCTTTTTAGAGCGACCGCGTGGATGTCATATTGCTGATCCTAAAATCATAGTTACACAAGTCAAATTTTCTCGGAGTAATCAATTTGGAGCTAGAGGTCGCCAATCAGTATCCACACACTCATGGAGAATTTACCTTGTAAACTGAGCCGGAACTACCCTGCCAAGTTTGTTAGATGTTGAGAAGTTGTTAGTGGCATGAATTAGCGTCTTGTCACATTCTTCTGCTGCATCTCTTAAATCCCAGTCCCTCAGGGATTTGTTTTATCCTGGCAAACAAGAGCATTCGAATAGATCAGGATTGCTAGGTGAAAGTTTTTCATTTGTACCTTATTTTCTCACAAGAACCTTTGCAAAATATTGGTTTTTAATTGTTTTTTCCTTGGATAGCATCAATTCTACCTCAATTTCATTGTTTAGAGTATTTTGAGCTTAATGTAGATGTTTTCTGATCTCCATGAGGTTAAGATCTACTCAAAACCGGTTTTCTTATTGAGCCCAAGTTTCATGCCATGCATAAGTGTATTGGTAGGTTAATAAAAAAAGATTTGCCACACAATGCTTTTACTTCTTCCTTGGAGAAAAACCAAATTTCCTGAATCCAAGAGTTGAGCAACACAAAAGTCAGCTACTTTACTGGAAACATTTCCCCTGGAGATTAGAAGGTTGTGTTCTTTAAGGGTTCTGTTCATTGATATGATATCAAGAGAACTGCCCAGTGAGAATAGAAGGAACAGAAGCAAAAGCTGCATAACTTGTTTCTTGGCAGCTGTGGTGTTTTCCGGTTGCACACAGTATATTTTAGATGGGTTTTTGACATGTTCTGGGTGTTCCTCTGTGATACTCAAAAGCTTTTGAAAAATTATTAATTTTTTAGAATATTATTATCTATAAACATAAAATATTTCATGAAGGATTTTTCCCCTCCTAAAATTATTTTTGTACTGAGCAGATTGAGGGTTAGAGTTTATTTTCTACCATGTATATATAATTTGGTGGAATGATGCTGACAACCATGTGTGTCTCTTTTGTTTATTAAATTCCTCGAGCTCAATATATTGGGCTCAACCAAGCCCAAATCTGATTATTACCTATATCCTCTCTAATAAACTTAACTATAAGTAAAGTAGAATTACTGTGAGCTTTCTGAATGTTAGCCCTCATTTATTCTGGAACTCTGGCTCACGGGCTCTAGGAAATGAAGAGACAAGATTGTTGTTTAACATTTCAAGAGATTAAAGAAGAAATGCAATATTGTTGCTTTACATTTTTTTATCAATTTCTTTTATATGTAAGACATTCGGTCATGAAATCTTTTAGCTAATTAGTTGAAGTTTACAACAAATGTGCATGGTAATATTTTTGATTTTTGTGCATGTTTGTAAAAGGATAGTGATAAAGATGAATCTAGATGCAAGAACCACAAATAATGTTCCATAATGAAAATGAAAATCGGCACGGATAGCCTAGTGGATAACATACATTATTGAATTACATACATCTTCGATATATCACTTGTCTTTTCTCTTTGATAATCTGTATGATGTCATCATTTTTCACTGCTGAAGGATTCAGAATGGAAGCTTTTAAATTCCATATCTTATGTGGGCCATCCTCAGTCGTTGTAACTTGGAAGGCTCCATTTATTGTCACCTTAATGACTTGCGAGCAGCATACTATAATACAAACAGGGAAATTGGCGATGATCACGATGGTGTTCACCAAACATATGAGAATTTATGTTTTATACAAGGTAACTTCACAGCTTGGAGTGACAATTACATACTAGATCATTAATGAGATTCAAATCTTGTACTATCGTTTTCATATAAGATGATTATATAAAAAGGTAAATTATCTCTATGGTATAGCTTACTCATCAGAAAAGCACATTTCCAAATATTGATTCACTCATTCACACATATTAATCTTTTCCAGTAGCGTATAATAAGTCCTAGATTGTCATTGTCATTGAGTACCAGGGATTGCCAAGCCCCTTGACTGCCATATATCCAAGTTACTAAGTGGTTGCTGCCATTTTTATCTCTTTCGCTATGTTTAATGTTTTGCATTTGAAACCAGGTGAAAGAATGCAATTGCACTGAACAGAAGCATGTGAAGAAACTTGGGGAAGTAAACCCAAATAGAGGTCGCACTGAGAGGAGGACTAAATTGGGTAAGCTTTCATTTTTCCTGCTGATTTGTTTCAATGTTTTCACTTTTGATCTTCAATGAAGTGCACAGGTAAATGTTTCAAAGAATTGTTTTAAAATCTAATAGAATATCTTTATCATGATGTAGCTCAAAAAATTCCTATATCATACTTGGATATATTAGCGAGGTAAGACCCTAGAGACTGTAACATCATTTATAGAACTTGATTTTCCCTTCCCTAGTTCTACTGAGTTACTGCTGCTGCAAGATACTCTATAAATGAAAGCAGGTTCCTTTGGAGAAGGAACAAGAGTCTCGCTACTCAACATCAGAACAACTTCTAGCATAGTTGGTCTGTCCACAGCATTTTCTTGAATGCATAAGAGTGCAATTTGGATGCATTTCAAAACTTCATGGGGAGGATATGACCCTTGAAGTGAGGAATCAATTATCTCCAATACTCTGTCTTCTCTATACAACTTCCACACCTGTATGCTTAATAGCGTTAGCACATGGATGAAGCATTATTAATAAACACTCTAGACAGATTGGCAGCTATTGTGTCCAAAGAGTTTCATCACTTACATGTCCTATCAAGCTCAATGAAGGATCCTCTTCACAGAAGGCATTGTTCTTCTTGCCACTACAAATCTCCAACAATATGATCCCAAAACTAAACACGTCTGATTTTACTGAAAATTTTCCAAATATTGCATACTCTGGAGACATATAGCCACTGTTCAAGAAAAATTATTAAAAATAAACCTCATATTTGAACAAAAAGTTTTCATGGATGTTCACAGTAACGAACTATTGTATCATCATATACTTACTATGTTCCAACCACTCTATTTGTCTTCTCTTGAATTTGATCAACCCTAAATATTCTAGCCATGCCAAAATCTGATATTTTTGGATTCATATTTGCATCTAGTAAAATGTTGCTACATTTCAAATCCCTATGAATGATTGTCAACCTTGAATCCTGGTGAAGATATAAGATCCCACGGGCAATTCCAGCTATAATATCATAGCGTTTCCTCCAGTCCAACAACGATCGTCTTGTTTGATCTACAAGTAGATTTGAAATTATTACAATTAGACAGCCAAAAAAAGGCAGATGAATATAAGCATAACTATACTTACCAAAAAGGAAAGAATCTAATGCTTTGTTTGGCAAATATTCATAAATTAACATTTGTTCTCCTCTGTCAATGCAGCATCCTAGAAGATTCACCAGATTCCTATGCTGAAGCTTTGCAATCAGCATAACTTCATTTTTAAATTCTTCTACCCCCTGCCCTGACTTTGTGGATAATCGTTTTACAGCAATTTCTTGTCCATCAGATAGTTCACCCTGAAATCATTGCCACAAGAGTCAATTTCCTGTGCTTATGCTGTTGTTGAATATCAAAATGACCGGAAAAAAAAAATCAAGCTTCCAAATTCTATCAGTACTCAAGTACTGTCTAGAGAAACCACCTTGTAAACTATGCCAAAACCACCCTGGCCAAGTTTTGTGGCTGGAGAAAAGTTATTAGTGGCTGCAACAATGGTTGCAAGGTCAAAAAATGTTATGTCTTGTGGATGACTGCTCTGCCTGAGTTCACTTGCCGCCAAAGTGTTCTTGTAGTAAATTGAACCGGATACAGGATCAAATAGTCCTTTTTCTTGTTTTCTCTTTATAACTGTAATCGAACAAATGCAAAATTCATGATTAGTCTACTTTTTATTGGGTATTGTGATGCTTAAAAAGCCATTCAGTTTCAGACAGATCCCTCATCTATATATAGAGAGAATATAGTCCATGGAATGCCTTATATAATCTTGGAAACAACAGTGAATTTCACTAGTGAAGTTACTCTTGATGTAATTAGCAGAATGGAATTGCATAGTGCCAAAGTTATTGTTTGTTCCTTACCTCTTTTGCTCCTCCTAATCCATAAATAGGCAAATAAGATAATTGTAAGCCATGCTGAGGTGATAGAAAGTACGAGAACCTTCAAACCACTTCTGAGAAAAAAATTAGACTTTATGGTGTTTTCCGCTGCATCAATGGAAAAATTATATAATATTAGTCAAAAAATGCAGAGGGAGAGAAAATGGTAGTAGAGGGAGACAAAACGGTAGTTTTCTTTAGCTGCAGGCTTCAAATATAGATCTGTAGTTTTGATCTGTTCATGGTATGACTTGATTATGGTCTGCTTTTCTAGAGATTATGGGGCTGAAAAATCATACCTAATTCAATTGCATCAACACGGACATAAAGAACAAATCTGCCATCTACACCATCTACTGTGTCCATTAATTCCCCATACCATGTTAAACAGCCAGTGCCTGATTCATCATTATCTATGCTTGCATATGCGGTGCAAGAACAATTCCTCAAGCATTCCAATTCACACTCCAGATGGCCTATATTCATGCGCAACTGAGCTATGGACAAATGGTCTGGAAACTTGACATTTTCAACTTTCAAAAAACCTTCTCCATGTTTACAAACTGAGGAAGAGTTCATTCGCTTCCTTACACATCCTCCTGATGCATCTCTTAGATACCAGTCCCTTGGGAATCTGGGTTCGTAACCAGGTAAACAAGCACATTCAAATGTATCAGGATTGGTAGGACTACACTTACCATAAGGACCACACCGGGCATACATATCACATGGATATTTAGGTACTGACCAAAACTCCTTCCACCTGTCATCATTATCGCTCCACCTCAGCCACTTGTAGCGTCCTAAATGATCCACCATCACTCTTACGATGATGGAAGCATCATTAAGTTCGTATTCTGAATATCCCTCATGTTCATTGAGAACAGTTCTGTAACGGTATACACTGGAGAATTTCTTAACTGGCCATAGTTGTGATCGCCAGCGACGCTTTGAGCCCTCGTATAGTACAATTGGTAGGGTGGCCCTTGGTTCAACCTTGACAGAGAATTCTCCGATTCCTGGATCATCTTCTGATCTCCATGATGTTAAGATCCACTCTGTGTTATAACTCTTCCCATTTTTCATTCCCCCTGGTAGTTGGGTATCTGTGGGATTATCAAAACTTTGCCACACGATTCTTCTACCTCCATCCCACAGCAAAACCAAATTCCCTGAATCCAAGAGTTGAGCAACACAAGAATTAGTTACCTCACCTGAAACGTTTGTCGACCACAGTGGAATTTTCAGGTCAGGGTCGTTATAGAGCACAAGGTTTCCATATTGGTCTATTGATAGAGACCCTGAAGAACCATTGATGGGATTGTTTCTGTTTGCCACCCACACTACAGATCGGTCTGAAATTCCATGGAACCAAATTCCAAGATATTTATAACTTGAACTGCCAGGAGTAAAGAACCCGAACGCGAACTTGTTAGCCTTGGAGACTAGAAGGTCACCTTCTACGAAAGTTTGGTTTGTGGTAATGATATCAAGTGAATTGCATAAAGAAAATTGGAGAATCAGAAGAAGCAAAAAGTGCAGAAAATGCTTCTTGGCAGCCATGGTATTATTCCATGGCGGTTGGTCTAATCTGTTCATGGAAAAATTATATGTTTCGTGTGATAAATTTCATTTGACTTCATGATAATGACAGTTGGATATTTTTTTCATTTTTCTGTTTCAGATGCAGATTGGAGTTTTTGAGAAATTGTTTTGTTTGAATATTATGATCTCTATATTAATTGTTCTTACCTGTTTTAATTGAATAATAGTTTCTAAATGATTTCATTTACTTCTCTATCAACCGTATATACACAGAAGTCATGTCATATCAAGACAACGATGTGAGCTTTTGTTTTGAATTTCTTTTTATTTGTTATTTTTTATTAAAATTAAATAGTATTAATTAAATTTAAATTTAAAATAAAATTAAATTTAGTGATATTTGTGATTAACTTTAATTGAAAAAATTAAATTAAAAAAATTAATTTTATTAAAAAATTTAAAAATGACATATAAATAAAATTTAAATTTTTTAATTAATACTATTATTCAATGCTTGGAATAGAAATATTTATGGAAGGACAGCAATAATAGAGATGGCTTTAGGTGGCTTTTGTCTTGTTTTGCTCGGTCAACTTTGATACATTGTTGGATCACATGGAGTTCCTCTCTCTCCTTTGTTTTTTTTTTTTATTTTTAATTTTCTTAAAATCTTTTTATGGCTTAGGAAGGAGAGGAAATCAGCTTAAAAGTTCAAGAATATTGGAAAATTTCTTATAGGCTTGACTTACGAGTTTCCTAGATTGGAAGCAAAGTGAAATCTTGATTGTAACTGAGCTTTTCTTTTTAAGAAAAATCACTGAAATTTCTAGATACATGTAGATGTTAAAAATTAACAACACTATATATGGTCTCCAAAGATTTCAGTAAAACAGCAATAAACATCAACAATCTCCTTTACTCGGTCTTGTCTCCATAATTCGCATACCTGTGTCTATGCTTCATAAAATTAGGACACAAAAGATGAATCATTCTATTAGATTGTTCAGCCAACGTAATTTAATCACTTACATATCCAATCAAACTCAGGGAATTGCCCTCTTCATGAAAGCCATGGTTCTTCTTGGCAGTTATGGTCTCTAACAATATCACCCCAATGCTAAACACATCTGGTATTGTTGAAAATTTTCCGAACACTGCATACTCGGGGGATATATAGCCGCTGCATGACATGAATTGCGGGCCTAGAAGCAGAAATTTCTTCTTGGCAGCCATAGTGCTGTTCACTGGCCTTATTTTCTTTGTTAAGTATTCTCTTTTAACTGCCTTTTGATAAATAATAATAATAATAATAATAATAATAATAATAATAATAATAGGCTTTTTTTAAATGTTTTAAATACCGACTTTTCAAGGTTTTGCATTCAGACCCATATTAGCATCATAACAAGAACACAAAAAATACAAGTTTATTTGCCTTCCAATTTCGTATAGTGTGTAGACAAACGGTGTTTAAGTAGCAACATATCGTTGGCTTGGCCTATGAAGTATCCCATACACCGAGGGCGGGGAAGATTTTTCTCATTCTAGCTGTTCTATTGAACGCAAATTGAACTGAACTCGTAGAAAAAAAATGCACTCAAATTTCCACTCATATATGTTTTCAGATATTAAAAAATGGCATCAAAAGTTTCAGCGAAAGAGCCATAACTTCAGCGACCTTCAAACCTCGTGATCGTAACATCATTTATGGAATTGGATCCTTCCTTTTTTACTGTGCTCAAAGATCTGAAAATGAAAGCAGGTTGTTTCGGACACGGAAGAGCACTTTCACTGCTTAACATCATAACAACTTCTGCCATTGTTGGTCTGTCCACAGCATTTTCTTGCACACATAACAGCCCAATTTGAATGCATCTCAAAGGCTCATTGAGAGGATATGACAATTCTAGTGAAACATCAACAATCTCCGTTACTCTGTCTTGTCTCCATAATTCCCATACCTGCGTGTATGCTTCATAACATTAGGACACAAAAGGTGAGACATTCTACTAGATTGTTCAGCAAAAAGAATTAATCACTTACATATCCAATCAAACTGAAGGAATTATCCTCTTCATGAAAGCCACGGTTCTTCTTAGCACTTATGATCTCTAACAATATCACCCCAAAACTAAACACATCCGATTTTGTTGAAAATTTTCCCAACACAGCATACTCGGGCGACATATAGCCACTGCAATGGAAAAAGAGGAGAATTATTCAAAGTATCTATACCAATTTCTTCTTGGTATTCATAAGTGAACAAGTACTGTTTAGTCCTGTACTTACTGTGTTCCGACCACTTTGTTTGTCTTTTTGAGAACTTCGTCTCCTCTGAATATTCTTGCCAATCCAAAATCTGAAATTTTGGCATTCATATCTGCATCAAGTAATATGTTGCTACACTTCAGATCTCTATGGATGATTTTCAACCTTGAATCCTGGTGAAGATATAAGATCCCTCGGGCGATTCCAGTTATGATTTTGAACCGTTTCCTCCAGTCCAGACATGATCTTCTTGTTTGATCTACAACAAAAATAGTTTTTTTTTTTTTTTCCATCATATTCATTTTGTTTGTCATAAATAAACATCAAGACTGACATAGAGAAAATTGATGCAAAGATATGATACCAAAAAGAAATAAATCCAAGCTTTTATTAGGCATATGTTCATATATCAGCATCTTTTCTCCTCTCTCAATGCAGCAGCCTAATAGTTTCACAAGATTTTTGTGTTGCAGCTTAGCAATCAGCATAACTTCATTCTTAAATTCTTCATCTCCTTGCTCTGAATTCTGGGACAGTTGTTTTACAGCAATCTCTTGTCCATCAGATAGTTGACCCTGAAATCAAATTACAAGACAATTTTCTCAAGGTTTTGAATCCAAGAACTGTTCACTAAGTGCATAAAGAACCCAAACCTTATAAACTGAACCGAAACCACCCTGGCCAAGTTTGTTAGCAGGAGAGAAATTGTCAGTGGCTGCAACTAGGGTGCTGATATCAAAGAAATCTATGTCTGTGGGATGACTACTCTGCCTGAGTTCATTTGCCACCAAAGTATTTTTGTAGTACATTGAACCAGATGCAGGATCAAATAGCCTTTTTCCCGGTTGGTTGTTTATCGCTGTCCGTGAACAAATTGAAAGCTAAAGATTAATCTTCTTTATGATATATATTTAAATATTTATCAGAACAGAATAACAAAATGATATGGATAGTCTTGTTTCTTTACCTCTTCTCCTCTTTCTCCTAATGATTAAATAGGCCAAAATGATAACAGTAATCCAAGCGAAAGTGACAGATAATATCAGAATTCCCAATCCTTTTCTGATGAAATCATTTGATTTCGCCTTACTCTTAGCTGCAGCAAAGTTACCTTTTATAAGTTTCTTACAAATTCAAATCAAAAAAAGTAAAAGATATGGTGAGAAATTATAGAACAGAAGAAGTAAAGAGAGTTTGTGCTACCTAATTCAATGGCATCAACACGAACATATAAATCGAGTCGGCCATCCATATGATCAACTGTGTCTATTAATTGACCATACCATGTCAAACAGCCATTCCTCCATACATCATTTTGTATGCTTGCATATGCGGTGCAAGAACAATTCATTAAGCATTCCTTCTCACACTGTAGGCTACTAACATTCGCTTGAAACAAAGCTGCTAAAGTGTCTGGAAATTTGACATTTTCGACTAATAAAAACCCTTCACCGTGTCTGCAAACCGAGGAAGATTCTAGTCGTTTCCTGACACATCCTTCAGATGCATCTCTTAGATTCCAATCTCTTGGGGATTTGGGTTCATATCCGGGCAAACAAGAACATTCAAGTACATTAGGATTCCTGGGACTGCACTTGCCATAAGGACCACACCGACCATACATATCACAAGGGGTTTTAGGTACTGACCAGAACTCCTTCCAAACACCTTCTTTTTCATTCCATGTTAGCCACTTGAGTACTCCCGAACGATCCACCATTGGTTTTGTTATGATGAAAGACTCATCAACATGCGAGACTAGGTAGATATCATCTGCATTTACAACAAAACTGTAGTTGTATATACTGGAGAATATCCTTGATGGCCATGGATGATTTCGCCAAAGAGGTTTCAATCCTTTGTATATAAAGATTTGTGGTTCGCCATTAGGATTGATCTTGACAGAGTATTCTCCTGTTCCTGGGTCATTTTCTGATCTCCAAGAGGTCAAGATCCTCTCTTGGCCCGTCTTCTGATTTATCCCAATGCTCATATCTGGTAGTTGGGTATCAGTAGGATAATCAAAGCTTTGCCACACAATTCTTCTGCTTGTTTCTTGGAACAACACCAAATTTCCTGAATCCAAAAGCTGAGCAACACAAGAGTCATTTACTTCAAGCGAAACATTACTTGACCACACTGGAAATTTTCTTTCAGGATCTTGATAGACGACGAGGTTCCCATTTTCGTTGATTGATAGAACTCCTGAAGAACCTGTAATAGGATTGTTCCTATTAGCTACCCACACCACAGAATTTTCAGTAACTTTCTGGAACCAAATTCCAAGATATCTGTTGCTTGACTTGACAGGGCTAAAAAATCCAAATACGAATATATTATTTTTTGAAATTAGTAGGTCACCTTCTCTGAAGGTTTGGTTTGTGATGATGATATCGAGAGAATAGCATAATACGAATTGCAGTATCAGAAGCAGAAGATGCTTCTTGGCAGCCATAGCGCTGTTCAATGGCCTCATTTTTTTTTTTATTTTTTGGTAGAATGAATTCCCTTATTTTTCCGTTATTTTTTGGTAAAATGTTTCGAGTGCTACTTTTCAAGATTTTGCATTTAACTCAACATCAGCATCAGAAGAAGAAAAGGAAAGTAAAAGACAAGTTTCTTTGACTTCCAACTTTGCATTCTCTAAATTGTTCTCTTTCTCAAAATATGTGGACGTATGAGGCAGCATAAATTGACTGAAGTGAAAACACAATGTATGGTCTAGTTAGAGTTAAAATTAGCAATATTCGTGAAGTTTCTTGGTGCTGAAGAATTTTTGCATCTTCTGCTTTCATTATCTTTTTTTTTTTTTTTTTAATGAGTTTCTTTTATATTTCCTGTTGTTTCAGTAGAAAGACCAATCATTCTCTATGCTTCATGGCATTATCTCATTCACTATAAACCAATGTTTATAAATTATGTTAAAATTAATATCTTATTATCCAATATAAACGGTGTGCTGAGTAACAAAATCAAAGTTGTAAAAAACTTTTGATGAACTAGGTATTGAAGAGATTAATTTATACAAAATAAAAGTTGATGGCTTTAGTTTGAAAAGCTTAGGAGTTGGAGGACTTAATCAGAAAAAAAATTAAATGTTCTGTTCCTAAATTAAAAACTAAATGGATTTTATATAATTTCCAAATGATCTCATTTTTCTATAAAATCTACATTATACAAACTTGGTCACTTGTCTTCCATGTGTTTGGAAAATTGTAATAAGACAAACTACATAGAGAATAATTGCTGATAGAAGTAAAAAAAGGGGTTAATTTCACTCATGTTCACTCAACTTATCACTTATCGCGCAAAAGTAACCGACTTTTTTTTTTCTTACTTAAATGTCACTGAACTTTTAACATTATTACACAAAAGTCATGTTGACCGGAATCCGGCGACGACCCTTGCCGGATTGATGACTTTTTTGCAAAAATATTAAAAGTTCAGTAACATTTAAGTTGAAAAAAAAAAGTTAATTACTTTTGCGAGATAAATGATAAGTCTAGTGACCGTGAGTGAAATTAATTTAAATGTAATATTTGTTGAACTTATCAATCCGGCAAGAGTCGTCGCCGGATTCCGGTCAACATGACTTTTGTGCAATAATGTTAAAAGTTCAGTGACATTTAAGTAAGAAAAAAAAGTCGGTTATTTTTGCGCGATAAGTGATAAGTTGAGTGACCATGGGTGAAATCAACCATAAAAAAAGCCATCAATCCTCCCAACAAGCAAACTTCATGGATGATCACTAAGCTGGAAAATTAGAAGAGATTGTTTTTATTGCTTCTCACACATCACGGGCTGGTAGATTTGCTTTAACGTGGTCCGAGTGTATTCAATATGTAGTTTTTAAAATATAAGAATTAAATATTTAAAAACGTTAAAATTTAAGAATTTAATATATAATTTTTAAAATATAGTGATCTAATTTATAAAATATTAAAATTCAGATAGTAAGAGTTATTCCTCAATTTTTTCCCCTTAACGAGGATCCCATTTGGTCCCACAAAAGTTTTGCCCTAGTTGCACACTTGCAGGGGCGCCCGAGTCCAATCTCAATTATTAATTTGGCTTTGCAAAAGGGCAAGTGGGGTCCATTTGCCATCCGACTGCTCCATCATTTCGTGTTTTACAGGTTACACAATGTCGTTTTCCTCATATATTTATATACTGATTTATGGATTATTATTAGGTTCATCTATGAAATAATAGATAATATACTTGAATGAGAAATTTTTGGAGAGATATGCGTAGCAATTATAATTTTTGTTTTATTTACATACCGAGTAATGTATTATTAGGTAGATTTACAAATTAATATACAGTATGCTTTAAAGAGAAAATTTTGTAAATTTATATACTTTTTGTTTTAAAGAAATAAACATAGAAATTAGAATATATATATATATATATATATATATTATTGTATGGATGTTTTGAACAAAAATTAGTTTTAGTTTGTTCAAATCGGCCTTCTTCACTTGTTAATTTAAATATAAATTTTACAGATTTTGAATAATTGTACTAAAAAATAATATTATATTACTATGTAAAAATTTCTTTCCGCGGTGGAATTCCGAATGCAATTCTATCATGAATATATAGGCATTCCATGTTTTTTTTTAAATCCGTTCATGGAGGGAATATTGAAGCACACTGAAATCGCAACAAGCTAGGAAAAGAAGAAAACATATTAATCTATTGTTATTCAATTAATTAGATTTAAGTCATTAGAATTAAGTAATTTTGAGTCTTTCTAAAATAAGGGTAATTTAGTCTTAATCATTACATTTAATCTTAATTAATAGCTCTTTAATTATACTGAAAATAATAAAAACATTACATACAATGGAATGGAGGAAGTACTAGTTAGTGGTGCCTTAAATTATCCTACATCGGATAAGGACTTTTTCTAAATAATGTGTTTGGAAAAAATATTTGAAATTTTGGTATGTTTTGGAAAGTATTTGAAATTCTAGAATGTTTTGTTCATTTCTGCAAATAGTTGTTGCAGAATTTGGTGTGGCACGTTTCTTGATGCGGATACACATGGAGGCAAAGCTGGGCGCCAAGGGCGAGGTAGGTAGAAGACCATCCATTACCGTGGGTCAGACTTGCCGAAATGGATACCCATTCCCGTAGGTTAGCCTAGCGGAAATGGCAACCTTACATATTTTCACTCCTTATATATAATTGCTTACAGTAAGTATTATGTCTAATTGATTAAGAATCATATTTTCATATTATAATTTATTATTTTCTTAATTAATGAATACAAATATATATAATTACACATTGATAAAGCTAGAAATGTCTTTATCTGAAGAGGAGAGGTAGGACCGATCGCATGAGGAAAACCCTGCAAGAAAGAGAGCCCGGTCGGACCAGGCATGAGCACTCCGAAACTTAAGTTAATAGCTTAGAGAGAGAAAGTGATTTTAGAGATAGAATGCTGGAGATTCAATACCTGAAGTTATCGTTGGCTGGGCTATTTATATGAGATTGTTGAGGGGCACTTGAGTGCCTAGGGAGTGATTACTGGCAGTTAGAGTAGGTATTCGGCGAATTGATAGGGAGTAGGTGGAAGGCATGGGCGCTGCCTTGTGTCAGACGGATGATGGGATTGGCGGTCACATCATCCGATCGGGCGTGTGCGCTGCCTAGGAGCTCGTGCCTACTACTCTTTGCCTTTGGGCTTGGGGCCTTGCCAGTTTATTGGGGCGACTAGATGGGCCTTGGTGCAAATGATATTTGCTGGGTCATCGCTTGTTCCCCCTCAACAGGTCCGATCGGGCATAAATTTGCCTTTGAAGTTCCGCTCGGATGAAGTCCGCTTTGAGTTGTCTCGATTCGAAGGCATTCGTTGGCGGAATTTTTGAATTCGCAAAGCGCTTTTTCTGAAGAGACGCGCCTGCCTGGACAGTTGTTTCTATTTAATGCGGGCGTGCTCCGAGGGTGACGCTTCGTTCTTCGTATTGCCATAATGCCTTTAACACGTGGCATTCTTGTAGTGGCGAGATGGTTGGAGTATTCCAGAAGTTTTGGCCTATAAATAGGGCAATTTTTGAAAGATCTTTCTTTACTTTTTGCAATCCCTGACGAAGTTCTGCCAAATTGCTTTCTCGAATCCCAGATTTCAGGAATCGTCCTTTGCTTTCTCTTCAAATTTTCCAAGTGTTTGCTACTAAGTAAATAACTCCTCCTCCTCGCTTTCACCCTCTCTTTGTCTTTCATTATCCCTTTGCATTCATCCTTTTAGGAGTTAGGGATTTACATATTTCCCCCCTTTTTCTTTGTCCAAAGATGGCTTCCATCAGTGGCGAAACATTAGACAGGAGTTTTTTGGACGCGTACAAAGACAAGCCAGCAGTTGATCTGTGCTCCCGACTGACCGTTGAGGAGGTAGCTGAGGTCCCCACCAAATATGTCTTCCCCGACGACATTCTTGTAGCGCCCTGCCCTGATTCTATGGCGGTGTCGGAGAGGCCATTTGGGAAAGACAATAATGAATGGTTCATTTTTCACTTATGGAGCCTGGATGCTGGGATACGCTTCCCATTTGGTGCGTTCAAAATCGCTGTGTTGGGGGGCTACGACATCGCTCCTTATCAGTTGCATCCGAATGGGTGGAGGACCGTGGCGTGCTTTAAGATCCTGTGTATATTGGAGGAGACTGTCCCCACCCTTGACCTCTTTACCCACTTCTTCTACATTCCATGCCGCAACAACGGGTCGGAGTTTTTCTTTACGAGCCGACAAAAAAAGAAGCTGATCAACATTCCCACCTCAATGAAGGGCTTCAGGGAAAGGTATCTCTTGGTGGGAAGAAAGGGCGGCTTCGGAGTGAGTTTGGGCCGATCGGCGGGGGCTCATGTTTTGAAGGACCAAGCCTCCGGCTAGTCTATGTATGAGGCCGATATTGAAAAGCTAATGAACGCCGTAGCCCGGCAAGGGGGGCCTTTCGAGTCCAAGCAGCTGCTGGAGGCGCTTCAAGGACCCTCCATCCTTAGGGTTGCTTCGACTGTCGAAACTGCTGCAACTGTAGAATGTGAGCATTAGGATTGGAGTAGAGGGGATGATATAGATTGTTACCCATGCATTGCATTGCATTTGTTGTTTTTACGAAAACTTATCTTGTTTGTGCTTGTTGCAGCTTCGATGGCTGGCGGGAATGATATGTCACAGCGAATCCTTGGTCGGGCCGTCGCCAAGAGGGAGGCCGAGCGGAAGGCCAAGGAAGAGAGGAAGAGGCGGAAGCTCTTGCCTGCTTCCGAGGTGCAAAAACTGTAGCAAGGTGCTTCATCCGCTGCCCCAATCGCCGCAGTTTTGATCTCTGCTGCCCCTCCCGCAACAGTAGCTGCTACCAATGCACGCCAAACTCCAGTCACTAGGGCTCCTTCGGCACCTCGTCCCGAAGTGGGAGACCAGCCCCTTCGCCGCTGAAGGATGATACTTGGAAATGAGTCGGAGGAGGAAGAGGTGCCTGGGGATATCTGTCTTCCTGACCTTCAAAATTTGAGGGAGACGGCCCAGGGAAGGCAAACATGAACGGAAGAGGCCGAACGGAAGCAGGCTGAGGAGGCAGCAAAGAAACAAGCTGCTGAAGTGGCAGCCAAAGGCAAAGCTGTCGTGTTGAGCAAGCCAACTCGGCGTCCAGATAGGCGACCTGTGCCGTTAAAGGAGTTATTGAAGGAAAACTTTGGTAGCAACTGGTTGATAAGCAACAAAGCGGTGACCAGTTATTTATGCCGGGGTATTCTTTAAGAAGATGACTTCAAAGTCATGGGAGACCTTGGCTCGCTCGGCCGGGAGCTTGACTTGTTCAACCATCAGGCCCTGGAGGTAAGAATCTGGCTGCCTTGATTCGCGTTGCCTGAAAAGTGGCAAAATCTTCTTTCGCTGACGTTGCATTCTTATTCTTGCAGCTAATCCGGAGGGGTCAACGCTTGCATGGCTTGGCCGGCTTTTCTGAGGCAAGGGCGAAAGAGGCTGCCAAGGCGAGGGGGGAGATGAGCACTCAACGGGAGGCCGTCCAACAAGAGAACTCCGCCCTTCGCCTGGAAGTGGCAGATCTTTATAAGGAGATCTCTGACCTTCGTGAGGAGGTGGTGGTTGCAAGGAGGGAGGCCACCCGTCACGCTGTGGAGCTAAAGGCTAAGCTCACTGAGGCCGATCGGCTGAAGGGTGAGGTGGCACGCCTGACAGCCGAGAGTGCTCAAAGCCAAAGATTCGAGGCAGAGGCGACCAGATTGGACACCGAGTGCAAGCTTTTGGGCACTGAGAAGGGCAAGGAGCAGGAGGAGAAGAACAAGGCACTTGCGGAGTGCGATCGGCTTCGCAACATTCTGGCGAACAAGGAGGTGTCCTGGGGAAAAAAACTTGAGGAGAAGCTTGCCTCTCGAGAGAAGCAACTTCTTGATCAACTAGGTGAAGCCTAAGCGAAATTGTTATCTCGGCTAATATACGGGGCCGGGAGGCACTTTCCTAGTGCTGACCTTAATTGGATGGAGGATCCCACTAGTCTGCCCGATCCTCCATCTAGTGATGATAATGAAAAGGCTCCTCGAGAGGAGGCAACCGACGGAGCTCCTGTAGAGGGCCCCTTGCCGAAGGAAATCTAGCCGAATGTGCCTGAAGTTGGCATTTCTTCGCAAGCTGAGCCAATCCTTGAAGCCACTGCCGAGCCTTCTCAGCCGGTTGCTGACCCTCTTCACCCTGTTGCCGAGGCGAGCACATAACCTTCCTCCGATCAAGTCTCGGCTCTAGCTGAGTCAGATGTTGTAAATGTAGAGACTTAAGTTAGGAGTTGTAAACATGTAGAGATTTTTCTTCGTATACTTTACTCTTGTAAGTTGTATAATACACATTTCTCTCAATAAATGTTATTCGTTTACTTATTATCATCTTTATTTTGCGTGAGTTGCAATTTAACTATGCATTCGCAAATCTTCAATAACTTGTAAAATTGCATAAAATTTGCTAAGTTTGAATATAGCTTGCTATGGTGTATATAATTCACTGAAGTGAAACACGTTAGTGAATCTCAAATACTTCCTGAATTGAAATGATTCGTCAAATCCAATGACCGATCCACCTAATCTGAGTTAGGATGCATGATTAGTCGGCCATCCGGAATGACTTTTGAGTCAAAATCAGGCGAATAGTTTCATTCATCAAGTTAGTGTCTGATTTGCATTTCGGTCCGTGATCGTTGCTCGACACTTATCTTGGGAGAAACGTGTGCCTTAATCTAACCTTGGTGTTCGCACCTTGGATTCGGGATAGGCGTCGAATCTAGCGAATCAGTCAGCGTGATCAGAGCGCCTTCCGTATTTTCAGATCGGAATATGGCCGATCCTAACGGATGGGATCGACATAAGGTTCATGTTTTCCGCATCTTCAGATCGGGACGATCTTCGATCCTAGCGGTCGAACTGTCAAAAGTTTTGCTTCATTCCGTATTTTAGGATCGAGAATTGCATTGATCCTAACGGGTTTTGTACCTATAAAGAAGTGAGTTCCGACTTTTGCATTTTTGGCTTGGGATGGACATCGAGCCTAGCGTATAAGTTATATCATACATAAATTAAACAAGATCAGATAAAAAACCTCTTTATTAATTGAACAACTGGCGAATACGGATACATCGTTATAAATGGTACTTTTAAAGTACTTTGACATTTCAGCTTCTGGGGACGTCTTGCTCTTCTATAGTTCGGAGCCTATATGTGCTCGGGCTTAAGACTTTGGAGACCTCGTAGGGCCCTTCCCAGTTTGGCATCAGCTTGCCCATTCTGGCATTTTCCGAGCTTAAGTCCGCCTTTCTGAGCACCGGATCGCCGACATTGAAGGCTCTGGACCTCACCTTAGCATTGTGGTACCTGGCAACTCTTTGCTTATAGGCAGCAATCTTGGTGTAGGCGTCCTCCCTCTTTTCTTTTATCAGATCTAGATCTTGGCGTCTTTCTTGAGCGTTTATCTGCTCGGAATAAAGCGTCGATTGGTAAGATGGGGGGCCGACCTCTACCGGTATCGTTGCTTCGGAGCCATAGACAAGGGAGAATGGCGTTTGATGAGTGCCTGTCCTTGGCAAAGTTCTGTATGACCACAGGACACTCTGCAGTTCCTCAGTCCAGTTGCCCTTTGCCTCGCCCAGTCGCTTTTTCACCCCTTCCAAGATGGTCCGATTGGAGACTTCAGTCATTCCATTGCTTTGGGGATGAGCGACTGACGTGAACCTCAGGTTGATGTTTAGGCCTTGGCAAAATTTTTTGAAAGTGGAGCTGTTGAACTACTTGCCATTATCTTCAATAAAAACATTGGGTAAGCCATACCTGCAGATGATGTTCTTCCACGTGAAGTTCTTGACCCTCTCGGGAAGTGGTCAACCGCTATTATGAGGAACTTCATCTGTTTTTTGCCTTGGGGAAAAGGTCCCAAAATATCGAGGCCCCACTGATCAAATGGCCAGGCTATCCCGATCGGCTGTTGGTCCCCTCCGTGCTGCCTTATGATCCTCCCATGTATCTGGCATTGCGGGCATCTCCTCACTTTTTCTTGAGCATCTTTGAGCATGCTGGGCCAGTAGTACCCCGTCTGGAGGGCTTTTCTCGCCATAGCTCTGCTCGCCTCGTGTGCGCCGCATATGCCTTCATGGAGTTCTCTGAGGATGTAGTCTCCCTCTTCCTCCGTCACACATTTGAGCCAAGGGTGGCTGAAAGCTTTCTTATACAAATCACCGTTAATGATGTAACAATTAAGGGATTTTCGTGATAACTTTCGAGCTTCGTCTTTGTCCTTCGGCAGCTGACTTGTTTGAAAGTACTGCTTGATTGGGCTCATCCATGTTTCGTCCCCTTGGTCAATCTCCATCATCTCCGGCTCATCTAGGGAGGAGGAAGTTTGGTCGACGATGGCAATGTTTTCCTCTATAACACTTTGCTCGGAGGCAGACATCTTTGCTAGCCGATCGGCCTCTGATGTTTGATCTCTTGACACTTTCTGGAGAACCCATTCTGATCCAGCTTCCTCAAGTGTTCTGAAAGCAGCCTTGACCTTTGCTAAGTACTGGATCATGCTGGCTTCTTTGGCCTCGAAGGTGCCTAGGACCTGGCTCGTTACTAGCTGGGAGTCGCTCCTGACGACTACTGACTCCGGTCGGATTGCGTGGAGCAGTCTCAGCACTTAAAGGAGCGCCTCATATTCTGCTACATTATTAGAAGCTTTAAAATTAAGCTTTATTGCGTACCTTATTGTGATGCCCAGGGGGCCTCTTATTACTATGCCTACCCCTCCTCGAGTGTCATTCGCTGTGCCATCCACCTTCATTTCCCAATTTTGTCGCTTGGGCTGACTTTGTGGTTCCTCACCGGCAAATTCAGCAACAAAATCTGCCAAAGCTTGGGCCTTTATCGCCTTTCTGGGTTCGTATCTCACATCCCAGGACTGTAGTTTAATTGCCCATCCCACTATTTTGCCCTCCAGATCGGGGGTTTGAAGAATCCTTCTAAGCGGGTGACCCGATCGGACGACAATTTTGTGCGCCCCAAAGTATGGCCTCAGCTTTCTTGCACACATCATGAGGGCGATGATGAGCTGCTCAACCAGTCCCTTCTTTAAATCTGCACCTCTGAGTACTTCACTGACATAGTACACAGGCAGCTGTTGTGTTCCTTCCTCTCGAACCAGGGCACCTGCAACAGCTTCCCTAGAGGTGGCCAAATAAAAGTATAGATTTTCACCTGGTATTGGCCGGCTAAGCAGCGGCGGGTTGGTGAGGAATGCTTTCAGCTCTTCAAAAGCTTGTTGGCAGTCTTCCCCCCAAACGAAAGTTTCACTCTTCTTCAGTTTCTTAAAAAAAAGAGTACACCGCTTGGCTGAGGAGGAGATGAATCGTCCCAAGGCTGTTATTCGTCCGTTCAGCTTCTGGACGTCCTTTATGCTTCTGGGGGGTTGCATCTCGAGGATAGCCTTTATTTTTTTCGGATTAGCCTCAATCCCTTTTTGGGAGACCAGGAATCTTAAAAATTTTCCTGATGGTACTCCGAAGACGCACTTCTCAAGGTTGAGCTTCATCTGGAACTTATTCAAAGTGTCAAAAACTTTTGCCAGATCGGCAGGGTGTTCTTTGGGGCTTCGGCTCTTGACAATCATGTCATCTACGTACACTTCGACATTCTGCCCGATCTGGTCTTTGAAGATTTTATTCATGAGGCGCTGATACGTGGCCCCAGCATTTTTCAGATCGAACGGCATCACCCTGTAGCAAAAGCTTCCGTCGTCTGTAATAAAACTGATTTTTTCCTGATCCGCGAGCCACATCAGGATTTGGTGGTAGTCAGCGTATGCATCAAGAAGGGAGTAAATGGCATGGCCTGCGGTGGCGTCCACCAACTGATCTATGCTCGGTAGGGGGTAGCTGTCTTTGGGACATGCTTTATTAAGGTCAGTAAAGTCTACACACATCCGCAGCTTCCCTGACTTCTTCACTAGTACCACGTTGGCCAGCCATTCGGGATAGTCTATCTCTCGGATTGTTCCGGTCTTAAGTAGCTGTAACGAAATGGATTTTAGAAGGAAAATAGAACAGAGTTTAGAAGAGAAAGAAGAAATCTCAGAAATCTCAAAGAGAGAGAGAGATCTATATTCATCTTTTTACCTGAGGATTACATGGAATGAAATAGCATTATATAACTATTACTACTCATTCCCACAATTACAGCTCACACAACTCACAAGATTCCCTCTACAATCCATAACTAACTCAACAGAAAAGAGATAGCAAAAGAAATAACAGAAGGGAAAGCAATTGCAATTTTTCACTAGCCACGAACTCATATCCTCAAGCCTCCTTTATTAATGAACTGGATCCTCCACTTTGGGCTGCCCCTCAGATGTTGACCCATTGTTCTCTTCATAAGCCTCCCCTATATTTGGGCTGACTTTATTGGGCTATTTCTCCTTGATCATAACAATACCCTCCCCTTTGTGAGCCACCTTGTCCTTAAGGTGCAGCGTTGGAAACTGAGAGCTGAGAAAAGAGAGGTCTTCCCACGTGGTCTCATCAGGGTGTAGGTTGGTCCATTGCACAAGGACTTGTGTGACAGAATGCCCCTTCCTTTCGACTACCCTTTTGTCCAATATAGCAAGAGGTTCCACTTTGGGTACACCATCGGCAGTGACAGCAGGTCAGTCGGTCATGGTTTGATGGTTCCCAATTGCTTTCTTAAGAAGAGAAACATAAAAGACATTGTGGATAGCAGATTGGGGAGGCAATTCTAATTCATAAGCAACTTCTCCTACTTTTGCAGTAATAAGAAAGGGGCCATAAAACTTAGCTGAAAGTTTAAGGCTTTGCCTCATTGCCACAGATTGCTGTCGATAAGGTTGTAGCTTCAAATAGACCCAATCGCCAATAAAAAATGTGCGCTCAGTTCTACCTTTATCAGCCTGTTGTTTCATTCGACTTTGAGCCTTCAGGAGTTGATCGTGAAGAAGGGAAGCCATCTGTTGCCGCTCAAGCAAGAATGCTTACAAATTGGCAGAAGGTGACTCTACTGTAGGAAGGAAATGGAATGAAGGGGGCTTGTAACCATAGAGCGCTTGGAATGGCGACATGTTGAGGCTTGCGTGATGGTTGCTATTGTACCACCATTCCGCAAGACTGAGCCACTTGGACCAAGATTTTGGTTTATGAAAACACATGCATCTGAGGTAATTCTCAACACATCTATTAACTCTCTCTGTTTGACCATCAGATTGTGGATGGTAAGATGCTGAGAGATGTAGCTTGGTCTGGAGTAACTTGAAGAATTCTTGCCAGAAAAGACTAGTAAAAATTCGGTCTCGATTAGACACAATAGTTGAGGGCATTCCATGAAGTTTAAAGATAAAGTCCAAAAAGACTTTAGCCACCGATGCAGCAGTGAAGGGATGTTGCAGAGCAATGAAATGGGCATATTTGGTAAAACGATCCACCACAACCATGATAGTGTCTTTGCAAGCTGACTTTGGCAATTTTTCTATGAAATCCATAGAAATGTGAGTCCAAGCACTCATAGGTACTGGCAGAGGTTGCAATAACCCGGGATAAGGGACTTGCTCTCCTTTACACCTTTGACAGACGTCACAAGATGAAACCCATTCCTGCACTTTTGTTTTCATGTGGGGCCAATAAAAAAGAGCTGACAATCTCTTCCAAGTTCCTGTGATTCCCGAGTGACCCCCAATGCTAGAGTTATGAGCAACTAAAAGCAGATTTGTCTTGAGTGCAGCAGAATTGCCCACATAAATCTTGCCTTTGTAGTACAGTAAGCCATCTTGCAAGGAAAAATGAGGCTTGGAAGTGGGAGTAAGCATTAATTCTTGCAACAATTGTTTGGCGGCATCGTCATGTGCATAACTTTCCAATACCTCCTGCATCCATAGAGGCACTATTGCAGAAATTACAGAAAGTGCACCCTCTTCCATATCTCTTCTTGAAAGAGCATCTACAACCCGATTCTCTAACCCTCTTCTGAAAATTATCGCAACCCCAGGAGCTTGGTGATTCCTTTTAGCTGGATATAATTATGCAATCGTTGTGACAACAAGTGCTTGATAGACTCATGATCTGTTCTGATTAGGAATTCAGAATGATCAAAGTAGTGTCGCCATTTAGTGACTGCCAAGATAATTGCCAGCAACTCCTTTTCATAAATAGAAAGCCCTTGATTTCTCAAACTTAAAGGTTGACTGAGAAAAGCAATGGGTCTGCCTCCCTGCATTAGCACTGCCCCTATCCCGTTGTGAGATGCATCCGTTTCTAGAACAAAAGGTTGAGTGAAATCGGGCAAAACCAAAACTGGTGCAGTAGACATGGCCACCTTGAGATCTTCAAAAGCATTATCAGCGGCAGGAGACCAATGAAAGGCATCCTTCTTCAGCAATTCAGTCAATGGCTTGGCTATAACCCCATAGAGTCGCACAAATTTTCTGTAATAACCCGTAAGGCCCAAAAATCCTTTTAACCCTTTGAGAGTTTTCGGCTTTGGCCATGTTAGCATAGCTTCAACCTTTTGAGGGTCTGTAGCAACACCACTGGCAGTGATTAAGTGGCCTAAATATTCAACTTGCGGCTGACAGAAAATACACTTGGATTGCTTTGCATAAAGTTGATGATCAGTTAAAATCTGAAAAACAGTCTGCAAGTGTAACATGTGCTCTTCAAAAGTGCGACTGCAGATTAATATATCATAAAAAAAAACTAAGATGAATTTCCTCAAGTGTGGCTGAAAAATGTGATTCATCAAAGCTTGAAATGTGGCAGGAGCATTGGTAAGGCCAAAAGGCATAACCTTAAATTCATAATGCCCATGGTGGGTTCTGAATGCGGTTTTATGTGTGTCCTGAATATTGACTCGAATTTGGTAGTATCCAGCTATTAAATCAATTTTGGAAAAATATTTGGCTCCATGAAGTTCATCCAACAAATCATCAATCACAGGTATGAGAAATTTATCTTTGACAGTAACTTCATTTAACTGTCTATAGTCAACACAAAATCGCCATGTGCCATCTTTTTTCTTAACTAGCAGAACAGGGGATGCAAAAGGGCTATGGCTGGGTTTAATAATAGAGGCAGCAAGCATTTCTTTAGCTTGTTTTTCAATTTCAGTTTTCTGAAAATAGTTGTACCTGTAAGGTCTGATGTTGATTGGCTTTGCTACAGGTATGAGATTGATAGCATGGTCGAACATTCTTTCTGGTGGCAAGGAATTTGGAATTTTAAATATAGCCTGGTACTGATCCAAAAGCTGCTGCAGTCTTGGGTGGAGTTGAGTCGACTCCAGTTGAGTAGAGGGAGTGGTGACCAAAACTGAAAATAATTGAGAGTGCTCTTGGGCTTCCCGTGCTGCCAGTATCTTATAGAATAACTTTTCACTCATCAACTGCAAAGATGCTTCCTCCTTGATACCCTTCAATATGATCTGCTTGCCATCCTTATCAAAAGTCAACGCCAGGTCAATGAAATCAAAGAGTATTGGATTATACCCTTTCATCCAATCCACCCCAAGAACCATATCATAACCCCCAAGCTCTAATAATCGAATGTCAAATTGGAAATAATGTCCTTGCATCTCCCATTGAAAAGCCATGCATTTAGAGCTGCTAATTACTTTCTGCCCATTCGCCATAGTCACATATAAAGGGGCAGCCCTAACTATAGGTGCTTGAATCTGAGCAGCAATCCGGGAATCCAAAAAACTGTGGGTACTCCCACTATCAATTAAAATAACCACCACATTTCCATTAACTACACCTCTCATCCTTATAGTATCGGGAGAAGATTGACCAGTTAAAGCATTCATTGAGAGTTCGCCAGTTACTTCCTCTTCTTCTACGATTTCCTGGTGATCTGCTTCCTCCTCGACATTCATAGACAGTAATTGCTTGTTTTTACGTTGATAGCCAGGAAAAAATCTGTCACCACACTTAAAGCACAACCCAGCAGCTTTTCTTTGTTCAAACAAGCTGGATCTATTATTAAAATCCCCTGCTAATACTTGGTCAGTTCGGTCAGCAGCTTTAGTATTTACTACGGCCATTTTGGATGGTGACGATGGTGAGGAGTAGGTATTTTTGATGGGGAAGGGTTATCTGTGAAATAGCTTTTGTTTTCTAAGGCTGGCTTCAAATGATTGCTCCTGTAACTTAGCTTGTTCAAAAGCTTGGTTGAGCCTTTGGGGTTTGAACATTTTTATCATGGGTCTGAGCTCATCATTCAGTCCACTAATGAAGCTTGAGATAAAATAGGACTCCCACAAGCCAGGATTTGCTTTCTGCATTAGAGCCTTAAGCTCCTCAAACGTCTCCTGGTAATGGATTACTGCCTCAGTCTGTCTCAGCTTATTGAACTCCTCAATCACATCAGCTGGTGTTTTTTCCCCAAATCGTACACAAAGATCTTCTGCAAACTGGTCCCAGCAAATAATCTCCTGGTGCATCAACCATCCCTGCAACCAGTTATTAGCCTTCTCGCCAAATTGTAGAGTCGCCAACTCCACCTTTTGCTCTGCCTTGATGTTATAGAACTGGAAATATTTTTGACATTTTCTAACAAAATTGCGGGGATTCTCGCCATTAAATGGGGGTAAATCTACCTTAGGGAGTTTGATTGGGAAGGTCTCAGCTCTGACCTTATCCATGCTGCAATCCCCTTTTCCCCAAGATCGAGATGTAGGTAAAATTCCTTTTTCTGAGCTAGAAATAACCTCTGGAGCAGAGTGAGTGAATATGGGCTCCTTAGCCTTGTTACCGCCGGTGGCCTGTTCAATCATTTTCTCCATCATCATTTCAAACCTCTTCTCCAACTCCCCCATTCTACGTTGCTGCTCATCGTTCAATTTCTCAAGCCGTCGGTGTTGATCTTCCTGCATCTCTGAAATGCGGGAATCAAGTTGCTTAAACTGGTCGTCAAAATTTTTAGCAGATGTATTTTCCCCCATTGTAGTTTTCTTATTCTTAGCCAGTTTGTAATTATTAATGGGTTCTTGGGAATCAATTGAGGACATAGAAATTCAGTAGTCAGAGGTGCGCACAAGATCGTTCGCTCTGATACCAATTGTTATGATCTAGGCTCCCATAAGCTTAAGTCACACCCACACACTTGGCGGACTTGCCCATACAAGTCCAGGGGTTACATCAGGCCCATAAGTAGAAAGGCCCCTTGTTCCACCAAAAGGAATTCCTAGTAGTAGTTGGTGCCCATCACACTTATAAGCCACTAACTACCCATATAGTTAGCCGATGTGGGATCGTAACATTACCCCTCCCATCAACAGCCGACGTCCACGGCGGCTTTGTCACCCAATGGCGGCTTCTCCCTTTCCTTGGGTTCCTCTCCTGGGCCGCCTATCGCAGAGTCGATCTGGCTCTGATACCAATTGTAACGAAATGGGTTTTAGAAGGAAAATAGAACAGAGTTTAGAAGAGAAAGAAGAAATTGAAGAAATCTCAAAGAGAGAGAGAGAGATCTATATTCATCTTTTTACCTGAGGATTACATGGAATGAAATAGCATTATATAACTGTTACTACTCATTCCTACAATTACAGCTCACACAACTCACAAGATTCCCTCTACAATCCATAACTAACTCAACAGAAAAGAGATAGCAAAAGAAATAACAGAAGGGAAAGCAATTGCAATTTTCCACTAGCCACGAACTCATGTCCTCAAGCCTCCTTTATTAATGAACTGGATCCTCCACTTTGGGCTACCCCTCAGATGTTGACCCATTGTTCTCTTCATAAGCCTCCCCTATATTTGGGCTGACTTCATTGGGCTCTTTCTCCTTGATCATAACAGTAGCATATCCACCTCTTCGAAAATGAACTTCCTTTGGTCGGGTGCATGCCTCCTAAGCTTTTGTCGGATCGGAGGATGATTTGGGTCCATATTTAACTTGTGGGTGATGACCTTGGGGTCTATGCCAGGAATGTCCTCTGGCCTCCAGACGAAAGTCGCTTGATTTATTGTCAAGACCTGGATGATGGCTTCTTCTGTCTCCTTGTCCATGCTGGTCCCACACTAGTGGATTTCACATTCTGAAACCGCAACATGTTGGGTTTCTGACCCAACTCAAATCCACAAATATTTTTGATCAGATACTAGTTTTATAATTTTTTTTAAAAAATATTATTTAAAAAATTGTTCCTAAATTAACATTCCTCCCATATATAAAAAAAAGTGGGAATTCATTTGAAATTATATGGTTCAATAAATTTTAACAAATTTGAATGCACATACAAATGAATTACAATTATTTAAAAGTCGACCGTACAAATTACTCGCTAAAAAATAATAGATATATTGGTTTTCAGACATTTTAACGGTAAAATTGATCGCAATACAATAAAATATCTCATTTTCGAATTTCACTAATTTCTTTCCCTATCCAAAAAATAAACATGCGTGGCCCTACAAAAATAAAAGAAAAAAGAATCCAATAAAATGAATCTGCTTCAACTTAACGAGTAGAAACAGCAGTTATAGTCAAATCATTTATAGAATAGGATCTATCATCTGCCATCAATGATGAATTAGAAGAGCTGCAAGAATTTCTGAAAATGAAGGCAGGTTGTTTTGGAGAAGGAAGAGTTGTTTCGCTGCTTAACATTAGTGTTACATCCAACATATTTGGCCGGTCTAAAGGATCTTCTTGAACGCATAATAATCCAACTTGAATGAATCTCAAAGCTTCATCACAATTATACTTCTCTTTCAATGATTCCATTATCTCCAATCCTCTATTTTCTATCCATAGCTCCCACACCTTGTTCAATATTAGCATGTAGGCAATTAATAATCGATATAAAGTCCCCTTTTTTTCCATTAAATTTTTTGAAGCGGACAGAAAATGCGACTGAACCTTCAAAGCAGAGATTATTTTTTTTCTAAAATAGATAATTTTTGCACTAACCCCTAAAATAAAGATAAAATTTCTCTTTATAGAAACTTTAGGGGTAGAAACAAAAAATAAAAATTAGTAGCATTTTCTAACCATTTTAAAAAATTTAATGGCAAAAAAATATCTTAACTTACAATATAAAGTTTCTTAATTTGAAATGATAGTCAAATTTTCAAAGTTTATATCACTTACACGTCCTATCAAGCTCAGAGAAGGATCCTCTTGAATAGAACCACTGCATTTCTTGCCACTTATGATCTCTAATAGTATAACTCCAAAGCTAAAAACATCAGACTTAATAGAAAATTTTCCGAACACTGCATACTCCGGCGACATATAGCCACTGCATTGAGAATAAAAAAAATAGGAAATTGAATTTCAATTTTTTTTTTTACGTTATCTTTTTATTTCTATCTCAATGTGTTATAAGAGAACTTACTATGTTCCAACAACTGTATTTGTCCTGTACTGAATTTGGTCCCCTTTGAATATTCTAGCCACCCCAAAATCTGATATTTTTGGGTTCATATCAGCATCCAATAGAATGTTGCTACTCTTTAAATCTCTGTGGATAACTCTCAATCTTGAATCTTGATGAAGATATAAAATTCCACGAGCGATCCCAATTATGATATTGAAGCGTATTCTCCAGCTCAGTAATGAGTTTCTTGTGTGATCTGCGTAAAACGAAGTTCACGTATTTAGTCAAAAATCGAGCTAATGATATTAGTATCTTGTAAAAATAAATTCCTTATTACCGAAAAGAAACGTGTCCAGGCTTCCATTTGGCAAGTACTCGTAAATTAGTATTCGTTCTTCTCCTTCAATGCAACAACCTAGAAGTTTCACGAGATTCCTGTGTTGAAGCTTTGCGATTAACATTACTTCATTTTTAAATTCTTGCCTTCCTTGCCCTGAGCTTTTAGATAGTCTTTTTACAGCAATCTCCTGTCCATTAGGAAGCTTACCCTATAAAAACCAGTTGAATTGCACCAAACTTAGCATCAACACAATAAAACCAAGAAAATCTTGGATTTTCAAGATTTTAAGGTTCATCCTTACCTTGTAAACAGAGCCGAAGCCACCTTGTCCAATTTTATTATCTGCTGATAAATTGTTGGTTGCATCTAATACGGCATCAAGGTTTAATATGACTAATTCGGGATGCCTTTGACTGTCATCAAGCTCAATGATAGGGTCAATTGATCTTTTCCTCCTTCTGTTGCTCACTGTTTTTGAACAAAATGTTCATTAAATTAATATATCAAATGTAAACAGAGGAGATAAAGTCTGGTTTTTACCTCTTGTCCTCCTTAGCCACAAATAGGCAAAAATAAAAATGATAAACCATGCCGATACCACAGATAAGATTAGACCAACCAGCATTCCCTTCGTTTTGAAAGGCCTGTATGATCTTCTTGCAACCTCAGCTATACAAAAGTAGCAAAAGAATAAATTTTCACTTAGGCAGAAAATTAAATTATGATCAAATAGAATACAGCAGTTCTGTTCAGACAGAAAACAGCTGAACAAAACAGTTGTGTTCTGTCTGATCAATGTACATTACCTAATTCAACAGCATCCACGCGAACAAATATATCGTATCCAACATCTGAATGATCTGTTGTATCCATTAATTCTCCGAACCATTGCAAGCAACCAGTACCTTCCCCTGGAACTGGTGTACTCACATATGCAGAACATGAACAATTGCTGTTGCACAGATTTTCACAGTCAATTCGGCTCATACTAAAATCAATCCAAACTGCTTCCCTAGTATCAGGAATCTTAGCACTAGCAATCTTCAAAAACCCATCTCCCTCCCCACAAGTTTCGTTTCGTTTCCTGATGCACCCACCCGAACCATCTCTCAATCGCCAGTCCCTCGGAGATTTGGGCTTATAGCCTGGCAAACAACCACATTCATAGCTATTAAAATTGTAGGGATCGCACAGACTATTAGCTCCACACTGTCCATAAGTGTCACACCGGTGCTTAGGTGCTGACCAGAATTCTTTCCAGTGGCCTTCACTTTCATGCCAAGTTAGTCTTCTCAAAAATCCTGACTCATCCATCAGGACTATTAATATAAGAGAAGAATAATCAAGAAAAAAGGAAAACTATATCTCTTCTTGATTATTAACAAAACTGTAATTATAAACGTCTGCAAATGATATCCATGGCCACGGACCCGATCGCCAGCGAACATTTTCACTACCCTGGAAGAGAAAAATCTGAGGTGAGCCATTCGGATCGACCCGATAAGAATAGTCTCCAGTTGCTGGATTATCTGGCGATTTCCATGAATTTATGAACCGATTCAAACCTGTTTTCTTATCTATGCCTAATTTCATTCCCTGTATCATGATATTTCCAGGATAATCAAAGCTTTGCCAAATAATTCTTTTGCTTCTACTTTGAACCAATACCAAATTCCCTGTGTCCAATAACTGAGCTTCATAAGAATGAACAGCTTGAAAAGAAACATTTGAAGACCATACTGTAAATTTTTTGTATTGGTCACTGAAGAGAACAAGATTTCCAGTTTGATCAATTGAGAGAGTTGCAGAGGAGCCATTAATGGGATTGTTTCTATTTGCTACCCAAACAACAGTCTGGTCTGGAATTTTATGGAACCAAATTCCAAGATATCTGTAGGTTGATTTGCCTGGGCTAAAAAATCCTAAAGCAAAATAGTTCTGTACAGAGATGAGAAAGTCTCCATCTTTGATGGTTTGGTTTATGGTGATGGTGTCTGTGGAGGATGTGAAATGGAAGATTGTGAGCAAAGATTGAAGAAAGATTAGGGTTTTAGAATTCATGACTTTATTTGATTTCTGGAAAGATTATGGCTGAAGATGTAGATTTTTGACCACTGAAGATTACGCAACTAGACTTATGTGATCATAAATACATTGGAAAAAGTCTTACCCGGCGTAGGTAAGAATTTTCCGCCAAAGTGGATGTGTTTTCTCTAAAAAATATAGTGAAATCAATTAAAATAAAGGCAATTAGTTTCGGTTTGTGATAGGGTTTATATATATCTAAAAAATATATATATATGTTTACAAAAGCACTCCTGAAGAACCTGTGATAGGGTTGATCCTATTAGCTTTTCAGTAACTTTATGGAACCAAATTCCAAGATAACTTATGCTTGAATTGACAGGGCTAAAAAATCCAAATACAAATCTATTATTTTTTGAAATTAGCAGGTCACCTTCTTTGAAGGTTTGGTTTGTGGTAATGATATCCAGGGAATTGCATAACATGAATTGCAGGACTAGAAGCAGGCTTTTTTCTTGTACACATAACAGCCCAATTTGACCGTTCACTGTCCTTATTTTCTTTGTCAAGTATTCTCTTTTAACTGCCTTTTGACAAATAATAATAATAATAATAATAATAAAAGTAGGCTTTTTTCAAATGTTTTAAATGCGCTTTTCAAGGTTTTGCATTCAGAACCACATTAGCATCATAAACAAGAAGAACAAAAATCCAAGTTTCTTTGACTTCCAATTTCGTATAGTATGTAGACAAATGGTTTTTTAAGTAGCAACGTATCGTTGACTTGGCCTATTTGAACTGAACTCGTAATTGTGACTCAAGTTTTTTTTTTTTCTTCCTAGTAAAATAAAGCACTCAAATTTCCAATCATACATGTTTTCAGATATTAAAAAGTGGCAGTACTATATGTGTGGTCATCAAAAGTTTCAGTGAAACAGCCATAACGTCAGCGAGCTTCAAACCTCGTGATTGTAACCTCATTTATGGAATTGGATCCTTCCTTTTTTACTGTGCTCAAAGATCTGAAAATGAAAGCAGGTTGTTTCGGACATGGAACAGCACTTTCACTGCTTAACATCATAACAACTTCTGCCATTGTTGGTCTGTCCACAGGATTTTCTTGTACACATAACAGCCCAATTTGAATGCATCTCAAAGCCTCATTGAGAGGATATGACAATTCTAGTGAAACATCAACAATCTCCGTTACTCTGTCTTGTCTCCATAATTCCCATACCTGTGTGTATGCTTCATAACATTAGGTCACAAAAGATGAGACATTCTACTAGATTGTTCAGCAAAAGAATTAATCACTTACACATCCAATCAAACTGAAGGAATTACCCTCTTCATGAAAGCCACGGTTCTTCTTGGCACTCATGATCTCTAACAATATCACCCCAAAACTAAACACATCTGATTTTGTTGAAAATTTTCCGAACACTGCATACTCAGGCGACATATAGCCACTGCAATGGAAATAGAGAAAGCATTATTCAAAGTATCTATGAAAATTTCTTCTTGGTATTCAAAAGTGAACAAGTACTGTTTAGTCCTGTACTTACTATGTTCCGACCACTTTGTTCGTCTTTTCGACAACTTCGTCTCCTCTGAATATTCTTGCCATTCCAAAATCTGAAATTTTGGCATTCATATCTGCATCAAGTAATATGTTGCTACACTTCAGATCTCTATGGATGATTTTCAACCTTGAATCCTGGTGAAGATATAAGATCCCTCGGGCGATTCCAGTTATGATATTGAAACGTTTCCTCCAGTCCAGACATGATCTTCTTGTTTGATCTACAACAAAAATAGTTTTTTTTTTCCAACAGATTCATTTTGTTTGTCATAAATAAACATCAAGACTGACATAGAGAAAATTGATGCAACATATGATACTTACCAAAAAGAAATAAATCCAAGCTTTTATTAGGCATATGTTCATATATCAACATCTTTTCTCCTCTCTCAATGCAGCAGCCTAATAGTTTCACAAGATTTTTGTGTTGCAGCTTAGCAATCAGGATAACTTCATTCTTAAATTCTTCATCTCCTTGCCCTGAATTCTTGGACAGTTGTTTTACAGCAATCTCTTGTCCATCGGATAGTTGACCCTGAAATCAAATTACAAGACAATTTTCTCAAGGTTTTGAATCCAAGAACTGTTCACTTAGTGCATAAAGAACCCAAACCTTATAAACTGAACCAAAACCACCCTGGCCAAGTTTGTTTGCAGAAGAGAAATTGTCAGTGGCTGCAACTAGGGTGCTGAGATCAAAGAAATCTATGTCTGTGGGATGACTACCCTGCCTGAGTTTATTTGCCACCAAAGTATTTTTGTAGTACATTGAACCAGACGCAGGATCAAATAGCCTTTTGCCCCGTTGGTTGTTTATCGCTGTCCTTGAACAAATTGAAAGCTAAAGATTAATCTTCTTTATGATATATATTTAAATATTTATCAGAACAGAATAACAAAATGATATGGATAGTCTTGTTTCTTTACCTCTTCTCCTCTTTCTCCTAATGATTAAATAGGCCAAAATGATAACAGTAATCCAAGCAAAAGTGACAGATAATATCAGAATTCCCAATCCCTTTCTGAGGAAATCATTTGATTTCTCCTTACTCTCAGCTGCAGCAAAGTTACCTTTTATAAGTTTCATACAAACTCAAATAAAAAAGAGTAAAAGATATGGCAAGAAATTATAGAACAGAAGAGGTAAATAGAGTTTGTGCTACCTAATTCAATGGCGTCAACACGAACATATAAATCGAGTTGGCCTTCCATATGATCAACTGTGTCTATTAATTGACCATACCATGTCAAACAGCCATTCCTATCTGCATCATTTTGTATGCTTGCATATGCGGTGCAAGAACAAATCATTAAGCATTCCTTCTCACACTGTAGGCTACTAATGTTAGCGTGCAACAAAGCTGCTGAAGTGTCTGGAAATTTGACATTTTCGACTAATAAAAACCCTTCTCCGTGTCTGCAAACCGAGGAAGATTCTAGTCGTTTCCTGACACATCCTCCAGATGCATCTCTTAGATTCCAATCCCTTGGGGATTTGGGTTCATATCCGGGCAAACACGAACATTCAAATACATTAGGATTGCTTGGACTGCACTTGCCATAAGGACCACACTGCCCATACGTATCACAAGGGGTTTTAGGTACTGACCAGAAATCCTTCCAAGCACCTTCTTTTACATTCCAGTGTAGCCACTTGAGTACTCCCGAACGATCCACCGTTGCTTTTGACATGATGGAAGCCTCTTCGACATGTGAGACTAGGTATATCTCATCTGCATTTACAACAAAACTATAGTTGAATATACCATAGAATATCCTTGATGGCCATGGATGAGTTCGCCAAAGGGGTTTCAATCCTTTGTATATAAAGATTTGTGGTTCGCCATTAGGATTGATCTTGACAGAGTATTCTCCTGTTCCTGGGTCATTTTCTGATCTCCAAGAGGTCAAGATCCTCTCTTGGCCCGTCTTCTGATTTATCCCAATGCTCATATCTGGTAGGTGGGTATCAGCAGGGTAATCAAAGCTTTGCCACACAATCCTTCTACTTGTTTCTTGGAACAACACCAAATTTCCGGAATCCAAAAGCTGAGCAACACAAGAGTCATTTACTTCAACCGAAACATTACTAGACCACACTGGAAATTTTCTTTCAACGTCTTGATAAACAACGAAGTTCCCTTTTCCGTTGATTGATAGAACTCCTGAAGAACCTGTGATAGGATTGTTCCTGTTAGCTACCCACACCACAGAATTTTCAGTAACTTTCTGGAACCAAATTCCAAGATATCTGTTGCTTGACTTGACAGGGCTAAAAAATCCAAATACGAACATATTATTTTTCGAAATTAGTAGGTCACCTTCTCTGAAGGTTTGGTTTGTGATAATGATATCGAGAGAATAGCATATCGCGAATTGCAGGATCAGAAGCAGAAGATGCTTCTTGGCAGCCATAATGCTGTTCAATGGCCTTGTTTTTTTTTTTTTTTTTTTTTTAATTTTTATTTTTGGTAGAATGAATTCCCTTATTTTCCTGTTAAGTAGTCTCTTTCAAATGTTTTGAATGCTGACTTTTCAAGATTTTGAATTTAACTCAACATCAGCATCATAAGAAGAAAAGGAACGTAAAAGACAAGTTTCTTTGACTTCCAATTTTGCATTCTCTAAATTATTCTGTGTCTCTAAATAAGTGGACGGATGAGGTACGTAGCATACATTGAATGAAGTGAATAAACAATATATGGTCTAGAAAGAGTCAAAATTAGCAATATTCGTTCATATATTCTTGCCATTCCAAAATCTGAAATTTTGGCATTCATATCTGCATCAAGTAACATGTTGCTACACTTCAGATCTCTATGGATGATTTTCAACCTTGAATCCTGGTGAAGACATAAGATCCCTCGGGCGATTCCAGTTATGATTTTGAACCGTTTCCTCCAGTCCAGACATGATCTTCTTGTTTGATCTACAACAAAAATAGTTTTTTTTTTTCCATCATATTCATTTTGTTTGTCATAAATAAACATCAAGACTGACAATGAGAAAATTGATGCAAAGATATAATACTTACCAAAAAGAAATAAATCCAAGCTTTTATTAGGCATATGTTCATATATCAACATCTTTTCTCCTCTCTCAATGCAGCAGCCTAATTAGTTTCACAAGATTTTTGTGTTGCAGCTTAGCAATCAGCATAACTTCATTCTTAAATTCTTCATCTCCTTGCCCTGAATTCTTGGACAGTTATTTTACAGCAATCTCTTGTCCATCAAATAGTTGACCCTGAAATCAAGTTACAAGACAATTTTCTCAAGATTTTGAATCCAAGAAATATCAGTTAGTGCATAAAGAACCCAAACCTTAAATTCGTTCGAGGTTTCGAGATTTTCTTGGTGCTGAAGAATTTTTGCATCTTCTGCTTTCATAATCTTTTTTCTTTTTTTGATGATTTTCTTTTGTTGCTCATAAAAGAAATGGAAATTAAGTATATTTCCTGTTATTTCAGCAGAAAGACTAACCATTCTCTATGCTTTATGGCATTATCTCATCCACTATAAACCAATGTTTATAAATTATGTTAAAATTAATATCTTATTATCCAATATAAACGGTGTGCTGAGTAACAAAATCAAAGTTGTAAAAAACTTTTGATGAACTAAGTGTTGAAGGGATTAATTTATACAAAATAAAAGTTGATGGCCTTAGTTTGAAAAACTTAAGAGTTGGAGGACTTAATCAGAAAAAAAATAAATGTTCTGTTCCTAAATTACAGACTAAATGGATTTTATTATAATTTCCTAGTGATCTCATATTTCTATAAAAATTTATGTTATACAAACTTGGTCACTTGCCTTGCATGTGTTTGGAAAGGACATATGTAGTGAAAGCCAAAGTGATTCAACAAAAGAGGGAGATTTCCATCGTTTGATATTTGTAAGAAGACAAACCACATAGAGAAGTGTAAGAACATATACATTCGTGATGGGTTATATATTAATTATATTATTATATTTAATTGTAATATAATAATAATAAAAAATAGAATTTTATGATTGGTCTAATTAATAGAGAATAGTTAAATAATTATCTCTATTACGTATAAATAGGGGTCAATTTCACTCATACTTACTCAACTTATCACTTATCGCGCAAAAATAACCGACTTTTTTTTTTCTTACTTAAATGTCACTGAACTTTTAACATTATTGCACAAAAGTCATGTTAACCGGAATCCGGCGACGACCCTTGCCGGATTGATGACTTTTTTGCAAAAATGTTAAAAATTCAGTAACATTTAAGTTGAAAAAAAAAAGTTAATTACATTTGCGAGATAAATGATAAGTCTAGTGACCGTGAGTGAAATTAATTTAAATGTAGCATTTGTTGAACTTATCAATCCGGCAAGAGTCGTCGCCGGATTTCGGTCAACATGACTTTTGTGCAATAATGTTAAAAGTTCAGTGACATTTAAGTAAGAAAAAAAAAGTCGGTTACTTTTGCGCAATAAGTGATAAGTTGAGTGATCATAGGTGAAATCAACCCTATAAATAGGGTTGTGTAAGAACACAGCTCATGAGAAAGAAAAGAAAAAAATTAAAGTGTTTTTCTTGGAGAAACAATTATCAAATTGTTTGTTAGATAATTGACCAAAAAGAGAATTTTAAGTAAAAATTATTAGGTGAAACATGAATAATATGCAAAAAAAGTATACATATGTATTGTAATATAATGAAAATATTTAATCATGTGTTGAAGTAATTATTTTTTGATTAGTGTTAATATATTAGTAATATTGGGAAATTGATTTTATAGAATTTAGTATTCTATAAATTTTTAGCAAGAAGAATTGTTGATAGAAGTAAAAAAAGCCTTCAATTCAGTGTAAATACTGTAAGAAGTATGGGCGTATTGAGAAAAATTGCAGACAAAGGAAAAATCAAAGCGGTCAATCCTCCCTACAAGCAAACTTCATGGATGATCACCAAGCTGGAAAATTAGAAGAGATTGTTTTTATTGCCTTCAATATAATATTAACTTGTGGATGTGTTTTGTTGCCTTCAATATAATATTAACTTGATTAATGATAAATATATTCAGGAAAAAAGAAAAATCTTCACTTTGCTGTTCATATTTTGCTTTAACATCATCGGAAGGTAATCAATGGTTCAGCGATGTGCTGGCTGGACTTTTCATGGTGGCTTTGGCGAAGTGTTGACAGAACAAATTACTTGAAATATTGGCCGCCCTAATGATTTTAATATATAAATTAACGGGAATATTTTTTAAATAATTATTTTAAAAAAAATTTACAAAATTAGTATCTTTTAAAAATCATTTGAATTTTTGAAGTTAACTGTGCCAATAATGAAGGAAATTTCTACCATATTATGATACGTCAAAGATAGAATAACAGTTTGTCATATTTGAAACTACAACAGTGTACTGTACTTTAAAATACAACCGATTTTTTTTTTTAATATGCTAATTGCACCTTCAAGTTGCATTTGTTTGTCGAGCCGTACTCAAGTTATTATTATTTTATTTAAATACCTAAATTTGTATAAAAGGTAAATTATAAACACAAATATAATGATGTGGCTTCTCCGAAGCTGATAAAGATTAAGCAATGAGATACACGCTCCAATTGGAGCGTGAGGATGCAGAAAGGGAAAAATCCACCCAAAAAAATCACAATTTTCTTCTTATCCAAAGATTGGTCCTTTGCCTCCATCCGCCATTTTAGAGAGCTTGCGAAGTACACCACAATCCATTTCTCGGCGCCTAGGATTGCGGTAGCGGGTGGCGGTTTCGGTTGAGACAGTGATGTTTGATTATTCTCTCGTGAAGAATCGAATGGGGATTGCGGGTTTGGTTGGGATTGAGTTAGTGGGCGAGTCGGTGAAAACGATCTGATAATTGAGTTGGCAACTCGGACCCAATGGAAAATATAGGAAGCTTTCCTGGTAGGAAGAGGGAGATCTTCACTGCAGAGCTTTGGATATCTTTGAAAGTAGAGAAGGAGAAGGGCGAGGAAGCAGAGGGAGGTTCTTGAATTTTTACTGATAATTTAGCCTAGTGCCGCCACATTGAGAGTAGGAAATTAGAGATTTATGCAGAAACAATTCAAAAACAAAAGTTAAAAATACAGAAATGAATTTTGGTTTTATGGTTTTTGGGTCTCAGTGAATTGGGAAATTGCTTAAATGAGTCAGAGCTAACAACTAGAAACGACAGCAGGCCGCCGATCCGGTGATTTAGAACCTGCCACCATTTCTTCTTTCTGGATTTTGGGGGCTACCTTGCGTTTTCTTTCTCTGTTGTGGTTGCCACTTTTGAACTCATTTTTCTGAAATTATTTCTGGGTGTCTTTGTTTTCTCTCAATTTCGCTTCTTTTGGGGAAAAACTAGTTTTCTTAGATCCTTGTAATATAGTTTGTAGCTGTTCACATGAGATATTAACTAAAAAAAATGGAAAAATGTGTTCTTGGCTTATGAATGGAGAGGATAGCGTAGGGTCTTTGCTTTCATTGTAGATCTATATCAATGCAGCTTTTTGGCAATGGAAACTCAAAATCGTTGTATATGGCTTGCTTTGTTCTTTTTCCTTTTTTACTTTTGTGGAATGGTTTGCTCTGTTTCTTGAAAGCAAAACATTATTTTTTTTAAGTAAAAATTGAATTCTATTATTTTAACATTACAATTACTCTCTTGCGAAGCCTTTTCAAATATTTTTCATGAGTTGGTGATTTAAGAATTGAAAAAAATGGATGGAGAATGATCACTGGGATCATTCTTTGATAGAAAAGAGAAGCAAGAAAGAAGAAAGGGAGAGGGGAAGGGAGAGAAGGATAGATTAAAGCAGTAAATTTTAGGTGGTGCACGTGTCGCCATCGTATTCGTATGCAAATTAATTTCAATCCAGCGCCATCGGCATCTCATTTCTATATGGGCCCACCTAGTGCTGTTTTATTGTTGAAAAAACTCTTATTTCGGTAGTTTAATATTTTTACATGTTAGATCTCTATATTTTAAAAATTACGCATTGAATTTTTAAATTTTTCGAAAAAAATACATTAATTTTAAAATGAACGGCACAAATTATAATATAATATAAACGCGATTAAAGTCGCGTGTACTTTAACGGAATAATATTATTTTTATCGTTCGTTTAGGCTTAATTTATTTTTTTCAAAAATTTTAAGAATTCAATATGTAATTTTTAAAATATAGGAATTAAATATTTAAAAAATTTAAGCACCCAATATATAATTTTTAAAGTATAAGGGAAAAACATTAAAATTTAAAAACTAAATTATGGATTATTCTTTTAATTTTTTATCTCTTATTGCGGATCCCATTCGGTCCCACAAAAGTTTTGCCCACGTCGCACACTTGCAGGGGCGCCCAAGTCCAATATCAATTATTAATTTAGCTTCGCAAAAGGGCAAGTGGGGTCCATTTGCCATCCGACTACTCCATCATTTCGTGTTTTACAGGTTACACAATGTCGCTTTCCCTCATATATTTATATACTGATTTATGGATTATTATTAGGTTCATCTATGAAATAATAGATAATATACTTGAATGAGACATTTTTGGAGAGATATGCATAGCAATTATAATTTTCGTTTTATTTACATACCGAGTAATGTATTATGAGGAGGATTTACAAATTAATATACAGTCTGCTTTAACGAGAAATTTTTGTAAATTTATATACTTTTTGTTTTAAAGAAATAAACATAGAAATTAGAATATATATATTATTGTACGTATATTTGTACAAAAACAATATTGTATGGATGTTTTGTACAAAAATTAGTTTTAGATTGTTCAAATCGACCTTCTTCACTTGTTAATTTAAATATAAATTTTACCAATTTCAAATAATTGTACTAAAAAATAATAGTATATTACTATATAAAAATTTCTTTCTGTGATGGAATTCCAAATGCAATTTTATCACGTATATATAGGCATTCCATGTCTTTTTTTAATCCGTTCATGGAGAGAATATTGAAGCACACTGAAATCGCAACAGGCTAGGAAAAAAAGAAAACGTATTAATCCATTATTATTCAACCAATTAGATTCAAGTCATTAGGATTAAGCAATTTTGAGTCTTTCTAAAATAAGGTTAATTTAGTCTTAATCACTACATTTAATCCTAATTAATAGCTCTTTAATCCTAGTAAAAATAACAAAACGTTACATACAATGGAATTGAGGGAGTACTAGTTAGTGGTGCCTTAAATTATCCCATATCGAATATTAAGATGAGAGCAGGTCAACGTAGTTTGTATAAAGAAATGAAAAGAATATATAATGAAAACCATGATCCTTCTAGAGATGAGCAACGGTATTGAACCGAACCGAAATAACCGAAAATCGATTTATTAGAATTTAGACAAATTGAACCGAACCGAAATTATATAATAACCGAATTCAAATTGAACCGATATTTTCGGTCGGTTTGATTCGGTTAACTGATAAAACCGAAATTTCAAAATTATAATTAAAAAAATGTCTAAAAATTATATAAAATTACAAATTATAAAACTAAAATAAAAACATTTAAATTAAAAAATGTACATATGTTTAATTTGAGTTCAAACCCCTTAGATTGAATTAAAAATACAAAAATAATCACTATTCGGTCGGTTCGGTTATTTTTCGATTTTTGCATTTCAAAATCGAACCGAACTAACCGAAATTAATATATCTTTAAAACCGAAATCGAACAAAAAAACTGAAAAACCGAACCAAATTAAAAAAATCGATTGGTTTAGTTCGATTTTTCGGTTTGAACGGAAATTTACTCACCCCTAGATCCTTCATGGGGGAAGTCTGAAACTGCAACTAACTGTTGCAGCTTCAGACCCCTAAACCTGAAACTGCAACACTCTGTTGCGATTTCAGCCCATCTGAAACAACAACATAGTATTGTGATTTCTAACATACTGAAACTGTAATAAATAGTTGCGATTTTAGTGTAAAATATTTTCACACACCAGTGGATTTCACGTTCTAAAACCGCAACATGTTGTGGTTTTTGACACACCTCTAATCGACAAATATTTTTCATCAGATACTAGTTTTATAATTTTTTTTAAAAAATATTATTTAAAAAATTATTCCGAAATTAACATTCCACCCCTATAAAAAAAATATATGAAAATTCATTCGAAATTATATGGTTCAATAAATTTTAACAAATTTGAGTGCACATACAAATGAATTACAATTATTTAAAAGTAAGATGTACAAATTACTCGCTAAAAAATAATATATATATTGGTATCCAGACATTTTAATGATAAAATTTATCTAATTATAATAAAAGGTTTCAAGTTCGAGTTTTCACTTATTTCTTTCTCAATAAAAAAAAAAAAAAGAGAATCCAATAAAATGAATCTGCTTCAACTTAACGAGTAGAAACAGCAGTTATAGTCAAATCATTTATGGAATAGGATCTATCATCTGCCATCAATGATGAATTGGAAGAGCTGCAAGAATTTCTGAAAATGAAGGCAGGTTGTTTTGGAGAAGGAAGAGTTGTTTCGCTGCTTAACATTAGTGTTACATCCAACATATTTGGCCGGTCTAAAGGATCTTCTTGAACGCATAATAATCCAACTTGAATGAATCTCAAAGCTTCATCACAATTATACTCCTCTTTCAATGATTCCATTATCTCCAATCCTCTATTTTCTATCCATAGCTCCCACACCTTGTTCAATATTAGCATGTAGGCAATTAATCATAGATATAAAGTCCCTTTTTTTTAATTAAATTTTTTGAAGTGGACAGAAAATGGGACTGAAGCTTCAAAACAGAGATTATTCTTTTTTCTAAAATAGAAAATTTTTGCACTAACCCCTAAAGTAGAGGACAATTTGCATTATCTGATGGTTTGTCCAACAAAATAAAGATAAAATTTCTCTTTATAGAAACTTTAGGAGTAGAAACAAAAAATAAAAATTAGTGGCATTTTCTAACCATTTTAAAAAATTTAATGGCAAAAAAATATCTTAACTCACAATATAAAGTTTCTTAATTTGAAAATGGTAGTCAAATTTTCAAAGTTTATATCGCTTACACGTCCTATCAAGCTCAGAGAAGGATCCTCTTGAATAGAGCCATTGCATTTCTTGCCACTTATGATCTCTAACAGTATAACTCCAAAGCTAAAAACATCAGACTTAATAGAAAATTTTCCGAACACTGCATATTCCGGCGACATATAGCCACTGCATTGAGAATAAAAAAAATAGGAAATTGAATTTCAATTTTTTTTATGTTATCTTTTTATTTCTATCTCAATGTGTTATAAGAGAACTTACTATGTTCCAACAACTGTATTTGTCCTGTACTGAATTTGGTCCCCTTTGAATATTCTAGCCACCCCAAAATCTGATATTTTTGGGTTCATATCAGCATCCAATAGAATGTTGCTGCTCTTTAAATCTCTATGGATAACTCTCAATCTTGAATCTTGATGCAGATATAAAATTCCACGAGCGATCCCAATTATGATATTGAAGCGTATTCTCCAGCTCAGTAATGAGTTTCTTGTGTGATCTGCGTAAAACGAAGTTCATGTATTTAGTCAAAAATCGAGCTAATGATATTAGTATCTTGTAAAAATAAATTCCTTATTACCGAAAAGAAACGTGTCCAGGCTTCCATTTGGCAAGTACTCGTAAATTAGTATTCGTTCTTCTCCTTCAATGCTACAACCTAGAAGTTTCACGAGATTCCTGTGTTGAAGCTTTGCGATTAACATTACTTCATTTTTAAATTCTTGCCTTCCTTGCCCTGAGATTTTAGATAGTCTTTTTACAGCAATCTCCTGTCCATTAGGAAGCTTACCCTATAAAAACCAGTTGAATTGCACCAAACTTAGCATCAAATCAACACAATAAACCAAGAAAATCTTGGATTTTCAAGATTTTGAGGTTCATCCTTACCTTGTAAACGGAGCCGAAGCCACCTTGTCCAATTTTATTATCTGCTGATAAATTGTTGGTTGCATCTAATATGGCATCAAGATTTAATATGACCAATTCGGGATGCCTTTGACTGTCATCAAGCTCAATGATAGGATCAATTGATCTTTTCCTCCTTCTGTTCCTCACTGTTTTTGAACAAAATGTTCGTTAAAATTAATATATCAAATGTAAACAGAGGAGGACAAAGTCTGGTTTTTTTACCTCTTGTCCGCCTTAGCCACAAATAGGCAAAAATAAAAATGATAAACCATGCCGATACCACAGATAAGATTAGAACAACCAGCATTCCCTTCGTTTTGAAAGGCCTGTATGATCTTCTTGCAACCTCAGCTATACAAAAGTAGCAAAAGAAAAAATTTTCACTTAGGCAGAAAATTAAATTTGATCAAATAGAATGCAGCAGTTCTGTTCAGACAGAAAACAGCTGAACAAAACATTTGTGTTCTCTCTGATCAATGTACATTACCTAATTCAACAGCATCGACACGAACATATATATCGTATCCAAAATCTGAATGATCTGTTGTATCCATTAATTCTCCGAACCATTGCAAGCAACCAGTACCTTCCCCTGGAACTGGTATACTCGCATATGCAGAACATGAACAATTACTGTTGCACAGATTTTCACAGTCAATTCGGCTCATACTAAAATCAATCCAAACTGCTTCCCTAGTATCAGGAATCTTAGTACTAGCAATCTTCAAAAACCCATCTCCCTCCCCACATGTTTCGTTTCGTTTCCTGATGCACCCACCCGAACCATCTCTCAATCGCCAGTCCCTCGGCGATTTGGGCTTATACCCCGGCAAACAACCACATTCATAGCTAGTAAAATTGTAGGCATCGCACAGACTATTAGCTCCACACTGTCCATAATTATCACACCGGTGCTTAGGTGCTGACCAGAATTCTTTCCAGTGGCCTTCACTTTCATGCCAAGTTAGTCTTCTCAAAAATCCCGGCTCATCCATCAGGACTATTAATAGAACAGAAGAATAATCAAGAGAAAAGGAAAAGTATATCTCGTCTTGATTATTAACAAAACTGTAATTATAAACTTCAAATGATATCCATGGCCACGGAGCGGCTCGCCAATGAGCATTTTCATTACCCTGGAAGAGAAAAATCTGAGGTGAGCCATTCGGATCGACCCGATAAGAATAGTCTCCAGTTGCTGGATTATCTGGTGATTTCCATGAATTTATGAACCGATTCAAACCTGTTTTCTTATCTATGCCTAATTTCATTCCTTGTATCATGATATTTCCAGGATAATCAAAGCTTTGCCAAATAATTCTTTTGCTTCTACTTTGAACCAATACCAAATTCCCTGTGTCCAATAACTGAGCCTCATAAGAATGAACAGCTTGAAAAGAAACATTCGAAGACCATACTGTAAATTTTTTGTATTGGTCACTGAAGAGAACAAGATTTCCAGTTTGATCAATTGAGAGAGTTGCAGAGGAGCCATTAATGGGATTGTTTCTATTTGCTACCCAAACAACGGTCTGGTCTGGAATTTTATGGAACCAAATTCCAAGATATCTGTAGGTTGATTTGCCTGGGCTAAAAAATCCTAAAGCAAAATACTTCTGTACAGAGATGAGAAAGTCTCCATCTTTGATGGTTTGGTTTATGGTGATGGTGTCTGTGGAGGATGTGAAATGGAAGATTGTGAGCAAAGATTGAAGAAAGATTAGGGTTTTAGAATTCATGACTTTATTTGATTTCTGGAAAGATTATGGCTGAAGATGTAGATGTTTGACGGCTGAAGATTACGCTGCTGGACTTATGTGATCATAAATACTTTGGAAAAAGTCTTACCCGGCGTAGGTAAGAATTTTCCGTCAATGTGGATGTGTTTTCTCTAAAAAATATAGTGAAATCAATTAAAATAAAGGCAATTAGTTTCGGATATTGGATAGATAACATATATATATATATATATATATATATATATATATATATATATATATATATATATGTTTACAAAAGCACTTCTGAAGAACCTGTGATAGGATTGTTCCTATTAGCTACGTGATGACTGGTACACGTTCTCCGAGCACCTTCCGAGCAGTACCCTTCTCTAGTCACCTGAAAATAGAATTCCCGACGGATCTTCAGCAGGTGATACTCCGACGGTCAAGTCAGTAATCCTGGAAAGGTTTTAAGTATAAATAATGATAAGAGGTCAATCCCCTTAGAAATGTACCTGTTCTCTTTCTTATATAGAGTTCCACCTTGCCTCATTCAATGGTAACATTAATGAGGGGTTATGGGGGCAATGATTACCCTCTTGATGATGATTATTTGAGCATAACGGTCGCCTTTAATGAGTGAGCCACCCAGTAACGGTTGTCCTCATGATGACCATTCAATGAGTGTAACGGCTGTCTTGTCGATCCGAGCCGTATCTCATACCGGGCACAACACCTATGAAGAATATGATAGCCGAGCATTACTTGCCTCTTGTGCTATTTTGGAAATCATGCTGTGCTTTATGACTGAGCCCACGTATTCGACTGGGCCGAGGACATACTCGGCCGGACTCGCGGCTTCCGAGTGCTGCTAGCCAGATAAGGGCCGAGCCCAATGGTAGTACCCGAATATCATAAGTCCCCCCCCATGTACATGACATTTATGTTATGCAAGGCGGCAAATTCAAATTTCGAAAAGATCAACTTCTTGTCGCATGGGGCGCAGAAAGCGTCTGACAAGGAGGACATTTCGCTTCACGCGAGGTGACGTCGCCTCGCTTTACGCGAAAATGACGACTGGAGTCTTTCACACCATTATGGCGCCTCTTCGGAATTCACGCTTGCCATAATAACTTCCTGACACAGCCTCTTAGCGCGCGCCACGTGCTACACCATAACCGACTTACTCTTCCTATAAATACACCTCTTATCAGAGGTTTAGCTCCTTTGCACACTAAAAAAGTTGTTTTCTTCTTGTGATTTTCTCTTGAGTCCCAGAACTTTGGCAAGTACCAATTTTGCAGGCGTCTCTTTCATCCAAATCTTCCTTTGAGTCTACATCTAAGCTTTCAGGTTTGTTCTTTCATCCCTACTCCTACCATGAGTCTTTCTGAGAGTTCTATTGAAAGGAGGGTAGAAGAAGGTTTCATTGTTCAAAACTCCGATGATTCCCCAGCTCCCACCACCAGCCAACAGAGACCGGAGGGGAGAAATGAGCCGCGAAGGCTTCCGAGGGTAGGGAGCATAAGCTCAGTTTTGCTACCGAGCGACATGCTCACGCTGAGAGAGAAGCTTGGAATCCCTTTTGATTATCGAATGCGCACGGCCGCTGCTTCTCTCCGAGCGAACGCTAAATTTCAGGGTAAGAAGACCATCGTAGTCTATGAAGCCGATTTTGAGGCTGGAATAAACCTCCCACTAACAGGTTTTGAACTTGAGGTGCTGAACTACTACGATATGACCATAAGCCAGCTTCATCCGAACGCATGGAGAACTCTTTCTGCTCTGCAAATATGGTCTGCTGAGCACAACATAGCCCTTACCCTTCGGATTTTCCAAGCAACCCATAAGGTCGGTCTTCGAGCCAACGGGGAGGACCACAATTACATACAGTCCCGACCCGGGTATGGAGTCTTTACAGGAAATTCGGAGTCACTGAAGAAGTGGAAGGATCCATTTTTTGTTATAGACAGTGAGGTCGACTTCCCCTTTCCAACACAATGGGGCCGTTTTGTAAATAGAAATGACAACCCCATTGTATTCAGTGAGGAAGAAAAGCAAACATTGGCTCGGTGGAGGGAGCTGGCTGCCGAGAAGGTTGACATAAACCTGCAACTTCAGTGCGGTATTCCTCCGCCACCACCAAAGTCCAAGCCAAAAAAGAAAGGTAAACATCGCCATTCATCCTTTTCCAAACGCTGATCTACCTCTTATTGTTTGCTTTCTTGCAGTTATGAAGAGGACTTCCAACCCCAGCATCGTCGAACTCATAAAGTCGAAAAAATAAAAACAAAAGTCAGGGGGAAGTACCTCAACTACCAGAAGTCCGACTGCAACAGCTAGTCTAAATCCAAGCGGGCCTGCACCCGTCTTCCCGGATCAACCCTTATGGAGGTCCCAGCCGACCGCCACTCCAGCATCACCAGTAGTCGTGCTCGACCATTCTCCCTCCCGAACAGGACCAGGGGTAACAATGCCCGAAGGATCAGGCGAACAAGAGGAAATGGTAAGTACCCCAAACCCAGCTGGCTGGGCGGAGGAACTCAAGGACCTGTCAGATTGCGTGCAACAGTTCTGGCAGGGGCGAGAGGACTACTGGTCGAAAGACAAAATTGAATTCACCACCTTTGTGCATAAAGCGGCATGCGTGCTAGTAGAAACTGCTCCTTTGGTGAATCTGGGGGCCGATCGCCTGAGTGAAGTTATGAAAAGACACGAAGTGGAGGTAAATACCCGAACCTTTGTTTAAGTGCTCGGTATTTTAGATTAATAACTTATTTGTGGTGGTAGGGCTGTATGATTGCTGGGGCTGCCATCGCCAAGATGAATAAGCTCATTTCTCTGAAGAAAAAAGAGGAGGCAGAGACTACGAGACTCCGATTCCATCTGGGCGATGCAAAGGCGAAGCTGAAAGCCGCAGAGGGGCGTGCTCTAGAGGCCGAGAAGAAAATGCTGGCTCAAGCGGCGGTAATAACCGAGGCCAATGAGAGAGCGACGTAATCCGAGGCCCAGTGTACTCGTGAAAGAGAGAGAGCAAATTCTGCCGAGGCCAGCCTTGATATAGCCCGTGCAGAGCAAGAAGTAACTAATAAGGAGAATGTTGAGTTGCAGCAAAAATGTACAGATTTTGCATTTAAAATGGCTGATATAGCTGCAGATAAATGTATTGCGTTCGGGGGTAAACTGATTAAGTCAGTCAAGGACAGATATCCAGACACGGATTGGTTCTGGCTTGAGGATGTTTACCCTGACGAGTAGTAAATAAATGTATCTTGAATACTCGCCGAGTTCCTTTGTTTTTTTTTTATATTGATATGATTCAGCTACTCGAGTTTGCATTCTAATAACTATCGTGTGTAGTAAAAAATTTCTTGCATAATGAAGTCGACAAAGCCGAATGATAATGTCTTTTAAGGCGCTTATGCCAAACTTACAAAATTCTGCGAGCGTTCTGGCTCGGTCAAAAAGATAGTGATTACAAAATATGACAAATCCTCATTGAAAATACCGTTTCAAATGAGAGACGTTCCAAGAGTGAGGAAGCAATTTTCCCAAGAGGTCCTTGAGCTTGTAAGCGGCCCCTCGAAGTTCGTGAACCATATAGGGGCCTTCCCAGTTTGGACTTAACTTTCCGACCCCAGCCGCAGTCTGCGTGGCTACGACTCTTTTTAGAACCAATTGCCCGACCTGGAACGATCGACACCCAAGATGCCGGTCATGGTACGAAGCCATTCGTTGCTTGTAAATGGCCGATTGCATTTGTGCGGATTCCCTGACTTCCTCCAGACGATCCAAATTGTATGTCAAAGCAGCCTGATTTTCTTGCTGCTCATACGAGGAGACCCGAGCACTTGGAACACTAATCTCGCATGGAATAACAGCTTCTGCCCCATATGTGAGAGAGAAAGGTGTGCGCCCGGTTGCCACTTTGATAGAAGTTCGGTATGCTCAAAGAACATGAGGAAGCTCGTCGACCCAAAGACCTTTGGCAGTATCAAGCCGCTTTTTTAAGCCCGTCAATATAGTTCGGTTAGTCACTTCCGTCATTCCATTCGATTGAGGGTGATAGACCGAAGTGAAGCAAAGTTGAATATTTAGGTCGGAGCAGAACTTTCTGAAAAGAGTACAGTCATACTGCTTACCATTATCCGAAATAATGGCATGAGGTATTCCGAACCTGGTGATAATATCCCTCAGAACGAATTTGGTAACATTTGTTGGAGTAATTGTAGCTAAAGGCTCCGCTTCCACCCACTTGGTGAAGTGATCCACTGCTACCACCAAAAATTTTCGTTGGCTGGTTGCTATAGGAAAAGGACCGAGGATGTCGATCCCCCATTGAGCGAACGGCCAGGGGCTATGTATAGGTACTTGGGAAGCCACTTTTTGATGCAAAATTGGACCAAATCTCTGGCATTTATCACACTTTTGAACAAGTTCCCGAGCATCCTTTTCCATCGTGGGCCAATAGTAACCCTGAATCAGAGCCTTGCGAGCTATCGCCTGTGCCCCTTCATGGGCCCCACAAATGCCCTCATGGATTTCTCGGAGTATATAGTCGCCTTCCTCCGAACTTAAGCACAAGGTCCACGGATGTGAGAAGGAGCGCCTGTATAACCTTCCTTCAAAGATGGCGTACATGCCTGACTTTCGAACTATCTTTCGCGCTTCAACTTGGTCCTCCGGGAGAAGCCCAGTGTCCAGGAATTGGTAGATCGGTAATCGCCATTCCTCTAGCGACTCATTCAACTGAATCTGGTATGTTTCATACGAAGGCGATTCGATGACCGACCAAATAATGTCTGGTGAAGATACCTTGGCTTGATCCGACGCCTGCTTCGCAAGTGCATCCGCACCCTGATTCTCAGCTCGTGGAATTTGCTCAATAGACCAGGCGCACCCCAGCTTCTCCAACTGGAACAACAATAGCGAAGTTAGTTCCTTGTATCGAACCATAGCGCTCTCTTTTGCTTCAAATTTGCCGAGCAATTGGCTCACCACTAATTGTGAATCCGAAAGGATAACAAGTGAGTCTGGTTTTACCTCAATGGCGAGCTGTAAGCCGAAACAGACAGCCTCATACTCAGCCGCATTATTGCAGGCCGTGAAGGCTAAGTGTGCCATGCTTCTGATAACAATACGTCCAGGACCCATAAGTATCACATCGATGCCTGCACCTCCCGCCGCAGAGGCGCCATCTGTAAACAACTTCCATGATCGAGCATTAGGTTCAGATGGCGGGGCGTGGAGCTCAGCTACAAAATCTGCCAGCACTTGGGCCTTCATGGCTGAGCGCCCTTCATACCGGACATCCAACTCCCCCAGGCGTACTGCCCATTCTGTAAGTCGACTCGACGCCTCAGGTCGTTGAAGCACCTTCCTTAGATTGGAGTTGGTTCGGACTATCACAGTGTGTGCCTGGAAGTAGTGTCAAAGCTTGATCGCTGTTGTAATCAGTGAGAAAGCCAACTGCTCCAGAATGGGATAATTAAGTTCTGCGCCCTTTAGCACTTTGCTGACATAGTAGATGGGGAACTATTGGGTGCCTTCCTCCCGAACTAAAACAGATCCTACAGCACCCGGACTTACTGCTAGATACAAATACAAAATCTCTCCGGACTGCGGCCGACTCAGCAATGGTGGTGAACTAAGAAATGTCTTGAGGTCTTCGAAAGCTTGCTGGCACTTGGCAGTCCACTCAAACTGCTTAAGATTTTTGAGCGTTTTGTAAAAAGGGAGGCAACGCTTAGCCGAGCAGGAGATGAACCGTCCCAGGGCTGTCACCTTGCCATTAAGTTTCTGCATTTCCCTTACCGTCTTAGGCGGATCCATATCAAGAATTGCCCGGATTTTTGCTGGGTTGGCCTCGATGCCCCTCTTTGAAATCATGAATCCCAAAAACTTTCCGGACTAAACCCCAAAAGCACACTTCTCCGGATTAAGCTTCAAGCCGAATCTCCTTAAAGTCTGAAAAGTTTCTCGAAGCTCGGTAGGGAGGTCATGAGATGACTTGGCCTTGACAATCATATCATCAACATAGACTTCCATATTCCGGCCTATCTGATCGGCAAATAACTTGTTCATTAGCCTCTGGTAGGTAGCTCCTGCATTCTTTAACCCGAACGGCATCACTCGATAGCAATAAGTGGCATGATGTGTGATGAATGCCGTCTTCTCCTCATCTCTCGGGTCCATCGGGATCTGATGATAGCCGGAAGATGCATCCAGAAAAGCATACTCCTGAAATCCTGCTGTGGAGTCGACCAAGAGGTCAATGTTTGGCAAAGGATAGCTGTCCTTAGGGCAAGCTTTATTCAGATCGGTAAAGTCTACACACATTCTCCATTTCCCGTTCGGCTTTTTCACTAAGACAACATTTGAAGGCCATTCAGGATATAAAACCTCTCGGAAAAACCCGTTCTTGAGCAGAACCTCTGCCTCCTGAGCCATAGCTATCTGCCGGTCTGGGGCATGGTTCCGCTTCTTCTGTTTAACAGGCTTGTCCGATACGATGTTCAGCGAGTGACACATGATGCTCGGGGAGATCCCTTTGATATCCGAAGGGTCCCAAGCGAACACATCAGAGAACTCCTGCAAAACTCCGACAAGCACCCCAACCTCACCGACTCCCTTACTTGCCCCAATCTTCACTATCTTGCCCGGACTCAACTTGGTGTCAATCAACGACTCCACTGGCTCTGCCCTCCGAGCTTCCTCAATTGGAATGTCTAAAGAATCCAACGGGAGGACCTGATTGGCCTCCTTCAGCATTGTGATATATGTCTCCGGGGCAAACTTCTGATTACCCCTCAGAACGGCCAGACCATCCCTTACAGGGATCTTAATTACCAACTTGCGCATGGAAATATACGCATCCACCCCTGCAAGCAATGACCTGCCAAAAATCACATTGTAGGCTAGTGGAATATCCACGACCATGAAGCAACTGGAGCAATCCCAAGTTATCTCATCATCACCAAGCTCTAAGGAGAGCACAACTGATCCCTCCACCTTGACCGGCTGACCCGATATGCCAATCAGCGGCGAAGTCACTGGTTCAAGAACATTGCTAGACATTTTCAAGGCCTTAAATGCCTGCAACGTGATGAGATTAACTGCACTCCCTGTATCCACCAGAATGCGTTGAACCAAATAACTCTGTATGAGGGCCTCGACGACCAGGGAGTCTGTGTGCGGTTGCCTAACATGATCGCCGTCAGACTGGGTGAATTTGACCTCCAAACTCGCCCCAGGAGAAGCATCATACAAAGAAAAAACTTCTTTTGCCTTTCTCTTTCGAGAATCATAAAAAACATCATAGTGCTTTCCTCCAGCAATTACACATATAACCCCAGCGGGGGTCTTTTTACTGGAACTAGGCCGAGCATCCTCTCGTGGCTTAGGTGATCGGGATCTGTCTCTAGCTCGGCTATCTTTTACAAAATGGGTGAGCTTACCCTGCTGCACCAAAAACTCAATCTCCCTCTTGAGTTGGTGACAGTCATTCGTTTCGTGGCCCTTGTCCCGATGAAAAGCACAGTAGAGAGTATGATTCCGTCTTGTATTCTCCCGCATAGGCCTGGGCCAGTTTACTTTGTCATTCTCCTTTAACCATTTAAGAATCTGTGACCTTGAAGCATTTAGCGGTGTCCACTCCTCCTTGCGATCAGACACCCGGGAGGAAACCACATAAGCCTTGTGTGAGCCCTCCGAGCTCCTCGCCTGCCCATCTCTCCCAGAGCGCCTTTCTGATGTTGGTCGGAATGAGTCCCGGCGAGATTCATCATTCAAAGTATTATTCCGAAACCGCCTAGCTTCGTCCATCCTTATGTATTTGTGCGCCCGGGACATAAGCTCAGTGAAGTCGCCTGGGGGCTTTTTGCTGAGAGAGTCACTGAAATCTTGGCACCGAGTGTTGCATATCAAGGCATTATTGGCGACCTCCAAATTCAGATCCTGAATGTCCATTGCTACCGCATTGAACCTCTTGACATAAGCTAGTAGCGTTTCGCCTCTGTCTTGGCGAACCAAATTCAAGTCTGTAGATACTTTAGTAGGCCGGATCGCGGCCACAAACTTAGCGATGAACATGTCGCTAAACTGAGTAAAACTGGCTACAGAGTGCTCGGGTAGATTCCAGAACCAGATCTGAGCCGAGTCTGTAAATGTCTGAGGAAAAATCTTACACATGGCGGCATCATCCGTAGTGTGAACGAGCATGGTATGGTGAAACTGATCAAGATGAGCCCGCGGATCCGTACTTCCATTATACTTGGGCAGACTCGGTAGTCGTATATTCGGAAAGGGGGCCTCCAAGATAGCCTTTGACAAAGGCGATCAGAAATTGCTTTGGTACTGCAAGGTGTTCCGATTCTGATATCTCTGCATCCGCTCCTCAAACTGTTTCGCAGTTAGGGTTATTGTGGACCCCGGGGGAACGACTGGCGGGAGAGCCGGATCAGCCGGCGGAGTGGCCTGAGGAGCAGGAGGAAAGTACTGAGGAGGAGCAGGGGTTTGAGGGTGTGGTGCTGGTGCCACCATTGCTTGCAAGGTGGCTAGAAGAGCCTGAGCCGTTTGTGGAGTAAGATTGGGAATGGCTGGATAAGGTGCAGGTTGTATCTGCTGGCTAAACAATTGAACGGGGGGCTGCTGATGCTGAGGAAATGGGGGTGGAGTCTGCGATGGGCCAGGTGGTGCCGCAGCAGCATCCAAATCAGGAAAAAGATCCATGGAAAAGGGTTGTAATGTCCATGCTCACCGCACCAAATGATGACTGGGACACGTTCTCCGAGCACCTTCCGAGCAGTACCCTTCTCTAGTCACCTGAAAATAGAACTCCCGACGGATCTCCAGCAGGGGATACTCCGACGGTCAAGTCAGTAATCCTGGAAAGGTTTTAAGTACAAATAATGATAAGAGGTCAATCCCCTTAGAAATGTACCTGTTCTCTTTCTTATATAGAGTTCCACCTTGCCTCATTCAATGGTAACATTAATGAGGGGTTATGGGGCAATAATTACCCTCTTGATGATGATTATTTGAGCATAACGGTCGCCTTTAATGAGTGAGCCACCCAATAACGGTTGTCCTCATGATGACCATTCAATGAGTGTAACGGCTGTCTTGTCGATCCGAGCCGTATCTCATACCGGGCACAACACCTATGAAGAATATGATAGCCGAGCATTACTTGCCTCTTGTGCTATTTTGGAAATCATGCTGTGCTTTATGACTGAGCCCACGTATTCGACTGGGCCGAGGACATACTCGGCCGGACTCGCGGCTTCCGAGTGCTGCTAGCCAGATAAGGGCCGAGCCCAATGGCAGTACCCGAATATCACTACGCACACCACAGAATATTCAGTAACTTTATGGAATCAAATTCCAAGATAACTTATGCTTGAATTGACAGGTCTAAAAAATCCAAATACAAATCTATTATTTTTTGAAATTAGTAGGTCACCTTCTCTGAAGGTTTGGTTTGTGGTATTGATATCCAGGGAATTGCATAACATGAATTGCAGGACTAGAAGCAGAAATTTTTTCTTGGCAGCCATAGTGCCGTTCACTGGCCTTATTTTCTTTGTTAAGTATTCTCTTTTAACTGCCTTTTGACAAATAATAATAATAACAATAAAAGTAGGCTTTTTTCAAATGTTTTAAATACTGGCTTTTCAAGGTTTTGCATTCAGACCCACATTAGCATCATGAACGAGAAGAAAAATATACAAGTTTTTTACTTCAACCGAAACATTACTAGACCACACTGGAAATTTTCTTTCAACATCTTGATAAACAACGAAGTTCCCTTTTTCGTTGATTGATAGAACTCCTGAAGAACCTATGATAGGGTTGTTCCTGTTAGCTACCCACACCACAGAATTTTCAGTAACTTTCTGGAACCAAATTCCAAGATATCTGTTGCTTGACTTGACAGGGCTAAAAAATCCAAATACGAATATATTATTTTTGGAAATTAGTAGGTCACCTTCTCTGAAGGTTTGGTTTGTGATAATGACATCGAGAGAATAGCAAAACGCGAATTGCAGGATCAGAAGCAGAAGATGCTTCTTGGCAGCCATAATGCTGGCAATGTTTTTTTTTTTGGTAGAATGAATTCCCTTATTTTTCAGTCAAGTAGACTCTTTCAAATGTTTTGAATGCTGACTTTTCAATATTTTGCATTTAACTCAGCATCAGCATCAGAAGAAGAAAAGGAACGTAAAAGACAAGTTTCTTTGACTTCCAATTTTGCATTCTCTAAATTATTCTGTCTCTAAATAAGTGGACGTATGAGGTACGTAGCATACATTGACTGAAGTGAATAAACAATATATGGTCTAGATAGAATCAAAATTAGCAATATTCGTTCGAATATTCTTGCCATTCCAAAATCTGAAATTTCGGCATTCATATCTGCATCAAGTAATATGTTGCTACACTTCAAATCTCTATGGATGATTTTCAACCTTGAATCCTGGTGAAGATATAAGATCCCTCGGGCGATTCCAGTTATGATATTGAAACGTTTCCTCCAGTCCGGACATGATCTTCTTGTTTGATCTACAAGCAAAATAGTTCTGTACAGAGATGAGAAAGTCTCCATCTTTGATGGTTTGGTTTAGGGTGATGGTGTCTGTGGAGGATGTGAAATGGAAGATTGTGAGCAAAGATTGAAGAAAGATTAGGGTTTTAGAATTCATGACTTTATTTGATTTCTGGAAAGATTATGGCTGAAGATGTAGATGTTTGACGGCTGAAGATGTAGATTTTTGATCACTGAAGATTAAGCTACTGGACTTATGTGATCATAAATACTTTGGAAAAAGTCTTACCCGGCGTAGGTAAGAATTTTCCGCCAATGTGGACGTGTTTTCTCTAAAAAATATAGTGAAATCAATTAAAATAAAGGCAATTAGTTTCGGATATTGGATAGATAATATATATATATATATGTTTACAAAAGCACTCCTGAAGAACCTGTGATAGGATTGTTCCTGTTAGCTACCCACACAACATAATTTTCAGTAACTTTATGGAACCAAATTCCAAGATAACTTATGCTTGAATTGACAGGGCTAAAAAATCCAAATACAAATCTATTATTTTTTGAAATTAGCAGGTCACCTTCTTTGAAGGTTTGGTTTGTGGTAATGATATCCAGGGAATTGCATAACATGAATTGCAGGACTAGAAGCAGGCTTTTTTCTTGTACACATAACAGCCCAATTTGACCGTTCACTGTCCTTATTTTCTTTGTTAAGTATTCTCTTTTAACTGCCTTTTGACAAATAATAATAATAATAATAATAATAATAATAATAATAATAATAATAAAAGTAGGCTTTTTTCAAATGTTTTAAATACTGGCTTTTCAAGGTTTTGCAGTCAGAACCACATTAGCATCATAAACAAGAAGAACAAAAATCCAAGTTTCTTTGACTTCCAATTTCGTATAGTATGTAGACAAATGGTTTTTTAAGTAGCAACGTATCGTTGGCTTGGCCTATTTGAACTGAACTCGTAATTGTGACTAAAGTTTTTTTTTTCTTCCTAGTAAAATAAAGCACTCAAATTTCCAATTATACATGTTTTCAGATATTAAAAAGTGGCAGTACTATATGTGTGGTCATCAAAAGTTTCAGTGAAACAGCCATAACGTCAGCGAGCTTCAAACCTCGTGATTGTAACCTCATTTATGGAATTGGATCCTTCCTTTTTTACTGTGCTTAAAGATCTGAAAATGAAAGCAGGTTGTTTCGGACATGGAACAGCACTTTCACTGCTTAACATCATAACAACTTCTGCCATTGTTGGTCTGTCCACAGGATTTTCTTGTACACATAACAGCCCAATTTGAATGCATCTCAAAGCCTCATTGAGAGGATATGACAATTCTAGTGAAACATCAACAATCTCCGTTACTCTGTCTTGTCTCCATAATTCCCATACCTGTGTGTATGCTTCATAACATTAGGACACAAAAGATGAGACATTCTACTAGATTGTTCAGCAAAAAGAATTAATCACTTACACATCCAATCAAACTGAAGGAATTGCCCTCTTTATGAAAGCCACGGTTCATCTTGGCACTCATGATCTCTAACAATATCACCCCAAAACTAAACACATCCGATTTTGTTGAAAATTTTCCGAACACTGCATACTCAGGTGACATATAGCCACTGCAATGGAAAAAGAGGAGCATTATTCAAAGTATCTATGCCAATTTCTTCTTGGTATTCAAAAGTGAACAAGTACTGCTTTGTCCTGTACTTACTATGTTCCGACCACTTTGTTCGTCTTTTCGAGAACTTCGTCTCCTCTGAATATTCTTGCCATTCCAAAATCTGAAATTTTTGCATTCATATCTGCATCAAGTAATATGTTGCTACACTTCAGATCTCTATGGATGATTTTCAACCTTGAATCCTGGTGAAGATATAAGATCCCTCGGGCGATTCCAGTTATGATATTGAAACGTTTCCTCCAGTCCAGACATGATCTTCTTGTTTTATCTACAACAAAAATAGTTTTTTTTTTTTCCATCGTATTCATTTTGTTTGTCATAAATAAACATCAAAGACTGACATAGAGAAAATTGATGCAACATATGATACTTACCAAAAAGAAATAAATCCAAGCTTTTATTAGGCATATGTTCATATATCAACATCTTTTCTCCTCTCTCAATGCAGCAGCCTAATAGTTTCACAAGATTTTTGTGTTGCAGCTTAGCAATCAGCATAACTTCATTCTTAAATTCTTCATCTCCTTGCCCTGAATTCTTGGACAGTTGTTTTACAGCAATCTCTTGTCCATCAGATAGTTGACCCTGAAATCAAATTACAAGACAATTTTCTCAAGGTTTTGAATCCAAGAACTGTTCACTTAGTGCATAAAGAACCCAAACCTTATAAACTGAACCAAAACCACCCTGGCCAAGTGTGTTAGCAGGAGAGAAATTGTCAGTGGCTGCAACTAGGGTGCTGAGATCAAAGAAATCTATGTCTGTGGGATGACTGCTCTGCCTGAGTTTATTTGCCACCAAAGTATTTTTGTAGTAGATTGAACCAGATGCAGGATCAAATAGCCTTTTTCCCCGTTGGTTGTTTATCACTGTCCTTGAACAAATTGAAAGCTAAAGATTAATCTTCTTTATGATATATATTTAAATATTTATGGATAGTCTTGTTTCTTTACCTCTTCTCCTCTTTCTCCTCATGATTAAATAGGCCAAAATGATAACAGTAATCCAAGCAAAAGTGACAGATAATATCAGAATTGCCAATCCCTTTCTGAGGAAATCATTTGATTTCGCCTTACTCTCAGCTGCAGCAAAGTTACCTTTTATATAGGTTTCATACAAATTCAAATAAAAAATGGTAAAAGATATGGCAAGAAATTGTAGAACAGAAGAGGTAAATGGAGTTTGTGCTACCTAATTCAATGGCGTCAACACGAACATATAAATCGAGTCGGCCTTCCATATGATCAACTGTGTCTATTAATTGACCATACCATGTCAAACAGCCATTCCTATCTGCATCATTTTGTATGCTTGCATATGCGGTGCAAGAACAAATCATTACGCATTCCTTCTCACACTGTAGGCTACTAACGTTAGCGTGCAACAAAGCTGCTGAAGTGTCTGGAAATTTGACATTTTCGACTAATAAAAACCCTTCTCCGTGTCTGCAAACTGAGGAAGATTCTAGTCGTTTCCTGACACATCCTCCAGATGCATCTCTGAGATTCCAATCCCTTGGGGATTTGGGTTCGTATCCGGGCAAACAAGAACATTCAAATACATTAGGATTGCTCGGACTGCACTTGCCATAAGGACCACAACGCCCATACATATCACAAGGGGTTTTAGGTACTGACCAGAAATCCTTCCAAACACCTTCTTTTTCATTCCATGTTAGCCACTTGAGAACTCCTGAACGATCCACCATTGGTTTTGATATGATGGAAGCCTCTTTGATATGTGAGACTAGGTATATCTCATCTGCATTTACGACAAAACTATAGTTGAATATACCATAGAATATCCTTGATGGCCATGGATGAGTTCGCCAAAGAGGTTTCAATCCTTTGTATATAAAGATTTGCGGTTCGCCATTAGGATTGATCTTGACAGAGTATTCTCCTGTTCCCGGGTCATTTTCTGATCTCCAAGAGGTCAAGATCCTCTCTTGGCCCGTCTTCTGATTTATCCCAATGCTCATATCTGGTAGGTGGGTATCAGCAGGGTAATCAAAGCTTTGCCACACAATTCTTCTACTTGTTTCTTGGAACAACACCAAATTTCCTGAATCCAAAAGCTGAGCAACACATGAGTCATTTACTTCAACCGAAACATTACTAGACCACACTGGAAATTTTCTTTCAACATCTTGATAAACAACGAAGTTCCCTTTTCCGTTGATTGATAGAACTCCTGAAGAACCTGTGATAGGATTGTTCCTGTTAGCTACCCACACCACAGAATTTTTAGTAACTTTCTGGAACCAAATTCCAAGATATCTGTTGGTTGACTTGACAGGGCTAAAAAATCCAAATACGAACATGTTATTTTTCGAAATTAGTAGGTCACCTTCTCTGAACGTTTGGTTTGTGATAATGATATCGAGAGAATAGCATATCGCGAATTGCAGGATCAGAAGCAGAAGATGCTTCTTGGCAGCCATAATGCTGTTCAATGGCCTTGTTTTTTTTTTTATTTTTTTTTAATTTTTATTTTTGGTAGAATGAATTCCCTTATTTTCCTGTTAAGTAGTCTCTTTCAAATGTTTTGAATGCTGACTTTTCAAGATTTTGAATTTAACTCAACATCAGCATCAGAAGAAGAAAAGGAACGTAAAAGACAAGTTTCTTTGACTCCCAATTTTGCATTCTCTAAATAAGTGGACGGATGAGGTATACATTGACTGAAGTGAATTAGACAATATATGTCTAGATAGAGTCAAAATTAGCAATATTCGTTCGAATATTCTTGCCAATCTGAAATTTTGGCATTCATATCTGCATCAAGTAATATGTTGCTACACTTCAGATCTCTATGGATGATTTTCAACCTTGAATCCTGGTGAAGATATAAGATCCCTCGGGCGATTCCAGTAATGATTTTGAAACGTTTCCTCCAGTCCGGACATGATCTTCTTGTTTGATCTACAACAAAAATAGTGTTTTTTTTTTCATCATACTCATTTTGTTTATCATAAATAAACATCAAGACTGACATAGGGAAAATTGATGCAACATATGACACCAAAAAGAAATAGATCCAAGCTGTTAATTAGGCATATGTTCATATATCAACATCTTTTCTCCTCTCTCAATGCAGCAGGTTTTAATAGTTTCACAAGATTTTTGTGTTGGAGCTTAGCAATCAGAATAACTTCATTCTTAATTCTTCATCTCCTTGCCCTGAATTCTGGACAGTTGTTTTACAGCAATCTCTTGTCCATCAGATAGTTGACCATGAAATTAAGTTACAAGACAATTTTCTCAAGATTTTGAATCCAAGAAATATCACTTAGTGCATAAAGAACCCAAACCTTAAATTCATTCGAGGTTTCGAGAATTTCTTGGTGCTGAAGAATTTTTGCATCTTCTGCTTTCATAATCTTTTTTCTTTTTTTGATGAGTTTCTTTTGTTGCTCATAAAAGAAATGGAAATTAAGTATATTTCCTGTTATTTCAGCAGAAAGACTAACTATTATCTATGCTTTATGGCATTATGTCATCCACTATAAACCAATGTTTATAAATTATGTTAAAATTAAAATCTTATTATCCAATATAAACGGTGTGCTGAGTAACAAAATCCTAAAGCAAAATAGTTCTGTACAGAGATGAGAAGGTCTCCATCTTTGATGGTTTGGTTTATGGTGATGGTGTCTGTGGAGGATGTGAAATGGAAGATTGTGAGCAAAGATTGAAGAAAGATTAAGGTTTTAGAATTCATGACTTTATTTGATTTCTGGAAAGATTATGGCTGAAGATGTAGATTTTTGACAGCTGAAGACTATGCAACTGTATTTATGATCATAATTACTTAGGAAAAAGTCTTTCCCAGCCTAGACAATAATTTTCCGCCAATGTGACTGTTTTTTCTAAAAAATATAGTGAAATCAATTAAAATAAAAGCAATTAGTTTCGGATATATATATATATATAAGACAAAATTTTCCAAAGGGCATTGGTCAAAGATGATTAGATTGGATTCACGGTCTTGGAGAGACCCGAACTGCTTAATTACGTCTCCTGATATGGGAATATAAATGTTTTCTCATTTAAATTCAATTTGTAAATTGATTTAATATGCAATCTAATAATATTTTTATTTTTTAAGAAAAGAGAAGGTAAAGTAAGGATTTGAATTCGAAATCCAATATTACCCTGAAATCAATATTTATCATTAGAATGTCCAGAAATAATTTTATTAAGTTATTATTAAAATTTAATCTAAATCCATATAAATTAAACAAATTAGAAATTTATACGCATGTATACACCTTATCTTAAAATTTATGGACCTTGCATTATTTATGATTCCAACATTATTTAACAGGATCCCAAATTAAAAACCACCAACCGACATTAACTCTGACCAGATTTGGTTGATTTGATATAATATTTATATAGTTTTTTTTTAAAAAAAAAGCTATGTTTTCTGTGCGCAATTCTTGGTCAACTTCTATGTATTTTATTAAATTAATTTTCTGCTGCAATAAAAAATATACATTTTTTTTAAATAAAAGAATACTCATATTAAAAAAAAATAAAAGAAATACATATTTTTATATCTAGCCTCAAAGATATGAAGTAGATTTGTTTAGCGCTCTTTACATATTTATTTTTTCAGATTGAACTTTTAATGTCAAAGAAATATAATTTCCAATAATATAATTTTTGAAAAAAAAAGATAAAATATATTTGCCAAAAGAAAAATAGATAAGTGACAGATCTAAATTATAAATCAATATAATTTCAACACCCCATTTTAACTTATTAACAAATTACAGATTTTTTTACAGATTTTGGAACCTTAAAAACCTGTGAACGAAAGAAATATTCAAATATATATTTCTCACTCTCTTAATATATCTATATGGTAAATATGATGTGGACATATAAATCGCTGTCCTATTAAATATTGTAAGATATTAATATGTCAGGCTGTTCCCCACAGAATATACAAAAACATAAATATGAGAGTGATGCTCAAAACTGTTGTGCTAGAAGACTGAAGATCATTGCTGAGCTCTGTTTTTTGCAATTTCTATATATTTTATATAAATTCCAACGTTGAATTTCTTGCCTATACTTTTTCATGCATTATTTCTACAAAAACCTGCCCGCTAGACAGTCGACAATTAACGAGTTAGGATGGTAGACATTGTTACTTGATTTATGGAACAACATTCTTCTTCCTCTTCCTTTGTGTTAGCATTGCTTGAAGATGCCCTAAAAATAAAAGCTGGTTGTTTCGGACAAGGAAGAGGAGTTTTACTGTTTAACATTAAAATAACTTCTAACATGGTTGGTCTGTCCTTGGCATCTTCTTGTACACATAACAGCCCCACTTGGATGCATCTCATGGCTTCTTCAGGCTTATAACTCCCTTTAAGGGATGAATGAATCATCTCTAATGCTCCGCCTTCACTCCACAATTCCCATACCTGAATAAATAAATTGGTTCATACAGGTTAATTACATATGTAATCATAAAATATGGCCCTAACAACATTGTGGTCATAAAAAAAATCGCCAAAAGTAATTTTTGGCAAATCTTACACTATCACACTCAGTCACCACGCCATGTGGACAACTTGTATGGAAAATGAATGACATGGCTTTTTTTAATTTGATTTTGTCCACGTGGTATGGTGACAGGGTGTATGATTGGCAGGGAGCGACGCTGTAATTTACATATTAATATAATATAATGGGGATGATTACTTACTTGACCAATCAAGCTCAGAGAAGGATCATTCTGAGTAAAACCGTTGCTCTTTATACCACTTATAATCTCTAATAATATGACTCCATAGCTAAAGACATCAGATTTCACTGAAAATTTTCCAAAAATTGCATACTCAGGTGACATGTAACCACTGCACAAGAACAAATTGAAAAAGATTTAGACCTGATTTTATGACAATTATAATGGTTCCTCTTTTTATTGATATACTTACTATGTTCCCACAACTCTACTTGTCTTCTCTTGGATTTGATCATTTTGGAGTAGTCTGGCCATGCCAAAATCTGAAATTTTTGGATTCATCTCCACATCTAATAAAATGTTGCTGCATTTTAAATCCCTATGAATGATTCTCAATCTTGAGTCTTGATGAAGATACAAGATTCCTCGAGCAATCCCAACAATAATGCTGAAGCATTTTTCCCAATACAAGAACGACCTTCTTGTTTCATCTGTTTAAAGAATAATTATGTTAAATAAGTTTTTACTCAAGACAATCATTGGTCTTTATCAGAAGATCGACAAAAAGGACCTACCAAAAATGAATGAATCCAAACTTCTATTAGGCAAGTATTCATATACTAGTATTTGTTCTTTTTTCCGAATGCAGCAACCTAGAAGTTTGACAAGATTCCTGTGTTGAAGCTTTGCAATTAGTATTGCCTCATTCTTAAATTCCTCAATTCCCTGCATTGATTTTTCAGACATTCTTTTTACAGCAATCTCCTGCCCGTTGGATAACTGACCCTGAAATTATATTGGTATAGTAAGCTTGTCCTGAACAATTAATTTAAAGCCAACACATAAAGACTTTGAGACCAAAAAGAAATGATCGCAAGTTCATATTTTCAGATTTCAAGACTGTACCTTATAAACAGTCCCAAAGCCACCTTGTCCAATTTTGTTGGCCGCAGAGAAATTGTCCGTGGCAGCAAGTATGGTGTTGAGATTGAATACAGTAATGTCCGGATGATTTCTACTTCCACCCTTCACTTCATTTGCCACTCCCACTTTATTTCTATGGTAATTTAAACCACTGATTCTGACTGATGACCTTGTGCTTCTTTTATTCATCATTCTTGAACAAAAATGAAAACAGAACGTATAACAGACTTATATGAGGCAAAGTTCAAACTTTATTACGCTTCCAATTATCAAAATTGAAGAACAAATACAACTAGAGTTTCTATTGATTTGCATCTTAATTACCTCTTCTTTTTTCTTATTCTTATCCAAATATACATGGAGAGGAACCATGCTGAAGCAACAGACAATATCAGAATTGAGATCATCCCCTTCCCCTTCGTTCCAAGAAAACTGCTTGATTTTCTCGCATTCTCAGCTATATGATTGGAAAGAAATACATCATTACTTGAAAATGAAAACCTTTCTAGAAAAGAGAATGATTTCCGATGTAATTGATTAAATTCTTGAAAAGAATTTCAGTACCTAATTCAACTGCATCAACACGAACATAGAGATCATGTCCAATGTAACCGATATGATTTCTGGTGTCGATTAATTCTCCATACCAGGCCAAACAACCAGTTCCATTTCCAGGAATGTTGATGCTTGCATATGCAGAGCACGAACAGTTCCTCTTACACTCTTTCTCACAGTCAGTATGGCTCATACTCATACTCACCCACGCTGCTTGTGAGGAATCAGGAAGATTAACACCATCCACTTTGATAAATCCTTCCCCTTGTACACAAACCGAGTAAGACTCAAGTCGTTTTCTAATGCATCCACCCGATCCATCTCTTATAAACCATTCCCTTTTGGACTTGGGTTCATACCCAGGTAAACATGTGCATTCAAACATATTAACAGAGTTATAACCACACTTGCTATTAGCACCACACTGTCCAGAAATCTCGCATCTGTCCCTAGGTGATGCCCAGAACTCCTTCCATTGGTTTTTAGTTTCAAGCCATGTTAACCACTTTAGAAATCCCATATCATCAAGCACTACCCTTTTGATAACAGGATCATCAGAAAGGCTAGAATACATCTCATCCGCAGTATTAACAAAACTGTAGTTATATGGCTGTTCAAAGTTTGTCCACGGCCATGGACCAGTTTTCCAAATCACTTTGCTGCCTTTGTATATAAAAAACTGTGGTGAGCCATTCGGGTTTAGCCTCAATGAATAATTTCCAGTGCCTGGATCATCTGCTGATTTCCATGAAGTTAGGAACTTGTCCAGACCTGTTTTTCTGTTCAGCCCAAGCTTTATTCCTGGTAAAAAGGTATCTGTTGGATGGTCAAAGCCTTGCCAGAGTATTCTTCGATTCCTAGCTTGGACCAAAACAAAATTTCCTGAATCCAAAAGCTGAGCTGATGAAGTACCATTTACTTCTACAGAAACATTCGTCGACCAAACTGGATTTTTGTTATCGTAAAGAACAAGATCACCTTGCTGTTGATTAATGGAGAGAATTCCTGATGAGCCATTGATTGGATTGTTCCTGTTTGCTACCCACACCACAGTTTGCACTGGAACTTTATGATACCAAATTCCAAGATATCTATAGTTAGAGCTGCCTGGGCTAAAAAATCCTAAAGCAAAATTGTTTTGTTTAGAGATTAGGAGGTGGCCATCTTGAAGGGTTTGGTTCATGGTTATGGTGTCCTTGGAAGAACATGAAGTGAAATGGAGAATTAGAAGAAATGAGAACATAAGTTTAGCTTCCATGAATGGAAGTGCAGGTCTTCGACAATAGCTTGCTTTAGCAGAGTAAAGATACTAAATTGATGAAGAAATAATCAAACCACTAGTGATTTAATTAGTGATGTATGACTGGATTAATCAAAGTATGATGATGTTGTTTATGGTATTAATGATGAATTGGATGAATTAATTAATAAGTAAATCATAAGCGATTTAAGTGGTAAAAGTTTGGACCAGTCAAAGTTTAATTGCAAGATTGAAAATATTACGTAGCTACTTCTTGGTCGTATTCAATTATCTATTTTTCCATGCCACCAAATAAAAAATTAAGAAATTTAACCGCTAGAACATGGTTTGGTAGCTAGCAACCACTGAAAAAGGCAGAAGGTGCGAGGGCGATTCCTCTGTCAACATTTATAATTAGTAAAAAAGAAAATTGTTAAAATATCAATTTTCTTTGGTAAATCATCTTTTTCTTCATGTCTTTTGATTATTGATGAATTTTAATAGTAGTAGTGGTATTAGCGATTATTAAAGTGACTTTTGAATTCAAGTTTGGAAGTATAGTCTGGACAACTCCAGCATATTCACAAACACCTGGTGCGCATTACGTTTCTCCTAAAAACACTAACAAAATACAACAAAATTCAATTTCAGGGAAAAGAAAAGTAGAAAAAACAGAATTTTGAAATTAATAGATCACCTGAACAGTCAATTTATAGTGCTAGCGTAAGCTTACTTGAACAATCAAACTAAAGCCATCAAAGCTCACAAATATATACTTTCAAATCCGAAACTTCACCTGATAAACAATCCCAAAGCCACCTTCTTTAATTTTGATAGCTGCAGAGAAATTATCTGTGGCAGCCACTATGGTGCTGAGATTGAATAGAATCATGTCTATGGCAGTCTAAACCACTTGTACTGATGAGCTTTGTATTCGTTTCGTCTCCCTCGTTCTTCGACAGAAACAAAACAGATTTATTTTGAAGTTTTCTTTTTTATAAGATTGATGGGATGATTTAAGAAGAAAAAGAACCGAATTAAAAGTATAATCGAACCAAACTGAATCAGATAATTCAGTTCGATTCGATTTACCTCATACTTCATTTGGACCATGTAGGCTTGGAAGAAATGGTCTTATTTTGTATTGTATCTGCACATAAAAAACAGAGCTTCGAGCCCATTAGAATAATATTACTTCAACTTTTAATAAGTTTTTATTAGTATTTTTCTGCTAATTTATACATGCAATATTATAAAAAGGGTTCATCAACAATATAATTAAATCTATAGGATTCCTAGCATCTGCAAGTATCCATGGGCTTATTATAGAATTGAATTGATATTCGGTACACTAGCTTGGCAAATGGGCTTTCTTATTGGGCTTCCAATGAAAATGAGATCCGCTAAAAAAATAAAAAAATAATAAGATAAAGAAGGCCAAAGTCTAATTATCCACAAATGGGCTTCTATATTATCAAATTTTTTCCAACAAGATTTGAAAGTTTTGATTGGATAGCCATCAAGTTATTCTTACCTAAGTGTATATTGGTAATTTATCATTGGCATACACCATATGTAAGTAAGAATTTTCTTATCGAGTTAGAACATCGGATATTGAGATTTTATTAATAAAATAAGCTTCTATTTCTCTTCAGGCGATTTAGTATAATAAGAAGATGTTGTAAAAGTGAAAGTAGATTGTTTAAGAGAATGAAGAGTTGTTTTACTTTTCAACGTGAAAATAACTTCTAACAGCGTTGGTCTGTCTATTACCTCTCCTTATATACGTAACAACCCAACTTGTATGCATCTCATTGCTAAAAAAATCCAAAAGCGAAATTCTTTTCTTTAGAGATGAGGAGTTCACCTTCTTTCATGGTTTGGCGCATGAAAATGGTGTCTTTGGCAGTACAAAGTGTGAACTGGAGAACTAGAAGAAATGTAAATATAGCAGTTGGTTCCATGACCATTAAATCAGAACTAGCACATAATTAATATGGTGGCTATGAATTCCTTTTGAAATCAGCAAACTGTTACTACTTTAGAATTTCAAGCTAACGGTTGAAATCAGCAAACTGTTACTTTAGAATTAAGGCAACGGTTGTTGGTTGAGCAGAAAGTAGCTCAGATTACTTTAAGTAAATGAGCTACCAGGTTAAATAATTGCCTCGTATATCCCCATTAATTATGAGTGTGATAATATCTAATTAATTTAAATTAATCGGTCCCATAGATTTAAAGAAGCCGGGCTAGATATCGGGAGTCATAGACTAACAAAAATTTCAATGCAATACGAGTTGACGAAGTAATAGGCAGATCGCATGTAATAGTGGCAGGAATAAAAGTCAGTATGTTCGTCAAAGTTTAATAATAGGTATGGAAATACCTATGAGTAATTGCGATACGGGAAATTTTTCAAGAAGTTTAAGAAAATCTATTCATTTTTCAAGAAGTTTATAACCATGTGTGAAGACTTTATATTAGCAAATTATGATTTATGACCACGCCATTGATAGTTTATAATACAAGAAAAACTATCAGCAAAGTTGATGGATCCGAAATATTATTTTTTAGCAGTAAGGTAAAACTTCTAATTAGACCAAACGACAAAGATAAGGTTTTTATAAGAAGAAAAAGAAGACAATTTGGACTTTTCATGTCTATCAGACAAAAGGATTGAAAATGATAGAAATTAGATGCGAGTTTTGAATTGAACTTCCCTAAAAACATTTTCATCTGATCATTCCCATTTTTTTTTTAATATTCAACTAATTTAAGCTATTTTTCACACAAGAAACACCATTCTTTCTCAATTAATTTATCATTCCGTTCCAAACTATCTAACCCATAATAAAATAAAAATATTGATCAATTATACCATGATGTATATACACCAAGTGAATGAAAAGTTGCAAACATAGTTATTTTTTCAAAGTGACAATTAATTTTTCATTGACTTGCTGTATGTATACTAAAATAATTTTGCTGTTTAACTATAAAAAAAAAATGTAAAAAATGAACACATAATTGAAAGTTTTTATTAAATATTTATCGAGTTTGAATATCAGATATTGAAATTTCATTAACGGAATAAGTTTGTTCATCTCTTACTAGTGATTTAGTATTGGAAGAAGATATTCTAAAAACAAAAGCAGGTTGTTTAGGGGAAGGAAGAGGAGTTTCACTCTTCAACATTAAAATAACATCTAACATGGTTGGTCTGTCTATTGCATCTTCTTGTACACATAACAGCCCCACATGGATACGTCTAAGGGCTTCTTCAGGCTTATATGTCCCTTTAAGTGATGAATGAATTATCTCTAACGCTCTGCCTTCATTCCACAATTCCCATACCTGAATAAATTGGTTCATGCCATTACTTAAAACGTATCTTGTAATTTACATTACTAATATAATTAATGGGGTTGATTACTTACTTGGCCAATCAAGCTCAGAGAAGGATCATTCTGAGTAAAACCGCTGCTCTTTATACCACTTATAATCTCTAATAATATGACTCCAAAGCTAAAGACATCAGATTTCACTGAAAATTTTCCAAAAACTGCATACTCAGGCGGCATATAACCACTGCAAAAAAACAAATGAAAATGGTTCATCCCATTTCTTCATTCTGGTTTTGTGACAGATTTAATGGTTTTATTGATATACTTACTATGTTCCCACAACTCTACTTGTCTTGCCTGCGATTTGATCATTTTGGAGTAGTCTAGCCATGCCAAAATCTGAAATTTTTGGATTCATCTCAACATCTAATAAAATGTTACTGCATTTTAAATCCCTATGAATAATTCTCAATACTGAGTCTTGATGAAGATACAAGATTCCACGAGCAATCCCAACAATAATGTCGAAGCATTTCCCCCAATCCAGGAACGACCTTTTGGTTTCATCTGTTTAAATAATAATTGCAATAAAGAAGTCTTTACTCAGCATAATTCCAAATGAATTCTCATAGCAGAAGACAAAAAGGACTTACCAAAAATAAATGAATCCAAACTTTGGTTAGGCAAGTATTCATATATTAGTATTTGCTCTTTTTTCTTAATGCAGCAACCCAGAAGTTTTACAAGATTCCTGTGTTGAAGCTTTGCAATCAATATCGCCTCATTTTTAAATTCCTCATTTCCCTGCATTGATATTTCAGACATTCTTTTTACAGCAATTTCCTGCCCGTTTGATAATTGACCCTGAAATCATATTGGTACGGTAAACTTATCAATTTAAAGTCAATTTGCCTATGCACCATGAGACAAAATTGAAAGTATTTATAAGCTCATGATCACAAGTTTATATTACTGTACCTTGTAAACTGTCCCAAAACCACCTTGTCCAATTTTGTTGGCTGCAGAGAAATTGTCTGTGGCAGCAAGTATGGTGTTGAGATTGAATACAGTAATGTCTGGATGATTTCTACTTCCACCCTTCACTTCATTTGCCACTCCCACTTTATTTCTATGGTAATTTAAACCACTGATACTGACTGATGACCTTGTGCTTCTTCTTTTATTCATCATTCTTGAACAAAAATGAAAGCAGAACATATAAATGGAAGAACAAATACAACTCTAATTTCTATTGATTTGCATCTAAATTACCTCTTATTTTTCCTTATCCTTAGCCAAAAATAGACAGAAAGGCACCATGCTGAAGCAACAGATATTATCAGAATTGAGATCACCCCCTTCCTTTCAATAAAACTGCTTGATTTTCTCGCACTCTCAGCTACATGAATGGAAAGGAATACATTATTACTTGGAAACGAAAAGTTCTCGGATGTAATTAATAAATTCTTGAAAAGAATTTCAGTACCTAATTCAAAGGCGTCAACACGAACATATAAATCGTAGCCAGTGTCACCAATCAAGATCTCATTTCTGGTATCAAATAATTCTCCATTCCAAGCTAAACAACCAGTTCCATTTCCAGGAATGTTTATGCTTGCATATGCAGAGCAAGAACAGTTTCTCTTACACTCTTTCTCACAGTCAGTACGGCTCATGCTCAAACTCAACCACGCTGCTTGTGTAGTATCTGGAGGAGTAACACTTTCCACTTTTATGAATCCTTCTCCTTGCCCACATACCGAGTAAGACGCGATTCTCTTTCTGATACATCCTCCCGATCCATCTCTCACAAGCCAATCCCTTTTGGACTTGGGTTCATACCCAGGTAAACATGTGCATTCAAACATAGTAAACGTGTTAAAATAACACATGCTATTAGCACCACAGTGTCCGTAAAACTCGCATGGGTTCCGATGCGATTTCCAGTACTCCTTCCATTGGTTTTTAGATTCATGCCATGTTAACGACCTCAGAAATCCTGCACCAAGCACCGTTCTTTTGATAACAGAATCCTCATCAGCAGAAAGGCTAGAACATATCTCATCCTCATTATTAACAAAACCGTAGTTATATGGCCGTGGAAGGAGTTTCCATGGCCACGGACCAGTTCTCCAATTAACTTTGCTCCCATTGTACATTAAAAACTGTGGCGACCCTCGCGGGTCTAGCCTAAGAGAATAGTCTCCTATTCCAGGGTCATCTGCTGATCTCCAGGATGTCAGGAACTTGTCCAGACCCGTTTTCCGATTCAGCCCGAGCTTCATTTTTGGTAATAACGTATTTGTTGGATGATCAAAGCTTTGCCAGAGTATTTTTTGTCTCCTACCTTGGACCAAAACCAAATTTCCTGAATCCAAAAGCTGAGCTGCTAAAGTATCATTCACTTCTACAGAAACATTCGCTGACCAAACTGGATTGTTGTTACTGTAAAGAACAAGATTACCCTGTGATCTATTAAAGGAGAGAATTCCTGATGAGCCAATGATGGGATTGTTCCTGTTTGCTACCCACACCACAGTTTGCCCTGGAATTTTATGAAACCAAATTCCAAGGTACCTATAGCTAGAGCTACCTGGGCTAAAAAAGCCTAAAGCAAACATGTTTTGTTTAGAGATTAGGAGGTGGCCATCTTGAAAGGTTTGGTTCATGGCTATGGTATCCTTGGAAGAACTTGAAGTGAAAGGGAGAATTAGAAGAAATGATAACAAAAGTTTGGCTTCCATGACTGAAATTGAAGGCCTTCTTCAGAAAACTTGCTTTAGCAGAGTATTAATAATGAATTGATAAAAGCTTGGATTAGTCAAAGTTTGATTGTGTCGTGGAAAATTCTTTTAAGAAAATTGTGAGAATGTCAATTTTATTATTTCCAAATTATGCGCAGTTAAATCTCATTTCCTTTCGTAATAGTCATGACTATTTTTTCATGACTTTTGATTTGCTGCTGAATTTTAATGGTAGTGTGTTTTGAAATTGACGGTAGATTTGGAAAAATCTTGATCTGCAACTGGATACCTAGGAGAATTTGACCGTGTCGGTCAAATCAGTTCTTTAATTTGAATAGGAAATCAGAGTAGAAATCCTCATAGAAGATGGCCATAATAGAAAAAATAGAGAGAATATATATATATACAGGAAGTTCACATTATGTCTTTATTATGATTTATTATTTTATTGTTATGTAATATTCAAATTAATAATTAATTATGACCTCTTATAATTATTTGTAATGTTCATTTATGTCTTTTTAATTAGTTCAGTTGATCCGAGCTTATCAGATCAAGTTTAGTTCGTGGTGTTACCAGAAATTATTAGGGACTTTTGAATACAAGTTTGGAGCTACAGTTTAGGAAAAGGAAGAGTTGTTTCAGTGTTCAATATTAGAGTTATTCATTAAACTCATTGCTTTTCCTACCACTTATATATACTGACTCATATAATGTCAGCTAATTTATACTTGGAGTAAGCTAATTTCCATAGTCAAAAAAGGAGATCAATATGGTTAAATCTATATATATATATATATATATATTGGATTTCTAGCATATGGAAGTTTCCATGGACATTGTTGGACCTATTACAGTATTGCTACCCTAGTTTGGTAAATAGGCTTTATTTTTGGGCTTCCATAGTAAGTTACATCTACTCTAAAAAAATTAAACAAGGCCTAAGTCATATTGGGCTTTTAATGCAAGTGGAAATGGATTTCAATAATGGGCTTTTGTATTATACGTGTCTAACTATCAATAAATCAATAAAATTCGTCACGTTGGATAAATGAGTTAAAAAAATAAAATTGTGGAAAGATGGCTACGGATCACATGTACTAATTGCTATTGATTTGGTCTATAAAAATTAATTCATCCGAATTAAATAAAATATTTCCAATATCAAACAACTAAAATTACATTTTTCTAATAGGATATCGGATGTTGAAATTTCATTAATAGAATAAATTTGTTCGTCATTTATTTGTGACTTAATATTGCAAGAAGATGCCCTAAAAATAAAAGCAGGTTGTTTAGGAGAAGGAAGAGGAGCTTCACTCTTCAACATTAAAATAACATCTAACATTGTTGGTCTGTCCATTGCATCTTCTTGTACACATAACAGCCCCACATGGATACATCTCAGGGCTTCTTCAAGCTTATAGATCCCTTTAAGTGATTAATCAATTATCTCCAATGCTCTGCCTTCATTCCATAACTCCCACACCTAAAAGAATGCATCATGATCATATAATTAACTTGCACAGCCAATAATTACAAAACTTGTTACATCACTTGGTAAATTATGACTATTCTCACTCATCTTGGTTCACATAGCTTTTGACTTGATTTTTGTTTTCCATGATTTTTTATTTTGCTGAATTTTCTTTTCATGAATTAAGGAAGGATCATTTTCATTAAATCCATTACTCTTCCTACCACCTATTATATCAATCAAATATCACTCCAAGATTAAACACATGGGATTTTTGGTCATTTTCTAGTATTCTAGCTCTGCCAAAATAAAAATATTGGTTATCAATCACGCATAATATTAAATCTTCACATTTAAATCAATTGAGTGATAGATACTGAGATTAAGGAATATCAATATAAAGGTGATATATTTGAAGATCAAATGATACATAAAAATATGAAAATAGAGAAAAACAGCTTTTGCAAAAAAATGAAAATCAAGAAAGAAAATAGAAATTGACTCCACATCATTAGTATTTTCTGTCCATTTATACATGCAATATTAAAAAAAAAAATACAAATCCATCTTTTGGCATACACATATATATATATATATATATATATGGAAAAAGGAGCTAATTTGCCCTTATTTTTTCTTAGAAAAGCTTATTTGCCCTTAACGTTTATTTTAAAGCTAATTTGTCTTTGAAGTTTAATTTTGTATACTAAAATATCCCTCCATATTTCTATATATATATATATTTAATTTCAAGTTCTTACCTCAATTTAATTTTTTTTTTCAAAAATTAATTATTTTTCCTTTTAAATTTTGTCCAAAATCTATGAAATTACTTTAAAATACTTATATATCGAGTATCCGATAACAATCAAAACATATCTGTTCTATATTAGAAATTTTCTAAATATCCTAAGCATAATTATAAAGCTACTCAAAGATTTTAAAATTATTTTCTAAATATTTTGGATAACTCTATATTTTCACACAAGATAAAAAAAAAAATTTCTAAAAAAATTAATTGGTATCAAAGTTTTGTTAAAAGTATTTTGGAATAATTTCATAAGTTTTAGCCGTAACTTAAAAAGAAAAATAAGTTTTGAAAAAATAAAAAGGAAATCAAATTGGTGTAAAAATGTAAAATTAAAAAAATTAAGAGAACATTAGTGATATTTTAGTATCCAATTTCAAAACGTTAGGGACAATTAGCTCCAAAATAAATTAAGGGAAAATCAATTTTTTTGATAAAATGTTAGAAGCAAATTAGAACCCTATCCTTATATATATCAACAAACGAGAACATGTAAGAAAATCTGCCTTATTATTGTATAAAGGAGTTAGAAATATTAGTATGTAATCAGAAGCGTAGCCAGGAATTCAATCCAGTGAGGCCAAAAATTACAACTTATAAGAAATTTATTTACATAAAAATATGAATAAATACGAAATTTTTCTTCAAAATATTGAAATCGATATAAATTTATTATTTAAATTCATTTTTTAACTATGTTAAAATATTAAAAATTATACATACTTAGTTTTGCGAAGGAAAATATAAATATTTTTATTAATAGCCAATATGAAAATATAGTTTGTATTTATATCAAATTATTGAGATGGTCTATATTTGCCACTTAAAGTATTAAATAAGAGCAAATTATACTATTTTAATATTTTGAGGGGCTTTTTTTTTAAAAAAAAAATAAATTTTAGAGACAAATATATATTATTTTTAATAATTTAAGAGCAAATTTGGAATTTATCACTAAAAAATAAGGAACTTATTTAAATATTTTAGTGAGATCAGTTAAAAAAAAGTTAAATTCATATAGTGATTTTTAATTTTTTCATAATTAAGTGGGATTATTTTTAAAAAAAATTTAAACTATAAGAGTAAGTTTAAAAATTTTTTATAGTTGAGTGAGGTCAGTTGATGGGATAGGAGGATAGTGATGCTATCACTATTCCCCCTCCCGAGGAGAGGTATTCGGGACTGGCCGCTTTGGGCGCTTTGGCCGTTCGGTTGCTGCCCTCGTCTCTCAATGAAAGTACCAAATGATATACCGGACACAGCAGATATTGTCCGCTTTGGGTCTGGGCTCTCACGGTTTTAAAACGCGTCTGCAGGGGAAGGTGTCCATGGCCTTATAAGGTCCACTTTCAGCTCTTCGCCAGCCGATGTGGAGTAGGAGGATTGCGATGCTATTAGTAATACATATATATAAGTATTTTTGTGATTATTATACACTATGTTTGTTACAAATTTACAGAATAATCTATCCATTTGTTATTAACCTATATGTCGTTTACAGGAGTCTACTATGGGCCGGGCGTCTTATCCTCATGAGTTGTTTTTGCACACCCATACGCGAAATTATAACGGTGTGACATTCGTCAACGATCGAGCTAGACAAGTTCATGTATGTTAATTTCAAAACTTATTATTTATTTTGTTATAACTTTTTAGTTTCACTTTACTACTACATAACATTCGAATAATTTTTATTATAGGAGCGAGTAGTAGAGAGTCTTCAGAGTCAGCAGGCAGACGACAATAATGTAGACCATGCTCAAGTATATTACGACGCAGCTGGCGGTAGGGACTGCCGGGGACGGGTCTTCGGCTTGGGCTGCTATGCGAATGTCTGCTATTCGCACGCGTCATCATCCTCCATGGCTATGGCTAGTAGGCTTGCGGCAACTACTAATGAGGTCATTGACTTTCGCAGCACAGTCGACGTATTAATGAACCGTATTAATAGGCTAGAGGACTTCATTAGCCGCAGATTACCCGTTGATATGCGAGAACCGTTTGCTGATCGTCCGCATTCACCTGCACCTTAGTTATTATTTTTAGATTTGTCAGACTCGTTTATTTGTAATGCCACTAAATTTTATATATATTAATACATTTTGAAATACATTTTTTTAAAATCTGTTTAGTGTTTATTTAATATTTGTTTCTTTATATAAATTAAGGCAATTTTAAATTTAATATTATTTATTATTTTATATTAAAAAAACCACTTTAAAAATTAGAGACGCAAATTTCGTCTCTATTTTTATCTCTATTTTTTATTAGAGACGGAATTTCGTCTCTATTTTTCGTCTCTATTTTCCTAATTTCTTGTAGTGTTACTAATATAATTAATGGGATTGATTAATTGACCAATCAAGCTCAGAAAAGGATCATTCTGAGTAAAACCGTTGCTCTGTGTACCACTTATAATCTCTAATAATATGACTCCAAAGCTAAAGACATCAGATTTCACTGAAAATTTTCCAAAAACTGCGTACTTAGGCGGCCTATAACCACTGCACAAAAAAAAAAAAGAAAATGGTTCATCCCATTTCTTCATTTTGGTTTAGTGACAGATTTAATAGTTTTATTGATATACTTACTATGTTCCCACAACTCTACTTGTCTTGCCTTCGATTTGATCATTTTGGAGTAGTCTAGCCATGCCAAAATCTGAAATTTTTGGATTCATCTCAACATCTAATAAAATGTTACTGCATTTTAAATCCCTATGAATAATTCTCAATCGTGAGTCTTCATGAAGATACAAGATTCCACGAGCAATCCCAACAATAATGTCGAAGCATTTTTCCCAATCCAGGAACAACCTTTTAGTTTCATCTGTTTAAATAATAATAGCAATAAAGAAGTTTTTACTCAGCATAATTCCAAATGAATTCTCATATCAGAAGATGAAAAGACTTACCAAAAATAAATGAATCCAAACTTCGGTCAGGGAAGTATTCATATATTAGTATTTGCTCTTTTTTATGAATGCAGCAACCTAGAAGTTTTACAAGATTCCTGTGTTGAAGCTTTGCAATCAATATCGCCTCATTTTTAAATTCCTCATTTCCCTACATTGATTTTCAGACAATCTTTTTACAGCAATCTCCTGCCCGTTCGATACCCTGAAATCATATTGGTACAGTAAACTTATCCTGAACAATCAATTTGAAGCCAATTTGCCTATGCACCTTGAGACAAAATTGAAAGTATTTATGAGTTCATGATCGCAAGTTTATATTACTGTACCTTATAAACAGTCCCAAAACCACCTTGTCCAATTTTGTTGGCTGCAGAGAAATTGTTTGTGGCATCAACCATCAAGTATGGTGCTGAGATTGAACAGCATCATGTCTGGATCACTTTTACCCTTAACTTCATTTGCCACTCCCACTTTATTTCTGTGGTAATTTAAACCACTGATACTGACCGATGACCTTTTGCTTCATCTTTTATTCATCATTCTTGAATAAAAATAAAAATAGAACGGGGTAACAGATTTATATGAGGCAAAGTTCAAACTTTATTAGACTTCTAATTATCAAAATTGAAGAACAAATACAACTAGAGTTTCTATTTATCTGCATCTTAATTACCTCTTCTTTTTTCTTATTCTTATCCAAATATAGATGGAGAGGAACCATGCTGAAGCAACAAATAATATCATAATTGAGATCATCCCTTTCTTTCAAGAAACCTGCTTGATTTTCTCGCATTCTCAGCTATATGATTGGAAAGAAATACATCATTACTTGAAAATGAAAAGCTTTCTAGAAAAGAGAATGATTTCCGATGTAATGGATTAAATTCTTGGAAAGAATTTCAGTACCTAATTCAACTGCATCAACACGATCATATAGATCATGTCCAGTGTAAAAGGATACTTAAGGATTGTAAAATGAAGGCTTGAACTGTTATTCATATGAGAATGAATATATATAGAGTTACATTTAATTGCTACCATAAAATGCTCAACTACCTGATTAAATATATCTCAACTAAATACAAAAACAATATATGCTAACAGAAGCCTACAATAAAGGAAATAATAGAAAAATCAATGAAGAGTATCTCATTCTCTGTTACGCCCCCTCAAGTTGTCAGTGAGATCAACGACAGACAACTTGGAGAAGAGATTTGTAAAAGCACGGCAAGGCAAAGGCTTGGTTAGTAAGTCTGCCACCTGATCAACAGCATGAAGATGACACACTTTTACTTGTTGAGCTTGGATTTGCTTATGTATAAAATGAAAATCAATTGCAATGTGCTTCATTTTGCTGTGGAAGACTGGATTTTCACATAAATAAGTAGTGCCAACATTGTCATAGAGAATTTAAAGCGTGGTGGCCAGGGGAAAGCGGAGCTCCTTGAGAAGATTGGTGATCCAATTTAGTTCAGCCAAGGCAGTAGCAATAGCACGGTACTCTGCCTCAGTGGAGGAACGGGACATGGCGCGCTGCTTCTTAGAGGACTAGGAAATAGGCATGCTGCCAAGATATACCACGAAGCCTGTAGTGGAAGATCTATCAACTAGATCTTCTGCCCAATCAAAGTCCGAATAAACATGGATGCGATTATCACTTTCATGAATGAGATGTAATGCATAAGATGCAGTGCTTTTGAGATATCGAAGTAGACGTTTGACAGCACGCCAATGATCAGCAGACAGACAATACATGAATTGGGCAAGTTTGTTGACTTAAATGTGATGTCAGGTCTAGTGAACAATAGATATTGAAGTTTGCCCAAAATGCGCCGATAATGAGAGGCATCAACAATATTGGCAGTAGTACCCAATGTAAGACTAGTGGTCGAGGTCATTGGCATAGGGACCCCTTTTGAGTTTTGCATGTTAACCTCCTATAACAAATCTGATACATATTTATGTTGTGAAAGAAGCAGTCCATTTTTAGAAGGAATAACCTCAACTCCAAGGAAGTAGTTTAGATGGCCAAGGTCTTTAAGTGAGAATCTTTCAGAGAGCCCGTTGATAACATGTTGTGTAGCGCTTCGAATATTGCCTGTAATCACAATATCATTTACATAAACAAGAACATAGATAACAAAACCAGAGGTTTGTGAGATGAACAAATAGGAGTCAGACTTGGAGCGATTAAAGCCCACAGAGAGAAGATATATTGTTAATTCTGTATACCAGGCTCTGGGAGCCTGTTTGAGACCATAAATTGCTTTCTTGAGTTTGCAAACATAAGATGATAGAGTAGAGTGCTCAAACCTAGGTGGCTGTCTTATGTATACTTCTTCATGTAGTGTTCCTTGAAGAAAAGCGTTGTTGACATCGAGTTGATAGATCGGCCAGTTTCGTTGAGTGGCTATAGTGAGCATAAGTTTGATTATTGTTGGCTTGATAACTGGACTAAAAGTGGAATGAAAATCAATCCCAGGCCTTTGAGTGAATCCCTTTGCGACCAACCAGGCCTTATATCTGTAACACCCCCTTCCCATACGTAGGCGATCCCATCCGAGAAGGAGTGAGATGCCGTATGAGTAAAAGTGCCACCAAGCAAGTACAAAGTATAACATACAATCATTCATAACATACATTCAGAAAATACAAAATAATTAAAACTTTACATGCAGAAAGCAAGAGCTGATCATGCATTACTATAATTAAACTATTACAATAATGATCTGATCAACAAGCTGATACAAATAATATTACATATACAAAATATAGATACAAAAGCGGAAGCTGATACAAAACTGATACATGAGAGTTCTATACAAAAAGAATCATCACTGGTACAAAACTGAGCCCTACACTAATCCCTTCTGTGTTGGCTTGATGACGGCGACTCTCTCAAAGCAAAACTCCTTCCGCACCTGCACAGGTAAAAACACCGTGCTAAACGATAAACGCTTAGTGGGGAAACACACATAAATTATGGACGGCCATTCACAATGGTCGCCGAAACATGTCACATTCAGAATGGCAATATGCAAAGGTTAGCATAATACATATAAACGTATTCACGTATAAAGGCCATATAATCAATATCTCATAATCATATTCATTCGAGAATAATCTGACAAGCATCTCATCATATACTTACTCAGATATCACTTTTCATATCCAAATCAGAACAGAACAAATCAATTGAACAATAAATGAACACCTGCTGACTCTAGGTAGTGGATATCGAGTGTACTGAGGGTACCTTACGGGTACGAATTGAATACTGAGGGTACCTCACAGGTACAAATCAAATATTATATCATTTATCAAAACATGTTATTTATAAACTGAGGGGATCTTAAACAAGATCCTATACTGATGGGTTCGCGAGGAACCAAACGGGGACCTGATCGGGGTCCAAACTGAACTGAGGGCTGCAGCTAAAGACTCTATTAGGCATGCCTAACTATCCACTTACTTGACTCTAGCAGGTTATGCGACATTCAAAATTATATTTCAGAGTACATAATATAATTCATTTGAATAATCATGATATCACGCACATCGAAGCATTCAAAAGCATGCCATGCATGATACCGCAATATAATTCCATGCAGAAGAAATACCAAATTCATTTCTGAGTCAAAAGCTGGGAAATTTCGGAAAAAGAGCAAAACGGGGAAAACGGGCGAGATTGGCTGGTCACAAGGCGTGACTGGCCTCTTCACAGGGCAGGTCACGTGACGTGACTGAGGGTCACGTCTCGTGACTTGCTCTGCCCCTCGCGGATCAGACGACTTCTCTCGCTGATCACGCCTCGTCCCTCGCAGATCACGCGACGTGATCTCGCAGATCACGCAGCGCCCTCGCAGGTCACGCGACGTGACTGGACGTCACGTCTCGTGACTTGCTTCAGCACCCTCGCAGGTCACGCGACGTGACTGGTCGTCACGTCTCGTGACTTGCTTCTCTTCAGCTGTTACGCGACTTGCCTTCCCTCAGCCGGTCACGTGGCGTGACGGGGAGTCACGTCTCGTGACTGGCTTCATCTCAACTGGTCACGAGTTGTGACAGGCAGCCACAACCCGCGACCAGCCTCAAGCTGGCAGGTCACGTCTCGTGACTTGCCTCTCTTCTTGGCGAGTCGCGCGACAGCATCAGGAATAACGGGATTTTTGACAGAACTCGATTTCCAGAATTTCCAGAACAATAAAATCAATCCAAATTTGGTTTAAAACCATACAAATCAATTCATACCTTTCGAGAAAGATCCCAAATAATTCAAACAACATATAAACAACTCAAACCAGTATTCAGTCAACCTAATCAAGGGTATTTGCATTCAAATTCTTCAAGAACATATAAACCCTAAATTTTACAGTAAACTTAAAATCACACAAACCACAATCAAAAATTCTCAAACCTGAAATCTAAGCCTCTATCACTTAGCTCCACTAGGTCCAGCAACCTCTTTGCCCTTAGGATCGCGAGGAGCTTCAGCTAAACATAAACACAGCAATAATATTCACAAAGAAAACCCTAAGTTAAATCTAAACTTAAGGAAGAAGAAGATGAAGTAAATGAAACAACTAGATGAGAGAATTCAATTACTTACTAGAGAGGGTGCAAAGAGAGAATCAATTTCACCAATAAGACCTTGAATCAACAATACAGTACTTGAAATAAAGAAAATGAAGAAGAAGAAAAAGAGTGAGAAAAGAAACGTAAATCTCTAAGTTCCTTTTCTTTCATTCCCTTTTCTTTTCTTTTCTTTATCCTAAATATGTATCAATTTCCTATTGGTGAAACTAATCACTCACACCAAAATAACCTACACTACACACACCTAATACCCTCTTAACTTATGCATACCCTACAATGGTATGAACACATGCACACAAATATTTCTCATTTAATTAACATACTAGTGCCATGAATGCACCCACACAACAATAAAACCCAAAACATGCATTTCTACTGACATACCCTTATGAAATGACGAACACATGTGAATGCTTACACATACAGACAGGCTCATTCTACTAGGGGGCAAATGGGATGTGACAATATCTGTCAATTGAGCCATCAGTTTCTTACTTAATGCGATACAACCATTTGCAATCAACCATATTCCTAAAAGGATCATTGGGCACCAGATCCCAAGTTTGGTTTTGAACTAAGGCATCAAACTCTTCTTTCATTACTTGGCTCCAATAAGGTAGGTTGCGGGCTTGTGTATAAGTGGTTGGTTGAGTAGGAAGAGAAGTATAGGCAAGAAAAGACTGAGGGATTTTTGGTTTGCTGATATTGTTTTTAGAACGTGTGATCATGTAGTGAGTGCTTGATGGATTAAGAGTAGAAGGGACTTATGGTGTAGAGATTTGTGGAGGCTAGGGAAAAGAGCAAGGTGTAGCGGATGGAAGTTGCGTTATGCGATGATAAGTTTGGAGGGGTGGTAGTTGACGGTGGTTGGATTCAGATGGTTGAGTATTGGAGATAAGTGAAGTGAAAATACCTAAGTTAGGTAGCACCAATTTAGGCAAGGCAGTAAAGATGGGCACATGTGGCATTATTAGAAGAGGAGGTGGCAATTCTGTTGATTATGGCAAGTCTGTCTATTTTTTTTTTTTTTTGAATTTGATTTGCAGCAAGATGATCCCAAGTAGTTATTTGTAATTTATTTTTGAAATTTGAAAAAATATTTTTGAAAGGATAATTGTTTTCAAAAAACAAAACATCTCTGGAAAGATATATTTTTGAAGAAATTGAATCATAACACTGGTGGCAGTAGAATTTATTAGAAAAACCTAAATAAACACATTGTTTTGACCGTGGATCCAATTTATGTTTGATGTATGGTCGTAGCCAAGGCTAACATAGGAAACCAAAAATATGAAGGGAATTAAACTTGGGTAATTCATTAAAAAGTGTTTCATGTGGAGATTTGCCATTCAAAGCAGGTGTTGGCAGTTTATTAATGAGATATACAGCATGGGTATAAGCAAAACTCCAGAATTGAGGGGGAAGATAAGCTTGATCCATTAATGTTTTGGCTGTTTCGATAACATGACGGTGTTTTCGTTCAACCATGGCTACACGTTGGGGAGTATATGGGGGTGAAATTAGATGTTCAATACCATATCTTTTTAGATAAGTTGCTAAGCTTTGAAATTCTCTGTCACCATCAGTATAAAGAGACAAAAATTTAGTGTTAAATTGACGTTCAAGAAGAGGATGTAAACTTTTAAAAACACTTTGGACTTCATCTTTTGTTTTAAGAGTGGATAACCACATATATCATGAAAATTGATCAACAAAAAGGACATATTATCTTTTTTTATCTAATGAAATTAAGGGAGATGGTCCCCATAAATCATTGTAAATAGTTTGAAGTGGTTTTTGACTCTGCAAACTATTTTATGAAAAAGGCAACCTGTGCATTTTATTAGTAGAACAAGAATGACGAAGAAAAGGCTGATTATTGTAATGATAATGAATTAAAAATTGATTTAAAATTTGGCACAAGATGCATATATTTGGATGACCTAAACGATGATGCCGCAGGTCAATAGATTCAGATTTTGTTGCCAAGAGAGCTTGAACAGAATTTCGTTGAGGCCATTCATAAAGTCCATCTCTAGTCTGCCCTTGCACTAGTGGTGCCCCCGTCTTCAGATCCTTCACAAAGAAATAAAATGGAAAAAATTCAATAGAGGTGTTATTATCACGATAAAATTGAGATACAGAGACAAGGTTCTTTGTAATTTTGGGGGCACAAAGAGTGTTAGATAACTGAAATTTAAGATTTGATGCCTTAAGTTTAGCATTACCAGTATGAGTAATCTGAATTATATTACTATTGCCCATAGTGATGTCTTCAAGTCCGTGGTAGTCATGCGCTGTAGCTAAATTCTGAGCATCAGTGGTGATGTGATGGCTGGCGCCTGAATCAATAATCCAAGTATGTTGATTCTGAGGATAGGAGGCAGCGAAGTTGGCCCTTGCTTGAAAATGGTTGTGAGATTTAGATCTGCATACTTTAGCAGTGTGACCATTACGATCACATAGTTGACAGCGAACAGTGTTGTGAGGAGCCTGCTGTTGATTGGAAATGCGTTTTGAGCGCCACTGGTTGTTGGAATTGTTGGAGTTATTAGAGATCTGGTGTTAGCGCCATTGTGAGACCTGTGTAGAGTTATTGTTGTTGGTTGGCCGACGACCATTAGTGCAAGGGAATCCTGAGTTATAGTACGCTGGGCAATTGCAGCTGTAATGGGAGGTGTTACCTTGGCTTCTTCATGTTGAAGAAAAAGCTCATGATCAAGAAGTTTTTCATAAAGTTCTTCATATGTGATGGTTGTATCACGAGAGCAGATGGCTGCAGAGATGGCTTTGTAGTTAGGACCTAGGCCTTATAGGATCCTAACAATAAGCTGAGAATTGGAGATAGGTTCACCAGCAGTTGCAAGTTCATCTACAGTTGAACGAATATCATGAAGATAATCGGTGATAGGGCAAGATTCTTTAGTAATGCGAGCTAATTTATCTTGAAAACTAATAATTCGTGTTTGAGATTTATTAGCAAATGCTGTATGAAGAGATTCCCATGCCTTGTGTGCTGTGGTTGAGATGGCAACTGTGGAGGCAAGTGTTGGATCAACAGAAGCTAGGATAGCAGTGTGGATGAGTTTATCTTGGCTGAACCATTTATGGTATTCTGGGTTTGCTATGGTGAGGTTATTTGTTGGTTACTATTTGAGAAGGGGAAAATGTTGAGCCATCAAGGTGACCAAACAGATCGTGGCCATGCATTAGCATTTCAATTGAGCCTTCCAGATGGTGAAATTGTGACTTCGAGCTAATTTGATGGGCAATTGGGCTGTTGAATTGAATTGGATGATAGTATTAGTGTGATCAGCATTGGTAACTGCAGGAGGAGAGGCCATTTTTGGTTGAACGTATATTAAAGAGAAAAAAAAATGGTGTTTGCTTGTGGGAGCTTTTATAGCTCTGATACCATAAAAAGATACTTAAGTATTGTAAAATGAAGGCTTGAACTATTATTTATATGAGAATGAATATATAGAGTTACATTTAATTGCTACCGTAAAATGCTCAACTATCTGATTAAATATATCTCAACTAAATACAACAACAAGATATACTAACAAAAGCCTACAATAAAGGAAATAACAGAAAAATCATTGAAGAGTATCTCATTCTCTGTTACAGTGCAACCTATATAATTTCTGGTGTCGATTAGTTCTCCATACCAGGCTAAACAACCAGTTGCATTCCCAGGAATGTTGATGCTTGCATATGCCGAGCACGATTAGTTCCTCTTAGACTCTTTCTCCCAGTCAGTATGGCTCATACTCAAACTCACCCACGTTGCTTGTGAGGAATCAGGAAGATTAACACCATCCATTTTGATAAATCCTTCCCCTTGTCTACAAACCGAGTAAGGTTCAAGTCTTTTTCCAATGCATCCACCCGATCCATCTCTTATAAACCATTCCCTTTTGGACTTGGGTTCATACCCAGGTAAACATGTACATTCAAACATATTTACAGTGTTATAACCACAGTAGCTATTAGCACCACACTGTCCAGAAATCTCGCATCCGTCCCTAGGTAATGCCCAAAACTCCTTCCATTGGTTTTTGGTTTCAAGCCATGTTAACCACTTGAGAAATCCTGAATCATCAAGCACCACCCTTGTGATAACAGGATCATCAGGAAGGCTAGAATATATCTCATCCGCAATATTAACAAAACTGTTGTTTTATGGCTGTGCAAAGTTTCTGCACGGCCATGGACCAGTTTTCCAAATCACTTTGCTACTTTTGTATATAAAAAACTGTGGCGAGCCATTAAAGTTTAGCCTAAACGAATAATTTCCAGTGCCTGGATCATCTGCTGATTTCCATGATGTTAGGAACTTTTTCAGACCTGTTTTTCTGTTCAGCTCAAGCTTCATTCCTGGTAAATAGGTATCTGTTGGATGATCAAAGCTTTCCCAGAGAATTTTTTGACTCCTACCTTGGACCAAAACCAAATTTCCTGAATCCAAAAGCTAAGCTGCTAAAGTACCATTCACTTCTACAGAAATATTCGCCGACCAAACTGGATTGTTGTTACTGTAAAGGACCAGATTACCTTGTGATATTTTAATGGAGAGAATTCCTGATGAGCCATTGATAATGAATTGATAAAAGTTTGGATCAGTCAAAGTTTGACTGTGTGGTGGAAAATTCTTTTAAGAAAATTGTTGAGAATATCAATTTTATTATTTCCAAATTATGAGTAGTTAAAACTCATTTCCTTTCGAAATCGAACCCTGGTCCACATTTGAATTTTCAGGACCAATATTTGACAATTTAGGCTTTTCAGACTTTTTTGGTAAATCCTTTTTCGTTTCATGACAAATTATGAGTAGTTAAAATTGTGGGTTTTGAAATTGATAGCAGATTTGGAAAAATCTAGATCTACAACTGGATATTTCGGTGATGGTCAAATTATGTGTCTTTTTTATGATTTATTATAGGCTTTAACGTCATGTAACATTCAAATTAATAACTAATTATAACCTTTCATAATTATTTGTAATATTCATTTATGTCTGTTTAATTAGCTCGGTTGACCCAAGGTTATCAGACCAAGTTTAGTTGGTAGTGTTATCAGGAATTATTAGAGACTTTTGAATATAAGTTTGGAACTACAGTTTATTAGGAGAAGGAAGAGTTGTTTCACTGTTCAATATTAGAGTTATTCATTAAACCCATTGCTCTTCCTACCACTTATTGCTCAAAGACTATAAACACATCATATTTTACTGAAAATCTTCAAAGCACTGCATACTCGGCTGACGTATATATCCACTGCACAAAGAAAGCATCAAAACAAATTCATATTTATTTATTTATTTTCTAGTTTAAGCCAGTTTTGTTTGTTATCAAGTATAAAATCTTTAAAAATTCTTATTATCTCTGTGGCAGCCAGTATGGTGCTGAGATTGACGAGAATTATGTTCTATCACTGTCTAAACCACTTATATATACTGACTCATATAAAATCAACTAATTTATACTTGGAGTAAGCTAATTTCCATAGTAGAAGCACCATTCTTTTTCAATTATTTATAACTCCATCACAAATTATCTAACCGATAATAAAATAAAATAAAAAAATTTCGGCTATCAATTATATAAATAACAAGTGTAATATTAAATTTTAACCGCTAAATCAATTAAATCACTGATTCTGATATGAAAAAAATATTAACATAAAAATAATAGATTTGAAGATCAAATTATACATAAAAATATGACGCCATGGACATTGTTGGACCTATTATAGTATTTGGTTTATAAAAAATTTATTCATCCGATTTAAATAAAAATTTTTCAATTTCAAATAACTAAAATTACATTTTTTCAACATACATTTGGAAGTTTTCGTTGATTATCGACTAATGACTTCGGATATTGAAATTTCATTAATGGAGTAAATTTGTTCATTATTTACTTGCAACTTAATATTGCCAGAAGATGCCCTAAAAATAAAAGCGGGTTGTTTAGGAGAAGGAAGAGGAATTTCACTCTTCAACATTAAAATAACATCTAACATGGTCGGTCTATCCATTGCATCTTCTTGTACACATAACAGCCCCACATGGATACATCTCAGGGCTTCTTCATGCTTATAGGTCCCTTTAAGTGATGAATCAATTATCTCCAATGCTCTGCCTTCATTCCACAACTCCCACACCTAAAAGAACGCATCATGATCATATAATTAACTTGCACAGCCAATAATTACAAAACTTGTTACATCACTTACTTGTCCTATCAAGCCCAGGGAAAGATCTTCTTGATTAAAACCATTGCTCTTTTTACCGGTTGTGATTTCCAGTAATATGACCCCAAAGCTAAACACATCAGATTTTGCTGAAAATTTTCCCAGCACGGCATATTCTGGTGACATATATCCACTGTATAAGAAAATACAACATTAAGTTACATTAAAGCTGAACTTAGTTAGTGTTCATGTATGCACTGTAATTCTACTCACTATGTTCCGACGACTCTATTTGTTTTTCCTTGAATTTGATCACTATTGAATATCGCAGCCATACCAAAATCTGATACTTTTGGATTCAATTCTGCATCCAGTAGAATGTTACTGCTTTTCAAATCCCTATGGATGATTGTTAATCTTGAGTCCTGATGAAGATATAAAATCCCCCGAGCCATCCCTACAATGATATTGAACCGTGTTCTCCAATCCATCAATGACCTTCGATTCTCATCTGAGAAAAAAAAAATTGGAAATATAATTAATCTGCCAAAGAAACTTTGATGTTATAAAATAGAATAGTGGATAATTGAAAAACAATTACCAAAAAGAAACGAGTCCAAACTTTTGTTTGGCAAGTATTCATAGATTAGTATTTGCTCTTTCCTCTTAATGCAGTAGCCTAAGAGTTTGACAAGATTCTTGTGTTGTAGCTTTGAAATTAACATGACTTCATTTTCAAATTCCTGAATTCCTTGCCTTGAACTTCTCGACATTCTTTTTACAGCTATCTCCTGTCCATTTGATAGCTGACCCTGGAATTATGTTACAGAAGCAAATGTTAACCAATTTAACCTGTTATGTTGGAATATCAGTTCTGAGATCATTTGAAGAATATACCTTATAAACAGATCCAAAACCACCCTGTCCTATTTTGTTTGCTGAAGAGAAATTGTCAGTGGCAGCAACTATGGTGTTGAAATTGAAAACTACAAAGTCTGAGCCACCCCTACTTCCTTCTTCAAGTCCACTTGCTGCTGCCAATTTGTCTCCACTCGCAGTATTGGATAACCTCTTCTTCCATCTTCTCTTCATTGTCCTCCATCTAAACGAAGAAAAATACTCCCTGTAACTTTTCATGCACCGAGACATAATTCTTTTATGGAAGCTAAGCAATGATAAATATGATCAACATGAAATCAATATGTTAATTTTCGAAGAAAAATATTTGACTTTGCTCCTTCCTTGCATTTTATGAGCCATTCCATTATAATTTGCAGAACAAATGCAAAAGAAGTTACATACGATACAATACGAATGTTCTGCTCAGACAGAAAACACTTGTTCTGTTCTGGACTATTCTAGTCTGGATGTACTGTTCTAGTCTGAATTTGTTATGATTTACATAATATGTAATATCCTATTCAGGATACTTCTATTATTTCTTACCTTTTATTTTTTTGTATAAGGATCCAGATTATGATGAACATGACAATGAGAAACCATGCTGAACTGATAGATAGAATCAGCATCCCTTTCAATCGAAAAATGCTGTTTGATCTTTTAGCACTCTCAGCTACACAAGTGAAAAGAAACATGAAAGGAGAGCTTTCTACTTGGAAGTTAAAAGAAAATGTAGAAATTAACAGAAACATGAGATAATTATTTAGAAAATGGTTGATTCCAAAGTTAGTATGAAGGAAAACATTACCTAATTCAGTTGCATCAACACGAACATAGACATCAAAACCAGTACCACCCATAAAATTTCTGGTGTCAATCAATTCTCCAAACCATGCTAAACAGCCACTTCCATTCCCAGGAAGAGCAATGCTTGCATATGCAGTGCACGAACAGTTCCTCTTACACTCTTCTTCGCAGTCCACACGGCTCATGCTCATGTCCATCCAAATGGCTACTGAGGTATCAGGAATCATAACACTTTCCACTTTTATGAATCCTTCTCCATGTCCACAAATTGAGGAAGACTCTAGCCGTTTCCTGATGCATCCACCCGATCCATCCCTAATTTGCCAGTTTCTTGGGTGCTTGGGTTCGTATCCAGGGAAACAATCGCATTCAAACATATTCAGAATGTTGGAAGCACACTTGGTATTAGCTCCACATTTCCTATATAAGTCACACCGTTCCTTAGGAGCTGACCAAAACTCCTTCCACTGTTCATCTCTTTCATGCCATACTAACCACATGAGAATTCCTGAATCATCCAGAAATATTCTACCAAATACTGAATCATCCGGAAGTAAATAATCTTGAAGCAAATAGCTATAGTATATCTCATTTCCATCATCTTTATTCAAATGACGTGAATGAACCTTAAATGGCCATGGACTCGTTCGCCAATGGACTCCTGTGCCATGATGCAGAAAAAATTGTGGCGAGCCACTTTGGTTGAGCTTGAAAGAATGGTCTCCAATTCCAGGGTCATCTGCTGATTTCCATGATGTCAGGAACTTGTGCAGACCTGTTTTCAGATTTAGCCCGATCTTCATCCCTGGTAATAATGTATTTGTTGGATGATCAAAGCTTTGCCAGAGAATTTTTTGACTCCTACCTTGGGCCAAAACCAAATTTCCGGAATCCAAAAGCTGAGCTGCTAAAGTATCATTCACTTCTACAGAAATATTCGTTGACCAAACTGGATTGTTGATACTGTAAAGAACAAGATTACCTCGTGATATTTTAATGGAGAGAATTCCAGATGAGCCATCGATGGGATTGTTTCTGTTTGCTACCCACACCACAGTTTGCCCTGGAATTTTGTGAAACCAAATTCCAAGATATCTATAGCTAGAGCTGCCTGGGCTAAAGAATCCTAAAGCAAACTTGTTTTGTTTAGAGATTACGAGGTGGCCATCTTGAAAGGTTTGGTTCATGGTTATGGTGTCCTCGGAAGAACATGAAGTGAAATGAAGAAATAGAAGAAATGATAACAAAAGTTTGGCTTGCATGACTGTGAAATTGAAGATCTTCTTCAAAAACTTACGTCTGGAGAGTATTGATCATGAATTGAAGAAGAAATAAGCAAACCATAAGCTTTAAGTAATAAAAGTTTGGAGCAGTCTCTGTCAATTTGATTGTGTGGTGGAATATTCTTTTAAGAAATTTGTTGAGAATATCAATTTTATTATTTCCAAATTTTGAGTAGTTAAAACTCATTTCCTTTCGAAATCGAACCCTGGTCCACATTTGAATTTCCAGGACCAATATTTGACAATTTAGGCTTTTCAGACTTTTTTGGTAAATCCTTTTTCGTTTCATGACAAATTATGAGTAGTTAAAATTGTGGGTTTTGAAATTGATAGCAGATTTGGAAAAATCTTGATCTACAACCGGATATTTAGGTGACGGTCAAATTATGTGTCTTTCTTATGATTTATTATAGGCTTTAACATCATGTAACATTCAAATTAATAACTAATTATGGCCTTTCATAATTATTTTTAATGTTCATTTATGTCTGTTTAATTAGATCGGTTGACCCGAGGTTATCAGACGAAGTTTAGTTAGTGGTGTTACGAGGAATTATTAGAGACTTTTGAATACAAGTTTGGAACTACAGTTTATTAGGAGAAGGAAGAGTTGTTTCACTGTTCAATATTAGAGTTATTCATTAAACCCATTGCTCTTCCTACCACTTATTGCTCAAAGACTATAAACACATCATATTTTACTGAAAATCTTCAAAACACTGCATACTCGGCCGACGTATATATCCTAGGGGTGTACACGGTTCTGGATCTTCCTGTACCGAACTGAAATACCGAAAAAAAAGATCCAGAACCGAATTGTACCGTTGACTTTTTTTACTAGAACTGAACCGAATTGTACTGTTGACTTTTTTATTAGAACTGAACCGAATTGTACTGGAACCGAATCGAGAACCGTATTGAACCGTACCGAACTGTTCTGTACTGAATTGGACCGAAATAACCGATATTTATTAATTATTATATATAATATTAGTAATTTATATATAAATATTATTTATAATTTCTATTTTATTGTTATTATATAAATTTAACTTCATAATTATTTATATTTTTTTGAAACTTTTATAATTATTTGTATTAAATATTTTAATGTATGAAATTAATATAATAAATAGTTAAAAAATTAAAATAAATATTTTGATTATTAATAAGATAAATTTAATTATCATATCTATATAAATGTGTAATTAAAATAACTTGTATTTAATTTAATTTGCGTTTAGTGTTACTCAACTATTACATAATTTTTCATTTTGTACAAACATTTATATACACACACAAATATAATTATTATATCAATGAAATTTTACTAATTAATGTAATTATATGAGTTTATAATCATTTTACCTAGGGGTGAGCATGGTCGGTTAACCGGTCCATTAGCCCAAGTCCATTAACCAGTCCATTAATATCGGTTTTTTGAAATTACAGTCCATTAACCAGTCCATTACCATCGGTTAACCAGTCCATCGGTTTCGGATTTTCGGATCGGTTACCCAATATTTTTCGGTTAACCACTATAATTATAAATATATTCATAAATAAAATTAAAATGTTCAAAATACTTAAAAATTAAAATTTTTTCACTATAATATAACATTATTGTTGTTAAAATAAAAATATTTGGTGGATATAAGCAAATTTGTTTTTAAAAATTAATATTTAATAAGTAAATATATTAACCGGTTCATAATCACTTTTAATTAGATAAATTATTATACTTACTAATAGCCAATTAAAAAAACTTAAAAACTTTAAAATAATTAGTATAATAAAAAAAGTAAATGATCACTTTTAATTAGGATAAATTGTTATAAATTATTAAAAAATTAATAAATTAACTAAAAATTCGGTTTCGGTTCGGTTAACCAGTTATATGAGTCAAAAACCATTAACCAGTCCATTAATGTCGGTTTTTTCAAATCACTAACCATTAACCAGTCCATTACAATCGGTTAACCAGTCCATCGGTTCGGTTTCGGATTTTTTTTTCGGTTAACCGAGTCCATCCGTTTTTTTGCTCACCCCTAATTTTACCAATTAATTTTATTTACTTTTAATATCACTCAACTGGTATTTATCTATTGTTAGTTAATAATTTAATTAGATATAATTAAATTTTACTAATTAATATAACTATATAAATATATAATCATCTTAATAATTAATTTCATTTATTTTTAGTATCACTCAACTAGTACTCATATATATATTTTGTACAATACCTATATGAATAATTGAGCATATAAATTAATAATATAATTATATATAATAATTATTATATATAATGAAATTTACCAATTCAATTCATGTAATTATATATATATATAATCACCTTGCCAATTAATTTCGTTTGTTTTTAGTATTACTCAACTAATACTTATCTATTTTGTCACAATACATATACGAGTAATTGAGTTGTAACTTAATAATTTAATTATATATAATTAAATTTTACTAATTCGTATTTAATTTAATTTAACTTTAATGTCACTCAACTATTACTTTTTTTCTGTACAAATATTTATATACACAATCATTTTACCAATTAATTTTATTTACTTTTAATGCTACTTTTACAATCACCCTTATAATTATTAACTATAATATTAATTAATAATCGTTTAACTATTAAACCAAATTTAGTGAAATTGAATATAATAACTGAGCCAAAATAATATATATGGATGGATCATAACCATATAATCAGCCGATGCTGTATATATAATTAACTTATCAATTAATTTCTTTTAATGCTACTTTTACATTCACCCTTATAATTATTAACTATAATATTAATTAATAATCGTTTAACTATTAAGCTAAATTTAGTGAAATTGAGTATAATAACTGAGTTAAAATAATATATATGGATGGATCATAACCATATAATCAACCAATGCTGTATATAATATTAACTTATCAATTAATTTCATTTATATTTAATATCACTCAATTAGTAATTATTTATTTTGATACAATATATATTTGAATAATTGATTTATTTTAATAATGTAATTATATATAACTGAATAATTTATTAAATAATCATTTTATAAATTAATTTCATTTGCTTCTAGTGTCACTCGACTAATACTCATTTATTTCTATCACAATACTTATATGAATATGTAAATTAAAAATAAAATTATATATAATTATTTATAATAAAATTTTAATTTTTTTTTTTATTTTTAGCGTTACTTAACTAATACTCATTTGTATTTAGCACAATATTTATGTGAGTAATTGAAAATATATCTTAATAATATAATTATATACAATTATTATATTAATCAAATTTATTAATTAATATATAATATAATTATATAAGTATATAATTATTTTATTAATTAATTTTTTTTAGAGCAAATTAAGAATAAAATTTGAAAAATTTTAGTAGAAATATTTTTTATTTCAAGTTTTGGAGGGAATTAAAATATTTGGAGGGAATTGAAATATTTGGAGGGAATCTAATGCAGACGAGTCGGATTTTCAGTATTTGGAGCGAGTTAAATGGGTCAATTATCATTAATTATTGTTTTTATTATAACTTTTGCTACAGGTGTTCGTTTGCTTATTATTATATGTTTCCGGAAAAATCATTTCAAGCCGGTCGATTTTTATAAAACTTAGTCTCCTATAACAGCCCATTTTGTGCCTCAAAAATAACGTTTGAGATTCAATTTTTCAATTTGAAGTTTTAGGGGTATTATTGTAATTTTTTTATTCTTTTCATATAAATTGTTTGTTACCTTAGTTTGGAGGGAACTTTCAACTTTGAATAAAATTTTTTCATTTTGAGGTATTTTTGCTGCGTCAGAATCTGACCGGTTTTATATTTTATTATATATATATATATATATATATATATATATATATATATATATATATATAAAAGAAAATAAATTAAAAAAAAAGAACTTAAATTGTGCCTGCCTCTTTTTTTCTGTCTCGAAATCGTGTTAAGCCCCACAATTTTTCCTATATTTTCCGTTGGTTTTAACTTATACTTGCATTTTCTTCTTTTCGTCGCTACCACAATTATTTTTGCGGCTACATCTAAAAATAAGGATAAGTCACACACAACTTTTGATTTTTGTGGTATTCGTTAATAGTACGTCATTAGTTAGTTAAAAATTTAATCAATAGGCTTGTACATAAGTTTTAATTAAAATGATCATTAGAGATGAATTACAAATTAATTTTATTAAATATTAGAATTTTAGGAAATTTATTAAAGTAATTTATCTAGAATTTAAAATTTAATTTAAAGCGACTATTGTTAAAATATGTTTTTCTTTTTTCATAAAGGAGAGGGATAAATTGAAATATTTTCTTAAAATTGAATGCAAAATTGTATGTACTTGTTGAGATATTTTAATTATATTTGTATTTATTATTGTGTATATTTATAGTGTAAATTTTTAAAAATATTGAATTATCCGAAATACCGTATTGTATTGTCTTGTTTTGTTTTGTACCGAAAGAACCGAATAACCGAACTGAACTGTACTGAAAATTATAAGAACCGTACTGAACTGTACCGAAATTAATAAGAACCGAACTGTACCGAAATTTATAAGAACCGAAATTCCAATACAATACGGAGATTTGTAAATAACCGAACTGGACCGAACTGTGTACACCCCATCCACTGCACAAAGAAAGGATCAAAACAAATTCATATTTATTTATTTATTTTCTAGTTTGAGCCAGTTTTGTTTGTTATCAAGTATAAAATTTTTAAAAGTTCTTGTTTGTTGATCGCTTTACGATGCTCTGGCAACTCTATTTGTCTCCCCTTGGATTTTAACATTTTTTAGTATTCTAGCCATGCCAAAATAAAAAATATTAGGTATCAATCATAACAATAACACGTATAATATTAAATCTACATTTAGGGGTGAGCAAAAAAACCATTAGACTTGATTAACCGAGAAACCGAACCGAAACCGATCCGAAAAATAGGTTAACCGAACTGATATTTATGGTTAACGGTTAGTGTTTTACAAAAATCGATATTAATGGACTGGTTTTTATTTTTTAGCTTATAAATTGGTTAACCGAACCGACACTGATAAATGAACACCCCTATATTTTATTAATTATATTTCACTCTTTTTTTTTATTTTTATTATAATTTTTTATTTCATTATTTTCATATTTAATTATTTATATCCTTTTAATTTTCATTTATTTTAAAATATTTCAATTTCATTTTAGTTTTTTTAAAGTTATTTTAGTTAATTTATTAATTGTTCAATATGTACATATTTAATATTTCTTATTATTTCCTGATATATCAATTTTTCATTAATTAAAATCAAAATATATTCGAAAAGTTATATAAAATTAATATATTAACTAAAAATTTCAAATAAAATAAAATTTTTAATATATGTGAAAATAATATTTTGAATATTTTTAGTTTATGTTTGCTGTTTGAACAACATATTTAATTATTATGTTGGATTATGTTTGTTTTCTAATTTTAAAATTTAAGTATTTTCGACAATTTAATTTTTTTATAAATGCATTTTATAATTATAGTGGTTAACCGAAAAATATTAGTTAATCAGTCTGAAAATCCGAAACCGATGGACTGCTTAACCGATAGTAATGGACTGTTTAATGGACTGAAATTTCAAAAAACCGATATTAATTGACTGATTTTTTTTAAGCGCATAAACAGATTAACCGGTACATACTTACTCACCCCTATCTATATCAAATCAATTGATATCTCAACAAATATTGAAATGAAGTAAATATCAATACAAAAATGATCGATAGATTCATAAAAATATGAAAAAAGAGAGAACAGCTTTTGCGAAAAATGAAAATCGAGAAAGAAAATAGAAGTTCACTTAAAAAAAAAAAAAAGTAAAATAGCAAGGGCAATCAGCAAGGACCAGAATGTTGTTGCTGATTAGAGCTTTTAGCAACAGATTTGCAAGAACAAATGGAATTTCTCACTAAAATAATTGGCAAGACTATATGAAAATTTTTGGCAAAATAACAAGGACTAAGCAATTTTGTGGCTATTTTCGAAAGCCAATTTTATGGCACCAAAATTGGCAAGGAATTTGCATTGACAAGTTCTTGCAATATAATATATTTAGCGACAACACATCAACCTTGCTAATAATGTAGCTAATTTAATGGTATCAACTACCTAGGGGTGTATATGGTTATGTACAATTTGAAGATTTACAAATTTTTGTATTGTATTGAAATTTCGGTTATTATAAATTTCAGTACAATTTAGTTCGTTTTTTCGGAACAAAATAAAACAAGACAATACAATATACAGTACTTTAGATAATTCAATATTTTTAAAAATTTGCAAAATAAATATACACAAAAATAAATACAAATATAATTAAAATATTTCAATAAGTACATATAAAATTTGAAAATTAACAATCGACAGTTTTTTTCTGCATTACACTCGCATTGATTGATTTGAAAATCTTGAATAATATCTAAAAACAATAACAATTAAATTAAATATTAGATAAAAAAAATAAAAACATTAAATACACAATTTAAGAATTTATGCGAATATAATAATTAACTGATTCAAACTTTTCAAGTTATTCTGTTTGATGCCTCTAAAGCTAAGGATATAATATTAGACCGAGGTTGCTTTGATCAGTGGGCAAGCCAAGGATGTGCCGACATTGGGTGACAAAAAAATGAAGATCTTTTCAACAGATCTAGAGCTAAATCACTTCAAAAAGGCAAAACAAAAACATAAATTTCACGAATAAATCAAGATAGAAACAAATACAGGAAAAAGCGTAGACATTAGAAATCAACCTGCATATGGATCTCTACATATGGCAGTGGCGAGAGGCGAATGGCATTGACAGAGAGGAGCAGTAGATTTTGCGAGAGGAACAGCAGCAACTGCAAGCGAAGGGGGCACCGAATAAAAGAGAAACAAAGGGAGATGAAAAAATCTCGGTCAAAAGACTCAAAACCTAATTTATATGTCTCTTTTATTTATTTATTTATTTTAATTTTAATAATTTATTGTTTAAATATTTTAAAAATTATCAATTCTTTAAATTTTAATTTTAATTTTAATTCCCTCCAAAAACTCAATAAAAAATATTTTCCCCTAAAAATTTTCAAATTTTATTCTTATTTCACATTAAAAAATTTTAATTTTTTAATTTTATTATTTTCAAATGTATAACTAAAATTTCATTATGTATAATAATTATATATAATTATATTATTAAAATACATCATCAATTACTTATATAGATAATTAGATATTGTGCCAAACATATATAGATGAGTATTAGTTGAGTAACACTAAATATAAATGAAATTAATTGATAAGATAATTCTATACTTATATAATTAGTTATATATACAGCCTTAGCTAATTATATCTAGAGAATAGAGGATGGCTTTATGATTATGGTTACGGTATTATACTCAATTACATTAAATTTGGCTTAACAGTTAACAGATTGTTAATTACTATATTATAGTTAATAGTTATAAGGGTGAATGTAAAATGCAACCATATTTTTATAGGTTTTGTAGTTTAATAGAATATATAATTAATAATATATAGTGAACTTGATCAATTACTTTATGTCTTTTTATCAAATTATCCATATATGGAACAATTTTAATGAAAAGGAAAATAATGTGATAATGAAAAATCTACACTTTTAATTTTATAGTGCTAACTGCTAAACTAATTAAATTATTGGTAAAATTATTATATACTTATATATTTACATTAATTAGTAAAATTTCATTATATACTCATATAATTACATTAATTGGTAAAATTTCATTGATACAATAATTGTATATAATTACATTATTAAAATATATCATCAATTGCTCATATAAATATTATGCCAATAATAGTTAAGTACTAGTTGAGTGATGCTAAAAATAAATGGGATTATTGATAAGGTGATTAATATTATATACTTATACATTTACATTAATTGGTAAAATTTCATTTTAAATAATTACTATATATAAATACATTTTTAATTTACATACTCATAAAAGAATTGCGACGAAAATAAATAAGTATTAGTTGGGTGATACTAAAAGTAAATAAAATTAATTCCATATTAATATAGATAGAATAATTAAATTTATTTTATTAATCATTAAAATACCCATTTTAATTTATTAATTATTTATTATATTAATTTCGTGCATTAAAATATGTAATACTGAAATTAATTTATATAAAAAATATATAATAGAAATTATAAATAATATTTATATATAAATTACTAGTATTAAACATAATAATTAATAAATATCGATTTTTTCGGTCCAATTCAGTTTCAGAATAGTTCGGTATAGTTCAATACGGTTTTCGGTACGGTTCTAGTCAAAAAATCAACAGTATAATTTTATTCAGTTCTAGTAAAAAAAGTTTATGATACAATTCGGTTCTGAATTTTTTCAAAAATATTTCGCTTCGATACAAGAAAATCTAGATTCATGTACACTCTTAGTATCAACTAGTAGTATGGTTTTTGTAGAGTCAAATTCTAGCAAAATTTGCAAGGGAGATACCCTTACTAATTTTGGCCAAATTTAGAAGGCCATCTCCCTTGCAAATCTAAAATTTTGCAAGAAAAAAAAAGACCTTGTTAATTTTAATCAAAATCTACAAGAACTTTTTCCATGCAAATAAGTGAAGTACAAAAGAGCTTACACCTTGATGACCGAGCGAATTTTCCGGGCAAGCTGGAAAGGTTGTTCCGAGCTTATTCTGAGCTACGTCCGGGCAATCACCTGAAAATAAGATTCCGGCGGGTTTCCGACAAGGGAGACTCCGACGGTCAAGTCAGTAATTTTGGAAAATCAAGTATGATAAAGAGAGAGAGTTTCTGAAATCTGAGAAAAAGAGAGAGAGAGCCCCCCTTCTTATGAGGTGTTGTGCTTCTTTTATAAGTCCATTACTCATGATGACCATTTGGGGCCCGGTTACTTTAATTGATGGGCAATGAGTGTGAACAACGGTTACCTTAACGGCTAGTTCACTGTATAACGGGTATGACAGCTGTTCTGTCGAACCGATCTATCTTTGGAGTTACCGAGCTCTACGATGGACCGGGCTCAGTATTTAGGTGACTATGAGAGCTTTCCGAGTTATATGACAGAGTACCTGCAGTCAGGTGAACCGAGTGACTTACCGAGTTAGATGCTTTGTTCTTGTATCATTGAACTAAGGCCGGGCACTATCCGGAGGCATATTCCGAGGCATAATCCGAGCCATGAGTATCATAAGTCCCCCCCCATGCACATGATATTTATGTCATGTAGGCGGGAAGGTTTGGAGTTTTTTGGGAAAAAAATTCAATTGTCTGAGCGGGACGTGAGCTGTCGAGCGTGATTGACGCTTCGATTATTGTGAGGGGACGTTTCCGGTTCCCTATGCCATTATTGTGGCTCTTCGGTGTTCGTGTCCGCCAAAAGGGGTAGCCTATGGGAGTGTGCCAAGTGTCGTGCTCTTATTGGGCGGTCAGTTTTGCCCTGGCTTATAAATAGGTTGGATGTTTTAGTATTTCGGCTGCTTTGCACTCTTGAAGCTCTCGATTCTCTCTATCTTTCTTCTTCTTGTTCTTGGTGTTCTTCCCTTTCCGGCCTTCTTTCCGGTGACCGTACGTCGTGTTAGCGTCTTCAGATCTTCTCTTCCAAGTGATCCTGCCGATTTCAGGTTAGTCTACTTTTTCTTCATCATGAGTTTCTCGGAGGACTCTATTGAGAGGATGGTGGAGGAGGGTCTCGCCGCTCCAAGCTCGGGTAATGATTCGCCCCCTTCTACTAGCTCTCACCCAGAAGGGCCTTCTGTCCGAGTGGTCGATCAACCGAGCTCGCGATCAGGCAAAACCACAAGAGATATCACTCGGGTGGGAAGTATACGTTCAAGTATACTTCCGATCGAGTTGGAAATGCTGAGATCCAAGTATGATATACCTTCCGAGTATGAAATGGAAGTTCCGGGTTTATCTACTCGGGCCAATGCTCGGTATCCTGGAAAAAGGAAGATTATCGTTTACGAGGCCAACTTTGAAGCCGGGGTGAATCTTCCCTTAACAGCTTTCGAGGTCGACTTTCTGAACTATTACGATATGACACTCGGGCAAGTTCATCCGAATGCTTGGCGAACACTTTCAGCCTTGCAAATATGGTCATACGAGCATGATATCAATTTGAGCATTCGTCTCTTCCGAGCCACCCACAAAGTAGGCCTTCGGATTCATGGAGAGGACCACAATTATATCCAGGCTCGGCCTGGGTATAGTCTTTTCAAGGGGAATCCTGAGTCATTGAAGAAGTGGAAGGATCGCTTCTTCATACTGAAGAGCGAGACGGATCTCCCTTTCCGGACTCAATGGGGTCGGTATGTCAACAGGAATGACAACCCCATGATTCTGAGTGAAGAGGAGGAGAATATATTGGCTCGGTGGAAAGTGCTAGCAGCCGAGAAGGTTGACATCAATGTTCAACTTCAATGCGGCGTCCCTCCTCCTCCTCCAAAACCGAAGCGAAAGAAAAGAGGTAGATATATTCATTTCTATTTCCCGAGCTCTGATATGTGTCTTATTGTTTCGTTTTTTGTAGTGATGAAGAGGTCCGGAACGCCTTCGGTTGCCGATGTCATCAGGGCAAAGAAACAAAAAGCCCTTGCTGGAACTTCGACCTCTGCCGCTGCTCCAACGGTTTCACCCAATCCGGAACCTAATGTGACTGAGGGCCAGGGCCCGGGTGAGACAAGCCCTGTATTGATCGTGGATCATATTGATTCCGAGCTTTCTGCCACCGAGACTCCTATTTCACAGCCAACTGAAGGCCAATCTGCCTCCCAGGAAGGGGCTGCTACATCTTCTGATCCTCGCGTTGTGGCAGAAGAGGTGAAGGCATTTTCCGAGGAGGTAGTGAGATTTTGGCAAAGCCGAGGGGATTATTGGTCAAAGAATAGGACCGAGTTCACTACGTTCGCACACCGAGTGGCTTGCGTCCCTTCTGAGACCGGCCCCTTGTTGAAGGTCGGGGCTGAGCAGTTGACCGAAATAATGAAGAGGCACGAGATAGAGGTAATCTGCTGCACTCCGAGTCTCTCGTTTGATGATAACAGTTGATTAAAAATCTAAGTGTTTGTGCAGGGGGCCATGATAGTCGGGGCTGCCATCGCCAAGATGAACAAACTTATAAAAAGCAAAAAGAAGGAAGAGGCAGAGAGGGATCGGTTTCGTGATGAGCTCGGTGAAGCCTTGTCCAAGATAGAAACTGTAAATAAGCGAGCTTCAGAGGCCGAAGAAGAAATGCAAGCCCGGGCAGCTGAAGTGCTAGTAGAAACAGAGAGGGCTTCCAAGGCCGAAGCGGATCTGAAGAAGGCTCAGACCGAGCAGGAGGCACTTGTGAAAGAGAATGCAGAGCTTAAGCAGATTGTGGCAGACTTAGAATATAAGATGGTCGATATGGCTGCCGATAAATGTATGTCGTTCGGCGGTAAACTGATTCAGTCAGTTAAAGACCGATATCCGGACATGGATTGGTCTTGGCTCGAAGACGTTTACCCCGACGATTAGTTAGGTTTCAGCTTTGTACATTTCCTTTGAATTAATAAAATTTTGTTTTGTTCGGCAGAGTCGAATGTGTTCAATGTTTGAATTTCTTTTGTTCGGTAAATCGAGTATAATAGATATTTGAATATCTTTTGTTCGGTAGATCGAGTATAATAAAACTTGGAAGATGAACTTCGAATGCCTTAAATGAATGTAGACAAACAGCTCGGTAAAATATGACAACCTCACTGAAAATATTTTTTCAAATGAGAGACGTTCCATGAGTGGGGGAGCACTTTTCCCGAGAGGTCTTTGAGCCTGTAAGCCGATCCTTGGACTTGATGAATTTCATAAGGGCCTTCCCAGTTTGGACCGAGCTTCCCCACTCCACCCATATTCTGTGTAGCAACGATTTTTCTAAGGACCAATTGACCGATCTGAAAAGACCGATGATTAATATGCCTGTCATGATATACAGCCATTCTTTGTTTGTAAATAGCCGTTTGGACGAGCACTGACTCCCTGACTTCTTCTAACCGATCCATATGGTATGATAAGGCTTCGTCGTTTGCTTGCTGTTTGTATGAGCTTACCCGAGCACTTGGAACCCCGATTTCGCAAGGAATCACCGCTTCTGATCCATATGTTAGTGAGAAGGGCGTGTGTCCGGTTGCTGTTTTGACTGATGTCCGGTATGCCCATAGGACGTGTGGGAGTTCGTCAACCCATAAACCTTTGGCTTTATCCAGTCGCTTCTTTAGGCCTGCTAGAATAGTTCGGTTTGTGACCTCCGTCATTCCGTTGGACTGTGGATGATAGACCGAGGTGAAGCAGAGTTGAATTTTTAGCTCGGCGCAGAAGTTTTTGAAGGCTGAGCAATCGAATTGCTTGCCATTGTCTGAGATAATTGTGTGAGGAATCCCAAACCGAGTTATGATATCCTTCCGAACGAACTTGATGATGTTCGCTGGCGTGATTGTTGCTAGAGACTCGGCTTCTACCCACTTCGTGAAGTGATCAACTGCCACCACCAAGAATTTCCTCTGGCCTGTAGCCATGGGAAAAGGACCGAGGATGTCGATTCCCCATTGGGCGAATGGCCATGGACTGTATATCGGTACTTGGCGAGTCGATTTGCTGTGCAGAATGTTGCCGTATTTTTGACATTTATCACATTTCTGAACGAGTTCCCGGGCATCTTTCTCCATTGTAGGCCAATAGTAGCCCTGTATGAGAGCTTTCCGAGCTATAGCTTGCCCGCCTTCATGAGCTCCACAGATACCTTCGTGTATTTCTCTGAGTACATAGTCCCCATCTTCCGAGCTTAAGCACAAAGTCCATGGGTGTGAGAATGAGCGTCTGTACAATTTTCCATCGAGAATGGCGTATATTGCTGATTTCCGGACTATCTTCCGGGCTTCAAGTTGATTGGGTGGGAGAGCTCCAGTGTCCAGAAACTGATAGATCGGTAATCGCCATCCGTCCATTATTTCGTTAAGCTGAACTTGATACGTCTCATAGGATGGCGATTTGATGATGCAAAATATGACCTCCAGTGGGGGGTTTTGAGAGTTATCCGATGCCCTTTTTGCTAGGGTGTCTGCTTCTTTATTGTCATTCCTCGGGATCTGCTCGATAGACCATGTGCACCCGGAATTCTTCAATTGGGAGAGTAGGAGAATGGCGAACTCCTTATACCGAATCATATTGTCTTCCTTGGCTTCGAATCTCCCGAGTACTTGATTTACCACTAGCTGTGAGTCAGAAAAAATGGCAATTGAGTCCGGTTTGACTTCCATTGCCAATTGTAGTCCGAAGCATATAGCCTCATATTCGGCTATGTTGTTAGAAGCTGGAAAAGCAAGTTGGGCCATGCCTTTGATGATGATCCGTCCTGGGCCTATCAGCATTATTCCGACACCTGCTCCTTCGGCTGTAGATGCGCCATCTGTGTATAACTTCCAAGACCGGGTATCCGGCTCGGATGGTGGGGTATGCAATTCAGCTATAAAGTCTGCTAATACCTGTGCTTTCATAGACGGTCGAGCTTCATATCGGACATCTAGCTCGCCTAACTTGGTGGACCATTCAGTAAGCCGACCTGATGCTTCTGGGCGTTGCAGTACTTTCCTCAAGTTTGTGTTAGTCCGGACTATTACAGTATGTGCCTGGAAGTAGGGTCGAAGTTTGACTGTCGTAGTTATCAAGGAGAACGCCAGTTGTTCCAGGATGGGATAGTTGAGCTCGGCTCCTTTCAGTACCTTGCTGACATAGTAGATAGGGTACTGCTGGTTGCCTTCCTCTCGAATGAGCACTGATCCGACAGCTCCTGGTGTGACAGCTAAGTAGAGGTATAAAATATCCCCGGTTTGTGGTCTGCTCAATAGTGGGGGCGAGCTAAGAAAGGACTTGAGATCTTCAAAGGCTTGCTGGCACTCCTCGGTCCATTCGAAGTTCTTGAGATTCTTAAGCGCTCCGTAGAAGGGAAGACAACGTTTGGCTGAGCAAGAAATGAACCGACCCAGGGCGGTTATCTTACCATTGAGAATCTGAACTTCCTTCATCGTCTTTGGCGGGTGCATGTCGAGTATTGCTCGGATTTTCACAGGGTTTGCTTCTATACCTCTCTTCGAAATCATGAAACCCAAAAACTTTCCGGACTTGACGCCGAAGGCACATTTTTCCGGATTAAGCTTTAAGCCACACTGCCTAAGAACTTGAAAAATTTCCCGGAGCTCGGTGGGAAGAAGTTCTGAAGACCGGGCCTTGACAATCATGTCGTCTACGTAGACTTCCATGTTCCGACCTATCTGTTCGGCAAACAATTTGTTCATTAACCGCTGGTAGGTTGCACCGGCGTTCTTCAGCCCGAACGGCATCCTCTGGTAGCAATATGTGGCCTGGTGAGTGATGAAGGCTGTTTTCTCTTCATCTTTCGGATTCATTGGGATCTGGTGGTACCCGGATGATGCATCCAAGAATGCATATTCTTCGAACCCAGCAGTAGAGTCTACGAGCAGATCAATGCTTGGCAAAGGATAGCTGTCTTTCGGGCATGCTTTGTTGAGGTCGGTAAAGTCTACACACATACGCCATTTTTCGTTGGACTTTTTTACTAGGACTACATTCGACAACCAGTCCGGATATAGGACTTCTCGGATAAATCCGTTCTGTAGGAGGACCTCGGTTTCATGCGCCATGGCTATCTGTCGTTCTGGTGCATGATTTCTCTTCTTCTGTTTGATCGGTCTAGTGCCCGGCGAGACATTAAGGGAGTGGCATATAATTGACGATGAAATTCCTTTGATGTCTGAGGGTGTCCAAGCGAACACATCGGAAAACTCTTTCAGGACTTCGATAAGCTGCGCTTTATCTCTTTTGATTGCTCCGACCTTTACTCTTTTGTCCGGGCTTAACTGAATGTCAACAAGCGAGTCCCCTGGCTCGGCCCTTGTTTCGATAGGGATGTCGAGGGAGTCTAGTGGAAGGGCCTGATTCGCCTCTTTTAGCATGGTCAGGTATGTTTCCCGAGCAGCTTTTTGACTTCCCCTTAGAATGGCCTCGCCCTTGGAGGTCGGGATTTTGAGCATTAAGTGGCGCATTGAGATATAGGCGTCGATTCCTACGAGCAGTGGTCTTTCAAATATGACATTGTAAGCCAGAGGTATATCTACGACCATAAAGCGGCTGGTGCAGGCCTGTGTTATCTCGCCATCTCCTAATTCCAGGGATAGGACAACTGAGCCCTCCACTTTCACTGGTTGTCCGGATATCCCGATTAGCGGGGTAGCAACTGGTTCAAGGACTTTGCTCGGCATTTTAAGGGCCTTGAATGCTTGCAACGTGATGAGATTGACCGCACTCCCAGTGTCCACCAGAATGCGTTGGACCAGATAATCTTCCATCAATGCCTCAACAACCAGGGAATCTGTGTGCGGTTGTTTAATGTGATCGCCATCCGATTTGTAGAACTTTACTTCGTGGCTGGCTTTGGAGGAATTGGTCTGTACGGGAAAAACTTCTTTTGCTTTCCTCTTTCGCGAGTCTCCCATGGCATCATAATGTTTTCCCCCAGCAATAACATAAATTATTCCTGCTGGGGCTTTCTTATTGGAGGCGGGCTGAGCTTCTCGTTGTCTGGGAGATCGGGACCTTTCTCTTGCTCGGTCCTCTTTGACATACTGGGGGAGCTTCCCTTGCCGAACTAAGAACTCGATCTCCCTTTTTAGCTGATGGCAATCGTTTGTCTCGTGACCCTTGTCCCGATGGTATGCGCAGTAGAGGCTCTGATCTCGGCTCGGATCTTCTCTCATCTGTCTGGGCCAGTTCACCTTGCCGGATTCCTTTAACCATTTTAGGATATGTGCTCTGGAAGAGTTCAAGGGCGTCCACTTCTCTTCTCTTCGTTCGGCAGTTCGAGAGACCATATAAGTTTTGTGCGAGTTTCCGGAACTTCTGCTCGGGCCGTCACCTCGCCCTGTGCCCCTGTCTGATGTCCGGAAAGAGTCTCGACACGGTTCGTCATATATGAAACTATTTCGGAGTCGTCTGGCCTCGTCCATCCTTATGTATTTATGAGCTCGGGACATGAGCTCGGTGAAATCACAGGGCGGTTTCTTGCTGAGTGAATCACTGAAGTCCTGGCAGCGAGTATTGCGGATGAGGGCGTTGTTGGCTACTTCCAGGTTCAAATCTTGGATGTCCATTGCCACCGTGTTGAATCTTTCCACATATGCTCGTAGTGTTTCTCCTCTGTCCTGTCTTACCGAGTTCAAGTCCGCCGAAACCTTTGTTGGTCGGATGGCGGCCACGAACTTGGCAATGAACATGTCACTGAATTGAGTGAAATTCGAGATAGAGTGCTCGGGCAAGTTCCGAAACCAAATCTGGGCGGACTCTGTAAGAGTCTGGGGGAAAATTTTGCATAGGGCACTATCATCGGTTGTGAAGACGAGCATAGTGTGATGAAACTGATCTAGGTGAGCTCGGGGATCCGTGCTACCATTGTATTTAAGCAGACTGGGCAGGCGAATATTTGGAAAAGGAGTTTCCAAAATTGTTCTGCAGAGGGGCGAGCGGAAGTTACTGTGGTATTGGAGGGTGTTTCGGTTCTGGTATATTTGCATTCGCTCTTCAAAGAGCTTTTCGAATTGCTCGGCCGTGAGAGTTATTGTGGCTCCGGGAGTTATCGCTGGTAAAGGAGCCGGGGTATTTTGAGTGACTTGTGGAGCAGGGGGAGTGTAATGCCCTGGGGGCGGAGTATGAATTGGCGGTGCCTGGGCTGCTACTGCAGCCAGAGTGGCAAGGAGGGCCTGAGCAGTTTGGGGAGTCAGACTGGGAATATTGGAAAAATGGGAAGTTTGGGGAGGTTGTATTTGTTGCCCGAATAGCTGGAAAGGGATTTGTTGGGAGAGTGGGGGAGGAGTTTGAGATGGGCTTGGAGGTGCCGCGGTAGTGTTCAGGTCTGGAAAAAGATCCATGAGAATGCTATGATCCACGCTCACCGCACCAAATGATGACCGAGCGAATTTTCCGGGCAAGCTGGAAAGGTTGTTCCGAGCTTATTCTGAGCTACGTCCGGGCAATCACCTGAAAATAAGATTCCGGCGGGTTTCCGACAAGGGAGACTCCGACGGTCAAGTCAGTAATTTTGGAAAATCAAGTATGATAAAGAGAGAGAGTTTCTGAAATCTGAGAAAAAGAGAGAGAGAGCCCCCCTTCTTATGAGGTGTTGTGCTTTTTTTATAAGTCCATTACTCATGATGACCATTTGGGGCCCGGTTACTTTAATTGATGGGCAATGAGTGTGAACAACGGTTACCTTAACGGCTAGTTCACTGTATAACGGGTATGACAGCTGTTCTGTCGAACCGATCTATCTTTGGAGTTACCGAGCTCTACGATGGACCGGGCTCAGTATTTAGGTGACTATGAGAGCTTTCCGAGTTATATGACAGAGTACCTGCAGTCAGGTGAACCGAGTGACTTACCGAGTTAGATGCTTTGTTCTTGTATCATTGAACTAAGGCCGGGCACTATCCGGAGGCATATTCCGAGGCATAATCCGAGCCATGAGTATCACACCTCTTAACATTTTTGCAAACGAAAAATTCTGCTGAGATTTTGTTTTTCTGATGAGCCAATGATGGGATTGTTCCTGTTAATTTGCTACCCACACCACAATTTGCCCTGGAAGTTTATGAAACCAAATTCCAAGATATCTATAGCTAGAGCTGCCTAGGCTAAAAACTCCTAAAGGAAACTTGTTTTGTTTAGAGATTAAGAGGTTGCCATCTTGAAAGGTTTGGTTCATGGTTACGGTGTCCTTGGACGAACATGAAGTGAAATGGAGAATTAATGATAAGAAATGAAAACAAAAGTTTTGCTTCCATGACCGAAATTGCAGGTGTCCGTCAAAAGCTTACTTTAGCAGAGAAAAGATAATGAACTGTTGAAGAAATAAGCAAATCGTAAGCGATTTCAGTGATATAAGATTGGATTAGTCAAAGTTTGATGGCATTGTCATGGTCGAAAATACTTATTTATGGTCCTAAAAATGAATTTGATGAATTAATTAATAAGCAAATCGTAAGCGATGTAAGTTATAAAAGTTTGGATTGGTCAATTCACGTGTTTAAGACTCTTTTGATACATTATTCTTTTATTCATGACTTTTGAATATCGATGAATTTTAATGGTAGTTTGGATTAGGAGATTCACAAACACCTGATGGGCGTTAGGTTTCTTCTAAAAACATTATACATAAAAATATGACTCCATGGACATTGTTGGACCTATTATAGTAATTGGTTTATAAAAAATTTATTCATCCGATTTAAATAAAAATTTTTCAATTTCAAATAACTAAAATTACATTTTTTCAACATAGATTTGGAAGTTTTCGTTGAATGATTATCGACTAATGACTTCGGATATTGAAATTTCATTAATGGAGTAAATTTGTTCATTATTTACTTGCAACTTAATATTGCCAGAAGATGCCCTAAAAATAAAAGCGGGTTGTTTAGGAGAAGGAAGAGGAATTTCACTCTTCAACATTAAAATAACATCTAACATGGTCGGTCTATCCATTGCATCTTCTTGCACACATAACAGCCCCACATGGATACATCTCTGGGCTTCTTCATGCTTATAGGTCCCTTTAAGTGATGAATCAATTATCTCCAATGCTCTGCCTTCATTCCACAACTCCCACACCTAAAAGAACGCATCATGATCATATAATTAACTTGCACAGCCAATAATTACAAAACTTGTTACATCACTTACTTGTCCTATCAAGCCCAGGGAAAGATCTTCTTGATCAAAACCATTGCTCTTTTTACCAGTTGTGATTTCCAGTAAAATGACCCCAAAGCTAAACACATCAGATTTTGCTGAAAATTTTCCCAGCATGGCATATTCTGGTGACATATATCCACTGTATAAGAAAATACAACATTAAGTTACATTAAAGCTGAACTTAGTTAGTGTTCATGTATGCACTGTAATTCTACTCACTATGTTCCGACGACTCTATTTGTTTTTCCTTGAATTTGATCGCTATTGAATATCGCAGCCATACCAAAATCAGATATTTTTGGATTCAATTCTGCATCCAGTAGAATGTTACTGCTTTTCAAATCCCTATGGATGATTGTTAATCTTGAGTCCTGATGAAGATATAAAATCCCCCGAGCCATCCCTACAATGATATTGAACCGTGTTCTCCAATCCATCAATGACCTTCGATTTTTATCTGAGAAAAAAAAATTGGAAATATAATTAATCTGCCAAAAAAACTTAGATGTTATATAAAATAGAATAGTGGATAATTGAAAAATAATTACCAAAAAGAAACGAGTCCAAACTTTTGTTTGGCAAGTATTCATAGATTAGTATTTGCTCTTTCCTCTTAATGCAGTAGCCTAAGAGTTTGACAAGATTCTTGTGTTGTAGCTTTGAAATTAACTTGACTTCATTTTCAAATTCCTGAATTCCTTGCCTTGAACTTCTCGACATTCTTTTTACAGCTATCTCCTGTCCATTAGATAGCTGACCCTGGAATTATGTTACAAAAGCAAATGTTAACCAATTTAACCTGTTATGTTGGAATATCAGTTCTGAGATCATTTGAAGAATATACCTTATAAACAGATCCAAAACCACCCTGTCCTATTTTGTTTGCTGAAGAGAAATTGTCAGTGGCAGCAACTATGTTGTTGAAATTGAAAACTACAAAGTCTGAGCCACCCCTACTTCCTTCTTCAAGTCCACTTGCTGCTGCCAATTTGTCTCCACTCGCAGTATTGGATAACCTCTTCTTCCATCTTCTCTTCATTGTCCTCCATCTAAACGAAGAAAAATACTACTTGTAACTTTTCATGCACCGAGACATAAATGGAAGCTATGCAATGATAATATGATCAACATGAAATCAATATGTTAATTTTCGAAGAAAAATATTTGACTTTGCTCCTTCCTTGCATTTTATGAGCCATTCCTTTATAATTTGCAGAACAAATGCAAATGAAGTGACATATGATAAAATACGAATGTTCTGCTCAGACAGAAAATACTTGTTCTGTTCTGGGCTATTCTAGTCTGGATGTACTGTTCTAGTCTGAATTTGTTATGATTTACATAATATGTAATATCCTATTCAGGATGCTTCTATTTTTTCTTACCTTTTATTTTTCTGTATAAGGATCCAGATAATGATGAAGATGACAATGAGAAACCATGCTGAACTGATAGATAGAATCAGCATCCCTTTCAATTGAAGAATGCTGTTTGATCTTTTTTCACTCTCAGCTGCACAAGTGAAAACAGAGCTTTCTACTCAGAAATTAAAAGAAAATGTAGAAATTAACAGAAACATGAGATAATTATTTAGTAAATGGTTGATTCCAAAGTTAGTACGAAGGAAAACATTACCTAATTCAATTGTATCAACACGAACATAGATGTCAAGACCAGTACCACCCATATAATTTCTGGTGTCAATCAATTCTCCAAACCATGCTACACAGCCACTTCCATTCCCAGGAATAGCAATGCTTGCATATGCAGTGCAAGAACAGTTCCTCTTACACTCTTCTTCACAGTCCACACGGTTCATGCTCATGTCCATCCAAATGGCCACTGAGGTATCAGGAATCACTACATTTTCCACTTTTATGAATCCTTCTCCATGTCCACAAATTGAGGAAGACTCTAGCCGTTTCCTGATGCATCCACCTGATCCATCCCTCATTTGCCAGTTTCTTGGGTGCTTGGGTTCGTATCCAGGGAAACAATCACATTCAAACATATTCAGAATGTTGGAAGTACACTTGGCATTAGCTCCACATTTCCTATATAAATCACACTGATCCCTAGGACCTGACCAAAACTCCTTCCACTGTTCATCACTTTCATGCCATACTAACCACATGAGAATTCCTGAATCATCCAGAAATATTCTACCAAATACTGAATCATCCGGAAGTAAATAATCTTGAAGTAAATAGCTATAGTATATCTCATTTCCATCATCTTCATTAAAATGATGTGAATAAACCTTCCATGGCCATGGACTCATTCGCCAATGGACTCCTGTGCCATGATTCAGAAAAAATTGTGGCAAGCCACTTTTGTTGAGCTTGAAAGAATGATCTCCAGTTCCAGGGTCATCTGCTGATTTCCATGATGTCAGGAACTTGTTCTGACCTGTATTCCGATTCAGCCCGATCTTCATTTCTGGTAATAACGTATTTGTTGGATGATCAAAGCTTTGCCAGAGAATTTTTTGACTCCTACCTTGGACCAAAACCAAATTTCCGGAATCCAAAAGCTGAGCTGCTAAAGTATCATTCACTTCTACAGATATATTCGCTGACCAAACTGGATTGTTGTTACTGTAAAGAACCAGATTACCTTGTGATATTTTAATGGAGAGAATTCCTGATGAGCCATTGATGGGATTGTTTCTGTTTGCTACCCACACCACAGTTTGCCCTGGAATTTTGTGAAACCAAATTCCAAGATATCTATAGCTAGTGCTGCCTGGGCTAAAGAATCCTAAAGCAAACTTGTTTTGTTTAGAGATTAGAAGGTGGCCATCTTGAAAGGTTTGGTTCATGGTTATGGTGTCCTTGGAAGAACTTGAAGTGAAAGGGAGAATTAGAAGAAATGATAACAAAAGTTTGGCTTCCATGACTGTGAAATTGAAGGTCTTCTTCAAAAACTTACGCCTGGAGAGTATTGATCGTGAATTGAAGAAGAAATAAGCAAACCATAAGCTTTAAGTAACAAAAGTTTGGAGCAGTCAATGTTAATTTGATTGTGTGGTGGAATATTCTTTTAAGAAAATTGTTGAGAATATCAATTTTGTTATTTCCAAATTATTAGTGGTTAAAACTCATTTCCTTTCGAAATCCACATTTGAATTTTCAGGACCAATATTTGACAATTTAGGCTTTTCAGACTTTTTTGGTAAATCCTTTTTCTTTTCATGACTTTTGATTACAGCTGAATTTTAACGGTAGTGTGGGTTTTGAAATTGATAGCAGATTTGGGAAAATCTTGATCTACAATTGGGTATTTAGATGACGGTCAAATTATGTGCCTTTCTTATGATTTATTATAGACTTTAACATCATGTAACATTCAAATTAATAACTAATCATGACTTTTCATAATTATTTGTAATGTTTATTTACGTCTGTTTAATTAGCTCGGTTGATCCGAAGTTATTAGATGAAGTTTAGTTATTGGTGTTATCAGAAATTATTAGAGACTTTTGAATACAAGTTTGGAACTACAGTTTATTAGGAGAAGGAAGAGTTGTTTCACTGTTCAATATTAGAGTTATTCATTAAACCCATTGCTCTTCCTATCACTTATTACTCAAAGACTATAAACACATCATATTTTACTGAAAATCTTCAAAACACTGCATACTCGTCGGACATATATATCCACTGCATAAATATTTTCTAGTTTGAGCCAGTTTTGTTTGTTATCAAGTATAAAATCTTTAAAAGTTCTTGTTTGTTGATCGCTTTACGATGCTCTGGCAACTCTGTTTGTCCCCCCTTGGATTTTAACATTTTTTAGTATTCTAGCCATGCCAAAATAAAAAATATTAGGTATCAATCATAACAATAACGCGTATAATATTAAATCTACATCTAAATCAATTAATATCGCGACATATACCGAAATAAAGTAAATATCACTATAAAAATGATACATTCATAAAAATATGAAGATAGAGAAAAACAGCTCTTCCCGAAAATGAAGATCGAGAAAGAAAATAAAAGTTCACTTAAAAAAAGCAAAATAGCAAAAGCAATTAGCAAGGACCAGCAAGTTGTTGCTGATTAGAGCTTTTAGTAACCGATTTGGAAGAACAAATGAAATTTCTCACTAAAATAATTGTCAAGGCTATATGAAATTTTTTTGGCAAAATAACAACGAGAACTATGTAATGTTGCCGCTATTTTAGAGCGCTAATTTTATGGCACCAAAATTGGCAAAGAAATTGCAATGACAACTTCTCGCAATATAATATATTTAGCGACAACTCATCACAATCCTTGCTAATTTTGTTGCTAATTTGATGGTTATCAACTAGTAGTATGGATTTTGCAGAGTCAAATTTTAGCAAAATTTGCAAGGGAGATGCCCTTACTAATTTTGGCCGAATTTACAAGGCCATCTCCCTTGCAAAGTCTGCTGAGATTTTGTTTTGCTGATGAGCCAATGATGGGATTGTTCCTGTTAATTTGCTACCCACACCACAATTTGCCCTGAAAGTTTATGAAACCAAATTCCAAGATATCTATAGATAGAGCTGCCTAGGCTAAAAACTCCTAAAGGAAACTTGTTTTGTTTAGAGATTAAGAGGTTGCCATCTTGAAAGGTTTGGTTCATGGTTACGGTGTCCTTGGACGAACATGAAGTGAAATGGAGAATTAAAGATAAGAAATGAAAACAAAAGTTTTGCTTCCATGAATGAAATTGCAGGTGTCGGTCAAAAGCTTACTTTAGCAGAGACAAGATAATGAACCGTTGAAGAATTAAGCAAACCGTAAGCGATTTCAGTGATATAAGATTGGATTAGTCAAAGTTTGATGGCATTGTCATGGTGGAAAATACTTATTTATGGTCAATTCACGTGTTTAAGACTCTTTAGATACATTATTCTTTTCTTCACGACTTTTGAATATCGACGATTAATGGTAGTTTGGATTAGGATATTCACAAACACCTGGTGGGCATTACGTTTCTCCTAAAAACATTAATAAAAATCAACTAGATTTCAATTTCAGGTAAAAAGAAAAGTAGAAAAACATGAGATTTGTGAAATTAAACCGATTACCTTAGCAATCAATTTATAGTGTTAGAGTAAGCTTACCTGAGCAATCAAATTAAAGCCAGCAAAACTCATAAATTTATACTTTCAAATCCAGAACTTCACCATATTATCTGTGGCAGCCAGTATGGTGCTGAGATTGACTAGAATTATGTTCTTTCACAGTGCAAACCACTTATATATACTGACTAATATATATAATGGCAAGTAATTTATACTTGGAGTAAGCTAATTTCCATAGTAGAAGCACCATTCTTTTTCAATTATTTTATAATTACATCCGAAATTAACTTACAATTCAATTACTTATATGGATATTGTACCAAAATAGATAAATACTAGTTGAGTGACGCTAGAAATAAATCGGTAAGATGATTATGCACGTATAATTATATTAATCAATAAAATTTCATTATATATAATAATTATATATAATTACATTCTTAATTTACATATATGAGAACTAGTTGAATGATATTAAGAGTAAATAAAATTAATTAGTAATATGATTATATATTCATATGATTACATGAATTGGTAAATTTCATTATATATAATATATAATTATATATAATTACATTATTAATTTACATACTCAATTATAAGTATTGTGCAAAAATAAATAAATAAATACTAGTTGAGTGATATTAAGAGTAAATAGAATTAATTGGTAAGGTTATTATATACCCATATAATTACATTAATTGGTAAAATTTTATTAATATAATAATTGTATATAACTACATTATTAATTTACATACTCAATTACTCATATAGATATTGTGTCAAAAATAGATGAATACTAGTTGAGTGACGCTAAAAGTTTATGAAATTATTGGTAAGATGATTATATAATCATATATTTACATTAATCAGTAAAATTTCATTACGAATAATAACTATATATATATATATATATATATATATATATATATTTTAATTTACATACACATATAGGTACGTATTGTGTCAAAAATATATGAGTACTAGTTGAGTGACACTAAAAGTAAATAAAATTAATTGGTAAGATAATTATTTAATAAATTCTTTAATTCATATATCTATTTAGATATTTCTACAAAAAAATAAGTAGTAGTTTAGTAATATTAATTGTAAATTAAATTAAACATAAATTATTTTTGTTGCATATGCATATTCATATAGATATAATAATTAAAATATTTAATTTAATTTATTAACTAATTATTATCTTAATTCCGTGTATTAAAATATTTAATACAAATAATTATGAAGTTAAATTTATATAATAAATATAGAATAAAAATTATAAATGATATTTATAATTAAATTATTAGTATTATATATAATAATTAATAAATATTGGTTCTTTCGGTTCAATTTAGTTTCAGAATAATTCGGTAAAGTTCAATAAGTTTTCGGTTTGGTTCTAAACAAAATTTCAAGATTTATTCTAAATAAAGTTAACGGTACAATTCAGTTCGATTTTAGTGAAAAAGCCAATGATACAATTTAGTTCTAAATAAAGTTAACAGTACAATTCGGTTCGATTTTAGTGAAAAAGCCAATGGTACAATTTAGTTCTAATTTTTTTTGGTACAGGAATATCTAGATTCATGTATACTCTTAATTTTATATATGCGTATTTATTATTTAGTACTCATTTCATTTAAGACACGTACTGATTTGTCCTTATTAATTTTCATCTAACTTTATTTGCCTTCAATTTTTTTTTTCCAATTTTATCCAAAAAGTTTTGAAAATTGGTCCAATAGCACTTTCGTGTTTAATGTTTTTCGAGGAAAATTATGATTCTGACACGAACGCTGATATGGTATACACATGCATGAAATTTAAGTCTATGTCGATATCCATATTATTACTGATAGAGTTTGAATACGCTTATTACTCTGAATGTGGATAGAGTTTCATATCAACATAAGATTAAGTATCTTAATCTTATAAAAATTATTTAATCATCTCTCAGAAAAAAGTTTGAGGTAAACTAAAAATTGATCTCTAGTATTTAGAATACTATAAATAGATAATTAGACGTCAGATTTTAGTGACGTCTATGTGATGCCTAAATGACACTAAAATGATGCTTAATGACGCTTAATAGCGTATAATGTGAAACACTAAACAAAATTTTCAAGGAGCATTTAGACCGTGAAAAGTTATTATTGTAAAAATTCAAAATATACTTTAGACGGATTGGCATGTATCTATGGTGTGACGGTGGTCGGAAATGTGTAATCGGCAATGTTTTTAAAACCGGACCGGACATCGACTCGGCCTGCCAACTGAGTCAGGAGTCAACTGGTTCGATCGGGTTGACTCGGAGTTTTTATCTTTTTTTTTTAAATATAATTATTAATGAAAAATAAAAAATATAGTATATAAAAAATATAATTAAACAACATATTAATTATTAAATATCAATATATTAACTATTTTTTATTTATTTTACTATTTTTTTATTAATAATAGTAAAAAATTAACCACAACAATTGAATTTTTTTGTTAAATATTTAAATTTATAAGAAAAATATAATTTTGAATTTATAATTTTTTTAAATTTATTTTCAATTGTAAATTTATTTTTGTTACGTTATTAACTATTTTTATAATTATCATGTTTATATTAAATTTTTTTTAATATTCCATTATATTTAAATTATTTAGTTATTAAAAATCTAAAAAAATATAAAATATAAAATAAAAATATAGTGAAAATGTTCAATTTTGTCAGTTTATTATTATTATTATAAATTAATTTTATCATCAAATATAAATTTTTAATAGAACAATATTGAACAACTATTAACCGTAATTATAAAAATAAATTTTATAAAAATATAAAAATATAATTTATAATATATTTAATTTTGACCGGTTCAACCCGGTTTTGACCGGTTCAACCCGGTTCTTAAACAGTGAAATCCGGTTTTTTAACATTTCTGGTTTTAATGTTGGATCGGACCGGATTTTGATCCGGTTCGCGGTTGAACCGGTTCAACCGGCCGGTCCGGTTTTCAAAACCATGGTAATCGGATGGTTAAAGTGGTAAAGTGAAGTAGAGGACATAATCAATAATAAGTTAAAAGTTAAGGGTAAATTTGTAATTTGACACATATAAAATAAATTGCATGAATCAAGTAATTATGTGGGCTAATGTATGAGAGTTAACTAACTATAAGTCAATGTGAGAATAAGAGAATTAGTAAGGATCAAATTGAAGATTTGCATAAAAAAAAAAAAGGACCAATTAGAGATGGACACCTTGCAAGATAAAGACAATTGTGGGTATAAATACAGAGGAGGCTGACTGACAGCTCCTTTTTTATACGCCACTCTCACTACCTCTCTTTTTCTTTCTCTCTTAAACTAAAAATACAGATTTGGTTTGGGGAATTCCATAGTTTCAAGCTTAATTAGAAGGAAGATCGTGTAAAAAAAAAGGTAAGAATAAATCCTCATTTCTTATTAATTTCTTTTCTATTGTTTAAGAATTCTAAGCCTGTGATGTAAACAGTGTTAGATGAGGGACTTCGATATACATGGCTAAGGAGGTTGGTCGTGGAAAAAGGAAAAGAGAAGATTGAAGTGAAGGTGAGGCTTGAAGAGAAAGAAGACAAGTTGAAGAAAAAGAACCCATTAATCAGGTTTGGCAATTGTGTGTTTTAGGTGTATTTAATTGATGGAATATCATTTTGATGTGTATATGGATATTTTATGTGAATTTGAGTTGAGCTGTGTTGAGTATTGTTGTGGAAATGATTAAATTAGGAAGATAGAATTTTAAGGGAAAATTCTGTCCAAATTCTGTCAAACCTTTAGAGATTTTTTTTGGAAGTTATGCAACTCCAAATTGCATGATTTTAGTTTTATTGAAAATTTAAGACATATATCTACATTTTTAATAGAATTAGCCGTTTAAGGATGCTTAAAATTGAGCCGACTCAAGGATTCTGCCATCCTAATGAGAGCAGTCCGGATTGTTTAGAACATATTTACAGTGATCCAAATGACTTGAAATTTGTGCCATTAGAAAGATAAAATTTTGGGAAACATAAGAAGACCATTTTGGCTGAAAATTTCATTTGCTAGCTCAGTTTGACTGAAAATGATAGAAATTAGATGTGAGTTTTAAATGGAACTTTCCTAACTGAAAACATTTTCATCTCATTTACACTTTTTTTTAATATTCAACTAATTTAAGCTATTTTTCATAGAAGAAGCACCATTCTTTCTCAATTAATTTATCATTCCGTTCCAAACTATCTAACTGATAATAAAATAAAAACAATTGCTATCAATTATACCATGATGTATACGCACAAGTAAATGAGAAGTTACAAACATAGTTATTTTTTCAAAGTGACAATTAATTTTTCATTGACTTGCTGTATGTATACTAAAATAATTTTGCTGTTTAACTATAAAAAAAAATGTAAAAAATGAACACATAATTGAAAGTTTTTATTAAATATTTATCGAGCCAGGACTTCAGATATTGAAATATCATTAACGGAATAAGTTTGTTCATCCCTTACTAGTGATTTAGTATTGGAAGAAGATATTCTAAAAACAAAAGCGGGTTGTTTAGGAGAAGGAAGAGGAGTTTCACTCTTCAACATTAAAATAACATCTAACATGGTTGGTCTGTCTATTGCATCTTCTTGTACACATAACATCCCCACATGGATACGTCTAAGGGCTTCTTCAGGCTTATAGGTTCCTTTAAGTGATGAATGAATTATCTCTAATGCTCTGCCTTCATTCCACAATTCCCACACCTGAATAAATTGGCTCATGCCATTACTTAAAACATATCTTGTAATTTACATTACTAATATCATTAATGGGGTTGATTACTTACTTGACCAATCAAGCTCAGAGAAGGATCATTCTGAGTAAAACCGTTGCTCTTAATACCACTTATAATCTCTAATAATATAACTCCAAAGCTAAAGACATCAGATTTCACTGAAAACTTTCCAAAAAATGCGTACTCAGGAGGCATGTAACCACTGCACAAAAACAAATGAAAATGGTTCATCCCATTTCTTCATTCTGGTTTTGTGACAGATTTAATGGTTTTACTGATATACTTACAATGTTCCCACAACTCTACTTGTCTTGCCTTCGGTTTGATCATTTTGGAGTAGTCTAGCCATGCCAAAATCTGAAATTTTTGGATTCATCTCAACATCTAATAAAATGTTACTGCATTTTAAATCCCTATGAATAATTCTCAATCTTGAGTCTTGATGAAGATACAAGATTCCACGAGCAATCCCAATAATAATGTCGAAGCATTTTTCCCAATCCAGGAACAACCTTTTGGTTTTATCTGTTTAAATAATAATAGCAATAAAGAAGTTTTTACTCAGCATAATTCCAAATGAATTCTCATATCAGAAGACAAAAAGGACTTACCAAAAATAAATGAATCCAAACTTTGGTTAGGCAAGTATTCATATATTAGTATTTGCTCTTTTTTCTTAATGCAGCAACCCAGAAGTTTTACAAGATTCCTGTGTTGAAGCTTTGCAATCAATATCGCCTCATTTTTAAATTCCTCATTTCCCTGCATTGATTTTTCAGACAATCTTTTTACAGCAATTTCCTGCCCGTTTGATAATTGACCCTGAAATCATATTGGTACGGTAAACTTATCCTGAACAATCAATTTAAAGCCAATTTGCCTATGCACCTTGAGACAAAATTGAAAGTATTTATAAGCTCATGATCACAAGTTTATATTACTGTACCTTATAAACAGTCCCAAAACCACCTTGTCCAATTTTGTTGGCTGCAGAGAAATTGTTTGTGGCGGCAAGTATGGTGCTGAGATTGAACAGCATTATGTCTGGATCACTTCTACCCTTAACTTCATTTGCCACTCCCACTTTATTTCTGTGGTAATTTAAACCGCTGATACTGACTGATGACCTTTTGCTTCTTCTTTTATTCATCATTCTTGAACAAAAATGAAAACAGAACATATAAATGGAAGAACAAATACAACTCGAATTTCTATTGATTTGCATCTAAATTACCTCTTATTTTTCCTTATCCTTAGCCAAAAATAGACAGAAAGGCACCATGCTGAAGCAACAGATATTATCAGAATTGAGATCACCCCCTTCCTTTCAATAAAACTGCTTGATTTTCTCGCACTCTCAGCTACATGAATGGAAAGGAATACATTATTACTTGGAAAAGAAAAGTTCTCGGATGTAATTAATAAATTCTTGAAAAGAATTTCAGTACCTAATTCAAAGGCGTCAACACGAACATATAAATCGTAACCAGTGTCACCACCAATCGAGATCTCATTTCTGGTATCAAATAATTCTCCATTCCAAGCTAAACAGCCAGTTCCATTTCCAGGAATGTTTATGCTTGCATATGCAGAGCAAGAACAGTTTCTCTTACACTCTTTCTCACAGTCAGTACGGCTCATGCTCAAACTCAACCACACTGCTTATGTAGTATCAGGAGGAGTAAAACTTTCCACTTTTATGAATCCTTCTCCTTGCCCACATACCGAGTAAGACGCTGTTATCTTTCTGATACATCCTCCCGATCCATCTCTCACAAGCCAATCCCTTTTGGACTTGGGTTCATACCCAGGTAAACATGTGCATTCAAACATACTAAAAGTGTTAGAATAACACATGCTATTAGCACCACAGTGTCCATAAAACTCGCATGGGTTCCAATGCGATTTCCAGAACTCCTTCCATTGATTTTTAGATTCATGCCATGTTAACGACCTCAGAACTCCTGCATCAAGCACCGTTCTTTCGATAACAAAATCGTCATCAACAGAAAGGCTAGAACATATCTCATCCTCATTATTAACAAAATTGTAGTTATATGGCCGTGGAAGGTTTTTCCATGGCCATGGAGCCGTTCTCCAACTAACTTTGCTTCCATTGTACATTAAAAACTGTGGCGACCCCCGCGGATCTAGCCTCAGAGAATAGTTTCCTATTTCAGGGTCATCTGCTGATCTCCAGGATGTCAGGAACTTGTCCAGACCGGTTTTCCGATTCAGCCCGAGCTGCATTTCGGGTAATAACGTATTTGTTGGATGATCAAAGCTTTGCCAGAGTACTTTTTGACTCCTACCTTCGACCAAGACCAAATTTCCTGAATCCAAAAGCTGAGCTGCTAAAGTATCATTCACTTTTACGGAAACATTCGTTGACCAAACTGGATTGTTGTTACTGTAAAGAACAAGGCTTCCCTGTGATCTATTAAAGGAGAGAATTCCTGATGAGCCAATGATGGGATTGTTCCTATTTGCTACCCACACCACAGTTTGCCCTGGAATTTTATGAAACCAAATTCCAAGGTATCTATAGCTAGAGCTACCTGGGCTAAAAAAGCCTAAAGCAAACTTGTTTTGCTTAGAGATTAGGATGTGGCCATCTGGAAAGGTTTGGTTCATGGTTATGGTGTCCTTGGAAGAACTTGAAGTGAAAGGGAGAATTAGAAGAAATGATAACAAAAGTTTGACTTCCATGACTGTGAAATTGAAGGTCTTCTTCAAAAACTTACGTCTGGAGAGTATTGATCGTGAATTGAAGAAGAAATAAGCAAACCATAAGCTTTAAGTGACAAAAGTTTGGAGCAGTCAATGTTAATTTGATTGTGTGGTGGAATATTCTTTTCAGAAAATTGTTGAGAATATCAATTTTGTTATTTCCAAATTATGAGTAGTTAAAACTCATTTCCTTTCGAAATCCACATTTGAATTTTCAGGACCAATATTTGACAATTTAGGCTTTTCGGACTTTTTTGGTAAATCCTTTTTCTTTTCATGACTTTTGATTACAGCTGAATTTTAACGGTAGTGTGGGTTTTGAAATTGATAGCAGATTTGGGAAAATCTTGATCTACAATTGGATATTTAGATGACGGTCAAATTAATTATGTGTCTTTCTTATGATTTATTATAGACTTTAACATCATGTAACATTCAAATTAGTAACTAATCATGACTTTTCATAATTATTTGTAATGTTTATTTATGTCTGTTTAATTAGCTCGGTTGATCCGAAGTTATTAGATGAAGTTTAGTTATTGGTGTTATCAGAAATTATTAGAGACTTTTGAATACAAGTTTGGAACTACAGTTTATTAGGAGAAGGAAGAGTTGTTTCACTGTTCAATATTAGAGTTATTCATTAAACCCATTGCTCTTCCTATCACTTATTACTCAAAGACTATAAACACATCATATTTTACTGAAAATCTTCAAAACACTGCATACTCGTCCGACATATATATCCACTGCATAAATATTTTCTAGTTTGAGCCAGTTTTGTTTGTTATCAAATATAAAATCTTTAAAAGTTCTTGTTTGTTGATAGCTTTACGATGCTCTGGCAACTCTGTTTGTCTCCCCTTGGATTTTAACATTTTTTAGTATTCTAGCCATGCCAGAATAAAAAATATTAGGTATTAATCACAACAATAACACGTATAATATTAAATCTACATCAAATCAATTAATATCGCGACAAATATTGAAATAAAGTAAATATCACTATAAAAATAATACATTTATAAAAACATGAAAATAGAGAAAAACAGCTCTTCCCGAAAATGAAAATCGAGAAAGAAAATAAAAGTTCGCTTAAAAAAAAGCAAAATAGCAAAAGCTGTAAGAAGATAATTAAAAAAAAAAAAAAAAAAAAAAAGGAAGGAAACTTTGAAGTCAAAGTTTTCGGCCAATTTGCAAATGCAAATTGGAAAGGCAATTTGAATTTGTAAATTGGAAAGGCAACGCGTGGATAGCTAATGAATTAGCTGTCCATAAGCGGTGAAGTATGCATATAAATAGGCATTGTTGTTCTTGCAATTGATATACTCCAAAAATTCAAGCAAACATATGGGGTGAGTTTGTTTGTGAGCAAAAGAAAATAGTGAGTGTTTAAGAGTTTATTCAAAAATTCTTAGGATACTCTCTGGGTATTTTTCTTGTGTTGAGAGTATATGAAAAATATTGTATTTGTTATTGTGTGGTTGTAACAATTTTCCACATAGTGAATATTTTTCTTGGTTGTCTTTTGACAACGGCCGTGGTTTTTCTCCGATTTTGGAGTTTTCCACGTAAATTCTTGTCTTGCGTTTTTCTGTGTTTGTTCGACTATTTTTCATATTTTATTAAAGGCAACTTCCTGTGATAAAGAGGGAGAATTTTTCTCAACAAAAGCAATTAGCAAGGACCAGCAAGTTGTTGCTGATTAGAGCTTTTAGTAACCGATTTGGAAGAACAAATGAAATTTCTCACTAAAATAATTGTCAAGGCTATATGAAATTTTTTTGGCAAAATAACAACGAGAACTATGTAATGTTGCTGCTATTTTAGAGCGCTAACTTTATGGCACCAAAATTGGCAAAGAATTTGCAATGACAACTTCTCGCAATATAATATATTTAGCGACAACGCATCACCATCCTTGCTAATTTTGTTGCTAATTTAATGGTTATCAACTAGTAGTATGGATTTTGCAGTCAAATTTTAGCAAAATTTGCAAGGGAGATGCCCTTACTCCTAAAGGAAACTTGTTTTGTTTAGAGATTAAGAGGTTGCCATGTTGAAAGGTTTGGTTCATGGTTACGGTGTCCTTGGACGAACATGAAGTGACATGGAGAATTAATGATAAGAAATGAAAACCAAAGTTTTGCTTCCATGACTGAAATTGCAGGTGTCCGTCAAAAGCTTACTTTAGCAGAGAAAAGATAATGAACTGTTGAAGAAATAAGCAAACCGTAAGCGATTTCAGTGATATAAGATTGGATTAGTCAAAGTTTGATGGTGGAAAATACTTATTTATGGTCCTAACAATGAATTTGATGAATTAATTAATAAGCAAACGTAAGCCATGTAAGTTATAAAAGTTTGGATTGGTCAATTTACGTGTTTAAGACTCTTTTGACACGTTATTCTTTTCTTCATGACTTTTGAATGTCGATGAATTTTAATGGTAGTTTGGATTAGGAGATTCACAAACACTTGGTGGGCATTACGTTTCTCCTAAAAACATTAGTAAAAACCAACAAGATTTCAATTTCAGGTAAAAAGAAAAGTAGCAAAGCATGAGATATTTGAAATTAAACAGATTAACTTGGCAATCAATTTATAGTGTTAGAGTGAGCTAATTACCTGAACAATCAAATTAAAGCCAGCAAAGCTCACAAATATATACTTTCAAATCCGAAACTTCACCATATTATCTGTGGCAGCCAGTATGGTGCCGATATCGACTAGAATTATGTTCTTTCGCAGTCTAAACCACTTATATATTCTGACTAATATAACGTCAACTAATTTATACATGGAGTAAGCTAATTTTCACAGTAGTAGCACCTTTCTTTTTCAATTATTCATAATTCTATCCCAAATTATCTAACAGATGATAAAATAAAAAACTTTAGCTATCAATTATGACAATAACAAGTATAATATTAAATCTTAACCCCTAAATCAATTGAATTGATATGAAGAAAATATAAATATAAAAATAATAGATTTGAAGATCAAATTATAAATAAAAATATGAAAATAGAGAACAAGAGCTCTTTCGGAAAATGAACATCGAGAAAGCAAATAGAAATTCACTCCAGACCATTAGTATTTTCAGCCAATTTATACGTGCAATTTTCAAGAAAGGCGCCATCAATATGGGTAAATCTATATATATTGGATTTCTTAGCATATGGAAGTTTCCATGGACATTGTTGGACCTATTACAGTATTGCTACACTAGTTTGATAAATAGGCTTTCTTATTGGGCTTCCATACCAAGTTAAATCTGCTCTAAAAAAAATTAAACAAGGCCTATGATATAATGGGCTATCAATGCAAGAGGAAAATGGACTTCAATAATGGGCTTTTGTATTATATGTGTCTAACTATCAATAAATCAGTAAAATTAGTCACACTGAATTGATTCACTTGATTTAAATAAAAATTTTTCAATTTCAAATAACTAAAATTACATTTTTTCAATACACATTTGGAAATTTTGGCTGGATAGTTATCGAGTTAGTACATCGGATATTGATATTACATTAAATGAGTAAATTTGTTCATCCTTTACTTGTAACTTAGTATTGCAAGAAGATGCCCTAAAAATAAAAGCGGGTTGTTTAGGATAAGGAAGAGGAGTTTCACTCTTCAACATTAAAATAACATCTAACATGGTTGGTCTGTCCATTGCATCTTCTTGTACACATAACAGCCCCACATGGATACATCTCAGGGCTTCTTCAGGCTTATAGGTCCCTCTAAGTGATGAATCAATTATCTCCAATGCTCTGCCTTCATTCCACAACTCCCACACCTAAAAGAATGCATCATGATCATATAATTAACTTGCACAGCCAATAATTACAAAACTGGTTACATCACTTACTTGTCCTATCAAGCCCAGGGAAGGATTTTCTTGATTAAAGCCATTGCTCTTTTTGCCAGTTGTGATTTCCAGTAATATAACCCCAAAGCTAAACACATCAGATTTTGCTGAAAATTTTCCCAGCACGGCATATTCTGGTGACATGTATCCACTGTATAAGAAAATACAACATTAAGTTACGTTAAAGCTGAACTTAGTTAGTGTTCATGTATGCACTGTAATTCTACTCACTATGTTCCGACGACTCTATTTGTTTTTCCTTGAATTTGATCACTATTGAATATCGCAGCCATACCAAAATCTGATATTTTTGGATTCAATTCTGCATCCAATAGAATGTTACTGCTTTTCAAATCCCTATGGATGATTGTTAATCTTGAGTCCTGATGAAGATATAAAATCCCTCGTGCGATCCCTACAATGATATTGAACCGTGTTCTCCAATCCATCAATGACCTTCTTTTCTCATCTGAGAAAAAAAAAATGAAAATATAATTGATCTGCCAAATAAACTTTGATGTTATAAAATAGAATAGTGGATAATTGAAAAACAATTACCGAAAAGAAACGAGTCCAAACTTTTGTTTGGCAAGTATTCATAGATTAATATTTGCTCTTTCCTCTTAATGCAGCAGCCTAAGAGTTTGACAAGATTCTTGTGTTGTAGCTTTGAAATTAACATGACTTCATTTTCAAATTCCGGAATTCCTTGCCTTGAACTTCTCGACATTCTTTTTACAGCTATCTCCTGTCCATTAGATAGCTGACCCTGGAATTATGTTACAAAAGCAAATGTCAACCTGTTATGTTGCAATATCAGTTCTGAGATCATTTGAAGAATATACCTTATAAACAGTTCCAAAACCACCCTGTCCTATTTTGTTTGCTGAAGAGAAATTGTCAGTGGCAGCAACTATGGTGCTGAAATTGAAAACTACAAAGTCTGAGCCACCCCTACTTCCTTCTTCAAGTCCACTTGCCGCTGCCAATTTATCTCCACTTGCAGTATTGGATAACCTCTTCTTCCATCTCCTCTTCATTGTCCTCCATCTAAATGTAGAAAAATACTACTTGTAACTTTTCATGCACTGAGACATAATTGTTTATGGAAGCTAGGCAATAATAAATATGATCAACATGAAATCAATATGTTAATTTTCAAAGAAAAATATTTGAATTTGCTCCTTCCTTGCATTTTATGAGCCATTCCTTTATAATTTGCAGAACAAACGCAAAAGAAGTTACATATGATACAATACAAATGTTCTGCTCAGACAGAAAACACCTGTTCTGTTCTGGACTATTCCAGTCTGGATGTACTGTTCTAGTCTGAATTTGCTATGATTTACATAATATGTAATATCCTATTCAGGATGCTTCTATTATTTCTTACCTTTTATTTTTCTGTATAAGGATCCAGATAATGATGAACATGACAATGAGAAACCATGCTGTACTGATAGATAGAATCATCATCCCTTTCAATTGAAGAATGCTGTTTGATCTTTTTGCACTCTCAGCTACACAAGTGAAAAGAAACATGAAAGGAGAGCTTTCTACTCAGAAATTAAACGAAAATGTAGAAAATGGTTGATTCCAAAGTTAGTACCAAGGAAAACATTACCTAATTCAATTGAATCAACACGAACATAGACATCAAAACCAGTACCACCCATATAATTTCTGGTGTCAATCAATTCTCCAAACCATGCTAAACAGCCACTTCCATTCCCAGGAATAGCAATGCTTGTATATGCAGTGCACGAACAGTTCCTCTTACATTCTTCTTCACAGTCCACACGGCTCATGCTCTTGTCCATCCAAATGGCTACTGAGGTATCGGGAATCAGAACACTTTCCACTTTTATGAATCCTTCTCCATGTCCACAAATTGAAGAAGACTCTAGCCGTTTCCTGATGCATCCGCCCGATCCATCCCTAATTTGCCAGTTTCTTGGGTGCTTGGGTTCGTATCCTGGGAAACAATCGCATTCAAACATATTCAGAATGTTGGAAGCACACTTGGCATTAGATCCACATTTCCTATATAAATCACATCGTTCCTTAGGAGCTGACCAAAACTCCTTCCACTGTTCATCACTTTCATGCCATACTAACCACATGAGAATTCCTGAATAATCCAGAAGTATTCTACCAAATACTGAATCATCCGGAAGTAAATAATCTTGAAGTAAGTAGCTATAGTATATCTCATTTCCATCATGGTCATTAAATTGATGTGAATAAGCCTGCCATGGCCATGGACCCACTCGCCAATGGACTCCTGTGCGATGATTCAGAAAAAATTGTGGCAACCCACTTTGGTTGAGCTTGAAAGAATGATCTCCAATTCCAGGGTCATCTGCTGATTTCCAGGATGTCAGGAACTTGTTCTGACCTGTTTTCCGATTCAGCCCGATCTTCATTCCTGGTAATAACGTATTTGTTGGATGATCAAAGCTTTGCCATAGAATTTTTTGACTCCTGCCTTGGACCAAAACCAAATTTCCTGAATCCAAAAGCTGAGCTGCTAAAGAATCATTCACTTCTGCAGAAACATTCGCTGACCAAACTGGATTGTTGTTACTGTAAAGAACAAGATTACCCTTCGATCTATTAAAGGAGAGAATTCCTGATGAGCCAATGATGGGATTGTTCCTGTTTGCTACCCACACCACAGTTTGCCCTGGAATTTTATGAAACCAAATTCCAAGGTATCTATAGCTAGAGCTACCTGGGCTAAAAAAGCCTAAAGCAAACTTGTTTTGTTTAGAGATTAGGAGGTGGCCATCTTGAAAGGTTTGGTTCATGGTTATGGTGTCCTCGGAAGAACATGAAGTGAAATGAAGAATTAAAAGAAATGATAACAAAAGTTTGGCTTCCATGACTGTGAAATTGTAGGTTTTCTTCAAAAACTTGCGTTAGCAGAGTATTGATAATTAATTGAAGAAGAAATAAGCAAACCATAATGGACTTAAGTGATAAAAGTTCTGACTAGTCAAAGTTTGATTAAATGGTTATGATTTGGAAATCTCTTGGTTGTCTTCAATTGTCCATTTTTCCATGCTAACAAAAATAAATAAATAAAAAAGTAAAAATTAACCACTAGAACTTGAATTGGTAGCTAGCACCCAGCCTCCCCCTAAAAAATACAGTAGGATTCCCTTTTCAACATTTCTTATTAGTAAAAATAATATGTTAAAATATCAATTTTCTTTGGTAAATCATCATTTTCTTCATGACTTTTGATTATTGATGAATTTTGATAGTAGTAGTGGTATTAGGGATCATTAAAGTGACTTTTGAACTCAAGTTTGGAACTACAGTTTGGACAACTCCAGCACATTCACAAACATTTGGTGGGCATTACGTTTCTCCTAAAAACATTAACAAGAACCTACAAGATTTCAATTTCAGGAAAAAGAAAAGTAGAAAAACAGATATTTGAAATTAAACAGATTACCTGAACAATCAATTTATAGTGTTAGCTGAGATTAGTTTGAATCCTCCATCACCCATAAAACTATGATGTGATAATCAGGCTGTTCTCTATATTACTTTTAATTCAGTGTACAATATTATTTCAACCGGAGATATGAAGATAGAAGATGAACTCGAGTGAAATATCTGTCCAACAAGTTGGGTATAATTAATACTTACGCTCCAGCTCGAGGGGAAGTGTTTCAGTATAAGAGAATTGAAAACATTCAGACTGAAATTACAGGTCTTCGTCAAAAGCTTACTTTAGCAGAGAAAAGACACTGAATTGTTGAAGAAATAAGCAAACCATAAGCGATTTAAGTGATAAAAGATTGGGTTAGCCAAAGTTTGATGGTATTGTAATGGTGGAAAATACTTATTTATGCTCCTAAAAATGCATTTGATGAATTAAATAATAAGAAAATCAAAAGCGATGTAAGCAGTAAAAGGTTGGATTAGTCAAAGTTTAATTGTAAGATTGGAAATATTACCCAAGTACGTCAATTATCAATTTTTCCAAGCTACCAAAAAATATTAAGAAATTTAATCACCAGAACTTAGTCTGGCAGCCAATACTCACTAAAAAAAGTCAGCAGGTGTTTACAATGAGAACTCCAGCTGTAAAACTAGTCCCAATTTACTGAAATATCTCCACTTCTCTTTCCCTCTATTAAAAACAACAATGAGGAAGCAATTAATCATGTAGGTACAGCAACGAACCATTTCTACCTAAATTTCATTTTTGAATTTCGTGGCCAAATTTGTTTTGTTAAGTTTCTTAATACACAGACAACTGTCACATTAGAGATGGAAACAAATAATTTGATGATGAAAGACTTTTTCTTAGCATTCAAGACTTTGACTCTTCTAATATCTTCATTTTTTCTTGTGGAAACTAAAATCACTCAGGTCATCTTCATGTTACAGAAATTTTAAAAATTCTCAAGACTGAAAAATTCCAAATATCAACCCCTCAGACTGTTCTTTCAGAGACCATAAGCAGATGTCCTTTTTGACCCCATAAATTTTCCCAAATTTTCTGCCTTGTAGCTTGCAGAACCATTTAAAGTCCATCTTTTGATGCATTTTGAGTTAAATTAAGATTCTAAGCCTTGATTTATGTGTTAGTAAGCTTTTCCAGATATAACAACTGACTTCCAATTGAGAACTAGCTGATTATTATTACTGATTAGTTTTACTTAACTTTCTATTAGCTGTTGAATTTCCTATTTTGTTGTTCTTCTTTATCATATGGACAGACTAGATTTCTACTTAATTATCTGAATAATTTCGCCTTTTTTTAATAGCCTTTATTCTACTCCAGCTCACAATAACAAGACTATATCCAATACACAATATACTGTATCCATAATCCAATCTATTATATGGAGCTAAACACAGTAATTACTGTGTCATATCATTTCATAAATCCACTTTAAGTTCAATCTCAAAAGGAGAAAAAAGAAGAGCTAAGGATTTGAGTGCCATGCCCTCCAAATAGCAATGATAACAATGTAAACAATGTAGTCCAGACTCGAGAGACATTATCTCTAGCGGGCTTCAAATTGTGTGATCGTTACCTCATTGAAAGAACAATTTTCAACAGGATTTGATGGATTAAAATCTTTGCAATTTCTTCCAAAAGTGAATGCAGGTTGTTTAGGACAAGGAAGGGTCGTTTCACCATTTAGCATGAGAACAACAGTTGGCATAGAGGGTCGATCCATTGCATCCTTTTGCACACAGAGTAGCCCAATCTGAATGCATCTGATTATTTGGGGTAGAGCTGAATCTGAGGACTTGAGCAACAATGAGTCAACTATGTCCATTGCTCTGTTTTCTCTCCATGAATCCCATACCTATGCCATTCATAGCAAACACTAAGATTATTACTAGAAATGGTAAATTTGAATGGCTTTGTTATTAAACTCATTTCCCTTTTCTTACATGCCCAATCAAGTTTTGTGAAGGATCCTCCGGAAAACAAGTGGTGCTCTTCATGCCAGTTATGATCTCAAGCAATATAACCCCAAAACTAAAAACATCTGATTTTGTTGAAAATTTTCCAAACACTGCATACTCTGGTGCCATGTACCCGCTGTATGTGAGTAACCACAAAGTTATTGTTAGTGTTAGTACATAGTATTGTACTTTCTTCTCTATTTGGTACGTAAGCATGCAGAACTTACTATGTCCCGACAACTCGGCGAGTCTCATTTTGAACTTCATCCCCTTTGAATATTCTAGCCATGCCAAAATCAGAAATTTTTGGGTTCATTTCAGCATCTAGTAATACATTGCTTGGCTTTAAATCCCTGTGGATGATTCTTAATCTTGAGTCATGATGTAGATATAAGATCCCACGAGCAATGCCAACTATTATATCGAAGCGTTTTTGCCAATCCAAAGTTGATCGTCTCCAATCTACAACAAGATATTGGAAGTGTCTTAAAATTTAAAATGGTGCATTTTCAAAACAGCAACAATTAGACAAGTGGGACAAACTATAAAGCCAAGGGATAACCATATTAAGTCTTACTAAAGATAAAGTAATCCAAGCTTTTGTTGGGCAGGTACTCGTAAATTAACATTTGTTCAGCTCCTTCAATGCAACAACCGAGAAGTTTCACAAGATTTCTATGTTGAAGCCTCGTAAGCAGCAAGACTTCATTCTTGAATTCTTCCATCCCTTGTCCTGAACTCTGGGATAATCTTTTGACTGCAATCTCTTGCCCATCACGTAGCTGACCCTGAAATTATTAGCACACTTTAATCTAAGCCTAAAAACAATCAGTTTAAAACCATTTAAGTTAAACTCATTGCTTAGCAAGAGATTAAAATACTTCCATGGGATGTTACCTTATACACTGAACCAAAACCACCCTGTCCAAGTTCATTTGCTGGACTGAAATTGTTAGTGGCAGTAGATACTATGAATAATTCAAAAACTGGCATATCTGAAGGTTGCCTTCTTTCCACAAGTTCATTTGCCGCAAATGTAGACGGTAATCCATTGGTCAATTTCTTCTTCACTGTCGTTAAAATGCAGACAAAATGCAATAACAAGTCACGGATGATTTTAGTAGCACCCACAGTTCATTGTTATCAAATACGCTTTCACTGAGTTGACAGCCAATAGACCAAGAAAACAAATTTATAAGACTTTGTATCAAGATCACAATTTTATGCCAATAGCTTACAGGAAAATTATTCTACAATAGTTATGCAGTCATCCCAGAAGAAACTCTTGCCAATTCTTTGGATGATGCAATTCATCATTCTTTTTCATTTTTTCCCTGGCATCAACACATTGAAACCTCTGGTTTTACATTGCAAATAAATAGCTATTAAGTCATCTTTTACCTTTTCTTTTCCTCTTCTTCTTTAGACACAAATTGACAAATATGATAATGAGAAATATATTCAGAGCAGCAGATAATACTGCAATGACCACCATCCACTGCGTTTTCAGAAAGCGTCTTCTTCTGGCATTCTCAGCTGCATTAAGATAGGAATCACAATTCAAATATAAGTAATACTATGAGTGCACAATAAAATTCTTCAGAACATAGGCATAGGGTGAAACTAAATAAAGAAACGCATTTAGCTCATTCTGGCAGCATTCCAGTTAGCTTTCATGAGAATTAAAATTGTTGTTTTCTCAGCACGAAATTAACTTTTGATATCTACTACTAACAAAAAGGAATTAAATTATAAGTCATGCATGTCTTGTGTCGCCTAAGTTGCCACACCAATGATATGCCTTTCTGTCATGCAGAAGGTACAATTGACACACACTTCAAGACGGGGAAATTGCATAAGATCAAATCACATGCCAGACAAAACATATAGAGTAAAATAATAGAAATTACATGCAATCTTTGGCATCAAATTGAGTACCCATTTTTTTCATATTTACAAGTGGTTTTCATTCAAGGTTAATGGTAAGGCAAGAAGAAGAGTACCTAACTCCATTGCATCCACACGGACATATATATCACGTCCCTCTGTATATTCAACTGTGTCCACTAGCTCACCATACCAGGTCAAGCAGCCAAAACCTTTCCTCTGAATATCCAAGCTTGCAAATGCTGTGCAGGAACAATTCCTCCAGCACAGTTGTTCACACTCAGAGATACTCAAAGTTATGTTCACCAAAGAAGCTATTGAAGTATCAGGAATTTTTACATGGTTTACCTTGATAAATCCTTCTCCATTTCGGCAGATTGACGTTGTTTCCTGTCGCGTCCTCACACATCCAGCAGAACCATCTCTGAGATACCAATTCTTTAAGAGCTTGGGCTCATACCCAGGCAGGCACATGCACTCCAGACTATCAAGATTGTTAGAGTTCAATATACTATATGGACCACAATGTCCATAGATATACTTCGGTTCTGAACGGGAGACTCTCCATTGGAAGGAAATATTATCCCAAGTAAGCCGCTGAATCTTTCCAGAGTTCTTAACCACAATTCTCGAAAGAAAACCATCTTCCAAAAGGAAAGTATAGTATATCTCTTCTTGATTGTTAGCAGAACTAGGCAAATAACCCGGCATTGAAGCAGGATCCCAAGGCCATGGACTACTTCTCCAGATTCGGGTTAAATTCTTGTACAAAAAGAATTGTGGACTGCCATTAGGATTCAGCTTATAGGACCAGTCACCTATTCCTGGGTCGTTTGCTGATCTCCATGATCTTAATAACTTGTATCGGCCAATTCTCCGGTCCAATCCGATTTTAAGACCTGGAAGCATAGTATCTGTTGGATGATCAAAGCTTTGCCATACAATTTCTTTGCTTTCATTTTGGACCAAAACCAGGTTTCCAGAATCTAGGAGCTGAGCTATACAACCCTCAGTTCTTTCCATTGAAACATTAGTGGACCAGACTGGAAATTTTCGGTCATGGTTATGGTAGAGCATAATATTTCCCTCCTGGCTTACAGAAAGGACTCCAGAAGAATCTTTAATTGGATTGTTCCTGTTTGCCACCCACACCACAGTTTGTCCTGGTAATTTATTATACCAAATGCCAACGTATTTATACTTAGACTTTCCAGGACTGAAAAATCCTAATGCAAAAATTCCTTCTCGCGAGACTAAAGTATTGCCATCTGCGAGGGACTGATCAGTGGTCAAGACATTAATGGGTTGACAAGATGAGAAGAGAACAACTAGAACCAAGAAGCTGAGAAGCATTCTTTGACCCTCCATTGTTGATCACAGTTGTATTCTCCTGAAAGTAATGGGCACATATGGATTTTCATACGCTGCTCCTTTTGACTCTTGCAAAGTAATAACAAGCAATTAACCAACTATGGCTGAAGATTATCTTTGTTCAATAATTTTCATATTCCTGAACAGCTGGTTATATCATCAATGGCTCGAGTTAAAAATCCATCTTAAATGGATAGAAAAGATGGAAGCTCATGGTCTACTAGTTCATGCTCTTAGCTCCTTCCAAGCTTAAAAGACCAAAGTTGAGGAGAATAGTATCACCATATTATATTGAAGAGTCAGGTGGGAACTGGAAAGTTAGGTAATACGCCATCATCTTGAAATGGACTCGTGTGGCATGAGAATATTTTTATTTCTCGATTGTTACGTACTTTTCGATTATACAGTAGGATGCAGGTGGATAGGGCATATTGATAACCAAAAGCTGCCCAGTGATTCATATGAAGTAAACTGTAAAGATCACAATTTTGATTAGAATTATGACTAAATGTTAACAGTTGGTACTTGGGTTAAAAAAAAAAAAAAAAAAAAAAAAAACCTCTATAGAACTGAAATAGCGAAGCACAGAAACATACTGTATAGCAAAAAAATTTGTTGTAAAGAATGCCTAGATTTCAAAATGCTTGTGCTATTCTGTTACATATTCTTGACCTTGGAAGTTGTTCATTTAGTCAAATATTTAAGAAGCAGTTGGCTTATACCAAACACAATAGATTATCAATTTTGCTGGGCGGACTTTTCTTGATTGGAATGCTTTGTTTACTATTCTCTAAAGTTTATCTCAAGCTGTTTGTAGTATCGCCTCAATGAATCCTCAAAATCAACATAAATCTTAAAGTAGCTAGCTTTTTCGTTTTTAACTGAAACTAATAAGAAAATAAAGATTACCTATTTCAATTGCAGCCCTGCATCAAAATCTTGAGCATATTTCCTTCAAAGAAATGATGTGCTTCTGCTCTCTCTTTCAAAGCAGGGGTAGAGTACTAAACTCTTTTTCCTTTTTTCATTCTGCAGTAGACTTGCAAGATTAGTTAATTACTTAATTATGTTGGGGTTTGTTAATTACTTTCCTTTTTTTTTTTTTAATTACATGATTGATAGAATTCTGATGAATTATTAAAAAAAAAAAAAATCTACGACTGTTTTCAATCAAATTAGTGAAGATTATGATTAAAAATCCCATTCAAACACCTAAAAGGAAACCTAACTCTTTTGTATTATTCAATTCAAAACAATAACTGCTCTCCCAAATTGCTTTTATTTTATATGTAAATTTATAGCCACACTTTCGTGTTTAATGTTTTTCGAGGAAAATTATGATTCTAACACGAACGCTGATATGGTATACACGTGCATGAAATTTAAGTACATGTTGATATCCATATTATTACTGATAGAGTTTAGATACGCTTATTACTCTAAATATGGATAGAATTTCATATCAACATAAGATTAAGTATCTTAATCTTATAAAAATTATTTAATCATCTCTCATAAAAAGTTTGAGGTAAACTGAAAATTGGTCTATAGTATTTAGAATACTATAAATAGATAATTAGACGTCAGATTTTAGTGACGTCTATGTGATGCCTAAATGACACTAAAATGATGCTTAATGACGCTTAATAGTGTATAATGTGAAACACTAAACAAAATTTTCAAGGGACATTTAGACCGTGAAAAGTTATTATTGTAAAAATTCAAAATATATTTTAGACGGAATGGCATGTATCTATGGTGTGACATTGGTCGAAAATGTGTAATCGGATGGTTAAAGTGGTAAAGTGAAGTAGAGGACATAATCAATAATAAGTTAAAAATTAAGGGTAAATTTGTAATTTGACATCTATTAAATAAATTGCATGAATGAAGTAATTATGTGGACTAATGTATCATAGTTAACTAACTATAAGTCAATGTGAGAATAAGAGAATTAGAAAGGATCAAATTGAAGATTTCCATAAAAATGACAAAAAAAAAAAGACCAATTAGAGATGGACACCTTGCAAGATAAAGACAATTGTCGGTATAAATAGAGAGGAAGTTGACTGATCCTTTTTTATACGCCACTCTCACTACCTCTCTTTTTCTTTCTCCCTTAAACTAAAAATACAGATTTGGTTTGGGGGAATTCCATAGTTTCAAGCTTAATTAGAAGGAAGATCGTGTAAAAAAAAGGTAAGAATAAATCCTCATTTCTTATAAATTTCTTTTCTATTGTTTAAGAATTCTAAGCCTGTGATGTAAACAGGGTTAGATGAGGGACTTCGATATACATGGCTAAGGAGGTTGGTCGTGGAAAAGAGGAAAAGAGAAGATTGAAGTGAAGGTGAGGCTTGAAGAGAAAGAAGACAAGTTGAAGAAAAAGAACCCATAAATCAGGTTTGGCAATTGTGTGTTTTAGGTGTATTTAATTGATGGAATATCATTTTGATGTGTATATGGATATTTTATGTGAATTTGAGTTGAGCTGTGTTGAGTATTGTTGTGGAAATGATTAAATTAGGAAGATAGAATTTTAAGCGAAAATTCTGTCCAAATTCTGTCAAACCTTTAGAGATTTTTTTTTGGAAGTTATGCGACTCCAAATTGCATGATTTTAGTTTTATTGAAAATTTAAGACATATATCTACATTTTTAATAGAATTAGCCGTGAGCTAATTCTAGTTTTAGTATGCTCAAAATTGAGCCTAAACTTGACTCAAGGATTCTGCCATCCTAATGAGAGCAGTCCGGATTGTTTAGAACATATTTACAGTGATCCAAATGACTTGAAATTTGTGCCATTAGAAAGATAAAATTTTGGGAAACATAAGAAGACCATTTTGGCTGAAAATTTCATTTGCTAGCTCAGTTTGACTGAAAATGATAGAAATTAGATGTGAGTTTTAAATGGAACTTTCCTAACTGAAAACATTTTCATCTCATTTACACTTTTTTTTTTTAGTATTCAACTAATTTAAGCTATTTTTCATAGAAGAAGCACCATTCTTTCTCAATTAATTTATCATTCTGTTCCAAACTATCTAACCGATAATAAAATAAAAATAATTGGTATCAATTATACCATGATGTATACGCACAAGTAAATGAGAAGTTACAAACATAGTTATTTTTTCAAAGTGACAATTAATTTTTCATTGATTTGCTGTATGTATACTAAAATAATTATCCTGTTTAACTATAAAAAAAATGTAAAAAATGAACATATAATTGAAAGTTTTTATTAAATATTTATCGAGTTAGGACATCAGATATTGAAATATCATTAACGGAATAAGTTTGTTCATCCCTTACTAGTGATTTAGTATTGGAAGAAGATATTCTAAAAACAAAAGCAGGTTGTTTAGGGGAAGGAAGAGGAGTTTCACTCTTCAACATTAAAATAACATTTAACATGGTTGGTCTGTCTATTGCATCTTCTTGTACACATAACATCCCCACATGGATACGTCTAAGGGCTTCTTCAGGCTTATAGGTTCCTTTAAGTGATGAATGAATTATCTCTAATGCTCTGCCTTCATTCCACAATTCCCATACCTGAATAAATTGGCTCATGCCATTACTTAAAACATATCTTGTAATTTACATTACTAATATAATTAATGGGGTTGATTACTTACTTGACCAATCAAGCTCAGAGAAGGATCATTCTGAGTAAAACTGTTGCTCTTAATACCACTTATAATCTCTAATAATATGACTCCAAAGCTAAAGACATCAGATTTCACTGAAAAGTTTCCAAAAACTGCGTACTCAGGAGGCATGTAACCACTGCACAAAAACAAATGAAAATGGTTCATCCCATTTCTTCATTCTGGTTTTGTGACAGATTTAATGGTTTTACTGATATACTTACTATGTTCCCACAACTCTACTTGTCTTGCCTTCGATTTGATCATTTTGGAGTAGTCTAGCCATGCCAAAATCTGAAATTTTTGGATTCATCTCAACATCTAATAAAATGTTACTGCATTTTAAATCCCTATGAATAATTCTGAATCTTGAGTCTTGATGAAGATACAAGATTCCACGAGCAATCCCAACAATAATGTCGAAGCATTTTTCCCAATCCAGGAACGCCCTTTTGGTTTTATCTGTTTAAATAATAATAGCAATAAAGAAGTTTTTACTCAGCATAATTCCAAATGAATTCTCATATCAGAAGACAAAAGGACTTACCAAAAATAAATGAATCCAAACTTTGGTTAGGCAAGTATTCATATATTAGTATTTGCTCTTTTTTCTTAATGCAGCAACCCAGAAGTTTTACAAGATTCCTGTGTTGAAGCTTTGCAATCAATATCGCCTCATTTTTAAATTCCTCATTTCCCTGCATTGATTTTTCAGACAATCTTTTTACAGCAATTTCCTGCCCGTTTGATAATTGACCCTGAAATCATATTGGTACGGTAAACTTATCCTGAACAATCAATTTAAAGCCAATTTGCCTATGCACCTTGAGACAAAATTGAAAGTATTTATAAGCTCATGATCACAAGTTTATATTCTTGTACCTTATAAACAGTCCCAAAACCACCTTGTCCAATTTTGTTGGCTGCAGAGAAATTGTTTGTGGCGGCAAGTATGGTGCTGAGATTGAACAGCATTATGTCTGGATCACTTCTACCCGTGACTTCATTTGCCACTCCCACTTTATTTCTGTGGTAATTTAAACCACTGATACTGACTGATGACCTTTTGCTTCTTCTTTTATTCATCATTCTTGAACAAAAATGGAAACAGAACATATAAATGGAAGAACAAATGCAACTCTAATTTCTATTGATTTGCATCTAAATTACCTCTTATTTTTCCTTATCCTTAGCCAAAAATAGACAGAAAGGCACCATGCTGAAGCAACAGATATTATCAGAATTGAGATCACCCCCTTCCTTTCAATAAAACTGCTTGATTTTCTCGCACTCTCAGCTACATGAATGGAAAGGAATACATTATTACTTGGAAACGAAAAGTTCTCGGATGTAATTAATAAATTCTTGAAAAGAATTTCAGTACCTAATTCAAAGGCGTCAACACGAACATATAAATCGTAGCCAGTGTCACCAATCAAGATCTCATTTCTGGTATCAAATAATTCTCCATTCCAAGCTAAACAACCAGTTCCATTTCCAGGAATGTTTATGCTTGCATATGCAGAGCAAGAACAGTTTCTCTTACACTCTTTCTCACAGTCAGTACGGCTCATGCTCAAACTCAACCACGTTGCTTGTGTAGTATCTGGAGGAGTAACACTTTCCACTTTTATGAATCCTTCTCCTTGCCCACATACGGAGTAAGACGCGATTCTCTTTCTGATACATCCTCCCGATCCATCTCTCACAAGCCAATCCCTTTTGGACTTGGGTTCATACCCAGGTAAACATGTGCATTCAAACATAGTAAACGTGTTAAAATAACACATGCTATTAGCACCACAGTGTCCATAAAACTCGCATGGGTTCTGATGCGATTTCCAGTACTCCTTCCATTGGTTTTTAGATTCATGCCATGTTAACGACCTCAGAAATCCTGCATCAAGCACCGTTCTTTTGATAACAGAATCCTCATCAGCAGAAAGGCTAGAACATATCTCATCCTCATTATTAACAAAACCGTAGTTATATGGCCGTGGAAGGATTTTCCATGGCCACGGACCAGTTCTCCAATTAACTTTGCTCCTATTGTACATTAAAAACTGTGGCGACCCTCGCGGGTCTAGCCTAAGAGAATAGTCTCCTATTCCAGGGTCATCTGCTGATCTCCAGGATGTCAGGAACTTGTCCAGACCCGTTTTCCGATTCAGCCCGAGCTTCATTTTTGGTAATAACGTATTTGTTGGATGATCAAAGCTTTGCCAGAGTATTTTTTGACTCCTACCTTGGACCAAAACCAAATTTCCTGAATCCAAAAGCTGAGCTGCTAAAGTATCATTCACTTCTACAGAAACATTCGCTGACCAAACTGGATTGTTGTTACTGTAAAGAACAAGATTACCCTGTGAAATATTAAAGGAGAGAATTCCTGATGAGCCAATGATGGGATTGTTCCTGTTTGCTACCCACACCACAGTTTGCCCTGGAATTTTATGAAACCAAATTCCAAGGTACCTATAGCTAGAGGTACCTGGGCTAAAAAAGCCTAAAGCAAACATGTTTTGTTTAGAGATTAGGAGGTGGCCATCTTGAAAGGTTTGGTTCATGGCTATGGTATCCTTGGAAGAACTTGAAGTGAAAGGGAGAATTAGAAGAAATGATAACAAAAGTTTGGCTTCCATGACTGAAATTGAAGGCCTTCTTCTGAAAACTTGCTTTAGCAGAGTATTGATAATGAATTGATAAAAGCTTGGATTAGTCAAAGTTTGATTGTGTCGTGGAAAATTCTTTTAAGAAAATTGTGAGAATGTCAATTTTATTATTTCCAAATTATGCGCAGTTAAATCTCATTTCCTTTCGTAATAAAGTCATGACTATTTTTTCATGACTTTTGATTTGCTGCTGAATTTTAATGGTAGTGGGTTTTGAAATTGACGGTAGATTTGGAAAAATCTTGATCTGCAACTGGATACCTAGGAGCATTTGACGGTGTCGGTCAAATCAGTTCTTTAATTTGAATAGGAAATCAGAGTAGGAATCCTTAGAAGATGGCCATAATAGAAAAAATAGAGAGAATATATATATATATATATATATATATATATATAGGATGTTCACATTATGTCTTTATTATGATTTATTATTTTAGTGTTATGTAATATTCAAATTAAAAATTAATTATGACCTCTTTGTAACGTTCATTTATGTCTTTTTAATTAGTTCGGTTGATCCGAGCTTATCAGATTAAGTAACACCAGGAATTATTAGAGACTTTTGAATACAGGTTTGGAGCTACACTTTAGGAGAATGAAGAGTTGTTTCACTGTTCAATATTAGAGTTATTCATTAAACTCATTGCTTGTCCTACCACTTATTACTCAAAGACTATAAAAACATCATATTTTACTGAAAATCTTCAAAACACTGCGTACTCGTCCGACATATATATCCATTGCACAAGAAAACATCAAAACAAATTCATATTTATTTATTTATTTTCTAGTTTGAGCCAGTTTTGTTTGTTATCAAATATAAAATCTTTAAAAGTTCTTGTTTGTTGATCGCTTTACGATGCTCTGGCAACTATGATTTGGACAGTGGCGGAGTCAGGACTTAGGGTCAGCAGGGTCCTGGCACATAAAAATTTTATTATAAAAAATAAAAAATTTGAAAAAAATAATATGAAATAATTGTAAAAAATGAGTGAAAAAAAGAAAAAAGAAAAAATGGAACGGTCAAAATGACGCCGTATGTTTTGACCATTGAGCAGATTAAATTTTCATCTCAGTCATTTTTTTTTCTTGACTCTTGAATCCATAATTTTAATTTTTTCACTCTATATCTTTTATTCTATAAAATTTTAATGGTTTTATCATTATTACTCTTATTTTAGTTATAAATATTCTAAATTTTTAACACTTAATATACTCTCTTATAAATAAATTTTTAATTTATTTTATTTATTCAAAAATATTGGAACACTCAAAATTTGAAAAGAATCGCTTAAAATAAATTGAGGGATCAATTAATAATATATATATATATATATATATATATATATATATATATATATATATATATATATATATATAATAGAAAATTAAAATTGGCACACCCTCAACAATATGTGGCTCCGCCACTGGTTCTGGACAATGAGAAGCCATGCGGAACTGATAGGTAGAATCAGCATCCCTTTCAACGCTGTTTGATCTTTTTTCACTCTCAGCTACACAAGTGAAAAGAAACATGAAAAGAGAGCTTTCTACTCAGAAATTAAAAGAAAATGTAGAAATTAACGGAAAAATGAGATAATTATTTAGAAAATGGTTGATTCCAAAGTTAGTACGAAGGAAAACATTACCTAATTCAATTGTATCAACACGAACATAGATATCAAGACCAGTGGTGTCAATATGCTCATGATAATGATCGCTCCACTACAGCATATATTTTATATTTAGGCTCCAATATTATTTCATGGCCATCATCCCCTCAAAAATCTGTTTCTCGATCATCTACAGAAGCAGAATACAAAGGCCTTGCACATGCTGCCGCTGAACTTCTTTGGGTTCAACATCTTTTGCACTAATTGGGTGTCTCTATTCCAACAACTCCCATGCTGCATTGTGACAACACTGGTGCTACTTATGTGTTAATCCTGTTTATCACTCTCTGATGAAACACTTGGCTCTTGACTATCATTTTGTTCGTGAGCAAGTTTCTGCTAGTTTTTTGCGTGTTCTTCATATCAGTTTCAAGGATCAATTGACTCTAGCCGTTTCCTGATGCATCCACCCGATCCATCCCTCATTTGCCAGTTTCCTGGGTGCTTGGGTTCGTATCCAGGGAAACAGTCGCATTCAAACATCTTCGGAATGTTGGAAGCACACTTGGCATTAGCTCCACATTTCCTATATAAATCACACCGATCCTTAGGACCTGACCGAAACTCCTTCCACTGTTCATCACTTTCATGCCATACTAACCACATGAGAATTCCTGAATCATCCAGAAATATTCTACCAAATACTGAATCATCTGGAAGTAAATAATCTTGAAGGAAATAGCTATAATATAACTCATTTCCATCATCTAGAAGGCCTTTTTCTTTTCATGACTTTTGATTAGAGCTGAATTTTAATGGTAGTGTGGGTTTTGAAATTGATAGCAGATTTAGAAAAATCTTGATCTGCAACTGGATGTCTAGGAGCATTGACCTCTAAATCAATTGAGTCACTGATACAAACATGAAGAAACTATCAATATAAAAATAATAGATTTGAAGATCAAATTATACATAAAAATAAGAAAATATAGAACAACATCTCTTTCATAAAATGAAAATCGAGAAAGAAAATAGAAATTCACTTCAGACCATTAGTATTTTCAGCAAAATTATAAGTGGAATTTTCAAAAAAGGAGGCATCAGGATGGTTAAATCTATATATATTGGATTTCTATCATATGGATGTTTCCATGGACATTGTTGGACCTATTATAGTATTGCTACACTAGTTTGGTAAATGGGCTTTCTTATTGGGCTTCCATAGTAAGTTAGATCTGCTCTAAAAAAATTAAACAAGGCCTTGGTCATATTGGGCTTTTAATGCAAGTGAAAAATGGACTTAATAATGAACTTTTGTATTACACATGTCTAAATATTAGACCCTCCATTCTTTTATAACTGTCATTTTTATCGTTTTTACTGGGATTAAGAAATATTAATTGGTCTTAAATTTAAAAAAAAAATGAGTAATTCAATGCATATTAAGTGATTTAATAAAAAAAAATGAATTTAATTGGTCAATTTTTATTGAAAATAAAAATTAAATTGGAAAGAGAAAATTAAATTGTATTAGAAATCTAAAAGTGACAGATAAATAAAATTTAAATTTTACTCAAAAGTGACAGATAATAAAGAACGGAGAGAGTAACAAATTAGTAAAATACATCACGTTACATAAATGAGTTAAACAAAATTATGAAAAGGTGGTTATGGATCACATATACTAATTGCTATTGATTTGATCTATAAAAATTTTATTCATCGGAATTAAATAAAGAATTTTCAATCTCAAATAACCAAAATTACATTTTTCCAACACATATTTGGAAGATTTGTTATCGATAGTTATCGACTTAGTATATCGGATATTGAAATCTGATTAATGGAGTAAATTTGTTCATTATATACTTGCAACTTAGAATTGGCAGAAGATGCTCTAAAAATAAAAGCGGATTGTTTAGGAGAAGGAAGAGGAGTTTCACTCTTCAACATTAAAATAACATCTAACATGGTTGGTCTGTCCATTGCATCTTCTTGGACACATAACAGCCCCACATGGATACATCTCAGGGCTTGTTCAAGCTTATAGCTCCCTTTAAGTGATGAATCAATTATCTCCAATGCTCTGCCTTCATTCCATAACTCCCACACCTAAAAGAACGCATCATGAACATAATTAACTTGCACAGCCAATAACTACAAAACTTGTTACATCACTTACTTGTCCTATCAAGCCCAGGGAAGGATCTTCTTGATTAAAACCATTGCTCTTTTTGCCAGTTGTGATTTCCAGTAATATGACCCCAAAGCTAAACACATCAGATTTTGCTGAAAATTTTCCCAGCACGGCATATTCTGGTGACATATATCCACTGTATAAGAAAATGCGACATTAAGTTACGTTAAAGCTGAACTTAGTTAGTGTTCATGTATGCACTGTAATTCTACTTACTATGTTCCGACGACCCTATTTGTTTTTCCTTGAGTTTGATCGCTATTGAATATCGCAGCCATACCAAAATCTGATATTTTTGGATTCAATTCTGCATCCAATAGAATGTTACTGCATTTCAAATCCCTATGGATGATTGTTAATCTTGAGTCCTGATGAAGATATAAAATCCCCCGTGCGATCCCTACAATGATATTGAACCGTGTTCTCCAATCCATCAATGACCTTCTTCTCTCATCTGAGGAAAAAAAAAATTGGAGACATAATTGATGTGCCAAAGAAACTTTGATGTTATAAAATAGAATGTAGTGGATAATTGAAAAACAATTACCGAAAAGAAACGAGTCCAAACTTTTGTTTGGCAAGTATTCATAGATTAATATTTGCTCTTTCCTCTTAATGCAGCAGCCTAAGAGTTTGACAAGATTCTTGTGCTGTAGCTTTGAAATTAACATGACTTCATTTTCATATTCCTGAATTCCTTGCCTTGAACTTCTCGACATTCTTTTTACAGCTATCTCCTGTCCATTAGATAGCTGACCCTGGAATTATGTTACAAAAGCAAATGTTAACCAATTTAACCTGTTATGTTGGAATATCAGTTCTGAGATCATTTGAAGAATATACCTTATAAACAGTTCCAAAACCACCCTGTCCTATTTTGTTCGCTGAAGAGAAATTGTCAGTGGCAGCAACTATGGTGCTGAAATTGAAAACTACAAAGTCTGAGCCACCCCTACTTCCTTCTTCAAGTCCACTTGCTGCTGCCAATTTATCTCCACTTGCAGTGTTGGATAACCTCTTCTTCCATTTTCTCTTCATTGCCCTCCATCTAAACGTGGAAAAATACTACTTGTAACTTTTCACGCAACGAGACATAATTCTTTTATGTAAGCTAAGCAATAATAAATTCGATCAAAATGAAATCAATATGTTAATTTTCAAAGCAAAATATTTGACTTTGCTCCTTCCTTGCATTTTATGAGCCATTCCATTATAATTTGCAGAACAAATGCAAAAGAAGTTACATACGATACAATATGGATGTTCTCCTCAGACAGAAAACACTTGTTCTGTTCTGGACTATTCTAGTGTGGATGTACTGTTCTATCTTAAATTGTTATGATTTACATAATACGTAATATCCGATTCAGGATGCTTCTATTATTTCTTACCTTTTATTTTTCTGTATAAGGATCCGGATAATGATGAACATGACCATGAGAAACCATGCTGAACCGATAGATAGAATCAGTATCCCTTTCAATTGAACAATGCTGTTTGATCTTTTTGCACTCTCAGCTGCACAAGTGAAAAGAAACATGAAAGGAGAGCTTTCCACTCGGAATTTAAAAGAAAATGTAGAAATTAACAGAAACATGAGATAATTATTTAGAAAATGGTTGATTCCAAAGTTAGTATGAAGGAAAACATTACCTAATTCAGTTGCATCAACACGAACATAGACATCAAAACCAGCACCACCCATATTATTTCTGGTGTCAATCAACTCTCCAAACCATGCTAAACAGCCACTTCCACTCCCAGGAAGAGCAATGCTTGCATATGCAGTGCACGAACAGTTCCTCTTACACGCTTCTTCGCAGTCCACACGGCTCATGCTCATGTTCATCCAAATGGCTACTGAGGTATCAGGAATCAGAACACTTTCCACTTTTATGAATCCTTCTCCATGTCCACAAATTGAGGAAGACTCTAGCCGTTTCCTGATGCATCCACCCGATCCATCCCTAATTTGCCAGTTTCTTGGGTGCTTGGGTTCGTATCCAGGGAAACAATCGCATTCAAACCTATTCGGAATGTTGGTAGCACACTTGGCATTAGCTCCACATTTCCTATATAATTCACACCGTTCCTTAGGAGCTGACCAAAACTCCTTCCACTGTTCATCTCTTTCATGCCATACTAACCACATGAGAATTCCTGAATCATCCAGAAATATTCTACCAAATACTGAATCATCCGGAAGTAAATAATCTTGAAGCAAATAGCTATAGTATATCTCATTTCCATCATCTTTACTAAAATGATGTGAATAAACCTTCCATGGCCATGGACTCGTTCGCCAATGGATTCCTGTGCCACGATTCAGAAAAAACTGTGGCGAGCCACTTTGGTTGAGCTTGAAAGAATGATCTCCGATTCCGGGGTCATCCGCCGATTTCCAGGATGTCAGGAACTTGTTCTGACCTGTTTTCCGATTTAACCCGATCTTCATCCCTGGTAATAACGTATTTGTTGGATGATCAAAGCTTTGCCAGAGAATTTTTTGACTCCTACCTTGGACCAAAACCAAATTTCCGGAATCCAAAAGCTGAGCTGCTAAAGTATCATTCACTTCTACAGAAATATTTGTTGACCAAGCTGGATTGTTGATACTGGAAAGAACAAGATTACCTCGAGATATTTTAACGGAGGGAATTCCTGATGAGCCATTGATGGGATTGTTTCTGTTTGCTACCCACACCACAGTTTGCCTGGGAATTTTGTGAAACCAAATTCCAAGATATCTATAGCTAGAGCTGCCTGGGCTAAAGAATCCTAAAGCAAACTTGTTTTGTTTAGAGATTACGAGGTGGCCATCTTGAAAGGTTTGGTTCATGGTTATGGTGTCCTCGGAAGAACATGAAGTTAAATGAAGAATTAGAAGAAATGATAACAAATGTTTGGCTTCCATGACTGTGAAATTGAAGATCTTCTTCAAACACTTACGTCTGGAGAGTATTGATCATGAATTGAAGAAGAAATAAGCAAACCATATATAAGCTTTAAGTAATAAAAGTTTGGAACAGTCAATGTTAATTTGATTGTGTGGTGGAAAATTCTTTTAAGAAAATTGTTGAGAATATCAATTTTATTATTTCCAAATTATGAGTAGTTGAAAGTCATTTCCTTTTGAAATCGAACCCTGGTCCACATTTGAATTTTCAGTAATATTTGACAATTTAGGTGTTTCAGACTTTTATGGTAAATTCTTTTTCTTTTCATGACTTTTATTTGATTATAGCAGAATTTTAATGGTAGTGGGTTTTGAAATTTATAGCAGATTTGGAAAAATCTTGATTTACAACTGGATATTAGGTGACGGTCAAATTATGTGTCTTTTTTATGATTTGTTATAAATTTTAAAATCATTTAACGTTTAAATTAATAACTAATTATGACTTTTCATAATTATTTTTAATGTTTATTTATGTCTTTTTAATTAGCTCGGTTGATCGAAAGTTATTAGATGAAGTTTAGTTATTGGTGTTATCAGGAATCATTAGAGACTTTTGAATACAAGTTTGGAATTAGGAGAAGGAAGGGTTGTTGCACTGTTCAATATTAGAGTTATTCATTAACCCATTGCTCTTCCTACCACTTATTACTCAAAGAATATAAACACATCATATTTTACTGAAAATCTTCGAAACACTGCATACTCGGCAAATCGAGAAAGAAAATAAAGTTCACTAAAAAAAAAATTCAAAATAGCAAAGGCAATTAGGAAGGACCAGAAAGTTGTTGCTGATTGGAGCTTTTAGTAACAGATTTGCAAGAACAAATGAAATTTCTCACTAAAATATTTGGCGAGGCTATATGAAATTTTTTTGGCCAAATAACAACGAGAACTAAGTAATGTTGTCGCTATTTTAGAGCGGTAATTTTATGGAACCAAAATTGGCAAAGAATTTGCAATGACAACCTCTCGCAATATAATATATTTAGCGACAACACATCACAATCCTTGCTAATTTTGTTGCTAATTTAATGGTTATCTACTAGTAGTACGGATTTTGCAGAGTCAAATTTCAGCAAAGTTTGCAAGGGAGATGCCCTTGCTAATTTTGGCCATATTTACAAGGCCACCTCCCTTGCAAAGTCTGCTGGGATTTTGTTTTGCTGATGAGCCAACGATGGGATTGTTCCTGTTAATTTTCTACCCACACCACAGTTTGCCCTGGAAGTTTATGAAACCAAATTCCAAGATATCTATAGATAGAGCTGCCTAGGCTAAAAACTCCTAAAGGAAACTTGTTTTGTTTAGAGATTAAGAGGTTGCCATCTTGAAAGGTTTGGTTCATGGTTACGGTGTCCTTGGACGAACATGAAGTGAAATGGAGAATTAATGATAAGAAATGAAAACAAAAGTTTTGCTTCCATGACTGAAATTGCAGGTGTCCGTCAAAAGCTTACTTTAGCAGAGAAAAGATAATGAACCGTTGAAGAATTAAGCAAACCGTAAGCGATTTCAGTGATATAAGATTGGATTAGTCAAAGTTTGATGGCATTGTCATGGTCGAAAATACTTATTTATGGTCCTAACAATGAATTTGATGAATTAATTAATAAGCAAACGTAAGCGATGTAAGTTATAAAAGTTTGGATTGGTCAATTCACGTGTTTAAGACTCTTTTGATACATTATTCTTTTCTTCACGACTTTTGAATATCAATGAATTTTAATGGTAGTTTGGATTAGCAGATTCACAAACACTTGGTGGGCATTACGTTTCTCCTAAAAACATTAGTAAAAACCAACAAGATTTCAATTTCAGGTAAAAAGAAAAGTAGCAAAGCATGAGATTTTTGAAATTAAACAGATTAGCTTAGCAATCAATTTATAGTGTTAGAGTGAGCTAATTACCTGAACAATCAAATTAAAGCCAGCAAAACTCACAAATATATACTTTCAAATCCGAAACTTCACCATATTATCAGTGGCAACCAGTATGGCGCTGATGTCGACTAGAATTATGTTCTTTCGCAGTCTAAACCACTTATATATTCTGACTAATATAAGGTCAACTAATTTATACTTGGAGTAAGCTAATTTTCACAGTAGAAGCACCTTTCTTTTTCAATTATTCATAATTCTATCCCAAATTATCTAACAGATGATAAAATAAAAAAATTTGGCTATCAATTATGACAATAACAAGTATAATATTAAATCTTAACCCCTAAATCAATTGAATTGATATGAAGAAAATATAAATATAAAAATAATAGATTTGAAGATCAAATTATACATAAAAATATGAAAATAGAGAACAAGAGCTCTTTCAGAAAATGAAAATCGAGAAAGCAAATAGAAATTCACTCCATATCATTAGTATTTTCAGCCAATTTATACGTGCAATTTTCAAAAAAGGGGCCATCAATATGGGTAAATCTATATATATTGGATTTCTTAGCATATAGAAGTTTCCATGGACATTGTTGGACCTATTACTAGGGGTGTGCAAAACCCGATCCGACCCGAACAACCCGACCCAAAATATGCATTCGGGTAGGGTTATTCGGTTAGTTAGGGTCGGGTCGGATGGAAGATTTTCACTTTGTTCGGGTTCGGGTCGGGTGAAAACCTTGCATAACCCGAACCCGACCGAAACCCTATATATATTATTCATAATATTTAGTTTAATTTAATGAGATCTGGCCTAGTGGTGAAATCCTTATATTCTACTTCCTATTTAACCCCCGAGATCAATTCCCAGCTTTTTCAAAAATTTTCCAACGATTTTATTTTTTATTCTATTCTTTCTTTCACTTTCCTATTTCAAAACCCTATTCTCCTCTCTGTCTTCTTTCTTTGCTCTCGCCTGTGTTCTTTCTTTCTTTCTCCTATATCAAAAAATCAAAATTCCTCCCTCTCCTCTCTCTCTCTACTCTTACTCTCTCTCATACCCATATCAAATCAAAATCCCTCTCCTCTCTTTGCCTTATTTTGATTTTGATTTCTTTTGTTAAATTTTTGTTTTTTTCTTAAAATTTTTTTGCTGTCCTCGTGGTTCTTCACCTGCAGCTATGGTTTCTGCTCCCTCCCTCTCCTCTTTCTGCTCTCTCTCTCATACCCATATCAAGGAAATCAAAATTCCTTTACTCTCTGTCTCCATTTGATTTTTATTGTTTTTGTTAAACTTTTGATTTTTTTTGTGAAATTATATTTGTAGTTTGTAGTTTGGTTGAATACTGCAGATTTGAGGGACAAATCCGAAGATTTGAAGGCCAAGAAGGGCAAATCCATGGATTGCAAAATTCGGGTCGGGCCCCGATAAAAGTCGGGTTATTCGGTTAGGGACCTTATTAATAGTTAGGGTCGGTTCGGATTGATATTTAGGTTATTTTTCGGTTTTCGGGTTGTTCGGGTTCGGGTCGGGTTGACCCGAACCCGACCGATGCACAGCCCTACCTATTACAGTATTGCTACACTAGTTTGATAAATAGGCTTTCTTATTAGGCTTCCATACTAAGTTAAATCTGCTCTAAAAAAAATTAAACAAGGCCTATGATATATTGGGCTATCAATGCAAGAGGAAAATGGACTTCAATAATGGGCTTTTGTATTATATGTGTCTAATAAATCAGTAAAATTAGTCACATTGAATTGATTCACTTTATTTAAATAAAAATTTTTCAATTTCAAATAACTAAAATTACATTTTTTCAACACACATTTGGAATTTTGGCTGGATAGTTATCGAGTTAGGACATCGGATATTGATATTACATTAAATGAGTAAATTTGTTCATCCTTTACTTGTAACTTAGTATTGCAAGAAGATGCCCTAAAAATAAAAGCGGGTTGTTTAGGATAAGGAAGAGGAGTTTCACTCTTCAACATTAAAATAACATCTAACATGGTTGGTCTGTCCATTGCATCTTCTTGTACACATAACAGCCCCACATGGATACATCTCAGGGCTTCTTCATGCTTATAGGTCCCTTTAAGTGATGAATCAATTATCTCCAATGCTCTGCCTTCATTCCACAACTCCCACACCTAAAAGAACGCATCATGAACATATAATTAACTTGCACAGCCAAAAATTACAAAACTGGTTACATCACTTACTTGTCCTATCAAGCCCAGGGAAGGATCGTCTACATTAAAGCCATTGCTCCTTTTACCAGTTGTGATTTCCAGTAATATAACCCCAAAGCTAAACACATCAGATTTTGCTGAAAATTTTCCCAGCACGGCATATTCTGGTGACATGTATCCACTGTATAAGAAAATACAACATTAAGTTACGTTACAGCTGAACTTAGTTAGTGTTCATGTATGCACTGTAATTCTACTCACTATGTTCCGACGACTCTATTTGTTTTTCCTTGAATTTGATCACTATTGAATATCGCAGCCATACCAAAATCTGATATTTTTGGATTCAATTCTGCATCCAATAGAATGTTACTGCTTTTCAAATCCCTATGGATGATTGTTAATCTTGAGTCCTGATGAAGATATAAAATCCCTCGTGCGATCCCTACAATGATATTGAACCGTGTTCTCCAATCCATCAATAACCTTCTTTTCTCATCTGAGAAAAAAAAATGGAACTATAATTGATCTGCCAAAGAAACTTTGATGTTATAAAATAGAATAGTGGATAATTGAAAAACAATTACCGAAAAGAAACGAGTCCAAACTTTTGTTTGGCAAGTATTCATAGATTAATATTTGCTCTTTCCTCTTAATGCAGCAGCCTAAGAGTTTGACAAGGTTCTTGTGTTGTAGCTTTGAAATTAACATGACTTCATTTTCAAATTCCGGAATTCCTTGCCTTGAACTTCTCGACATTCTTTTTACAGCTATCTCCTGTCCATTAGATAGCTGACCCTGGAATTATGTTACAAAAGCAAATGTCAACCTGTTATGTTGCAATATCAGTTCTGAGATCATTTGAAGAATATACCTTATAAACAGTTCCAAAACCACCCTGTCCTATTTTGTTTGCTGAAGAGAAATTGTCAGTGGCAGCAACTATGGTGCTGAAATTGAAAATTACAAAGTCTGAGCCACCCCTACTTCCTTCTTCAAGTCCACTTGCCGCTGCCAATTTATCTCCACTTGCAGTATTGGATAACCTCTTCTTCCATCTCCTCTTCATTGTCCTCCATCTAAATGTAGAAAAATACTACTTGTAACTTTTCATGCACTGGGACATAATTGTTTATGGAAGCTAGGCAATAATAAATATGATCAACATGAAATCAATATGTTAATTTTCAAAGAAAAATATTTGAATTTGCTCCTTCCTTGCATTTTATGAGCCATTCCTTTATAATTTGCAGAACAAACGCAAAAGAAGTTACATACGATACAATACGAATGTTCCGCTCAGACAGAAAACACCTGTTCTGTTCTGGACTATTCCAGTCTGGATGTACTGTTCTAGTCTGAATTTGTTATGATTTACATAATATGTAATATCCTATTCAGGATGCTTCTATTATTTCTTACCTTTTATTTTTCTGTATAAGGATCCAGATAATGATGAACATGAAAATGAGAAACCATGCTGTACTGATAGATAGAATCATCATCCCTTTCAATTGAAGAATGCTGTTTGATCTTTTTGCACTCTCAGCTACACAGGTGAAAAGAAACATGAAAGGAGAGCTTTCTACTCAGAAATTAAACGAAAATGTAGAAAACATGAGATAATTATTTAGAAAATGGTTGATTCCAAAGTTAGTACCAAGGAAAACATTACCTAATTCAATTGAATCAACACGAACATAGACATCAAAACCAGTACCACCCATATAATTTCTGGTGTCAATCAATTCTCCAAACCATGCTAAACAGCCACTTCCATTCCCAGGAATAGCAATGCTTGTATATGCAGTGCACGAACAGTTCCTCTTACATTCTTCTTCACAGTCCACACGGCTCATGCTCTTGTCCATCCAAATGGCTACTGAGGTATCGGGAATCAGAACACTTTCCACTTTTATGAATCCTTCTCCATGTCCACAAATTGAAGAAGACTCTAGCCGTTTCCTGATGCATCCGCCCGATCCATCCCTAATTTGCCAGTTTCTTGGGTGCTTGGGTTCGTATCCTGGGAAACAATCGCATTCAAACATATTCAGAATGTTGGACGCACACTTGGCATTAGATCCACATTTCCTATATAAATCACATCGTTCCTTAGGAGCTGACCAAAACTCCTTCCACTGTTCATCACTTTCATGCCATACTAACCACATGAGAATTCCTGAATAATCCAGAAGTATTCTACCAAATACTGAATCATCCGGAAGTAAATAATCTTGAAGTAAGTAGCTATAGTATATCTCATTTCCATCATAGTCATTAAATTGATGTGAATAAGCCTGCCATGGCCATGGACCCACTCGCCAATGGACTCCTGTGCGATGATTCAGAAAAAATTGTGGCAACCCACTTTGGTTGAGCTTGAAAGAATGATCTCCAATTCCAGGGTCATCTGCTGATTTCCAGGATGTCAGGAACTTGTTCTGACCTGTTTTCCGATTCAGCCCGATCTTCATTCCTGGTAATAACGTATTTGTTGGATGATCAAAGCTTTGCCATAGAATTTTTTGACTCCTGCCTTGGACCAAAACCAAATTTCCTGAATCCAAAAGCTGAGCTGCTAAAGAATCATTCACTTCTACAGAAACATTCGCTGACCAAACTGGATTGTTGTTACTGTAAAGAACAAGATTACCCTTCGATCTATTAAAGGAGAGAATTCCTGATGAGCCAATGATGGGATTGTTCCTGTTTGCTACCCACACCACAGTTTGCCCTGGAATTTTATGAAACCAAATTCCAAGGTATCTATAGCTAGAGCTACCTGGGCTAAAAAAGCCTAAAGCAAACTTGTTTTGTTTAGAGATTAGGAGGTGGCCATCTTGAAAGGTTTGGTTCATGGTTATGGTGTCCTCGGAAGAACATGAAGTGAAATGAAGAATTAAAAGAAATGATAACAAAAGTTTGGCTTCCATGACTGTGAAATTGTAGGTTTTCTTCAAAAACTTGCGTTAGCAGAGTATTGATAATGAATTGAGGAAGAAATAAGCAAACCATAATGGACTTAAGTGATAAAAGTTCTGACTAGTCAAAGTTTGATTAAATGGTTAAGATTTGGAAATCTCTTGGTTGTCTTCAATTGTCCATTTTTCCATGCTAACAAAAATAAATAGATAAAAAAGTAAAAATTAACCACTAGAACTTGAATTGGTAGCTAGCACCCAGTCACCCCCTAAAATATACAGTAGGATTCCCTTTTCAACATTTATTATTAGTAAAAATAATATGTTAAAATATCACTTTTCTTCGGTAAATCATCCTTTTCTTCATGACTTTTGATTATTGATGAATTTTGATAGTAGTAGTGGCATTAGGGATCATTAAAGTGACTTTTGAATTCAAGTTTGGAACTACAGTTTGGACAACTCCAGCACATTCACAAACATTTGGTGGGCATTACGTTTCTCCTAAAAACATTAACAAGAACCTACAAGATTTCAATTTCAGGAAAAAGAAAAGTAGAAAAACAGATATTTGAAATTAAACAGATTACCTGAACAATCAATTTATAGTGTTAGCTGAGATTAGTTTGAATCCTCCATCACCCATAAAACTATGATGTGATAATCAGGCTGTTCTCTATATTACTTTTAATTCAGTGTACAATATTATTTCAACCGGAGATATGAAGATAGAAGATGAACTCGAGTGAAATATCTGTCCAACAAGTTGGGTATAATTAATACTTACGCTCCAGCTCGAGGGGAAGTGTTTCAGTATAAGAGATGCACAGAATTGAAAACATTCAGACTGAAATTACAGGTCTTCGTCAAAAGCTTACTTTAGCAGAGAAAAGACACTGAATTGTTGAAGAAATAAGCAAACCATAAGCGATTTAAGTGATAAAAGATTGGGTTAGCCAAAGTTTGATGGTATTGTAATGGTGGAAAATACTTATTTATGCTCCTAAAAATGCATTTGATGAATTAAATAATAAGAAAATCAAAAGCGATGTAAGCAGTAAAAGGTTGGATTAGTCAAAGTTTAATTGTAAGATTGGAAATATTACCCAAGTACGTCAATTATCAATTTTTCCAAGCTACCAAAAAATATTAAGAAATTTAATCACCAGAACTTAGTCTGGCAGCCAATACTCACTAAAAAAAGTCAGCAGGTGTTTACAATGAGAACTCCAGCTGTAAAACTAGTCCCAATTTACTGAAATATCTCCACTTCTCTTTCCCTCTATTAAAAACAACAATGAGGAAGCAATTAATCATGTAGGTACAGCAACGAACCATTTCTACCTAAATTTCATTTTTGAATTTCGTAAGTTTCTTAATACACAGACAACTGTCACATTAGAGATGGAAACAAATAATTTGATGATGAAAGACTTTTTCTTAGCATTCAAGACTTTGACTCTTCTAATATCTTCATTTTTTCTTGTGGAAACTAAAATCACTCAGGTCATCTTCATGTTACAGAAATTTTAAAAATTCTCAAGACTGAAAAATTCCAAATATCAACCCCTCAGACTGTTCTTTCAGAGACCATAAGCAGATGTCCTTTTTGACCCCATAAATTTTCCCAAATTTTCTGCCTTGTAGCTTGCAGAACCATTTAAAGTCCATCTTTTGATGCATTTTGAGTTAAATTAAGATTCTAAGCCTTGATTTATGTGTTAGTAAGCTTTTCCAGATATAACAACTGACTTCCAATTGAGAACTAGCTGATTATTATTACTGATTAGTTTTACTTAACTTTCTATTAGCTGTTGAATTTCCTATTTTGTTGTTCTTCTTTATCATATAGACAGACTAGATTTCTACTTAATTATCTGAATAATTTCTCCTTTTTCTAATAGCCTTTATTCTACTCTAGCTCACAATAACAAGACTATATCCAATACACAATATACTGTATCCATAATCCAATCTATTATATGGAGCTAAACACAGTAATTACTGTGTCATATCATTTCATAAATCCACTTTAAGTTCAATCTCAAAAGGAGAAAAAAGAAGAGCTAAGGATTTGAGTGCCATGCCCTCCAAATAGCAATGATAACAATGTAAACAATGTAGTCCAGACTCGAGAGACATTATCTCTAGCGGGCTTCAAATTGTGTGATCGTTACCTCATTGAAAGAACAATTTTCAACAGGATTTGATGGATTAAAATCTTTGCAATTTCTTCCAAAAGTGAATGCAGGTTGTTTAGGACAAGGAAGGGTCGTTTCACCATTTAGCATGAGAACAACAGTTGGCATAGAGGGTCGATCCATTGCATCCTTTTGCACACAGAATAGCCCAATCTGAATGCATCTGATTATTTGGGGTAGAGCTGAATCTGAGGACTTGAGCAACAATGAGTCAACTATGTCCATTGCTCTGTTTTCTCTCCATGAATCCCATACCTATGCCATTCATAGCAAACACTAAGATTATTACTAGAAATGGTAAATTTGAATGACTATGTTATTAAACTCATTTCCCTTTTCTTACATGCCCAATCAAGTTTTGTGAAGGATCCTCCGGAAAACAAGTGGTGCTCTTCATGCCAGTTATGATCTCAAGCAATATAACCCCAAAACTAAAAACATCTGATTTTGTTGAAAATTTTCCAAACACTGCATCCTCTGGTGCCATGTACCCGCTGTATGTGAGTAACCACAAAGTTATTGTTAGTGTTAGTATATAGTATTGTACTTTCTTCTCTATTTGGTACGTAAGCATGCAGAACTTACTATGTCCCGACAACTCGGCGAGTCTCATTTTGAACTTCATCCCCTTTGAATATTCTAGCCATGCCAAAATCAGAAATTTTTGGGTTCATTTCAGCATCTAGTAATACATTGCTTGGCTTTAAATCCCTGTGGATGATTCTTAATCTTGAGTCATGATGTAGATATAAGATCCCACGAGCAATGCCAACTATTATATCGAAGCGTTTTTGCCAATCCAAAGTTGATCGTCTCCAATCTACAACAAGATATTGGAAGTGTCTTAAAATTTAAAATGGTGCATTTTCAAAACAGCAACAATTAGACAAGTGGGACAAACTATAAAGCCAAGGGATAACCATATTAAGTCTTACTAAAGATAAAGTAATCCAAGCTTTTGTTGGGCAGGTACTCGTAAATTAACATTTGTTCAGCTCCTTCAATGCAACAACCAAGAAGTTTCACAAGATTTCTATGTTGAAGCCTCGTAAGCAGCAAGACTTCATTCTTGAATTCTTCCATCCCTTGTCCTGAACTCTGGGATAATCTTTTGACTGCAATCTCTTGCCCATCACGTAGCTGACCCTGAAATTATTAGCACACTTTAATCTAAGCCTAAAAACAATCAGTTTAAAACCATTTAAGTTAAACTCATTGCTTAGCAAGAGATTAAAATACTTCCATGGGATGTTACCTTATACACTGAACCAAAACCACCCTGTCCAAGTTCATTTGCTGGACTGAAATTGTTAGTGGCAGTAGATACTATGAATAATTCAAAAACTGGCATATCTGAAGGTTGCCTTCTTTCCACAAGTTCATTTGCCGCAAATGTAGACGGTAATCCATTGGTCAATTTCTTCTTCACTGTCGTTAAAATGCAGACAAAATGCAATAACAAGTCACGGATGATTTTAGTAGCACCCACAGTTCATTGTTATCAAATACGCTTTCACTGAGTTGACAGCCAATAGACCAAGAAAACAAATTTATAAGACTTTGTATCAAGATCACAATTTTATGCCAATAGCTTATAGGAAAATTATTCTACAATAGTTATGCAGTCATCCCAGAAGAAACTCTTGCCAATTCTTTGGATGATGCAATTCATCATTCTTTTTCATTTTTTCCCTGGCATCAACACATTGAAACCTCTGGTTTTACATTGCAAATAAATAGCTATTAAGTCATCTTTTACCTTTTCTTTTCCTCTTCTTCTTTAGACACAAATTGACAAATATGATAATGAGAAATATATTCAGAGCAGCAGATAATACTGCAATGACCACCATCCACTGCGTTTTCAGAAAGCGTCTTCTTCTGGCATTCTCAGCTGCATTATGATAGGAATCACAATTCAAATATAAGTAATACTATGAGTGCACAATAAAATTCTTCAGAACATAGGCATAGGGTGAAACTAAATAAAGAAACGCATTTAGCTCATTCTGGCAGCATTCCAGTTAGCTTTCATGAGAATTAAAATTGTTGTTTTCTCAGCTCGAAATTAACTTTTGATATCTACTACTAACAAAAAGGAATTAAATTATAAGTCATGCATGTCTTGTGTCGCCTAAGTTTCCACACCAATGATATGCCTTTCTGTCATGCAGAAGGTACAATTGACACACACTTCAAGACGGGGAAATTGCATAAGATCAAATCACATGCCAGACAAAACATATAGAGTAAAATAATAGAAATTACATGCAATCTTTGGCATCAAATTGAGTACCCATTTTTTTCATATTTACAAGTGGTTTTCATTCAAGGTTAATGGTAAGGCAAGAAGAAGAGTACCTAACTCCATTGCATCCACACGGACATATATATCACGTCCCTCTGTATATTCAACTGTGTCCACTAGCTCACCATACCAGGTCAAGCAGCCAAAACCTTTCCTCTGAATATCCAAGCTTGCAAATGCTGTGCAGGAACAATTCCTCCAGCACAGTTGTTCACACTCAGAGATACTCAAAGTTATGTTCACCAAAGAAGCTATTGAAGTATCAGGAATTTTTACATGGTTTACCTTGATAAATCCTTCTCCATTTCGGCAGATTGACGTTGTTTCCTGTCGCGTCCTCACACATCCAGCAGAACCATCTCTGAGATACCAATTCTTTAAGAGCTTGGGCTCATACCCAGGCAGGCACATGCACTCCAGACTATCAAGATTGTTAGAGTTCAATATACTATATGGACCACAATGTCCATAGATATACTTCGGTTCTGAACGGGAGACTCTCCATTGGAAGGAACTATTATCCCAAGTAAGCCGCTGAATCTTTCCAGAGTTCTTAACCACAATTCTCGAAAGAAAACCATCTTCCAAAAGGAAAGTATAGTATATCTCTTCTTGATTGTTAGCAGAATTAGGCAAATAACCCGGCATTGAAGCAGGATCCCAAGGCCATGGACTACTTCTCCAGATTCGGGTTAAATTCTTGTACAAAAAGAATTGTGGACTGCCATTAGGATTCAGCTTATAGGACCAGTCACCTATTCCTGGGTCGTTTGCTGATCTCCATGATCTTAATAACTTGTATCGGCCAATTCTCCGGTCCAATCCGATTTTAAGACCTGGAAGCATAGTATCTGTTGGATGATCAAAGCTTTGCCATACAATTTCTTTGCTTTCATTTTGGACCAAAACCAGGTTTCCAGAATCTAGGAGCTGAGCTATACAACCCTCAGTTCTTTCCATTGAAACATTAGTGGACCAGACTGGAAATTTTCGGTCATGGTTATGGTAGAGCATAATATTTCCCTCCTGGCTTACGGAAAGGACTCCAGAAGAATCTTTAATTGGATTGTTCCTGTTTGCCACCCACACCACAGTTTGTCCTGGTAATTTATTATACCAAATGCCAACGTATTTATACTTAGACTTTCCAGGACTGAAAAATCCTAATGCAAAAATTCCTTCTCGCGAGACTAAAGTATTGCCATCTGCGAGGGACTGATCGGTGGTCAAGACATTAATGGGTTGACAAGATGAGAAGAGAACAACTAGAACCAAGAAGCTGAGAAGCATTCTTTGACCCTCCATTGTTGATCATAGTTGTATTCTCCTGAAAGTAATGGGCACATATGGATTTTCATACGCTGCTCCTTTTGACTCTTGCAAAGTAATAACAAGCAATTAACCAACTATGGCTGAAGATTATTTTTGTTCAATAATTTTCATATTCCTGAACAGCTGGTTATATCATCAATGGCTCGAGTTAAAAATCCATCTTAAATGGATAGAAAAGATGGAAGCTCATGGTCTACTAGTTCAAGCTCTTAGCTCCTTCCAAGCTTAAAAGACCAAAGTTGAGGAGAATAGTATCACCATATTATATTGGAGAGTCAGGTGGGAACTGGAAAGTTAGGTAATACGCCATCAGCTTGAAATGGACTCGTGTGGCATGAGAACATTTTTATTTCTCGATTGTTACATACTTTTCGATTATACAGTAGGATGCAGGTGGATAGGGCATATTGATAACCAAAAGCTGCCCAGTGATTCATATGAAGTAAACTGTAAAGATCACAATTTTGATTAGAATTATGACTAAATGTTAACAGTATGGTACTTGGGTTAAAAAAAAAAAAGCTCTATAGAACTGAAATAGCGAAGCACAGAATCATACTGAATAGCAAAAAATTTTGTTGTAAAGAATGCCTAGATTTCAAAATGCTTGTGCTATTCTGTTACATATTCTTGACCTTGGAAGTTGTTCATTTAGTCAAATATTTAAGAAGCGGTTGGCTTATACCAAACACAATAGATTATCAATTTTGCTGGGCGGACTTTTCTTGATTGGAATGCTTTGTTTACTATTCTCTAAAGTTTATCTCAAGCTGTTTGTAGTATCGCCTCAATGAATCTTCAAAATCAACATAAATCTTAAAGTAGCTAGCTTTTTCGTTTTAACTGAAACTAATAAGAAAATAAAGATTACCTATTTCAATTGCAGCCCTGCATCAAAATCTTGAGCATATTTCCTTCAAAGAAATGATGTGCTTCTGCTCTCTCTTTCAAAGCAGGGGTAGAGTACTAAACTCTTTTTCTTTTTTTCATTCTGCAGTAGACTTGCAAGATTAGTTAATTTAATTATGTTGGGATTTGTTAATTACTTTCCTTTTTTTTTAATTACAGATTTTGAGTTTAAATTTTAAATATAAACCATATTTGGTACATTTTAAATTTTTATTAGGTGTGAATTTAAATTAATTGAACATGATTGATAGAATTCTGATGAATTATTAAAAAAAAAAATCTACTGTTTTCAATCAAATTAGTGAAGATTATGATTAAAAATCCCATTCAAACACCTAAAAGGAAACCTAACTCTTTTGTATTATTCAATTCAAAACAATAACTGCTCTCCCAAATTGCTTTTATTTTATATGTAAATTTATAGCCACACTTCTTCTCAGCAATATTAGATAAGTATTGTATGGCTTCATCTTCTTTGTAATTATCATAGAATACAAAATTCTCTCTTTTTTTTTTTTCCGTTCCTCCAGCAAATGAAACAAAATAAATGGAAAATTCAAGCCATTTATGCTTAATAAAATAGGATTATTAAGTTAAGATATAGTATCCAAGCCCACTAGCCCAGGCATTTTCTAGTTTAAATTACATACATGCCCATGGGTCTATGCCCAACTTATATGGGTATGCATAATTCATTTGCTACTAGTTCTTTGTTGGCCCAAACCGGAATCAAACCGGGATAAGAATATTTTATTTTTTAAAAAAATATCCATGTTTTAACCACGGGCCATCAAACTCTCTAACGGGCTTCGACCATGGAAACGGTGAGACCATTTTCAGAAGAATTGGGAGATGGATCATGATGAATACTGCTTGTGAAAATGAAAGCAGGTTGTTTAGGAGAAGGAAGAGAAGTTTCCCCATTCAACATCACCACAACACTTGGCATTGTTGGTCTATCTGCTGCATTTTCTTGCACACATAATAGCCCAATTTGAATGCATCTTCCCACTTCAGCTTCAACAATGGATGACTATTTTAGCCAGGAATCAACTATGTCGCCTTCTTTCCATAACTCCCACACCTGTTTCATTGAAACATAAACAGGTAACTTGAATATTAATTTGAAGTGCTTTTGTTTTGTCATTTGATCCGTTTCGTGGTGCTACTTACATGTCCTATCAAGTTCAGAGAAAGATCATTGGGATAAGTAGAGCTGACCTTCTTGCCAGTTATGATCTCCAACAATATAACCCCAAAACTAAAAACGTCTGATTTTGTTGAGAATTTTCCAAACATTACATACTCTGGTGCCATGTATCCGCTGCATAAGAATAATAAAAAGATTGTCATATAAAAATAATGAAGTTAACTGCCAACTTCATTAGTCTTGTCTTCAACTTTTTGTGTTCAATATTGGAGTATACCAGAAATAACGTACTATGTTCCGACAACTCGATTAGTCTTGTCTTGAACTTCATCCTCTTTGAATATTCTTGCCATCCCAAAATCTGAAATTTTCGGATTCATATCTGCATCTAGTAATACATTGCTGGTTTTTAAATCTCTATGAATGATTCTAAGTCTTGAGTCATAGTGAAGATACAAGATTCCACGAGCAATTCCAACTATAATGTCAAAGCGTTTTCTCCAATCTAACATTGATCTTCTTCCCTGATCTATAACCAAATATTGTAAAGGATTTACGTTCTTGATAAAGGGAGACCAGACCATCAGATAAGCAGCATCAAGCAGGGGAAAAACATTCTTACCAAAAATGAAGAGGTCTAAGCTCTTGTTGGGCAAGTATTCATAGATTAACATTTGTTCTACTCCTTGAGTACAGCATGTTGGGAAAAATGACCCTTCTAATTAATGCGGAATAAATCAGAAAAAACTCACAACACAAAAAATTATAGTGGAAAACTCCAAATCGGAGAAAAACCACTGCCGTTGTCAAAAGACAACCAAGAAAAATATTCACTATGTGGAAAATTATTACAACCACATAATAACAAATACAATATTTTTCTTATACCCTCAACACAAGAAAACTACCCAGAGAGTATCCCAATGATTGTTGAACAAACCCTTAAACTCTCACTAATTTTCTTATGCTCACAAACAAACTCACCCTACATGTTTGCTTGAATTTCGAGTATTTCAATTGCAAAATAACAATGCGTATTTATAGGCATACTTCACCGCGTAATGACAACTAATTCATTAGCTGTCCACGCGGTCACTTTGCAATTGCAGCTGGCAACTTTGAAAAGTCAAAGTTGCCTTTTTTTTTTTTAATTATTTTCTTACACAGCACCCCAAAAGTTTCACAAGATTCCTGTGCTGAAGCTTTGCAATCAACATGACTTCATTTTCAAATTCTGCTGTTCCTTGACCTCAATTTCGGGATAGTCTTTTTACGGCAGTCTCTTGCCCATCACATAGCTGACCCTGAAACAACCTTTATGTAAAGTCACAAAGTTACCAGTTCATAACCATCAATATCAAACTTGAAATACTAAAATAGGAATTTAATTTGTAGACTGATCCAAAACCACCCTGCCCAATATTGTTGGCAGGAATAAAATTGTTCGTGGCAGCCAAAATAACACACAGAGTGAAAATTGGCAAATCTGGACAATGCCTACTTTCCACCTTCTCATTTGCTGTACTTAACAGAATGACAAAAAACGCTTGCATGTCATACAAACTTTGGCAGTACTTTTCTTACTGAAATTATAAGGCAAGTAAAGTTTTTTATTTTTCTTTTTTAATCTGTTTACCTTTTGTTTTCCATCTCTTCTTAAGCCACAAATAGCAAAATAGCAAAAGGAAAAACCTGCAAGAGCAGCAGATAAAATTGGAATTACCACCTTCCCTTTCTTTTCTTTGAAAACCCTTCTTCTTTGCTGCATATTCAGCTGCATTAGGGAAAAGATTGCACCATAAGCAAAACAAGAATTATCAGGGCTTCTCTCAAAAAAATTAAAAAAAGATCAGGGCTGAAATTCATAAAAGTGTAGAAAAAATAGCCTACCTAACTCTATTGAATCCACACGAACATACATATCGCGCCCTTCTGTATCCTGCATAGTGTCCATTACCTCCCTATACCATGTCAAGCACCCTACTCCTTTCCTGTATATATCTAAGTTCGCAAAAGCATTACACGAGCAGTTCCTCAGGCACAGTTGTTCACAGTCTCTGCCAGTCAAATTCCTGTCCAACGTAGCTAAAATTGAAGTATCAGGGACCTTCACATGCTCTACCTTAACAAACCCTTCTCCGTTTCTGCACATTGATGTTGTTCGCTTGCGTTTCTTCACTCAGCCTGCAGAACCATCCCTGAGATACCAATTTTTCAAGGACTTGGGCTCATACCCGGCAGGCAAATGCATGCCAGACCATCAATATTGTTAGAGTTCAGTACACTGTATGGACCACAATGTCCATATACATACTTGGGTTCGGACCGAGATTCTCTCCATTTTAAGGAGCTATTATCCCAAGTAAGCAGCTTCATAAATCCAGAATAGGTAACTACAACTCTTGAGAGTATAGATTCATCAACTATGAAGAAAGTATAGTATATCTCATCTTGATTATTAGCAGAAATACGCGAATAAACTGAATATATGATTCTGTATTCCATGGCCATGGACCGCTTCTCCAATACCGAGTTAAACCCTTGTACAGAAAGAACTGTGGTGAGCCAGCAGGGTCAAGCTTGTATAGCCAGTCACCAATTCCTGGATCATCTGCTGATCTCCATGATGTTAGGAACCTGTTCAAGCCTCTTCTCTTCTCTAAACCAAGTTTCAAACCTGGAAGCATGGTATAGGATAATCAAAGCTTTGCCAAACAATTTCTTTACTTTCATTTTGGACTAGAACAAGATTTCCTGAATCTAGGATATCTTAGCTATGGAACTTACTGTTCCTTTCAAGGAAATATTAGTAAACCAAAGAGGAAATTCTTGCTCATGATTAGCATAGAGAGCAAGATTTCCATCTTGGTTCTTGGAGAGGATCCCAGAAGAATCATCAATAGAATTATTTCTGTTTGCAACCCACACCACAGTTTTTTCTGGTAAGTTATGATACCAAATACCAAGATATTTAAATGTAGAATTGCCTGGTCTGAAAAATCCCAGTGCAAAAATTCCTTTACTTGAAACTAAAATGTTGCTGTCTGTGATGGATTGATTAAAGGCTATGGTGTCAATGGAGAGACAAGATGGCAAAGATGAGGATAAGAAGCAAGGCATTCAGAAGCATTGCTAAAACAGCAATGGAACTACAAGATAATGGAGAGAAAATTCAAAACGCAATTTTGATAATATTTGCTCATTCTTGGAAAGTGACAAGCACCTAACTTACGGTGTAAATATTAGAAACGTGGCTGGCTTTTATTAGAGTCAGCCTGAAAGTCATGTTTGAAAATTCTATAGTTTACTAAGAAAATGATGATGTCATTATAGGAAGTCATATGCGAGAGGAAACGGACTTTTACGGTGTCTATTTTGAATTTTATTTTTATTCCTAAATAAGTATTTATTTTTAAAAAATAATATATAATTATAAATTATCTCCTTATATTAATCTTATTTTAATAAATTAATTTTTGATGCACAGAAAAGTCACGGTATTTTATAAAAGTGTAATTTAGTAAATCATTTAGTGAATTAATAATTTTTTAATTTTTATGAAAAGCTCAAAATGGACTTAAAAGGGAATGAATGGATGAAGAAATATAATTAATTTATTATGATACCAAAGACTATCATTGATTGGATTAGACAATGAGCTCCTGGACTATTTTGTCATACTAAATTCCAAGATATGAATTCACCGTAAATCAAACAAAACTCATAAAAGGCATAGCTACTGATAGATGTTCAAGAAATGGAAATGGTTCAGTAGCAGAAAGCAAATCTTAGCGACCCTCTAACAGTGTAACAGTCATTTCATTAGAAATCAAATTTCCAGCGGATGATGAATCTGTCTCTGAAAGACATCTTTCAGCATAGAAACCAGGTCTTCCAGGTTGAGGCAATAAAGTGCTTTCAGAATCCAACATCAGGACCACATTTGCCATCGTTGGCCTGTCCTCCGGTCGCTGTTGTACGCATAATAGCCCCACCTGTATGCATCTTAGCACTTCAGTGACAGGAACCTGATTCTCTAGCAATTCATCCACTAATTCCAAGGCCTTTCCTTCGCTCCATAATTTCCATGCCTAAGAGCATTTTCAATTTAGATCAAGTTAGAAAGCATAAATGTCATACATGCTAATAAAAAAGAAGCAGTTTGGTTCGGCACTTACATGCCCCAAAAGGTTTAGTTTGTGGTCTGTATGGAAAAATCCTCTGTTTTTCTTACCACTCACTATCTCCAGTAGCATGACACCAAAGCTGAAGACATCAGATTTTAAGGAGAAGTGTCCATCTATTGCATACTCTGGAGGCATATAACCACTGAAGGAAAATCTATTTCAGTAAAAAATGTTTTTGAAGGAAAACGTTGGAAATGTCTTTGTTGTTTGTACTTACTAAGTTCCAACTATCCTCTTTGTGCTCCCTTCTGTCTGATCACCGCCAAACATTCTTGCCATTCCAAAATCTGAAATTTTGGGATTCAGCTCGCTATCTAATAGAACATTACTGGCTTTGAGGTCTCTGTGGATTATTCTTAATCTTGAATCTCTATGGAGATAAAGGAGTCCCCTAGTTGTTCCTTTGATGATATCTGATCTCTTTTGCCAGTTGAGCAAAGGACGTGTTGCTTCATCTGCTCAATTGTTAAACTAGCACATCACATTTACAAATTCTTCAATTTCTTTATTTTATTTTATTTTTTAAAAAAAAAATCCAGAGTGTTAGAGACAAAGAGAGTTAGTCTGGATAGGGAAAATGTAGACCTTGGCCTCAAAGTCTGTCTCGGGGCTCTATTAGCTCGATAAGTTATTTTTGCAGCTAAATTGCCCTTATAGATGCTAAAAGGAGTGTTAACTCTTAGGGACATTTAGTACCATTTCGAAAGGCATTTTTGCCCTAAAAACAACTTGATAAGCAAAATAAAGGTTTGAAATAAACATTGAGTTCCAAGTTTAGATATGAAGCTAGGTGAAACATGTAGAAAAATATGTTAAACGATTGCACAAGATGCTTAAAGTTGAGATACAAACCAAAAATTAAGGAGTCTAAACTTCTATTTGGCATGTACTCATATATTAACATTCTTTCTTCTCCTTGGATGCAACAACCTAGAAGCTTGACCAAATTACGATGTTGAAGTTTGGAAATCACAATAACCTCATTCTTGAACTCTCGAAGGCCTTGTCCTGAATTCTCCCCCAGTCTTTTCACAGCTACTTCCTGTCCAGATTGTAGCTCACCCTAAAATTATTTTACAATTAGCAAGGATTTTATTGGGAAAGGAATAGTGCAAATTAAAAAATCAACTCTCAAAAACACAGGAGAAATGTGAGAATGGGAAGTCTAATATTTAAGAAAAACAGGATCTTCTTCCTTATTGCATAAAACTTGTTAGAAAATATTGATGAAGAGTTGCTAAAGTAGATACCAGTAACGCTTAATGATAATATAAGTATGTGCCTTTCAAATGATTGAATATATAGTGAATAGTACATATTTGCTTGGATTTGGATTTTCTAATATGGTATCAAAGCTTCCTCTCTTCTTTATTTTCTACAAGTTGAAGTTACATAAAAATTATGTTTTTGATTTGCCGCAGAGCTGAGGAGTGTAATTGCTAATAAACTATATTGATCCTGGGAAAGGCTAGAAGATCCTCAAGACATTATGTTTGGGTAAAACAAAGCCTAGAACTTCCTTTTAACCTTATCTGGAAAGGAATCACACATGTGCTGTTTCATTATATGCTTTGTTCCATACTCTTGAAAAAAGAATCTTCAAAAGCTGAAGTTTTCAAGACAATCATAATGAGAACTGAGGAGTCAGTTTCCAAAGTGAAATTAATTTACCTTGTAAACAGGGCCAAATCCACCTTCTCCAATCTTATTTGCAACAGAGAAGTTGTTGGTGGCAACTTGGATAGAATCAAATTCATACAATGGTAGCTCAAGATCATCGCCCTGATCTTCAACTCTTCTAACTGAGATGTCCTTATCTGTTTGGTCTACTATTAACATGAACAAGTAATTTATAAATGAAAGAGTAAAGATTATACAAAAATGCAAACCAGAAGACTGCAATATTAGAAATTTACCAATATTCATTCTCTTCATCCAAATAACAAAGCTAATAATCAAGATCATGATGATTATAGCTGAAAATGCTGATATGCCTACAGAAATTGCTATATTCCTTTTCTTGGCATCAATACCTGCCTCCATCTCTAACAAAAAGAAAATTGGAATAAAAACATGATTGAATATTCAGTACATGATTGAATATTCAACCACCATAAAGACATTATTGATAACTATGTGCCCAGTTAGCTTAACAGTCTTACCTAGTTCTGAAGCTGCCACTCTTACATAGAGATCTTGCCCGTATTCTGCAACTTCTCGTGTATCAATCAACTCTCTGGTCCAAGTCACACAGCCATTGCCAGTACCATTGATGTCCAACTTAGCATACGCCACACAAGAGCAGCTCTCCAAGCACTTAGCCTTGCAGGTTTTGACACTATCGCTCACATTCACCAAAACTTCTGATGCATCCGGTAGTTTTATCCCTGTAAACTTTACAAATCCTTCTCCATTTCTGCAAACATGTGGATTTTTTGGAACACATCCACCGAACCAGTCCAGCATTTCCCAGTCTTTGGGTGATCTAGGTTCAAAGCCCTTCATACATTCACAAATAATGGTGGAATTTCTTATGTTACAAATACCATAAGCACCACATAGGCCATAATTGTCGCAGCGATCTCCTTGGACTGTGAACATGAGGTTCCAGCTAGAGCGTCTATCATTCCACGAGAAGTGCTGGATCAAGCCTGATTGACTCAAAACAAACCTTGATATGATGTTATTTGTGGATATGAAGGAGTAGTACGCTTCATCATCATTTGATACAAACTTGGGTTGAAAAACCGGGTTCGCCAGGAGAGCTGGTAGAGCACTAAAGTGAGTCCCATACCATGGTCCACTTCGAAACTGCTTGCTAGACCCTTTACGAAGTACAAGCTGAGGAAGTCCACGAGGATCCAAAGTATATGTATAGCTTCCTGATGATGGATCACTCAAGCTTTTCCACGAAGTCAAATGCCTATTCAGGCCAGTTTTCCTGTTCCACCCGAGCTTCATGCCTGGTAACAATGTATCAGAAGGGTAATCAAAACTTTGCCATATGTAGTTCTCACTGTTGCTATCCATTGCATCTTTCAAAACAAAGTTTCCATTGTCTAGTAGCTTTGCAACTGGTCTTCTTGCTGCATACAAGGAATTTGATGACCATATGATGCTTCCTGTTTGGTTGCACAGGACAACATTTCCATTATTGTCCAACGATAAGAATCCAGAAGAATCCGTGAGCGGATTATCTCTGTTTGCTATCCAGACAACCGTTGGGACAGGGATATTCTTGTACCATATTCCTAAATAACGAACATTCGAGTTGGAAGGGGTAAAAAATCCAAGCTCAAATTTATGACCTGAAGAGACAATCGTCTGGCTGTTACTAATGGACTGCCCTAGAGCTATGGTGTCAGCTCCGAAAGAATTTCTGGAAAACATAAGTATCAAGGTGCAACAAACAGCAAGATAAAAAGGGCTTCCCTTCACTTTCCCCATAAGTTCCATAACCTCCCATTTCAGTACTTGAATACAAAGCTCTAGTCTTTACTCCTTTATCCTGTAGAAGACAGTGAATTTGAAAGGTCCAGTATGCAGTTGACAAGTTGAATGGAAGTGAGATCTTAGTGCAGGAGTAGTTGGATGTTTTGGCCCCAGTTTGACAGTTTCTCTATCTGCCAAAAGAAACTCAAATTTTATATCATCTTTCACTCAAAGTTTCTGTATCCAAATCTATATTTTGCAAAGAGAAAACTCAAAAACTATTTGAGTGATTAAGAATCCAAGAATTATTGAATGCCAGGGCAACATCAAAGGTAAATACCTAACTACATGAATGAATAAACAAATTTAAAATTACCACACTAGCAGAGATAAAAGTCAATAATATTGACTAGTTTTCAAAAAGTGGAATGTGGAGTGCCATACAGCTAATATTCAGATGTATCATCTTTGCAGAAAAACTTAAAAGAAGTTAATTTTTGAATATTATATGCCCCTGCATGACTTTACTATCAACTTCAATGAACAAAGCTATTCAAGGTATATTAATTTATATATCTATAGAGAATATGAAATATTTGACAGCAATCACTTCAATAAAAGGCCCAAGAAAGATGATTATTAATAATTAATCCTGTGTTACATGAATTTGATGCTCCCAATGTTAAATCAACATTGGACCCAGAAAAAGTTTCTTTCCGAATTTTCTAAGAACAGAATCAAACAAATTCGTTTTTACTATTAAAAGATACAAATGAAATTTGATAAGAAGACCAAGACCTGAATGTACACAACCAAGCTGTTACTGATGCAGAGCTGAATTTTGGAGGTAACAAATTGCTGTTCAAATGCTTTACAAAAAAAAATTATTAACATGGCCATGTGCTTCTTTCTTCATCTTCCTTCTACGCGAGTAACTGTAACTTCATTTGGAGTGGGAGACTTTATCCACATAGATGATGATTCTGTATCTGTTAGAAACCTTTCTGTGTAGAAACCGGGTTGTTTAGGTTGCGGCAGCACCGCATTCTCACTGTCCAACATCAGTACAACAGCAGACATTGTGGGTCTGTCTTCAGGCCTCTGCTGTACACATAATAATCCCACATGGATACATTTCAAGAATTCTGATGTGGGAATTGGTTTCTCCATGAAAGCATCCAATAGTTCCTCAGGCCTTTCATCAATCCACAACTTCCATGCCTGAAATCAATATTTGAAATTGTTAATTGTCTGAAACGAAAAACTGGAAATTACGAAATAAGCCTTTTATCTACAAACTCACATGTCCTAAAAGATTAAGGTCGTGGTCAGGATGATAAAATCCTCTGTTCTTGTTCCCACTCACAATCTCTAAAACCAGTACACCAAAGCCAAAGACATCAGATTTCACCGAGAAGAGGCCGTCTATTGCATATTCAGGAGACATATAGCCACTGCATGTAAGCATTGAAACAATATCAAATCGGGTGCTAGCATGGAAAATATTAGAAAGTTTTGGGCTCAAATAGCCAAGAAATCACTCTCCAATGGTATGATACGGTGGATTTGGGACTAAGCCCTCATGGTTTTTCCAAAAGGCCTCATACGATAAGAGAGTGAAGTAGCTTCTGTTTCACATCAATTTCTGATATGGGAATATGTTTGCACACCCAACAGAAAAAGAGAATAGTAATCTGTGATACATACTAAGTTCCAACGACCCTTTTTGTATTTACTTCATTCTGGTCACCTCCAAAAGTTCTTGCCAAACCAAAGTCAGATATTTTAGGATTCATCTCCTCGTCCAGGAGAATATTGCTGGCTTTAAGATCCCTATGAATTATTCTCAATCTTGAATCACGGTGAAGATATAGAAGTCCCCGAGCAATCCCAACTATAATGTTGAAGCGTTTTTGCCAATCAAGGGACGTGCCTCTTGTTTGATCTGGACCAGTTTTTGTCAAGTTAGGACAATTTATAGAATTTCAAGAAAAGAAGAACACTGAAAGCTTAAAGATTGAGAATCACTAACTGAAAAGACAGAGGTCCAAACTTCCGTTGGGCATGTACTCATACACCAGCATCCTCTCTTCTCCATGAATACAACATCCCAAAAGCCGAACAAGATTCCGGTGCTGTAGCTTTGAGATTAATATAACCTCATTTTTAAACTCTTGAAGTCCTTGTCCTGAATCTTTAGAGAGCCTCTTCACTGCTATTTTTAATCCTTCTTGTAGCTCACCCTGTAGTTATTATGGCTTAATGTCAACCAGCAGATTTGAATTCTGAATTCTTTTTTTTTTCCGAACTGCAATTTGTCGATGTAATTGAAAAAGAAAATACCTTGTAGACTGCACCAAAGCCACCTTCACCTATTTTGTTTGCAGAAGAGAAGTTGTCTGTGGCGGATAAAATAATAACAAAATCATATAAGGGAAGTTGATCCAGGTTTTCCTCCCCAGGTGTAGGATTTTCATCACAAGAATAGCTACTTGGTCTCTCACCTGTCAAATTAGGAAAGATCAGATACAAGTTAATGGCATGTTCATCGGAGGATGGCAAAAGGTTGATGCTTAGATACAAGAACAGCTATAACTTCATCAATTCGTTCTTTTTAACTTGCATCTGTTTTATTGTTCACTTGCCTAATTCTCATGTAAATCTCTTTCATAAAAATAATGTCAACTTTTATTTACAACAATTTTTTCATCTTTAAATAATTGAGAATAATCTATAACTCGTTTGATTCATCTGTTTGTGTGCAGTAACTGTTCCATTGAAGCGAAGTTCTCAGAAAATCATTACTGTCAGCTGAACAAGCACCAAACATATATATGAATTTGAAATCGAAACATGTAAGCTGATCCCAAGGTGCATGACATTCACCTTCTGCTACTTTGGACGTCCTCCTCCAAAAAACAAAACAAAGGACTGCAACAAACAGAACACCTGATACTATTGACACCAAGATGATTACCACTGATTTTATATCCTTGTCAGAATCTGCTGGCAAGAAGGAAGGACAAACAATAGAATAAATTAATTTGATCCAAGTTATAGTACGGAGTACAGAATTAAAGATGAAGAGCTGCAGATTTGTATGTGGGATTAATACTAGGTCCTAGGATGCTGTATGCTAATGTGATTTAAAATTAAAATTAATAAACATAATGGGAACAAAAACAACTGGTATGAGATCCATGGAAAATGCTCACCAAGATCAGAAGATGCCACCTTTACATACAAATCTTGCCCACCGTCATTATACTCTCTCACATCTAGCAAGTCTCCAAACCAGGCCACACAGCCACTAACCTCAGTATTAGCATAAGCCATGCAAGAACAGTTCTTCAGGCATGCCTCTTCACACTCAAAAGGAGTCAGAGCTGTCTTGTTCATCAAAAATTGAGAATTATCCGGCAACTTCAGGCCTGAAAACTTCATAAATCCTACATTAGCACTACAATTCAACTGTGATCTTCGAACACATCCACCAGACGAGTCTAAGTCATTCCAGTCTTGCAGTACTTTTGGTACAAACCCAGTTGGGCATTGGCAGATAGGCCGATCATTCACATTGCAAATACCATTTGGACCACACCTATTATATGCATCACATTTATCACTCTGCAGCGTTGCTGTATTAACCCATTCATTGCGCCTTTGATTCCACATGAGGTATTCAAGCAAGCCTGACTGGTTCACCACAAACCTTGAAATTGTAGTATTCTCGATGTTCGAATACGAATAGTAAACAAAGGAAGAGTTGAAAACAAATGTCGGATCAAAGACATCAAATTCTTGGAGATGGGTAGATCCACCAAATCTGGTACCATCCCAAGGGCCACTTCTGTATCTTAGATTCAGTCCTTGATAAAGTACTGTCTGTGGAAGACCATAAGGGACTAGCTTGTAAGTGTAATCTCCAGTAAATGGATCATGCACACTCTTCCAAGAAGTCAATGCCCAGCTCCAATTAGTCACCAGGTTCCATCCCAGCTTCATGCCTGGTAATAACGTATCACACGGATGATCAAAGCTCTGCCAGAGATAGTTTCCCCTGTTACCATATTTGACAACTAGGTTTCCACTGTCTAGGAGCTGCAAGACTGGATTATAGGAAGCTGAAGCTGAATCTGAGGACCATATGGTGATGCCAGATTGGTTGCTGAATACAAGTATGGTTCCTGCTGCAGTGATTGTGAGGAAGCCAGAGGAACCTGAAACTGGATCATTTCTGTTTGCCACCCAAACAACCGTTTGTTGAGGAACATTCTTGAACCATATCCCAGCATATCGGCTATTGGAATTCCACGGACTAAAGAAGCCTAACTCAAAGTTTCCACCTGCAGAAACAAGAGTTTGGCCATTGTCTGTAAGAGTCTGGTTCACTGTCAATGTGTCAACAGCAATAGAGGATTTGGAGAAGTACAGAATTGAGAAGCAGAAGAAAATATAGTACACCATCATGGATGATCCTAATCACAACAGTTCTAAGAATAATATCTGAATATGAACCAAAATTCGTGATAAAAGAGAACTGACCAGAATGTAACAGAAATGTTCCTTTGAAAATGTTAGACAGCAACCTTTAATTAAGTAAATAAATAATTAAAATATCAGCACTGCGAAGAAGCCACCAATATAGAACTCAAAGTCAACTGGCCATTAAATTCTGTGTTGAACCAAAATGGTTGAATCCCTGGCTATATTATACATTAGGCTAAGAAGACACTCCATTGCCTAAACTTATTGCAACAAGAAGTCAACTGTTATTTTCTAATAATTTAAGATACCCCCAGAATAGAGCATTTTGAACTCATATTCGCGTGAGACTCACACAAGTACTTTTTACAGATTCCATATTGTAACAAAACAAGAATGGGAAAAGACTTTTTGTATATAACTTGAAGAATTTACAGGTATCTATACAAGAAAAGAGAAGCTAACTAAGGAAGGAAACAATATAATTTACATCTATACAAATCATATCCGTAACACATATGAAAATCCTTCTGACAATGAATGGCAACACTTAGGCATCAACAAAATATGTTTGCTTGTTTGCCACACTCTCATTCTCCCACGAGCCTATTGTTACATGGTATCATTGAGCTTCCCTACTGAGATTTTTATCATGCGTTTGACCATGAAAATCATGTTCTTGTCCTATCTTTTTGTTAGTTATCTCCCAATAATGATCTTCTATCTTCAAATTTCAAATCATATGATGTGGAAGTGATGTCTGCTTGATTTTACTTGACTACGTCTAACAAAATTTATGAACAATTATTTATTGAATAAAGTCTGAAAAGACCATCTAGAAGATAAAACACTAGGAAGTCGAGAGTAAATTCAAATAAATAAACAAGAAAAGCATGAAGTCAAGATATTGAAACTCTTCTTTATATTTTAAATAATTCTTCCTTCTTAGACTGGTTGATCCTTCAATTAATAAAAGCCAATCCAAATAACAATATATAAGACAAGACCAGCTAAAACTAACAGCACAATAGTTTATCTACTACGATTAGATGATAGCACATAAAATTCAGAAAAAAAAAGGGCAAAAAACACAGGTAGGCTGCAAACAGAAATTTTACAACCAGAAGCAAATTCAAAATTTTCACATTATGAAGATAAAATAGCGGAGTTTATTTGCAATTAGCAGCGAAAAGACACAATTTTTATTGTACAATTACAAGCAATGACTAAAAAGTTTGTTTCTTTTTCACACTAAATCAGTGGAAAGAAGATGAAAGTAGGAGTCTCTAAATAAGTGATTCTACAGCGATGAAAAAGTCACTCGTAAATCTACCTTGTAAACTTGAAATGGTGATTGTAGTGACTTGATTCGGTCATCATTTCTTGTTCCACGATAAACAACCATGCATCAACCATCAGTTGGCCTGAACAGGGAAAATAGTTCTTTTCCCATTCTATGATATTTTTTTTTTTTTGTCAAAAGATTAGAGATTTTCTCCGATTTACATTCCTAAAATAAAATTAGAACATATCTATTCCTCATAAGAGAAATAATATCCGCTAAAATACCTACCACTTTAACAGGAGCATTACATATAGGGGTGTACACGGTTCGGTACAATTCGGGGATTTGCAAATCTCCGTATTGTATTGAAATTTCGGTTCCTAAAAATTTCGGTACAATTCGGTTCTTATAAATTTCGGTACAATTCGGTACGGTTTTTTTAATTTTCGGTACAGTTCAGTTCGGTTTTTCGGTTCTTTCGGTACAAAACAAAACAATACAGTACAATACGGTATTTCGGATAATTTTAATAATTTGTTTTTTAAATATTTTAAAAATTATCAATTCTTTAAATTTAAATTTTAATTCACTCCAAAAACTCAAAATAAAAATTTTTAAATTTTATTCTTAATAATATTGCTTTACAACTAAAATATTATTGACATTATTTTTAATAATCCTTGATGATGATTGGTGTGTTAATCATATATTAATTAAGTTTCTGATAATAAAAATTATACATATTATTATTTTCAATTATATATGAATTTATAAAAATAAATTGGTTTTGTTTGCAATTTATATAGAAACACTTGATGTAGATTATTTATACATTTCATTATGTCAACCAAAAAGTGTATAGTAAAATGAAAGTATAGTAAAATGAAATAAAATTTTAATAGTAATGGCAAAAGTTTTGACATATATTAATTCATATTATAGTAGTGGAAGGAAATTCTAGTTATTTTTTTGGATATATAGAGACTTTAAACTATTTATAAAATGTGTACTATGTTTATAATTTTGACATATATATTAAATATAGGGGTTTTTGACTAAATATAATATTTTATCCGTATTCAATTACTCATATAGATAATTAAATGTTGTGCTAGATATAAATGGGTATTAGTTGAGTGATATTAAATATAAATCAAATTAATCAATAAGAAAATTACATACTTATATAATTAGTTATATATATAGCCTTAGCTAGTTATATTTAGAGAATAGAAGATAACTCTATGAACTATGATTATATTTAGCGTTTATTCACATTTATTATCTTGACTCAATTATTATATTCAATTTCATTAAATTTGGCTTAACAGTTAAGAGATTGTTAATTGTTATTATAGTCAATAGTAATATTATAAGGGTGAATGTGAAATGCAGCAATCTTTTTATAGGTTTTGTAGTTTAATATAATATATAATTAATAATACATATTAAATTTTAACAATTACTTTATATCTTAATTTTCTTTTATCAAATTATCCATATATAGAACAATTTTCATGAAAAATAAAATATTGTGATAATGAAAAACCAACATTTTTATAGTACTAATTACTAAGCTAATTAAATTATTTATAAGATTATTATATTCTTATATATTTATATTAAGTGATAAAATTTCATTGATACAATAATTGTATATAATTATACTATTAAAATATATAATCAATTACTCATATAAATATTATTCCAAAAATAGATGAGTATTGGTTGAGTGATACTAAAAATAAATTGAATTATTGATAAGGTGATTAATATTATATACCCATACATTTACATCAATTGGTAAAATTTCATTTTTAATACATGCTTATTTATAAATAGATTTTTAATTTACATACTAATAGAAAAATTGTGACGAAAATAGATAAATATTAGTTGAGTGATACTAAAATTAAATAAAATTAATTGCATATTCATATAGATATAGTAATTAAATTTATCAAATTAATAATTAAAATATCCATTTTAATTTATTAACTATTTATTTAATGCATTAAAATATTTAATACAAATAATTATGAACCAAAATTTATATAATAAATATATAATATATATTATAAATAATATTTATATATAAATTGCTAGTATTATATATAATAAATATCGGTTCTTTCGGTCCAATTCGGTTTCAAAACAGTTCGGTACTGTTCAATACGGTTCTCGGTCCGGTTCCAGTACAATTTGGTTCGGTCCTAGTCAAAAAGTCAACGGTACAATTCGGTTCGGTTCTATTCAAAAAAGTCAACGGTACAATTCGGTTCTGGATCTTTTTATTCGGAATTTCGGTTCGGTACAGAAAGATCCAGACCCGTGTACACCCCTAATTACATATATCATTCAAAACATCAAAACATATTTTACTATCTCCCTCTATAATTAATAACATTAAATTATAACATTAGTCCAAACATGTTGTTAAATTATTAGAGCCGCTTTGCTAAGCTAAAGCTTTTAACAATAAAAGATCAACTTTGAACTCCCAGCGTTTAAACTTCCAAAACAACAGCTCCGATGTACACGATTAACCGAAAAATCGAATCCAAATCGATTCGAAAAATACATTATTCAAAACGATTTTCATGGTTAACGGTTAGTATTTTACAAAAATCGATATTAATAGACTAATTTTTATTTTTTCGCTTATAAATCGGTTAATCGAACCGAAACCGATACATAAATATACTTATATTTTATTAGTTTTATTTCACTCTTTTTTTATTTTTATTATAATTTTTTATTTCATATTTAATTATTTATATACTTTTAATTTTCATTTACTTTAAAATATTTCAATTTCATTTTAATTTTTTTAAAGTCATTTTAGTTATTTTATTAATTTTTCAATATGTACATATTTAATATTTCTTATTATTTTCTGATATATCAATTTTTCATTAATTAAAATTAAAATATATTCGAAAAGTTATATAAAATTAATATATTAAACTAAAATTTTCAAAAAAAAATATTTAATATATGTGAAAATAATATTTTTGAATATTTTTAGTTTATGTTTGTTGTTTGTTGTTTAAACATCATATTTAATGTTTATGTTGAATTATGTTTATTTTCTAATTTTAAATTTTAAGTATTTTCAATAATTTAATTATTTTATGAATTCATTTTATAATTATAGCGGTTAACCGAAAAATATTGGTTAACCGGTCCGAAAATCCGAAAACGGTAGACTGGTTAATCGATAGTAATGAACTGAAATTTCAAAAAATCGATATTAATGGACTGATTTTTTTTTTTTGACTCGTGAACAAAATAACCGGTCCATGCTCACCCCTAACCTTCTCTGTAGAATCACGAACCAAAGCTGCAGCACTTGCAGAAGCTTTCCTTACATCAACTGCTGCATCAATGTTTATTTTAATTTGGTCTTGAGAAGGAGGTAGCCATTCCACTTGATCTGTATGAAGAATATATTGGATATGAAAGTCAGAAACTACATTTGCATGATCACATTCCATCTCATAGGCTAAAGCATCCTCCCAAATGCGCAAAATATTACCATTTAAATTGTCAAAAATAAACTTATTACGCACTTTTCATTTCATCCAAAAAACATAAATAATAATCAACATCATAATTTTATGTTACTGAGCAAATGACCTTTTAACAGACATCTAGGCATGCGCCAAAAGAGAAACATTTATCGTAAATATATAAACCAGGCAAAAAATTATTCCACATTGTATAAATTTCTGGGCAATAAAAGAGTAAATGCAAGACAGTTTTAATACCTACCTCCATTCCATAATACTTTACATTTTTTAAGAATTTCCATATTCCATTAATCCATTTTATATATCATTTTATAACTTTCGGTATAACATTAATTTTTTTTTTTCAATTTTCAATAAAACATTAATAATTTTATATTGCATTTCTAATATTATTCAATAAATTAGATTTAAGTCACAATTTTAGAAGTTATAAAAACAAAAATAATTTAGTTATTATTGACTATATTTAATTTTAAATTTAAATTTAATTAATACTTTTTAATTTTAGTAAAAATAACAAAAGTAATATATAAAATAGAATGGTAACAGTATACAATTAGGGCTAACATGAGCAAAACGTTGATGAATTATGGGGAATGCCTTCTTTAATGAGTTTCCAAAGCTTAGACATATTTCCATATATCAGAAAAAGGAATGCCTTTAGACTGTACCATTATAAACTAGGATAAGTCCATATTTATTTAGTCAAAAAAAAAAAAAAATTTGGAGAATATAGTCAAAAACTTGGTCATTATAATAAACTAATTATATTAAAATTCAGTTTCCTCTCGTGTGACTTCCTTAAACGACATACATCAATTCCTATAAAACTTTCAATTATTATGACTTTAGGCCGAGTCTTTGTAATAAAAGCCAGCCGCGTAATAAAAACGTTTTAGACATTTACCTTGTTCGGTAAGGTGCTGCGTCACTTTTCAAGAACAGTCTGAAATTATCAAAATTATTATTTGAATTTACTCTTCATTTCCATTTCTGCTTTAGCAATGCTCCGTCTGAATCCCTTGCTTCTTATCCTTATCTGGCCATCTTGTGCCTCCATTGACACCATAGCCTTTAATCAATCCCTCACAGACACAAATATTTTAGTTTCAAGTAAAGGAATTCTCGCACTGGGATTTTTCAGACCAGGCAATTCTACATATAAGTATCTTGGCATTTGGTATCATAAATTACCAGAAAAAAACTGTGGCGTGGGTTGCAAACAGGAATAATCCAATTAATGATTCTTCTGGGATCCTTTCCCTGAACCCCGATGGAAATCTTGCTCTCTACGCTAATCACAAGCAAGAATTTCCTCTTTGGTCCACTAATATTTCCATGAAAGGAACAGTAAGTTGCATAGCTAAAATCCTAGATTCAGGAAATCTTGTTTTGGTCCAAAATGAAAGTAAAGAAATTGTTTGGCAAAGCTTTGATTATCTTACAGATACCATGCTTCCAGGTATGAAACTTGGTTTATATGACAATCTTTTTATTATTCTTATGCAGCGGATACATGGCACCAGAGTATGTAATGTTTGGAAAATTCTCAACAAAATCAGATGTTTTTAGTTTTGGGGTTATATTGTTGGAGATCATAACTGGCAAGAAGAGTAGCTCTACTTATCCCAATGATATTTCTCTGAACTTGATAGGAAATGTAAGAAGCACCAAGAAACGGATCAAATGACAATACAAAAGCACTTCAAATATTCAAGTTACGTGTTCATGTTTCAATGAAACAGGTGTGGGAATTACAGAAAGAAGGCAAAGAACTAGACATAGTTGATTCCTGGCTAAAAGAATCATCCATTGTTGAAGCTGAAGTGGGAAGATATATTCAAATTGGGCTATTATGTGTGCAAGAAAATGCAGCAGATAGACCAACAATGCCAAGTGTTGTGGTGATGTTGAATGGTGAAACTTCTCTTCCCTCTCCTGAACAACCTGCTTTCATTTTCGCAAGCAGGACTGGTCATAATCCATCTCCCAATTCTTCTGTAAATGGTCTGACCATTTCCATGGTCCAAGCCCGTTAGAGAGTTTGATAGCCCGTGGTTGAACCTCAGAATTTCTTTTTTTTAGTGTAATTTCCTCTTTTCTCTATTTGAATATGTTTATCTAAAAACAAAATGGGAATGGCTAGCTTCAAATTTCTACAATATATTGTACTAATTGTGTACACTTATAACTTAACAATGAATATCTGTCACAAACTTACATCAAAGAAGACTTGAAAAAAAAAATGCTGAAAAACTAAAACAGATGTACAAGAAAAATTTTCCCAAAAATTGAATTTAGATATACAAATTGATTGTGCTAGTTGAACTGTATAATCATCTTTGTTTCATCTAGCATCTAGCATTGTTACAGTGACTTGGTTTATAGTGAAAGACTCATCTTGTTTCCCTGAAGATGAATCAGTTTCGAAAGGATTTCTTCCAAGGCAATAACCTGGAGTTTTAGGCTGAGGCATTGTCGCAGTTTCACTGCTCAACATCAACACCACAGATGCCATTGTTGGCCTATCTTCTACACGTTCTTGCACGCATAACAGCCCTACTTGTATGCATCTCAATACTTCACTTGACGAAAATGAATTCCCTACTGACGTATCCAATAATTCCAATCCATTTCCACCTTTCCATAGTCTCCATGCCTGCATTTTCAATCACAACTAAGCATAAAAGAAGGAATAATTCTTACCTAAATCTAAAACCAAGTCAGAAATTTACTACCATGTCAAAAAATCTTGTTTTTCTATAATCAGTTTTGTATTTATAAATAGATATATAAAACTGATTTAGGTAAAAATTTTGTACTAAATATAAAGTAAGAATCCATTTTTTTAATATGATAGCACGTTATTGACTCGATTTATAAATAGATATATAAAACTGATTTACGTAAAAATTTTGTGCTAAGTAAGAATCCGTTTTTCACACGAAAATATACGTTAATAAAAATAGGTAGATATGACTGATTTAGGAAAGAAATTTTCAAGGAAAGAAATAATTTTAAACTTACATGTCCAAGAAGGTTGAGCTCACTGTTTGAGTGGTAAAATCCTCTGTTCTTATTACCACTTACAATTTCCAGTACTAGAACACCAAAGCTGAAAACATCTGATTTAACCGAGAAATTTCCATCCATGGCATACTCAGGAGACATATAACCACTGGCATTAATCAAGCAAGCAAATTTAAGGAAAAAGAAAGTGAGTTTAATGTTTTTAAGGATGTCAAGTTTCAAGTACTTACTAGGTTCCTACTACTCTCTTTGTAATTGCTTCTGTTTGATCTCCGCCAAATATTCTAGCCATGCCAAAATCTGATATTTTCGGATTCCATTCTCCGTCTAGTAGAATATTGCTGGCTTTGAGATCTCTATGGATAATTCTAAATCTGGAATCTTGGTGCAGATATAGAAGTCCTCTAGCAATCCCGCAAACAATGTTGAAACGCCTTTGCCAATTCAACAAGGAGCCTTTCTCTTTATCTGCATACGTATTTTAGCAGATATAAGTCGATATAGACCCGATTCATGCTTTCATTTATGGACTGAGCCAATACTAAACTCTGATATTGGCTCGGTTCATAAATATGTACATGGCTTTAATCGAAACTCGAATTCAATTTTAATGCTGAAAGAGGCTAACTGAATAAAACAGAATCCAGGCTTCTGTTTTCCATGAACTCATAAATGAGCATCTTCTCATCCTTCTCAATGCAGCAACCAAGCAAACGGACAAGATTTCTATGTTGAAGCCTTGCAATTAATTTGACCTCATTCTTGAATTCTTCTATGCCTTGCCCAGAGTTTCTTGACAGTCTCTTCACAGCTATTTCTTGGCCTTCTACCAGCCTACCCTGTCAAAATATTAAGTTTGCTTTAATGACTAGCTCAACTAATTCGAATTCACTCCGCACAGTTTTACAAAGGAGCAAAGCACTCCCTGCCAGGTATTTAAAAATGCTACTATATTATGTATGTTTATGACTGTTATTACAAGAATTTACCTTGTAAACGCACCCAAAACCTCCTTGTCCTAGTTTATTTTCATCAGAGAAGCTGTCTGTGGCTGTTGCAATAGTACCAAAATCAAACAGTGGTAGTTCAAGCTCATCATTGTCTTTTTCACCAGAGTAGTCTCTTTTACTTGAGATAACCACCTCATTTAATAGTAAATCTTGGCTTCTTTGTTGAATATTTATATCTGATTTTACAAATAATTGTTAGATCACAGAATATTATTATTGTTTTAATTGAACAGTAAAAAAATTGATAATTTTTTTTTTAACCTTTCTGCTCTTTACATGCATTTAGAATCCTCTTTCTCTTCCATACGAAACACCCACCAATTCCCAAAAGCAAAACTCCAATTCCAATTGAAATGCCAATAATAAGAGAACCTACCCTCTTACCATTACCTGAAAAATAAATAAATAAATAAATAATTGAAAAATAAATTGTAACTATCACGTAGAATTAGAAGCTCTAGCAAATGTATGAAATACTTGAACTTTACATCAACAATAATTTAAATATTTTTTATGTGAATAATTTAAATATTTAATACCATTGAAACAGCCAAAATCTACCTAACAAAATAATTTAATACACATTCTTATAAGGGGATGAGATTTATTAGTTTTAAACTTAACCATGGTTCTTGATTTTTTTATATGTTATATTTCACACCACATATTCCAACTGTGGAGAAAATTATTCCATCCAGTTAGATAGATACCTAACTCAGCTACATATGGTCCCACATAATTATCGTTGATTTTTTTATGAAACAATCTAATGATAATTATTAGTCATTCTTGAAATTGGACAATTACTAAACCTATGGCCTCTTGTTTTGAATTTTGTACTTCCGAGGGGACCCTAGATGATTATAATTCAAAAATCAAGAGTTGAATTTTTTTTTTTTATTTTTTTGGGGAATCTTGAATTTAAATTTTAAATCAATCCATTAAAGAGAAATAGCTATTACTATCTATAAGCTATTAGTATTGTGAGATTAAAATATAAAATGATAGATTAGACCTTAAGAGTAAAATTAAAATAATTTCTTTTTAAGGCATAAAAATACAACTTCATTGAAAGCAGATGTAATTTATTGAACGCTTGCATTTAAACCGTCCGATTGTTAGAATGTGTGCAATCTAACGGTTTAAATTTATGCGCACACATGCATGCGACCGTTAAAATCTACTTAAAATAAAAAAAAGTCGGTCCCCACCTCCCTAATCAATGGCGACATATATATAACATACAAAAGCAACATTTACTCTCTTTGCTTCCATTTTCTATCCATAAGTACTTATCTTTAGTAAACTCCAAAAATTAAATTTAAATTTCAAATCTCTGTTTATCCAACCATTAAAACACAAATGTAATTTGAAACATCAATAAAATCGAAAACCTATGTACTTATCAACCAGAAATATTTTGCTTAGATATTATTATTATACATAATTGAACTAATATTATATTATTATATAAAATAAAAATTATTTCATAAATCAATCCAATCGATCATAGATTAATGTGTTTATAAAATAATATATATATAGTAAAATTAATGAATAGAATTTTTTTAATTTCAAATTATTAATAGGATTAAAATTTGATTTTTTGTATCTAAAATTTATTAGTTTGAATACTTTAATCACATTAAAAAAAGTCCATAAAAGAGGACAATGCTCTCCTGAATATTTAAAAATTTTATATACCCAAAATTTGAATATTTTTTTTTTAAGGGAAAGCATGAAATTAATTAAGAAAAAATATACAATTCCATTTCATTCATGGCGTCATTGGGTCTGATTTTATAATCCCTCCAAAGGTATCAGGAGATTTTATTTTAAGAAAGTAAAAAGTGGGGCCCACAGAATTGTGCAAATGTGGAATTTAATTTTGCAAAAGAAGAGGAAGAAGAAAAGGACAGCATAGTAGGGCCCAATAAAACCTACGAAAGTCAAAGTTGTCGGCCCACAGAGGCTTTTATGAACTGGGACAGGTTGAGTAATTCTAGCGTGCAATTATTCTCACGGTAATAGATGACCCTAACTACCAAACCCTACTTCATCACCGTCCAATTAATGACTTCTTTATGCAGCTAGTCATATCACCGTCTAATTAATGACTTCTTTTCTCAATATCAGATTACTAATCGTAGAAAAACATCGACTTAAATCGAATTTATAAATAACTACTAAATCAAATAAATAAATAAATAAAATGACACTTAAAATAAATAAATTGAAGGAACAATCGGTTAATGATTACTAATTTTAAGTCATAAAATGTGTTACGGTCCTTGAGAAACTATGTTCACTGCTTTAATGAAAGACCCAATATCTTGGACCCACATGAATCGGTGATGATTTGTTCTTAAAAACGTGGTACCCGTAGAATAGTGGAATCCATACATATATAGGGACATGGAAGAAGAAAAACCTAAAAGAATTTTACTATTACGTTTTAGAAAGTAAATGAAAACTCCCATAGAAAACAATTTCTACGTATATAATCAAATGTTATATTAATAAAAAACTACAGGAAATAATACATTCTAAAAAGATCAATTTAATAGTTGCATGCATGCACATATTCTAATATACTTAAGCAGGACGGACCTAGAATGAAAGGATGAAAGGCCAAGGCGCCTTCCATGCATAGAAAAATTTAGAATTCAATTGAATGAAAGTTGAGAATTGAATTATAATTTTATAGGATGGATTCGATTCAATAATTATTATTTCGAACTTTATAATTATTCTTACAGTGTACTCAATCTAATAGCATAATGCCTTTTCTTTTTACCTAATAAAAAGAATGTGAAAAAAAAAAAGGAAGCAAAAGCAAAATTTGAGTGAAATGATGAGTCACCAAAATCTACGGTAATTAGAAAGGTAATTAGAAAGGTGGCACTTACTTTTCGTGACATAGCTACACGGTTTAGAAAATCTTGCCCTTAAATTATGTGGTGTGTGAACAACGTGGGTAGCCGTCTGAAATGAATTTATACTATTGAGGTATTTGTTACTTTTCTAGGTGGGTGTCTATATCTATCAACAACGTTTAAAATTATAATTATCTATTACAATTTTTTATAATAAAAAAAATTATAGTTAATTAGAAAAGAGAGATTTCAATAATAGATGCTGATCATTTTAAACTAAAACCAGCTATCGATAGGACTTAACCAAATTCAATTGATGTAACAGTTTTTATATAGAATTTAAAACATTTTCTACCTACAAATAATATTACTAGATAGTTGCGCTAATTATCAATTAACAACATTATTATATATGTTAAATTAGTCAAAATCATCACTTTAGGTAAGAAATAAAATAATAATGCACTTGGTTCTAGCAAATTTCAAGAACTAGGTAAGCCTAGGTAAGATTTTATTTTTTCACGAAACTTTTACCCTCGTTGATTATTAAATTATCAAGTTAAAATTTATCTATAACCGGGCTAATAATTTTATATACTGACGTACCGAGCATTGCACACTGTTCTACCGGTATAAGGTGATAACAATCCAAACAGTGCACAGCGCTAGGTGCTTCCGCATATTACACATGGGATCACAACTCTTGTAATCGAATTTAAATTTACATGCGAAAGTATAAAAAAGAAATGAAAGATGAAAACATACCTATATCAGAAGCATCCAACCGGAGATAGAGATCTTGACCGCCTTCTGCATATTGTCTCATATCTAAAAGCTCATCAAACCAAAGAACACAACCAGACCCTTGATTGGTAATATTCGAATTAGCATAAGCAGTGCAAGAACAATTCCCCAAGCACAACAATTCACAATCTTTAAGGTTCATGTTTCTATCCACAAATGAGCCTGAACTTTCAGGCAATTTCATGTTCTTCAAGTGCAAGAACTTATCATTCAAACATTTCAGCTCTGTTTTTCTGACACACCCACCAGACCCATCTCTCAAATTCCAGGCCTGTGGATTTCTTGGCTCAAATCCTCTTAAGCATTTACAAACAGGAGAAGCATTTGAATCGCAAACCCCATAAGCCCCACACTCTAAGTAATTATCACATTGATCTTTAGGTGCATACCAGAATGGATTCCAAACTTGGATATCAGGAATCCATGTGTATCTTTGAAGCTGCCCAGATGAAGTTACAGTTAATCTTGAAAATAAAGATTTTGTAGCTATGTGAAATGAGTAATATACCTCTTCTTGATTTGTTACAAAATCAAAAGTTATATAATCAAGTGGCTTCATTTCTGGTACTCCACTGAATCTTAATCCATTCCATGCTCCACTTCTGTACACTCTTTCTTCTTTATCCCACATGAAAATTTCAGGGAAACCATTGTAATCTAATTTAAAGGCAAAATCACCAGTGCCTGGATCGTCTCTGCTTCTCCAAGAACTTATGTACCTGTCTAGACCTTGATTTAGATCCCAACCTAATTTCATGTCCGGCAATAAAGTATCAGTTGGGTAATCAAAACTCTGCCATAGATACTCATTACTTGCATTTGCTTCTCTAAGAACAAGATTTCCTGTGTCTAGCAATTGCATAACTGGGTTTCTAGCCTTGGTTTGATTTGATGACCAGAGGATATTCTGAGATTGATCAGCAAGAACAATGGTTTGATTGGAGATTTTGAGAATACCAGAGGAATTTGTAAGTGGGTTGTCCCTGTTAGCTACCCAAACATAAGTTCTATTAGGAATGTTTTTGTACCAAATCCCCACATACCAATTCTTCGAATTGCCAGGACTGAAAAATCCGAGCTCAAAAATCTGGGTTTCGGAGAGAAGAGTTTGGCCATTTATGAGAGACTGAGTTGCAGTTAAGATGTCTAAAGAGAAGACAAGTTTCGGGGTGTAAAGAGAAAGGAAAGTGAAGAAGAAGGAGAAGAAGAAGGGATAAAAATGGTTTCTTTTTGTCGTATGTTTCATTGTTATGGAGTTTTTGTTTTTGGGGTTTCTCTGTTTCAAGGAATTTGGGCTTGTTCTTGTTTGTTCATGTTGAAGACAATTGGGGTTGTTTGAAAGGAAGAGATAAGAGAGGGAGCTGGAAAGGACTGATTGTTTGTTGTTGTTGACTCTGCTTTTAGCTTTTATTTGTCTATGGTCATCTTTGTTTCGTCTTTGACAGTGCCATTCCAAAATTTGAAAAGGAAAAAGAGCCATAACCATAAATGGGTGAAACTTGGTTTGGGCCTAACTTGGGTTTTGTTTGTTTATTTTTTTTTAGTTTTAATAGGTCAATACAGGAAGATCACCTAACTCCCTGTTTTTATCCAGCTGATGTGAACCCTTGGATTTGAATACTTTTTCTGTGGAATTTGAGATTCAATTGTTCATACATTCTTGCTCACAAAATTAATTAGGCTAAAAACACTTTTTGTACTCATCTCGTTACATAAAACTTTACTGAAATTACATTTAACTCTTGAATTTTTATTTTTTTTAACTCTTTTAACAGCTTTATTTGCATTTATATTAACTGAATATGAGGCTAAAAGTATCAAAATAGCCCTGAACTTGTTCTGATACCTGAATTTTATTTAAGTCACATTTAACATTTGAAATTTTATTATCTTTAATTTTTTAAACACCTCCAACAACTGAAATGCTAACTAAGATAACGCGTGTAAAACACGCAATGTGTATAGCGTGACTCAAAGTTTATTGTAAAAAAATTAATATAATTTTGATATTATATTTATATATATAATGGTAAAACAGTCAATTTCTTAAAATCTCTAACCCGTTATTTTTTTTTTCTTATTCTTATTCTATAAAATTCACAATTCAAGTAAATCTCATTATTTTTCTTCTTTTTCTGTAAAATTCAAACGATATTTGTGAAGATCGAGAATTTTACAGAAGAAAAACAATAAAAAAATTTGCTTAAACTGTGAATTTTACAGAAAAAAAAAAAAAGAAAAAGAATGAGAAGAAGGAGAATAATGGATTAGGAACTTAAATAAATTGATTTTTTTCACAGTTACAAATAATAATATAATATTAATATTATATTAATTTATAGCAATAAATTTTGATTCACGCTGTACACATTGCGTATTTTACACGTACTACTTTGATCAGCATTTAAGTTGCTGGAGATGTTTAAAAAATTGAAAATAATAAGATTTTATATGCTAAATGCAGGTTAAACAAAATTTAGTTACCGAAACAACTATTTTTTTTACAAATTTAATATTAATTACAGTTGGACATATAATTATTTTGACTCAATACCAAGATATTACACACATTTATGTCATATTCTACTGGCACGTGGTAAAATAGAGATGTACACTTGTATAACATAAATAAAATATCAGCTAGAGGGTAAAAATATAGAGTTAGGTTTAATATCATATTAGAATAATTATAAAATTTAATAATGAATACGAAGCAGTTTCAAAAAAATAAATAATGAATACGAAGCCACGCTCAAATACCATATTGTAAAATTACTAACTGTTATTAGTCCGGATGAAAAGTAATTTACATTTATTTAAGCAAAATTTCATATTTGATTTTTTTTTCTTGTATAAAATGTACATTTTTAAAATGAGTATCTTCAATTAAGGGTTGTATAGTATTTGATTCTAAATTACTCGGTTACATTGGTTTGAACAGGAAATTATAGACCATATAATAGAAATATTAATACTAAAATACACGATGATTATAAGAATTTAAGCAAGTTTGCTGGCATCATAATCAGCAAAATATGATATCTAAAATAATATTATTAATAAATCAAAGCAAGTAATGATTGAGGCTGAAAGCTTCACAAAGCAAAATCTCAACATGAGCTGTTCTCTTAACCTGACCGTTGCTATATAAAAAGAGATCACCACCAATTAAAACTTTGGTTTATTTAATTATTAAGAAATAACGTACAAACTCTGCTTTCACTTTGACCTAAAAAAAAAAAAACAAAAAAGTCAGTGGTCGTGATGGGCTTTTTTCATTCTTTATAAATATATGCTAAGTTATTTTCATACCATGAACAGAATCATCTTTGCTCACCAACTTTGTAAAATTAGGTTTATTTTAAGGAAATATTCCATGACTATTCTCCTCATCAACTTGTATATTGATCCATTAGTTATTCTCTATCTGTTTCAAGATTATACATTTATTAATGCTTGCCAAATAGACATTCTTTTCCACAAATAATCACATCCATATTAATTATTATTATTTATATTACATTATTACTAAATCTTTTTTTTTATTCTTAATTTCTTTAATTTCGCCAATTATATTTGATATAATACTCTATTTATTTCGTAACTGAACTTTAACTGACATATAGAAGAAACTGGACTGCCTTATCAAACGTAATACCAATCTTCATGATCCATTTAGCTTGGACACATGATTTGGTAGTTTCATGTGGCATGTCACGCAAGTAATTTAGTGCTGATTAAGGTAATTTCGACCAATCTTATTGCACCAAAAAAAACAATATATAGTTGATTTTAATAATTTTAATCTATTGATGAATGTTATATTCACCAATTAATATGAACTTTGGTGAAAAAGAGCGAGGTTGATGCGTGCAAAAGGAGTTCATAATGACAAGACAATTAAAAACTGGTTTACATCAATTATAAGCTTTTGATTTGAAATGTTCAAAATGGTGAGATTCGATAGTTTAAGAAATTTCAGGAAAAAACAAATGCATAAGTTGCTTTGTCATCTCACTAATTTCAAACCATACCATAACAATAACATTATATAATTAAATTTGTAATTTTGTATTGTAATTTCTTTTTTTTTTTTCCTGGATTATCAGTTTGTCAATATACTGACTTTGTCACCAGTTCCTGTTCTAAATCAAACATGGCATATTTTATTCCAATTTCTTTTTCTAATTTCCTTATATTGACTAACGCAGATGATATAATTGCAATATGTTAGATCATAATAAATCAAAGTAGATGATCAGTCAATATCCGTCGTTAAAATTTCACATTATTTATTTTAATTTTGGCTAAGTACATGATAGGAATTCATGGTACATAACCATTGTGTTAGAAATAAAATTAGATCTATTTGATTCGATTTTAAACTAAAATAAAAATATTGAATATGTGGTTTGATCCACGTAATCTAAAAACGTTTGATATGAAATTTAATATATTTATATGTTTAAATTTATATTAAAAAAAAACACCCTAAATCAGTAAATCTCTAATGCCTTAAGTCCCCTCTTCAATCTTCCATCTTCAATCTTCAATCTTCAATGTTGTGTGTTGTTGTATTAAGAATTTTGAAAATTGGACTTATGTTAGGTTTGAGGATTTGTTTATATGTATATTGTATTTGATTGGAGGACCTTGAATGTTTGTTTGAATGCTATGCTATTTTACTTTTATGTTTATTTTTAAAAAAAAAAAATCTGATTTGATTAGTATATATTATTATTAGAGACAAAATATGATAAATTTTATGTACATTATTTTTATTTTAGTTAATTTAAATAGTTGTATTTTAGTGAAAATATGTTAATTTAATTAATTATGCACCCATAAAAATTAAAAGTCCAATGAAAAAAGAGATGTGTGAAGTTTAGAACCAAATGTACCAAACCCAACCAATCAAAGCTTATTTGTTTTATTTGATTTTAGTTTAGTCCTTAAGGCATTGGACTTGGGCCAAACAAAGACAACAACACCTGAGGGCCAATTAAATTTCACTTAACCACCAATTAAACCCGAGTCCATGAATCTAAGACCCACTGCCGAATACTCTGTACTTTTTCTCTCTACATAATGGCTCCTTGTCATGTCCGTTTACTAACTTAAGTATCGATGCATCTATCTCAGCGACCTCCGAGCTAGCTTATCCGGTGCTTCAGGTAGATTGAACCTACTTACTTCCAACAATTATATATGACTATACATTTAGCATTTCACTTTCTATTTATACACTCAATACATCCAACTGCAAAGTAACGTCACAAAAAACATTAACCACAAGATAGAACATTATTAAAAATCTATCTAATCCCAAACTAAGAACAGCTCCACAAAAAATGATCTAAATATAAAAGCAAATGCCAATGGTCTATTTTCTATAGGTTTCAGATGGCAAAATCTTTCGCTGGTCGCAGCAACTCATCGAGGTTCAATGTCCGTTTGTGTTACATTATTTATAGACCAAGTAGAGTTGCTTTGTGATTGAACACTGCTGCTGGTTGTCACATTTTGAAATGTAAACGTAGGCTGTTTTGGTTCAGGAATGTTTGGTTTTTCTCCACTTAACATAGAAACTATGGAAGCCATGGTTGGCCTTTCTGCAGCATGATCCTGTACACAAAGAAGACCAATATTTACACATCTGCTCACTTCTGATCTCGTAAATGAATCTCCCAATGCTTCATCTACCGCGTCTACCCCCCTTGTTTCGCGCCATGATTGCCATGCCTGCAACAATTTTTGACATCTTAAGACAAATTGCAATTTCAAATACCAACAAAAACAGAACATGTTAATGTAAGTGGTGCCTTACATAAGCTAAAAGGCTCATGTGTTGTTCATGTAGCTGGAAACTGCTAGCTTTCCTGCCACTAACAATTTCCAAAACCAAGACTCCGAAGCCAAAGACATCAGATTTCTCAGAAAATATGCCGCCCAATAGATATTCAGGAGCCATATAACCTCTGCATTTGACAGCAAACTCACAATTTTTATCTCTTTCATTTTCGAGCTCTAGCATTTACGCTTACATTATGTATTGAGTAAGATAGGTAGCTTACATTGTTCCAACAACTTTGTGAGTGCTTCCGAGATCTTGTGTGCCCTCGAAAATTCGTGCCAACCCAAAATCTGATATCTTTGGATTCATCTTCTCATCTAAGAGAATATTGCTAACCTTCAAATCTCGGTGTATAACCCTCAAACAAGAATCGCGATGGAGATAAAGCAGCCCTCGTGCAACTCCAGATATGACATTGAACCGTTTAGTCCAATCAAGCGCTGCCTTCCTTGTTGGATCTGATAATTTGATGAATAAAAAATGTTAGTTCTAAGCAAAATCAGCAAATCATTAAAAGGAGAAAGTTGGGCATCATGAAGCTGAAAATGAATACCAAAAAGATAAGTGTCTAAGCTTTTGTTTGACATGAACTCATAGACTAATATCTTCTCTTCTCTTTCAATGCAGCAACCTATAAGTCTGACAAGGTTTCTGTGTTGAAGTTTAGAAATCAACTTCACTTCATTCTTGAACTCATTGATGCCCTGTCCAGAACTACTGGAGAGTCTTTTAATTGCAACATCCTTCCCATCTGGCAACTTTCCCTATTGAAATCATAGAAATTAATACGTATAACTGTGAACAAAACGTTTTTGGATTTGAAGAAATGCCTATAATTACCTTATAAACTGGACCATATCCTCCTTGCCCGAGTTTGTTTACTGTATCAAAGTTTTTGGTAGCAACTAATATGCTATTGAAGTCAAACAAAGGCAGCTCCAATGCATCTTCATCTTCTGCAGGACTTTTCCACATAAATGCATGCGAAGAATCTCTTGGAGACTCAAGTGGAGCTGCAAATCAATGAACTTGAGTTTCTTTAATACATAAGCAAGAAATTTAAATCAACGAGCCAGCCATTTTCTTACCATCTGTCTTAACACTTCTACTGGTTCTCCACTTTATGAAACCATATACCATTGCAGCAATGACTATGGCACTTGAAATAGTTACAAGACTGATAATGAGCTTTTCCTTTGTTTTGTTATCACCTAAAAGACAAAATCATAAATGGAAACAATAAATTTCTTTGTTAAAAAGAAGCAGATACCGAAACAAAAGAGACACAAACATTAGATTATACCGTCTCCCAATTCTGAATTCGCGAGACGAAGATAAAGATCTTGTCCACCAAAAGGCAACTCGTGCATATCCACAAGGTTTCCTCTCCAAACCAAGCACCCTATCCCATCCACATAACCATAACCTGAACAAGAGCAGTTGTTGAGGCACTGCAGATGGCATTCATTTGAATCCCAAACCTTCAAGAATTCAGAAGAATCAGGCAGTTTCAACCCACTAACTTTCAAGAAACCATCTGGGTTTCCTCCAATTGTGACATTGTTAGTTGTATTTCTTCCACAGCTTACTTCGGTCCGCCTCACACACCCTCCTGTAAAGTTTCCTCTAGTCCATTCCCCATCAGATCTCGGCACAAATCCTTTCAAGCATTTACAAGTTAGATTTGTTTCATATCTTTGGCAAACACCAAAAGCTCCACAAGCTCCATAAACTTCACAAGGAGCAATTGGTGCCTCCCATCTAGGATACCATCCCCTGGGTCTAACCCAACACAAGAACCTTAAAACTCCAGTTGGTGAAAGCAAAAAGATTGAGTAACTGCAATTCCTGAGCACACTTACAGAGAGATAAGCAGTTCCTGCCTGAATACCATCTATGAGTGTGAGTCCACTCTGATAATCAGCATCCATTTCTGGTAACCCAATGAACTTTGATCTATCCCACGGCCCACTTCTCCAATGAGGCTTTGAACCTTTCCACACGATGGTTTGTGGAGGTTGTTCCCCTGATACTCCAGCAGTAAAATCCCCAAAATATGGATCATTTTCACTTTTCCAAGAAGTTAAAGTAAGTCTCTCTCCACTAGAGTCGTTAAAGGCCAACCATCTCCCAGGCAAGAGAGTATGAGAAGGATTTTTAGAATTATCCCATAGAGTTTCTCCTGTTATAGAATCCCTCAAAACTAACAAACCATTATCTGTAAGCACAGCAATTGACCCATTTGATGACCCAGAAATATTCGTTGACCAGAATTTTTTGTCTTGCCCATCTAAAAGCTTCAAATTCCCATCTTCCCCAATTGTTAAACTTGCAGACGAGTTTGTGATTGGGTTTGCTCTATTAGCTACCCAAATAACAGTCCTTGGAGAAACTTCCTTGAACCAAATTCCCACAAATTGATTCCGGGAATTGTTAGGAGTAAAGAATCCCAACTCAAAATCTTGATTTAGGGAGTTTAGTGGTTGCTCAGGCGTGACTGGAGCTGATGTGGTTATGTTATAAACTACTGAGCTATAAACTAAAGAGCAGAAATTGAACAAAATTGAAACTTTCACAAAAAACTCAGCTTTACCCATCTTATTCGTGGAAGACTCTTATTGACGTACCTGAATAACAAAATCAAGATGAATTCGTTCTCATAAAGTCTCAATTTTGATGGGTGAAAAGCACAAGCAGCAAGTCAAGGTCAACTCAAATGAAAACGAGAGTCTTCCCATTATTAAAGAGAGTGCAAAAGGAGTTGGAATCAGACATACCATGTAATAATTAATAGTCGAAGCAATTCAATTCTTACCAGTACAGTGATGCTATTCTTGATCTCTGTCCATGTTGGCACGTTCTTCTTCTTGTTCAAAACATAAACTTTTGAGAGTTTATGTACTTTCCAATAATATTAAACTCCAAAAATTAGCTACTTTGGCTCATAACTTGTGCTGCTGGTTATTGCAGAAGTGAAACTAATTGTAGTATAAACATGGAACCAAGTTGTGAAATGAGAGGGACATGAAAAAGAAAATTAAATTGGGTTTTCTTGGACGCATTGTTTAAGCCAATTCACAATAAGGAGTAGAGGATTTTTGGGCACCATCAAACAAGAATAGCCACCCTTTGACTGGGGATAATTGACGTTCACACGACTTCACACGCCATATGGGTCACACTCTCAATAAATTATCATTAATTTATAGAATTTTCTTAAACATAATTTTGAAAAGCAGTAACTAAATGATCATCATCAAGAAACTAGAGCAAGTGTGCACTAGCGGACGAAAAATTGAGCAGCTTTCCTTTCCACATCCCACGTTTTGTTTAATGATAAGCAAGCAAGTAGACTTTGAAAAAAATGACAGCCATAAATATTACTGCTCAAAAGCAACAGCACGATGTTTCTTAGAAGAACCATATATATTATAAAATCCATGACTAGTAAGATGAGAATTTTCTTTTAAAAAAAAAATCGTTTTATATTTCTTAATTGTATTAACGATTACAGTTTTATATCAATATGCTCTCTTTTTAAGGTATGATGAAAAAGTTTATCATTCCCCTAATAAAACTAGATTATGGTCAAAAATTGCCAACGATTATAGCTAGAGATTTAGATTCTGAAGCCGAAGTTTCGGAAACAAAGAAAGAAAATAAAATCTAATCTTAATTTTCGGGTCAAACAGAAAGAAAAAATTACAGTCAATAATAATTCCAAAAAAAGTAGATTCTTTTTTCGTATAAGCTGAAATCACAGCTTTAGCAATCAACAGAATTCCCACCTTCACCTAACTCCGTTGCTTGCCCGCACATGATCGACCAATGGTTCCCATTCTAAAAATATTAAAATAGTAATTTCTTATTTATATGTTGACCAAATTTTATACTTTAAAAAGACCATGATTGAGTCCTCGTATATGTACCAAGGTCTGAGAATTATTTTTAAAAAAGACTCATAATCCATTGACGATGTCGTAACAAGAAAAGATGAAGGAAGTTCACCGATGACAATATTTATATTATCGTAATCCAGCTCTTGCTCCACATAAATTCAAATTAAAACTAATTAACTATTTTGATTTTTCAGTCAAATAGATTTCAGATCTAAATATTTCACATTACATCTATCAGTTTAGATGGCAGGTCCGTCACAATAACAAAAAATCGCATTTAAAACTAAGCTAAAACACAAGTCTATACGGCTGATCACCTCATCTAAAAGTTATCTAGATATTCTACTTCACTCTCTAAATCTTTCTATATTCATAACAACTCTAATATTTCTTCTTTCGATTCTAATTTTCATAACAATTTCAATATTTCACTCTTTAAACTCCAGACAATTATTTTTTTATCCTTTTCAAGTCTTAAGAAGGCTGCGGATCAAATTATCCAGCTCATCCAATTCATAATTCAGGCCCATTAACCTCTCCCTAGTTTCAATTAGGAGAACTTGAATATTTGGGCTTTAGATGGACTGACTGACTGGGCCAGGTTAACTTTGGAACGGTCCGAATTCTTTGCTCAGTGGAAAACAACGTGTTGACTTGCAAGAGATGCCAAACGACAAAGCCTGGCTACTGACATACCAACGACAATCTATCTGTTCAAAACGACAAATGAGGACATTTCCTTTCGTCCTTTTTTCACTTTTCAGTAGTTGAGCTCACAAGTCATGGCAACTTTGGTCCTAAATCTTAATTAGTTTGTTGATTCGTTACAACTAACAATTAAACATTTTAAGTATTATGGACCTCACTCCTAATTTGTTTGTTCCACAACATTATATAGATTATAAAATGACCTATAGTTGATAATATTTCTTTTAATTCAATATTTATTGTTTCAATTATAATACGAGCTCTTCTCAATTAAATTTACAAGAGACCAAAAATCTTGATTTTGATCATTAAACAAACAAGGACTTTGATTTTGATAATCGTGGGTAAATATGTACACATTATTTAATTGATTAACACATTAATTTGTCACACAATCACGTTTAATTCTTATTTTTTTGAGAAATTTGGTACATTAGTGCTAAGATGACAACATTGTTTCACATATCCTGATTCCATAAATTCAGTTCTCATTTTTCTAACTCTGTACAAAATCAACACATTAACTTATTACATAATCACATTTAATTTTCAAATTTTAATTAAATACAGGGCGTTAGTGCTAAGATGACAACAGTGTTTCACGCATTTTACTTCCATAAATTCAATTCTCATTTCTCTAACTCTGCACAGAACCAACATATTTATTTGTCACACATTCACATTTAATTTTCGAACCTTAATACAATCCAATGCATTAGTACTAAGATGTCGATATTGTTTCTCATATTCTGCTTCCATAAATTTAATTCTCATTTCTCTATATCTGTGCATAATTAACATATAAACTTATCATACAATCACATTTAATTGTTAAATTTTGATGGGATCCGGTGCATTAGCGATAAGATGACAGTGTTTCACACAACATGACAACGCCATTTCACACATTTTGCTTCGATGTATTCAATTCTCATTTCTCTAATTCTGTATGGAATCTCTGCCTTGAACTAACTCCATGTCATGATTTCTGCCGAAATCTCTTGCTAATTTAAATAGAGAAAATGTTAATGAAAACAAGTTTGGGAGTGCGAAAATAGAGAAGAACAACAGGAACATAAAGAATGGTTTTCTCCAAAATTTGATTCACAAAAAACACTATACAAAAGTAATCATCTCCCAACTATCATTGTAACAGTGACATCGTTTGAGGATACAATTTCCTGACCTTCAAGATACAGATCAGAGGTATCTATGGAGCCTCTCATGGATGTATAAGTCGGTTGCCTTGGCAATGGCAAGCTTGTATTTATGTTGCTTTCAAGCATCAATATCACAGTTGACATTGTTGGTCTGTTCACTGGAGAATCCTGCACACATAACATCCCTACTTGTATGCATCTCATTACTTCATTTCTGCAACATGAATCTCGAATCGTTGGATCAATTAGTTCTTCTGCTCTATCTTCATGCCATAGTTCCCATGCCTAAGATCAACCATCACATTTCATTAGCGGTAAGTTCAGACTTAGAATATGGAAAACTTACTATCTTTGAAAATGTACTTACGTATGCAATGAGGCTAACATGTTCGGTTGAACGAAAGCTTGTGTTCCTCCTGCCAGTAATGATCTCTAGTAGCAAAACTCCAAAGCTATATACGTCTGATTTCACCGAAAATAGGCCTTCCATCGCGTATTCAGGTGACATATAGCCACTGCAATTTCACAGCATGTTAAATTGTTTTGGTTCGAGTAGAATTTTATAGATCATATTCTGATATACAATGCGTACTTACTATGTTCCAACAACTCTGTTTGTGTTCAACTCATTTTGGTTTCCCCCGAAAATTCTGGCCATGCCGAAGTCTGATATTTTCGGTATCATTTCCTCATCCAACAGAATGTTGCTAGCCTTAAGGTCTCGATGAATGATGCGTAGTCTTGAATCTCGATGAAGATAAAGAAGGCCTCGAGCAATCCCCTCGATTATTTCGAACCTCTTTTTCCAGTCTAATATTGCCTGCTTTGCAGGGTCTGCAGTTAGAAGTATAGTTTAGTTTTATACCTTTGGAATTAAGCATCAAAGAGAATAAAGCAGAACTTACCAAACAGAAAGCGATCCAAGCTTTTATTAGGCATATATTCGTAAAGCAAAATTTTCTCTTCGCCCTGAATGCAGCAGCCAAGTAATCTAACAAGATTTCTGTGCTGTAATTTTGCAATCAGAATAATTTCATTCTTGAACTCCTCTAAGCCTTGGCCTGAGATTTTCGAAAGCCTCTTTACTGCTATTTCCTCTCCACCGGGAAGTTTTCCCTTGTAAACATGGCCAAATCCGCCTTGTCCAAGCTTGTTTTCTTCAGAAAAATTGTCTGTAGCTGCTGCTACAGAATTGAAATTGTACAAGGGCAAATCAGGACCATTTACTTGGCTACCGTCAATCACAAGATCAGCCGGTCCAGACATCTCTGATGAATATTCTTTACTTCTGCTCATATCAGAAAATGGTACTTCGCTCTTTTTCATCATCGATGAATTTGTGTTCGCTGCAGGCAAGACTACATATACAGGAAAAAATTAAAGACATGGCCTGTAAAAATCTTTGATCTTAACTTGACAGAACATAAAAGTTCAAAAAATCTCACCTTTGAGTTTAGCTTTTAGCCTCCAGAGTAGCCATGCAGATATAGCTAGGAAAAACACTCCACCCACAACGATTCCTGCTACTGCAGCTCCAGACAATCCCTTACTGCTATCTACATTTATCAGTTACATGAATTAGCTCAAGTAAACTATAAAACCAGAATAATCAATCAATAATTCACAGTACATGAACACAAATAAAAGAAAAAAAGAAAGTAAATCTTTACCTAATTCAGAATCAGCTAGACGAAGATTCATAACAGTTGCAGGTCTGCCAAAATCTTGAACATCAATCAAGTTCCCTTCCCATATCAAGCAACCAATGTTTTGAACTACTGCATAGCCACTACAATTACAGTTATTTAAGCACCTTTCTTGACAAGCATCCTTAGAAAGTGAATCATCAACATCAGCAAAATCTGGCAATTTATTGCACTTAAGCTCTTTAAACCCATCTTCCCCACCAATTCCTGCTATACTACTATTGCTCTTGCACCGCAATTGAGTCTTTCTCACACACCCCCCTGTCCAAATCCTATTCTTCCACTTATCAGGATCTTTTGGCTCAAATCCTGTCATACATGAGCATTTGGGATCCTCATACACACTACAAACACCAAAATTGCCACAAAAATTGTAGATTTCGCAGTCATTTGCAGGCTGAGTTTGTAGAATTTCCCATTCCTTTTCGCTTTCGTTCCACTTCAGTTGCTCTTCATATCCATCCCAGGTAATCTTAAACCTCATGAAATCAGAAGCGTTCCTAGGATTATATGTAACTGAAACATTCCCATCTTCTGGTACTATCTTGAACCCATACATGATACTTGTTAAGGTTGTCATATTAGGTACTCCTGTGAAAATTTGCCCATCCCAATACCCACTTCTCCATCTCCTTCTTGAATTATCCCAAATCACTATCTGTGGAGCTCCACGAGGATCAACTCCCATGGTGAAATTCCCCGGTGAAGGATCAGTTTCAGATTTCCAAGAAGTGAAAGCTTCGATTTCTGCAACTGAACTACTTGCAATAACATTCATGTTTGGCAAGAAAGTATCTGTAGGATGCTCGAAACTATTCCAATAGACCTTAGTTGTGTCGCCTACTTCGGAGAGAATAAGGTTCCCTGTCTCAAACAGTGTTGCTTGTGTGTTGTTTGTCACGAGTGAAGCATTACTTGTCCAAACAGAAACTCCACTTCCATCTTCAACAATCAAGTTCCCATCTTCATGTATTCTGAAGGATCCATTAGTATCAGAGATTGGTTTTTCTCTGTTAGCTACCCAGATCACAGGGTTATCTTCAATCTTGTGATACCATATACCAACATATCGTAAACTAGAATTTCCACCAGCTGGGGAAAAGAATCCCAACTCAAAATTTTCATCAACTGATAATAAAGTTTCACCATCTTTAATCGACTGGCCTTTTGTTATGTTATTTGCATTAGCAAGAGAGAAATAAAGGAACAAGAAAAGAAAAACAAGAACTGGGTTTTCTCTAATCAAGCCCATGATTTCTCAATCTGAAAAAAGAAATAGAAATCAAATGTGAACAGAGAGGATTTAGATAGATACATGAGAAAGAAGAAGATGAAGAACACGTTCAAAGAAGAGATTTCATTGGGTGGTGGATTTGTGGAAGCTGACTATGCTCTGAGGATGAAAAGTTTGACTCAGAAACCTCTTTTTATGGGTGGTTGATAATTTGATGCTTCAGTCTAAAAGAATAACCAACTTGATTATGAAAATTAGATTTTTGCAAAGTTTTTGACTAATAAAAAAGAGAATTTTAAAAATTGGGAAGAGAAAGAGTAGGTAAAGGTCAAGAGATTTCCACATCACATGTCATTGACAATATGCTTCAGACAATATCCTCTAATTGGAATAGCATATGCTCAAGAAAATGATAAAATAAAATAAAACATTGATTTGTATAAGTTGTATCTCCCATTTATTCACCTGAAATTATTAGTATTCACGAACTTCATATTTGAAAAAAAAAAAAAAAAGACTAGAGATTAAATATAAATTGACCCTAGTGTTAGATATTTGGAATTATTCTTTTTGCGTGGAGATGGACAGGAAGTTCTGAAAGTTCCTTTTCAATGAAGTTTATTTATGTTTGGCGTGATGGAAAATAGTTATGGTACGCTTCTTTTACAAGAATATTTGGTAAGCTGTATATAAATCTGTAATTATTGACATTTCAAGTTCAGAAATGACATCCTACCTAAACATCCAAACTGCATGTTCACATTTGATAATGTTGATCCAAATTAAATGATCATCATTGTCTTTTTATTAGAATCGAAATTAGTTTAATTTTTTTATTAGAATCGAAACATGTTGATCCATACTATTTCATATTTATAATGGAGCAATTTGATTGTATAGATGGACTTGGTTTAAGTTAAAATATTTTCACCATGTTGTGCTGGTTTCTTGGATTACGATATGCATGCTGTATTTACTGTATTTGGTATGTATAAATTTCAACCGTTGGACTAAAAGTGGAATGTTGATCCAACGGTTGGTACATGCACCAAGTGGATTAATACTCCAATTTCCTTCCTGGTATAAAAAGTCCAAGCAAAAAGGAAAAAGAAAAAAATAATAAATTCGAAAACCTAAACTAGGAGAAGTTTCTTTTTTTTGAAATAAGGAGGAGAAATTTCTTAAGTTATTAATTTAGAGATAATATATATTCCTTTTCGAAGTACGATAAGAGTTTTATTAATTTGATTATAGCGGGCAAGCCATGGCATTCATAGAGCATCAAAATGGACGGTTCAACCGAAATAGGTCCATCCACACCCACATGGAAGTTTCAATAAGAATCTCTAAGTTTGATAACAAAACAAAAGAGTCAGTGAAAGTCAGACAGACACGTGACGAAAATTAAGACAACAATCAATAAGTTGGCAACTCTAATAATTAAAATATCCTATAATCAAAATTTCGTACCTGACAAACAGCCCCACCATCACATGCCATGGATTTGGACTCACATTAACAATGTTGTTTTGTATTTTGCAATCAATTTACATTAAATTATTTCATTTTAATATACTAAAAAGTTTTAAATTCAAATTACTGATTTTTTTTTTTAATAAAAAAATTAAAACCTAAAGCCAGACCATGATCTGACGCCAATCTGCCTTGGGTTTGGACTGGCTTTGAATAATATTTTGCAATCCACAGAAGGAACCAATTCAGAATTTGTTGGTCCTCCACCGGTCATCTAGATTTCTGGATTGTGCTTCCACGAAATGTCTTCAACTTTATATATATATATATATATATATATATAGCTTGGATTGTAATGAACATATATAAAGATAAAATTAATTAATCATAATCCATTTTAATATTCTATAGAGAAGCAACACAATCTCGTTTCTACAGTTAACCATTTGTCCTTCTATCTTTTATTATGAGTATGCAGAAATTATTCTTTTATATATTTTTTTTTTCCTTCAAATGGGTGGATAAGGAAGAAAGAATCAAGATCACCAACGGGCAGGTGGGATATACATGATTATGCATTACAATAAGAGCATTAATCTGGGGTCAAGTAATGTGTACCTGATACAGGCCACATTGGATTATAAAACATAAGTTTGAACACATGTGATTTTAGAGTGTATAATTTTGTTTATCTTGTATTGATTAGACAAGTAATCTAACCATTCTAAAATCATGACATATTATTGCAAACTTTGTTCTCCTTTCTTTACCACCAATAAATAAATAAATATCAAATTTAATATTTTATGGTGTTTCTATAACCAGTTATTGATTGAATTTGAGATTCAATTTGTTACCAAAAATGGCATTTCCAAAAGGTTAAATTTGCTGGATTTAAAAGCTAAAAAATCACAAAATCGAAAATTAAGATGATTCCTGAAGCCAACAAATTAAGCAAAAGTTGCTAAATTAACTAAACAAGTAAATTAGGTGAGGAAGCAATTAATTTCCAAGTCAAATTGCTCATCAATCTCCCGAATTTGTAGAACTCATTACTAGGATGGGCATATGTGCCGATTCATCGGTTATCACAATCTATTTTTTAAATTTAATCTATTAATATCAATTTTTTAAAATTAAAATTCAAACTCAATTCGCTTATAAATATAATTAGTTAACTATTAACCATCGATTAACTATTAAAATATTAAACATATACAGTTATCCTATATTTAATTAAAAAAAATACATTTATAAAATTAAAATATTATTTTTAAAAAATTTAAATATAAAAATGAAAATACAAATTATTAAAATTTAATGTCAATATATAATAAAAAAAATTACATAAATACATTACGAGACAGCAAAAAAAATAATTCAGCATTAATTTATTGTTTATCAATATTGCAAAGTGGATGATTTTTAGTGATTAAAGATTAAAATATACTCATATTTATATAGAATAAAATAGTAGTAATTAAAATATGAAAATCATCCTTATGGACCATATATATATATATATATATATATATATATATATATATATATAAATAAAAGGATCGGTTAATTATTAACCAACCAGTTAACTATATACTAAACTTTAAATTTAAGTCCATTAATTATAATTTTTAAAAATTAAAGTCTATATTCGCATGTAATTGAATAAACTAATTCGAATTTAATTTTATTAATTACCGATTTAATGGTTTTTTGCCTTCTTTTATCTTACGACTAATCATTATTATTGATAGCCGAGCAACCCTTTAACCTCCGTATGACTGAACGATAGAAGTAAATGCTCAAGATAGTTACTTATGAATTCAACCTAAGTATTACAACAGTTTTAAGGTATTCATAAAGACTAATAATTAATAATGAGTAGCAGGGCACTATATAAAGGCTTGACACATTAGATTTCCATTTTCTCTTTAGAATCATTCGCTGTGAATTATTGATTTGATTGTCGGAATGGCTCCTTTCGGAGCTCCGATCACTTTCTTTGTTTACAGGTCGCATTACAGTTGTTAGCCAGCCTCAGTAGATCAGTCCCACATCAAATTCCTAACATGCTAATGTGATAAATGTGGAAAGTGCTCTTTAATAACACAAAAGTATGCACTTTTAATACGATTATAATAGGAAAAATAATATTTTCAAGCTACAAAAATTGAAGTTAAATTGAACTTAAAGTTGTTTATATTGCAAATCACGTGCTTATTATTTGTTATTTATATTTAATTGCTACTTTGCGCCGGCCACGTCATGTAATTTCCTCAATTAATTTATTAAACTTGTAAGAACACCAAAATTGAAATTTTTCTTATTAATTAATTTGTTGAATGAATATTTTAATTGTTACGTCTATAATCCCATCAAAGTTTATTCAGTCCCTTTCCTTTATATTTTTATACACAGTAATTTAAACATAAAACTACTTTCCTTCATGACATGGTTATATCAATAACCAGTTCTTCTGAAATCTCCAACAGATCTAACTATGCTCCTGTGGGAAATTATGTTTTCTGGACTAACCATTACATATCAATAACAACTCTAAACTGTACACAAAAAAAGATCCAAAATTTTTGATTGAGACATTACGAAAGTAGGATTGAAAAAAACAGTTCTGGGAAGCAAATACCTTTGCATAATCTTTTCATTCACAAACCGAGCTAATAATATAGAATCCTTTGATCCATGACTTCGTATATCTATCGCGGATTGACAACTGACACAGTCACCATGTTAACAGAATATTTATTTTGCTTCTCCTGAAATGGATTTGAATCTGTGCCAATTTGAGTTTCAGCATATGCAGGCAGCTTGGGAGTTGGAAGATCCACAATTTCACTATTTAGCATTGACAGGATTGTTGATACATTTGGCCTATCTTTCGCAAACTCTTGCACACACAGCAACCCTACATGTATGCATCTAAAAATGTCAACTTCACAAGAACCATCATATAGTACTTGATCCACTACCGCTTTAATGTTGCCTTCATTCCATAATTTCCATGTCTGCATAAATATATTACTGGTCAAAATGTTGTACTAATGAAAATTTGAGTTTTGAATAAATGAGACAATGGTTTGTACAGACTTACATATCCTAAAAGACTCAAAGCCTGATCATTTTCATAGAAGCTAGTGTTTTTTCTTCCGCTTACAATCTCTAATAGCAGAACTCCAAGGCTAAAAACATCAGATTTCTCCGAAAATCGACCTTCCATTGCATATTCAGGGGACATGTAACCACTGCCAGGTCATTATCAAATGTTAATTAGGATTTCCAAGATCATTGAATTGATAATGGAATGAATTAAATAAAGCGGAAATGCTTACTAAGTTCCCACGACACGATTAGTATTAGCTTGATCGTCATTGCCTCCAAAAATCCTGGCCATTCCAAAGTCTGATATTTTAGGAATCAGTTCTTGGTCTAACAGGATGTTGCTTGCCTTCAAATCTCTATGAATAATTCGTAGTCTGGAGTCCCTGTGAAGATAAAGGAGACCTCTGCAAATTCCTTCAACAATTTGGAATCGTTTTCTCCAGTCTAGAAGTTCTTTTCTTTGTGGATCTAACAGCAGAAAACAGTATCAGATTGTTAATGCTGCAAAATCAAAATCCAATTAGCAGAAAGGGCAATAGTTCTAACCGAAAAGAAATGCGTCCAAGCTTTTATTCGGCATGTACTCATACACCAACATCTTTTCTTCTCCTTCAACACAGCAACCAAACAGTCGAACAAGGTTTCGATGTTGTAGTTTCGATATCAACACAACCTCGTTCACGAATTCTTCGAGTCCTTGACTGGATGCTCTTGAAAGCCTTTTCACTGCTATTTCCTGCCCAACTGGCAATTTTCCCTGAAAATCCACATGAACCTTTAAACACGTATTGAACATAAAACAATTGAACTCCATTCAAGCACTAGCCTTACCCTGTACACCGGGCCAAAACCACCCTGTCCAAGCTTATTAGTTATGTTAAAGTCGTCTGTTGCTGTAGTCAGTATCTGTATATTGAATACTGGCAGTTCCTGGAGTTTAACCTGGTTCATGTTGTCTATGAGCATGTTTACATCTGTAATTGTTGATTGGTTTCCTTTTCTCCTCCTTTCTAACATCTCCTTGATTCTCCCCTTCCTTTCTGAAAGAATTAGAGTAAGAAAACAAGTGAAAAAATTGCAAATTCCATTTGCTTTACTCTCCTATTACTTTTACCTTCATGCTTAATCATCCTCCTCCATATAAAAAATGCACAAATGAGAAGGGCAAATGCTCCTGCTAGCACAGTAAAGATGATAACGACTCTCATGTCTCGTTTCTTATCTGCACATCAAAAGTGGCAAATTTATTCCAATTTCCTCTAACTTCTAACTTTGTTGTTGATAGAATACATTTATTCTATTCGGACAGAAAACATTTGTTTTGTTCTGTCAGGATTATCAATTGTTACGTTTATACTAGAAAAGGGAAAGAATTACCGAGTTCTGAATATGCAACACGAAAATAGAGATCTGCTCCCCCTCTGGAAAACTTCTGGGTGTCAATTAAGTCTTCAGTCCATGACATACAACCAAAATCATTGTAGTATGAATAAGCAACACAAGAACAGTTACTCAAGCAATCTTCTTTACATTGTTGTTCAAGGGAACTTGACCAGTGAGCAAAATCTGGCACTTTCACCTTATCCAGCTTCAAAAAACCATCTTCTTTTATCACTTCACTACCATTATTCTTTATAATCTCACATTTTGATGAGCTTCTTCTAACACAGCCCGCAGTCCAGTTTCCGGCAGCCCATTCGTCTTCGTTTTTCGGCTCAAACCCTCTAAAACAACTGCAGATTGGTGAATTATGTGGATTGCAGACTCCAAACAATCCACATGTGGCATAAACATCACACTGAGTCTCCGGTGTCCGCCAATCAATGATTTCCCAGCTCTGAGTTTCATTAATCCAATTCTTTTGCGCGAACTCTCCATCAGGACTCAGAACATAGTTGTAAGGATTAGACTCATCTACATAACTGAAAGTAAATGTTAAAATTCCATTTTCATCAGGAGCCAGAGTAAAACCATCAAGATAAACAGCATTCATAAAAGGAATTCCAATAAAGATCCGACCATTCCATGGACCGCTTCTCCAGTAAGGAGTACTACCATTCCAAATGAAACATTGAGGTATTCCTCGCAGATCAATTCCAAGCGAAAACCTTCCAACAGATGGATCAGAAGGTGATTTCCACGATGTTAGGATTGCCTTTTGTCCTGTTCTTGGATCAATAGTAAGTCTCATGAGTCTAGCTAATACATTAGCAGGCTGCTCAAAACTCTCCCAAAGAGTGTTTCCGTTAATTGTATTGAACAAGACAAGGTTTCCATCATCATTAAGCTCTGCACTTGAATTAGCAACAGCTCCATTGGACAATCCTGATGACCATAGAACCTGTTCTTGTCCATTCAAGACAACAAGATCTCCGTCCTCGGATACTTTCAGGATCCCTGAAGAATCATTTAGAGGCTTGTTTCTGTTAGCTATCCAAATTGGAGTAACTACAGAAATCTGATTGTACCAAATTCCTACGAATCGATTCGTAGAATTAACAGGGCTGAAAAATCCCAGTTTGAAGGTATTTCCAGGAGAGACTAGAGCTTCAGGATCTTTGATAAATTGAGATGAAGTAATGGAATCAATGGCAGCACCAAAAGAACTATACAGAAAGATAAAAGCTGCTACAACAATCTTGCAGCTGCCACCTCCCATATCTCTTTGCTGTTAAGAAATACTTGAGTGGCTCTAAATTGCTTTATGTTCAATTACATGTTAGATGAAATAATTGAATTTCTTGTCCTATGCAACTTTCTCTTTTTGTTTGCTTACTTTCTTAGTTAGGAATACGTAAGTACAAATGTTATCATAAAACATCTTGTGTATATATGGTTGTCGTTAAAATGATAGTTATTTTAAAAAATATATAAATTATATATTAGTTGTGAAAGTCAAAGTAGGAGTAATAGTCAAAGTACGAGTAATAGCCAAAGTCTTCAACTTACAGCTTGATTTATTCAATAAAATGGCCTTAGGTCCCTGTATAGCCCTTAGTCAACGCGGGTCATTGGCAACGTCAACATCAAAAATATCCATAAATAAAAAAATTGTTAAGATTTTTTTGAATTTAAGATTTGAGAGAAGTAAACTAGTTAAATATATACGGATAATTCTCTAATATTTATTTTACCATTCTGAATAAGTTTCCCCATATAAAGTTTAAAAAAAAAAAAACAATTATTTGACACAAGGATTCATGATTCATTTTATTGTAAGAATTAAATTCAGTGTCAATTATATAAGCTATAAAATCAAATATTATCAGACATAAGCAACACTGATGATACCTAAATTATCATAATTGGGTTCCATTCCAATATTATCCCAATCAAGACAACTATAATTTTTAATTTAATGGATTTTGGTCGCATTTGATCTGTATTTTTTAAATGGCTTAATATGCTTATTGCTCTTTTAACTTGTAATTGATTTCCATGCTGTCCCTGTAACTTATAATTTTATCAATTGAATACCTATAATTGATTATTAAGACATAAATAAACATAATTTTTAATGATTGATATCTCGTGCACTCGAGTGACATGACTGTCACATCATTTTTGACGAATCATACGGTCACATGTGGACCATCTAAAATTTTGATGGGTGTCGAAACCAATAAAAATAAAATTGCTACTCTTAACTAGATTTAACTTGCAAATAGCGATGAGCAGGGTCGAATCCACAGGGATTGGTCGAGTTTTAATTTTTTAAATAACCAAAAACAAACAATGAAAATAAAAAAGGAGGTTTTTGTAAATTAAGAATAAATACAGAATTAAAATAATAACAAATAAAATGCAGAAAGATAAATAAAAATAAAATAAAAGATGAAAAACTCCAGTTAAAGGTATTCGCAGCACAGAATTCAATTTACTGATCATGGACGAAAATATACTCTAAAATCATGCAATGGATCAGTTATAGTCGTCGGCTTCGCGCTCCCGACCTAATCTTTTCGTATTAATGAATCAATCAAGTAAGACTGTAATTAATTCCTAACCAATAAACAACCCTTAACACGCGCAAGGATTTAATTTATTGATAGCATTAAGAAATAGAAAGACCTGACCTAAGCCAACCGACCTCACGCAAGACCGATTTAGACCAAATCATGCACTTACTCAATGTAACAGCCCTTGTGAGGAAGCTACACTGATTACCACTTGTTATTGATTTTATCAAACAATTACGGATTTGACAATTTTAATTAGCTATATGCTATTTAATTAAACGAACAACAGGCCCTTATTGTGCAAATAATAAATAACAATCGAGATATAGTTTCTCTAAGTCACAGTAAATAACATGAACATCATATGAATTAAAGAGAAAATTAAGCAAGAACAATCTCACAGTAATGAAGAATCTTGGCTTTGAATTAAACTTTTAACTAGAAGAAAATTTAGCCAATCATGGCCAAGAACAAAAACAAAATAAAACTAAACAAATTCCTAACACAGAAAATGGAAGAACAGAGGCTGCGGCGGCTGCCAAAATTTTTTCACGTTTCTCTCCATCCCTCTTAAAAGAAAACCTAAAATATTTAGGTAAATAGTTTATTCCTATCCAAACTTGAAAAATAAAATAAAAATATTAAAAGCAATTTAATCTTCCTAAAAATACTGACTATTATCCCCTTAATTACAGCTTGATTATCCCTAAATATCTGATGAAGACCAGCTGGCGGCTAGATCAATTTTTAAGTTAAAAACCCTAAATCTGTATCTGCTGTCGCGTCTGGCCCCTTAGCCTTGGGCAAGGTAGCTCCTTACCCTTGCCCTTTAGCATTGGGCAAGACTAAGCCCAAGATCAGCTTTTCACTTCAAAATTCTTTTCACTTCAAAATTCTTTTCACTTTCATGTCTGTTCCAAATTTATTCCATTTAGCTTTAATTTGTTTCCTTTTTACCATTTTGACCCTACAAAGACCAAAATCATAAAACAAGTAAAAAGTACTAATTTAAGCTAAAATTAAATGCATGAAAGTGATGAAAAACATGTTAAAATATGCAATATTAGGCACTTAACAAATTTACTGATTTCACTTCCCCCCTCTCTCCTCTCTTGCTTCTCCTTTCTGTCAAAAAAGGATTCCAGTGATCGTTTCGCACCCACATCTTCATCCATTTTATCCTTTTATTCTTAGATCGCAAACTCATGAAAAATATTTAAAAAGGTTTCTTAGAAGAGTAATTGAAATGTTAAAATAATAGAATTCAATTTTTACCCAAAGAAACACAATTTTGTTTTCAAGAAACAGAGCAAAACAACCATAGAGAAATAAAAAAGGGCAGAGAAGAACAAATCAAGCCATATACAACAATTTTGAGTTTCCTATCCTCTCTATTCATAAGCCAAGAACACATTTTCCCAATTTTCACTGAGGACAAGCTTCTCCGAAGAACTCTTTACCATTTCTAGAGAGAGAGAGAGATAGAGCCATGGCTTCTTTTGATTTGTTTGGCATCGATGGCGAGGAGATTCACGCTTCCAATCACAAATCCTTTGAGGTAGAAGAGGACGATAGCTAATCTAACTTCGGTTCCTACTCCAACTTCAACTCTGGCGGTGCTGGTCGAGATGTCGTCGTCGATCATGTCACTGCTTCCTCTCCTGATGTATTTGGTTTCAGATCTTCTCCTGGAGATGTAGATCCAGACCCTAGCTACTCACAGAGTCTGTTCATGCAGATCCACGTTGAGAATAGAAGTGGCAATGGTTATACTGCAGCTGGAGATGGCATTTTTGTTTCAAATGGTCCGGTACTTCCTCCTCCGACCGAGATGGAGCCCGAGGAAGGTTACGTGCTTTGCCAGTGGCGCCGGTGAGAGTTTCTTTATTGTTTGAGTTTTTTGTTTTGGTTTTAGATCAGGTGTTTTTCACTTGGAATGCTTGGTGATCTTTAGATCGAGTATAGTTATTAGATAAATTGATCTTTTGATGGAAGAAGATGGATTTTTTGGTTTAATTTTTTTGGTGGATTTTTCCCTTTCTGCATCCTCATCCTCACGCTCCAATTTCAGTGTTCAATCCTTATCAGCTTTGAAGTAACCACATCAGCATATTTGTGTTTATAATTTGCCTTTTATACAAATTTAGGTATTTAAATGAAATAATAATAACTTGAGAGGCAAATAAACGCAACTTGAATAGGCACTTACAATATTAAGCCTTTTTAAATTGGTTTTCTGCTCATTCGCATCTGTCAATCCAAAAAATAGGCATATGAGCAATAAGGAATTACGTCTGAATCAAATAGAATATATGTGTGTGTGTATATATATATATATATATATATATATATGATAACCGGGCTCAATAGATCAGTCCCACATCAAATTCCTAACAAGCTAATGTTATGCATTTTTAATACGATTATAATAGGAAAAATCATATTTTCAAGCTACAAAAATTGAAGTTAAATTGAACTTAAAGTTGTTTATATTGCAAATCACCTGTTTATTATTTGTTATTTATGTTTAATCATAGTTATTAAAATCGGACCGGACTGACCGGTTCAACTGCGAACCGGCAGCCTAACCGGTCGGTTCAACACTATAAAACCGGGCTGGAAAAAAACCGAATTGAACCGGAAAAAACCGGAGAACTGGGCAAAAAACCGGGCAGAATTTTATTATATGTTTTTATTTATTTTTTTTTTGAAAAAATGCTTTTAATTTAAAATAATTAATAAAAATAAGTGCTATTTTCATAAAAATAAAAAATAAATAATATAATAAGTTTTATTTAGCAAATAATTGATTCTTTTACTATTTAATTACCTTTGGATTTAATAAAAACAATATAATGGTTTAATAATTTAATAAAATACAATAGAATAAAAATTGAATAAATTATTAAATTTGGTTAACTTAAAAATAATTTTTTACCATTTTCTTTAATTTCACCTAAAGTTATTAAATTATTTAATTTTTAAATTAATCAAGTAATAATTTAAAAAAAAAAATAAAAGATGAAAAAAATATTATTATTAGTATATTTGTGATATATATTAAATATTTTGATAGATTTTTTTTTTTTGAGTAGTAGTATTTATAAAAATTATACTAAGTAATAATATTTTAAAAAATAGAAAAAAATCGGTTGAATCCGGTCGAACCGGTCGAACCACGAACCCTTAGTTTTGCCGGTTCTATATCCGGTCCGGTTTTAATAACATTGTGTTTAATTGCTACTTTGCACCTGCCACGCCATGTAATTTCCTCAATTAATTTATTAAACTTGTAAGAACACCAAAATTGAAATTTTTCTTATTAATTAATTTGTTGAATGAATATTTTAATTGTTACGTCTATAATCCCATCAAAGTTTCTTCAGTCCCTTTCCTTTATATTTTTATACACAGTAATTTAAACATAAAACTACTTTCTTTCATGACATGGTTATATCAATAACCAGTTCTTCTGAAATCTCCAACAGATCTAACTATGCTCCTGTGGGAAATTATGTTTTCTGGACTAACCATTACATATCAATAACAACTCTAAGCTGTACACAAAAAAAGATCCAAAATTTTTGATTGAGACATTACGAAAGTAGGATTGAAAAAAACAGTTCTGGGAAGCAAATACCTTTGCATAATCTTTTCATTCACAAACCCAGCTAATAATATAGAATCCTTTGATCCATGACTTTGTATATCTATCGCGGATTGACAACTGACACAGTCACCATGTTAACAGAATATTTATTTTGCTTCTCCTGAAATGGATTTGAATCTGTGCCAATTTGAGTTTCAGCATATGCAGGCCGCTTGGGAGTTGGAAGATCCACAATTTCACTATTTAGCATTGACAGGATTGTTGATACATTTGGCCTATCTTTCGCAAACTCTTGCACACACAGCAACCCTATATGTATGCATCTAAAAATGTCAACTTCACAAGAACCATCATATAGTACTTGATCCACTACCGCTTCAATGTTGCCTTCATTCCATAATTTCCATGTCTGCATAAATATATTACTGGTCAAAATGTTGTACTAATGAAAAATTGAGTTTTGAATAAATGAGACAATGGTTTGTGTAGACTTACATATCCTAAAAGACTCACAGCCTGATCATTTTTATAGAAGCTAGTGTTTTTTCTTCCGCTTACAATCTCTAATAGCAGAACTCCAAGGCTAAAAACATCAGATTTCTCCGAAAATCGACCTTCCATTGCATATTCAGGGGACATGTAACCACTGCCAGGTCATTATCATATGTTAATTAGGATTTCCAAGATCATTGAATTGATAATGGAAGAATTAAATAAAGCAGAAATGCTTACTAAGTTCCCACGACACGATTAGTATTAGCTTGATCGTCATTGCCTCCAAAAATCCTGGCCATTCCAAAGTCTGATATTTTTGGAATCAGTTCTTGGTCTAACAGGATGTTGCTTGCCTTCAAATCTCTATGAATAATTCTTAGTCTGGAGTCCCTGTGAAGATAAAGGAGACCTCTGCAAATTCCTTCAACAATTTGGAATCGTTTTCTCCAGTCTAGAAGTTCTTTTCTTTGTGGATCTAACAGCAGAAAACAGTATCAGATTGTTAATGCTGCAAAATCAAAATCCAATTAGCAGAAAGGGCAATAGTTCTAACCGAAAAGAAATGCGTCCAAGCTTTTATTCGGCATGTACTCATACACCAACATCTTTTCTTCTCCTTCAACACAGCAACCAAATAGTCGAACAAGGTTTCGATGTTGTAGTTTCGATATCAACACAACCTCGTTCACGAATTCTTCGAGTCCTTGACCGGATGCTCTTGAAAGCCTTTTCACTGCTATTTCCTGCCCAACTGGCAGTTTTCCCTGAAAATCCACATGAACCTTTAAACACGTATTGAACATAAAACAATTGAACTCCATTCAAGCACTAGCCTTACCCTGTACACCGGGCCAAAACCACCCTGTCCTAGCTTATTAGTTATGTTAAAGTCGTCTGTTGCTGTAGTCAGTATCTGTATATTGAATACTGGCAGTTCCTGGAGTTTAACCTGGTTCATGTTGTGTATGAGCATGTTTACATCTGTAATTGTTGATTGGTTTCCTTCTCTCCTCCTCACTAACATCTCCTTGTTTCTCCTCTTCCTTTCTGAAAGAATTAGAGTAAGAAAAAGAAATAAAAAAAATTGCAAATTCCATTTGCTTTACTATCATATTACTTTTACCTTTATGCTTAATCATACACCTCCATATAAAAAATGCACAAATGAGAAGGGCAAATGCTCCTGCTAGCACAGTAAAGATGATAATGACTCCCATGTCTCTTTTCTTATCTGCACATCAAAAGTGGCAAATTTATACCAATTTCCTCTAACTTCTAACTTTGTTATTGATAGAATACAGTTATTCTATTCGGACAGAAAACAGTTGTTCTGTTCTGTCAGGATTATCAATTGTTACGTTTATACTAGAAAAAGGGAAGAATTACCGAGTTCTGAATATGCAACGCGAAAATAGAGATCTGCTCCCCCTCTGGAAAACTTCTGGGTGTCAATTAAGTCTTCAGTCCATGTCATACAACCAAAATCATTGTAGTATGAATAAGCAACACAAGAACAGTTACTCAAGCAATCTTCTTTACATTGTTGTTCAAGGGAAATTGACCAGTGAGCAAAATCTGGCACTTTCACCTTATCCAGCTTCAAAAAACCATCTTCTTTTATCACTTCACTACCATTATTCTTTATGATCTCACATTTTGATGAGCTTATTCTAACACAGCCAGCAGTCCAGTTTCCTGCAGCCCATTCATCTTTGTTTTTCGGCTCAAACCCTCTAAAACAACTGCAGATTGGTGAATCGTGTGGATTGCAGACTCCAAACAATCCACATGTGGCATAAACATCACACTGAGTCTCCGGTGTTCGCCATTCAATGATTTCCCAGCTCTGAGTTTCATTAATCCAATTCTTTTGCGCGAACTCTCCATCAGGACTCAGAACAAAGTTGGTAGGATTAGGCTCATCTACATAGCTGAAAGTAAAAGTTAAAACTCCATTTTTATCAGGAGCCAGAGTAAAACCATCAAGAACAGGATGCATAGTAGGAATTCCAATAAAGATCTGACCATTCCATGGACCGCTTCTCCAATAAGGAGTACTACCATTCCAAATGAAAGCTTGAGCGATTCCTCGCAGTTCAATTCCAAGAGAAAACCTTCCAACAGATGGATCAGATAGTGTTTTCCACGATGTTAGCATCGTCTTTTGTCCTGTTCTTGGATCAGTAGTAGCTCTCATGTTTCTAGCTAATACATTAGCAGGCTGCTCAAAACTCTCCCAGAGAGTGTTTTGGTTAGTTGTATTGAACAAGACAAGGTTTCCATCATCATTAAGCTCTGCACTTGAATTAGCAACAGCTCCTTTGGACAATCCTGATGACCATAGAACCTGTTCTTGTCCATTCAAGACAACAAGATCTCCATCCTCGGATACTTTCAGGATCCCTGAAGAATCATTTAGAGGTTTGTTTCTGTTAGCTATCCAAATTGGAGTAACTACAGAAATCTGATTGTACCAAATTCCTACGAATCGATTCGTGGAATTAACAGGGCTGAAAAATCCCAGTTTGAAGGTATTTCCAGGAGAGACTAGAGCTTCAGGATCTTTGATAAATTGAGATGAAGTAATGGAATCAATGGCAGCACCAAAAGAACTATACAGAAAGATAAAGGCTGCTACAATAATCTTGCAGCTGCCACCTCCCATATCTCTTTGCTTTATGTTCAATTACATGTTAGATGAAATAATTGAATTTCCTGTCCTATGCAACTGCTTACTTTTCTTAGTTAGGAATAATCTTATCATAAAACATCTGGTGTATATATGGTTGTCGTTAAAATAATAGTTATTTAAAAAAATATATAAATTATATATTTGATGTGAAAGTCAAAGTATGAGTAACAGTCAAAGTACGAGTAATAGCCAAAGTCTTCAATTTACAGCTTGATTTATTCAATAAAATAGCCTTTGGACCCTTTATAAAATTCAGTGTCTGTTGTATAAGCTATAAAATCAAATATTATCAGACATAAGCAACACTGATGATACCTAAATTATCATAATTGGGCTCCATTTCAATATTATCCCAATCAAGACAACTATAATTTTCAATTTAATGGATTTTAGTCGCATTTGATCTGTATTTTTTAAATTGGTTTTCTGCTCATTTGCATCTGTCAATCCAAAAAATGGGCATGTGAGAAATAAGGAATTACGTCTGAATCAAATAGAATATATATATATATATATATATATATATATGATAAACGGACTCTCTATCCAAGATTTCGGTAACCAATCAGCCTTTCTATCCAAAAATTCGGTAACCGGGTTCTTTCGGACTCCCAGCATATCAGTAATTCGGTTACCAAAACAGTTCGGAATCAGCATATGGAAAGTCATTATTCGCGAAAATCCTCCAGATATTCAACAGATCATAATTTTATAATAATGGAAGTTATATAGAATAACTGAAGAAATCCTTAAATATGGAATCAAGCACCAATCAATGAGTCAAATCAATTCCTTCCTATTTAGAATCCTGCTTCCTATTCAATTCAGGAAAAGAACTCTATATAAAAGAAAAGAAAAGAAAAGAAAAAATATGTTTTCCTCTCTCTAGAACTTTCACAATAGATATATTTGTTGGGTACAGTGGATAAATAAAAATAAATTAAAAGAGCAAAAATATTGACACCAGCAATTTTACGTGGTTCACCCACAATATTTGGATTATGTCCACGGAACAAATTCCGAAAATATTTCTTCCACTAATAAAATTAATGCGTACAAGAGAGAAAGGTAACACAATAATTTTGAGATAAAACAAAAATAGTGACACACAATTATTTCCCAAACTCACTATTTTATCACTCCCTTTTTAAAAAAATATTCCAAATATTTTTCTATTTTTTCCTTTCTCTCGCTCTCTCAATCCTTTTTTCTGAAGATTGGATTAATTTTAAACTAAGGAACAAATGCCTATTTATAGGCATTTCAGTATGATGTCCATGCAGTTAACTTTGAAAATAGAGTGTTGTGATGCAATTGATTTTGACAAAGACAAAATCAATTCAGCAAAAACTGCTACCTACTTTAATTTTTCTTTTGACTTTTCAATTTTTTTTCTTCTTTCAAAGGTGTGGGCCCCACCATGTGGAGGAACCAACTCCCAACAATTCTCTCCCTTCCGACTACATGGGGGGGGGGGGGGTGACACGCGCAAAATAAACTAAATTTAAGAGCAAGTGTACTCTGTCGGTGCAAGTAGTAAAGGAAGTGAGTCCAGATATCGTCCTCAGAGAACAAACTAACAATTACTAGAATTTTCAAATACTTAAGTTATTTAGACGGACAATATTTGAAGATGAAACTAAGTTAAACTATGCTAACAAATGAATAAATAATCTAAAACTAATTTTAAGAAAAGAATTAATAAATATGATGAATGTTAGGACTTGGGTTTCACTTAACTCCTCAACTATGTAATTTTCCAGATTATTATGCAAAAGAATGATGTTTCATATGAGATGGTGATTTTTCCCTAAATTAATCAAAATCCAATGATCATGGTATTTTAACCCTAATCTAAATTTAATTCTTCCAATTGATCAAGTAAAAGAACTAAAATTAGAAAGCATTAAGTTCAATGGAAAAACCTTGATAAAAATCAAAAACCACAAGGATAAAAATAAGGTTGATCATGCATATTTTCAATCCAGGTTATGTTTCATTTGATCCATCAATTAATCCAATTGGTCAAGTAAATTAATTGACTAAGTTCATGTTGAATTGATCAATTCCAACAAGCATTAATCACAATAAAAACATAATCTCAATTCATAAAATCAATCTCATGCATAAAATCCAAAATAAATTACATAATCCCAAAATTAAGATCCACCATAGTCCTAACTATGGAATTAGTTCATAATACAATTAAATCCCAAATCACAACTAAAATCCATCAAGTTCATCATAACAAAAGAAATCAAAGTAAAATAAAGAGAAAAGAAGAAGAAGAAGAACACGATGGAGAGCAGAGGAATGGCCACCAGAGATTCCAAAACAGAAGAAAGAAGAAGAACAGAGCAGATGGTTGGTCACCAGCGGGTTGCTTTCCAATTTCTCTGTTATTGCAATCTTCAATGATCCCGTTTCTTGCGTTCTTTTCTTGCGTTTCTCCCCCTTGAATTAGGTTAAGATATGCCTCTTTTATGCTCAGTCGTTCCCCCCTAATTCCCACTTAAGAGTCCTACTTAAATTAGAGATCTGTCAAAATAAGGAATTTAAAACACATCAGGTAACTGACCAAAGCTGCGACCAAAGCTGGGTCTTGCTTTGGTCTCAGCTTTTGTCAGTTAATTTCTCTCTACCAAAGCTGCTGCTTGCTTTGGTTGCATCTTTGGTCCCATCTTTGGTAGGCTTCTGTCCCTCCTGTTGATTTCTTTCTCATGATTTCCTCTTGACCAAAGCTGAACCTTGCTTTGGTCTCAACTTTGGTCCTAGCTTTGGTAGGATTCTGTCCCTCTTGTTGATTTCTTCCTTTATTTCTTTTGCTCTTGACCAAAGCTGGACAGCTTTGGTTCCAGCTTTGGTCAGCTGCTGTCCCTCAAGCACTTTCAACGTGAAAACTTGTCCCAAGTCACCCAAATCTAACACAAAAACACATAATTAAGACATGAACATAACCATTCATAATAAATGTAAAAACATCAGAAAAACCTACATTAAATTAACAAAATATCATTAAACTTAAACACAAACAAGCTAAACACACTATAAAAATACTATAAAACCACATCCTAACAACTCCCCCACACTTGAGATTTTGCTTGTCCTCAAGCAAAAAGAAAGAAAATTTCTCAACCAAATCAAATATAATAAACCATCTATACTCACAAAAAATCATAACCAAAATAAATAAGAGTCTCAATGTTCTAACACTAAGATGCAAACCTCACTAGCATTATTAATTCCTACTAATTTGATCATGTAATCAATTGAACAAAAATTCACAAATATCCAAAATTTAAAGAAAACAATGCTAGTTAAAGAGACTAAAATCGAAGATTAACTCCTTACTTAAATTAAACAAAGAATACGTATCATTCGATATTTTTTTACATCCTTCACTTACTTTTTTTTTTAAATATTTGAACTTTTGATATGCAACTTGAGTGAAATAAAGTTAAATATTTCAGATAATTCCCCAGTAACCATTCAATCTCAAAGGGGTACTTGTATGTATTTCTCCGGTAACTGCTGGTCTCAAAGAGGTACAAAAAAAAATGTATTTCCCCAGTAACCAGCAATCTCAAAGGAGTACATAAAATATATTTCTCCAGTAATTGATGATCTCAAAGGGGTATCACAAAATTAACATATTAGACATAAGTTTGAATGAAAGTAAATCCGCATTACAATTTTAGTGCAAAGTTAACTTTCTTAAAGTCTCTAAACCAGCAAAATTTTCTTAAAAAATAAAGGAATTCCTAAATCAAATGTTCAAAGGATTACACATAATAGTAAGAAGGGATAACACTAGAATTGAGGATGCAAAATTTAACAAAAATCATCAGAGACTCCTATAAATTTTAGGCTATGATTAATAGAATTTAACATGAAACTATATACTTGAAATAGCCAAGAAAATTTTCAGTTAAATTTGCTCACAAGATTAACAAAAACACAAATGAGAGGAGTGACAAAACAGTAAAAACACACTAAAGAAATAGTTTTCCCCCCCACACTTAACTTGTTCAGTGTCCTCAATGAACAAAACAAAAATAATAAAAGAGAAAAGAAAGGAAGCTGCCCTGAATTGTGCGAAGGGAGAAAGAGACATTGACTTGGGTTGATGACATTGTGATTCCCTGTGGATTAAGCGAAAAAGAAAGTGATATGATGAAAAGAGTGTGTATGAGAAATGTTGAAGGAAGAAACAGAGCATCGAAATCAAAATAAATAAACTAAGGAATGAGGAAAAACAAAGTTCCTGGGGGTAGTTAAATAGCGTTGTCCCCTTATGTCTTTCACTGCCCAGTTAATTGCATTTGAACAAGTTACAGTGTATTTCATGGGTTTAACCCGTGAAATGCACTGTGACTGAATTATTTTTTATTTTTTTTCAAAAATAGCAAAAAGAAAGAAAACATAAAAAAAAAATCCTACTTCTAATGCTGCTGTTTTTTTCAAATTTTTTTTTTTTAAAAAAAAATAAATAAAAAATCAAACACCTAAACATTTATGAAAAGAAAAAGAAAAAAAAAATTAAAAACAGAAAATAAAAAATAACAAAAATGATCGGGTTGCCTCCCGAAAGTGCTAAATTTTAAAGTCATTAGCTAGACTTTTTAAAGTCACTAGTTTAGTCCGGAGCTTCATCCATAAATGGCTTTAGTGTGGGTTCCAATAATCGTCCCAATTCTTCAAATGGTTGACTTCTTATCCAAGAGCACTTTTCATCTGTTTTCTCATCAAATTTTAAATCTGTGGAAAACTCTGGATCCCAAGAATTCAAACCCTGTACATCATCAAAACATGAATCAACAGTGGCATCTTTACTCTCAATAAAATAACAAGAATCAAATTCAGAAGTATTTTTAAGGGCATCAAAAACTTTAAAGGAAATTTCTTCATCTTGAAGCCTGAGAGTTAATTTTCCTGCTGCAACATCAATTATGGAACGCCCTGTTGCCAAAAATGGTCTTCCTAGAAGAATTGGTATTTGGATGTCCTCCTCCATGTCGAGTACAACAAAATCTGCAGGAAAAATAAATTTGTTAACTTTGACCAAAACGTCTTCCACTATCCCACGTGGATGCTTAATGGATCTATCAGCCAATTGGAGTATCACATTAGTGGGTTTAGGCTCTCCCAATCCTAATTTCCTGAAAATAGATAAAGGCATAAGATTAATACTTGCACCCAAATCACATAAAGCTCTATCAAAATCAAAATTACCAATAGTACAAGGAATAGTAAAACTCCCTGGATCTTTCAACTTAGGTGGCAATTTCCTTTGCAGGATAGCAGAGCATTCTTCAGTGAGGCAAACAGTCCCAAGATCTTCAAGTTTTCTCTTGTTAGAAAGTATTTCTTTCAAGAATTTTGCATATGTTGGCATCTGCTGTAGTGCTTCTGCAAATGGTATATTGATGTGCAACTTCTTGAAGACATCTAGAAACTTCGAGAATTGCTTTTCCAAATGTTTCTGTTTTAACCTTTGAGGGAATGGAATGGTAGGTTGTGCTGGTTGTACATTAGGATCAGCAAAAAGTCTTGGTGTTGTCTTCTCTTCTTTCTCATTTTCATCATTAGAAGACGCAGCCTGTCCGCTCTTAGGAATTGGGTCAACTAGCTCTTTTCCACTTCGCAATGTGATAGCATGCAGTTGTTCTTTTGGATTGGCTTCAGGCTGACTAGGCAGTGTACCTTGCGCTCTCTCAGTCAAGATATTGGCCAATCTGTTAATTTGTGTCTCCAACCCTTTAATAGCAGCTTCTTGATTCTGAGCTCTTGTCTCCTGCATATTCAATCTTGTCTCTGTGGTAGAGATGAACTTAGTTAATAACTCCTCCATATTCGGTTTCCTCTCCCCTTGAGGTTGAAATCCTGGAGGTATTGGTGCATTGATCCTGGTATTGGGTATTTGAACTAAAGGGGGCTCCATTCTCTGCAGGTTCTGCTGGTTGCTCCAAGAAAAGTTGGGATGATTTCGCCAACCAGGATTGTATGTGTTCGAGTATGGGTTTCCTTGAGCCCTGTTCCAATTACCAACAAAATTAGCAGATTCATCAAGTGTAAATGAATTTATTACCGGACATTCATGAGCAGGATGATTTCCTCCACAAGATCCACATGATGCTGATCTGGTGAAATTCATAAAACTATCAAATTTCTTGGACAAATTCTCTACTTGTGCAGCAAGAGCAACATTGTCTTCAACTGCATACAGCCCTGCTGATTTGCGTTGCCTTTCTTTCTGCCATTTGCAATTGCTGCTCATAGCCATTTCATCCAAGATTTCATATGCTTCAGCTGATGGTTTCTTCAATAGACTCCCTCCTGCAGCTGCATTAACAAGCGATTGATTAGTTTCATTTAAACCATTATAAAAAGTTTCAACTAGAGCCCATTTACCAAAACCATGATGTGGACATTTTCGGACCAATTCAGTAAATCTATCCCAAGCTTCTCCAAAGCTTTCCATCTCAGATTGTAAAAATGAAGATATCTCATTCCTTAACTTAGCGGTCTTGGATGGGGGAAAGAATTTACCGAGAAACTTCTTTGCTAATGTTTCCCAGGTGGTAATGGATCCAGGTTCTAAAGAATCTAACCAATCAGCTGCCTTGTCTCGCAATGAAAAGGGAAATAGCCTCAGTCTAATAGCATCATCAGATATACCATTATACTTGAAAGTGTCGCATAATGCTAAAAACTTGGCTATGTGTCTGTTGGGATCCTCACTTGCTAGACCACCAAACTGAACTCCAGATTGAATGAGCTGAATCATTCCATGTCTGATCTCAAAATTATTTGCTGCCACAGGTGGGCGTACAATACATGAGTCAGCGCCGCTTAAAGAAGGAGTAGTGTAGTCAATTACAGGCTTTGTTGGATCATCCTGTGGATTTGCCATCTCTTCAATCTCTAAGGTAGGCTGTTCTTCTTCAGAATCTATGGTTGCTGAAGTTGAATCAGTTGCCCAAGCTTCTATAGCAGCAGTGTCTTTAATCTCTTTAGTTTTCTTCTTTGTCCTGCGAGCAGTCTTTTCAATTTCAGGATCAAAAAGTAAAGAATCAGAATGCTTAGTCCTAGTGATCATACAAGAAACAAACTCAATTCAAATAAAAAAAAATAATAAAAAATACGATAAAAAAAAAATATAACAGAATGAAAAAGTCTAAAGTAACTAGAATTCTTAATTCTAATATTGCCAAAAATATTATTCCCCGGCAACGGCGCCAAAAACTTGACACGCGCAAAATAAACTAAATTTAAGAGCAAGTGTACTCTGTCGGTGCAAGTAGTAAAGGAAGTGAGTCCAGATATCGTCCTCAGAGAACAAACTAACAATTACTAGAATTTTCAAATACTTAAGTTATTTAGACGGACAATATTTGAAGATGAAACTAAGTTAAACTATGCTAACAAATGAATAAATAATCTAAAACTAATTTTAAGAAAAGAATTAATAAATATGATGAATGTTAGGACTTGGGTTTCACTTAACTCCTCAACTATGTAATTTTCCAGATTATTATGCAAAAGAATGATGTTTCATATGAGATGGTGATTTTTCCCTAAATTAATCAAAATCCAATGATCATGGTATTTTAACCCTAATCTAAATTTAATTCTTCCAATTGATCAAGTAAAAGAACTAAAATTAGAAAGCATTAAGTTCAATGGAAAAACCTTGATAAAAATCAAAAACCACAAGGATAAAAATAAGGTTGATCATGCATATTTTCAATCCAGGTTATGTTTCATTTGATCCATCAATTAATCCAATTGGTCAAGTAAATTAATTGACTAAGTTCATGTTGAATTGATCAATTCCAACAAGCATTAATCACAATAAAAACATAATCTCAATTCATAAAATCAATCTCATGCATAAAATCCAAAATAAATTACATAATCCCAAAATTAAGATCCACCATAGTCCTAACTATGGAATTAGTTCATAATACAATTAAATCCCAAATCACAACTAAAATCCATCAAGTTCATCATAACAAAAGAAATCAAAGTAAAATAAAGAGAAAAGAAGAAGAAGAAGAACACGATGGAGAGCAGAGGAATGGCCACCAGAGATTCCAAAACAGAAGAAAGAAGAAGAACAGAGCAGATGGTTGGTCACCAGCGGGTTGCTTTCCAATTTCTCTGTTATTGCAATCTTCAATGATCCCGTTTCTTGCGTTCTTTTCTTGCATTTCTCCCCCTTGAATTAGGTTAAGATATGCCTCTTTTATGCTCAGTCGTTCCCCCCTAATTCCCACTTAAGAGTCCTACTTAAATTAGAGATCTGTCAAAATAAGGAATTTAAAACACATCAGGTAACTGACCAAAGCTGCGACCAAAGCTGGGTCTTGCTTTGGTCTCAGCTTTTGTCAGTTAATTTCTCTCTACCAAAGCTGCTGCTTGCTTTGGTTGCATCTTTGGTCCCATCTTTGGTAGGCTTCTGTCCCTCCTGTTGATTTCTTTCTCATGATTTCCTCTTGACCAAAGCTGAACCTTGCTTTGGTCTCAACTTTGGTCCTAGCTTTGGTAGGATTCTGTCCCTCTTGTTGATTTCTTCCTTTATTTCTTTTGCTCTTGACCAAAGCTGGACAGCTTTGGTTCCAGCTTTGGTCAGCTGCTGTCCCTCAAGCACTTTCAACGTGAAAACTTGTCCCAAGTCACCCAAATCTAACACAAAAACACATAATTAAGACATGAACATAACCATTCATAATAAATGTAAAAACATCAGAAAAACCTACATTAAATTAACAAAATATCATTAAACTTAAACACAAACAAGCTAAACACACTATAAAAATACTATAAAACCACATCCTAACAGGGGGGGGGGGGGGGCTCCGCTAGTCCTGCAGCTAGCCGACAATACTCAAAATTTTATTTTGGTAGAGTTTTCGTTAACATGTCTGACCCATTTTCTTCCGTATGGATTTTTTCAAGCTGTAGCAGCTTCTTCTCTATCACATCTCTTATCCAATTATATCTCACATTAATATGTTTTGATCTCGAATGGAAGGAGGCATTCTTTCCAAGATGAATAGCACTCTGATTATCACAGAATAGCTGATATTTGTCTTGCTGCAAACCAAGTTCTTTCAAGAACTTTTTCATCCATAGCAACTCTTTACAAGCTTCCGTTACTGCTATAAACTCTGCTTCAGAAGTAGAAAGTGCAACACACTTCTGTAACTTTAACTGTCATGACACAACCCCCCTACAAAAGTAATCAGGTAACCAGAAGTAAATTTTCTGGAATCCACATCACCAGCCATATCTGCATCTGTGTATCCAGCTAACACAGGTTTGTCATTTCCAAAATATAGACATGTTTTGCAAGTTCCTCGAAGATACCTGAAAATTCATTTTACTGCAGCCCAATGTTCCTTTCCAGGATTTGAAAGGAATCTACTCACAACTCCAACTGCATGAGTGATATTTAGCCGTGTGTACACCATAGCATACATCAAACTTTCAACTATTGAAGCATATGGAATTTTATCCATCTCTTCCTTCTCTTTGTATGTAGAAGGGTTTTGTTCAAAACTCAGTTTAGAGTGATTAGCAAGAGGACAACTAACTGCTTTAGTCTTGTCCATATTAAATCTCTAAAATACTTTCTCAATGTACCTCTCTTGTGATAGCCATAATTTCTTGGCGCCTCTGTTTCTGATAATATTCATGCCAAGAATCTGCTTTACTAACTCCAAGTCTTTCATAGCAAAAGACTTACTCAACTGCTTTTTCAAATTGTTAATTATGAAAATATTCTAGCCAACAATCAACATATCATCCACATAGAGTAAAAAGATAATGAAATCATTATCAGAGAATTTTTGCACAAAAACACAATGGTCTGAAGTAGTCTTTTTGTAGTCCTACTCCCTCATAACAGACTCAAACTTCTTATACCATTGTCTCGGTGCCTGTTTTAAGCCGTAGAGACTTTTCTTCAACTTGCAGACATAATTCTCTTTTTCTCTTTCTTTGAACCCCTCAGCTGCTTCATGTATATCTCTTCTTCCAAATCACCATGCAGGAAGGTAGTTTTGACATTCATTTGTTCAACCTCCAGGTCAAGACTTGTTGCTAACCCCAGCACAGTTCGAATAGATGTCATTTTCACAACTGGTGAGAAAATCTCATCAAAGTCAACTCTTTTTCTTTGACTGAATCCCTTGACAACCAGTCTGGCTTTGTAACGTGGACTAAAACTGTGTTCTTCATGCTTTATCCTGAACACCCATTTATTTTTCAAGGACCTTCTACCTTTGGCAACTTCACCAGTTCAGAAGTTTTATTCTCATGCAATGACTTCATCTCATCTTGCATGGCTTCAATCCATTTCTACTTGAATTCATCATCTATGGCTTCTTGATAACTTTCGGGTTCTCCCCCTTCAGTAATAGTCACATACTGGTCACGAGTATATCTAGAAGATGACCATTTTGTTCTTTCACTTCTCCTTTGTGGAGTTGGTGTTCCTCTTCTCAGTGAAACTGGAGAAGCCATAGGTGTTGGTGCTGGAAAATCATCTTGATCATCATCATCGGCATCGTTTTTAGAACCAACATCTATTGGAGCATCATTATCGTCAGGTGGATAAACTTGATCTTTATCTCCAACTTCTCTTGGCACCGGTATTGGAGGAATTAATTTTAAATCTGATAAGTCACCATTGGAATCAGGAACATCCTTCTTCATTTTGTCAATATCTTCAATAGTCTCATCTTCAACAAATACAGCATCACGACTCCTGACAAGTTTCTTCTCAATAGGATCATAAAATCTATAGCCAAATTGATCTTGACAATAGCCAATAAAAATATACTATCTTGTCTTGGCATCAAGTTTGGACCTCTCATCCTTAGGGATATAAACAAATGCTTTACAGCCAAACACCCGCAGATAATCATAGGAAATATCTTTTTCTGACCATACTTTTTCTGGAACATCCATCTTGAGAGGAGTGCAAGGTGAAAGATTCAACACATGTCCGACTGTGAGTATAGTTTCACCCCAAAAAATCTTGGGCAACTTTGCATGTGAGAGTATACAACTGACTCTCTCCATCAAAGTTCTGTTCATCCTCTCAGCTAAACCATTTAACTACGGTGTCTTTGGGGGTGTCATCTGATGTTAGATATCATGCTATTTGCAGTAAACATGAAATGGTCCAATGTATTCTCCACCATTGTCTGTCCGGATGCATTTTAACTTCTTCACAGTCTGTCTCTCAACTGAGGCATGAAATTCTTTGAAGACATCTAGCACCTGATCTTTTATCTTCAGAAGATATACCCATGTCTTTCTCGAATGATCATCAATAAAAGTCACAAAATACTGAGCACCACCAAGTGACTTTGGCATTGATGCACACAAATCTTAATGAATCAGATCTAATACATTCTTCATTCTGGAAGGAGGGGAACTTTTAAAAGCAACTCTATTTTGCTTTCCAAATAGACAATCAATATATTTGTCAAAGTGTACTTTATTCATACCAGGCAATATTTTCTTCTAGGCTAGGCTTTTCATTGCTTTTTCACCCATGTGGCCAAGTCTTCGATGCCACCGTTCAATTACACTATCTTTCTCTACGGCAGCAACTGTGTCTGTAGAGAGTTTTACTTCCATCACATATAAAGTTGTATGATTTTCACCTCTAGCTACTACTAAAGAGCCTTTTGTAAGCTTCCATTTGTCATAAATGAAGGAACTGCAATATCTCTCATTTCCTAGTTTGCGTACAGAGATCAAATTCAGGCGCATATCTAGAATATGCCTGACATCTTTCAGAATTAATCTGGTACCATTCTCTGTTTCCAAGCAAACATCTCCTCTGCCAATAATCTTTGACAGGCCATCATTTCCCATCTTAACAACACCAAAATCTCCAGGTGTATGATGAGAAGAATTCTACGGAATGTAGCATGAATGGTAGCACCACTATCAAGTACGGACTCCTAAGATATAAGATTAACAATATCTCCATCATAAATGATATTGAATTCATCTATGATATTAGTCTGCTCCTCATCACTGCTGTCATCTTTCTTCAGAGCTCTGCTTTGGTTCTTTTGTTCTTTTTTGAACTTTCTACAAAACTTTTTAATGTGGCCCGTCTTTTTTCAGTGATGGCATTCAACATTAGCATATTTGTTTGACTTTCCTCTACTCTCGCCTCTAGGATTTTGTTCCCTAGACTGTCTCCTTCCTCTAGATTCTGCAACTAGAACATCTGATTTGTGATGAAAAAGATGAGGCATGTGATCTCCTTCTCATTTCTTCATTCAGGATACTACTTTTTACAATTTTCATATTGACCACACCATTAGGTGCAGTATTGGTGATGGAGATCTTTAAAGTCTCCCAGGACTGTGGCAGAGAGGCTAACACCAATAAAGCAAATACTTCATCATCCAGTTTTACTCCCATTCTGTTTAGCTGATTCTGAATTCCTTTCATCTCATTCAAGTGGTCTGGCAAGGAAGTTCCTTCTCTATATCTTACTTGCACCAACTTGGTCAAGTAATATAATTTATTATTTTCCATTTTTGAAGAATACAACGTCTCCAGCTTACTCCACAGTATTCTGGCATCTATCCCATTACAAATGTGATTGAACACATTGTCTTCGATAAATTGTCGGATAAAACTGCACACCTGCTCGTGGTCAAACTTTCACACCTGCTCGTGGTTTTACCTTCGAGTTTAGCTGCGGCAAACACCGGCAAATGCATCTTTATTATAATTAGAAGATCTTTCATCTTTTTACTTCAGATGTGGTAGTTTGAGCCATTTAAGTAGATCATTCTGCTAATTTTTGCCTACATTTAGATCAAAATTCGATGGACTTTTTCGATCTAAAAAAAAATTCTGACGGTGAATAGTACCCGTATATGTGAACAGTGCTGTATGTATGAACAGTACCATATACGTAAACAGTACCCAAGAAAAAAAAATTTCTGATGTGAAAGATCAGTCTACTCTGTAACCACAGAGTATACTAAGAAATAACCAGGCTCTGATACCAGTTGTTGGAAACAATGGATAAATAAAAATAAATTAGCAAAGCAAAAATATTGACACCAGCAATTTTACGTGGTTCACCAAAAACGTTTGGGTTACGTCCACTGGACAAATTCCGAAAATATTTCTTCCACTAATAAAATTAATGGGTACAAGAGAGAAAAGTAACACAATAATTTTGAAATAAACCCAAAATAGTGGCACACAAGTATTTCCCAAACTCATTATAATTGTCACTCCCCTTTTAGAAAAATATTCCAAATATTTTTCTATTTTTTCCTTTCTCTCGCTCTCTCAATCATTTTTTCTTAAGATTGGATTAATTTTAAACTAAGGAACAAATGCCTATTTATAGTTATTTTAATATGCTGTCCATGCAGTTAACTTTGAAAATAGAGTGCCGTGCTGCAATTGATTTTGACAAAGAAAAAATCAATTCAGTAAAAACTGCTACCTACTTTAATTTTTCTTTTGACTTTTCAATTTTTTTTTTCTTCTTTCAAAGGTGTGGGCCCCACCATGTGGAGGAACCCACTCCCAACAATACTTTAGTCAACTTAGTGACTTGATCGTCGAAATTTCTATTGTCAAAAATTCCGTCGGTGTTCTTGTATTTTCAAGTGATCTATCCAAGAAAACGCTCCCAGATACACACACACACACACACACACACAACTTACCTCAAAAAGAACGGATAATCTACTTCTCTATTTCTACACTCGCATTGTCTTAATATCTCTTTTGTTTTTAACTTAATCATGGGAGAACGATTTCCGACCAAGTCCATAAAAGTTTCACTTTGTTCTGTTCAGGCTAAATAATCCCCTTTCGAGAAGGCTGTCGGTAGATCCTTCCAGCCCAATCCTTCCAGGCCCACTGTTAATTCTGAACTCTTCAATCACCATGTTAATTCTTACCATATTCCTGCATATGGATAATTCGTGGAATTAACAGGGCTGAAAAAATCCATTGCGAAGGTATTGCTTGGTGACAATACATCATCAGGGTCTTTGATAAACTGAGATGATGCAATCACTGCAATGGCATATATGGTAGCATCAGAGTTCAAGTTGCTCGGCACTAGAGTTCTAGTCTTATAAAAGGCAAAATTCAAAATAAAAAAAGTTTTACTTCCATAAACAATACCCATAACTTATAAAAAAAAAAATCACATAAAAACATTGGATTAAGAATAAATATGCAAGAATTATGCAGAACTGGCATCCAATAACTATTAAATTAATTGCCTCTTTTTGTTGCAAACAAAAAGAAATGCTTAATTTGGTTCTTGATGATTCTTTTCAAATTTCATATTGATTTTTACAATATGTTTCAAAAAATAAAACTAGCTAAATCCAAGGGTGGGAGACCTGTACCGGAGCCATCGAAGAAGGGAATTTTCCAGGAAAGCTATATTTGTTGTGCAGCTCCAAGTGGGCAAATTGGGGAAGAGGATATGTCACAATCTCATGTTGCTGCATTTGTTTTATATGTACCTAAAATTCGGCACAATTTCATACTTATAAAATTTAGATTTAGAGTTTATACTAAACTGAAATTCAGGTTGTAGCATTCATATTTTTTATCATTATTTTTTACCAACTTCACTTAGGCCTTTTCTTCACCTAAGCATGGTGTTGGCTCAAAAAAAAAATGATATATATATTTATTTTATAAGAGAGATGATACATAATTGATATATTTAATTTTTTTTAGGCCCTAGGAGTAGCAAATGTGTTAAATGGCCAAAATTACATAATTATATTTGATTTTTTTTCTATTTTTAGATATTAATTTCGATTTAAATTGGAATTTTTTACTTATTTATGTGATTTTTATCACTGTAGTACTTAATTGCTAAAACATGAGTAGACCTGATTAGAGTGGATTTGAAGTGCATTTTTTGTTCGGGATATATAGATTGGATAAAAAAGAACAGATTTTGACAGATTCATACCTTAGTCTTGGACTAAGCTAAGCAGGGGTATTGAGAATTTTGTTTCACATGCAATTTTGAACTAGCTGTCAGGGATATTCTAAATGATTTTTGAAGGATATTTAAACTATTATTTAGGGATTATATAACAGTTGTTTAGGAGTCTTTGGATTGTAGTTAATTTCTAAGTTTATTTTTTTCTTAATTATCTTGATTAGGAATATTTTATTGAATTGAGGATTTTCTCTATACAGGACATCTTCTTCTCTGTGAGGGGAGAGTTCAGGAAAACATAGTTCTAGGTTTACTTTTACAAAATTCTTTATATTACTTTGTGTGTTTTGTTCATAGCCACAAGTGGTTAAACTTCGTTATTTTAGTTAAAGATTAATTCAATGGCATGATTTTTCTTTTTACCGCGAGATTGTTTTATTCTTAATTTCTCTCTTTAATTTTCTATAATGTTTATATTATTTATTGTGTTTTAGAAAAATCATATCTCTATTATTATTTAATAAGAGTTCATTGTTCATCTAATTAGATACCGTACAACTAATTGAAAATATTAAATTCGTAATTATTTGATAAAATCAATAACAAATGATAATTAGTATAACGATACTGAGTAGGGTTATTATATTAAGTGAATATATGATTTGATTTCAATCAGTCTCGCTTATAAATTGGCTGGTTCTAAGTCATAATGATTTTAGTAAATTGAATTATTTCACTTGTAAAGGGTTATTTGCTAATTAGGCATTAATTATAATTTTACTTAATTAGCCTAATAACAAGAAAAGATTGAGCGAAAACGTTTGTCCGACGGTTATAACCGATCAATTACATGGTTATTTAGTGTCTTTATCTATAATTAGTAAGAATTGAATAATTTACCTCCAATTAATTTCTTGCATTTTATTTTATTATTTTTATTTAGATTTTAGTATTCAAACATAAAAATTCTCATCTTTTATTTTTAGTTAATTTTTTGGTTATTTAAAGATTTGAAATTCGACCAATATCTATGAATTCGACCATGCTAATCGCTGTTTACAAATTATAATTTTTAATTCAGAATACAATTTTTTTTTGTTAGTTTCGACAGCCATCAAAATGCTTATAAAAAGCGATCATTAGTAAATGCATATAATACTATGTGATATTTTCTTATTTGTGTTTTTTTAATATTTATATGTTTCACTTTACAATAAAGAAATCTTTTCTCTTAATTAGATCCATTAATCTAGTAACTAATTATTAAATTAATCTAATTAATTCAATTCATAAATGAAAATACATTCCCAGGTTAGGGTTAGGTGAAATATTGTTTGATTCAAACACGAAAAGTGTTCAAATAATGAGAGAATCCTTAAAGGAGTTATATATTTAAACACAATTTCATGGAAGCAACCTGGTTTTTGGATTTGTTGTCATCCTCATCCTCACACAGACATTTCCTTAAACTCTCAGCTGTAAAACAAAGATACCCATCTTCATGGAAACAATGCCCTTTTTGGAATTCTGTCTTTGGGCTTTTGGAAATTACATACATTAAATACTTTTAATTTTAGATTTCATAATTATTACTCCCTCTTTTGTTATATAAATTTAAAAAATTTATTAAAACATTTTAATCCCATCAAATAGCTAAATTATCTTTTTATTAATATAGAAAAAATCACAATATATATAAGGTAAAGTAAGAAATATATAATAAATTTTTTTAAAAAATTAATACACTGAAAAAATTAAAACCGACGCTTAAGCTGAACGAGAAAGTAATTATTATATTATGTGGACCTAGCCATCAACGAAATTTACCTTCTCATACTTAGAGAAAGCTTGGAAGGTGGAAAAAAGCTCAAGCTTTAGAATTAATCCAATTATTTTAAATGGAAAATTTTAAGCTATATGGTTTTTAACTTATTTAGGAAACTGATACTATACTTCCATTGTTGTACAAGAAAGCAAGATATTATTTACCATAACTTAATTACTAAATATTTATGACGTTTGATTTTAATAATATTTACTTAAAAAAGAAAAAAAATAAAATAAAATAAATTATTTAGGCATAAGATGCCGAGGAGATCGATGAAAAAGGCTTCACATGGGTCCTCTTTCTCTCAAAGAAAGCACATAGCAATTTCTGAATCAATTCGAATTTAGCTCTTAAAGATATATATATAGTAGAAGTCTTTGATTTGGTTGAAATTAATTAATTAATAGTCTAAAATATTATTGTAGCGTGGGGCGCATTGCCCTTGCATTTAATATCATACGCACAGATCTGCGAAAAATTGATTAAAAATTATGTTATCCTAATCCATTTCGTACCTGTCCACCACTTTCTGTTTGCGCAGGAAACTCTTAATTGTTTTGAGGTCACCCAATGTAAACGATGTAATTAATAAATAAAAAAAATTCTAATGGATCAACTCTCGGAAAAAATAAATTAAATTAAATGTGTAAAAATAACCAATAAATAAAATTTAAATTTTATTTAAAATTAATATATAAAATAAAACGGAAAAAGTAATACACATAGCAATTTACCATTATATTGTTTTATAAGATAAGAATCAAATTTATTATTAAATAAATTTTGAGTGGCATTTTAGCAATTTCAACATTAGGAGTGAGGAATGAAATTGAACTTGTACAAGAAAATATCAAAAGAATTGGTATTTTCCCATGCAATTTCGAGGAAGCTCCAAACGAGAGCCATATCATAACAGAAAAAAACACGAATTCTACACAAATAAGGAAATAAATAAAACAATTAACATCAAACTTCCTTCTCTTACCTGTACCTTCGTTGTCATAAATTAACATAATATCCACTCTTTCCTCGAACACTTCTTCTTATTTTCCATTTGTTCCCATTCTCTTACGCAATCCTATATATATACACAAACCTCAAATTTTCAAAAACAGAACATTAACAATATTCGACAATGGCGTCAAGGAACGGCATCGTTTTTGAGGATTTTTTTCCAGCAATGGTGGAGAAGCTAGGAGCAGAAGGGTTTATGAAGGAGCTGTCCAATGGGTTTCGATTGTTGATGGATGAAGAGAAAGGAGTGATTAATTTTGAGAGCTTGAAAAGAAATGCCAAGTTGCTTGGATTAGAAGATATGAGCGATGAAGAAGTAATGTGTATGGTGAGAGAAGGAGATTTTGATGGAGATGGAGGCTTGAATGAAATGGAGTTTTGTACTCTTATGTTTAGGTTAAGCCCTAGTTTAATGCAATCTTCAAGAAAATTGCTTCTTGATGCTCTTGTTACTGAGATTTGATTCTATTTTTCGTGTTTTTGGGGTTTTTTATTGATCAATTGTTCGGGTTTTAATTGATTTCTTGTTATTAGTACGTAGATGATCAGTCTTTTTCTTTAATTATTTCTTCTACTTTCTTTTTTCCCATTCTGTCCATATTTGTGAATTTTAGCTTAATTATTAGGTTAATTGATATCAAATTTCGTTTTAATAATACTTAGATGGCAAATTTTGACCGAACATAAAAAATTTAATCCAATTTGCTCATAAAAATTTTGATCGAGCCGTTTATGATTCGCTATAAATCTACTCGATCCGTGCCGTTTTGTATCGGTTGTCGATTCCAATGAATATTTTTATTTTTATTCTTAAAACAAAAAGGTGGAAATTCGAAACTTCATAAATGAAATGTGATATTTTTAGTAAAATGGATATAAATATTTTCTTTACTTTTTTACAGACCCAAATGTGAGCAATCTAGCATATGGAATAATTGATGATACAAATTGATAGCAGTTATATAAAAACAAACTAGTTTTTATAATTTAGAAGTGTGGAATTTTCATAATTAAATACTAATTTTCTTATATGATAATTTAGAGTAGTAATTTTGTGTGCATATCTCTGAACCACCAAATAGCATATGTCATGGCTATCGACCGTTCAAATTTATACACACCATACGTGCATGCGCTCCAAATCACATCCTGATAATTTATCGTAAATATTTTCCAGATGGGCTGGGCTCACATTTAATAGTCAAACTTGTTTATATAGTGAGCCAGAAGTTTCCTTATCCTAGGGATGCTACATTTTGGGGAAAAGGGGCTGAAAAGAAGGGAAAAAATAAAATTAAGAAAAGAAAAACAAAACAAAAAGGAATAAAAGAAAGGGGTGTTTCTCAAAATCAGAATCGGTCCATTTTTGTAGACTTTATTATATAAAGATAAATGAAAAAAAAAAAAAAAAGAAAAGAAAAGAAAAAGAGGAATATTCTGTAATTTGGAAATCCAGGAGATTGCTTTTCCATTATGAGATGCTTACTAGTTAATACTTATAAGCGTTAGACGTGTTGAAAGCTCAAATCTAATTAATCATAATAAACAAAATGTTCTAGAAAGGCCGGACATAATTGGATTCTTTTCTTATGTAAAATTAATAATTTAATTACATCAATATGCGATTCATAAAAAAACCAGCTCTTATATATATATTAAAAAAATAATTAATCATACATTTGTCTGGTTTTAAAAATCTTTAATTGTGATTTCTATTTAAATATTGTACTATACGTGGTAGTTGAGTGTGTTTGTACAACATCTCAAATCAAGAAATAATTGTGCATGATATTTCTTTTTCCATACTACTTGATTAGTTAGAATGCGTCTATCATCGATGCAATAAATTATCATATATATAATTAAAGTTGTTGTGTTCATAATTTGATTTATGAGATATTCCTTTAGAGGAATGGTTTTATAAGCTTCTAATCACATTGACTAATCACGGTATCCAATTTTATGGATTAAATTAACTATCATGTTTTATTTTTATTCATTACAAAATCGTTTCATAAATTATCTCCTTAACTAATCGAATGTCATATTATTTTCCTAAACTTATTAAAAAAATATCATACTATTCTCTTACTGAGACATATAGCATATTATGAATAGCATGTGAAAATCATAAACATGAACAGTAACATAGGAGATAATATGATATTTTCAACAAATTCGAATAATAATTTGACATTTTTAATAGTGTATATAGGAGTATTAATTAAACTTTTAACAAATTCAAAAAAGTAATTTGACACTTAATTATTAATTAAGAGTAATCAAATGATAATTTCAGACAGAAATCTTATATTATTCTTTAAAATTACAATTTCTTTTTGCCTGCATACATACATTTCACATACACTTATATAACACTATTTATAAAAAACTTGGATAATTCTCACCTTATAAGCTAATTTTTTGAGTTGAATTAGATCAAAACCCATTTAATTAATATGGTATCAAACCACGATCCACATATTTTCGTCAATCACAAATATATAACATTCTTGATAAACACTTTGAACATTTTTTTATCTTATAAATTAGTTTTTAGAGGTGAATTAAATTCAAATTCATTTTCTTAATACCATTTTTAATTTTTTTTTTGTGGACTATTAATGTAAAGAATTTACTTTGCGTATGTAAAATATAATTGAATGGAAACAAGTGCATGTTATTCTCCTTTCCATTGCAAAAATCAATGCCAAGAGTATGTGCATTTACATGTTTATTTTGTTACCTTTGTGAAATAAAATTTTCAATAGGCTTTGACAAACATAAAATAAAAAGGTAAATAAGATGCTTTAACAACAACGTCCTGATAAGCGAATATTCATTTAGTGTGTCTCTGTATTTCAATGTGCATGATTTTCGACCGTTTGATTTGTGCACCGAATTCTATCCTTAGCCTATAGGAGTTATTGTCCACATCCTAACGCTTAGATAATAAAATAAGAAGAAGCATATATAGTCCACATTTTATGAACTATGAAGCATCCCAAGTTGACTTTATTTGCCACACCACATGTTTGGATATGAAATTAATATCAAGTCAATCCTATCATCAAACATCACTTTCGGTCTTTGATGTCTATTTACCTTTGCCCTATCGTTTTACTACACTTCTTCTTCTTCCTCTTCATTTTATTTTTTTATTTTTTCAAATTCTATCACCTTAGGGAAGATAAGTGTCACTTCCTTAATGAAAAATAAAAAAAATATTATTTTATAGTTTAATGGTCTATACACGCTGTGTATTAAATCAACACTCCGTTTCACACTAATTTATCATTAAAATGGGGAATTATTCAATATTGAATTAGATATTGCAATGTAATCGGTACTTTTTATTGTGCAATTTAAAAATAATATCATTTTAATATATTCTTTGAACTGTTAAAATTTACTTCAAAAGTATTGGTTTGTTGATTATAACTATAAGATTTCAAATTCGAGATTTTAACTGTTAACTTTTTTTTTTTTTTTTTTTTTTGAGAAAGGAAAGCCTAAGTCCTAAAAAATAAGTAATAAAATTACCTAAAATAAGTTATAACATAATTATCATGAGAAAATCAATGTCGAAAACTATCAGGAGAAAGGAGATCAGACGATATTTTAACAGCAAAATGGGTAAGAAAATCATACTGAAATTTACTTCACAATAAAAGTGTACAAAAAGAATATAATTAAAAATATGTTTAAGTAAATTTATCGAACGTATAAGTGATAGATAATCAGAAAGAGACGAAAATTTTCTATTAATTATATTAACCACTTCGAGACTATCACTTTCAATGGTGATTTGGTGGAGTTTTTACCTGCTAATTTGAATCTAATAATATATATATATATATAAAGAGGAATGAATATGTGAATTTGATATTTTAAAAAAAATATAAAGGTTGAGTGTATGTAGAGAGATTGAGTCGTTCACAATTATTAGTTTTTGGAGGCATGTATTAAAAGAAATTCAAAGTTGAAATGGATTAGGTAGGAAATGCACTTCAAAACAATTGAAGAAGAAGATAGAAATAATAATAGATTATACGTAGATGATTAGGTCATATAAACAATAGGAATAATAATGATATATAGAGTGGAGAACAAGATCGACCACACAATTTCAAGCTCACAAGGACATTGTTTTGTATCAAAATTTATTACATTTCTCAAGTACAAAATGGGGCTACCAATAAATTGCAAATTGACCAATTTCAGCATTTAATTAAAATTAAAATTTTTAATTTTTATCACATGGTAACACAGAAGTAGCATCTAATGCGATTCTTCTTGCATTGACATGTGGAATTCCTATCGACCAATAAAATATCCTTTAGAAGGCCCCAGATTTTTGATCCTTCAAAGTATTACACGTGTTAATTTAGCTGAGATTATTCGAAATTATTATAAGAAAAAGATAATTCAATTCAATATTGAATGCATCAAATGTATATAAAATACGAATTGTTAAATGAAAAATATTGAAATTAAATGCAATTAGTGTTATAGTAAATACGTCGAGTGTTTTTTCACTATGAAATCGAGATGAATTTATAAAAAAAATCAAAATTTACAGACAATATAACGGATAATTATTTTCCAAACCAAACCAATTGGATCAAACCGAAGTTGAACCTCACAAACAAAAAACATAGCATATCCCTTCGGTATCAACACATATTTTCATGCTTTCGGGTCATACCGTGGGGGTTGTATTGCAATTTGGATGTATATGAAAAAGAAAAAATTAAAATATTATTTTTCATTTAATAGTCTAGATTTATTATTATATGATGCATATGATATATCCTGAAATAAATTAGAATTATAGTGAATAAAATAAAAGTTAAAAAACACATGAAAAGACCTAAAATTCCCTCATTCGAATTCCCACGTTAGCATTTTGATTTGGTGAGATTTTGTTGGGCACTGTTAGTGTCCAATAACTAAACCTAATTTGCACCCAATCATGCACAAGGCCCCCCCTTCCTCTTTTCCTATCAAATATCCATTGGATTTTCTTTATTTTAGACATTTTATTTTATATATATTTATAATGATCAAACACACAAAAATAAAAAAAATTAAATTTATTGATAAGTAGTTGGTCATTTTTTTAAACTTACAAAGAGACTTTTATTCAATGCACTGATAAATTTCAATTTAGCCGTAGTAATTTTGTGATAAGAATTATAAGGTAATTAAATTTGAATTTCAGTCCAAATCGATTGTGTAGGAATTATAAACGAAAATAACATGGAAATATTTATAATTTAGTATAATAAATCTTTAATTATAAACATTGAAAAAGTTAACTACATATTAGATAATAAATAAATAAATAAATAAAACACAACTTGGAGAAAAAAAAAAAAAAAAAAAAAAGGAATACTTTTAAATATGAACAGTGGCAACTAGGGAGTATTAATTAATATTATAAAGAGATATGTATTTAAAAACAAAAGACAGAGACTTAAAAACCAAAACTCAAATATATAAAATCCTCATCTTCTACCTCATTCAAATCACAGACTAAAAATGAAGAAGTGCGAGCTTTGCTATTCTTTAGCGAAAATGTACTGCGAATCAGATCAAGCAAGTCTTTGCTTCGATTGCGATGCTAAAGTTCACAGCGCTAATTTTCTTGTTGCTAAACATTCAAGAACTCTCCTCTGTCACCTCTGCCAATCCTCCACGCCGTGGACGGCCACCGGACCTAAGCTTAGCCCCACTTTTTCCGTCTGCAACAACTGCGTAACCGATTCCAATTGCAGACAAGAAAGTCACAATGGAAACGATGGAAATGGTCATAACGATGATGATCGCAATGATACTGATGATGATAGCGATGGCGATGGCGATGATGAAAATGGCGGCGATGATGATGAAGAAAATCAGGTTGTTCCGTGGTCTTCATCGGCGGCGCCGCCGCCAGCTTCGAGTTCCAATAGTGATCAAGAAAGCTCAGAATGTTCACATATATCAAGAAAAGCATTTTCCTTGAAGCGATTCAGAGAAACTCCATCCCCTGTTTCTCAGGTAAGTTTTGCTCCGCTAAATCTTTAGATTTTAGATTATGCTTACCAATTATCACTGTAAATAAATCTTAAGAAATTGTTTTTTTTTTTTTAATGATCCAAAGGGATACAATTCAAATGGATTAGATTTTCTGGGGATAAACTCAAATTCAAGGCCATTGAAGAATCAGAAACAGGGGGATACAGAGAGCTAGAATTCTTGAAGAAAGCCAAAAAAAAAAAAAAACATTGTTAACAGATAAGATTAGGAAGTTAAATATCTCTAATTAGATCAGCTCTAATCTCTTTTTAACCATTAACCCACTTAGGGAAATGTACTGTTTAAATTAAAAAGATTGAGTTTCTTTTTTCTTGTGGAATATCTGTAATTATTTCTTTTTCTCCATTTTGTGATGCTGCTAATATTTTCTGAAAAAATGTATAAATAATCATTACCATAAGTAAAAGAAAAAAAGAATATTAATTTATTAGAATATGTATTATGTAATTAAAAATAAATAAATAAATTGGTCCTACTTTAATCAGGAAAAAAGAAGTGCAAAGAAAATCCAGGTGTTGGTCAGTGTCAAGCTATTCTATGGCAAAAATTGGGTATCCAGGTGCACGTAGGGCCCAATTCTAGAGCAAAATTGTGGATGCAGTTTTTCTAAATTCTTTTTTATTTTATTAATAGTTTGACCAATGAAGAAAATTCTTTAAAGATTTGCCAAACCCGTGGACGAAAAGGGGTTGGTGGTATTCACTGTTTCTTTAACAAGAACCAAAGTCCTAATTTATTTCAGTTTTCTTAGCTAAATTCTGGATTCCTAGAATGGTGGTATTCTATTCCTGTGCCTTGGTTTTATTGCCTATGTATGTTCATCAACTTTAATGGTTTTGGAACTTTTCAAGCCAGGCTAGTTGCTCTCTTTGGGCCCATTTCTTGGTTATTTTTGATGATAGATTACATTCATAAATTGGAATATTGTAAACTATAAAATATGCTATAGCCGACCCGACCCATCATAAACTCATATCTGAATCTGATATTGTAATCTAGGAGGTTTTTAACAGTGGAATATTGGAGATAAACATGAGAAAATTGATCTTAAAAATATAGCTCATGATTTTAAATACTCCATCCGTAGGAAAAAATTGAGTGATTTAATAGATAAATTTAAATTTAATTGGTCAACTTTTATTGAAAAAGAAAATTAAATTGAAAAGAAAAAATTAAATAGTATTGAAAATATAAAAATAACAGATAAATGAAATTTAGATTTTACTGAAATATAATACATCATTAAAATTATAATTTACCCTCCGACACCGACACATGCCTACCACAAGCCATGAAATGGTATTTAAATTAAGAATTTGCAAGTTGATTATTTATTATTACAATGCTTGTCTTAAAAAAGAAAAAAACACACTTGAAGAAGAAACCGAGAAAAGAAGGATCAAATTGCTTCTTTCCAGAGGAAATTCATTATTCGCTGGAGAGATTTTTTATTTTATATTTTTGGGCACATGTGAATAAATAATTCACAAAATGGATATGACTGGGTCGTACAGCAGCCAGCATGGCATAAAATAGGATCATTATTTGCTATGTGATTGGCCTTGGCAGCCTGAAATGATGACCACTTCCAAATTCTTTGATAAATATGTTTGAATTTCCTTAATGGCTTCCTATTCTATGCTTCTATTTAGGGGTGTCTAAAATAAGCAGCACACCCAAAAAAAAAATGATTATAATATTTAATTTACTACATTATAAGTATTTGAAATTAATTTGCCAATATGTGCTATTTAAAGTGCATTAATGTTTTAATTTATTATAAATTTAATAGTATTGAATTTAAAATTTGATGTGATTAAGATTATTAATTCCATTATAATTTGGTTGTTAAAATGTATATTATACCATACAAGATAAAAGATCAAAACCATGGGCCCATTTCTCAAAAAAAGGGCTCATTAGCCCAAAACTTATAAAATTGCGAACGGAACCAATTAGCATAATTTCGGTTGTTTTGAACCTAAATAGTTTAATCAGTTCGATTATCCTTACACAAAATTGGTTATGTCAGGTTTTAACAGTTTTCTAACCGAACCTACCGAATGTTCATCCCTACTTCTGATAACTGAATATATATATAGACAAATCTCAAATTCGAACCTCAACTCCATTAAAAAAATAATAATAAATAAAGTTGACCAAATTGCAGCATAAGCCAGAGTTAATGAAACTCAAGTTTCCTGTTCTGGTTTATGTCTTCTCCAGTTGCCAAAGATTTATCTTCCTTAATATCTCTCTGCACTCCTCAATTTGAGTGCAAAATCATGGCACAAACTGATACTAAAATATGATACCAAACAGCATCTCCTAAATTAACCCACCATCTAAACCTCTAAAAGTACTGATTCTTATGCAACCAGATCATGCTTAATCAAGATGGCAAGGAAAACTCGAAAATACATTTTAATCTAACATTTCCACACAAAAACTACAAAACAAGGTATTACATTGAGAACACGAAAGGAACCAAGGCAAGCAAATCATCCCCAGTTCATAATGATAATCCAAACTAAACAACCTAGCAGTGGAGAAAGTCATATACATGTACCACAAAAAATTTTCACATCTCGCAGTAATTCTGGATATTCAACTTTCTGATATTTCATCACCTCCAACGTCAGTTCACGAAGCCATTTCATCATCTGCAGAACAAATTTCCTTAATATTAACTTACATGCCGAAGTGAATAATGAAACCCATCTCATGAATATGTGATCTATATAGAAAATCTATTTTCCTACCCAATGGAAACACATACAAAGCAAGCTATTGCACTCTCGGGTCATCTTAACTATGGACTTTCACATAACAGCGAGCTTAGCTGGTATGTCGTCAAAAAGACATAGAGAATACTACCTAATAAATGCAAAGTTAAAAGTAGAATTTTCTGTAAGTCATGGAGTCCTGAATACAAACTCTTCCATCAGCATTAACAATGAAAGGTAGAAAAGCCATAGAAGTCTTTCCTTGCAAGTATGATTGAGGAAATCATTCACCTTAGACCAGTTGTTAGTAGAGTTTGAGTAGATAATCTAACCAATTAGCCTTTCAAATAAATAAAAAAATCCCTGCTGTTCATACTCAGGGAACTGATGTCTAAGCAGCTTTAAGTGAGGCCTAAGGGAATAACTATGAAGGAAAAAAAATTTAAATAGGTCATAGAGAAGAGCAGGAAGAGGTCTTCGAACTGTAAAACAAGAAATTAAGCTTTCACAGAAATGGCAAGAAGTTAGAACTAAGACTGGTGAGTCACCGCTCTCTAAATCAGAATAGTGTAGAAGTTGAAGGCTTTAATTTGAAGACTAGGCACTTGATGATGGGGTTAGAGTATAAAGAACAAATGCGAAAATGACTTATTCGATGTGTGGTTCACCCTGATTTGAGAATTTTGCGTTGTTATCAAGTCTAGTCTTAGATCTTCGACACAATAATATAGAAAAAACTGAATGGTCACCATAAAAGTGAATGCAGTAACAGAATGTTTTGGCTTTGACATTTTGAGATAAAAGCAACTCATTTGGTTTGAACAGAAAAAGTTATCGCATCAGCAGCTGGATGAAAGGCAGTCAAACAAACCTCAAACATTTTTCATCTAGCTGCAGCGATTGAAGGTAAGCATTACAGAGCAAGTAAGTCTCTGTGTGAGTGCAGGTGGAGGCAAACTGTGCGAGATGACAGAACTATATGTAATGATTGTCAGATCAGTCTTATTAATGTATTGATATCAAAGCAAGAAACAGATGAAAATTGAGGGCATCTAAGGGCACATAAGGCCAGAAATTGGACCGATGAGGTAGTGAACTGTACAACAATCAAACAAGGGAATTGATGCAACTAATATGGCCATATTTCATCAAGAGCAATTAGTCAAGCTCATCTTATATAAAAAATTTCAAATGAAACACAAACAAAGATTCCACTCATAAAATGGTTATACAAAAACTTCAAAGCCACGCATATCATATCAAAAGAAAATGAGTTTTGGCGTAATGAAAATCCACAGCTACATGGAAACGAATTTCTAATTCACAAAATTGGTCACAATTACCATTAGTTCTAGCATAATTCCAATTTAATCCTAAGAGGAAACATCTCCAAGATTTTATCACTATCACAATTAAGCTAAAAGAAACACTAAAGCAACATTAAACTCAAACCTGCTTGTTTAGCAGAAGTCTCATGATACTCCTGCTCCGCCTCCTCCACCACCGGAAGCAGCTCCTCTCTATCCTTATCTCCGTGGCCGGACCCCACAGCAGCTCCACCAGCACCTCCACCGTCCTTCCCATCAGAAAACCTCACAACAATCACAGGACAAGCACAGTGATGCACACAGTAATCACTCACACTACCAAGCCTCCCTTTCGGGGTCTTCCTCGAAGCCCCAAATCCTCGGCTACCCATAATAACTGCACTGAGCCCCAATCTCTCCACCTCCAAGCAAAGCCTCTCCTTCATATCATGATCCTTCACTATATGAATCTTAAACGGAATTTGCTCCTCCACAAGCGGCTGCGCTAGATCATTGACTTTAGCAGTGGTGAAAAGGTCAAAATCGTCCTCAAGTTTTTTCTGTGACTGTTCGCTTTGGTTCTCTTCTGAACCATGCGTTATGGAGAGATCAATTGCTCCCCAATCGGCGCCGTAAAGGACGCTCGTGGGTTGCACGTGGACAACGATTACGGCGTCGCCTTGACGGAGGTAGTTTTGGACTGCCCACTTGACGGCGTAAGCGCTCTCGTCACTAAGATCGACGGCGATACCAATCCGGCGTTGAGCCCCGGACGTTGGGGTGCTAACAGGGAAGCGCGGTGATGATGGTTGAATTACTACCGCTTCAGCTGAAGGGTTTTTCTTCTTTGGAGAAGGAGAAGACATTTCTGGTCCTAAATTTAAGAAGAAAACAAAAACGATTGGAACTTTTTGGGTTTGTGAAAGGAAAAGATTGTTTTTTGGGAAATGAGTTGAAGAGAAAATGAGGGAAAATTAAAGAAATTCCATTTATTTAGTGACACAGCGTTACAGGAGATGAGATTATGAAGCCATGGGAGAGAAAAAGAGGAGACAAGCGTTAAGATGACACTTAAGAGGAAAGTGTCAGACTTGCATAGTTAAGTTTTATCCACTGTAGATTGTTTTTTTCATTTTTATTTTCCCCAGTCAATGTCTATTTTGAATTTTTTATAATTTTTTTTAAAGAGAAAATAAAAAGAGAAAACTTTAGCAGCAATCAGACGTGGGAAGCGAACACCCGCTAAATCACCAAAGAGAAGAGGTTGAACACCAGAACAACATCGAACCAGCAATAAGGTGAACGGATAGCAAAGGCTAAATTGGCAAGCTTGTCAGCTGTTGTGTTAGCTTCATGGAAAATGTTCTGAAAATGAACCTCCCAATTTTGATCAATAAGAACTTTAATTCTTCTAATCAAATCCATATAGCTACAGGATAAGTACGATTACGAGTGAAGGCATGAATCACACTAGAGTTATTCACTTCAACTAAAATTTTTCGAAAACCCCAACCCCAAGCTTCTTGGAGACCAAAAAGGACTCCCACAATTCCGTTCTGTAAGCAGAACAAGACCCTACACTAGCAGCGAAACCTCCAAGCCATTGCCCATGAGAATCTTGCAAGATGTCTCCAACTGTACCCAAAGAAATCCCACTGTGCATGGCACCATCAGTGTTGAGCGTGACATAATCCCTAGGAGCAGCTGTCCAACCAACCCAATCTTCACAACGATTATGACAAATACCAACAGCAGTCCCCAAACTCATATAAGCACTAATGCTGGCGAGAGAAGCATCAACAATAATAGAGATCTTTGAAACAAAAGGGACCTTAGTATTCTCAAAAACCTTCAAGCCCTTTCCAAGTCCAAATGAGATGCCATAAAATATCCTCCTCATAAGCAACAGAGTTGAAGAACAGCTGGTAGGCTGAAGAAGTCGTGAAAATACCCGAAGCCCAATTTCTCCACTAAAGGACATCATATCCCAAGTTCTCATAAGGAGGGAGACAATCTTTAATTAAAAGCACAATGTTCTGAGGAAGATAAAAAGATAAAAGAGGAAAATTCCATCTACCATCTTCAATGACAACATCTCTGATTTTTCAGTTCAGGACTTCATGAGAAAAAATATCATTATCAAGAAAATTAATTAATTAAAGGATTCTCTCCAATCCAAGTATCAAACCATAAAGAACAGAGGGATCCATTTCCAACAGACCAACCAACATTTTGACGGAGCACAGGCCATAATTTAACAATGGCCTTCCGTAAAGGGGTTCCATAAGAAGGCATAGGCAAAAAAGAAGGATTGAACAAGTCAAAACCATACTTCCCAGCCAGATCTCAGACCCAGAGAGAATCAGGTACGTTTAAGATACGCCACCCCAATTTAGTTATGAAAGCATTATTAAAAGCTCTCAAACTTTTAATTCCCAGCCTCTTTACTTTTTAGAACGACAAGTAATATCCTAGGTGACCAAATGAGTTTTTCCATCATTCGGAGAGGAACCCCAAAGAAAATCTCTACAAAGCTTCTCAATGTGATCACAAACACTTATAGGAATGACACAAGACTGCAAATCCCAGGTGGGAATTGACATAACAACAAAATTGATTAAAGTAATGCTTCCTGCCAAGGACAAATATTAGTTCAGTTTCATCAGAATCCATCCTCAAAGGATTATGAATGGCATGAAGGCAGTCCATCTTAATCTCTACTTTCTTCAAACCTTTATTGTTAAACCAAGAAAGAATTTCACGCAATGAGAGTTTCAGCAACCAAATGATCATAGCATTGATGGAAAAAACAAGAAAAACCTGCCACGAATCTACCATTGCTGTCATGACATACAGCGCAGCTCCTATACCAAAGACATTTTCTGCTGCAAAAATTGCAGCATCTACGTTACATGTAATCCATCCATTCGAAGGCAATTTCCAAGCAAATGAAATAGCAGGTCTAGTTGGAGGTGATTCAAGCTTCCCAAGAAAACTCATTATATTTCTTCCAATCCTGCACCTAACAATCAACAAAAGAAATAATATGAGAGGATAAAAAATCCATTTGCTACCAAATTAATAAATTCCTCAGAAACCATATGCTCCAAAGGATTGTAAACTTACTAATCCTCTCATTTGATTCCCGTTGTGTGAGCAAGGATCTAATGAGCTCAATAACATGACAGTTATCCACATTCAAATCCATAAAACTTCACACTTCTCTCTCAGCTTCACACAAAACAATAAGGCATGATCCGAATCTTCAAGAATTTGACAAATAGAACAATTGACACCAAGATTAACTCATTTTTTATCTAGATTCTCTTTGCAATGAACAAAATTACATGAACTTCTTTTTTAGCAAGATTCTCTTTGCAAGGAACAATTGACACCAAGATTAACTCCTTTTTTAGCAAGATTTCTTTTTGCAAGGAACCAAATTACATAAACTTCTCCACATAAAATCATTCACTTTTGGCGGCACATTTGCATTACAAATACCATTCCAACACATTCTCTACTCTAAAGATAACTCATTCATAGCCGCAATAAAAGCCAATTTATATTCAGACTAAACAAAATACTCCCCACTTTCAGTGAAGTGCCAAATCATCTTGTCTTTAGACCTAGAGATACAAAATAGGAGTTTTCATAATTTTTGAAGCCTAACATGGAGCATAAATACCATTTCTATAATTAGAGTTTCATTGCTCACTATTATTCAACAACTCGCACACCTTAAGATCCTCCATATTTGCCAACGGTTGTGAGTCAACAAAGAAGTTATCATCATCGTAAAGCCATGGATCATTAAAGATCCGAATAGTGTGTGACCATTAATCTCCATCGAATCCCTCGTTGAAGAACTTTCTAAGCGGTGTAAATGCTTTTCCAAATGAAGTTGGAATTAGACCCTTCGATAGCTTCTAAAAAAAACCGAACATGGGAAAGTATCTAGCTTTAAGTAATGTACTGGTAGAGAATTTCTTATAATAGAAAAAGTATTAAACTTTAAAGCATATTCATAATTAAATATAATGCATTTTTTTACCCTGTTGATAAATAAATACTTTTAAAAGAAATAAATAAATAATTTTGAATGAGATACACATTTAAACCATTCAATTAAATAAATGTGCGCAACACGACGATTTAGATGCAGGTAAAAAAATTTGCAAATTTCTATGAAATAATTTGTGTTTTATTTCTTAAAAAATGAATTGCTGTTTCCATGAAGAAAATTGCCAACCGTCCGATTTCATTGGATATCAGTGTCTAGAACCATTGTTGTCGGTCAGGGACATAAAATATTAGAACGAGTGTAACCAATTACATCGTCTTCGTAAACACACCATACCCTTTCCTCTCAAACAAAAATAATATAAAAATAAAATAGAAACCCGATCTAATTACTCCAAAACCCGATCCAATTTTGGTCTGGCGATTTCTAGGGTTTCACTATATTCCCCAATCCGTAAATTCAACCATAAACTAGACCTGTAGAGGGTTTCTTATCTCCAGAAACACAATAAGATGCCTCAGAGACACTCGAAGAACAACAACGATTTAGCTTTCTTCACATACGATGAGAAGCGAAAGCTCGGGTACGGGACTCAGAGGGAGAGGCTGGGCAAGGACTCCATTAAACCTTTCGATGCTTGTGCTCTCTGCTTGAAGCCTTTCATTGATCCTATGTCTTGCCAGAAAGGCCATGTCTTTTGCAAAGAATGTATTCTGGAGTGCCTCTTAGCCCAGAAGAAAGATATTCAACGGTATTTTTGCTTTTATTGAAATTGGAATTGGATTCTTTTTTTTTTCCTCTTTTGTGGTTTATATTAACATTGGATAAAGATGATACTGGTTGCAAATTTGCAATTGATTAGCCAATTATTTATTTTTATTAACCTCTTTAATGTTTGGGTGTGGTCTTGGAAGTATGATATGATTAATTACTTTGATATCCCACAAAATTTTGTTGCATATCTGAGTTTGCGATGGTGTGGTTGAACAAGAGCTGCCATGGATTCAATTATGTTGAGCATAGTTATAGACTGATGATTGATTTGGTGCTCGCATTATTTCTTAGATTCATGGTTTGTAGGATCTATGCCCGTGGCCATTAAGGGGTTTTCTGAGTGATTGAGATGTAAGACTGGTTGTCTTCAACTTAAGCCCTACTGTTTTCCTCGTGATCTCTTTTGTTTGGTGCACAAGTGATGTGCACTATCTAGGCTACGGTCCTTCTGGCTTATAGAAAAAAAATTCTGTAGATTTTGTTTACTACAAGAATTTTGCACTTGAGAGAGTCCCTTTTTAACGAGTGGTAGAAATAAGACATTTAAGTGGAAATATCAGCTCGATAAGCTAAAAAGTTAGATGGAAAGTTTTTTTTTTCTCATTTTATTGTAACATTTGCTTAGGTTGATGCTCTCCAAGTTCTTTTTTTGTTGGTTATTTGCTTGCATTTCTTGTGTTGCTGTTTTGGCATTGTCCTGTGCATCATTTTCTTCCTTTAGGCTGCATTGCATTTGCTGCAGTTAAGAGTAAGCTGTCCTATGTTGTAGGAAGGTAGCTGCCCATGAATCTCAGAAGAAGCAAGAGAAAGAGGAGGAAGTAGAAAAGTTAATGCTGCAGAAAGCTAGAGAGCTTGATGCATTTGATCAGCAAAATCACGGTGCAGTTCCCCAATATAATGATAGAAACCAGAGCCAGGACAAGAATGGTTTTCATGGAGCAAACAGTGTGAAGGTCACTTCATTTGAAGAAGAAGCACTTCGGACAATGAAAGCTTTTTGGTTGCCCTCTGCAACTCCAGAAGCTGCTGCTAAAGTAGAAGCTCCCTCTATGGGTACAATTTGTCCAGAAGGCAAGGAAAAGCTTAAGATGAAGAGCCTATTCCCCATTCATCTTTCAGAAGACACAAGTGAAAAGAAATCCAGTTCCCTTGATAAGACCTATATATGTCCCAGCTGCAAGGTTACTCTTACTAATACACTATCACTTGTGGCACTTAGCTCATGTGGCCATGTCTTCTGCAAGAAATGTGCTGACAAATTCATGGTTGCGGATAAAGTTTGTCTAGTTTGCAACAAGCCTTGTAAGGAGAGGAATATGGTGAATTTGGAGAAGGGTGGAACAGGCTTTTCTGGACATGGGGATAATCTTGTAGCAACTGACTTCAAGCATTTAGGTAGTGGTTCAGGTTTGGGACTTGTTAGACCAGCAGCAATGAAGATCTAAACTCTAAGCAATTGTTGAATATGGTAATTTTATGGTAATTACTTTTGTTCCTTGGATGCTTTATGCTTTTACTTTGTTTGAATTGGCATCCATTAATTTTCAAAGCTCGTTCCAATTTCATACAGTGCTGAGATTGTGTACATTGTATACAGGAGCTAAGCAACACAAGTCCTTTATATGCTTACATCATGATTAATAATTTAATATGTTATGAACTAACAATTATGCTTTGACAGTGACTTAGAAAAGGAAATAACTGAAGGACATTTGCTTAAATTGGAAAAATAAATAGATGAACTTGATGTTATTAAATAGATATGTCCGTCTTGCTGTGTATCATGTCTACTTTAATACATGATTTTCTCTTCAAACTATGATTTTATAACATATTACGAATTAGTTAAAAATGTCATATTATTTTGCTACGAAGATACAAGGTATATCATGACAGGCGCGTGAAAAATCTTGGGCATAATATTTTTTATATGATATTTTTAATAATATAAAAATATTATTTAAATTTTTAATAAGTTTATGAATAATTTGACATTAAAGTTTATGTTATCCCTTAAAAATATAATTGAGTCCTATCCGATGAATAACATTATGACGCAGAAATAAATAAATAAATGTTTGCATGCGGGTTTGTTGGGAGAGTTCAGATAAGGCATATGAGCCATACAAAGTGATCTTTATGTGGAATATTTTAAAGCTCCGCTCATCATAATCCATCATTCACACAGCTGGTCAGCCACCAGCCCCGTCAGGTCCCACTCCTCTTATATTATATTGGCTTGTGTGAAAGAAAGATAACTTTTCTTTTTAAATATATAATCTAATTACAAATATTTGTAAGCCCGACCGAAATTGAAATTTTCTGCGCTTTATTAATTTAATAAAGTGCTGAACATATTTCATTCTGGTGGCTAAAAGAGTAACTATTTATTTTAATTGAAAAAAATTAATTCCTAATTCTTTTAATAAGTAAATAAGTTATTTACCATGCCCTTGAATAAAAATTAAAAAGATTAAGATTTCTCCTAATATGCAAAGGGTATGTTGAATTGCAGAACAAAGTTACAAAGTAGTGGTCAAATAATTTGAAAAATCATCATATCACGTGCACATTTCTCAATTTTACTACACTGTTAAAAATTATACCACCTCTGTTTTTTCTTTCACATTCCATCATTCTAATGAAAGAACTCTTATCATCTAATACTATCTCATAAACCTTATTATCATTTGAGGATATAATTATATATAATAAAAAAGGAATAATACTATCACAACACAAGCAAGGATTAAAAGTTCCCATTTAAATAAACAATTGAAAAATATGCTCAATCTAGCAATTGACAAAATAATTAATTGAGCAACAACTTTCTTTGTAGGGCAAACTAATAGCATTCGGTTACCATAATGTGACATTAGTATCCTCTCCCTAAGGTAAGCACAAAAAAATAAAAAGTATTTTACACCAATAATTGTATTACCTATATAGTTGGGGAAAAGTATTTAATGCAATCAATCATACTTGATTTTTAGGCAACGAATCTGGGTTTTCCATGTATTTTTTAACAGTGGGAATTAGGCTGTCTATTTTTGTTTTTTATTTGTTGAGATATTTAACTAATTTAATTAAAAATATCCTATTTTATCATGGCTGCTCTGCTACTTAGGAAAGATTAAAAATCTTTTAAAAAAGTAGACCGTTAGTTTTGAGGCAGTGATAAAATTAAAAATCTCCATATCATAATTTCCTACGTGGAAAAATCTGTACCGTCGGATATAATCAGAATGGGTTTAAGTAGGTCCCACGACACCATTAACAGCCCGCCAACCCCACCAAAAATAATGCCACTATCTTCCTATCGCAAACCCAAAAAGCAAATTACCCACTTCCAAAATATAAAAACCAAAGGTCCCATTTTTAATGTTAAGATTTCAAAGGAAAGTCCTTTTTCAATTAAGACAAGGAGATAAGAGCAAGCAAAGGAAGGTAAAGGTGACCCAAGTTGATTTTGTGAGATGGGTGATTTGGAGAAACAAGCTCTTGCCCGAAAAATGGAGGCTGAGGAGGAGAAGCTGGTGGATGGCGTGGCGGTTTTGGATTTTGACATGTTGTGTTCAACGGTGGCGTTGCAGACTCAGGGGAAATGGCGGAAACTTGAAAGTGATGATTTTGATGCTAATTTTGGTAACGGAGGAGAACTTGGAGGTGTTTTAAGGATGTGGGAAGGTGAGATTCTTGATTGCTTTGATGACCGTCACATCGCCATTGAATCTCTTTGGTACTTTCTCTCTCTTTATCTCTGCTTTTCTGGTTCTGGGTAATTTTTCTTTGCTTCCAAAAAAAGCCCTCTTTAGCTGCTCATGATGGCAGCTTTAAGTTGTTTTTGTTTTAAATTTGCTGATATATATACTTTGCTTTTGATATAAATTATCTGGGGTTTAAGTGAAGTTGTTTCTCTATCATTGCTTCAATCATGGAATTTCTTTTAAGAGTAAAGATTTGAACTTTATAATGATTAAGCATAAAAGTATCATTGGGGTTGCAGCTGTCCATGCCAAAGATTTGGGAAGAACGTGAGACGAGCTGGCTTTGGTTCTTGTTTTATTCAGGTAAATTTTGCAATTGGCTTATGTTTGTGCAATTTTGGTGTTTTAAGAGAAACCTGAAAATTGTTAGTGTGATTTTGCAGGGAACTGTATATTACATTATTGCTCTTGCTGCTTTTCTTAACGTCATTGCCTTCATTTTCACCAAACGGCAATGCTTTCTTTATTTGGCTGCTGGTTTTATCATTTCAATAGGAATATATTTGGGCTTCTTCCGCACTCAAATTAGAAAGAAATTCAATATCAGGGTGAGCTTAACGGTGTATTTGTGATTGATTTTTCATATTCTGTTTAATTCCGTTGTGTTTGTTGAATTGGCAATTGCTTGTTCTTTTTTAACAATATGAATTACATTTTCTTGGCAGAACATTTTTACTTTTTTGGCTTGATTATGCTCTGGCAGTGCCTTTTGATATTTGCATATATTTCTATCAGATTATCTTTGTTTACATATCCGTACTAATTTTGTTCCAATTATTGTTCATGATTCAGATTTATTGTTATGAACATAATATCTAATATCTACTATCAGAATCCACTTCTCAAGAATCTAGATTCTCATTAGGTTATAGTAATTCCTAAAATAGAGAATGAGTGTCCTTTATTAAGTATCTTTATTTTTAGTTTGATATTATTGCATAAATTTCATGGAGATTATTTGAAACATTGGTTTCTTGCTTTTTTATTTTTTTGCTATCTGGTTGCTGTGGTTGGCTTGTTGATTTTTGGGAAAAGGTAATATTTTGCTCGATACTTGTCTAGAGGTTCTATTTTGTCTCTCAGGTTGTTTTTGGACCTAATTCCCGAGTCCTAATATGGGGGCATATTAACAACTATAGGGGTCTTTTTGCACCATTTTTAACAACTATAAGGACATTGTAGCATAGTTTTCAACAAATAGGGGCACTTTTGCTCTAAAAACAACTTGAGGGGGTAAATAGGATTTCGAGACAAACATCCAGGGTAAAATAGTACATTTTCCCTTGATTTTTCTATTTTTTGTATTTTCTAATGCCCTTACTGCAAGTTAGCCCTTAAATTGCAATATTCTCTTTAGAATTTGCAAATGGTCAGTTGACCTGATGACTTCTTTTCTTTGAAATGTTTTAAATTTCAGGGTACAGAAAGTTCATTGGATGATTTCATCTACCATATTTTCTGCCCTTGCTGTGCATTATCTCAGGTTTTTTTTTTTTTCCTTTTTTTTGGGTCTTTAAATATGTGATTTTTACCTAAACAACTGCATATAGAAGCCTTATTTATCATTCAACCAAATATGGAACAGGAGTCCAGAACATTGGAGATGAACAATGTCCAAGATGGATTGTGGCACGGCCGGGGTGACACTATATGTATAGGTAGTATTAATGAAGGAAACAAAGCAATCTTTGAACTACATCCACCTCGTACTGTCTCGATTAAATCTACCGAAATCTGCAGCGTACAACTCTCTGCAGACATCGTTGACCAATCTTGATCACGGATCATTTCTTTTGGAGTTCTTGACTGCGGTATGCAGGTTACATTTATTCGATATCAGATTTCCAATTAATTTGTTCCAGAAAGGGGTGAATCTGTTGGCTAAGGTTGGAACTTTAAGCAAGACTAACCATCAAACTGAAGCATAGAGTTTATGCTACTGGTGCGGTGAGTAACATGCCAGAAGACGGGCAACAGGGAGATTGTAGATACAGGAATGTAGCCTTTGTTGAGGGATACCCCACCTTTTCTGTGGTTAGATGTTCAATATGGCAAAGTTACTGTCCATATTGTTGCATTTCTTCATTGGAATTTCTGGTATCTCAAACTCTGTATTGGTTTAATCAGAATATGCATCAACCATATTGTTAATAGTTCACAAATTTCACTTTCAAATTCCAGTTTAAACCTTGTTTTCTGCAATTTAATGTTTGCATTGGTCAGTGATTCAAATAAGCTTTAGAAATAAAATAAAATAAAATAAAAGTTAGGTTCGTTGCTTGTGATTCAGTGCTCATCTCATTGTAAGAATCATCTGGCTTAAGTCAGCTATGCTTAATCTTTGTAAATATAAATTTAATTATGAAAATTAATCATCCCATTATTATTATAGGTGATTAATTATGTAAACATAAATTTTATTATTATATGAAAATTGATTAACTCAAACAGCTTGCACATTCTGAGCTTGTTCAACATTTTCATGGTTATCTTCACTTGGATTCGAATTTTGGTGTTCGCGATCATCTCTTTTTCTTTTATTGTTCAAAATTTGCATATATATATTATCAATATATTTGGACGAAGAGTAGAGTTTAAATTCTAATTAAAATTCTCAGTCACATGTGATTCTCCATATCTGTTAGTTGTCACAATAGTAATTTGTGTCAGTATATGTAACAATATATTATATATTGCCATTATAAATTACGACGAGGCAAAGTTTTCCTCCTAATTTTGGAGGCAAATAGTTCAATGACGAAGTAATAATAGTCTGTGATTAAAGTATGCATAAAAAAAATGCGATTAAAAAACTTCTTTTTTATTTATCAATTTCGTAGTTTTTAAATTATAAATAATACTAAAATTTTCTATTATAATAATAAAAAGAACTATGTAGTCTTGGGAAGTAAAATTTCTAATTTTTTTTTTGAAGTTTTATATTTAATGCTAATATATTTTGTGATGAAAAAAAATATGTGAATCTTAATTTTTAATTACTTATGATCAGTTTAAAAATACTATATATATATATATATCATTTAGAAAAAAATTACATTAGAATTTGATTTAATAAAAAAAAAAATCCCCAAAACCATTCTCTCTATTGTTGGCATTTTTTTTTTTGTAGTGCAATTCACTGCCTCCCATATCCAACGGACCCATCCACTCCCACTAGAAAGATCGAATATGCTTAATTTATAGTGGAAGTAAAAAAAAAGAAAAAAAAAACTTTATTTCAATAAGAGATATTAAAAATTACAAATTTATTAAGAACTGTAAAAAAAAAAAATCTTTATTTCAATGGGAGATCTCAAGTTTAAGTTAAAGTTATATATTTTTTTCATATATATATATATATATATATATATAACAGTTTGAATTTGATATTGTGATGTAATAAATTTTAAATTTAGTGATAATTTGCTTTAAAAAATTTAGCGATAATTTAATGAATAATTTTTAGATTTAGTTGAATTAATAAATGGTGAAAAATAATAGGTGGAGGTAGGGGTGTTCAAATGGTCGGTTCGGTTCGGTTTTGGACCGAACCGAATGGACCGAAAACCGAAATTTGCAAAATAAAATAACCGAACCGTGAACCGATATTTTTAGGACCGAAACCGAATGGACCGAATAAATTTCGGTCGGTTCGGTTCGGTCCGTTCAGTTTTTTTTATACTAAATGAGTAATAAAAGATTTTTTTCACTCTCACTTTCACACTTTTCCCCTCTCTCTCTCTCTCTACCTCTGCTTCTTCACTCTCTCCGTCCCTCCTCTGCTTTCTACCTCTTAGATTGCCGATCGGACTCCCACCGCTCCGTCGCCCTCCGCCGTCCCCTTCTTCCTCTCTCTCTCTCTCTCTCTCTCTCTCTCCGTCTCCTTCTCCCTTCTTCCCTCTCTCCCTCCCTCTCTCTCGGTGGATCTGGTCCCCGCTGGCAATCGGCCCCCCCGCCGGCAATCGCCCCCTCGCTGCTTTCCTCCACCGCACTCCGTCGCTTCTAGATCACCATAAATGTTGGTCCATTTTCAAGTAAATTTTTGTGTTGTATTTTATTTTCAATTTTTGGATTGCAACAGTGAAGTGTACTTCCTCGTTACTGAGAGGCAAAATCAAGCTCCAAATACGATGATGAGGCAGCCTTTCTTCTCTTCAAGTAAATTTTTGTGTTGTATTTTATTTTCAATTTTTTATTGTGTTTGATTTTGTTTTAGATCTGTGTTGTTCGATGTTTTGTAATATATATATATATACGGTTTTGATTTTGTTTTTGTTTGTTGTTGGATTTAGATTTGTTTGATTTTGTTAGTGTTTGTTTTTGTTTTAGATTTGTTTGTTTGTTGTGTGTGTGTATATATATATATACGGTTTTTATTTTTTGTTTGTTGGATTTATACGATTTTGGTTTTGTTTTGTTGGCTTGGTGGTTGGCTTACGATTTTGGTTTTGTTTTGTTGGCTTGGTAATATATATATATAAAATGGTGGGTATTAAATAGTTCGGTCGGTTCGGTTTCTTCGAATTTGCAATTTTGAGAACCGAAATAACCGAAATTTAATTTCGGTTTAGAACCAAAAAAACCGAACCAAATGGACTAAAATCTATTCGGTTCAATTTTCGGTTCCGGTTCGGTTCTGCACACCCCTAGGTGGAGGGTTTGAATATTTAATTATTGTAAAATTATGGACAAATAAAAGGGAATAGTAGATAGAAAGGTGAAGAGAAGGTTCCATTCTCATATATACTCGTTCAACTTTGATAAACTTTTTTTTTTCAATAGAAGAAGTTTTAAGAGTAATAAAAAAAATTAAGATAAAAGTAATCTATATATATATATATATATATATATATATATGCTGAAGATTTTGGGATTTTTTTTTTCCAACACATAGCAATGGTTGTTTAGGATATTTAAATTTTTAATTTAAGCAATGGTCATATATCAAAAATAAAGCATGAGGATTATTTAAAAAAATATATATAAAGCATGTGAGCGTCGTGTATTCTTTTAATTTTAATATTTATAAAATTTGATTTACATGTAAATATATAATATGCATTTTAATTAGGGATGTTGAAAAAAACCATTAAATTTGGTTAATCGAGAAATCGAACAAAAATTTATCCGAAAAATCGATTAATCGAACTGATTTTTATAGTTAATAGTTAGTGTTTTAAAAAAATCGATATTAAATAACTGATTTTTTTTAACTCATGAACCGGTTAACAGAACCAATAACTGATACATAAACACCCCTATAGTTTATTAACTTTATTTCACTATTTCTTACTTTTTATTATAATTTTGTATTTCATTATTTTCATATTTAATTATTTATATTCATTTGATTTTCATTTATTTTAAAATATATTTAAATTTCATTTTAGTTAATTTATGAATTTTCCAATATATTCATATTTAATATTTCTTATTATTTCTTGATTTATCAATTTTTCATTAATAAAAATTAAAATATATTCAAAAAATTATATAACATTAATATATTAATTAAAATTTTCAATAATTTTTTTTAAAAATAAAATTTTTAATATATGTAAAAATAATGTGTGTCAAGTTAAAAAGAAAAGAAAAGAAAAGAGTTGTTAGTATTAGATTAATTTATTTTAATAATTTTGCATTTTTTAAGTATTTTTGCTACCCTTTTTTTTAATTATTCTAATAATTTTGATTTTTTTTAAATTTTATTTTAATTGGTAATTAGTAAGTGTAATTGTTAATCTAATTACTATGATCATGCGCCGGTTAATTTATTTACTTTTTAAGTCGTAATTCTTAAAAATAAAGTTTATCTCCACCAAAATCCTTTATTTTAACGAAATTTTAATTTTTAAGTACCTTAAACATTTTAATTTTATTTATAAATGCATCTTATAATTGTAGTAGTTAACGGAAAAAATATTAGTTAACCGATTCGAAAAATCGAAACCGATATACTGGTTAACCGATTATAACGGACTGATTAATGGTTATTATTTTAAAAAAATTGATATTAATGGATTAATTTTTTTTTACTCATAAGCCGATTAACTAGGGATGAGCATGGTCGGTTAACCGGTCCATAAGTCCCAGTCCATTAATATCGATTTTTTGAAATTTCAGTCCATTACCATCGGTTAACCAGTCCATCGGTTTCAGATTTTCGGATCGGTTACCCAATATTTTTCGGTTAACCACTATAATTATAAATATATTCATAAATAAAATTAAAATGTTCAAGATGCTTAAAAATTAAAATTTTTTCACTATAATATAACATTATTGTTGTTAAAATAAAAATATTTGGTGGATATAAGCAAATTTGTTTTTAAAAATTAATATTTAATAAGTAAATATATCAACCGGTCTATAATCATTTTTAATTAGATAAATTGTTATACTTACTAATAGCCAATTAAAAAAACTTAAAAATTTTAAAATAATTAGTATAATGAAAAAAAGTACATGATCGCCTTTAATTATGATAAATTGTTATAAATTATTAAAAAATTTATAAATTAACTACAAATTCGGTTTCGGTTCGGTTAACCAGTCACATGAGTCAAAAACCATTAACCAGTCCATTAATATCGATTTTTTCAAAATACTAACCATTAGCCAGTCCATTACAATCGGTTAAGCAGTCCATCAGTTCGGTTTCGGATTTTTTTTCGGTTAACCAAGTCCATCGGTTTTTTTGCTCACTCCTACGATTAACCGGTTTATGAACATTTCTAATTAATTTTAATTTTCTCCAATCATGAAATATAATAAAATAAAATAAAAAGTTGTATGGGAAATAATGTATGTAAAAATAAAGTGACACCGAAACATTTTCTTCGGCATATATACATGCATACACATATATGCTAATTATAATCCGAAATTTTATTTAATTATTAATGAAAGAGAAATTTAAACATAGATTATCTATGGATAATGGTACGTCATATTTGGAACTTATATACAGGTATATAGCCGTCACCAACACCTGCTGCATAAATATATAGACTTTCCGAGTCAAGCCACCATTCGGTGTTATTTTTTGAGTCACTCGCCTCTTTAATCCTTTCATCAAGTAAAATAAAATTGCCATTATATCTCTTCTCATGAGACTTAAAAAGACAGTTGTAAGCAATATTCTCGTCAATATTCTTATATATTATACTGCTATATTTATATGAAAGTGTTTTTGTTGGAAAATCATTACAGGTTACAGTAATCACTACTCCTGGCAGCCCATCATGAAAAACTTTTAAAAAATAACCTGAAACAGGAGAAAAAATTAAAACGAATACAAACACAGAAAATGCATAAATTTTGAAAAGAGTCATGTTGCAAGGATTGATGGTGGTGTTATTTGATACTAAAGTTATTATTATTTTACCTCATTTAAATAGCTAAATTGTTAGTATAAAATTAGGAAAAATTATAAAATTCTCCTCCATTTACTATACTTAATAACAAAAAAGGTTATTAGTTGCATAAAAATGTACTATAAAAAGCTTATAATTAAAATTTTGTTCCAAAATTATAGAAACTATAAAACGAGATTACAACTCATAAACACACCTAAACTAAACTAAATTATTAATATAGGAAATTTGTTGTGGTTTTCCTCTTAACATGTCAATAAAGAAGACAAATGTATATTAATGTTATTAATATTAATATATTTTGTTCACTAGTTTTAGTTCATTGTTTAATTGGATATATTTAGTTATTGGCACAAGCCATATGAATTTATGCTATGTTCACCCAATGCTTTCTTACGTGCTTATGTGACTTTCAAATGGTCTCTATGTAATTTCTAATCTATTTTTCCTTTGTTCTTCTCTGTTTTCTGTCAGAAACAAAAATGTGGCATTTTCTGTTGAAGTCGTTAAAACTATTATGAGTGAAATTAACTCATTTATTAGCTGTAGGTTCTCCTTTGTTCCTTAGGTCAGCAAACAAAGCTGCTCACAGGCTTGCTAGGAGTTCTTAAAACTTATCATGTCTCACTATTTGGAATTGTGCTCCTAATTTTCTTCTTTCTATCTTAGAAGCGTACCTGTGTACTTGCTGATTTTAAGAATTTCCATTATGATTTAAATTCGTTTATGACCGGCACATAAACTTCCCAAATAATAGTTCATACTGGCTTTACTGAACTATCAAAACAATCTAAATTATTCAATTCATAAAAAAAAACCTCAATAAGTAAAAGTATTAAAGTTCAAAATTTAATTTTAAAGTTCCAAATATATGACAAAATTAAATTACGGAGTTTTTACAGAATAAAAAGAAATTATTTAAAATTCTAAAATTCCACTAACACGCTAACTGAAATATAATATTGGATAATTCAAATCCAATAACAAATGAAAATAAGGTCATTGACAACATAAGGATAAAGACAGAAACTAGCTGAACATAACTACTAAACTGCAAAATAAAAACATTAGAGCTGATGTGGTTTGAATACAGTGATTCGGTAAATAATAACTACAGCACACAACGGACTGAAAATATACAATAATTCGGAGAAATTTTACAAAATATATTTAACAACTAACATAGTATAGTAAACTGCATAATAAATCATGAAATAAGTAAAATAATTTTTAATAAATAAATTAACAGTTCAAAATTACGGTACAATTCAACATGGTAATGATAAATAAAACATAAAACAGCACTAAAAATAGCGACGGCAAATTCCGTCGCTAAGAACAAAATAATCCGTCGCAAAATAACCCCTCAAGTAAATATTAAATAATATTAGCGATAAAAAAATTCCTTCGTTATTCCGTCGCAAAAAATTATTAAATTTTTTATTATTATTTTCAATTCAATTTATTATTATTATTATTATTACATAAAAAATTTAATTTCTATAAATAATAATTATGCAATATTATTAACACTACTATTAATTTAAAAATATAGTATTTTAAAATATATTAAATTGTGCAACATCCAGTTACTCCAGCATTGAAAAATAAGAAAATAAAAAAATAAAAAGCTTGGTTAAAAAACAAAAATCATCTAGGAGAAGATCTATAACTAGCATATTATACCATCATCTTTCCCTCGCAGCTTCTTTAAAATGCAGACAACCAAACTGTGCACTCCAAATGGGACAACAAATATCTGTTTAAGCAATGATAAATCTAAGCCTTTTCTATTAGAGGTATACAAACAAATCAAAACAGTAACTAAAACCAGATCCTGCCTCTGCAAATGATCCCTTGAATCCTCTCTTCTTAATCAATCCTGAACCTGAAATATATTCATATACACAAATTATACAAATTATCTAGAAAATAAAAATAATAAGAATAAAAATAACTTTTTCAAATGAAAATTAATGGTTGACGAGTTTATGTAAGCATGGAATAATTCATTTCTCCTCATAGGTCACTGTCAGCTATTCCTCAATCATAAAAGATGATCATAATGTAAGGACTGCCAAACGTCACTTGACTACACATTAGTATGATATTGTACATTTTGGACTAAATCCGCACGGATTTTGTAACGCCCCCAAATTTGCATCAATTTGACCGAACTCAAAAATATTGTACAGATCTCCGAAAATTATTTTAATTGCATAGATATGTTAGAAATAATCTAAATAAAATATTAGAAATGAAAAATAAATTTTTTAGCAGTTTCGGAATTTCGAGTTTCGGACTGGCTGGCCAGACCGCTAAAGCCAGACGTATACCGAAACGATATCGGAATGGACTGAAATTTTAACCATGTGTTCTTGGGCATGTTAGGACACACAGAAAAAATTTTTAGAGCATTTTGACATATAAAATGAGAATTCTTGAAAAAGGGTGCAAAACCGAGATTTAATTAATTAATAGGTTTAATTAACATATTTTAAGCATTTGAGGACATGAAGATCATTAAAATAAAGTTATAATCAGGTGTGTGTAAGTTTAAAATAAATGGATAGGTCCTATAAAAAAAAAAATGGATAGGTAGGGATGAAGGAATGAGTGACAAGTGGCTTAATTTCAAGCCATTAGATCAAATAGTTAGGGATTAAATCTTGTCCATTCCTTTTTACCACTAGAAGACAAGAGAGAATGCTGTAGAAAAGTCTGAAATTCTCCCCAAAAATTTCAGCTTTGTCCCGTTATTTCCACCATTTTTGCTTCACACAACCTTTCTCTCTCCAAATTCAAAGTTCAAATTTTGTCCTCACACATAAAAATACCTCTTTTCTAACTTAGAAAGAGATTTGCATCAAGAAGGAGCCAAGAAAATAAAGAAATAAGGTGAGAGAAATTTGAACTAGTTTAGTAATTTAGTGGGTTTTTGGTGAAATTAATTGGGGAATTTTATTTAGGCATGTAGAGCATTATTAGGAGAATTATATCAAATTTTAATCGCTTAAAATTATAATATGAACTCATGAAATTCTACCTTTCATTTTCGGCCTAAAGAAGAAAAGCAAGAGGAAGAAAAAGCCAAGGCAGGCAAGGGCAAGGAGAAGGAAGAATAAGAGTATTTCAAGCCAATTAGAGGTTAGTGGATGCAATTTACATTCAATTTCATCTATTCTAGCTAAATACTCACAAATTTTACATTATGTAATTATACACAATTGAGCAACCTTGTGAAATAAATTACTAGGACATGATATAAAGTTAAATTAGGTTATTAGGAACTTAAAAAGGTGTAGAAACCAAATTAAAAAGGGTAGGTTCTTTAGTGGTTCAATGGAATACTCAAGTTTAACCTAATGAAATTTGATATTATTTGATGAATTTATTGAGAATTAATTTTTATAATGCATAAAAAGTGTGATAAAATTAATTAGAATGAAAAATAATAAATGTATATAATTATGCATAAATTACATAATGGTGGAATTTAGTAAAACCTAAAAATTTTCATGTGAATTAGGTTCATTCCATTAAATTATTGCCCAAGATGAATAAAGAATAATATATGTCATGAAATTTAGAGGTAAAACATCATGGGTGTGTAACTTCCCTAAGTGTCCTAATGGTGGTTGTGTTGTTAATGGCATATTTTAATCACATTTTTATGGTATTAAGCATATAAGTGAGAATTTTATTATTTATAACATATGAATGCAAATTAATGTGTGATAGCGCAATTAAAGAAAAGAATAGTGTGAAAATATAAAACAATATAAAAATTGATATTGCCCTTAGTGTGCAGTGGGTAATACAGGACCCTAAGATACAATGGCTAGCCATAGGGACACATGCACCGCGGTATTACCATGAGTTTATCAAAATGTCACCATGAGATATGATTATATTACATGTAAAGGTTTAGCTGGCTCATTATATATTATACTGAAAAATTTGGTATCGCACCCCGTGTTGTGCGGTCCCTCCAGTACATTAGAATCACTGAAGTCCTCGTCCCGCTTATCCGGTTCGAGGATTTCCACTGGTTACAACTAGGGGCAAAATAGTAATTTTTCAAGTAAACCGAGACAAAAGGGCAATTAGTGTATTTAAGATATCATAAATATAGATAAATGAGAAATAAGGTGAAAAAAAATGAGTTGAATAAGTTACGTAAGGTAAGATTAGAAAAAAAAATAATGAATAAAGAGATTAGAATAACTAAATGGATTAAAAAGGCTAAAACCATAATTAAGATAAGGTTTAGGGACTAAATTGTAATTTTACATACTTAAATTGAATTTAAAGTTAAAGGAAGTCAAACTAGTCAAGATTGAAGTCAATTGGTCAAAATAAAATAAAAGTCAAACTTTGGGAACTTAATTCTAATTTTTCACTTCATTATGAATATAATTGAAATTAAGTAAGAAAAATGAATATTAAGAAAATGTAGAGTAATTTGTAGTTAAAAAGAGTAAATTTACTAATTTAGTTAATAAAAAAATGTTTTAGGGACAATATGACAATTATAATTAAATTAAATTAAATAAATAAATAAATTAAGTAGGTGAAATTTTATGTAAATATATCCACTACTAAGCGACAAAGTTGCTTAGTGCGTGGTTTGTTTTGACTGCGCAGGGACAGGTACATTGAAGCAGTTAAGGGAAGCAATGGCATGTACATATGGATGTCTTTTTGGGTTTGGTTATGTAGCTATAAAATAGAACATGAATGGGTCAATGTAAAATATTATATATGGCATGTAATATGTTAATACTCAAAAACTTAATGAACTTAGTGAATGATGTTTGTGATGTTAGGTGTATAGCCATGTGATTGTGATGAGTATGGAGACTTTGAAGTGCTATGTTGTGAAAGGAGTATTGGAGGTGGAGAAAATTTATTGGGAGTGTAAATTTAAAAATTGCAGGTTTGGGTAGCATGATTTTTAAGTCGTTATGCTGACAAAAAATTTATTAATTGAACAGCTAGTTAATGATACCTAATAAAAATTTAAATATAAAGTGGTATTAAGTAAATTGGAAGTAGATTTAAATAAGACAATATCATGACTAAGAATAATAATAATAATAATAATAATAACAAAAATAAGATTTATCGTAGGGTGTCACAGATTTGTTTTTGGGCACCTCTTAAAAGGCTTCATACTAATGGAATTAGGTGAACACACTTATATTTTAGGAAATATTTCCTTATATTTCCGATGTGGGACTTGGATTGACATACCAACAATCCTCCCCTCAAGCTACGGACCACACAGCTTATATCCCTCCTCTCGAGCGATAATTCATTCGATTTGTCATATTATCTTGCACCGCCGTTATCAACCAACGGGACATGCAGCCTGACCACCATAATATCAGGAAAACTCTCGGCACAAGGCACCAAACACGAATCTCCAATCGTCTTGCACCGCTGTTATCAATTAACGGGATATGCCGCCTGACCACCACAATATCAGGAAGACTTTCGACACAAGATACCAAACACGAATCTCCAATCTAGGGATCGTACCGGGGGCCTCCCACACAATGCAGTCCACTATTCCGGATCGTCTCCAAACTACGGCTCTGATACCACTTGTTGGAACTACCAAATGTCACTTGACTCCACATTAGTATCATATTGTCCGTTTTGGACCAAGCCCGCACGGATTTACTTTTGGACACCTCCCAAAAGGTCTCATACTAATGAAGTTAGGTGAACACACTTATATTCTATGAAATATTTTCTTGTATTTCCGATGTGGGACTTGGATTGACATCACAATACACAAAACTACAAGAATAAAAATTTTCAGGGTAACCAAATGGCAGCAGAAGCATTAGTTATTGTTACAGCAGTCCGGAACTAGTTCCAAGATTACTTTTGGTCACACAACAAAAAATAGCAGACAAGGACAAAATAAATAAACATATAAATCAACAAAAATTGAAGAATTCAAATACATTTAAAATTTTCATGCTAGCCCTCTGCTTTTCACCGTCTCCATATAAAAGCAACATATGTTCAATCCAAATGCAAAACTATTGGATTATAATGCAAGTTTCCATATGTATTTATCATGGTAACATACTGCAAATACTAGAATCACTTTTAAACACTTCTCCTAGGAACTTTTTATAAATAGTGTTTTTTAAAAAGTATTTGAACTTTTGAGATGTTTTAAAAAATATTTGGAGAGTTAGGATTTTTTGCGTTTTCACAACAAGGAGTACTTGCGAAAATTGATTTCATTTTCGCAACGCTTTACTGCGGAAATGAAATCAATTAGTTTTTTATTTTTTTATTTTTATTTTTATTTTTTTTAATTGTTAAGCTTTGGAATGGAAAGCTTAACCGGCAGCTTTTCCAAGGAAAAGCTGCCGGTTTTTCTTTTTTTTCTTTTTTAAAATTTTTTTAATGAAAAAAATATAATTTTTTTATAAATGAAAAAATATAAATTCATTTTAATCCAATATAAATGATTAAATTTAAAAAATATAAATGATTAAATTTAAATAATATTTTCGTTTTAATCCAATATACGCACATAACCTATAATTTTTTCAAAACAAAAAATTATACATTCATTATATAAATGATCAAATTTAAATAATATTTTCGTTTTAATAAAATACACGCACATTAATCTATAATTTTTTTTATCATATTTATCAAATTGACTAAAAGAAAATTATTTTTCCATATTAATAAAAGAAAGAATAAAATTTATTTATATTTTTCTATACGCAAAAAAATTATATTTTTCCATTGCTAAAAAAAATTACATTTTTTTAATTGAAAAAATTAAAAATTAAAAAAAAAGAAAAGAAAAACCCATTCCATTTGGAATTGAAAGCTTAACATTTTAAAAAAAAAAACTAATTTCATTTCCGCAACAAAGTGTTGCGAAAATAAAATCAATTTTCACAACATTTTTTTGGGGAAACGCAAAAAATCTCAACTCTCCAAATATTTTTTAAAACACCCTCAAAAGTCCAAATACTTTTTTAAAAAATACTATTTATAAAAAAAATCCCCTTCTTCTATGGAAAAAAGAAAAAAAGAAAAAAAAAATTATCAACCACAAAGTTGAATGAGTGTATATGAGAATGGAACCTTCTCTTCACCTTTCTCTCTACTATTTCCTTTTATTTCTCCATAATTTTACAATAATTAAATATTCAAACCCTCCACCTATTATTATTCACCATTTATTAATTCAACTAAACCTACAAATTATTCGTTAAATTATGACTAAATTTAAAATTTATTACCTCACAATATCGAATGCAAACTGCTTTTATATATATATATATATATATATATATATATATATATATATATATGAAAAAAAATATAACTTTAAATTGAACCTGAGATCTCCTATTGAAATAAAAATTTTTTTTTTTTTACAGTTCTTAGTAAATTTGTAATTTTGAATATCTCTTATTGAAATAAATATTTTTCATATATATATATATATATATATATATATATATATGCCCTACACCTCAGCCTATCTTATTTATTTTAACTTATGTTAACAATATCGGCTGCGTTTCCTTTATATCTTCCATATAAAATTTAATTAGTATTTCATACTTTTGCAAAAAAATGTCACCATTCATCAATATTTAGACTCCTTAGAGGATAACAGACTTAATTTGTCTTGATTCCATTCCCATAAATCATAATCCGTCCATTTTTAAAAGATATTCCATTTTCTTTCTTTATCTAAATTATTTTTAGATAGTCATAATAATTTTCTATCAGTGTCATGTTTATGATGTAACATTAATTATCTTCACGTGTTAAAGTAGAGTAGGGCAGTGTAATTAGTAGCGTTTCGAAAGTAATAATTGCATTTTAAATACAATTCTTAATGTGAGCAACATAGGATTTCCTTTTCAAATATTTATGATTTAGAATTTAATGCTCATGGCTAGCAGTTGTAATTAGTTGTACATAATAACTTTGGATTCACTTGGAAAAAGATGTATTATTCGAAACAAATTCAAAATAATAATATAATTAATGAAAACTACTTGTACATCATTACATATATACTTGTAGTTGAAGCTCGTTTGCCTTTGTCTTCTATATATTATTGTAATTCTTTTGGAAGCTAATGGTTGGCCGTTGAACTTTTTACCACTAACAAAGTAGTGTTTTGTAAAATCAAAATAAAAGTCATGATTGAATTTTTCCATGAAAGTTTCCGTTTCCATGAAAAAAAAAAAAAATTTAAAAACTTCTACTCTGTATACACAAAAAAAATATTTATTCTTGTATATGCTGCCTTACATAGACTATATATATATATATATATATATATATCACCTCATTTGAGTGTAATTTCATTTTTTGTTTGTAAAATAGGTTTATACAGACTAATTGGACCAATTTGACTGCGAACTAATATTAAAATCTACTTGGTTCTGCTAAACATTTAAATTGAACCGTAAATAAATTTAGAAATTACTGAGCCACAATTTTATATCAAACGTATGCATTTTGTTTAAATCTGAATTTTATTTATATTAATCATTTTCAGAGCCTTTTCAATCAATTTTCTGCCATCTCAATATTGCTACTGCCGTCCATAATTTTATTAGTTTTGTTAATTTGCCAGTTGATGCTATTCACATATGTAATTGCATTATATTAAGGTATGGATGATTCATCATAGTTGCAATGTAATTTTCAGCGTCAGACGGACATAAACGATCTAAAATATTACATCTGTTTTTTTTTTTTTTTTATAATATCTAAAATATTCTATTAACCTTTTTGCAGCTACAACTAGAGAATTCTATATATGTCACCGCTATTTATTATTGACGGCAGCTGCTATGATTTTTATAGCATGTTGACAGTAGCTATAATTTCAATTAAAAAAAATTCTATTTCTCAAGTTAATAGTGGATTAAATGTCTTTGTTTTCCCCGTATATATATAGGCAGCATATTTTGAACACCCATAAACAAGTTGCGCACCTATCAAACAGCAAGCAAATAATAGATGATCAGTAACAGATCAATGGAAAGCTAGAAAAAGGAAAATCTAGGAAGAGTACTTTGATATCTAGAGGATATCATTGCTAAACAATCATTGCTATGTGTTGGTAAAAAAAAAAAAAAAACTTCCCGAAATATTCAGCTAACCGCGAATAGAGTGATGGGTGGGCCAAGAGCTTTTTGGAAGGGGTCTTTATTCAACAATATTACCCCGGCTGACCTATATCCTATATTGTATAATTAAGGGTGAGAAAAAAAAATCGATAGACTTGATTAACCGAAAAAAAAATTCGAAATCGAATCGATAGACTGGTTAACCAATTGTAATTGACTGATTAATTGTTAGTGTTTTGAAAAAACTGATATTAATGGACTGATTAATAGTTTTTGATTCATGTGACTGGTTAACCGAACCGAAACTGAATTTTTAGTTAATTTATTAATTTTTTAATAATTTATAACAATTTATATAACAATTTATTCTAATTAAAGGTGATCATATACTTTTTTTCATTATACTAATTATTTTAAATTTTTTAAGTTTTTTTAATTGACTATTAGTAAGTATAACAATTTATCTAATTAAAAGTGATTATGGACCGATTAATATATTTACTTATTAAATATTAATTTTTAAAAACAAATTTGCTTATATTCACCAAATATTTTTATTTTAACAACAATAATGTTATATTATAGTGAAAAAATTTTAATTTTTAAGTATCTTAAACATTTTAATTTTATTTATGAATATATTTATAATTATAGTGGTTAACCGAAAAATATTGGGTAACCGATCCGAAAATCCGAAACCGATGGACTGGTTAACCGATGGTAATGGACTGGTTAATGGACTGAAATTTCAAAAAACCGATATTAATTGACTGGTTAATGGATTGAAACTTATGGACCGGTTAACCGACCATACTCACCCCTAGGTATAACCAGGAATTAAATTTATTAGACTCAAAATTTATCGTTAATAAAATAATTTTAAAATTTTAAATATTTTAGTGAAATTAATTTTTAATTAAAATATTTAAATATAAAGGTATTTTTTAATGTAATTAATTGTTAATGGAATTATTTAATGGGATTAATTTCGAAAGAAAAATTACTAAGGGTATTTTAATTTTTTTTTTTTAAGTTAAATGGAGTTAATTGACCCCACTGCCTATGCTCCTCTCTCTCTGTATATTATTTTTATATTAATTGTTTTTATCATGCTTAACACTTCTTCTATGGAAAAAAAAATTATCAACCGCAAAGTTGAGTGAGTGTATATGAGAATGGAACCTTCTCTTCACCTTTCTCTCTAGCCTTTTTATTTCTCCTTAATTTTACAATAATTAAATATTCAAACCCTCCACCTATTATTATTCACCATTTATTAATTCAACTAAATCTAAAAATTATTCATTAAATTATCACTAAATTTAAAATTTATTACTTATCGAATGCAAACTTTATATATATATATATATATATATATATATATATATATATATATATATATATATAAATATAACTTTTATTTTAACTTGAGATCTCATATTGAAATAAAGATTTTTTTTTTACATTTCTTAATAAATTTGAAATTTTTAATATCTCTTATTGAAATAAAGTTTTATTTTTTTTTTTTGCAGTTTTTAATAGATTTGTAGTTTTTAATCTTATAAAATTATTGATAAGCACAGATTGTCTTTATCTGAAGAGGAGAGGTAGGACCGATCGGATGAGGAAATCCCTGCAAGAAAGAGTGCCCGGTCGGACCAGGTGTGAGTACTCCGAATCTTAAGTTAGTAGTTTAGAGAGAGAAAGTACTTTTAGAGACACCTGGTACCATCGTTGGCTGGACTATTTATATGAGATAGTTAAGAGACATTTGAGTGCCTGGGGAGTGATTACTGGCTGTCAGAGCAGGTATTCGGCGGCATGACAGGGAGCAGGTGATAGGCATGAGCGCTGCCTTGTGTCAGGCGGCTGATGGGACTGGTGGTCACATCAGCCGATCGGGCGTGTGCGCTGCCTAGGAGCTCGTGCCTGCTACTCTTGGTTGTTGGGCCTTGAGCCTTGCCAGTTAAGTGGGCCGACTGGATGGGCCTTAATGCAAATGATATTTGTTGTGTTAACACTTGTCCCCCCTCAACAGGTCCGATCGGGCATGAATTTGCCTGTTGTAGTCCCGTTCGGATGGAGTCAGTTCAGAATTTTCCCGATCCGAAGGCGCGCGTTGGCGAAATTTTTGAATTTGTGAGGCGCTTTTTCTGAAAAGACAGGCGCTTTTTTTGAAGAGACACGCTTGCTGGACAGCTATTTCCATTTAATGCTGCGCGTGCTCCGAGGGTGACGCTTCGTTCTGCGTACAACCATAATGTCTTTAACACGTGGCATTCTTCAAATGGCGAGTCGGTTGGCGTGCTCCGGAAGCTCTGGCCTATAAATAGGGGATTTCAAAAGAATTTCTTATTTACTTTTTGCAATCCCTAGCGAAACTCTGCCAAAATTCTTTGTCAACTCTCAGATTTTCGCAATCGCTCCTTGCTCCTTCTTCAAATTTCCTAAGTCCCTTTTAACAAGTAAGTAACTCCTTCCTTTTGCTTTCTCGCTTTTTCTTTTCCCTGCATTCATCCACTTTGAAACTAGGGATTTGCATATATCTTCCCCTCCTTCTTCGCTAGAAATGACTTCTAGCAGTGGTGAGGCGTTGGACAGGGGTTTTTTGGACGAGTATAGGGACAAAGCAGCGGTTGAGCTGTGCTCCCGATTGTCCAGAGAGGAAGTGGTTGAAGTCCCCGCCAAATACGGCTTACCTGACGACATCTCTGTAGCTCCGTGCCCGGATTCAATGGCAGTGACAGAGGGGCCCTTCGGAGAGCATAACAACGAATGGTTCATCTGCCACCTTTGGAGTTTTGATGTAGGAATGCACCTTCCCTTCGACACTTTTGAGATAGCCGCGTGTAGACACCGGGTCCTGAGTCAGCCTAGATCGGAGTTACCCGATGATGAAAATGATATCAGTTTACAGGCAAATAGCAAATGGAGGTGACGGTTTTCTCGAAAAAAAATATATTTTTCCGTTTCTTTTAGCTAAAAACGTATTTTTGCCTTTAATAATAATAATAATAAATAATAATAAAAATATAAAAATATAAAATATTTGAAAAAAATAAATAAAAAAATAAATATTTTTTTTTGCATTATCTTTCTTTAAAAAAAAATATAGAAAAAAATTGATTTGAAAAATTTCTTTTGGGCCCGGCAGTGAGCTCCATCTCACTAATATGAGATGGGGGGCCTCATGTTAGTGAGGCTTATCCCTCTAACGTGATGCCCAGCCTCACGGTTAGTGAGGAGGCTATCTGCCCCCTCTTCTCTCACATGTTACTCTTCCGTTTTTACCGGGATTTTTGGTTTGAAAAAAATAGTTTACTTTTGGATTTGGTAAGAAAATGGTGGATACTGTCTTTTGACAAAGGAAAAGAGTTGAAAAACGGGGAACAAAAGAAAGAAAAAAAGAAGAGTTGAAAAAAAAGAGGAAGGCAGAGAGTGAAGAAGGAGAGAGCATTATTGAGGAGCATTTTTGAAAGAAAGAAAAGGAGAAAATACAGAGGAAGGGAGAAAGAAGGGGAGCTTTGAGCAAGAAAGTGATTTTTGTCTCAAGGCATTCTGAGGTTGTTCTTGAATACAGGAAACTAATTCCTGACATTTGAGATTTAATCATCCTTCAACTCCCATTTTTTCTTTACGTAAACTTTCATCAAGAATTTTTGGAGTCTATGTTTTAACTTCATTTTCAAGAAAATCAACAAGAAAAAGCCAGAACCATATCATTTGCACATCAAGAATTGAAATCTGAGGGTAAATACTGGGATCTCTGCTTCTTTTTTTTTTTTTTCTTTTTTTTTTATTTTCTTCTTATTTTCTTTCGCTTTCTCGTTTGTTTTTATCTGTTACCTCTGTGTTTTGTACATATTGTATATATTTGTTGTTTGATTTATTTAATCTCTTCATTGCATGTATATCGTTGTTATGATTAAATGAATGTGTATATTGCTTCATAATGCATCTTTGATTTTGTATTTGTTTAGTCAATTTTTCATGCTCTGTTCATCCCTGTTTTCCAGTTTGTTTGAAGAGTGATTTTGTTTTTGTTTGATTTGCGTTTTCTGATCCGTTTTTGCTTCTGTCATTGCTTGATTCGTGTGCCCCGAGCGAATTTCGTATTTTCCGCTCGGATGGTGCCGTGTTCTCCTGTGCCCGATCGGATTTTGCATTGTTTTCCCGATCGAAATCGTTGCCCGTCGCGCGACTCGTGAAGAGCTCTCACGAGTCGTGAGTGCACTTCACGACTCGTGAGGAGCACTCACGAGTCGTTAGTGCACTTCACGACTCGTGAAGAGCACTCACGAGTCGTGAGCATATTGAACTTTCATTTTCCCCTTTCTTACTTTTTCATTCCTTTCACATTTCCAATTTCATTTCAATTTCCCTCATTTTGGCCACATTTTGTCTCTTAGTGAAGACATTCTCACGTGACTTATTTGTTTATGCATTTTAAGTTTTGTTTTTTTCTTTATACTATTCTTTTGCTTTTCACGTGGTTCCTCACTTTATTTACTTTATGTTTTAAAAGGTTATTATTATTATGTGTTTAATATATGTTACTTAATATTACCACTTCTATTATTATTATTATTATTATTATTGTTAGCATTTCATGTTAATAGGTTTTAAATGTTATTGTTGTTATTATTTTATTAATACATGTCTTAATATTATTGTTATTTTTTTTTATTATTATTTGATTAAATCTATTAATCACTTTAATGAATTATTTTATTAAGCTAATTTTAGTTAATTAATTAATTAATTTATTTTTATTATATTAATTATTTAATTTATTCTACTAACATTTTATTTCTTCTTTGTTTTTTTTTATTGTCTCACAATTATTTAACTCTGCGAGTTGCATTCATGCCCGGGTTGGAGTGTCGGGAGATAGAAGACCATCCGGCTTAGAGTTTTCATTTTAGTTTTTATTTATTTTATTTCCTTTAATTATGTTATTATTACTTTTGTACGTAAAATATATTTTTAATTATCCGCACTAAAGAAAATCATGTTTTTTATATAATTAATAATTTGTGACTTTCCTAATAAATTGGACCAATGTCCTATTTTTAGCCAATAAAATTTCACTTTCAAATGGAGAACTAGGTTTTTATAAAATGGGATCACTCTTCCCGGCTTTCCTCAATCAACACTCAAAAATGGTTCTCCAACTTTTTTAAGTTAATAAAAAGGAACCAATGTTCCTAAAGTTTAATAAATGACCCGATTTATGTATGTTGCATTTTAGTTCCCTTTATGTGTTTATTTATTTATGTTTTCTTATTTTGGGGGATTGTTCTGTCCCAATTTTATTTTATTTTATAATTTTTATCTTTGGGGGATTGTTCTGTCCCATTTTATTTATTTTATAATTATTTATTCGTGAATGATGTGCGCTTTAAATTCAATGCATTAATCGCGTGAGATGAGGAATGAAATTTTATAATTTAAAAACTCATTTATAATTAACCAAGGCACCAATAAGTGTGAAGTTCCGGACACCATCTCTGGTTTAGACCGATAAGAGGTTAAACTTTTCCAATTTCTTGTAAATTGGGTGGCGACTCCAAAATACCTCAAAAGTGCCTAAAGGTGTTATGGCGATATATGGTCCTTTTCAATGTTCTATTGTAAAAGGAGGTGCCGAAAATATCTCATAACACCTAAAATCGGAAAATACGTGAACCTATCCCTCGAATCCTAAAAGCGGGTTCTGAAGAGGGCCTCGCTGGTTCCGGCGCGCGTCACAGTGGCGACTCCACTGGGGACTGTTTGTGACTTTGCTCTGAAAATATCTTGGTTAAAATATATAATTGGTTTTTAAAACTAAAATGTCATATCTCATCTAAATTGCATTGCATCCATGCTAGAGCCTTAGAATTATGCTAGTTTGGTCCCTCTATTAGCCCCGGTGCGTTCCTGAAGCACGACCCCATTTTCACTCAATTTGGGGAAGTGTTAAGGATAATCACCAACCCAAGTCTCGTACCATCGTGGTATATAAAATGGTGACCCGATCGGTCGTTACGCTCGTGATGAGCTAGACCCATCGGCAGGGATCATGCTTGGGTAGCTCTAAAATAACACCACCCATGACCAAAGCTCATGTAATGGCAATAGATACTTCCCCTAGGTTACATGTACCTTAATACAATGCTTGTTATATGGGCCCTTGTATATCAAACCAATTCAAACATATTAATCGGGCACTCATCAAAGGCTTTCATGCCCCGGTGGGCTCATTTTAGTCTGTTTGAAAGGTCCAAATATATAATGGCCAAAATTCATACGCATATGCTTTAAATTAAGAGTATTATGCTGCCGGTTTTTCACCATGCACCATACGCACCCATTGGGTTCCCCGTTGACCCATGGGCCAAGCCCACCTAGGAAGAGACTATTTGACCTCGTGTGCGGGAGTAATAAGGTTGGAAGGATCTACTTGCTTGCATGTGTTTGTCTATGTTGCATAACACACGACCATTCATTGTATACGTCATTCATGCATGTTTTTATGATAAAATTAAAAATGAAAAAAATTATTAAAAAAATAAAAAATGAAAAAATAAAAAATGCATTTCATTTTGTGTGTGTATATCCTTTTGTCTGCATATCATTTTACGTATATTCTTTTCATGCATCGCATTATATCACTGTAATTTATTGATCTTTCACTCATCCAGGACCACCTGCATAGCTCACGATCATGCATTGTACATATCATCCATGCATCATTCTAACAATTTGACCCTTTCAGCCATTATAGATTCATTCAAGTGGATTAGAGGTCCTGACGGCCAGTTAGTGAGAACAACCTCGCCCTTCAAATTGCTAGAACTAGTGTCTTTTTGGGATTCTGAGTCATTCTCAACAAGCAGTGAATCATCTTCCATGGAAAAATTACCACAAGGGGCTAGTCCTTTGACGGTGCAAGACCTAGATAAGAGGCTTGGGGAATTTGAAAGGAAAATGTTGGCCATGATGGAAAGTATCGCAGCTCAAATGGCACCAAATGCCAGACAACCACCTGTGGCCTCTACTGTTGGACAAGTCGAATCGCCTATTAGGGAAGAGGCTCCTATGACAGTCGTTACCATGCAACAACCAACCATTGAGCCCGCAGTAACACCTATTGAACATAAAAGAACCCTTGACCTGAAGGATGATCTCATAGAGGAGGAAGGGGATGAGCAAGTAATTCCTCGAGCTGTCATGAATGAAGTCCCCAAGGGAAAGGAAGAAATAATAAAGGAGATAGAAGGGGGGGTTTGAGAAGTTTGAATCCCAGACAATGACCACTATGGAGAATTTGGCCGACGTTGTGGTGCCACCTGTCGAAAAACAGCTTATCGCTCCTGTTATGTTACAGAAAGAGCATGACCCAACTGAGGGATCACACCTACCACCAACTGGACCCGGAGGGGAGTCACCCGCTGCCATATCACTTGAGCGAAAAGGCAAGGGGCATGTTTCAAAAAATGGGCTTCTGGCAATGATGCGGGGCTTAAAGAGAAAGATAGATGTCCTCGAAGAGGAAATTTCAAAGTCTAAACTCGCAATTGCTTGGGCTGCTCGGGAGAAAATCTTTATAGACTTAAAGAAGGGAGGTCAACCTCATAGGTGTGACATTTATGCCAGCACACAAGGAACAGAGGAAGCATCAACGATTAGAACAGTTCAGGAGGGTTGTTCCGACGTGGACGGATCTTTTCCTCAAGTTGGGGAGGGGAACTTACGCTCCTGGTTAGCTAACCCAGCCAGAAGTCGAGGGTATAGGAGATGTCGTCGACACGCTAGATATTTGAAGAGTGATGGCCAAACCTCGAAAGATCAAGAACAAGATTCTATTATCGGCAAGCGACTGGTAGTCCTGGAAGGAGGGGGCAATATCATTGGAGGTGACAATCAGGAAAGTTCAAGTCTTGGCAATAACATTGTGAGAGATATTGAAGCCACCCAATTTTTAAATATTGGAACTGCTCGAGATTGCTATACCATCAAGGATAAGTCTTTATCTGAGCACCTTTTTCATTTTATCGATAAGGGAAAGCTACAACCGAAGCCTGCAAAACCCGCCAGAAGCATAGGGCGCCCTAGTCACCGAGGAGATCTGTATTGTGCCTACCATCGGCATACTGGGCATGAGACTGATAAGTGCCGAATTCTGAAAAAGCTTATTCAGGGTCTCATTGATGAGGAGTTGAGAAGTGGGGAGCATGCTTCTCGGGGATGATGATAGACTGTTGACTACAGCGTCCGTGTTGGCGAGAAAGGAGGATCCTAGCTATTTAGATGTCTCTTTTTATTTTTGAACTATCTAATGATGATGTTTTAACTCTACTTTTTATGAAATAAAATGAATGTTTTTGTGTTTTTATTTCTCTGTGTGATATTCCTCATGATTTCACTATGCATAATCATGGCATATTTATATTTGACATTGATTCAACTAATGTTGTTCCATTTGATCTCGAAACTTTGGAGAATCCAAAGAAAAATCTTGATAGCATCTTTTATGACTCTTGAAGAGAGATTAAAAATTCGAGAGAATGGAAAAAAATAATAAAAAGTCTTTGCCTGGACCTATAAAGACATATCAGAAGATGATTATGAAGCCACCAAATAAGCTACACTAACATATCATGATCATAGCCGGTGACGCAAAAACTTAGAACACTCAAGTTAAAATAGGCAGAAATGGTTCAAAGGGGAGATCCACAAGCAGGAATGGGGGCAAGCTTCGTTCAAATCCCATCGATCTACACATACCTGCACCTTGTCACTCCATTTGGCTACTGAAAAGAACCAGAAGACTGATCCACAAGTTATCTACCCAGTTCACTAGTGTAAAGGATATGCAGTACGAGAGGTGAGCTGATGACATACAGTTTAGATGCTAGATGGAAAAGGCCAAGAAGATTATGAAGGAGACCCATGCAGGGGGTTACAATAAAAAACCCCTATAAATGTCACGCTTTATTCCTCGATGTGTGGGGTAAAAGCACTACCTATTGAAGCACTCAAATCTTAAAGGGCAGTCATGAAAATAAGGCTATGGCAGCCAAACACGTCAAACAATAATAGGGCAGTCATAGAAATAATTTTGCAGCAGTTAAACACGTCAGACTAAAACAGATTGTGAGATTACTTTTGCAATCAGACCCATCAGGAAACACTTTGCTTAATCATTCGGGAAGAAAGTCAGAAAGCACCTACTGAAAAGGGTGAGATTTGGTCTTCAAGCAAATAGTACCAAGTGTCTTAGACGGATGACGTAAACCCAGGCCAACGTATGAAGACCCATTTGTTCTTGAAAAGTTATTATCCAAGAGAGCAGCATTCCAACAGACAGTAAGGGAAGCAAGTTCAAAGTACCAGTCAGTATCAACAGACCCAAGAAGGTCCATGGCTAAAGACTAAGAATTAAAAGAAGAGAATAAATGCCCCGCGGGTCGAAAATCGAAAAAAGGCGGCCTTGCTAAAATTGGGCGCCTCGTCAGGGTGAAAACCGAAAAAAGGCACTCTGAGCAAAAACTAGAGGCTTGAGAGAAAATATCCAATCAAGAAAACCCGAGAGGGCTGATTGGAAACAGGAGTTTTGATGCTTTCAAGATCTACCCTGAGATTAGATGTAATTTTGCATTCTGAATCTGTGTTGAATGGTGATCATGCATGGGAAAATCATACTGAAATGTCCATAATTTTGTTTAAAATTATAAAGCAAAAGCAGTTTTAACTCATCATTTCCTAGTTCTTTTGTAACAAGAAAAATATCATTCATTACTGAATGTGTGAAATCTAACTGGCTATACTTTGCTTTCGCTCTCACCAACCAGATGCCTAAGCCGATGAGTTTTATTATTTATGGCGGGGATAAGTATATAAGTATCCTTCTTTTACATGTACTTATAGAAGCAAGGGTGTAATCTCTGATCCGCAGTATGGCAATTTTTTTGAAAGTAACTATGTCTAGGGGCTGTGGTACTCAGAGGTGCAGGTCGAAGATACGATAATGGGGAGGCCCTGAAAATAGCTCCAATTTTCCAAATAGTCACACAAAAAAAAGGGCCGTTAGAGATGAAAACCGTGACTGGCGTTCTAAGCAAAAGTTAGGCCAAAGGACAGGGTGAAAACCTGGCAACAGGCAGTCTTCCCTACAAAAAAATGAAATAAATAAAAGCCGCTGGATTGGGTTGGGTCCATTCCAGGCAAAAAATAAGGCACAAGGCTATGTGAAAATCCGAAAGGACGCATTTTCCGCCAAGAAAAGCTAGTGTGAAAATCCACAAGGGACGCACTACCTTCAAATAATGACTACAGGTATCAGAAGAGAACCTCAAAATCCCCAAAAGCATGAGATTCAAAAGCAATTCCAGGGGGCATTGATCCCACCTCAAATTACGACCAAACCGGCCGTCATCTCCAAATCCACATAGATGAATCCTCATCATGCATTGCTGCATACATATACATTTCACGTGCATGCTCACCATTTTTCCTGCATAGTTGGTTTTCTAAGTTTTGCAGTGAGAGAAACTCGATGCGGACACCGACAAAAGGAAGGTGACAACATCAAGCCAAACAAGCAATCAAAACAACATCGATCCAGACGTCAGTTCAATCATCAAATCCAAGCGTCAATCAAAGCCCACTCAAGAGGCAAATCACTAAAGTCCTCTGAAGAGGTAATTCTCAAATCATCCCAAGACCTCTCAGGGGGGCAACTATCCGAAGACCTCTCAGGGGGCAAAAATCAACCATCCCAAGACCTCTCAGGGGGCGATCAACCAATCAACCCAAGACCTCTCAGGGGGCACCACTTCATCATCTCAGAAGGGTTAGCACGATGGCGGCACTACTACTCTACGGAGGGTTAGCAAGATCACGGCACTACCACTTCAGCAAATCGAAGGGTCAGCACGATGGCGGCACTACCACTCTAAGGAGGGTTAGCACGACCACGGCACTACCACTTCGAATCACAGAGGGGCTAGCACGATGGCGGCACTACTACTCTACGGAGGGTTAGTACGATCACGGCACTACCACTTCAGCAAATCGAAGGGTCAGCACGATGGCGGCACTACCACTCTAAGGAGGGTTAGCACGACCACGGCACTACCACTTCGAATCACAGAGGGGAGCACGATGGCGGCACTACCACTCTAAGGAGGGTTAGCAAGACCACGGCACTACCACTTCGAATCACAGAGGGGTTAGCACGATGGCGGCACTACCACTCTAAGGAGGGTTAGCACGACCATGGCACTACCACTTCTAAACGGTTAGCACGATGGCGGCACTACTACTCTAAGGAGAGTTAGCACGACCACGGCACTACCACTTCGAATCACAGAGGGGTTAGCACGATGGCGGCACTACCATTCTACGGAAGGTTAGCACGACCACGACACTACCACTTCGAATCACGGAAGGGTTAGCACGATGGCGGCACTACCACTCTAAGGAGGGTTAGCACGATGGCGGCACTACTACTCTACGGAGGGTTAGCATGACCACGACACTACCACTTCAGCAAATAGAAGGGTTAGCATGATGGCGGCACTACTACTCTACGGAGGGTTAGCACGACCACGACACTACCACTTCATCATCTCAGAAGGGTTAGCACGATGGCGGCACTACCATTCTACGGAAGGTTAGCACGACCACGACACTACCACTTCGAATCACAGAAGGGTTAGCACGATGGCGGCACTACCACTCTAAGGAGGGTTAGCACGACCACGGCACTACCACTTCAAATCACAGAAGGGTTAGCACGATGACGGCACTACCGCTCTACGGAGGGTTAACAAGATCACGACACTACCGCTTCGACTAAAAACAACACACCGACAGCATGACGATAACGACCACAACAGCATCACTCGCTTAGGAAAGAAGGCCGCCTCAGGTACGCGTCTCTTTCCTTCTTCTCCTTGAGTTTAGGCTCACCTAGACACTAGTGTACTAGCTTCCCCTAAACTGGGGGCAACTGTAGACACCGGGTCCTGAGTCAGCCTAGATCGGAGTTACCCGATAATGAAAATGATATCTGTTTACAGGCAAATAGCAAATGGAGGTGACGGTTTCCTCGAAAAAAAAATATTTTTCCGTTTCTTTTAGCTAAAAACGTATTTTTGCCTTTAATAATAATAATAATAATAAATAATAAAAAAATAAAAATATAAAATATTTGAAAAAAATAAATAAAAAAAATAAATATTTTTTTTTTGCATTATCTTTCTTTAAAAAAAAAATATAGAAAAAAATTGATTTGAAAAATTTCTTTTGGGCCCGGCAGTGAGCTCCATCTCACTAATGTGAGATGGGGGGCCTCATGTTAGTGAGGCTCATCCCACTAACGTGAGGCCCAGCCTCACGGTTAGTGAGGAGGCTATCTGCCCCCTCTTCTCTCACATGTTACTCTTCCGTTTTTATCGGGATTTTGGTTTGAAAAAAATGGTTTACGTTTGGATTTGGTAAGAAAATGGTGGATACTGTCTTTTGACAAAGGAAAAGAGTTGAAAAACGGGGAACAAAAGAAAAAAAAAAGAAGAGTTGAAAAAAAAAGAGGAAGGCAGAGAGTGAAGAAGGAGAGAGCATTATTGAGGAGCATTTTTGAAAGAAAGAAAAGGAGAAAATACAGAGGAAGGGAGAAAGAAGGGGAGCTTTGAGCAAGAAAGTGATTTTTGTCTCAAGGCATCCTGAGGTTGTTCTTGAATACAGGAAACTAATTCCTGACATTTGAGATTCAATCATCCTTCAACTCCCATTTTTTCTTTACGTAAACTTTCATCAAGAATTTTTGGAGTCTATGTTTTAACTTCATTTTCAAGAAAATCAACAAGAAAAAGCCAGAACCATATCATTTGCACATCAAGAATTGAAATCTGAGGGTAAATACTGGGATCTCTGCTTCTTCTTTTTTTTTTATTTTCTTCTTATTTTCTTTCGCTTTCTCGTTTGTTTTTATCTGTTACCTCTGTGTTTTGTACATATTGTATATATTTGTTGTTTGATTTATTTAATCTCTTCATTGCATGTATATCGTTGTTATGATTAAATGAATGTGTATATTGCTTCATAATGCATCTTTGATTTTGTATTTGTTTAGTCAATTTTTCATGCGCTGTTCATCCCTGTTTTCCAGTTTGTTTGAAGAGTGATTTTGTTTTTGTTTGATTTGCATTTTCTGATCCGTTTTTGCTTCTGTCATTGCTTGATTGGTGTGCCCCGAGCGAATTTCGTATTTTCCGCTCGGATGGTGCCGTGTTCTCCTGTGCCCGATCGAATTTTGCATTATTTTCCCGATCGAAATCGCTGCGCGTCGCGCGACTCGTGAAGAGCTCTCACGAGTCGTGAATGCACTTCACGACTCGTGAGGAGCACTCACGAGTCGTTAGTGCACTTCACGACTCGTGAAGAGCACTCACGAGTCGTGAGCATATTGAACTTTCATTTTCCCCTTTTTTACTTTTTCATTCCTTTCACATTTCCAATTTCATTTCAATTTCCCTCATTTTGGCCACATTTTGTCTCTTAGTGAAGACATTCTCACGTGACTTATTTGTTTATGCATTTTAAGTTCTGTTTTTTTCTTTATACTTTTCTTTTGCTTTTCAGGTGGTTCCTCACTTTATTTACTTTATGTTTTAAAAGGTTATTATTATTATGTGTTTAATATATGTTACTTAATATTACCACTTCTATTATTATTATTATTATTATTATTATTATTATTATTATTATTATTATTATTGTTAGCATTTCATGTTAATAGGTTTTAAATGTTATTGTTGTTATTATTTTATTAATACATGTCTTAATATTATTGTTATTTTTTTTTATTATTATTTGATTAAATCTATTAATCACTTTAATGAATTATTTTATTAAGCTAATTTTAGTTAATTAATTAATTAATTTATTTTTATTATATTAATTATTTAATTTATTCTACTAACATTTTATTTCTTCTTTGTTTTTTTTTTATTGTCTAACTCCGCGAGTTGCATTCATGCCCGGGTTGGAGTGTCGGGAGATAGAAGACCATCTGGCTTAGAGTTTGCATTTTAGTTTTTATTTATTTTATTTCCTTTTATTATGTTATTATTACTTTTGTATGTAAAATATATTTTTAATTATCCGCACTAAAGAAAATCATGTTTTTTATATAATTAATAATTTGTGACTTTCCTAATAAATTGGACCAATGTCCTATTTTTAGCCAATAAAATTTCACTTTCAAATGGAGAACTAGGTTTTTATAAAATGGGATCACTTATCCCGGCTTTCCTCAATCAACACTCAAAAATGGTTCTCCAACTTTTTTAAGTTAATAAAAAGGAACCAATGTTCCTAAAGTTCAATAAATGACCCGATTTATGTATGTTGCATTTTAGTTCCCTTTATGTGTTTATTTATTTATGTTTTCTTATTTTGGGGGATTGTTCTGTCCCAATTTTATTTTATTTTGTAATTTTTATCTTTGGGGGATTGTTCTGTCCCATTTTATTTATTTTATAATTATTTTTTCGTGAATGATGTGCGCTTTAAATTCAATGCATTAATCGCGTGAGATGAGGAATGAAATTTTATAATTTAAAAACTCATTTATAATTAACCAAGGCACCAATAAGTGTGAAGTTCCAGACACCATCTCTGGTTTAGACCGATAAGAGGTTAAACTTTCCCAATTTCTTGTAAATTGGGTGGCGACTCCAAAATACCTCAAAAGTGTCTAAAGGTGTTATGGCGATATATGGTCCTTTTCAATGTTCTATTATAAAAGGAGGTGCCGAAAATATCTCATAACACCTAAAATCGGAAAAGACGCGAACCTATCTCTCGAATCCTAAAAGCGGGTTCTGAAGAGGGCCTTGCTGGTTCCGGCGCGCGTCACACCGCGCTAGAGAGATATGGCATCGCTCCTTATCAGCTGCACCCAAATGGATGGAGGACAGTGGCTTGCTTCAAAATTCTGTGCATCCTGGAGGGAGCAGCCCCAACGCTCGACCTCTTCACGCATTTTTTCTATATCTCGTGCCGAAGCGATAGATCGGAATTCTTCTTCACAAGCCGACCAAAGAAGAAGCTTATTAACATTCCCACCTCGATGAAGGGCTTCAGAGAGAGGTATTTCCTGGTGGGAAGAAGTGGCAGATTTGGGTTGAGCTTGGCCCGATCGGCAGGGTTTACTGTTTTGAAGGACCAGGCCGTTGGCAGCCTATGTATGAGGCTGACATCAAAATATTGATGGACGCCGTAGCGAGGAATGGGAGACCTTTCGAGTCCAAGCAGCTGCTGTAGGCACTTTAGGAGTCCTCCATTCTCAGAGCTATTTCGAACGCTGAAGCCGCTGCTGCCGCAGAACGTGAGCATTAGGATCGGGCAGAGCAAAATAACATGATGCATTAAACACGCATTGCATTTGCATGAAGCATGTGCTTTGAAAAAGAACTTATCTGATGTTTGTTTTGGTTGCAGCTGAGATGGCCAGTGGGAGTGCTGCGTCCAAACTGCTCGGCGAGCGGATCCGGCTAAAATGCAAGGCCGAGCGAAAAGCCCAAGAGCAGAGAAAAAGGAGGAAGCTGGTGTCTTATGCAGAACTGTAAGCCTCTTGGGGGGCGGCTGGTGCTTCTTCAACTGCCGCTCCTATTGCTGCTATCCCAATCTCCTCCGCCCTTCTGATTGCTACTGTCGTAGCTGAATCAGTCGCCGATCCTGCACCTGCAGCGCCTCGATCTGACGCCGAGGGTCGGTGAGCCCATGGTTGGCCTTTGAGACTGCAAGATGAGTCTGATGAGGATGATGTGCCTATCATCCAGACCTTCAGGGAGGTGGCGCAGAGGGTTCTGGATGAGGAGGCTCGAAGGAAAGCTGACAAGGCCGCTCGGAAGAGGGCTGCCGACATAATAGCTTCTTCAGATGCTAGGGTAGCTGCTAGCGGCAAGGCCGTTCAGCAGAGTACTGGACTGGAACCGTCGCGGCGATCGGACAAGCGACTCGCTCCTTTAAAGGAGTTATTGAAGGAGAACTTCGGCAGAAATTGGTCACCAAGCAGAGTGGCTGGTTATATCTGTCGAGGCCTCCTTCGGGATGATGATCTTAAGGATATCGGGGACGCCAATCTGCTCAATAAAGAGTGCAGCACAATCTGCCACTTATTAATAGATGTAAGTTCTCGCCACTTCATGTTGTCCGGGATTGTTAATATCCCATTACTTGGTTTAATTGCCCTTTCTTTTTGCATAGGCGGGCAGGAGGACTCAACGGCTGCACCTAATGGCTGGCTTTTGAAAGGGAAGGGCAGAGGAAGGCGCCAAGGTCAGGGCAGAGGCAGACACTCACTGTGAAGCTGCTCGAAAGGAGACCTCCGCCCTTCGCACTGAAGTAGCTGAACTGAGGCGGCAGTCCTCTGCTTCGAAGCCATAGACAAGGGAGAATGGCGTTTGATGAGTGCCCGTCCTTGGCAAAGTTCTGTACGACCACAGGACACTCTGCAGTTCTTCAGTCCAGTTGCCTTTTGCCTCGCCCAGTCGCTTTTTCAACCCTTTCAAGATGGTCCGATTGAAGACCTCAGTCATTCTGTTGCTTTAGGGATGAGCGACTGACGTGAACCTCAGTTTGATACTTAGGCCTTGGCAAAAATTTCTGAAAATGGAGCTGTCAAACTGCTTGCCATTATCTGCAATGAAAACATTGGGTAAGCCATACCTGCAGATGATGTTCTTCCAGGTGAAGTTCTTGACCCTTTCGGCTGTGATTGTGGCTACAGGTTCAGCCTCAATCCATTTGAAAAAGTGGTCGACTGCTAGTATGAGGAACTTCATCTGCTTTTTGCCTTAGGGAAATGGTCCCAAAATATCGAGGCCCTACTGATCAAATGGCCAGGCTATGCCGATCGGCTGTTGGTCTACTCCATGCTGCCTTATGATCCTCCCATGTACCTGACATTGCGGGCATCTCCTCACCTTTTCTTGAGCATTTTTGAGCATGCTGGGCCAATAATATCCCGTCTGGAGGGCTTTTCTTACTCTAACTCTGCTCGCCTCATGTGTGCCGCATATGCTGATAAGTTGCAATTATATTAAGATTTTAGATTAATTCTTGGCATAATTATGTGTTTTATTTATTTAATTTTAATAATAATTAATTAGTTTTTGTGTTTTTATTAATTTATAATGTTTTTATAATTTTTAATAAGTTTTGGGATGTTTTCAGGTGTTTTATTTTAATCCGGAGCTAAATTAGAGGTTCGGGGTTGATTTTAGAAGAAATTGTGGAAAGAGGGCAAGATTTGGCCTAAAGCACAGCTGTGCTTTTACAAAGCACGGCTGTGCTTTTGAAGAGGCGTGCGCGGACTAAGAAAATCAACGACACAGCTGTGCTTCCTCGCAAAGCACAGCTGTGTTTCGCAGCTAGAGGCGCGCGCACACGGATCTTCAACGCGCAATCTTTCGGCCATAGCACAGCTGTGCTTTCGCTCAAAGCACAGCTGTGTCACGCTGTTCCCTCGTGCACACGACGCAAACCTAGTAAAACACAGCTGTGCTTCTTAAAGCACAGCTGTGCTTTTCTTCAGACAATTAAAAGAAGCGCCGCTGCATACCAAAAGGGAGAGAGTTTTTAGTTAGTTTAGTTTTTATTTTTGTTGCTCTTTCTTTAGGCTAGACTTAGGATTATTTTTCTTTAATTTCCAGCAACAATTTATTTTATTTTCATGTTTTAATTTTCCTTTTAAATTCTGTTTAGCTTAGATTTAATTTTGAATTGCAATTTCCTTCTTAAATAATTTAGATCAATTTAGTTTAAGTCTATATTTTGGGGATTCAAGTGGATTCCAAGGTTGAAGAACAAGAACTTCAAGATCTATTTTCTCTCTCATCAAGGGTGTATTCTAAACTCTAATTTTCCATCTTTTATGTTTATATTCTTGATGTTAGAGTAGTTAATCATGCTTAGGAGTTCTTGAATCATATTTGTATTTTGGATATTTGGATTTAATAAATATTTTCATGTTTTCTTTTATTCCTCTTGTTATATATTGTTTGTAATTATAATGATGATTGGAGCTAAATCCGAAAATTGTTGTTTGTGCAAATGCTCTGTTCTTTTAATATTAGCATGTATATTTCCAGCTTAATCCGAGATGGTAGGTTGGTTTGTGGGTGTTAATGTTATTAGATTAAGAATAGTGAGGAATAAATAGGTTTAAGATAGCTTAATCCGGGATGGTAGGTTGTCTTAGATCTAGGATTTGGTAACCTGCGCTTAAGCTAATTAATAGACTTAATCCAGGGATGGTAGGTTTGTTAATTAGAATAGCTTAATCCAGGGATATGGTAGGCTTGGGCTCAGTTGGGTTGTCCAGAATTTTATGTTATATTGTTTTACCAATTTTCAGTTACATCTATGAGGATAGAATTTCCTAAGCATTTAATTTCATCCTTGAGTAATTTCTTGATGACCAATTTTATATTTAATTGTTAATTTATTTTCTTGCTTAGCTTAGTTTTCTCCACCAAACAAATTGGGGACATCTCAAATTCACTCATCTATAGATATTTAACTGGACAATCCTTGTTCCCTTGGGTACGATAACTCGGGGTCCTAACTATACCCCACTTTATTACTTGTCGATTCGGTACACTTGCCGATGACCCGTCAAGTTTTTGGCGCCGTTGCCAGGGAAAACGGTGTTGTTTGTTTTATATCTTTAGTTGAGTTAGTTTGAGGTTTTTATTTTTCTTTTTATTTTAATTTGGTGTTTATCTTTGCAGAAAAATTTTGAGGTATTTTCAAAATGATGCAAGATAGTGATCAAGATTATGAGTTGGTCCTTTTGCGATATCAAGTGAATGATATGATGAGGGAGATGCAAGAGTTACGACAATTGTATTCAACTTCATCAGTCACCTATTCACCGTCTTTTGAAGATCCTCACTCTTCATGTGTATCACAAGAGTCTCACTTTGCCCATATCGAACGTCTTTCAAACTACATTTATTGTAGAGAGAAGGAATACCAAGCAGAAAGGGGAGAGTTGCAGGCTACAATCAACTATCAAGAGGAAAGGATCAAGGCTCAAGGGGATCTAGTAAAGAGTCAAGCATTGGAGATCCAAAATTTGGAATCCAAGTTAGAAATTTTAATAGTCTCTTCGGGTGATCAAAGCGATGGTGGTGAATTGAGTCATGCACCTATAGAGATTAATGAGAATATTGAAATTCTTGAGGATGGGTTGCATGAAGAAGAAAAGGAGCCAATTATTGTTGAAGACAAATCTTGTGTTTCTTTGGAAACTAATTTCAATTTTTCTTTGCAGGATAGTGCACCAAAGGAGTAAGAGTTGAATGATTCTCAAATGGAAGCACTGAATTTAGTCCATTTGAAGGATTTATTTAGGCTTGAAGAGCCGGTGGAGTTCGTTTACAGTGAACCCAAGGTGGAGTCATACTTCATCGAAGACATGGAATTTCCCACCTTGGTAGCTTTCGATGATTTTCTCCTACTGATGGGGGAAAATAAAGAGCAAAAACCGGAAAGACCATTATTTGGTTCACAAGCTCGTCCACCTGAGAGTGAAATGAGTCGAGCTGGGACTCAATAAACCAGAACTTTTATTTTTCTTAACCCTTCCTATTTAATTTTTTTTTTGTCATTTTTCTGTGTTTATGTTTTAATTTTTAATTACTAGTTGTTTGTATTTGTATTTTTATTTTTCTTAAAAAAATAAAAATAAAAAATTAAAAAAATAACAATAATAATAATAATAAAATTATTATATATATTTTTATAAAATAATATTCCTTAAATTTTTAGTGTGTTAGAATATTAATTTGTTATTTTTAATGTTTAATTTGTTGGATTTAATTTTTGTGTTATTTGGTTTTGATTTGTTTCATTGTTTTGGAAATTAATAGTTGAGAAGGAAGAAAATTTCAATTGAGGAGCAAGAAGCCAAGAAGTGCAATTTGGAACAAGGCAGTAGCATCAGGTATAGTGCAGAAGACACAGCTGTGCTTTTACAAAAGCACAGCTGTGCTTTCATTTAAAACACGCCGAAACGCAGCGCTGGAAAGAAAACACAGCTGTGCTTCTTTCAAAAGCACAGCTGTGCTTTCGTTTAAAAAACACGCCCAACGTCGCGCAGTGTAAAACACAGCTGTGCTTCCTTTAAAAGCACAGCTGTGCTTTTTACACAGCCCCTCTCAAAACGCACCTGTGCTCGTTTTTTTTCGCTGCTCTCTTCTTTTCTCTTTTCGTTTACTCTGTTTCCCCCTATTCTTAAAAACTTAAAATTTTTCTCCATCTTCTCATCGATCTTCATTGGTAACCCAAGCTCATCTCAGGTAATTTTTATTTTTATGCATTTTCTTAGAGCTTAAATGGAATTCTTTTCATCTCATTTCTGCATTTTTCCTTTCTTGTTCCGATTCTGATTTTCTTCCCAATTTCTGTAAGAAATTCCAGATTTTTGGGTTAAAAGAATTAAGAGCTCTCTTCCTCTTTCCCGTTATTTATCTTCAAAAATTTCTTAAGTCAGCAGCTAAATTCGACAGTTCCAGGTATGTAATTCCCTCATTCTACGCATTCTATTCTTTCATTTGAGTAAACTGTGCTTGATCTTCAATTGCTGATTTTGTTGTGTTAGTTGTGATTTTGATATGTTTTGCTTCTTTGGGTCAACATGGACATATATGGGTGTTTAGAATTGAGAAAAATCATGCTTGAAAATCTAATTGAAATCATGTGCACCAACTGTTTGATGAAATGCCTGAATGAGAAATGCATGTCAACTAATGGACTTATAACGTAACTAATTTAGCAATGTGTTAATTTATTCTGTCTAGCTCTGTCCATTTGATCTGTTGAGGTTATTTCCAAATTTATGTTGCATAGATCCGGTTGTTATTCACTGCTGATTTAGAGCTTTCAACTGTGGAATTTATCTTAACATTTTATGTACTGAGCACTCACACTTTGAGCCTGATTTCATATATACATTTATGCTAAATTGCTCTTATGACAGTGTGGAGTTGATGGGTGAAATTATAATTGAATTTGAGCTTAATAATTTTTGTGTTAGATGGGTTATGTTCTTGTGTTTCTGTCTTGAAATATAGCTGCTGGAATATGGGATTTTGAGCTATAGAATTCTGAACTGAATTGTTTTGATATAATTGGGGCATTATGCATTGTATGAATATGGAAAGAAAATTTTGCAAGTTAAATTCAAATTGCTTGAGATTGTGCTTGGTATTTATTTTGTTTTAATGATATTGCTGGTGCTTTAGTTTTTAATTTAGATGCAATTGAATATTGTGCTGATTGAATTGAGTCAAAATGCATGTTTGCTAGTTCCCGACTTGATGGGATTAGGATGAGTTGTTTTGGATGCCAATTTGTTACATTTTTATTTACATGCAACTTTGAATTTTTCTTACATATTTTTGCTGTGAATGAAGCAGTGATTAAGTAAACTTTGCATTTCTCTATTATTCTCCAATAATTGCATTTATTTTATTTTATTTTTGGCATGTACACTTCGAGAATTGATTACTTGTGCTTATTTCTATTTTACGCCTTGTGCTTTTCATCTTTAATTTCTTTAAATTCTACTTTGTGCAATCTTCCAATTTTTACTATTTTGTGCATAGAATTTGTACTTCAATATGTATACATTTGCCTTATGCTTAATGTTTCAATTTTTGCATCATCATTAGCTAGAAAGTATATTTATTGTGCAAATTTCTGTTGTGAAGTTTTGGTGAGTTTTAATATTATTCTTCCAATTTAGTTATAGATGTGGTATGCACTTAATGAAACCAAGAATGTTGTGAACAAAGTTTATATTTTCTTTTTCAGGAACCATGGTTCGCAATAGAGAGGAGCAACCATCAGCGCCCATTCAGCCTCCTGATTGGTTGACTCCAGAGCAGCGCACCCTGTTCAATAAGCTGGCTGCGAAGATTTTTATTTCGAGTAGGTTTATGAGTATGAAGACACTCATTGACCTGGGCATTCAAGAGAGGGTATTATCTTTGCTGAGGAACATTGGATGGGAGGAGTTATTTTCTCTGAATGGTCCAACTTATCCTGAGATAACATTGGAGTTCCTTAGTACATTTCAGTACTCTCTTAGGTTATCTCTGGATGATCGGAATACCATCCAGTTTAGAGTGCGCAATATCCCTTATTTTCTATCGATTTCTGACCTGGCTAGATACTTGAGGTTGCCAGTGGATGGGGAGGTGCATGTTGTGGGTGACTCAGCTGTGCATTGGGCTATTATTGGGAAGCCCAATATGAATTTTCATGCGAGAAACACCAAGTCAACGAAGCTCCGCTCTCCAGTCTATCAGTACCTACACAGAGTGATGACTTCATCAGTGTTCATGCGACCAGGGTGTCCTAGCAATGTGAGCACACCAGACTTATTCTTTCTATATGCTATGGAGACCGGCACCAGAGTTAATGCCGTACCTTGGTTGTGTAAGCAACTGAAGAGAGCCACCGCTACTTCAGGGAAGAGGATCGGGATTGGTGGATTGATCACCTTGATCATGAGAGCCCTGCATCTGCCTACTCCTGACATGGGACCAGCTTTAGGGTCATCGTACTTGATTGATGAGGAGGTAGTGCTCAGATGTAGGATCGCTATAGAGGATCCTTCTTCCGAGAGTGGATATCGACTTAGGAGAGCGGAGGAGATGGAGGCCCATGACTTGGGTGATGATGGAGAGGGCGATTCTGATGATGCCCACCCGCCAGCTGATCACGATATTGATGCTCCACCACCACCTCCGCCACAGCGAGCGACAGCCACTACTTCCAGTAGGAGGGTGAGACGGAGGAGTGATATTCCATTCTCCCCTCCAGATATGAGTCGCTATGCTCAGGGGCATGATGAGCCATCTTCTTCTACAGCCCCTCCACCCTCAGCTCCACATCTAGATGCTTCTTTGGTCCAGACTTTGATATTTGAGATTCAGTCTATGACAGCATCGATGACGCAGTTTCAGACTTCTTTTAGTGAGTTGAGGAGGGAGCAGGCAGCCTTCCAGGAGAGGGTGTGGGAGAGATTGGATGAGTTGAGCACAGGATTGGCGGAGGTCAGGACAGCTACCTCTCAGAGTGACCAGATGATCTCTGGCATGGACTTATCGGTACAGCGAGCTTGGGAGCGACTGGCTTCTATTGAGACTCAGATGGAGCAGGTGCGTCGAGATATGGTCCTGGGAGCTGAGCAGAGAGATGCATTTTTGGGATCCTTCCAGCACAGGATTATGACACAGTTGGACAGGTTGAGCGTTGAGATTCGTGGATTTTTCACTCCTGTTTCCACTGTGTTTCCTCCACATCTGAGACGACCACCACAGTAATATATTGTATATATATTTCAGGAAGTGATTCGTACACAACAGATTTTGTATATATTTATTTATTTATTTTAGTTAATGAAATTGATGAAGTCAGGCAATGTATGATTTTATTTACTTTATTATATTTTGGAATTGTGTGGCTGAGCCAATGCCGTGTGATAGGATAGATATTATTTGTGTTGGCTATGAATCTCACAGATTTCAGAGTATTTCGATTTTGCACAGTGATTATTGGATTCTTGCACAGGTTTTGAGTTTTCTTCATTTTGCACAGGTGGCATAAAGGAATTTTGTATGGTCTTTAGTTTTGCACAGTAGTTATTTTATGTTTGCCATTTTTGAGATGATTGCAATTAATTTTAAATTGCAATGAGTTTTTGCACAGCATGGGGGAAAATTTTTGAAAATTATCTTTGTGCACTTCATTTTCTTGCACCGAGGACAGTGCAACATTTTGAGTTTGGGGTGGAGTACCATTTCAATTTTTCAAACCAAAACCAGATTTGTTTTGTTTTATTGTCTTTTTAGTTTGTTGCGTTTGAGTAGTTGTTAGTTAGTTTGCTTTGTTTGTGGCGTGTTTGTGCCAAGTTTGTGTCTAAATATTTTTATGGTTGTTTCTTTTTGATTTTCCTTCGATTTAAATTTTTATTTTTTCCTAATAGTTCTCAATTGTGAATGATTTTGATCTCAGATTTAGAAATTTGTGTTTCATTCAATATTAATTTGAGTGAGAAATAGTCATGTTTATATCTTTGTTTGTTAGACTGCATGTAAACCTTGATTATACTTTGCAATTTCTAAATTTTGAGCACTTTGGGCCTGTTTTAAAAAAAAATTCAGAAAAATCTAGTTGCAATTAGGGGATTAGATGAAAACTCACTAAGGGCACTAGAACCTTTCTGATTACCCATCGAAGCGACCTCAGATGAGACACAACTTAGAAAATGATTTAGACAACTCTTCTTTGTATAGCTACTTTAAATGACTTTTCCTACCTTAATTTCATTGTCTCTTGTTAGCCCGTTGAGCCTATTATTTTAGTATGCTAAATGCGTGCTTGTTTTATTGTTACACATATTAAAACCACCTTCAGCCTTAAATAATTTTTACCTTCCCTTAGAAGAGTGGCCACTCTAGTAAGGTTGGGTTTCTATTTTGGGTAAAAGGGAGTTTAGATTTTGTCAATTCTTGGTGTAAATTTCTGTTTGAGAATTGATTGGTGTGTGGAATGGAGAGTTGAGCCCATTTAAAGAGATGAGTTTGGGGTTGACAAAGAGGAATGTGATTTAAGTGGTTTATTGGTCTTTTAAAAATTAGAGCTCAAGTTTAGTTCTTGTTGGGATTTATAGACGAATTAAGTACTTTATTTATTGTTAATGGCTAGTTGGTTTTTATGCTTCTAAAAAAAAAAAAATAAAAAAAAAAATAAAAAAAAAAAATAAAAATAAAAAAAAAATTTGAAAAAGAAGAAGCATTGTAAGTTTTTCCTAGCTGATTGGGCAAAATGTGAGTTTGGGGTACAAAATTTAGTAAGACTTGAACTAGTGCCTTGTGAAAATCGGTGTTGAATATTATGTGGTATTTGTTATTGTGAGTTGAGTTTGATGATGCTAAGGTGTCTTTAAGGCCAATTTTATTTTGATTATATGAAATTGAGTTGGGAATATTTATTAGTACAGTTGGGTGATTGTGGTTTTGTTTAGGTAGTGGCTATTTTTCTCTAGTGACTTGATCTGTCTTTGTTAGCCAATTTACCTAAGCCTAACGTTACAACCAAAATGTAAGACCTCTTGATTCTTTGTTTTGTCTTGTTCTATTTAGTGGAGATGACCTTTTAGTAAGGTTTGGTACGTAAGAAGAGGCATATGGTGTTTCTTGAGTTTTGAGTGAAAAGCCATGAGTGCATTCATGCATTCGAGTTGATTCATTTTCCCAACATTGTATCTAGAAGTTTTGTTTTTAAATGATAAAAATTCTGTTTTGGCCGTTTGCACACACACACAGAAATTGTTTAGTATGTTTTTGTGTTTATTTGTTATTTAGTGAGCATTGGTAATTGCAAACCTATTTTCTTGTTCCTTAATTGAGAATGACTCCTTATTTTGTTTTGTTGAGATTGAGATGATTGAGAATGTGGTTCATTCAGTTTACTCGAGGACGAGTAAAGGTTTGAGTTTGGGGTAGTTGATAAGTTGCAATTATATTAAGATTTTAGATTAATTCTTGGCATAATTATGTGTTTTATTTATTTAATTTTAATAATAATTAATTAGTTTTTGTGTTTTTATTAAGTTATAATGTTTTTATAATTTTTAATAAGTTTTGGGATGTTTTCAAGTGTTTTATTTTAATCCGGAGCTAAATTAGAGGTTCGGGGTTGATTTTAGAAGAAATTGTGGAAAGAGGGCAAGATTTGGCCTAAAGCACAGCTGTGCTTTTACAAAGCACGGCTGTGCTTTTGAAGAGGCGTGCGCGGACTAAGAAAATCAACGACACAGCTGTGCTTCCTCGCAAAGCACAGCTGTGTTCCACAGCTGGAGGCGCACGCACACGGATCTTCAACGCGCAATCTTTCGGCCATAGCACAGCTATGCTTTCGCTCAAAGCACAGCTGTGTCACGCTGTTCCCTCGTGCACACGACGCAAACCTAGCAAAACACAGCTGTGCTTCTTAAAGCACAGCTGTGCTTTTCTTCAGACAATTAAAAGAAGCGCCGCTGCATACCAAAAGGGAGAGAGTTTTTAGTTAGTTTAGTTTTTATTTTTGTTGCTCTTTCTTTAGGCTAGACTTAGGATTAGTTTTCTTTAATTTCCAGCAACAATTTATTTTATTTTCATGTTTTAATTTTCCTTTTAAATTCTGTTTAGCTTAGATTTAATTTTGAATTGCAATTTCCTTCTTAAATAATTTAGATCAATTTAGTTTAAATCTATATTTTGGGGATTCAAGTGGATTCCAAGGTTGAAGAACAAGAACTTCAAGATCTATTTTCTCTCTCATCAAGGGTGTATTCTAAACTCTAATTTTCCATCTTTTATGTTTATATTCTTGATGTTAGAGTAGTTAATCATGCTTAGGAGTTCTTGAATCATATTTGTATTTTGGATATTTGGATTTAATAAATATTTTCATGTTTTCTTTTATTCCTCTTGTTATATATTGTTTGTAATTATAATGATGATTGGAGCTAAATCCGAAAATTGTTGTTTGTGCAAATGCTCTGTTCTTTTAATATTAGCATGTATATTTCCAGCTTAATCCGAGATGGTAGGTTGGTTTGTGGGTGTTAATGTTATTAGATTAAGAATAGTGAGGAATAAATAGGTTTAAGATAGCTTAATCCGGGATGGTAGGTTGTCTTAGATCTAGGATTTGGTAACCTGCGCTTAAGCTAATTAATAGACTTAATCCAGGGATATGAGGATAGAATTTCCTAAGCATTTAATTTCATCCTTGAGTAATTTCTTGATGACCAATTTTATATTTAATTGTTAATTTATTTTCTTGCTTAGCTTAGTTTTCTCCACCAAACAAATTGGGGACATCTCAAATTCACTCATCTATAGATATTTAACTGGACAATCCTTGTTCCCTTGGGTACGATAACTCGGGGTCCTAACTATACCCCACTTTATTACTTATCGATTCGGTACACTTGCCGAGGACCCGTCATATGCCTTCATGGAGTTCTTTGAGGATGTAATCTCCCTCTTCCTCCGTCACGCATTTGAGCCATGGGTGGCTGAAAGCTTTCTTATACAAATCACCGTTAATAATGGAATAATTAAGGAATTTTCGTGATACCTTTCGAGTTTTGTCTGTCCTCAGGCAGCTGACCTGTTTGGAGGTACTGCTTGATTGGGCTCATCCAGGTTTCATCCCCTTGGTCGATCTTCATCATCTCCGGCTCGTCTAGGGAGGAGGAAGTTTGGTTGACAATGGCAATGTTTTCCTTTATAACACTTTGTTCAGAGGCAAACATCTTTGCTAGCCGATCGACTTCTGATGTTTGGTCTCTTGACACCTTCTGGAGGACCCACTCTGACCCAGTTTCCTCGAGTTTTGTGAAGGCAGCCTTGACCTTGGCTAAGTACTAGATCATGCTGGCTTCTCTGGCCTCGAAGGTGCCCAGGACCTGACTCATTATTAGCTGGGAGTCGTTCCTGATGACTACTGACTCCGGTCGGTTTGCGTGGAGCAGTCTCAGCCCTTGAAGGAGCGCCTCGTATTCTGCTACATTATTTGAAGCTTTAAAATTAAGTTTTATTACGTACCTTATTGTAATGCCCAGGGGGCCTCTTATTACTATGCTTACTCCTCCTCGAGTGTCATTCGCTGCGCCATCCACCGTCATTTCCCAATTTTGTAGTTTGGGCTGACTTTGTGATTCCTCACCGGCAAATTCAGCGATAAAATCTGCCAAGGCCTGGGCTTTTATTGCCTTTCTGGGTTCATATCTCACATCCCAGGACTGCAGCTTAATTGCCCATCCCACCATTTTGCCTTCCAGATCGGGGGTCTGTAGAATTCTTCTGAGCGGGTGACTCGATCGGACAACAATTGTGTGTGCCTCAAAATATTGTCTCAGCTTTCTTGTACACATCATAAGGGCAATGATGAGCTGCTCAACTGGTCTCTTCTTTAAATTTGCACCTCTAAGTACTTCACTGAAGTAGTACACAGGCAGCTGTTGTGTTCCCTTCTCTCGGACCAGGGCACCTGCAACAGCTTCCCTAGAGGTGGCCAAATAAAGGTACAGATTTTCACTTGGTATCGGCTGGCTAAACAGTGGTGGATTGGTGAGGAATGCTTTTAGCTCTTCGAAAGCTTATTGGCAGTTTTCCCCCCAGATGAAAGTTTCACTCTTCCTCAGCTTTTTGAAAAAAGGAGTGCATCGCTTGGCTGAGGAGGAGATGAATCGTCCCAAGGCTGTTATCCTTCCGCTCAGCTTCTGGACATCTTTTACGCTCCTGGGAGGTTGCATCTCGAGGATAGCCCTTATTTTTTCCGGATTAGCCTCAATCCCTCTTTAGGAGACCAGGAATCCTAAAAATTTCCCTGATGGTACTCCAAAGACGCACTTCTCAGGATTGAGTTTCATCTGGAACTTATTCAAAGTCTCAAAAACTTTTGCCAGATTAGCAGGATGTTCTTTAGGGCTTCGGCTCTTGACGATCATGTCGTCTACATACACTTTGACATTCTGCTCAATCTGGTCTTTGAAGATTTTATTCATAAGACGCTGATACGTGGCCCCAGTATTTTTCAGACCGAACGGCATCACCCTGTAGCAAAAGGTTCTGTCGTCTGTAATAAAGCTGGTTTTCTCCTGATCCATGAGCCACATCAGGATTTGGTGGTAGCCAGCGTATACATCAAGAAGAGAGTAGATGGCATGGCCTGCGGTGGCGTCCACCAATTGTTCTATACTTGGCAGGGGGTAGCTATCTTTGGGACATGCTCTATTAAGGTCAGTACAGTCTACACACATCCACAACTTCCCCGACTTTTTCTTGACCACAACCACGTTGGCAAGCCAATCGGGATAGTCTACCTCTCAGATTATTCCGGTCTTAAGTAGCCTATCCACTTCTCCGGATGGGTGCATGCCTCCTAAGTTTTTGTCGGACCAGAGGATAATTTGGGTCCACATTCAACTTGTGGGTGATCACCTTGGGGTCTATGCCAGGGATGTCTTCTGTCCTTCAGGCAAAGGTTGCTCGATTTATTGTTAAGACCTGCATGATGGCTTCTTCTGTTTCCTTGTCCATGCTGGTTCTAACTTGAACATTTTTTCCTTTGGTGAGCGCCCTCGTCTTTGTCTCTTCGGTAGGGTCCATCCTGGGCCTTTTTGCCTGTTCTGGTTGCTCCAGGCCGGGCTCTACAACCATTGCCTCCCGTTGCTGCTTTACCATGGTGATGTAAGCCTCTCGGAACACCTTTTGGTCGCCTCTTAAGATGGCGACACCCCCTCGGGTTGGGATCTTCATCACCATGTACCGGATGGAGGTAAAGGCTCCGGTTTTAAAAAATAATGGCCTATCAAAGATGGCATTATAGGCAAACGTCATGTCAAAAACCATAAAAGTTACCTTGCATGCATGAGCGATCGCCTCTTGGCCTAGTTTAACAAAGAGCTCTACCGATCCTACCACGAGGATAGTGGCATTGCCGAGCCCAGTCAGTGGTGTAGCATTCGGCCTCAGCTCCTCGATCGGGAGTCCCATCGCTCGGTAGGCTTGGATTCTTTTGATGTTAAAATTATTGATCCGAGCTCTTACAATGAGAGCGTCCTCATGAGGAAACATGATGTCCCGTGCGTCTTCGCTGGAAATGGTGACTGAGGCAGGCTGCTCGGCTTGATGGGAGAGGTAGACACCTTTCCCCTTTCTTTTTCTAGAGAGATCCTCTCCGTAAGATGACCCTCCGATGATCACATTTATTACCCCGGCATATGGCCTGCTCGGGTCGGCATTTCTCGGGTTCCTGCGCTCATCATCGTCTGAGTCAGGATCATCCCTGCGAGGCTTCGACTGTCTACAGGGATCATCCCCTCTGGCCGGGCCTATAAACTTTTTAATGGACCCGTGGCGTATTAGCCTTTCGATTTTCTTTTTCAGCGAGGTGCACTCGTCAGTCAAATGACCAATGTCTTTGTGGAACTCGCAGTACTTGCTAGGGTCTCTCCCGGCCTTGCTCCTTTCGGAGAGATTCTTTGGCCAGTTGACTTGGCGATGTTTTTCTTTTATCCACATCAGTACTGTGGACGGAGTGGCGTTGAGGGTGGTGAAGGTTCTTTCGAGCTGATCGTCCGAGCGCCTAGGTCAATCTCACCCTGACTCCTTTCTGTTGCCCGACCTTCTGGAGCCAGCACTTACTTTTGGGCTTCTTGCTGTCAGGTCGGAAGCGGAATCTCTGCTGAAAGAGCGACCGTAAGGGTACTGTAGCCGAGCCATCACATTGGTCCTTCTTACCCTATTGGACCTGATGGCATTATCCAATTGGATGTGCTGTCTAGCACTCTCCATGAGTTCGGTGAAGCTGGTTGGGGGTCTTGTTGTTAGAGATTCAAACAACGGTCGGTCAGTGATGCCTCCAGCTAAGGCATTAGTCGCCATTTCCATGCTGACACTTCTCACTTTAGACATTATAGCCTGAAACCTATCGATGTAGTCTCGTTGACTTTCATCGGTTCTTTGGTAAAGGTTACACAGGTCATTCACCGTCTTTGGCGCGCGCGTTTGTACGATAAATCTTATGGTGAACAACTCCTTTAATTGTCTGAAGCAGGTGATCGATCCCTAGGGTAGCTCATGGAACCAAGTCAGAGCGTCTCCTCCCAAGGTGGTGGGAAAAACGCTGCAGGCTACCCTCTCATCGTAGGTGTATACCTGCACCTTAGTTAGATATTTCGCTAGATGGGTGGTAGGATCAGTCTTACCAGTGTACCTGTCTATGACCACATCTCTCCACCTGAGAGGCAGCTCGCAATCAGTGATCTCTGTGTAAAACGGGGAGGTGGTGTTCCCACACGTATTTCCCTCGAAGCCGCCTTTTTTGGAAGCGAGAAAGCCAAGCTGTTTGAGCTTTTGCTTAAGCCACTGGTCTTCTTTGCTCAATATTGTGGCGGTGGACTCGCCCTTTTGCTTTCTAGAATGGTTTCGACTTGGGGTGCACATGTAGGATAAATCATCCACTATAAAGGGGGTGGCTGATCTGCTGGCATAGCGGGAGTCCCTGCCTGCGGAGACCATTTGCTTTCCTTTAGCGTACCTTCTCGGGGTTCTAACTGCGCCCCTTCTATTTTCTTGGGATCGTGGTTCATTGATGATGATTCTCCTATTTCTCCTTCTTCTGAAGTCTTCGTCTATGGGATAGTCCTCATGAACTCTTTCAAAAGTTTCTGGCATTTTGCCCTTCTTGAGCGTCTGGACAATGATCTTAGTAAAATTGCTGAGAATGGTACGCATATCTCTAACGGTGATGGGGGTATCCTCAGGTTGCCTCAAAGTGGCATTATCGAAGGCGGGTATGAGGTTAGTCCTTGCCGGGGACCTAATGGGCTCCCTTCGTGAGGTTCCTGACCTAGCACGGGTGTTGCTGTCGTGGTCGATATCCATGGGAGTTGTGTTCTCGTTAGATCGTGAGTTCGCCATTCCTCTCAACAAAAGCACCAAATGATAAAGCACAGATTGTCTTTATCTGAAGAGGAGAGGTAGGACCGATCGGATGAGGAAATCCCTGCAAGAAAGAGTGCCCGGTCGGACCAGGCGTGAGCACTCTGAAGCTTAAGTTAGTAGCTTAGAGAGAGAAAGTGCTTTTAGAGATAGAATACTAGAGATTCAATACCTGGTGCCATCGTTAGCTGGACTATTTATATGAGATAGTTAAGGGACACTTGAGTGCCTGGGGAGTGATTACTGGCTGTCAGAGCAGGTATTCGGCGGCATGATAGGGAGCAGGTGATAGGCATGGGCGCTGCCTTGTGTCAGGCGACTGATGGGACTGGCGATCACATCAGCCGATCGGGCGTGTGCGCTGCCTAGGAGCTCATGCCTACTACTCTTGGTTGTTGGGTCTTGGGCCTTGCCAGTTAAGTGGGCTGACTGGATGGGTTTGGTGCAAATGATATTTGCTGTGTTATTAATTATTATTATTTTTTTAATTTTACTTTCATTATAAATAATTAAGCATATTCGATCTTTCTGGTGGGAGAGGATGGGTCCGTTGTATATGGAAGCGAGTGAATTGCACTAAAAAAAAATTGACACCAATAAAGAGCATGGTTTGGGGGATTTTTTTTCTATTAAATCAAATTCTAACGTAAATTTTTTTTAAATGATATATTTTTTTATATTATAAATGATATTATTTTTAAACTGAACATAAGTAATTAAAAATTAAGATTCACATTTTTTTTCATCACAAAATATATTAGCATGAAATCAGCGGTCTTCAGTATGCATCCCGATAAAGCTCCGGGCCTTGATGGGTTGAACGCAGCATTTTACCAGAAATGTTGGTCTGTAGTGGGGAAGGATGTAATAAAAGAGTGTTTGAAGACTATAAGCACAGGAGTCATGCTAGATTATATGAAGAAAATGGCCATTGTCCTTGTTCCTAAAAAGCATAAGGTGAAAACGATGGCAGATCTCTGACCCATTGCTCTGTGCAATGTTCTTTATAAAGTAATTGCAAAGATGCTCTCTCATCGATTGAAATCTATTCTTCCCTCGATTATCTCATTGAATCAGAGTGCGTTTGTTCCTATTAGGTTGATCTCTGATAACTTCCTAGTGGCTTATGAATTTATGCATTATTTAAAGAGGAAGACGCAAGGTAAGGAAGGGGTGGCTGCACTCAAGCTAGACATGAGTAAAGCCTATGATAGGATGGAATGGCATTTTTTAGAAGAGGTTATTTTTCGTATGGGATTCAACCTACGGTGGATTTATCTTATCAGAATGTGTGTGACTTCAGTAGAGTATGCTGTTGCCTGTAATGATAGACTCCTGGGGCCAATTATTCCTTCATGTGGGTTAAGGCATGGCGATCCATTATCACCTTACCTTTTCATAATTTGTGCAGAGGGGTTGTCATCTTTGCTAACACACTATGAAAATATTGGGTTGTTACATGGGTGCCGAGTGGCAAGAGGTGTTCCATCTATTGCCCATTTGTTGTTCATTGATGACAGTTTCATTTTCTTCAAGGCTAATTCTAGTGAAGCAGGGGTGGTTAAGCAAGTGCTGGATGTTTATTCTTCTGACTCAGGCCAACTTATAAACTTTCAGAAATCTTTGGTAAAGTTCAGCTCTAATACCTCTACTAATTCTAAGGAGCTGGTGTGTTCTGTTCTTTCCATTAATCCAAATGCTGCTTATGACTCTTATTTGGGATTGCCTTCTCTGATCAGAAGAAATAAGCAATCTATCTTTGGTTTTGTTGAACAAAAGATAAGGAAGAGAATCAGTGGTTGGAATAGAACTTTACTTTCAAGAGCAAGGAGATTTTGCTTAAATCTGTTATTTAGTCTTTACCGACGTATGCAATGAGTGTCTTCTTACTTCCTGTTGGGTTGTGTCAGAAATTAGAGAAAGCGTTTAACACTTTCTGGTGGGGAACCTCTAAAGCTTCTAGTCATGGTAAACATTGGATGTCTTGGAAGAAATTATGTTGGCCAAAAATGAAGGGATGATAGGGCTTTCGTTCTTTGATGGACTTTAATTATGCTTTGCTAGGGAAGTAGTGTTGGAGGCTAATGAATGATCAAAGTTCTCTTATGGCAAAGACTCTAAAGGCGAGATATTACCCAACAAGTTCTTTTTGGGATGCTAAGCTAGGAGCAAATCCTAGCTATACGTGGAGAAGTATTTGGAGCGCTAGAGATAAAATCAAACCAGGGTGTTGTTGGAGGGTTGGCAATGGTTTTAATATCACGGTTTTCAAGGATCCTTGGTTACCAAACATTAATAACCCTTTACCAACAACGGAATTGGATAACAGCTAGAATACTTTAAAGGTCAGTGATTTGTTGGTAAACAATTCAAGGGACTAGAATTATGCTTTGATTTCTTCTAACTTTAATCAAAGAGATTACGAGCTCATTCAAAAAATTCCTTTAAGTTGGCATAAGTTTGTTGACAGATAGCGATGATGTCTTGAGAAGTCTGGTGGTTATTCGGTGAAAAGTGCCTACAGGCTTATTCACTCTGTGGCGGCTCCCTTTTCTGATAATATTTTATCGGTGAACTGGAAGTTCTTTTGGAATCTTGGGGTTCCTAACAAAGTCAAGCAGTTTTTCTGGCGTGCTCTCCATGCCTGTCTGCCTGTTCGTGCTTCCTTGGTAACTAAAGGGGTGGATGTCACTCCCTTTTATCTGATTTGTAATAGTGAGAAGGAATATGTCTTGCATATTCTGCTAGACTGTCCCTTTGTGCGTGAAGTCTGGAAAAAATCTTCTGTGGGTTTTATTAGAGGTAATATTTCGGACTTTGTGCAGTGGTTCAAATTGATTGCTTCTAGTTTGGGTGTGGTGACATGTGGAGTTACGATTATGGTTTGTTGGGCAATCTAGAAGACTAGGAATGATTTGGTTTGGAATCAAGCTAAACCTGTGTCATCGGTAGTAATTTTGATGGCAGAAGGTGCTTTGGCGGACTGGAAGATGGCTGGTAGAATGGGTTTTGCTAATCAACTCAGCACCACATCTTTGCAAGCAATATGGTCTCCTCCGCCTTTGAATGTCTTGAAACTGAATACAGATGCTGCTCCTGAGATGGCCATGTGTAAAACTGGTTTGGCTTTTATAGTGAGAGATAACCTGAGTTCTTTTGTGGCAGCTAGATGCAGAGGGGTGCAAGGGGTTTTTGATCCTTTATATTTGCTGAAGCTATTGGGGTGTGTGAGGCTTTAAGTTGGTTGAAAGAAAAAAACATTCCTTCAGCTATTATTGAAATGGATTATTAGATGGTTTATTTTGCTTTGATTTCTGATGTTAGTTTTAATTCTGATTTTGATTCTATAATAGATGATTGCAAGATGTTAGCTAATAGTTTAGTTAAAGTCCATTTTGGATTTGTTAAAAGATCTGCTAACTGTGTAGCTCATGTGCTAGCAAAAGCTGCCTGTTTTATGTCAAGTCTAATAACTTGAGATTCTTTTCCTGCTAATTGTATCGTTCCAGCTCTTTTAGCTGATTTTTTTGTAATGAAGTTCATTCCTTGTTTATAAATTGTGGCGGAACCAAGACTAAAATTGGCAAGAATCATTATCAAGAACGGCACGCTTAAGTTGGATTTCATGTTGAAAATATAGACCTGATGGTATTCTGACTTTCAGTTTCAATTCTTGACTTCCAATTTTGATTTCTTTGATTCTCAGCTTCATTTCTTGACTTCCAATCAGCTTCAATTTTTGACTTTAAATTCCTACTTTTTGATTTCTTTTTCCCATTGAGCATGAATTCATATAAAAGATTGAATAGGAATTAAATCAAATATTTATTTTATCAAATAAGCACAAAATAGGAGTTTTTCATGGAAAATAAATAAGAATATTTTGCTTCATCAAATTCCCCCACACCAAACCTTTGCTTGTCCTCAAGCAAATCAATTTCCACACCCCATAACCTTGCCATATTCTCCCCTTCAAAATTTCTTTTCAAAACTCAACATGTCTCAAAGAAATAAATTCATAAAAATTTTCATCAGTTCAAATGATCTTTCAATGTTATCCAAAGATGCAAGACTTAACACCCTCACAAAAGATATCACTCAAATCACTCAAGTGTTTAGGCTAAGTATTTAACAATAGAGCACTCCAAGTCACAAAAATAAAAAGGAATTACCATAGGCTTGCCATTCAATCAAATCTCCACCACTAGCCATTAATTCATCCAAAAATCAAAGGGTCTTCAATTGGGTTATAATGGGGCTAAGGTCAAAGGGATAGAAAAAGGGAAAATTTAGGCTTAAATAAGTTGAACATAATAAACAAATGCCTTTAAAGAATTTAGAAAGAATTTATGCAATGTGAGGAAGATAGAAACATAGATCTTTTTATTACAGCAGCCCAAGCTTTTTAATTTTTTTTTCTTTTTCTTTTTTTTTTGAAGAGAAAATTAATTCCCTTAAGACTTTTGACTTGACCTTTATTCATTTTCAAATTTAACGGCCACAAATGCTGTTATTATTTTTTTCTTTTTGAATCCTCCTTATAACTATGCAAATATTCTTTAGATAATTTATCTATTAGTTCAACAAATAAGGGTTCAACATTATGGCTTCAATAAACAAGCTTAGGCTAACAATTTTAAGGGTTATTTCCAAGAATATGGTTATAGGCTCAAAGTGGTTAACTAATGGATTAAAAGGTAGGCTAACAAGAAAAAGGTTTAAAACAAATGGTTATGATCCTAAATGCCCTTATCACTTTAATGAAATAAATTAGGAATGTGATCTCAAAATGAATCTCACGGCAAGTTCTAGCATTCACAATTTATATTGGACACACTCGTAAGAAAAATAAGAACACAAATGATGTATGTTCATTTAAGCTCAAAAACTCACAACAAATATTAAGGGTTAAAATTGGTGCTTAAATCTTGCAACTTTATCATACAAATCAGAACACTTAAATGATACGTCAAAATAAAACTTTAAAAATCAAAATTAGAGACATGAGAACCTGTATTTCCATTTTTCAAAGGAGAATAGACTTAGCCAAAGGACATTTCCATATTTTTCTGCTCAAAAACACTCAAAGGGGTGCAAGCAAGCAAATAAAAATGTCAAGATAAATAACAGCTGGAAACAAATATCAAAATAAAAGTGCAGTAATATGTAGATGCTGTAATGTAAAATGTTAAATTTAATACAGTTATCCAAGAATCAAAAGTCTCCTCCCCCACACCTAAACTTTACATTGTCCCCAATGTAAAGCTAGGATCAAAAGACATCACAAAGAAAAATTAAACAAGACTGGGAGGTGAAATACTGCCCTGAAAAGATCTAGAGAAGGGGCTGCTCTGTATTGCCCATTGGGTAATTTCTCCATCTCTCCCATCCTGTGCAAACAATCAATATCCAATGGACCAACCTCACAAGCAATATGCATATCAGTATTATTGAGATCCAAAACTCCCAAATGCATAGCAATAAAAGTTACTAAAAAAAAAACCCAAGCAAAGATGCCTTCTCTTCTTTTTAGCCAATGCTAAGAATTATCTACCATAAAATACTGCAAAATTAATTGGTCTGGGCACTTATCAATCACAAATTAAATTTACACCAATAAATTCAACCCAACAATTTTAATTGAATTTTTTTTTTCGAAATTCCCAAATTACCCAACAATTCAACAGAATTTTCAGCAGCTCAAAGTCACGAAACACCCAAAATACCCAACACTTCCAACAAATCCGAATAGATCCACAGTTAAAAACCAAGAAAATAAGTCAATTAAAGAGTCAATCTAAATTCAATCCAAAATCAATCACAATTAATATCAAATTTTGAATCTTATGCAACCATAGATTAACTGTTAACTACCTCAAATCCACCAAATTAAAAAGGAAAACTAACCAAACCCATGTGCAAATTCCGGTGGAGATGGTGATCGGTGAAGTGCTGGTGGAGAAGGGGCTGCTGATTTCCGTTTCTTGTGTGGCGGAGCAAAGGGGAGATCGCTGCTGTGATTTTCGTTGATGATCGGTGAAGTGCTGGTGGAGGAGAGATGGCGAAGAGGTGGCTGCTGATCAGCGCTCGGTGGACAGCGGCTGTGCGACGGTGCTCGTTGGACAGCTGATCGTACTACGGTGGGTCGCTGGTCGGTGCTCGGTGGCGGCAAGATGAAAGAAAATAGAAATAAGAATGGTGAAACAGGGGAGTCGACTTCGGTGAAGAGAAGAAGAGAAGTGACAAAAGTAAACAAGTAAAAAAATATGTAATTAAAAGAAACCAAATAATAAAATAGAAAAGTAAAAGTAAAAGTCAAATAAAGAGAAAATTATCATAACAAAATAAAGAGAGTAAAACAAAATAAAACTCAAGATAAAACCCAAAGGATTACTAATCATACTAACCAAGCTCTTACCCAGAATTCAAAAAGAACACACCAGCTTTTCCTCTTTTTTTTTTTTTTTTTTTTTTTTTTTTCGGAAGGTGAAAATAATAATAAAAAAATAGAAAAATTAAAAATAAAGATGTTTGAAAAGAAGAAATTGTGAGGAAAGAGAAATAATAAAAACAAAGAATAAAATAAACAAGTAAAAATAATCATTAAAAGAAAAAGTAAGAAGGAAAGATGAAGAGTGAAAGAAAGAACAAAAAATCGTGAACAAATAGAAGTAAGAACAAACAACAAAAAGACAAAGTAGAAATACAATTATGAAAAAGTAACAAAGAAAAGTAAAGAGAGGAGAATGAAAAATCGTGAACCAAAAGAACAAACAATAAAAAGACAAAATACAATTGTTAAAAAGTAACAAGAAAAGAGAAATGAAAAAGCAAAAAAGTTAACATAACAAATAGAATAAAAATAAAAGAAAACGTAAAGATTTAGCACATTAACAATTAAAACCAAGCTTCTACCAAGAATCGAAAACATCAGTTTTTTTTTTTTTTATTTTTAAAAAAAAAATAAAAAAAATTAGAAATTAAAATTAAAGATAAAGATGTTGGGTTGCCTCCCAACCAGCGCCCTTATTTTATGTCTGAAGGCTAGACATAATGCAGCATCACTCTTCATAATTTGGAACTTCCAATTGAACGGTTTCAATATTTGTCACTTGAAATCCCTCATAAAAAGGTTTTAAACGATGCCCATTGACCTTAAACGTTTTGGCAGTGCTGGGACTTTGAATTTCTACTGCACCATGAGAAAATATATTAGTAACAATAAAAGGTCCAGTCCAACGTGACCTTAATTTTCCTGGAAAAAGCTTAAGTCTAGAATGAAACAAGAGGACTTTCTGACCAATTTGAAAATTTTTTCTAGAAATATTTTTATCATGAAAAAGTTTAATTTTCTCTTTGTAAATTCTAGAATTCTCATAAGCATCAAGTCTGAGTTCCTCAAGTTCTTGGAGTTGTAACTTTCTCTGTTCACCTGCTTCTTCCATGTTCATGTTACACTATTTTATTGCCCAGTACGCTTTATGTTCTAGTTCAACAGGAAGGTGGCAAGACTTACCAAACAAGAAGCGATATGGAGACATACCAATTGGATTTTTATATGCAGTTCTGTATGCCCATAAAGCATCTTCTAGACGTATACTCCAATCTTTGCGAGTGGGATTGACAGTCTTTTCCAGAATAGACTTGATTTCTCTATTGGATACCTCTGCTTGACCACTAGTCTGTGGGTGGTAGGCCGTCGAAATTCTGTGAGTCACACCATATTTTCTTAACAAACTTTCAAACGTACGATTGCAAAAATGAGTGCCTCTATCACTGATGATTGCCCTTGGTACTCCATATCTGCTGAAAATATGACTCTTGACAAAACCTACGACAATCTTAGAATCATTAGTCCTGGTAGCTTTTGCTTCCACCCACTTAGAAATGTAGTCCACAGCTAAAAGAATGTAACAATTACCAAAAGAAGATGGGAATGGACCCATGAAGTCAATTCCCCATATATCAAAAATTTCACAAGCTAAAATAGGAGTAAGAGGCATCTGATCTCTATGTCCTAAATTACCAGTCCGTTGGCAATTGCTACAGGATTTACAAAATAAATAGGCATCACGGAATAAAGTAGGCCAGAACAACCCACATTCCAGCACCTTACGTGCTGTCCTTTTTGGACCAAAATGTCCACCACAGGCATAAGAATGGAAAAATGCTAGAATGGATGGAATTTCACACTCAGAAACACACCTGCGAATTAATTGATCAGAACAATGCTTCCACAAATAAGGGTCATCCCAGATATAATATTTAGACTCACTCTTAATTTTATCTTTTTGTGCTCTAGTCAACTCACTGGGCAATATTCTAGCTACCAAATAATTTACTATATCAGCATACCATGGAATTGAAGATTCAATCTCAAAGAGATGTTCATCTGGAAATGCATCTTGGAGTGCTTGAGGTTCCTCATTCATGATCAGTCTGCTCAAGTTATCTGCCACTGAATTTTCTGTTCCTTTTTTATCACGAATCTCCAAATCAAATTCTTGTAAGAGCAGTATCCATCTTATTAATCTTGGCTTGGATTCTTTTTTGGCAAGCAGGTATTTCAAAGCTGCATGATCAGAATAAATTATAACTTTAGTACCCAATAAATATGATATAAATTTTTCTAAAGCAAAAACTACTGCAAGTAACTCCTTTTCTGTAGTAGAGTAGTTTCTCTGAGCATTATCAAGAGTCCTTGAAGCATAGTAAATAGCGTGTGCACTCTTGCCAATTCTTTGACCAAGTACAGCTCCAACGGCATAGTTGCTGGCATCGCACATAATTTCAAAGGGTAGTTCCCAATTTGGGGGCTGGATAATTGGTGCAGATGTCAGCTTGTCTTTTAATTGATCAAATCTATCCTTGCATTCAGTGCTAAAGTCAAATGGAGTGTCTTTTTGTAACAGCTTGCAAAGAGGCTGGGTAATCTTCGAAAAATCTTTAATAAACCTTCGGTAAAATCCTGCATGACCAAGAAAAGAACGTACTTCCCTCACCGAAGTGGGGTAAGGTAAGCATTTAATCAGGTTAACCTTAGATTTATCAACTTCTATTCCTCGGGAAGATACTATATGTCCTAATATCAAACCTTTATCGACCATGAAATGACATTTTTCATAATTGAGCACAAGATTAGTTTCAATGCAGCGGTTAAGCACTTTAGTCAAATTTTCCAAACAGTCATCAAATGAATCACCGTATACAGTAAAATCATCCATGAACACTTCAATAATTCTTTCCACATAATCTGAGAAAATACTGACCATACATCGTTGAAACGTTGCTGGGGCATTGCATAAACCAAATGGCATGCGTCGGTAAGCGAATGTTCCAAAGGGACATGTGAAGGTAGTTTTTTCTTGATCTTCTGGTACTACAGGGATCTGATTAAAACCTGAAAATCCATCAAGACAACAATAGTGAGAATGTCCAGCCAGCCTTTCAAGCATTTGATCAATAAAAGGTAATGGAAAATGGTCTTTTCTGGTGGAGGCGTTTAATTTTCTATAATCTATGCAAACTCGCCAGCCATTTTGCATTCGAATTGGAACTAACTCACCATTATCATTTTTTGTAACTGTAAAACCAGTCTTTTTAGGTACTACCTGAACTGGACTTACCCATTTGCTGTCAGAAATTGGAAAGATCATACCTGCATCTAGTAATTTAAGGATGTCCTTCTTGACTACTTCCATCATGGGTGGATTAAGTCTGCGTTGAGCCTCTCTAAATGGTTTATAGTCTTCTTCCAACAATATGCGATGCATACAAGTGGATGGGCTGATACCTTTTATGTCTGCGATAGTCCATCCTATGGCCTCTTTGTAATCTTTGAGAATGCGAATTAACTTCTCTTCTTCAAGGGGAGTTAATTTGTTGGAAATTATTACGGGCAATGTCTGATTTTCTCCTAGATAAACATACTTCAAATGACTTGGTAAAATCTTTAATTCCAACGTAGGGGCCTGCAAAATAGATGGAAGAAGTTTGTTGTGAGATACTGGTAAATCAATGTAGGAAGAATTATACCTGATTGGTCTTAATGATTCCAGCTCAAAGATGGAGTCTTTCAACTCTTCTTGTATAACGAATTTTTCCTCCAAATTGTCTAATTCCTTAGGATCAAAACTCTTAGTTATTACCAACTCCAACTCATCCTCTCCAGTTAAATCAAAAACCTGCTGTGTCAATGAATCAAGTGTATCAATTCCATAAACACAATCAACATCAGAAGGATACCTCATGGCAGCATAAATATCAAATTTTATTTTGTCTCCATCAAACTCCATGGATAATGTTCCTTCTGCAACATCTATCTTTGTTCTGGCTATTTTCAAAAAAGGTCTTCCTAACAAAATAGGAACTGATTTTGAGGAACATTCTTCCTCCATATCTAACACATAAAAATCAGCCGGAAATACTAGCTTATCAACCTGCACTAAAATATCTTCCAAATTTCCTTCCGGGTAAACAATGGACCTGTCTGCTAACTGAATAATAACATTAGTTCCTTTAAGTGGTCCCATATTTAAAGAATGATAAATAGAGCTAGGCATGACATTTATGGATGCTCCTAAGTCTATCAATGATTTTTCAAATTTTGAGCTACCTATTGTACAAGGAATGGTGAACATACCTGGGTCTTTGCACTTGGGAGGTAGTTTCTTTTGAAAGACAGCAGACACATTTTCTCCCATATGAATTTTTTCATCCCCTTTCAGCCTTCTTTTGTTGGTGCATAATTCTTTAAGGAACTTTGCATACCTTGGCACTTGTTTAATGGCATCAAGAAGAGGAATGTTGATCTCTATTTTTTGAAACATTTCAAAAATCTCTTTTTCTTGCTGTTCCTTCTTGGATTTGGCCAGTCTACTCGGGAAGGGAGGTGGTATGATCAAAGGTGATTTAATTTGAGATGTTTCTGAGGTATTTGGTGGAGGCAGCTCCATCTCTTTTTCCATGTCATCTTCACCTACGAATTTTGTGGCCCTTTTTGCTGGTTCTCTTAATTCTTTTCCACTCCTTAACGTCATGGCACTCACATTCTGTTTAGGATTGACTTCGGGTTGAGATGGCAAGCGACCATAATTTTGGTTCTCTAATTTGCCCACTGTGGTAGCAAGTTGGCTCATCTGATTCTCCAAATTCAACATGCTAGCCTTGGTCTCCTGTTGAAATTGTTGCATATTAGTAGCTAAAGCAGCAACTATATTATCCAAAGACATACCTGGTTTTGATGGTGGAGGGGCATCAGATTTAAATCCTTGGAATCCTTATGGAGGTGGAGCAGGGGATGGTTGTCTCGGTTGATACCCGTATTGATGGTAGTTGTTGGGTCTTGCTCCATAGCTCAGATTTGGGTGGTCTCTCCATCCGGGATTATAGGTAGCAGAAAAGGGATCGTATTTCCTTTGGTATTGCTGGCCTTGGTGTCCTTGTATAGCATTTAAATGTTCTTCATCTTGAAGAGTTGGACACATATCTGTAGGATGATCAGAATTTGAACAAATGCCACACGACTTCACTTGTTGCTGATTTCCCACCATAAATTTCTGCATAAGAGAAGTTAAATTGTCAAGTCTTTGTTCAATGGAATTTACACTTACCTCATTAACCCTCCTAATTGGATGATCTTGTCTAGAGCCAAATTGTTGAGAATTGGCAGCTACTTTGGTAATTAATTCCTTAGCTTGATTGAGAGTTTTGTCTACCAAAGCTCCACCACTTGCAGCATCAATCATGTTGCGATCTGACAACAATAATCCTTCATAAAAATATTGTATTAGAAGCTGGTCTGAAATTTGGTGGTGAGGGCAGCTTGCACACAATTGATTGAACCTCTCCCAATATTCATAGAGAGTTTCTCCTGTTTGTTGACGAATCCCACAAATCTCTTTTCTAATGGATGTGGCTCGAGAAGCAGGGAAATTTTTTTCTAAGAATTGCCTTTTCAATTTATTCCATGTCGTTATTGATCCAGGTGGAAGATAATACAGCCAATCTTTAGCTTTTTCTGTCAAAGAAAAAGGAAAGGCTCGCATTTTGATTTGGTCAACTGTTACTCCTTGTGGTTTCATGCTGGAACATACTACATGGAATTCCTTGAGATGTTTATGAGGGTCTTCTCCTGCAAGGCCACGAAAAGTGGGCAATAAGTGAATCAAACCAGATTTTAATTCAAAATTTACCTCTACATTAGGGAGCTCAATGCACAAGGGCTGTTGGTTGACATCCGGATTAGCCATTCTTCTCAAAGTTTGTTCTGGTTCAGCCATGATTTCAGGTTCTTTGAAAAATTCTGACAAATCAACAATTGTCTCTGTTTGTGATGAACCGCAAGAGGAAGCTTTTGTTGTTTAGTTGTCTTTCTCAATCTTCAGGCTGTCTTCTCTATTTCTGAATCAAAATTTAATTCACTTCCACGAGAAGTACGAGTCATAAAGAAATTGCAAAATAAATTAAAATAAAATTCAGATCAATAATAACACCAATCCCCGGCAACGGCGCCAAAATTTGATGGGTGTCGAATCCAACAAAAATAAAATTCTACTCTATAAATTTTTATAGTAAAGCATGAGTAGAGTTGTCTCCCAAGAGATTGGTCAAATTATTAAATCTGATTTTTACTTATGAAATAAGAGAAAGATGAAGGGGGTTTTTGTTTTTGAAAAATAAGATTAAAACAAATAAATCATGAAGCAGAAAATTAAAAAGAGTAAATCAAATATTAAAAACTTCTAGTCAAAGGAATATCTTGGTTATAATTCATTAAAACTGATCATTGAATACAATTGGATAAATTCCTACTTCTTCAAATAAATTGGTTATAAATACTAACAAGCTCTAGTATTCTGCTCTTCCTTAATATTAATTTAAATGTGATAAGATCAGCTGTAAATCTTATTTCTCAACAACCACCAAACAAGCTCTTAGGATTTAATTGAGAAATAGCATTAAGAATTAGAAAAGTTACCAATTCCAATCAATAATACACAAGCTCGATTATTTAAATTCCAATCAATAATACACAAGCTTGATTATTTAAATTGGACCAAATAAATTCACCCACACTAAACTCAAAGATTCAATTCAATGAGTGTACAGATTTGCCACTTCGCCAAATCAAATAAACAATTACGGATTTACCAATTTGACTAGCAATATTTATTCAATCAAAATCAGACGTCAATAATTTTAATTGAACAAAATATCATTTATTATAGAAAATATTCAGATATTTGAGAAGAGAAAACAATGAAAACAAATTCTCACAATTTATTCATGAATCATACCTTAATATCCTTGACTAGAAAAGAAAATTCAGCCACTCATGGCTGTAAAACAATCAACTAGAAAATAAAGAAAGCAGCAATTCAAAAGTTTATTTCAAGGTTCAATCTCCCCCTTCCCTTCATCACAAGATCCTATTTATAGAAAACTTGGACTAAGAAATTGATCATTTTTCTCAAGAACTTTTTAGAGGTCCAATTTTGCTGCCAAAAGTCGGGTAGAAGATCTGGCTAAATTGATTTTCAATAGCAGCAATTCTTGAAAAATCTGCACTGCATAATTTCTGCGCAAGCGACCGTGGGCACGCTTAAGTTGGATTTCATGTTGAAAATATAGACCTGATGGTATTCTGACTTTCAGCTTCAATTCTTGACTTCCAATTTTGATTTCTTTGATTCTCAGCTTCATTTCTTGACTTCCAATCAGCTTCAATTTTTGACTTTAAATTCCTACTTTTTGATTTCTTTTTCCCATTGAGCATGAATTCATACTAAAAGATTGAATAGGAATTAAATCAAATATTTATTTTATCAAATAATCACAAAATAGGAGTTTTTCATGGAAAATAAATAAGAATATTTTGCTTCATCATGTTCGCGAATAATCACACATTTAGCAGCCTCGGAAGGCACATATTTGATGTGTCAATTCAAGTGAGTTAGAAGGGAAAAAATCTATTTATCTATTTATGATTAGCTTATAAGTTAATGCTAATTAATGGTTAAAGCTTTTTAGTACATTAATTTAACTTCATAATTCCTTATAAAGGGACATGTAGTTCTTAAAGATTTTAATATCGCTGAGAAAGCTGGAGGAGTTGTGATCGGTACGACCCAAATTTTGTTGAAGCCAACAATTGTTGGCCGAAGAAATGAGGAAAAAAAATAAAAAAAAAATCAAAACTTTTACAATCCCACATCGGGTTTTTTAAAGAATATGAATAGTTTTTGTAACTATAAATATAGCCTATTAGTTTTAGGTTTAATCATCCCAGTCTTGAGGTCTCCTAGTATAAATAGAGAGTGTTTCTCATATTTTTTTGTGTAAAATATAGAGAGGTTGTAACTCCTATTTTTATAGTAAAATTTTGCTACTCTTGCCCGTGGTTTTTACCCTAATTTGTTTGGGGATTTTACACGTAAATCTGTGTGTTCCTTATTATCTCTAATTTAGCTGCAGTTTTGCTCTAATCCGATCCTTATTTTTTACAACAAGTGGTATCATAGCCGAGGTTTTGTCTTAGTATGCTCTGTGGTTGCAGCATAGCCTGATCTTCCACATCAGAAAAGATTTTTCCTTGGGTACTGTTCACGTATATGATATTGTTCACGTATATGGTCACTGTTCATCTATACGGTTACTATTCACGTATATGGTTACTATTCACGTGAAATAGTGGGAGCTGATTTTTGAGCAGAGAAGTTCGTGATAGAAGCAATGGCGGCAAAATATAAGATCGAGAAATTCAACGGGAGTTATTTCTCTCTTTGGAAATTGAAGATGAAGGCTATATTGAGAAAAGATAATTGCCTAGCGGCTATAAGTCAAAGGCCGGCTGATTTCACAGATGATAATAAGTGGAACGAGATGGATGGAAATGCTATGGAAAATCTTCATCTGACATTAGCAGATAGAGTGTTGTCAAGTATAGAAGAGAAAAAAACAGCAAAGGAGATCTGGGATCATCTCACTAAATTGTACGAGGCCAAATCACTGCACAACAAAATTTTCTTGAAAAGAAAACTCTATACTCTTTGTATGGAGGAATCTACTTCAGTGACGGAGCACTTAAATACTTTGAATACTCTATTTTCTCAACTCACTTCATTGGGATATAAAATAGAGGCAGAGGAACGTGCTGAGATTCTACTCCAAAGTTTACCAGATTCGTATGATCAACTCATCATTAATTTAACAAATAATATGGATACTCTAGTCTTCGATGATGTTGCAGCTGCTATTCTGGAAGAAGAAAATCGGCGCAAAAACAAGGAAGACAGGCAGGCAAGTTCACAGCATGTGGAAGCCTTGACGGTGATGAGAGGAAGATCAACGGAACGTGGCTCAAGTGGGAGCCACAATCATGGTAGTTCAAAATTCAGGAGTAAGAAGAATATTAAATGCTACAACTGTGGCAAGAAGGGTCATTTGAAGAATGATTGCTGGAATCTAAAGTATTCCAATTCTCAAGGAAATGTGGCGAGTTGTTCCGACGATGGAAATACTCTATGATGTATGTGGAAGGCTCAAAAGGAATCTGCTGTCTATAGGACAAGTGGATGTTTGAGATACAAGATATGGAAAATGGGATCATAAAGAGATGCGCTTGTACTTATGAAAGGAGAAAAGATAGCTGCGGATGTGTTATGAGAAAGCAGCATCGTTTGAAGTTAAAACACATAAAATTCTAAAAATGATGTTCTAAGAATTGGTTCACTCTGACGTATGGCAAACACCAGTTTTATCCCTAGGAGACAACTATTCCAGGAGATGTTGAGTGTATTCGATCAAGAGGAAGTTTGATGTGTTTCTAGTTTTTCAAAGATTACAAAGCGCAGGGAAAAATGGCAAGATAGAAAAGTGGTGTGAAAATCTGATTGATACTCAATCAAATCTTCAAGTGGGAGATTGTTGAAGTCAACAATTGTTGGCTTTGAAGCCAACAATTGTTGGCCGAAGAAATGAGGAAAAAAAATAAAAAATAAAAAAAAAATCAAAACTTTTACAATCCCACATCGGGTTTTTTAAAGAATATGAATAGTTTTTGTAACTATAAATATAGCCTATTAGTTTTAGGTTTAATCATCCCAGTCTTGAGGTCTCCTAGTATAAATAGAGAGTGTTTCTCATATTTTCTTGTGTAAAATATAGAGAGGTTGTAACTCCTATTTTATAGTAAAATTTTGCTAGTCTTGCCCGTGGTTTTTACCCTGATTTGTTTGAGGGTTTTCCACGTAAATCTGTGTGTTCCTTATTATCTCTATTTTAGCTGTGTTTTTGCTCTAATCCGGTCCTTATTTTTTACAACAAATTTTTGATAATGTGACCATCCATAGTGGTGGCACTTTAGAGATACATTTATATTGGGCAGGTGAAGGTACTACTGCCATTCCATTTAGAAATGTATATGGACCTCTCATATCAGGGATTACAGTGACACCAAGTAAGTCATATAATTAATTGTTACATTTCACATTATCTAAATGCTTGTAATCAAGAATTGAAAAATGTTCCCTTATTGGTAGACTATAAGGTAGATAATGATGGTGGATTGTCAGTTGGAGGCATCATCGGGATTGTAGCAGCCTCCTGCATGTGTTGTTTTCATGGTCATCTCTATAGCCCTCTTATTGAAAGTTTACATAAAGAAAAAAGCTGACAAGGACAATGGTAATCAATTAATTAACTGAATAGGTTCCAACTTCCATCGTAAAATTTATAGTAAAATTAATTTGTGATGTCGAGCACATTTTTAAGATTCCATTGGCGTCACTGGCCACAGAACTTGGTGGACTGGATCTCCCAACTGGGCATTTCTCTTTGAAGCAAATTAAAAGTGCTACCAACAATTTTGATCCGGCAAATAAGATAGGAGAGGGAGGATTTGGGCCAGTATATAGGGTAAGTAATTAATTTTTATTTGGAAATTTAAACTATATTAATATTTTAGCTAGAATTCTAACAGAATCAATATAATATAATTTGATTTCAGGGTGTAATGCCTGATGGAGTAGTAATTGCTGTGAAGCAACTTTCTTCTAAATCAAAGCAAGGAAGCAGAGAATTTGTAAATGAAGTGGGAACGATATCCGCCTTGCAACATCCTAATCTTGTGAGACTGTATGGGTGTTGTGTTGAGGGAAAGCAATTGCTGTTAGTGTATGAGTACTTGGAGAACAACAGTTTGGCTCGTGCACTTTTTGGTACTTACAATCAATTATTTGCTCAACTAAAATAGGATTAAATTGAGTGTGTCAAAGTGCCTTGAATTTTCTTTTGTTCTAGATGCAGCAATAGTTGAAGAATTCCATCAACTTTATTCAAAGGCCACCATTCTAGATGCAACAAATGTTGAAGGCCACCGAATTCTTTTGTTGAATTTGGTGGCACAGTGGCACAATTTTTTGCCTATAAAAAGGCCTCCCCTTACCATTTGTAATTGTATCATAATTAAGAGAGAGTTAAGAGAGTTAATGCTCTTATAATTAAGAGAGCATTTTGTGAGATTATTGGGTATAATTGGGTTTTGGGTTGAGAGTTAAAACACCAAGAAATTTGTATTCTCCATTTGATAGTAAATTTATTGCTCCTCTTCTCCCGTGGACGTAGGCACATTGCCGAACCACGTAAATTTTGTGTGTATTTATTTTTATTACTTTGGCTATTTCTTCATTGTTGCCATTAAATTACTATCTAAATAGCCCGCCGATCCTAACAAATTGGAATCAGAGCCTTGTTCGGTTATTTTTCGACACTGCATCAAGATTGCTGTCCGGAAAAGTAGCGCATTTTGGAAAAATAATTATATTGGCAGAAAGAGAAAAATATAAGGAATTTTTCGGTATGATCCGTTTCGAAAATGGGTGTAAAACGTGAAATTTGATGAATAGTGGTACTATTCAAAGTGCAATTTTTTATTCAAAATTTGCATGGTTTTTGCTCAAAATACTGTTACGTGGGCCACGAGTACTATTCAAAGTACTGTAGCAGGGCACTGTTCATTTATACAGAGCTGTTCATTTATACGGTTACTATTCACGTGGAATAGTTGGAGCTATTTTTTGATCAAAAGAAGTTCGTGACAGAAGCAATGGCAACTACAAGATTTGATATTGAGAAATTTGATCGTAACATAAATTTCTCTTTGTGGAAGATTAAGATGCGTGCCATCTTAATTCAGAATGGGCTTGAGAAAGCTTTATTGGGGAAAAATAGAATGCCAGAGTCAATGACTGAAGAAAAGAAGGAGGAGATCATCAACAAGGCAGTTTCCACGATTCAGCTGTGTTTGTCTAATGAAGTTCTTCAGGAGGTCATCAATGAAGATACAACAGCTGGCTTATGGGCGAAGCTGGAGTCCTTGTATATGTCCAAAACCCTGACCGACAAGCTGTACCACATGATGCGGTTCTACACATTTCAAATGCAGGAAGGTACTTCTATTAAAACCTATCTTGAAGAATATACATCAATTTTAGTAAGTCTAGAAAATGTGGGTGCTAAAGTTGATGATGAAAATGCTGCTTTGAAATTGTTGTGTTCATTACCACCGTCACATAAAAGTTTTAGGGACACAATGCTTTATGGAAAAGATAGTGTGTCTTTGGCGGAGGTTAAGACAACTTTACTCTCTAAAATTATAATTGATAAAGGAATTGTCGGTACTAAAGAGGATAATGTAGCAGAAGGCCTTATTGTTAGAGGAAGGTCTAAAAATAAGAGTTATGGCAGTAGTAGGTCTAGGTCAAAATCTAGACATAAGAATTTGATATGTAACTATTGTCATAAAAAGGGGCACATTAAAGCTGATTGTTATAAGTTGAAAAACAAACAATCAAATGAAGAAAGAAGGGAAAATTTTGCCGAAGCTAGTATTGCCGAAAATGAGTCCACATCTGATATTCTTTTAGTCGCTAACAATGAAAGATGCAGATTCAAGGATGACTGGATTATGGATTCAGGTTGCTCTTATCACATATGTCCCAATAGGGACTGGTTCTCCACATATGAATCTTTTGCAGGTGGAGTTGTTTTGATGGGCAACGATTCAGCTTGCAAAGTTATTGGCAAGGGCACAATCTGAATCAAGATGCATGATGGCGTGGTACGAACTTTGACAGACGTTCGTCATGCTCCTGACTTGAAGAAAAATCTCATCTCTTTAGGCACTCTTGATGCTAATGGGTGCAAATACACAAGTGAAGGTGGAGTCATGAAAGTTAGTAAAGGTGCTCTGGTAGTGATGAAGGCTCAACTACTTGGAAGACTTTATATCCTACAAGGAACCACTGTTACAGGAGCTGCTGCTGCAATTACTACTCAAATGTCTGAAACTGACATCACCAAATTATGGCATATGAGGTTAGGCCATATAAGCGAGAAAGGCTTAACCCTGTTAAGTAATAAGGGTTTTTTATGTGGACAAAATACTGACAAACTTAATTTTTGCGAGCATTGTGTTTTCGAAAAGCAAAAACGTGTCAGTTTCAGCACAGGTACCCACACAACCAAAGGTACTTTGGATTACATCCATTCTGATCTTTGGGGCCCATCACAAGTTCCATCAAAAGGTGGTGCCAGATATATGCTTGTCTTCATCGATGACTTCTCGAGGAAGGTTTGGGTTTACTTTCTTAAACACAAGGATCAGGTGTTTTCCACATTCAAGTAATGGAAAATCATGATTGAGAAGCAAACGGGAAGGCAAATAAAGAGGCTGAGAACAGATAATGGCTTGGAGTTTTGTGCTAGTGAGTTCAATGACTTCTGCAAAAATGAAGGCATTATGAGGCATCACACAGTTCGAATGACACCCCAACAAAATGGAGTTGCTGAACGTATGAACAGAACCCTTATTGAGAAAGCAAGGTGTATGCTTTCAAATGCTGGATTACCAAAGAGTTTTTGGGCAGAAGCTGTTTCAACAGCTTGCTATTTAATCAATCGCTCTCCATCAGTTCCAATTGGTTTCAAGACTCCAGAGGAAGCTTGGTCTGGAAAACCTGCAAGTTATTCAAATTTGAGAATCTTTGGCTGTCCAGCATACATGCACGTCAATGATGGCAAGTTAGCACCAAGGGCGAAGAAGTGCATTTTCTAGGATATCCACCAGGGGTGAAAGGATATAAACTTTGGTGTCCCAAATCATCTAAAGTGATAATCAGCAGAGCTGTCACATTTGATGAAGGTTCTATGCTTCACTCGAAAAATGAAGTATTGGTACCTTGCAGTTCTGATAAACAGGTGGAGGCCAGTCAGAGACAAGAGATGAATGTTGAAGACTATCCTGCTCAGCAAGATTCTACTTCACAGTCAGATTCACAACCATCCAGCTCTCAGCAAGGTGATTTAGAGCCTAACTCAGTTGAACAGGAGCAACCATACTCTATTGCGAAAGATAGAGAAAGGAGAGAAATAAAGAAGCTAATAAAATATACCGATTATGCAGATTTGGTGGCTTATGCTTTGTCAGTAGCTGAGGAGATCAACAATGTTGAGGAGCCATCCACATATTCAGAAGCCATTTCAGGAGCTAACTCAGATAGATGGTTGATAGCTATGGAAGAAGAAATAGAGTCCTTGCATAAGAATGGCACTTGGGAGCTCATTAGACCACCAAAAGGAAAGAAGATTATCGATTGCAAATGGGTTTTCAAGAAGAAAGAAGGCACCCCATGTATTGAAGAAGCAAGATACAAAGCTCGCTTAGTTGCAAAAGGGTTCAAACAAGTTCAAGGTGTGGATTTCAATGATGTATTCTCACCAGTTGTAAAACATTGTTCCATTCGCATGTTGCTTGCTATGGTGGTTAAGTATAACTTAGAACTGGAGCAGTTAGATGTCAAAACTGCTTTTCTACATGGTGACCTTGAAGAGCAAATCTACATGCAATAACCAGAAGGTTTCAGGGTTGAAGGCAATGAGGACCATGTTTGTTTACTGAAGAAATCTCTATACGGCCTTAAGTAGTCACCCAGGCAGTGGTATAAGAGGTTTGACTCCTTCATGACTAGCAATAATTTTTCAAGGAGTAATTATGATAATTGTGTTTACTTCAAAAGGTTAGTTGATGGATCATTCATATATTTATTGTTATATGTTGATGATATGTTGATTGCTGCAAAGAATACTTCTGAAGTTGAGAAACTGAAAATCTTGTTGAGTAAAGAATTTGAGATGAAAGATCTTGGAGCAGCTAAGAAGATTCTCGGAATGGAGATTCAGAGGGACAGGAAAGCAGGGAAGTTGTTTCTCACTCAAAAGAAATACATTGAGAAAGTGCTGGAGCGTTTTGGCATGAAAGATGCAAAGCTTGTAAGTACTCCATTAGCTGCTCATTTCAAGCTTTCAACTGCACTATCACCTCACACAGATGAAGAGCAGAAATACATGAATTATGTTCCATACTCCAGTGCAGTAGGCAGTCTTATGTATGCCATGGTATGTACTCGACCTGATATTTCTCATGCAGTTAGTGTTGTGAACAGATTCATGGCAAATCCTGGTAAAGTTCACTAGCAAGCAGTAAAATAGATTTTGAGATACTTAAAAGGCTCAGTTAACACCTGTTTGGAGTTCAGTAGTGGTGATAGTAGTTTGATTGGTTATATCGACTCAGACTATGCAGGAGATCTCGACAAAAGGAGATCATTGACAGGCTACGTATTTACTTTTGGAAACAGTGCTGTCAGTTGGAAATCTACGTTGCAACCTACAGTTGCGTTATCTACAACAGAAGCTGAATACATGGCAGTAACTGAAGCTATCAAAGAGGCTATTTGGTTAAAGGGCTTGTACAATGAGCTCAATTCAGATCATCAAGTGACAGTTGTCTTTTGCGATAGTCAAAGTGCTATACATCTGACCAAAGACTAGATGTTTCATGGAAAAACAAAGCACATTGACATCAGGTACCATTTTATTCTAGATATTATCGCACAAGGAGATGTTATGGTTAAAAAGATTGGTACTGCAGACAACCCAACAGACATGTTGACAAAGTCTCTTTCTACTTCCAAGTTCAAGCACTGCTTGGACTTGATTGGTGTATATACGTAGAACTCGAAGTTATTTGGAGAAGGTGGAGCTAAGTTTACTATTAGTAAAATTCAAGTCAAGGTGGAGATTTGTCAAAGTGCCTTGAATTTTCTTTTGTTCTAGATGCAGCAATAGTTGAATAATTCCATCAACTTTATTCAAAGGCCACCATTCTAGATGCAGCAAATGTTGAAGGCCACCGAATTATTTTGTTGAATTTGGTGGCACAGTGGCACAATTTTTGCCTATAAAAAGGCCTCCCCTTACCATTTGTAATTGTATCATAATTAAGAGAGAGTTAAGAGAGCATTTTGTGAGATTATTGGGTATAATTGGGTTTTGGGTTGAGAGTTAAAACACCAAGAAATTTGTATTCTCCATTTGATAGTAAATTTATTGCTCCTCTTCTCCCATGGACGTAGGCACATTGCCGAACCACGTAAATTTTGTGTGTATTTATTTTTATTACTTTGGCTATTTCTTCATTGTTGCCATTAAATTACTATCTAAATAGCCTGTCGATCCTAACAGAGTGCTTACGTTTACTTTAATTTATTGTTAGGTCCTGAGGATCAACGGCTCCGCCTGGATTGGAAAACAAGAAAGAAGATACTATTGGGGATTGCAAAGGGATTAGCATATCTTCATGAGGAGTCTAGACTTAAGATTGTGCACAGAGACATAAAGCCTAGCAATGTGCTGCTTGATAATGATCTAAATGCTAAGATATCGGACTTCGGTTTAGCCAAGCTTGATGATGAAGAGAACACTCATATCAGCACACGAGTAGCCGGAACAATGTGAGTTCTTAATTAATTTTTAAGATTAAAGTGTTCAGATAATTATGTATTGGAAAGTCATACTCAGTAACTGTCCAAATTTCTTTTTCTGCAGAGGATACATGGCTCCAGAATACGCGTTGAGAGGTTATTTGACAGAGAAGGTAGATGTTTATAGCTTCGGAGTCGTTCTTTTGGAGCTTGTGAGCGGGAAAAGCAATAACACCAATTATAGATCCAAGGACGACTTTGTTTATCTTCTTGATCAGGTAATAATTAATATTATTACTTACTACTAAATATGCAAAAATGATATAAATTAAACCTCTTTGTTCTGTTTGTATATAATTAAAAAAAATGAAGGCATATGTGGTTCAAGGAAAAGGAAATGTTATAGAGTTTGTGGATCCAAGTCTGGGACCAAACTACTCACAAGAAGAGGCAAGGAGTATGCTTACTTTGGGTGTGTTATGCACCAACACATCTCCCACGCTAAGGCCAACAATGTCTTCTGTTGTGAGAATGATACAAGGTGAAGTTCCAATTAGAGCTCCAACAATCAGCCCAGGTTCCACCTCCACAGGCCAGGATGCTAAGCTCAAATCATTAGAGATTCAAACGTCCAACGAGGAGAGCTTCTCTAATTTCCATTTCAATGATATATCGATGGATCAAGGTTCCATGATCGGTTCCTCAAGTAATATTCCTGGCAAAGATGTGATTAGCCACTCTACAACTTGAATGTTTTAAGTGTTTTTTAAGTATCGTTTAGGATTCACTTCATTTTTAATTTCCATAACATTTTCTCAATTAAACTTTCCACCTGTCTAGTTTCTTACCAATTTTTGTCAATTAGTTTTTCCATGAAATCTCTAATTGTAATTGTAGAAATCAGAGAGTAAGAGAAGGAAATACTTTGTAAAAATGATTATGCAACATGAGTAGGAACTTTCCAAGTGTTTGAAAAAATTGCTGTTTGTATTGTAGCAACTAGCAAGGATGTCCAGGTGACTACTAAAATCATCCACCACAGTTAAAGCATAATCAGCTCGAGTCAAACTAGGATGCCTACAATAATTCATTTAGTAAAACTTACAAACTAAATGGTAAAATCTGAGAAATAAAGAGAGAAAAGAAATTAGCAACGAGGAGCACAATTCCAAGTAGTGAGACATGATAAGTTTTAAGAACTCCTAGCAAGCCTGTGAGCAGCTTTGTTTGTTGACCTAAGGAACAAAGGAGAACCTACAGCTATTAAATGAGTTAATTTCACTCATAATAATTTTAAGGACTTAAACAGAAAATGCCATATTTTTGTTTCTGACAGAAAACAGAGAAGAACAAATGAAAAACAGATTAGAAATTACATAGAGACCATTTGAAAGTCACAGAAGCACGTAAAAAAGCTTTGGATGAACACAACATAAATTCATATGGCTTGTGCCAATAACTAAATATACCCAATTAAAGAATGAACTAGAACGAGTGAACAAAATATATTAATATTAATAACATTAATATATACCTTTGTCTTGTTTCAAAAAAAAATATATACCTTTGTCTTTTTATTAACATGTTAAGAGGAAAACCACAACAAATTTCCTATATTAATAATTTAGTTTAGTTTAGGTGTGTTTATGAGTTGTAGTCTCGCTTTGCACTTTCTATAATTTTGGAACAAAATTATAATTTTAAACTTTTATAGTACATTTTTATGCAACTAATAACCTTTTTTGTTATTAAGTATAGTAAATGGAGGAGAATTTTATAATTTTTCCTAATTTTATACTTACAATTTAGCTATTTAAATGAGGGAAAATAATAATAACTTTAATATCAAATAACACTACCATCAATCCTTGCAACATGACTCTTTTCAAAATTTCTGCATTTTCTGTGTTCGTATTCGTTTTATTTTTTTCTCCTGTTTCAGGTTATTTTTTAAAAGTTTTTCATGATGGGCTGTCAGGAGTAGTGATTACTGTAACCTGTAATGATTTTCCAACAAAAACACTTCCATATAAATATAGCAGTATAACATATGAGAATATTGACCAAAATATTGCTTACAACTGTCTCTTTAAGTCTGATGAGAAGAGATATAACGGCAATTTTATTTTACTTGATGAAAGGATTAAAGAGGCAAGTGACTCAAAAAATAACACCGAATGGTGGCTTGACTCGAAAAGTCTATATCTTTATGGTAACAACGCCTATATACCTGTATATAAGTTCCAAATATGACGTACCATTATTCATAGATAATCTATGTTTAAATTTGTCTTTCATTAATAATTAAATAAAATTTCGGATTATAATTAGCATATATGTGTATGCATGTATGCCGAAGAAAATGTTTGAGTGTCACTTTATTTTTACTATAAAAGAGAAAAAAAAAAAAAGGAAAAATGTTGAAATTATCTTTACTTTTTCTTCTCTATATATCGGGATAAATTGTATAAAACAATTTTAACGGATTAAATAAAATGTTCACCTTATGTTGTGGTTTATACGTACATTATTTCAATACAACTTTATTCTTTTTTGGAGTAAATTAAAATGCATATTATACATTTATGTCTAAATAAAATTTTATAAATATTAAAATTAAAACAATACACGACGCTCTTAATTATGCTTTGTGTCTTTTTTTTTTTTTTAATAATTCTCATGCTTTATTTCTTAACATATAAATCATCTAAGTTGGATTAAACATTTTGATTTTGGGCTATGATTGCCTCATGCATTTGATTTCATTATTTGTTTGTTTTTTGGATTTGTAACATTTTTATGATCCCTATTTATTTTCAAAATTTTAAAAAGTTTCATATACGATATGCAAAGTATTAATTGAATGCAGCTTATAATTCTTGATGCTTTGAATTGGCGAATGAGATCCATTACTCCTTTCTCTTTCTTGCAATTTTTTATTTCTCTTTTTGAGCTTCAAGATCCGCCATTGATACAAGCTCTTAAAGATCGAGCTCCGGAAATTATTTTTAAAGCTCATAATGGTAATTAAGAAAAAAAATTATTGTTTTTTAAGCTTAATTAGGGGGTCAATTTCACTGATGGTCACTTAACTTATCACTTATCGCGCAAAAGTAACCGACTTTTTTTTTCTTACTTAAATGTTACTGAACTTTTAACATTATTGCACAAAAGTCATATTGACCGGAATCCGGCGACGACCCTTGCCGGATTGATGACTTTTTTGCAAAAATGTTAAAAGTTCAGTAACATTTAAGTTGAAAAAAAAAAAAGCTAATTACTTTTGCGAGATAAATGATAAGTCTAGTGACCGTGAGTGAAATTAATTTAAATGTAGTATTTGTTGAACTTATCAATCCGGCAAAAGTCGTCGCCGGATTCCGGTCAACATGACTTTTGTGCAATAATGTTAAAAGTTCAGTGACATTTAAGTAAGAAAAAAAAAGTCGGTTACTTTTGCGCGATAAGTGATAAGTTGAGTGATCATGGGTGAAATCAACCCCTTAATTAGGGTATGTCAACTTTGTGATTAATTAAATTTTTATTTTTATTTTTTTGCAGATATTAAATTACTAGAATTCAAGCCATCTATTATTGCAGCATCAGCTCTTCTTGTAGCTTCACATGTATTATTCCCATTGCAATTTCCTTCGTTCAAATGCTCAAATATCCTCGTCTGATTTTGTAAATATTGTAAGAAAGCCTTAATCAAAGATTTTTGCCAGTTAAATAAGGCATAACATTTAACCAGTTTTAAATTAAATAAATAAAAATTATATAATCAATAATTCGGTTTAGTTCTCTTTAAAAGTCTAATTTGGTTTAATTCCTAAAATAGTAAAGGTTCGATTTTCAATCATTACAAAAAAATTAAAAAAATATTAAAATAATTTTTCAACATAAAAAAATTTCCGCAGTTAAATGCTTATGAAATTTAATTTCTATAAGTAAATCTGCAGACAAAAATAAATTTCTATAGGTAAAACAGTAGACAAAAATATTTTTTGCTATGGAAAAAAGAATATATAACTTTTCATTGTAAAAAATAAAGTTATAGATGGAAAAAGAAAATGAGGAATGTGTTTAATTGAAAAAGAGTTTGTTTTGACCTTAATTTGTTGGGATGTTTTTAAAAGTATTGTTGCGAGTGAACATTACATTTGATCCGACAATGCATATGTGCATGCACATGCATATCGTATTACAGCCCTCTTTTCTAACTACTATTTTATAATTATTCTCATTTTTTTAATATTCATTAAAATAATTATAGGACATGGTAAAATGCTTGAGTCAATCATAGCCCAAAATCAAAAATGGGTAAAAACATTGAAGGTAATAGCTAGAGATAAAATGCCCAAAAAATTTGTGACCCCCCTAATTTAATTTAAGTGACCCCCCTAATTTAATTTATGTGCCCCCTCTCAAATTTTACTCCCAATATTTTTTGGACACATAGATAAAATTAAAAATTTATTTATAAAAATATATTTATAACACTATTATTCGAATATTACGGGTAAAAAATTTGATATTTTTAGACATATAAAAACAAAATTTGCCTCTTATCTAAAACAACGTTGTTTTACTCTTATCAAAAACGACGTCGTTTTGCTTTTTATTACCTCTGCCTTTTCTTTTTCTTTTCACTTTTCTTTCCTTCCATGTTCCATTCTTGCCCCGAATTTTTTTCCCTTCATCCAAATTTTAGCCCTTCATTCTACCACTGGCAGCGTCCTCATTTATCACTCCATCCACCGTCGTTGGTCACCGGATTTCCCTCCATCTTTTTCTCTCTCAGCGTGTGACCACTCTGACTTCGGGGTCCTGGCTCCGCCCCTGATAGTGACATATATGAATCATTTTAAAATTTTGAAAATAAATACGGATCATAAATGTAGACACTGGATCCTGAGACATCTAAGACCAAAGTTACCCAATGATGAAAATGATGCCTGTTCGCGGGCAAGAGGCAAATCGAAGTGATGGCTTTCTCGAAAAAAATATTTTTCATTTCTTTATTTAAAAAAAATAATAAATAAATATATATGTATATTAGTTTTGGGCTTGGGGCAGTGAGACTCCATCTCACTAATGTGAGATGGGGGCCTCACTAACGTGAGGCCCATCTCACTAACGTGAGGCCCAGCCTCACTTTGGTGAGAAGGCTCACCTGCCTCACGTATGTCCCTCTCTTCAAAAGTCTTTCTTTTCCTCGTTTTCGGGGAGTTGGTTTTGAAAAAACATGCTTATGGCTGGTTTGGTGAAAAAACCATCTAATCCTGTCATATTACATTTAAGAAGAGAGTGGAAACTGAGGGGGGGAGGATTACCAAAAAGAAGAGAGAACGAAATACAAAAAAAAGAAAGAGAAAGAGAAAAAGAAAAAACACAGAGAAAAGAGAGAGAAGGTTTTGAGAGCAAGAGAGATTTCGGTTTTTTTCAAAGTATTCAATGTTTGTTTTTTGATCCAAGAATCCAAAACTTCACATTTGGATATCAAACATCAAACTCTTCTTCTTTCTTTTTTATCTCTTCTTATTTTCTTTAGCTTTCTCGTTTGTTTTTATCTGTTATCTCTGTGTTTTGTACATATTGTATATATTTGTTGGTTGATTTATTTAATTTGTTCATCGCATGTATATTGTCATTATGATTAAATAAGTGTGTTTGTTACATTATTTTGGCATGTTGATCGTCTGATGTCATTTTTTTAGCGTATTAGTTTCCCTCCTCTGTTCATCTCTGTTTTTCTGGATTCTTTGAGTCAGTGATTTTGTTTTGCTTCATTTGTGGTTGCCGATTGGATTTTAGCTTTGTTTTTGCTTGAAACTTGCTCGTCTGGTCGAATTTCGCGTCTCCCGGTCGGAAATTGTCATTGTTTTTCTTTCGCCCGATCGGACGCCGTCGATCTCCCCTGTTTTCCTATTGATTTTTCACGACTCGTGAAGCACTTTCACGAGTCGTGAGTGGCGTTCACGACTCGTGAAAGCCAATCACGAGTCGTGAGTGGCCATTCACAACTCGTGAAAGCCATTCACGAGTCGTGAATGGCCACATTTCCTTCTTTTCCCACTTTACATTCCACATTTCCTTCATTTCCATTTGTATTTCATCCATTTTGGGCCAATTTTTGTCTTTTAGTGTAGACATTCTCACGTGATGCTTTAGTTCCTTTCACTTTAATTTTCATTCCTTATTATTATTTTGTCCTCATTTACTTTATTATTTTGCTTTATTTCCATTTAATATTATTATTTTTCTAGCCTAATTATATTTATCATTTCATATTAATAATTTTTAAATGTTATTAGTAATATTATTTTATTAATATATGTCTTAGTATTGTTGTCATTTTTCTTATTATTATTTGATTAAATTTATTAATCACTTTAATTAGTTATTTTATTAAACTAATTTTAGTTAATTAATTTGTTTGTCCATATTATGCTATTCACTTAATTTATTTTACTAATATATTATTTTATTTATTTTTATTTGCCTTCAAAAATTATTATTATTTGTACGAGTTGCACGCGTGCTCGGATTGGAGGATCGGAGAGTTAAGGACCATCCAGCTTAGGGTTTGCATATTAGTTTTTTTATTATTTTCTTTTTATTATGATTTTATTATTTTGTATTTAAAATATATGTTTTAATTATCCGTATTAAAAATCATGTTTTTATAATAATTAATAATTTGGGATTTTTATTAATAAATTGGACCAATGTCCCGTTTTAGCCAATAAAATCTCACTTTCAAATGGAGAATTAAGTTTTCTGTAAAATAGGATCACTCATCCACATTTTTATCAATTAATCCCCTAAAAAATAGTTCTCTAACTTTTCTAAATAATAAAAAAGGAACCAACGTTCCTAAATGAATTGCCCGATTTATGTATGTTTTTATTTTAATTCCCTTTATGTGTTTATTTATTTTGCTTATATTTGTATTTATTTTGGGGGATTGTTTTGTCCCATTTTTATTTATTTATTTTTATTATTTATTTTGGGGGATTTTTCTTTCCCATTTTTATTTATTTTGTAATTTATTTATGTTCTGCTTTATTTATCGCTTTTGATGTGAATGATTGCGCTTTAAATTTATTGCATAATTGCGTGAGATGAGAGATGAAATTTTGATTTCTTAACAACTCATTTATAAAACTTAAGTCATTAATAAAAGTGAAGTTCCGGACACCATCTCTGGTTTTGACCAATAGAGATTAGAGACCTTTCCCAATTTCTTGTAAACTGGGTGGCGACTCCAAAATATCTCAAAGGTGCCTAAAGGCGTTGTGGGTCTAGATCCTCCTTTTCAATGTTCTATTGAAAAGGAGGTATCCAAGATGACTCATGATGTCCAAGATCATAAAGACGCGGACCGATCCCTCGCGCCTCAAAAGGCGGGCTCAGCGAGGGCCTTGCTGGTTTCGACGCGCGTCACTGTGGCGACTCCACTGGGGACTGTTTGTGACTTCACTTCGAAAGTGACTTAAGTTAAAATTATAATTGAGTTAGTAAGGATCAAAAATTTCATTTCTAATCCAAATTGCATTGCATACATTAGAGCCTTAGAGTTATGATAGTTGGTCCCCATTTTACCCCGGTGCATTTCCAAAACACGACCCTACTTTCACTCATTGTAGAAAAGTACTCGGGATAATCACCAGCCCAAGGCTTGCACCATTCATGGTATATCAAATAGAGACCCGATCGGTCGCTATGCTCGTGATGAGTTAGACCCGTTGGCAGGTGTGACGCGCGCCGGAACCAGTAAGGCCCTCTTTGAACCCGCTTTTAGTATTCGAGGGGTAGGTTCGCGTCTTTTCTGATCTTAGGTGTTATGAGATATTTTCGGCACCTCCTTTCACAATATAACATTGAAAAGGACCATCCATCGCCATAATACCTTTAGGCACTTTTGAGGTATTTTGGAGTCGCCACCCAATTTATAAGAAATTGGAAAAGTTTAACCTCTTATCGGTCTAAACCAGAGATGGTGTCCGGAACTTCACACTTATTGATGCCTTGGTTAATTATAAATGAGTTTTTAAATTATAAAATTTTATTTTTCATCTCATACAATTAATGCAGTTTATTAAAGCGCATATCAATCACATATGAAACGATAAATAAAAATAAAAATAAAGACAAAATTAAATTATAACAAAATTAGGGGCGGAATACAACCCCCATTGTGAATAAAATATAAATCATGCATAAAACGGGGTATTTATTAATGTTGAGAACGTTGGTCCTCTCATGCACAATTAAAGAAAATCATTTTAAAGTGACAATTTATTTTGGATGAAAAATTAGGACATTGGTCCCATTTTATTAGAAAACCCAATTTTATTTGTAGAAATATTTTTGTGTGATTTTTGATTAAGCGTGCATAAAATAAATGGTTCAATTAATTATTACATGCCAAATAACTCAATAAAACAAATAAAGGAAAAATGACAAGTACAATGAAAAATAACAACTCCTTGGATCTCCTCTTTCATTCGCACGGGTACTCAAACAAGGGAACACAAGGATTTGACACCAACAACAAATACAAATAAACTTGATGTTAGTAAACGAAACAAGAAAATCAATTCAACACTTATAACAATAAATAAATTAAATAAAATATGCATATTATGTGATAAATAAATTAAATGGCATATTAAAATAAATTAACACATTAATAGATCACTATTTAAAACATAAAGTAATAATAATAACAATAATAATAATAATATTAATGATAATAATAATAATAATAATAATAATAATAATAATAACAATAATAGTAATAGATAATAATAATAATAATAATAATAATAACAATAATAACAATAAGGATGAACAATTAAATGAGAATGGGAACAAATAACAACATTAAAAGTTAGATCTACATCTAAGAACAATATTAAGAGTTAAATCTACATCTAAAATGACATAAAGTAAATAAATCAACAACAAATATATAGATATACATGTTTACTAATTTAAACGTTAGCAAAAATGATGAAAATAAAAACTAAATCAAGAGATCGAGTCTAGAATGTTTACCCTCAGATTTCGGATTCAGTTGATGAAAAATATGATGGATTTCCCTTGCTTTGATTTAAGAATAAATTCAAAAATATTCAAGAAAATCTTGAGTTTTTGCCTCAAATAGTTCAAGAACACTAAAAATTAAAAATGATTTTTTTGTATTTAATGTGTGATTTGATGAGAAAACTCAAGTTAAGGAAATTAATTTTACTTTCTCAAGTTTCCAAAATCAACAAAATATTTTTTAGATATAAGAAAATTAAAATGAAATCAAAGAAGAAAATTTTAGATTTAAAAAAAGGAAATCAAGAAAATTAAAGAAGAAAATTTTAAATCTTTAGAAAAAAAAATAAATTCCAAGAAGAAGAAGTTTTCTTTTTTATTTTTCCAGCAAATTGGATTCTTTTTTCTCAAGAACACTTCTCAAAATCTCTTAGAAAAAATCAATTCCCTTAGGAAAATTTTCCTTAGCCAAAAACCCTTTTTTCTTCTCCTCCTTTGCCAAAATGAAAGTTCCCTCCGTAAAAACCCACTCCCCTCTAATTTCTGCACTCATTTCCCATTTTTTTCACATCCACTTTTTCCAATTTCAACAAAAAACACTCAAAAATTCAACATAAAAATCCCTAAAGTCAAATTTTAACAATTAATAATTTTTATTTATTTTATTTATTTTTGACTTTTTTAATACCCACTAATTTTGACCAAAATTTGTCAAATTTTACCAAAATCTGAAAAAAAAACCCAAGAAAAATTTTTTTTTTTACCTTAAACATGTGAAAAAATTGATTTTTGGTGGAAATCGGCAGAATCGGGCGGCAACGGGCGAGAACGCTCGAATTTTTTTTTTTTAAATATGACTAAAAAAATACTAAAATTAATAAAAATATTTTTAAAACTAATTTTTAATATATTATTGTTATTATTATTTTTTATTTTTTTATTCTGAAATGCAAATTTGACAAGAAAATCATCACTTTCAACTATTTTTGCCCGCGAGGGCAGTTTATCATCATTGGGTAACTCCGATCTAGGCTGACTCAGAACCCGGTGTTTACAGCAGGGACCATGCTTGGGTAGTTGTAGACACCGGGTCCTGAGTCGGTCTAGATCAGAGATTGCCCGATGACGAAAACGATGCCCATTTCTAAAAGAATGGATAGAGTTCGGGAATTTTGGCCCTTCACGCTCACGAGAAGCAAGGATTTTCATTCGCATTTTTTTTTAAATATATATATATAATAAAATAAAATAAAATTTTTAGGGGAGTTTTTAACTTAAATTTGGATGTTTGCTCCACAGACGGCCAACCCGTCGGTCACTCGAGGGGTGGTCTGCCCGTCGGTGACTCGAGCGATGGGCAGCCCATCGATGACTTTCGACGAGCGGGCAGCCCGTCGGTGGCTCGACGGGCGGGCAGCCCGTCGGTGGCTCGACGAGCGGGCAGCCCGTCAGTCGATCGTGCCTATAAATAGGATTTCATTTCATTTAAAAAGGGGGGAGAGCAAAAAGATTTGGGATTGAAAAATCTTAGGGGGGAGCAAAAGATTTGGGATTGAAAAATCTTAGGGGGGAAAAGAAAAAAAAGAGCTCTCTCTAAAAAAGATCCGATTTTTCTTCTAAAAATTCCTTTTTTCATCTTTTCAAGAGCAAAATATTAAAAATTTGTGTTTTTGATATTTTGCCTTCTCGTGAAGCGTGGTGGGGCCGAAGCATTCGAACATCCGGCCGAAAGTCAGTCAAATATGAGGGTAAACATTCTAGACTCGATCTCTTGATTTAATTTTGTTTTCAACATTTTTGCTGACATTTAAATTAGTAAACATGTAGATCTATATATTTGTTGTTGATTTATTTTAGATGTAGATCTAACCTTTAATATTGTTCTTAGATGTATATCTAACTTTTAATGTTGTTATTTGTTCCCATTTTCTTTTAATTGTTCATCCTTATTATTATTATTATTATTATTATTATTATTATTATTCTTATTTACCTATTTACTTATTTTTTGTTATTATCATCATTATATATGTCGTTAGTATATTGTTATTAGTGTTATTTATTGTTACTATCATCGTTTATCGTTATTATTATCGTTATTATCGTTTTTGTTGTGGTTGTTATTGTTATCATTATTACTTTATGTTTTAAATAGTTATCTATTAATTTGTTAATTTATTTTAATATGTCATTTAATGTATTTATCACATGATATGCATGTTTCATTTAATTTATGCATTGTTATAAATGTCTAATTGATTTTCTTGTTTCGATTACTAACATTAAGTTTATTTGCGTTTATTGTCGGTGTCAAATACTTGTGTTCCCCTGTTTGAGCACCCGTACGAATGAAGGAGGAGATCCAAGGAGTTGTTATTTTTCATTGTACTTGTTATTTTTACTTTGTCTGTTTTATTGAGTTATTTGGCATGTAATAATTAATTAAACCATTTATTTTTTGTACGCTTAATCAAAAATCACACAAAAATATTTCTACAAATAAACCTGGGTTTTCTAATAAAATGGGACCAATGTCCTAGTTTTTCATCCAAAATAAATTATCACTTCAAAATGAATTTTTAATTATGCATGATAGGACCAATGTCCTCAACATCAATAAATACCCCGTTTTATGTATGATTTATATTTTATTTACAATGGGGGTTGTATTCCGCCCCTAGTTTTATTGTAATTTATTTTTATCTTTATTTTTATATTTATTTATCGTTTGATATGTGAATGATGTGTGCTTTAAGTTCAATGCATTAATCGCGTGAGATGAGGAATGAAATTTTATAATTAAAAACTCATTTATAATTAACCAAGGCACCAATAAGTGTGAAGTTCCGAACACCATCTCTGGTTTAGACCGATAAGAGGTTAAACTTTCCCAATTTCTTGTAAATTGGGTGGCGACTCCAAAATACCTCAAAAGTGCCTAAAGGTGTTATGGCGATGGATGGTCCTTTTCAATGTTCTATTGTAAAAGGAGGTGCCGAAAATATCTCATAATACCTAAAATCGGAAAAGACGCGAACCCATCCTTCGAATCCTGAAAGCGGATTCCCGAAGAGGGCCTTGCTGGTTCCGGCGCGCGTCACAGTAGCCCTAAAGTAACACAACCTTTTGACCAAAGCCCATGTAATGGCAATAGATACTTCCATTAGGTGAAATGTACCATAATACCGTGCTTGCTATTTGGGCCATCATATATTGGATAAAATCAATCAAATTAAATGACCTTCATCAAAGGCTTTCATGTCCCGGTGGACCCATTTTAATTTAGTTGAATTGTTTAAATACATAATGGCCAAACACCCATACGAATGCACATTAGGCAAGAGTTGTTATGATGCCGATTCTTTTCACCGTGCACTATACGTATCCAATGGGTTCCCTATTAACCCTTCGATAAAGCCACCTAGGAAAGAGACCGCAAGACCCCGTGTGTGGGAGAAATAAGGTTGGAGAGATCTCTCTGCTTGCATGTGGTTGTGGATGCTACATAGCATGCTTGTACATCGCATGTCATTCATGCATATCGAAGAAAATAAAATAAACAAATATATATATATATATATGTGTGAATAATAATATATATTTTCTCATATTGCGTGTGTACATATCCTTTCGTCTGCATATTACTCACATGTACATATCATCTTGCATATAATTTCTTCCATGCATCACATTGTAATTCTTCACTCTTCGAGGACCATCTACATAACACGACCATGCATTAGATTTCAATCATGCATCATTCTAACAATCTAAATTTTCGGCCATCATAGATTCATCTAAGTGGATTAGAGGCCCTGACGGTCGACTAATAAGAATGGACCAGCCCTTTGGATTGCTAGAATTAGTGCTCAATTGGGATTCTAAGTCATTCTCAACATCTAGTGCATCATCCTCGATGGCAGAAGAGACCGGCGCTCTAACCACTCAAGATCTTGCAAGGAGATTAGAGGATTTTAAACGGAGAATGTTGGATATGATGGGTGCAATGGCCGAAAGGATTGCTCATCATCCTGTCCCGCAGGCACCCATTGCTCCCCAGCCACCTATTGCTCCACAAGCACCGGCAGTCCCTCCTCGGGGGCAAGTCGAACCGCCTGCTGGTGGGGAGGCTCCCTTCGTTAGAGTGGCTGTTCGCCAACCTATTAACGATAATGAAGCTGTTGTGCCTGTTGAGCCAAGAAGGGCAAGGGTCCATCATCCTAATGAGGATTTTATGGAGGAAGATGAGGTTGAGGAGTTAGTAGCCCACCAAGCTGTAAGGGGTATAGCACCCAAGGTGGAGGATGAGGCCCTGAGAGGAATGAGACAGCAGATTGAGGCTATCACCCGTATGCTATCAGCTGGGAAAGGAATCAATCCCAAGGATAGTGATTTGGGAGATGAGGAACTGTTACCCCAGAGATTTAAAATGCCTGAGCTGCCGAAGTTTGATGGTACTTCAGATCTTTTTGCACATATCAAGTAGTACACCTTAGTGATGAAGGGCACAGGGCTAAGCAAGAAGCAAAAGGTGGAATATTTCTGTCTCAGTCTAGTGGGTCCAACAGTGAACTGGTATCATGGGCTGGATAAGAGATCTAAAGAGGACTGGGACCTGCTGACTGATGAATTTATGAAGCAGTACGACTGTAGCACTAGAATGGAGGTCACCCTGAAGGACCTCGAACTTCTGCAGCAAAAGCCTGATGAATCATTTCACGAGTACCTCACCAGGTGGAGGAATAGGGTCATGAAGATGAAGTGAAAACCTAACACCGCTGATCAAATCAGATTATTCATCAGGAACTCCTGCCCTTACTTAAGGGACTTGCTCAGTTTCAAGGGGCTCAGAGATTGGGAGTTGCTCAAAGACATTGCTGTAGAGGCTAAGGCAGCTTACCTGACGAAGAAAGCGAGCTAAAATAACTTTGCTTGGAGGAACTTTGGAAACCAGTCGGGATACAGATCAGGCGTGGCTGGAAGCAGTAATAATAAAAATGGTAAGACGGCCGAGGTTTCAGCCACCGGAGCAGAACAGGGCCAGCGGTACTTTTCCAATTTGGGTCAACCTCTATCCTGGGTATTGGAGAGACTAATGAAGGAGGGCAAGTTGCAACCATTGCCGCCCAGACCAGCCTTAAGTTAAGGACAGCTGGGGCATAAGAGTGATCAATACTGTACCTACCACCAACACACTGGGCATCTAACTGACAATTGCCGAATCTTGAGGGGCAAGATCCAAAACCTCATTGACTCCAAAGAAATCAGCGATCCTGAAAAGAGGAAGAAGAAGGAGAAGATGAACTACAATGCAGTTCCCCCGCCATGAGTTTAATCGGGCCTAACTCACCCAAGTGGCATGTTTCGCCAGAGCTACAAGAAGAAAACTATGTTTTTTTATGTTTTATTTCTTTTTATTTCCAGAACTCCTTATGACAATTGGTTATTTCAAGGAACAATTTTTTGCTTATTTGTATGATGTTTCTAATAATTTCATTTCTCATGATCACGATGCATCCATTCATTTTGACATTAACCCAATTAATACGGCTCCATCTAATCTCGGAACTTTGGAAAATCCGAATAAAATCTTGATGACATCTGATATAACTCCTGAAGAGAGAATAATTTTGAGAGAAATAAAGAAAAAAAAAAGCCTTTGCCCGGATCTGGTATGACATGCTGAAGATTGACAAGGATATTCTTGAGACCATGCCATTTCCTCGTACCAACATGACGACAAACCAAATTTTAGAAACCATTCTTTTGCACCCCCCAACATCCAGGATGCATATGGTGCTGCCAAATAAAATCAAACTTCAAGAGCTACATCAGGAGTTAGACGAATAAAACTCAAGACTTTCATGAGGAAAATATAACTCATCAGAACCAAGCAACGTGAACCTTTTCCTCCCAACCATTCGAAATGTGTACCCCAAAACCAATTATGATCGACTCTTAACCATCCAGAACCCTTATAGCCAAAATTCTTGCTAAAGCTAAATGCCCGACTAGATTGAGCAACATGGTCCCAATGGTTAAGAAGAAAAGTTCACGTATATGTAAACTTCCGGATTTAAGCAAAACTTGTTAAGAGCAAGGAAATTGGGGATAAAAAAAATTAGAAAAAAAATTAAAATTAAAAAGAAAAAAGGAAAAAAAAAAGAGAGAAGAAAAGAGAGAATTGATCAGGGGGCAAGGGAATGTTATTTGGGGGCAAGTTTTGTTCAAATCCCACTGACCTAGACACACCCGTATTTTGTTGCTCTTTTTCTGCCACTGAAAAAGACCTAAAAGACTAATCCACAAACCATCCATCCAATCCCAACCGTTGAAAGGCCATTCCAGGGTTTAAACCACCAAAACCGATAAAAGTATCCCAGATCATCCAAGCCCAACCTGTCACCCTATCCCAACCATTGAAAGGCCATTCCAGGGTTCGAACCGCCAAAGCCAATACAGGCCAAACGTGAAACTTCACATTCAAGCCCCAAATAAGAAGCCCATCACCTCAACCAGTCTGTACAAGGGCTAAGACCACGACTTTAATACCAAGAGGAACCACACTCAGAAGCAGCAGTCTCCCCGGCTGACGAAGATGAAAGCAAATTCAACCAATACTGACAAACTGAAGGAGGGTCCATGGCAAAGGCTAAATAAAGAAAAAAAAAGAGAGAAAATATTAAATCAAGAAAACCTGCGAGGGCTGATTGATAACAGGAGTTTGATGCTCTCAAGGTCTATCCCGAGATTAGATGAGGTCTCATATTTTTCGAGTTAATGCCAAATAGTGATCATGTGTTATGAAATCAAATTGAAATATATGCATTTATGCAAAGATGTATTGGTATAACTAGGGCAGTTCATCTTGCACACTCAAAGTTATCTGAGTCCGATATAAAACCAGCACATTGTTATCATCTACCCTCTACCATTCTCGCTACTCAGGCACTTCAGCCAACTCATCTTGCTACCTACTGTGAAGCCAATCCTACAGCACCTTCCCGATGAAGAACCAAGCTCATACAACCAATATCTAAGACATAAGCATGCCAATCATACCCGAAAGACCTTTCGCAACAACTCCAACTTCTCTCGCAAAAAAAAAAGGCCATTAGAGATGAAAACCGTGACTGGCGCTCTAAGCAAAAGTTAGGCCAAAGGGCAGGGTGAAAACCTGGCGACAGGCAGTCTGCCCTACAAAAAATGAAATAAATAAAAGCCGCTGGATTGGGTTGGGTCCATTCCAGGCAAAAAATAAAGCACAAGATTATGTGAAAATCCGACAATGACGCATCTCCCCCTAAGAAAAGCTAGTGTGAAAATCCACGAGGGACGCACTACCTTCAAAAAATGACTACAGGTATTAGAAGAGAACCTCATAATCCCCTAGAGGCATGAAACTCAAAAGCAATTCCAGAGGGCACCGATCCTACTGCAAATTACGACCAAACCAGCTGTCGCCTCCAAATCCACTTAGACGAATTCTTGTCCTGCTCCTGCATACATATGCATTTCACGTGCATGCTCACCACTTTTCCTGCATATTTTGCTTTCTAAGTCTTGCAGAAAGAAAGAATCAATGCCAACACCAATGAAAGGGCAAGCGGCAATATCGATCAAAACATCAATTCAATCCAAGTCAATCAACTGAAGACCTCTCAGGGGGCGATCAACCAAAGACTTCTCGGGGAGCAGCAGCCAAAGACTTCTCAGGGAGCAGAAACCGAAGACTTCTCAGGGAGCAGAAACTGAAGACTTCTCAGGGAGCATCAACCGAAGACTTCTCAGGGAGCAGCCATCCAACCGAAGACTTCTCAGGGAGCAGAAACCAAAGACTTCTCAGGGAGCATCAACCGAAGACCTTTCAGTGGGCAGCTAACCGAAAACCTCTCAGGGGGCAATCAACCGAAGACCTCTCAGGGGGCGATCAACCGAAGACCTCTCAGGGGGCAGCTAACCGAAGACCTCTCAGGAGACGATCAACAGAAGACCTCTCAGTAAGCAGTCAACTAATCGAAGACCTCTCAGGGGGCGATCAACAGAAGACCTCTCAAGGGGCAGCCAACCAACAGAAGACCTCTCAGGGGGCAATCGGCCAGCCAAAGACCTCTCAGGGGGCACCACCTCAGAAAGGACAACCACTACAACAACAGTATCACCCAGTTCAAGAAGACAGCTGCCTCAGGTACGCGTCTTTTTTCTTTCTTTGAGTTTTGGCTCACTTAGGCACCCAGGTACTACTTTCCCCAAAACTGAGGGCAACTGTAGACACTGGATCCTGAAGCAGTCCAGACCAAAGTTACCCAATGATGAAAATGATGCATGTTCACGGGCAAGAGGCAAATCGAAGTGATGGCTTTCTCGAAAAAAATATTTTTCATTTCTTTATTTAAAAAAAATAATAATAAATAAATATATATGTATATTATTTTTGGGCTTGGGGCAGTGAGACTCCATCTCACTAATGTGAGATGGGGGCCTCACGTTAGTGAGGCCCATCTCACTAACGTGAGGCCCAGCCTCACTTTGGTGAGAAGGCTCACCTGCCTCACGTATGTCCCTCTCTTCAAAAGTCTTTCTTTTCCTCGTTTTCGGGGAGTTGGTTTTGAAAAAACATGCATATGGCTGGTTTGGTGAAAAAACCATCTAATCCTGTCATATTACATTTAAGGAGAGAGTGGAAACTGAGGGGGGGAGGATTACCAAAAAGAAGAGAGAACGAAATACAAAAAAAAAAAGAAAAAGAAAGAGAAAAAGAAAAAACACAGAGAAAAGAGAGAGAAGGTTTTGAGAGCAAGAGAGATTTCGATTTTTTTCAAAGTATTCAAAGTTTGTTTTTTGATCCAAGAAGCCAAAACTTCACATTTGCATATCGAACATCAAACTCTGAGGGTAAATACTGGGATCTCTACTTCTTCTTTCTTTTTTATCTCTTCTTATTTTCTTTCGCTTTCTCGTTTGTTTTTATCTGTTATCTCTGTGTTTTGTACATATTATATATATTTATTGGTTGATTTATTTAATTTGTTCTTAGCATGTATATTGTCATTATGATTAAATAAGTGTGTTTGTTACTTTATTTTGGCATGTTGATCATCTGATATCATTTTTTTAGCGTGTTAGTTTTTTAGCGTGTTAGTTTCCCTTCTCTGTTCATCTCTGTTTTTCTGGATTCTTTGAGTCAGTGATTTTTTTTTTGCTTCATTTGTGGTTGCCGATCGGATTTTAGCTTTGTTTTTGCTTGAATCTTGCTCGTCTGGTCGGATTTCGCATCTCCCGGTCGAAAATTGTCGTTGTTTTTCTTTCGCCCGATCGGACGCCGTCGATCTCCCCTGTTTTCTGATTGATTTTTCACGACTCGTGAAGCACTTTCACGAGTCGTGAGTGGCGTTCACGACTCGTGAAAGCCATTCACGAGTCGTGAGTGGCCATTCACAACTCGTGAAAGCCATTCACGAGTCGTGAATGGCCACATTTCCTTCTTTTCCCACTTTACATTCCACATTTCCTTCATTTTCATTTGTATTTCATCCATTTTGGGCCAATTTTTGTCTTTTAGTGCAGACATTCTCACGTGATGCTTTAATTCCTTTCACTTTAATTTTCATTCCTTATTATTATTTTGTCCTCATTTGCTTTATTATTTTGCTTTATTTCCATTTAATATTATTATTTTTCTAGCCTAATTATATTTATCATTTCATATTAATAATTTTTAAATGTTATTAGTAATATTATTTTATTAATATATGTCTTAGTATTGTTGTTAGGGGTGTTCAAAAATGGGTTGCATGGGTTAGACGAGTTACAATTAGATTTTTTTAAAAGAAAAATGGAGTTGAATTATACATAATCTCACAAAATATATTATATAAATTTGATTCAAATTTTATCATAACCCAACCAACCTATTTTTGAACACCCCTAATTGTTGTCATTTTTCTAATTATTATTTGATTAAATTTATTAATCACTTTAATTAGTTATTTTATTAAACTATTTTTAGTTAATTAATTTGTTTGTCCATATTATGCTATTCACTTAATTTATTTTACTAATATATTATTTTATTTTATTTTTATTTGCCTCCAAAAATTATTATTATTTGTACGAGTTGCACGCGTGCTCGGATTGGAGGATCGAAGAGTTAAGGACCATCCAGCTTAGGGTTTGCATATTAGTTTTTTTTATTATTTTCTTTTTATTATGATTTTATTATTTTGTATTTAAAATATATGTTTTAATTATCCGTATTAAAAATCATGTTTTTATAATAATTAATAATTTGGAATTTTTATTAATAAATTGGACTAATGTCCCGTTTTAGCCAATAAAATCTCACTTTCAAATGGAGAACTAAGTTTTCTATAAAATGAAATCACTCATTCTGGTTTTTATCAATTAATCCCCTAAAAAATAGTTCTCTAACTTTTCTAAATAATAAAAAAGGAATCAACGTTCCTAAATGAATTACCCGATTTATGTATGTTTTTATTTTAATTCCCTTTAAGTGCTTATTTATTTTACTTATATTTGTATTTATTTTGGGGGATTGTTCTGTCCCATTTTTATTTATTTATTTTTATTATTTATTTTGGGGGATTGTTCTGTCCCATTTTTATTTATTTTGTAATTTATTTATGTTCTGCTTTATTTATCGCTTTTGATGTGAATAATTGCGCTTTAAATATATTGCATAATCGCGTGAGATGAGAGATGTAATTTTGATTTCTTAACAACTCATTTATAACTTAAGTCATTAATAAGAGTGAAGTTCCGGACACCATCTCTGGTTTAGACCAATAGAGGTTAGAGACTTTTTTCAGTTTCTTGTAAACTGGGTGGCGACTCCAAAATACTTCAAAGGTACCTAAAGGCGTTGTGGGTCTATATCCTCCTTTTCAATGTTCTATTGAAAAGGAAGTATCCAAGATAACTCATGATGCCCAAGATCATAAAGACGCGGACCGATCCCTCGAGCCCCAAAAGGCGGGCTCAGCGAGGGCCTTGCTGGTTCCGGCGCGCGTCACAATAAAAATGTTACAAATCCAAAAAACAAACAAAAAATGAAATCAAATGCATGAGGCAATCATAGCCCAAAATCAAAATGTTTAATCCGTTAAAATTGTTTTATACAATTCATCCCAATATATAGAGAAGAAAAAGTAAAGATAATTTCAACATTTTTCCTTTTTTTTTTCCTCTTTTAGAGTAAAAATAAAGTGACACTGAAACATTTTCTTCGGCATACATGCATACACGTATATGCTAATTATAATCCAAAATTTTATTTAATTATTAATGAAAGAGAAATTTAAACATAGATTATCTATGGATAATGGTACTTTATATTTGGAACTTATATACAGGTATATAGGCATTGTTACCATAAAGATATAGACTTTTCGAGTCAAGCCACCATTCGGTGTTATTTTTTGAGTCACTCGCCTCTTTAATCCTTTCATCAAGTAAAATAAAATTGCCATTATATCTCTTCTCATCAGACTTAAAGAGACAGTTGTAAGCAATATTCTGGTCAATATTCTCATATGTTATACTGCTATATTTATATGGAAGTGTTTTTGTTGGAAAATCATTACAGGTTATAGTAATCACTACTCCTGACAGCCCATCATGAAAAACTTTTAAAAAATAACCTGAAACAGGAGAAAAAATTAAAACGAATACGAACACAGAAAATGCAGAAATTTTGAAAAGAGTCATGTTGCAAGGATTGATGGTAGTGTTATTTGATATTAAAGTTATTATTATTTTCCCTCATTTAAATAGCTAAATTGTAAGTATAAAATTAGGAAAAATTATAAAATTCTCCTCCATTTACTATACTTAATAACAAAAAAGGTTATTAGTTGCATAAAAATGTACTATAAAAGTTTAAAATTATAATTTTGTTCCAAAATTATAGAAACTGCAAAGCGAGATTACAACTCATAAACGCACCTAAACTAAACTAAATTATTAATATAGGAAATTTGTTGTGGTTTTCCTCTTAACATGTTAATAAAAAGGACAAAGGTATATATTAATGTTATTAATATTAATATATTTTGTTAACTCGTTCTAGTTCATTCTTTAATTGGGTATATTTAGTTATTGGCACAAGCCGTATGAATTTATGCTGTGTTCATCCAAAGCTTTTTTACGTGCTTCTGTGACTTTCAAATGGTCTCTATGTAATTTCTAATCTGTTTTTCCTTTGTTCTTCTCTGTTTTCTGTCAGAAACAAAAATATGGCATTTTCTGTTAAAGTCCTCAAAATTATTATGAGTGAAATTAACTCATTTAATAGCTGTAGGTTCTCCTTTGTTCCTTAGGTCAGCAAACAAAGCTGCTCACAGGCTTGCTAGGAGTTCTTAAAACTTGTCATGTCTCATTACTTGGAATTGTGCTCCTAATTTTCTTCTTTCTACCTTAGAGGTGGCCTGTTTACTTACTGATTTTAATGAATTTCTATTATGATTTAAATTCGTTTATGACCCGCGTATAAACTACCCAAATAATAGTTCATGTTGGCTTTACTGAACTATCAAAACAATCTAAATTATTGAATTCATAAGAAAAACCTCAATAAGTAAAAGTATTAAATTTCAATGTCTAATCTTAAAGTTCAAAATACATGCCAAAATTAAATTACGTAGTTTTTACAGAATACAAATAAATTATTTGAAATTCTAAAATTTCACTAACACGCTAACTGAAATATAATATTAGATAATTCAAATCCAATAACAGATGAAAATAGGGTCATTGACAACAGAAACTAGCTGAACATAACTACTAATCTGCAAAATAAAAACGTATAGAGCTGACGTGGTTTGAATACAGTGATTCGGTAAATAACAATTACAGTATACAACGGACTGAGAATAAGTAATAATTCGGAGAAATTTTACAAAATATATTTAACAACTAACATAGTATAGTAAACTGCATAATAAATCATGAAATAAGTAAAATAATTTTTAATAAATAAATTAACAGTTCAAAACTACGGTACAATTCAACATGGTAATGATACTCCACACTATCTAAGGCTAGATAACAGATGTTCCCACCACATATATCATACAATGCTTCTAATGAAAATGTCAATGGCATATGATGCATGATAGCAAGTGATGTGATTTTCTAAACATCCTGATATTTATGGTGATATCAAATGCAGATTTAGACAATAGATTGCTCAAACAGAGTAAAATACAGATACAGATACTAACTGAGTACACGTACCAGTTTGAAAATAAAATTTTTACTAATACAACATATCAATAATTTTAGTAGAAAACATATATCATTTCCAAGCAAATAATAGATAAACTCATATAAATTTGATATACAGTTCAAATAAGTTCATATTGGTAAATCAATCATTTATTTAAACAAATAATAAATAAAAATATTTCTGAAACTTGTTCTCAAAATCTAAAATTATAAAGCAGATAATATCAAGTTCTCTCTCCCCTTATGGAATTGAGATTCGAACCTTGTGGACCGGATGCATGGAGTTACCACATTCCTATATCACAATCATACAAATAACACTATAATATATTTAAGTTATATATATTTCACTCTTTCTCCTCCTTCTTCATCTCATCATTCTCTCACTTTCCAGACACACTATTATTATTATGGATCATCTCAGACAAATACTGTTCAAGTCGAGATCTCAAAAATTAAATCTTCCTAGATTTTCCTTTTTCAGTTTTCCATTGTTCTGTAACTGATCTTCTATTATTTGCTTGTGTTTGATAGGTGCACAACTTGTTTATGGTATTCAAAATAATTCTTCCTAGTATATATATATATATATATATATATATATATATATATATATATATATATATATATATATATATATATATATATATATATATATATATATATATATATATATATATATATATATATATATATGGGGAAAACAAATACATTTAATTCACTGTTGACTTAGAGAAATAGAATTTTTTTAAATTGAAATTATAGCTTCTGCTACGTACGTGCTATAAATATTATAGCAGCTGCCGTCGTTAACGGGTAGCCGTAACCTATATATAGAATTATCTAGTTATAGCTACGAAAAGGATAATAGAATATTTTAGGTGTTGATTTCACTAACGGACACTCAACTTATCACTTATAGCGCAAAAGTAACCGATTTTTTTTTCTTACTTAAATATCACTGAATTTTTAACATTTTTATAAAAAAGTCATGTTGACCGAAATCCGGTGAGGACTATCGCCGGATTGATGACATGGCATGCCATGTCAGAAACTACATGTCATTTAACAATATTTCCAACAAATGCTACATCTAAATCAATTTCGCTCACGGTCACTAAACTTATCATTTATCGCATAAAAGTAACCAATTTTTTTTTTCAACTTAAATTTTACTAAACTTCTAACATTTATGCAAAAAAGTCATATATTTACTATTCGTTGTCACGTGTCATATGCCATGTCATCAATCCAACAAGCGTTCTCGCCGGATTCCGGTCAACATGACTTTTTTGAAAAAATGTTAGAAGTTCAGTGATATTTAAGATAGAAAAAAAAAGTTGGTTACTTTTGTGCGATAAGTGATAAGTTGAGTGACCATGAGTGAAATTGACCCAATATTTTAGATATTATAAAAAAAATAAATGTGATATTTTAGATCGTTTATACCGGTCTGACCCTAAAAATTACATTGCAATTCTGATAAATCATCCATGCTCTAACATAAAGCAATTACATATGTGAATAGCATCAATTGGCAAATTAACAAAACTAACAAAATCAACAACGGCAGTAGCAATATTTAAATGGCAGAAAATTGAATGAAAAAGGCTTTAAAAATGATTAAAATAAATAAAATTTAGATTTAAGCAAAATGAATACGTTTGATATAACACCGGATTCCAATCCGATTTAGTTGTTTTCAATTTTATTTATGGTTCAATTTAGATTTTTAGCAGAACCAGATAGATTTTAATGTTGGTTCGCAATCAAATTGGTCCAACCAGAGTGTATGGATCTATTTTCCAAACAAAAAGTTAAATTACCAATCTAGTAAATACAATTAAGTTTTGACAGTGGATGTGATGATACCCTATAAACTCACATGAGATGATTCTTATATATAGTCGAAGTCTATGTACGGCACCATATGCAAGAATAAATATTTATTATATAAAAAGAGCAGACATTTTTTATTTATTTTTTTCATGGAAATGGAAACTGTATATATAATAAATATTTGACCCTATAAGTCTGTGCATTTCTTTCCCATTTTAAGAGTGAAAACAAAATCCTTTATGGATATCGAATTTAAATTAATTTATTGAAGACCAGCAATGTTAATCATTTTCTTGTCCTTTAAATTTTGTTACTTATCAATTTGCACTTGCAACTAAAAATTCTGAAAAATGACCTAAACTGTTCGTTGAAATTCCTTAATTATTCATTTTTTCTTTTGATGCTATATATAAAAGTTTAACTCCAATATAGTATCATTATTGATGATTATATATTTATATGGTTTCAATTAATTTTTCCATTGCTCCAAATTAAGGAAATAAATTATTTTTTAGCACAATATATAATGGGCTGCTTTAGAGGTTAGCACAATTCGTTATAATCGAAATTTATAATTTTGTTTTCGAGGGTTGATTTCACTAATGGTCATCGAACTTATACCAAAATGACGTAAAAATAACTAAATAATTTTTTTTTCAAAAAAGCAATTGAACTTAAAACCATTATACACAAAAGTCATTTTGAACGGATTTTGGTGTTTACTCTCGTTAACTCTCACCGGAAAATATAGCCGGAATCTGTTTATAATGACTTTTGTGTATAATGGTTTTAAGTTCAATAACTTTTTTGAAAGAAAAAAATTATTTAGTTACTTTTGCTTAATTTTGGTATAAGTTCGATGACCAACAGTGAAATTGTTTTAAGTTCGCGTGTGCACATGGGCTGTCAGCTAGAATTTTCGGTGAGCGTCAACACCGGAATCCGTTCATAATGACTTTTGTATATAATTATTTTAAGTTCAATTAATTTTTTGAAAGAAAAAATTATTTAGTTATTTTTGCGTAATTTTGATATAAGTTCGATGACTATCAGTGAAATTAACCCTGGTTTTCGGTTCAATTATTTAAATTTATTGTTTTGGTTAGCAGAAATTTAAATTCAATTTCGATTTCCCCTTTTCATACAATTTCGTTTTAGATAGATTGATCCGAACCAAACTCATCCCTCTGCTAGCTAATAAATAAATAAGTAACAGCTTTCAAATATAAATCCAAATATTTATTAAATGATACATCTTATAAATTTTTCAATATAACATTTTGCAGAAATTTTTCTTTACGAGTTTTCGGTCATGATATGATTTTCTAATACCCTTTCTTCGTTTCACTTAAACGAAATTTGAAATTTTGAATATAATTTTAATGACTTCTTACGAAAGTAATGATGGCAAAACAGAATTACAAAAACTCTTTAAGACAATTTATGCACATAAAGAAACCGAATAGACTTGTAAAATAGTGGACAAGTTGATATAATTCAACTTAAAAATAAATTCCTAATCCAGTTCAAATTTGACTTTAAAAAACTAAAAAATTGATCAACATAAATTCAAGTTGCAAGATGCCACGTGAGTAAGTGACAGCTCGTGGAATAGCTATGTAACGATTTAAAATATATCTTAACAGTATTAAGGCATATTTAAGGTGAAATGGAAATTGAATACGCTTGTTATAAAGGACGAAATTATTTTTATTATAAAAGTTTTTAGTATGTGCGGCAAGTGAAGATTTGTTAATTATGACTTGAATTGCAATAAAAGAATTAATAAGTGGACCAATGCCTAAATCTAATTAATTAAGGAGCCAATGTGTGAAGAATAAGGAAAATTAGGGATTTATATGGTAATTTGTGTTTGGCCAATTATCTTTTGACACCTAACAAAAGGGAGAGGGATACTATATAAGGGAAGAGGTCAGTTGAGGAAGGACCAAAAAATTCCATCTCTTTCTTTTTCTTCTTCTGTTCTTCTATTCTTCCTCTTTGTTCCATCTTCTAATTTTGATGGCTTAAGGAGAGTTGAAGGAGGAAGTGAGATTATGTGAGAATTACTTACAAATTGGCAAGCTTTTCTTCTGCCTTTTCTACTTTTCTCTCTTTTTATGTGATTTTGGGATGAAAATTCAGTAACAAGGGGTATGTTTGGTGTGAAATTTATGATGGTTTTGTGAGGGATTGCTTAAAGTGAGGAGAAAGCTTAAAACAGGTTTGGACACCCTTTGTTTTTGTTGAGTTTATGCTTGTGCAGGTTCAAGTGGTTTTGGCTTGTAAATTGATGTGCTATTGATGTTAAAGTATAGAATTAAGTTGGGTGTAAGTAAATTTGAAAGATTTATGCATGATTGGTGAGTTGTAAGAATTCTGATTTTTGGCCCTAAAGTATTTATTGGAATTCTTTTGATCATAACTCTAGGACTATAAGTTCAAAACATGTAATTTTGAATGAATATTTATTAAGAAGGATTTCGGACCTAAAAATGTTGTTTGATATGTGAATGATGTTTAGCCAGTTGGACCTAGAAATTTGCAGATTCGAAATTTGAAAATTTTCAACCACATGGTGGTCAGATAGTTCTGACCACTGTGTGAGCATGTTTTGGGTAGAAAATGTGAGTAACTTGATGATCCAGGCGATGGTCAGGCTTCTCTGCCTACCGTATGGTGACCCTCACGGTGGGGAAGATATCCTGACCACTGTGTGAAACCATTTTATTTAACAGTATTTGGATTTCGGTATTTCACACGGTGGGGGTAACTCTGACCACCATGTGACTCCCTTTTTCAGGATTTATGTGTATAATTTGCTATAAAATATACTCTGAATTGAACCAAATTAATTATGATAATTATTTAACAGAATTAAAAGATATTTGTACGGACTTTGTACTGTTAAGTAAGAATTTTCATGAATTATTTGAATGTGTTAATGTATCTATATGCGTAAAAGTGTTTGATGTGCCTTTTGTATGCAATTAGCTTTATTTATTGAATTCGAATATACAGAACTACGTGGTTCTGATTTCCAATACTTGGTATACGTATGAAGCTTGGAATACCAGTTCAAGTCCAAACCAAATCATAGAAAATTAATATGTGCATAGAAGTTTGGAAAGATTATATGAATGAAACTTAACATAGAGATTATATGTAAGAAGAATGTGATATGTGTGTACCGATAATATATAAAAGCTACAATAACTGTTGTGTATACCTGTAATGTAATCCTTGAAACTGGAATCCCTATTTCTAATTCAATGTGTTTACTGTTAATTAGATATGATTAAAAGCTTGCTATTAAATGTATAGTGGATACCGTTATGTTTTATTGACCCCGTTCGGGTCACTTTCTGTCACATAAAAATAATGTATTGTACCTTCGGGTACCCCTATATTGTACCTTCGAGTACTTCTGAATTGTACCTACAGGTACTCGTATAATGTACCTTACAGGTACTCCTGTATTGTACCTACGGGTACTTCTGTTCTGTATTGTACCTACGGGTACCCCTATTCAGTACTCTGGTTATCCACTTCCTTAGGATAATATAGGCTTCTTAATGTCTAATACATATTAATTAAACGTTACGAAAATGTGTTCATGAAAGATATGTCAATGTGTCCAGCTTGTATTGTAAATTATTAGATTTGGGATGCTTGCTTATTACGTATGCAAGATACATGTTACAAAAATGTAGTAAGGAGAAGTATGTTAATGTATTTCACTTGTATTGCCTATTATTAAGCCTAAGATATTTTTTTACATGTATTCGTTATACAAGTATAGATTGACAACTGTTATGCATGGTAGATCATATCTTTTATGTACCCCACTAAGCTTTATGCTTAGCCTAGACTTTGATTTATATAGGTACGAGGTGGAATTGTTCTGAAGGATCATCAGGAGAAGGACAGGCCAACACAAGGATAGGATGAAGTCTCTATTATCGAGTCATATAAGATTTAGGTTATGTAGGAGTACCTGGAGTTGGTATTTATAAATAACCGTTATTGTAATAACTAATGAGACATTGTAGTATTGTATATGTACAAATAATAAGAAAGCAAAGAAATTTTATAATTCTTATTTGCCAAATTTGTGTTTTTTTTTTGGTAGTGTATCACTCTCTTATCCTCCCAGAGGGTAGTGGAAGTGTTACTAGCTATGGTAAATGGAAACCGTATATAAAATAAAGGAGTGTTTCGGGTAGATTTCGTTGTTAATTTTTCTTTTTTTAATGCAAATTAAACTTTCATTAATAAAATAAAAAAATTTATCTGAAAAGTACAAATAAATTTATAAAATCTAAAAGTACATAAAATGTATGAAATTAATGAAGTTACTGGAGTATATCTCTGAACTTCTTAAAATAAAACAAAAATACATTCATATAAATTTTGATTTTTGTTTTTGTTAAAATATATAGAATGTATTTTAAGATTAAGATAATAAAAACCCTTAAATCTGCAAAAAGGTGGTTTTTAGAGTTTTTATATTTTTCTTATTTTCTTTGCTTAATTTATAAATTTTATATTTCTACTTTTAAAATTACAATTTTACCCTTATATTCTTATTTTGATTATAAATTTAATGTTTAACTCTCTTATTTTCCATTTTCTTCATATTTACATTCTTGACATTAAAGTTCCATATTTTACTAGATTTACCATTTTACATCTTTAAAATCTCATCCTTTTACCAAATTACTATTTTAGTCCCTAAAGTTTCATCTTTGTAGCAAAATTACCATTTGATCCATAAAATCTCTTCCTTTATTCAAAATTATATTTTAACTCCTAAATTTCTATATTATGCTCATTTTTTATTGTTTTGCCCAAACTTTATATTTTATTACTATTTAGTCCCTAAAATTTAATTTTATGTCAAAATGACTATTTTATCCTTAGTTTGATATTTTTGCTATATAACTTTATTAGAATGTACATAAATATAGATTTTTTATTGGTAGAATATACAAACAAAAATATTATATTTGGAGATGATCAACAAAATAGTGAAACCATCATTTTAGAGCCGCTTGAAACTATTAATTTAGATGCATGTCAACTTCTTTAAATGAATAGTATTCAAGATGAAATAACGTAGATATTGTGGTTGAATTATAATAATTATTGATATTGTTATTTTTTTCTTAAAAAATATTATTTTTTCTTGTTATTATGATTTTCTTAATGAATTTTGAATTTCATTAAATGTTTATTATTCAATATTAATAATTAGAAAATATATATGCATAAAATCTATTAATGGATATTAAAAATATTTAAATTAAAAATTGTGATGCGTTTTTAAATTTAAAAAATAGTTTTTGAAAACTAAATAAAAAATTAAAAACAAAAAACATACAAACTTATTGAACACATATTTTCATGAAAGTTTTCATTTCCCTGAAAAAATAAATAAAAAGCTTCTATATGTATAAATAATAAATATTTATTCTTGTCTATGGTGCCTTACATAGACTTCTACTATATATAGGAATCACCTCATGTGAGTTTATAGGTAATTTTACTCTTTGTTTTAAAAATAGATCTAGATAGACTAGTCAAACCAATTTGATTGCAAATTCTATTTGATTCTGCTAAAAACCTAAATTGAACTGTAAACAAAATTGAAAATTACTGAACTGGATTGGAACCTAGTTTTATATCAAACGTATGCATTTTGTTTAAATCTGAATTTTATTTATTTTAATCATTTTCAAAGCCTTTTTCATCCATTTTTCTACCATCTAAATATTGCTACTACCATTGATGATTAGATGAGGTCTCATATTTTTCGAGTTAATGCCAAATAGTGATAATGTGTTATGAAATCAAATTGAAATATATGCATTTATGCAAAGATGTATTGGTATAACTAGGGCAGTTCATCTTGCACACTCAAAGTTATCTGAGTCCGATATAAAACCAGCACATTGTTATCATCTACCCTCTACCATTCTCGCTACTCAGGCACTTCAGCCAACTCATCTTGCTACCTACTGTGAAGCCAATCCTATAGCACCTTCCCGATGAAGAACCAAGCTCATACAACCAATATCTGAGACATAAGCATGCCAATCATACCCGAAAGACCTTTCGCAACAACTCCAACTTCTCTCGCAAAAAAAAAAGGCCGTTAGAGATGAAAACCGTGACTGGCGCTCTAAGCAAAAGTTAGGCCAAAGGGCAGGGTGAAAACCTGGCGACAGGCAGTCTGCCCTACAAAAAATGAAATAAATAAAGGCCGCTGGATTGGGTTGGGTCCATTCCAGGCAAAAAATAAAGCACAAGATTATGTGAAAATCCGACAATGACGCATCTCCCCCTAAGAAAAGCTAGTGTGAAAATCCACGAGGGACGCACTACCTTCAAAAAATGACTACAGGTATTAGAAGAGAACCTCATAATCCCCCAGAGGCATGAAACTCAAAATCAATTCCAGAGGGCACCGATCCTACTGCAAATTACGACCAAACCAGCTGTCGCCTCCAAATCCACTTAGACGAATTCTTGTCCTGCTCCTGCATACATATGCATTTCACGTGCATGCTCACCACTTTTTCTGCATATTTTGCTTTCTAAGTCTTGCAGAAAGAAAGAATCAATGCCAACACCAACGAAAGGGCAAGCGATAATATCGATCAAAACATCAATTCAATCCAAGTCAATCAACTGAAGACCTCTCAGGGGGCGATCAACCAAAGACTTCTCAGGGAGCAGCAGCCAAAGACTTCTCAGGGAGCAGAAACCGAAGACTTCTCAGGGAGCAGAAACCGAAGACTTCTCAGGGAGCATCAACCGAAGACTTCTCAGGGAGCAGCCATCCAACCGAAGACTTCTCAGGGAGCAGAAACCAAAGACTTCTCAGGGAGCATCAACCGAAGACCTTTTAGGGGGCAGCTAACCGAAAACCTCTCAGGGGGCGATCAACCGAAGACCTCTCAGGGGGCAGCTAACCGAAGAACTCTCAGGAGACGATCAACAGAAGACCTCTCAGTAAGCAGTCAACTAATCGAAGACCTCTCAGGGGGCGATCAACAGAAGACCTCTCAAGGGGCAGCCAACCAATAGAAGACCTCTCAGGGGGCAATCGGCTAGCCAAAGACCTCTCAGGGGGCACCACCTCAGAAAAGACAACCACTACAACTACAGCATCACCCAATTCAAGAAGACAGCTGCCTCAGGTACGCGTCTTTTTTTCTTTCTTTGATTTTTGGCTCACCTAGGCACCCAGGTACTACTTTTCCCAAAACTGAGGGCAACTGTAGACACTGGATCCTGAAGCAGTCCAGACCAAAGTTACCCAATGATGAAAATGATGCATGTTCACGGGCAAGAGGCAAATCGAAGTGATGGCTTTCTCGAAAAAAATATTTTTCATTTCTTTATTTAAAAAAAAATAATAAATAAATATATATGTATATTATTTTTGGGCTTGGGGCAGTGAGACTCCATCTCACTAATGTGAGATGGGGGCCTCACGTTAGTGAGGCCCAGCCTCACTTTGGTGAGAAGGCTCACCTACCTCACGTATGCCCCTCTCTTCAAAAGTCTTTCTTTTCCTCGTTTTCGGGGAGTTGGTTTTGAAAAAACATGCATATGGCTGGTTTGGTGAAAAAACCATCTAATCCTGTCATATTACATTTAAGGAGAGAGTGGAAACTGAGGGGGGGAGGATTACCAAAAAGAAGAGAGAACGAAATACAAAAAAAAAAAAAGAAAGAGAAAGAGAAAAAGAAAAAACACAGAGAAAAGAGAGAGAAGGTTTTGAGAGCAAGAGAGATTTCGGTTTTTTTTCAAAGTATTCAAAGTTTGTTTTTTGATCCAAGAAGCCAAAACTTCACATTTGCATATCGAACATCAAACTCTGAGGGTAAATACTGGGATCTCTACTTCTTCTTTCTTTTTTATCTCTTCTTATTTTCTTTCGCTTTCTCGTTTGTTTTTATCTGTTATCTCTGTGTTTTGTACATATTATATTTATTTGTTGGTTGATTTATTTAATTTGTTCTTCGCATGTATATTGTCATTATGATTAAATAAGTGTGTTTGTTACTTTATTTTGGCATGTTGATCGTCTGATATCATTTTTTTAGCGTGTTAGTTTTTTAGCGTGTTAGTTTCCCTTCTCTGTTCATCTCTGTTTTTCTGGATTCTTTGAGTCAGTGATTTTTTTTTGCTTCATTTGTGGTTGCCGATCGGATTTTAGCTTTGTTTTTGCTTGAATCTTGCTCGCCTGGTCGGATTTCGCGTCTCCCGGTCGGAAATTATCGTTGTTTTTCTTTCGCCCGATCGGACGCCGTCGATCTCCCCTGTTTTCTGATTGATTTTTCACGACTCGTGAAGCACTTTCACGAGTCCTGAGTGGCGTTCACGAGTCGTGAAAGCCATTCACGAGTCGTGAGTGGCCATTCACAACTCGTGAAAGCCATTCACGAGTCGTGAATGGCCACATTTGCTTCTTTTCCCACTTTACATTCCACATTTCCTTCATTATCATTTGTATTTCATCCATTTTGGGCCAATTTTTGTCTTTTAGTGCAGACATTCTCACGTGATGCTTTAATTCCTTTCACTTTAATTTTCATTCCTTATTATTATTTTGTCCTTATTTGCTTTATTATTTTGCTTTATTTCCATTTAATATTATTATTTTTCTAGCCTAATTATATTTATCATTTCATATTAATAATTTTTAAATGTTATTAGTAATATTATTTTATTAATATATGTCTTAGTATTGTTGTTAGGGGTGTTCAAAAATGGGTTGTATGAGTTAGATGAGTTACAATTAGATTTTTTTAGAAGAAAAATGGAGTTGAATTATACATAATCTCACAAAATATATTATATAAATTTGATTCAAATTTTATCATAACCCAACCAACCTATTTTTGAACACCCCTAATTGTTGTCATTTTTCTTATTATTATTTGATTAAATTTATTAATCACTTTAATTAGTTATTTTATTAAATTAATTTTAGTTAATTAATTTGTTTGTCCATATTATGCTATTCACTTAATTTATTTTACTAATATATTATTTTATTTTATTTTTATTTGCCTCCAAAAATTATTATTATTTGTACGAGTTGCACGCGTGCTCGGATAGGAGGATCGGAGAGTTAAGGACCATCCAGCTTAGGGATTGCATATTAGTTTTTTTTATTATTTTCTTTTTATTATGATTTTATTATTTTGTATTTAAAATATATGTTTTAATTATCCGTATTAAAAATCATGTTTTTATAATAATTAATAATTTGGAATTTTTATTAATAAATTGGACTAATGTCCCGTTTTAGCCAATAAAATCTCACTTTCAAGTGGAGAACTAAGTTTTCTATAAAATGAAATCACTCATTCTGGTTTTTATCAATTAATCCCCTAAAAAATAGTTCTCTAACTTTTCTAAATAATAAAAAAGGAATCAACGTTCCTAAATGGATTGCCCGATTTATGTATGTTTTTATTTTAATTCCCTTTAAGTTCTTATTTATTTTACTTATATTTGTATTTATTTTGGGGGATTGTTCTGTCCCATTTTTATTTATTTTGTAAGTTATTTATGTTCTGCTTTATTTATCGCTTTTGATGTGAATAATTGCGCTTTAAATTTATTGCATAATCGCGTGAGATGAGAGATGTAATTTTGATTTCTTAACAACTCATTTATAATTTAAGTCATTAATAAGAGTGAAGTTCCGGACACCATCTCTAGTTTAGACCAATAGAGGTTAGAGACTTTTCCCAGTTTCTTGTAAACTGGGTGGCGACTCCAAAATACTTCAAAGGTGCTTAAAGGCGTTGTGCGTCTAGATCCTCCTTTTCAATGTTCTATTGAAAAGGAAGTATCCAAGATAACTTATGATGCCCAAGATCATAAAGACGCGGACCGATCCCTCGAGCCCCAAAATGCGGGCTCAGCGAGGGCCTTGCTGGTTCCGGCGCGCGTCACAATAAAAATGTTACAAATCCAAAAAACAAACAAAAAATGAAATCAAATGCATGAGGCAATCATAGCCCAAAATCAAAATGTTTAATCCGTTAAAATTGTTTTTTACAATTCATCCCGATATATAGAGAAGAAAAAGTAAAGATAATTTCAACATTTTTCCTTTTTTTTCCTCTTTTATAGTAAAAATAAAGTGACACTGAAACATTTTCTTCGGCTTACATGCATACACATATATGCTAATTATAATCCGAAATTTTATTTAATTATTAATGAAAGAGAAATTTAAACATAGATTATCTATGGATAATGGTACTTCATATTTGGAACTTATATACAGGTATATAGGCATTGTTACCATAAAGATATAGGCTTTTCGAGTCAAGCCACCATTCGGTGTTATTTTTTGAGTCACTCGCCTCTTTAATCCTTTCATCAAGTAAAATAAAATTGCCATTATATATCTTCTCATCAGACTTAAAGAGACAGTTGTAAGCAATATTCTGGTCAATATTCTCATATGTTATACTGCTATATTTATATGGAAGTGTTTTTGTTGGAAAATCATTACAGGTTACCGTAATCACTACTCCTGACAGCCCATCATGAAAAACTTTTAAAAAATAACCTGAAACAGGAGAAAAAATTAAAACGAATACGAACACAGAAAATGCAGAAATTTTGAAAAGAGTCATGTTGCAAGGATTGATGGTATTGTTATTTGATATTAAAGTTATTATTATTTTCCCTCATTTAAATAGCTAAATTGTAAGTATAAAATTAGGAAAAATTATAAAATTCTCCTCCATTTACTATACTTAATAACAAAAAAGGTTATTAGTTGCATAAAAATGTACTATAAAAGTTTAAAATTATAATTTTGTTCCAAAATTATAGAAACTGCAAAGCGAGATTACAACTCATAAACGCACCTAAACTAAACTAAATTATTAATATAGGAAATTTGTTGTGGTTTTCCTCTTAACATGTTAATAAAAAGGACAAAGGTATATATTAATGTTATTAATATTAATATATTTTGTTAACTCGTTCTAGTTCATTCTTTAATTGGGTATATTTAGTTATTGGCACAAGCCGTATGAATTTATGCTGTGTTCATCCAAAGCTTTTTTACGTGCTTCTGTGACTTTCAAATGGTCTCTATGTAATTTCTAATCTGTTTTTCCTTTGTTCTTCTCTGTTTTCTGTCAGAAACAAAAATATGGCATTTTCTGTTAAAGTCCTCAAAATTATTATGAGTGAAATTAACTCATTTAATAGCTGTAGGTTCTCCTTTGTTCCTTAGGTCAGCAAACAAAGCTGCTCACAGGCTTGCTAGGAGTTCTTAAAACTTATCATGTCTCATTACTTGGAATTGTGCTCCTAATTTTCTTCTTTCTACCTTAGAGGTGGCCTGTTTACTTACTGATTTTAATGAATTTCTATTATGATTTAAATTCGTTTATGACCCGCGTATAAACTACCCAAATAACAGTTCATGTTGGCTTTACTGAACTATCAAAACAATCTAAATTATTGAATTCATAAGAAAAACCTCAATAAGTAAAAGTATTAAATTTCAATGTCTAATCTTAAAGTTCAAAAATACATGCCAAAATTAAATTACGTAGTTTTTACAGAATACAAATAAATTATTTGAAATTCTAAAATTTCACTAACACGCTAACTGAAATATAATATTAGATAATTCAAATCCAATAACAGATGAAAATAGGGTCATTGACAACAGAAACTAGCTGAACATAACTACTAATCTGCAAAATAAAAACGTATAGAGTTGACTTGGTTTGAATACAGTGATTCGATAAATAACAATTACAGTATACAACGGACTGAGAATAAGTAATAATTCGGAGAAATTTTACAAAATATATTTAACAACTAACATAGTATAGTAAACTGCATAATAAATCATGAAATAAGTAAAATAATTTTTAATAAATAAATTAACAGTTCAAAACTACGGTACAATTCAACATGGTAATGATACTCCACACTATCTAAGGCTAGATAACAGATGTTCCCACCACATATATCATACAATGCTTCTAATGAAAATGTCAATGGCATATGATGCATGATAGCAAGTGATGTGATTTTCTAAACATCCTGATATTTATGGTGATATCAAATGCAGATTTAGACAATAGATTGCTCAAACAGAGTAAAATACAGATACAGATACTAACTGAGTACACGTACCAGTTTGAAAATAAAATTTTTACTAATACAACATATCAATAATTTTAGTAGAAAACATATATCATTTCCAAGCAAATAATAGATAAACTCATATAAATTTGATATACAGTTCAAATAAGTTCATATTGGTAAATCAATCATTTATTTAAACAAATAATAAATAAAAATATTTCTGAAACTTGTTCTCAAAATCTAAAATTATAAAGTAGATAATATCAAGTTCTCTCTCCCCTTATGGAATTGAGATTCGAACCTTGTGGACCGGATGCATGGAGTTACCACATTCCTATATCACAATCATACAAATAACACTATAATATATTTAAGTTATATATATTTCACTCTTTCTCCTCCTTCTTCATCTCATCATTCTCTCACTTTCCAGACACACTATTATTATTATGGATCATCTCAGACAAATACTGTTCAAGTCGAGATCTCAAAAATTAAATCTTCCTAGATTTTCCTTTTTTCAGTTTTCCATTGTTCTGTAACTGATCTTCTATTATTTGCTTGTGTTTGATAGGTGCACAACTTGTTTATGGTATTCAAAATAATTCTTCCTAGTATATATATATATATATATATATATATATATATATATATATATATATGGGGAAAACAAATACATTTAATTCACTGTTGACTTAGAGAAATAGAATTTTTTTAAATTGAAATTATAGCTTCTGCTACGTACGTGCTATAAATATTATAGCAGCTAGCGTCGTTAACGGGTAGCCGTAACCTATATATAGAATTATCTAGTTATAGCTACAAAAAGGATAATAGAATATTTTAAGGGTTGATTTCACTAACGGACACTTAACTTATCACTTATCGCGCAAAAGTAACCGATTTTTTTTTCTTACTATCACTGAATTTTTAATATTTTTATAAAAAAGTCATGTTGACCGGAATCCGGTGAGGACTATCGCCGGATTGATGACATGGCATGCCATGTCAGAAACTACATGTCATTTAACAATATTTCCAATAAATGCTACATCTAAATCAATTTCGCTCACGGTCACTAAACTTATCATTTATCGCATAAAAGTAACAAATTTTTTTTTCAACTTAAATGTTACTGAACTTCTAACATTTATGTAAAAAAGTCATATATTTACTATTCGTTGTCACGTGTCATATGCCATGTCATCAATCCAACAAGCGTTCTCGCCGGATTCCGGTCAACATGACTTTTTCGAAAAAATGTTAGAAGTTCAGTGATATTTAAGATAGAAAAAAAAAGTCGGTTACTTTTGTGCGATAAGAGATAAGTTGAGTGACCATAAGTGAAATTGACCCAATATTTTAGATATTATAAAAAAAATAAATGTGATATTTTAGATCGTTTATACCGGTCTGACCCTGAAAATTACATTGCAATTCTGATAAATCATCCATGCTCTAACATAAAGCAATTACATATGTGAATAGCATCAATTGGCAAATTAACAAAACTAACAAAATCAACAACGGCAGTAGCAATATTTAAATGGCAGAAAATTGAATGAAAAAGGCTTTAAAAATGATTAAAATAAATAAAATTTAGATTTAAGCAAAATGAATACGTTTGATATAACACCGGATTCCAATCCGGTTTAGTTGTTTTCAATTTTATTTATGGTTCAATTTAGATTTTTAGCAGAACCAGATAGATTTTAATGTTGGTTCGCAATCAAATTGGTCCAACCAGAGTGTATGGATCTATTTTCCAAACAAAAAGTTAAATTACCAATCTAGTAAATACAATTAAGTTTTGACAGTGGATGTGATGATACCCTATAAACTCACATGAGATGATTCTTATATATAGTCGAAGTCTATGTACGGCACCATATGCAAGAATAAATATTTATTATATAAAAAGTGCAGACGTTTTTTATTTATTTTTTTCATGGAAATGGAAACTGTATATATAATAAATATTTGACCCTATAAGTCTGTGCATTTCTTTCCCATTTTAAGAGTGAAAACAAAATCCTTTATGGATATCGAATTTAAATTAATTTATTGAAGACCAGCAATGTTAATCATTTTCTTGTCCTTTAAATTTTGTTACTTATCAATTTGCACTTGCAACTAAAAATTCTGAAAAATGACCTAAACTGTTCGTTGAAATTCCTTAATTATTCATTTTTTCTTTTGATGCTATATATAAAAGTTTAACTCCAATATAGTATCATTATTGATGATTATATATTTATATGGTTTCAATTAATTTTTCCATTGCTCCAAATTAAGGAAATAAATTATTTTTTAGCACAATATAGAATGGGCTGCTTTAGAGGTTAGCACAATTCGTTATAATCGAAATTTATAATTTGGTTTTCGAGGGTTGATTTCACTAATGGTCATCGAACTTATACCAAAATGACGCAAAAATAACTAAATAATTTTTTTTTTCAAAAAAGTAATTGAACTTAAAACCATTATACACAAAAGTCATTATGAACGGATTCTGGTGTTGACTCTCGTTAACTCTCACCGAAAAATATAGCCGGAATCTGTTTATAATGACTTTTGTGTATAATGGTTTTAAGTTCAATAACTTTTTTGAAAGAAAAAAATTATTTAGTTACTTTTGATTAATTTTGGTATAAGTTCGATGACCAACAGTGAAATTGTTTTAAGTTCGTGTGTGCACATGGGCTGTCAGCTAGAATTTTCGGTGAGCGTCAACACCGGAATCCGTTCATAATGACTTTTGTATATAATTATTTTAAGTTCAATTAATTTTTTGAAAGAAAAAATTATTTAGTTACTTTTGCGTAATTTTGATATAAGTTCGATGACTATCAGTGAAATTAACCCTGGTTTTCGGTTCAATTATTTAAATTTATTGTTTTGGTTAGCAGAAATTTAAATTCAATTTTGATTTCCCCTTTTCATACAATTTCGTTTCAGATAGATTGATCCGAACCAAACTCATCCCTCTGCTAGCTAATAAATAAATAAGTAACAGCTTTCAAATATAAATCCAAATATTTATTAAATGATACATCTTATAAATTTTTCAATATAACATTTTGCAGAAATTTTTCTTTACGAGTTTTCGGTCATGATATGATTTTCTAATCCCTTTCTTCGTTTCACTTAAACGAAATTTGAAATTTTGAATATAATTTTAATGACTTCTTACGAAAGTAATGATGACAAAACAGAATTACAGAAACTCTTTAAGACAATTATGCACATAAAGAAACCGAATAGACTTGTAAAATAGTGGACAAGTTGATATAATTCAACTTAAAAATAAATTCCTAATCCAGTTCAAATTTGACTTTAAAAAACTAAAAAATTGATCAACATAAATTCAAGTTGCAAGATGCCACGTGAGTAAGTGACAGCTCGTGGAATAGCTATGTAACGATTTAAAATATATCTTAACAGTATTAAGGCATATTTAAGGTGAAACGGAAATTGAATACGCTTGTTATAAAGGACGAAATTATTTTTATTATAAAAGTTTTTAGTATGTGCGGCAAGTGAAGATTTGTTAATTATGACTTGAATTGCAATAAAAGAATTAATAAGTGGACCAATGCCTAAATCTAATTAATTAAGGGGCCAATGTGTGAAGAATAAGGAAAATTAGGGATTTATATGGTAATTTGTGTTTGGCCAATTATCTTTTGACACCTAACAAAAGGGAGAGGGATACTATATAAGGGAAGAGGTCAGTTGAAGGAAGGACCAAAGAATTCCATCTCTTTCTTTTTCTTCTTCTGTTCTTCTATTCTTCCTCTTTGTTCCATCTTCTAATTTTGATGGCTTAAGGAGAGTTGAAGGAGGAAGTGAGATTATGTGAGAATTACTTACAAATTGGCAAGCTTTTCTTCTGCCTTTCTACTTTTCTCTCTTTTTATGTGATTTTGGGATGAAAATTCAGTAACAAGGGGTATGTTTGGTGTGAAATTTATGATGGTTTTGTGAGGGATTGCTTAAAGTGAGGAGAAAGCTTAAAACAGGTTTGGACACCCTTTGTTTTTGTTGAGTTTATGCTTGTGCAGGTTCAAGTGGTTTTGGCTTGTAAATTGATGTGCTATTGATGTTAAAGTATAGAATTAAGTTGGGTGTAAGTAAATTTGAAAGATTTATGCATGATTGGTGAGTTGTAAGAATTCTGATTTTTGGCCCTAAAGTATTTATTGGAATTCTTTTGATCATAACTCTAGGACTATAAGTTCAAAACATGTAATTTTGAATGAATATTTGTTAAAAAGGATTTCGGACCTAAAAATGTTGTTTGATATGTGAATGATGTTTAGCCAGTTGGACCTAGAAATTTGCAGATTCGAAATTTTAAAATTTTCAACCACATGGTGGTCAGATAGTTCTGACCACTGTGTGAGCATGTTTTGGGTAGAAAATGTGAGTAACTTGATGATCCAGGCAGTGGTCAGGCTTCTTTGCCTACCGTATGGTGACCCTCACGGTGGGGAAGATATCCTGACCACTGTGTGAAACCATTCTATTTAACAGTATTTGGATTTCGGTATTTCACACGGTGGGGGTAACTCTGACCACCATGTGACTCCCTTTTTCAGGATTTATGTGTATAATTTGCTATAAAATATACTCTGAATTGAACCAAATTAATTATGATAATTATTTAACAGAATTAAAAGATATTTGTACGGACTTTGTACTGTTAAGTAAGAATTTTCATGAATTATTTGAATGTGTTAATGTATCTATATGCGTAAAAGTGTTTGATGTGCCTTTTGTATGCAATTAGCTTTATTTATTGAATTCGAATATACAGAACTACGTGGTTCTGATTTCCAATACTTGGTATACGTATGAAGCTTGGAATACCAGTTCAAGTCCAAACCAAATCATAGAAAATTAATATGTGCATAGAAGTTTGGAAAGATTATATGAATGAAACTTAACATAGAGATTATATGTAAGAAGAATGTGATATGTGTGTACCGATAATATATAAAAGCTACAATAACTGTTGTGTATACCTGTAATGTAATCCTTTAAACTAGAATCCCTATTTCTAATTCAATGTGTTTACTGTTAATTAGATATGATTAAAAGCTTGCTATTAAATGTATAGTGGATACCGTTATGTTTTATTGACCCCGTTTGGGTCACTTTCTGTCACATAAATATAATGTATTGTACCTTCGGGTACCCCTATATTGTACCTTCGAGTACTTCTGAATTGTACCTACAGGTACTCGTATAATGTACCTTACAGGTACTCCTGTATTGTACCTACGGGTACTTCTGTTCTGTATTGTACCTACGGGTACCCCTATTCAGTACTCTGGTTATCCACTTCCTTAGGATAATATAGGCTTCTTAATGTCTAATACATATTAATTAAACGTTACGAAAATGTGTTCATGAAAGATATGTCAATGTGTCCAGCTTGTATTGTAAATTATTAGATTTGGGATGCTTGCTTATTACGTATGCAAGATACATGTTACAAAAATGTAGTAAGGAGAAGTATGTTAATGTATTTCACTTGTATTGTCTATTATTAAGCCTAAGATATTTTTTTACATGTATTCGTTATGCAAGTATAGATTGACAACTGTTATGCATGGTAGATCATATCTTTTATGTACCCCACTAAGCTTTATGCTTAGCCCAGATTTTGATTTATGTAGGTACGAGGTGGAATTGTTCTGAAGGATCATCAGGAGAAGGACAGGCCAACACAAGGATAGGATGAAGTCTCTATTATCGAGTCATATAAGATTTAGGTTATGTAGGAGTACCTGGAGTTGGTATTTATAAATAACCGTTATTGTAATAACTAATGTGACATTGTAGTATTGTATATGTACAAATAATAAGAAAGCAAAGAAATTTTATAATTCTTATTTGAGAAATTTGTGTTTTTTTTTTTGTAGTGTAGCACTCTCTTATCCTCCCAGAGGGTAGTGGAAGTGTTACTAGCTATGGTAAATGGAAACCGTATATAAAATAAAGGCGTGTTTCGGGCAGATTTTGTTGTTAATTTTTCTTTTTTTAATGCAAATTAAACTTTCATTAATAAAATAAAAAAATTTATCTGAAAAGTACAAATAAATTTATAAAATCTAAAAGTACATAAAATGTATGAAATTAATGAAGTTACTGGAGTATATCTCTGAACTTCTTAAAATAAAACAAAAATACATTCGTATAAATTTTGATTTTTGTTTTTGTTAAAATATATAGAATGTATTTTAAGATTAAGATAATAAAAACCCTTAAATCTGCAAAAAGGTGGTTTTTAGAGTTTTTATATTTTTCTTATTTTCTTTGCTTAATTTATAAATTTTATATTTCTACTTTTAAAATTACAATTTTACCCTTATATTCTTATTTTGATTATAAATTTAATGTTTAACTCTCTTATTTTCCATTTTCTTCATATTTACATTCTTGACATTAAAGTTCCATATTTTACTAGATTTACCATTTTACATCTTTAAAATCTCATCCTTTTACCAAATTACTATTTTAGTCCCTAAAGTTTCATCTTTGTAGCAAAATTACCATTTGATCCATAAAATCTCTTCCTTTATTCAAAATTATATTTTAACTCCTAAATTTCTATATTATGCTCATTTTTTATTGTTTTGCCCAAACTTTATATTTTATTACTATTTAGTCCCTAAAATTTAATTTTATGTCAAAATGACTATTTTATCCTTAGTTTGATATTTTTGCTATATAACTTTATTAGAATGTACATAAATATAGATTTTTTATTGGTAGAATATACAAACAAAAATATTATATTTGGAGATGATCAACAAAATAGTGAAACCATCATTTTAGAGCCGCTTGAAACTATTAATTTAGATGCATGTCAACTTCTTTAAATGAATAGTATTCAAGATGAAATAACGTAGATATTGTGGTTGAATTATAATAATTATTGATATTGTTATTTTTTTCTTAAAAAATATTATTTTTTCTTGTTATTATGATTTTCTTAATGAATTTTGAATTTCATTAAATGTTTATTATTCAATATTAATAATTAGAAAATATATATGCATAAAATCTATTAATGGATATTAAAAATATTTAAATTAAAAATTGTGATGCGTTTTTAAATTTAAAAATAGTTTTTGAAAACTAAATAAAAAATTAAAAACAAAAAACATACAAACTTATTGAACACATATTTTCATGAAAGTTTTCATTTCCCTGAAAAAATAAATAAAAAGCTTCTATATGTATAAATAATAAATATTTATTCTTGTCTATGGTGCCTTACATAGACTTCTACTATATATAGGAATCACCTCATGTGAGTTTATAGGTAATTTTACTCTTTGTTTTAAAAATAGATCTAGATAGACTAGTCAAACCAATTTGATTGCAAATTCTATTTGATTCTGCTAAAAACCTAAATTGAACTGTAAACAAAATTGAAAATTACTGAACTGGATTGGAACCTAGTTTTATATCAAACGTATGCATTTTGTTTAAATCTGAATTTTATTTATTTTAATCATTTTCAAAGCCTTTTTCATCCATTTTTCTACCATCTAAATATTGCTACTACCATTGATGATTAGATGAGGTCTCATATTTTTCGAGTTAATGCCAAATAGTGATAATGTGTTATGAAATCAAATTGAAATATATGCATTTATGCAAAGATGTATTGGTATAACTAGGGCAGTTCATCTTGCACACTCAAAGTTATCTGAGTCCGATATAAAACCAGCACATTGTTATCATCTACCCTCTACCATTCTCGCTACTCAGGCACTTCAGCCAACTCATCTTGCTACCTACTGTGAAGCCAATCCTATAGCACCTTCCCGATGAAGAACCAAGCTCATACAACCAATATCTGAGACATAAGCATGCCAATCATACCCGAAAGACCTTTCGCAACAACTCCAACTTCTCTCGCAAAAAAAAAAGGCCGTTAGAGATGAAAACCGTGACTGGCGCTCTAAGCAAAAGTTAGGCCAAAGGGCAGGGTGAAAACCTGGCGACAGGCAGTCTGCCCTACAAAAAATGAAATAAATAAAGGCCGCTGGATTGGGTTGGGTCCATTCCAGGCAAAAAATAAAGCACAAGATTATGTGAAAATCCGACAATGACGCATCTCCCCCTAAGAAAAGCTAGTGTGAAAATCCACGAGGGACGCACTACCTTCAAAAAATGACTACAGGTATTAGAAGAGAACCTCATAATCCCCCAGAGGCATGAAACTCAAAATCAATTCCAGAGGGCACCGATCCTACTGCAAATTACGACCAAACCAGCTGTCGCCTCCAAATCCACTTAGACGAATTCTTGTCCTGCTCCTGCATACATATGCATTTCACGTGCATGCTCACCACTTTTTCTGCATATTTTGCTTTCTAAGTCTTGCAGAAAGAAAGAATCAATGCCAACACCAACGAAAGGGCAAGCGATAATATCGATCAAAACATCAATTCAATCCAAGTCAATCAACTGAAGACCTCTCAGGGGGCGATCAACCAAAGACTTCTCAGGGAGCAGCAGCCAAAGACTTCTCAGGGAGCAGAAACCGAAGACTTCTCAGGGAGCATAAACCGAAGACTTCTCAGGGAGCATCAACCGAAGACTTCTCAGGGAGCAGCCATCCAACCGAAGACTTCTCAGGGAGCAGAAACCAAAGACTTCTCAGGGAGCATCAACCGAAGACCTTTTAGGGGGCAGCTAACCGAAAACCTCTCAGGGGGCGATCAACCGAAGACCTCTCAGGGGGCAGCTAACCGAAGAACTCTCAGGAGACGATCAACAGAAGACCTCTCAGTAAGCAGTCAACTAATCGAAGACCTCTCAGGGGGCGATCAACAGAAGACCTCTCAAGGGGCAGCCAACCAATAGAAGACCTCTCAGGGGGCAATCGGCTAGCCAAAGACCTCTCAGGGGGCACCACCTCAGAAAAGACAACCACTACAACTACAGCATCACCCAATTCAAGAAGACAGCTGCCTCAGGTACGCGTCTTTTTTTCTTTCTTTGATTTTTGGCTCACCTAGGCACCCAGGTACTACTTTTCCCAAAACTGAGGGCAACTGTAGACACTGGATCCTGAAGCAGTCCAGACCAAAGTTACCCAATGATGAAAATGATGCATGTTCACGGGCAAGAGGCAAATCGAAGTGATGGCTTTCTCGAAAAAAATATTTTTCATTTCTTTATTTAAAAAAAAATAATAAATAAATATATATGTATATTATTTTTGGGCTTGGGGCAGTGAGACTCCATCTCACTAATGTGAGATGGGGGCCTCACGTTAGTGAGGCCCAGCCTCACTTTGGTGAGAAGGCTCACCTACCTCACGTATGCCCCTCTCTTCAAAAGTCTTTCTTTTCCTCGTTTTCGGGGAGTTGGTTTTGAAAAAACATGCATATGGCTGGTTTGGTGAAAAAACCATCTAATCCTGTCATATTACATTTAAGGAGAGAGTGGAAACTGAGGGGGGGAGGATTACCAAAAAGAAGAGAGAACGAAATACAAAAAAAAAAAAAGAAAGAGAAAGAGAAAAAGAAAAAACACAGAGAAAAGAGAGAGAAGGTTTTGAGAGCAAGAGAGATTTCGGTTTTTTTTCAAAGTATTCAAAGTTTGTTTTTTGATCCAAGAAGCCAAAACTTCACATTTGCATATCGAACATCAAACTCTGAGGGTAAATACTGGGATCTCTACTTCTTCTTTCTTTTTTATCTCTTCTTATTTTCTTTCGCTTTCTCGTTTGTTTTTATCTGTTATCTCTGTGTTTTGTACATATTATATTTATTTGTTGGTTGATTTATTTAATTTGTTCTTCGCATGTATATTGTCATTATGATTAAATAAGTGTGTTTGTTACTTTATTTTGGCATGTTGATCGTCTGATATCATTTTTTTAGCGTGTTAGTTTTTTAGCGTGTTAGTTTCCCTTCTCTGTTCATCTCTGTTTTTCTGGATTCTTTGAGTCAGTGATTTTTTTTTGCTTCATTTGTGGTTGCCGATCGGATTTTAGCTTTGTTTTTGCTTGAATCTTGCTCGCCTGGTCGGATTTCGCGTCTCCCGGTCGGAAATTATCGTTGTTTTTCTTTCGCCCGATCGGACGCCGTCGATCTCCCCTGTTTTCTGATTGATTTTTCACGACTCGTGAAGCACTTTCACGAGTCCTGAGTGGCGTTCACGAGTCGTGAAAGCCATTCACGAGTCGTGAGTGGCCATTCACAACTCGTGAAAGCCATTCACGAGTCGTGAATGGCCACATTTGCTTCTTTTCCCACTTTACATTCCACATTTCCTTCATTATCATTTGTATTTCATCCATTTTGGGCCAATTTTTGTCTTTTAGTGCAGACATTCTCACGTGATGCTTTAATTCCTTTCACTTTAATTTTCATTCCTTATTATTATTTTGTCCTTATTTGCTTTATTATTTTGCTTTATTTCCATTTAATATTATTATTTTTCTAGCCTAATTATATTTATCATTTCATATTAATAATTTTTAAATGTTATTAGTAATATTATTTTATTAATATATGTCTTAGTATTGTTGTTAGGGGTGTTCAAAAATGGGTTGTATGGGTTAGATGAGTTACAATTAGATTTTTTTAGAAGAAAAATGGAGTTGAATTATACATAATCTCACAAAATATATTATATAAATTTGATTCAAATTTTATCATAACCCAACCAACCTATTTTTGAACACCCCTAATTGTTGTCATTTTTCTTATTATTATTTGATTAAATTTATTAATCACTTTAATTAGTTATTTTATTAAATTAATTTTAGTTAATTAATTTGTTTGTCCATATTATGCTATTCACTTAATTTATTTTACTAATATATTATTTTATTTTATTTTTATTTGCCTCCAAAAATTATTATTATTTGTACGAGTTGCACGCGTGCTCGGATAGGAGGATCGGAGAGTTAAGGACCATCCAGCTTAGGGATTGCATATTAGTTTTTTTTATTATTTTCTTTTTATTATGATTTTATTATTTTGTATTTAAAATATATGTTTTAATTATCCGTATTAAAAATCATGTTTTTATAATAATTAATAATTTGGAATTTTTATTAGTCCCGTTTTAGCCAATAAAATCTCACTTTCAAGTGGAGAACTAAGTTTTCTATAAAATGAAATCACTCATTCTGGTTTTTATCAATTAATCCCCTAAAAAATAGTTCTCTAACTTTTCTAAATAATAAAAAAGGAATCAACGTTCCTAAATGGATTGCCCGATTTATGTATGTTTTTATTTTAATTCCCTTTAAGTTCTTATTTATTTTACTTATATTTGTATTTATTTTGGGGGATTGTTCTGTCCCATTTTTATTTATTTTGTAAGTTATTTATGTTCTGCTTTATTTATCGCTTTTGATGTGAATAATTGCGCTTTAAATTTATTGCATAATCGCGTGAGATGAGAGATGTAATTTTGATTTCTTAACAACTCATTTATAATTTAAGTCATTAATAAGAGTGAAGTTCCGGACACCATCTCTAGTTTAGACCAATAGAGGTTAGAGACTTTTCCCAGTTTCTTGTAAACTGGGTGGCGACTCCAAAATACTTCAAAGGTGCTTAAAGGCGTTGTGCGTCTAGATCCTCCTTTTCAATGTTCTATTGAAAAGGAAGTATCCAAGATAACTTATGATGCCCAAGATCATAAAGACGCGGACCGATCCCTCGAGCCCCAAAATGCGGGCTCAGCGAGGGCCTTGCTGGTTCCGGCGCGCGTCACAATAAAAATGTTACAAATCCAAAAAACAAACAAAAAATGAAATCAAATGCATGAGGCAATCATAGCCCAAAATCAAAATGTTTAATCCGTTAAAATTGTTTTTTACAATTCATCCCGATATATAGAGAAGAAAAAGTAAAGATAATTTCAACATTTTTCCTTTTTTTTCCTCTTTTATAGTAAAAATAAAGTGACACTGAAACATTTTCTTCGGCTTACATGCATACACATATATGCTAATTATAATCCGAAATTTTATTTAATTATTAATGAAAGAGAAATTTAAACATAGATTATCTATGGATAATGGTACTTCATATTTGGAACTTATATACAGGTATATAGGCATTGTTACCATAAAGATATAGGCTTTTCGAGTCAAGCCACCATTCGGTGTTATTTTTTGAGTCACTCGCCTCTTTAATCCTTTCATCAAGTAAAATAAAATTGCCATTATATATCTTCTCATCAGACTTAAAGAGACAGTTGTAAGCAATATTCTGGTCAATATTCTCATATGTTATACTGCTATATTTATATGGAAGTGTTTTTGTTGGAAAATCATTACAGGTTACCGTAATCACTACTCCTGACAGCCCATCATGAAAAACTTTTAAAAAATAACCTGAAACAGGAGAAAAAATTAAAACGAATACGAACACAGAAAATGCAGAAATTTTGAAAAGAGTCATGTTGCAAGGATTGATGGTATTGTTATTTGATATTAAAGTTATTATTATTTTCCCTCATTTAAATAGCTAAATTGTAAGTATAAAATTAGGAAAAATTATAAAATTCTCCTCCATTTACTATACTTAATAACAAAAAAGGTTATTAGTTGCATAAAAATGTACTATAAAAGTTTAAAATTATAATTTTGTTCCAAAATTATAGAAACTGCAAAGCGAGATTACAACTCATAAACGCACCTAAACTAAACTAAATTATTAATATAGGAAATTTGTTGTGGTTTTCCTCTTAACATGTTAATAAAAAGGACAAAGGTATATATTAATGTTATTAATATTAATATATTTTGTTAACTCGTTCTAGTTCATTCTTTAATTGGGTATATTTAGTTATTGGCACAAGCCGTATGAATTTATGCTGTGTTCATCCAAAGCTTTTTTACGTGCTTCTGTGACTTTCAAATGGTCTCTATGTAATTTCTAATCTGTTTTTCCTTTGTTCTTCTCTGTTTTCTGTCAGAAACAAAAATATGGCATTTTCTGTTAAAGTCCTCAAAATTATTATGAGTGAAATTAACTCATTTAATAGCTGTAGGTTCTCCTTTGTTCCTTAGGTCAGCAAACAAAGCTGCTCACAGGCTTGCTAGGAGTTCTTAAAACTTATCATGTCTCATTACTTGGAATTGTGCTCCTAATTTTCTTCTTTCTACCTTAGAGGTGGCCTGTTTACTTACTGATTTTAATGAATTTCTATTATGATTTAAATTCGTTTATGACCCGCGTATAAACTACCCAAATAACAGTTCATGTTGGCTTTACTGAACTATCAAAACAATCTAAATTATTGAATTCATAAGAAAAACCTCAATAAGTAAAAGTATTAAATTTCAATGTCTAATCTTAAAGTTCAAAAATACATGCCAAAATTAAATTACGTAGTTTTTACAGAATACAAATAAATTATTTGAAATTCTAAAATTTCACTAACACGCTAACTGAAATATAATATTAGATAATTCAAATCCAATAACAGATGAAAATAGGGTCATTGACAACAGAAACTAGCTGAACATAACTACTAATCTGCAAAATAAAAACGTATAGAGTTGACTTGGTTTGAATACAGTGATTCGATAAATAACAATTACAGTATACAACGGACTGAGAATAAGTAATAATTCGGAGAAATTTTACAAAATATATTTAACAACTAACATAGTATAGTAAACTGCATAATAAATCATGAAATAAGTAAAATAATTTTTAATAAATAAATTAACAGTTCAAAACTACGGTACAATTCAACATGGTAATGATACTCCACACTATCTAAGGCTAGATAACAGATGTTCCCACCACATATATCATACAATGCTTCTAATGAAAATGTCAATGGCATATGATGCATGATAGCAAGTGATGTGATTTTCTAAACATCCTGATATTTATGGTGATATCAAATGCAGATTTAGACAATAGATTGCTCAAACAGAGTAAAATACAGATACAGATACTAACTGAGTACACGTACCAGTTTGAAAATAAAATTTTTACTAATACAACATATCAATAATTTTAGTAGAAAACATATATCATTTCCAAGCAAATAATAGATAAACTCATATAAATTTGATATACAGTTCAAATAAGTTCATATTGGTAAATCAATCATTTATTTAAACAAATAATAAATAAAAATATTTCTGAAACTTGTTCTCAAAATCTAAAATTATAAAGTAGATAATATCAAGTTCTCTCTCCCCTTATGGAATTGAGATTCGAACCTTGTGGACCGGATGCATGGAGTTACCACATTCCTATATCACAATCATACAAATAACACTATAATATATTTAAGTTATATATATTTCACTCTTTCTCCTCCTTCTTCATCTCATCATTCTCTCACTTTCCAGACACACTATTATTATTATGGATCATCTCAGACAAATACTGTTCAAGTCGAGATCTCAAAAATTAAATCTTCCTAGATTTTCCTTTTTTCAGTTTTCCATTGTTCTGTAACTGATCTTCTATTATTTGCTTGTGTTTGATAGGTGCACAACTTGTTTATGGTATTCAAAATAATTCTTCCTAGTATATATATATATATATATATATATATATATATATATATATATATATATATATATATATATATATATATGGGGAAAACAAATACATTTAATTCACTGTTGACTTAGAGAAATAGAATTTTTTTAAATTGAAATTATAGCTTCTGCTACGTACGTGTTATAAATATTATAGCAGCTAGCGTCGTTAACGGGTAGCCGTAACCTATATATAGAATTATCTAGTTATAGCTACAAAAAGGATAATAGAATATTTTAAGGGTTGATTTCACTAACGGACACTTAACTTATCACTTATCGCGCAAAAGTAACCGATTTTTTTTTCTTACTATCACTGAATTTTTAATATTTTTATAAAAAAGTCATGTTGACCGGAATCCGGTGAGGACTATCGCCGGATTGATGACATGGCATGCCATGTCAGAAACTACATGTCATTTAACAATATTTCCAACAAATGCTACATCTAAATCAATTTCGCTCACGGTCACTAAACTTATCATTTATCGCATAAAAGTAACAAATTTTTTTTTCAACTTAAATGTTACTGAACTTCTAACATTTATGTAAAAAAGTCATATATTTACTATTCGTTGTCACGTGTCATATGCCATGTCATCAATCCAACAAGCGTTCTCGCCGGATTCCGGTCAACATGACTTTTTCGAAAAAATGTTAGAAGTTCAGTGATATTTAAGATAGAAAAAAAAAGTCGGTTACTTTTGTGCGATAAGAGATAAGTTGAGTGACCATAAGTGAAATTGACCCAATATTTTAGATATTATAAAAAAAATAAATGTGATATTTTAGATCGTTTATACCGGTCTGACCCTGAAAATTACATTGCAATTCTGATAAATCATCCATGCTCTAACATAAAGCAATTACATATGTGAATAGCATCAATTGGCAAATTAACAAAACTAACAAAATCAACAACGGCAGTAGCAATATTTAAATGGCAGAAAATTGAATGAAAAAGGCTTTAAAAATGATTAAAATAAATAAAATTTAGATTTAAGCAAAATGAATACGTTTGATATAACACCGGATTCCAATCCGGTTTAGTTGTTTTCAATTTTATTTATGGTTCAATTTAGATTTTTAGCAGAACCAGATAGATTTTAATGTTGGTTCGCAATCAAATTGGTCCAACCAGAGTGTATGGATCTATTTTCCAAACAAAAAGTTAAATTACCAATCTAGTAAATACAATTAAGTTTTGACAGTGGATGTGATGATACCCTATAAACTCACATGAGATGATTCTTATATATAGTCGAAGTCTATGTACGGCACCATATGCAAGAATAAATATTTATTATATAAAAAGTGCAGACGTTTTTTATTTATTTTTTTCATGGAAATGGAAACTGTATATATAATAAATATTTGACCCTATAAGTCTGTGCATTTCTTTCCCATTTTAAGAGTGAAAACAAAATCCTTTATGGATATCGAATTTAAATTAATTTATTGAAGACCAGCAATGTTAATCATTTTCTTGTCCTTTAAATTTTGTTACTTATCAATTTGCACTTGCAACTAAAAATTCTGAAAAATGACCTAAACTGTTCGTTGAAATTCCTTAATTATTCATTTTTTCTTTTGATGCTATATATAAAAGTTTAACTCCAATATAGTATCATTATTGATGATTATATATTTATATGGTTTCAATTAATTTTTCCATTGCTCCAAATTAAGGAAATAAATTATTTTTTAGCACAATATAGAATGGGCTGCTTTAGAGGTTAGCACAATTCGTTATAATCGAAATTTATAATTTGGTTTTCGAGGGTTGATTTCACTAATGGTCATCGAACTTATACCAAAATGACGCAAAAATAACTAAATAATTTTTTTTTCAAAAAAGTAATTGAACTTAAAACCATTATACACAAAAGTCATTATGAACGGATTCTGGTGTTGACTCTCGTTAACTCTCACCGAAAAATATAGCCGGAATCTGTTTATAATGACTTTTGTGTATAATGGTTTTAAGTTCAATAACTTTTTTGAAAGAAAAAAATTATTTAGTTACTTTTGATTAATTTTGGTATAAGTTCGATGACCAACAGTGAAATTGTTTTAAGTTCGTGTGTGCACATGGGCTGTCAGCTAGAATTTTCGGTGAGCGTCAACACCGGAATCCGTTCATAATGACTTTTGTATATAATTATTTTAAGTTCAATTAATTTTTTGAAAGAAAAAATTATTTAGTTACTTTTGCGTAATTTTGATATAAGTTCGATGACTATCAGTGAAATTAACCCTGGTTTTCGGTTCAATTATTTAAATTTATTGTTTTGGTTAGCAGAAATTTAAATTCAATTTCGATTTCCCCTTTTCATACAATTTCGTTTCAGATAGATTGATCCGAACCAAACTCATCCCTCTGCTAGCTAATAAATAAATAAGTAACAGCTTTCAAATATAAATCCAAATATTTATTAAATGATACATCTTATAAATTTTTCAATATAACATTTTGCAGAAATTTTTCTTTACGAGTTTTCGGTCATGATATGATTTTCTAATCCCTTTCTTCGTTTCACTTAAACGAAATTTGAAATTTTGAATATAATTTTAATGACTTCTTACGAAAGTAATGATGGCAAAACAGAATTACAGAAACTCTTTAAGACAATTATGCACATAAAGAAACCGAATAGACTTGTAAAATAGTGGACAAGTTGATATAATTCAACTTAAAAATAAATTCCTAATCCAGTTCAAATTTGACTTTAAAAAACTAAAAAATTGATCAACATAAATTCAAGTTGCAAGATGCCACGTGAGTAAGTGACAGCTCGTGGAATAGCTATGTAACGATTTAAAATATATCTTAACAGTATTAAGGCATATTTAAGGTGAAACGGAAATTGAATACGCTTGTTATAAAGGACGAAATTATTTTTATTATAAAAGTTTTTAGTATGTGCGGCAAGTGAAGATTTGTTAATTATGACTTGAATTGCAATAAAAGAATTAATAAGTGGACCAATGCCTAAATCTAATTAATTAAGGGGCCAATGTGTGAAGAATAAGGAAAATTAGGGATTTATATGGTAATTTGTGTTTGGCCAATTATCTTTTGACACCTAACAAAAGGGAGAGGGATACTATATAAGGGAAGAGGTCAGTTGAGGAAGGACCAAAGAATTCCATCTCTTTCTTTTTCTTCTTCTGTTCTTCTATTCTTCCTCTTTGTTCCATCTTCTAATTTTGATGGCTTAAGGAGAGTTGAAGGAGGAAGTGAGATTATGTGAGAATTACTTACAAATTGGCAAGCTTTTCTTCTGCCTTTTCTACTTTTCTCTCTTTTTATGTGATTTTGGGATGAAAATTCAGTAACAAGGGGTATGTTTGGTGTGAAATTTATGATGGTTTTGTGAGGGATTGCTTAAAGTGAGGAGAAAGCTTAAAACAGGTTTGGACACCCTTTGTTTTTGTTGAGTTTATGCTTGTGCAGGTTCAAGTGGTTTTGGCTTGTAAATTGATGTGCTATTGATGTTAAAGTATAGAATTAAGTTGGGTGTAAGTAAATTTGAAAGATTTATGCATGATTGGTGAGTTGTAAGAATTCTGATTTTTGGCCCTAAAGTATTTATTGGAATTCTTTTGATCATAACTCTAGGACTATAAGTTCAAAACATGTAATTTTGAATGAATATTTGTTAAGAAGGATTTCGGACCTAAAAATGTTGTTTGATATGTGAATGATGTTTAGCCAGTTGGACCTAGAAATTTGCAGATTCGAAATTTTAAAATTTTCAACCACATGGTGGTCAGATAGTTCTGACCACTGTGTGAGCATGTTTTGGGTAGAAAATGTGAGTAACTTGATGATCCAGGCAGTGGTCAGGCTTCTTTGCCTACCGTATGGTGACCCTCACGGTGGGGAAGATATCCTGACCACTGTGTGAAACCATTCTATTTAACAGTATTTGGATTTCGGTATTTCACACGGTGGGGGTAACTCTGACCACCATGTGACTCCCTTTTTCAGGATTTATGTGTATAATTTGCTATAAAATATACTCTGAATTGAACCAAATTAATTATGATAATTATTTAACAGAATTAAAAGATATTTGTACGGACTTTGTACTGTTAAGTAAGAATTTTCATGAATTATTTGAATGTGTTAATGTATCTATATGCGTAAAAGTGTTTGATGTGCCTTTTGTATGCAATTAGCTTTATTTATTGAATTCGAATATACAGAACTACGTGGTTCTGATTTCCAATACTTGGTATACGTATGAAGCTTGGAATACCAGTTCAAGTCCAAACCAAATCATAGAAAATTAATATGTGCATAGAAGTTTGGAAAGATTATATGAATGAAACTTAACATAGAGATTATATGTAAGAAGAATGTGATATGTGTGTACCGATAATATATAAAAGCTACAATAACTGTTGTGTATACCTGTAATGTAATCCTTTAAACTAGAATCCCTATTTCTAATTCAATGTGTTTACTGTTAATTAGATATGATTAAAAGCTTGCTATTAAATGTATAGTGGATACCGTTATGTTTTATTGACCCCGTTTGGGTCACTTTCTGTCACATAAATATAATGTATTGTACCTTCGGGTACCCCTATATTGTACCTTCGAGTACTTCTGAATTGTACCTACAGGTACTCGTATAATGTACCTTACAGGTACTCCTGTATTGTACCTACGGGTACTTCTGTTCTGTATTGTACCTACGGGTACCCCTATTCAGTACTCTGGTTATCCACTTCCTTAGGATAATATAGGCTTCTTAATGTCTAATACATATTAATTAAACGTTACGAAAATGTGTTCATGAAAGATATGTCAATGTGTCCAGCTTGTATTGTAAATTATTAGATTTGGGATGCTTGCTTATTACGTATGCAAGATACATGTTACAAAAATGTAGTAAGGAGAAGTATGTTAATGTATTTCACTTGTATTGTCTATTATTAAGCCTAAGATATTTTTTTACATGTATTCGTTATGCAAGTATAGATTGACAACTGTTATGCATGGTAGATCATATCTTTTATGTACCCCACTAAGCTTTATGCTTAGCCCAGATTTTGATTTATGTAGGTACGAGGTGGAATTGTTCTGAAGGATCATCAGGAGAAGGACAGGCCAACACAAGGATAGGATGAAGTCTCTATTATCGAGTCATATAAGATTTAGGTTATGTAGGAGTACCTGGAGTTGGTATTTATAAATAACCGTTATTGTAATAACTAATGTGACATTGTAGTATTGTATATGTACAAATAATAAGAAAGCAAAGAAATTTTATAATTCTTATTTGAGAAATTTGTGTTTTTTTTTTTTGTAGTGTAGCACTCTCTTATCCTCCCAGAGGGTAGTGGAAGTGTTACTAGCTATGGTAAATGGAAACCGTATATAAAATAAAGGCGTGTTTCGGGCAGATTTTGTTGTTAATTTTTCTTTTTTTAATGCAAATTAAACTTTCATTAATAAAATAAAAAAATTTATCTGAAAAGTACAAATAAATTTATAAAATCTAAAAGTACATAAAATGTATGAAATTAATGAAGTTACTGGAGTATATCTCTGAACTTCTTAAAATAAAACAAAAATACATTCGTATAAATTTTGATTTTTGTTTTTGTTAAAATATATAGAATGTATTTTAAGATTAAGATAATAAAAACCCTTAAATCTGCAAAAAGGTGGTTTTTAGAGTTTTTATATTTTTCTTATTTTCTTTGCTTAATTTATAAATTTTATATTTCTACTTTTAAAATTACAATTTTACCCTTATATTCTTATTTTGATTATAAATTTAATGTTTAACTCTCTTATTTTCCATTTTCTTCATATTTACATTCTTGACATTAAAGTTCCATATTTTACTAGATTTACCATTTTACATCTTTAAAATCTCATCCTTTTACCAAATTACTATTTTAGTCCCTAAAGTTTCATCTTTGTAGCAAAATTACCATTTGATCCATAAAATCTCTTCCTTTATTCAAAATTATATTTTAACTCCTAAATTTCTATATTATGCTCATTTTTTATTGTTTTGCCCAAACTTTATATTTTATTACTATTTAGTCCCTAAAATTTAATTTTATGTCAAAATGACTATTTTATCCTTAGTTTGATATTTTTGCTATATAACTTTATTAGAATGTACATAAATATAGATTTTTTATTGGTAGAATATACAAACAAAAATATTATATTTGGAGATGATCAACAAAATAGTGAAACCATCATTTTAGAGCCGCTTGAAACTATTAATTTAGATGCATGTCAACTTCTTTAAATGAATAGTATTCAAGATGAAATAACGTAGATATTGTGGTTGAATTATAATAATTATTGATATTGTTATTTTTTCTTAAAAAATATTATTTTTTCTTGTTATTATGATTTTCTTAATGAATTTTGAATTTCATTAAATGTTTATTATTCAATATTAATAATTAGAAAATATATATGCATAAAATCTATTAATGGATATTAAAAATATTTAAATTAAAAATTGTGATGCGTTTTTAAATTTAAAAAATAGTTTTTGAAAACTAAATAAAAAATTAAAAACAAAAAACATACAAACTTATTGAACACATATTTTCATGAAAGTTTTCATTTCCCTGAAAAAATAAATAAAAAGCTTCTATATGTATAAATAATAAATATTTATTCTTGTCTATGGTGCCTTACATAGACTTCTACTATATATAGGAATCACCTCATGTGAGTTTATAGGTAATTTTACTCTTTGTTTTAAAAATAGATCTAGATAGACTAGTCAAACCAATTTGATTGCAAATTCTATTTGATTCTGCTAAAAACCTAAATTGAACTGTAAACAAAATTGAAAATTACTGAACTGGATTGGAACCTAGTTTTATATCAAACGTATGCATTTTGTTTAAATCTGAATTTTATTTATTTTAATCATTTTCAAAGCCTTTTTCATCCATTTTTCTACCATCTAAATATTGCTACTACCATTGATGATTAGATGAGGTCTCATATTTTTCGAGTTAATGCCAAATAGTGATAATGTGTTATGAAATCAAATTGAAATATATGCATTTATGCAAAGATGTATTGGTATAACTAGGGCAGTTCATCTTGCACACTCAAAGTTATCTGAGTCCGATATAAAACCAGCACATTGTTATCATCTACCCTCTACCATTCTCGCTACTCAGGCACTTCAGCCAACTCATCTTGCTACCTAATGTGAAGCCAATCCTATAGCACCTTCCCGATGAAGAACCAAGCTCATACAACCAATATCTGAGACATAAGCATGCCAATCATACCCGAAAGACCTTTCGCAACAACTCCAACTTCTCTCGCAAAAAAAAAAGGCCGTTAGAGATGAAAACCGTGACTGGCGCTCTAAGCAAAAGTTAGGCCAAAGGGCAGGGTGAAAACCTGGCGACAGGCAGTCTGCCCTACAAAAAATAAAATAAATAAAAGCCGCTAGATTTGGTTAGGTCCATTCCAGGAAAAAAATAAAGCACAAGATTATGTGAAAATCCGACAATGACGCATCTCCCCCTAAGAAAAGCTGGTGTGAAAATCCACGAGGGACGCACTACCTTCAAAAAATGACTACAGGTATTAGAAGAGAACCTCATAATCCCCCAGAGGCATGAAACTCAAAATCAATTCCAGAGGGCACCGATCCTACTGCAAATTACGACCAAACCAGCTGTCGCCTCCAAATCCACTTAGACGAATTCTTGTCCTACTCCTGCATACATATGCATTTCACGTGCATGCTCACCACTTTTCCTGCATATTTTGCTTTCTAAGTCTTGCAGAAAGAAAGAATCAATGCCAACACCAACGAAAGGGCAAGCGGCAATATCGATCAAAACATCAATTCAATCCAAGTCAATCAACTGAAGACCTCTCAGGGGGCGATCAACCAAAGACTTCTCAGGGAGCAGCAGCCAAAGACTTCTCAGGGAGCAGAAACCGAAGACTTCTCAGGGAGCAGAAACCGAAAACTTCTCAGGGAGCATCAACCGAAGACTTCTCAGGGAGCAGCCATCCAACCGAAGACTTCTCAGGGAGCAGAAACCAAAGACTTCTCAGGGAGCATCAACCGAAGACCTTTTAGGGGGCAGCTAACCGAAAACCTCTCAGGGGGCAATCAACCGAAGACCTCTCAGGGGGCGATCAACCGAAGACCTCTCAGGGGGCAGCTAACCGAAGACCTCTCAGGAGACGATCAACAGAAGACCTCTCAGTAAGCAGTCAACTAATCGAAGACCTCTCAGGGGGCGATCAACAGAAGACCTCTCAAGGGGCAGCCAACCAATAGAAGACCTCTCAGGGGGCAATCGGCCAGCCAAAGACCTCTCAGGGGGCACCACCTCAGAAAAGACAACCACTACAACAACAACATCACCCAGTTCAAGAAGACAGCTGCCTCAGGTACGCGTCTTTTTTTCTTTCTTTGAGTTTTGGCTCACCTAGGCACCCAGGTACTACTTTCCCCAAAACTGAGGGCAACTGTAGACACTGGATCCTGAAGCAGTCCAGACCAAAGTTACCCAATGATGAAAATGATGCATGTTCACGGGCAAGAGGCAAATCGAAGTGATGGCTTTCTCGAAAAAAATATTTTTCATTTCTTTATTTAAAAAAAATAATAATAAATAAATATATATGTATATTATTTTTGGGCTTGGGGCAGTGAGACTCCATCTCACTAATGTGAGATGGGGGCCTCACGTTAGTGAGGCCCATCTCACTAACGTGAGGCCCAGCCTCACTTTGGTGAGAAGGCTCACCTGCCTCACGTATGCCCCTCTCTTCAAAAGTCTTTCTTTTCCTCGTTTTCGGGGAGTTGGTTTTGAAAAAACATGCATATGGCTGGTTTGGTGAAAAAACCATCTAATCCTGTCATATTACATTTAAGGAGAGAGTGGAAACTGAGGGGGGGGGGAGGATTACCAAAAAGAAGAGAGAACGAAATACAAAAAAAAAAGAAAGAGAAAGAGAAAAAGAAAAAACACAGAGAAAAGAGAGAGAAGGTTTTGAGAGCAAGAGAGATTTCGATTTTTTTTCAAAGTATTCAAAGTTTGTTTTTTGATCCAAGAAGCCAAAACTTCACATTTGCATATCGAACATCAAACTCTGAGGGTAAATACTGGGATCTCTACTTCTTTTTTCTTTTTTATCTCTTCTTATTTTCTTTCGCTTTCTCGTTTATTTTTATCTGTTATCTCTGTGTTTTGTACATATTATATTTATTTGTTGGTTGATTTATTTAATTTGTTCTTCGCATGTATATTGTCATTATGATTAAATAAGTGTGTTTGTTACTTTATTTTGGCATGTTGATCGTCTGATATCATTTTTTTAGCGTGTTAGTTTCCCTTCTCTGTTCATCTCTGTTTTTCTGGATTCTTTGAGTCAGTGATTTTTTTTTGTTTCATTTGTGGTTGCCGATCGGATTTTAGCTTTGTTTTTGCTTGAATCTTGCTCGTCTGGTCGAATTTCGCGTCTCCCGGTCGGAAATTGTCGTTGTTTTTCTTTCGCCCGATCGGACGCCGTCGATCTCCCCTATTTTCTGATTGATTTTTCACGACTCGTGAAGCACTTTCACGAGTCGTGAGTGGCGTTCACGAGTCGTGAAAGTCATTCACGAGTCGTGAGTGGCCATCCACAACTCGTGAAAGCCATTCACGAGTCGTGAATGGCCACATTTCCTTCTTTTCCCACTTTACATTCCACATTTCCTTCATTTTCATTTGTATTTCATCCATTTTGGTCCAATTTTTGTCTTTTAGTGCAGACATTCTCACGTGATGCTTTAATTCCTTTCACTTTAATTTTCATTCCTTATTATTATTTTGTCCTCATTTGCTTTATTTCCATTTAATATTATTATTTTTCTAGCCTAATTATATTTATCATTTCATATTAATAATTTTTAAATGTTATTAGTAATATTATTTTATTAATATATGTCTTAGTATTGTTGTTAGGGGTGTTCAAAAATGGGTTGCATGGGTTAGATGAGTTACAATTAGATTTTTTTAAAAGAAAAATGGAGTTGAATTATACATAATCTCACAAAATATATTATATAAATTTGATTCAAATTTTATCATAACCCAACCAACCTATTTTTTAACACCCCTAATTGTTGTCATTTTTCATATTATTATTTGATTAAATTTATTAATCACTTTAATTAGTTATTTATTAAACTAATTTTAGTTAATTAATTTGTTTGTCCATATTATGCTATTCACTTAATTTATTTTACTAATATATTATTTTATTTTATTTTTATTTGCCTCCAAAAATTATTATTATTTGTACGAGTTGCACGCGTGCTCAGATTGGAGGATCGGAGAGTTAAGGACCATCCAGCTTAGGGATTGCATATTAGTTCTTTTTATTATTTTCTTTTTATTATGATTTTATTATTTTGTATTTAAAATATATGTTTTAATTATCCGTATTAAAAATCATGTTTTTATAATAATTAATAATTTGGAATTTTTATTAATAAATTGGACTAATGTCCCGTTTTAGCCAATAAAATCTCACTTTCAAATGTAGAACTAAATTTTCTATAAAATGAAATCACTCATTCTGGTTTTTATCAATTAATCCCCTAAAAAATAGTTCTCTAACTTTTCTAAATAATAAAAAAGGAATCAACGTTCCTAAATGGATTGCCCGATTTATGTATGTTTTTATTTTAATTCCCTTTAAGTGCTTATTTATTTTACTTATATTTATATTTATTTTGGGGGATTGTTCTGTCCCATTTTTATTTATTTTGTAATTTATTTATGTTCTGCTTTATTTATCGCTTTTGATGTGAATAATTGCGCTTTAAATTTATTGCATAATCGCGTGAGATGAGAGATGTAATTTTGATTTCTTAACAACTCATTTATAACTTAAGTCATTAATAAGAGTGAAGTTCCGGACACCATCTCTGGTTTAGACCAATAGAGGTTAGAGACTTTTTCCAGTTTCTTGTAAACTGGGTGGCGACTCCAAAATACTTCAAAGGTGCCTAAAGGCGTTGTGGGTCTAGATCCTTCTTTTCAATGTTTTATTGAAAAGGAAGTATCCAAGATAACTTATGATGCCCAAGATCATAAAGACGCGGACCGATCCCTCGAGCCCCAAAAGGCGGGCTCAGCGAGGGCCTTGCTGGTTCCGGCGCGCGTCACAATAAAAATGTTACAAATCCAAAAAACAAACAAAAAATGAAATCAAATGCATGAGGCAATCATAGCCCAAAATCAAAATGTTTAATCCGTTAAAATTGTTTTATACAATTCATCCCGATATATAGAGAAGAAAAAGTAAAGATAATTTCAACATTTTTCCTTTTGTTTTCCTCTTTTATAGTAAAAATAAAGTGACACTGAAACATTTTCTTCGGCTTATATGCATACACATATATGCTAATTATAATCCGAAATTTTATTTAATTATTAATGAAAGAGAAATTTAAACATAGATTATCTATGGATAATGGTACTTCATATTTGGAACTTATATACAGGTATATAGGCATTGTTACCATAAAGATATAGACTTTTCGAGTCAAGCCACCATTCGGTGTTATTTTTTGAGTCACTCGCCTCTTTAATCCTTTCATCAAGTAAAATAAAATTGCCATTATATCTCTTCGCATCAGACTTAAAGAGACAGTTGTAAGCAATATTCTGGTCAATATTCTCATATGTTATACTGCTATATTTATATGGAAGTGTTTTTGTTGGAAAATCATTACAGGTTACAGTAATCACTACTCCTGACAGCCCATCATGAAAAACTTTTAAAAAATAACCTGAAACAGGAGAAAAAATTAAAACGAATACGAACACAGAAAATGCAGAAATTTTGAAAAGAGTCATGTTGCAAGGATTGATGGTAGTGTTATTTGATATTAAAGTTATTATTATTTTCCCTCATTTAAATAGCTAAATTGTAAGTATAAAATTAGGAAAAATTATAAAATTCTCCTCCATTTACTATACTTAATAACAAAAAAGGTTATTAGTTGCATAAAAATGTACTATAAAAGTTTAAAATTATAATTTTGTTCCAAAATTATAGAAACTGCAAAGCGAGATTACAACTCATAAACGCACCTAAACTAAACTAAATTATTAATATAGGAAATTTGTTGTGGTTTTCCTCTTAACATGTTAATAAAAAAGACAAAGGTATATATTAATGTTATTAATATTAATATATTTTGTTAACTCGTTCTAGTTCATTCTTTAATTGGGTATATTTAGTTATTGGCACAAGCCGTATGAATTTATGCTGTGTTCATCCAAAGCTTTTTTACGTGCTTCTGTGACTTTCAAATGGTCTCTATGTAATTTCTAATCTGTTTTTCCTTTGTTCTTCTCTGTTTTCTGTCAGAAACAAAAATATGGCATTTTCTGTTAAAGTCCTTAAAATTATTATGAGTGAAATTAACTCATTTAATAGCTGTAGGTTCTCCTTTGTTCCTTAGGTCAGCAAACAAAGCTGCTCACAGGCTTGCTAGGAGTTCTTAAAACTTATAATGTCTCATTACTTGGAATTGTGCTCCTAATTTTCTTCTTTCTACCTTAGAGGTGGCCTGTTTACTTACTGATTTTAATGAATTTCTATTATGATTTAAATTCGTTTATGACCGGCGTATAAACTACCCAAATAATAGTTCATGCTGGCTTTTACTGAACTATCAAAACAATCTAAATTATTGAATTCATAAGAAAAACCTCAATAAGTAAAAGTATTAAATTTCAATGTCTAATCTTAAAGTTCAAAATACATGCCAAAATTAAATTACGTAGTTTTTATAGAATACAAATAAATTATTTGAAATTCTAAAATTTCACTAACACGCTAACTGAAATATAATATTAGATAATTCAAATCCAATAACAGATGAAAATAGGGTCATTGACAACAGAAACTAGCTGAACATAACTACTAATCTGCAAAATAAAAACGTATAGAGCTGACGTGGTTTGAATACAGTGATTCGGTAAATAACAATTACAGTATACAACGGACTGAGAATAAGTAATAATTCGGAGAAATTTTACAAAATATATTTAACAACTAACATAGTATAGGAAACTGTATAATAAATCATGAAATAAGTAAAATAATTTTTAATAAATAAATTAACAGTTCAAAATTACGGTACAATTCAACATGGTAATGATACTCCACACTATCTAAGGCTAGATAACAGATGTTCCCACCACATATATCATACAATGCTTCTAATGAAAATGTCAATGGCATATGATGCATGATAGCAAGTGATGTGATTTTCTAAACATCCTGATATTTATGGTGATATCAAATGCAGATTTAGACAATAGATTGCTCAAACAGAGTAAAATACAGATACAGATACTAACTGAGTACACGTACCAGTTTGAAAATAAAATTTTTACTAATACAACATATCAATAATTTTAGTAGAAAACATATATCATTTCCAAGCAAATAATAGATAAACTCATATAAATTTGATATACAGTTCAAATAAGTTCATATTGGTAAATCAATCATTTATTTAAACAAATAATAAATAAAAATATTTCTGAAACTTGTTCTCAAAATCTAAAATTATAAAGCAGATAATATCAAGTTCTCTCTCCCCTTATGGAATTGAGATTCGAACCTTGTGGACCGGATGCATGGAGTTACCACATTCTTATATCACAATCATACAAATAACACTATAATATATTTAAGTTATATATATTTCACTCTTTCTCCTCCTTCTTCATCTCATCATTCTCTCACTTTCCAGACACACTATTATTATTATGGATCATCTCAGACAAATACTGTTCAAGTCGAGATCTCAAAAATTAAATCTTCCTAGATTTTCCTTTTTTCAGTTTTCCATTGTTCTGTAACTGATCTTCTATTATTTGCTTGTGTTTGATAGGTGCACAACTTGTTTATGGTATTCAAAATAATGCTTCCTAGTGTATATATATATATATATATATATATGGGGAAAACAAATACATTTAATTCACTGTTGACTTAGAGAAATAGATTTTTTTTTAAATTGAAATTATAGCTTCTGCTACGTACGTGCTATAAATATTATAGCAGCTGCCGTCGTTAACGGGTAGCCGTAACCTATATATAGAATTATCTAGTTATAGCTACAAAAAGGATAATAGAATATTTTAGGGGTTGATTTCACTAACGGACACTCAACTTATCACTTATCGCTAGAAAGTAACCGATTTTTTTTTCTTACTTAAATATCACTGAATTTTTAACATTTTTATAAAAAAGTCATGTTGACCGAAATCCGGTGAGGACTATCACCGGATTGATGACATGGCATGTCATGTCAGAAACTACATGTCATTTAACAATATTTCCAACAAATGCTACATCTAAATCAATTTCGCTCACGGTCACTAAACTTATCATTTATCGCATAAAAGTAACCAATTTTTTTTTTCAACTTAAATGTTACTGAACTTCTAACATTTATGCAAAAAAGTCATATATTTACTATTCGTTGTCACGTGTCATATGCCATGTCATCAATCCAACAAGCGTTCTCGCCGGATTCCGGTCAACATGACTTTTTTGAAAAAATGTTAGAAGTTCAGTGATATTTAAGATAGAAAAAAAAAGTCGGTTACTTTTGTGCGATAAGTGATAAGTTGAGTGACCATGAGTGAAATTGACCCAATATTTTAGATATTATAAAAAAAATAAATGTGATATTTTAGATCGTTTATATCGGTCTGACCCTGAAAATTACATTGCAATTCTGATAAATCATCCATGCTCTAACATAAAGCAATTACATATGTGAATAGCATCAATTGGCAAATTAACAAAACTAACAAAATCAACAACGGCAGTAGCAATATTTAAATGGCAGAAAATTGAATGAAAAAGGCTTTAAAAATGATTAAAATAAATAAAATTTAGATTTAAGCAAAATGAATACGTTTGATATAACACCGAATTCCAATCCGGTTTAGTTGTTTTCAATTTTATTTATGGTTCAATTTAGATTTTTAGCAGAACCAGATAGATTTTAATGTTGGTTCGCAATCAAATTGGTCCAACCAGAGTGTATGGATCTATTTTCCAAACAAAAAGTTAAATTACCAATCTAGTAAATACAATTAAGTTTTGACAGTGGATGTGATGATACCCTATAAACTCACATGAGATGATTCTTATATATAGTCGAAGTCTATGTACGGCACCATATGCAAGAATAAATATTTATTATATAAAAAGAGCAGACGTTTTTTATTTATTTTTTTTCATGGAAATGGAAACTGTATATATAATAAATATTTGACCCTATAAGTCTGTGCATTTCTTTCCCATTTTAAGAGTGAAAACAAAATCCTTTATGGATATCGAATTTAAATTAATTTATTGAAGACCAGCAATGTTAATCATTTTCTTGTCCTTTAAATTTTGTTACTTATCAATTTGCACTTGCAAGTTGCAACTAAAAATTCTGTAAAATGACCTAAACTGTTCGTTGAAATTCCTTAATTATTCATTTTTTCTTTTGATGCTATATATAAAAGTTTAACTCCAATATAGTATCATTATTGATGATTATATATTTATATGGTTTCAATTAATTTTTCCATTGCTCCAAATTAAGGAAATAAATTATTTTTTAGCATAATATAGAATGGGCTGCTTTAGAGGTTAGCACAATTCGTTATAATCGAAATTTATAATTTGGTTTTAGAGGGTTGGTTTCACTAATGGTCATCGAACTTATACCAAAATGACGCAAAAATAACTAAATAATTTTTTTTTTAAAAAAAGTAATTGAACTTAAAACCATTATACACAAAAGTCATTATGAACGGATTCTGGTGTTGACTCTCGTTAACTCTCACCGGAAAATATAGCCGGAATCTATTTATAATGACTTTTGTGTATAATGGTTTTAAGTTCAATAACTTTTTTGAAAGAAAAAAATTATTTAGTTACTTTTGCTTAATTTTGGTATAAGTTCGATGACCAACAGTGAAATTGTTTTAAGTTCGCGTGTGCACATGGGCTGTCAGCTAGAATTTTCGGTGAGCGTCAACACCGGAATCCGTTCATAATGACTTTTGTATATAATTATTTTAAGTTCAATTAATTTTTTGAAAGAAAAAATTATTTAGTTACTTTTGCGTAATTTTGATATAAGTTCGATGACTATCAGTGAAATTAACCCTGGTTTTCGGTTCAATTATTTAAATTTATTGTTTTGGTTAGCAGAAATTTAAATTCAATTTCGATTTCCCCTTTTCATACAATTTCGTTTCAGATAGATTGATCCGAACCAAACTCATCCCTCTGCTAGCTAATAAATAAATAAGTAACAGCTTTCAAATATAAATCCAAATATTTATTAAATGATACATCTTATAAATTTTTCAATATAACATTTTGCAGAAATTTTTCTTTACGAGTTTTCGGTCATGATATGATTTTCTAATCCCTTTCTTCGTTTCACTTAAACGAAATTTGAAATTTTGAATATAATTTTAATGACTTCTTACGAAAGTAATGATGGCAAAACAGAATTACAGAAACTCTTTAAGACAATTATGCACATAAAGAAACCGAATAGACTTGTAAAATAGTGGACAAGTTGATATAATTCAACTTAAAAATAAATTCCTAATCCAGTTCAAATTTGACTTTAAAAAACTAAAAAATTGATCAACATAAATTCAAGTTGCAAGATGCCACGTGAGTAAGTGACAGCTCGTGGAATAGCTATGTAACGATTTAAAATATATCTTAACAGTATTAAGGCATATTTAAGGTGAAATGGAAATTGAATACGCTTGTTATAAAGGACGAAATTATTTTTATTATAAAAGTTTTTAGTATGTGCGACAAATGAAGATTTGTTAATTATGACTTGAATTGCAATAAAAGAATTAATAAGTGGACCAATGCCTAAATCTAATTAATTAAGGAGCCAATGTGTGAAGAATAAGGAAAATTAGGGATTTATATGGTAATTTGTGTTTGGCCAATTATCTTTTGACACCTAACAAAAGGGAGAGGGATACTATATAAGGGAAGAGGTCAGTTGAGGAAGGACCAAAGAATTCCATCTCTTTCTTTTTCTTCTTCTGTTCTTCTATTCTTCCTCTTTGTTCCATCTTCTAATTTTGATGGCTTAAGGAGAGTTGAAGGAGGAAGTGAGATTATGTGAGAATTACTTACAAATTGGCAAGCTTTTCTTCTGCCTTTTCTACTTTTCTCTCTTTTTATGTGATTTTGGGATGAAAATTCAGTAACAAGGGGTATGTTTGGTGTGAAATTTATGATGGTTTTGTGAGGGATTGCTTAAAGTGAGGAGAAAGCTTAAAACAGGTTTGGACACCCTTTGTTTTAGTTGAGTTTATGCTTGTGCAGGTTCAAGTGGTTTTGGCTTGTAAATTGATGTGCTATTGATGTTAAAGTATAGAATTAAGTTGGGTGTAAGTAAATTTGAAAGATTTATGCATGCTTGGTGAGTTGTAAGAATTCTGATTTTTGGCCCTAAAGTATTTATTGGAATTCTTTTGATCATAACTCTAGGACTATAAGTTCAAAACATGTAATTTTGAATGAATATTTGTTAAGAAGGATTTCGGACCTAAAAATGTTGTTTGATATGTGAATGATGTTTAGCCAGTCGGACCTAGAAATTTGCAGATTCGAAATTTGAAAATTTTCAACCACATGGTGGTCAGATAGTTCTGACCACTGTGTGAGCATGTTTTGGGTAGAAAATGTGAGTAACTTGATGATCCAGGTGGTGGTCAGGCTTCTCTGCCTACCGTATGGTGACCCTCACGGTGGGGAAGATATCCTGACCACTGTGTGAAACCATTCTATTTAACAGTATTTGGATTTCGGTATTTCACACGGTGGGGGTAACTCTGACCACCATGTGACTCCCTTTTTCAGGATTTATGTGTATAATTTGCTATAAAATATACTCTGAATTGAACCAAATTAATTATGATAATTATTTAACAGAATTAAAAGATATTTGTACGGACTTTGTACTGTTAAGTAAGAATTTTCATGAATTATTTGAATGTGTTAATGTATCTATATGCGTAAAAGTGTTTGATGTGCCTTTTGTATGCAATTAGCTTTATTTATTGAATTCGAATATACAGAACTACGTGGTTCTGATTTCCAATACTTGATATACGTATGAAGCTTGGAATACCAGTTCAAGTCCAAACCAAATCATAGAAAATTAATATGTGCATAGAAGTTTGGAAAGATTATATGAATGAAACTTAACATAGAGATTACATGTAAGAAGAATGTGATATGTGTGTACCGATAATATATAAAAGCTACAATAACTGTTGTGTATACCTGTAATGTAATCCTTTAAACTGGAATCCCTATTTCTAATTCAATGTGTTTACTGTTAATTAGATATGATTAAAAGCTTGCTATTAAATGTATAGTGGATACCGTTATGTTTTATTGACCCCGTTTGGGTCACTTTCTGTCACATAAATATAATGTATTGTACCTTCGGGTACCCCTATATTGTACCTTAGAGTACTTCTGAATTGTACCTACAGGTACTCGTATAATGTACCTTACAGGTACTCCTGTATTGTACCTAGGGTACTTCTGTTCTGTATTGTACCTACGGGTACCCCTATTCAGTACTCTGGTTATCCACTTCCTTAGGATAATATAGGCTTCTTAATCTCTAATACATATTAATTAAACGTTACGAAAATGTGTTCATGAAAGATATGTCAATATGTGTCCAGCTTGTATTGTAAATTATTAGATTTGGGATGCTTGCTTATTACGTATGCAAGATACATGTTACAAAAATGTAGTAAGGAGAAGTATGTTAATGTATTTCACTTGTATTGCCTATTATTAAGCCTAAGATATTTTTTTACATGTATTCGTTATGCAAGTATAGATTGACAACTGTTATGCATGGTAGATCATATCTTTTATGTACCCCACTAAGCTTTATGCTTAGCCCAGATTTTGATTTATGTAGGTACGAGGTAGAATTGTTCTGAAGGATCATCAGGAGAAGGACAGGCCAACACAAGGATAGGATGAAGTCTCTATTATCGAGTCATATAAGATTTAGGTTATGTAGGAGTACCTGGAGTTGGTATTTATAAATAACCGTTATTGTAATAACTAATGAGACATTGTAGTATTGTATATGTACAAATAAATAAGAAAGCAAAGAAATTTTATAATTCTTATTTGCGAAATTTGTGTTTTTTTTTTTTGGTAGTGTAGCACTCTCTTATCCTCCCAGAGGGTAGTGGAAGTGTTACTAGCTATGGTAAATGGAAACCGTATATAAAATAAAGGCGTGTTTCGGGTAGATTTTGTTGTTAATTTTTCTTTTTTTAATGCAAATTAAACTTTCATTAATAAAATAAAAAAAATTATCTGAAAAGTACAAATAAATTTATAAAATCTAAAAGTACATAAAATGTATGAAATTAATGAAATTACTGAAGTATATCTCTGAACTTCTTAAAATAAAACAAAAATACATTCGTATAAATTTTGATTTTTGTTTTTGTTAAAATATATGGAATGTATTTTAAGATTAAGATAATAAAAACCCTTAAATCTGCAAAAGGGTGGTTTTTAGAGTTTTTATATTTTTCTTATTTTCTTTGCTTAATTTATAAATTTTATATTTCTACTTTTAAAATTACAATTTTACCCTTATATTCTTATTTTGATTATAAATTTAATGTTTAACTCTTCTTATTTTCCATTTTCTTCATATTTACATTCTTGACATTAAAGTTCCATATTTTACTAGATTTACCATTTTACATCTTTAAAATCTCATCCTTTTACCAAATTACTATTTTAGTCCCTAAAGTTTCATCTTTGTAGCAAAATTACCATTTGATCCATAAAATCTCTTCCTTTATTCAAAATTATATTTTCTCTTAAATTTCTATATTATGCTCTTTTTTTATTGTTTTGCCCAAACTTTATATTTTATTACTATTTAGTCCCTAAAATTTAATTTTATGTCAAAATGACTATTTTATCCTTAGTTTGATATTTTTGCTATATAACTTTATTAGAATGTACATAAATATAGATTTTTTATTGGTAGAATATACAAACAAAAATATTATATTTGGAGATGATCAACAAAATAGTGAAACCATCATTTTAGAGCCGCTTGAAACTATTAATTTAGATGCATGTCAACTTCTTCAAATGAATAGTATTTAAGATGAAATAACGTAGATATTGTGGTTGAATTATAATAATTATTGATATTGTTATTTTTTCTTAAAAAATATTATTTTTTCTTGTTATTATGATTTTCTTAATGAATTTTGAATTTCATTAAATGTTTATTATTCAATATTAATAATTAGAAAATATATATGCATAAAATCTATTAATGGATATTAAAAATATTATAATTAAAAATTGTGATGCGTTTTTAAATTTAAAAAATAGTTTTTGAAAAATAAATAAAAAATTAAAAATAAAAAACATACAAACTTATTGAACACATATTTTCATGAAAGTTTTCATTTCCCTGAAAAAATAAATAAAAAGCTTCTATCTGTATAAATAATAAATATTTATTCTTGTCTATGGTGCCTTACATAGACTTCTACTATATATAAGAATCACCTCATGTGAGTTTATAGGTAATTTTACTCTTTGTTTAAAAAATAGATCTAGATAGACTAGTCAAACCAATTTGATTGCAAATTCTATTTGATTCTGCTAAAAACCTAAATTGAACTGTAAACAAAATTGAAAATTACTGAACTGGATTGGAACCTAGTTTTATATCAAACGTATGCATTTTGTTTAAATCTGAATTTTATTTATTTTAATCATTTTCAAAGCCTTTTTCATCCATTTTTCTACCATCTAAATATTGCTACTACCATTGATGATTTTATTAGTTTTGTTAATTTGCCAATTGATGCTATTCACATATGTAATTGCTTTATGTTAGGGTAAGGATGATATAATAGTTGCAATGTAATTTTTAGAGGCTAGACGGATATGATTATGATGATGATGATGATGATGATGATGATAATAATAATAATAATAATAATAATAATAATAATAATAATAATAATAATTGATAAACACATCATTTACTCTAGGCCCAAGTAAAAGGTCCAAAGCCATTTTAGGCCCATAGTTCTTCTATGTAAATGGCTAACATCCCGTCGAAAATGTCCAATCAATCTGATCGACCTAACAACGCCATTCTCTACTAACTGCTGACACACCCAATAGGGCATGGGTATACCCATGTCTTCTGCCCACCAACTACTCACTTGAGTACCTCTACACGATAGTTTTTTTCTACCTTATAAATAGCCTAGACCTTTAAGGGTTCCAAGTATTGAATCTTGAGAACTATCTAGATATATGCCTTATCTCTCTAAAAGTCTTTACTAAATTAAGCTTCGGAGAGTCTTCGCCCGATCCGATGGGGCTAGTATTTCTTACAGGTCGCAAGAATTACCCGATCCGAGCTATCTGTGAGTAATCCTATCAAGCCACGTGAAACCTCTCATTTTGATAAACTCAGGATTATCATTTGGTGTTTTCATTAAGAGACTATGGTAGGATCAAGATGCTCAAAACATTTCAGATCAGAGAGATGATTAATTTGATAGCAATTAAGGTAGACCAATGTCTACCAGTAGAAGGGATAAACCTTAAGGATCCCCCACTCCTAACAATCCAACCCACGGTTTCAATGAGGAGTTCACAATATGGCTAGACAATACTCCCATCACTTTGAAGGATCTAGGAGCGATTCTCGGATATTTCAACAAAAGTATCATGCAATCCCCCCGAAAGGGCAAGCAACTTCTGGCCTTAATGAGAAATTTTGAGATTGACAGTGAAAGAAGAAAAAAAAAGAGACAGAGAAACAAAGGAGTCTTGATTCGAGAATCAGAAGACAAAACAATCGCCTCGGTCGATAAACTCCCAAGAGCCGATTAATAGGACATCTCCTCGATCGATAAACTCCCAAGAGCCGATCAATGAGACATCACCTTGATCGATAAACTCCCAAGAGCCGATCAATGAGACATCGCCTTAATAGATAAACTCTTGAGAGCCGATCAATGAGACATCACCTCGATCGATAAGCTTCTGAAGGCCGATCAAGGAGACATCACCTCGATCTATCACTCCTGAAAGTTATGACAAAGGTTTGCCCCAGAGAAGTCCACGAATTCCTGAAGGATGAACAAAAAAAGGTTTGCCTCAGAAAATTGGGTTAATTACTTTGGTGGTCACTGAACTTTAAGGGTTGTAACGATTTGGTCACTAAACTTCAATTTGTAACAATAAAATAATACATCTATTATTTTGTAACGAAAAAATCAAAATGATCGGAAATGGCAACCGACACGTAACCTATTAGCAGAATGAACGTTAGATTTTTTGCCACGTTGGATCTGACATGGATCCGACGTGGCTTTATGGTTAAAAAAAATCAATTTTCACTGTCTTCAAGCAGCTCCCGTTTGCCGCCGAAACCGGATTTCCGATCATTTTGATTTTTTCGTTACAAAATAATAGATATATTATTTTATTGTTACAAATTGAAGTTTAGTGACCAAATCGTTACAACCCTTAAAGTTCAGTGACCACCGAAATAATTAACCCCAGAAAATTCCACGGACTCCTAAAGGCTGAACAGACGAAAGTTTACCTCAAAGAAGTCCACGGGCTCCTGAAAGATGAACGAAAAAAGGTTCGCCTTAGAAAAGTCCAGGGACTCCTGAAGGATGAACGGATGGAGGTTCACCTTAAAAAAGTCCAAATCTCTCAGGATCAAGCCCTTCCGTAGACATCGATGACCTGATAGAGAAGGCAGAGTTATTTATACCACTAGACAAAACCATTTCTGTCGAAAAGAGAAGACGAGCAATTATAGTTTCCTCTACACGCCGACGAATGGTCGTAGTCTCCAGCAAGTATGGCCGATAGGATACGACACCCCGATGAATAACTGAGAAAGAATAGAAGGGCAAAGTTTGACAGGAGAAGGTATACAAGTTGCGATAATAATCACGACAGCACATATACTCCATTCAATGCTAGTCCCGTTGAAATCTTGGGAAGGCTCAAAGAAAAACACCGGATCAAATGGTCAAAGAAATTATCTGATTGGATGTATGCCTTGAGAGATAGAGATAAATTATACGAATTCCATCGAGACATCGATCACACAACTAATGAGTGCAATGCGCTGAGAGATGAAATAGAAAGCCTCTTTCAGAAAGGACTCCTAAAGAAGTTCATACAACACATGCACAAAGAAAATTGACCATAACTGCCGATCGACACCTCAAATTCTTCAGTCGGGTAAAACACAAAAAGGAGACGAAAACATCCCTCCTTATAATCGCAAAGAACCCTTTTAGGGTAATATGAATCGGATCAAAGAGGAACAAAGAGCTTACTATAAATAGGAGACAAAAACATCCCTCTCTAAAATCATAAAAGAATAATTTCAGACAAAGAGTTGTCTCGACATAAGGCATAATGCAAAGAGCTTTAAAAGCGCCATAAATATTGGCCGATCGAGAGAACATTCGAAGGCAAAGTTGAGACCACCATCCCCCCTATCTACTTAGAAAAAATTGATAGATGGGAGAAGGGAGAAAAGGCCCAAAAGCAATAGTCCCATAATGGAAAAGGCTATAAAGATCACTCCGGATATTGAGAACCAACTGATAGGAAACGAAGAGATGTGAACGAAGGAGCATACGCTCGTCCACACACCACCTATTAAAAAGGTCCCTCATTCGAAAAATCAAAATAGAATAGAATACGCTCATTCCAGGTTAAAAGAAAACCCCCAAATGCACCGTGCGACTACTCACACCAAACCAATTAGTAGAATGTGCATTGGGAAGAAAGATAGAGCTGCATCAAAACAAAAGGGAAAAAGCCCTACTCACCGAGGCCCAGGACCACCATGCTAATTAGATCCGATGAATGATGTTAGACAGCGATAGGACCGATAAACCCATAAGGCTGAAAGTACAGCTTGCCAGATGCCAAAACAAAGTAAAAACTCTTGAAGAACAGAGAAGTCAAGAAATCTCCCGGACATTAGCCTCAAAGCCCTCGTATACACACCTCAACAACAATTCATGGACACAAAGTACAAGCCCAGTCGGAGAAGCTGTCATCCTAAAATTATAGCGATATCCTTCAAAGGGCTTTCTCAAATATAACGTCATAAATCGATCGTTCATGAGGATTACATATGAAACGCTTGTCAAATTCACGCCACGGCTATGCGATAAAAGAGGCAGTCTCGCTCGAGGCATCCTACTCCGACAAAAGCCAAAAGGCTCTCGATGACTCAAAGATTATGAGGGCATCAACATGATACAATGTCTATAAAGACAAAAAGAGAAGCAACAAAGTCGCTATCTAATTTGATGTCCTTGAAAGATAAAATTACAGTAAAGAATAAAACTTGAGAATTCTCAAGTTTTACTAGCAAAATAATAAATCGAAGGAACTACTCGTGATCTCCAATCAGAACTATTCGCTTCAATCGATTACTCCTGAAAGCCGAAACATTTGGTCAAAAATAATTTGCTTCGGTAGATGATTGTCGAAAGCCAAAAAATTGATTGTAGATAATTCTCTTCGGTCAATCACTCCCAAAAGTCCAAAATATTGTAAGAAACTCAAAAAGCCTTAAGTAATCATGAGGCTTTAACACATCACTATTTTCCAACCAACTTGGTCATTGAACATACAAGTTGCAAATTATCACCCGAGTGCTTGCAAAAATGTGCATCACTTGGCGGTTGACTGCCTGAAATGAAATATAAGTTCACGAATTTAATGCTCATTGTGACGCGCGCCTGAACCAGCAAGGCCCTCTTCGGGAATCCTCTTTTAGGATTCGAGGGATGGGTTCGCGTCTTTTCCGATCTTAGATGTTATGAGATATTTTCGGCACCTCCTTTCACAATAGAACATTGAAAAGGACCATCCATCGCCATAACACCTTTAGGCACTTTTGAGGTATTTTGGAGTCGCCACCCAATTTACAAGAAATTGGGAAAGTTTAACCTCTTATCGGTCTAAACCAGAGATGGTGTCCGGAACTTCACACTTATTGGTGCCTTGGTTAATTATAAGTGAGTTTTTAAATTATAAAATTTCATTTTTCATCTCACACAATTAATGCAGTTTATTAAAGCGCATATCAATCACATATAAAACGATAAATAAATAAAAATAAAGATAAAATAAATTACAATAAAACTAGGGGCGGAATACAACCCCCATTGTAAATGAAATATAAATCATACATAAAACGGGATATTTATTGATGTTGAGGACGTTGGTCCTCTCATGCATAATTAAAAATTCATTTTGAAGTGGTAATTTATTTTGGATGGACAACTAGGACATTGGTCCCATTTTATTAGAAAATCCAATTTTATTTATAGAAATATTTTTTGTGTGATTTTTGATTAAGCGTGCATAAAATAAATGGTTTAATTAATTATTACATGCAAAATAACTTAATAAAACAAATAAAGGAAAAAATAACAATTATAATGAAATAACAACTCCTTGGATCTCCTTCTTCATTCGTACGGGTGCTCAAATAGGGGAACACAAGTATTTGACACCGACAATAAACGCAAATAAACTTAATGTTAGTAATCGAAACAAGAAAATCAATTAGACATTTATAACAATGCAATAATTAAATGAAGCATGCATATCATGTGATAAATAAATTAAATGACATATTAAAATGAGTTAACAAATTAATAGATAACTATTTAAAACATAAAGCAATAATAATAACAATAACAACAACAACAAAAATAATAATAACAATAATAACGATAATAATAACGATAAACGATGATAGTAACAATAAATAACACTAATAACAATATACTAACGACATATATAAAAAATAAGTAAATAGGTAAATAATAATAATAATAATAATAATAATAATAATAATAATAATAATAATAATAATAATAATAATAATAATAATAAGGATGAACAATTAAAAGAAAATGGGAACAAATAACAACATTAAAAGTTAGATCTACATCTAAGAACAATATTAAAGGTTAGATCTACATCTAAAATAAATCAACAACAAATATATAGATCTACATGTTTATTAATTTAAATGTCAGCAAAAATGTTGAAAACAAAATTAAATCAAGAGATCGAGTCTAGAATGTTTACCCTCAGATTTGACTGACTTTTGGCCGGATGTTCGAATGCTTCGGCCCCACACGCTTCACGAGAAGGCAAAATATCAAAAACGCAAATTTTTAATATTTTGCTCTTGAAAAGATGAAAAAAGGAATTTTTAGAAGAAAAATCGGATCTTTTTTAGAGAGAGCTTTTTTTTTTTCTTTTCCCCCCTAAGATTTTTCAATCCCAAATCTTTTGCTCTCTTTTCTTTTCAAATGAAATGAAATCCTATTTATAGGCACGATAGACCGACGGGCTGCCAGCTCATCGAGCCACCGACGGGCTGCCCACCCGTCGAGCCACCGACGGGCTGTCCGCCCGTCGAGCCATCGACGGGCTGCCCGCTCGTCGAAAGTCATCGACGGGCTGCCCACCCATCGAGCCACCGACGGGCTGCCCGCTCGTCGAGCCACCGACGGGCTGCCCGCTCATCGAAAGTCATCGATGGGCTGCCCATCGCTCGAGTCACCGACGGGCAGACCACCCCTCGAGTGACCGACGGGCTGGCCGTCTGTGGAGCAAACATCCAAATTTTAAGTTAAAAACTCCCCCAAAAATTTTTATTTTATTTTATTATATATATATATTAAAAAAAAAACACGAATGAAAATCCTTGCTTCTCGTGAGCGTGAAGGGCCAAAATTCCCGAACTCTATCCGTTCTTTTAAAAATGGGCATCATTTTCGTCATCGGACAATCTCTGATCTAGACCGACTCAGGACCCGGTGTCTACAGTTGCCCCCAGTTTTGGGGAACTTAGTACCTGGGTGCCTAAGTGAGCCAAAACTCAAAGAAAAAAGAAGAGACACGTACCTGAGGCAGATGTCTTATTGAATTGAGTGCTGTGATTGTAGAAGCGGTAGTGCCGTGATCATGCTAACCCTTCTTTGATTCGAAGTGGTCGCCAAGTTGTAGGTGTGTTGTCCTTTCTGAGGTGGTGCCCCCTGAGAGGTCTTTGGCTGGCCGATTACCCCCTGAGAGGTCTTCTGTTGGTTGGCTGCTGCTCCCTGAGAAGTCTTTGGCTGCTGCTCCCTGAGAAGTCTTTGGCTGCTGCCCCCTGAGAGGTCTTTAGCTGATTGCCCCCTAAGAGGTCTTTGGTCGATTGCCCCCTGAGAAGTCTTTGGTTAATGCTCGCTGAGGAGTCTTTGGTTGATTGCCCCTTGAGAGGTCTTTGGCTGATTGCCCCCTGAGAGATCTTTGGTTGATGCTCTCTGAGAAGTCTTTGGTTAATGCTCACTGAGAAATCTTTGGTTTATGCTCCCTGAGAAGTCTTTGGTTAATTGCCCCCTGAGAGGTCTTTGGTTGCTGCTCCCTGAGAAGTCTTTGGTTTATTGCCCCCTGAGAGGTCTTTGGCTGCTGCTCCCTGAGAAGTCTTTGGTTGATTGCCCCCTGAGAGGTCTTTGGCTGCTGCTCCCTGAGAAGTCTTTGGTTGATGCTCCCTGAGAAGTCTTTGGTTAATGCTCACTGAGAAATCTTTAGTTTATGCTCCCTGAGAAGTCTTTGGTTAATTGCCCCCTGAGAGGTCTTTGGCTGCTGCTCCCTGAGAAGTCTTTGGTTATTTGCCCCCTGAGAGGTCTTTGGCTGCTGCTCCCTGAGAAGTCTTTGGTTGATTGCCCCCTGAGAGGTCTTTGGCTGCTGCTCCCTGAGAAGTCTTTGGTTAATGCTCCCTGAGAAGTCTTTGGTTGATTGGCCCCTGAGAGGTCTTTGGTTGCTGCTCCCTGAGAAGTCTTTGGTTGGTTGCCCCCTGAGAGGTCTTTGGTTGCTGCTCCCTGAGAAGTCTTTGGTTTATTGCCCCCTGAGAGGTCTTTGGCTGCTGCTCCCTGAGGAGTCTTTGGTTTATTGCCCCCTGAGAGGTCTTTGGCTGCTGCTCCCTGAGAAGTCTTTGGTTGATTGCCCCCTGAGAGGTCTCTGGCTGCTGCTCCCTGAGAAGTCTTTGGTTGATTGCCCCCTGAGAGGTCTTTGGCTGCTGCTCCCTGAGAAGTCTTTGGTTGAGTGCCCCCTGAGAGGTCTTTGGTTGGTTGCCCCCTGAGAGGTCTTTGGTTGATTGACTTGGATTGAATTGATGTTTTGATCGATGTTGTCGCTTGCCCTTTCGCTGGCGTTGGCATTTGATTCTTTCTTTCTGCAAGACTTAGAAAGAAAAATATGCAGGAAAAAGTGGTGAGCATGCACGTGAGATGCATATGTATGCAGGAATGCGGGACAAGAATTTATCTAAGTGGATTTTGGAAGCGACAGCTGATTTGGTCGTGATTTGCAGTAGGATCGGTGCCCTCTGGAATTGCTTTTGAATTTCATGCTTTTGGGGATTATGAGGTTCTCTTCTGATACATGTAGTCCTCTTTAAAGGTAGTGCGTCACTCGTGGATTTTCACACTAGCTTTTCTAAGCGGGAGATGTGTCCTTGTCGGATTTTCACATAACCCTATGCCTTATTTTTTGCCTGGAATGGACCCAACCCAATCCAGCGGCTTTTATTTATTTTATTTTTTGTAGGGCAGACTGCCTGTTGCCAGATTTTCACCCTGCCCTTTGGCCTAACTTTTGCTTAGAGCGCCAGTCACGGTTTTCATCTCTAACGGCCTTCTTTTTTTTTTTTTTTTTTTTTTGCGAGAGAAGTTGAAGTCGTTGCGAAAGGTCTTTCGGATATGATTGGCATGTGCTTATGTCTCAGATATTGGTTGTATGAGCTTGGTTCTTTATTGGGAAGGTGCTGTAGGATTGGCTTCACAGTAGGTAGTAAGATGAGTTGGCCAAAGTGCTTGAGTAGCGAGAATGGTAGAGGGTAGATGATAATAATGTGCTGGTTTTATATCGGACTCAGACAACTTTGAGTGTGCAAGATGAACTGCCCTGGTTATGCCAATACATCTTTGCATAAATGCATATATTTCAATCTGATTTCATAACACATGATCACCATTTGGCATTAACTCAAAAAAATATGAGACACTATCTAATCTCGGGATAGATCTTGAGAGCATCGAACTCCTGTTATCAATCAGCCCTCGCGGGTTTTCTTGATTGAATATTTTCTCTCTTTTTTTTTTATTCTTTATTTAGCCTTTGCCATGGACCCTCATTCAGTTCGTCGGTGTAGATTGAATTTGCTTTCATCTTCGTTAGCCGGAGAGGCTGCTCCTTCTGGCGATGGTTCTTTTAGCATCAAAGTTTCGTTCTTGGCCCTTGCGCAAACCGGCTGAGATATTGAGTTTCTTTGCTTCAATCTGCATCTTCCATTTGTTGGTTTTGGGTGGTTTAATTCCTGAGGTAACCGTTGGCGACTTAGGATAAAACTATGGTTTAGGACAGGACTATAGTTCTTTCCCCTCTTTTTTTTTGTTTTGTTCTTTGCTTTTTTTTTTCTTTTTTATTTTATTTTTATTTTTTTTTTGAGAGGTAATGAATTGTCCTCCTGAGTTCGGTTACATGGGTGTTTTTGGTCTCATATGATTAGAGGGTGGTCTTGATCGGTTTTGCATCTCAAATGGTTGGGGTGAAAGGGATTTTAAGGCTTGGTTATATTTCTTGTGAAAAGTTCAGGGTTTCATTCGTCTAGTTCTCGATGTAGCTCTTGAAGTTTGATTTTATTTAGCAGTACCATATGCATCCCAGATGTTGGGAGTGCGAAGGAATGGCTTTCAAAATTTGGTTTGTCATCATGTTGGCACGTGGAAGTAGTACTGATCTCAAGAATATCCTTGTCAATCCTCAGCATGTCATACCAGATCCACGAAAAGGCTCTTTTTTTTTTATTTCTCTCAAGATTATCCTCTCTTCAAGAGTTATATCAGATGCTATCAAGATTTTGTTTGGATTCCCCAAAGTTCCGAGACTAGATGGAGTCGTATTAATTGGGTTAATATCAAAATGAATGGATGCATCGTGATCATAAGGAATGAAATCATAGAAATATCATACAAATAAGCAGAAATCGTTCATTGAAATAACCAATTGTCATAAGGAGTTCTTGCATTAAAAGGAAATAAAGTATTGAAAAAAACATAGTCTTCTTCGCCGTTTGCTCGAACCGATCAAACACCTGGCGAGGGAATTGCACCGTAGTTCATCTTCTTCTTTTCCTCTCTCTTTTCAGGGTCCGTGATCTGCTTGCTATCGATGAGGTCTTGAACACGACACCTCAAGGTCTTGCAATCATCTGTGGTATGCCTGGTGTGCTGGTGAAAAGCACAATACTGATCTGCCTTGTGATCGGGATGCCCTTGGTCTCCTGCGGGCCTAGCTGGCAATGGCTGTAATATTCCTCCTTTCATCAGCTTCTCGAAAACCCATGACAAAGGTTTTCCAAGATCAAAATAGCGCCTTTGAGCTATTTTAGCCATTGGTACTTTCCCTGTCCTCCTTATGCCGCTGCTACCAACTCCCTGACTTGCGAGGCTAGTGACAGTCATATTGAGGGGTGCCTGGGTAGTTGCCATGAGTTGAGCTTGAAGAACTAGTGCCATGGTATCCATCCTTTCCTTAATTGCGGCCAACAACCTCTTTTCAAGCTCCTCAAACCTTCTATCCATCTCTTGGGTCATTAAGGCACGAGCCTCTTCCATAATAGGCAATTCAATTTGTTCAACAGCAGAGGCCACAGGCGGTTGTCTGGCATTTGGTGCCATCTGAACAGCGATATTTTCCATTATGGTGAATGTCCCCTTTTTAAAATCCTCCAATTTCCCAGCGAGGTCTTGAGTAGTCAAAGCTCCGGTTTCTTCTGCCATGGAAGATGATTCACTAGCTATAAAGAGTGACTCAGAATCCCAAACAGGCACTAGTTCTTAGCAATCCAAAGGGCGAGTCCGTACTCACTAGCGAACCGTCAAGACCTCTAATCCACTTAGATGAATCTATGATGGCTGAAAATTTTAAATTGTTAGAATGATGCATGGATGATATGTACAATGCATGATCGTGCGTTATGCAGGTGGTCCTGGATGAGTGAAAGATCAATGAATTACAGTGATATAATGTGATTCATAAAAAGAATATACGTAAAATGATATGCAGACAAAAGGATATACACACACAAAATGAAATGCATTTTTTTTTGTTTTTTTTATTATTTTTTTTATTTTAATTTTATCATAAAAAACATGCATGAATGACGTATACAATGAATGGTCGTGTGTTATGCAACATAGACAAACACATGCAAGCAAGTAGATCCTTCCAACCTTATTACTCCCGCACATGAAGTCAAATAGTCTCTTCCTAGGTGGGCTTGGCCCATGGGTCAACGGGGAACCCAATGGGCGCGTATGGTGCGCGGTGAAAAACCGGCAGCATAACACTCTTAATTTAAAGCACATGCGCATGAATTTTGGCCATTATATATTTAAATAATTCAACTAAATTAAAATGGGCCCATCGAAGCATGAAAGCCTTTGATAAAAACCATTTAATTTGATTGATCTTATTTAATATACGATGGCCCACATAGCAAGCATAGTATTATGGTACATGTAACCTAGGGGAAGTATCTATTGCCATTACATGAGCTTTGGTCAGGGTGATGTTACTTTAAGGCTACCCAAGCATGGTCCCTGCACGACGGGTCTATCTCATCATGAGCATAACGACCGATCGGGTCACCATTTGATATACCATTGAGGTACGAGACTTGGGCTGGTGATTATCCTTAACACTTCCCCAAATTGAGTGAAAATGGGGTCGTGCTTCAGGAACGCACCGAGGCTAATAGAGGGACCAAACTAGCATATTCTAAGGCTCTAGCATGAATGCAATGCAATTTAGATGAGAGATGAAATTTTAGTTTTAAAAACCCAATTATACATTTTAACCAAGACATTTTCAGAGCAAAGTCACAAACACTCCCCAGCGGAGTCGCCACTGTGACGCGCGCCTGAACCAGCAAGGCCCTCTTCGGGAATCCGCTTTTAGGATTCGAGGGATGGGTTCGCGTCTTTTCCGATCTTAGATGTTATGAGATATTTTCGGCACCTCCTTTCACAATAGAACATTGAAAAGGACCATCCATCGCCATAATACCTTTAGGCACTTTTGAGGTATTTTGGAGTCGCCACCCAATTTACAAGAAATTGGGAAAGTTTAACCTCTTATCGGTCTAAACCAGAGATGGTGTCCGGAACTTCACACTTATTGGTGCCTTGGTTAATTATAAGTGAGTTTTTAAATTATAAAATTTCATTTTTCATCTCACACAATTAATGCAGTTTATTAAAGCGCATATCAATCACATATAAAACGATAAATAAATAAAAATAAAGATAAAATAAATTACAATAAAACTAGGGGCGGAATACAACCCCCATTGTAAATGAAATATAAATCATACATAAAACGGGATATTTATTGATGTTGAGGACGTTGGTCCTCTCATGCATAATTAAAAATTCATTTTGAAGTGGTAATTTATTTTGGATGGACAACTAGGACATTGGTCCCATTTTATTAGAAAATCCAATTTTATTTATAGAAATATTTTTTGTGTGATTTTTGATTAAGCGTGCATAAAATAAATGGTTTAATTAATTATTACATGCAAAATAACTTAATAAAACAAATAAAGGAAAAAATAACAATTATAATGAAATAACAACTCCTTGGATCTCCTTCTTCATTCGTACGGGTGCTCAAATAGGGGAACACAAGTATTTGACACCGACAATAAACGCAAATAAACTTAATGTTAGTAATCGAAACAAGAAAATCAATTAGACATTTATAACAATGCAATAATTAAATGAAGCATGCATATCATGTGATAAATAAATTAAATGACATATTAAAATGAGTTAACAAATTAATAGATAACTATTTAAAACATAAAGCAATAATAATAACAATAACAACAACAACAAAAATAATAATAACAATAATAACGATAATAATAACGATAAACGATGATAGTAACAATAAATAACACTAATAACAATATACTAACGACATATATAAAAAATAAGTAAATAGGTAAATAATAATAATAATAATAATAATAATAATAATAATAATAATAATAATAATAATAATAATAATAATAATAATAATAATAATAATAATAAGGATGAACAATTAAAAGAAAATGGGAACAAATAACAACATTAAAAGTTAGATCTACATCTAAGAACAATATTACAGGTTAGATCTACATCTAAAATAAATCAACAACAAATATATAGATCTACATGTTTATTAATTTAAATGTCAGCAAAAATGTTGAAAACAAAATTAAATCAAGAGATCGAGTCTAGAATGTTTACCCTCAGATTTGACTGACTTTTGGCCGGATGTTCGAATGCTTCGGCCCCACACGCTTCACGAGAAGGCAAAATATCAAAAACGCAAATTTTTAATATTATGCTCTTGAAAAGATGAAAAAAGGAATTTTTAGAAGAAAAATCGGATCTTTTTTAGAGAGAGCTTTTTTTTTTCTTTTTCCCCCTAAGATTTTTCAATCCCAAATCTTTTGCTCTCTTTTCTTTTCAAATGAAATGAAATCCTATTTATAGGCACGATAGACCGACGGGCTGCCAGCTCATCGAGCCACCGACGGGCTGCCCACCCGTCGAGCCACCGAAGGGCTGTCCGCCCGTCGAGCCATCGACGGGCTGCCCGCTCGTCGAAAGTCATCGACGGGCTGCCCACCCATCGAGCCACCGACGGGCTGCCCGCTCGTCGAGCCACCGACGGGCTGTCCGCTCATCGAAAGTCATCGATGGGCTGCCCATCGCTCGAGTCACCGACGGGCAGACCACCCCTCGAGTGACCGACGGGCTGGCCGTCTGTGGAGCAAACATCCAAATTTTAAGTTAAAAACTCCCCCAAAAATTTTTATTTTATTTTATTATATATATATATTAAAAAAAAAAAAAAACACGAATGAAAATCCTTGCTTCTCGTGAGCGTGAAGGGCCAAAATTCCCGAACTCTATCCGTTCTTTTAAAAATGGGCATCATTTTCGTCATCGGGCAATCTCTGATCTAGACCGACTCAGGACCCGGTGTCTACACTCATTCCTGATTAAAGTCATGTCCACTTTAGAGAAGTCAAAGACTCTTGAAAAATTGAACCCATCTTAAAAATGATTAAAGTCGTCCAACTAGGAAAGGTCACTTTAGAGCCGTCCATAGGCCCCTGAAAGATCCTGAAAAATCCACTTCAAGCGGTTCATAGACCATTGAGAGATCGGGTTATTTCAAAGAAAAATAAGAAAAATAGTTTTAAACTTAAAATATGCTTGTTGACTTTTGAAAGATAAAAATATCCGACAGAATGGCTAAACTAAAAACATTGTTCAATTAACACGAACGAGTAGAAGGAAATTGCCCAAGAAAAATAAATTCGGCCGAAAGGGTTCACTTTAGAGAGTCAAAAAGATTCCTAAAACATAGAACCAATCAAAATCCTCCTAAAGGGAGAATACTCATTTCGAAAAAATAGACTCTCGAAAGTTACGAATTCTACCTGATCCAAACGATTACCAAATAATAAGTTCTGTAATATCAGAAACTTGTATGGGATCGTATGGCAATTGAATTACAGGTGAGCCGATCGGATTACTTCGAGGGGGACAAATGATAAGCACATCATCTACAAGGTCCAAAGCCATTTTCTAATATATTGTCTGTTTTGAACCCAATTATATAGGAGAGTTCTTTTATGTAAATGGCTAACGTCCCATCGAAAACATCCAACGATTGAGCTGACAATGCCATTCTCTGCTAATTGCTGACACACTCAATAGGGCGTGGGTATGTCCATGTCTTCTGCCCACCAACTACTTACTTGAGTACCTCTACAGGATAGTTTTTCCCCTTTCTTCTACCTTATAAATAGCCTAGACCTTTAAGGGCTCCTGGTATTGAATCTTGAGAACTTTCTCTCTACATATACTTTATCTCTCTAAAAGTTTTTGCTGACTTAAGTTTTGGAGAGTCTTCGCTCGATCCGATCGGAATAGTATTTCTTGCAGATCGCAAACGTTACCCGATCTGAGCTATCTGTGAGCAATCCTATCAAGTCACGTGGAACCTCATTTCAATAATCTCGGGATTAATAGTAGTAGTAGTAGTAGTAGTAGTAGTAGTAGTAGTAGTAGTAGTGTGTTTGGAAAGTGAGAGAATGATGAGATGAACAACAAGGAGATTGAGAGAAATATATATAACTTAAGTATACTATAGTGTTATTTGTATGATTATGATAGAAGAATATGTAAGGTTCGAATCTCAATTCCAAAAGGAGAGAGAACTCGATATGGATATCATCTCTCTCATTGTTGATGTCCCCTGCACAACACTTAGTATATCAACATTAATTCCTTGTTATTTCCTTGTTATCATTAATATTATGTTTATTTATTCTACTCGGAAGTAGATCCCGCAAATAATTTTGATGGATAAGTTTTATAACATTGTCTTTTTATCTTTTTAAAAATTTTCATTAAAAAAAAAATTGCATGTATATCCTAGACAATCGTTTCTATGTGTTTGAAAAAAAAAAAAAAAACCATTCCCAAAATATTCAGCTAATCGGGAATAGAGTGAAAGGTAGGCCAAGAGCTTTTTAGAAGTGGTCTTTATTCAACAATATTACCCCGGCTGACCTATATCCTATTCCTCTTCTAGCAGGCGAATTCTCTTTTATATCGATTCATAGTAAGGCAATCAATATATATATTACTTTTATACACTTCTTCTATGGAAAAAAAGAAAAAAAGAAAAAAAAAAGTTTTATCAACCACAAAGTTGAATGAGTCTATATGAGAATGGAACCTTCTCTTCACCTTTCTCTCTACTATTCCCTTTTATTTCTCAATAATTTTACAATAATTAAATATTCAAACCCTCCTCCTATTATTATTCACCATTTATTAATTCAACTAAATCTAAAAATTATTCATTAAATTATGACAAAATATAAAATTTATTACCTCACAATATCGAATGTGTTGTAAATAAATAATTTGTGAATGTCCTTCCAACTCTCCAACTCTTTATCTCTCCAACTCTTCAACTTTCCAACTCTCCAAATTCCCCAACTCTTCAACTTATGTAACTCAAGCATTTAGTTTGTAATTTATATATTTATGTTTTCTTATGTAATTTATGTCCCTAAACCCTATAAATAGAGGCATCTTTCATGGAATAAGATGATGGTTGAGTGGAGATAGAAGACTTACTTTTCTCTCAATTCTCTCTAAACTAATTCTATTGCCTTTATTCTTATAATCTATTCATATGCTACTCTATATAGTTTTCTATATTTTATAACACGTTATCAGTACGAATTCGCTCCACGATTCTCAATGCTGAAATTCATCTTGATGCTAAAAGGCTTGGGAATACAATTTTAACTGGAAATGAAGCATCCAATCAAGACAAAGCAAGGGCGATGATATTTCTTCGTCATCATCTACATGCAAGATTAAAAGCTGAATATCTGACAGTGAAAGATCCGCTTGAATTGTGGGATAATTTAAAAGAGCGATATGACCACCAACGAATGGTAATATTACCTAAAACTCGTTATGAATGGATACACTTGCGATTTCAAGATTTTAAAACTGTAAGTGAATATAATTCTGTTGTTTTTAGAATTAGTTTTCAGTTAAAGTTATGTGGAGAAAAGATTACTGATGAGGACTTATTAGAGAAAACTTTTTCAACCTTTCATGCTTCAAACGTGCTCCTACAGACAGCAGTAATATAGAGAAAAGGGTTTCAAAATGTATTCTGAATTAATCTCATGCTTACTGGTAGCTGAACAAAATAACGAGCTATTAATGAAAAATCATGAGATTCGTCCTACAGGATATGCTCCAATTCCTGAAGTGAATGTAGCAAAACATAACCATAGCCATGATCGCGGTCGTGGTCGTGGTCGTCGTCGTGGTAAAGGAAGAGGACGAGGATGAGGACGAAATAATTACCGTCATTATAGTGACAATACTGACAATAATTTTTCCCACCACCTGAAGTGGAACAATAATGAAGGATAACGGAAAAATAAGGTCGACCATAATAGCTCTTCAAAAACTAAAGAAAATTCATGTTATAGATGTGGAATGAAAGGCCATTGGTCCCGTACCTGTCGTACGGCTGACCATCTTGTTAAATTTGATCAAGCCTCCATTAAAAGAAAGAAAAAATGTGGAAATAAATTCAGTTGACCAAAATAATGATGTTGAGGCAAATTTGGCTTATAATAATGATGACGATTTTGGAGACCTTACGGATATTATTCATTTGGATGCTTCAGATTTTTTTTAAGAGTCATGAAGAATAATGAAGAAAATAAAAGATAAGAAAGTTTAAAATTATTATCTTATTTCTATATTTCAATGCTGTGTTTGTTTAAGTGTTTTATTTAAGTTTTTTTTCCTTATTTGAGTAGTTATATATATTTTTAAATATTTGTCATATTCTAATTATATGTTATGTTTATTTTTTTTCATTTATTTTCAATGAAGGCTCTGGAAGAGCTATTATATTATTACCTGAAGGAACAAAACTTACCATAAATGATGCATTATTTTCTTCCAAATCTCGAAAAAATTTGTTAAGTTTTAAAGATATTCGTTCCAATGGATATCATGTTGAGACTGAAAATGAGAATGATATTGAATATTTGTATATTATAAATAATGCATTAGGTAATAAACGTATTTTAGAAAGATTACCAACATTATCCTCTGGCTTGTATTATACAAAAATTAATACAATTGAGACATATGCTACAGTAAACCAAAAGTTTACTGATCCAAAAATATTTATAATTTGGCATGACCGGTTAGGCCATCCCGGTTCAATAATGATGCGTAAAATTATTGAGAATTCACATGGACATTCATTAAAGAACCAGAAGATTCTTCAATTCAAGGAATTCTCATGTGTTGCTTGTTCTCAAGGAAAATTGATTATTAGACCATCACCAGCTAAAATTGGAACTGAATCCCATGCATTCTTAGAACGTATTCAGAGTGATATTTGTGGGCCTATTCATCCACCATGTGGACCATTTAAGTATTTTATAGTATTAATTGATGCATCTACAAGATGGTCACATGTGTGTTTATTATCAACTCGCAACCTGGCATTTGCAAGATTGCTTGCTCAAATAATTCGATTGAGAGCACAGTTTTCCAGATTACACAATCAAGTCAATTCGTCTTGATAATGCTGGTAAATTTATGTCTCAGGCTTTTAATAATTATTGCATGTCAATTGGAATAACAATTGAAAGGCCTGTTGCACATGTTCATACGCAAAATGGTTTAGCAGAATCATTTATTAAACGCCTACAGTTAATAGCTAGACCATTACTTATGAGAATAAAACTCCCCATTTCTGCTTGGGGGCATGCTATTTTACATGCAACAGCACTTGTGCGCATTAGGCCAATAAGTTATTATAAATTCTCTCCATTACAATTAGCTTTTGGTCAAAAACCTAATATTGCTCATCTTAGAATTTTTGGTTGTGCAGTATATGTGCCAATTGCTCCACCACAACGTACAAAGATGGGTCCTCAAAGGAGGTTAGGAATATATGTTGGGTATGAATCTCCTTCAATAATTAAATATCTTGAACCATTAATTGGAGATTTATTTACGGCAATATTTGCTAATTGCCATTTTGAGGAAACAATTTTTCCAACATTAGGGGGAGAGAATAAACAGCTGGAAAAAAAAAGTTACTTGGAATGCATTATCACTATCTCATTTAGATCCTCGAACAAAACAATGTGAACTGGAAGTTCAAAAGATAGTACATTTGCAAAATATTGCAAATCAACTGCCAGATGCATTCGCCGATTTAAGAAGAGTTACTAAATCTCATATACGAGCTGAAAATGCTCCTATTCGAATTGATGTTCCCGTAGGACAATCTAATACTACAATCACTAGCAACCCACGCCTGAAGCGTGGTAGACCGGTCAGTTCCAAAGATAAAAAATTCTCGAAAAAGGAAAAGAGCAAATAATCAAGATGGTCATATCATAGAGGCGGACACTCCTGAAGAGACACAAGACATAACTAATCTTAAAACCCCAAAAGAGGTCCAGGTACCTGAAAATAATAATAAAGAGATCTCCATAAGTTATGTCAATATAAGAAAAAAATGGAACCGAAAAGATATAGTTGTCGACAATATTTTTGCATACAATGTTGCTAGTGATATTTTAAAAGAAAATGAGGATCTTGAACCTACATCTGTTGAAGAATGTAGAAATAAAAATGATTGGCCAAAATGGAAAGATGCAATTTAAGCAGAATTTAATTCACTTTCAAAACGTGAAGTATTTGGACCTGTAGTCCGAACACCTAAAGCTGTAATGCCAGTGGGGTACAAATGGGTATTTGTGCGAAAACGAAATGAGAAAAATGAAATTGTAAGATATAAGGCACGATTGGTTGCACAAAGATTTTCGCAAAGACCTGGCATTGATTATTAAGAAACATATTCTCCAGTAATTGATGCAATTACTTTTAGATATCTAATTAACCTGGCAGTTTGTGAAAAGCTTGACATGCATCTAATAGATGTTGTTACAGCCTATTTATATGGCTCACTTGATAGTGAAATTCGTATGAAAATTCCTGAAGGATTTAAAATGCCTGAAGCATATAAAGATTCTCGAGAAATTTGTTCAATAAAATTACAAAAATCATTATATGGATTAAAGCAATCTGGACGAATGTGGTATAATCGTCTTAGTGAATATTTGTTAAAGGAAGGATATATTAATGATCCAATTTGTCCATGTGTATTTATAAAAAGATCAGGATCAGAATTTGTCATAATTGTTGTATATGTTGATGATTTAAATATCATTACAACTCTTGAAGAGCTTAGAAAAGCAGTAGGTTATTTAAAGAAAGAATTCGAAATGAAAGATCTTGGAAAGACAAAATATTGTCTTGGCCTGCAGATCGAGCATTTAAAAGATGGAATTTTTATTCACCAATCAACTTATACGAAAAAGATTTTAAAGCGATTTTATATGGACAAAGCACATCCATTGAGTACTCCAATGGTTGTAAGGCCATTAGAAGTAAATAAAGATTTGTTTCGTCCCCGAGAGAATGAAGAAGAACTTCTTGGTCCTGAAGTACTATATCTAAGTGCTATAGGTGCATTGATGTATCTTGCTAATAATACAAGACCAGATATAGCATTTGCTGTAAATCTACTTGCGAGATTTAGCTCTTATCCTATAAGAAGACATTGGAATGGAATTAAGATGTTTTTTCGATATCTCCAGGGAACAATTGATATGGGTTTATCTTACTCTAATAAATCCAAATCACATTTAATTGGATATGCAGATGCAGGATATTTTTGTGGTCCACATAAAGCTCGATCACAAACAGGCTATCTATTCACTTATGGAAGTACAACCATATCATGGCGATCTACAAAGCAAACTTTAGTTGCTATTTCCTCAAATCATGCAGAAATAATTGCAATGCATGAAGCAAGTCGAGAGTGTGTTTGGCTAAGGTCATTGATTTACCATATCTAGAAGATGTGCGGCTTGCATTTTGAAGAAAACATTCCAACAATACTGTATGAAAATAATGCAGCATGCATATCTCAATTAAAAGGTAGGTTTATCAAAGGAGATAGAACGAAACACATTTCATCAAAATTTTTCTCCACTCATGATTTTCAAAAGAAAGGTGAAATAGATATTCAGCAAATTCGTTCAAGTGAGAATTTGGCAGATTTATTTACCAAAACATTACCCACTACAACATTTGAAAAGTTAAGATACGGTATTGGAATGCGCAGACTTAAAAATATGTCTATATGAGGGGCAGTAATATATAGTGCGCTGTACTCTTTTCCTTTAGCCAAAGTTTTATCCCACTGGGTTTTCTTGGCAAGGTTTTTAATGAGACAGCTTATTATGTATATTGTAAATATTGTGTACTCTTTTTCCTTCATTAGGTTTTTATCCTATTGGGTTTTTCCTAGTAAGGTTTTAACGAGGCACAATTTCTCAATTTTTAGCTTTACGGACATTCAAGGGGGAGTATTGTAAATAAATAATTTGTGAATGTCCTTCCAACTCTCCAACTCTTTATCTCTCCAACTCTTCAACTTTCCAACTCTCCAAATTCCCCAACTCTTCAACTTATGTAACTCAAGCATTTAGCTTGTAATTTGTATATTTATGTTTTCTTATGTAATTTATGTCCCTAAAACCTATAAATAGAGGCATCTTTCATGGAATAAGATGATGGTTGAGTGGAGATAGAAGACTTACTTTTCTCTCAATTCTGTCTAAACTAATTCTATTGCCTTTATTCTTATAATCTATTCATATGCTACTCTATATAGTTTTCTATATTTTATAACAGAATGCAAACTGTTTTATATATATATATATGAAAAAAAAAAATTATAACTTTAAATTGAACCGAGATCTCCTATTGAAATAAAGATTTTTTTTTTTATCTTTTTATTTTTTTTACAGTTCTTAGTAAATTCGTAATTTTTAATATCTCTAATTGAAATATATATATATATATATATATATATATATATATAGACACACACACACCTCAGCCTATCTTATTTATTTGAACTTATGTTAACAATATCCGCTACGTTTCCTTTATATCTTCCCATATAAAATTTAATTATTTCATACTTTTGCAAAAAATGTCACCATTCATCAATATTTAAACTCTTTAGAGGATAACAGACTTAATTTGTCTTGATTCCGTTCCCATAAATCATATTAATCCCTCTATTTTTAAAAGATATTCCATTTTCTTTCTTTACACATATTAAAAAAAAAAAATCATTAGTTGAATTCTTGCTTCTTTTTTTCCCCTAATATGCTCTTATATTAATTAAACACATATTAGCAAAGTAGGAAATATTACTCACTTTATTACACTCAACACGATAACTTTTAACTCTCTATGTATATAAAAAAATTATTAATTAATATTGACTTTATAAAATATTCATTATAATTTACTAAAATATCTTTCTACTAATTATTTAAAATGTTATACATTCTTACACAATTAATTATTTCTTTTTTTTTTCATATAGAAAAGTAAAATAGTAACATACATAATTAATATTTATTTAAATTTAAAAATTGGCACTTTAAATGAAATAAAAAAAAATCTCAAAAATCATAAAGATGGTGGAAGGATTGATATCTTTTTTGTATGGAGGAAATACTTCTTTTACTAGTAATTAGTTGGAGACAAATTAATAACCATTTCTTCTTGTTGAACCTGTTCTAAATTATTTTTAAATAGTCAAAATAATTTTCTATCAGTGTCATATTTATGGTGTAACATTAATTATCTTCACGTGTTAAAGTAGAGTAGGGCAATGTAATTAGTAGCTTTTTGAAAGTAATAATTGTATTTTAAATACAATGCTTAATGTAAGCAACATAGAATTTCCTTTTCAAATATTTATGATTTAGAATTTAATGCTCATGGCTAGCAGCTGTAATTAGTTGTACATGATAATTTTAGATTCACTTGGAAAAAGATGTATTATTCGAAACAAACTCAAAATAATAATAGTATAATTAATGAAAATTACTTGTACATCATTACATATATAGTTGTAGTTGAAGCCTCGTTTGCCTTTGTCTTCTATATATTATTGTACTTCTTTTGGAAGCTAATGGTTGGCCTTTGAACTTTTTACCACTAACAAAGTAGTGTTTTGTAAAATTCAAAATAAAAGTCATGGTTGAATTTTTCCATGAAAGTTTCCGTTTCCATGAAAAAGAAAAAGAAAATTAAAAACTTCTAATCTGTATACACAATAAATATTTATTCTTGTATATGGTGCCTATATATATATATATAGGAATCACCTCATTTGAGTTTATAGGGTATCATCACATCCACAGCCAAAACTTAATTGTATTTACTAGATTGTGTAATTTCACTTTTTGTTTGGAAAATAGATCCAGACAAACTAATTGGACCAATTTGATTGGGGTCAATTTCACTCATGATCACTCAACTTATCACTTATCGCGCAAAAGTAACCGACTTTTTTTTTCTTACTTAAATGTCACTGAACTTTTAACATTATTGCACAAAAGTCATGTTGACCGGAATCCGGCGACGACCCTTGCCGGATTGATGACTTTTTTGCAAAAATGTTAAAAGTTCAGTAACATTTAAGTTGAAAAAAAAAAGTTAATTACTTTTGCGAGATAAATGATAAGTCTAGTAACCGTGAGTGAAATTAATTTAAATGTAGCATTTGTTGAACTTATCAATCCGGCGATCAATCCGGCAAGAGTCGTCGCCGGATTCCGGTCAACATGACTTTTGTGCAATAATGTTAAAAATTTAGTGACATTTAAGTAAGAAAAAAAAAGTCGGTTACTTTTGCGCGATAAGTGATAAGTTGAGTGACCATGGGTGAAATCAACCCATTTGATTGCCAACTAATATTAAAATTTATTTGGTTTTGCTAAAAATTTAAATTGAACCGTAAATAAATTTGGAAACTACTGAACCGGATTGGAACCCGGTTTTATATCAAACATAAACATTTTATTTAAATCTGAATTTTATTTATTTTAATCATTTTCAGAACCTTTTCACTCAATTTTCTGCCATCTCAATATTGCTACTGCAGTCGATGATTTTATTAGTTTTGTTAGTTTGCCAATTGATGCTATTCACATATGTAATTGCTTTATATTATCTAAAATATTCTATTATCCTTTTTGCAGCTACAACTAGAGAATTCTATATATAGGTCACCGCTATATGTTAATGACGGCAGCTGCTATGCTTTTTATAGCATGTAGACAGTAGTTATAATTTCAATTGAAAAAAATTCTATTTCTCAAGTTAATAGTGGATTAAATGTCTTTGTTTATATATATATATATATATATATATATATATATATATATATATATATATATATATATATATATACTAGGCAGCATTATTTTGAATACCCATAAACAAGTTGTGCACCTATCAAACAGCAAGCAAATAATAGATGATCAGTAACAGATCAATGGAAAGCTAAAAAATGGAAAATCTAGGAAGACTACTTTGATATCTAGAGGAAGAAAAAAAAAACAAATTGCAGTAAATAAAAAATTAAAAACTACGAAAGACTTGACTTTTGAGATCTCGTCTTGAACAGTATTTGTCTGAGATAATAATAATAATAATAATAATAATAATAATAATAATAATCATCATCATCGTGTGTCTGGAAAGTGGGAGAATGATGAGATGGAGGAGGAGGAGATTGAGAGAAATATATATAACTTAGTGTTATTTGTATGATTGTGATATAAGAATATGTGTCAACTCTGATAGGAGCTAAATTGAACTATAGTTTAGTATTTATTTTGTGTGAGTTTGTGTAATTAATTATGTAATTGTGTGTATAATTTGATGTGATATATTAGTTTATGTTTATTTTTATCAGTTGAGTGTTTTATGCTGTTTACTGTTGTTTTTAGCTGCAAATTGAAGAGAAAATCAGATATAGAGTGGGAAGTCACGAGAAGGGGAGCAGATCACGCCGTGACCATGAGTCACGTGACGTGACTTGCTAAGAAGGATGAAGAAGGAGGAGGAAAGGAAGAGAAGGAGCTGCAAGAGATGAAGTCACGCCGTGATCATAGGTAACGTGACGTGACTGAAGAAGAGAAGCCAGCAAAGAGAGGAAAGAAAGAAAAGAGAAGAAGAAAGAAGAAGAGTCACGGCGTGAGCAAAGGTCACGCGACGTGACGCCACAGAGAGGGAAGAGAAAAGAAGAGAAGAGAAAGAAGTGAAAGGAGAAGAGAAGAGGCGAGACGTGAGCGACAGTCACGCCACACGCGAAGAAGGCACGCCGTGATGGGGAGTCACGCGACGTGACTGGCCAGAGAGGGAAGCGAAAGCCGAAGAGAGGAAAGAAGGAAGAAATGGGCAAGCGCTTTCTGTCGCGAGCGCGACACCGTTGCGATCGCGACAGAGACGACCGTTGGACGGTTTTCAGCCAATAATCACATGAAAAGTCACCCTCTTTCACCCAAAGTTTGCAACTATTCAACTATTCTCAAGAGACATCTTCAAGAGACATCAGCTTTCAATTATATTCTATAAATATGTAGTTTAACTGTAGTTTTAATATACAATAGACAATAATATTAGAGAAGGAATTTTTAGTTAAGAACATTTTCTGTATTTTAGAAAAACAATATTCTTTAGTTTTATTTTCTTAGTTAGTTTTATGTATTGAAGAAGAAGATCAAGGAGAAGGAAAACTTATTTCAAGAGATTTAGAAAAGGGTTGAAGAACTTCTATCTTATTCTCTTATTTTTAATTCTTCTCCAATATTTCTATGAATATCATTTTAATGAATTTGTATATTATAATTCTTTCTATTTCTATCTAGTTTCATAATCTTTCATTGTAGATTCTCTATTAGTATCTTTTGAATGATCTTTACAAGTTAAAGTAATTCGAGAGTTTGCTTTATCTGACATCTAATAGAATTTCATTATTAAGATATATTCAAGAGATTGGTATATTGAGATAATTGCTATAGGTTAGTGTCTATTCTTAAAATATGTAATTAGAAACCTCTAATTCATTAATGAAAATTGTGAGTTAGAATTTTAATTGTATGTTTTAGGCATTTTAATTCATGTCGAGAGAGTGAGTTAAAAATTTATTCTAACTTGGCTTGCATGAAAGATGAATAATTGTTAATCAAAAGGATGGATCAAATTCATTATGTTTAGTTCTTCATTCATATACTATTTATCTTCTTCTGATAAACATAAATTAGGTTTAAATTAAGTAGTTCTAATTCAACCATCAAATTTATTATCATTGTAAACAAGATTAAAATCAATTAGTAATAGTGTGTAACACGTTCCCTGTGGGATCGATATCTAAAGTACTATTGCGGTACACCGTATACTTGCGGTATGTTGCATCATTAGAAAATGCACAACAAGTTTTTGGCGCCGTTGCCGGGGAACGGTTGTTTGCCATTGTGAAAATTGATTTATGATTTTGGATTACAATATTTTCTTTTGTTTTAATTTATTTGTTTGTTTTCGTTTAATTTTGAGTTTTGTTTGTGTTTTGTTTTTGGCTTACAGGATTTGTGGTTTACTTAGTTTTATTTTCTTTAAATATATTTTATGTTGTGTTAGATTTGCATAGATAGATTTATGTATTAATTTTTGTATTCTAGTTTCTTATGTTACTAACACATTTATTTTTATTTTACAGCTAATTTAGTAAGTTTAGAGTTGTTCAATTATAAAAAATTTTAATAACAAAATATTTTAAAAAAATAATAAATAAAAAAAAAATAAATAAATAAATAAATAAATAAATAAAAATTTTTTCAGACGTTGGCTTCTGTCGCGATCGCGGAAAGTATCGCGATCGCGACAGAAGGCATTGATCGCAAATGCAAATAAGTTATCTGCAAGGCTCACGACGTGATGAAGCCTCACGTGACGTGAGGGGCTGAGGCGAGGGACTTCGCCCAGGTGATAAGGCCGAAGCGTCACGGCGTGATGTACCTTCACGCGACGTGACGCCCTTTGGTTTTCATCTGAGGATTTCGCTTGCAGATTTCGCTTGATGCTCTCCCAGGTAAGTGAAGCGTCACGAGTCGTGACTTTACCTCACGCCGTGACGCCTCCATCAGGTACGTTTTAAAATTTTTCTTTTCTTTTCTTTAATTTTCTAATTTTATTTATTACTTTTATATTATTTTGTTTTGTTTTGCTTTCTTTTCTGATTTATAGGATTAAATTTCAATTACATTAACTTAATTTTACCAATTAAGCATTAAAACACAGGAAACTAAAAAATTAAAAGCGGGAACTCTAATTTTTAAACCCTAACGTCGTGCCTTTCCTCTTCTTTCTCATTTCAACTGTTAGTTTTCATTTTCCTTAACTCAGGTCACGACTTAAATGACCCTCATTAGCCACTTTTTCTTCCTCGTTTCCTCATTTCCCAAAGAAATTTCGAACTCTTCAATCCTCTGTTTTCATTTCTTTCTTTAGTGTTAAATTCCAGCATTCTATTTCTATTTCTTCTCTTTTCTTCACTGATTTTAGGGATTACGGGCTGTTCACTCTATTACCAGGTTTGTCTAAATCTTTTCATTTTTGTTTTCTTCTTTACCCTAACTTATTACATTTCGGTATTTTCCTGCATAACAGACTTCCATTTCTTTTGTAGTTTATTATTTGTTTCTATATCTGTTTCTATTTCTTTTTCTTCTGTCTATTTGTGTTTTCCTTTAGTGTATTTCGGTTGCATCTTTGTATCACTGCATCACATTTGGTTATAGATATTCTCTGTTTACATTCCTGTTTCGTTTATCTATATTGTTTTCCTTTTGTGTATTTGGTTTTATTAATTTCTCATATTGTATATCAGATTTACTTCTCTATATTTTTCATTCTTGTTTACCCAACACCAGCAAGAATGGTAAGAACAAAAAATCCTACGGTTTCTCATACTGAGCAAGAGGAGCAGGAAGTTGAAGTGGTGAACATTGCTTCTCACTATGGTGCCTTGTTTCCTATTTTCTCTGTAGATGAAGGTAGCAGGTTTTTGACTCTTCGTAATAGGTATTTGATGCGCTGTAAGTTTTTTCCTGACTCTTTACTTAATCAAATTGGTATGCTAGAAGTAATTAATGACATGTTAAGAGTATGTGGATTGTTTAAATTTGCTTCTATGCGTGAAAATGTGCGTCCTGATTTAGTTTTAGAATTCTATACCACATTAAAAAAGAATGATGAGAATGAGAATTGGTTAGACTTTAGGATGGCTGGTATACCTTATACTTTAACTTATTTTATGTTGCATAGGATATTTAGATTTTCTCAAGCTGGTTTGACCGAGCCACCTAAATCGTTTAAGCCACATGAATTTTGGACATTTTTGACTGATTTACAAACTCGTTATAGAGCTAGGGATGCTAAATCCATGTTTATTAAAGATTTAAGGTATTGGATTTTGCATAGGATTTTAGCTTCTTTAGTTTTTAATAGGTCCGAATTCAATAGAGTTTCATATAATGAATTGTTTTTGATGTGGTGTGTACATAAACGCAAGGACATATGTTGGCCTTTTTGGATAATAAATCAATTGATGCAATGTGTACATAAGCATGATTCGCCTTTAACACATGGGCATGTTATTTCTAGTATTGCAACTAATTTAAATGTGGATCTTGGTGCTTATTATAGAGTTTTTCCTTGCCAGTATTTTAATAAGACTATGTTAGTGCGTGGAGAAATTGTTGGCAATAATTTTCAGGAAATTCCGGCACGTGCTCGATCATGTTGGAGGGATATTGTTGGAAATGCTGCGCCACAAGTTGAGGAACAAGATGAAGAAGGTGAGGAGGAGGCAAGTGAAAATGAGGAGATGGCAGATATTCCACCTGGTGTAGCTACTGCACCTGAAGTTGGCTCATCTAGCCAAAATATGCCACAAATGTTTGATCAAATTCTTAGCAACTTGCACCATATACAAGATCAACAAACCATTTTAGCTAGAAGACAAAGAAGGTTGGAGTACAAATTTGACAACTTCATAACACAAGTTGGGTTTCGGGTTCCTTCACCTCCACCTTCACCATAATAGGGGAGTTTTCTTTCTTTTCATTTCATTTATTTCGTTTTACTTGTTTTTGTGTGTCATTCCTACACATTGAGGACAATGTTGGTTCTAAGTGTGGGGGAGTGACTTTGTTGTGTGTTGTGATTGTGTTTGTGAGTTTGTGTAGGTATTATGTATGTAAATTGCATGATTGTTTTTGTTTATGTGTTTTTATATTTCAATTAGGCTTTTAAGTAAACTTTATTATGAAGCATTGTTTATTTGGTATATTGTATAGGTTGTTAAGTCTATTATCTTGTATGCTCATTTTTATCAGTTTTTCAAAAAATTTTAGCATGTGTTTTAAGTTTTTCAAATTATTTTGTTTTACTTATTTCAACATTATAGATTATTTAGTCTTTCTAACTAACCATGTTTTTAAAGTTATAATTTACTCATTTAGTTTATAATTTTTAATTTCTAGTTGTTTAAGGAAACTATAGCCATAATACTTACCTTTTATCTTTTCAATAATGGATGAGGACTAAATTTAAAAAGAAAAGTTAAAAGTGGGATGGAGCATAAAATGCACCCACTAAAGTCATATAAAAAAAAAAAAGAAGAACAGCAAGATATATATCAAAAATTGCAAAAATATGGGATGGAGCGTAAAACGCACCCATATAACTTTCTCTTGCTAGAAATCAAAAAGAAAAATCAAAAGAAAAGAAAAAGCAAAGTCTAAAAATGCCATGAGATTGGATTAAGGGTAAGTGAGCTTAAAAAGTCCTAAATGCAGCTAGTTGTTTGAGAATTTTAACTTTATGATTAATTTTCTTTCTTTAGTTCATGTTTAGTTTTAATAGACTTCATACTCTTTATGTTGGCATTAGTAAAGTTTAGTAATTTGTTGAATTTGTGATGCATACTTTTAAATTTTGACTTACTGATTTTATTATGAGTGTATGAGATATTTTGGTTCTTTTCAATTCTATTACATGTGCTAAATAACAGTGTTTTGTAGTAATTTTTACTGGTTATTAAATTTTCTTATTTCTTTGATCTTGCTTGAGGACAAGCAAGGGTTTAGTGTGGGGGAATTTGATAGGAGCTAAATTGAACTATAGTTTAGTATTTATTTTGTGTGAGTTTGTGTAATTAATTATGTAATTGTGTGTATAATTTGATGTGATATATTAGTTTATGTTTATTTTTATCAGTTGAGTGTTTTATGCTGTTTACTGTTGTTTTTAGCTGCAAATTGAAGAGAAAATCAGATATAGAGTGGGAAGTCACGAGAAGGGGAGCAGATCACGCCGTGACCATGAGTCACGTGACGTGACTTGCTAAGAAGGATGAAGAAGGAGGAGGAAAGGAAGAGAAGGAGCTGCAAGAGATGAAGTCACGCCGTGATCATAGGTAACGTGACGTGACTGAAGAAGAGAAGCCAGCAAAGAGAGGAAAGAAAGAAAAGAGAAGAAGAAAGAAGAAGAGTCACGGCGTGAGCAAAGGTCACGCGACGTGACGCCACAGAGAGGGAAGAGAAAAGAAGAGAAGAGAAAGAAGTGAAAGGAGAAGAGAAGAGGCGAGACGTGAGCGACAGTCACGCCACACGCGAAGAAGGCACGCCGTGATGGGGAGTCACGCGACGTGACTGGCCAGAGAGGGAAGCGAAAGCCGAAGAGAGGAAAGAAGGAAGAAATGGGCAAGCGCTTTCTGTCGCGAGCGCGACACCGTTGCGGTCGCGACAGAGACGACCGTTGGACGGTTTTCAGCCAATAATCACATGAAAAGTCACCCTCTTTCACCCAAAGTTTGCAACTATTCAACTATTCTCAAGAGACATCTTCAAGAGACATCAGCTTTCAATTATATTCTATAAATATGTAGTTTAACTGTAGTTTTAATATACAATAGACAATAATATTAGAGAAGGAATTTTTAGTTAAGAACATTTTCTGTATTTTAGAAAAACAATATTCTTTAGTTTTATTTTCTTAGTTAGTTTTATGTATTGAAGAAGAAGATCAAGGAGAAGGAAAACTTATTTCAAGAGATTTAGAAAAGGGTTGAAGAACTTCTATCTTATTCTCTTATTTTTAATTCTTCTCCAATATTTCTATGAATATCATTTTAATGAATTTGTATATTATAATTCTTTCTATTTCTATCTAGTTTCATAATCTTTCATTGTAGATTCTCTATTAGTATCTTTTGAATGATCTTTACAAGTTAAAGTAATTCGAGAGTTTGCTTTATCTGACATCTAATAGAATTTCATTATTAAGATATATTCAAGAGATTGGTATATTGAGATAATTGCTATAGGTTAGTGTCTATTCTTAAAATATGTAATTAGAAACCTCTAATTCATTAATGAAAATTGTGAGTTAGAATTTTAATTGTATGTTTTAGGCATTTTAATTCATGTCGAGAGAGTGAGTTAAAAATTTATTCTAACTTGGCTTGCATGAAAGATGAATAATTGTTAATCAAAAGGATGGATCAAATTCATTATGTTTAGTTCTTCATTCATATACTATTTATCTTCTTCTGATAAACATAAATTAGGTTTAAATTAAGTAGTTCTAATTCAACCATCAAATTTATTATCATTGTAAACAAGATTAAAATCAATTAGTAATAGTGTGTAACACGTTCCCTGTGGGATCGATATCTAAAGTACTATTGCGGTACACCGTATACTTGCGGTATGTTGCATCATTAGAAAATGCACAACAAACTCCATGCATCAGGTCTGATAGGAGTTAAATTGAACTATAATTTAGTATTTATTTTGTGTGAGTTTGTGTAATTAATTATGTAATTGTGTGTATAATTTGATGTGATATATTAGTTTATGATTATTTGTATTAGAGTGCATGTTTGTGTGTTTACTGTCATTTGTAGGTGAAAAATGAAGAAAAGAGCAGATGAAGAAGTAAATAGAAGAAGTAAATAGAATGAGATGATCGTGAGAGAGGAACTGATCACGCCGTGACTATGAGTCACGTGACGTGACTTGCTAAGAAGAATGAAGAAGGAGGAGGAAAGGAAGAAGGAGCTGCGAGAGAGACGAGTCACGCCGTGACCAGGAGTCACGTGACGTGACTGAAGAAGAGAAGCCAGCAAAGAAAGGAAAGAGAAGAAGAAGGAAGAAGAGTCACGGCGTGAGAAATGGTCACGCGACGTGACGCCACAGAGAGGCCAGGAAAGAAAGGGAAAAGAGAAGAGAAGAGAAAGGAGAGGAGAAGAGGCGAGACGTGAGCGCCAGTCACGCCACACGCGAAGAAGGCACGCCGTGATGGGGAGTCACGCGACGTGACTGGCCAGAGAGGGAAGCGAAAACCGAAGAGAGGAAAGAAGGAAGAAATGGGCAAGCGCGTTCTGTCGCGATCGCGACACCGTTGCGAGCGCGACAGAGGCGACCGTTGGACGGTTTTGGGCCAAAAATCACTTCAAAAGTCACATATTTTCACCAAAGTTTGCAACCATTCTCAAGGGTCATTTCAAGGGACACAATTCTTAGATTAATATCTATAAATATGTAGTTTAATTATTATTTTGGGATGATGAATTTTTAGTTAAGTAATTTTCTGTATTTTAGTTAAACAATATTCTTTAGTTTTATTATTTAGTTTTTATGATTTGAAGAAGAAGATCAAGGAGGAGAAAATCTATTTGAAGAGATTGAGAAAAGGGTTGAAGAACTTCTATCTTATTCTCTTATTTTTAATTCTTCTCCAATATTTCTATGAATATCATTTTAATGAATTTATATGTTATGATTATTTCTATTTCCATCTACTTTAATAGTCTTTCATTGTAGATTTTCTATTAGTATCTTTTGCTTGATCTTTACAAGTTAAAGTAATTCGAGAGTTTGCTTTATCTGACATCTAATAGAATTTCATTATTAAGATATATTCAAGAGATTGGTATATTAAGATAATTGCTATAGGTTAGTGTCTATTCTTAAAATATGTAATTAGAAACCTCTAATCCATTAATGAAAATTGTGAGTTAGAATTTTAATTGTATGTTTTAGGCATTTTAATTCATATCGAGAGAGTGAGTTAAAAATTTATTCTAACTTGGCTTGCATGAAAGATGAATAAATATAAATCAAAATGATGGATCAAATTCATTATGTTTAATTCTTCATTCATATACTATTTATCTTCTTCTAATAAACATAAATTAGGGTCAAATTAAGTAGTTCTAATTCAACCATTAAATTTATGATTATTGTAAACAAGATTAAAATCAATTAGTAATAGTGTGTAACACGTTCCCTGTGGGATCGATATCTAAAGTACTATTGCGGTACACCGTATACTTGCGGTATGTTGCATCATTAGAAAAATGCACAACAAGTTTTTGGCGCCGTTGCCGGGGATCGGTTGTTTGCCATTATAAAAATTGATTTATGATTTTGGATTATAATATTTTATTTGTTTTAATTTATTTATTTGTTTAACTTAACTTTGTGTTTTGTTTTTGATTTACAGGATTTGAGAAGTTCATGCCTAGTAGAAGGAGTTCTTTAGAAGAGCTTGAGCCTTTAAATCCTGAAATTGAGAGGTTTTTATTGAGTAACCGAAAATCAAATAAAAAGAAGAATAAAAATAGGAAATCAATTGGGATGGCTGATGAAAATCCACCAAGATTGATGGACTTTCCCACACCTGCATTGAGTGGTGCTCAACAAGGAGTGGTAAGACCAACGGTAAATGCCAATCAATTTGAAATTAAGCCTTCATTATTACAAATGATTCAAAATAGTATTCAATTTTATGGTTTGGCAAATGAGGATCCAAATGCTCATTTGGAAAATTTTCTTGAGATTTGTGATACCTTTAAGATAAATGGGGTTTCAAATGATGCAATCAAGCTTAGGCTTTTTCCATTCACCTTGAAGGATAAAGCAAAGGCTTGGTTGAATTCATTGACTAGGGGTTCTATAACTACTTGGGACCAATTGGCCCAAGCATTTTTATCAAAATATTTTCCCTTGGCCAAAACCGCAAAAATCATAAAGGATATTACTACATTTGTGCAAAATGAAAATGAGTCATTATATGAGGCTTGGGAAAGATTTAAGGAATTGCAAAGGATGTGTCCACATCATAACTTGCCAAGAGAGCTGTTGATGCAAACATTCTATAATGGTGTAAGTCCTACTACAAGAGGTACTATTGATGCTGCTGCTGGTGGATCTTTAATGAGAAAAACAATTGATGCAGCATATGAGCTTTTGGAAGAAATGGCAATGAATAACTGTATGTGGCCTCCTGAAAGAGTAAGAGAGTATAATAATTCTAATGTTAGGGGGATACATTCAGTAGATTCTATGGTTGCATTACAAGCTCAAGTTGAGGCTTTAACTCATAGAGTTAATAACCTAGGCATGGGAGGTAATGTATCAAATGCTTGCAATGTGTGTGGTCAAAATGGGCATGATAGTGGTAATTGCACTTTAGGCATAGCTAATAAAGAGCAAGTTAATTTTGTTCAAAGTCAAGGACGTGGAAATCCTTATTCTAACACCTATAACTCTGGTTGGAGAAACCATCATAACCTTTCATGGGGAAATAATCATGTTAACAATCAAAATAGAGGTGTAGGATACCAACAACCTCAAGATAGGTTTGGGGCCTTTGAAGGTAAAATTGATAAGTTTATTGAAGAAATTAATTATAAGATGCATTCTCAAGATGAAAGCCAAAAGAAACTTGAGGCAAAAATTGATCAAATCACTAAAAATCATGCAGCCTCTATTCATAATCTTGAGGTTCAAATAGGCCAAATTGCTAATTGTTTACCTTCTAGAAATTTAGGATGTCTTCCAAGTAATACTGAGGAGAATCCTAGGGAGCATATTAAGCCATGATAGATCTAGTTCTTTTATTTAGGTTACTTAATTATATTGTTTTTATTTATGTTTTGTACTTTGTTTTAAATTTGTTTATATAGTTTTATTTTTGATTTTCATGCTACTAATATATTTGTTTTATTTCACAGCTAATTTTGTAAGATTAGATTTGTTTAATAAATAAAAAAATAATATAAATAAAAAAAAAAAAGAAGCAAAGAAAAATATAAAAAAATAAAATTTATGCAGGCGTTGCTTCTGTCGCGATCGCGGCATGTATCGCGATCGCGACAGAAGGCGTTGAAACAAAAAGCAAGCAATTTCGTCAGGTGCTGCGTCACGTCGTGATGCACCTTCACGCGACGTGAGGGGCTGAGGCGAGGGACTTTGCGCAGGTAAGCAGGAAGCGTCACGCGACGTGACGTTGGTTCACGTCGTGATGGTGTTTTGCCATTCAGGGGTATATCAGGTAAGTTTTAAATTCTTTCTTTTCTTTTCTTTTATTTTCTGATTTTACTTATTATTTGGTTTTATTTTCTTTTCTTTTCTGATTTACATTACTTTAATTAAACATTTAAGCTTTTAAACACAAGAAAAGAATAAAAATTTTAAAAGCGGGAACTCTAATTTTTAAAACCCTAACGTCGTGACCTTTCCTCTTCTATTTCATTTCACTGTTATTTTTCTTTCTCTAACACAGGTCACGCCACTTTTCCTCTATTTCGTTTCTTCTTCAACCTTTCATCTTCTGTTTTCTTTTCGTTTTTCTAGTTTTAAAATTCCATCATTCTCTATTTGTCTCTCTTCTATCTATTACATACCAGCACTCCATTTCTATTTTCTTTTCTTCCCTTTTCTTCACTCATTTTAGGGATTTCGGGATTCTCACTCTATATTCAGGTTTGTTAATTTCTTTTCATTCTTCTTTGTTTCATTTCATTTTTCTTTTCTTCTTTACCCAAATACACTTGATTTCGGTTGCATCTACCAATAACTTAGTCCCATTTTGATTGTAGTTATTCTCTGTTTTCTTTTATTCTTTTCTGTTTTCCTTTAGTGTGTTTGTTTTTGTTAATATTTTTCATTTGTGTTCAGTTTACTTCTCTATATTTTTCATTCTTGTTTACCTAACACAAGCAAAAATGGTGAGGACAAAGAATCCAACTGTTCCACGAACTGAGCAAGAAGAGCAGGAAGTTGAAGTGGTGAACATTGCTTCTCATTATGGTGCCTTATTTCCTATCTTCTCTGTAGACGAAGGCAGTAGGTATTTACTACTTCGTAATAGGTATTTGATGCACTGTAAGTTTTTTCCTGACTCTTTACTTAATCAAATTGGTATGTTAGAAGTAGTTAATGACATGTTGAGAGTATGTGGGTTGTTTAAATTTGCTTCTATGCGTGAAAATGTGCGTCCTGATTTAGTTTTAGAATTCTATACCACATTAAAAAAGAATGATGATAATGAGAATTGGTTAGACTTTAGGATGGCTGGTATACCTTACACTTTAACCTATTTTATGATGAATAGGATATTTAGATTTTCTCAAGCTGGGTTAACCGAGCCACCTAAATCTTTTAAGCCACATGAATTTTGGACATTTTTGACTGATTTGCAAACTCGTTATAGAGCTAGGGATGCTAAATCCATGTTTATTAAAGATTTAAGATATTGGATTTTGCATAGGATTTTAGCTTCTTTGGTTTTTAATAGGTCCGAATTCAATAGAGTTTCATATAATGAATTGTTTTTGATGTGGTGTGTACATAAACGCAAGGACGTATGTTGGCCTTTTTGGATAGTAAATCAATTGTTGCAATGTGTACATAAACATGATTCGCCTTTAACACATGGGCATGTTATTTCTAGTATTGCAACTAATTTAAATGCTGATCTTGATGCTTATTATAGAGTTTTTCCTTGCCATTATTTTAATAAGACTATGTTAGTTCGTGGAGAGGTTGTTGGCAATAATTTTTAGGAAATTCCGGCACGTGCTCGATCATGTTGGAGGGATATTGCTGGGAATGCTGCGCCACAAGTTGAGGAACAAGAAGAAGAAGGTGAGGAGGAGGCAAGTGAAAATGAGGAGATGGCAGATATTCCACCTGGTGTAGCTACTGCACCTGAAGTTGGCTCATCTAGCCAAAATATGCCAGAAATGTTTGATCAAATTCTTAGCAACTTGCACCATATACAAGATCAACAAACCATTTTAGCTAGAAGACAAAGAAGGTTGGAGTACAAATTTGACAACTTCATAACACAAGTTGGGTTTCGGGTTCCTTCACCTCCACCATCACCATAATAGGGGAGTTTTCTTTCTTTTCATTTTATTTATTTCTTTTCACTTGTTTTTGTGTGTCATTCCTACACATTGAGGACAATGTTGGTTCTAAGTGTGGGGGAGTGATTGTGTTATGTGTTGTGATATTTGTGACTATATTTTTGAGTTTGTATATGTATTATGTATGTCAAGTGCATGATTGTTTTTGTTTGTGTGTTTTTATATTTCAATTAGGCTTTTAAGTAAACTTTATTATAAAGCATTGTTTATTTGGTATATTGTATAGGTTGTTAAGTCATTTATCTTTGATGCTCATTTTTATTAGTTTTTCCAAAATTTTTTTAGCATGTGTTTTAAGTTTTTCAAATTATTTTGTTTTACTTATTTCAACATTATAGATTATTTAGTCTTTCTAACTAACCATGTTTTTAAAGTTAGAATTTACTCATTTAGTTTATAATTTTCAATTTCTAGTTGTTTAAGGAAACTATAGCCATAATACTTACCTTTTATCTTTTCAATAATGGATGAGGACTAAATTTAAAAAGAAAAGTTAAAAGTGGGATGGAGCATAAAATGCACCCACTTAAGTTATAAAAAGAAAAAAAAAAGAGCAAGATATATATCAAAAATTGCAAAAATATGGGATGGAGCGTAAAACGCACCCATATACTTTCTCTTGCTAGAAATCAAAAAGAAAAATCAAAGAAAAAGAAAAAGCAAAGTCTAAAAATGCCATGAGATTGGATTAAGGGTAAGTGAGCTTAAAAAGTCCTAAATGCAGCTAGTAGCTTGAGAATTTAAACTTTATGATTAATTTTCTTTCTTTAGTTCATGTTTAGTTTTAATAGACTTCATACTCTTTATGTTGGCATTAGTAAAGTTAAATAATTTGTTGAATTTGGGATGCATACTTTTAAATTTTGACTTACTGATTTTATTATGAGTGAATGAGATATTTTGGTTCTTTTCAATTCTATTATATATGCTAAATAACAGTGTTTTGTAGTAATTTTTACTGGTTATTAAATTTTCTTATTTCTTTGATCTTGCTTGAGGACAAGCAAGGGTTTAGTGTGGGGGAATTTGATAGGAGTTAAATTGAACTATAATTTAGTATTTATTTTGTGTGAGTTTGTGTAATTAATTATGTAATTGTGTGTATAATTTGATGTGATATATTAGTTTATGATTATTTGTATTAGAGTGCATGTTTGTGTGTTTACTGTCATTTGTAGGTGAAAAATGAAGAAAAGAGCAGATGAAGAAGTAAATAGAAGAAGTAAATAGAATGAGATGATCGTGAGAGAGGAACTGATCACGCCGTGACTATGAGTCACGTGACGTGACTTGCTAAGAAGAATGAAGAAGGAGGAGGAAAGGAAGAAGGAGCTGCGAGAGAGACGAGTCACGCCGTGACCAGGAGTCACGTGACGTGACTGAAGAAGAGAAGCCAGCAAAGAAAGGAAAGAGAAGAAGAAGGAAGAAGAGTCACGGCGTGAGAAATGGTCACGCGACGTGACGCCACAGAGAGGCCAGGAAAGAAAGGGAAAAGAGAAGAGAAGAGAAAGGAGAGGAGAAGAGGCGAGACGTGAGCGCCAGTCACGCCACACGCGAAGAAGGCACGCCGTGATGGGGAGTCACGCGACGTGACTGGCCAGAGAGGGAAGCGAAAACCGAAGAGAGGAAAGAAGGAAGAAATGGGCAAGCGCGTTCTGTCGCGATCGCGACACTGTTGCGAGCGCGACAGAGGCGACCGTTGGACGGTTTTGGGCCAAAAATCACTTCAAAAGTCACATATTTTCACCAAAGTTTGCAACCATTCTCAAGGGTCATTTCAAGGGACACAATTCTTAGATTAATATCTATAAATATGTAGTTTAATTATTATTTTGGGATGATGAATTTTTAGTTAAGTAATTTTCTGTATTTTAGTTAAACAATATTCTTTAGTTTTATTATTTAGTTTTTATGATTTGAAGAAGAAGATCAAGGAGGAGAAAATCTATTTGAAGAGATTGAGAAAAGGGTTGAAGAACTTCTATCTTATTCTCTTATTTTTAATTCTTCTCCAATATTTCTATGAATATCATTTTAATGAATTTATATGTTATGATTATTTCTATTTCCATCTACTTTAATAGTCTTTCATTGTAGATTTTCTATTAGTATCTTTTGCTTGATCTTTACAAGTTAAAGTAATTCGAGAGTTTGCTTTATCTGACATCTAATAGAATTTCATTATTAAGATATATTCAAGAGATTGGTATATTAAGATAATTGCTATAGGTTAGTGTCTATTCTTAAAATATGTAATTAGAAACCTCTAATTCATTAATGAAAATTGTGAGTTAGAATTTTAATTGTATGTTTTAGGCATTTTAATTCATATCGAGAGAGTGAGTTAAAAATTTATTCTAACTTGGCTTGCATGAAAGATGAATAAATATAAATCAAAATGATGGATCAAATTCATTATGTTTAATTCTTCATTCATATACTATTTATCTTCTTCTAATAAACATAAATTAGGGTCAAATTAAGTAGTTCTAATTCAACCATTAAATTTATGATTATTGTAAACAAGATTAAAATCAATTAGTAATAGTGTGTAACACGTTCCCTGTGGGATCGATATCTAAAGTACTATTGCGGTACACCGTATACTTGCGGTATGTTGCATCATTAGAAAAATGCACAACAAGGTCCACAAGGTTCGAATCTCAATTCCAAAAGGAGAGAGAACTCTATATGGATATCCTCTCTCTCGTTGTTGAGGTCCCATGCACAACACTTTAGCATAACAACCTTAATTCCTTGTTATTTCCTTGTTATCGTTAATATTATATTTATTTATTTTACTCGAAAATAGATCCTGCAAATAGGTTTGACGGATAAGTTTTATAAAAATTTTCATTAAAAATAAAAAATAAAATATGCAAGTATATCTTTCTTTTTTTTTTCTGAAAAAGACCTTTCATTAAGAACTAAAATCAACAGACAAGAAATCGACAAGAAAAGGAGATGGACAAGCTCACTCTTCACGAACAGACTTAAAACTGACTGCTTTAACGAGATAATGGGCACCCATATTCACTGTTCGCTTAATAAAAGCAGCAGAACAATCTTCTAACACTTTTAACAAATCTTTACAATCTACTATAATATCGACAAAATAAGAAACAACACTACAATCTTCAGGGCTTTTTTTTGAAATTGGGGTTGAATTCAAAAAAATTTAACAAAATGGGGCTACAGTGAACATATTTCGGGTTTCGGGGTGTCGAAAACCGGCACAACAGTATGCCGGTTTCCATCGGGGGTGGGCCAGCCGGTATAACCGGCTGGGGTGCCAGAAACCGGCACTGCACAGTGCCGGTTTCTGGCAAAGCTGCAGCCCACTGCAGCTTCCACGTGAAGCTGCAGGGGGCTGCAGCTTTGCCAAAAACCTGCACTGCAGCCCCCTGCAGCTTCGCGTGGAAGCTGCAGTGGGCTGTAGAAATTAATATTTTTTTTTCCTTTGTTTCTTTGTTCAGCTGAAACCTACGTTTTCATTTTACTCATTTTGCTTTTGCTTTGCTTGTTCTTCATCCCTTCTATCCCTTCTCTCTGTGTTTCTTACTTTCTTAATTTGTTTGAGTTAACTTTGCATCCAACATATTCCGTTTCAAAGTTTATATAATACAGTTACAAGGTAAGTTAATGTTGTTTATTATAATATTTAATTTTATTAAAGAAAATTTATATTGTTGTTATTATTATTAATTAGATAGTTGTATATTATTTTTAGGTCTTGAAATATTCGAAGATTGTCGATTGCTTACTACTTAAGTTGTTTTAAAAATTTTGTTTAATTTAATTTGAATGGATGTAATTATAGCACAATTTGAATCGTCTTTGATTAGGGAAAAAATGATTATTTGCAAGTAAATAATTTAATGTTGTATGCAATGATTAATCTTCAAATTTTTTATAGTAATCGAAAAATTTTATAGTTATTAAGTATAATTTATTAGCTTACATGTATAAGTTATAGAGAAAGAAATTATTTAAATAAAATTATTCAGCATAAATATTTGTTAATGGTTAGTCCCTTTTTTTTGAAATGCAAGTTTGGATATGGATGCATATCATTTAGGAGCTGCACAAATAAATCCTGGTCCTATTAACGGGGAGTTGTTATCATTGCAAAGAAGGCATCGATCTGATGCCATATGGAATAATTCGGTAATTTTTTTATTGTATATATTGTGTAGAGTAATGATGAAATTTTTTATTTATTAAATGGTATATGTTTGAAATTAATGCAAAGATTGAAAGAGACGTTTTGGGGACAAGAAGAGGAAGCTTAGTTGAGCACTACCGACAAATTAATCCTAGAATTATACCCTATATAATATCAGCATGGTTGTTAGGAATTGCCTGTATGGGGATGATAAATATTGATTGGAATTTAATTACTGCACTTATTGAGAGGTGAAGACCAAAAACTCACACATTTCACCTCATATGTGGCGAGACAACAATAACCCTTCAGGATGTGAGAGTGTTGATAGGGTTACCGATTAAGGGTAGACCGGTAACTGAAAGAACTAATCTTGATTGGGAGACCATATGTCATAATTTACTTGGAGTAGTTCCTCCCGCTGGAGATATGCGTGGTGGAAAACTTAAAATGATTTGGTTAGATAGTGTGTTTGGCGAAATTTCCAAAAATGCCACATCTGAGTTATTGCAACAGCATGCTCGTGCTTGGATACTACGGTGTTTTGGAGGTTTGTTATTTTCATCTCAATCATCCAGCACGGTGCACTTAATGTTTCTACCTTTATTGGAGGATTTGGATTCCGTAAGGCAATATAGCTGGGGATCAGCATGTTTAGGCTGACTATATAGAGAATTATGTAGGGCAACGCGTCCAGATGCTAAGGGAGTTGCTGGATATCTACAACTTCTACAAATGTGGGCGTGGGAGAGACTTCAACAGTTTACGCCAGAACATTTACTGCCTCAAACTTTAAACACAGTTTTGCCTTACTGAATTAGGTAGAAATATTTTTATGATTATAAAGTGTAATTAAATTTTAAATCATATTTTTTTGAATTATGCGAGATAATATCTGATGACCTTATTTGATTAGATGGAGTGGAGTGTTGGATCGGAATGTCACATATAGAAGGGATATATGGACATACCGCAAAATATTTGATATGCAGGCACTAGAAGAGGTACTTTGTGCAGTTCAATTAATTTTAGGAAAATCATTTACTAATTAATATTATGATAATGTAATTATTTTAATTAGAAATTATTTTTTTTATTTATGCAATTCAGTTTGAGTGGGAGCCGTACAATAATATAATTCAATTGTTCCCCGATTGTTGTAGAAGTGGGCAGCAAAGTTGGCTGGCAATTATTCCATTGATATGTTTTCATATCATTGAGTGGCACCATCCTGACCGAGTAATGCGACAATTTGGTTTTGATCAGCCAATTCCATCGCAACCACTTATAAGGGACAATCTACATACCATAGACATGCGTGGTCAGCATCACTTGAATTGGGCACTAGAGTTTTCCGTGTTCATAAATGAATGGCATATGTGTCATGCTCGTGTTGTTGTTGGCCAACGTCCAAGACGGCCATTGCATTATCGATCTGAATACATGCAATGGTACATGCAGTGAACAAGACGATGGATAACCCCTGTTGGTACACAATGTGGAGCAACTGTAAGGTTTTTTTTTATGTTGCTTCAACGTATTTGTAATGTTTTAGAAGAAACATTGACCCAAAATTATATTTTTATAGGCTGATGGTGTTGAAAGAGTGTATCACGCACAACCTGGATCTGTGGACAATAACATAATATTGGAAAGCATCCTCGCAGCAGTTGGGCATGAAGGTAGAACTTCAAGTGAATATCAATGACAACCATGTCCCGAGCCGGTTAATATTCCCCCTATGTCACATCAATTTGAAGACTTTCGCACGCGACGACATAGGACTGGGATGTTTGACAGGAGATCAAACGTGGAGCAGGTATATTACGATCCAAATGTAATGCAAATTCCACCACCGATGTCATGGCCTTTCCAAGAAATGGAACAATCTCATCAGTACGAAGTGGGTGGAACCAATTACACGCCGGCTGATATCGCTGGGTCAAGCGGCTCATATGATGGAATATCAATATCAGGTCCAACTGAGGTAACACCAGGTACGTTCACAGTTCCTGCGTTCAATACTGAATCCACATCATCACAATATGGGAATAAAAATGACTTCATCCAGCAATTATTTGGGACACCAAAAGATCCTCATCCTGAATTAAATTCTGCTGGGCCTTCATTTACTAATTTCTACAATGATGTAATGGGTGGTGATGTCGGACCGAGTCAGGTACAAGAGGGCGATGCACCTAATGTCGAACGATCACGACGAAATCGGAGGCCTACGAGATGTGGCACAGGGTCACATTTCATTAATTAATATGTCAGCTATAAACTTACAAATTTTTTGTGTTTATGTTTATGCTTACTTTTAGTGTTTTTTGCGAATTGTATTTTTGACCTCATCAATGATTATATATATCATTATACATACATTATAAGGTAGATAGCAGGAATACAGTGCGTTCATTGCTAATTATATTTAATGAATTAATGAATCAATAGAATTGATATAATGGATACCTCATGTTTCATTCCCCATAAAATAAAATAAAAAATTAAGATGTCAATTTGAAATATTAAATGGTGTAAACATGTTGGAATATAAATTGTCCACAGGAATATATATATATATATATAACACCCAGCGTCAGGTGTTCCTACAACCTTATATATATATATATATATATGGTTGTAGGAACACCTGACGCTGGGTGTTCCATATCAGTCTGTGTAATTAGATGGTCCAGCTGCGTTCGGACAAGTCTTCCTATTATGCCCTTCATTTCTGCATAATGTACATCGGTTAGGCCTGGTGCGTTCTCTATTATCCATTTTATTCCGATACCGAGAAGTCCTCGGTCTGCCTTTCTTCCGCATCAACTCTGGATTTGGCATAAGGGTTGGACCAGCATAGAGAGGCCAGTAATCACGGTGTGCAAGTGGTTAGAAATATAAACTGTAACAACTCAATGCTTCTGAAAGTTTATAACACTTGTCGACGTATGTCCACATGTCCACACGAACATGCATAGAAGCTGTTATAGCATGTGAACAAGGTATTTTCATTCCTTGAAATTTTTTACATTCACATTGCCGACATTTTAAATTAACAGATTGAGTGTTATTACATTTTCTTTTACTTTTTTGATTTTTAGTTCTTATTGTAAAAATTCCTCCACGCCGATCAAAGCTCTCAACCCTATGTCCACATGCTTTTTGAGCGCGCTTTGCCATCTCATCCAAACAATTTTGGGTGTATGTATTACCAGCTGCAATTTGCGCTCGATACATGCACCTTATGTCATCAAAAAATTTAACAAGGCTGGCAAATACATGCTCAACAACACAACAAACTGGCATCATCCTTACACCCTTTAAAGCACTATTTATACTCTCAGCAATATTGATTGTAGTGTGTCCGTACTTGTACCCATTATCATGAGATAAAGTCCACTTGTTCAGCGAGTTTTGCATTGCCCAATTGTAAAAGTCGATGTCAAGCTCTTTTATCTCATCCATCCTTCTACTAAATTTTCTGGGTTGAAAATTATTGCCTACCCGGAGAGTCACAAATATTAATAATTTTTCAAACATTCAACTTGTTCATTATAATGTAAATAAATATTATTATTTATTTTACATGAAAGAAATAAATATTAATAAATAAATACAAATATTAATGCATGTAATAAATATTACAACATTTATTAATTAATAAATTAATACTAATAAATAAATAAATATATATATATATATATATATATAGGAACACCCATATATATATATATATATATATATATATATATATATATATATATATATATATATATATATATATATATATATATATATATATATATATATATATATATATATATATATATATATATATAATTATATATTTATTTATTTATTTATTAATATTAATTTATTAATTAATAAATGTTGTAATTTTTATTACACGTATTAAATAAATATATATTAATAACGGTTAATATTTACTTAACATGTTATAATTATAAATTAACTAATAAATAAATATTAAACATACCCGCCTTATATAATATGTCCTTAATTGTTGAATTTCGGTGAGCAGTGTTGTAGTTGCTTAAGAAATGGCGGAGACAAAATATGTGGAATGCTAATGGCTCCTTCCAACCACTACTATCATCACGAAATAGGGCTATTATCCCGGCATGTCGGTCAGAAATAACAGTTATACCCAATTGCTTGGTGACATAACGCCTAATGCATGTCACGAACCAACTCCAGCTAGACTATTCTCATTTTCAACAATAGCAAATGCTACTGGAAATAAGAAATAATTACCATCTACAGCACTTGCAATCAACAAAGTTTGATAAAACTTTCCTGTCATAAACGTTCTATCAATAAGCAAAACTGGCTTACAGTGAGCTAGACCATCTATGCATGGCTTGAATACCCAGAAGAGCCTTTTGAATTATCTGCAATGAGGCTTCATACTATCTTCAACAATAAAGTCATAGGCCATTCCGGGATTGTATGTCTCCATGGCTCTTAGATATCCAGACAACCTTCCATAAGAACCCTCATAATTACCAAATATCTTCTCCAAAACCTGTCTTTGCATACCAGGCTTTACTGTAGGATATATCATAATTGAAATGATTCCTAATATCGGCAATTATTACACTAACTCTAAGATCGGGAGCAGCACTAACCATTTCCAATATGCAGTCACAAATAATTTGCGAATCTAACTATCTATGGTGTTATGATACAAGCGAATTATTATAGTTATGAGGTCCCTTATAAACACTAATTATCCAATACAGAGATGTCCTTTTCTTCATTGCTCGTAGTCTCCATGGACAACCTATATCTGCACGTCTCCAGCATACCAACCAGTACGATTGTTTGGACTCTACAACTTTGTATAAAACATTACTTTAAATAGAAATTTTTTTTCACACACGCCTTCACTTCATCTTTCGATGTAAAGGCCAATCCTTCGCACAAATCAGATACCCCATCCCATCTGACCATTGGGAAATCATTATACATATTATTCTCTGCTTCAGCAAAATTAACAGATGTGTGGTGCAATGATGAAAACTGAAACTGTGACATATTGGATTGTCCACTGGGTCGATCTGTTTCCTCATTCATTTGCATATTTTGAATGCCCTCTGTCACTTGAATCGAACTACATGGAATTAAGTCATCATCTCTTCCTACCAAATTTTTTGGCTCACCATCAGTCAAGTCTATTTCTTCATCATCATCCTCCGGGTCACAATTTGGAGAAAAATACCCATTATTTGTAGCATTACCTCCATGTCTATATGTATCATCACCTGTAATATCTGCACATTCAAAAGAATGACATGACCCAAAATGCATGTCATTTGGAACTCTTAACTCTCTAAGGGGACTTGCATCTACAGTTTATGTTTCTTCAATATTTTCAAACTCAATTGGAGCCTCATACTGATAATGCGGATTACCTCCAAATTCGTTTCCTTCTTTCGCAGTTGGTATAGACCCTACGTTTTCGGCATCAGCCAACTGATTGATAGTATTCAAGACATTTTCTCGATCTTCAATTACAATTTCTTCTGTTACAATGATTAACTCCACAATCGTGTATCCAGAAAAATATATTAAAATTCTCATAAATTTGATAAACATCATCATCATCCACTATATCTATTGTCGCCCAGCAAATTGACCCCTGATTGTAAACTGGACACTTATATATCACCCTACAGATCCTAATTGCTACACCCAAATCCAATTTAACTGATATTTTATGAATAAGCTCAGCAAAAGTCGGTTTGTTTCTAATTTTCAATCTTCTGGATCTAGCTAAAGGGCTTGAAGCGTCATAATTAAAGCCAGATATACCGAACGTTGCCTGTCCTCCAGTGTGAATTATAAAAGTCACAGGAACCGATATTTTTTTCCTACATTATATGTACACATATCATAAATATTATTGTAATATTTAGCTTTAAATAAAATAATTAATTTAGACTTCAATAACGTATCTGATACAAATTATCATTTTATATTAACACAAATTTATTTTCTTGTAAAAACTAATATTATTTCTATTTTCAATATTTAGTTAATTTTATCCTACAACTAATTAACTTTCATTGATACTATTTTTTATACTACAAAAATAATGACTTACCTTTAATGATAAAATTAATAGATAACTTTCCAAAATATCGATACCTGCAAGTTAAATGTTAATATTAGAATAATAAAAATATATATTTTTTGGAATAAAATACAATATTATATGATCATAGTATTACTTTCAAATATAATCGTGCTGCTTATAATTTATTTTCGCTGAATGGTTTGCAATCAAAATAAAAAAAAGTAAAAAACACTAAAAATGAACTACATAAGGAAGGAAAAACCAAAGGAACAAGAATGTTAACAAATATAGGCTGAGAGGATAAAATGAAATGGGCAAAAATACTTCGGGGAGTGTGTTTATTTGGATCAGAAAGCAAAAAAGTAAAAAACCAACGGAACTAAAAATGAACTACATAAGGAAGGAAAAACCAAAGGAACAATAATGTTAACAAATATAGAATGATGAGATAAAATGAAATGGGCAAAAAAACTTCGGGGAGTGGGAACAGAAATCGGCACCACCTACTGCTGGTTTCCGACATGGTCCAGCCGAATTTGACCAGCTGGGCCCACAAGCCAGAAATTGGCACCACATGGTGCCGGTTTCTGACAATGTACAATTGTACAGAAATCGGCACCATGTGGTGCCGGTTTCTGACATGGCCAGCCGGTTTAACCGGCTGGGCCCCACTGAACAGATACCGGCACTAGTAAGTGCCGGTTTCTGACACCCCCAAAGCCCAATTATGTTTTCTGTAGCCACCTTTTCTTAAATAAGTTACATTTTAACCCCCATTTAAAAAAAACCCTAATCTTCATTCACTGCCTTAGAAACCATGAGACAGTCTGTCTGGATGCAAACCTTTGAGAAATTATTATTCTTCAACTAGCTGAGAGCCTTTTTAACCGTGAGAGCCTATGAAATATGAGCTTCAAAACAATCGTCAAAAGCTGCATGCCTCGCTGCAATGCAATCACCCTTATAGTTCTGAATAAGGAAGCCATAGTTGCTATAACCATATTGTTTGAAACAACCTGCATCAACATTACAGACCAGCTCTCCTTCCTTTGGGCTATTTTACTTTATTTTAGAAGAGGCAGGGACTAAAAAACCATAAACTTTCTGCGCCTGTGCCGTCTGCCACTGGAAAAGAGTCATTCGAGCCAGATGGAGAACCAATTAAAGAAAAAAAAACAAGCATTCCCGAAATATTCAGCTAACCATGAAGAGAGTGATGGGTGGGCCAAGAGCTTTTTGGAAGGGGTCTCTAATTTATTCAACAATAATACCCCGGCTGACCTATATCCTATATAGGTATTGCCAGGAATTAAATTTATTAGAGTCAAAAGTTATCTCAATAATATTATTTTTATCTTAATATTTTTTTTATTATGCTTAACACTTCTGCAATGAAAAAATAAAAAGAAAAAAAAAAATTATTGACCACGAAGTTACGTCCAAATAATTAACCAATCTGATTAAGAGAATTAGCCTAATCAATTAACCCGATTACTAACCAGTCAATTAATTCAAAATCGGTACATATTTTTTTTCTTTTTTTTTTTTAAATTCGTTGACTACAATATTACAATTACCTAAGTCAATTGACAATATTCAATTAATTAATAAACTTACTAATCATATTTTAACCCATTGACAATTTTGTCGATTGATCTATAACTGTCTTGAATTACTATTTATTTGGTCAATTTTCTTTTAACTTACAATCACACATTTTACATTTCCAGTTATGTTAACTTAACCTTCTCTCTACCATTCCCTTTTATTTGTCCATAATTTTACAATAATTAAATTTTATTACAATTAGGTTCTTATTAATTTTGGTACAGTTCAGTACGGTTCTTATAATTTTCGATACAGTTCAGTTCTGTTTTTCAGTTCTTTCGGTACAAAATAAAACAAGACAATACAATATGTTACTTCGGATAATTCAATATTTTTAAAAATTTATAATATAAATACACACAATAATAAATACAAATATAATTAAAATATCTCAACAAATACATACAATTTTACATTCAATTTTAAGAAAATCTTTCAATTTATCCATCTCCTTCATGAAAAGAGAACAACATCTTATAGCAATAGTCATTCTACATGAAATTTTAAATTTTAGATAAATTACTTTAATAAATTCCCTAAAACCCTCATATTCAATAAAATTAAATGGTAATTCATCTCTAATTATAAACGGCAGCTAAAGTCGTTGGGGGCGGAGATAATAAGGAAAAAAAGGCTAATGGGAAAGATAGAAAAAATTGTGGGGCTGTACACGATTTCGAGACAGAAAAGGCAAAGGCATACACGATTTAGGTTTTTTTATTTTATTTTATTTTCTTATATATATATATATATAATGAAATATAAAACCTATTGTGATAAAAATAGATGAGTATTAGTTAAGTAACATTAAAAACAAATGAAATTAATTGATAAAGTGATTATATAATAAATTACTCAGTTATATATAATTACATTATTAAAATAAATTATTAATTATTCAAATAAATATTGTGCCAAAAATAGATAAGTAATAATTGAGTGACACTAAATATAAATGAAATCAATTAATAAGATAATTATATATACAGTTTTAGCTGATTATATGGTTAAAATCCATCCACATATAGTATCTTAACTCAGTTATTATACTCAATTTCACTAAATTTGGCTTAACAGTTAAAAAATTATTAATTAATATTATAGTAAATAGTTCTAAGAGTGAATGTAAAAGTAGCAGTAAAAGTAAATAAAATTAATTGGTAAAATGATTGTGTATATAAATATTTGTACAAAAAGAAAAATTAAGTATTAGTTGAGTGATATTAAAGTTAAATTAAATTAAACACAAATTAGTAAAATTTAATTATATATAATTAAATTATTAATTTACAATTCAATTAATCATATAAGTATTGTGACAAAATAGACAAGTACTAATTGAGTGACACTAAAAACAAATAAAATTAATTGGTAAGGTGATTATATGTTTATATAATTACATGAATTGAATTGGTAAGTTTCATTATATATAATAATTATATATAATTATATTATAAATTTATATAGTTAATTACTCATATAGGTATTATGTAAAAAATATATGAGTACTAGTTGAATGATACTAGGAATAAATGAAGTTAATTAGTAAACTGATTATATACTTATATAGTTATATTAATTAGTAAAATTTAATTATATATAATTAAATTATTAACTAACAATTCAATTACTTATATAGGTATTTGATAGAGTTGGGATACACCCATGACTCTATAATAGATTGAGTTTCAATCCATATTAAATTGAGTTATTTAATCTGATAAAAATTACCAAATCTTATCTCAGAAAGAGTCTGAGTTAAACTAGAGTTAGGTCTCTAGCTTTTAGGATCTCTATAAATAGAGGTGAGGTCCTCATAATTTGGTAACGAGAAAACATACACGCCGCAAGGCTGCTCGTTCCCGCTCACAAGTTTTCTATCTTGATTTTCAGGTGCATTTAGATTGTGATCTAGCTGCTCTTATCCCGAGTGGGTAAAAGCCGGACCAGTGACCAAAAACAAACGGGATCTTAGTAGACGCTTCCGTAACGAGTTTCTGCGTTACAAGAGGTAGGTACATCTATTAATGTTACCTCCGTATAAATTATATGTGTTATAATTTTCCTTCATTGGTATCAGAGCCGAGGTTTTTGCATTCAGGCATGTGGCTAAAAAGATCTAAAAATTTTATGTGTAAAATTATTAGATCTGGAATGCATTGAACACAACAAAAAATTTATTTTTTGTGTGAAAAATATATATACGTGTATATTTCGGCTCAATTTCGTGTATGTGTACACCGAAACCCGATGGGACGAACATGAGCATTCAAAACGGCTAATTAGAAGTCGAGATTTTTTATTTTTGACCACACCATTGGATTCACAGACCCTGAAAACCCCCCACCGGCTGGAATCGAAGGACGAAAATCGATCGGCAAAGTGGCGTGTGGACTACACGCGCAAAAATACGTTCGGTGCGTGTGTGTGGGTGGTGGCCCACACGCGCGTCGCCACATGTCAGCGGTGATGCATCACGTGGCACAATCACTGAGCGCCACGTGGAAGGCTGAGGCCATGCCATGTGGCGAATGGATGGGGTGGACACGTGGACCAACCAGAGGGTGACACGTAGAAGATTGTGGTCATGCCACGTGTTCCAATCAGATGGTGCCACATGGCCCAATAAGGGGCCACCACATGTCAGATCGAGGTCTGCCACGTGGCAATGCTGACGTGTCATGTGTGACATGTGGTCCAATGGGACACCGCCACATGGATGACATGTGTCATGCCATATGGCGGTGACGTGTACCAAGTTACCACACGGGGGCCACGTGGTCCAATCAGGTATTGACACGTGTCAGACCGAGGTTTACCACGTGTCGGTACTGACTTGTCACGTGTGACACGTGGACCAATGAGACGCCGACACGTGGCGTTGACTGTGCCATGTGGGCACTAGGTGGACCAATAGCATTCAAACTTGTGGCTTGACAGGATGTGGACACGTGGCTCAATACGGTGTTGCCACGTGACAGATCTGAGTTAGGGCGCGCATGGAGGCATGTGAGCGCGTCTTTTTTCCCTTCGTCGACGCGTGATGGCGCGTGCGGCGTCCTCCGATCATCAAATCAGCTCCTTTTTTTGCAAATTTATTTTTCAAATTATTTCTAATTTTTTTGTCATATTTTCGAAATTTTTTAATGACCATAAAATATATTGTGTAATTTTTGATATTTAAATGTGTTTAATTTCAAAAATAAAATATTAAAAATTGTAGAAAAATTATTTTCTGCATTCGATTAATTTTTAAAATATTTTAAAAAATTTTTGAGGTTCTGTCCTTACTTGTTGATTGAAAAGCATTTCAATCATGTGTATTTATACATAAGTGTATAAATTTTTTTCTGTAATATGTTACGGAAATGTTATATAAGGGCACCGGTTCTTCCTTAAGAAATGCATAAATTGTTTTAAGAATTGCAAGAGTGCAATCAATAAGCAAAATAAGAATGCGAAGGAAGATTTGAGCTGATAACATTGATGCAATAGTGCATCATAAAGTATATGTGTGAGAACAAATGTAAGAGTGTATTTGAACTGGTGGTCTGAGTATAAAAATGGAATTTTGGTTCGAGATGCCAAAAAGAAAGTGTTGAAAAGCAACATTAAAATTTGTGATGGTATTGAAAAATGGACGGAGCGTGAATCGTCCATGGCTTCATCAATTAACTTATGAGTTGCTTGATGAAGTAATAAAGTTGGTCAAAGAAATAATCCTAATAATTAAAAAGATTTTATGAAATCTGGACTTCTATAATAGTCGACATAAGTGTCAATTTGAGTTGGCGTTTGTTATTATTAAAATAAGATTTATGTTTCCTATTAATATTTGACATGAGTGTCTTATTTTGGGATTATTGGATTTCTGGTTAAATAAATGTATTTATTTACTTATCATGATGGCATTTAACTTTATAATAAATACGTTTATTTTAATTGTTAATTGTCTTGCGATATTTTATGAGTAAATGATTGCATGCTTATTAAGTAAAGGCTTAATAAAGATCCCCTTATAAGTTTGAGAACTTGATAATCCAACAATTCATTTTTATTATGCATGAAATTTTAACCTGTAAAGTTGGACATTAGGACTTAAAGGGTAATTGGATACTATAAGTAGCCTTTTCGAATTTGAACCTGGTAGAAAATTTTACTAGGTTATTATTTCAGGTGCATAATAAATTGCATGTGTTGCCTTATCTCTTTTAAAAATGTGCAATATTGTTCCATTTGAGATTAGAGGATCTTAATGGATACTGCTTCCAAGTTATAATTATGAAATCTGTAATACAAAAATCCAGTATGTGCTTGAAGAGCAAGAGGCTCTTAAGTCCTCAAGTTCAGTTATGGCTGAACCTGAGGATGGCACTATAGCCCAGCATAGGCAGGACCGAGATGCCTGTATGGCATGAAAAAGCAGAATTTCACTGCTCGAATCATCTTGCTATGTGCAAAAGGATGATGATATCACTAAGTCATTTCGCAAGTATCAAATTACAATAGATCTGTGGATCGCTTTGCAGGAGAAGTTCAGAGATGTGAATCTGGATAAGCTCCGATCATTGAAGATCAAATTTGAAAAATATCATAAAAAGTCTGATTATTCGATGTGAAAACATCTAAGAGAGATGAAAAAGAAAAGTGAGCTTCGTGAAGTTAGTCATAAGTGACTGATGAGCAGTAGATCCAAACTGTTATCCGTTCTTTACCCAAGAGTTGGTAGCATGTGAGGATGCAACTAACCCATATGGATAAGCATAAATACATTTGAGGATGTCGCTTGTCATTTGAACCTTAAAAGGGACCGTCTGACAGTGATTAAGGTCAATGTCATAGTGCATATGGCACAATCCTATTCTAATAGAATGAGTTCTCTTTAGAACAAGATAATAAGCTTCATCAATAGGGATAAAGAAAAGGCTTGAGAGCCTAAAAAGCAAAAGGAATATAATCATGAAAGGTCCAAAGGCAAAAAGGAGATAAACTTTTCAAGAGTGAAATGTTTTAATTGCCTATAGAAATGACATTATGCAAGAGATGCATTGTGCCTAAAAACATACACTATTATAACTCAAGAGTGAGTGAAATTTATGTATCTAATTCTGAATTTCATCCTTTGTGGATGATAGTTTTAGAACCAATGGACCGTGTAACAAGGAATCGAGATACCTTTATTATGAAATTTAGGTTCTGTTCTCGCTTTATTGAAATTTGTTTTCAATTTATATTTTGAGAATGACAGTGCACGCTTATACTTGAATGATTTTATTGTTATGAATGTGGACCATAACTATTTGAGTAAAACTAGTGTGACGCGCGCCGGAACCAGCAAGGCCCTCTTCCGGGAATCCGCTTTTAGGATTCGAGGGATTGGTTCGCGTCTTTCCGATCTTAGGTGTTATGAGATATTTTCGGCACCTCCTTTCACAATAGAACATTGAAAAGGACCATCCATCGCCATAACACCTTTAGACACTTTTGAGGTATTTTGGAGTCGCCACCCAATTTACAAGAAATTGGAAAAATTTAACCTCTTATCGGTCTAAACCAGAGATGGTGTCCGGAACTTCACACTTATTGGTGCCTTGGTTAATTATAAATGGGTTTTTAAATTATAAAATTTCATTTTTCATCTCACACAATTAATGCATTGAATTTAAAGCGCACATCAATCACATATGAAATGATAAATAAAAATAATGACAAAATTAAATTACAACAAAATTAGGGGCGGAATACAACTCCTATTGTAAATAAAATATAAATCATACATAAAACGGGGTATTTATTAATGTTGAGGACGTTGGTCCTCTCATGCACAATTAAAGAAAATCATTTTAAAGTGACAATTTATCTTGGATGGAAAACTAGGATATTGGTCCCATTTTATTAGAAAATCCAATTTTATTTGTAGAAATATTTTTGTGTGATTTTTTATTAAGCGTGCATAAAATAAATGGTTTAATTAATTATTACATGCCAAATAACTCAATAAAACAAATAAAGGAAAAATAACAAGTACAATAAAAATGACAACTCCTTGGATCTCCTCCTTCATTCGCACGGGTGCTCAAACAGGGGAACACAAGTATTTGACACCGACAACAAACACAAATAAACTTAATATTAGTAATCGATAAAATTAAATAAACATAGAACTCAATAATAATAATAATAATAATAATAATAAAAACAGAAATTAAATAATAATAATAATAATAATAATAATAATAACAGAAATTAAATAATAATAATAATAATAATAATAATAATAATAATAATAATAATAATAATAATAATAATAATTAAAACACAAAATACTAATAATAAACAAATATAACAATTAATTAACAATAACCATATAATAATAATAATAATAATAATAATAATAATAATAATAATAATAATAATAATAATAATAATAAATAAATAAATAAATATAAAAATAACAATAATAAATAATAAAATAATATTAAAACAGAATAATAAATAAAAATAATAATATTAATATTAATAAACAGAAATTAAATTAATAAATATATATATATAATAATAATAATAATAATAATAATAATAATAATAATAATAATAATAATGATAATAATAATAATAAGGAAAATGGAGTTTACCTCACCGGAGGGTCGCCGGAGCAAGGGTGGCCGTCACCTCCACCACCGGAGTGTAGATCGTCGTCACAGGGTCTCACCGGCGGTGTCCACGCGCCTAACGGAGCTGGTGTCTCGCCGGAAATCGCCTCCAAAGGTCGCGGGTTCTTCTCCCTCACGCGCCGGATGCCGGCCACCGACGGAGGATCGGTGGGCACCTGGAGCTTCGTCCGGCGGTGGCGATTCCGATGGTGGGGCGCGTGGCGCCGTAGGCGGCGGCGGTTGGCCGGCGGAGGCAACGCCTCCTCCTTCCCCTTTTTTTCTTTTCCTTCTTCTCTCCGGCGTTGGTCTGTGCTCCGTTTGCTGGTCCGTGCTCCTCTCTCTTTTATTTCTTTTCCCTTCTTTCTTTGTTTCTTGGCCTTTGATCTCTCTTGCTTCTCTTTTGATTTTGCTTTTTATTTCCTTTGGTCTGTGCTCTCTCCTTGCTCTCTCTTTTTTTTTCTATTTTCTTTCTATTTTCTTTGGTCTCCTTTTTTTTCTTTGATCTGCCGAGAGAGCCCAGTATTTACGCTCAGATTTTTTTTTTATCCTTGATCAGCAAATGCAGTTTTCGATTTTCTCTTTGATTTTTCTTAGAATAGCAGTTGAAACCAAGATTTTCAAAAATGCTTTTAATGAAGTTCCCGTGAAAGAAAACCAAAACAATACTCCTCAAAAATGTTGGAAATTATTTTTCTGCTCTCCTCTCTCTTCAAAAAACAATCACCAGCCCCCTCTTTGTTCAGTTTTTTTTTCTTTCAATGTCAACGACAGCATCTCCTTATTTTTTACCAAATTCACTCACCAGTATCTTTTTCAAACCGACTCTCCACAAAATCCGGAAAAAGGGAAGCTAGCTGGAAGAAAATGCATGAGGCAGGGATGGGCAAATGAGCTCCCTCACTCACGTGAGGCTGGGCCTCACATTATTGAAATGGGCTTCACTAATGTGAGGCCTTCATCTCACATTAGTGAGATGGCCCAGGTCCCAAAAACAGTTTTATATTTCTCCCTCTTTTATTTTTTATTATTTTTTATTATTATTATTTTTTTTTAGGCAAAAACACATTTTTAAATAAAAGAAGCGGAAAAAATATTATTTTATATATTTTTTTTTCAAGAAAACCGTCACTTCCATTTGCCATTTGCCCGTAAACAGGCATCATTTTCATCATCGGGTAACTTCGGTCTGGGCTGCCTCAGGACCCGGTGTCTACAGTTGCCCCCAGTTTTGGGAAACTTAGTGTCTGGGTGCCTAAGTGAGCCAAAACTCAAAGATAAAGAAAAGAGACACGTACCTGAGGCAGCCTTCTTTCCGAAGCGAGTGATGCTGCTGTGGTGGTTATTGCCATGTCGTCGGCGTGCTGTTTTTAGTTGAATCTGTTGAGCGGTATTTCCGTCATCGTGCTAACCGTTCTTGGTAGTGTCGTGGTCATGCTAACCTCCTGTAGGATGGTAGTGCTGCCATCGTGCTAACCGTTTTTTGAGTGGCAGTACCGTTGTCGTGCAAACCTTCCGTAGAATGGTAGTACCGGCAGCGTGCAAACCTTTTGAAGCAGTAGTACCGAGATCGTGCAAACCCTCCGTGAAGCAGTAGTACCGTCCTCGTGCAAACTGTTTTTGAAGTGGTAGTACCGTTGTCGTGCAAACCTTCCGTAGAATGGTAATACCGGCAGCATGCAAACCCTTTGAAGCAGTAGTACCGAGATCGTGCAAACCCTCCTTGGAGTAGTAGTACCGTCCTCGTGCAAACTGTTTTTGGAGTGGTAGTACCGGCAGCGTGCAAACCTTTTGAAGCAGTAGTACCGAGATCGTGCAAACCCTCCTTGGAGTAGTAGTACCGTCCTCGTGCAAACTGTTTTTGGAGTGGTAGTACCGTTGTCGTGCAAACCTTCCGTAGAATGGTAGTACCGGCAGCGTGCAAACCTTTTGAAGCAGTAGTACCGAGATCGTGCAAACCCTCCGTGGAGCAGTAGTACCGTCCTCGTGCAAACTGTTTTTGAAGTGGTAGTACCGTTGTCGTGCAAACCTTCCGTAGAATGGTAGTACCGGCAGCGTGCAAACCCTTTGAAGCAGTAGTACCGAGATCGTGCAAACCCTCCGTGGAGCAGTAGTACCGTTCTCGTGCAAACTGTTTTTGAAGTGGTAGTACCGTTGTCGTGCAAACCTTCCGTAGAATGGTAGTACCGGCAGCGTGCAAACCCTTTGAAGTGGTAGTACCGTTGTCGTGCAAACCTTCCGTAGAATGGTAGTACCGGCAGCGTGCAAACCTTTTGAAGCAGTAGTACCAAGATCGTGCAAACCCTCCGTGGAGCAGTAGTACCGTCCTCGTGCAAACTGTTTTTGAAGTGGTAGTATCGTTGTCGTGCAAACCTTCCGTAGAATGGTAGTACCGGCAGCGTGCAAACCCTTTGAAGCAGTAGTACCGAGATCGTGCAAACCCTCCGTGGAGCAGTAGTACCGTCCTCGTGCAAACTGTTTTTGAAGTGGTAGTACCGTTGTCGTGCAAACCTTCCGTAGAATGGTAGTACCGGCAGCGTGCAAACCCTTTGAAGCAGTAGTACCGAGATCGTGCAAACCCTCCTTGGAGTAGTAGTACCGTCCTCGTGCAAACTGTTTTTGGAGTGGTAGTGGTGCTGTCTATGAGCTCTTCGGTTGATTGTCTGCCCCTTGAGAGGTCTTTGGTTGATATTTGTTTTGATTGATGATTGAGCTGATGTTGATTTGATGATTGGACTGATGTTGGATTAGTGTCGTCGCTTGCCCTTTGTCGGTGCTAGCATCGAGTTTCTTTTTCTGCAAAATTTAGAAGGTAGATATGCAGGTATAGATGGTGAGCATGCATGTGAAATGTATGTGTCATGCAGCAATGCAGGATAAGAGTTCATCCGAGTGGATTCGGAGGCGTCAGCTGATTTGGTTGTCAGTTACGGTAGGATCTGTGCCCCCTTGGATTGCCTTTGAATTTCATGCCTTTAAGGGATTATGAGGTTCTCTTCTGGTACCTGTAGTCATTATTTGAAGGTAGTGCGTCCCTTGTGGATTTTCACACTAGCTTTTCTTAGCGGGAGATGTGTCCTTGTTGGATTTTCACATAACCCTGTGCCTTATTTTTTGCCTGGAATGGACCCAACCCAATCCAGCGGCTTTTATTTATTTCATTTTTTGTAGGATAGACTGCCTGTTGCCAGGTTTTCACCCTGCCCTTTGGCCTAACTTTTGCTTAGAGCGCCAGTCACGGTTTTCATCTCTAACGGCCTTCTTTTTTTTTTTTTGAGTGTGAGAAGTTGGAGTTGTTGCGAAAGGTCTTTTGGGTATGATTGGCATGTGCTTATGTCTCAGATATTAGTTGTATGAGCTTGGTTCTTTATTGGGAAGGTGCTGTAGGATTGGCTTCACAGTAGGTAGCAAGATGATTTGGCTGAAGTGCCTGAGTAGCGAGAATGGTAGAGGGTAGATGATAATAATGTGCTGGTTTTATATCGGACTCAGACAACTTTGAGTGTGCAAGATGAACTACCCTGGTTATGCCAATACATCTTTGCATAAATGCATATATTTCAATCCGATTTCATAACACATGATCACCATTTGGCATTAACTCGAAAAAATATGAGACACCATCTAATCTCGGGATAGATCTTGAGAGTATCAAACTCTTGTTATCCATCAGCCCTCGCGGGCTTTCTTGATTGAATATTTTCTCTTTTTTTTTTTATTCTTTATTTAGCCTTTGCCATGGACCCTCATTCAGTTCGTCGGTGTAGATTGAATTTGCTTTCATCTTCGTTAGCCGGAGAGGCTGCTCCTTCTGGCGATGGTTCTTTTAGCATCAAAGTTTCGTTCTTAGGCCTTGTGCAGACTGGCTGAGATATTGAGTTTATTGGCTTCAATCTGCATCTTCCATTTGTTGGTTTTGGGTGGTTTAATTCCTGAGGTAACCGATGGCGACTTAGGATAAAACTATGGTTTAGGACAGGACTATAGTTCTTTCCCCTCCTTTTTTTTTGTTTTGTTCTTTGCTTTTTTTTTTTCTTTTTTATTTTTTATATTTTTTTTTTGAGAGGTAATGAACTGTCCTCCTGAGTTCGGTTACATGGGTGTTTTTGGTCTCATATGATTAGAGGTTGGTCTTGATCGGTTTTGCATCTCAAATGGTTGGGGTGAAAGGGATTTTAAGGCTTGGTTATATTTCTTGTGAAAGGTTCAGGGTTTCATTCATCTAGTTCTCGATGTAGCTCTTGAAGTTTGATTTTATTTAGCAGTACCATATGCATCCCAGATGTTGGGAGTGCGAAGGAATGGCTTTCAAAATTTGGTTTGTCGTCATGTTGGCACGTGGAAGCGGCATGGTCTCAAGAATATCCTTGTCAATCCTCAGCATGTCATACCAGATCCACGAAAAGGCTCTTTTTTTATTTCTCTCAAGATTATCCTCTCTTCAAGAGTTATATCCGATGCTATCAAGATTTTGTTTGGATTCCCCAAAGTTCCGAGACTAGATGGAGTCGTATTAATTGGGTTAATGTCAAAATGAATGGATGCATCGTGATCATAAGGAATGAAATCATAGAAATATCATACAAATAAGCATAAATTGTGCAATTTATTGAAAATAACCAAATTGTCATAAGTAGTTCTTGGAATGAAAAGAAATAAGGCATAAAAAAAACAGTCTTCTTCCCCACTCTCCCGACAAGTGTCAGCAACTTATTCATATCCACGTAGCTCCTACAAGATATGCCATTCTAGTGGACCGGATCCAATCACATATTTGGTGGAGGGACCGCATTATAGCCTGGCTTGTTCTTCTCGCTCTTCTCAGGATCCGAGATCTGTTTAGTGTCAATAAGATCTTGGATCTTATTCCTCAAAGTTCGGCAGTAATCAGTCGAGTGCCCAGTGTGTTGATGGTAGGCGCAGTACTGATCATCTCTATGCCCTGGCTGTCCCTGATTCATGGCTGGTCTGGGTGCTAGTGGCTGTAGCTTGCCCAATTTCATCAATCTCTCCAATACCCATGACAAAGAGCGGCCTAAATTGGAGTAGTGCCTCTGGCCTTGCCCAACTAAAGTTTCTGCAACTTCTACTGACTTGCCATTTCTGCCGTTACTGCTCCCGGCGCCACTTGATCTATACCCTGATTGGTTCCCAAAGTTCCTCCCCACAAAGTTATTTTGGCTTGCTTTCTTTGCTAGGTAAGCAGCCTCAGCCTCTACAGCAATATCCTTAAGCGATTCCCAGTCTTTGAGCCCCTTAAAGCTGAGCAAATCCTTTAGGTAAGGGCAGGAGTTCCTGATAAATAGCCTAATCTGGTCAGCAGTGTCAGGCTTTCGCTTCATCTCCATGACCCTATTCCTCCATCTGGTGAGGTATTCATGAAATGACTCATCACTCTTCTATTGTAAAAGCTCAAGGTCCTTTAGGGTGACCTCCATCTTAGTGTTGCAGTCGTATTGCTTCATGAATTCATCAGTCAGAAGGTCCCAGTCCTCTTTGGATCTCCTATCCAGCCCGTGGTACCAGTCTACTGCCGGACCTACCAGACTAAGGCAAAAATATTCCACCTTTTGCTTTTTACTCAACCCGGTGCCTTTCATTACCAGGGTATACTGCTTGATGTGTGCAGATGGGTCAGAAGTACCATCGAATTTCGGCAGCTCAGGCATCTTGAACCTTTGGGGTAGCAGCTCTTCATCCCCTAGATCTCTGTCCTCAGGGTTGATCCCTTTTTCCAGCTGATAACATGCGGGTGATAGTTTCAATCTGCTGTCTCATCCCCCTCAGAGTCTCATCCTCTAACCTGGGTGCTCTACCCCTCACAGCTTGTTGGACCATTAGCTCTTCATCTTCCTCCTTCATCACAAAGTCATCATTAGGATTGGGGATCCTTTCCCTTCTTGGTTCAATGGGTGCGACAGCTCTATGCTCGTTGACAGGTTGATGGGCAGCAACTCCAACGAGAGGAGCCTCCCCACCAACAAGTGGTTCGACTTGCTCTCGAGGAGGGGCTACCGGCGCTTGTGGAGCAACAGGCGGCTGCGGAGCAATTGGTGCTTGTGGAACAGGAGGGTGAGCAATTCTTTCAGCCATAGCGCCCATCATTTCTAACATTCTTCGCTCAAAATCTTCTAACCTCCTAGCAAGGTCTTGAGTGGTCAAAGTTCCAGTCTCTTCTGCCATCGAGGATGATTCACTTGTTGTGGAGAGTGACTCAAAATCCCAATTAAACACTAATTCTAGCGATCCAAAGGGCGAGTCCGTACTTACTAGTCGACCGTCAAGACCTCTAATCCACTTAGATGAATCTATGATGACTGAAAATTTTAAATTGTTAAAATGATGCATGAATGATATATATATAATGCATGATCGTGCGTTATGCAGGTGGTCCTGGATGAGTGAAAGATCAACGAATTACAGTGATATAATGTGATTCATGAAAAGAATATACATAAAATGATATGCAGACAAAAGGATATACACACACAAAATGAAATGCATTTTTTTTATTTTTTTTTTTATTTTTTATTTTTTTTATTTTTTTTATTTATCATAAAAACATGCATGAATGACGTATACAATGAATGGTCGTGTGTTATGCAACATAGACAAACACATGCAAGCAAGTAGATCCTTCCAACCTTATTACTCCCGCACACGAGGTCAAATAGTCTCTTCCTAGGTGGGCTGCCCATGGGTCAACGGGGAACCCAATGGGCGTGTTAGAGCATGACGTCTCTCAAGATGCGCACACGTATGATTTTCGGCCATTGTGTATTTGGACACTTCAACCAAATTAAGGTGAGGTTATCGAAGCTTTAAAGCTTTCCATAGAAGACCACTTAATTTGTTTGATCTTGTTTAATACACGATGACCCACGTAGCAAGCACTGTATTAAGGTACATACCACCTAGGGGAAGTATCTATTGCCATTATATGAGCTTTGGTCAAGGTGGTGTTGCTTTAGGGCTACCCAAGCATGGTCCCTGCACGACGGGTCTATCTCATCACGAGCATAACGACCGATCGGGTCACCATTTGATATACCATTTGATGGCACGAGGCTTGGGCTGGTGATTATCCTTAACACTTCCCTAAATTGAGTGAAAATAGGGTCGTGCTTCGGGAACGCACCGAGGTTAAAAGAGGGACCAAACTAGCATATTCTAAGGCTCTAGCATGGATGCAATGCAATTTAGATGAGAGATGAAATTTTAGTTTTAAAAACCCAATTATACATTTTAACCAAGACATTTTCAGAGCAAAGTCACAAACAGTCCCCAGCGGAGTCGCCACTGTGACGCGCGCCGGAACCAGCAAGGCCCTCTTCCGGGAATCCGCTTTTAGGATTCGATGGATTGGTTCGCGTCTTTCCGATCTTAGGTGTTATGAGATATTTTCGGCACCTCCTTTCACAATAGAACATTGAAAATGACCATCCATCGCCATAACACCTTTAGGCACTTTTGAGGTATTTTGGAGTCGCCACCCAATTTACAAGAAATTGGAAAAATTTAACCTCTTATCGGTCTAAACCAGAGATGGTGTCCGGAACTTCACACTTATTGGTGCCTTGGTTAATTATAAATGGGTTTTTAAATTATAAAATTTCATTTTTCATCTCACACAATTAATGCATTGATTTTAAAGCGCACATCAATCACATATGAAACGATAAATAAAAATAATGACAAAATTAAATTACAACAAAACTAGGGGCGGAATACAACTCCTATTGTAAATAAAATATAAATCATACATAAAACGGGGTATTTATTAATGTTGAGGACGTTGGTCCTCTCATGCACAATTAAAGAAAATCATTTTAAAGTGACAATTTATCTTGGATGGAAAACTAGGATATTGGTCCCATTTTATTAGAAAATCCAATTTTATTTGTAGAAATATTTTTGTGTGATTTTTTATTAAGCGTGCATAAAATAAATGGTTTAATTAATTATTACATGTCAAATAACTCAATAAAACAAATAAAGAAAAAATAACAAGTACAATAAAAATGACAACTCCTTGGATCTCCTCCTTCATTCGCACGGGTGCTCAAACAGGGGAACACAAGTATTTGACACCGACAACAAACACAAATAAACTTAATATTAGTAATCGATAAAATTAAATAACCATAGAACTCAACAATAATAATAATAATAATAATAATAAAAACAGAAATTAAATAATAATAATAATAATAATAATAATAATAATAAAAACAGAAATTAAATAATAATAATAATAATAATAATAATAATAATAATTAAAACACAAAATACTAATAATAAACAAATATAACAATTAATTAACAATAACCATATAATAATAATAATAATAATAATAATAATAATAATATTAATAAATAAATATAAAAATAACAATAATAAAATAATATTAAAACAGAATAATAAATAAAAATAATAATATTAATATTAATAAACAGAAATTAAATTAATAAATATATATATATAATAATAATAATAATAATAATAATAATGATAATAATAATAATAAGGAAAATGGAGTTTACCTCACCGGAGGGTCGCCGGAGCAAGGGTGGCCGTCACCTCCACCACCGGAGTGTAGATCGTCGTCACAGGGTCTCACCGGCGGTATCCACGCACCTAACGGAGCTGGTGTCTCGCCGGAAATCGCCTCCAAAGGTCGCGGGTTCTTCTCCCTCACGCGCCGGATTCCGGCCACCGACGGAGGATCGGTGGGCACCTGGAGCTTCGTTCGGCGGTGGCGATTCCGATGGTGGGGCGCGTGGCGCTGTAGGCGGCGGAGGTTGGCCGGCGGAGGCAACGCCTCCTCCTTCCCCTTTTTTTCTTTTCCTTCTTCTCTCCGGCGTTGGTCTGTGCTCCGTTTGCTGGTCCGTGCTCCTCTCTCTTTTATTTCTTTTCCCTTCTTTCTTTGTTTCTTGGCCTTTGATCTCTCTTGCTTCTCTTTTGATTTTGCTTTTTATTTCCTTTGGTCTGTGCTCTCTCCTTGCTCTCTCTTTTTTTTTCTATTTTCTTTCTATTTTCTTTGGTCTCCTTTTTTTTCTTTGATCTGCCGAGAGAGCCCAGTATTTACCCTCAGATTTTTTTTTATCCTTGATCAGCAAATGCAGTTTTCGATTTTCTCTTTGATTTTTCTTAGAATAGCAGTTGAAACCAAGATTTTCAAAAATGCTTTTAATGAAGTTCCCGTGAAAGAAAACCAAAACAATACTCCTCAAAAATGTTGGAAATTATTTTTCTGCTCTCCTCTCTCTTCAAAAAACAATCACCAGCCCCCTCTTTGTTCAGTTTTTTTTTCTTTCAATGTCAACGACAGCATCTCCTTATTTTTTACCAAATCCACTCACCAGTATCTTTTTCAAACCGACTCTCCACAAAATCCGGAAAAAGGAAAGCTAGCTGGAAGAAAATGCATGAGGCAGGGATGGGCAAATGAGCTCCCTCACTCACGTGAGGCTGGGCCTCACATTATTGAAATGGGCTTCACTAATGTGAGGCCTTCATCTCACATTAGTGAGATGGCCCAGGTCCCAAAAACAGTTTTATATTTCTCCCTCTTTTATTTTTTATTATTTTTTATTATTATTATTTTTTTTTAGGCAAAAACACATTTTTAAATAAAAGAAGCAGAAAAAATATTATTTTATATATTTTTTTTTCAAGAAAACCGTCACTTCCATTTGCCATTTGCCCGTAAACAGGCATCATTTTCATCATCGGGTAACTTCGGTCTGGGCTGCCTTAGGACCCGGTGTCTACAACTAGTTTATTATTTTTCACATAGTTTTGTGGACAATGTGAAATTATGGCATACTACATTAAACCATATTGGATAAAACCAAATGAGTCTGTTAGTCAAAGAAGGTTTAGTAGGCAATTTAAATAAGGTTGAATTGCTTACATGAAAGTATTGTCTAAAAGGAAAAACTAGTTAGAAAATCATTCGAAAAATGTGCTAAAGCCAAATTTCTATTGCAGTTAGTCCATTCTGACGAATGTGGTCAAATAAATGTGAGGATAAGGCATGAGGCCTACTATTTCATCACATTAATATATGACTATACTAGATATGGTCATGTCTATTTGATCTCTCATAAGTCAGAAGCATTATGTTGCTTCAAGACTTATATGAGTTTAGTTGAGAATTAATTAGATAAAAGGATCAAAGCTTTAAGAACTGACAGAGGTCGGTGATATCTTACAGATAAATTTAAAGTTTTATGTGATAAAAAAGGATTGAACATTAGTTGTTCATTCCTATAAATCCACAACAAAATGGTGTTGAGGAAAGGAGAAATAAGACTCTTCTAGATATGGTTAAATCTATGATGGCAGACGCAAATTGCCTATCTCCTATTGGGGAGACGTTTTATTGACTGTCACATATATTCTGAACTACATGCCCTCCAAATCTGTCATTATTATAACTTATGAGTTGTGAACTGATCGACAAGTTGACCTAGGCCATTTACAACTTTTGGGTTGTAATGCTTGCGTCCATGATACCTCAATTTGGTAAATTTGAGATCACGAGGTGAAAAAAGTGTCTATGTGAGATATTCTTAAGTATCACGAGGATACATTTTCAGGGTAAGTAAGAAAATGGCATAATGACAGAATTTGAATCACTAGATGTCATATTCTTAAGAGAATAAATTTTCAAAGTTGGGCGAAGTGAATTGAGATTTCACTTTCAATTAATTTTAAGAAGAGAATATCAGGATCACTCCATCCGAGTGGGAGGGATTTAGAGGAAGAAGGTTAAGACCCTCATCCTCCAAACGATCCGGATGTTCGAGACTCTGATTCTAGTGGGAGTATTCTTGATTTTAGTTGGAGTAAAGAATATAGTAATCCTACTCCAGTGAGAGTATGGAACATAGTCCCAGTGGGAGTATTATGAATCACGATGAATATATGAGACATGTTTATCAAGATTCAAAACTGCAAAAATCTAAAAGGATAAGTGTTTCATGCCGATGATTTAAAATCGAAAGCTGGAATGAAGCCCTTTTAATTATCACACAAGACAAGAAAAAGCATAAAAAAATATATATTCAAAAGGCTTTTTCATGCCCACCTAAGGAAAATTAGATTAAAGTAATGGAAAAAAAATGGCATCCATGAGATCAAGCCATGTTTGAGAACTAGTTGATCTACTGAAAGGACATAAATTGAGAATAAATGTATTCTTAAAGTAAAGCGAAAGGCTGATAGAGGTATCGAAAGATATAAGACTCGGCTAGTCGCTAAGAGATTTATACAACAGGAAGAGATTGACTATGAATAAACTTTCTCATCTGTTGTAAAATTTACGTCCATAAGGTTCATTCTAGCCATAGTAGCGAGTTTAAACGTAGAGCTTCATCAAAAGTGTGAAAAGACTGCTTTTCTCAATGGAGAAATGGATGGAACAACCTATATGTTTCGTCGAAAAAGACAGCAAACATAAGGTTTGTTGATTGATGTGTTCAATCTATTGCCTTAAACAATCTTCAACATAATGGTGCTTGAGACTTCATCATAGAATCATGTCAAACGTGTTCAACATGATTGATGATGATCATTGTGTTTATAGTAAAAGGTCTGAAAATGAATTTGTTATTTTGGCATTGTATGTAAACGACATACTTAAACCTAAAAATGATAAATGGTACGTAAATGAAATCAAAGATTGGTTAACGTCCAACTTTGAGACAAAAGATATGAGTCATGCATATTACATTCTTGAAGTTAAGATTTCAAGAGATCATTCGAGAAGATTGTTGCTATTTCTTGAGAGAAATATTTCAACAAAGATCTTGAGCGATTTAATATGCAAAACTCTAAACTCATACATTACTCCATTGCCAAGAATCAGTTTTTTAGCAAAGATATGTGTCCTATGATGCTAGAATAAATGAACATATGTGTAACACCCCCTACGTCCCCGTTGGAAGGACGCGGGTGCGCTACCGACGCTCACTCACATACATGCACACATACGCTAAGCGAAAGCATACATACATGCAAAAACACGAGAAATTAAAAACTTATCTTGAGAAGCAAAACTGGACATGCATTAACTCACACACACGCAGGCACTAAGCCGAAACATATACACATGCATACATATGATCATTCAGCGGAAGCATAAAGCGGAGAAATAACTGAAACTTAATTACAAAAGATCCTTACATAATCAAAAGGCTACAAATTACAGAAATCAAAATACAGAAGCTGAACAGAATAACATAACACTTCTAACTCCTATGTGGCCGACCCTGCAGACGCGCGACTCAAACCAAACCAAACCTGCCACCTGCACGGGAAAAGAGCCCGTGCTAAGCGATAAACGCTTAGTGGGGAGAACACACAAGCAATATGGACGACCATTCACAATGATCGTCAAGGCATAACACATACACAAATGGCATATGCAAATAATCACAACAGATGGATATGCAAGCCTGCATAAGAAAGCCCTGCATTCAGAAGTTCATATACTCATACTTATACATATTACCTGAGTGCTCATCTCAATATCATATTCGTCTGAATACTACACTCTTATATCATATTAAGCAAAGCCCCAAACAGACAAGGGATCACAGCAGATACAAATATTCATGTAAGAATACATATAGACTCTTATGCATATAGTTACCGGGGCATCAAGTGTCAGTACCCTACCGGTCAAGAGGAGGCACGTAACATAACATAATATATATAACATTCCAAGGTCAAGAGCATATTCATTACGTATCTTGATTCACATAATTCACTATAACCGTCAAAAGTACAAAATCACGTTTGTGGACATGCTTACTAATCATAGCATTCAAAACCTATTAATTTATATTCTTATAGACATAACTAATCGAATTCATGGCATTTAAAAGATCATGGTCACAGTCACGCACATCTTAATTCCCGTACCTATATTCACAACTGTTGGCATACAATACATTCACAATATGTTATGCATATACTCATATATGCAGATAAATATGTCTAATTCACATGTTTAGGTCACACTTAACCCATTCAGAGATTCATAATCACATTCGGATACATAACCGATTCACATGTCCAGAATCATGCTTAATCGAATCTCACATTCTCTTGTTCATATTAGGCAAAACAAATAGAATACCTGCTGACTCAAAATAGTGGATAACGAGTATACGAACAGTACTTTACGGGTACGAGCCGATACAGACAGTACTTTACTGGTACGAGCCGATAAAATCAAGATACTTTTAACTTTTACAAAACATTTTCAAATGGGATCTTAAACAAGATCCTATCACATAAGGGTTCGCGAGGAACCAAACGGGGACCTGATCGGGGTCCAAACAGAACTGAGGGCTGCAGCTATAAGACTCTATTAGGCATGCCTAACTATCCACTAGACTGACTCTTGCAGGCGGAGAATTACACAGTTTACGGCCATAGTTCAATTATAACACGCAAAGAGTTCACTTACTTTGATGAATCAGTACATACATAATATAGCTCATATCAGGTGGTATCGCGTGCTAAAATCCATAATTAAACATTCCTAACACATACAAAAATTAAAGGATTTTATTGCAAAAACAGGGTACCACCGTGACATACCAAGGATCTTCGGCAGAAAGCAAGTCTGCGGTACCTCACGGTGGTAACTAAATAGGTTGCCACCGTGACATACCCACAACCTAGAACAGAATCTAAGGTCTGAACACCTCACGGTGGTAACCAGATTGGTTGCCACCATGACCTATTCAAACTCACGGCAGAATGCATCTGGTTCGTGCCTCACGGTGGTAACCGAATTGGTTGCCACAGTGACCCATGCCCAGATGCGATTCCTGAGGGCGATTTCCAGGTTATTCAAACCAACAATCCCAAAGTTCTCATTTAAAACAACATATCCTCATTCCAATAGCAATAAAAACCCAAATCAAACATCATTGAATCATGCCATTAACAAGTCTTACACATGAATTCGTAGAACAACATCACATTACATTAATTCATGCTAACACTTAACAATGCAAAGTCTTAATCATGCAACGGTACAATTTACACTTAAGCATAGCATAATATTCTTAGAGAAGGATCATAAGTACAGATATGCATAATACATTTCACATTCAATATCACATGCTCATACAGATTAAGGTATTACAACCCTTAAGTGTCATTTAACTTGACTAGATTCTAATCATACAATTACACCTAATTATTTTATTAGTTTGTATTAATCTTAATCCTATTCACATTTATTTTCCAAGTGATAACTATTCTTATACTCATTTAATAGTCCTACACATGCATCGGATGGATCCTAGGAAGTTTCGATGGAAAGCGGGTTCAATTCGGAAAGAAAAACACATAAAATGGTCAAGACAGAAGGGGTCACGGTGGTAATGAATTTGGTTACCACCGTGAGGTCAAAAGTAAGCATTCTGGCCAAAATTTTCATATGTCACGGTGTTAATGAATTTGGTTACCACCGTGACCTACCAAAAATTTGCAAAACAAAAGCTAGAATTCAGTACTGCTTCACAACTCATTTTTGTTCAGCCTAAAAGGATATCTAAACGACATTTTTAGGCAAACCTTCCTTCTTAAAAAATCTTCCCTAGGATGTTAAAGTTCAAATGCAACAAATTTTAGATCAAAAGGATATCTATAACTCCAGATATGAGCTAAAACATCCACACTATTCTAGTGACCTGACCCAAACAGAGACACTTCAGATTTTAACTTTTTCACGGGTCTTAGAGCCAGAACTAGCTTCCGGATCTTCAGAGACAATTTTATATCTATGTCTTAGCTTTCAAATGGCACTGGAATTACTCAAGTTAGAGGTCTATAACTCTACTTATGACAAAAACAATACACAAAGGTCTGGCAAAAACTAAACAGAATTTCCCCAAAATCATACTTTACACACCAAAAGCTATATGAACAGTCTAACACATCCAAAAATCATGCAAAATTATCCAATACATAATCATGCATCATTTATACATCAAGATCATATCACACATAGCTCCCAAACCTGGAAATCAAAGCTTCAAACCGATCACTTCAAAATCCAACCTTCTCTTCCCTTCTCCTCCAATTCTTGCAACCAAATCAAATCAAAACCCCATTAACCCAAGAACATAACCTTTAAAACCCACTCAAATCCGAAAAAGAAGAAAAAGAAAAAGAAGAAGAAGTATACTAAAAGCAAAACAGCCACTTACCTCCTATACAACCTTTAAAGCTCAAACCCTAGACCAAAGGTGGAAGAAAACCCACATGAAAGGAAGAGAGAGCAGAAATGTAGATGGGAAAGAGAGAGAGAGGCGAGGGAAAGGAAAGGCAAAACTCCCTTTGGCTTCCACGGGAAGCTACTCCCTTCCTTTCCTCTCTCTTCTCCTTTCAAATCCCATTCAATGCTCCCACCAACCGTACACATGTCACTCCACTATTGGTCCCTAATGATCTCATCTTGACTAACAATCCAAGGCACCAAACTCAACTCACACCATATAACCTCCAATAAAACACTTTTACGTCCTAGTTACCATGCACTAATACCACTAGATCATGCCAAAACCAAAGTACCCTACATCCATACACACATGCACACTTTATAATTTTCCCCTCTTAACATAATTAATTAATTACTTTGCAATTAAGTCCTTATTATCCAATTTCCTCATGAACAAATTACCCAAATACCCTTCACTTACCCGACTTAGCTAGTCAAATCCGACTAGTCCCGATTTGGGGTGTGACAATATGAGGAACATTCGATATGCCAGTGTCATGGGTAGTCTTATGTATGCATGTTGTATACAAGACATGATGTATACTATGCAGTGAGCATGGTTAATAAATATCAATCTAACCCAGGCAAAGCACATTGGAAGCAATTGAAAGGATACTTATATACCTTAATGGTACTGCATAATATTCTCTCTATTTTCAAGAAAATGATATGCATTAAGAGAATACAGAAATGTTGATTGGGCAGAAGAAGTGGATGAGAGATAATCCACCTCAGGTTTTATATTCTTATTTGGCAAGAGTGCCATCTCGTGGAGTAACAAGAATTAAACTTGTGTAGTCCCATCAATAGTGGAAGTTGAATTTGTCACTTCCTCAATTACAGTACAGGAGATAGTTTGGCTAAAATGGTTTGTGAGCCATTTAAAAATAACTGTCTCAAAGGTATCAGTGACAGTCTATAGTGACAGTCAGTTATTGATAGCTTATAGTAGAGTTAAGCATATCAACATTAAGTATCAATATACAAGAGATATTGTTGCACGAGAGATATGGATTTGCAGTACGTTTTTACGCATGCAGATCCATTGAGTAAACCTATAACGAGAGATATGTTTTGAGAGACACATTAGATCTCAAGGTTTGCGTAGAATTTAATTGGTATTGTTATATTTTATATAATCCCTTAACGTTATTATTTGCAAATAATAACTAAAGTTCATTGTTGGTAATACATAAGTGTAAATGTTTATGTGTAAATATTTACTGTTATTGATATGAGATTGAGCATGTCGGACAGAGAAGTAGCCCACTCACAAGGGTGTTTACCTTAGTTTTGTCAATGAGTTGGCAAAAACTAAGATGAGGCGATTTTTGAACATATGAGAATGCTCGAGAGCCTGTTCAAAATAAAAGTGCCGTCTTGCAGAAATTACAAGATGAGTCTTATTAAGGTGCGAGATAAAAATATACATAAAGTTGTATGCTTTGGATTGAGATCCAAAATAAGGATTGTATGAAATTCGATGGTCAGTTATATGTAATTACCATGTTCTGTCTAAGAAGCCAGAAGTAGTCTTTAAGTAAGCGGACTAAAGTTGTGTGTTTCGGTGCATCGTAACCTTACGCTTTTGTATGTTGTTTGATATACACATTATTGAAATGTGAGACATGTGCTCCTTTAAGGGAAGAAAAGAACACCATAACACATGTTTTATACCGTGTGTGCTTATGTGACCACAGGGATGGGAATTTAATAATATGAATGATCTCAACTTTTCCTATTGTGAGACCCTATTTATATTTCAACCCTTAGAACCCTTAACTTATCCCTGAAGTATGGTTCAATGTGGCTAGCTTAGTTAGTTTCCAAGAGGTCCGGAGAAAAATTTAGGCCTGGTGGATCTGACTAGAAAAATGAGTTGAATCATGATGGATGGCATACAGTAAGAAGGGAATATAGTTTTTTGATCACTTTCATAATGTTTCGTGGTTCACCAGCATGCCTATTATAGTTTCTATGAGTAGAAATATAATAGTGAACACTAGTGCTCTCGAGGTATGCTGGTCACACAATCTATTTGCCAGTATAACTGAAGATTATGACTGGAATGTGTTCCGTCATGTGCGAGTGCGAGATGATAGAGTTGGGATACACCCATGACTCTATAATAGATTGAGTTCCGATCCAGATTAAATTAAGTTATTTAATCTGATAAAAATTACCAAATCTTATCTCAGAAAGAGTCTGAGTTAAACTAGAGTTAGGTTTCTAATTTTTAGGATCTCTATAAATAGAGGTGAGGTCCTCATAATTTGGTAACGAGAAAACGTACACGCCGCAAGGCTGCTCGTTCCCGCTCACAAGTTTTCTGTCTTAATTTTCAGGTGCATTTAGATTGTGATTTAGCTGCTCTTATCCTGAGTGGGTAAAAGCCGGACCAATGACCAAAAACAAACGGGATCTTGGTAGACGCTTCCGCAACGAGTTTCTGTGCTATAAAATGTAGGTATATCTATTAATGTTACCTCCGTATAAATTATATATGTTATAATTTTCCTTCAGTATTATATCAAAATAGATAAATATTAGTTGAGTGATATTAAAAGTAAATGAAATTAATTGATAAGGTGATTATATACTCATATAATTATATTAATTAGTAAAATTTCATTGATATAATAATTATATTTGTGTGTGTATATAAATATTTGTACAAAATAAAAAATTGTTTAGTAGTTGAGTGACACTAAATGTAAATTAAATTAAATATAAATTATTTTACTTGCACATTCATATAGATATGATATATAATTAAATTTTTGTTATTAATAATTAAAATATTTATTTTAATTTATTAACTATTTATTATATTAATTTTATGCATTAAAATATTTAATACAAATAATTATGAAGTTAAATTTATATAATAACTATATAATAGAAATTATAAATAATATTTATATATAAATTACTAGTATTATATATAATAATTAATAAATATCGGTTTTTTCAGTACAATTCAGTTTAGAACAGTTCGGTTCGATTCAATACAATTCTCGATTCGGTTTCAGTACAATTCGGTTAGGTTCTAGTCAAAAATTTAACAGTACAATTCGGTTCAGTTCTAATAAAAAAAGTTAACGGTACAATTCGGTTCTATATTTTTTTTTTCGGTATTTCGGTTCGGTACAGTAAAATTCAGAACTGTATACACCCCTAATAGAGAGCATGGTTTTGGGGATTTTTTTTTCTATTAAATCAAATTCTAATGTAAATTTTTTCTAAGTGATATATATTTTTTTATATTATAAATGATATTGTTTTTAAACTGAACATAAGTAATTAAAAATTAAGATTCGCATTTTTTTCATCACAAAATATATTAGCATAAAATATAAAACTTCAAAAAAAAAATTTAGAAATTTTACTTACCAAGACTACATAATTTTTTTATTAATATAATAGAAAAATTAATATCATTTAGAATTTAAAAACTATGAAATTGGTAAATAAAAAAGAAGTTTTTCAATCGATTTTTTTTAATGCATACTTTAATCACGTACTATTTGATAACATTTTCGTCAAAATTTCGTAATTTTATTACCTGTAAAAAATAACGAAGGACTTGAAAAAATTTATCAACAGTCCGACGGTCAAATTAATTATTGACGAATAAAGAGAATGGAAATTTAGAGAGAATTTGATCGAGAAAAAACCTTACATTTTTTAGCTCTCCCCAGTTATATAGTCAATGTTCCTCTTTAAGTAGTATTAATTTGGAATTAATAATAGTAAATAATAGTATTTGTTTACCATTATCTGATATGAGAGTGTGTGGAATACCGAACCTTGTTATTATAGCTTTCTGGACAAATTTAATGATATTAGCTGGGGTGATTGTAGCTAGGGGCTCGGCTTCCACCCACTTCGTGAAATGATCCACTGCTACTACCAAAAATTTTCGCTGACCCGTGGCCAGTGGAAAAGGGCCGAGGATATCTATTCCCCACTGTGTAAATGGCCAGGGACTGTGAATTGGTACCTGTGGAGCTGCTCGTTGATGTAGTAAGTTACCAAACCGCTGGCACCTGTCACACTTCTGAACAAGATCTTTGGCATCCCTTTCCATCGTTGGCCAATAGTAACCTTGCAATAAAGCTTTACGAGCAATTGTTTGCGCACCCTCATGAGCTCCACAAATACCTTCATGGATTTCCCGAAGTACATAATTGCCCTCCTCAGAGCTTAAGCATAAATTCCACGGATGTGAAAACGATCGCCTATATAGTTTATCTTCTAAGATGGCATACATACTGGATCTCCTGACTATCTTTCGGGCCTCCACAGCATCTTCTGGTAGCAATCCCGAGGCCAAATATTGATATATTGGCAACCGCCATCCCTCCATTGGCTCATTCAACTGTACCTTGTATGATTCATATGCTGGTGAAGTTATTACCGTCCATATGACTTCTGCCGAAATTACCCTGTCCGAACTGGAAGCTTGTTTAGCTAAAGAATCCGCCACCTGATTCTCACGTCGCGGTATCTGCTCCACTGACCATGCACATCCCTTCTTCTCCAGCTGGGATAATAGCAGGGCGACTAACTCCTTGTACCGAACCATTGTGCTTTCTCTAGCTTCGAATTTGCCCAGCGACTGGCTTACCACCAGCTGCGAGTCAGAAAATATGACCAAAGAATCGGGCCTGACCTCCGAAGTGAGCTGTAATTCGTAACACAGAGCTTCGTATTCTGCCACTGTTGGAAGCTGGGAATGTTATGTGAGCCATTCCTCTAATGTGTATCTTCTCGGGCCCTTGCAACACTACCCCGATTCCTGCCCCTTCTGACGAGGATGCGCCATCAACGAACAACTGCCAACATCTGACCATCGGCTCTGGAGGCGGAGCATGAAGCTCAGCCACAAAATCTGCCAAGACTTGTGCCTTCATGGCTTGGCGAGATTCATACCGAACATCCAACTCTCCCAACCGAGCCGCCCATTCCGTGAGCCGACCGGACGCCTCTGGTCTTTGGAGTATCTTCCTAAGATTTGAATTGGTCCGAACTACTACCGTGTGCGCTTGAAAATAAGGCCGCAACTTTATCGCCGTGATGATTAACGAAAATGCCAATTGTTCCAAGATCGGATAGTTGAGTTCCGCCCCCCTCAACACTTTGCTTACATAATAAATGGGGAACTGTTGGGTGCCTTCTTCTCTAATGAGGACCGAGCCAACTGCCCCCGGGCTGACCGCCAGATACAAATAAAAGACTTCACCTGATTGTGGTCTACTCAGCAATGGTGGCACGCTGAGAAATTGTTTTAGCTCCTCAAAAGCCTGCTGACAATCCGAGTCCCACTCAAATCTTTTCAGATTCTTAAGCGCCCGGTAGCCTATTACCAGTAGCCTATTGCTCACCCGGCAGGTTCGCCACGAGCACTAGGTCTCATTTTAATTGCTCACTCGGCGGGTTCACCACAAGCACTAGGTCTCATTTTAATTGCTCACTCGGCAGGTTCGCCACGAGCACTTAGTCTTATTTTAATTGCTCACTCGGCAGTATCGCCTCGAGCACTTGGTTTCATTATTAACTCACTCAGGCAGTTACGCCTTAAGAGCATCTATCTTATTGTTAGCTCGCTCAATTAGGCAAGTTCGCCATTCGTGCATGAAGTTCGGCAATGTTGCCAATTATCGCTCAATTAGGCAAGTTCGGCAATCGAGCATCAAGATCGGCAATTTTGCCATTTATTGCTCAAGTTCGACATTTTCGCCATTCGAGCACTCAGTTTTATTTCAATTACTCAAGTTCGGTATTTTCGCCATCCGAGCACTTAATTTTATTTTAATTGTTTATTTGGCAGTATCGCCATCCGAGCTCTTAATTTCACTTCAATAGCTCAAGTTCGGCAATTTTGCCATTCGAGTACTCACCTGAATAACTCAAGTACGGCAGTTACGCTTTACGTGCACTAACTCAAGTTCGGCTTTACGCAACCCGAGCAGTTATTCATCAGTTTCGTTATCAGCTCGGTTATTTTTTCTAATTCCTAGCTCGGTTATTTTTCTAAGTCATTCAGATTTTAAATCATTCGAGTTGTCTATACAAACGAACAAAGAGAACAATGCTGGAATTCTATCTAATCGTCTGGATGATACTTTTTCACTGCATCTATTAATTTGGCACCAAAAGCAAGGCACTTCTCAGCGGCTAAACCTGTTGTTCCCCTCTAGCTCGGAACATCTCATTCCAAGCTCAGATTTTCTTCTTTGCCTAGTTCGGTCTCAGCGGCCTGGAGATTTGTCTTTTCCTACCCAATTACTGACATAAATGTCATATGCTGGAGGGGGGACTTATGGTAACTGAAGAGTTAATTTTATTTAATTTGGAATTAATACTATTATTAATTCCAAATTAAATAAAATTAACTCTTCAGTTACCACTATTATTATTTCGTCATTGAACTATTTGCCTCCAAAAATTCGTAACTTATAATGACAATATATAATACATTGTTCAAATGGTTAAGAATTTTAGTCAGAATTTAAAGTCTACCTTTCGCCCCAATAATTTACTGATAACATATATGTAAATTTTGAATGATAAAAGAAAAAAAGATGATTGCAAACAACAAAATTCGAATACAAGTGAAGACAACCTTGAAGATGTTGAACAAGCTCAGAATGTGCAACCTATTTGAAATTATATAGCAGCTAGAATTTTCTGGCTACAGTTGCAAAAAGAATTATTATGTAGGTTTACAGAGTTTCTTTTTTAACAAAAAAGTTTACAGAGTTCATTTAATGATGCAATCATTTCGGGATCGGACTCGGTTTTATCAAACCTATATATTTTGTTGGGTTATCTTCTTCATCATCCATCATTGCTTTGTCAGTCTCTTCATTTGATAATTAGGTCTATCTTTAATCTGCTCATTACTCTCTTTCATCCTTCTCTTCTTTCTCTTGCTTAAATCATCCCTTCGGTGTTGGTATTGCTAACTGCATTTTGAGGTAGTATTTGTTTAAAGCTATTCCTGTATTTTTCTTTTTACTTCTCTTCCATTTTGCTTGCTTTCCCACAGTACAACTCGGTGAATGTATAAAAAATATGATACATATATATAACACACACATGTATATTGCAACAATGGGTTAGCCAATTTTCAATTATGCAGAAAATATATTATAATTTATATAATTTCATTATAGTTAATATGGTTGTACTATAATTGTTAACAGTCCCTTCTAGGATTAGAAAATACTTTTAAATATATTAGCATATCTATATATATATAAAAACTTGGTTTAAACAATTGCTGATTGTTTAAGCTCTGGACATTACCAGTTCTTTATAGCTGAAGTATATTTTTAGGGCAGGCAAATTGTATTCATGATTTGGTTTTTGTGACATAATTCATAATTGCAATGTGATTTCCGGGGTCAGATTGAAAAAATAATAAAATGTACTATAATTCAAACACACAGCTAAAGCCTTAACCTAAAAAAAATCAAGCCTTTAAAACAAATCTTAAAGCACTGCCACTGCTTCTAACTCAATGTTGATCAGCTTTTTACTTCAATTTTTGTACTTTTACGTAAAATTACTTTTGTCTTAATATTTTTTTTTCTTAGAAATTTAGAAATTTTACTTCCCAACACTACATAGTTCTTTTTATTATTAAAGTAGAAAAATCAATATTATTTATAATTTAAAAACTATGAAATTAATTAATAAAAAAAGAAATTTATCAATATATGAAATTTGTTGTGATTTTGCTCTTAACATGTTAATAAAGAAGACAAATATATATTAACGTTATTAATATATTTTCTTCACTCGTTTCAGTTCATTGTTTAATTGGGTATATTTATTTATTCGCACAAGTCATATGAATTTATGCTATGTTTACCCAGAGCTTGTTTCTGTCCTTATGTGACTTTCAAATGGTCTATATGTAATTCTAATTTGTGATTTACTTCTAAACACTATTTGGTTTTTATTTTTTCTTCTTTGTTTTCTCTAGAAACAAAAGTATGGCATTTTCTACTAAAATCCTTCAAATTATATTCCTCATTTTAACAATGACAACTCTGCAAATCAAAACACTGACGGTGCCTAAACTGCCAGTTAAGCAAGGTAATATGCTTACTCATGCCATCGTTCTTTCCTTTTTATTTCATCCTTTTTCTTTTGATTAATTTTTTTTTTTTTCCTTTTAATAGTTGAGTGTCTCCATAAAATCGTAACAGAGTTAAACTACAACTTCTGGAGGGTCTCTCCAAACTTTTGTCTGGAGACAAAATGGAATAAGACAATTAAGGAAGACAAAATTCTCAGTAATGTGGTTTGCAATTGCGCTTTCGAAAATGGCAGTGTTTGCCATGTTACAAATATGTATGTGCTTTTTTTCTTTTAACAATTTTGTTTTTCCTAGTATATCTTTCATTTTGTATTCTTTCTTAAACTATAAAATTCTTTAACAGTAAGTTGAAAGGGTTAAACTTAACTGGTGTTATTCCATCCGAATTGGGAAATCTCTCTCATTTGGTCGAAATGTAAGTAATTGATTCTCCATTTCCTTTGCTAAAAAAAAAAAAAAAATCTAACACTGAAACATGATAATACTGTTTCATTTTTTCCTCAAAGAGTTATTTAGATTGCTAATATATAAAAATATTTAATGAAACAGTGATCTTACTCGGAACTATCTTCATGGAACAATTCCTGCAAGGCTTGCCGAGCTCCATAATCTTCGCAACTTGTAAGATCATCATTTACATTTTTATCTGCTGAAGGAAATACTATATTTTTATAACCAAGTTAAATGCTTACATATTTTGAACCCCAGGTCCCTTCTTGGAAATCGTCTTAGTGGTTCGATACCTCAAGAAATCGGAAACATGATTAATTTGATGGAGCTGTAAGTATTGGAAACTAAAAATCTTGTGAATTTAATTTACCGATAATTTGCATCTTCAATTTGATTTTGCAGGAACTTGGAGGATAATTTACTGGGAGGATCTCTTCCTTTGAGTCTTGGAAATTTGAGACACTTGGATAGACTGTAGGATTTTTGTCTTCCTTCAAGTTGTACTCATAATCTTTCTATACTCATTAATAATATGGAAACCTGTCTTTTTTTTTGCAGTCTTCTTTCTGCAAACAATTTCACAGGGACTATTCCATATACCTTTGGCAATTTAAAGAACTTAACTGAATTGTAAGTCATGTCAATTCTTATACAGATATTGTTTTGCATTATATTCTGAATGAACTCTAATAAACACTTGCTACAGCCGGATAGATGGGAGTAGGCTATCAGGAAAAATACCTGATTTCGTTGGAAATTGGACTAATATGGTTAGACTGTAAGTATATATAAATATAGACCCAAGTCCATTAATCTTTCTCGCAAGAAACTATTCAAATTCATTCTCTCTCCTTTTGAATATGTACCTAAAGCTTAAACTATATATTTCTTTTGTAGAGATTTGCAAGGTACCTCATTGGAGGGACCTATTCCGATGACCATAACTCTGTTGAAAAAGTTGGAGCAATTGTGAGCAAATGTTACTCTTATTGTAATTTTTTTTTGTGCTGTCATATATATTTAATAAATCGATTTTGTTGTCACATGTGTTATTTTTCAGAAGATTGTCGGACTTGCAGGGACCAAGTTCACAATTCCCAGACTTAAAGAACTCCATAAAGATACAATCATTGTAAGAGTTCAATTTTTATGTTATTGTTATTAAATTGATCTGTTAGCCATGTTGAATTAACTTATGCATTTTTGGTGACTCAGGGTGTTGCGCAATTGTAGGATCATTGATACGATCCCAGAATACTTGGGTGATTTGTCAAAGTTAAACATGTTGTAAGTTGATCAAACATGTATGATCATTCCCATTTTTAGGGGATGAATGGAACAAAACCAATAGTGCTAAGCTAAACATTATTGGTTTATTGCAGAGACCTTTCTTTCAATAAGCTAACGGGACAAATTCCAAGCACACTTGGGAAGTTAGAAGAATTGCAATACATGTAAGGGAATGTGTGTTTAAATGCGTAAGGAATAGTTAAATTTTTTAGTGTGTATTTATTATATTTCTTGTAATCTCAATATATATATGTGTAGGTTTTTGAACAATAATTCTCTCACTGGAGAAATACCTTCCTGGGTACTGGAAAGTGACAAAAACAAACACTTGTGAGTTTTTGGTGAAGCTATGAATATTATATATATATATTCCTATTTCTTATCCAATAACTCTTTTCAAATTGCCATGTCATTTCAGTGACTTATCTTACAACAATTTTACTGGTTCAGTTTCGGGTAGTTGCCAACAAATGGCCGTGTAAGCATAGTCTAGTTATACCTAGTCAATTGTTCTTTTTGCTGTCATGTTATGTAGTAATGAAGACATATACAATATGTAACAGGAACTTGGTTTCAAGTCACTCGTTGTCTTCTAGTGTAGAGTAAGTTACTCTCACTCAATAAATTAATTAAAAAAAAATCTGGAAACATAAACTGTTAATGAAATTATTTGTCCATTAAAATTTATATATATATCTTGTAGGATTCCTTGGTGCATGACCCAAGGCCTTCATTGTTCTGGAACTCCTGAATGTGAGAGCCAACTAAATTTATCCTATTTATTTGGCTGAATTGTGCTTGAAATCACAGATTTAACAAATGTTCTAATCATGGATTGCTCCTACCTGCAGTCCATTCCTTGTTTATCAATTGTGGTGGAACCAAGACTAAAATTGGCAAGAATCATTATCAAGAAGACACAAGTAATGGGGGGCCAGCCATCTTTCTTCCAGTTCAAGAACAATGGGCTTATAGCAGCACTGGAGTTTTCATGGACAAAAGCGATACTCTTTTTTTGGCAAAAAACAATTTTAATCTGAGTTTGACCGGCGGAGAACTGTACGCAACTGGGCGCCTCGCTCCTTTATCGCTCAAGTATTATGGGCTGTGTTTGAGGCCAGGCAGCTACAAAGTGCAGCTCCACTTTGCGCGAATAATCACACATTTAGCAGCCTCGGAAGGCGCATATTTGATGTGTCAATTCAAGTGAGTTAGAAGGGAAAAAAAATTCTATTTATCTATTTATGATTAGCTTATAAGTTAATGCTAATTAATGGTTAAAGCTTTTTAGTACATTAATTTAACTTCATAATTCCTTATAAAGGGACATGTAGTTCTTAAAGATTTTAATATCGCCGAGAAAGCTGGAGGAGTTGGGATCGGTATGACCAAAATTTTTGATAATGTGACCATCCATAGCAGTGGCACTTTAGAGATACATTTATATTGGGCAGGTAAAGGAACTACTGCCATTCCATTTAGAAATGTATATGGACCTCTCATATCAGGGATTACAGTGACACCAAGTAAGTCATATAGTTAATTGTTACATTTCACATTATCTAAATGCTTGTAAACTTTGTTAGTCAAGAATTGAAAAATGTTCCCTTCTTGGTAGACTACAAGGTAGATAATGATGGTGGATTATCAGTTGGAGGCATCATCGGGATTGTAGCAGCCTCCTGTGTGATTTTCATGGTCACCTCTATAGCCCTCCTATTGAAAGTTTACATAAAGAAAAAAGCTGACAAGGACAATGGTAATCAATTAATTAACTGAATAGGTTCTAACTTCCATCGTAAAATTTATACTAAAATTAATTTGTGATGTCGAGCACATTTTTAAGATTCTATTGGCGTCACTGGTCACAGAACTTGGTGGACTGGATCTCCCAACTGGGCATTTCTCTTTGAAGCAAATTAAAAGTGCTACCAACAATTTTGATCCGGAAAATAAGATAGGAGAGGGAGGATTTGGGCCAGTATATAGGGTAAGTAATTAATTTTTATTTGGAAATTTAAACTATATTAATATTTTAGCTAAAATTCTAACAGAATCAATATAATATAATTTGATTTCAGGGTGTAATGCCTGATGGGGTAGTAATTGCTGTGAAGCAACTTTCTTCTAAATCAAAGCAAGGAAGCAGAGAATTTGTAAATGAAGTGGGAATGATATCTGCCTTGCAGCATCCTAATCTTGTGAGACTGTATGGGTGTTGTGTTGAAGGAAAGCAATTGCTGTTAGTGTATGAGTACTTGGAGAACAACAGTTTGGCTCGTGCACTTTTTGGTACTTACGATCAATTAATTGCTCAACTGAAATAGGATTAAATTGAGTGCTTACGTTTACTTTAATTTATTGTTAGGTCCTGAGGATCAACGGCTCCGCTTGGATTGGAAAACCAGAAAGAATATAATATTGGGGATTGCGAAGGGATTAGCATATCTTCATGAGGAGTCTAGACTTAAGATTGTGCACAGAGACATAAAGCCTAGCAATGTTCTGCTTGATAATGATCTAAATGCTAAGATATCGGACTTCGGTTTAGCCAAGCTTGATGATGAAGAGAACACTCATATCAGCACACGAGTAGCCGGAACAATGTGAGTTCTTAATTAATTTTTAAGATTAAAGTGTTCAGATAATTATGTATTGGCAAGTCATGCTCAGTAACTGTCCAAATTTCTTTTTCTGCAGAGGATACATGGCTCCAGAATACGCATTGAGAGGTTATTTGACAGAGAAGGCAGATGTTTATAGTTTCGGAGTCGTTCTTTTGGAGCTTGTGAGTGGGAAAAGCAATAACACCAATTATAGATCCAAGGACGACTTTGTTTATCTTCTTGATCAGGTAATAATTAATAGTATTACTTACTACTAAATATGCAAAAATGATATAAATTAAACCTCTTTGTTCTGTTTGTATATAATTTAAAAAAAAAAAATGAAGGCGTATGTGGTTCAAGGAAAAGGAAATGTTAGAGAGTTTGTGGATCCAAGTCTGGGACCAAACTACTCACAAGAAGAGGCAAAGAGTATGCTTACTTTGGGTGTGTTATGCACCAATACATCCCCCACGCTAAGGCCAACAATGTCTTCTGTTGTGAGAATGATACAAGGTGAAGTTCCAATTAGAGCTCCAACAATCAGCCCAGGTTCCACCTCCACAGGCCAGGATGCTAAGCTCAAATCATTAGAGATTCAAACGTCCGACGAGGAGAGCTTCTCTAAGTTCCATTTCAATGATATATCGATGGACCAAGGTTCCATGATTGGTTCCTCAAGTAGTATTCCTAGCAAAGATATGATTAGCCACTCTACAACTTGAATGTTTTAAGAGTTTTTTAAGTATCGTTTAGGATTCACTTCATTTTTAATTTCCATAACATTTTCTCAATTAAACTTTCCACCTGTCTAGTTTCTTACCAGTTTTTGTCAATTAGTTTTTCCATGAAATCTCTAATTGTAATTGTAGAAATCAGAGAGTAAGAGAAGGAAATACTGTGTAAAAATGATCATGCAACATGAGTAGGAACTTTCCTAGTGTTTGAAAAAATTGCTGTCTGTATTGTAGCAAGGATGTCCAGGTGACTACTAAAATCATGCACCACAGTTAAAGCATAATCAGCTCGAGTCAAACTAGGATGCCTACAGTAATTCATTTAGTAAAACTTGCAAACTAAATGGTAAAATCTGAGAAATAAAGAGAGAAAAGAAATTAGCAACGAGGATTAATTTCTTTTTTTCATAGTCGTACTAACAAGAAACATAAGGAAGTGTTTATAAAATTGATCGATGAGGCAGACAATGATTTCATAGTCTTACTAGCCAATTAATTCTTCAAATTTAACTGAGCAAATCGATTCATATACTTATGCTTTGGGCTGCGAGGGTGTCACGCATTTAGTTTTTTAATTTATAATAATTAGAGAATTCGATTCGAAATAAAATTTTTGATCTGTAATTTAATTTAATTTAGTCATGAAAGTTTCCATTTCCATGAAAAAAATAAAAAATAAAAAACTTATACTCTGTATATATAATAAATATTTATTCTTGTATATGGTGCCTTAAATAGACTTCGAAAATATATATATATATATATATATATATATGAATCACTTCATGTGAGCTTACAGGGTATCATCACATCCCAAAACTTAATTGCATTTACTAAATTGGTAAGTTCACTTTTTGTTTGAAAAATAGATCTAGACATGCTAATCGGATCAATTTGATCTGGTTCTGTTAAAAATCTAAATTGAATCGTGTCAAAGTGCCTTGAATTTTCCTTTGTTCTAGATGCAGCAATAGTTCCATCAACTTTATTCAAAGGCCACCATTCTAGATGCAGCAAATGTTGAAGGCCACCGAATTCTTTTGTTGAATTTGGTGGCACAGTGGCACAATTTTTTGCCTATAAAAAGGCCTCCCCTTACCATTTGTAATTGTATCATAATTAAGAGAGAGTTAAGAGAGTTAATGCTCTTATAATTAAGAGAGCATTTTGTGAGATTATTGGCTATAATTGGGTTTTGGGTTGAGAGTTAAAACATCAAGAAATTTGTATTCTCCGTTTGATAGTAAATTTATTGCTCCTCTTCTCCCGTGGACGTAGGCACATTGCCGAACCACGTAAATTTTGTGTGTATTTATTTTTATTACTTTGGCTATTTCTTCATTGTTGCCATTAAATTACTATTTAAATAACCCGTCGATCCTAACAAATCGTAAACAAAATTAGAAATAATTTTACCCATAACCACTAAATTTATACTCAAATAACGCTAATACAATAAAAAATTTATATTACACACACATACACATACTTTTATATATATATATTTGTGTGTGTGTGTGTGTGTGTGTTTGTGTGTGTATGTGGAGAGGGGAGGTCCTACCAACATGCCATATTAGCATGTGAGGTGAACCAGCCTAAATGCAAATTGTGTTATTTAAAAAAAATTCTGCCGAAAAATCTATACGTGTCATACTTGCATGTCATTTTTTCATATAACATGCAAGTATGCCACATATAGGTTTTTTGGCAGAACTTTTTTTAAATGACATAAGTTGCATTTAAGTTGATCCATGTGTCATGCTAACATGGCATGTTGGCAAGACCATGTACCAGCATACCAACCATGACACGTGACACAATCCAAATGTCAAGGTGACTTGCTGAAATCTTCACATGGCATGCTTTCATGTCATTTTTTTAATAGTATGCTACGTGTCAAGCCACGTTGTAAGAAGTGTTGAGTCAATGTTCCAGCTAAATTTTTTGACGGTTTTTCATTGAAAAACAGGTAAATTAATTTTTTCTGTATAAATATTTTAATTTTAATGGTTTTTAAAAAAATAATTTTTTTTCATTCTATTAGTATTATTTGAGTATAAATTCAGTGACCATAGGTGAAATTAATTCATAAAACTGGAAACTAATACGGTTTTATATCAGAAGTATGCATTTTGTTAAAATCTTAATTTTATTTATTTTAATCATTTCCTTGAGCCTTTTTCATTCAATTTTTTTCCATCTAAATATTGCTACTACCGTTGATGATGCAAAAAATCAAATTTAAAAACATTCAAAAATTTATATTTCACCTGAAAAATTGAATCTTAATATTTTCAATTCAAAAAATAATTATGACTACCAGAAATTGTATAAAAAAAAGGCAAATAATTATGAACACTACTCAAATATACCTAACAAATTAAAAAAAAAACTAAATGGTTAAGAAATTTTTTTTCAGACGAAAGCTTTTCATTTAGATTGTAAATGAAGCTTAATAAATGATAATAGACAAGAAAAATGCAGAGAGTATTTTCAAATAAGTAAATAATCATAGGATAAATGTCATATTATTAGCATTTAAAACAATACCTAAATGCAATAGAATAGATGAATATAAAGCCACAAGAATTTATTTCCATCTAGTTTTAGCTTAAATTCACAAAAATTATCCACAAAATGTGCTGATACAATAGAAAAAAATTAACAAATCAAATTATAGCAGCCTAATCAAGTTGAAAATGGACCCTAAAATCAAAATTCACTAGAAAAATCATCAATCCATCAAATTTGCAGACATCTCAATTATCAATGCAGTTTTTTTTTCCTATGGCTAGCCAACTATACTCTCACTTATATTTTCTATCGATTACCAAGGGCAATAATAATTTTTCAGTCAAATTTATTTACTATATTCTCATTCGGCTTTGTTAATCTTCTGTATTTGGAATGTCGGACATGGGGATGCCATTAACCATACACACGAAAGTTGCCATGCTCTGTATCTCCTTATCTCTATTTTCTTTGGAATTGGGATGGCCACCTTTCCTTCTAGATGTGCAGGTTATAGCGAGGATGGGGGAGCAAAGGGAGATCTTATCCTCAGCACTGTCTTTGCCTAGAGCCAATGGGACTTTTTCTTTATTGGGTGAGTGAGTGTTTAGTAGAGGAATGTTGCTTTTATCCTGATGATGGCTGGATTTGGTCTTGGCAATGGATAGTGTGCTCAGTGGATATGGGGTGCTATCTGCTATCCCGTGGGCCTGTGAGGTAGTGGGCTGGGATATTTTGAGGATACTGTAGGGCTTTAATGAGTTTTATTACGATTTGGGATTGTTTCTTAGCTGTACCACGGTGCTTTCTTGTTGAAAAATAATGGCGGTGGAAATTACTCCTAAAAGCCGAGGACGATTCTTTGTGGTCTTTGCTGTTGGTTTGTTGAGTTTTTTATGATCTGGGGTATCGCCACCAGAGACTAGGATTGCTGTGGGATTAGCTGCATTTTGCTGATTCGTTTTGGCTCTCTAGTTATCAGCTGATGTGTTTTGATTCTATAAAAAGGGTGTTGTGGATCTGCTTGCTTCAAAGCTCTTCTATTTTGGTCCGGATTATCCAGGGGATGATCGCTATTATGGCTTAGCAGTTTTAGTGAATCTTATATCTCCTGAAAGTTGCATACTTGTGCTAACAATCTTGCTTGAGTGGCTGTTTTGTGGGTTCGGTTCGGCCCTTTCCCATTTCCTGCAGACGATCCTCAGTATAGAGTTTGGTTGTGTGTTTGAATGTGTGATTCCCCTTTGGTTGTGCTTTTCTGGTGATTTCTTCTTTGGTTGTTTGGGATTTGTATCTGCAGATTCTAGGCAAACTTGCCCGTGTTTGATTGTGGCTGAGAGTTGCCACCGTTTTAATTAGGCGAATTATTGATGCAATTATAATTGTCGTAATTTGAATGTGCCTTGCTTTCGGGACGAAAGTGTAGCTAAGGAATTCGGTTATTCTTGATGAGGAATTTTGTGGTTGCTCTATTCTTTGCTACAGTTTTAGTGTTCGGGTTGAACTTGGATGCCAGATAATATTTTATGCTGATGGTCTGACTCTATTTCGAGAATCGTTATTTTTCTGGGTGCAGCAGAGTTGTTAGCTTTCTTTTGTTTTGTGGCTTGCTTCTGTATACTATGTGCTGTGAGCTGGTAGAACTACTCTTTACTTCAGACCTTCTTGCAAAATCGGAGATCCAGCCTTATGGGGGTTTATTTTGTTGTTATCCTGAATTTTTGGATTATGGTTTTATTTGTGGTTGGCCTGTTAGTTGCTTTTGGGCCTGCCCTGGGTTATGCTGCTACTGGAGTTATTGGTCAAGGGGGAATTGTCGGTCTGTTTTGGAAATATCTTGATTGGATCTTTAAAGGCTTAATAAGACTCGACCGTGCTATTGCTTTTTCTAATCTTTTGTTGTTCTGATTTTTTGAGGCGAGATGTTTTGCTATTCTTTACTCCAGCTGGGTTATTGTGGCTTTTTGCTCGGTTTGGTTCCCTTCCAGTTGAGTCTGATGTATTCTATTGTTCTTCTCTCTTCAGAGTTTTGTTCGTTGGTTGCTATTGAGGCTCTGCAGATTTAGAGGATCTTGTTGTTCAAGAAGAATTGGGATCTATGCTATCAGATTTGTCTTGAGGGTTCTCTTTCATTTTTGTGCCTTTTTAAGTCCTACGGTGGTGCCTATTGCTGGGCTATTGTTTGTGTGGCTCTTGTCCTTTCTGGTTTTCTTCTCCTGTCTTTGTTGGTTTTGTTGGATTTGCTGAATGCTTTGGCTTATCAAAAAATAAAAGGAAAACAGAGTGAAGAGGAAAACAAAAGAAGAATAGGGAGAAAAGTGAAGAAAAGAGGGTGATGCTCTTGGATAATTGATTCAAAATCATTATTTTTTATGTAGTTATTAAATTAGTGAATTTTATTTTAACATGTTTATAATACTTTTGTTAATTATTATTTAGTTAGTGTAGTTAACGCTATTAGTGATGTTAGTTAATTAATCGAGTTATGGTTCAGTTATTGAGTGGAATTAGCGGTTTAGTGGCCTAAATTTATGGTTAAAATGTAAGCATATAATTAAATAGGTATGTGTAATTTATTTTTAATGAAAATGAAATTTATGATAATTTTAAAATTCATGAAAAATGTATATAATTATATGTGACATAGGATACATAAGACTATATATATTATTTTGTATTTTCAATGTCACCCTACTATTAATTTGGACTAAGACACTAGCTTGTGCACTAATAATTTTGAAATTCATGGTGAAAATTAAACTTGATTACGTGACACAGGCAATATAAAACAATATTTAGTGGATTTTCAATGCCACATTATTATTAATTTAGACTACAAATACTAATTTGTCTAGAAATAATTTAGAAATTCTGCAGATGAAAAAAATAAAATTAATGAAAATTAAAATATACATAGACTATGGCCATGTCATCACTTTGGTCCAATTTTGTCAATTCGATTTTTATTACAAGACAAATCACTATACTCTTTATTTATAGACTTTTGGCAAAAAAAATTTCCAATTTTACAATTATATCTGTATTTTGATTTTCAGAGTTTTCATTGCTAAAATGAATAATATAATAATTTTAAGAACTTCAACAGAAAATACCATATTTTTGTTTCAAACAAAAAACAGAGAAGAACAAAGGAAAAACAGATTAGAAATTACACGGAGACCATTTGAAAATCAAAGAAGCACGTAAAAAAGCTTTGGGTGAACATAACATAAATTTATATGGCTTGTGCCAATACTTAAATGTACCCAATTAAACAATGAGTTGTAATCTCGTTTTGTAGTTTCTATAATTTTGGAAAAAAATTTAATTCCAAACTTTTTATAGTACATTTTTATGCAACTAATAACCTTTTTCGTTATTAAGTATAGTAAATGGAGGAGAATTTTACAATTTTTCCTAACTTTAGACTGACAATTTAGCTATTTAAATGAAATAAATTAATAATAACATTAATATCAAATAACACCACCATCAATCCAGCAACATGACTCTTTTCAAAATTTGTACATTTTCTATGCTTCTAATCGTTTTAATTTCATCTCATGTGTCAGGTTATTCTTTAGAAATTTATCATGCTGGCCTGTTGAAAGCAGTGGTTAATATAACATGCAATGATTTTCCAACAAAAACACTTCTAGGTGATGACACCATTATAATATATGAGAATATTAACGAGAACGTTGTTTATTGATGGGTGTCGAAGTCACCAAAAATAAATACCTCAATTAACCTATCAAATAAATTGCAAATAGGGTAAGAAAGGGTCGAATTCACAGAGACTAGCACTGAATTAATTCTAAATAACCGGATTTTAACAATAAAAATATAAAAAGGGGGATTTTTATAAACTAAAAGCTAACAGATGATGAATGTAAAGAAATAAATAACAAGCAGTAAATTGATTTAAAAGAAAATTCAATGGATGGTAAATTCCAGTTAAAGATATTCGCAGCACAGGTTTAATTCAACTGATCATTGACGAAAGAATAAATCTAAAAATCAAACAATGGGCCAGTTATAGCCGTCGGCTTCCCGCTCCCGACCTAATCTTTCCGTATTAATGAATTAATCAAGTAAGACTATAATTAATTCCTAACCAATAAATAACCCTAAACACGCGCAAGAATTTAATTTATTGACAGCATTAATGAAATAAAAAGACCTGACCTAAGCCAACCAACCTCACGCGAGATTGATTTAGACTCAATCATGCATCTACTCAACATAACAGCCCTTGTGAGGAAGCTACACTGATTGCCACTTGTTGTTGACTTCACTAAACAATTACGGATCTAGTAAATTCAACTAGCAATATATTATTTAATTAAATGAACAACGGCGCCTCATTGAACATGAAATAAATAATAATCGAGATATGGTTTCTCTAAATTTCAGTAAATAACATGAACATTATATGAAATTAAGAATAATAAATAAGAATAACGATCTCACAGTGAATTAAAACCTGGCTTTGAATTTATCTTTAACTGAAACAAGAGTATTTAGCCACACATGATTGAAATAAAATCAAAATAAAATTAAATGGAGAAAATAAACTCCCTGTTACAGCCTTAGAAAAACGCAGATGAAGAAGGAATAGGATGATGTTACTGTTCACGTTTTCTCTAGGTGATAAAGGAGTAAAAACCTAGATAACTTAGGAAAGAGATAAAATCCTATCTAAACTTTGAAAATAAATTACAAATATTAAATGTAATCTTTTCCTACTAAAAATACTGCCTAATATCCCCTTAATTACAGCATAATTATCCCTAAAAATCAGACTGAGAAAAGGTGGCGGCTAGGTCAACTTCGGATTAAAAAAATCTGAAAACTGCATTCTGCTCGCGTCTTGGCTGTTAGCCTTGGGCAAGGCAGCTCCTTAACCTTGCCCCTTAGCCTTGGGCAAGGCTAAGCCCAAAATCAGCTTCCTGCTTCCAAATTCTTTAATTTTCCTTGGCTGTTCCAAATTAACTCCATTTGACTTCAATTACTTCATTTCCATCACTTTGACCCTAAAATGACAAAAATCATAAAACAAGTGAAAAGTACTAATTTAAGCCAAAATAAAGTACAATAAAGTGATGAAAAACAAACCAAAACATGCAACTTTAGGCACACATCAAATTCCCCCACACTTGTCCAATGCTTGTCCTCAAGCATAAATTAAATCTCAAACACAACCCTTTCAACAGTTCATTCACCCAAATATCAAATTCCAATCCCATAAGTTTCCAATAAATCAAAATGCAAGGCAAGATAGAGATAGAAATCCAAAAAATAATTTACCACAAAATCATATCAAAACATGGGTATCTTAACTACCTTTTCAAATTAGATACAACAAGGTTCATAATCATTAAACACACATAAATTTATATCCCAATTTAAGATTAAATCAATGTATAAAAGAAAACTTGTCAAACCAAATTAGACACTTTAGATTTCATAATTATCAATAGAAAAAGGAACAAGGAAAACCAGGAATTTCATTTCAATTTCTTTCTTTTTTTTTTCTTTTTTCTTTTTTCTTTTTCTTAGACTGTAGTGGACACAAGGGCACCCGGTTCTGACCCGCATACACCCGGTCTTTCCAGTCAAAGAAAAGATTAAAATGTTTACAAGAAATGTAGAGTCCTTTTTACGCGAGGGTACCCGGTTCTGACCCGCATACACCCGGTTACTCAGATCACACAGTTTCAAGCGGCTACTAGCTCTACTCTTAACCGCTTTTTTTTTTTAGCGGACAGCGGAGTAAAATTTATTTTATTTTATTTTATTTTTCTTTTCCTGGTAACCAAGTTCCTCAATCTAACAACACATAATACCAAACAAGTGTCCAAAATGGTTTTAACAAATCTCTAATATGCAAAGAATCCAATTTTAATACACGCATAAGTTTTATGTTTCACCTTAAAAATTTGAACCTTGATATTTCTAATTCAAAAAATAATTAAGATCACCATAAATTGTATGTAAAATGGGTAAATAATTGTGGACACTACTCAAACTTTGCCTAACAAACTGATTCATCAAAAACTAAATGATTTTGGAACTGATTTAGGCAAACAATATTCCCTATGATCGTGAATGAAACTTAACAAATATTCAAGGACAAGATGAATGCTACATTGGATAAGGGAACAAGTTCTAAGAGCCTAATAAGAATGACAGTGGCGCAGAAGTCATGGGCAAAACATCAAACTAGCAAACTAGAATAATCCAAGTTAAATGCCACTCAAAATTTATATGCAATTTTGTTCAAAATAGGCACCCAAAAATACCCCATAGAAGCATATGCATCTAGAGTCTGCATAAATCAACCAATTGCAGCATAAAAGTTCAACATTAGAACATTAAAACAAGGAGGGCAAAATCATATTAACAAAATTTTCTTTCACAAATTTTGAACAATTCAGATTTGTTTTCACTTGTCTAAAAATTAGCACAAAATTCAGAAAATTCTTGCATAAGTGTAGCCAATTAAACACTATTTCAGCAACAAAATTTTGTTCAAAATTTGCCTAAATCATTAACAACAAAGCATCATCAATACATGTCAAAAATTCAGCAGAAATTTGTTACCAAGCAACAACCAAACTGACATTCAGAGCAGCACCATACCAACAATCATCAGCACAGACTCCAAAATCAATATAAACATACAACCACATAAACACACAGCACTTCTAATTCAATCCCTCCCCCACATTTTCTCCTCGTATTGTCCTCAATGCGGAATTTCACACAACCGTGGGGCGAAGGGCAACAAAAAGTAAAAGAAAAGAGAGGTATACTGCCATGGGGGAGGAGTATGGCATCGACATCATTGGGGTGCGGGGTGGGGTGGTATGAACCCCACATGTCTGAAATAAGCTAATTGATTCTCGTACATGTGCTGTATTGTGGTCTCCAATCGTTGCAATCGTCCCCTTTCCTCCGAGGACATTGTGGAGGACTGTGCTGCTGAAGGTGCTCGAGATGTGGAGGCACCAGGTGTAGGCTTGCTCTGTTTCCTAAACACTCGCTCCTCAAAATTAGCTAGCCGACCTGCATCCACAAATAAAATAGCTCCACCCTGCCCGCACTTAAGCAGGCGTAATTTATCAAGAAAAAGTAAGTCCATGAGGTGCATATGACAAGATATGTGCATATTAGTGGTGCCTAGGTCAACCAAATTAAGGTTAACAGCTAATGATGTCATCAAAGACCCTAAAAACAATTTTTTGGGTGTTCTGGCTAATTTCTCAAATTTAATGGCAAACCAATAACCTAAATTGACCTTTTTCTTGTGAATCATGCACCACATAAAAAATAATTCAGCCTTGGTGACCACTGTGGTGTCATCATTTCTTGCAGAATAGTTAAATGCTAAAAATCTATGAATGAAACGCAAGGCTGGATTTTGAATCAAATATGCTTTGGACTTACCCGGTGAAAATGTAATGTCAGATATGCCCGTCAGAGTGCGATAAACCTCAATATCATCAAAATCGGGTGGATAGTCACACAACAGGTCAAGATATTCATGAGTTTTAGAATACTCCTCATCAATGAATCCTAACTGGATGTTAAATCCAGTCACAGAACAAAATTTGAACTCACCCATCAAGGAATAAGATATGGCAAAAGGCTTAGTTAAATTAAATGTAGCCCCTTGGTGCTCAAACTCAAAAGTGCTATAGAATTCACGAACTAATGCATCATAAGCAGGGTAATTGAGTAAGAAAAATTTTCGCCAGCCAATTCCATCAATTAAGTCAAAAACCTCATCGTGAATATTTAAAGCATGCAAGGTTGGTTCATCAATACATCTACCGGGGACAATCTCAGTATTCTCAAGCAAGTGAAAACGAGTACGATGTATGTCTTTGTCAAAAGCCAAATTACCTTCTAAGTCATGCATTGTAGGTGGAAACTGGCTTTTACCTTCTGCCATTCGAGCTCGTTTTTGTCGTCGAATAGGGGAGCCATCTGCTTCATCTTGGCCTTGTGGCGTTGGTTCAGGCATCTGGTGAGTATTGTCGTCGTCCTCGTCCTCACTGCTTGGTTCAGGAGTTTGAATTTGTCGAGATTGATACGTGATCGGTTCTTTGCGCTTTCGAGCAGCTGAAGAAGATCGTTGATAGTGACGTGAGGCCATTGTTGGTGTTGGATCCTCGTCCGGTAGCTGGTGTGTGCGTGGTTGCTCGTTATTGTGCTCGAGATCTGTGTTTTGCGGTGAAGCGTCGTAGATCGGCCACGTCGTGGCTTCTGGGGAGCGGCGTGCTTCAATCGGACCATGGTGGGCTCGCGGTATGTGGTGGTGGTTGTTTGAGTCGTCGGAGATCGGTGTCGGGAGCTACTCGCGATTGGGTGGCTCTTGGGCGGTGAGGGATCTTCATGGCTCAAGGCGGTGAGAGCTGAAGACCGGCGACTGCTGGTGATGCGCGGTGGTGGCCGGAGTGGATGATCGGCGGTGGAGAGCTTGGGTCGTCGGAGATCGGTGGGTTGTTGGGTCGGCGGCGGCTTGTTGTGGTGATCTGTGTAGTGAAAGTAAAACAAAAGGAGGAGTAATTAATTATATTGGGGTAAAAGATGAAAAATTAAAATTGCAGAAACCACAAAATAATAGAAAATGGGTTAAAATAAATTAACACAATAAAATTTACCAATTACAAATAAAACAATTCTATTGAATTTACCAATTATAATCGAATTAAAAGGAAGAAGTAAAACCCATTGGAGGATAAAGGCCCAAAATTTAAAACTCCATAACCCAACAAACCTATTAAACCCAGAATAATACGAAAGTACCCTGTAATTTAAAAGATTAAGTCAAGACCCATCTAAAATTCCATTAAAACCACCCTTAACTACTTATTCCTCAGAAACATGGCATTAGTTTGCTTGAATCCTTAAATATTATGTGCCCAAAATAAATGTCCAACGCCATCATTCTGAATTTCCCACTTGTTACCAATATACCTGTGAAGAAAGATAATTGAAGTGAATCATGAGAGTGTAATCAGGGAGAAGAAGGCAGTAAACTAAAATAAAATGAATCAAATTGCAATTAAATGTAAATAATGTCTGTTTAGCCTTAAACAAGGCTAAGAAATGGGTTGCCTCCCAAAATCGACTTTCTTTAACGTCTTTGGCTAGACGTTCCTGAGTCAATTCTTTTCCTCAGGCAAAGCCAGCTGAGTTTCTTCATTGCCGTCAGCTACAAATCCATCATAGAAAGGTTTGAGACGATGACCGTTAACTTTAAAAAATTTTCCATTCTCCATACTCTGTATTTCAACTGCACCATGAGCAAAAATGTTAATAACAACAAAAGGTCCTATCCATCTGGACCTTAATTTTCCTGGAAATAATTTCAAACGTGAATGAAATAATAAAACTTTCTGTCCTATTTGAAATTCTTTCCTAGAGATCATCTTGTCATGGAACCTTTTTGTTTTCTCCTTGTAAATTTTGGAACTTTCATAAGCTTCATTCCTTAATTCTTCAAGTTCCTGGAGCTCTAATTTACGGTTCTCTCCTGCAGCTTTTAACTCCATGTTGCATCGTTTTATAGCCCAATATGCTCTGTGCTCCAGCTCTACAGGTAAATGACATGGTTTGCCATACACCAATCGATATGGGGACATACCGATAGGTGTCTTGTAAGCAGTCCTGTAAGCCCAAAGAGCATCTTCTAGCCTCAAACTCCAATCCTTTCTATTTGGATTCACTGTCTTCTCTAGTATAGACTTGACTTCCCGGTTGGAGATTTCAGCTTGTCCACTGGTCTGGGGGTGGTAGGCAGTTGACAAGCGATGTGTAACTCCATACTTCTTCAACAATACATCCATGATTTTGTTACAGAAATGTGTCCCTCTGTCACTTATGAGCACTCTTGGGGTGCCAAACCTGCAAAATATATTATTTTTGATAAAATTCACCACAGTTTTGGCATCATCAGTTCTTGTGGCCTTAGCTTCAACCCATTTAGAAACATAATCTACTGCAAGTAAAATATAAGTGTTCCCATAAGAAGAAGGAAAAGGCCCCATGAAATCAATACCCCACACATCAAATATTTCACATACTAATATAGGTGTGAGTGGCATTTGATCTCGATGCCCAAGATTACCTGTCCTCTGGCATTTGTCACAAGACTTACAGTATAAATACGCATCTTTAAATAATTGAGGCCAAAATAAACCACATTCCAAAACCTTTCTGGCTGTTCTTTTGGGGCCAAAATGGCCTCCACATGCCTCAGAGTGACAGAATTGCAAGATGGACTGCACTTCACTATCAGGGACACATCGTCGAATAATTTGATCGGAGCAGTATTTCCACAAGTACGGTTCATCCCAAGCATAGTATCTGGCATCTTTCTTCAACTTGTCCTTCTCAAATCTAGAAAAGTCTTCAGGGACAATACCTGTAACCAAAAAATTCACAATGTCAGCATACCAGGGGCTGTTAGTTACTATAGCAAATAAATGTTCATCTGGAAAATCATCATTAATAGGCAATGCATAATCATTCAATAACAGTCTACTTAGATGATCAGCCACCAAATTCTCAGACCCCTTTTTATCTCTAATTTTAAGATTAAATTCCTGTAGTAAGAGAATCCATCGGATTAAACGAGGCTTAGCTTCCTTCTTCTTCAGCAAATATCTTAAAGCTGCATGATCAGAGAAAACAATTACTTTAGTACCCAACAAATACTGTCGAAATTTTTCTAAAGTAAAAACAATAGCTAAAAGTTCTTTCTCTGTCGTTGAGTAGTTGCTTTGAGCACTATCCAATGTTCTTGAAGCATAATAGATCACATGAGGATTTTTTCCAATTCTTTGGCCAAGAACAGCCCCTACTGCATGATTACTGGCGTCGCACATTATTTTAAAAGGGAAATCCCAGTTGGGGGGCTGGATAATTGGAGCAGAGATCAGTCTCTCTTTGAGTGCATCAAAGGCATCCTTACAGGCTTGATCAAACTCGAAAGTCACATCTTTTTGCAACAATTTACACAGCGGTTGGGTGATTTTGGAGAAATCCTTGATGAAACGTCTATAAAATCCTGCATGTCCAAGAAAAGAACGAACCTCCCGCACACTTGCAGGGTAAGGTAGAGATTGTATAACATCTATTTTAGCCTTGTCTACCTCTATACCCTTTGAAGATACAATGTGACCCAAAATCAAACCTTGGTCCACCATAAAATGGCATTTCTCATAATTAAGGACCAGATTAGACTCTAAACATCTTTTCAAAATCTTGATTAAGTTAGACAGACATTCATGAAATGAATTTCCATAAACCGTAAAATCATCCATAAACACTTCTATTATTTTCTCAACATAATCTGAAAAGATGCTTACCATACATCGTTGGAAAGTCGCTGGAGCGTTGCAAAGTCCGAATGGCATCCTACGGTAGGCGAATGTGCCAAAGGGGCAGGTGAATGTGGTTTTCTCCTGGTCTTCGGGTGCCACTGGTATTTGATAAAAACCTGTATAACCATCAAGACAACAGTAAAAAGATTTTCCAGCAAGTCTTTATAGTATTTGATCAATAAAGGGAAGTGGAAAATGATCTTTTCTGGTAGAGGCATTTAATTTTCGGTAATCTATACAAACCCTCCACCCATTTTGGACACGGGTGGGCACCATCTCTCCATTTTCATTCTCTACAACCGTAATTCCTGTCTTTTTGGGCACAACTTGGACTGGACTCACCCAATTACTATCTGAAATTGGGTAGATCACCCCTGCATCCAGCATCTTTTGTATTTCCTTCTTCACTACCTCCATCATTGGTGGGTTCAATCTCCTTTGTGCTTGCCTGCTGGGCTTTATGTCCTCTTCCAAATGGATCCTATGCATGCAAGTAGAGGGATTGATTCCTTTTATATCAGCGATGGTCCATCCTATTGCCTCCTTATGCTCTCTTAAAGCTTGAATCAGTAGCTCTTCCTCCTTAGGGTGCAGCTTATTAGAAATTATCACTGGGAGTGTTTTCTCTTCACCCAAGTAAACATACTTCAAATGGTTAGGCAACACCTTAAGCTCCAATTCTGGTGCCTGCAACACAGATGGCAAAAGCATTTTGTTAGTGCTGGTTAATTCCATATGATTAGAATCACTTACCATTGGTTTCAAAGCTTCTAACTCCATCACTACTTCGTTCAACTCATCCCCAATACCCAGTTCTTCTTCCACTGCATCAAACCTGTCCCTATGAACATTTTCAGTCAAAGCAACCTGCAACTTGTCAGTCCCACTCATTTCAAACACTTTTTGAGTTAATGGTTCAATAATATCAATTCCACATACAGAAGCCATTTCGCAAGGATATTTCATAGCATCATACATATTGAATTGAACTATCTCACCATCAAATTCCATTGTAAGAGTACCTTTGTATACATCAATTTTAGTTCTAGCTGTTTGAAGAAATGGCCTACCTAACAAAATGTCAGCTGAATCACCTGAATTTTCTTCATCATCCATGTCGATCACATAAAAATCAGCAGGAAAAATTAAACCATTCACCTGAACTAACACATCCTCTAACAATCCCTCAGGATAGACTATTGATCTGTTTGCCAATTGGATAACTATTCCTGTTTCTTCTAAGGGTCCAGCATTCAAAGAGGTATAAATAGATTTAGGCATGACATTGATAGACGCACCTAAATCACACATAGCTCTTTTAATAATTAAATCACCAATTTTACAGGAAATAGCAAACATACCTTTATCCTTGCATTTTTTTGGCATTTTTCTTTGAATAACAGCTGAAACATTTTCATTCACAGTAATTTTCTCATAGCCAACCTATTTTTTCTTGTTAGTACAAAAATCTTTAAGAAATTTCGCATATTTTGGTATTTGTTTAATTGCGTCAATCAAAGGAATATTTACCTCAACCTTACGAAATGTCTCAAAGATGTCTTTTTCCTCCTTCTCCTTTTTAGATTTAGCTAACCTTTCAGGAAATGGGGGCTGCACAACTAAAACAGGGGGCTGTTTTGAATTTTCTTCTATGGGCTGTACTTTTTGCTCAATTGCTGCTTCTTTTTCTACTCCTTTTTGCTTTTTCTGACTTTCTCCTTTAGGTAGGGGTTGTTCCAGCTCTTTTCCACTCCTTAGAACGATAGCACTCGCATTTTGCCTCGGATTTTCTATGGTTTGTGAGGGCAAACGTCCTTGGGACTCAATTCTACTCAATGATTGTGCCATTTGGCTCATTTGTGTCTCCAAATTCTGAAACCTTAAATCTGATTTCTTTGCATGCTGCTGGAGTTCCTGCACATTATTAGCTAAAGATTGGACAATATCTTCAAGACTCATACCTTGTTTAGGAGCTGGTTGAGCAGGTTGTTGTGGTTGTCTAGGTGGGAATTGTTGTTGTGGATTTTGTTGCCTAGCTCCATAGCTGAAGTTGGGGTGATCCCGCCATCCTGGATTGTATGTGTTGGAATACGGATCATACTTACTGTAGGGCTGTCCAGAATATCCTCCCATTGCATTTACTTGCTCTTGTGAGTTATCTTGAAGTGTTGGGCACATGTCTGTGGGATGTTCAGCGTATGCACATATTCCACACACCCTTGCTTGTGAAGATGTACCTGAAGCCATATTTTGCACAAGAACAGTTAAAGCATTCAATTTATCTTCAATGGAAGAAGAACATACCTCATGTACTCTTCTTGGGAGGGTCTTGATATCTTCCAAACTGTTGGGAAGTGGCTGCCATATTCTGTATCAACTCGCGTGCTTGGGCAGGGGTTTTATTGTTGATACTTCCCCCACTTGCTGCATCTATCATCCTTCTCTCCATGCTCAACATACCCTCATAAAAATACTGTATAAGGGACTGATCGGTGATTCCGTGTTGGGGGCAGCTTGCACATAATTTCTTGAATCTTTCCCAATAATTATGAAGTGATTCCACATCCTTTTGCCTGATTCCACTAATTTCTCTTCTAATTACAGCAGCTCTGGAGGCTGGAAAAAATTTATCCAGGAACATTCTCAACATATCAGTCCATGTGGTGATCGTTCCTGATGGTAAGTTCAACAACCACTCTTTTGCGGAATCAGCCAATGAGAATGGAAAGGCCCTTAATTTCACTTGCTCTTCAGTAACTCCTTGTGGCCTCATACCAGAACAAACCACATGAAATTCCTTCAGATGTTTGTGAGGGTCTTCATTCTCTAAGCCACGAAATGTGGGTAATAAATGAATCAGCCCCGATTTTAGTTCGAAAGCGGTGTCTAAGGCTGGATAAGTTATGCACAGGGGTTGTTGGTTCAAAGGGGGTGCATTCAATTCTCTCAACGTCCTTTCTGCCATTCTTTCCTCTTCTACTTCTGCTAAAAAGTCAGTAAAATCAGTTTTCTCCTCTTCTTGCTGCTGTCGGGAAGAATTTTCAGCAAGTTCCTTGCGTATCCTTGTTTCTTTTCTCAATCTCCGGGCTATTTTTTCAATCTCTGAATCAAATAAAATTTCTCCCGAAATTTTAGACCTGGTCATTAACAAATTAAATCAAGTTAGACTATAATTAATTCCTAACCAATAAATAACCCTAAACACGAGCAAGGATTTAATATATAGACAGCATTAATGAAATAAAAAGACCTGACCTAAGCCAACCAACCTCACGCGAGATTGATTTAGACTCAATCATGCATCTACTCAACATAACAGCCCTTGTGAGGAAGCTACACTGATTGCCACTTGTTGTTGACTTCACTAAACAATTACGGATCTAGTAAATTCAACTAGCAATATATTATTTAATTAAATGAACAACGGCGCCTCATTGAACATGAAATAAATAATAATCGAGATATGGTTTCTCTAAATTTCAGTAAATAACATGAACATTATATGAAATTAAGAACAATAAATAAGAATAACGATCTCACAGTGAATTAAAACCTGGCTTTGAATTTATCTTTAACTGAAACAAGAGTATTTAGCCACACATGATTGAAATAAAATCAAAATAAAATTAAATTGAGAAAATAAACTCCCTGTTACAGCCTTAGAAAAACGCAGATGAAGAATGAATAGGATGATGTTACTGTTCACGTTTTCTCTAGGTGATAAAGGAGTAAAAACCTAGATAAGTTAGGAAAGAGATAAAATCCTATCTAAACTTGGAAAATAAATTACAAATATTAAATGTAATCTTTTCCTTCTAAAAATACTGCCTAATATCCCCTTAATTACAGCATAATTATTCCTAAAAATCAGACTGAGAAAAGGTGGCGGCTAGGTCAACTTCGGATTAAAAAAATCTGAAAACTGCATTCTGCTCGCGTCTTGGCTGTTAGCCTTGGGCAAGGCAGCTCCTTACCCTTGCCCCTTAGCCTTGGGCAAGGCTAAGCCCAAAATCAGCTTCCTGCTTCCAAATTCTTTAATTTTCCTTGGCTGTTCCAAGTTAACTCCATTTGACTTCAATTACTTCATTTCCATCACTTTGACCCTAAAATGACAAAAATCATAAAACAAGTGAAAAGTACTAATTTAAGCCAAAATAAAGTACAATAAAGTGATGAAAAACAAACCAAAACATGCAACTTTAGGCACACATCATTTATAACTGTCGCTTTGAGTCTGATGAGAAAAGATATAATGGAAATTATATTTTACTTGATGAAAGGATTAAAAAGGTGAGCGGCTCAAAAGATAGCACCGAATGGATACTTGGCAAGGCAACTTTGTCTGTTTTTAAAGCAGATGTTGGTATAGATAAAATTGTATATGAACTCATAATATGATGTACTATTATCTAAAAGTAATATGTGTTTAAATTTATCTTTTGTTAAAAATTAAATAAAATTTCAGATTATAATTAGCGTACATGTGTATGCATGTATGCTGACAAAAATGTTTCAGTGTTACTTTATTTTTACTATAAAAGAAAAAAAATTATGGTTAAATTATCTTTACTTTTTCTTACCTATAAAATCAATTTTAATGTATTATTTATGTTGTGGTTTATACATACATTATTTTCAATGCAACTTTATTCTTTTTTATTTTGTTATATTTCATGATTGGAGTAAATTAAAATGCATATTATATATTTATACCTGAATTAAATCATATAAATATATATTGAAATTAAAAGAATACGCGATGCTCTTAGGCTTTATATATATATATTTTTAACAATCAGAACATATCAATCATCAAAGTTGGTTTAAAAACTTTCATTTTGGGCTACGATTGCCTCAAGCATTTGATTTCATTTTTTGTTTGTTTTTGAATTTGTAACATTTTCATGATCTGTATTTATTTTTAAAATATTAAAATGATCCATATTTATTACTATTAGGGGTGTGCATCGGTCGCATTCGGGTCAATTAAAACCGAACCCGAATAATTCGAGTCCCGAATTTTAGATAAAATCATTATTCGAACCGACCCTAACTCATAGTAGGGTCCCGAACTGAAATACTCAAAAAATTTCGGATCCCGACTCCAACCACCTGATGAACCCGAAAATTTAACAATCTGCAACAAAAATCCAAGATCTCAACCTCAACTCATCCTTTAATGTTCAATTCAAAATCCTATATCTAAGAAAATTAAAAAGAAAAAAGAAACTTCAATTCAAAAAATTAGTGAAGAACAGAGATCAAAAACAAAATAAAATCCAACAGCAAATCAACCAATAACAAATCAATCCAAAAAAAATAAAATCTCAAAACAACAAACAGCAAATCAACTAAAATAAACTCAAAAAAAAACATCAAATCTTAAAATCAACACTATCTGCTTGAGAGCCACCGATTTTTGCTTGAAAGCCTTCGATATGCCGCATCTGCTTGAGCGAGCTCAGATTTTCGGAGTAAACTTGATTATGTGACATAGGCAATATAAGACAATATTTAGTGGATTTTCAATGCCACATTATTATTAATTTAGACTAAAAATACAAATTTGTTTAGAAATAATTTTGAAATTCTGTAGATGAAAAAAATGAAATTAATGAAAATTAAAATATACATATAGACTATGGCCAAGTCATCACTTCGGTCCAAATTTGTCAATTTAATTTTTATTATGAGACAAATTACTTTACTCTTTATTTATAGACTGTTGGCGAAAAAAATTATAATTTTATAATTATTTTCATATTTTGTTTTGCAGAGTTGTCAGTACTAAAATGAATAATATAATAATTTTAAGGACTTCAACAGAAAATACCATATTTTTGTTTCAAACAGAAAACAGAGAAGAACAAAGGAAAAACAGATTAGAAATTACACGGAGACCATTTGAAAATCAAAGAAGCACGTAAAAAAGCTTTGGGTGAACATAACATAAATTTATATGGCTTGTGCCAATACTTAAATGTACCCAATTAAACAATGAGTTGTAATCTCGTTTTGTAGTTTCTATAATTTTGGAAAAAAATTTAACTCCAAACTTTTTATAGTACATTTTTATGCAACTAATAACCTTTTTCGTTATTAAGTATAGTAAATGGAGGAGAATTTTACAATTTTTCCTAACTTTAGACTGACAATTTAGCTATTTAAATGAAATAAAATAATAATAACATTAATATCAAATAACACCACCATCAATCCAGCAACATGACTCTTTTCAAAATTTGTACATTTTCTATGCTTCTAATCGTTTTAATTTCATCTCATGTGTCAGGTTATTCTTTAGAAATTTATCATGCTGGCCTGTTGAAAGCAGTGGTTAATATAACATGCAATGATTTTCCAACAAAAACACTTCTAGGTGATGACACCATTATAATATATGAGAATATTAACGAGAACGTTGTTTATAACTGTCGCTTTGAGTCTGATGAGAAAAGATATAATGGAAATTATATTTTACTTGATGAAAGGATTAAAAAGGTGAGCGGCTCAAAAGATAGCACCGAATGGATACTTGGCAAGGCAACTTTGTCTGTTTTTAAAGCAGATGTTGGTACAGATAAAATTGTATATGAACTCATAATATGATGTACTATTATCTAAAAGTAATATGTGTTTAAATTTATCTTTTGTTAAAAATTAAATAAAATTTCAGATTATAATTAGCGTACATGTGTATGCATGTATGCTGACAAAAATGTTTCAGTGTTACTTTATTTTTACTATAAAAGAAAAAAAATTATGGTTAAATTATCTTTACTTTTTCTTACCTATAAAATCAATTTTAATGTATTATTTATGTTGTGGTTTATACATACATTATTTTCAATGCAACTTTATTCTTTTTTATTTTGTTATATTTCATGATTGGAGTAAATTAAAATGCATATTATATATTTATACCTGAATTAAATCATATAAATATATATTGAAATTAAAAGAATACGCGATGCTCTTAGGCTTTATATATATATATTTTTAACAATCAGAACATATCAATCATCAAAGTTGGTTTAAAAACTTTCATTTTGGGCTACGATTGCCTCAAGCATTTGATTTCATTTTTTGTCTGTTTTTGAATTTGTAACATTTTCATGATCTGTATTTATTTTTAAAATATTAAAATGATCCATATTTATTACTATTAGGGGTGTGCATCGGTCGCATTCGGGTCAATTCAAACCGAACCCGAATAATTCGAGTCCCGAATTTTAGCTAAAATCATTATTCGAACCGACCCTAACTCATAGTAGGGTCCCGAACTGAAATACTCAAAAAATTTCGGATCCCGACTCCAACCACCTGATGAACCCGAAAATTTAACAATCTGCAACAAAAATCCAAGATCTCAACCTCAACTCATCCTTTAATGTTCAATTCAAAATCCTATATCTAAGAAAATTAAAAAGAAAAAAGAAACTTCAATTCAAAAAATTAGTGAAGAACAGAGATCAAAAACAAAATAAAATCCAACAGCAAATCAACCAATAACAAATCAATCCAAAAAAAACAAAATCTCAAAACAACAAACAGCAAATCAACTAAAATAAACTCAAAAAAAAAACATCAAATCTTAAAATCAACACTATCTGCTTGAGAGCCACCGATTTTTGCTTGAAAGCCTTCGATATGCCGCATCTGCTTGAGCGAGCTCAGATTTTCGGAGTAAACTTGATTATGTGACATAGGCAATATAAGACAATATTTAGTGGATTTTCAATGCCACATTATTATTAATTTAGACTAAAAATACAAATTTGTTTAGAAATAATTTTGAAATTCTGTAGATGAAAAAAATGAAATTAATGAAAATTAAAATATACATATAGACTATGGCCAAGTCATCACTTCGGTCCAAATTTGTCAATTTAATTTTTATTATGAGACAAATTACTTTACTCTTTATTTATAGACTGTTGGCGAAAAAAATTATAATTTTATAATTATTTTCATATTTTGTTTTGCAGAGTTGTCAGTACTAAAATGAATAATATAATAATTTTAAGGACTTCAACAGAAAATACCATATTTTTGTTTCAAACAGAAAACAGAGAAGAACAAAGGAAAAACAGATTAGAAATTACACGGAGACCATTTGAAAATCAAAGAAGCACGTAAAAAAGCTTTGGGTGAACATAACATAAATTTATATGGCTTGTGCCAATACTTAAATGTACCCAATTAAACAATGAGTTGTAATCTCGTTTTGTAGTTTCTATAATTTTGGAAAAAAATTTAACTCCAAACTTTTTATAGTACATTTTTATGCAACTAATAACCTTTTTCGTTATTAAGTATAGTAAATGGAGGAGAATTTTACAATTTTTCCTAACTTTAGACTGACAATTTAGCTATTTAAATGAAATAAAATAATAATAACATTAATATCAAATAACACCACCATCAATCCAGCAACATGACTCTTTTCAAAATTTGTACATTTTCTATGCTTCTAATCGTTTTAATTTCATCTCATGTGTCAGGTTATTCTTTAGAAATTTATCATGCTGGCCTGTTGAAAGCAGTGGTTAATATAACATGCAATGATTTTCCAACAAAAACACTTCTAGGTGATGACACCATTATAATATATGAGAATATTAACGAGAACGTTGTTTATAACTGTCGCTTTGAGTCTGATGAGAAAAGATATAATGGAAATTATATTTTACTTGATGAAAGGATTAAAAAGGTGAGCGGCTCAAAAGATAGCACCGAATGGATACTTGGCAAGGCAACTTTGTCTGTTTTTAAAGCAGATGTTGGTATAGATAAAATTGTATATGAACTCATAATATGATGTACTATTATCTAAAAGTAATATGTGTTTAAATTTATCTTTTGTTAAAAATTAAATAAAATTTCAGATTATAATTAGCGTACATGTGTATGCATGTATGCTGACAAAAATGTTTCAGTGTTACTTTATTTTTACTATAAAAGAAAAAAAATTATGGTTAAATTATCTTTACTTTTTCTTACCTATAAAATCAATTTTAATGTATTATTTATGTTGTGGTTTATACATACATTATTTTCAATGCAACTTTATTCTTTTTTATTTTGTTATATTTCATGATTGGAGTAAATTAAAATGCATATTATATATTTATACCTGAATTAAATCATATAAATATATATTGAAATTAAAAGAATACGCGATGCTCTTAGGCTTTATATATATATATTTTTAACAATCAGAACATATCAATCATCAAAGTTGGTTTAAAAACTTTCATTTTGGACTACGGTTGCCTCAAGCATTTGATTTCATTTTTTGTTTGTTTTTGAATTTGTAACATTTTCATGATCTGTATTTATTTTTAAAATATTAAAATGATCCATATTTATTACTATTAGGGGTGTGCATCGGTCGCATTCGGGTCAATTCAAACCGAACCCGAATAATTCGAGTCCCGAATTTTAGCTAAAATCATTATTCGAACCGACCCTAACTCATAGTAGGGTCCCGAACTGAAATACTCAAAAAATTTTGGATCCCGACTCCAACCACCTGATGAACCCGAAAATTTAACAATCTGCAACAAAAATCCAAGATCTCAACCTCAACTCATCCTTTAATGTTCAATTCAAAATCCTATATCTAAGAAAATTAAAAAGAAAAAAGAAACTTCAATTCAAAAAATTAGTGAAGAACAGAGATCAAAAACAAAATAAAATCCAACAGCAAATCAACCAATAACAAATCAATCCAAAAAAAAACAAAATCTCAAAACAACAAACAGCAAATCAACTAAAATAAACTCAAAAAAAAAAACATCAAATCTTAAAATCAACACTATCTGCTTGAGAGCCACCGATTTTTGCTTGAAAGCCTTCGATATGCCGCATATGCTTGAGCGAGCTCAGATTTTCGGAGTAAACTTGATTATGTGACATAGGCAATATAAGACAATATTTAGTGGATTTTCAAAGCCACATTATTATTAATTTAGACTGAAAATACAAATTTGTTTAGAAATAATTTTGAAATTCTGTAGATGAAAAAAATGAAATTAATGAAAATTAAAATATACATATAGACTATGGCCAAGTCATCACTTCGGTCCAAATTTGTCAATTTAATTTTTATTATGAGACAAATTACTTTACTCTTTATTTATAGACTGTTGGCGAAAAAAATTATAATTTTATAATTATTTTCATATTTTGTTTTGCAGAGTTGTCAGTACTAAAATGAATAATATAATAATTTTAAGGACTTCAACAGAAAATACCATATTTTTGTTTCTAACAGAAAACAGAGAAAAACAAAGAAAAAACATACTAGAAATTACGTAGAGACCATTTGAAAGTCACATAAGCACTTAAAAAAGCTTTGGGTGAACATAGCACAAATTCATATGGCTTGTGCCAATGACTAAATATATCCAATTAAACAATGAACTAAAATGAGTGAACAAAATATATTAATATTAATAATATTAATATACATTTGTCTTCTTTATTGACATGTTAAGAGGAAAACCACAACAAATTTCTTATATTAGTTTTGGTGTGTTTATGAGTTGTAATCTGGTTTTGTAGTTTCTATAATTTTGGAACAATTTTAATTTTAAACTTTTTATAGTAGATTTTTATGCAACTAAAAACCTTTTTTGTTATTAAGTATAGTAAATGGAGGAGAATTTTATAATTTTTCCTAATTTTATACTTACAATTTAGCTATTTAAATGAGGTAAAATAAACAGTAGCTTTAATATCAAATAACAACACCATCAATTCTTGCAACATGACTCTTTTCAAAATTTCTGAATTTTCTGTGTTTGTATTCATTTTAATTTTTCTCCTGTTTTAGGTTATTTTGTAACAGTTTTTCATACTGGTCTACCAGGAGTAGCGATTTCTATAACCTATAATGATTTCCTAACAAAAACACTTTTAGATAAAGATGACAGTATAACATATGAAAATATTGATGAGAATATTGCTTACAACTGTTTTTTTAAGTCCGATGAGAAGATATATAATGGCAATTTTATTTTATTCGATGAAAAGATTAAAAAAGTGAGTGGCTCAGAAGATAACACCGAATGGTGGCTTGACTCAAAAAATCTATATATTTTTGTTAACAACTGCTATATACCTGTATATAAGCTCCAAATATGGCGTACCATTATCCATAGATAATTTATATTTAAATTTCTTTTTTATTAATAATTAAATAAAATTTTGGATTATAATTAGCATATATGTGTATGCATATATGCCGAAGAAAATGTTTCAGTGTCACTTTATTTTTACTATAAAATTGAAAGAAAAAAAAAATGTTGAAATTATCTTCTGTACTTTTTCCTCTCTATATATCGTGATGAATTGTATAAAACAATTTTAATGGATTAAATAAAATGTTCACTTTATGTTGTGGTTTATAAGTACATTTATTTCAATACAACTTTATTCTTTTTTGGAGTAAATTAAAATGCATATTATATATTTATGTCTAAATTAAATTCTATAAATATTAAAATTAAAACAATACACGACGCTCTTATGCTTTGTATCCTTTTTTTTTTTTTAATAATTCTCATGCTTTATTTCTTAACATATAAATCATCTAAGTTGGATTAAACATTTTGATTTGGCGCTATGATTGCCTCATGCATTTAATTTCATTTTTGTTTGTTTTTTGGATTTGTAACATTTTTATGATCGGTATTTATTTTCAAAATTTTAAAATGATTCATATTAATTTGTCACTATAATGGTAAATTTATTTTATTTTTAAAACTTTAAAAATATTTAAAAAAATTAATTTTTTTTTTTACCATTTTTCAATATTTTAAAAATAAATATGGCATTTTATCTCCAGCTATTACCTTCAATGTTTTTACCCATTTTTGATTTTAGGCTATGATTGCCCAAGCATTTTACCATGTTGTCCTATAATTGTTTTAATGAATATTAAAAAATGAGAATAACTATAAAATAGTAGCTAGAAAGAGGGTTGTAATACGATATGCATGTGCATGCACATGTGTATTATCAGATCAAATATAATGTTCACTTCATCATACACACCGTAATAATACTTTTAAAAACATCCCAACAAATTAAGGTCAAAAAAAACTCTTTTCCAATTAAACACATTCCTCATTTTCTTTTTCCATCTATAACTTTATTTTTTACAACGAAAAGTTATATATTCTATTTTCTATCGCAAATATTTTTGTCTACAGTTTTGCCTATAAAAATTTATTTTTGCCTATAGTTCCACCTAGAGAAATTAAATTTTGTAAGTATTTAAGTGCAGAATTTTTTCTATTGAAATTTTGTTTAAATGTTTAAATTTATCTTTTGTTAAAAATTAAATAAAATTTCAGATCATGATTAGCGTATGTGTGTATGCATGTATGCTGACGAAAATGTTTCGGTGTTACTTTATTTTCACTATAAAAGAAAAAAAAATATGGTGAAATTATCTAGGGGTGAGCAAAAAAACCGATGGACTTGGTTAACCGAAAAAAATCCGAAAATCGAACCGATGGACTGGTTAACCGATTGTAATTGACTGGTTAATGGTTAGTATTTTGAAAAAAGCGATATTAATGGACTGGTTAATGATTTTTTACTCATTTGACTGGTTAACCGAACCGAAATCGAATTTTTAATTAATTTATTAATTTTTAAATAATTTATAACAATTTATCCTAATTAAATGTAACCATGTATTTTTTTTCATTATACTAATTATTTTAAAGTTTTTAATTTTTTTTAATTGGCTATTAGTAAGTATAACAATTTATCTAATTAAAAGTGATTATACACCGATTAATATATTTACTTATTAAATATTAATTTTAAAAACAAATTTGCTTATATTTACCAAAAAATTTTATTTTAACAACAATAATGTTATATTATAATGAAAAAATTTTAATTTTTAAGTATCTTGAACATTTTAATTTTATTTATGAATATATTTATAATTATAGTAGTTAACCAAAAAATATTGGGTAACCGATCCGAAAATTCGAAACCGATTGCCTGGTTAACCGATAGTAATGAACTGAAATTTTAAAAAATCGATATTAATATAGTGATTAATAGATTGGAACTAATTGACTGGTTAACCGACCATACTCATCCCTAAAATTATCTTTACTTTTTCTTCCCTATAGAATAAATTTTAATGTACTATCTATGTTGTGCTTTATACATACGTTATTTTCAATACAACTTTATTCTTTTTTATTTTGTTATATTTCATGATTGGAGTAAATTAAAATTTATATTATATATTTATATCTGAATTAAATTTTATAAATATATATTGAAATTAAAAGAATACGCGATACTCTTATGCTTTATATATATATTTTTTAATAATCAGAACATATCAATCATCAAAGTTGGTTTAAAAACTTTGATTTTGGACTATGTTTGCCTCAAGCATTTGATTTCATTTTTTGTTTGTTTTTGAATTTGTAACATTTTTTATGATCCGTATTTATTTTTAAAATATTAAAATGATCCACATTTATTATTATAATGACAAATTTATTTTATTTCTAATACTTTAATGATATTTGAAAAGAAAATTGAAATTGTTTTACAATTTTTCAATATTTTAAAATTAAATGTGACATTCTATCTCTAGCTATTATCTTCAATATTTTTATTCATGAAATTTAATGGTTTGCCGCTTGATAATCTCTTTCTTCTCTGGCATGGCAGTGAATTTCTTGATGTTGGTAGTCTCACTTTCTGATTTGGTGCAATGCCTGTCCAGCACGCTCAATGGTGTTCCTGTACTTGATACTGTGTCCAACGTTGACTCGTACCATCCCATTTCCTCCATTTCTTGCACTCCAATCAAGCATTTTACCATGTTGTCCTATAATTATTTTATTGAATATTAAAAAATAGGAGAATAATTATAAAAAAGTAGTTAGAAAGAGCGCTGTAATTTTTATTTATTTAATTTAAAACTGGTTAAATGTTATGCCTTATTTAACTGGCAAAAATCTTCGATTAAGGCTTTCTTACAATATTTACAAAATCAGACGAGGATATTGAGCATTTGAACGAAGGAAATTGCAATGGGAATAGTTCATGGGAAGCTACAAGAAGAGCTGATGCTGCAATAATAGATGGCTTGAATTCTAGTAATTTAACATCTGCAAAAAAATAAAAATTTAATTAATCACAAAGTTGACAAACCCTAATTAAGCTAGAAAAACAGTATTTTTTTTTTCTTAATTACCATTATGAGCTTTGAAAATAATTTCCGTAGCTCGATCTTTAAGAGCTTGTATCAATGACAGATCTTGTAGCTCAAAAAGAGAAATAAAAAATGGCAAGAAAGAGAAAGGTGTAATGGCTCTCATTCGCCAATTCAAAGCATCAAGAATTATAAGCTCCATTCGCTTAATACTTTGCATATCGTATGTGAAACTTTCTTCCTTCTGTTATATTTTTACAATAATTAAATTCTCTAATAACATAAATAATATAAATTTAATTTTCTACTATTTATGAAAATTAAACCTGAAAATTAGCGAGAGAAAAAGGTGTGTCCTTCAATTTTGCTGCTAAAGAAAGACAAGAAAGTACTAAAAGTCTTAGAATCCATGGTTTTTCTCTCTGCATGAAAATCATTGTTATCATTATAATAATGTGGAGCAAAAATTAAGGGTAAAATTGCAAAAATTTTGAAACTTATGTACCGGGATTTCTTGCATGCAGAGGAACCGATCCATGTAATTAATAGCAAGATAAGCAAATAAAGGTTCGAAATTACAAGAATACTGTGCCTGTCCAAGTAAAAAAAGATTATTAAATAATTAGGAAAAAAAAAAAAGGAGAAAGTTTTGGGGTGTTTTTGTAACCTTGAAAATGAGAGAAATAGCTTCTTGACGAAACGAAGAATAGAAATGGCAGGTTTTCAAGCATTTTAAGAAGTTTCTTGAAGGCATGTGATCAGATTCGGAGGCGAAGAGATCTTGGATTGAATGAGTTTGGTGTTCTTTGAAGGGGGTTAATGGGTATTCAAGATCAAATTCCATCCTTTTTTCTGGTTTTTGTGAGAGATTGTGCAGGTCTTGTGTTTATATATATGTAGTAAAAGAAAAACAGAGCGAAGAAGAAAAAGAAGAAGAATGGGGAGAAAAGTGGAAAAGAAGGGGAAGTCTGAAGTGTGATAATTATGGAAACAGAAGCTTAGCATTCTGTGCTATAAATTAAATATTAGAAAATGAAAAAGACTAATTTTCTTTTTCGTTTTTTTTTTTTTTTTTTTTTGATAAAAATGTAAAAGTATAAATATAAAAGTGTTAGTATTATTTTTATTGAAAGATTTATTATCTACCCATAAATAACAGTATATATATTGGTTTCCAACGGAACATCGCAGCAGTAAGTCCCAAATTTCAATATCAAACGCTATATATATATATATATATATATAATTCATCTTGTAATATAAAATAATTTTTTTTAATAATTATGTTAAGAAAGATTATCTCCTCGTGTTAGTTTCAAAAAATATATATATATTTCCTCGTGTTAACCAGTTTTTTTAGCGATTGTTTACAAAATATTATTGAGAATAACTAATTAAACATAAAATTCCTTATCTAAATGAAATTTGCATATGAGTTTATTAACTAAATAAATAATAATTGTCTTCAAAGAATTATCTTTTTAGAAAAAAAAAATCTTAAATAATAACTTTATCCAAGATAGTGACGAGTGCTTTAAAATATGGATAAACCGTGACTTGATAGTTGATAATAACTGAGTAAGTAACGTAGTCAAAACGTTACATATATTTAAATCAGAGTGTAATTATATTGATTATTATTTTGTTTATTATATATTGATTATTTAATTTTTTTAGTACCTAACATTTTATACTTCTCTGTTCTCTAATTTTGATGTGGTTTACAATTTATACACTTTAAACGGAGCAAATGACACAATTTTGATGTTTTTTAATATATTAATTGTTCTAAGGTTGATTTAAGTATAAAAGTTAGAGTAAAGAAACTGTTTATGAACTTCGATCCCTACTTTTTCGGTTATTATTTTTTTTTTCTATATGTCACATATGCAGAAAAATAATTAATTTATATACTCCTTTCATTTTATTTTATGTATCATTTTTATTATTTTCACTAGAATTAAAAAGTATTAATTAGATTTAAATTTATGATTAAATAAAGTGAATAATGACTAAATTACTTTTATTTTTATTACTTCCAAAATTATAAGTTAAATATAATTGATTGAATAATATTGTAAATTGAATATAAAATTAATGTTGTATTGAAAATTGAAAAAATAAAATTAATATTTTATTTAACGTTTAAAAACAATTAATAAAATGGAATAAAAATACTTTTTAAGATTTTTCGAGTTTCTCTGTTATTATTTTTTTCTATATATTAAATAATTAATTTATATATTTTATCGATTTCATTTTATGTGACACTTTTATTATTTTTATTGTAATTAAAAAGTATTAATTAAACTTAAATTTAGAATTAAATGTAGTGAATAATAACTATTTTTTTTATTATTTTCATAAGTATGATTTAAATCTAATTTGATGAATATCATTGAAAATTAAATATATAATTAATATTGTATTGAAAATTAAAAAAAAATTAATGTCATATTAAAAATTTAAAAGTGATAAAAATAAAATAAAATAAAAAATTTTCTAAAAAATATAAAATATTATCAAACGGATGCAGTAATTATTAGTGTAATTTAGTAATATTCAATTAATTAATGATAATTTTTATAATAAATTCCATCTAGAAAACAAAATCTAGAATTACATTTATGACGATGAAAGATGGGACAAGGAAAAAAAAAATCTTATCAGAGAGTCAGGATTTAGACAAAAGCCTAATAAATGGGGACACAGAAGAATCGGAACTCGACTTTCTTTAATGGAAAACGGCCATTATTACTTCTTCTTTTTTTTTTCTTTCAGACACTCTTAATTAATCTCAAATAAAGATTATCATAAATTTTTTCCAGTTAATTAATTAGAAAAGGTATTAATATTTAACCAAACGGGTTGTCAAATCATGTGTTAAGGAATTCAAATTTCTTTAAATAATATTTTACATTTAATTTTTATCATATATATAAAATGTATGCTGTTAAAATAGACGTTTTTAAGTACAAATTTGACAGTATGTAATTTTGAATTAATAAAATCAAACATGAAATCACGGACAAATATATATATATATATATATATAGAGAGAGAGAGAGAGAGAGAGAGAGAGAGAGAGAGAGAGAGGGATTCGGGCATAACTAACTCACCAACTAAATACCTGCATCTTCCTAACATAAAGACTATTAGGTAAAAACTTTGCCAATTTTCAAATCTGGGACGACAAAAGTCAATGCTTATGCAAATTCTTACTCCAATTCCAATTCGGCTATTCTGATTTTAATTATTTTCTTTTGTCTAAATTGATTTCTTAAACCAATTTTATATGCAATTTGTCAATGAATTGTTCTATAGTATACCTAATCTAAATAAGTATTCTAAGTTTTTCAATTAAAATAAATGGTAATAGAGAGGGAAAAAAAAATTGCATGCATGATTTCATTTCCAAATCAAGCCAATCATATATATGCAATCAAAAGAAAGTTAAAAAATTATTTTTCATATATACAATAGTAATATTATTTACTCAATTTATAAACTAAACTATTTAGCAAATCGATAGAAGTTTTTTTATATATATAATTACATTTTTAGGATAAAGATTTAACTGGCAATGTGTAATTTCAATTTTCTTTCAGGCACTTGATACTAGGGGTGAGCAAAAAAACCGATGGACTCGGTTAACCGAAAAAAAATCCAAAATCGAACCGATAGACTGGTTAACCGATTGTAATGGACTGGTTAATGGTTAGTGTTTTGAAAAAACCGATATTAATGGACTGATTAATAGTTTTTGACTCATGTGACTGATTAACCGAACCGAAACCAAATTTTTAGTTAATTTATTTATTTTTTAATAATTTATAACAATTTATCCTAATTAAAAGTGATCATGTATTTTTTTTTATTATACTAATTATTTTAAATTTTTAAACTTTTTTTAATTGGCTATTAGTAAATATAATAATTTATCTAATTAAAAGTAATTATGAACCGGTTAATATATTTACTTATTAAATATTAATTTTTAAAAACAAATTTGCTTATATCCACCAAATATTTTTATTTTAACAACAATAATGTTATATTATAGTGAAAAAAATTTAATTTTTAAGTATCTTGAACATTTTAATTTTATTTATGAATATATTTATAATTATAGTGGTTAACCGAAAAATATTGGGTAACCGATCCGAAAATCCGAAACCGATGGACTGATTAACCGATGGTAATGGACTGGTTAATGGACTGTAATTTCAAAAAACCGATATTAATGGACTGGTTAATGGACTGGTTAACCGACCATGCTCACCCCTACTTGATACTAATAGTAATTACTCTCTCCAATTCATTTTATTTATTATTTTTATTAAATTAAAAAATATTAATTAAGATCAAATTTATGATAAAATTAAATAATTTAATACACAAATTTAAATTTAATTGTTTAAATTTTATTGAAAAAAATAAATAAATTCTATTAAAAGTTTAAAAATATTATTAAAAATTTAAAAATATCATATAAATAAAATTTAAATTTTACTCAAAAATTATAGGTAAAATAAAATAAATAGAACATATTTTAACTTAGGACAGTTTCACCTCTTTTCCTTTGGAGCCTTCTCCACTGGAAAATGCTTTTTAGCACTTTTATCATTGCAGGAATTAATAATCATTGCAGCATGGTCAAACTATTTGAACATTAAGTTTTTCTTTCAATCTTTGGCAGCATATGTGAACATTGTAATTGATTTTAAAATTGATTTCTTTATTCACAGAAGTGATAAAGTCAGAAAAAGAAAAAAATAATAATTATCATAATTATTTGCCTTAAATTTTAATCCAGACTGATATTAACCACTCCATTTAACATCATTTTTTTCTGGTATTATTAGTACCCAAATCATTCTACCTTCTCTTTGTAATTTTATGTCACTGGGGAAATGAAGCCATATATATCTGTCCAGAATTTATTAATATTAATCGAGTCAATATAAAATTAAATGATATTTTATTTGTTACAAGTAAAAATTACATAGCTAATCTGGATAAGAATTGAGTTTTGATTAAATATATATATATATATATATATATGGAATCTAGAAAGACTTTATCCTTAGCTGGCATGCATCTAATCCAAAATTACTTTCAAAAAGGACGATGAGTAAAATAATTAATTATTTGGAAAAAGAAAGTATATTAATTAATTAAGTTGATTTTATTAATGCCACGCTTACTAAGTCCACTAATTAAAACAAAATAATCAGACTGATGAGAAATCATGTTTCTTCTCTTGTATTTAAGTAAACTTAATTAAAAAGTGGTAGATTCATACATCTCAAAGAATATATATATATATATATATATATATATATATATATATATATATATATATATATATATATATATTTATATATATAGCTTTTATAAAAACGAAATCGACCCACGTTAATTTACCACGAGATAATGTAACTTTTGGTATAGTTAATTTTGTTCATTGTCCAAAAAAAAAGTTCTTTTTTCTTTACTCTGGTAGTGAGTGTGTTCTTGCTTATTCTCTGCTGCCTTCTTCATTGATATAAGAGAAAAGCTTAAAGCTTATATGGAAAAATTCCCATATTCCCACTCATTTGAAGACCAATTTATAACTTTTGCTTTTCTTTTAGATGGCTAAAGTTAAAGAATTACTAATTTTTTTTATTTATTATATTTATATTATTAGAATAAATAACGCTTTTAGAAATTTTAGATTCTTAACCTTTATTAATTAATTTATTTTTTATATTTTGTACATTAATATAAAATAATAAATAAATAAAATAGGAAAATAGGCTCTTATATATATGATTCCCATGATAGCAGGGATCAGGGGAATAGAAACAGCCTAAGTTATAAAATTAAGATAGTGGATTGGAGAGCAATATAAGCGCCGTATTGTTAGCCGATATAGTAGAGTGTTACATTCCAAATGGTGAGAGTTCAGTAGCCGAAAATATCATCAGTTTACGCTATTATTGTCTATATGAGAGATAAATGTATAATAATTTGGTACGATTTAAGAGGGGGAAAACGAAAAAGGTTAATAAATAAAAGGGGTGAGGTTAGTTTTGAGGGTTTAGATTTGAATAGTTGTTTATTAGGGTTTATGTACATGTGAAAGTATTGAGTGCAAAGCATCATGCATGCACGCCTTTCACCCCATGCAGAGAGCAGCATCATTAACGTTCGTGTGTGAGACAATCAGTAGTGGGCCCGTTTATATGGTCTCTCTTTAGGACAAAATCATTATTTTCAATCAATTATTTTTGCCCTTTTGCCACTGTATGTACCTCGGATTTTGTTTGTTCCAGAGATAGAGGGAGAGGTTAGATATTTTTGAAACAAGAATCAAAGAAAAAATAAATAAATAAATAAATATGGTGTATAGTAATTTACTATATACACTTATAATTTCTGACAGTGATAATTTCTGGATAAACAATAATATTGCACACAAGCCTGATAAATTTAAAAGCGAAAATCACTTATAATGCTTTGCACTCAATATTAAAAAGGTTAAAAAGCATTTTTCCCTCTATCGATTTTTTAAATTGGCAAATTTGTCTCTAACATTTATTTTGTAACAAATTTGCTTTTAACATTTGAAAAATAGTAGAAATTTACTCATGCTATTAATTGCCGCTAAAATTAACCATTCAAATGTTAGTTGATTACTGATATGGATCGACTTGGACACGTGTCGCGCGTGCATTAGACACGTCACGTATAGGTAAATGGCCAAAGGTGTATTTTTGCCTTTAACGTTCTTTCAAATGGATCTAACGTTTGTAAAATGATAGATTTTTGCTCCTATTGTATTTTTGCCATCCAATACATGCGCGACGCGTATCTTATACTTTATCCACGTTAGCGGTCGAGGCAAAAATCTTTCATTTTACAAATATTATGAACAAATTTGCTTCAAAATAAATATTAGGGACAAATGTGCCCATTTGAAGAAACGAGATAAAAATTCACATTTAGCCTAATTTAAATGATTGAGAATTTTATTCTCTCAATTGATCAAGTTGAATTCCACCTTCTTCATTCTCAAAAATGTACTATAAAAAAATTAAAAGTGGAAAGAGAAAAAATTGAGAGAAAATAAATAATAACTATATGGTATTCGATTAATTTAGATATGCATTGTGCAAACTCATAAAGGGATAAAAAGTTCACTCTCAAATATATAAAAATGCTAAGACTCGAATCCAAAACCTTTGATTAAAAAATGAGAGATCTCTCCCATCTTATCTTTTGGAGGTCACATATAACCATTTTTAAAATAGTAATAGACACGGAAAAATTTTATAATCTAGATCCAGTTCATGAGTTTTTTATGGATTAAATTACAACGTATAATTCATAACTAATTGCCCAACATTCTTTTTACTTCTTTCAACTTTTTTATTTTATGTGTCATTCTTATATTGACTTGCTTATTAAATTTGTTCATGGATTTCACTTAGACAAATGCGTTCCAATAAACACATTGTTTATATTCATTCGACATTTAAATATTTCATTTATCATTTGGATGCCCCCCCCCCCCCCCCCCCCCCCCCCCCCCTCCACTTCTAAAATCTATTAAGTGGACCTCTTAGCAGCCCAATCCAGCTCAATTATTACAATTGTTGATCTCTATAGGCCCAAACCTTGGCCCAGGTAAGGGATTTCATTGGGCCTATGCAGGGGTACTGAGTACATCCAGTAAAAGTGGGCTTTTGAAGCCCAAATTTTATCTCTTTTTAACCATTTATCCCACTGATACAAATTCACCTTGGATAAACCTATCACTAATCTAATATGACAATAATGAACAATTTCTCACTCTCATTTGTTTAACTTTTTCCTAGTTGTTTTGAGGATACAAAATCAGTCATTAGAAAATTAATTGGGTTAGATGAGTTGATAAATCGGTTTGTTCTGTCTTATTCATTTATTTATAATTTAAAATTTAATATATGATTCCATAATCGTGAGCTATATTTTTAGATATATAACATTTTGATTAAAAAAAATTTATATATGTCTATTTCTTGTAGCCACTTGGTTTCATTATGCTATTTTATATTTTTAATTCAAAAGATTTGTAGGTCTTGAATTTATAGAGGAAAATTTGTGATATTCACATGATAAAGGAGGAGCCTTATATATAGTTTGTATACACTTTAGAAAACAAATTATTGTTTCACACCACAAAATTAGTTTACCAAAATAATAATAATAATTACAAACCAAATTTTGCACATAATTACCAAAAACGAACCTTAGACAACTATGAATTATAGCCAAAAGCATGAGGGCAGTGTATTCAATCAAGATGGCTGGTAGAGACGACCAGATTTTGTATCAGAAGTAGTCCGCTGCAAATCTTCCCCATCTTGCATGACCACAGTTGAATATGCTGGAACCATGCTCGGACCCACATTTCTGACTCCATAATAAACCTCTTGATCCATTCCATTAGGAACCCCTCTTCCAGCATCATATGGATCCATTGCAGTTATAGGCCTCATATCCACCCCACCATATGCTTGACCCATACCAGGAAACGGTTGCTGGTGGTACCCTAAAGGTATTTGACCCGCTGAAACTTCGTATTGCTGAAGATAGGGAGTTCGCATTTGGGCAGGTTGAATTGGCATATTACCAGGTGGGACCGAACCCGGTACATAATAAATCGGTATTTGTTGTACATGATGACCCGAATAATGAGAATTCGGTAGGTAATGCATAACGGGAGTACCAGGATGCTCATTTGGAACTAAACCCGGTGGAATCGAATCAATTGTTTCAGAAGAAGCTTCAGGTGTACTCTGCTTCTGTTGTGTTACCAGATTCTGGTTATCCAACTTGGTCTTAACAGGTGGGAGATCCGGAATGGAAGGGACAACCGATGAAGTGGAGCAGTATGGGGAAGAAACAACCGGAGCAGGAGAATCGGGATCGGAAGCTGATAACTTATCCTGCAAAATGGGTCGGGTTTTTAATTTAGACTCACGAGGTTGGGTCCCGTCGGAATTATCCAAGCCTAATAGATTATCGGGACCTTCAGAGACAATAGAAGAAGCCTCCGATCGTACACGCTCGAGCCTAGAACCAGAATTAAAAGCATCAAAGAACAAATGCTCGCGATTCGTGGAGCCATCGAGAAGCGAACTTATGCTGCTGGTTCTTGAATCCTCCCCGTACGCGAACAGAAATAGCCGGAGCCTGGTAGAGTGCGGGTTTTGATTCAGTGAAACGCGGTCGTATTCTTGGATAACGTTCTCTACATCCTCGTCCGTTGTAAGAGAAATCAAAGCATCCAAATCTTCATTCGGTAGCTGACACTTTACTGTCAAGTTAACAAATCCTGAAATGATATGCTGATAATCAATTTAAAGCTATTGTAAAACTTGCAACCTAATTCAAATTCGAAAACTCATTTTTTGAAAAATACAAACCAGAGAGTTTGGATAATTTATTGATCAGAGCGGAGAAAGTGATGGAGCGGTGGACGGCGACGATGCGAGTGTCTCCGCCGACATAACGGAGCTGATTATCTTGTGGACGAGGAAGAATCTTACCGCCAAAGCTGCACATTAAACGAACACGTGTATCCTGGGATCCATAGTGCTCGGAGCGAGGAGAGGATGCAACAGAGTCGGTGGCGGCGGAATCCAGGTCCGATGGATGTACTGATGCCATGGCTTGGCCTGGTTCTTTTTCTGTTAGAATTGAAATTATATGTTCGAAAATGAAGAAGAAACAAAGAGAACGGCCATTGAATTCTCTAGTTGAAGAAGAAATTGCTGGTTCGTTATACAGTGAGGGAGGGGTAGCAAAAGGAATAATCTGGGAAATGATATGTTATACTAGTGATATGAAAAATAATAAAATGTGAAAGTAATGTTATAAATATTAAGTGATCCAGCAATTTGATGTCACCATAAGTTATTAATTTGTTGAAAACAATGTTCCCCACATCATAGGGGAAATCATTTCATTGACTGAGACTAAAACATAAATGCAGTTAGACGTTTGTGGTGGTGCAGATTTGGGCGGTGAGATTACATAACTGTCATGCTTTTGTTTTCGGAAACTAACATGTTCTTACCCATATTAAGAAGCTATACTTAATTAATGTTATACTTTCTCCAGTTTCCTTTTATATCACACTTTTAAATAAAATTTATATTTTATTTATATTTTATTTTTAGATTTTTAATATAATTTAATTTTTTTTAATTTAATTTTCTTTTCCTATATAAGTTGAACAATTAGATTTAACTTTGTGCATTAAATCACTCAATTTTATCTAAAATTTAAACCTAATTAATATTTTTTAATTCTAGTGAAAATAATAAAACTGACAAATAATAAAGAACGAAAAGAATAATAAGATGATGATATCAGCACCATTTGATTATTATTAGTAGTTACCAAACTCGTCATTAAGATTTAGCAACTGGGTTTTAAATATATAATGATGCTACCTAATCTAAGTAGTTTAATTGAAATGTTAAGTACTAATTAATTCCATGGGGGATGATGCAATCAGCATCTTGTTCCTAGACGAAACCATGGGCAACAAACAGTTTAATCATTTGAGGAATTTTCAATTTTTCAAAATGTTTAAATTAAATTTCGACTAAAAAAAGTTTCGAATTCGAGATCTCGTATTTTCCAATATAAAAAAAAAAGGTCTAAATAGAGTTAAACAAAATGTGTTTTCTAATTAATTAATGAAAATTTTAGTTAATTGTTAAATCATTTTGTAAAATGAGCTCAACCGTTATGAAACATAATTTGAGCGGACGTAAAGAAAAACACTTGCAATCCATAATAACTCGAAGAAAGAGCTTTCTCTTTGGATTCTAGCAACTCAGTTTATAATCTAATAACGAATTAGTCTTATAAAAATATTATAATTATTTTGAAGTTATAAATTCAGCATTATCAAATCCTATTTTTTCTTTGTTTTCTCCGGGAAATTCTTGAGATTAGTTTGATTCATTATTAATTTTTTTTCCTTTGAATTCTTATATGTGCACCTAAATCTATGATTCTTATTTCATTTCCCAAATTCTGAAGAACAAAAATAGCGTAATTGTTTAATTAAATTAGGAAATCCGCCAAGAAAATCAAGAAGTAAAAGCAAGCAAATTAAATATCAGAAACTAGATCAATAAATAACAGAAATAACTGCATAATTAAATAAAGACGGTTAAAGTAGTTAATTACTTGTTGAGGTTCTCCTCTTAATCCACCTGAGTTTCTTTCTGCTGTCGTTGAAAGCTGCTTGGGGTGGTTGGTTTGGAAGTGTAGAAACGAAGAGAAGAGGTGAGTTATGATTGAAGGTCCCATTTGCCACATGGCGTTGTTTGATTGAGAGATGTAACGATGTGCCCAGTCACCAATTTTGTCCAAGAGATAATGCCAGACGCCAAAACCAACTCACTTGCTTCCACTAATCTACCTTACTGTCTAATCAGATAAGAGAATTTGGTGTCTATGCATGTGTAGGCGCTAGATGAGTTCGATTAAATGAAAAATCTTTAATTATCGTATGAAGAGAATTTTTAAAGAAAATCAAATTGAATTAATGGAATTATATTCATTTAGTTTGATTTGAATTATGAAGCGATCATATATAAAGAAAATTCGTGATATTCACATGATAAAAGAACCTTATAGTTTGTATACACTTAGAAAACAAATTGTTGTCTCAAACCACAAGAAAAAAAAAATTACAAACCGAATTTTACAGATAATTACCAAAAACAAACCTTAAACAACCATAAATTATGTATAGCCAAAAGCGTAAGGGCAGCATATCCAATCAAGATGATTGGGAGAGGCGAACGGATTTTGCATCTGAAGCAGTTCTCTGCAAATCGTCCCCACCTTGCATTACCATACCCGGATATGCTGGAACCATACCCGGACCCGCATTTCTGACTCCATAATAAACTTGTTGACTAATCCCATCAGGAATCCCTTTTCCAGCATCATATGGATCCATTGCACTTATAGGCCTCATACCTGCCCCACCATATGCTTGACCCATACCGGGAACTGGTTGGTGGTACCCTACAGGTATTTGACCCGCTGAAACTTGGTATTGCTGAAGATATGGAGCCCGCATTTGGACAGGTTGAACCGGCATATTACTGGGTGGAACCGAACCCGATACGTAGTAAACCGGTATTTGCTGTACATGATGACCTGGATAATGAGAATTTGGTAGGTAATGCATAACAGGATTACCAGGATACCCAGATGGAACTGAACCCGATGGAACCGGTTCAATTTTTTCAGAAGAAGTTTCGAGTGTACTCTGATTCTGTTGTTTTACCGGATCCGGGTTATCCAGTTTCGTCTTAACAGGTGGGAGATCCGGAATGGAAGGGACAGCCGATGAAGTGGAGCAGTACGGGGAAGAAACAACTGGAGTAGGAGAACCGGGATCGGAAGCTGATACATTATCATGCAAAATGGGTCGGGTTTTTAATTTAGACTCACGAGATTGGGTCTCGTCGGAGTTATCCAACCCGAATAAATAATCGGGCACTTCAGAGACAATAGAAGAAGCCTCCGATCGTCCACGCTCAAGCCTAGAGCTAGAATTAAGAGCATCAAAGAACCAGTGCTCGCGATTCGTGGAGCCATCAAGAAGCGAGCTTATGCTGCTGGCTCTTGAATCCTCACCATTCGCGAAGAGAAAAAGTCGGAGCCTAGCGGAGCGCGGATTCTGATTCAGTGAAATGCGGTCGTATTCTTCGACCATGTTCTCTACATCCTCATCAGTAGTAATAGAAATCAAAGCATCCAGATCTTCATTCGGTAGCTGATACTTCACAGTCAAGTTAACAATTCCTGAGATAATGATGATGATCAATTTAAAGTTATTGTAAAACTTGCATCCTAATTCAAATTTATAAACTAATTTTAAGAAAAATACAAACCAGAGAGTTTGGACAATTTATTGATCAGAGCTGAAAAAGTGGTGGAACGGTGGACGGCGACGATGCGAGTGTCTCCGCCGACATAACGGAGTTGATTATCATGTGGACGAGGAAGAATCTTGCCACCAAAACTGCACATTAAACGAACACGTGTATCCTGAGACCCGTAGTGATCGGAACGAGGAGAGGATGCGACGGAGTCGGTGGCGGCGGAGTCCAGCTCCGATGGATGTAGCGAGGCCATGGCTTGGCCTGGTTCTTTTCCCGTTAGAATTGAATTATATGCTAGAAAATGAGCAAGAAACAAAGAGACGCCATCATTAGATTCCCCGGTTGAAGAAGAAATTATTGCTTTGTTATATATAGTGACACGCGGTAGCCAAAACGTAGCGATCCTAAGTAATAAGTTAGAAAATTTAATCCAGCTATTATAAATATTACCCTTTGTTATATTTTATGTATTATTTTTAATAAAATTCAGACTTTTAATTATGCGTTTAAATTTTTAATAAAATTTAAATAATTAAATTTAAATTTATATATTAAATTACTCAATTTTATACTAAATTTAAATTTAATTAATATTCGTTAATTTTAATAAATAAAATAAAAATGACAAATAAGTGATCAGCAATTCGACGTGACTACAAGGTATTAGTTGAAAACAATGTTCCCTACATCACAGGGGAAATAATTATTTTCCTTGGGTGAGACAAGAACATAAATGGAATTAGTGGCGGTGGAGATTTGGGCGGTGAGATTGTATAATGCTATGGATGAATGCTGAATCAGGTTTATTTTGTCAAAACATAATAATTTTGAGAACCTATAGCATTTTATATCTTAATTAATATTATAATCAGAAGATGACATAAGCATCATTTGATTATTATTTAATAATTGCCAATCTCGTCATGAACTTTTAGCAACTGGGTTTTAAATATATAATGATGCTAGATAATCTCAAATAGTTCAGTAGAAATGCTAAGTACTAATTAATTCCTTGTGGGACGATGCAATCAACATCTAATTTATTGAGATTAAGAGAGAAGAAATCGATGCAAGTTTTTAGCGAAATTCACCAAAAGTACGTATATCCTCGGATATGAGCATGGAATATTTTCATTATGAAAATTGAGATGGATAGTACATTAAATCCCAAAGTTTCCAAGTTATATATCTAATAAGTGTTCTCCAAACCAACTGAACTTAAAACCAAAATAAAAAAAAAAAAAAAAAAAGAGTAGTAAGACCTGCAAATTTCCAAACCCTATATCTAAAATTTATTGTTTATATTTTCTATAAATAAAAAGATATATTTGATTGGTTTATCCAAAAAATAAAAATAAAAAGATATATTTGATTCAAGGAAGTGAAATGCATCCACTTATTTAAGGAAAGACGGTGATTAATAAATATTTTAAATTAAAAAGATCAAAATCATAATATTTTGAGTAATAGCTGATAAGGAAATACTTCTAGAGTTGGAATTATTTTTTCAATTTCAATATAAAAAATATTAAAGTCATCAAGAATATACTAACTACCAATGGCAATAGGTGAAATTAATTTGATTTCTTTTAAAAACATTTGTATTATGATGAGTCATTTGCCCGCAGTTTCCTTTTTTTTTAAAAAAAAATAGTGGCTAGACTTGATTGATGCTTGGAATATTAGTTTGTAAAGGCAAGTGGATGATGATTAAAGGGACATCTATGGTTAACAATATGTTGGTCGGTGATCAAATGTCCCACTTATATTAAAGCAATGACTTCAACGTTTAGTCAGCTCATGAAAGCATAGGAAAAGGAATGCAATGTCCAATTACAAAGCAACCTCTTTATATATACATATATTCTCATGTTTCACTATTTCTATTTGTTCTTTACTCAATTAATGTTGTCAAAATCGAATTATACATCCTATTAACCATTAACCATACTGTAAATTAAAAAATTAGAAAATTACGTAAATTTTTGCAATTAACTATTAATACTTTGCATAGTTCAAAGAAAACGTAATAATAACAATAAATTTGAAATAATGGAAAAGGAATCGATATTATTCTAGTTGCTTTTATTGGGAGATTAAAAGGAAAAGAATGAGATCAGAAAATAAAGAATGAAAAACCATATAACATTTCTTTTTCTTTTTCTAAACTAATTAGTGGTTATCTTAAAATTTTTAGCATTAAATTATTATTTGACGCTCTAAATAGAGATGTCAAATGTATCGAATTGAATTTGTCAGCTTAAATTTTTGGATAGGATACCTCCAAAATATTAAAATAATAATTACCTTTCCATTAAAGAAAATTGTGCCAAATTTATTTTTCTTGTACATTCCAAAAAACATGGAACAAATTTTTCATTACAAATCAAATTAGATGTATCCACTATCAACTCTCCACTTATCCAAACCAATCAACCAGTTGGTTCAATTTTAAGTATTGGTATGATATATATCGTATATAACAAAAAAAAAATCTAAAATTCAGAGTTTTTAAGAGAATTTTCTAAAATTACAAATTTAAAATATTCTTTTCATTTTATTTCTAATCAACATATCAAAACAATAATTTTATGTTTTTAAGGCAACATTCCAGTAGCAAACGATCTCAATATATTGAAAGGTTTGAAATTTAAGACTTCCACTCTCCCTTCCTTTCTATTAAAAAAAAATGATTATTTTATTGACATAGCATCGAAAAATAATATATCAAATAAAAATCTCAATATCGCCAACCCAACCCAACCCAATAAGTCATCATTTCTTTTTAATTTAATTTAAGCGCAAAATGGGCAAAAATTTATTTTGGGCTTTACTGTAACATCGTCATCTGCATAGAAAGAAAGGCCCTCCCATGTTGTCGGCCCAAGATAGATATCAACCAGACAACCAATGATGAAAGAAAGAAAGTAGATCTGGGCATGGGCCGAATTTTGGCTAGGCCTATGTAGCTTTTTAATCTTTGTTTTGTTCAATACAGCCAACGATGAAAGGAAGGAAGTAGATCTAGGCATGGACCCCATTATGGGGGTTAATTTCATTCGTGGTTATCAAATTTTAAAACTTATAACCAACTGGTCATAATAAAATAATTTGTAACGCAAAAGTCATCAAACTTTTATTTTATTTTAATTAAGGTAAAAATAACTGAAAATTTAATTTTTCGTCACTAGAAAATCACGCAAATATGCCACTTTATCAGTTATCTTTAATAATACACCAAGTTAGTATGTCATGTAACCCGTTTACATGAAAAAATTTGCATATCAGTAAGTACACATGTTATACCAACATGTACAATAAGCAAAAAAAATTTGCTGACACATATATTTATTGATGCGTCAATTTCTCCATGTACGCAGGTTATATGGCATGCTGACTGGGTGCGTTTTAGAATATTACTGATAATGTGACATATTTATTTGATTTTTCGGTAACAAAAAATTAATTTTTTAGTTATTTTTACTTTAATTGAAATAAAATAAAAATTTGATAATTTTTATTTTACAAATTATTTTATTATGACCATTTAATTAGAAGATCCAAAACTCAATTATGGCTGACTTTACGTGGCTTTTTATTATTTTATTTTATTTTTGTCCTGACAAAGACAACCAACGATGACAGGAACGAAGTAGGCCGGGGCATGAGCCGACTTTTAGGTGGGTCTATGTGGTTTTTTAAGATTTTTCTTATCCAATTCATACTCATTATCCAGGTCTAAAAGGAAGTAAGGGACCTAATATATCTGCATTTTTTGGTATAATTATTGTTACTATCCAGTTCTAGTCAAAAGATAATTTTTTTTTTTAATATTGATTTTTGATATTTACAGTACTCAAATGTAAAATTTTATTCAAAAAAAAATAAATATCGAACAATTTAAATCTGTATTTTTTAGTGTATTTTATTTAACTTTTAATTTTAGTTAGCTGTAATATTCATTTTATAGTGGTAAATCCTCAATATGCTATTAGATTCTCACAAAAACCTTTGGAAAATATTTGTCGGTTAAATGTTTTTCCTTCAAAAGCATTTGTTTTATTTCAATTTTTTTTTTTGTGTTATAGTAATTTAAGGTTAACGAAGATCTTTTTTTTAAAAAAATAAAAATAAAAATAAAAATTTCAGTTGGAGTTAGGGATGATTACGGGATGGAAATTTTCCATTTTCGGTGGGAACCCGATCCGAACGGGCGGAGAACCCTTGAATTTTTTCCCGGAGGGGCAGGGGTGGGGAGAAAAAAATTTTCGCTCTTGAATTCGTTCTCCGTCCCTGCACCGAATTAATTCTGCATATATATATATATATATTCAGATAAAATAAAACGTAACAATTTGTTGCCCTAAAACTAAACCCAACCCAAACCCACTGTGGCTCATCACTTCGCCGCCACTCGCCAGCTAGCTGTCGCCGCTCATCTTCCTCACTTCGCCACTCGCCAGTTTGCCTCGCCTAAGTCGCCTCCTGCTTCTCCTCCAACCTAGCAGACAACTATGGCTTCAGCTTCTAATTTCTTATACTTTTCACTTTTTCTTCTCTTTGCTATTTCTTCAATTTCACAATCAAATAAGGTATTTACTGCCACCTTTTCCAATTTCATCTTCTCTTTCAGTCCTTTCATGATTGATCAGTTAATTGAGTTGACTTTCTGTTTGTATTTTGAGAAAATGAAGTAAAAAGAATTCTAACTCAATTAGTGAATGACAAGGAATCTGACTAAAAAAATGAGCTTTTTCGTTTGTGCATCAATGGTGATTTTGCAGTTATGTGAAGTTGGGACTGAATATGGTGAAGCTAGATGTGGAATTCCATCACTATCTTCATCATCAAAGCTCTTTATAAAAAATACTATTTTGTCAATTTATTTTTATTTATATGTTATTTTTAAAATTTCAATGAAATTTAATTTAATTTTTTTAATTTTCAATGTAATTTAATTTTTTTTTCAATACAAATTAACATATTAAATTTAAATTTATATATTGAAATGTTTAATTTTATGTTAAATTTAAATATAATTAATATTTATTAATTACAGTAAAAATAATAAAAATAACATATAATAAAAAAAAGAGAGAATATTATTTAAAATTTTAAATTAAATTGACAATTTTTTTCCTACACGTCCTAACAAAAAGTAGTCATACAGGACATGGAACAACTATCCGGGGGACTGGTGAGATAGTGACATATCACCAATCATTTTGTCTAAAATTAGTTTGACTTCTATTCGGAAATTATAATTTGCAATTTAATTATACTCTATATTACTTAAATATAACTCATAAATTATCTAAATTCATTGAAAAAATAAAGATATAGGGAAACAATGGAAACGTGTCCTATTTCAGCTCACTAATCATTAGTCAGAAATTTCTGATAAAGTCCATATCATGTTCATACATTTTATTTTATTTATTAACTATGGAGTATTACTTTTATTTTTTGGGTAATGCAGATCATGTTCATACATATTTTTGGTATTTATTAGGTTACACATTACAAGGTTTGTAGATAAGCTAATTAAAAGGGACACTAGGAACTCCTAGCCCACCAAAATTGAATATCGAAAAATTACAAGTGATGTGCAGGACGGTTCAAGCAATTGAGCTAACATATAGCTTTGTTTCGCAATTATACACTAGTGCTATTATTTGGTTCTTACATGGCAACTTGTACAATTAAAGATTCCACTTTTTGTTCTTTGCAGTTACTGAAAATGAGGAGTATTTTTTAAATAAATTTTCATTTCCACAATTTTAATATATATAAAAAATCTTATTATCTGCTTTATTTCTTTTAAAATTTAATAAATAAATTAAACTTTGTTTTGATAGGGAAATTAAAATTCTAATTGGCCTAGTAAAATACAAGATTCAATATCTAATAGGATTAGGATTCTTTTCCTCAAAGAAGATACAATTCTTCCTCCTTTTTCACATAAGATTCCTAAAACCACTATAATTACGATTATGAATATAACAACCTCCATATAAAAAGCATTCTTATCTTCTCTAAAATTATCTCTTTCAAAAGATTCTAAATTCACCAAGATTCCTTCTAATTAAAATTAAAATTAAAATTATTCCATTTATTTCTGTGTTTTCTTAATCCATCACCATCAATCCTCATCTTTGATGTTTTCAAGAACTCTTTTAAAAGGAAATAATTTTGTTTTCACACACTACTTTGCTGTCCCCACCGCTCCTCTGTTCGATTAAAGAATTAATAAAAGGTGAACCCTTTTCTTCTTTTCAGTGATTTTGCTATTCTTGATAAGGTTTTTACACTTTAAACAATTTTATTATTATTATTATTTTCCATATTTATATAAGATTTATTCGTTCATCAATGTTTCTATACCTTTCTGCTATTTTGTAGTGAAGAACAGACATGACAATTTCTATAGAAAATGAGGATAGAGATCCACAAAGAATTGAGGTTTTTAGCTCATATTTTTCTTAATAAATTGTTTATTTTTTGTTAATTAATTGAGATATATATATATATACTAATTAATTTCTGTGATTTTGCAGGGAAAATACCAAGCAATTTTCGTTTGTTGGGTTCTTGGTCTTGGATCTCTTGTTTCTTGGAACAGTATGCTAACCATAGAAGATTACTACTACCAATTGTTCGCTGTGAGTATTATAATTACTTAATTGAAACAATATTAATTTTGAAAAATATGGTTTTTTTTATAATAAGTTGTTTAATTTTTTTTTTCAAGAATTATCATCCTTCAAGGGTACTTACCCTTGTTTATCAACCATTTGCACTTGGGACGATAGCTCTTTTGGCATACAATGAATCAAAAATCAATACCAGGAAGAGAAATATAGCTGGATATCTACTCTTCACAGCAAGTACTCTTATGCTTTTGCTTGTAAGTTCTTGTTAATTCTCAAATTTTAAGTAATTTCATGTCATTAATTTTAAATAAAACCAGAGATTAATTGTGTATATTTTATGTCAGCTGGATGTAATTACATCAGGAAAAGGAGGAATTGGTCCTTTTCTTGGAATATGTGCCATTGTTGCTCTTTTTGGAATTGCAGATGCTCATGTTCAAGGTGGTATGGTTGGTGATTTGTCCTTCATGTGCCCTGAATTCCTCCAAGTTAGTGTTTTTTTTTGTGTTCAATCTTGAATTGTTTTATGTTCTTTATTACAACTTGTTTGTCTGCTAAATCTTTGTTTTGTTATGTTCTTTATCACAACTTGTTTGTCCGCTAAATCTTGGTATTGTTATTCCACAGTCCTTCTTTGCAGGACTGGCTGCATCAGGAGCACTCACATCCGCTCTGAGGCTAATCACGAAAGCAGCATTCGATAAGGCGAGCGATGGTCTTCGAAAGGGAGTTAGTATGTAGCTCTTTCTTAATTTCGCCATTGCTTATATTAATTTGAACCATGTCTGTTGATAAACGCGTTTTGTTCTTCTTTTGCAGTGTTATTTTTAGGAATAGCAACTTTCGCGGAGTTTCTGTGTGTTCTGTTCTATGCTTTTTACTTCCCTAAACTTCCGATTGTGAAGTATTATCGCGCGAAAGCAGCCTCAGAAGGATCGAAAACTGTTACAGCTGATCTTGCAGCTGCTGGAATACAGAAAGTAATGTTTCGCCTTAATTGGTTTTAATGCGTTATGGCACTGTCACATTTCATAGAATTTACTAAACTGTATCGAAATTCGATGGTCTTGCAGGACGCGGATGATTCTAAAGACCATGAACGATTGAGCAATAAACAATTACTGATCCAAAACATCGATTATGCACTTGATCTGTTTCTGATTTATGTGCTAACACTATCGATTTTCCCTGGATTCTTGTATGAAAATACTGGTGAACACCAGTTGGGGACATGGTAAGTCCAGATTCTCGAAACTACGAATCTCTATAGGCGATCGAAAGTATGAACTTAACTAAACAATCTGAACGTTTTTAGGTATGCTCTTGTTCTGATTGCAATGTACAATGTCTGGGATCTGATAGCAAGATACATTCCTCTGATTAAATGCTTAAAATTAGAGTCGAGAAAGGGGCTAATGATCGCTGTTCTTGCGCGGTTCCTACTGATTCCTGCATTTTACTTCACCGCAAAATATGCTGATCAAGGATGGATGATAATGCTCACATCATTTTTAGGACTAACAAATGGTTATCTCACTGTTTGTGTCATTACAGTGGCACCCAAAGGTTACAAGGTTTGTAACATATGTTTGTCTTTATATATATATATAACTAAATAATTAAATACTGATAGAAACTTAAAATCAAGATAATATATAAAAGAAAATACAATAATTTGATGATGAAAATTATGTTTTTGTAGGGTCCTGAGGCAAATGCTTTAGGAAATTTGCTTGTGGTGTTCCTTTTAGGAGGCATATTTGCAGGTGTTTCTCTTGATTGGCTTTGGATTATTGGTAAGGAAAAATTCTGATCAGCAAAGTTGAAGCTGAGATTAGATTAATGAAGAAATTTGGCTAACTTTTCTCTTCAAATAATATTGTTTGTAAATATTATTATTATTATTATTATTGGATCATGTGTTATCATGAAATCATGATCACTAAGATCAGTTTCATCTAATTACATTAATAGAATTTCAATGGCTTTGATTTTTTTGGCTTAGATTATTTTGAATAAAAAAGGAAAAAAAAAATTACTTTTTACGCAAAATGGACTTTCTGAGCAATATGTGCATTTGTCTATTTTGATCATTACAATAATATATCATACCATTTTTAATCATATTTAAATAAATTAAAATATTAGTACAATATTTATTTATTTTTTAATTCGATCCATAAATCAAATCCCAATCAAATATAAAAAAATAAACATACGTTACAAATATATATATATATATATAAAGCAAACATATAAATACATAAATAGTCAATTATATACGTTACATGCAAGTCAAATTTGTATTATTCAATTAATTCATTGCGCACCATGTGCATACTATCGTTTAGTACTGTACAGCCTCATTGGCTAACATCACTATGAGAAAAGATCCGACAATGAGCTAATTTTTTTATAACATTATATTTTGTCGTTCGTATAATTATTTTATTTAAAATCATCTAATTAATCTTTTATATGAATAAGTATTTGATTATGTGTTATAAATAAACTAATGGAAAGCAGGCCTCATTAAAGTTTTCTTTACAAATCCTCAGATATTCCTTTTCTTTTTAATATATGCAAATACTTTATCTAATTGCACGCAATCATATATATGTACGCACCGGACTGCCAGTATATATATATATATATACGAAATGAACATTTTTTAATATTTTTTCATCTATATTACTAAAGCCAAACAATTTGAAATTTTTTGTTGTTTTTAATCTTCTTTTAACAAACCAAGGATTTGATTGCTTAGTTTCAATGGGGCCTTGCAAAGTGTTTTTGGGCCAACTTTTTTTTTTGGGTCCAAGAAGGATATTGGGTTCAATATGTTATCCAAAAACAAAATTATTTCTTATTTATTTTTTCTTTTTATAATACACCGTTAAAAAAAAAATTAGAAAACTTAAAATTGGTGCTTCTCCTTCTGTGTGTTTTGCATAATACAGAGCAGTGAAACTTAACCGCCAGCAGTAATACAAATTTAGCCATGGTTGATTTTATTTTTTTATTTATTGTGAAATTTAATGGATAAAATTAATTCATTTTTGAAACTTGAATGGTCAACATGGAATCATTCTTTGCTTCCCATGCAACCCTTTCTTTCTTATTACAAAAATTAGCATTCCTTTCCCTTACTCAACCCTTTCTTAAGAACTCCATTAACACATTACTTTTATTTTTAGAAGAAATCTCTCTCTCTCTCTCTCTTTTTATATATATCAAACACTAATATTGCCTTGCCATTTTTAAATTAAATTCTCTTCCAAATTATTTCCCTTCACTCCAACTCTCTAAGAAAACATGAACCGGAATGATAACTAACGTTGTTCATTTTATCAACAAGAAAATGTTATCATTGACAAATACATTCAGGTACCAAAAAACACTTCACAACCCAATTTCCACAATAATCAGGAATTTCCACGGAAACCCAATTCCTGTATCATGGGAAAAGCCTAAAAAAGGATGGACAAAACTGAACTTTGATGGATCATGCAAAGGAAGAGAAAACAAAGGCAGCATTGGAGGCATATTTAGAAATCACAAGGCAGAATTTTTACTTGGTTACTCAGAATCCATAGGCAGCCAAAGCAGCAGCACAATTGCAGAACTTGCTGCGTTGCTTCGAGGCCTCGAATTGGTGCTCGAAAATGGCTGGACACATAATAATTTATGGCTTGAAGGAGATGCCAAGACATTGTTGGACATTATTGCTAAAAGAAGAAATGTTAAATGTGCAGAAATGAGAAGACATATTAGTGATATTAACCTTATAATTCCAGAACTTGGTAATTGTACCTTAACTCATGTTTATAGAGAAGGCAATAGAGCTGCTGATAAATTTGCTCAACTTGGTCATCTTTTGGATAAGCCTCAGATTTGGCGGCATGTTCCTCCTCTTGACGTTCTGCCCATTGTGCATGATGATGCTGAGGGTAAAATCCTCCTTCGAAGAACTTAATTTCATGCATAATTTTAAAAAATGTGTATGTATATAATATATTTTTTGTGTAATTACTAATTATTTGAAACTGTATAGTTTTTGGCTTTAGGCATATTGTATAATAAACTCATGAATGTAAAAAATAATAATAATAATGTCTGATTTTAGAATTATTCCGTGAGAAAGATGCTTTATTTATTTATTTATTTTTTATTTGTATAACTATTCACTATCTGAAGTTTTTAATTCCGCTAATTTAGATGCACACTGAACAAACATAAACGTGTAAATTCGGAGTCTTTTCTCCCTTAACCAGAAGTATCAGGCTGAAATTTTGAAATTGAAACATTTTTATATACTTGAAAATAAGTATTTTATCCTTTTTGTAAACCTATCTGACACGAATTTAAATTAATCGAATTAATAGATTTCGGGTACAGTATGTTTATAAAAAAAAAACTCTAAATATATAATAAAAGTTTGCCTCAAAAATTATTACGTTAATCAACATTTGTCTAAATCTGGTTCATGAACAAATTCATGATCAAATCGATAAAAGATTAACAAATAATAAAATAGTTGAAAAAAGGTAAAAAAGTGTAGACAGTTACCAATTTTATATATCAATATACTATTAGATTAATTTATGAAAATTTATGGGCCGGGTTTATTTAAGAATTTTCACTTTTTATGTGTGCATTTTCTAATTGTGAGGATTAAAGAATTACTAGTGCACAATATTACATATTACAGCCACAGGTATTCAATGAAAATGAAAATTAACATGATCAAACGAACTTTTTTTTTTTCCTTTTTCTGAATAAATAAATAATTTTTTGTTTCCATTAAACTCAATATTGGAATGCCTGCATATCGAAATATTATGAAGTTATCCAATACTAATGTATTAATTCAAAGTATAAGTTCATTCAGCATATAATTAATAATTTTCATAAAATAAAAATTGCAGAAAGTGGGTTCACATTTCATATATATCATATGCATGCAAGTAATTCATTATTCATTTTTGGTATATAATAATAGAAAGCAGAGAAAGTAATTTTCTTCAAATAGTAGATTAGTGTTTTCCACACACAATTCCAACTATTTCTTGGTGATCTATCTCTCCTTTTCGTAATATGCCTTACTTATTCTTAGACTTGGAAATGGGCCGGATTTGGTCAGTAAAAATACTTGAAAAAACCACATAAGTCCACTTAAAATCTGGCCTGAATCTGGCCATGTCTACTTACTCCTGAAGCTAAATTTATAACAATTCATTTTATTTTATAACAATATTGAATATGGTATATCAATCTTTTTTCGTAAAAATATATCAGCAGCTATATAGATAGAAGTCGCCATCAAGAAAAAAAATTCAAACATTGGGAAAAAAAACTATATATAAAAAACCAGATATTGCAACTGGAAAATGCAGTACAAAAATTGAGTACTACATCTATATACCGAATGAATACTACAACTAGATTTGGGTTTGGGCCGGGCCTATGTAGCTTTTTAAGTATTTTTGTTCTCCAAACATGGCCCATTGCCTAGGTTTTACTGCAACTGATTATATATAAAGATAAGTAAACTTTTAATTTTTATCGTATATATATATATATAATAAGATCAGATAATGTAACTGGGAAATGCAGTACAAAATGAAAATCAAGTACAATTACTTAGTACTTCACAGGTTCCATCTTCAAAATTCATATGGATTAACCAGAAGCTTTATTTGATATGAGGAATTGCAGTAATGGCAGTACAAACAAACACAAAGAGTTGTACTGCAATTTTAGATGCTTGAAATCATTATATATATGATATGAAATTTGATAGATATGCGTATGAAAATTGAAGCCATTTACCAGATATGAGAAACATCATTGAGTGCAGCGTTGATGAATTGCCTACATTATTTATTTAATTTGGATTGGTGGTGTAGGAATGGATGATTTCACCAGCGCTGCACCCAATCATGTTTTTCCCTTCTCTGGAACATTATTATTTCTGTCCAAAAATTACCCATAAAACTGTTTCCACAGTGGTAAATCCTCCAAAGGAAATTTCTCGGTAAGATTTATATATTTTACCCGAATATTCTTTTAGAACACAATTTATCTTAAAATTAAATTTATCTTCTTTACTATCACGAAAAAATCTACCCGATGCTAAACAAGTCTCGCATAATTTATATATATATACAAATCTGTAATCAAACTTTTATCTGAATGTTAATACTGCAAACTGATCGATTAAATAGCTCAAATTATTTTATCTAAACTTTTATATATTCAAATTATTTTTTTTTTTTGTTTTTTAAACAAACACTAGCTTGACCGTTAATTTTTTATTTGATAAAAAATGGCTAAATTTTTCATTTTTCAGGTGACCGAAACACCGAAACTGTGATATCATTTGCATATTTATCTCATGAAAATTGCACTTGTTTGTGTATGAAGCCACGCTAGAAAAAAGTTTGGTATTATAGTTTTACCACAGCATGGCATTGTTTTCTTTGAACTGCAAAATCTGTATGCTGAAATTGTTTTTCTCATTTCTCTTTTAAGCAAAACACTGCATTAACTGTTAAGAGTTTTGCTTGATAAAAGTCTGCTGAATTTTTCTCTTTTAGGTGACTAAACTTTGAAACTGCCATCGTATATATTTATCTCATGGAAAATTTCTGGCACTCGCTCGTGTATCAAGCAGATAAGAAATTGTCGTAAGAAAAAAGTTTAGTATGTGTAGTTTACCACAGCATGACATTGTTTTCTTTGGACTGAAATATGATACTAAAATTTAAAACTAATCACATAGAATTAAACTAGTTATAGAAGATTAAGTTGTTAAATTATGGGACATAAAACCTTAATACAAAGAGCTAAAATAGGTAAGGCAGACAATGATAATAACAAAAGAAATGTAAACCTGCAGTCATATAACTGTTTACAGCAAATAAAAGCTGCCTGCAAATTCTGAATTTCTGGAACATCAGAACCCACTATTTCTCAAAAACTCAACACATGCACATTAAACATGAAAGTAAAATAAATTAAAATCAGGAAAATCAAAAAAGAAAAAGAAAGAAAGAAATAGAAAATAAATTTCATATTATGATTATAGTGGCTGAACTGATAGATAAGGTTACTGCAGATTTCTTGATATAAGTCGAAAAAGGGGAAAAAAATAAAAAATAAAGAGAAATTTTCAATCTCCAGAAGATTCCGCAGCCTAACAATTTGAGAGTTCAAATCGAGACCATCTCTTAAAATCATAGATCGTGACTATATTGAAGATTTCGAGACCAAATTGGACTCCCCTTTTCATCAAAATTACACATTTCTGCCATCAATTTCTCTTCAGTTCACAACCCACTTCCCTAAAATAAATGCCCTCCTCAAAACGCTTCACTTTCTCACTTCACTTGACTCGATTCTCTATTAATTTTGCACGATATCAGCGAAAAAAGCTACCTTCTTGCTCAGTTTGCGTCACTTTCCCGAGAAAAAGTTTCGATTTTTACCCGAAAGTTTGAATCTTTTCTTGTGTAATGGCGGAAAATGAGCCTCTGCCGGACCATCTCCGATGCAAGAGAACTGATGGCCGCCAATGGCGGTGCAGTAGAAGAGTTATGGACGATAAGAAGCTCTGCGAAATTCATCATCTTCAAGGCCGCCATAGACAGTACAAGAGAAAAGTACCAGAGTCGCTTAAATTGCAGAGGAAATATAATAAGAAATCAAATGTGGATTCTGGGACTCAGAATTTTGAAATTAGGGCACAGAAAGAGGAAAGGTTCTCGAGATTGGTGAAATTGGGGAAGGCTATGAAGAGAAAAAAAACGATCGGTGAATCTGAAGCGCTTGATGAGGCTGTGAAGAAGATGAGGCTAAAGAGAGGGGATTTGCAATTAGAGCTAATAAGAATGGTTTTGAAAAGAGAAGTAGAGAAGAGAAAGAAGAAGAAGAAAAAGAAGAAGAATAAAGTTGTTGTGCAAGAAATTCACAGTGATAATGATAATGATATTGATAGCAGTAACAGTGAAGGAGAGTTAATGAGAGATTTGCCAAATGGGTTAATGGCAATATCTCCTGCTAAACATTTTGGCAATGTAGCTTCTGCTTCTTCTTCTTCTCCTTGTGATATTAAAATTGGAGGTGTAGATATGATTTCAATTGCTAGAAGGTGTTTTCGCTCTAAAAACATTGAGCCAATGCCAATTGGTAAATTGCAGGTTGTTCTCTGCATTAACCATTTTAAGAATTATTTTCATATCCTGTTTACTTGTCTTGAATTTTCAATTTTGGTTAATTCTGTTTCTTATGTGTAAATTTGACTTAAAGGTGGTGCCTTTCAAGAAAGATATGGTTAAGTTGAGGAGGGGAAAGAGGAAGAAGTGCCATTGGTGTAGAAGAAGTGGATTGAAGACGTTAATTCGGTGTTCGAGTTGTCGGAAACAATTCTATTGTATGGACTGCATCAACGACCAGTATGTTCTTTCAGTATCAATTTGATTAAGTGCCTTAAACTATATGTTTCTTTCGTTCGTTTGTTTTATTATCCCGTCCAACAGATGTTGCTATAAGCCCAACCATGCCCATGTCTACTTATACCTAAAGTTAATTTGATTTGTGATTCTTGATGTTCCAATGAAATTTAGGTATCTTGATATGCAAGATGAAGTTAAGATCGCATGTCCAGTTTGTCGTGGAACCTGTTGCTGTAAGGTCTGCTCAGCAATTCAATGTAGGGACCTTGAATGTAAGGTCTGATTTCGAATTTGACCAAGTTAAGCACAATTTCTTTCACAGTTCTGTTACCAATCGTGATGTTTAAACCATGGGAACAAAATGTTTCAGGGCTCCACTGACAAGAGCAAAGTCAACAAAGTTTTGTATTTTCATTATTTGATCTGTATGCTTCTTCCTGTGCTAAAACAAATAAATCAAGATCAGAGCATTGAGATAGAAATAGAGGCAAAAATAAAAGGTACTTATGCTTTCTGCTTATTGATCTTGTGGGGTTAACTATCACTACTAACCCGTAGTGGATCTTTCTTCTGATGTGTTTCAGTCTGTAACAGGCCACAAAACCTGTGACATTCAAATTCAGCAATTTGAAGTTGGATGCAATGAGCAGTCTTCTTGGTACGTTCTCTACTACTGAAAGCTTATGATGAAATTGATATATGTAAGTTAATTCTGTTTTATTGCTCTTTGCTATGTGCTTGGACCCTGGGTGCAGTAATAACTGCAAGACTTCCATTGTGGATTTGCACAGAAGGTGCCAAAACTGTTCGTATAACCTTTGCTTAAGCTGTTGTCGGGATATCCTTCAAGGTAGCTTACCTGGAAGTGTTAAAGCCCTTCTATGCAAATATCCTAATAGGAGGAAAGCTTGTGCATCTGGAAACCAACTTTTGGAGGTGAAATCAATGTGCATCTCGAAGCAGAATGCTGGCAGAAAATATTTTGATTCTTCTATGGTATTCTCAAGTTGGAAAGTTCCTGATGCTAATGGTGGTATACCTTGTCCCCCCAAAGAGTTTGGTGGTTGCGGTGATAGCCTTCTCGATTTAGGAAGTGTTTTCCCCTCAAGTTGGGTAAAGGAACTGGAAATAAGTGCAGAGGAAATAGTTGGTTGCTATGAGCTTCCAGAAACATTGGATGTTTCTTCACGCTGCTCATTATGTCTTGGGATGGACTGTGAAGTGAATGGGATTATGCAATTGCAAGAAGCGGCTATGAGAGAAGACTCTAATGATAACTATCTGTTTTATCCTACGGTTGTAGACATCCATAATGATAATCTTGAACACTTTCAGAAGCACTGGGGCAAAGGTCAACCTGTAATTGTCCGTAATGTACTTCAGGGGACGTCTGATCTTAGTTGGGACCCAATAGTCATGTTCTGCACTTATCTTAAGAATAATGCTGCCAAATCTGAGAATGATCAAGCTGTTGATTGCTTTGACTGGTTTGAGGTTAGTTCTTTCCAATCATGTTTCATGTGATAATGACCACTATTAACATGTTAGTTTTCAAAAGATCTAGTTATCTTATTTTAGTCTCCCCTGCCAACATAGTAGTTTTGCAGACTATAACGTTGGACTTAGTTATGAAGCTTAGAAATTTAAATGCATATATGTGTTATGTGTGTTCATGATGCATGTTTGTTATCAGTTGTAAATGCATTATTTTTGCTCAGAAGTATAATTATAAAAATTTATCTTGTTTTGGAAGTTTGCTTGAACCAAATTTAATTTCTAACCATGTTTTAGAATGTGTTGCCTTCTTGTCTTGTATCATTCCTAGAAGATGCTAACAAATGTAGGATAGTATACTTGCTTTTGAACTAGTTTGCTTCACTATGAAGTCTGGCTGGTTGCTCCCAACTACTCAAAAAAATTGCTTTTATTGAGTTTTCCACAATATGAAAAAAAAAATCAAATCTTTTGGTAATAGTGCATATCTTTATGATGTTGGAAGTGGTATACTTTGTGAAACATTCGGAAATCTGAGCTATTACCGCATCAGATTGATTTCTCCTTGAATACTGAAACTGTTGCTCATTTCTCAGTTATAATTCGTTTTTTACAAGGGATTCAGAATTTTTGGCATCATAATTTATGATACATGTTTAGGTTCAATGTGGATCATGTAGTATGGAAAAAAAAATCTTCTCAACAGCTTCTTCTTCTTCTTCTTATTTTTTTTTTCTCTCTAAAAACAAAATTGCTATGGCAGGTAGAAATTGGTATCAAGCAGTTGTTCATGGGTTCGTTCAAGGGCCCAAAACATACTAGCATGTGGCATGAAAGACTAAAATTGAAGGGTTGGCTTACTTCTCATTTATTTCAAGAACATTTTCCTGCCCATTATGCTGAACTCCTTCAAGCCCTACCACTCCCAGAATACATGGATCCCATATCTGGCATTTTAAATATTGCTGCAGAATTGCCGGATGGAATCACAAAGCCTGACCTCGGTCCATGTATATATATCTCGTATGGTAGTGGTGACAATCTTCTGATGGCTGATTCTGTGACAAAATTACGCTGTGATTCGTATGATGTGGTAAGTTAGTTGCATTCTGTGTTTTTAATCCTTTCTACATTTCACATCCAATGTTATTCTAAGAGGAACACTGTCTCCTTGATTTTGGCCATTTATTTACCCATCTCTTTAATGGAAAACTCTTGCCTAGATCCAGTCTAGCAAGATACATAAATCAAACTAATGGTGTATTGATACTTATGCATGCTTACCATCACCCCTTCTTTTTCAACCAACTTTGCATATATATCATTTTATCATTGGGTTGGTCCATGATAACCTTTTAGTGTACACTTTTTATGGTGGAGAAGAAAATAAGTTGTCTACATTATTCATTTCATTTTTTTTTTTATTTCAGGTCAATATTTTGGCACATACCACTGATGTTCCTGTATCCATGGAGCAGCTTAACTATATAAGAAAGTTAATGAGAAAACACAACGAACAAAATGAAGCAACCAGAGCAGCACCATTAGATGGGAAAAGTGTGGAAGAAGTTGGGTTGCATGATTTGATCACAGAACAAATGCAGTTGCACAAGAAAGTTGCTAGAGTATCCTGGTTCTCTGCTGCCAGTGATGAAGCAAATTCTTTGAGTCTCAAAAAAAGAGAGATGTTTCTTGATGGGGAAGATGACTCTGATTCTGATTCAGATTCAGATACCGATACTGATACTGAAGTCTCAAAATTCTTTTTTGGGCCTGTTAAAAGTTCTAGGGCATCAGAAAATCTCAAGTTTTGTGGCAAGAATACAGAGAGTTCCAGTAATTTTGGAAAGCAAAAATCTGCTGAGTCTTGCGGTGCCCAGTGGGATGTCTTTCGTAGACAAGATGTTCCAAAACTTGTTGAATACCTGAGAAGGCACTCTAATGAGTTCACTCAAACATGTGGCTTTCGAAAGCATGTAAGTAGTATACAAGTTGAAATACTTTATTAGCATGCAAGTAGTTAATGAAATTTGCTTGTACCTTTGCAGATGGGTCATCCAATATTCGATCAGAACTTCTTTCTTGATTCAACTCATAAAATGAGGCTGAAGGAGGAGTTCAGTAAGCACCACCTTCAATTGTTCTTTTCTTTTAATAAGTTAATTATTATATCTTTGTAATATCCACTCTGATTACTTCTAGAAATTGAACCATGGACGTTTGACCAACATGTTGGAGAAGCTGTCATTATTCCTGCCGGATGCCCTTACCAAGTTAGGAATCTTAAGGTAATTCATGGAGAATATGAAATTTCCCATATTAGAAAGCTTTGTTTAATCGTTTGTCCCACAAAGTTTGTAAATTCTTTTCTTAGGTCTTGACTCAAGCAATATTCACAATAAACTGTTGGTACGGCACTGAAGTGTTGAATCCTATATATGCTTGTAGCTTTTTCAATCTTATGGTCTTCTTTCTAAGTTGCTAACCTTACAAAAACTTTTCAAGGTGCCAAGATTTTACATGAAACCTAGTGGGAGGAAAATGAAATCTTTAACAAAATTATTTGCATTAAGTTACAGTTATCCACTTGGTTTTGTGTTTTGTAATTGATTCACTGTGCAAGATTCTTGAAGTTGAATGCAAACAACAATGCTTATTAATTTGCTCATCTTATGTGTTATACATATTGCAGTCATGTGTGAATGTGGTCTTGGACTTCGTCTCGCCTGAAAATGTCACCGAATGCATCCAGTTGGCTGAGGAACTCCGTCTACTTCCAGAGAACCATAAAGCCAAAGCAGATAGTCTAGAGGTAAATCACACGAAGTTATTCCAAGCTGGTTCCTGTTTGTTCATTCGATAAATAACTCTGTTCTTCTATTGCAAAAATTAGGTGAAGAAAATGGCCCTTTATAGTATTAGCCAAGCAATCAAAGAGATCCGTGAGCTCACATGTGCAGAGTAAGTGCCCCTTGGTTCTATCATTAGCTTGTCATATCTGTTTGGCTACTTCAGTCAAGGTTTCTTGATTGTGCAAGTCTGAATCTTTGCATGATGTGGAAAATGAGATATAATAAAATTTTAAAAGCGTGCAAAGATTTTACTGTTTTTGGATTTCATCTATACTCGACATATATGTTCTTTGCGTCTTGCTAATATAGGTATAGGTTGGTCTGTTTCCTTCATAGAACAGGAAGTAATGCTTCCCTATGTGATTGCAGAACCAGTAATGAGCTCAACGATCGGCAATGACAACCAACAATGAAAAATGTATCTTCTTGGCTAGCATTTCTGCGACTACTCTGACCAATTTATATTGTGCAGGGCATTGGTCTCTGCAATAGGCATAGCATGTATGTCATGCAGAAATTTTGACAGATCCCAACTCATATCAGCAGTGACAAAAAAAGAAAAAAGAGAAGCTAATTTCAGCGGATAAAGGATTACCATTCATTCACCAATTTGTGCTATTGTGTATGTAATTGTTATTTATAAATTGTTTGTATATAATAAGAGAAATCAGGTTACCATTTGTTTATATTTATTTTTCCATAGTTAAACCTCTATTAAATTCAGGTTCATCTTGACATTGGAACGATCTCTGGAAGTCAATACCATAGAAAATTGTCATTTTTGGATTTGGATTCAGATTCAAGTAAACCTTACAGATTAGGTTTAAATGGAAAATCGAAAAGAAAAATCTGGAGAATAGTTATTGGATTGATGATAGTAAAGAGAATTGTTGATTCAATTCTCCACCATAACGGTAGAAAATTTGATCTTGTTCATGGTGATAATTTATCAAATTGAGAAGGCATTTTCTTATTTGATAAGTGTTTTATTCTCCTATCTAATATGGAATTAAGACTTAATTATTTTTGTCTTTCATCAGTGCTTTATTTTTATTTCAAGTATTAGTAGGTTAAAGCATGTATGAATTTATCGTTATATTAATAATTTTATTAATTAATTCATTAATTACTAATTTTTAAAAATAAAAATCATAACTTAAATTTTTAATTTAATTAACTTAAAATTGATTCGATTTCAAATAAATTTTTTTATTAATTAAAATTTCAATTTTTTTCTCACTCCTAAACAGTAGTGCTTTATTTTTCCTGCGCCTTTGTTTTTCGTGTGCGCTTTGATTGATATAATAGTACAATTGAAAAAAAAAATTGTAAAAACAGAGGAGTCAGAAAAGATGTGAATTAAATTCCTTCTCATCACAATTTTTGCCTACAACTTGGCAGGCTCGTAAGAGCAATCGTATAAGTCAGCAAGAATGAATAAATACAGGGGCAAAATTTTGCAGATAAAAATAAAAATGTTCAAAATTTCAAGGTGTAACAACTCTCTTGTTATTCCTTAGAACTGTATAATTTTGAGTCTTAGCACTATCAAAATTGTTTCTGAGTCACAGGAACAAAACAGAAATAACCTTCTTATGGTGCCATCAGCCCATCAATTGTATACGAAAGAGACTTTGCCCAGTCAGCTCTGAGTAGCAGTGTTTGCAATGTATGCATTACATTGTATCCAGGATCCAGCTTCCGCTGCCAGCCCTGCAAAATGTTAAAATCACCGATCCCTGAGTTACATGAACTGCAAACACTAACTTATTAACGGCAAAAACCATGAAGTCGAATAAGCAGCTTCTCCTACTATTGGAACTACTATATTATCAGGTTAACATGAAGAGATGCATTACCTCAAGGACTAAAGTTGTGACCATCACTGTGCAAACATTGCCATCAACATTGACTCTATGGCGCCTGACTTTCTCAAGTAGCTCTTGCATGCATTCAGCAGGATGGACTAAATCACCCTCTGGTGTGCCCCAAAAAGCGAATGCCTCTTCCACTTCCTGTTAAAACAAGGCATCAGTTAATGAAAATGCAGCGAAAGATTTGTTATATCAACCAAATCCAATCCTCATAAGTTATAAACCTCATAATCCAATCCTCACGAGTAATAAAACCTTTGTACTCCCCAATCGAATTCCTAATTGAAAGTATTATTTGTAGGCAAATCAAGAACTTTGCTTGCTACACCAAACAAAGGAAAATTTTCGAACTATTAAACAATGTCAATATGTTCTCTTATTCTCGTGCTATGTTGATATTCACTGATCAACTTCATTCCAAGAACTTACTGATACCTTTGCTAGTCCCTTACAACCTAAGAGACAACAATTCATATTTTTCTTTGTCAATTGTCCCCACCAAGCATAGAATTATAGAGTTCTAATATTCTAATAGAAGGACGTAGGTTAGTGGAATCTTAGCAATCTCAAAGAAGATACTCAAGTGCAGATATGTTACCTCGATAAAAGCTTGTGGATTCGGACAATTTTGTTGCTTCGATAATTTTAAAGTGCATTCTGCAGCAGTGCGACCATCTCGACAGGCAACAGCCTTGAAAAACTCAATTAAATTTACTCGATCACTCTTGGAAAGTTCAGCAGTCATGCCAACATCAAGAAAAACAACATGGGGCTTTGATTTAAAGAGCCCTTTCCGAGAAGACTTGTTTTGAGACACCCGAACAAGGATATTTCCAGGATGCATGTCTGCATGAATAAAGTTATCCACCTGAAAGAGAAAATGTAAAAAAAATAAATGAATAAAACATAAAAGAAGACAAAATGACGGGTAAGTGTAAGGAAGTCTCACCAGGAGCATTTTCAGAAGCGCATGAGTCCCAATGTGAGCAAGCGCAGATTTAATCCGATTATGCCCTTCAAGTTCATCAACAAAGTGTGAGACACTTTCCCCTTGCTCATACGATTCCACTAAAACAGCAGGATGCACAAGGGGGTATACAGGCTTTGGGAATGAAACATCCTTCCATCTTCGGAAGTTATAAATAAAACGGCTTAAATGTGCAGCTTCCCTAGCAAGGTCAACTTGAGACATCATGAAAACTGCAAACTGTTGAACACTCTCATCCAACCTCAACCAATTCAAAGCTGGAATGAATTTTGATGTTTTAGCAACCAAGTTGATTATCTCAAAATCTCTTCTGATTGATTCACCAACACCAGGATGTCTGACTTTCACAGCCACTACCATAGGCTTTGCTTGTTTTTTACCAGGGTACCGAAATCTCAAAGAGGCCCGATGCACTTGAGCAATACTTCCAGATGCAACAGGCATCTCTTCAAAACCCTCAAAAATCTCGGAAAGCTTACGACCAAATGCTCTTTCAATAGTTCTTTTTGTGTATGCAAAAGTATGTTCAGGAGCTTTGGTGTGCAGCTCTGAAAGCTTTACGCATAAATCTCTAGGAAAGAGATCTGGACGTGTGGCTGCCCATTGACCCCATTTTATGAATGCTGGACCCGCTCTTTCCAGAGTGCGATGAACAACCTGAAGCCACATTTTTCTGAATTCTGGTCCGCAGATATCCGCAAATGGTGCCATTAGTAAGCTGGGTGAGAACAAAACAGCCAAATAGATAGCTCTCACTAACAAAACAAAACCTTCGATTACAGCAAGCACTAAAGAGGTCACATAAGCATGCCCATCTTGTGCACGCAAGTACAAAGAATTTGACAACGGGTAGTAATCCGGTTCTGCAAGTGTTCTCTGTGCCCATGCCACTTGCCCACAAGTAATTGCAAAGACACCAGGAACCACAAGGTGCGAACGCGTCAAAGCTAAGCTAACAGCTTGAGCAAGCCTACTTATGGATGGAAAAGATTGATCACTGGCAGAACCTTTTCTGAAAATCCTTTTCCAGGCAAGTTGTGCATGATGTGTTACTGCATTAGTAGCTGAGAATACAGAATAATTCCTAGGAAAGTAACTCCTACAAAGCTGCTCTTTAACACCATAGAATCCAAAAGATGGGTGTCCTCTACTACAAGACCTATAATGCGCATAATATCTGTATTGGGGAAAATGTAAGCCAACTGTAACTACTATCCCATCCTTCTTTAATTCTGACTGACTACTTCTCTGGTTCAAAAAGAATGAACGTCCAACTCTCTTAATCAAAAATCTGCGTCCAAAAGTTAAAAAAAAATAAAGTACTTCAAAATTGAATTGTAAAGCTAACCTCTTTGATTATAAGTCCAAACCACTAGCTAACAAGCCAATATATGTATCAACAAAACAACATGATTAATTCAATACTGTATCATTCCTCTCAAAAACCAGCTCAAAATTTTGAGACTCAAATCAATTAAGCCACAATGGTTCAGTTACGAGAATCAAACCACAAAACCTACAAACGGAAGCTCAAATTTTCAACAAAGAAAAGAAAAATCCCCAGCCTAGTTGTTCCCCAAGAAAAAAAGAAAGAGTCAGCTAAGTATAGGTTCCAAAAATCCATATGAGCAAACAATAATAGGATTATTTCCCGAAAAAAAACCCAAATTGAACTAGGGAATAAAGAAAATTAGACCTTGACATGGCGATCGAAAACCCCAAAGACTTGTGGCGGAGGCTAACGTGAGCGCGTGGCGAATAATGGCAAAAACTGTTGCTTTTGTTGTTGATGTTGCTGCTGCAAGCATTTTCTCATGGATTCACACTTCTCTGGTTTCTGGTTATGGAGTTTGTTATGGTTTTAGCGTAATTGCCGTTTGTTGTTGTGTGGATGGTCGTTTTGATTTCCGGAGAGGTTTGGGATTTGTTTATTGGCCGAGCTGAGACCTAAGGTGGCTAACGGCACAAAAGAAAGGGAAGACAGCATTCAGTGAATTCTTGGGCTTGGGCCCACGGCAGTTACGACGGGGTTGTGCTCTCGTGGGCTTCACGCTATGCGCACACACATATTGCCTGGTTCTTTCCTCATCCACGTCAATTTTTCTTTTTTGAGTTAATGGAAAATGGACACTATATTAAAATTAATTTAGGCTAAAATGTCAACTTTTTTTAATGAGTAAATGAAAAATAGAGACTCCAACCTGAAATCGAAACTAATTTTAATGTTATAATATCTCATTGGAGACACGTCATTTATAATTTTTTCCCATTACTCAGCTTTAAAATTTATACTCTTATTAACGTTTTTGCTCGAATATGTGATTGGCTTCGAATAAGATGAAAATCTTAATAGGCTAATAAAATCCAAGTTTATTAAATGCTACATTTGCATATAAACTTCCAATCAGTTTCAACATGTCCTTAAATTCAATAAGTTACATTAAAAAAGAAAATGTGCCAAAATACCATACATATGGACAAATTATATATGGTAAATCTTAACAACACTTCTGTCCAACTCTTTGATGGTTGTATTCTAAATGGTACAATATTATTTAACTTGATCCTTAACTAAAACTTTCTTATTCTTGTCATTTAAATAAAATATTTTTCTTTAGAAAACAACAACACTAGTGTAAAACACTTAGGTAGTATTTGGAATAAATGAATTTTATAAAATTTTATGAAATTTATTGTAATTCTCATTTTTCATGCTTAGAATGCAAAAACAAATAGGAATTGAATTTATAGAATTCAATTTCATGGAATTTATTATACTTTCACCAAATTCCATCAAAATAGGTGAAATTTGTAAATAAATTCTATATTTTTAAGAGCTAAAGTTGAAAATACTATAATACCCTCTTGATCATCTGTTATAAATAAATTACTTTTATACAGTTAACGTAATCTATTATTTTTTTTCTTTCATCACTGTTCTTCTCCCTCTCCTGTCACTATTTTTCTGTCACCCAAAACCACCATCACCCTTGTTTTCGTTGGATTTTTACTGATTAGTTTCATTCGGTATGTACGATTTTTTTTTATCGGGAATAATTGAAATTGAAAGAATACATCAAAATTGAGAGTAATTAAATTAATAATAAATTTTAAAATGATAATTAATGGTTGTTATTTTTTTTTTATTGGGAGTAATTGAAAGAAAATATCAAAATTGACATTAAAGATATTTTAGTAAATAAAATAAAAATGAATTCATTTATTTCAAGTATAAAAATAAAAAATTTATTTTTAATTTTATATTTTAATAATTTTATTCCAAACATAAAAATTAATTTACAAATAAATTTCATATTAAATTTATTTGTAAATGAATTCTACGAAATCGAAGTTATACTAATTGAAATCAGAATTAGCAAATATGCGATAAATCAGAAATATAAATCACACGTTTTAAAATTATAAGAATTAGAAGGACATTGCATAATGGTATACTTGGCCAGCTTTTGTTGAATGAATTTCCTAGCGGAAGACATGGCCTAACTTCGATTCCATGAATTCTATTTGCTTAAGAACTATTTCACAATTAATTTATATGAAAATAACATAGAATGAGTTGACATAAGCCAACGGTACACACAAAAACGTCAAAGCTCAAAGTCCCAAAATTTGAAATATCACATCACAATTCACAACCACTTCAGAAAGAACAAAAGAAAGGCAATTACTAATTACACATTACACGAAAAAGAAAAAAGAAAAAAGAAAAGTAATTACAACACAAGCAAAAGCAAAAGCACAGATAACCATCATAATGTCAACGTTTTTTAACTGCCGGTTCTTTCTGTGAATTAAAGTACACAGCAGCAACCGGCAGTCCCAGTCCATTCTGGGCAGCAAATTGCCGGGTGCTGAAATTCCCACGGACGTCTGGTGGTCGACTCCTTCCCATCAATGCACTTACTTGCTTGAATAGCGCAAAAACATACCTGTGAATACCGGTCGGCGGCTGCGGCCCCATGTACGGCACCAACTCATGACCTGAACCACAAAATCAATTTTCTTAAATAGAGTCAATGCTAAATAATTCTTTTTGTTTTACATTTAAATTTGGAAAAATGCATCATCAGGTTCTAAATTTAAACATTTTTCTTATTGAATTCTTAAACTTCAACTGCATATTAGAACTGATGTGACCAACCAACTAAAAATGTAACAACTCAAAACAAAAGAGAACATATCAATTCAGGTAAACGTTTTGTCTTTAAATTTAACCATCAATTTTGTTATTTTCAATTCTAGAACTAGAACTGCTCTCAATCAATGTTTTACAAACGGCATTTGAGTTTAATGTGACACGTGTCGATTCCAACAGTTGCCACGTTGAACTTCTAACCATAAAAATTGCAAAACGACAACAAATAAATACAAAACGGCAAACCTTTTGTGGCATCGCATCCTTCAGGAATATCCACAACAATCCTGCAAAAGTAAAGGGCCATAATTGCATCTCCAATTCCATATTATACCATTTTAAGGAAAATAATTAGGCTCTAATTAATGGAGTTTGGTTAGTTAAATTACCAATGGAGCCACTCTCTCCATTTCGGCTCACTAGGACTTGGAGCATCAGGATCCACCATAACCTTAATTATAAAAAATCAATCCACAAACAGTATAAAACGCAATAATTAAAAAGCTAAAAACAATATAATTAATTAACATGCAAAGACACGAACCAGAGTATAAAGATTGGAAGAGAGACGGGAACCAAGAATCTGTACATGGGGCATCTGAGCAGCAACAGAAGGTTTGATTTCACAGCCATTGGCGATTTTCTTAGAGCCATAGTGAACAGTGAACTCCGCGACCGGATTGTACATATCGAGAACTTCTCCGATCACTTTTCCGACCACCAGTGGCTCAAGAGATCGAGCCATGTTTTTCAGCTGTGAGATCAAAACTAAGAGAGATCGATGGAGGATGTTTTATTTTTGAATGTCTTTAAGACATGGAAATTTTGGATTTGACAAATAGGTGACACGTTGCATAAAATTTTACTACAATGACACGTAGAAGGTTACAAAGTACACGTGTTGGCCTTATGTGTGTCTGTCGGTTAGTGAGGTTTGCTCATGCCGGTGGGCCACCACTGTTTTGATTTTTGACGGGAATTTTCTTTATTTGACTTTGAAGCTATGTCAAGGATCAATGGATAAATTGATGGGATTTTTTTTTTCACTTATTTACTTGAAATCGTAATTTCTGAATATTATATAAAGAGGTTTAAAATATTAAATATTAAATATCTACAAAGTTGAAATTGTTGTTTTTTTATTGTCGAATTAAAATATTAGGATAGATTGGGATTATTTGACTTGAAAATTTAATGATTTCATTTTCACCTACTGCCACTACTTCACTACGCGGCTTTGGTAAAATAGGAGTTGTTCATTGGATAATTCGGGTGACATTTTTATTTAATATAATTTTTTAGTGGGATCCAACGTGTAATTTTAAGATTACACAATTCTAAAATACATGGAAGATCACTCAATCAAATTTTTAAAATTAACATTATTAAATTAATTGATAAAATATAAATAAATAGGAAATTTTCAATATAGTATTTTGACTTGATAACCGGACACTCATCTAAATAATCCTCTGGTTAACCGAACTTATCTGAATACTAATCTCACAAATAGTTCGATCTCTCTTTACAGTTCGAAATCAAAACGGTACTTGAAAGTCTACACTACTTACGGGAATTTTCAAAGTTTTTAAAAAATTTCAATTCCATCACGACATAAATTTTTTTGAATTTATCTTATTTGATATTACAAATCAGAAATTAATAAAAATTATACCTGAGTTAAGCCTTGTACTCATACTCAAATTATGTTACCTAACTCTATAAATAACCAGAAATCTAGTTATGGAGTTCTCTCATAATTTCAATACATACTTTTACCTTATTTTGTCACTTTCTGACTTGACAGTTGGAGTTTTATTTGTTGAAAAACTGCTTGATTCTATATTTTTCAGGTGATTTACTCCGGTCGATAGCCTAAAAAATTCGGATCTTAATCATAACTAATTTACAATTACTTACTTGTTACTTTTATTTTCTTTTTTCATTTTTTATTTTTAAGTTACATTTAATATTTTTTTATTAAATTTTGTACATGAAATATATATTAGTATTGATTTATTTCCAAAAAAAAAAAAATTGTAAAGCCAGTATAAATAATTATTTTGGGCATGAGATATCAGATGAATTGAGACGCAAAACAACAAAAATAGGCCCAGATTTCAAATCTATTCAATGATTTTAGCGAGTGGGCTTGCTCTAGCCCACGAAATATGAGAAGACCTACATTAGTGTTCAAGGCAACTAGGTATTCTTATATAGATTTAGATTTTGATCCATGTTAATAGTCTTTCTACCCATAATAATATCTTAAATTGAAAGCCCAATAGGAACAAAAAGCCTCACTAATCCTCATGATTAGGGCCCAACAACATCCATCTTAGGGAACTAATCAGTGATCACTTGTCTTGTCTCTCTTACTACTGTTTTTTGGGTAAATTGTTTACACGGATGGTTTTCAGAGTGTGCAACGTTGTGCATGTGAATTGAAAATAAAATATATTTTGTGTTTAATTCAACTGCGATTATTGTTGCACACTGACGTACCGTAGCAATGCGTTGACTTAGATAACTATTTAGAAAAAGAAATAAAACCTACGATAACGAGATTAATCGGTGTGGATTTCCATAAATTTGGCATATCGAATGGTTTTTTGAATGTGGCTGCTGTTTAAAAGTGATTGGTAACTTACAAGCATTACTAATAAAAAATGATTTTTTCCTTTCAGTTTAAATGATTAATTTTATGATATCAGTTAATTTTGTTTTACTTTAAGAATTTTTTAAAAAATTGAAAAGTAAAATTTATATATTTATCTATATTTATTATTGATAACACAACAAATATCATTTGCTCTAAACCCCATTAAGCCGGCCCACTCAACTGGCAAGGCCCAAGGCCTAACAACCAAGAGTAGCAGACACGAGCTCTTAGGCAGTACACACGCCCAATCGGCTGATGTGACCGCCAGTCTCATCAGCCGCCTAACACAAGACAGCGCCCATGCCTACCACCTGCTCCCAGTCATGTCGCCAAATACCTACTCTGACAGCCAGTAATCACTCACCAGGCACTCGAGTGCCCCTCAATCATCTCATATAAATAGCCCAGTCAACGATGGCACCAGGTATTGAATCCAAAACATTCTCTCTCTAAGCTACTAACTTAAGTTTCGGAGTGCTCACGCCTGATCCGACCGAACTCTTCTTATTGCAGGCTTTTCTCATACGATTGGATCGCTTTTTCTTCTTCAGATAAAGATATTTTAGGCTTTATCAATTATTATGCACCACTATATAACAATATTAATCTATTCATTCAATATAACACATTCAGGACACTATATAATAAGCCTCACAACTCCTTTGAGAATGTATCAAACTAGTTAAAATCCCTAAGATTATTATCTTCTTCTTCTTCTCTTCTCTTCTCTTCTTTTCTTTTTCTTTTTTCTTTTTTTTTAGTGTTTGATGACTTGACCATATAGTCTTGGCATATCGAAATCTCGTCAATACTTATATATCAGGTGTATTCAGGTAGATGGTATTAGACTTGAAGTGAATATGAATATTTTTATAAGTGTGTGTCTATATATATATATATATATATATATATATGAAATTTTATATAATTTTGGATACTAATTAATACTAATTTCCTTAAAGTAAAAATATAATATTAAAAAATATAGGGAGACATACTAAATTTTTTTGAAAATATTAATGGGTAAAAATTTAATTTAAAAATTTAAGGGAAGCAGTGTTTCCCTTAGCCCACCACTTAATTCCGCCCTTGATCGGTATAGAATAAGCTCTATTTATCTATTATTGAGACCGACTATTTTTATACATGATAATTTAAAGTCGGCTTGATTCATAATTTTATTAATTTATGAATCAGATTTATAAAATTTACACCTTTTACTTTTCCAATTCAGCAACCTATATATTATCTGGGTTAATAAATCATTGTATAAGGCATTTCATCACATTAATTTGTAATGAATTTTGAATTAGATATATGCATTGCATGTCATGAATTAATTTGTCGGTTTTAAACATTTTCTTCAATGTATGGATCTAGCTATGCCTAGCTGTAAATGAACCTACTATAGCTAGCATGGTCTTTCACTTTCATTTTCTAAGGAAAAAGTCAATATCGAAAAACTATTGCTAAAAAGTAAAAAGTAATAATGCATGCATGATGAATCGATGATAGCAAATTTAATTGTTTCTGTATTTCAAAATTAATTTGTCTTAAAATCGACTTTTATATTATTACTAACACACAATTTTCGTCATATGACTATTGTATCCTATTCTTCGTCAAAATACTTTTTTTTTTACATTTTTTTTATTTTTACTTTCACTGTAAAAATTTAATGCACAGTTAATTATAAAATTACAGTCAAAATTTATGTATCTGTAAGATTAATTGGAGGAACAAAAAACAAAAAAAAAATGTGTTATTTTTTAACATAAAATGGGATAAGAAGATCCTTACAAATGGAAAATTCTATATTCAATAATTGATTTTTTAGAGCCAATAGGCTAATTTTACTTGCATCGTAGAAGTCTAAGTTGTGAATTAATTGGAGACACTATGGTTGTTATTTTTTATTCGATTTAGGAAGAAAAAATAAATAAAATTCAAGGGTATGGGCCATCCTCTTATCCATTTATATAATCAAGAAATTTTAGGAGTGGACTTACATATATATAATTAGGGGTCGACCTTTTGAATCCAATTGAAATTATGAAAGGAATACATATTTTGGATCATTGTTCAAAGTGTAAGTGGAGTAGTTGTTGTTCACTTTGTAGTATATCTAGTAAAAGAGAACCATCATTTAGCATCAATAACTGTTTGAAACCCAAAAAAAAAATTAAGAAATGATAATAATTAAAGAGCCACGATAATTGTCATTAAAATAAAAATAAAATTATTTAAAAGTGACTTTTTTTTTTTTGTTAAAAAATCTAAATAGTATGAAATTAACCCAACTTTTCATAGAAAAATGGAGGAAAGATTAAAGAAAAACTTCTATGTTATCATCGTGCTTAGTGCAATGAAATTTACTAGTTAGTCAAAAATTTTGGGCAGGTAATGCCTGTGGAAAAAAGTTAATTAATTAGAATGTTGTACCTTCCCATTCGTTACAAATTTTAATGAATTAAGATTATTTAATATTTATTCTAAAAAAAAGATTATTAATTAATTTATGATTGACATGATTGTCACAACAGGACAAATTAGGAAGAGTTAAACTCTAACGAAGTCTTAATAAAATTAGAAAAAAGAAAGTCAAACAAGAGAACTAATTTAATGTCTAATCGAAGATTAAATCAGTTGATAGAGAGTATTACCGAGATACAATCTCTATCTTTAACCGTGTCATTATTTTGTCAATAAAAAAGTGAATTTATAGTGAAATTCATATTTATAATAATATAAAAATTAAGTTTTTTACATGATGATATATTACAAACACGATATATTTTAAGCATAGAAAGCATGGAAATTGAATTATATTGAGCAAAATTTTTAATCTTGTGAGTTGGACTGGAGGGTTGATTAATTAATTTTTTTTAGTCTTCTATTTAATTAATTTAAGCAAATTCAATATTCTTAAAAGTAGAGCAATAATAATAAGTTTTCATTAAAAAAAATAAAAGCATAAATTAAGGCAATACTGAGCCTTAGTCTCAAAAGCAATGACAACAAACACAAGTTGCTTCAGCAGCAGCAACGAAAATGGACCAAAAGAATTCATATTTTTCTACGAAGAATATTAATTTAATCCTTTGAGAAAGACAATTATTAGTCAATATCCGCAACCGCAATATATATATACATATAAAATAAACCCACATAGAAATTAATATTTCAAGAATCACCATTTCTTTAATTTCCTCATTTACGCACATTTTTCTATAGAAAAAAGAACCTATGGATCCCATTTCATAGAAAAAAAAGAAAAACAAGAAGTGAAAGAGGCAAAAACAAAGAAAAAGAATACAAAGACGAAGACATAAACCCGCTTTAAGGAGTTTACTTATTCAAAAACAATGTATAACTTTTTCTTTGGACGGTCGATCAAGAAAATGAAATGTGTTTTCCAATAAGGTCGGCTCGTAGTCAAATACGTAAATATATTTATATCAAATTAATATGATTTGGACAAATATATAATAATATTTTCTTGCTACACATATCTATATTTTTGTTTCCCTAAAACTTAATTTTATAATTAAATTAATCTATCTATTTATATATATATCAACAATAGATTGTCAATATATTTTATCAGTGAACTTTAAGTTAATCGTAATTTGTTATTATTTAAAATTGCAAGATTTCGATTTTGAATGATATAATTTTTTTCGTGATGAAATTGGTTCCAATAGTACAATTTTAATAAAACCATCGAATATGTTTCATTTTTGAATTTGTGTATACTTGATAAAAAAAAATGTTGTCTCTCTGTTTATATATATATATATATCGTATTAATTGCTGGACACGTCAATATCTACATCTGGAACATTTATGATTTAAACATTGACAATCTAACTTTATCATATGGATACATCTAAAAGTCGAATTTCCTTTAGGACACTAAAATTTAACTTAAGTGTACCTTTAGCTTTTTTTTTTTTTTTTTTTTTTGACGTATAAATGGCGTATGGCTTACATGCATGGCTTGAGAAAGAAAACTTTGACTTATTGAGACGGTAAGTGAATGAGAGAGCTTCGAATCGTACGATTAGAAGCATTTAATTAGCAGCTTTCATGTGTGAAATAATGGCCATTTTTTGACATTTATTTTATGATATGAATGGTTCTCATTTTTCATTTATTGGATTTGACTATAGTTATATATATACATAGTTAATTCTTCATGCTTTATTCACATTGGAATTGGGTCATATAATTTTTCAACCTTTTTTATTTGTCAATGAAGTTTTTTTTCTTTACCAAAGAGAGAAAAAGAGTAAATAATAAATTAGTTCTACATTACTTTATCCATCCGTAATTTAATTAAAAACACACTTATATTATTATTTTGAATTCAATACAAATCCGTTTGTAGTTAATCGAACCTGAATTCTATAAAAAATACCATATGACAATATAATATGCAATTCTTTTATGCAAATAAATAGACATATAATTATATTACAAATTATGTAAGTTTTGGTTTATGCGGATGCCTGCAAGTAGCGATCCAACTCCAATTATATAGTCGAGATTGGATAGTGGATATTCAGCTAACTAAATTTGAATTCAATTCAAATCTGTTTAATTAGCCTCTACTCAAACCGTTCTATTAAGATCCTATCGGATCGGACATCAAAAATACCCATGCGCTGCCATTCCTATCCGTGCATGGTTAGCTACGAAAGTCACAACTTTGGTCAAAAAAACCTTTCCGTATTGCTTTCATATTTAACTAGTTAATTTTCCTCTTCCCACTTATAATTAAGTTGATTTTGTACACGAATTCCTTTCTAAGCTTCAACTTTTGCATAGTAGTTACAATGATTATATATTATTAATAGTAATTACTCATGGAGATATACCTAAACTCCCACAAATTTTAGACTTCTACCAAGCTAGAATTATTAATAGTAGTTACAATGATTAATGCATTTTTAATCCATTTTATTAATAGTAAGTGATTCTAAAATACACGATGCATGCATCTCCATAGTTGGATCGGACGCGAGTGTATTTAGACAATAGAGATGTGCACGCGCACTTAAAACATCACCAGTTGATAGCAAGAGCTTTTTTTCATTTAAAAAAAACATTTTGCATACTTTGAAAGTGAATTTGAAGATTAACCATATATTTAGAATATATATATATATTTATTATGATGTGATTCTAAATTTTCGTACTGTCTTTAATTAGAAAAAACCAATCTTCAATTTAGAGTGAAATTGGTAGCATTAATTAACTACATAAAAAATAATTTGAACTTTTATCCACATTTGGTCTACTTGAAGAAGCCGTTGAAGGTTCCTAATTGACCACGAATTTCAATCATGCATGATAAAAAAACTAAACACGTTTGCAAATGAATGGGATGTGGAAGAACGTTTTGTCGGCGATCATGTTATACTGTTAGATTATGTATGGAAAATTCTGTCTTTTTGTTATTTTGGCTGTTGTCTTTGAACATTAATCTGTCATGTATTGAAAATCACTCAAAATCATGATTAAAAATTAGAGAAATACCTGTTTTAAATAAATTTCAACTCACTATAGAAAACCAATTTTGAAACAAATTTAATTCTCTATTTTTCTCTCTTTTTTTAAATGACAATCCGATATCAGATTATTACTTAGTGGGTTCACCAAATAATCAAAACGTTTAATCTCAAATATTTAAAAATACTTTATACTTAAAACTTAAATCAGATATCTTTAGTTATTGTAAAATGTGTTTTATAACTGTTTTGTTATGCTCCGTTAATTTAAATACACAAACTTTTACACATCAAATTTAATGTTCAATTTTCTTAATTAGGATTCCAATAATGATGACTAGAAATATGGTAATGGCCTTTTTGAATATTTTATTAGTAATTCTTCTAAAATTTTGTGGTCATTCAACTGCTGAATCATATAAACTATAAAGCACCAAGATTTTAATTTGATACCACTCGACCACGCCACATTAAAAGCTCGAGAAGCACACTGATATAATGATTAATCTTTAAGGAAATTGGCTCATAATTAATTGGAATTGTTCAATAGAACTCTTGAATTTCAATTTTTTATTTTATTAGATCGCATTCAAATGTATTAAATATAGATGCTTGAATAAAAAATTAAAATGGTCCATATCCTTTAATTTACAATAACGCTATTATGTTCCGAATAACAATTAATTAACTATTTATGAACTTCGCCCGCAATGATTAAGCCATCAATCCTATTTGATTGAGCCATGGCAATCCAAAACAATTGCGGACATCAAATAATCGCCGATTTATAAGGCAATCCACTTCTTAGCCTATCAAAATTTCAAAAACGGATAGCTGTCACCGGTTCAACCCGTAAACCCCAAAAGGTAGGACCCATCTCTGTATTATTGAATCCACGTGTCCCTTAAAATGACGTAATAACTATTAGGTCTTTGGTTTGACACTGAAGCCATTAATTGCTAGAGAGGATAGTAAAGAGACGAAAACAGCACGAGACCCATGCCATGATTTTCAATAAAGCTTTAAAAAAGAACCTTTCTTCTTATTTTTGGTCCCCACATTACAAAAATTAAATAATATTTGTCGCCGCTAACATATCGACACGTATGACATTTTATTAAGTTTTTTAATTTCTTTTGAAGAGTTTGTCAAGGTCTCTTCATTACCATAATTCCCATGCAAACTATTACTTTAATTTGTACTTGAAAAGACAGTCGCCTCACAGGTGGCATCTACACGTGTTTCCACCACGAGTTCCGATTTACTTCGCCGGCGTACGTAGCCGGAATTTGACTATGTGTCGGTATTTCCCAAACAAAATCTAACTTTCTTCTTCCGATTATTAATTGATTTGCTTCTGTTTTTTTTCCTATTTTTGTTCTTGATTATAAAATTGGAAATCGTAGCTTTTTGTCTACTTTATGGTTTGATTTCATGGATTTTTATCTTTCCTCTTATAGATAAAATTATTTTTCAAATTTATAAAACGAGAAGAAAGAAATTTATCCTTTGTATAAATGAAGAAAGAAAATCTAATATATATATATATATAAAGTAGTTGGATTTCTATTATTGGACGGGAGAAGTTGAGATATTATTATTTAATTTATGCTCTTATCATTATTTCAAGTAAATTCAAGATTATAATTAATAATACGAAGATATAACATGATTATGACAATAATATTATATATAAATGACTGAGGGAAACTTCTATTAACTAAAGAAGAAAATACAGAGAAAATCGATACATTAGGTTTGAAGAAATTTGAAAGAAATTAATTAGTTGTACAAATATCCAAATCCCAGAAAAATTGGATGGACAAAGAAAAAAAATTAAACTGGTCCATTAATTTCCATTTCTTTTTTCAAGATTACATGAAATTACTAACATGCAAAATATCTGGGATTTCAAATTTCAACATATTACTGCAATAGCTATTATCATCTTCAGTTGAAGCTGAATTCAATGGCGTTGGACTTGAAGAAGGCGTAGATAAAACTGAAGCAAAGCTGAAATTTTGGTTGCTATTACTGGAAATGAAATTTGAAGTAGTTTCAGACATTGACGGGTCCATTAACCCGGTTTGATCCGACCCGTAATTATAGCTGTTGTTATAGTTCGATAAACCAACACAATCTTGAGCTATTTCATGGGACAACTGAGAATTTTGAGAGCAAAGGTCGGCGAAGTTAAGGTTGTTCATAAGATGTGTCTGATCATTGGAAATCGGAACAAATGAAGAAGTACTGTAAGAAGGCAATTCTTGAACTTGGGTTTGGAAATTGTTTTCAATCGGGAAATTATTATTATTATTATTAGAGAGTTGATTTTCTTGGCAATTTTGGGAAAGAAAATTAGGGTTTTCACGGTGAGATGATAGAAGAGAAGTGGCTAATCGGAGAAGTTCAGGATTGACCAGAGGTTGTTGAAGACCGAGCAACCTTGACATGTTGATTTGATGAGAAGAAGTGTTGTAAAGTGAAGTTCCAAGAATTGAGGAGAGGTCAAGAAGATCAAGCCTTGGACTATGAGTTACAGGATCAATCCCCATTCTCAGTAACCTTTTCCTAATGTGTGTGTTCCAGTAGTTCTTGATCTCGTTGTCTGTCCTTCCAGGCAAGCGAGCCGCTATCGCCGACCATCTATCATTAAACAGAACTGTTAGGTCTCGAGTTTATACTAGCATATAAAAAAAAAGGTCTAAAACTTAGAACTGTCGGGTCTGGAGTTTGTATGAGCGAATTACAAAACGACTTACTTGTTTCCTAATATACTATGAAGCTGAATTATAGTTTCTTCTTCTTCAAAAGAGAATCGACCTCTCTTGATATCAGGTCGCAAATAATTAGTCCAACGAAGACGGCAACTCTTTCCACATCTTTGGAGCCCTAAACAAATATTAGAACAATAAATAAATAAAACTCAAAAAAATATTAAGAAAAATAGAAAGAAAGAAATGAAAAAATACCAGCATTTTTGGGGAGAGTTCTCCAATTGCCATAGCCATGTTTTTGAATATAATCAATAAGTTTCTGATCTTCCTCAGGAGTCCATGGCCCTTTCTTTAGGCCATTTTTATCGCAGCAAGGTGCTCTTCCCATGGTTTTAATTTCTCAGAAACGAACTTGAATTTGTTAATTCAGTTTGCTAAGTTCAATTAAATTTTTCAATTGGAGAGAAAGAGAAAGAGAAGGAGAAGCAGAAAGATGGGTCCGTATGAGAAACGTACTTGTATAAATAGAGAAAAATGAGAAACTTAAGAAACTAATATAAAGTCAAAAGGATTCGGTGCCGTCCTTTCTTTATCACTATGGCGACGTGTCCCTCATCAAAATAAAATGTGGAACTATAATATAAGCATAATCTCTCTCTTTGCTAATAATTCAATTAAAAGAAAATATCTATTCGTATTTATTGTGCAAAATCTTACACATACATTCATTATCTCTCGTTAATTTCAAAGTTGTTTTTTTTTCTTGAATAATAATATTACTTTTATTAATATAAAAAATTTCTGATTCAATTCATTTTAATTTAATTTATAATCTTCATGTCTATGCCAATTTTTGTAACCAAAAATATTATTTTTATTGACAGGTTCATATATCAATCCTTATATTTAGGAAGTTAAAAATTTTATTTACATACTTTCAATTTCTAAAATTATTTGAACACCTAAAATGTTTCCATGTGTTAGTGCTGCATAATGAGAATTAACTGATTAAGTTTTGCTTATTGCTACTCAATCTACAATTGTTTAGCTTAATAATAAATTTTTATCAGCACTAAGAATCATTATTAATAGCAAAAAAAATATGTACATTTTTATATTGCAAAATATATTAAATATCCCATAGATAAAGCCTGATTATAAAAAAAAAATATAGTGCTCATTAAACCTAAGTCTGTCTTTTTAATATGTTTTCGGAGCTAACAATCCTACAGATATCCAATTTACTCACTCCGTTTCTTTTGATCTGTCACTTTTAAAAAAATTTAAATTCTATTTATCTGTCACTTTTAAATTTTCAATATAATTTCATTTCATTTTTCCAATTTAATTTTCTTTTCTAATACAAGTTGACCAATTAGATTTAATTTTGTATATTAAAACACTTAATTTTATCTTAAATTTAAGTCTAATTAATACTTTTTAATCCTAGTGAAAATACAAACGTGACAAATAATAAGGAACGGGAAGAGTAATAAATAGTACACTCCATGTTTTTGTTTATTATAAAAATATAGTATTCATTATAATGGTTTGAATAATTTATACCCCATGAACTAATTAAATTCGGGAGTTAAGTTAAATTCAAATTTATTTTTTTAAAAAAAATAATACTCCCACCAAATTATCACTTTTTGAAAAAAAAAATGCACCATTAAATTGCCATATTTTGATAAATTCAAAATAATATTTAATATATAGCGTCAATAAATTATTTAATAACCTAATTAATATTTATATTTTTCTAAATACCTTATTATGATAGCTTAAATTAAGAGAGTGTATTTTTAGTCTTATCCAATATTCCCTCCGTTCCACTTTAAGAGGTAGTTTGCTCTTTTTGACAGAAATTAAGTAAAAATAATTAGAGTAACTCAATTTCATAAAAATATTATAGCCATTGACAAAAATATCTTTTTGTATTTTTAAGTACTTCATTTAATTCTAATTAAAAGTAGAGAGTAATAAGAAAGAGAAATATTTAATAAAGTTTATACAATAAATAGGAACATGCATGTAATTTTTTTAAAAAAAAAGTTAAAAAAAATATTTAAAATGGAACAAATTAAAATAAAAAAGTGACATTTTAAAATAAGACGAAAATAGTGTAATATTTCATAAAAATTAATAAAATTAATTATTATTTTAATATTAGTGATTTGTGTAAAAGTAACCATTTGATTTCGTAATAATAAAAATTAGGACTTCATTAATATTTCTTCCTAATTTCAAAGTATTGTTTTTCTTTATTATAGTATATATATAACCAATCATTTTGCGGCAGGAAAAGTGAGTCGAGGCAATCTGGATGCATATTAGCTGTCGCCAACCTCAAGTGGACACGTACCCCGTTATTTAAGATGACCTCTATTAAAGGGTTTCTTGATCTTCATGCATGGCTACGCTATCTTACGAAAATGGCTTCACCCTGTAATATATATATATATATTTCTAATTTTGTTTGTCAAAACTAATTAAAACCCTATTTTCTCCCTTGTTAAATTGACGTTGTGGCTGCTGATTTTTCACGTTTCAGGTGCAGTTTAGGCATTTTATATATAGAGAAAAATATGGGTCATTTTCCAAATGATTTATACTTTTGTGATAATGATAATAATAAGAAATAAATTGAGACTTAGAGAGAGCATTTAATTCAGCAGGGCAATAGTAGAGTTTGGCGTTTGCCGAAATATAGGAACATTTATTATTCACATTATCATAAAAGGCTTCTCCTCCAATAAATTTCAAGATAAGGGTTTGTAGTTATTTTTCGTTCCAATAGAGCTGACTACTACTTGTCGTTATTTGAAATTAAGATCAGCATTATTACATCAAAACTTATTGGTTAATATGGATTTTATATTTTATATTTATTTTTTAATATAATTGCTGATTTTATTTAATCCGAATTAATCCATTATAGCTATTGAAACAGTCGAAAATTTTGCATTCACAAAATTTAAAAATAGAGTGATTGATCTTTCTATATATTAAAAAAATGATCATAAAAAATCAAGCTGCTTGTCAAAATAAGATGGCTTCACGAAATCGGTAAATTGGTTAAGACTTGAGAGCTTGGAACTTTAGTCAAACATAAGAACAACAGTAACTATTTTTCCTTTTTTTTTCTGAAACAACTAGGAAAAATAGTTAAGTTTATTTTACCAAAAATAAATATTTGATTAATTTTGTTTACAGGTTTATTTTGTCCACCTACCTCTGAATTTTTTTTTTCTTTTACGTGATGAAGTTCACCTATATATTTCTGCTGGCATAAAAATAAAAAGAATTCAAATATTTCCAATCTTTTGAATTATGAAAATCTATTACTAAGTAGACTTGTTATAATGAAAATTAAATTGATGATAAACTGTCAGTAAGAAAGTATTTAAGTAATTAAAACCTAAACATTATTTGGTGATTCTAAGTATATATATATTTTTTATTTGGCATGATAGTTTATATGAATTTATGATTTATTTTGGTGTATGAGATTTTCGAAATTATAATTTCAGATTTTAAGTGCGTAATTATTTGAATTAAGTGGTGATAACATAATTGAACAAGGAAGAAAATGATTGATGATGAGAAATAGTGACAAGACATTACTATATATATAAAAGTAATTATGTGATTAGTCTTGTTTGCAATAGTATATAATAATTATATGCAATTTTATTGGCACACAGTAGAGCTTGCAACTTTAACTTCAAAGCTATAGCCGCAAACCATGAACAACGCCCTTTTCTCATCAGCCACATGTTAACTGTACTCTTTTTAATTTGCTGTAAAGCAAAACTTCAAGAACTTCATTTTCATTGACTATATAATTGATTTAGGACTTAATTAGATTTTGTTTTAGACCCAATTGAAAAAAAAAAAAGTTAAAAAGCAGTAGAAGAAGAAGGCTTTACAAATGTAGCTCTATTTTAATGATATGCATAATGCTTCATTCAGAATTTTTAATATCGAATATCAGCTGTCAGCTATTTTTAACTGATGAACTAATTAAAATTTTTTTAATAAATTTGTCATATACGAGTCTATTTTCCTAATCACTTACTTATTTCTAGGACAATTAATGTACTAATACACATTTGGTTATCAAGAAAAGAAAAAGAAAAAAAAATCATAATTAATTAACAAGCCAACCCAATCATAGTGGAGGAATACTTGCACACACAAAATATGACTTTAAGACAAATTGAAACTTTTTAAAAAATTGATGTGAAATCAAAACTAGAATAGGATCTACAAATTAAAGTTAGCTTTTGAGGAAAATAAGAAGTGAAAAGAGCATTGAAACAGCTAAAAAAGGATAAATTTGTCGGTTTTAAAGATATAAATTAAGCAACCTGTAACTAGAAAATAAAAAAAAAAAAAGGAATTTAGAAAAGAAATGTGCTAAATAATTAAGAATTTACCTTCTCAATTAATCAGAATTAGAATTTCAGACTGAATTAGAATTTCAGCCAAAAAAAAAAAAAAGAAAGAGGAGGAAATGTGTTTTTGAACTCTTTTTGAGTTGGAGCTTACCCTAAAGTTTAGACCAATTAATTATGTCCAACTTTTAAACGGTCCCACACCCTTCCCCTCCATGAAAATTAGACTTTCTATTTTCACACTTTTGAGTTTGAAAATAATCAATTTTGAGAAAATTACTATCATATATCTGTTTATATATACAATAGTTATATATATATATTTTTAATCTCTCATTTAAATATTAACTAAAAAACACAGTAACTTAGAACTAAAATTACTTAGAAACTTCCAACATAACAGTTTTCTATATGTAGTTTGGCTTGAAGCTGTAAAATTATAGTACTCGGCTAAGCCACAAAGAGACTAAACTTATTTATTACGTACTATTATCAATGCAAATGGTATTGACGCCATCGTAATTACTTATTTTTTATAATAATCGCATTATTATTTATTAACTATTATCAATAGCATGATGGCATGGTAATTTACTGATTTTTTAATATAATTATTATAAAATAGTTGATATTATCCATCAAAAAATGTGTTTTTTTCTTTATGTATTTGCATGGATGACGATTCCCCATGTACCAACATTCATATTATATGCGTTGCGTGCTTCAATTTATTTAAAATAATAAATTAATACTGTTCTTTTAAAAAAATAAATTAATCTGATTAGCCGGAATTAATACGAACTACGTGTCGTAATTCAAGACGTTTACCCGTTAAGTCTTCGAGATCAGCCTATGAGGAGGTAGCCACGTCACCTCATCTGACGTCCAATGTCTGCTCTCTAAGAGCAACCCTTGCTTTTTGCTTTCGGGACATCAAACGAAACGAGTCTATGCTAAAATTATTATTAATTTTTGTTGATTTCAAACTTTTATTAATATTTTTTAATATATATATATATATAATTGCAATAAGTCTTACGGTGTGAAGCAACTATTCACTTGCATATATAATTGCATTTGAGGAAGAAATGAAAATTGTCCCATTCGAATAAAAAAAAATAAAAAATCAATTGTCACATTAATTCACTTTTGTCCATCATGAGTACTTAAATCAATTACTTAGTCAAATATTATTGTAATTAACTTGTTTGCACTTTGCACACATACATATGTCTATATAACTTAAGATTGCATACAAAAATATTGTAATTTTTTTATCAATCCTTTACATCTTCGTCGTTACCTTCTTGATTCCTATTACCTTAAATATTGGAAATTAAATCTCTTTTCTAAACTATATATCTTTGTCTATTATTGGTTAAGTCTCTTAACCAATGGGTTTCAATTTAAATTTTGAATATGATATATTTTTAAATATTTAGAAGGGAGTAATTTAGTACATGTAATAACTTTTTCAGGTATGAATTTAATTTAATTAATTGAGTCAGTTTGAATGCCGAAAAATAATATCTAAAATAATAAGAATGCAAAAATTCACGACCCACTTATGTGACTAAAACTTTTTAAGCATTGATTTTTTTTTTATTTACAAATTTTGAACTCAATATCTTGTTCAAAGAAAATAAGTATGGAACAATTTGAGCAGATCAATTTGCTTTTTTTAATCATTACATAAGAACTTGTTAGTTCATATATGAAACTAAAGATCAAACTTAGATTAGTAAAATCCATATAATATAAATGGACTAGCATTTAGATAAAGACAAACAGCAAATAATTGATAATTAGGGAATGGAAACAATATATTAAGATTAATAAATTGAGATCAGCATAATCCCAGGCTAATGTCTCCTTGATCGTTGTCATTAAGTCAGATAATTAAACATAATACGTATGGCCAAATCAGCAAATATGAGGATTAAGGCAGAGATATATATTTGCATTAACAAAAGATTGCTTACATCTTGTACTTGAAATAGCTATTACTTGTCCAAATTTTAGGGTTTGCTTAGCAAATGGGTTACCCGAAGAAGCAACTTACGTGTACCATTGAGTCGTCTATATAATCATATATAAATTTGGTAGATTATCTTAATTTTAGTTAATAAAATAATTTGTGGAAGATAATTGATTGCTCCAACAAATGTTGAATAATTTATAAGATTTGATTTTGTTTAATTATTAAAAAAGAATTTGTTTGTGGGTGTTTTTGGATACCAGATCCAAAGCATATGTGTAAAAGACTATACAGTTGTTACTATATTAAGCCATACATTCATATTTTTTTGTCATCTTGAAATTTATGTAATTATATTATTTTGAAACGTAGGACGTAGTCCAAATCAATATAATTAATACAATAACAATGACTAAAGCTTGGTAATACTTTGATGAATCATAGAAAACACCTGGCTTTTCTAAGATAAGTCCAGAACTTTCTCACACTTCAAATACAATTTTTACCCAATATTATCAGTAGGAAAATTTTGTTCTGATCAGTTTGTATATCCACATATATATTAATCTAAAAAACTTAATATAATTAGTTTCACATTTGTAAAATATAATATTTTTTTTTATAAATGGCTGCGAATTATTAATTATGTCAATGCATAAATACCTATCTCTCTTTACATATATAATTAGTAGAATGTAAGATTTTATATATATATATATATAATTCATCTGAAACTCACATGCACAACTAATTCAAATTCGTGTAGATTATGCCAATAAAAGAATAAAATATTTTCTTTCAAATATTTAAAAATATTAAATACTTTGGAATTTGAACTCAAAAATTCTAATTAAGGAAAAAAAAAACCTCTAGACCATCTTTCTATTTCATCTCCTAAAAGTAGAATCTTCTTATTCGTCACTTTTGATAAGTTACATATTTCATAAGAGAGTGTGAAAAGCTGATGATTAGGTAATATTTTATTATTATTATTATTATTATTATTTTGGTATAACCATTTGGTGTCTAAAGTTAAGTGGTTTAATTAATCCAAATTTGCATCAAGCCATAGACTCATAAAAAGAGTAAAGTGCTTATTTTCCAGTAATTAAATATGCTATATTTTCGTATTTTTAATTTGAAATCTCTAGTTAAGAGAGATGCTCTCATCTGTTCTCCCAATAAAAGATTTCTTTTTTTTTTTAATTATTTGTATAAAAGGGGAGATAATTTTGTAATATTCTTGGAATATGTTGATGAGATAAAACTCTGATTTGCGAGCTTGAAACGTGGTAAAGGGAGATTGGTTAGGTGATTGCAATTTCACATGCTTGAGTTCCCATTTATTGGTATAGCGGAGGAAGAAGGCACGCATTTATTGAACGTCAATGGCGCACGGCAAAGAAGAAGGGTTTTAGAATTGGACAACAGCACACTTAAATCCCTATCACTATGCATAATTGCTTCGTGATTTCATCATGTTTGCCCTCAAAAGGACCACTCCACTTTAGGGGTTAATTTCATCCATGGTCACTGAACTTATACTCAAATAACACTAATATAATGAAAGAATTTTTGTTCTCATAAAAATCATCGAACTTAAAACATGTTTACAGAAAAATCACTTTAAACGTTTTCTGACGATTATTTCGCCGAAAAGTCCAGCCAGCGCGTACACTTAGCATCTCCGTGCACACATTGCTTGACACGTGGCATACCACATGGAAAAAATGACATATGAACATGTCATGTGGCATGTCGCATGGACATTTCGACAAGTCAGTTTACCGTGTGGCATACTTATATGTCATTTTTTCCACAAGATATAGCACGTGTCAAGCTATTTATGCATGGGGTACTGAGTGTACACGCCGACTGGACTTTTTGGCAAAAAAAATCGTCGAAAAACGATTAAATTGATTTTTCTGTTAACATGTTTTAAGTTTAATGATTTTTATGAAAACAAAAATTCTTTCATTATATTAGTGTTATTTGAGGATAAGTTCAGTGACCATGGATGAAATTAACCCCCACTTTAGTCACAGAAATTGAAATGAATATAAACAATAGTATTTGTTTTTCTAAAGGTTGGTTGGATAAATAAGTAAATATGGAATGGAACCTCACTAGCTCAAGAATGAAGTACCGCCGTTCTCTCGACCTTTTACTCATGATTGGACTATTTCACCAAAAATTTCACAAGCTCGGAGGTTTACTCGAACTTCTATTTGACTACCAAAATTTTTTAATTTGCAAACGTTACTAATCAATCCATAGCTTTTACAAACCGTTATAAACATTAAATACCAAATTCATTTAAAGCAATATGATCAAATGTAATATAAGATTTCTCAATTTCACTAAGTAGGTAAGCTCTAAAACTTCAAGTACACAATTCTATACCTATTTCTTTTTCAAAATCTTAATTTAATTTGATGGTCGAAGTCTTTCTAACTAAAAATCTACCAATATTCTTCATTTTTTTATTTTTTTTAGATGAACACAATTATCATACAACTATCATTTACTAATCAAATTCAATTTCAGATCAGAAAAAAAAAATACATTTTTCTTTTTAAAAAAGTTTAGTAGCAAGAGACAACTGAATGTACCAACATCCCCAATTTGTTTGTTGACTTTTGCCAATCAATCAGAGGGTATATTGATGAATAAAAAAGCGATTAGTTTGAGCCAATCACTTACCTTTGTTGGCCATGTCGTATATTGATGCCGGTTTTAAGGCAGTCGAGTTATGAAGTAATGGTTTGTTCGAATTCAAAAATTTCAAGACAATAATTTAAAATAAAATAAAATAAAAGATCACAGTTAAGTTGCTTCAGTTAATAAAATACAAGGAAACAGAATCACAAATAAGTGGGCAAGGCTTACCTGTTTGTTATAATTAAATAACAGATAGCATCTAAGCAAAATCAAGTTGGAAAACATAGGCCTTTTCTCAGGCCTAGCTTTAAAAATGAGTTAAAGACCACTAACTCTCCCTCAATAGACAAAAATTAATCAGAAGCTTTCACTATTGTAGAATTAACTTTATTTCGAATAAGAATTAAAAATAGGAAATGGAAGAATTAATTGTTAATCTTCTTTTTTTTTTTTCCAATTTCTATAGTGATAGCATATATAATTGCATAATGATCAATACCTCCTCATTTGCTAAACAATTGCTGAACCAGAAGCAATCATCTCCAGTATCTGGCTATGTAAGTTGCCATTAGTTACGAGAACACCACCAGATGGGAATATAATCCTTCGTTCTACTTGATCTGCTGCAAAATCAAGTTCATTTCCTTCCCAGTCGGTCACCTGATCAGAAAGGAATAATTTATTCAGGTTTACTAATATTTAACTAAGATGGGGACTAAACAGAATGGAACTAGAACATAATTCCCTAAGAGTATGGCATTATGCACTTTTATAGACATATCTTCCAGTCATCACCTCAACTTGATCTTTTTTTTTTTGTTCTTTATAATTTTCTGTTTATATGAAAGCAGATGATAAAGTTCTTCATGCAGAGTTGCTCATCAACTTCCTAAAAAGAAGCTGGTAAAGAATTTTATACCATTCCTCCTGCTTCATGCACACATATTATGCCGACAGCATGATCCCAAGCCTATATAAATGAGTTAAAAAGAATTAAATTCAGTGATGTTAAAGCGATTTTAGCTACTTGTCTTGAAATCAACATTTTACCTTTATTATTGTCTGGGTTCTTGTTCGAAGAATGAAGACTGATGCCCGACCTGAAGCTACCATTAGATACTTGCATAGACTGCATCCAAATACACTTCCATCATGTAAATGCCATTACAGATCGTGTTAGCAATATGCATATAAACAAAAGGCAAAATTATAAAAAGATCTTATGCACCCCAGTGTATTCTACGACAATCCAAATACAACAGTGAATGGGATAGCTTACCATCAATCAGTGACATTTCTTGTCAATTATAACGTTGGAGAAAAACAATTGCTTATGATGTAGGAGTTATTGTCCTCCCCATCATCATCTTATTCATTTTAATAGAGTAAGGCTGCCCAGCCAAGAAGCAAAGGTTCTGTCTAAATAAAAAGGTATTCCTTTTGCAGGATCCAAAAATGTCAAGAATATTCAAAATACATCAATAACAACAATTGTTTCGGCAAGTAAATGCAATAAAGTTCCAGGATTACAAGCTAGAATTGAATGGCGATATCAAATTTGTTAAACTCGAAACATATAATTCCTGGAATCTGAGGTGATCTACTAAGATACAATATATTGTTCCAAAGTAAAGGAGGGAAAAATAAAGCCATTGGCAAGAGCAAAAGAATTGATAGAAAATCTAAACTGAAAAAACAGATGACTAGAAAAGCAAAAGGTCTAAATATATGGGAGAGTAAAAAATGCTTTGCAACAATTGTTCACGTGTCTGTAAACTACAGAACTTAAACAGGAATATGACGAATGAGAATGCAAAATTTTGGCAAATAATGAACATTGTATCACCCTGCTAAAGCAATTAAACCTTAGATAGGTAGCTCAAACAGTATAAGCAGTTCAAATGCTGAGATTAATAAGACCAAACCTTCCACAGCACATGGGCAACAGAAGAATTTTTTTGTTGCCAACACTCTTGGGATCATCTGTTGCTCTGAATAAAGCAGAAAGTGGCAATGAATCCCATGTTTGGCTCTCAGGAATACAAAAACTTGCTTCAGGCACTAAGTGACATCTATCAACAATGCATTGGGTCCAACTATTCCGAGCTTTGGCTGAGCTGCCCAATGTATCAAATAGCCCCTTTGTCCAAGTACCACAGCCAACATGAGCCACCATAAGGATCACAGATCTGGATATCATGTTTTCATATCCTTGGACTTCAGGATTGGATTTGTAGGAATTATCCTCCACCCGGTTGGGACAACCCATGACACCTAACACAATCTCTCCTTCCACAATAAGAGCCAAACCTACCTGGGAGTATATATGCCAGCTGCTTAGTCAGTGGAGGAAACAAGGGAATAAATGATACTATAAGTAAATGTGTGTAAGACAATAGTGATATAATTTTTTCATTGGCCAAATGAAAGTCAAAGCCCCTCATCCATATGAAAATGGCCAGTTAAACCTTTCTTATTTCATTTCACTCAATCTAGAACACAACTTTCAAGTTTTTGAGCAAATAAGTCCTATTATCATGGCAATAAGGTATTCATGCAGAACAGATCATACTGATTTCATAGACTTATAGCAGTAAATGGCTTGCAAATCCCTCCATCATTCAATCATCATCAAACGGCCACTGCAACCCCTCTTAGACTCTATACCACCCTTACTTGAACAACATTTAACAATCTAACCAGTCTCTCCACCAATACATGCAATATTCCTTGGCAAAAATAACCCCATTAACTCATCACACATTTAGGCTAACATCTTCACCAAGATCCACCACTATTCCCTTTCAACCTACCATCTATTCTCAGTGCCATTCACCAACCAATCAAACCCAACTTAAACCAACTATCAGAAGACCAGGCAAGTGTAAAGCATTATGCTCCAAATGAGTATTGCTGAAAGCGAGGCTTTCAACCTACCATCTATTCTCAGTGCCATTCACCAACCAATCAAACCCAACTTAAACCAACTATCAGAAGACCAGGCAAGTGTAAAGCATTATGCTCCAAATGAGTATTGCTGAAAGCGAGGCATGTTCCATTATAACTTGAGTATAGTAGAGGGGTTTCAGATGCATTCAGCCTTCTTGCTCGAAAATGAATGCAGGTCCATGAACTCCTATTCAAATATACATTTAGGCATGCACTTTGGTTCTTTGTAGCCACAAGGATGCTAGAAGAACAGTCTCCAAAAACTAGAAATAACTGATCTGAACTTCTCAAATGACAAACAATAACAAAATAAAAACAAAGTAGACCTACCACATATAGGGCCTCATTTCCTTTGACAAATCCCTTAGTGCCATCAATTGAATCTAGTATCTGCATTGAATTTATAATCCATGTCAAAAGCCGATATTCGCACACACGGCAAACTATAAGGTAGAATCACTACTCCCCTTCGAAGAAAACAGAGGAATACTCCATTACATGTGTGAGAGGGTGTACTTATAAAGCAATGGGATGATATACAGCTTTACCTAGAAAAGGCACATGCAGTTACTTCAAAAGCCAATTGAGCTTTATTTACCCAGTATGTGGCTGGTTTTGTACAATAAACAGTCGCATTCTTTCCTCCTCTGTCAATTGCTTCCAGGACATCAGCATTTTCCAATGCCTTATCATTAGAGCTCACTTTATCAGCAACCACATTTACCACAGAATCCACCAGATTGTTTGAGCGTAAAAAACTAGAATCCTCTTCAGCCACCAGGGGAATAGAGGGGAAATGTTTACTCAGCTCTGTCAAACAAATTAAATGAAGAAAATTTGGTTGCTCGAATATGTAAGTTAGTTATCTACTGAAAAATCATTCTGCTAAGGCAATAGATAAATAGTTATTTTGGCTTTTAATTGCATGAGATAATAAGGGAAAATATCAGGAAATATAAAGATGCACCACAATGGCTCCTCCATGACAGTGTAATGTAGCTAACTACATCAAAATCTAAGCATGTTAGCTTGTAGAGGAACTAGCTGAGCCTATTAGCAAGAACTCGGTATACCACAAAAGTTAGTCACTTGTCATCAACAACGAAGGCAATTAATGAACCAGACTCGACAAGTCATATTATCACCAATGCGCATCAAAAAGTGCCATGTAACTGGATTTCATCTAACAATAGTTAGGTCAGTTACAGTTCTTCCGCATTTAATCAGCAACGATCAATTTCAAATGAAGAGAGACCACAATAATATTGATCTTGCAAGCATGATTCCAGATAGCATTCGAATTGTTGCCATAAGAGCGTACAAAAAAATATCAAATCAGCAAAATTAATTCAAATTTAAACAAAATTACCTAAGCTGACTAGAGCCTGCACACCAAAATCCGCAATAGTAACTGGAGTTTGGTCGTTCTTTTCAATAATCCGACCTTCGCTAGAGAACATAGTCTTTTTCACCTGTCAATCACCATCACACATCTCTATTCAAATAAATATTTAACAAACAAAATTATCATAAAAGTCCCCTCCCTTTCTCACATTTTCACAGCAAACAAGCAAAGTTAAAGAAAACTAGCACACAGAGATTAGAAAAAATAAATGACAGTTAAATGACTTGCGTCAACGCAAAGACGACAAGCTCTCTCCACAGCATCCACTGCAGCTTCAAGCTCCCTGTGATAATTGGCCTTGTGATTCGGAAATGGAAGGCTCGACCTGAAAATTATAGCATTTGAAAAAAAAAGTATAAAAATGTAAAATCCAAAGTGAAAGAAAACGAGGAAATTGATTTTCTCAGGACGAAGAAGAATCAAGTGGAGTGACCTTACAGGTAAGAATCGCCTGCTACGAGGTGCGGGGGAAGTAGTGTGCCGGCGAACGTATCGGACGGTGGAGAACTGCGAAGCGAAACGGAGAAGTTCCATCGGAGGGAAGTGGCTCTGTGAATGGTTGTGGTTGGCAATTGCTCCTCCTTTCCCTTCACGAAGGATGGGTTTGACTGGCCAATGATGACCGTTTTTAATATGTTGCTATTATTAAGTTAAATTTTCTTTTAGAGAACATATCAAAAAATTAGTATTTTTTTTTATAAGTTCACGAAAATAGACTTGCCATGATTTAATCCTATCCATCAATTCGATCCATATCATGTAAATTGATGTGGCTCATTATATAATCAACTTGGATTAACAATCCGTTTGGATCATTTTTTTTATAAATTTTAATTTTTTATATAAAATAAATATATATATAATAATAATTTGTATAGTTTATATATACATAATTTTTTTATTTTTAATGAAAATTTTAAGAAAATAAAAAAATAATGCCGTAAAGATTGACCAAACTCATTTGAACCATTATCCGTTTTGATCCAATTACCGGGTCTAAAGATTTAAAAATATAATTATTCTTTTTTTCTTTTCTTTTTTTTTTTCAAACAAAAAAAAGCTGCCAATTAACTATTATTTGAATCAATGCACATAAAATTAGTGTTCCTAATTTGTTCTCAATGATCAATAATTAATTATTAAAAAAATGTTTGTAAATTAATTTATTAAAGAATTTGTGTATTGTTATTTTCATTTCTTACTTAAGTAGGTTTGCTCGCTATCATTTTTTTTATTACTATTGCAGAGTAAAATTTATTTAATATAGCCTATTTATCAAATTAGTTAATTATGTCATATTATCTAAGATTTAGAAACTAAATCTAGTTTTGAAAAAAAAAAAGATTAATTATTCAAGTATGGGATTAATCGATTTTTTTCTTTTTTTGAGGTGACTTAAAATTTTAAAAATGGTAGATTTAGATCATGCAAAATGTGTAGAAAAGAAAAGAAAAGAAAATCATGCAATATATATATATATATATATATATATATAAGTAAAGTATGGTAAAAACTTTTTTAGACAATATATTTTAATGTAATTAACAAAAATGACTTTCTTAAGAATTTGAATAGAAAATTACTACTTATTAATAAACGAAGTCCAATTTTACAAAGATTCTTTAGGCTTTCATCACTCAAACCACGGTTAAATTGCTCTTGTAGTATGATAGATATTGTTTAAGAAAAGTATATATATTCAAAATTTTATAATTGCAATTAAGATTTTAAAATTGAATTACATGGGATTAAAAAATGTAGAATTATATTTATGTATTTATACTTCAACTTATTTTAAATTATGATAATAATAAGTATTCAAATTTCTTTAATTTAATATATACATGATAATTTATTTTATAATATGCATCAATAAAACTTCTCGTTTTTTTTTTTAAAAAAAAAACAACTTTTCTTCACTGCAATTTAAATAAATGCGAATATTATGTATTTGCATCAATATTTATAAGCTAATTAGGATAATAAAATTTCTATTCAATTTGTTCATCAATCTATAAGTTTTTTTTAAAAAAAAATAGAAATTTACCTAAATCGATTAATCATATTGGATTTTTTAGAAAATAATACACTTATATTTTTATTGAAGTGACAAAATTAATGCTATTAATAGCTTGACAAATGATAATCTATTAGTTGGAGCTTTTCTATTTTTTTTTATGAATATAAATGTTTATAATTTAATTATAATAAATTTTATGTATAAATTTTAAATGAAAAAAAATAATTATATATTTTATAAAAATAATTATAGGTACACATTAGGCTATTGGTGGCAAGTTGGGCGGGTTTGGGTTGGGTCACTAATGGGCGGGCCATAAATGGGCCAAAAATCATGGGTCACAAATGGGCCAAATATCCAAATGGGTTGGGCGGGTTGGGTCAACCCATGGGCTAAAAACTCTTTGAATATACAAAAAATTTATAATAATACGCAAATGAGTCGGGTGCTCCAAACGAACTGATTTTGGTCCAAACAGATTGAGTGGCCCAAATGGACCGCTTGAGACCCAAACGGGCTGAAATGTAATTTGATATTTTTAATCCATTTTTAATAAAAAATAATTTTCTATATAATAAAGGGATATTAAAGTAACTAATTTAAAATAATTTAGTCCAAATGGATTGGGTGGCCCAAATGGGCTGCTTAAGGCCCAAACGGGCCGAAATGTGATTTGACTTATTTAATCCATTTTCAATAAAAAATCATTTCCAATATAATAAAATGATATTAAAGTGACTAATGTAAAATAATTTGGCCCAAATGGATTGGGTGGCCCAAATGGGCTGCTTGGGGCCCAAACAGGCCGAAATGTGATTTGACTCATTTAATCCATTTTTAATGAAAAATCATTTCCGATATAATAAAATGATATTAAAGTGACTAATATAAAAATTAAACATTCATGAGTCTTTATTCGATCAAATAAATGACACACAAACTCTCATGATTGGAAAACAGGAACCTTCATATAAATGCAAGTTTCTGTCATTTTCTGCTCAAAAAGTATTACACAAGCACAGGATTACAATGTTTGTAGCGTTTGTTTCAGATACATAACCATCCTTGTCAAGCATAATAGCATCATCTGCGTTTGCATTATTCCCTTCTATCTGCATTACCCCCAAATCAAAATTACATTTTGAGTCAACAAACAAAACTTATGTCCATCAAAATTGGCTGATCTAGTACCAAAATAGATAGTAAATTACAAACTGTCTCATAATTTTCCAGTTGACACCACTAAACAGCATTAGGTATGTATGAGTAATTAAAATTTGCGACGTGCAACTATGGAAACTTTTGAACTAACAAATTGTTTATATAACATGAGGAAATTGTGTCATACCTTCACCAGAATGTTATTGAGGAGGTTATTATGGTGAATCTTTGAATCCAAATTCTGGAAAACACAAATGAAGATTAACAGAATGTAAAGTATATAAGGTATGTAAATCAAACAAAGCCTTTGAGAAATATTCAACAACGGTGTTCAGTGTGCAACAATGTGTATTTTCTTGATAAAATAATTATATCACTGCCATTTTGGCAGGCCAAGGACAATAAGCTTGACAAACTACATAATTCAGACCTATTAGCAGATGTAAAGTATTTAAGCCCAACACTTTTTACACTCTTAGCAGATGTAATGGCCTCTGATTTTTTTTCTTGTTCCTGTCAAACATGAGAACTCATATAAAACGAATGACCCCAATCAAACCTTATTTTACCCCATCTTCAGAGATTACAGAAAAAGGAAAAGTGAATGAACCAGAGGACATAAAGAGACCTAAAATAATTATACTAGAATAAATTGCACTTGCATATACTAGAATAAAACTTACAGCAATTACAAGGTCATGTTCCCTCTCTGACTTGATATTTTTTGTTAATGCTTGAAGGCTACTGTGACTATGAATTAGTGGCAAACCCTTCAGACCTAAAATAATTACAACATATTAGCATCAGAATTTAGCTTGAACATGTGCTTCTCAAATGGAACAAGGGAAGAAATGATGCCCAAGGAACAAAATATTACCAGTTATTATCTGGTAGAAATAAGCTGTAATGTCTCATAATCCATATAAAGCCATTAAAACTCCAGCACCCTGAACATGAGATAGCTAAAAATATGACAATACATGCAGATAAATATCCTCTCTACTCGGAGCTTGTTGTATGCCTTGAATGACTTCATCTCTTGGACTTGAGTTACTGTAGCAAGCCCAGGAGCAGAATTCGCAGATCAGTGACCATCACCAAAAGCTAAACTTAGCCAAAAGAAATTACCTTGAACTTGCGAGCTCTGCAATATCAAATAAAGAAGAAAGAAGAAAGTAGAAAAAAAAAACCACGGCATACAGAGCATCAACCCAATAATGTGCTAGAGATTATTTGAAATCACAAAAAACTCCAAATTCGGTTGATAATTAGTAAATAAATGATGAAATTAGAGAAACTAAAATCTGAGAGAGAGAGAGAGAGACAGAGAGGGGGCCAACTCACAGAGAGTAAAGGGTTATGGATCTGTGGAGGCGATTGGGTGAATGAAGCCTCTGTTTGTTTTGTTGTTCTTTTGGTCTCTCAAAGCTTTCTGTTGAAAGGAGGCTGGATGGCAGAGAGGAAGAGATGCAGCGATGGAGGGAGCAACAAAGCGAGAAAGAGATGGGCACAATAAAGACAGGGTGAAAGGGGCAGAGTGCCCGTCGGGCATTGGTGGGCAGACCCGAACGGGTCACTTTTCAGGTGGGTCTCATTTAAACGGGTCTGAATGTGTATATTTTTAATTGGGTTGGGTTTGGGTTAATTATTTCTGGGCGGGTTGGGCGGGGTTTATGGGCTTGGGCCAAACTTGCCACCTCTACATTAGGCTAATACGTGTATGTATTAGGCCTGAGGAGCTGGACACAGACCATGTCGAGGCTGGCCCAAAAACTATTTTCCATTTTTTTCCTTTTTAAGCTCAATTTTTTCAATGAAGGATGATAATAAGAAATTTTAATGGAATGAAATGCTTACCTTAAATAAAATAATTAATTATGCAATTTAAAAATTTAAGTAAATTATTTAGTATCTGTCTTGTTGTTTTTAAAGCAATGAGTGTGGATTCTTTTGACTTATCTTACTTTGCTGATATTATTAGTCGTTGTAAGTTTTTAATTAATGCATTAGATGAGTGTTTTATTGCTTTTGCTAGACGAACAGTGAACTTGACTGTCAATAAATTGGTTAGAGCAGTTAGTTTTAAGACTGTTTGTGAAGAATGGATCTTACCGTCTCCTTTCCTATCAGATGTGTTACTTTTTGATTATTTTTAATGAAAAATTTACTTAAAAAAAAATGTGACACAAAAAAATATAGTTAGTAAATATTTTTTTTTATAATTTTAGCAAGTGAAAACTAAACTATGATTAATTAAAAAAGTTGTTAAACTCTCAATTATTTGTTTAATATATAAAAAAATTAAAACCTCAAAATTAAGATCTTTCAATAATTTAAGACCAATTTTACTGCGCTACAAATATATTTAATTTCAGTTGTAAATGCAAAGTTTCAATCTAAAAGTTGCTATCAAATTATATATATATATATATATATATATATATATATATTTTTTCATACAAAGTAGACTTGGAGATAAGCATAAAAATTTATAGAGGTGGAACCTACGTGTATTTTGGCTGATTTGCTTTCTTAATCCTATTTTTACTGGGCTAAAACTAGCAAATTTTATATTTTCTGGCCTTCTTTGAAAATTGACAAAATATCTGCGGCTCAAACCAGATTTCATACTTCATAGATTATGGTTATAAAAGAAAATATTTCTAGATTCCCTTCAATTAATAATTCTAAATTGAATTTCTATTAAAAAGAAAATGAAATAATTTCTATTAAGCTTCCAATGTTGTCCTTATCACCTTATCTGAAATATTCTTTGAGATGACACATGTCCTCTATCCACCTATCATACCCCATGGAACAGTCCACAGTTTTTTTAAATAAAAACGTATTATTTTTCCTATTTTTAGAGAAATTATTCAATTAAGTCCTTCAATTAAAATTTTGTTCAATTAAATCCTTGCATCTCCCATGTCACACACACGTTGCAATAAATTAAGTCCATGAGCTTTTTAAAGTGTTTTTTTTTTTCCTTTTGTTACTCCAAACGTACGTCAAACACATTGGTGCAATATATTATATTTCTTTTTATCAAATAAGGAATCAACAAAAGAAAAATAGAAAACTTTTAGGAACTTATTAAATGGATTAAGGTAATTTTTTTGCTGTTAAAATTTTCGAGGAGTTAGAAATTATTACTGAATTTTTCTTTTTAGCTTTAAAAGTCGAAATAAAGAGAAAATGTCATTATTTTGTACCATAATTAGCTACATAATGCACCGTACGTATTCTCCATCTTATAGTTAAAAATATATTTAATTTGATAAATTCAGAAAAAATTATTTATGAGGTATAAATGTAGAATCTCTAACTTTAACCCTTAAGGAAGACTGCTATATTGAATAATTATGACAAGTTCATGGACCAAAATTGCAATTTTCCTTTGTTTAATCAACAATAGCCGGCTGTTTCTTGAAACATGAGTCTTTCTTCTATATAAATGAAACAATTCTTATCTTTGCAAACTAACATTATTATTGTCATTATAATTATCTTGTGGAGTGGTATTAAAAATAATCTATGAGCTTGAGGTTCATGAGCAGGTTGGTGTACCAGGCAGGAACAAGGGTGATCCTGGGAATGAAAGATCAAGCATCAAAATCTTTAAGAGACTCAGCAGCTTCTTCTTCTTCTTCTTCTTCTAAGCAAGCAAAGCTTTTCTGTGGGACTTTTGATTCTGCTGGTTTTAAGGCTTCCAACAACCACAATCTTAAGCACCAAGAGGAGTCTCTTAGGAAAATTATGTACTTGAGCTGTTGGGGTCCTAATTAATTCTTTATTTTATGTTTCAAATCTCTATATTTCATGTCTATTTATCAAGCTTTGACCTGCCTCAAATTGTAAAGTCTTATTCCTTTTATCAGTCCAATCTAATTTCATCTATATCCGTAATATATGAGCTTGAAGCTTTTAAATATGGAGTGTATATATTCATGCTAGTGCTAGTTTTATAATTATATGGATCTTACTAGAGACTTGGCTCCAATTCATTCATTACATCTGCTTATAAATTTTCGATTTTTCATCTAGATTTGCTAAAACTTAATTTTATCGTGAATTCTATTCAATCTCTTAAAAAAAATATTAACTCGAATTATTTTTGTTTTGAAACGCAAAGAAAATCATTGTATGTTTCAGCAATTGAAGCCTTTCCCTACCTCTCGGAGCATCTATATACTATTTTCATCCCGTCTTTCAGATTTAGATTGAAAGTGCGAATGAATGTATAATGTCTTATGTCGGTTTATCAACAACCTGACCTGTATAATTCGTTTGACCTGTTTATGATTCGTTCAAAAAAAAAAAAAGAACTAGACTTAATGTTTGCTAAAAAAACACATTATTGCATATTTTGGAGTTTGAGTGGGTTTAAAATCATTAAAAGATTAAGCCCAATATAAGTGTAGCCCATGTTCGTCTAATAAGGAAACATATGGTTAACATACACATTGGCCACTAGATCCAACAAAGTCCAATCAAGAAAAATTATCTTGAATCGTTCCATCTCCACCACAAAATAGGGGAACATGCACACATAATCTTTTACCACCAATATACACATTACTTTTCGAGACTTATCTCAGACCTAAACCAATAATATGATATCTCTCAGACTCTACAAAACCTATCAATCACCACTTCTTCTCAATTTCTCATATCCAAAAATACCAAACAGATCCACTTTTGCTCCAAAAAAATTTGTCCATAAGAGAAAAGAACTTGCAGTTGTTGGTTGTAGTGGGCAAGAACCAGATAAAAAGAGCACAGAGAGGAGAAGTTTCTTGACTGTTGAAGAAGCTGGTCTAGTTGAAATTTCTGGTTTAGATACACATGAACGCTTTCTGTGTCGTTTAACGGTATGTTTTCTCTTTAATTCGTTTTATAATCAACTGATACTTAATAGTTAATACTGTATATTAATAAATTTAGCTGTAGGAGTAACTAGTTGTGAATTTTCAAAATTTAAGTGGCAATGAACTAATTTTGAGGTGAATTTTCAGATATCATCGTTGAATTTGTTGAGAGTAATATCGGAGCAAGAAGGGTGTGCAATAGAGGAGCTAAATGCTGGAAGAATATGTGATTGGTTTGTCAAGGATAAGCGGAAAAGAGAGCAGAATATAGAGTCTGCTGTTCTTCAATGGGACAATTCTGACCTCCAATTTTGAGTTTTTTCAGTTGAGCGAGCGCTTTGTTTTCGTTTGTGGTTTGATCCATGCAAAATCGAATTAGTCGGATAAGTCAAATTTAGATAATGATGATTATTAAAAACAAAATCCATTTTCCTTTTATAATTAATTTAAAATTAATTATAAATTATATTGTTCATATATATATATATATATATATATATTTGATAATACATTTTGATGAATTATCCACTTAAAACTATTGCAATCTAGTCTATTTTGATGAATTATCCACTTAAACTTTTCTTTTCAAATTCTATATATATATAGAATATCTCCCATTATAATTCTAAAATATCATTTTCCTAATTTTCTAAAGTATTAACAAGAGAAAACTGATAAACAAGGATTTTTTTTTTTGTGTGTGCTGGTGACGTGTCCTTTATTTTGTTTTTGCGTTGGTGACATGTCCAATTAAAACGCAATACATATCCAAGTAACATCAGGTCAGCAGTCAACTGACGTCTTGACGGTTAATTTTGACAGCAATTAATGGTGGGGACATATTTCTCTCATAATTCAAATATTATGAATAAATTTATCCAAAAAAATATTAAAGATAAATTTACGTATTTAAAAAAATGATAGGATAAAAAATACAACTTTATCCTAGTGGAAATTTATAAAGTTATTAGAGGACTATTTGTTCTCATTACTCACTTTTTAATTTTTATTCAGTTAAAGAAAAAATTAATTTTGGGGTTTTTAACAAAAAGCTGGGCCTCACTATAATATATAATTTTTTTTCAGCAATTCAAATACAGTGTCTATAGAAGTTCTATAATACAAAAAAAATAGATTTCCTAAATTTTAAAGTAGCTTAAAATAATTGCCATATCCTAAAATTTTTAAAAAATTAACATAAAATTAATATTAATCTTTAAAGAAAAGGTCTCTGGACATACTACCAATAACTATTAATAATACTATAAATTTTGTAGATTTTACAATATTTTCAGAAGCGGATTGGATATCGACTCGGCCTGTTAAGTGAGTTATGAATCAACTGATTGGACCTGATTGATTCGGAATTTTTATATTTTTTTAAATATAATTATTTATAAAAAAATAAAAGTATAATATATTAAAAATACATTCAAACAATATATTAATTATCAAATGTCAATATAAAAATAATAATTTTAAATCTACAAAAATTTATAAATATAAAAATCAAATAAAGTATTTAAACATAAATAGCAAATATCTAAATAAGTTCACATGATATAAAAAATAAACATTTAAATAAATTCATTTGACATAAAGATAAAAAATCATCATTAATCACCTATTTTTAGACCTGTCAAATATAGCACAAGCCCAAAAATTCTGCCCAAACCGCCCAACAAAATAGATTCAAAACCCTGCCCAATTAAAAAGATGCCCATTTAAACCCGCCCAAATCGCACCCATTTAAAACTGAACCCGTTTGAGGCATTTGGCAAAGCCCAACGGGCCTCAACTGCAGTATTTGACAAAAATAATTTTTTTCTTTCTCTTTTATTTTTCTGAGTTCTTTTTCTTCTTCACTCTTCCCCGGGTGAATAGTACACTCGGAGTAAAAATTACTCATAGAAATGAAAAATATTTTATTTGACCATTAGAAAATATTAATTACGGTGAGTTCAGTGGTAAAATTTGGAGTGAAAATGAGTTTAAATTATTTTAAGGTTATAGACAAGGTTACAATAATATTTAAAAATTTTTGAAAGTGAAAAATTAAATTTAAGTTAACAGTTAAAATTATCGAATCGGACCGGTTAGAGTGAACCAGTCCCGGAAACGGACTTTGATTGAGCTAAAATTTTTTGTGGAAGCTTAATTTATTATTTTGAGAATTATGGAATTGATTTTGAGCCCGTATATAAGCAAAGACATCATCAAATGGGTGTCAACCCACATCTCGGCCCATTTGGGTGTCTACCCGACCTGTTTGGCTCATCCGATCAATTTGAGCCAATATTTTTATAGTAGTCGTTTTAATATCCAGTTATTATATTTAAAATTATTTTTCGTTAAAAAATTGGTCAAATTGGTCGACCCACATCTCGGCTCATTTGGGTCTCCATCGGGCCCGTTTGGGCCATACGACCTATTTGATCTAATATTTTATAATAGCAGTCATTTTAACATTCTGTTAATTTATTTAAAATTATTTTCTTAAAAAATGTATCAAATGGATCGACCCATATCTCGGCCCATTTGAGACTTCATCGAGCTCATTTGGGCCATCATTTGACCCATTTATGCCAATATTAGTAATTTTTTTTACATCCCGTTATTATAACGATAATTATTTTCATTAAAAAATTGGTCAAATTTTTAGCTCATGAGTCGATCCAACCCGCCCAACCTATTTGGGCATTTGACCCATTTATGACTCATACTTCATTTAGGCCAATATTTTTATGGCAGTTATTTTATTATCCGTTATTGTATCGAAAATTATTTTTCGTTAAAAAAATGTATCAAATGGGCCGACCCACATGTCGGCCCAGTTGGGCCTCCATTCGACTCATTTGGGCCCCCCGATCTATTTTGGCACATTTGGACCATCACCTGACCCATTTAGGCCAATATTAGTAGTTTTTTTTATATCCCGTTATTATATCGAGAATTATTTTTATTAAAAAAATTGATCAAATTTTTAGCCCATGGGTCGACCCAACCCGCCCAACCCATTTGAGTTTTTGACCCATTTATGGCCCATACTTTTTGGCCCATTTGTGACCCGCCCATTTGTGACCCAACCTAAACCCGCCCAATTTGCCGCCTCTACCTATTTTCATCTCCATCTCCATCTACTCATCTATTAGATTCAACTAAACTATACTACATAGCATCTAAAATTATTAAAATAAATATATAATTAAATATAACTATACATAATTTTCAATATTTTAAAATAAATTCATATTATATAAAATAAACAAACCTTGCACACTTGAAGTTCTATAATCTTTTGGATATTTTTTAACCGTTTTGTCAATCTCATAAAAATATTGGCTATTGTCTTATAGATTTCGCAATGGAGAAAGATCAAAATTAGGGATTTATGATATATTAGATTTTTTTAATAAAACAAACGTCTTGTTTTTGAATTGAACTTGAGTTTTAGCCGGTTCAATTCAATTTTTTCAGTGCAAACCGAGTTTTTGCATATTTTTATTTTTATATTGGGTCAAACCAATTTTTTTATAACCGACCGAGTCAATCCGATTATTAAAACATTGAAATTCTATAGTACTATTTTTTTATTAATTTGATTCACATGGACGATCTGACTCAACGAGATAAATTTATATCTATAGTTATGAGTTTCCATGGCAAGGACAAATCGGTTTGAATAGTGTCATTTATTAGTCGTTTTCTTTATTTAATTTACAAATGTTTCCCTTCTTCAACATCACACGGCAAAATTACCTCCACTCTTGCCGTGATTGACTGGACACAATGCATAACGTTTCAATAACTTATTATAATTCGGTAGTCTTAAATATTCATGTATGAATTATAAAAAAAAAATGAGAAATTGTTTTTTATTGTAAACTATTTTGTATTTAAAATCTATCAATCCAACTAACTCTAATTTACTCCAAACATGCCCATAACAATGTATAAGTAGCCGCATTTCAAAAAATTACTAGTAATTTAATGTAGTATTTAATAACCTTTTCCGACCAACCGACCTTACCTATACTGTGATTGATGTTAAATATAATCTTTTTTCCTAGAAGCAACGGCAATAAGAGAAGCCCTAATTTTCATTAAAACTCATTTGGAAAATACCTTTTAATTGGAATCATAGTGCTTATTAATCATCTTAAACATTTCCCATTTATGCTGTTGTCAACTTATCACTATAAGCTGCAAATTGATCGAGTTTGGTAGTTTTAAATCAAGTCATGTTGAATTGAACTATAAATAAATTAAAATTTTACAAGTTATAAAATGAATTGAATTACGAGAAAGAAATCATGAATGGATTTGAAAAGAAGCGGATTGATTTATAAATATATCAAATTTTTTAAAAATTTCTTTCACTAAAATTAAAAATAATGCATGTATAATTTATATGAAATTACAAATAATATAAATAAATAAAATTATACGAATTATATAATGAGTAGAATATTGAATATTAAATTAGTTTGTGAGTGAAATGCGTCCAATTAACTTGGGTGAAAATTCATTTGCTTGCCACTAATCTTATATCAAATCATGCACAAAAATAGCAACACCACTTTTATTCTAATTTAATTAAAACAATATCATCCAATAGCAGTAAATAAGGACAATTCTTTCTTCATTTGCACATTAATCATTTTGCTATAGTGTATATCAATTCAGAAACAATAAACCATAATTATTTAATCAACAAATCCCCCAATAAATCTGCACCTTATGGAGTATTTAAATACTTTCAAAATGATCCAAAATTGAGAAACATGATGTCTTGTCGCTCACCTTTTTCATCTGCCAAAGTCAACATGTACATCAAGTCAACGACTCAATGCCCATTTTAATTTTTTTAACAGATTTAATCAATTTCTCTATTGTCTCTTTTTGCCAGCGGCCGGTCTTCCTTTTTTAATTACTTGACTCAATTTAAAATCATATAAATCATAAATCCAACTAGCTATTTTTTTTTATATAAATCAAACAAAATTGAAAAGTAAAACTTATTTCAATTTAATTAATTTGGTTAGACTGTTTTTAAAGTCTAAACTAACACGTGATTTTAAATTTGATATATATATATTAAAATGGGATTTTTTTTATATATAATACATAATTTTAAAATTTTTGTCTCTTAAATCCATCAAAAGTGATATATTTGAAATTTATCAAAATTTTGAATTATACTAAAATAAAATTTTCTAAAGTCAAGACTTAACCAAAAGTAAGGAATGGGTCTGGTCATAAAGACGACGTAGTTTCTTTTGATTAGAAAAATAAAAGGAAAGACGACGTAGTTTTAACGGTGGATGGGAAATCCATTGTCTTGCGCGGACGCGAATACGACTAATCAAACCCGATTAAATACTCTCTTTAAAATCCGACCCTTCTCGCAGCTTCAACTCGACTCTGACTCTCCCTCTCCCTTTCTTTCTCTAACAATCGACAGAGCAGCCATTAAAGCTGCTTCTCTTTTCATCATTCTCTTTATTTTCTGTGAAAGAGCATCGAAAGGGTGCCGTTTTTACATGCTCTGAGACAGAGACAAATTGGAGAAACCAGTCATGGCTATAGCTGAGCAGAAGTCGCAGTCGGATAATTCTAGTAACAACAAAGTTTGGGGATTCTTTAAGCTGCCTTTTGGAGCTAGCAAAACTAATACGACGCCGTCTTCTTCATCGTTGACTCATCACCATCAGCATAACCACAATAATGGCCAAGTTGAAGGATCGACTCCTCATCCTTCGAATTCGGTCTCCTCTGTTGCTAGATCGTTTTTGCGTACCCGGCGTCGTCTTAAGCTTGATCCTTCAACTAAGCTCTATTTTCCTTGTAAGTGTTTTTTGTTCTTTCAAGTGTGTCAATTAATTCTAATTTTTCGAGCCTGATCTATTTTCTTTTGGTTGTGATCTCTCCCATGGAAGTCAATTTTGCTGGTTTTTGTTGACTAAAAGACTTGTTGTGGTCATGGATGATTATTACCTTATATGGATATTGCGTTTTGGGAGCTTAGTGGTCCGCAATTGGTACAAATACTGATTTGGCTGTAAATTGTTGTTAATTTAATAATAGAAAAACTTTGTCTTATCTTTTTCTCTCCAAAAATCATATACAGAAATTTTTCTTCTTATTATTATTCTTAGCTACGATAGACAGCTTTCTTTGGAGGGAATTGGATAATCTGCCTGTTCTAACATAATTTTTATTGGAGAATTTTGCTTCTTGGATAGCTTATTGACTTGATTGTCTAATTTAAAAAGACACCTTTAAACTTCCATTAAGGATTCGGACCGAAAGGTTGTTTGCCAGCAGTCAAGTGGATATTCTGTTAAGAACTCGTAGATTCACTTTATTTTCTGGTATTATGTTATTTTGCTGGTGAAGTAATTGGGTTAATTGCAAATTTGTTGCATCAAGGATAGGTTAAAAAACTGAATTGGCTGCCAAAGTTCTTATGCGGAAGGCTGCAAATTCGATGAGAATGTTACTCATTGGGGGTTTTTGCACTACTAGACATTTGCTGTATAAACCTTACGTTATTTGATGGAAAGTGCGAATTTCTTGTTTATGATCTATTAAATTGTAAAATTATGCTTTTTCTCTGCTGCAACTAAGATATGACCACCACCTTTTCTACAATTTTGAGAGTGTGGCAAGATCTTAGATGTTTTTTCAAAAGGGTATTGATGCCAGGGTGCAATATTGCAGAATAAAACAGTAATATTCATAGATATTGCTTCATTTTTTTTTCTTAACTTCGTATTGCTTCGGTATCACAGATGTTTCTTGATAATTTGTTTGTATTTTGTTCATTTATTCATTCATTTGTTTATTATTTATAGATGAACCTGGCAAGCAGGTCAGGAGCGCAATCAGAATTAAAAATAGTAGCAAGTCCTATGTAGCTTTCAAGGTATACACTCTTTTTATGCTCCAATATTTTTGTTCCTGCAATATGTCGACCAATATAGGTTTTCAAGATTTTGAGTATGCTACTAAGTTGGACAGCTAGAGCTTGGTTGTTGGTACCCTTTGGATACAATAAGTTTCTGTATCATGATATATCATATCATCTTCTAATTTGCCATTATAATAACGGAATCTTCTGATTTGTGTATCTTCTGTGCTTTAGTTTCAAACAACTGCACCGAAAAGCTGTTTCATGCGTCCTCCAGGAGCTATTCTTGCCCCTGGGGAAAGTATAATAGCAACTGGTAATTGAGCTGAGGTTTTTTTTTCCCCCTTGCAATTTATTGTATTTGGAGCAGTGTTTCTTTATTATACTGTTCTCATAACATGTTATTCTTTATCTTGAATTTCAGTGTTCAAGTTTGTTGAGCAGCCAGAAAACAATGAAAAACCAGTTGAACAGAAAAGCAGAGATAAATTCAAAATTATGAGTCTGAAGGTGAAAGGAATGATGGACTATGTACCTGAGCTAGTGAGTCAGATGTTTCCTTTAATTTCTAATTTCAGACAGTATCAATTTTTTGTTTGATTGTATGTTTGTTTCTGGTTTCAATATTTTCTTAATACAGGGTGACCATATCCTAACTAATTTAATATATCCTAAATTTTTAATTTACTTTATTTTTATCTGGAAAGAACTTGAAATTATTAGCAGATCTCAATCATTACGCACCTGGACATTATTAGTATGGCAATTGTCAAGTACTAATAGATATATCCTTTGTTATGGATTTTGCACAATTGAAAAACAATGTCATATTACTGTCATGCTAGTGCGTGTAATGCCACAGATATCAGTGTGATTCATCTGTAATTTTACATGCATCTCATGTTGAAAACTTCTTCATTTAGTGACTGTTTCCTGGATGTTGGGCATTTCTTATTGTGCCATATGTGGATGTCGTTGATGATCATTTCAATTAGTTAGTTACTTGGCCATTGTGTTTATATATGAACTTCTGATTTTATTTGCAAATTGCTGTTCTTTTTACCTAAACTATTTCTTGCAGTACTCAAGTTTTCGCTAAAGAGTTCAATACTAATGCAGTTAAATGCTATTTCTCTTTATAGTTTGATGAACAGAAGGATCAAGTAGCAGTAGAGCAAATACTAAGAGTTGTTTTTCTAGAGCCAGAGCGTCCAAGTGCTGTAAGTACCAATACACCTTCGCATCATTCACCTTGTGCTTCTATTCTTCTTTTCAATGGCTTTTTATGCTGTTCATATTCTATTCTTTTTTTTTATAGGCCCTAGAGAAGCTGAAGCGCCAATTGACCGAAGCAGATGCTGCAGTTGAGGCACGCAAAAAACCTCCAGAAGATGCCGGTCCAAGAATTACTGGTGAAGGATTGGTTATAGATGAATGGGTAAGTCCATCTAGATATTGTATGCAAAATTTATGTTTCACTGATCACTTCTATGGGCCTTGGCTAGCGCACTCCGTGTTTTTCGCATTTTAACCGTCAAATAGTTTACTACGGTTAAAAAGCGAGAAATATCATATACTGAGGGCCATTGGCTTTCTACGTTAATGGCATGTATAGTAATTTGTGTATTTCCTCAAATGTAGAAAGAGCGAAGGGAAAGATACCTGGCTCGGCAGCAGGTTGAAGGAGTAGACTCTGTATAGAGCATGGATTGTCATCGGCAAGGTGCTTTCTGTGAAGAGAAATTTATATAATTCCACAATTCAGTATATTCATCCAATCTTTTAAATGTGACGTGAAGGATGTTGTATTCAGAGGATCATGTAGGGAAAACCCTAAAATGTTCTCATGTAAAATATAATTTGCGAGGTGAATTTTCTGGTATTGAGGTACTTCAAAAAAACTTAATTCTGTTGTAGATAGCTGTGATTTTTTTTTTTTTTAAATAGTACTCATCTTTAAGAAGTGATCGAGAAACAAGGTGCATTTTTAACTTGGTTTCGTTTTTTGGAACTGGCTTTTCCTTTTTATGTAACCAACCGGGTCAGTTGGACCAGGTACAAGTACTCACGTATAGATCAAGATAAAAAAAATAAAATAAAATGTGAATTTAATATTCAAATAAATTAAAATAATAATTATAAATATCTTTTTAACTTGTAGTCCAATCTTTGAGAGTTTTATTTTGAGTTCTTAGTTAAATTATCCACTTTGTAATATTAATACTGGATTGACAGTATCTTCATTCATCATGTACACGTGTTAATGTTTAAAGAGAAAGTCAATGCTTAATTGAAAATGCAACATATAAAGAATGGCTTTAAGCTCTTACAAGTTACAACACAATTCAAGCATTTTATTACAAGCTATGCATAATTCAGATGATACCATGATAAAAGGTTCTAAGATCAAAATCATATCAAATCCACCGCCGACTTTTGCATTGTTGTAATGTGCAGAATTTTCCACGTGTCATCAGAACAGCCAAGAAATTGTCTTGGTAAGTCATCACAAGTCCAATGCATACAAAATTTGGCCAATGGAAAACCCAAAAACCATGGTTCCTCCACCACTGGTTTCTGCACTTTGCCATTGGATTTCCAAAACCACTACCCAAATTTTTTTCTTTATTCACCTATTTATTGTCAAGACCAAAACCCAAGCTTTTAAGCCAAGGACCAATGGGTTATTTTAGTAGTGTGTGCAAGGTAGCTAGTAATAAAGATCATTCTGATCATAGTTCAAAGTGGAACTTCGCCTTTCAACGTACTAATTCCGACATGGGAAGCCGTTTCCCCGGTGGAAATGGTGGCGTCGGCGATGAAGAAAGCAAGAGAAAACAAGCTGAAGAGTCCTTTCATAAGGTTATGTACTTCAATTGCTGGGCGCAAAGCTAGTGTTTTTTTACTAGATCGGGTCATTATCCGGGTTCGGATATAGTCGGTTCATTTATGTTAATGATCAAGTTTTACCGAAACCCGTTTTAAGAGCATAGTTGGAGCTTAATACTCGGGCTGGTAACGGATTTGGATGGAGCCTACTAAAGCCCACGAACTTGTTGGCTTTCGATATAATTAAACATCATTTGTTTTTGACAAAAATGATTTTTTCAAAAAAAAATAAAAGAAATCAAATTGATTTGGGGATTTAAGTTGACCTTAAAATTGAATTCCCCATACTTCACACATTATATATATATATATATATATATATATAGTGCTTATTTACATATCTGTCATTAGAATTTAGTTGGACAAAAATCCAATATAATGTATTAATGGGCCAAACCAAAATTTAAGAATTTTCATAGCGGCCCAATTTGAATCCAAAAGATGATTATGGTAATTAGAAGAAGCTTTCTTGCATGAATTGGTATAAAATAATGAAAACTGAAAATAATATTGGGTGGGTTTCTTTTTTCTTGCCTATGTAAAGATTGTGGTTAAGTAGGTACCAAATTCTTAGATGGAATAATTCAAAGATATTGATTCCTAAGGCTAAAACATACAAATCCAATTGCACAAGATTAATCTTTATTCTCTCCCTTTAATTTACATGCCCAAAAAAAAAGCCTAAAGTTGGGATACATACTTGACGAACGCATCAAACTTTTTCGAAAATATTAGAAACAAAAAAGAGTTTAATGCATAAACATTTTCCAAAAATAAATAAATAAATTTATTAAATTACAAATTTAATAACCATATAGATAGATAAACAAGGGAAATATAAAATTAAAGTGGATGATAAGAGTAAGTCTTTTCATTTCATGCACTTTCACTAGAACAATGTATAAATGGATAGATATCTCACCTTTACACATCTTTAAGAGCCCATCTAATCAGAATTTATTGGCATTGGATGTGCATGAACCAAGGAAAGAAATTAAATTACATTCCTATCCAGAATATATATCCACGTAATACAAGGGATGAGATTTAAAACAACTTTACCTTTAATTAAAATAATTTTTATTTCGTACATAAAGTTTTATAAATCTGAAAATATTCGATTATGCATTCATTAATTTTATGAATTTAAAGAAATCGGATTAGATATCAGAAGTTATTATTTTTTTTATGATATATTTAGTGCAAATTCGAATTAGCCGGTATAATTAACATCTTAACGGTATAATTAGCATAGGATATATAAAGGAAAGGGGAAAGTATATAAAGAGTAGTCATGCAAATCTCCTTTTGGTGTTTGGTGTTCAGTGATAGGGCGTGAAGAAATTGACAATAAAATCCCTTTATCTGAAAAAAGAAACGGTCCATTTTATCCAATTGGCATACAATTTTATTTAATTCACCGTTAAGATTGTCACCGAAAGTTATTACAATCTTATTATTGCGAAAGAAAATAAAAAGCATGTGAAATTTGATTCTCCCATTTGTAATTAAAGTTTGTCAATTTTGGCATCGTTTCATCCACTCATTCCATAGTTATATTAAGCTTCTACCGAAACGCCACTTATCTTATCCCTTTCTCTTTCAATATTATTAGCTTTCTACTTGTAACCTATGCCCAAACCAAATATTATAATTGAACAATTAATAATTATAAATATATTATATTTTTACTTTCCATTTTTCAAGTTAATTTTTGTGATTAATTATTGCACAATTTTTTTTCTTGATAACTGAATTAAAAGGAGTTGAAAAGATTTGAATTCGAGACATTTTTATTAAATTTAAGCAACGTCAATTTTTATTTTAAAGGCAATTCACGAGTTTTAATTTACAATCAATTAACAAATCCCATTTTCAAATATTATTTTATATAACGCATAAAATATGTGTCATTTTCAATACTTCACAATTTTGGCTCAAAACATATCTAAGTAATAAATGTGCACCATTTTCAATATTTTATGAATAAGTTTGACCATTTTTCTTAAAAAATTACTGTAAAATTTAACAAAATAATGACATTTTTTTGTAATCTTTGCCTATGAGTTAATTTTGGATGAATAGAGAATACAAAAAGTTTAATTCTGAATAAATTGACCATACATCCGAAAAATTAACTAATTAATTATAATTAATAAGATTAAAATTGTGGCCTTGACAAGAAAAGAGATAAAATATGAATTTAATTAATGAGAATGATACTATTCTTTCTATATTCCACGGTAACCATCTTTTCGTGTCCTTGATTTTGTTTCACCAAACAAAGAATAAAGGATGCATATTGAATTCAAATATATTGAAATATACAACATTTGGCAACTATTTCTAGTATTATTATATCTATCTACCTAAATTAATTTGTTTATTCATCCTGGTACAGTTTTTATTAGATTAAATTGTCTTCCTAATTGAAATATTGGATTGAATATTAGGATTGCTAATAAGCAACTTCACCTTAAATTTTTGCACAATGTTCTAATCATTGACTAAAGATGCATCAACTCTAAGGTTCTATTAATTGGGTCCAATTTCAAGCTCATGATGATCCATATAATTTAAAAAGTAAAGTTAAATATTGTAAGAGAAAGCAACTAATTAAAATAATTAAAGTATAAACAAATAAGGAAACTTGAATTTAAAAATGAAATGACTTTCTTGCATGGAATTGGCTTCATATGAGCTGTTCACATAACATAATTGATAATTCAATAATCCCATCTGTACTTTTCATATTTAAAATTAAACCCCTAAAAAACACTTGATAATTTCAGACAATTTCAAGATATGTACTTCTAAAATTCCTCAAAAATAAGAAAAAAAGCAGCTAAAATAAATCAAGACGGGCCTAAAGTTTTACACATTTTTAGTATTGCCCATCTCAATCTTTCCATTTGCAAAATCACCCTCATCTTCTGCAACAAATCTTGACCAATACCAATGTGATTTCCATACTTGACCCATTTCTTCAATTGGAATTCCCTTTGTCTCAGGCAAGAAAGAGTAGACAAAGATTGACATTATCAGCACAAAGAAGCCAAAGAACAAGAACAGCCCAAATTTCAAGTGGCAAAGCATTTTTAAGAATATTTGTGCTACTATGAATGTGAAGAACATGTTCACAGACACATTCACACTTTGTGCTGCTGATCTGATCTCCAGTGGGAAGATTTCACTTGGCACTAGCCACCCTAGTGGGCCCCACGACCACGCAAAACCTGCCACGTAGATGCATATAAACAGCACAACCACAATTGCATACCATTTAGGCAAATCACCAGGTGTCCCATCTACTCCAAACTTAGCTCCAATGCAGGCTGCAACAACCGCCTGTATTTATAAAACAAAACAAACTGTGAGATCTCAAGTTCGATCAAGCTATAAGAGACAAGACCGTACGAGAAAGGAATATTTTTGAGCAATTTACCTGGCAAATCATCATTTGAACTCCACCTTCCAAGAAAAGGAACCTTCGTCCCCACTTATCAACGCCATAAATCGAAACCAATGTCGCGAAAACATTAACAAGACCAGTGATTACAGCAGACATAAGAGAGGCCTCATCACCGAACCCAATTGTGTTGAACAAGACAGGAGCATAGAACATGATCACATTGATTCCAGTGAGTTGTTGGAAGAAAGGAATGGCTATAGCCATTGTGAGATGGGGCCTGTATTTCCTGTTCAACAAGTTCCTCCATGGATGCTCAACTTTCTTTGATTCTTCACTAGCAAGAACAAGATCATTAAACTCCTCTTCAACATCATCTACTCCACGAACTCTCCTTAATTTCGCCTTGGCCTCATCGTGCTGGCCACGTTCGATCATGGAGTTTGGTGTGTCAGGAAGGACTAATGATCCAATTGAGATTATAAGAGCAGGCACCATAGCTCCTCCAAGACTCAATCTCCATCCCCAACCACCGTGAATTTTAGAAAAGAAGTAGTTCAAAACATTGGCTATAAGGATACCAATTGTGATAGATAATTGGAAACCAATGTTCAGAGCTCCTCTGAATTTGTATGGAGCCATCTCAGAAAGGTAGAGTGGCACAGACTGTAAATCCAAAAAAAAAAATTGAAAATTAATTGACCACATATTCTTGTTTGCTGTGAAAATATCAAATTCTTGTTTTGCGTACTAAATCAAAACAAAGAAAATCGAGGCAAAGACTTTGCTTTCATAGTTAATTTATTAATGATTATTTACTATCAAGAAAAACCAATTTTGTACACAAAGCTGTAGCTTCAAGAAGTAAAATTTTGTGGAAAACTGTTTGCCAGAGACGTCACACAAAGAAAATAAGGCTAAATAAATGTGACTTGGAATAAACAAACAGGAAAAACAGACCAAGTCTTTGGTTCTTACTTTGACTGCTAAAGCTACCCTTTTCTTCGTTTTCTTGCATTTTCTTAGTAACCAAACACATGGGTATTAATAGCATCAAGGGAAATCAGTAGCGCTAAAAGGCCAAAAAAAAAAACACAAAAACAAAGGGTGTAAAAGCCCTTATCTGGATCAGAAAAAAAACTTGGTACCCCAAAAAATTAAGTCTTTTTCATAGAGACCCACTTGTCTCATATGTACCAAGAACCACTACAGAGCAGATCTGAAACAAATGCAGACATATTTTCCGAGCATCCCAAAACAAAGAGACAAGCTAAATTCTGAAAAACTACATAAAATAATCAACTAAAAGAAAAAAAGCATAGCCATAAACAAAAACAGAAAAACAAACAAGACTGCACAGTTCTTTTGTTCCCTTAATACAAATATATCTTAAACAAAAACAAAAATAAAGCAGACCAACTTCTAGATCCAAACAAAAACAGACATAGCAGGAAAAGAAATCAGCAAAAGAACAATACCTGATTGGCAAAACCAATACCGAAACCAAGCAAGATTCTGCCTAGAATCAACATCCAGACACCTTGAGCCAAGCCATTGATGATGGCTCCAGAACAGAATAGCACACCACCAAAAAGCATGGAAAGTTTTCTCCCAAATTTACGGGTGATAGTTGAGGCCACAATGGAAGCCAATAAAGCAGCCAAGTAAAGAGAAGAAGTGAACAAAGTCAAAGTCTCACTATCATATTGACAATACTGATTAGTTGATGCTTTGGCATGCTTCTTTCTAAACACTGAAGGAAAGAACTTTTTCAAGAATGAATCCATGGCTGTTACTCCACCTATCAACAACAATAACCCATTTTCCAATATCATCGGTTTCTAATCCATAAAGGTCAAGACTTGACGATAAATTCAAACTACCAATAACCCATTTTTCAATATCAGTTTTTGAGCACAAAAAATAAGAAAACTCATGTATATTATCTATAAAAGTCAAAACTCTACAATGAAATCAGTTTTTCAATACAAACTATAAAGAACCTATTTTCCAAAATCAGTCTTTGAACACAAATATTAAGAACATGCATGTTTTTAATCTATAAAGTTTAAAACCTTACCAGAAATGCCAATATCGTAACCAAAGATCAAGCCACCCATGGCTGCAACTATACATGTTACAGTCACATAAGGAGTTAGATTTCCCGGATACTCCCTACCACCACTACCCACTATTCCTCCTACAGCAGGCATTTTTGCTTCTGTTTCTTGCAAAGAAATAAGCAAAATAAAAACAAATCGCTTAAACAGAGAGAGAAACTAAGAAACGCAGGCTAGGCTAAGAAGAAGAAGAAGAGAGATAGAGGTTTGGGGCAAGCATGGCTAGTGTATTTATAGATGGAGATTGTCTATTCCCTTGATTAAGAAGGAGAAAAAGTTGAGCTGTCACGGAAAAATAATTTATAATATGATTATATTTTATTTGTACATAATTTTCTGTGTGAAATAGGAAATAAATAAGAGTAATTTCTAAACGGATATGGAAATTTCCCTTGCTCTTTAAGTCTCCTTAATTATCCACCGTCTGATGGTCCTACAAATTTTGAGTTCAAATAAATATTAATAATCATTTTCTAATATTGCCAAATATTTCAAATCTTAATTATTTTGTGAAAAAATCTTATTTAGTACAAATATATGGATATATATTCTTACATTATGAAAATACTCCATTCATCCCAAAATAATAATTCCATTTTTATTCTTAGCCTATCCCACTATATCGTATATAATTACTTATGTATTACTCATAATCCTGTTATTTAGTTTTTCGTATTATTTTTTAAAGAAAACTTAAAATTAGGTGACTTTATATCTTACCATTTAAATATATCGCTTAAAATTATGAAAATTCTCACATCGATATGCAAATTTTAATATTATATTAATATTTACAAAAATAATCATACATGATAAAAACAAAGTGCATAATTGATAAAATATAAGTAAAATTATGTCTTAAAAAAATAATGAAGTATGTGAAATTAAAAATGTGAATATTGTTTTGAAATGATGTGTGCGCATATATATATATATATATATATATATTGAAAAATAAGCAAACACAATGTATTATTAGTTAAAAAAGAAGAGAAAAAGTGGGTGAAAAGTTGGTTTTGGAAATTAAGGAAAGAAGATTTTACACGTCAGATAATAATCATCATGCTGAGTAGACAATAATTTGCCAATTCACCTAATAATAATAATAATGAAAACCTTATCGAATTTTGGATAATGTTTATTGTATAAATAACAGAAACAGCGTGACTTTCAAGTACTTTACAGTAAAAGTTTTATACCATGTGATACTAGGATAATGGCATTCACAAATCACAACTTTTTATTTTCCAAAAAAAAAAATATTAGATATGTACACTTAGGTTGTAATTAATGTTTCAATTATATGTTCTTATCCTTATACCAAACCTATCTTGGTCCAACTCAGATTTGCAAGAAATTATAAATTAAAGTGTGAAAAGAAATACATTTTGTCACCAATTTCTTTTATATTTAGTATTATTAGAAGAAAGTATTATTACATACATAATTCAAATTGGATAGAAGGGTTATTAATTTAGTATAATTAGCTAGGGATAAGCTATCATCCCTATTAATAGTATGTAAGTCTAAAAAAAAAATAGGAAATAATACTAATGTTTGTCATATTTAATAACTTTGTGAATATATACTCATATTTGGCAAGTAACCAATAACGAATATATTATAATACTAACAAGAAATTGATTTTCAGATATTACTTGAATCTAATTAATCCAAAATTCGAAATCATGACATTAAGTGTGGCAATTGAGTAGTTTATAAAGAAATGAAGGGGCAAAATTGCAATAAAATTGATAGCTCTCAGATTCCAAAAGATCTTTCGTGTCAGTATCCCTGAACTAGCGGTATTACAGAAGTCGCTGAAAAGGAGCGAAAAGAACCAAACATTGCTTTTCTATTTTTTGCGTCAAAAACATAAAATTATGGGGCAATTCCAAAAATCATATCTTTCAATGGGGCCCTTTGTTAACATATTTTTTTAATTGAGTAGGGTCCAATTTTGGTAACCGAATCTATTTTTCTTTTTTAATTTTTGATTTTCATAATTATGATCTTTTAGGAGACATTAGGGTATTTTAAAGTTACATAATCTAAGATTGACTCTTTAATATTGATTGTGTTCGTAATTAACGTGAATTTGATTTGCTTTCTCTATTATGGACTTTTCCTTTTTTCTATTACTCAAAGTGGTTAATTTAAAAGTAAATTATTCATTTTTACTTTGGTTCGGTGATTGGAAAGGTTAAATTAGTTAATTGGATTTATTCTAATTTTTAGAGTAATTTGCCAAAAAATAGTGGATCACTTCTTCTTTCTTGTAGGTATCAAATTCAAGTCGTTAACAGCTAGTTCAAATTTCATCAATATCATAATAATATAATTATTATCTAATTAGACTTTAGAAGGATGCATTTTGTTTGTATTTAACGGCTAAACTAAATTAAAAAAATAAATAAATATGACAAGAATACGATGACAATATTGAGGAGACATACTAAAGTTCATAAACGATTGTTCTCAATTTCTCATTGATTTTGTTTCAACAAATTAGATTTACAGCTTTTTTTTACCTAGATTCGATCTAGATAAGTTTTATAAAACAAACCAATAATATATTGCCATCTATGCAAAAGTGGTTGAAAAATGAGTCAAACTATAGTTATAGTTAAAATGTATAAATGGTAATATACTATTAGCTTGCTCTATTTAATTTACCTAGACTAAGTTTAATTTAGGCAAAAATTATTCACGAGATGGGTGAATAATTGTACTTTTTTCTTTTTTTTAAAAAAAAAATTATGCATCTCAAATTAATTAAAGACAAAGTGCTTATGATAATTTTACGGTCATAGAATCATTAGGAAGTAACGTGTTAGTGGACAAAAACACCTAAATGATCTGTATTATGAAATTTAATATAATTTAGTACATCATTAACATTATTTTTTTTCGATAATAGTACATCATTAACATTATTTTTATTTTGAGCTTGTACGTTAGTGGCGTAAATTCTAAATTACACATCTAATATATTTTTACCAAACTATTGGATTGCTACCGGATCATTCTTATTCGCTATTCATCAAATAGTTTTAAATATTAGGAAATAAAAAATTTTGGTGGAAGATAATTCCATAAATTGAATTTATTGAATATAATATTATGGACTGTTTATGAAAAATTAACGACGGCACTTTCAACTTTTAGTAATGGAATTTTTCATCGCTAAAGCAGGTTGTAATTAATTGTTTTTTATCCCTGTGTGTGGAAATTGAATATTTTATATTTTTCAACAATTATAAAACTATGGATAGGATAACGAAGTAGCTATACATTGTCAATTTTTTTAATACATTTTACAAGAAAAAAAGCCCATTTTAACTTTAAAATGTGTTGCATTAAAAAATAAAATAAAATAAAAAAGGGTTGGAATGGTCGGTGCTAACTAATTTATAGGATAAAAGTCATTTCACACCAGACATTTGGATAAAATATTAAAATTTCATATCAATAATAACATTTTGGATAAAATTGCATATCCAAAAACCATACACATCACTTATTTTTTTTTCGCAATAAATTAATTCTTTTTAAAAGTATATCATAATATTTCACTTTAATTTTATTTAAAGTATGGAAAAAGAATAGTAGACCAAAAAGTAAAGAGCAAATACTTTTTATATAAAATCAGTGAACAAATATATATATATATATATACACCACATGCAGAAATCGGAAATCTATTTATATATATAGCAAAGTTTGATATATGTCCTTAAATAATTTTAGATATATTTATTCCATGTGCTTATTTAAATTATATATTTACTCGATAATTAATGATGGAGGTCGCACCAAATCGACAATCTCCATTAGAGTAGACTCAGTCAAACAATATGTCGATAATTTCACGATTTGCTCAACCGTATCAAAGAGTCATACTCCAGTATAAGGTGAAACTAAATCATGACTCAAGGTTTGATAAAATATGTTAAGAAATCAGGTAAGAGGTATATAATCTCTCATAATATTTCTTATTACGAGAAAAGAAAGTAGAGTTAATTTATACAAGGAATTGATTGCTGACTTAACGATCGAAATCTTTGTTAGATTGGAGATTACATTTTTTTAGCAGGATTCACTGGATAAAGAGGAAAAACTTTTCTATAGGCATATCAATTATTTATAATTGATTAGAGAGTAACTACATACATGTTGCTCTCAACAAATATTAATTTATTCAAATAGGAAAAGTTAATATATGATTAAAATTATGAAAGAAGAAAAACTTTAAATTAATAGTCTTAATTAGTTTTAGTAATAAAATACTTAACAAATAAAATATCAAAATATTACTGCCACTTTTATTTTTTAATATTCTCCCTATTTTTTTTTATCTATTGTTAGAAGTTTCCCACTCAGGATATTACTATCATGGTAATGGTCTTTTTTTCTTTTTCTTTTTATTTACGGTCTATAGTTTTCACAAAAGCAATTGAAACATTTCGAAGAACCTTCTTGTAGACAAAAAGAAAGGCAAAGAAAAAAGACTGTCGACTGTTAGGAAAAGTGGAGAATAAAAAAGAAAATATGTAAAATACTATTAGGCTTCAAGATTTTAGATTTCTTCAATCTTTCTTTACTATAATTTAAACTTCAAGATTCTTTAATTTTCTCATTCTCGTTTTACTTTTCCTTGATTATTGTTGTTATTTTCAAGAACGGAAAATCTTGATTCTTGCTCTGGGTGAGCTGAGCTTCACTTCTCTTCACATCATCCTTCAAAACCTATGAAATAAAACTAAAAGCTTCACCACTGGCTTGAGATTTAATAGCTTAACCGTGGGAAAATGTTGGTTGCTCCCATTGACCATTGATTTTAAACCGAACCAAATCTTCAATGATGCTCGTGATTTGCCTAACTTTGGGAAAGTCTTTTAACTACCATAAGAGACGTTGTTTAAAAAGATTCTTAATTAAGATATTAATAATCATGAGGAGTGATAATTCAACATTAGACTAGAGTAAAATATTGAAGTGAAAATTATAAAATGATTATAATATAAGCTTCATGTCAATTTTTTTATTATTATTATTCTTTTGGAAAAAAAATGATAAATATCTTTGCGTTATGATTTTTTAATTAGATCTTGATGTGATTTACGATGGATAATAAAAACTAATTTAATTTTATGCATATTAATTTATCCTTATTCATCACGTATAAACCCATCACAACGTCACTGTTGCATGCACTTCCAAACACAAAATGCTTATTACCTGTATGAAAGGGAATTGAACTGTGCATAATTTCGAAATCCCCAAAGCCCAAATAGATATCTGAAGTTTACTTTAATTAATAGTCAATTAATAATTATTATTAACGTATAAGCCAATTCAAAATTTAGATTTCATTATTATTATTATTATTATATAAAAAATTAATTTAATTTAGAAAGAAAATATTTGACAAGGTTTTAGTATGAACGGTGATATGCCAACTTGCATATGCTTACTTAATAATTGCACTCTATTTTCCACAAAACAAAGTAACTTAAAAATAATGCTTTTGGACCTTCAAAAATGGTTGGCCAGTTGCTAATCTAAAACCTTCACAAAACTCTTTAATTTTCTCTTTTTCTCATTTTTCTATATTTTCAATTGAAGAAAGAAAAAAAAAATATATAAAAAAAGAAAAGTATGGGTTTGACTATAAAAAGAAAGAAAAGCTTCTGTGGGGCTTTTATTACTCTAATCTGCACTTAATCATCCACCAGAAAAGCCTGGCCATTGTTTTTGCAGATTAGATGGGCCCCTCTCGCTTTCCATATAATCGTAATGGGTCCCACTTACCATCCACACGTCGGAACCCCAATCTGATTTGTCAAATTCTAACGTGGCAGCTTTGCATTGACGTGTCTCTTTATCTCTCTGCCGTTTCAGATACTATCGCTGATACTTTGCTTCTACTTCACCTCGTCACGCCTACGTATTAAATTCAATAAATCTTGTAAGCTTAAATTTTATTAAAATATCAGAAAAATAGAATAAAATTGTAATATTATAAAAATCAGTTGTCCATTTTTTCTTTATTTTTTCAGGTTATAACTATTTGTTTTATGATTAATAATTATTTTTTTCACGTAAAAATATTTATAATTTTTTGCGCAATAACATAATTTATTTAAAAACAGATATAATTAATGAATAGGAAATTAATAATGATGAAATGTCAAACGAAATTTCAATAAAAGTAGACGGTGGATGCAATCTTTCTTCTAATATATAAACTTGGGGCCATCTCCCACCCATCTCCCAAATGGTCTTTTGACTTTGACATAATTTTTTTTTTTCATTTTTCAATGAATTCGGTTTAATTTTTTAAAATTTATGATATTAGTTAATTTAGAACTGAATATTGTCAAATTCATTAATGAATATAATTTTTTGAACGGTCTAAGCTCTATATACAGAGAGTTAGCAGTATCTTAATAGTACTTTTTAATCAATAAATTAGGGATGAAAATATAAAAATTTAAATTTGGAATGCATTCTTAAATTTAAATTAGCATACTGTTAAATTGTCTGTTGTCTTGAACATATCAGTTACGGCAATAACGTGTTATTTGATAAGAATAAATATCAAGAACGGATAAGGAAATCGGGTTGCTTGTACATATTGGTCAAGCTCATAATAAATCTTGAAAAAAATATAAAAGTCAACCAATATAGCATATTTATGCAAATTGCATATATATAATTAATTATATATACAAGAGAGAGTTGACTGTCAGACTGTTCCCACTTATGTTAGCTTAAACCATGGCTGATAATAGGACGAAAACCAAGGAACTCCAGCTAAGAATATTGGTAGCCATGATTCATTATTCAATGTTAATCTCATTTTTATTGTTAAATAATTAATTAATAATTAGTAATTATAATATAAAATAAATGTTTAGTTGAGCCATCCATTTTTATAATCAGTAGCATCGATCAGCCATCAAATGTCTATCTCTGTTGGCTTATAAGAAACTAATATTAAAACAAAGTTTGATCATCAGTTACTATTAATAAGTCTTCATTTTCACAATTTATAATACATAAGATATCACCATGTAATTGCATTTTGGACATTTAAAATTACTTATTATAGTTATTGGAATCTTTAATCATGATTTATCATGGAAGTCTTAATTAATGCTTAAACATATATAGATATATATATATATATATAAGTGCAAAAGCAAGGATACCCATCTAGAATTAATTGAGATAGGCATTGCTTGACTTTACCGTTCATCTCATCACTTTTCACATGAAAGCAGCTTTCATATTTGTGTTAAAAGATTACTGCGGTGTTCATGATTTTCTTGGTTTTTCTTAATTATTCTTTGAATTCTTTAATTAATTGTCAACAGAGCTAATGATACAGTGTTATGTAAAAAAAAAAAAAAGTAATTTTAATAATTAATTTGATATTTACTAAATAAAAATCAACACGGTATGTAAATACCCGAATATTGTTCAACGTCATTGCAGTACTTGTTTCCATATATAAATATGGACATGGACATTGTGTCTTATTTGCTGCTTGCTGGTCGGTCTATTCTTTAAACTCTATCAAAACTTGATATGTCAATTTAAAATAAGTTTAAAATCAAATCATGCCCATTATAATAAATTAGAATATAAATAATTAGACGGTTACGGTTGATTTGGAGTTAAATTAGTTGTCATTGGTGTGAGTTGTCATTCGAGATAAAACAACAAACAAGTGAGTGGGATTATTCTGGTGTTCATAAAAACATTGTATCATATAAAAAGAATCAAAACGGCGTCACTTCTTGCCTCAAAGCTGAAAAAGATATATGACTAATTTTGTGGCTGTGAAATGATTGGATTTCTTATATTTAAGGAAAATAAGTAAACGCATGTGTTTGATTTTTTGTTCAAGGCCGTTTTCATGCATCATATACAACAATTGAACTTTTTTTAACCTATATCAAAATTACAACTCCAATAAATGTGAACATGACTTGATGACGACCCACTGCTATTTTAATCCTCTATTAATATTCTAATATTAGCTAAGGTAGGTAATTAATATGATAACTAATAATTAATTATTACTATATATAGGTAGGTTGATCCTCTGCATAGAAATTGGCCTGCACCAGCAAATGAAACTCAATCTCCAATTCATTGAATCATTTTATTTTATTTTTCTTTAATTATTACTGATAAAGCCATTTCTGACCTTATCGGGAGGTACGCCGGGCACTGTACAATATTGTCCGCTTTGGGCCGGAGCCCTCACGGCTTTGTTTCTGGGGCTTTGCCCCAAAAGGCCTTGTACAGGTGAAGGGTGTCCATGGCCTTTATATGGCCTACTTCAACCACTTCAACAGCCGATGTAGGATTCATGATAGCGTTGCTATCAATTACTACCCAAAATTCCCCAACATTGATGCTTTCATAATTTCAGAACTGTTGATTCTGTTACTATATTCTAAAAATGAACAATTCCTAAAAATCTGATATCACATGGCAATTGAAACGGAAACTAAAATAAAATTTCACCAAATTGAAACTGTGGTGGATACACATTAACTGAATCCAAGTTTGGAAAATTGAAAAGTATTACTAACATGGGTTGTTGACTCCCAAAATTGACGGTCCAACCAAAATATTTAGGAGAGGTGTCCTTACAAAAGACATTAATTAGTATTGTGGGTCATTTATTAAGTGGACCACCTTTTTTATTAATTAACCAAACAAAATTATGTAAACTTGGGATACTAGGAATTGCATCTAATTCCATTTAATTCATCAGTCCACACTTTGTGTTGTTTCTTCTTTACTTGTCTCTCACCATCGCTGTTCTTATTAATTGGAGCATAAAAGGACGTTGTTGAATTACAAGGATTTGCAATATTATAATTTTATTTTATTTTTTTTCCATTTAAAAATATGTTTATAACAAGTTGCATGGATTATAAAATTAAACTACCAAGTGCGTGGAACATTAGAATATGCCAAAATTCGAATCCAACTTAACCTATAGGTTGTCTGTATATTAATATGCTATTACCAACTTGAACATGAATATATTAAGTAAATACAAGCACCAAAATTAATTATAAAAGAAAATACAAGTAAAAAGACAATATTATGACATTGAATTAGACCATAATCAATTAAAAAATAGCCACAAAAACCTAGGACATGTGCTTGCATATATGGTGCAAATTGCAAAAGATATAATATGGAAATGAATTAAAACTGACCAATATTTCATTCTTTAACATAAAAGTAGTTTTAGTTTAAGGGTATTAATTAATTTATATATTGACTGTCGGATTTAAATTCCAAATTCGAGTTTGATTTTAGAAAAAGAAAAATAAAAATAAAAATTAGAGATAGTTGGTGATTCAACAATGGCATGAATTAAAAGGTTTCACATGTTTTTGGGCACTAGTGTAGTGGTGGGTCTGTTCTATTGAAAGAAAATTTTAGGGAAACAAGACTTAATGTTTCTACAGTTTACTAATTTAATGGACTGGCGACTTGCATTATCATTTCATTTGCAATCACATAACACAAAATTCATCAGAATCATCAATTCCTTTCACATTAAAACCTTCTTAATAATCCAAGTCGTAATCTCACTCTTAAAAGTCTATATTTGGCATCAATTATTGTCCCATCATCTAAAAATACTTGTACAGCTAGTTGTGTTGGACCGTTTGTATCGTAAGTCAATATTAATGATTTAACTAATTTAACACAATAATGATAATATACTATACAAAACTTCTCACACCGTTAAGTAAACTCTTTAAATTCATATTATTGAATTTTTTTATTATAATTTTCTTAATATAGTAACTTGTTGGTCGAAATCTTTAGGAAATTAATCACTTATTATATGATTTTCTCCCCTCTAATTTATTTTTCCCTTAATTAATTAAGGACTTGCGATAATTATATAGAGCCAGATAGTTGCAGAAATGTATCAGGGAAAACAGCATAAAATCCAACCTTTTTTACACTTTTCTGTGGTCCTTGAAGGGTCGGGTCATTTTCTACCAGAACTCTAGCCAGTAATATTAAATTAAATTATTATAACAGGATGTGAAGAGATTCCAGAATGTGTATTTTTTTTTATTTTTTTCAAAAATTCAGGACGTGTTTTATTATTATTTTTTAATTAATTTTTGTAGCGAATCTCAAATAAAAGGGCCTATTGGGCCCATTTAATTCACACTTTTGACAATTCAGGCTTAGGCAATTCCACAATCTTGATGATGGTAGTGCAACTAACTGCAAGAAATATAAAGGGTAATATTCTTATAAGAAATCTTATGCTATATGTCAATTGAAAAGAAAATAAATAAATAATGCACTATATATTATTAGAAATTGTTGCCACATCAATTTCAGCTGCAGGCCCACAGCAGCTTTCAGAGGCACGCTGGTGACTTCTTCATCATGCCAATTTGAGCAAATTGCTTGTTTTTAAGGGGAAAAACAAAAACAATTTCTTAATTGCCGTTAAAGAAACAGAGCATGGGATTTCGAATTTAATTTTTATAAAAAAAATAAAATCATGTGATGAACTAGCCTTTGAGCAAGAAGACCAAGATGATTTTCATAAAATAATTTAAAAATCAGATTTTAAATTGTTTAAGTTTTTTATTGTGCTAATTATAAAGTGATTTAATTGATTGCTCCTGGATTATCAAGATGCAAGGCCCAACTAACTGAAATTAAGCTTCGGCCTACAAGCAAGCTAATGGGTCCGGTCATACTGTTTTATCATAGTTAGTTTCGGCCCCAAAAAGCCCACGTAGAGTGCACAAACGGAAGATATTTGTTAGTTAAACTGTGAAAATTCATAGTTGGTCTGTTCTTTTAGATTGGGGGACTACCACATTACTCATACCTAACATATCCTATTCCAATCTTCCATGCCCCACATGAAAATTGGTTGAAATTGAAATTTGGCTCGATTTATTTTATTTTATTTTTTTTATGATGACGAATTTGTTTTAAAATCAAAATTTTAGGCCAAATTTATGTAATTCTTAATTAAAAAAAATCAATTTTTAATTTTTACTGCAATTTTTGCTATGTGATTGGAATGGTAATTTAAGTTAGATAAGAGTTTTGTGAAAACAGATTTAGAACATTTTGAGGTTGAAATAGAAATAAACCAATGTTTTGTTGGTTCAAGTGATTTGACATTAAACAAAATCTCGAATTATAATTTTATATAAATTTGATCCGAGTCAGCAGAATCAAAGTATTGAATCTTTATTTTCATGACTCAACAACAGGATTGATGTCTTGAAGGATAATTTTCACTTTCTGCCCGTGAAAAGTTATCCAATTTTATAGCAAGAGTGTTAAGCATGTGAAGATTAATGTTTGGTTTTATAGCAAAAACACTCTGTCAAGAACCAAGGCCAGGTCTCAGTGGTCCACATTCTCTTATTATCTTCTAAGTTTGCTACCCAAACTTATCATCACTCTCTATTCCATGCCCTACCATAATGTGCTTTTGTCCACATAATAATTATTATTATTATTTTTTACTAAGTTTACATGATAAAAGTTTGCTTAATTGGACAAATTTAAGTAAGCTAGCATTAATTATATTAAATCAAAGCAAAATTATTAACAATTTAGCACAAGACAAAGCATCAAGAATATAAAAACTTTGCAATAGAAAAGAGAGAGAGAGATGGCAAAAAAAGGACAAGCAAATACAGCAAGAAACTTCATCTATCACTATCTTTAGTGTCCATAATGGCAGATGGACAAAAGCTTCATTTCCATTACTCACATGGCTAACCCATGTGCTCCTTCACAAATGCATACAAATTGCCTTTTTGTATTATCTTCAACATAATTAAATAACTCTAATTACATTCCCTTTTCTGTTTCTTTCCCATTAATAAATTCCAATTATCACTTAATCCCGTTTTGCAGAACAATAATCTTTAATAGAATCTACAACAGAATTAAATTACAATTACAAATTGTGCAGAAATTAAGTTCAAAACTCTGGGACCACTATATGTTATAAGGTAAATATACAGAGAAAAAACAACATTTCAAGAATGCCATAATCCACTCAACATGCTGCGAAATCTATTAGCAGATAGTTTTCGGACAAGTCTTTTAGCATCAGAAACCTCAGCTTCTGCTAGTTTTTCTATGTTCTTCAAGTAACCAGAATTCACAATCTTTCTTCTTCCACTATTGCTACCAGTTAATGACATTAGTATAGATATCAAGAACTTCTTATTATTACCTGAGTTTGCCTCTTCTTGATCAAGCAATTGAAGCAGAAGGCCGATGTTTCGATCATCCTGCACGAATCTTTTTCGATTCTTAGGCACCGAAACCAAGCTAATAAGTGCCTCAGATGCCATTTCTCTAATTTCAAATGATTTTGCATCAAGAAAACTGATAAATTCAGACATAAAACCAGTATCCCCCATGGCCTTCTTAGCTTCCTCGGATGTTCCAGATAGCCTAAATGCAGCTTTCATTGCCAATTCCTGAACCGAAACATCTCCATTTCGGAGAAAGAACAGCAACTGGTCCATAAATCCATAGCTCGTCAATGTACTGATACAATTTGTTGATGAGAAGCACAAATTCTCAATTGCCCTCAATGCAGTCACTCTAGATTTGTAAGTTAATGCAATTTTCGGATCAAGAAGATGAACTAATGCGCGAATTCCACCTTCTTTAACTACCAATTGCCTAACAGATTCATCACCAGAAGCAATGTTCTGTAAGATTTCAATTGAACTTATCTGCACACACTCATCTCTTGACCTTGAAAGCTTGATAAATCGTGAAACAGCACCTTCTTCAATCATAAACCTCTTAATTTCTTCAACACCAAAAAGATTTCTTAAAACCCCACAACCTGAACTTATTAATTCTCCACTAGAATCACTACAAGAACAGATTTTTAACAAAGCTGTAACACCCCCATGAGCTGAAACAGACCAAGCATTATCAGAATTCTGAGTCAATTTCATTAAACTTCTACAGGCAGCTTCTTTTCCTAATTCATTACCACAATCTAAAACTTTAACCAAATAACCTATTACACCAGATCCAATTAACACAGACTTGCAATAATCAAACCCAGAAACTACTGAAACAACCTTAGCAGCTTCTAATTGAACTTCTATATCTTCTGAGTCAAGAAGATTGACTAAAACATGAACAATGTCACTAATTTCAACAATTACCTTAACATACCTCTCGTCTTCAACAACAACCTCGTACAATTTGGACAAAGCTTGTCTCTTCATTTCTGTGTCCCCAATCTTCATTCTGGTCAGTAGATCCCTAATATAAAACCTCATATCATCTTTACAAGCGCTGAGTCCAGGCTTAGAGACGACAATAGCGAAACCATGAGTTAAAACACCAGCAGTACAAATCCCAGATAGATTCTTTACAAAAGATTCATACTTTGAAGCCATTAAATCCAAATCACTCTGCATCAAAAGCTTCCCACTGTAAGAAAGATCCACACACCTTTTAGCAAGATCGAAGCAGTTGCTGGAAGCGACTATAATGGCAGATACAAGGCCGGAGAGAATTGGGTTTTGGCTTGAATCGCAGTTCTCGATGGCGATTAAGCCTGAGTTTAGCTCTTCTAGCTTGTTTCTTAACATTTGCCATTTGACTTGAAAAACTCTGATTCCATGGGAGAAGGAGATTAAAGAAGAGACAACGTCAATAGCTTGTCTGATACTGAAACTCTGGTCTTGTCCTGGATTTTCTTGTCCCATTTTTTTTTTCGTTTTTTTTTTTTTGAGGTTTATGAATGATTTTGAAGGAAACCCATATGGAATCTGAGGAGAGAAGTATCTAAAAAAGAAGATATTTGGTTACAGAAGGAGAAGGAAGCAGAGAGGAATACAGAAGAAGACCAGACTGCAGATATATATCTATTATTTTCCGACTAGTAGCAACTGAATTAGATGGAAATTGTGAATGTACTTTAATGACCTAATTGCTTGTCAAGGGTATTTCTGTCATTAAAATGGTGAAATGAAATCTTAAAGAGAGTTACAGAATCTGTTAGAAGTTGGGAAGGGAATAGTTAAATATAAAGAAACCGTCCCATTTGGAAATCTTTTATCACTCTCCATAATTTTTGTCTTTTTAAATTGATGACTATAAAATAATCCTTCGGCTCAATAAAATAAAATAAAATAAATTTGTTGACTATAATTCTTAATTTGTGGAGTATATTCTAATTTCTTGATTTTTGCTGTAAATTTTAATTTACATAAACGATAAGTAATCAATTAAGAGGGCACTTAATTAGCATAGAGATGGGATAATAAGGTGCAAGATTTTACTGTTAAAACGGATTCATGGGGAATTATCTTCTATTTGACACTCAATTTATATTATTAGAAAATATATATTCATAAATTTACTCATCAGTCACATGATAAAACTATTTTGATTACTTTAGCATTGAATTGATTCCTACTTCGTAATAATCAGTTCATAGAAAAAACAAATTCAATATATCATTTTATTTTTATAAAATAAATGGAAGAAGTCAAATCAGTTTTACCATTAAAATATTTGTATTTAAGATATCATTGAATATAATACTATTGCTGTAAAGAGTAAGTCATGTGTATCAGAGTGTTGTTACCTTGGCAGAGGAAGTTATTCGTTTAACGGTTTCTTTCATTCATTCAATATACACTTTTATGTTGTCACCTTACCAAACTCTTTCACTCTCCTCGCCATTATGCTTAATTACTAGTAATAATCTGCACTAATCAATTATATTAGCGAGTCTCTACTCGTGTAGTAATTAAGGTCTTGAAGGCATTATAACAATTCTAACTCCATCGTTAGCCCATTCTGTTCAAATTGAATTAATGGTTATAACATTTTTTGAATAAAATTTTAAAACTTGATACCCGCAAATATAGATATATTCGAATATTTCAATGGTTAAGTCAATACTTTGATTAAAAAAATAGAATGAAAATTTGTACAAGGAAAAATCGTCCTTGAGTAAATAATTGATTTAGCTATTTATAGCGTTAAGAGTTTGTATACTGTTTATGATTCTAAATGCAATAAAATTCTATATCAAATTAAATTAATTTTGTTATCGAATCGAAATGGACAATTTAAAAAAAAATAAGAATACACTTAACTAGAAAAAAGATAAAAGATATGAAATTAATAAGGGTAGTGATGGATTGGACCACACATGATGAAAGGAGTGTGTTTTTTCGGTGTTTAATAAATTAAGACAGAATGCTAGTGAATATGAACGTTTGCTAAAAAAAGATTTTTCATTTTTATTTAATGGTTTATATATGATATATTTGGTATATTTAATGTATTGATTGGATACCTCGTGGCTGAGCTAGCAATCACGTCTTCACATTTATGTTGTAAATTATACATTTGCCGCTTTAATTAATTATAAATTTATTGAATTAATACACTCTAATACCTTATTAGACAAATCCAAAATTAATTTCAAAATTTACTAATCAATGATAAAAAGATAATTGAAATTTTTAGCTAAATTATGTTGTAAATTTCAAAATTTATGTTGTAAATTATACATTTGCCGCTTGTCGGGACTGGCCGTTTTGGGCGCTGGCCATCGTACCCCTCGTCTCTCAACGAAAGCACTAAATGATAAAGTCATTTCTGACTTTATCGGGAGGTACGCCGGGCACTGCATATATTGTCCGCTTTGGGCCGGAGCCCTCACGGTTTTGTTTATGGGGCTTTGCCCCAAAAGGCCTATGCAGGGAGAGGGTGTCCATGACTTTATAAAGTCCACTTCAATCTCATCTCCAGCCGATATGGGATTGGATGATAGCATTGCTATCACTATTCCCCTTCCCGAAGAGATTTTTAGGGCGTCTTAGGGCTTGTCGGGACTAGCCGTTTTGGGCGCTGCCGATCGGGCGCTGGCCCTCGTACCCCTCGTCTCTCAACGAAAGCACCAAATGATAAAGCAAAAAACGTCTTTATCTGAAGGAGAGAAAGTAATCCGATCGGATTAGAAGACCTGCAATAAGAAGAGTCTGGTCGGATCAGGCGTGAGCATTCCGAAATTTAAATTAGTAGTTTAGAGAGAGAATGTGCTTTAGAGAGAGAGAGTCTTGGATTCAATACCTGGTACCATTGTTGGTTGGGTTATTTATATGAGATGGTTGAGGGGTATTTGAGTGTCTGGGGTGTGATTACTGGCTGTTAGAGTAGGTATTCGACGACATGACAAGGAGCAGGTGGTAGGCATGGGCGCTGCCTTGTGTCAGGCGGCTGATGGGACTGGCGGTCACATCAGCCGATCGGGCGTGTGCGCTGCCTGGGAGCTCGTGTCTGCTACTTTTGGTTGATAGATCTTGGGTCTTGCCAGTTAAGTGGGCCGACTGGATGGGTCTCAAAGCAAATGATATTTGTTGTGTTATCAAGTACTTATAATATTTTAAGATTTAATCATTATTTTGTATGATTTTAAATAATTTATTGATATTGAAAAATTAATTCGAAGGCACGAGTATTATTTTGTAATTAAAAGAAAAATGGTCAGTTATATGTAAATCAATAAGAAATTCTCCCATACAATTCATAGGATATTTTTTAAGAATATATATATATATATAATATTTGCACTTTTGACTTTGGCACATTCAATCAGTCCAAAACCCAATAATAATAATAATAATAATAATAATAATAATAATATAGTTAGATATTTTATAAAAATGGACCCTTTTTGGCTATTTCAAGGTCAGTATATAGAAGCATCTTAATAATAAAAAATAGTTTCTTACAGGAATGGAGAAAAAGACCCGCATCTTGCTTTGTAGTTTATCTATTGAATTGAAATTAAAAAATTTTATTTTATTAAAATACAACTAGCTAATTAATTTATAATTTTTATAAGTATAATTTAAATAATGAAATTGATGATCTTACTATTGCTTTTAATTGACTTTCATAACAGTGAGGTAGTCGGATAGTGAGAGATGAGAGAAGATTAATAAAGAAAGAAAAAGAAATACCCAAAAAGATGCTCATGTCAAAGCAATTTCTGAAAAGGAAAACATAAAGTGTTCAAGTTGACATTTTTAAATATTACTCAAGCAACACATTAAATTTTCAGTTATAACCGAGTCCAAATTTAATTAAATTTTTTATATTACTGATAATACAGTAAATATCATCTGCTTTCAGATTCATAGAGTTGACCCAAATATTGACAAGGACCAAGGTTCACAAGGCGAAGCAAACAGGCACGAGCTCTAAGGAGGACCGATCGAACGACGTCAAATTCCGTCCCATCAGCCATCTGACACAAGGCAGTACTCACCTCAACCTTCTGCTCGCTGTCATTTCGCCGGATACCTACTCTGACGGCCAGAGATCACTTCTCTATGCACTCAAGTGTCCCTCAACATCTCTTATAAATAGCCCAGCCAGCGATGGCCTCAGGTATTGAACCTTGAACACTATCTCTTTACAAGTTTTTTCTTTCTAAAGTTACTGACTTAAGCTTCGTAGTGCTTACGCCCGGTCCGACCGGTCATTCTTCCTTTAAGGTCGCTCTCACCCGATCGGTCGTTTCCTTCCTCTCCAGATAAAAACAATTAAGGCTTTATCAATTACTATTGAAATTAAACCGATTATCAATTTAACAATTTGTATTAGACAAAACGATATTATTTTAAAACTTTTGATTTTTTTTTTCAATTGTTAATTGAATCGATTACTTAAATTCACATGTTTTGCAAATAAAAATGACCTGATTATCTAAATAACTAATAAAATGATATCGGTTCGATTTTAAAATAAAATTATGTTCACTTTTACTATTTATAGAATAATTAAAAAGAATAAAAAACATAAAAGATGACAAATAAGATAATACCAAATTGTCTAATTTTGTTTTAAGTATGTCTCATTTAAGACAAAAACTTATCCAATTATTATGCTTGTCACGGATTCTTATTTTTATGAATCTTTTCACCGGAAGCTACCTATAGCTAACATACTTTAGCTGTATTATTTTGAGTTTGGATGGATTTATTTTAGCTTTTCCTTTACTTTATTTAATTATTTATATTAAAAAAAAAATCAAATCCTCTTTCTTCTTTTCCCTAAAATCAGATGTCCATGAATTTTTTTTCAAATTAACTTTACTTGAAATTTGGTGTATATTGTCGTCCTTATATAAAAACAAATAATTCATGTCACGTATTAAAAAAAAGTTTTTAAAATTAATTATATTAATAAAATAAAATATTTATATATAAATTCAATTTATAAATAAATATATGGATCTAATTTAGGGAGAAAACATTAATCGTTTCATGAGTGATTCCATTAAAAAAAATGTGCATATAATAATAATAATAATTCGATCTGCACTTGTTCAAGGCCCCATTTTTCCTATTATCATGTTAAATTTGCAATTTTTTTCCTGCTTTCGTATGTATCAAGATTTAACGCAAAAGTTACCGCAAAACTAATAATTATTTGGCTCAAATTTACTCTGAAATTATATTTCATGCATTTCACTCTATGTTAACTTTTTTAGTAAAATTTAAATTTTATTTATCTGATTTTTTAAATTTTTAATGCAATTTATTTATTTATTTTTAATAAAAACTGACTTATTTAAAACCAATTACACTTAAGTTTGTACATTAAATCACTCAATTTTATTTTAAATTTAATCTTAATTACTTTTCTTAATCATAATAAAAATATTAAAAGTGACACATAAAATTGAAATGAGAGAATATAAAATAGTATTTATTTGCATTTAAATTATGTTTTGGTTCAAAAATACTTTTATCCACATTTGCCATGTCATTACAAAATTGACTCACATTTGTCTTTACGGTTACCAAATCAATTTACATTTGTTTTCATTTATTATTAAAAATGGTACATATTTACTTTTACCATTATCAATAGAGATAAATGCGAGCAATTTTAGTAATAGTATGGGCATTTTTTAAAAGAATTGGTTAACAAATTTGTATATTTTTTTTTTATAATTTAAAGACAAATTTGACTGGCATGACTAGGTAGTATTCTCATTGTTTTTATTTTTCAATATGTATTTATTTAACTGAAAAGAAATTAGCATTCTAAGTTTAGTGGGGTCTTTCGGCTTTGTTCACACAAGATACTAGAGAATTAATTAAATTCCTAAGAAGTCGGTGAAGTTGAGTAACTTATTAACATCGAGAATTAACTTAGCATTCTTATTTTCACATATATCTCTTACAACAAATTTTTGTACTAGCTAGATCCTATCTATGATAAGTATACTCTCACACCAAATCAATTATAATAAATTCGTACAATAAATCCTACTATGCGATATAGTAATTTTTTAAGCTCCATGTGTGATAAAGCTATTGATTAATTTGAGCTATCCGAATGTTATTGACATTTTAAAAGTCTTATGCTATTAGTGATTAATTAAGCCTAATTCATTTAATACCATCAAGTCACTATATAAAAGTTTAAGCCTAAACTCAATTTTTAGAATACCATTTTCTCCCTCATTCTCTCACTAACTTGGCTGTCCAAATTTCACTTATCAAAAATTTATGTAATTTATTATTAGTTTAATGCATGGTTTATATATATTATTTTTATTTTTCTTTTCTGGTGGTGCATGCATGTTAGTTGCAACTAGAAGACGTACGGTGTCACCATATATTATTATTTGATGCATATAGAGGTGCGGGTGTTGTGTAGTTTAATAGCATAGCTGCCCTTCAAGCAACGGTGTTCTGCTTGTTTAGTGTACTATAAATAGAGAAAGTTTGGTAATAAAATCCCATATTTTGTTGCAAAATAAATAAAGTTATGGGTTTGAGTAGAGGAGAAGGGAGGTCCAATTTTAAGAATAGTTCCAATACATATATCTTGGCTTTGAAGAGAGAGGTACAGAAACATGAAGCAAATTGTTCATGCTCAATCTACTCCAATTGCAATAATAATAATAAAAACGATAATAACATCAAATTCAAATCTTATTATAAAGTTTTGAGAAAAAGAGAAGAGATTGCTTGATGTGGATATAAAGATTTGGTGTCCCTTTTCCTGATTACTTGTTCACAATCATGTACAGCTATTGGATGTTGAAGTGTTTATTAATCATTTCTATTTCTTTCAAAATTTCCACAATCAATTTCAGACCATTTCCGGATTCTACTCTTCCTTAATTGATGCTAATTTCCTTCATAAACCATAACTTAATTAATTTTATATACATACACAAATACACATTAAGCTATAGAAGTCCGATAATTTGATTAAAAATAAATAAATACAAGTCTGATAATGACTTAATTTGCCAATAATAATAATAATAATAATATAGTCCTAATTTGGTCTTTGGACTCTTAATTGGACCAAAATAATTAGATGGTTTAATTACGGTGGAGCCAGGTGGAAAAAGGTTTGGTATAGTATTGTATCAGCAATCAACAATTGACACGTGCTTAATATCAAAATAATCCTTCTTTTATTTTTTCAAGTAACAATTAAATTATACAATTGGCTAATGTCTTCAACGTGTCAGCACAACATTATTACACGTATTAATTAATTGTAAATTATAGTTCAACCTGGTTTCACCATGTTGACTAGTAATGATGATGAAATTGCACTACTTCTGTTCCAAGAAAATGACCTGTCCTCCCATTATCAAACCTTTGCCTTGAGATTGACATGTTTCTTGTTTTTTCCCATCTTAAAAAAAATGTATATATTTTTTTATTATTTACTAATTGAAGGAGACAGATTACCAAAATCGAACACGTAATTTGTAGGATGTAAAAAGGTAATAATATATTATGAACCAAATACCATATATATATATATATATTTTCAGTTTATGAATAAATAAGAATACACTCTACTCCATTTATAAATATTTATTATTTGCCAAGTAAGATTGTAATAACGAGAGAGTACTTAGGAGATTAATCGTAATTGAGGATAAGAAGACGTGGTTAATGAGTTGTTAGCGGATGTTTGATTAATTAATGAGTTGTTTAGTGGATGTTTGATTAATTAAAGGAAACATCGAATTCCACAATGGAGCTCCTTCCAAAATATCGGAAATTTGTGAATTCTTAATCTTTTGGGAACACAAAAGTTGGGTCTGGCAGAAGATGGGCTCACAGAAACATGCTGACTAGGGCCCACTAACACCCTCAAATACCAGATAAAATATAGAATAAAAGGTGTTTGTATTAACCATTTGTAAAATATACCCCTCCGATTTGTTTTTACTAGCCACTTTTGTTATTATTATCTAAATTAAAAACTATTAATTACACTTTAATTTAGAATTAAATTGAGTAATTTAATATATAAATTTAAATTTAATTGATCAATTTTTATTAAAAAAAAATAAATTGAACAAAAAATAAATTTCATTAAAAGTCTAAAAGTGACAAATAAATAAAATTTAAATTTTATTCGAAAGTGACGAATAAAAAAGAATGAAAGGAGCAGTTTATTTGATGCGATTTTGATTTTTTAAGTGTGTAAGAGGAGTTTAATATGTTAATACACATCGATTAATTATAAAAGTTAAATACTTCTTATCAATGATTTTGAGTTGGATTCAAGTTTTTTTTTTTGGGGGCAAAATAATAGCTATTGAAAAAATAATAAAAGAAATGATAAGTCGTGAATGGAGCATATAATGTTTTTTTTTGAAGAATAAAAATCCATAAATGTAAAAGGCAGTGCTTCTGTGAATGTGTTTATTTCCAGCTTCTCATAATTCAGTTGGTTTATTATGAGTGAAATCTAGGAAGCAACTCAAAAGGGCAATGTGACATAAAGCAATCCCTTCTTTTTAATACCTTTTTAACAGTTTGCCCACTAAAACCTGTGATGTGAATTAGTTGATAGGAAGGAATGGTGGCCAATTGCTTTGGGACAATTAGTAGATAGGACCGATGGACCTTAAGCTTTTGAGGAATCCTATCTTCATTTATGGCACCTTCACCTCAATATTCTTTCCAAATCTTCTTCTTACATTTAATACTCTCATATTTCTTTCATTTCTCTATTTATTCCATACACTTTGATAGTTTTTCTTATAAGCGATGAGCATCCATCTCATCAAAAAATCTAAAACAAGAATTTCCATTCAATCTAATTTGAAAACACAGAGAGATTCGATTCATATATGCCCCAGTTCTTTAACGTACCTTACATTAATGGAATCATACCAGAGAACTCAAGGACAAGAACAATGATATAATTTGAGAGGAATGGTAAAAAGGAATTAAGGATTCTTTTATGAGAGGGACTAATATTTATAATTGGAAAATGAGCTTTCCAAGTTGATCTATTACAACGCGTTTGAAACAAGAATTGAGTTCCAACCTCAACCTTACCTTTTCTTTTGTTGCTTTTGCATGATTAGTTTAGCTCAGAAAACAGTTAGGAAAAGTAGATTAATTAAAGCATGAAACGAGAGATATTGAAAAGTAGCATGCCCATTACGACCAAGACTCCTAATTCTAAGGAAGAAAAATACTTGTCAATTAGTCCAAATGAATAGACCTAAGACAACAAAACAATTCAGATGTCTTTGGAATCAAATGTGAAGGTGAGAAATAATGCAGTAACACAAGCAACAAGACAAGCAGTCATCAACCTTGTAGTATTCACCAGAAAATTGCCAGCATTTCAACCACAAACACCCCCCTCTCCGCGATAATGTGGACCCAGGAACTGTTATCCTTTTCCGATTGACCATGGAACTAGCTGATCAGAAATGTCCACGGCACTTGTATATTGATCCCATCAGATCTTAAAATAGCAAATACTTGGCTGAATTCCATTGCACTGGCTGCTTGATGAGAACCACCCGCCAAACTACCTGTGCATCTTCCTCTCGTTTGTTCGGATCTATATAATCATGCCATATACCTTGTCACCGATAACCATTGCTTTCTCTTTTTAATCTCTTCCACCATTCTTAGTTCCAGAGCTTTTATTCAGCCATGTTAGAAGGCAAAGCTGTTGTTGGTGAGACTGACATGCTTCAAACAATGCAGAAGGATGCACTTCACTTGGCTGCAAAAGCCCTTGATGTCTTTGACATCACCGAGTCAACTGATATAGCTCGTTTCATAAAAAAGGTAATGTATTTGACCTTCAATATCAATTGCAGATCATGATCTCATCAAGGCAAAAAAAAAAATTCCTCTTATTATGACATGGCACTTGTTATTGCAGGATTTTGACAGGCTTCATGGATCTGGATGGCAGTGCATAGTGGGGACAGATTTCGGTTCCTTTGTAACCCATTACCGTGGCTGCTTTATCCACTTCAGCATTGGCAGTCTTGCAATTCTGCTATTCAAGGGCACAGTAGATCAAGGGCTTGAATCAAACTTGCTTCCTCCACTGGAGATCGTTGAGGCATAAACTTTTTTTTTTTTTAATATTCCATTGTTGCAGTGTGGAAAAATAAGCAATAGAAGAATTCATGTTCTGATGACCCTTAATATCCAACCGTCCACATAGCAAACATGACTTAAATCTTTAGTCAGCATGTTGGTGAAGTGCCTTCTGTGTAAGTAAAGAATATAATTCTTCTTAAGGAAGGTAACTATGATGACACAGTAAATGTCTACATGACAAAACTTGTTAGAAAAATTAAACATAGCATATCATAGATATAACGGTAACTTTACACTTGTGGGTGCAATTATATTGCTACAGCCTACCCCACACATTCCTGATTTTAGTGAACTAAAGTACTTCTCGACATAAATTAATATATCACATAGTCAGCATGTTTGAAGCTAATCATTGCCAGTAGGGTATTTCAATTACCAGCCACAGGAATAAGGGGACTCCCCAAGAAAGGGGAGGCATTAGTAGGCAACAGATGCTTTCAAGTTCCTGCCACGTTATGAGCCCCTTCGACTACACGAGTGAATGCTAGCATGCCGTGTGTGTGTGCACATGCGCGTCGTTGGGTGGTTGTGTGTGAGAGAGATAGATTACCGTACATTATAGACCTGAAAGAGTAAGGACAGTAGGAGGGGCATCTCTTCTTGGTCCTGCAACAGAACGGTAAACATAAACTTTATCAGCCTGACTGTCATCACTTCCCTCCTCTTTCATTACCTCCACATTCAGCCTAGGCATCTCCCTTGCCAATAACCTACAGGCATTCATCGTCAATTTACAAGATGACATCCAAAGTGACCTCATAGATTCGTACTTCTCCACACCAGAGAGAAGTGCCGCATTTCCAAATGGGCAATCCCTTATCTCAAGTTTCCTCAACTTCGGACAACCTGCAAGCAGGCATTGCATCCCCAAGTCACTGGTTCCAGCAAAAGCTACTGAAAGAGTTTCCAAATTTTTGGCATACTTCCCAATATACTCAAATGTCAGGTCAGTCAAGAGACCTGAAACTGAAAGCCTCTGAAGTTTAGTGCAAGTCTTCACAACTGCACCAAAACCCTCATCCATAGGTTCATTTGTTGTGTAATCTGGTTGTCGTGGATTCATAATGCAGAGCCGGAAGTGGGTGAAATCTGGGCAATTTTGCACAATTGTCGCTACAGCAGCGTTAGTCATCTGCCGGCAAAAGTAGAGAACATAGTGAAGTCTCCGACAACCATAAGATACAGCAACAAACCCTGCTTCAGTGACTCCATGAATAATTTCCTCATCAAACGGGTCAGCTGGGAAAACACGGAGTTCCTCCAGCAAAGGACAGTTCAATCCAACTGCCTCCAGCCCCTTATCCTCTACAGTATCCAGGACCTGCAGCAATAGTAAAATAAAATCTTGAATATCTAAGTTTTCATAGAGGGTGACAATATATATGCAAATACAAGAATTGAGGTGAGATAGCATGGGTTTGTCCTACGGTAAACATAAGTAGTACACATGCATCAAAATAATCTACTAGGTAGACATATATAGAAATTATGATTCGTTTTACAACTTACATACATTTAAGACAAAAGGACTACTGAATGAATCTCTTGAACTCTTCTGAACAAATTGATGAACAGAACAGAATTTGATGATATTGGCTCATTCACACCAATTGTGCAAAGATATATGGTGACAGTATCATTTACTAACACCTTGACACAAAATGAGGGATGATCACAAAATTATACAAGCGAAAACCAAGGAATAAATTCCAGATAATGACGCCATAAAAAAAGCTTGGAAATTAAGATTACTTACCCATAGACGACGAAGTTGTGGGCAATGACCAAGAAGATTGGTAAGTTCAAGACTTTGCAAAGTGGCATAACTCAAATTCAGGAAAGTCAAGTTTGTACAAGCCGGGTACAAAACTGGTAAACACAGTGCCATTGCATCCCATAAACCAAATAGAGTGTCTAGGCTCTTGCATTGGCTGAATGTACTTTTAAGTTCAGTGTACTGGCGGGTTGTAAGCTCTTGAGAGAAAGAGCCAGTACCGAGCTCTGTTAATTGTGGGGCACAAGCAAGCAGCCTTTGAAGTTGTTCCAAGGAAATATTTTTGTGGACCTTAAGGACCTTCAATGATTTACACCTACTAACAAGCCTCTCAAGCGCATCAAAATTGACATCACTGTTCAGATGGGCAAAGTTTAGCGCTTCCAGTGACAAGAAGTTCTCAGGAAAGCAGCTCAACCAGCTGCCGCTCTTATCATCAATGCCATTCTCTTGGATGTCAAGCTCAGTCAAATTCCTGAAACCAAAGCCCAATCAAAAGTTTCCTCATACATGAAAGGTCCATCACATGCTTAAAGCCAAAAGACAACAACAGACAAGTCATAAATGGTCAAAGAACATCCTAAATAACAGGGATTCAATAAACTTGTGGCAGACATTAGAAAAACATAAATATCGTATGAATGGTTCAGTTACACGTATAAACCTCATCATTCTGTCATCCAATGCTGTTGCATTGTACAGCCTGCAGTTCTGTCTGAGCTATATGCAGTTCAAGAGAAAATGATCATTATGAGCATAAATTAATAGAACAAAAAATGCATGATAATTTTACAGAAGGAATTTCAGGTCTCCCTTCCATGCCTAGCATTTGCAGCTTGCCCAAACTTAAATCCCTAAATGCTAACCTTCCTTTTCTTCTACTTTCTTATATTTCTCAGTCTAGGCACATATTGCCGGGAATAACTTTAGTATCAATCACCGACTATAAAATATCCACTATCAGAAAAGCATCTTGGTACCTTGAGAATCATTCATGCATTTGCATAGTAATTGCTAATAAACCAACCACCAATGACAAATTGACAGGAGGACGATGCCATCCAATGAATGCATATTAACAGGCTAGGGGGGAGGGGGTGAGGAAAACTAAAAGAGGTCACTATCTATTATTGACCCCATAATCCATACAACTGTATCTACTAATACCACCAATTAGCAACACCAACGTCTATGAAAATAATTGACCCAATAATACATACAAAACGACACAGAAATTTACATTTATCATATAAAATAGAAAAATAAAAAGGGATATTTGAGCAGATAATGACATCAAGTAGATGCCATAATCCATTAAATGCTCTTAACAGTTTAAATGTCAAATCGAACAAAACGAAATTTGGATTTATAAAAAATAAAAAATAAAAAAAAGTAAACGAACAATAGTAGAACCACTTCTTTCGTTTAACTTTACAAGCAGAAACCCAAAACCAGCGCACTTATTTCACAAACTCAAACTCCAACACAAAACAGAACAATCCAATCAAAACATTTGTCTACTACCTACAAACAGATCCTGGATCTCAACTCAGCAACTAAATAACAAATGCAGAAAAAATTATGACACAATACGAATATACCAAATCAAAATCGAAAAACAAGCAAAGAACTAATTACTTAATAACAGAAAGATCCTTACTTGCAATGAGTGGCAATGGCTGCAAGTCCATCAGTACTGAAGCCGTCACAACTTAAAAGCGTGAGAGCTTTAAAATTGGGGAAATTGAGAGCCAAAAACTCCAAACTTTCATCAGTTACAGTCATTCTTTTAAGCCTGAGCTCCTCCAAAAACGGGTACTTCGAGGCAAAAACGACAAGCCAAGACTGAATATCGGCGCCCCAATTTCTTGGAACCAAATTGAAATCAGAAAATCTGGGCTTCCCTTTGAGAGTCACGCTCCGGATTCTCGGGAACCGGCGAGCGACGATCTCCGGCGAAACTGAGTAACAGTTTCCGATAAAGACATGAGTGCGTGACCAGCTCTCTGCGTTATACCAGTCCTTGCACACTAAAGAAACCGAGCTCCGGTCTTTGTTAGATTTCAAGAGACTCAAAACTCGCTCAAGCACCTCGTCTGGAAACGGAGATAACCGAGTTAAATCGGATTGAAACTCGGGCGATTCTTTCTTCCTCTTCGAATTTAGATCCATTTAATAAACAGAAAATCTCCAAATCAAAGCTGCTCAAGACACCATTAACTGAAAAATACAAAACAAAAAAGTTCAAAACTCTGAAACAAAAATTCAATCTTCAATGGATAATTATGAACAAAACAGTGAACAAATAAATGGGTAATCTGCGAATGTTGTACCTTTGAGACTACAGGAAGCTTGGAGTGGATGAAGAGACCAAAGAAGAAAGAAGCTCAAGCACTCGCGTATTATAGCAAAAGCTACAGAACGAGAATATATGTAATAAAATGCTTAAAGTACAATTATTATCAGCAAAATTATTGGAAATTAATTAATGGGTTTTTTGTTTTTTAATTTATTACTATTATTTTAGATGTTCACTCCACCTTTTAGCTGAAGCTGACACAGACATGGCAAATGGGAGTGAGAGAGAAAAAGATAGGAGAAAAAGGGGCAGACCAGAGATCGCAGCCTAACTTGTGCTCTGGTGCGCAATGCGCATACCCTTCCTTCTTCTGCCACGTAAGCTTTTTTTGGACTCTTTGTAGCGCACGGCGCATAGGTTGGAAATTAGAATTTATCGTTAAGTAGTTGGCCACTTGGGTTAAACAGGCTGCAAGAACAAGAAGGATTTGAACTTGTTAAAAACAATTTTTTTTTAAAATTAAAAAAAAAAAAAAATTCAATCTTTTTATTTATTATTTATAACCCTGGGTTATGGATTTGGACCTTACCGGATCCATTGAATTTCAATTACACTTTTTTACTAATAAATCAAATGAATAGCAGAATATTATCAAAAAATATTTTTATATAACGTTGTATTGTTATTTCAATTCGTAAATACAAAAGTAAATATTGTCCTCTCCTTCACATTATTAACACCTTATTTGGATAGATGGTATAGGATAATAGGTGTGATATAGTGTGGCGTAATATGATTTTATTTGCTAGTATATTTGAAAAAATGGTCTTATATTGTATATTTTAATAAATATTTGATATGAGAAAAAAATTAAAAAATAAAAATAATTTTGATAAAACTGATAAAAGATTCTAGTTAAATTAGAATATAAAATGAATTGTCAAAATTAAATAAATGTGGTAAAATAAAAAAAAATCATTCAAAATCACTGATTTTATGGTTTAAAAATTTAGACAAAATAACTCGGAGTGCAGGTGAGTAGGCAGAAAACTCTTCTGCTTTAAGCGATGTCATGATTTCGATCATTCGTGTACGCAGCCATTTTCAACCTGCGGCCATAACTTTGTCTCCTATAAGAGACATTTCCGGTTCGAACGAAAATTAATCTGAATGTGGTACGAGTTTAAAAGCGTCTCATACGTCTGGTAAATAACTGTATGAATTAGGATTCATCCAGAATACCGCGTGATAATAACAAAAAAAAAATTAGATAAAATGAAACAATGTGAAATAATAACTATGGATAACCTGTCATCCCAAATAACACATTAAATCATATCATACCATAACATTCTATTGCATTGCAAATCATGATTAAAACAAGGCTTAATAAAATTATAAAAATATAATTCAAGTTAATATTTTGAAATTAAAATTATACTGCGGATCATATATTATTGAATTACTTAAATACTCTAAACCACTATAGTTCAAATACTCATCCACCCTCCGAATATCCAAAACGAACAAATAAATAGCATATTATTGTAAAAATGTATATCAATTTCAATTGAATTTTATATTTAGTAATGATTAAAATTCACAATCAAAGTCGATTAAACTAAAATCAAGTTTGAATTCATAAATTTAGGAATGAAATTGAATTGTATATCCATGCGATTAATTTCAGATTTCTTTTTACGTAATAGTATTTATATTTAGTACATTTTGCATGTTATAGTTGTTTTCCTGAAATATATTCCAAACAATATAACTAATTTTACTATGAAGATATAAACAATCGAAATTTGTCGGGTATTGATCTTTTATCAAGTCCACCGTCATTCAACCAATCGTCGTCCGTATTATTTTCCAATTGGACATATGATTATTTGCGAATAATGAATTTGTTGACCAAATAATTCTATGTGCAATACACCCTACAAAATCTCTCTTAGTTCACACCAAATATTATTCTAATGATTTTCTTTTTTTTTTTTTTGGAAAGTGTCTGAAAATTGATATTTCGTATTAGCAGAAAATTGCAGACAGATTTTATGATTTTATTTTATTTTTTCCAATAAAATATTTTTCCTACACAAATTCCAACTGTGAAAAAAAGCAAAAACAGCTTTGAAGATCCACAAACACCTTATCAGATCTCCAAAACATGACATCTAATGTCACTGCCATCAATGATTTCCTGACCAATCCTTTTTATATAAAAATCAACATCCCTAATTTAAGTGCCCAAAATGCCCTTCTAAACTAAGTATCGTTCTTTTTATTTAGTGTATAAATAAACCATAATATTATAAAGGGTTGTCTTGACGTGTGTGCTCATTATTTATTGCGTACTAAATAAAAAATCATTTTAAGTCTTTATAATAAATGAAAATTGAAGAAAAATAATATTTTTGATGGAACATGTATATAAAAATAATATTTTTGTGACTTAAATATAATTAATTGAATAATATTAAAAATTAAATATAGAATTAATATTATATTAAAAATTTAAAAAAATATTAATATTATATTAAAAATTTAAAAATGATAAATAAAATGAAATATAATTTTTTTTAAAAAAATAATAATTATTATAAAATGAACGGAGCTCAGCTCGCATTTCAAGAATCATAAAAAAAATTGAATAATAATAATAATAATAATAATAATAATAATAATAATGAAGGATTAAGGGCATGTGATGGGTTCAGCTTTTGTCAGAAAGAAGTGGCTTGGATAAAGGGGCAAGTTTTTTTTGCATGCCAAGAGGATCAGTGGCATTTTTGTAGTAGTCATAAAAAATAGGGATAATATAGTATTTATATTAGAGTTGTTTGGACATATTTGCCCCAAGCTCTTTCACCTATTTTTTGTGATTGGAGGAGTTCAGAAGAATGAAATAGGATGATAGGATAGGAGTAGTATAACTCAATATTGTTCCAAAAATGCCCATGTTCTTTGCGATAAATAGCTTCCATGTCCTTTGAATTTTCTTTTGGCCTTCGATTGAAGAGGTAGTACTCCTTTCCTTTTAGTTCTTCCCCATTTCATATCGCATCCAGTCCAACTCAAAGAAATACTCTATTTTTCGCCTCTTTCGCTTTCCCCTTTTATCGCCTCTGATGCGAAATCCTCCCAATAATTTTTAAGATTCTGAACTCCAAAACACAAGTCCAGCAAGATCACAGACAATAAGTAAAAGTTCTCATGCCAGCTCCCAACCCAATAAATGATTAGAAACGTGAATCTAATTCAAAGGAATAAGACTACGAAACTAATCCATAACTAAAATATTAGTAGTTCTTAGTGCAGTAAGAATAAAAGAAATCCTGATTTGATAATAATAATAATAATAATAATTTAGTTTATATTCATTAATTAAGCATCTAAATGGCTTCCAAAAACGAAATTATGGACTCCTAATTAGTGACAATTAAGTTTTTAAAATCACCTAAAAATAGAGAATCTACTTTAATTTTCAGCTAATGATATTTTTTACTTTTGAATTTTTAAATTAATAAATAATTCTATTTTAACGGTCAAAAAATAAAAGTAATTTAGATTAGAAAAATAGTATAAAAGGAAATTCAATCGGGCACAAAAGCCACCCAAATCACGTGACAGCCTCCTAAACCGCAGGAGTCCACGTTTTTGGTGGCACCACACGTGCGCCAAACACTGAAGCATCTAATCTAATCCTTAACAGCTAATACTCTCGCCAATCTCTATAAATAAACGATAATAATGGAATAATTAACAATATACTTAATATAATATGATTATTAAAAAATTAATATAAACAGCTGGCAGTGAATCTCGAACCTAGTTTAGCTGGAGACACGTGGTTTTCTTAGTTATTAACTTCCTTAATTTTTGCAAAATTTTATTTTATTTTATTTTAACTCTCTATACATATGTATAGTTGAAGTAACTTGTAAGCCCTAGAACTCGAAGATTATCACATAGGTTGACCTTATTAGATTAATTTTGTTGGTGGAGATATTATTATTTATATTTCCAAATAAATACTTTGGAAGACTTTTGCGCATTATTTACAAGTGCAAAATAAATAAGTTATTTGTCTCCCATTTCACGTAAACATCTTTTCACATCCTTTGCAGTCTAAATAAAATATCTCTTTAAATCAGTGGGCAAATTTTTATTATCACAATATCCATATACCCATACATACATATATATATCTGTCTAATTATATAATTATAACTTACTTCATCAATCTAGACATACACATGCCATGTCCATAAATATTCCTAAGCTTACATTTTAACTTCACTTCCCATACTGCATTCAAACCTCGATCACCCTAACTCTTGTCCCTACTCTTTCATTAAACTGACTTAAACATGCATGCAGCAATACTATGTGCTAAGCGCATAATGCAGAGTGATTGATATATTTCTAATATTTTTCATACCACACACATGCATTACAAGAGTTTAAGCATTAGTAATAAACTTTGGGGATGATAGTTTCCATTTACAAGGCTAATTGTAGAAAAAGAGTTGAGAGAGGACCACAATTTATATTGTCCCAAGAGATTTTAATTATCAACAAACACATTAATAAATTGACACTTTTTGTACCCAAGAAAAATTGACACCTTATGATTCAATAGAACAAAGTTGGACCCTCTTGTGTGTAAAAGTGCAAAGAGGATATCCAACTTTCATTGCTCAACCTCCTAAATAAATAAATAAGATATTATTAATTATTTAATATATATATCCACCTACAAATTACATTCTAATTCAATTCGCCTTTGCTTCATAATTATCCCTCCCCCCTTTTCTTTGTTAGACCTCAAAATTAATATCTTCATTTTTATCTCAAAATTGAAATTTTTTGCCTTAATGTTTCTTTTATTTATAAATAGAAAAAAATAAATCTCAATTTAACACTATTTTTTTATTATTATACAAACGTGTTATTTTGTCCTCAAATTTTATTTTAGAATTAGTTTTTGCCCTATAAATTATTTTTGAAAGTAACATACTCTATAAATTATGAAAAAAAAAGTGTTAAAATTGGACATTTTAACATCATTTTCAGCAACCATCAACAACATAGGTGAGTGGGACAATTCAATTCACCTTCCTAATTCTTTTTAATCCACCATAGTTTAGATTTTGGCCCCCTCGTCTTTCAATCTTCGATTTGCCCTTTGACTGCTATAAATAAAAAAAATTATTGCATCGTTTCGAATAATTATATGAACGAACATTTAGATCAAAAAATAATTAAAACTAATCCCATGATCAAGTGGTAGAGTGGTTTTATAAATTCTAACCAATCAAAGTCGAAGATGCCACGTCATTCATAGCATAAATTAATAAGGGCAATGTACCTGTAATAAACGCAACAGTGGCATATCAACTGTGTGCTCATGTGAGGACATGGTTCATGGGCCCCACCATCACCAATTTGCTTAGTAGTGGGCCCCACCATTGATTACCACTCAACAATGGCAAATATGGGTTAGGTTATACAACTTGCATCGAAGTTGAAACTACTGAATTCTGATTATTCAATTTTATTCATTTTTTTTTTTACCAATTTTGATTGGTAATTATGGAGATGAATACATTTTTTAACCGTTTTACAAATTCGTGATTATGAAATTTTTAAACATCATGGCAATCTTATAATTTTTTCGTTAATATTACATGTGTAATGTATTTTCACCGTCACTTAAACATTCTGTTTTTTTTATGATGGTATTTTATTCCATTTGATTTTTTTTTTTAAAAATTTATAAATTGATTAATTTTAATTCATAATTGGAGCCATTCTTTCAATTATCTATCTATATGACTAATCTAAAGACAGATAATTAAACTTATAATTGGAATGGACATATGTATACTCAATATACGAAATAATAATTGAATTTGATATCTCATTTAAAAAAATTCGAGTTTGGTTTTTTTAATGTTAACGATTTGCTAATTTGCTTTTTTCTTTTCTTCGCGTTCTAATATCTTTTATACAAATAAACAATTTACTATATCCACCCGAGAAGGAGAATATAACAAGTTCTTGAGTTATGTCTTAATTAAAAAAATGACCATCATCTTTAATGTAATAAGATATTTTTAATTCGATATTTTTCATAATATGTCAAGCAATCACTTTTTATATACTCTTTCCGTCTCGCATATATATGAACCATATAATAAAAATAATATATTTTTATTTTTATCAAATCATGCATATTGCTATAAACAATTATCACCACCGCACTTAATCTGGTGACCTATAATTTAAAGAGCTCTAAATAGTTACTCTCAAATGAAAATAAAGGCGAATACTTATCTGCAATTAGAATAGAGCCATACATGTTTGTCCCCTACGGATTAAGAACCCCATGTTCTACCAACCATCTTAGTTTGTTAAGGTCCAAATCATTGTCCAATCCATGTAATCTTGTCTATTTAGACATAATATATCGCTATAAATAAAAGACTGCTAGTTTAGGGCTATGACACGTGGCAGATGTCCCGAATGACAAAATGGGCCGACTTGTTGATAATTCTGTCCTCTGAGACACTTGGCCATTAAGTGCTCCTACCTACATGTATTAATTATGTAGACACAATATAATTGAAATTAGAAAAACATAGGATGAGACTTGGACGGCGCAATTACCCAATTCTCTAACCCAAGATAAGATTAGTGGTTCTGAAAAGATATTTCTGGCTTTTTCTTCAGTGTTTATGCCATCAGATACTGATTTTTCTTTTGATTAAATTATTATATATGAATATTGACGTTTTCTCAACAAATAAAAAATAAATAAATAAAAAGGGAGAAAATAACTTTGCTCTATGCATTGAGTTTTTATTGTGTTTTTTGAATGTCTAAACAATGAGTTTCTCAATCATCAAATTTTTGGTTGTATCATATCCTTGTTTCAAACTAATTTATGTCAAAATAATTGTTTCGAAATGTTTAGAAAAATATTAACGTCCATCCGTCTCAGCGTTTTCGAAAAAGTTATTCATTGGTTTAGCACAATTTTGGTCCAAAATAAAACAATTTCGGCCTAAAACTATTTTATAAGATTATAAATTAGAGATAATGCTGGCCCGATTTAAGCCCAGTTTTTTGGATCAGAAATTTTGATGATCTAGCTAATAATCGGGCTACCCACTTTTGGGCTCTTTAGAACTTACGTAAAAGCCAGCTCGGAATTCTAACAAACCTGTAGAACTCAACAGTTCAGTTCAAAATTACATGTTAATTATATATTAGTTTTTATCCTTAAAATACTCATCAAATTTGTCAAAAATTTAAAGGAATGAACTCATTAGCTAATAGAGTTAATTAGAAACTAAAATTAGATTTGGCAAAACAACTTCTGAGGAGAAAAAGTTTAATCTTGAAGTTTACTTACTGCTCTCTTGAAGGAAAAATAATCGCCAATTTGATTGAACACCATATTCACGACTCGACTCGAGATGAATCAAACAAAGGCTCCAAATTAAATTTGAAATAAAAATTGGACTTTGAATAGGAACCGATTAATCTAAAACAATTATTAACAGCAAACTAGCCAAAGCTAAAATTGTCAAAAAATCAATGATGAATATGGATTTTTGGTGCTAAATTTCCATGGGGTTGTACAAGTGATTATTCAACGAATTGATTAGAGCAAAAAATAATGTGTAAGCAAAATTGTTTCAGGGCTTCAAAAGTGGCATGTAACAATATGGGCTGAATTCAGCAAACTCAAGAACCTGTTGGCAGCATGCATTAGATACCACTCGAATCCCTCCCAAAGATAGATCTCCTTGTCCAATCTGTTACAACCAGTGCCCTTGTGCGCCAACTCACTTGTTTGCTGAGGGAAGAAAATAAGAATGAGCACCTAAAGCTACCCTTTGCTAGGAAATTTGGGTGGAAAATTTGTTTTTCTTCTTTTTATTGTTTGGTTACCAAATAGAAATGGGGAATCTGAATTCTTAATTTCCCTTTGAAAGCCAAAATTATTTTCCACCAATTTGATGGTGGAACCCAAGACAATTAAAATCCTGTCTTTGGCCCCCATTGCAATATTAAGTAACCAAACAAAGATGTTTGGAGCAATTCAAGAGAATTTGCAAATAAGAGATTCATTACCTAGCATAGACAGAATACCAAAGCCACTGACTGCTGCGTCCAATTGAGACCCAATCACCAGGAAGTTGTGCTGCCGTTTGCTCTCCTCCCAGTGGTGCAAATTGCCCAAGATGCTTGTACCTGTAAGGAGGTTCACCATATGGAGAATGAACATGAAATTCCTAACTGCCTAAAAGACTCCACATTCATACAACAGATTCTGAAGTAAAAATCAGCATTCAGCACTAAGCCTAAAAGTATATTATGTAATATTTGCACCAGCTATTGCTAGAAATGCTCAAGATTGGGAGGTTGCATAAATGCAAATAAGATTGAGGCCAACCTGAAGGGGTGAAACCTATGGCGACCCTCTCCCCTGAACCTTAGAGGGCCTTCAGGATTTTTCTCAGCCTCTTCCATGCGGTTGAAGCAATGAGCAAGGTATGCACCTTGTTGAGATGCAACCTGCACATGGAAAACATTATCAATGATCGTTGAATAGCACTGGTCCACAACTAGTAGACTCTGCTGTATCAAAAGCACACGGCACCTGTGCTGTTGCTGGGAGATTCTTCATCCGAGTATCCACTTCTTTAAGAGCTGTTTTGAACTCCTCAATGTTTAATTCAATGGATTCTTTTGGGCCATCTCCTTTGCCTTCCTTCAACAGATCAACAATGTCGCTCATTTTCTTGTTCTTTAGGTAAAGCTCCACTTGGGGGTACCTTTCACAAATGTCTTTAATCACTTCCTGAAATTCTTTTGCCGTAAGCGTTCCAGAATTGTCCTTGTCTGCCTTCTTAAATATTGCTGAGATATCTTCCTACAAGCGAAATTTTAAAAAGGAAACTCTATAAGCCAAATGAAAAGGCACCTGGCAATTCTATCTCAAAAAGAAAGCTAGATAAGAATAAAAGGGTGCATAGGAAAGATAACCATTGCTAAGAGATGAACATCAGCGAAGCATATAGTGAGGACGAGCAAATTTAGAGGTGATTTAGCACTGAAATTGTAACCTATGAAAAGAAAACTAAAAAGTACCATGACTCTGCGCTGGTTAATCGTTGCACAGTCACCGAGCGCATATATGTTATCGCATCCCTCAACCCGCAGCCACTCATCGGTTGCTAGAGCTCTTCTGTTAGCCTGTTGACAGGAACAGATGTTTCGTCAAATGCAGATAATTTACTATGATAAAAGCTAGCTTTCTGTATACTAAATTCCACAGCACTTATTGGAAGATTTCTTTAGACAATCACAGAGAAATATACAACCACACGTATCAAAATCAATATACCTGACCAATTTGTTTCATAAACTCCCTTATGGCAGGACGAGTTCCAATTCCAGTTGACCAAACAGCCATTCCATAAGGTATAGAAGTAGTTTCCCCATTCCCTCTAACTTTAGTAGAAATTTCCTTGTCTGATACTTTCACAACCATTGACCCTAATCTCACATCAATGCCATCTCTTTTGAACTTTTCTTCAGCAAAATCTGTGATTCTTTTGTCAAACCTGCAAATTCTCAAAAAGTATGAGATATCTTCATTGAAACTATTCCAATTTTATGATTAAGGATGGAATTCGATCTTCTTTTTAGAATTAGCATGTCTATGACCTCTAATTGTAAATTCTGCTTACTAATAATTGCATCAGATGGAGAATCGAATGAACATATGAAAAAGTTTTTGGTTCCCATTCCCTTCATTCTAGGTTATCAAACAACCAAGAAAAGCGATAAAAAAAAGGCATTTCCACTAGCCAGAGAGAACTTCAATGTGAAGCAGAGACTAAACTCTGATGCTCCTGTAACCACTCAATTGATATGCTGAAATGGCAGAAAACTTTAGAAGTTTTTGTGATTCTTACATGTTCAGGATATGATCTCCTGCTTCAAGAAGTGTTATTTTTACGAAATCTTTGGCTGCAGGATATAATTTGACTAAGTCCTCATTGACAAAATCGTGAAGTTCTGCCGCAAATTCCACACCAGTTGGGCCACCACCAACAACCACGAAATGAAGAATTCTCTTTCTTTCTTCATCACTCAAATCTGGTAGACTTGCCTTTTCAAAGTTGTCGATAACATTCCGACGGATCTTCTGAGCATCTTCAACTTCCTGTGAGAAGAAATAAATTTCCCTGAAAATTAGCAACATACACATACAAAGAGGCTCAGTTCTCATCAAAATCATAGACACAACAGCCATAATTCTCATTCGACAACTTTTATTTTCCTTGTTACTGTGTCTGTGTTGGAAATTTATATGGAAGGATTCAAGGAGACTTACCTTCAGGAAATTGCAGTTCTCCTCTACACCTGGTGTGTTAAATGTATTTGGGCGAGCCCCCATGGCTATTACAAGGTAGTCATAGTCCACGACAAACTCTTCTTTGCCATTCGAATTGGTACCTTGATTCGATCGACAATAAACTTTCTTGTTTTCTGCATCAATCTTAAAACATTCGGCTTCCCAAAAACAAATGTCCACACGTTTCTGCACATGATAGAGTACAGTGATCAGTTACTGCATCACCTCATATTTGCAATTACTAAAAGTAGTTAGTTGTTAAACACAACACATATCAATAATCAATTTGAAGAGTTTTCCTTAAGTTTTAATTTTGCTCAAGTTAAATTTTAAATGACTCTGGCTTTTCCTTTTTACCAACATTTAATTTTAATTGAGGACAATCAAATTAGTCCTCTTTCCCTCTAGCCAGCAGCATTCTTCCTCTCATGGGTTGTTCCACAGAGTCTTAACACTTCAACAAAATATAGACCTTACTCCTGGTTTACTGATGGGTCTCTGTTCACTCAATAACACATGAGTCCATGCATGTAGAATGTTGGTACTTCAAACCTATTTAGCACCAATGTTGCACAGAATTCAGCAAAGAACCTTATCAGAATGCAGAAAAACATTATTTGGAGAACTTTGATCAGGTGACATTCACAAGGTTAAAAAAAAACAGGGAACCAAATCACAGACATTCATCATTAGCAAGTTGAGTTAGCTCACAAGCTAATGGACTACAATTATCACTGTTTACTAAAGTTGCATCAATTCGACCTGTTTCCACAACAAAAACACATTTGGTTTCAGACAAGAGAAGGTGAAACCATAAAACAACCACAGTCACAACCAAAACCTGAATATAAAATCAGAACAATACAAGTTTCGTCAAAAAATAAAAAGAAGGAAATATTGTTGTCCAATTGCAATTCCAATAACAATAAAGAGACAATTTCTAGGAGTTGCTTTTTACCTTCCTGACAATATTGCGGATAGGTTCAACAATGCTGCGAGCTTCAACTGTACCACACGTAACATTTGGTAGCAGGGGAGTGAAGGCAAAGTAGTTTCGAGGAGATATCACTTGAACATCATACGTGGGGTTATTTAGTTTCTTCAGAAAATTAGTTCCAGCCCAACCAGTTCCAAGCACAACCACCTTCTTTTTCTTGGCCACCTCCTCAGCTGGCGCTAAAGCTTCAGCAGCATTATAAGCTACAATTCCCCCACCGCTGCAACCACATGCCATTCGGCAGAACCAGAAGAAAGGTGAAAAGTGGGACAAGCATATGAAACACAGAATTTTATTTACTACAGTTTCGAGGAATCTTGGGATTAGAAAATAGAACCACAATATTCTGCTTTCTGGGTCGTAGAATATTGCAGATATTACTTCTCTAATAAGCAGCTCCTAATTAAAGCATATTTTTGGTCTAAGATCATGCCATAATAACAGAGACAGACTAATGGAAGAGCAACTCCACTTTGCTCTGCCGTTAGTAACTCTGTTTTTCGTATAATATCAACAAACAGATGCAAACACTCTAATGCTTTTCTCGTAGGCAGGCAAGAGTTCGAAACATTGCAAACTCTAAAATGTCTAACCAAAAACAAAACTAAGTCTACGAGTTAAAGCATTTAAGACAAAATTCTATGCCAATAAAGAGGTTATAAATCACAAAAAGAGCAATCAAAGAGTTGAAAATCACTTGGAATCAGAACAGAGAAGTAGCATAAAAAATCAACGAGCATTAAATAACGAACACAAATTAAAATAAGTCAAGTAGTTCCGTTCCTCGTTCATATTGAATAACAAAGAAACTGGGTCTGAAGAATCGGAAAAGCAAAAGAATGAGTAATTAATGAACGTTATAAAAAAAAAACTTAAATCTACAATCTAACGCATTACAGAAAAAAATTGATGCGAAGAAAGAGACTATAAATCACAAAAAGGAGCAATAAAAAAGTTGAAAATCACTAGGAACCAGAACAGAGAACTCGCATAAAAAAAAAAAAAAATCAAACGAGCATTCATTTTGAAGAAAAAACAAACGAAATCTAAAGAATCGAACAAAGAAGAAGAAGAGCACCTGACGGCGCAGAGCAGAAACAACTTGGAGAGGTAAGGGCGGTCATGGAAACCTCTAGAAGCTCTCTGGAATAAGCTTAAACCACTCATATTTGCTCCTTTTTCTGAAATATTACGCAGAGAATTTGAACTTGGAGAGAAAGAATTCCAATAAAACCGAAGGAGGTGAAAAAAATGAAGAAGAAAAAAAAAAAAAAGAACCCGAAAAGGTCGGAGAGAGATTGGTGGGGAGCGTGAAGGTCGCGCGTGTTATGTGTCCTTGTAAAGATGGTTCCAGGTTTTGATTGACTTGTAGGGCAAGGAAATGGCGGCACGTGCTGGGTTTTGCTATTCTTTTTGCTCTTTCAATTGTCGTTTAGAAAATGGGACACGTCTTGATTCTGTGGACCCTACCTTTGTTTATTAAATTTATGGCAGCCGTTCGATTAATAGCCTCCACCTAATATTCTACGGTGTGATTTCTGTTGACTGCCGGCGGTTGTATTGTATTTGCTTTCTCCAATGCTTTGGGAGTGGTCAAAGTTGGTTTACACGTTAACATTATTACACGTGTGGCATATATTTGAGAAAAAAAATAAATATCAAATTCCTAAATTTTAACTTTTTTTTTAAATCAAATTTTTATACTTTAAAAATTAATATTGAATTCTTCTCTCACATTAATATCAATTTAGACAAAATGACCAAAATTAAAATGCATATTCTATTAATATCACTTGAATCGAAACACACTAAAATATAAAAAAATTTAATATTACCATTTAGCTAAAAAAAATTAATATACTTTAAAAAAAAAAAGAACAATAAAGGAATATAAATTTACTATACATTCATAAACAACATTATGCTAATGTCTCCTAAATTGACGGATCCAATAATTAAGCTATAGTTTATATATTATGCTAATACTCATCCATATATATATTTTCAGACATATAATTTTATAGGAAAAAATAAATTACAAAAATAAATCAAACTGTATATCAACTTCTTTTTCTATAAAATATATGTAAACTTTTGATTCTAATTGATATGAATCAAAATTCTCATAACCTTAAGAAATAAAAATAATAATAATAATAAAAAATAAAAAATAAAAAACGAGAGGTTGACATGTAAATTGGTATAATTTAGACGGAAGCAAAAGAGGAAGATGCCATTTTATTGGAGAATTTGTAGATCTACCAAATTTGAGGTTAATAAAATAATAAATGTGTCGTAAGTAAAGAGAGGCGTGCAGGGCCATGACTTTCTAGAAGAATACTGCTGGTCTGTTACGATTTCAAGTTCACATTCTGACCAGCCTGGATTTGCAATCAGCAATTGGCAATTGCACATGCTATTTTAATAAATAGCCTCTTGACATTATTATTGTTTAAAGTTTAAAATAAAACCTATTGCTTCACAAATTATTGTATTGTTATTTTAATTTTCTTTTTTAATTATGCTATTAAAATTAACATTGCAGTTCATAGATTTAATTAATAAGGACAAAGACTCCTCTAACCTCCATGCAAGAATTTTATTTTCACGTCAAATTAATAATAAGGTTCTAGGATTTAAGTCGTGGAATCGATATTATGTATAATCTACAAAAAAATTTACTCAAAATAAAATAATAAGACTTTGTTCAATATAGACTTTAATTTTCTCAAATTTATTATCAGGCTACATTATTTGGTATATTTTACTTCTTCTTTATTATACTGAAATTATAGCTAACTTTTGAGAATGAATTAGTCGGGCCATTATTTTTTATTTTCAAATTTTAGGGAAAAATAAAATAAATTTTTGAGGCAATGCCTAAACCCTTGATGAGTGAGGCCTAGCTAAATGAATTTACATTTCATAATTATTAATCTATTCCGAGTCAAGTTTAAAAAGATAGCAATTTACATTCAAAACCAATCAACGTTAATTTTTTTTAAAAAGAATACACACCTACGGTTAGCAAAAATATTTAAATGATATTTTACACACAAGAAATTGATAAAAACAACATGTTATCCATTTGAACTTAATTATATGCAAATATTACTCTTGAAAAGGTGTAACAATTACCCTTTATATTATATTCCTTTGGCCAATCAATCTTCTTTATTAATTTTAAGAGATATATAATAGATACAATTTTGTTAATATCATATGATTTTAATAAAAAAAATTCACATAACATTTTTGTTAATATCAATTAATAATATGTACGCAGTAGACACTGTTAAATTCAAGTGGATAATAGATCATTTATCACAATTTTAATTGTGTAAAATGTGATCACATGTAAAGTTAAATTGTATAACCAAATAAAAGTGTATTTTTTATGTATTATCACACCATACCATAAAACATTTCAATTCAAACAAGGGGTTAAAATGTTCAATACAAGAGATATAATTATCATCATTAGTAGCAAGTAGCAACAATAGCTTTAAATGTATTGGAACCTATTAAACATAAGATGCATTTGATATAATGATGATACGGTAAAAGAGTAGCAGTTGCATATATTTTCTTTCACCATTTTAATAAATGGTGTGTTCATTTCTTATCCGTGTGTGTGTCTCTTTAAAAAAAAACACATATAGTGTCGAGTTCTTCCTTATATTTCTGCATCAAATCAATCAGATACAAAGAGCCACAATTGTTCATTATATATTCTACATTATATATGGATGGCCATTTTTATAAAGAATTTCAAGGAAAGTAATTACCTTACAGAAATCAACCACATTAGGAGTGTTGAACGTATCTTCGCGAATTCCCTTTTCTATTATAAGCTCCTCATACTCAACAACGAACACTTCGTTAGTGTCCACTTTAGTTGTATCTGTATATATTGAGTTGAAAGGCCTACATATATGGAAGACAATGACTTAAAAAAAGACAACACCGCCATATGATTACATGCAGAATATGATGTGTGAATGAATCAGATCCAGAAAGGTTAAAAAGAAAAATCTGAGGATGCCAAGTTGTGAGAAGAAAAACCTTATAAAAGGTCAAAATTATATTTTATATAAATCCAAATTGAATTACATATGCAGAAAGTTTCATAACCTATAATACATGAGACATCTAATTAAATCTGACCTCATAATTTCAGGTCAGGGTCAATTCAGCTAAATAAACATATATAAAAGAATAAGCATAACAAATAATTATGAGAGCTCATATTATTCATTAATTTATACGTTATAAGATATTACAGTCTATATTAAATACATCCAAGTCTCCTATGTATATTGTTTTCATACTATACGTATCCGATTATGCTTTCCTCCATTGATTTCTTATTTTAACACCGAGTATTCTTAGAACTCTACTGGTATTATTCTCTTCCTATTATATATCATCAAGTTCAGTTCAAAATTTATCACAACATGTTATCATATACTATTTATGTTTTCAAGCTTTGAAGAAGTGGTCCCTAACTCACCATTTAATTAGTTTTCCGTCCAAACAGATATAACCTTGAGATCGACAATAAAGTTTTTTGTTTATTTCGTCAATCTTAACGCATTCAGCCTCCCATACACAAACATTCCGTTTCTGCACATGGTAGAGAAAATCAAAGTCAATAAAGGTTCTTAGACTCAAGGTAATAATGGATCAGAACTATCAGCACAGAAACTAACATTAATTAGAAAACAGAGTAAGTAGCAAAATGCACAATAACTAGAGGCAATTTGAAGAATTGGTTACCGTTTTGAAATAGTTGCGTATAGGTTCAAGTATGGTGTGAGTTTCCACGCCTGGTAGCGGAGGAGTGGAGGCCAAGAAGTTAATTATGAGGCAAAATCACAAGAACATCGTCAGAAGAGAGCGAGGCACTCTCAAAAAAAACGTACCAGGCCAACCAGTTCTAAGCACAACAGTCTTTCTCTTAATCACAAAGTTCTCAGCAGAATGACCAGCATTGGACGAGTAAGTAGGAACACCGATTGCACCCAACCCAAAGCTTAAAAACCATATTTCACTTGATGAACAACGTCCAGAGTATAAGCCCCAACAGATCTGTGCTCAGATGTCGCCGCAGAATGAACGGCTTTATACGATTTACCATTAGCATTAGCTACAAGAACCCCGCAGAATGAGCAGCTTTACGCTTTTGTTCTTCGGATTATGATTGTTCTAATCGAGATTGTAGCAACAGCAGCTCAAATGCATTGAAACTTGAAAGAAAAAAGAAAATCATATCATATATGGCACTGTGAATGAATACCAAGGCCCCAGGTGCAGGCCATATTATCCTCACATTTTCCCTTTCATCATTTTCGCCTTCTCTGAAGGAATCTATTATATCTCTGCATCAAATCAATCAATTAAGTACATGTAGTTTCAGTAAGATGAATTAAGAACAAAGCTAGAAGACATGTAATAGATCTCTCTTTTGTTTTCTTCAGCAACCATTTTTCTAATAGATACATAAATAAATTGGCATTGTATGTACCTTGTGTACATAAAACAATTCATGTATACAGTAAATCACAAACCTTCCTATAGCCTAACGATAAATTCCTCGATTCTTATTCGAAGGCTTCCGAAACAACACAAAAAGTAGAAGAAATATTCAAGATGTACAAAGTGGAGAAAGCATTCAATGACGGTGTTTGAAGGGAGTTCAAAATGAAAAACCAAGCAAGTAAAGGAGAAACGGAATTGTACCAGCTGACTGCGCTGCCCAGAGCTATTGAAAGAACAGGATAGTCCTTGAAACCTCTAGAAACTCTCTGGAACAAGCTTAAACCTCCCATTTTTGGTTCCAAAAATTAGAGAGAGTGAAAAATGGGGAGATAGAGTGTGTTTAATGTTTGGAAAGAAGGCAAGAAACTTATGAATTAGGTCTCAGGCGTGTGGTCACGCTAAAAAGTAAAAACCCCATGAAATTTTAATCTCTCTTATTTACTATCCATTATTATTCTGTTTTGTTTTATCTATCAGACGCAGAGTCGTACAAATCCGTACTTTTAGCGACGGCCCTTAAACAATTATTTTGGTGCAACTGAGTCCATATAAATACTCAATATAAGATATTTTAGGTACATAACCAGGCTGCAACAGGCAAACTTAGATAAGAACAGATTTTTCAATTCAATAATAATCTGATAGACATTTAATTATCATATTAGTAGATTCTCAGTTCATGGTTCCAAAACTAATGATATTATTAGTAAATTCTCAGTTCATGGTTCGCAAGTTAATCATCAAATCTATAATTGGTTATACAAGTGCAGGAGCAGCCTAAACCATTCGATTATTTGGGAGCTTGGTTATGTCATCATCTTGAAAACACTCTCAAGCTATAATTCAAAGATGAGAATGATATTGTTTCTTATTGACTTTGATTATTTCATCTCCAATAATTTAATTAGAAAATCACAGTGATTTTCTTGTCCATTTCTTGGATTTAAAAGCTTTTTTCATAAACCAAGTTAAATAGTGCCTAATATCTCTATCACCTATTTGTTGATGCACCATTTAGATATGAGACATGCAGTCCTCATAATGCACTTTCGGTCCCGACGGCCAAACAAAAATCTTTCACTTTCCGTTACTAGTTTCAACACTAATTATTACTATTCATAAGTTGTGTAATTAACGAATTATCAGCTTAAGATTTTTTTCAAAAAAAAATAATAATAATGAATTCCTATCAAATTCAATCATCCTCATTCATCTCATCCCATATATTTATAAATATATTACACAATTCTTAAAAATCAAAATCGAATTTAAGAATTTATTTATTTTCATAAAAAGCAATTGAAAATTATTTTTATTTTTTTTAAATAACAAAGAATGCATCCTAACTCAACCTTTACCTAAACTCAATCCAACTCATAAATAATTTACATACGATACAATCCGCATGATTCGAAAAAAATAAAATCAATTCATTTTAAGCTATACAAATCGGTTTCCTGATTGACCCGTAAATAATTTTATTTGTAACTTTGTTTTGATATCAAAACAATTATTTAGATGCTCTAAAAAGAACAGTAAATAATTAGAATTTAAAACTATTTCGATTCGTGCAGTTACTTAATCTAAGCCTATTATTAAATATTTTCAATTTAAATCTTAAATAATTTTGGTTCACAAATTAAACCCTCACTATTTCTCCTTTACGTATTAAAACTTTAAATTATCGATTTAGACTGATTCATCTTTTTTTGTCACCTCTACCAAAAAGTTTCAATTATAAAAGGAATTAGATTCTATTTGTAATGAAATACATAGGAAATTGTAGGTTGCTACAATTGCTAGTCAATCTAAATTTAAAACTCTTTATTTTATTTTATAATTCGTAATAAAATTTATTTTGGTTATAAAATAAAAATATATAGAAGATCAATTTTGTATAAAAAGGTTTTCACCATAGTATCGATATAAATTAATCTAAGTTTTTATTTCATAAGATTAATCTAACTTTAATAAAAAAGGAAAAAAAAAAATTGTTATATACCTCCTTGCTAATTGATTTCGTCTAATGGTAAGAGTTTTTTTTAATTCTTACAAACAAATTAAGATAATGATTAAATTTTATCAATCTTAAAAAAAACTTTCTATAGTGTATTATAATACAGGTTTTATATTTTTTTTGCAAATGTCATTATTAATTTTCTACTTAACTTATACCATCTATCTAATTTTATTAATGATAAGAATAAAAGTGAAGAAAACCAGCTAATAATTTTTTGATTTTATAAATTAACCGATAATAGAACTAATTAAATTTGAATCTATAAGGTCGAGATAATCGAGCTAGCTAAATAGACATACAAAATTATAACATTACAAACAATAATGAGAGCATATAATTAATCATTAATTTATTAAATCCTTCCGGATTTTTTTTGATAGGTTTGAATTGAGATTTTTTCACGAGTTTGATATCCATAATTATCGGAAATGACTATTATCATGAAAGAGAGGAATATATAATTGTAATTTGGCTTATCATTAAAATGACTAAAGAAATCCAAAACACCCGTCCACCAATTGGATAAGAATTTGTGCATGTTTTTACATCGTTGGATAAATATCTTTATGTTCATCAAACTATCATAAAAACATACCCACATTCTCGTAAAATCATTTAGGAAGCGATTGATCTAAATTAGAATACCCTAATCTACAAGAAAGCATTTTTGTTTTCTATTAATCACACTTCACCAGCAAAGATCTTCTTTTCTAGACGGAGATATATCAATCTCTATCAAATTCTCCTCTTCAAATTGATAACCCGAACCCGAATGATCCTTATCGGGTCTATCCAGAGCTATCTCTATTAACAACCCCTCTCTATCTTCCTCCTCCCATTTAAAGGGCGACTCCCATCCTCCCCTCATCGGAAACCCACCGTCGGAGGAGGAATCCGAATCCGTCTCCGGATAATACATTGACAATGATGGATACCTCTCCAAAGGCGATTTCCGGGTCCGGCCATTCTCATTCGGATCCTCTTCATCATCTTCTTCTTCTCCTTCATAAGCTTCGTATATCACTTCCAATGGCGCCTTGAGGTTCCATTCTACAAATGAACCTTCAAAATACGGTTTTGGGTAAAAGTTCGATTGGACCCATCTGTCTACTTTTGTCAATGAGCAACAATTCTCTGCTGAATCGAAATTACTGTCTCTGATTTTCACAACTTTCTCGCTTTCTCTGATCTCAATTTGCTCTGTTTTGGGGGTTTGAACTCTCTGGCCGGCGCCGAGGCGGAGGAGGAAGAGGAGGAGGAGAGCAGTGAGGATCAAAACAGGGGAGAGAAAAACTTTAAGTGCATAAGGAAAAAAGATGAGAACTAAAGTGTAAAGAGTGATAAAAAAAGAGAAAAGAGAATCAGAAGATGAAGAAGCCATGAAATCAATTTGAGCTAATGCAAAAACAGAGTTCAATTGCAATGGCATTTCGTATCCTTCCATAAGTAAAAAAACTAGTCAAAACCGAGAGTTACAACACCAAAATCTCAAAACCCATTAAAGACCAGAGGATTTAAAGCAGAAACAAGCAAAAAATCAGATAAAAAAAGGTTGAAAGAGAGAAATTTGAAGGCTTTTTCAGTGCAGAGTGCGTAAGAGAGAGGCATGGAATATAAAAAAGAGAAGGCAGAGAGGTAATGTGGGTATCATATATTTCTTTTATACAATTACCGATATGACCTTTTTTTTTTCTTTTGCCTTTTCTGTAGAATTATTATGATAAAATCCACAAAGATCAACCATTAAAAGCCTAAATCAGAAAGTCTAGGGTAATTGAATTCATGCATTCAGGTACTGAAATCGCAAAAGTTTCCCAGATGCAGAGTCTAATTGTTTATGTTTAGTCTGGATTCAAGGTTTTACCAAAAAAACACGATTTTCCAAGAAATCCAACATAGGATTAATCGAATTCACTTTCCAAAATTCCATTGTGTTTCCATAACTATTGAATTTGTTTTGAAATCTTGGAAATATGGTTTACTTCGGTTAATTAATCTCATTTCCGATTTCTCCTCCTATAATTTTTATTTTTATTTTTAGGATTTTTCAGTAAATTCACAAATTTTATTTTAACAAGACAATTTAGAAATATATAATAACTTGGACATTTCAGGACTGCAGGTAAAAGATTATTATTATTATTATTATTATTATTATTATTATTTAATTTATATAAAGCCGCTTATTTTTCTCCAACTAACTAATACTTTGAAATTTTGAATGAAAATTGGACTTACATCAAGAAAAATAAAAAGATAATTAACATATCCCTTGAAATTTTGGATAATGTTGATAGATTACTTTTCATTCAAAGGTCTTTGCTTCAATTATTTCTTCTTTTTTTATTTATTTGCCTTTTCGTTAACTTTTGCAAGAAAAAATTTCCTTTCTTTTTTCTTGGCCATCTGTATTTCTTTTCATAAGCTTAGAGGTATCAATCTACTTTTGTATGGGATGGCAGTTGTCTTGTAATGTTGGGGTCATATTGCCAGAAGAGCGGTGGAATTGTCAAATTTAAGACTGTCTATGAATTGTCTACCATTTTTTCTTTGACTGTCCCCAGTCAAAACATAGAAATTTATGTTTGAAATAAAATTAAAAAAAAAAATTAGATGCAGTAGTAGGTGTTTAAGTTGTCGGGTTTAAATATTCACTTAAAAGAAAATATTTTGTCTTTAATTTATGCATATATTTAGTATGAATTCGAATTAATTAGAATAATAAACTTATAAGTACTAAATAAAAATGAGTTAATTGCAACTTACCTCTATCAAGGATTGAATTATAGTTGATATGTGTTATTCCATTAATAATTCGCTGTTATCTGTCATTATCTGGCCTTAATGGCTTGGCAGATTTAATAATCTCATTTAAGCCATTGGATTCGTGTTTGAGTCTAATCATTAGAGTTTCCTAAATATGCATTATAGTCTTCTAATGGGAGACGTAAGTTACCAAAACTAGTGACTGGTCCAATGCAAAATAACTGAATCATGAACTAATATTGTCAATGGACCAACAGGCACCGATGTGCTATCGCAACCAAATTCTGCTTACCATGCACGTGCTCTGTATAAAAAAGCCATTTCTTGATCATTGAAAAGCAAATGGAAGAAAAGAAAAAGATTATAGCTTTTAGGTTCTCTAACTCTTGAGGTTCGGTCTGGTACTGAAAGGAACAGAGCCTTCTCAACCATTAAAAAAGATGGAAGTTGGGTCGACCACTAAGTACATTACATTTACTTTAGTTTGAAGAAATTAAATAATGTCGAAGAATGATTGGCATTGAATTTCAGGCACAGGGTCCACTTTCACGACTTTCATATATGTATGGGTTAAAGCTTAGAGTATATATCTCTTCTTGATAAGGTTCATAAAACATTTTTCCAGAGAGAAAAAGAGCTTTAATAAGAAATCCAAGAGGACCTTTTTCATCACTGAACCCATAAAGATCAAAGATTAATCCAATTAAGTTAAGAGCAAAATTTTAGGAGAATGAGATGATTTTTATGCACTATGATTAGGTGTTTTTTTCAGGTTAAATCACTTCAAACAAACATGAAATGTGATAAATGAACTATCTAGCTTGGATTTTCTAAATGTTATCGACTTAAAAGAGTGACAGTAACTGTTTAGCATTTCTCTATTCATGGCTAACCGCATCAAATACACTGTTTAAACTTTTCAAACATTCATATTACATTTTCTCTTTCATCAACTTGACCGGAGTTTCCCTTGCCATAAACCCTCCAAATTGCTCTCTTTTCAAGCGACCGGAACTTTGAGACTGTCGTTGGGAAGCTTATACGTAAACAAAGTGATGAAACAAGCAGAGGCAAGCTAATAGTTGGTGGGAGACAGTTCTTTTAAGGATTTAAGTTGACGGTGGTTATTAGTAGCGCAGACAGGAAGTCTGAGATTGTCAATTCAACGGTGTTGTATCATATATATCCAATTGGCGAATTCTACATGAATTTTCGAAGAACATAGCTCACCAGCTGGGAAGAGAAGGGAAGGAGTTCATGGTGGGATTCAATAAGCGAATTGCTGATCAAGAATATGCAAAATTCAGAGAGGCTGATCACAGTATCACATGGAACTATGGAGTTTGCAGTGGGCGTCCAGTTAAAATAATAAGCAGAGTAGCTTAAATAATCTTGATGCTCATTGTCATTCAAGTAGCTAAGTCATTCAAGATCGGAGAAATAAAAATTATATAGCCTTTTCGTTGATGCAATTGATTCAATGCTACAATGGAAACAACCTCTTAAAATTTCTGAAAATAATATAAACGGTCATTCCAAGGAGTAAATAACAAAGCTGACTGCTTCTTTTGTGGCATAAGATGTTCAAATTATACATTAAAATATATTCAGCTCTCAATTAACAATGTTTATACTTACATTCTTCTGGAGTTCACCCTTTTGAGCATTTTTACATGAGATGCTACCTGTCCTTTACACCTATTCAGTCTTGCAAGATGGACGCCTAGTCTCTATCTTCTAGAACTCTGAGAATAGAGGAAACTTCCATAGCAGTTAGTAGTACCTTGCATGATCTCCCTCATCGTACCCCATAATACCACGAGGAAAATTTCCATAAGGTTGTCTTGGTGGTGGAGTTGGGGACTGATACATAGACCGAGGGGTAAATACATAATGCGGACCTGAAACATAGATTAAATCAGAAGACCACATACCAAATAAAAGCAATAGTAGATCAAATGATTAAACATTGCTAGCATGAGATCAAATGATTAAACATCGCTAGCATGGAATTATATCAGAACTCTGCATCTCTAACTTGTGTAACCATTTGTGATCTTTGATGTGGTAATTTTGATTCAGCTTGGCAGTTGCAACACATTGACACTGTTTACAGCTGGAGATTCATATTGCTACCAGACTCAACTGCAACTTTCCAGAAATGGGATAAAAAATTTGTTGCAACTGGCGAGAGGAATACTTCATATTAGAAAGATATGTCACCCCTCTTGGGCAGTCCAACTTCTTCATGAACAACTAAATGCATGTGAATTTTGCAACAATAATTGGAGTAACTACCATAAGATGGGTAAGCACTAGGAGTGTATCTAGGTCCTCTTGGAATCTGCGGACCAGCTTGAAAATCTCCAACAGTATTAAATGCAAATGAGGGTGACCTCATATTCCCAACAGTGGAAGGCTCAATAGCATTACTCCTATATGGATCGAAAGCAGCAGCAGCAGCACCACCATCAACAGTGTTTATGCCATCAAAGTTTGGTTCACAATAAGCCCCAACAGCTCCATAGTTCTGGTAACTGGGAGTTCCACCACCAGGAATGGCATTTTGACGCCCACTGTTGTGTTGTGGAACAGAACTCCCAAGGGAATTATCAAGAACAGGTCCTCTAGAGTTAGTAGCGGGATATTGATAACTGTGGGATGTCCTAAAAGCATACCCTTGTCCTCGATGGCTCATCTGGAGTAATTATTGTAGAAGGTACTAGTTAATAATGGAAAGATTCTGGTGCGAGTGAAAATCAAGCACCACTGTAGAATAAATCTTAAAATGAACTGGCCACAAAATCCTTTTAAGAAGGAAGAGGCCAGAAGTAATGTGGAAATCTTGCCAAGTCTTAAATAATCAAGCTACCACAAATTGAAAAAGTCTAACTTACTTGGTTGGTATGCTGGTATCCATAGTTTGGTCGATGATGAGGTAGCCGAGGTGGATGAGAACTTCCCCAGTGCCCAACAACTAATAAGGACCAACAATATGAGGATCTTATCCACATGGCAAATGGATCAAAGGACAGAAACTGTCAAAAGAATAACCTGATAAAGCTCCTTGGTTTTGCAGTGAAGACTCAGAATATGAAGCAACAGAACTTTCCCGAGAACAAGGCATAGAGCTGGTGTTTAAAGCAAGTTTCATCTCCTCCAAATATTTCTGCGATTCTCCTCGACCATGTTCAGGAAATAGAACCTTACACATGGCAAAAAAGCATTAGCCAACTAATGCTCATCGGCATGCCAAATAATTAAATAAGAGATCTAAATATGCACCTCATCAAAAAATTCATCGGAACCAGGCATATCCTTGCTCATTGGCAGAACATAATTAGCTGCATATGAAAAATACCAACCTGTTATAACTGAAACAGCACAAGATGTAGTTCAGAACACAACATACTCATTCAAATCAACCAAGGTGACGCTATATAAATACCTAACATATTGTTAATAGCATCAGCTGGAACTTCTTTTCCCATTTCTTTAAATCTTTTCTTTGCACGAAACTTCAGTTCTTCTGGTTTTGGAAATACAACAACAGCAATCTGACTTGTGATGCAAAAAATAAATACAAGGATCAAAACAGCAGTTAAAAATTTCCGTAACTGATGATGGAAATTATCTTATTGTGCAACTACCTTGCGGAAATTTGCAAATGGTCTCAATTTGCGTTTCCGTGCACTCTTGAAAACATTTGTTTGATCAATAATATAATTGCGAGGTGTCCTGGCTGCTCTAGATAGCAGCACATCAAATATTGCATTTGCTTGACCCATCAAACGATCAAATCGTTCACCATAATTATGCTTACGCAATAGCCCAGGAACCTATGAAGACAAGGAAAAGAAAAGGTTGTATAAAGCAGTAAAACGACTGATGAAACATCTAATTAAACCCAGATGCTTGAAACTATTTTCAGTAGAACAGATAATATACTAAGAAAATATGGAAAAAAAAAAGATTACCTTCATTTGATCCAGAATCAGGTTTGTTCCAAGCAAAACATAGCGCTTTTCAGGATGCTTTTTCACCCATTTCTCTGCCCATGTACTCTTACCAGAAGCAGGTAAACCCACCATCATCATTACTTCACAATCCCTTGTTTCAGGTAAAATAGGCCCCCTTATTGCATTTCCATCATCAACAGCTGAAGCCCAGGGCCAATATCCTTCTGCAGGAACAAGTCCATCTTCAGCACTGAACTGCAATTGAACCACAACATTTTTCAATAGAACATGAGGAAAGAGGGCAGATTCCCATTGTCGCTCTCTCATTGGAGCATCCACCACTCCAAGACCCCTTGAGCCAGCATCAAATTCCTTTGCAATACCCAACCACTTTCCATTCTGGGAGAATCCTATAGAAGCCATTGGTTTACTTTCAAGATCAACCGCACAAACAATTGTATCTCCAACCCCAAACTTTTCACCATAATCTGAAAACTTCCCAACGGTAGAGAATTTTCCTGTTCCCCCCAAACCAAAGCTGTGCATAGTCTCCCCAAGCTTGCCCACTTCGTCATCTCCTCTTGAAATGCCAATACGACAGACATGCTGCTGGTCTGGGGGTGTGTCTTCCATTTTAACTGGCTGAGATGCTATGACTTTGCAACCAAAACAATACTTACCCCCAATTACTCCAAAATTTGCATGAGCACCAGACCAGCAATAACCAAATCCCTCCTCATGAAGTGCAGAACCTTTAAGTCCATTATCTTTTATATCAAAATCTGAAGGAATAAGAACATCACGCGTTAAACATCAGACAATTAGAAAAGAGATTCTAACTCATTGGTTATAAGGTTTGTACATTGCACAATAGTTCACTTCTTAGTTATTGCTATGTTCTTAGCGTTCAGTTGAATTTCACAAGAACAGTAATCAATAATCCGATATCAGGTCTCAAGAAATAAAATTTACATATGCAATCAAACATCCAACCGGCTTTTCACTTCCGATGCCGAAAACAGGCAACATGGAATTCAAATGCCACTTAAGACTTAGTTAATTTCTCTCCAAAACTATAAATACTAGATTTTTCTGCATAGATATATAGTTGTTACACAAAGCTCATCTTTTTATTCTACGTATAAGCATTATATCTTTCTCTTTTGTTGCTTCAATCGAGTATTAATCAGTATAGATAAGCACAAACGCTACTTGCCAGTAAAGTTCAAAATGTTAGAGCTTATACAAAGAATCATACGCAGAGAAATGCGAGAAGTGAATACCTAAGTTGCAATCAGCGGGATTGAGAACCACGCGCTCGTGAAGTAGCTGGGGTTCTGAAGAATTTCGCAGACTATAAATCCTTGCCTTTTTGGACTCCGGTTGCCGAGGTTCAGGCTCAAGCTCCCGTTTCGCAGACGCCATTGATGAGAATAATTTCTCCTTAACACTAAATGGAATGCACAGAGAGTGCGAACAAACCAGAAACCGGCCAGCGTGAAGATATATGCAAAGGCAACCAATCAAGGGCCCGTCGTTTGGGCTAAGCCGACTTAGGATATTTGGGCTGGGCTTTCTTTTGCTTTGACTGAAATAGGATGGGCTAGTGAGCCTCTTAAGTAACTCAAAAGTCTGTACTGTGTTAAATTTGAACTAGAAAAGCAGTTGGTCAACAGTCATTGTGCAAGGCCAAGGAAAAGACTAAAAGAGAGAGCAAAGCAGCAAGAATGGGCTAAAAGAAAAATAAAATTGGGTGTTGATGGTGACTGCTCAGATAACCTGTCAATTTTTAAATTTTATGCTGTACCTAAATGCAAACGAATTAAGAAAGTAATAATAACTCTGACCCAAAATTGACTTGTAACTAAATACTCGCAATTATTTTGGTTAAATAAAAATCTGAATTATTAAATGTTGGTTGGTTGATGACATGCTAGTTTCCATATTTAGATTGTGGCTAAAGTATTCAAACAAAAGACGTATTTATTAGCCCTTGAATTGACATGGTACCATATTTTCTAAGTCTTATTTTATAGGTCCTCTTAAAAGAAGTTTAAAATATTTCCTCAAGTTCATGAATTTAATTGTAAAATTTCCATTTTTGTCATATAGCATAGTTGAAATTATTCTCATTGCTTTAATTACAGGTGTCCAGACTTTGTATTCTAAACCAAGCTGTTCGCAAGCAAAAGCCAACCCAAGTAATAGCTGTCTCCTCTTTTAGATTATGTGCTGTCTCCAATATTCTGCTCAAAGACATTCTGTCTCCATATCAATCTCCTCCAATTAGATAATGCAAAATCTACCAACACTAATGAATTAGCTTCTCTTATTAACCTGCCTTACAAATTAAGCAAGCACATAAATAAATATATGAAAGAAAAGAAAAACCCACCAAAATTTGATCTAATGACCCATAATGATTAAAGATACGAGAAATTTCAAGCTTGATTTCTTATAATGAACAAAACAAAATTGTGGAAAACAAGGTACAAGGAATGCTTGTTATTGATTAAGCAGAAAGAGTGTGCAAATATACACTATGGCTTTTCATTCTTTATGGAACCAGAAGGGCCAAGATTGCCCCTAAACAAATACAAAAATGTACACTCACAAAGATGCAAACAAGCCAAAACCTTTCCTTCTTCAATGCAAGAGTTGAAGATAGAATCAAACTTGGCCTGTAAAGATTCTATGTCATGTACACAACAAAACCCCAAATCTCCTTCTTCTTCTTGTTCTATCTACAACAAACAACAGATTTCGTGTTATTTACAGAACTTGCTTTCAGTCTCACACTTGTTCTATTTCCATGAACACGCCCTTTTTAGGAGAAGCAAACAATTCTACTGATATGTCCGAAAAATTCTTCCCATTTAATCTGGATTTGTAATTTCTTCTCAGTTTAGGTGCATTTGGGGCTTCAATTTCGTCCAATTCGCTTGCATTTTCGAAATCAATTGGAGTTCGAAAAGCTCGAGTCTTTCTTGGTGTACTATACGCAAAATGCTGTTTTTTAGCAACCAAAGTCTGTTAACAAAACAAGTCGCAAACCTTTAATCAGCCATTAATCAAATTAAGCAATTAATTAATTGATCAAAGCACAGTTTTAATACACTTACAGCTTCTCGGATTATTGTAGATACATGAAAAAGGTGCTTCAAATCATCATGATTCACACCACAGAGAATCTTAATCTGCAAATCGAAAACAGAAACTCCAGTCATTAACTGCTCAATTAAAGTCTGAAGAAAACCAATCGAGCTTAAAAGGCTTAATTATAATACAAACCAGAACGTCCTGAGGCAAGCTTTCAAGCGCAGATTTCTCAGGCACAAAACTGCAAAACCTTTTCAATGGAGTTTCAAAAGTCGAATCAGGAGACAATAAATCTTCATAGTAGGAAACTAAAACCCTTTTCCTTCCAAAGCTTCCAGTGTACTTCACAAATCCAAACCCTAATCCATCTTCATTATCAAATCCAGAAGATATCAACTTCATTGAATTGCATCTCCTTGCTAAAGCCATGTTGAGCAGATCTCAAAATCCAATTAAAAGAAGGAACTTCCTTTCCTAAATCTGCAGCAAAAACACAAAACCCCCTCAATATCAGCAGTATTTAAATAAGAAAACAGAATCAAAGCAAGAATCCTAACCGAATCAAACCATAACCTTTTTGAAAGCTTAAACAGTAATCCAAAATCTGAAAGAGATAGAGACAAACCTTTAAAAGAAGGCTAAATTCAAGAGAAAGTGTTGCTGTTAAGGTAAAACCCTTGTAAAGTGGCGAAAATGGCGACAGAACCGTCTTCCAAGTAGATAAATTTTTTCAGTTTTCTGCTTCAAAAATGAAAACTTTGCGATTATATAGCGTGGAAAAGGATAGTTTTTATAATAAATTTATAAAAAAAATAAAAAAGGTAAAAAAACGCGGTTTAACGCCAGAAATCACTCGAAATTTCCACAAATGAAAACATATCTTCCCTCCTGTGGGTTAAAGTTTATCTCTTTGGCGGTTAAAATATAAAATAATTTCTAGAGAGGGAAAACTAGCCGTTTAAACTGGACACGTGGAGGAATATTAGAGGAGACCTGAAGCCAATTGTGTGACGACGTGGCTGATTTGGTCGGTCTAAGTCGGCTGCGTCGGTGTTTTCCTCGAACACGTTTTTGTATTTTTAATGCGGTAAAGATTTGTTTATAGTGGAAAGAGACAAATGTCGCAGAGTTTTTAGGGTGCACGTGGCAGGAAACTAGTGGTGGGTGATGTAGAAAGTGCATTCATGGGAATAGTTTATTGAAGTGAACGTACTGATGAGAAGATGGGAGTAGTAGTTGAACGGTGGCCAATGGTTTGGTTGACTTCCAAAACGGCGGCGGACTGGGGTTGGTTGGTTGGTTGCTTAATTCTAATAATTTTGCTGATTTTACACGACGTCCATCTTAAAAATTAAAAAAAAATATATTATTGCTTTTATAATTTACTTTTTTTATTCTTTTTCAATTTTACACAAAGAACCAAATATTCTAATTGATTGCATTAGAAGATAAACTAGTAGTATGATATAATTAAACAAAATATAAAATATTTGGTAATTAATATTGATTACAACTGAAGTTAAAAGACCCTATTTAATGGCAACTGCCTTAATTCATGTCCAAAATGGAGTGACATACTCGTGTTTATAATAGTATCTCTCATATCTAAGGGCAATGCAAAATACTTCTTGCCAAATATTAAAGATTGGCATACCTCAAGAAATACTAGTAGTGGAGAGAACATGAACATGAGAGATGAAATCTACTACATTAATCACTTCCAAAGATTCTGCGAAACCTTGTAGGTCTAAGATTGAACAAACATCCTTTAATTGCGAAAAGTTGCCAAATTTAAAGGAATGAACATGTCCACAATAATGAAAACAATAGGGGCTTTAATGGTGATCTCAACCCCTTGAAATATTTGTGGTTTCTTTAATCTTCAACACCTTGAATCTTTTCAATTTCTCTGCCGATATTTTGAATTCACCACTATAATTGGTTAACTCCAAATTCTCTATCAACTAACAATTGTAAAACAAAGTTTTACTTAACACGGTTGGTGAGCTTCAAGGTTGTCAAGAACTCAATGTCAAGAAGATCAAAGAGTTATCAATCCTTGTAATTGCTGAAGAAAATCTAGGTCAAGCCCTTTATCAATGTCTTTCTTTATCCGATTTTCAAACAATACTCTATCAGCATCCTCTAATGGATCAAAGCTTATACTAAATCTGTATGCAGATCAAGAAGCTTATTAGCTATGGATACAAAGTCTTTCCTGTTAAAGACTTTGTATCCAAGATTTCTTGAATCTTATAGATAGAATTCTAGTCTTTATGACGTCTTTGATAGGCAAGAATGAGAAAATATTCTCACGAACCTCATTACGAGTGTCGACAAGTAACTCCTTGCTTTTTGAGCTGCCAACGAAGATTGTTTCTCAAATTGTAAATCATTACTTGCATACAATCCTTAATATTTTTATTTTATTTTTGACAGAGAGAAAAGAAAAATAGAAACTTAAACTTGAGATATCACAATATATTAGATTTTACATTTATCACTGGAATGTCCCTTAAAACGTACATTAACTGGTCACAATCTTAAAAAAAACTCCATAAATTTAATTAATAAATTTCGTTTTCGACAATCACACTCTGGATAGATTACGAATTGAGTTAAAATTATTGGTAATTGTACTTAACATGTTATGTAAATGTTCTTGGTCGTGGCTTAGCAAAGTAAATTACTCTATGAAAATGAGGTTTTCCTTCCAAGTAATAAAAAGATGAACAAAGTAACAAAATTAACTGCAATGGTTGATAAATATGTATAAATAGCATCAAAGATCTCCAACCAGACATGGAGCTAAACAACTGTCCTCTATCAGATGATGTACAACTATGAAGGCAAATGATGTTTCCCTCTCTGTTTGCAACAGAATCTAAGGTCAAAGCGAAGATACAGAAGAATTCTGGTTGAAATCATTCTCCAACTGACTCTTGAAATCGCCACCATGGATGTCGGTGCCATCCTCTGTTGCTGAAGCACAGGAGAAAGTCCATATTGAAGTGCAGTTTTCATCACCTATATCGAATCACAGTTTTCGTCACTGATAATATCTACACAAACTATCAATACAATGCGCGTACTAACTACATATATCTTAAATCTACTCTACACAGTTGACTAATAGATCAATAGATTCAATCACCGAAGACAACTAATTTAACCAACACAGTATTCAAACCAGAACGTTGAACTTGATTACTTAAAACAGAGCCATAACCCTTTTGTTTGTTTTTCCTTGCTTCAGGAGCCTAGAACATGTAATTGTGTTCATTGAAACAGTGCAGCCTAGAACATATAAACAATCCATGCAGCAAATGCATTTAATACGCAGTGAGTGGCATGATAAGCAATGACATTGCAATGGCCAAAAGCAATTTCAGATGAGCATACAAATTGCAAAGTGGGGTGGTTACTAAAATATACCATTCAAGCTCAAATTCTCTGAGCCATCATCAGGAACCTGAAATCTTCGATGCCCTGATGAAGAGGCAGCCATAGGCAGGAATGGATGGAAAGTGAAGCCATTAACTGTGTCTGCACATTACAAGGATAACAATGATTAAAAAGGGATAAATGAAGTAAAACCAAAAAGCCAAACTACAAAAGCTTAAAAGGATATGGCATCTCAATACCTGCTGCAGCCTGAAAACCAGATAGCCAGTGTCCAGTTTGGAGATCATAGATATGAACTAAACCATCCTGAAAGTAAAATTTGGGAAAATAAGCAAACCTGCAATCAGAGATTAAACAACTGGCTATTGAGAACTCAATGATACCTGACCACCTGTGCCTAGATATCGGCCAGAGGGTTCAATATCAAAATATATCCGCTGGTTGGTTTGTTGTGAGGATCTGTATAACCTAATATTATACAACACATACGAAAACATAAGTTCTAATTTCATGAAATTGAAGACATTATAAATTCCTTGAGCAGAACAACAATCTCAAGTACAAAAGTTTATCAATTATATTTGCCTATAATTATTATTAATAAGAAAACCACCCAAAAAGATGTCATACTCACTTGTAAACAACTTCAACAGTTTTTCGCATATCCCAACATAGTATATAAGGATCCTACACAAAATCATGATGCTGTCAACAGCACATATGGTGTAAATTACTATGGTAAATAAAATTAAGAGCAAACATGCTGCGTTAAACATCCAGTTATTGGTATGTAGTAAAATAAGCAGGTGAGAAAGACAAAAGTGCATGGAAGATGAAAGAAGCAGTCAATCTTCCACAGTTGATGATTGCAGCAAAATCTATATAACAGATCATGTAAGCTTGGAGTAAGTGGACAATCTTCTCTATATATTTTCTATTCAAGTCACTAAGGAGGTGGGAGGATATCTTCGAAAGAACTTCTTACTAGCAGCAGGATCACAGAAATACAGAACTTCACGATTCCAGTCATCCACTAAGCAGGCTATGCATATTGGCAACAATTAAAACGAAAAACGAATATCTATGATATATTACCTTTCGCCCCCCAGTGTAAAGATAGTTTCCATCTTTTGAGAATTGGACCTAGAAGGAAAAAAACATTGTACTTTAATTAATTTATACAGTAATCAAAGTCAAACTAATAACCATGAGTCCTTACTTACATGTGTAATCCCACCTTCTTGACCATGCAAAACATATAAAAGTTCCATATTGTCCTCTCTAAAGATTGCAGTAGTCTGGCTGTAAGAACCAGTAGCTAGCATTCCACTATGAGTTGGACAAAAGGCAATGGCAGATATTATACCTGCAGACAACAGACAAGTTTTGACAGCTGTGTTTTATCATTAGGTTTGATATTCATTCAGGTAATCAAACAAAGAAACAAACCTGTTTGTCCCTCTTTATTTCCTTGGAGTGTTGAATGCTGTTCAAAATCTCTACCAGGCCGATGTATATCAAATACTCTTATAGATTTGTTGTATCCAGCAAACATCCTAATAGACAAAGCATAATTGGAAAAACGACAGTAAATGTTTTCAACTCTAAACTACATTAGAGAACATCCTTGAGCGAGCTAAAGCAAGCAAATAACCCAATGCAAGACAAGAATACTGAATGCATTCGCAAGCAGCCTTTATGGCATATTTTGCTGCATTAACTGCATCTACATGCCAATCTAAAGTTCATGTCCATACAAAGCCTAAAGGTGAAACACCCACTCCTAATGCAGAGACATGAAATATGGAACCAATAATCAGAGCAAAGTGTAGACTACCAAAAGAATTACTTTCTTACTTGGTCCCAGCAGGATTAAATGCAATTGAAAAGGCAGCAGCAATTTCATCCATGGCATCATAAGCACGATATGAGCAACGCAACTGCAAGAATGAGCTTTAGTTTATCATAGATCTGACAAACATAAACCTCAACAGTAGCACATAGACTGAAAGACTTCTAACATCTGCCAGCCAAAATATTATTACAACCTAGCCTTGTTTTGGTATAATAATGCAACAGTCATGTTCTATTTTAAATCCAGAGAGCCATTCATCTCAACTAAAACAGTGAGAATTAAGTACACAACAGCATTGTGTGCGTGTGAGAGAGAGAGAGAAATAGAGCAATACCATGCCGGAACTAGCATCCCAAAGATGAATAGGATGGTCACGAGTAGTAGTGGCAAATACACAACTGACAGGGTCTGAAATAACAAAAGTTCAAGTCAATTACAAGTTTACCACTTCAAAACCATTGTAACCATATACAATGGTGTCAAAATTCAACAAACAAATTTCAAAGGAAGCACCTGAAGCATTCATATACGGGTACCAACAGAAGTCATAAACAGACTCCCCTTCCTTCACCACAAGGCTGGCATCATAGGAATCTGACAGGCAAAATATTAAGACCATATACACATAGAAAATAAGGAGGAAACAGAAAAAAAATTTCTTTTTTGCTTTAAAGTTTGCTTATAGGAGAGTATTGTCCTAAATCAATGAACTTACCTTCATCAGCATCCAAAGAACACGCATTAGGATAACTCCCGCCAAAATTATCTGGTCTAATTACAAGTATTATGTCACTAAGCATTCGGTTAAAAAAATATAAGAGAAAATTGCTGATAATCATATCCCTATTGATGGCATAACAACTTACAATGAGAACAGACACAGGGCATTATCCTCCGAACTCGTCAAAAAACACGAACCGTCAGGAGACCTTAAAAAGAAATTAAAATGAAAGTGCAAATTAAAAGAAGGGAAAGAAGAGAATGGACCAATTAAATGTAAAAATAAGATACCATTTAACGCCTTTGAGGAAATTGTTAGAGTGAGGACCAGTTCTGAACTGCTTATAGAAATGATGGGTTCTGCGTGGAGGCAAATCGAACCTAATTGCAGGCCACGAGGAGTCTTCTTCAACGGATCCCGTGGTTTCTATAGCTACTTCCATGGCTGAATCGTGCTGCTGCTCTCCTTCTCCCATAAAGCTTCCGTCTTTGAGAAATGAGGCTTGCTTGGAAAGAGAGAGGAGGTAGGAAAAAAGAAAAAAGCTTTTAGCTTTGAAATGGAGGGTTTTAGCGAGGTTTTGAGAGTTTTGCAATTGGCGCCAATAACAGTAATGTAGCCATGCGGAATGCCGTCCAGAAGGTGATGAAAGAGGAGAAGGTACACGGCTAGAGAGAGGACGAGGGACCGAAACTGAGAGAGTTTATTTGCCCCACACAATTTGATCTATTAATGGGCCAGATTTTTGCCGGATTTGGTCTGAAATTTTGATGGACTTAATTGTTTATTTAAACATTTTCCGTGTCCAAATTCAATCAATTGCCAAGCCTATAATAGGTCTCTTATAAAAAATGTCGGAGGAGAAGGGCAAGTGATTTGTTGGTTGCTTAAATTTTATTCATGAAATGGGTTAATTAATAACTTTTTACCTTGTGTCTGACAAATTCTATGGCTTTAATTAATGTTCTTAATGGGATAATCATCTTGTTATATTAGTCTGTATTGGACGTGAGAATTACTATCAGAATCACTAGTGAAGTGTGAACCCAAAAACTGGTCCTCAAAATTCCTCGCAAGGATAACGTACCCCATTAGCATTATGCAGAAGGTAGGAGGCAGGAGAAACTAATTTATAATCATTTGTTTGGTAACTGTAATAACATGGTAAGACAATGCAATTTCTGTTGATGATACGTTTGAAATCTTTTAAAGGAAGAGACATTTACACACTTCAGGAAGCAATACTTGATCATTCAAGCTCCCATTCCTTAGATCCAAATTTTGTACTTTCACCAAAAAACAATCATTTCTTATTAATCTAACTATCAACGTCTCGTCTCCAGATATGACCAATACGAATCATGAAAATCAGTACTAAAATGAACCAGTTTGATATTCATTTCACTGTTCGAAACTACATCGTCCCATGATTCTTTTGTGTATCTTAAACACAGGACATTAAGTGTTTCTTCATCATGAGATGAGATGTCTTTATAAGAATAATAAAATGCATCATCATCTCTTACTTGGACAGCTGCTGTCCATGTCTCTTTATAAGAATAACAAAATGCATCATCATCTCTTACTTGGACAGCTAATGATCTCCATGACTTGTAAACACTCCATAATTGTACACGATTCTTTATATCTAAACTTTGAATGATCAACGCCATAACACCATCTGGAAGATTAATGCAACTATTAATATCATCTTCTTTGCTTGAGCCATCCATATTCTCTCTCTCCATCCACTTGTATCAGAACTAAAGAAAATATCACAGCTGCATAATACTACAATTTCTTGGAGTGAGAGTCTTAACCAATATTATTATTTAAATAGGAAAAAATCTCATTCCTTTCCCTCTCTGAATATTAGAGAATAGGAACACCGTGAGTACAAATAAAATTCAATCACTAAATTTAAGCCGTGTATAGCAAGCATTTTTCTTAAATATAAAGGTGTTTAGGATTAGATTGGAAAGATAAATTAATAGAGATAAAATAAAAATGCTGAAAAGTTAATATAATAGTTTTTAAAAACTATTTATTTAAATATTTTTGGCGTTTAATCAAATTTCAATTCAATAATGATGAGACGGGCAAATTCCCGAAACGCTGCGAATAAAGATATTACAGAGAGGATAATGGAGTTCAGCAAGTGTTTGAAGAAAGTCCCCAATAAGAATAACAAATTTGACAATGGAGATCTTGTTAAAAAAAGTATCAGGGTCGAGGCATCACTTCGTGACCATTTTGTATAGAATTGATATGAACTATCAGAATATGAATGAGAGTTGTCAAGCAGAAAAACTTTAGGAAATGTATTTAATGAAAATTTGGACTAACGCCATCACAATGAAGAGCCTCTTAAGTATGGATCATCCCTGTAATTTGAGTAGAATGGAAGATCCAAAGCTCTCTCTGCAATTCTTCCATCCTCGTGGATCTTTGCTATCAAGCTATCTAGTGATGGGAAATTGGCCTGTTATGTTCCAAATGCAAAATTGACCACAAAGAAAAATATCAAAGACATGAGATGATTGCAGAAAGAATACTGATTAGCGTTTACGATACCTCCGGACGAATATATCCAACAATGACAAGACGCAAATCCTCACCATAGAAATCTTCCTTAAATTCATGAAGTAGCCATGGCTCCTGAAATAAAAACATAGCATTAGGAACTATCAAAAAAGATATGCATATGCCACCATTTTGATTCAATTCTACACTCACGATAGTTTTTTCGGCATTGTCAAAATATGGGTTCCAGCCAATACTCATGACCATTTTGTACACACCACGTGCTGGTAACCCAGCCCAACCAAAATATACACCCGCGGGATGTTGCGAAAGCACTTTGGAATAGCCCTCCGTGGATAGATTAGCTGACACAAATAACAAAAAAAATAAAAATAAAAATAAAAATACATGGCTATATTCTTAAATGCGGTTACAAACTCAAGGTCGCATCATGAGCAAAGCAAATAACATCATACCAGCGAGCAAATTGTTCTTGTTAGAGAAAAGGCCTACATAATGAATTCTCAATACCTGTAGGAATCCCAAGAACCTTTGAGCCACGACCAAACCCCTTGATTACAGGGCCACCAATATGCCAAGGTTCCACTGGCAAGGTACTCTCAACCCCTGCAATAAGAAATCACTTTTACTTTCAAGAAAGAGAGGACATAGAATGGCTATGTGACGGCAACATGATCCAAGTCTTTGATATTTACAATCTTCAAAAGCAGGTAGGCCCCACTTTTCAGGTCGCAAGTCAAGTAAAGAGTTTATCACTTCATCTGCTACTGTATAAAGATCGGATTGCTTTGGAATAGAGGGTACAGCAACCACCTCCATGCCGGCATCCTTACCACCTGTAACGCCAGGCCTGACATATCAAAAGCATTCAAATATAATCAAATAGAGCCATGAAAAAAATTATGACTTCTGTTTTTACCAGCTCATCATGGAAATTTAAGAGTGATCAGAGATAACTGTTGGCAGACAATCTAAATCAAGCAAATCCAAAGATTCTGCGGGAGTGAAGCATTATAGTGAAAGCTTTTTCCCCAATATTGAGCTAGTTTTTACAGTTGGCCAGACTGCATAATGGCTGACATCAGGAAAAACGTACCAATTTTTCCTCCTAATTATCTCTACATACAATTGCAAGCTGACTGCAGGATATATGACTTTCTAAGAAGCAAGTGCCTATAAAATTCCCCTTCTACTGGGACTATTGTATGTGTATATATAAGTTTGATTAAATATTGACAAGGCCAGAACACATGTTAAGTGTTACAGATAAAAGTTCTATGTCAACTAAAAACAAAAACCATATCAGACAAAGTTGTGACATACACTCAAAGACCAAACTTATTTCTTCTTTGCTGATCATAGCCAGAACCAACCTCTTGGCTGATTCATTAGAAGGGCATCACTTAAACAAAGAAAAAAAAAGGTATTCCTTCAAGATAAGTATAAATGGACTGAATATACAAGAAAAATTATTAAACTAATTTATTGTACTCTTACAAGGAATCTTCAACGACTAGGCAATTGGAGGGTTCAGTATGTAGCCTTCTAGCTGCTTCCAAAAATCTTAAACAAAAAGGTCAAAACATCACAAACTAAGAACATATAAGTTCTTTAAGTCCAACAAAACAAAAATACAGAAACGAAGGAAATAAGGAATTGTTAACATATCCATCTTACATTTCAGGAGACGGTTTTCCTGTTCTTACTTCATCACCACCAATAATGACAGAGAAGTACTCCTTCCAGCCTATATGTGGGAAAATAAGCAACAAACTCATATTTTACAACTATAATCAACTTAAAGTTGGGCTAAATTAACATGTTATTTTATTTGAATGCTGAGAATAGAAGTTATCTAAATTATTAACCTGCATAAGAACTTACCCTGTTGATACGAAATTTTAGCTTCAACATTTGCCCTTGGAGAGTTTGAAGCCAATGCCATAGGTACATTATGACCTCTCAAATGCTTAAGCAATCGATTGGCACCTGGAAGTGCTTTAATTTTGCACAACCTACAATTGGTTAAAAGAAAAGTTTTCCACAACTTCAATCACTAAGAATCCACAAGAATGTCTTCCAAAAGAAAATTCATGATTTGTTAGTTAAGAAAAAGTCACAAATAAGAGCAGCATGGTCTCATAAAAGATCTCAGATACATAAATATAATTCTTAAAGAGAATTAAGTGTCAAGGAAAGTATATTACTGATCATAGAAGATAGGGGTCATTTCTGCCGTAAATTCCTCAGTCGAACAAGGAAGTCCATAAGCTTCCACTACAGCAGCAGCAGCTTCTAAAGGAGTCTTTCCTACAATTTTTTTAACCTCTCTCCCATCCCATTGTTTCCCATACTTGACCAAGAAAACTTTTAAAACATCACTTACCACTCCATCTGCCATAAAATTAGAGATAAATAAGAAACAAAACATTGATTTTCAGCATATCTTTTGGTATATACATCTAATATACTAGAAAATAAACATAAAGAAAAGAAAAATCAGGCTACAATTATAGCTTACCGGTATTGAGAAGGGTACCATCTAAATCAAGGATGACGGCAGACACGAATTTCTTCAAAGGGTTTGCCATTGACACTTTAGAAATCATACATAAAAATGATCACAACTGAAAAACCAGTAAGAGGATGAAAATTAAAACTCAGTACCATCAATCCCACCAATTCGGAATCAATAAGAGCAAAGAAATACATGAAACATTCGAGTTTTCAAAAGGCTTAGCTAAGTAGAAGATGCAAAGGAATATGTTTTATGAATTTGTACCTGCAATGGAATTAGAAAAAGAAGAGAATGGAGAAAGTGTGAGTGAAGAAGACGAAATTTATGGATTTTGCGAAGAGAAAAGAGGAGAGGAGAGGAGAGGAGACTGAGAAATCGAAAAGTAGAATATGCTGTTTTTGACGTATTTATTATGCTTGTCTATATTACTATGGAAATGTTCATTTTTCCACAGCCAACACAGTAGCGATAAATAGGAGCTACAGACCAATAGAAATCTAACTTCTATGTCATTCACAATCTACGGTCGACAGTGGAGGACTACAATATTAATCCCATCCTTATTATTATTTTTATTTAGAGTATTGTGATTAAATTTTTTTTATTGATAATTACATTTTGGAGGGGCAAATGGTAGGATGTAGATAACTATTTAAATTATAAATGATTTTCTAATTTGATTTAAATCGGTACACTTATTATATAACAGACTATTAAATAAAAAATAAAAAAATTATCTTTTAATTGAACTATTTCTATTAGCTACGTATAGGGTGCTCAGCATACCGAACGAACACTTTGTTTAATTATTAAAAAGTTAAAACAATTTTCAAGAGATGAGATAAAATGAAAATAATCTCTTTTTTTTAATAAAAAAATATTAGATTTGAATTTTAAAAATTGAGTATTTTTAAACACTCAAAAGTGAGTATTTTACTTTTTTTTTTTATATAAATTTATCCGGGACAAATTTAGATTAATTGGATTCAATAGGGTTTGGGGACATATGGTTATAAAAAATAAAAATAAAAATAATAATAATAATAATAATAAAATAAGATCAAATTAGGGAAATAACTCATATTGGTTTTATTGGGCCTAATGAGATGGGCTGGTTTTGGGTAATTTGTGCTTCATTATTACATTTCTTCTAGGTTCTCTCATTGGGCCGGGTTTCTCATTTAATTGTCAATAAATACTCTCTCGTTGTGGCCTTTTGTTGGGCCGAAAGACATTACAGAGAAAAGAGAGAAAATCTTGATTTATGTTTATATAAGAGAAAAAGTCTAATGAATAAACGAATTTTATATAGCCGACTGCATGCCAGCTTTTGAAACAGTACTACAACATGAAATTATATGCACTAAGAAATATTAGAAAACAACCACCAGGAATTTGGTCTGATGATCACCGGCATTTATCAACACTAAATTAAAAGTGTGGGAGGCGATCGTAAAAAATCATGAACCGGCTTTAATCAAGTATCGAATCTACCGAGCTTTCAACATCCCAAAGGAAAGAACCAAAAGTGACAGCCTCCAGAACAAGACTCTTCAACCCACCAAAGCTTAGACTGATGAGTTCATCTATGGAAGAATCTTCAGGCCTACCAAACAAGGCCTGTGTGTGCTTATCAATTATACTAATTACCTCTTTGGATCTTACTTTTGCATATCTTTGAAGGGTCTCCCTATCGAACGACATCACATAACTCCTCAGCTGAGAGTCTTTCACATGATTTGGAAGGATTTTCATGGTTTTCTCGAGCTGAAACCTGTGATCGACTCGCTTCAAGAAGTAACCATACATCACAGATTGAGCATATACTTCTCCAACCTTAACCTTGCTTAACTCAGCAACTGAGTTTGAATCGATCTCAAGGTTTCCCAAAAGAGCTAAGTGGCTCTGAATCATCTCATTTGCTTCTACTGAATGAAGTTGCTGAAGCTTCTGATCTTGACTTGCCATTGTATCCACTTTCTCAGCAGAGTGTATCAAAGAAACATCAGCATCCATAAATTTCTGTACAACCAAAGCATACAAAATCTCCTCAAGAACTTTCCTCCTTTCATTAGCTTTGATCTCAGCAATTCTTTTACAAAGTGCTAACTCACCATCAGATCCAGAAACAGAAGGCTCTTCATCTTGAAGCTGTTGAAGCTGCTGCTCTACTGCAGCTGATACAAGATGAGGATGACTCATCAACATTTGGGACAAGAATTGGCCTGTAGGTGACTCTAATTTAAGAGGAGCTATTGATCCACAAGAATCTAAAGATGCTCTTACAGTTTTATATGATCTCTCACTTGATTTTCTACATGAAATTGAAGAATAATGCTTAATGGGAATAGGAAAACGTAGAAAATAAGGAGATCGAAGAACAGATGGTGCAATAGCTTCCATTTTCACTTCTTTATTTAACAAAGAAAAAGCTTCACAGCTGAAGGAGCCAAAAGCTAGCAGACTCAGAGAGAGATCTGTGAAGGTGGCTGCTGTCCATGAATGGTATATATTGAACAATTATTATGATTATATTAAACTGTGTATGGTCCTAGTCTGATATGGTGGGCGATATTTTTATGATTTTTCTTTTTTCCAGGTATGATTGGTGAAATTTTCAAAAAATGACTACATATAATTATTAATATCTTTATTCATATAAATTATTGCTTGAAGGCTGTACATATACCATATATTGTTTATGATGTTAATAATGTTATTAGGCGGAGCCAAGACCCCCCAGTTCAGAGGGGCACACTGTGAGTACCATGTAGCTCCGCCCTTACATTATAATTTTATTATAAAAAAATAAAAATTTAAAACACACATAAATTATACCATAAAAATATATTTCATTTAAAATTAAAAAATACTAATGCATAAAATAAAATAAAAATGCAATTTTAACAATTGTTCTCGTCGCGATTTCATATTTTGAAACAGTTGAATAATTAGCTCATTGTCGTCTATATTATCAAATACATCTCTTTCTGTATAAGTGATTAAACAATCATTCATTCAAACATTTCTCATTCAGCCTCTCCGAGACATCAAAAGTGGACAGGCCATCACAAAAACATCCTCAGGCAACTTGTATCTTACCTTAATCTCGGCTAACTCAGGAGGTGCTAACTTAGTGTGTCTGTTCACATGTGTCCTAGTGCTATACGGCTCTAAAAAGCTAATGTCCATTCTTGGGAAATTATTAGAAGCCATTCTTAAGGTAGGAGGATTGAAGTAGGTATAAATGGTTTGTTCTAAAGTCATGCAATTAGATAGATCTGCTAATGACAAGATCTTAATTAGAAGTCTTCTATAAACCAATAATTCTTAGTAAAGAGCATATTATATTCATGCATAGAGCTTTTTCTTTTTATTTCAATCCTTAATTTTCAATCGCTATTCAATGTAAGACAAACAGTTATATATCACGGTTCTTAGGTAGAAGTTTTGAATTCAATATATATATAAGTCATTTGATGAACCAAGTGGATATATGACTAAACACAAAGAACCCATTTCTTTTAAACAATCAAAATTTAACTAAACTATAATTAATTTATATTCTCATTATTTTAAAACTTCTACCAATTGATTCACTTGAACAATTCTAACGTCATTATCAATTTTTTCAAAAATTAACGAATAAAAGATAGAAATAAAATGAAAAAAATCCAGAAGTTAAAAAGCATATGTACATATTTTTATTTGAAAATTAAAATGTTTTCTTTGGATAGTTGAAACTGTCTTATAATTTGGTCTAAATAGTTTGGTTAATTCACTCTTTTTAAAAGGGATGTTAATCATCTGAAAACCAACAGCTATAAAAAAATAAATTAACAAATTCTTATGATCAAACAAACATAGGAGCGAAAAATAAAAACATTACAAATTATCATAACTGATATTCAAATGATCAAATCATACCTTAAAAATGGAAGAGATGATAAATACAGAGCTAAAAAATTGAGAATCGTGCAATTAAGGAGAAAAAGAGAGATACGATGGCCCTAAGCATGCAAAAATCAAAAACTATAGATTTCTGGTGGGTCGAGCAGCGGAGAAGGAAGGAAAGAAACGAGAAAAGAAAAAGAAACAAAAAGAAATGCAAGAGCAAGTAAGGGGGCGGATTTTTTTTTTATATTTCCCTAAATATTGAATTTTCTATCCGCATTATTCGAATAATGGTGTTACAAATATACTTTTTTATAAATAAATTTTTAATTTTATTTATGCGCCCAAAATATCGAGGGCAAAATTTCAGAGGGTGCACTTAAAAATTTTGAGGGGGTTTATAATTCTAATTTATATATATATATTTAAAAAAAAATAAAAATTGAGGTGCACACCCTCAATTACACATAGCTCCGCCCATGATGTTATATATATATAAATAGGATGTATGCAATTCTCTTTATTAATTTGATATTATATATTTGGCAGCCAGCCACCATTAGGGGTGAGCATGGACCGGAGTCCAAAAAAAAAATTAGTCCATTAATATCGATTTTTTCAAAACACTTACTATTAATCAGTCCGTTACTATCGGTTAACCAGTCCATCGGTTTCGGATTTTCGGACTGGTTACCAAATAATTTTCTGTTAACCACTACAATTATAAAATATATTTATAAATAAAATTAAAATGTTTAAGATACTTAAAAATTAAAATTTTTTAATTATAATATAACATATCATTGTTGTTAAAATAAAAATATTTGGTAAATATAAGCAAATTTGTTTTTAAAAATTAATATTTAATAAGTAAATAAATTAACCGGTCCATAATCACTTTTAAATAAATTACTAATCGACAATTAAAAAAACTTAAAATCTTCAAAATAATTAGTATAATGAAAAAAAAGTATATGATTACCTTTAATTAGAATAAATTGTTATATAACTTTTTAAATATATTCTGATTTTCTTTATTAAAAATTTGATAAAATAAGAAATAATAAAAAATAATAAATATGGACATATTGAACAATTAATAAATTAACTAAAAATTCGGTTTCGGTTTCGGTTCGGTTAACCGATCACATGAGTCAAAATCATTAACCATTCCATTAATATTGATTTTTTCAAAATACTAACCATTAATCAGTCCATTATAATCGGTTAACCAGTCAATCGGTTCGGTTTCGAATTTTTTTTCGGTTAACCGAGTCTATTGGTTTTTCTGCTCACCCCTGGCCACCATGCATGCTATATTCTATTATAACTAATTATAATACATGTTATTATTATTATTATTATGAGATAAACCTCATTTTCCGCCCTTAAGTATTCAAAGATTCAAAATACATGCAACGATTTTGCTTTTTTATTTTTTAACTATTTGTGATGGAGAAATTTTGACTTTATGATTTATATTTTTAAAATATGTAATTTTGGCCTCTAAACTTATCAAAATTGACATATATATATATATATATTCTATCACTTAAACACTAGCAGAAATCTAATATATATATATATATATATATATATATATATATATGTATATATATCAAAATTGTCATCATACAGTTAATTGCCTTACAATATATATAAGGGCAAAATCGTATGGTTTCAAATAGTTAGAGGCAAAACTTGATTAAAAAAATTAAAGACAAAATATTACTATTTCAAATAGTTTAAAGATAACAATCACCTATTTTATTATTATATCACATGCTTAATATTGTTCATCACGTATATAAATTTGATTTTATTGTTTACTAAGAATTGATTCTCTACGGTTTAATTTTATCTTAAATGAGTTATTCTTGTCTGAATTGGTCCATAAAATTGTTTACATACTAATTTAGCAGTAAATTGCCACGCATGATCAGAAGAAAATAAATTAATAGAAATTAAAAAAAAATCACATTTGCATTTTATAACTTATTTTATTTTATATATGTTAGCTTGCCATATATTTGGTTCATTAACAATTTCATGCATCCAATTTAGAAAAAAAAAAAAAATCATTTTGAATAATCTCATATTTTACTAGTCGTAGTCAGAAATTAAGTTGTTGCTAAATTAAATGCTTTAATAAAATGATTATAGGAAATTACACTGTGCACTTCCACAGCACATGATACTTGACTAATACAAATAAATGGAATTCGTTTTCATTACTTGACTCCCAATAGCATAATAACTTTGACCACAATCAATTATATACGAATTAAAATAGTTGCCGGGTGCAGTCTAAATTCGATTTATATTTTTATTTATAGACTAAATTCATATTATATTATTTTCTATTTTCATGAATCAAACTGATTCATATAAATAATGAGTGTTACTTTTCTTGCACGACAAAAAATATTAACTCGATCGAAATAAAAACGTATGTAAAATCTAGACAAAAAACAGTCCCATCACAACTAGCAATATTTAACAGTGTTTAATTGAAAGTTAAAACAGAACTATCTAGTGTGCAAGATTTGTTATTAAATTCAAGAATTTATTATGAAACATATAAGCAGATTTCAAAGCTTGGCAAGAAATGTACCATACTCATATACTGTCATTACTCATCAAATGTACTATCGTACTACTATATATTTTTCAGACTAAATCAATTACCTTGCTTGACTTTTTCTCTTTGGAAATATATAAGAAAATTTTTTTTTTCCATACGTAAATTACCATATAAAGAAGAAATTACAAACATTTTTTTTTTATTTTGAAGTATTTAAAATATAGCGATTTTGTCCATTTATTTTTTTTTATCATTTTTTGCCCTAAATTATTTGAAATGAGAGATTTTATCTTTATATTTTTCAAAATAGATACGTTTTGCTCTTGAACTTATTAAAATAAATATATTTTAATTTAAAGTAAACGATATATGATATTATATGATTGATTATCATATTATATAAGAGTAAACTTGTTATATTTTGAAGAATTTAGGAGTTTAAAATCTAAAAATAAAAAAGTTTATAGGTAAAGTAAATCGTCATATTTTTGAATAATTTAAAGATAAGAATCAACTTATTCCAAATCATTCTTAGAAGCATGAACAAAAAATATTAAATCATTTTTACTTTAGATTGAAATTGGATGAATAAATAATCCTTTAAATAAACTGCTTCAATTGTTGAGAATCAGTGTGTATCCACCATCCATCTCGATCCATATATTTAAACTACCATCAGTAAGGAGTAGAGAAATATGATAAACATGAACCATGTGATTAATTCAGTAAGGCGTAGAGAAATATGATAAACATGAACCATGTGATTAATTCATGAATCAAGCTTAAAAAAAAAAAAAAACCTCAATAAATCATAAACCCTAGCTTGCTGATATATTTTTATAATCTCTCAACTTTCAAGTCATGATAAGATCACAGTTATTAATTATAAATATTGTGATTTTTTGAAATTCGCTCAGCCCACCATTTCACAATGTACATTATTTAGCCGGTATAAGTTTGGCATAAAATTATATTAATTTGTAATATTTAATATTGTGTTTAGTGTATAATATTATATTGTTCTATTTTCTAAAAAATAAAATTTATAAATTATCGGATCAGTTTCAAGTTATTAATTTTGAATTAGTTCACTTTGGATTTTAAATCAGGTTCGGTTCTTTTGTTTTTAGGCTTTTTAAAACTAAAGAATAAATATAATTTCATATTTTTAAAACTGAAATAAATGAATAAAAACTGAAAAATCAAACCAAATCGATCAAGTTGTCCATGGTTCAATTTTTTTTTTTTTCAGGTTCAATTTTGCACAACCCTATAAAATAAATATATTTAGATTATATATAATATATTTAAATTATATATAAATATATAATTTAAAATATATATTGTATTTTTTGGAAAAAAATATAATAATAATATTAATATATTATATATTTCCAATGAAACATCCCGATAGTAAAATTAGCTCCAATATAGTGTCTCAGGTTCGAATTTTTACTCACTCATTCTCTTATAAAAAAAGATAATATATTATATTACAACTAGAAATTTGTGTCATTCAAGTTGTCTTCGTGTTGATTTGTACTCGATCCTTAATTTTGGATGGCATATGAATTTTTTGGGTCGAATTTATAATTGTGTTACATTTTTCGTACCGGTTTAGATCGAATTGAATCAAGATAAAAAATTGAAAGGTCGAATTTTTACTATATTATACAAACTCAATGGTGAATTGTGTATTATTATATTATGTAAGATAATTGACCTCATGGTATATTACAATATCCTCACATCAATTTTTAAAAAAATCTGTCAAACACTTTATTTGCATTAGCTTTTATTATATTATATTATCCCATGTACTAACTGTTCAACTATATGTGCTTCAAATACATTATAAATTATTAGAGATTAATACAATTTTATGTCCAATGTTACATATAATAATACAAACTAAACAATATGAGTTAAAACTATGAAGGAATCTCATGTCTGAATGAATTACCTTGCTTGACTTTTGGTCTTTGGAAATACATATGTAATAAAACGAATTTTCTATTTCCATAATTACCATATAAAGAAGAAACTAGAAAACATGTAATATATAACACGTATCTGAATGATACGAGTATAAAATCATGTTTAGTTTAGAGTGAAACCCAACAAATTAATAAATTAATAATCCTTATCAAAAACGAAATATGATTATAAACATGAACCATGTGATTAATTCATGAATCAAACCTAAAAAAAAGCTTCAAAAAATCAAAACCCTAGCTGATATATTTTTATAATATATTACGAAGCCACCTCTTAACAAGTCATAATAAGACTACAAATATTATATTCCTTCAAAGTAAAGACTACTTTTATTATAAAGATATGGTGAATTTTCAAATTCGCACAGCCCACCATTTCAGACTCAAGACTATAGACTATTCAATATAACTATAAATATCCTCACCTATATATATATACAAATATCAATATCATCTTCAATTGCTTAGATCTCCGAGTCTCTCATTTTTGCTAGTGAACATGGAAGTTGCTGGTATTCGATCTTCAATTGGGATGCCCACAACTTTTACAGACAGAACAGTAGTGTCTTTGGCCGCTAATCGGCCTGGTTTTCTACGTTTTTCATGTGGAAAATCAAGCAAGAGATCATATAAAACAGTAAGAGCATCTTTAGATTCTTGTGGATCAATAGCTCCTCTTAAATTAGAGTCGCCTACAGGCCAATTCTTGTCCCAAATGTTGATGAGTCATCCTCATCTTGTATCAGCAGCCGTAGAGCAGCAGCTTCAGCAGCTTCAAAATGAAGAGCCATCTGTTTCTGGATCTGATGATGAGTTAGCACTGTGTAAGAGAATTGCTGAGATCAAAGCTAATGAAAGGAGGAAAGTTCTTGAAGAGATTTTGTATGCTTTGGTTGTACAGAAATTTATGGATGCTGATGTTTCTTTGATACGTTCTGCTGAGAAAGTGGATACAATGGCAAGCCAAGATCAGAAGCTTCAGCAACTTCATTCAGTAGAAGCAAATGAGATGATTCAGAACCACTTAACTCTTCTGGGAAACCTTGAGATTGATTCAAACTCAGTTGCTGAGTTAAGTAAGGTTAAGGTTGGGGAAGTGTATGCTCAATCTGTGATGTATGGTTACTTCTTGAAGCGCGTCGATCACAGGTTTCAGCTTGAGAAAACCATGAAAATCCTTCCAAATCATGTGGAAGACCCTCAGCTGAGGAGTTATGTGATGTCGTTTGATAGGGAGACCCTTCAAAGATATGCAAAAGTAAGATCCAAAGAGGCAATTAGTATCATTGATAAGCACACACAGGCCTTGTTTGGAAGACCTGGAGATTCTTCCACGGATCGACTCATCAATCTAAGCTTTGGTGGGTTGAAGAGTCTTGTTTTGGAGGCTGTCACTTTTGGTTCTTTCCTTTGGGACGTGGACAGCTCTATGGACTCGATACTTGATTAGATCCGATTCATGAATTTTTACCGGTAGAACTAACTAAATCAAATTTAAATACTTCAAATTTGTTGATAACAATAGATTATGCCTTGATATCTTTGTGTATATATATTTTCCATACTACAATTTCTTGTTCCAATCAATTTATATGAAATTTATTTTATTTATAACTTTATCTTTTGTCTTCGGTAAATCCAAAAAATAGAAAAGAAAGACAAATATAAAGTAACTTATATAGATAACAATAACAAATAGATTTTTTTTTTTATTTGTATCCGTTATGTGAGAGGCTTTTTACACCAATCCAATGATATATTGTCACTCAAGTAGAAGTGCTTAAAAAGACTATTAAAATGGTTATCATCAATGTGATAAAAATCAGGTTGATTAGGCCGGTCGAACCGGTTCAACCGCGAACCAATAAGAAAACTGGTTTGATATAACATGAAACTCGGAATATGTAAAAACTCAGCTGGAATTGAAAAAAATCGCGTTGGACCGGCTCAGACTTAGGTTCAATTCAAAAACGGGGCTTTTTTTATTAAAAAAATCTAATATACCCTAAATCCTTAATTCTGCTCTTTATCCATCACGAAATCTATAAGGCAGCAGTCAACATCCAGCAGCAGCAACTTTGTCATGCTCCGTCAACCAGCAACAGCGACCTTCCTTCCGGTCGGCTACTCTGACAAATGCCGATCTTCCTTCTAGTCAGCAATTCCGGCAAACTAGGTACTGATTTCTTCCTTCCTCTGCACCACATGTTTAACATTCATTTTACTGATTTCTTGAGCTGAACTTTCTATCTACTTTGCCTTAATTCTTGCTTTCGCTATGCTTTGCCTTGGTTCTTGCTTTCTCTATGATTGTATATCATTTTGTCAAATGAATTTATTTAAATGCTTGTTTTTGATATTATGTGAACTTATTTAGATATTTGCTATTTATATTTGAACAATTTATTTAATTTTTATATTTGCAAATTTTGTTGGATTTAAAATTATTATTTTTATATTAATATTTAATAATTAATAGTTTGTTTAAATGTGTTTTTTATATATCATATTTTTAATTTTTTATAAATAATTATATTTTAAAAAAATAAAAATTTCGAATCAATTCGGTTCAATCAATTGACTCATGACAATTGGCAAGCCGAGTCAATAATCGATCCACTTCAGAAAACATTGGTTATCATAATAAGTATATTGGATTGATATGAGTGATTGCATTGTTGGAAAATTATTGTTTCCAATAATTTTGCGGACAATATTTTATTAATATCAATTATATTAACTATTTAATTATGTGGGCTATTTTAAGTGATAAAATAAAGAGTCCAGAAAAAGACTACTTGTTACTATATGTGCCTGAATAAGTAGAGACCAGTCTATTGGGGTTTCACTCTAATGTGACAGTATATATACATGACTTTGGTAATGGTTCTCAACACAACAAAATTACATATAGTTTTCTTTTTTCCATCTAGAAAGAATTCATAAAAATTCTATTGAGGAATAAAGCATTTTGGCTGAGAAAGATCATTATACTGCATAATCAGTTTCCGCATCAGGTTTATAATTGTTATAATGAATTCAGGTATTTGCTACCTTGATAATCTAGCAGGATAATGATCTTGGGATATATGAAGTTAAATGTGTATATGTTGTTGTGTGTTAAATTTCTAACATGCATTGCTATGAATAATAAAGTGACAAAAAGCAAGCAATAAAATTTAATTTGGACGTACATGTGGATCACTTGTTGATGGGAAACAATACCACAGCATGAGGGGAAGATCTTGGGAAACTTAATAATTTTTGAGCCAATTTAAGCAGATGATCTGTTTTATTTGGAACATGGAAGGGATATGTTTCAGATATTACCATCTTCTCTAAAATTCTTCCATTCTTGAGCAGAAATTCAACAAATTCAACTGCATGTTTGTCCCTTAACAAATATTCTTCTATGCTGAAAATCTCAACATTCTTGAGATTCAGTAAGAAGCAACTATAGTTGATCTGATCTCCTGATGCCCAAAAGTTCTCTTCAACATCATAGTTGTTGGCAAAGTTATGGTCAAAATAGAACTGCACCAAATTGTTAATTAGACTAATAATGTATGTACATATGCATTGTATTATTATCTAGGGTTAATTACAAAATAATTCACAACCGTTCCACTCATTTTTCAATTTAGCTCTCCCTAACTTAAAAATCTTACAATTTGATATTTAACCTTTAGTTATATTTCAAGGGACTCTGTTAAAAATTTCATCCAAAACAAACGGAATATTCTGGATGGATTTATTAATAAAGTCTCTAATTTGAAATATAACAAAAAAGTTAGGTATTAAATTATAATATTTTTAATTTTATAATTAAATTGAAAAGTGAGTGAAAGTTTAGGTGTAAATGTATAATTAACCATGTTATTTAAACTATCATTATATATATATATGTATGTATGCACCTGTAAGCTTAAGCTTATGCCACTGGATAATTTTATAACCAGTTTCTCCAATTCAGGCGAGCTTTGAAGTAGACTTCTTATTCCAGGGAGTGCCAACTTATTGAAATACCGAAAGTTTAGAACTAAACATTTGCGAGTTGATAATGGAGAAGGTACTCTTTTCAGCTCCATTAATGATAGAACCTTTCCACATCAAGTCATGATTCAAATTAAAGTAAGGTTCAAATTATTGCACAAAGAGATAAATGAAAATATTTCAAACAGCTCAACTAAAGAAGAAAGTTTCAAAATTTTATGTTCTGAATCTGAACTTTTACAAAAGTGTATGGGACAATAAAGAATAGATTATGTACAAAGTGGATTCCAATCTTCAAAAGCAAAATACTGCATCCTATTTTCTTCGTTGGCTTGGTTTTCAGTACACAATATAGCAAAATATTGTCCTGAAGAAGTATTTTACTTTCCTATTATCAGTTCATAAATAAAATTATAAAGTGCATCCAGGCAAGAATTGCACAGCAACGTGCATATCATGAAAGTAGCTAGCTAACTGATAATTTTTATTCTTAAACTATTTGAAATAGAATTATTTTGTTTTAAATTCTTTTTAATGAATACTAGCTTTTAAATTATTCAAAATAGATGATTTTGCTTGTATCACGTGGCAATCAATTTCATAATATCATTATCATTTTTAAAATGTTACGTGTTATTAAGAACAAATTATGTCATTTTTTATAAATTCAAAAATAAAATTCGATAAGAAAGCAAGCAAGCAAAATCTCCCAATTTTAAATAAATCATTGGAGGAAAAAAAGTTGTTATCATATATTCTAACAAAGATAATTGCAAAGAAAAGTAATACCTCAACACACCATGTCCCTATCTTCAGCTTCTTAGCATGCTGAACCTTCTCAAGAAGTGACCTTACTAAGGTTTGATATTCATTTACATCTCCATGAGGAACTGAGAGCTGGAAATCCAAGACAACAGAGATCAAACATGATACAGTTATCAAGTTACACTTCCTCTTCCCCAAAGAACCCAAAATTCTCAAATCTTCAAGGTGAGGACCAAAAATTTCAATGCATGAATGGTCCTCTCCTGTAAGATCTAAAACATGATAAATCACCAATCTTTTTAAAGATTTGAATGTAATATCCAGCCTTTGTATTCCATAGCAGTAGTTCAATTCCAAGGATTCAAGAGAAGGACTACCAGATAATATATTCTTCATCACTTCATCACTAAAATTAGCATGTCCTACATACAAAATCTTAAGAGATCTCCAAGCCACTTTTTCTTCAGGTACAAACTCACAAAACTGTGTCTTTAGCTTTACAAGAGAGGAATTGCTGTAGAAGAATTGGGGCAACGAGTAAGCTTCTGAATAGCTAGGGATTACTGCATAATCCTCAAGAACACAAAATTCAAGACTAAGCTCTTCCACTTTATGACTCATAGTGAAAAGAAGCCACGATTCAATTCTGGGATTCATTATGCAGTAGTGTGGATAATCGAGCTGGAGTAGGAATTTTTTTATCTGGGAAGAAGAGTAAAGAGTTACACATCTATCGATGAATTCACAGTAGTGTTCATAGAACTCGGGAGAAAAGTCTAGACGGTAGTGAAAAATGAGTACTGGTGTGCAAGTCCATAGATACTTCCATCTTCTTGATAAAACACTGGTTTTCACTACGTCTTTGGTTAATGGGAGAAAGGTGAGTATTTGTTGGATGAGAGAATCGGGCAAGGCACCAATGCGATCGTTGAATTTTAAGTTCTTGTTTGGTAAATCTTCCTGATTACTTGGTTCTTCCATGATTTTTAGCTCAACACAGCCAAATGTTGCTATTAATGGATGAATTTATCTTTCTTTTTCCAATAAGTTCAAGGCATCAATTTCATTTCGATGCCACCAAAGATGCCGAAAGAGATAATCAAATGTGTTTTTTATTGATAGAAAATTATATATGTTGTTCAGCAGTGCGTGTATTTATATTAGAGATAAGAATATTGAGTCGGCTCTGTGCGATGCTGATAGCTACAAAATTAATTTGGACACCAGATCTTCAAAAGTATAAGCAATTCCTAGACGTGAACAAGCAACAATCTTTCTTTTGGTGTTGCATCTTGATGATGAACATCAAATTTGACTTCATTCTCCAGCAGTATTGATGCATCCTGAAGGAGACACCGAGCAAATGAAAGGGATAATGTCCCAATTACCATCTGGGCCCAAAGCCCGGAGAATATGAGGCCCACAGTCAGAGGTCAAGTGATTATCATCTGGGAGAAAAGCCTACAGTCAAAGTCAAATCTGAAAAGCCCAGTATGATAGAGTCAATCATGTTAGATTTGAATTTCTGGAACTGACTACCTATTTCCAATCACATTAACCCCTCGAATGGTTGGCTTGTTACACCAGCCAACATTCGCGCTTGAAGATCTACATGGCTTCTAAACTTATGTTATATAGGGAGCCTTATTCATCAAGGACAAAATAGTTATATAAAATAGCTATTTTTATAAATTTTTAATGGCAAAATAATATATTTAAAATGTCGATTAATAGAGAGAGATTTGTCAATAATGCGAACCGATGACAAGAACTAACATTATACATGTATATATGGTCACTTCAATATCCCCGTAATACAATTCTTTATTTTTTAATGAATAGAAGACTTACTGTAGCAGCAGGATTCTATAGGCAATTGCTGACTGCAAAATCCACTACCACGTGTTTATACACACACATCACCATCACAACACACTCGATGTGGGATCCCGAAGGACCAGCCCACCCCCGCCCACGGAGGGCCAAAGCCCACCCAAACACACGATGGAAGACTCACACACCACTCTGAGAAGCATTTTTGGCTTTTTTGAATGAATAAAAGACTTACTGTAGTAGCAGGATTCTGTAGGCAATTACTAACCGCAAAACCCACTACTACCACATGCTTATACACATACCACCACCATAACACACTCGATGTGGGATCCCAAAGGACCTATCCACGTAATACCATTAATTTTTCTTAAATGGCATTAAAAAAAGACAAAATAGCACCATTTTTTTCTAATATAAAGGTAATTTTGGCAAAAAAAAAAAAAAGAAATTAAAGGGTAAAATAGCAATTATAGGCAAAAATAGAACCTTATCCCTTTAAGAAATAAATAAATTATTAAAATCTACATTAAAATTAAAAATTATGGAAAATAAAATAAAATTAGACCAAACGCGGCCTTTGTTTTTTCATTTTAAAGGCCCGCCCATTCTATTTCCCACTTCATCGGTGGGAAACTCTGCTCCGCCATCACTAAGCCTTCTGCATTTCTTCAACTTCACTGAATTTTACAGCTCGTTTGGAGCCAAATCCATTATCACTGACACCTGTGAGCAGCATTTCTGCTTCTTTAGGGGTTTTTTTTTTTTGCAGCTAAATCATTTCTGCTTTTCGTTTTTGTTTAAATTTCCATTGATTTATTAATGTCTCCTAATACACTTGTAGCTTACCATTCTCAACTTGTCAGAGCTCTTGATGGAGACCGAGGAGGAGCAGCGGGTGCTTCCATTTCAGCTTCAATTTGACAAACCAGTCGCTTCTCAGGTTCTCAATCTCAAGTTCCATTGTATTTATGTGTATATATCAGTGTACTTTTACTCATGCAATATTTTTTTTTCTTTTTGCCTATTCTTTTGGTGATACTATTCTGTGCATAGATTAAAATTGCGGAATGGAATCCGGAAAAGGATTTGCTAGCCATGGTGACTGAGGATTCTAAAATTTTGCTTCATCGCTTCAATTGGCAGAGGTTATGGATCATCTCCCCTGGTAAAATAAGATTGTTTGTTTTATTGTTTATTTGCAAGGCCCTGCTGTATCTGGAATTTATTGTGGTTAAATAGTTATTTGATATATCGAATTCCTTAATTTTTCGCATAGAAGATGATTTTGCTCCACCATTTCACTTTCCTTATGTGTATGTTCTATTTTCCTTTTTAATTTTTCAGTTGCTTAGCAATGTAGGAAGAATGTGGGAACCTTTCTTGTGAATGAAATATTCTTGCTGCATAATATGCGTTCTTTCCAGTCATTGTATATAGCTTATTTCGCTTATTTTGCAATCGAACAGGCAAGATGTGATGGAATGTAGACCTCTCCTATGAGTTTGTTGTCTTCTTATATTGTAATTTAAATTTCACAAAACTGTGTAAAATGTTATTTACGTCAACTTAAATTTTTCATACCACTTCCCATTTTTAACGAAATGATATATTTTGTTTTATTTATTCATCTCCTGATATGTATAGTTAAATTTTTGGAATGCGTGAAAGACTACAACTAGGCTGGAAGGCTCTTAAAATATGTGATATATTCTGTTTAGGAAAGTGCATTACATCATTGTGCTGGCATCCTGATGGTAAAGCAATAGCGGTTGGGCTTGAAGATGGAACCATCTCCTTGCATGACGTTGAGGTGAATAAGCTTATATTTATTTCTTTTGAAATTTTATGGTTTATCTTGTTCGGTTGGTGTTAACTTTTTTTTTTCTTTTATATAAATGCACCTACAATTAATGAATAGCCTGAGCTGCATAGTTTCCCTAACTTGTGTGGCTTATCTCATGCTTACTGAATATTTTTTGCTCCAATGACTATGAATTAGATTAAACGGGGAACATCCTGTACTATTGAGACCTCATTAAAGTTTGTCAACACTTTGCCAAAGCCATTAGAGCAATTCACCTTATTCTATAATAACCAAGTGGATTTGCATGTGACATGTTGACATCTATGTTTCTTTTGCTATGTTCGTAATCAGTTATCATGTTAGAATGAGGGTGCAAGATGAAAATTCAGTACAGCTCATTCATGACTGTAACCCTTACTTCGCATTGTTCTAACATTCCATTGTATTCCTACTATTTTATTTTGTCAAAAGAGGATGAATTAACTTGTAAATACTACTTACTTTATATTTTCACATGTATTTGATTTGATATTGCTGTGCTGCATGGAGAATTTAAATTTAGATAAGGTTGCTGTATCATTTAATTACTTTATATTGTTAATAATAGCTTTAATAGTTTCACAAGTATTATAAATGTGTGTGTATGTTCTTGTAAATGATAAAGATGAGCTAGTGCATTTAAAACTGTGATTATAAACATTCCTGTTTTGTATTCAAGACAGGGTGCCCTTGCATACATATCTAATCGATTTTATTTATCTCATTTATTTATTTATTTATTTTTTTGTTTTGGTTAGTGTTTTCTTTTCCTAATACCTGATGATGTGTTCAAGCAGAATGGGAAGATATTGAGAAGCTTGAAGTCCCATACTGTTGCAGTTGTGTGTCTTAACTGGGAGGAGGATGGACAATTAAATAAAGTATACCCCTCTCTCTTTGTTTCCTATGCAGATGGATGAGATCAATCAATAATTCTATGTTCGCTGCTACTTGAAATATTAGTATTTAGTAATGATAGTGGAATACATTATACATTAATTCATCTCACAATCATTTACTGCCTCAGTTCTATTTTTTAATTGGGTTCACCCATTTCTTTTCCCTTGCCTTTTTGTTTCATGATCATCAATTTATTATCGTTCATATTCCTTTTCCAATTTGGTTTCAGGATGATTCTTGTAACTTCTCAGCATATGATGACCGGACTCCTCGTTTCTTTCCTCCTGCTCCGAAACCCCCTCGGTTGTATGGTTTGGTATCTGGAGATACTGGTTGCATGGATGATACTGAAGATTTATATCAGGAGTTGTCAAACTCATCATACCAAAGATTTAATATACTGTGCAGTGCGGATAAAGATGGAAGCATTTGCTTTAGTATATTTGGAATATTTCCAGTTGGAAAAATTGTAAGTTCAATCTCTATCATGGACACTCTTCTATAATTGTCTGAATTCCAATTGTGCTGCAATTAAACTGAACCCAGTGACATTCTAGCATAGAGTTATAAGTTGCTTCTAATTATATAATGTACTTTGGTTTAGATACTCTTGTGGCTTCTTCAGTTTGGCAATGTAGGACCTGTGCCAATATCTCCCTTCCTAGACTAAATGTTTGGCAATAGACTGGGGCGTTTCATTTAAAGATGAGATCTCATCAATTTATTGACTAGTTCATGTGACCATGACTTTATAGGAATCAACTGATGTAAGTAAAAGTATAATGGTTACTGCTTTATCAATACAACAACATTTTCACAAGCTTTGTCTATTGATACCTAGAAGATTACATGCTATTGTCGAATTCCTTGGTAACTAAACACCTAATCAATGCTATGGATTTCATTCATGATTGAGTTATAGGTCTTCCATTTTTTCATTATCTAAGTCAGTATACTAGGTGTATCATTTACTTGCCTATGACTCAATTTGTTTTCCATTGCCATATTCAACATGTCAGTCTGTTCCTATTTTTTCTGTCTTCTTTTCTTTATTTTTCACCTTGTGAATTTGCTACATCTACAAAACTAATGCAGAATATACACAACTTTTCTGTTTCTGCCCCCCTTGTGGACAAGCAATCTCCTTACCAGCTTATAAATGCATCCATTTACAAGGTATGCCTATGCTATGTATAGATGGTCCTCAAAAGTTTATTTTCTAAACTAAAGCAATTTATAAATATTTTTTCTCATTAGGTTGCTTTGTCAAAAGACCTTTGTCGTTTGATTGTCATGTGCTCAGGAGAATTTAGTGAAAACATGGATCAATCAAGAGAAAGTCATATAGCTGGGCACATGCATGGCTCACATTGTTTGGCGCTTGATACTTCTATATTTTTAAAGAGGCAAGTTGTCAGAAAAACTGTTATTGCTCACTCATTGCCTGTAGAAGTAAATATTTAAGATATGAATCATTGGGACTTCCTATCTTTTCTGTTTATTATTGTTTTTTAGTTCATTTTCTTTTATCACTTTGACCCCCTGAAGAATACTTGAAGTTGATTGGGAAGTAAAGGACTACATAATTATTTTTTTCTACAGGAAAAATGAGCTCCATCAATTGGCCCAGCAAGCTTCTAACATCGACGAATTAAATGTGGTTATTCGGGCATCATTAGCAGTTATGTTAAAGCAGTGGTCAGATGCGATGCGCATGTTTAATGAGAAGTTTGGTTCTCTGTCTACTTTGATTATTGACCATGGTAATTGCTGATAACAATACTAGAAATCATTTTTCTTTGTACTTCCTTTTTGTTTGCTACCTTCTAATTTGTTTCTAATATTTTCTTACAGCTCTGGACTCATCTCCCCAAGAGGAGTTTCTAAGTCTCTTAGGTGGTGCTCGTACTAGTCCAGCAGTACATCAATTTTTGGTTAATACTCTTGGTGAAGTGGTAAATTGGCCTTTTCTTCTGTTTCATTTTCATGAGATGAAGTGCTGATTATGTATTACGGTAGGTGACATTTCTTTTCTTTTTTCTTTTTTTCTTTTTTCTTTTCCTTGGTTTGCAGGGTGTCAAGCGAGTGGCAAAAGTTGTTTGTGGTGCTGGAAAAGCACTTCAGCGAATTGTTCTTGAACACATGCAGGCATCCACTACTTCATATAATATGAGTGGTTAATATGTTACTAAAAGTCAATTATGTTAGTGCAATAGGTTAGGAGCAATTCATGGAATTGGGTAGGTTGGTTGATAGATCCATGGCTCAAATGTAACAAAAGTTTAGCCAGGCATGAATATGGAACTGTTCAGTAGAAAACAGAAAATATAATTATAATTATTAAATCCTGAAATTATTTGTTGATTTGGCATGTGATGATGTTTGCTTACCACATGTTTAAATATCACAAGTACACAACGAAAGAAAATATTTTTGGTGGCATATAATTTGTATGGGCTATTTCTTTCCCTTTTATTTTTATTTTTATTTTATTTTTCTCTGGCTTGCAATAGCAATCCTCAAAATAAGAATCTGTCTCATGAATTGCGTTCTATAGATTTTGTTCATTTAGTATTTTGTAGATGATAAAAGAGTTAATTTCTGCTTTTAAGTGAATTGGTTTGTTTCAACGGCAACACGCTTTTCTGTAGTTTCCAATGGAAATACATATTAGTATGAAACAGAAGTGTAAATTTATTGCCTTTATTTTAAGCTCTGTATTTTCAGCTTTTTCAGAATTTTGCTGACTAGAGAAGCAGACACATTATATTACCTTAAGCTTCCGCCCCCCCTCCCCCATATGATCAATCTATTTCTTTTTTTTTTTTTTTTCCTTTTTTTAGTTTATTTGTTCTCATTCATTATTGCTTGTATTACTTTTATATTTTCTGTTCTGTTGCATCATTTTGGTTCATTTTCTCTAACTGTCATTTGTTTTTCTCATGAAAATTTTCTGTACTACATCCGAGGTTTATTGTATTTTCTGTATCATTGTCATTTTTCCATCAGTTTCTGTTGCGAATTGTTCTGCAGCAACTTTTTTTACCCTGGCTTATTTTTTTTTTCTTTTGCTATGTTCCTTATGTAAAGAGACTTGAGTAGAAACTGAAAATAATTATTTGTTTCCCAGCCTGCTGCAGAAATAATTGCATTTCGGATAGGAGAACTAAGAGGCCTTTCAAGATGGCGTGCACGCTACCAGGGTATCGGTTTGGATGAGATTCTTATCAATAATGCAACAGAGAAATCTGGCATGTTACTGGTACAAATTGAACGGTTTATGAGAATACTTTCATCTGTGGAGCAGCAGGTATTTTGATTTGAGGATCAAAACTAAATTTTTTTTTCAAGCTTTATAAACTTAGAAATATCCTTCAACACCAAGAGAAAGGAAAATTACAAGGATTTGAACTACTGGGCTAGTTCAGTTTAGACATCGTCTTTCAGTAGAATACTGTGTTCCTTATTCACGAAAATGAGATGCAACACAACCTTTCAGTAAAGAAGACCTTTTTAATTGCAAAATAACTGTGGGAGACACCTGAATCGGGATTCAAACATTTCTTTGACATCTAAAAAAACTGTTAGGTTGTTTTATTTGGTGTATATAGCTTTTAAGTAAGCTGTACTTCTGTATTTCTTTCAGAGAGGATGAGTATATTTGTATGACCAAATAGATGCACTTTGGTAAAAATTAGTGCTCTTGCCTAAAATGAATGAGGGATTTTCCCATATCTTGAGATTACACATTTCCTTCGGCTTTAACAATTTCCTTTTGTTTTTCAGTTCTCCAATTTCTTCAACTGGCTTCTTAAATGTATAAAACTACTTATGCAAGAACCAAGTGATCAGCTTCCTCCATATAACAGGTTTTCCAGACAAGCCCTTTTTCTGTTTAGTCAGACTGTTTCCAAGCAATCACCAAAATTGTTGCCAGACTTTGTTGCTTTTTTGCAGTGAACTTGTTATCATATTCTTGAAATTCTTATATGATCAAGATCCAGTGAGGCAATTGCTGGAACTATCTGAAGTTGAACATATTGACGTTGACTCGTAAGCTATCTTACAACTGAAGTCATTTTGCAGCTTTGCACCAACAATTTTTTGCTTGTGATCAATCTTATGGGATTTATTATAACAAACAAAACATGAAATGGTTAAACAGCTCTAAGGTGTAGACAGTAAAAATGCTTCCTGAGCTGACTTTAAGAATAAATCTCAAGGAAAAGGTATAGAATGTTGCAACCAAGTTACTATATTACATTAGAAATGTCTTCTACTATATTAGTGGACTTAAAAGATCAGCCCATATGCCTGAAGACTTTCGTAAATAGAATTCTGTTATGCCACACTTTCTATGTCTTTGAGATGATCTTTCAAATAAATCTGATTCATTCTCCATACTGTTACTGACTGCAACTCCTCAATGTCTGCATACAAAGTGTTGTGCAATTATCATTTTACAGTTGCTTGGAGACCCTTTCATTTTGTTTGGTGTCCTTAGTGACCCTTTCTAAGGATATATATATTTTTTTCTTTTTGCAATGGTTTCATGTCTGGTTTGGAAAACGCAATTTTCTCCTTCCCCTTGGTATTTGGTTGGTTCATAGCTTGCCATTTTGGATTGTAATTTCTTTAAGCAACAGCAACAATAGTATTATTCTGTCACAGATAGAGTGCACCAACCCAGTTATTGAAGGAACAATATAACATTGGAAATTTATAGTCTACTCAAGCAGACATTTTAACAATGTCCGTGGCCCAAAATTAACTGCAGCCAATTTTTCAGGACACAAATAGTGATGAAATCTACTAATATAAACATATCAATGCAATCTTTGGACCCTACAAGTAGGAAACAATCTCATTTAAGATATCTTTTTCTCGAATACTATACATACACATGTAAACATATTCAACCATACACATACATGTATGCATGATTTATTACATAAAGAACTTGGTAACATGATGCAAATGCTTATGTATTCCTATTGCTGGCTTGTTTTTCTATTTTTCAAATCAATTGATGTGGCTAAATCTTGCAGGGAAACTATGCAAAGAGTCAAAGAATTAGTTCAGTTTGGAGGATTTTCAGATTGTGAATATCTGCGAAGGACATTAGCTAATGAATTTCAACAAATGGAGTATAGGTATTCTTTGTCTTTCTGATGTCTAATTTATCAAAAAGTTGCATTGCTGGAGATTTTCTGATTGTGCATATAAATGATGTGTTGATGGAGATGTTAACATTGGTGAATATTCGTACACTATACACTTCTAAAGCTGCCAAAAATGAAAATTCTACAATGTTGATTGAATTGTTGAGTGTTAAAGAGACAACTGAACGTATTGTTTGTTTCTTCAAGTAAATGACAACAGAGTAAAATTGAGAAAACACTTGGCTGACAATAAGTAATTGTTTTTTTTTTACTTATTTATCAACTTGTAATGACTTTTCATACTTACAAATTATATATTTATGGCATTGAAACTTTAGCTTCAAGGAGGCTTTTCAGATGCCCTTCACTACAATCTCCAGAAAAATACTTTGTGAAGATTTGATGCCACTCTTCCCTAATCCATCTTCACCGGCATCTATATCCAAGATAATCCCTATGTCAATATCATGTTATGAGGTACTTTCTCCTTCTATTTGGATAAATTGCTTTGAGACGCTAACTCCTTTTCTCTTGATGAACAAAAACCAATGCCCTTTTTGGCGAATGTGCAATCTTACTTTTGTGCTTTTTCTCTCTTTTTCCTAAGTTATTATTAACGATAGCATGGCTTTGGGTGACTAACTTATTTTGTTATGCAATACATTTACATCTACTGCACTATATGTCTGAACATCATCTGTAAAATTCATGATCAACAGTGTTATTATTTGTTATCATTTAACCAAAAGATCTTTTTTTTTTAATAGTTTTTCACCAATTTTCTCTTGTAGGAACTCTCCCAATCTGTTTCATTTCATCAAACTTGTCATCACAGCCTTGTCGATTACATATGCTTCCAAGTGCCAAAAGAACATTCTTCAGATATTTCAAATTGCATAGCCATACTGAGAGGATTTATGCATGACTTGAGCAATTTAAAAAAGGGTCATACTTCATTGGAAGCCATATTGTTATCTATCCCTTCTGGCTATGACATTGTTGATCTCTCCTTATACAAGGTGAAATATCAAGATTTGTAACATTTGGTTTTTAAGGTTCACTTGTCTTATAGCGTGTAATGTGTATCACTTATAACAGGATTCTCAAATTGTCTTGCTACTAAATGGGACATCCACATCAGCTGAAACCCCTGGAGATGCCTGTTTGATGGTTGTGCAGGCTAGCAACCTTCCTTTTATATCTATTTCAAGATCCACTTCTACTGACATATGGATATTGCATCAACTTAAGGTAACTGCTATGACTTGTATCCTATGTACAATAAACAGAATCTTAAAGCGTTCTGTTAATGTTGCTATTTCTAGACCTATAGTTTCAGCGTAGTTGATGAATCTGAATTTCTTGAATTTGTTCATCTTATGGTCAAGCTACTGCAGTTTCCACATTGCTGCAAACTAAGATTTGTAGCTTAAGATGTCTGAGAAATTCTATGGTTAGCTTGTTATTATCTTGTGATCACTTCACTTATTCTGTTGGCCAAACTTGTATAATAAATCAGGTCCAGGAAGTTAAGTTCCTTCAAAGTCTTCCTGAAAGCATGAGTTGAAATGCATATGATATTTCTTTTCTTGTTCTTAAGTTTCTCAATATCTTCAGATTTTCTATCTTTTACTTTCATGAATTTGTGACTTGTTTACTTGCTCTTGAAGTATTAGTTTCCAGAAATAAAATTTAAGGGCAAAGTACTGTTTTCATTTTTTTTTTCTGCTTTTGTTTAGCGAAAAATATCCTCACTATTATTGTCTTTGGTGTCTAGGATGCTTCTCTGCAAGTGCTAATGGAGGATGAAAAGGTTCGCTGGATTCCTTATTCCACTATTGCTCCCTTGGCAGTTAGTGGTAAGGTTTTCTCATGGCTCAGTTGCTTATATTGCTGTTGGAAACTTGCATAAATCACCATTTTACTGCATGGATTGAAATTTTCTTTGTAGACTAATGAACTAATGCTTTTAATGTGGACATCTTCAAAATTTTAAACTTTTTGTGTGCTTGTCTGCATCCCATAATTGCTTTGTCAGCAGTTAGTCGCTCTTCTGAAAAGACCGAGAACTTGCAGGGAATTCATTGTTTTGGCAAATGATATTAATGTTAAAGTGTCTCAACATATTGTGCAGTTAACATATTAAACATCAAAATAATTTACTACTGCTTTCTAATTATTTGTAGTTTTTTTGGCATCCGCACATGCATAAAAATACACACATAACTACTAATAGAAGGTTAACATTCCAATGGATCTAATTTACTTGCAATGATGGCCGAAAAATGTTTAGATTTTCACATGCTAATATAAATTGAAACTCTCTGATATACTGCTTTTATATGTGTCATCCCTTTCTGAAGCAAATAATACCCATTTTTAACTACTAGGTCCACAATTGCAGGATTCTGTTTTCATATTGTTCATATATTAACCTACAAATATACCTGCATCATCTTCATATATTTATTGTGCAAGAAACTTGGAAGTGATAATGGATTTCTCGCCTTGATGCTTAATTGGTTCAATATAGCCATGAGATCCAAAATCATCCTTTTCATTAGTGCAATTAATTTGCATAATTATTTGACGACCTAGAATTACAAAAATGCCATGACATTTTTGTCAAAATTTTCTTTTGCAGCATCAAGAGGTGTAGCATGTGTTTTTGCTGCAAGAAAGCGTGCCTTAGTATACATCCTGGAGGAAGAGGAAGAGGAAGATGAAGATGATGTTCTAGATACAGAATGATTGCCTAGGTGAATATAAAAGGAAAACTCTGCTGTTCCTTTTTTTAGTTTGATTTTGCATCCATTTTGTAGTAATCCAGTGCCACGCATTTGGACTGTCGGACCACATGCATTTCGGCAATCTGAGAGCTCATGTGCGCGTGCACCAAATCACATATCTCTATTTTTGTATATCAACTCTGTAATTTTGTAGTTTATATTAATTTAATCAGTTCATATTTTCAGGAGTAGAAAACTATAGTTATAAGATTTGGTAAATAAATTCGCAAGAAGTATACTCATAAAATTTGGAGCCGTAAAACTATTGAAGGACTTGATATTTGAAATCAATTTATTGCCTCTATTATTTTTCTTAATATCAGATGATAATTAATATACCTATAAAATTATGTAAAATAAAACAGGAATATATGCCCTTGGTTTTGCATGTGCTCTCCATCGACTATATAATAAGTTATGGGATATGTGTGGCTGTGGTTCCAAATTTATTTATTTTTATTTTTTATTTTTTATCCTTGGGGTTTTTCTCCATCGTTTTTCGCCTTCATAATTGCACCCAAAATAATTTAGGAATGCCGACATCAGGTGTGATAGTAATGTTTTGGCAGTATACCAGAACGAGAAATAGCGAAACATTACAAAAGTAATTATGCGAAACATGACAAAAGTAATTATGTATTGACGTTTTCGTCAGCATCAATTTCCTTCGTGAATTATAGTGCTGATGTGAAATGTTACACACATTAAAAATGCATTAACCAATGAACCAATGGGATTAAATCGAACGCAGATAACAGCAAAAGCAGCAATTATTTCATTACAAAAGAACAAATAACTACAAGTTCTTTGTTTTTCTGGACCACAAAGAACATTACAGCGTAAGAAATAAAATGTGGGTTTTTAGCCTCAGGATTCCTATCTTCTTCCTAGCTCCTAATGTAGAAATAAACAGGTCCATGCTAAGTTTTTTTTCAGCTTCGTCTATCGTCATAAGCTAACATGAATGTTTTAATAGAAGAAAGCATCAGCTTCTAGGGCCAAAGGCAACATTAGATCAGATGATACAAGCTAACTGTACAGTGAAAAACTGTACAAAAGAGAGGTCCTAAACTCAAGGATTATAATCCAAGAACAGTTGGACCTAAAATAACAAGATCCTACCCTCTAACTGAGTCAGACAGGAATTAGCCGGGAAAGTAGGAAGCCAGCTAATGCCAAAATCTTTGCACCATTGCTTCGCGAACCAAATTTAAGAATCATCCAACTCTATAAGCTGTGCCCGTCTCTCAGCAGCTTTTTTCCTGATAAAGATGCCCCATCTTAGGGCTGCCTTAAGCTTCAGCCATCCAACAACAGCTTTGCCAGAAGAACGCGATGGATCATCACCGTAGCTGTAGTTTGGAGATGGGGCAGGCATGAATGGTGATGGGTAAGGGTACCCATCTTCATTTACATTGAATGAGGAATGGCCCTGACCACCCATGTTGAAGATTCGAAGAAGATGTTGCATATCTTCATTTTCAAGCATCTCATGACTTCTCATGCGAATCTCCTCCTCCGGGAAGAAGTCCTCAGGTCCCCTGTATGAAGTTACATTGGGGGTACAAACACCCTGGAAGTTTGATGTGGACTGTTGTGGCAGACCAAGTGCCAATAAATTGTCACTTCTGGGAAACTGGGATTGCTGCGGAGTACCGGCCAAAGGATTCTGTAGTGGTAATGAAGAAGCATCAAACTGAAAAGGTGTATTAAGATTTCCATTCTGCGATTGCATCGAGTATCTAGCAGCCATATTATCATCATAACCTAGAAAAAGGATGCGAGTATGCACACAGTCAGTAACCAAACATATGGAGAAGCATTGTACTAACGGCAATATGAAAAATGTACCTCCTGTATCCATAGCAGGCTGCTCTGAAGGGGCAGGAACAGATAAGGTGGGCAATGTAACCTGCTGGTCATAGGTATTCAAAAAATCCGGTTGACCAATCGAATTGTCACTTTGAGAAGCACCCACGTTCTCATTCTGCTCAAAGTCTTGAAGTGTTTTGCCATCATACTCTATGACATGCATCCAATTGTCGTATGCCTTATTTACCAATTCATCCACAAAAACCTGTAAGAACGGGAAGTTTGTAAATGTCTCAGAATTCACCTTTCTGTATCTCTATTTTCCTAAGAACATTCTTTGCAATGACAATAGCAAACATGGTATGCACATCAAACCATAGAGAACGATTGTTAATCTTGTTTGGAAATTTACAGTTTAGCATGCATTATAAAAAATTAAAACTAAATAAAATCCACAGCTTTATCAGACTTGGTATCAGATACATAATATTAAAATTTGTTGACTAGGCATACAGGATGCAACATTGATCAGTAACCTGACATAGATAATTTACCTTCTGGGTGCCAGAAAGAGATTCTGCTGAGTAATACTGTCCACTAGCAATTAAACCACTTAATTCATAGATATTGTTGAAAACAACACCAACATTTTTTGCATCATCTGGGTAATACACATACAGTTTCCCGCTCAGAACACAGGTCTTTGCATGCTCAACAAGAACATCCCACATCTTATTTGACATGCCACTTCCAAGAATCTGCAGCACATAAGTATGGAAAATGAAAAATACCATAAACATGAATACCTGAAGTAGAGTTCAAATAAAAAAGCCAACTACATCCTTACATTGCGCAATCTCTGAGAGTCTCGAACAACAAGTCTTAAAAAGTCTTCAACAGTAAATATTCCAGCTTTATTCAGCCTCTTGTGAAAAGATCCATCCTTACCAATTTTCTCCAATCTCCAAACCTCATCATGTAATGCAGGTGGATAGTGTTTCTTGTATACTTTTGGTGAGGCAATGCACAGAAGATTTAAAAACTTTCAAATATAATAACAAAAGCACAAGACACGAATATCAAAATATGTTTCGAGGTTTCAAAAGAAAAATCAAAAGCTCACATTCTCCACGGTGATCTTTAACGGTGAAGGCATCAGTTTTTGCTTCACGAATACGAATACCATCACAAAAGCCTGAAGCAACCTTCAAGCCTAACCTGAATTTCCTACTTCTTATCCAACTTGAATTGTCAGTAAACATCAGCTCGCCTAGAGTTCCTACACCTTCTTTTAGAGTCACTTGCAGATCACCAGTTAGAAGCGGCCTCTTGCCCTCACGCTCCTTAACTATATGAGACTCAAATTTCTCCTGAGCCCAATCATCATCATCTTCATTGTTAAAATCACCTTCAAGAACAATCACGTCCAGTTTGACTGAAGATTCAGGACCTGATGTGACAACATGGCCAGTATTTGCATCAATCAAGACAATATGGATTGCAGCACCCTGCTCCCCTTCTACTCTCCCACCAGTAAAGAGAGGGAGGGACAACCTGGACCTGAAGCGTAGCTGCAAGTTTCTTCCATCGGGTCCTCCTATGCATTTAGGAGAAGACCTGCATTTCCCAATCATTAGAGTGAGAAAGGCAAGTGCTACACAGAAATATGAGGGACAGTATGCACATATGTTGAGTTGCTAACAATGACATCAAAAACCTTCATTAAACTGACTGAACGACCAGTACAAAATTTGACACTGAGAGTAAAAAATTAGGACTGTCTGGATTTCTGGTAAACACAAACAAAAATATGCAAGTTTTGTGGTGTATATTAAAGATATAAATTTCTGTCTGACTATTACTTTGATAAATAGGGAAAAATGTTGCATACTTTCCAGTAAGTTTGGCAGAGCCTAATTTTGCTAAAGCACGCTCCACTTCTTCGCTAACCTGCTCAGCAATCCAGACAGGAGCAAATTTGAGATATATACATAGCATATCATCATGCATGAAATTTATATATATTTCAAGGATATTCTAGTTCGCATGCATTCCAAAACAAATCACAATTCATAATCAAAACCTTTTTACTTTTGTTGCAATTTGCCTTTCCAATTCTGATTAAAAAGATTTCAGAAAAACTAATCGTAAAATACAGAGAAGCTTTTCTAAAAAACTGATTAGGTGGAAAATGAATGCAAGTAAACTTTAAAGATTTTTCAATTGCATAACGCAAAAGTAACAGGATGGAACTCCTGCATCCTTTAAAGAGGATAACAAAGTACAGAAGGGTATATTATCTAACCACTCTCCGAAGAATAGGCTCCAACGACGAGCAAAGTTTCTGCAGACTATCCACCTTAAGAGCTTCAACAATTACACTGCAATGAATTCCAAAATGAGGATTTCAACAAATGTTCAAAGAATAAACCACAAGAATTACCATTCAAAGTTTCTACAGACTATCCACCTCAAGCAAGTAGGATATAAGAAGAGATAATAAGACCCAAAAGAGGTAAGGCAGCGTATAAGCAATATAGTTTCTGTGTAGAACAAGTCCAGGTACGTTACTGGGAAGCTGAATTGGGTTTCAGCCAAAGTCAAATATACAAAAGAATCAACTGACAACATTTTCAACCGAAACAAGTGACTGGTTTAACAGTCACACTGTAGTCAAGCATGAACAAAATAATCAAAATGCCTAACCAAAGTTTCAAATATATATCAATAAGTGAAAATTGAAAAAAATAAATAAAGACTTTACCTAGCTAAAGCAGGTCGTTTTCTATCTGGCTGACCTTCGTCTCCAGAACTCGAATCCAATCCTCTCTTTTCTCTCGCCATACCACTTGATGATCTATCAATGAACCTCGTTTGCATCCCGTTTTGTTCCCAAGAAAAAGAAAAGGCAGCAACTTCAGCAACTGTCTACCTATCACAATAAAACAAACACAAAGCCAAATAAACAGATACGTATAAGCATATCCACATACCAAACACTTATTTAAACTATTTTTTTTTTTCGAAAAAACAAAAACCCAAATTAGAAACCAAGAAAAAGAAGAGAAGGGAATAAGGGAAAGTGAAAAAAGATTAAACCTTTATCTTTTTTTTTTTTTTTCTCAGACAAAGTGAGCGGGAAAAGAAAATTCGATACCTTAAAGAGAAAAATTCCATTTTTATCAATAGAATGAAGAAATTTCGAGGAAACGTCTGCGAATTTTCGTAAATGAAAAGAAGGATCAAAGAGGGTTCAATTTATGAGTTTGTCGTATTAAGTGGGCTCTTATCATTATTACAACGACGGCTAATGGCTAATTTATGTTGGAAACAGTGAGAGCGAAAGGAGAAATAGAAGGGAAAGAGAATCTGATTGTCGTTTTTAGGAGATGAGATCAGAGCCGTTGGATTGGGGAATCTTTGGAGTTTTTGATGCCACGTGTTCACTTGACACGTGAGTTTATACTTTTCCGTATTAATGACAGACTGACAGACAGTAATATAGTACCACTACCACATCTGCAAAGGATTTTTTATAAATGATTTTTGTGTATATGTGGATGTGGACTGAAGTGTAACTATTTGATAGTATATATAATATATTTGCAAACCATCTTTACGGGTTATTTTCAGTTTTTCACCCAGCTTTTTTTGTTTTACTTTTAATTAGATCTGTCGGGTTAAATTATTTTAAGTCGAAATTGAATTTCAGATTAATTTTTATTTTTTTCTTAAATATTATTATATTTCAATCAATAACTTATACTTAATTTTCAAAAACATAAATATAATATTTTTAAGAGAATATTTTGAGGGTAATAAATACAAGAATTTGAATAGCAACACAGCAGCATACCCACAAAGGAGTCATCGTATTTGGTTTAAAGAACCAAGGGAACTTTTCTTTTTATATGAAATATATATGCATAAGAATGTTAAGTCGTGATTGTAATGTCATATGCCAAATTCTTTTGGCCAATAGTTCACCCGATTATTTTTATTATTAATAATAATAATGCATGGTTGAGGGGAATGATAATAATTGGCAAAGTATGTTATTCCAACTTAATTGTATCACTGTTATCAAATAACTATAATTAATGCTAGCTTGTATTTGTTTTTAAATCCTATGAACAGTATGTCATTATTTTACTATATCTATATAATAAATTATGATATTATAATATAGACCTACTGGAGCATGCTTTGGATGTGCTCTAATAGGACATCTCAGGAAAGATTGCTCCGCTGTTAACGAGACTCAAATATGACGTAGTTTTTGATATTATATATATATATGAGAAAGAATATAATAATTATAATTTAATTAGCATATATGACACTAGCATTATAACAAAAATTCGGGTCATTTAGGTTGTTCACGGATCGACTTTAATTTTGTACATACTCAATTTTTTAGTTGGATTTTAATTGAATTCCGAATCAAGGTCATTTAAGTATAGATTGATTACGCAATTGAATCAAAATTGGACATATTTACTTTTAAAACAAGTAAATACTTTAAATTTCTCAAATTATAATTAATGAAGACTTAATACCTGAAGTTCTAAATTATAATAGAAAGTATTTTTCGGTACTTCAAAAGTTGAAGAGTTTAATTTTCATGTCTAAGTTTAATTTTTCATTCTTTATAATCACCTTGCAGTTAATTGCCACCTAAATTTTTATCTTTTATAATTTATCTTCTGAAATTTTTGGTAGAAAAATCAAACAAGGGACAAATAAAAAGGTTAGGAATTAAAAGTTAAATTAGTAAATTAGACTTCCGAAAAATTCAAATATTAAAAATGCCATTTTTTTTTCTTCAAGTTGAGGAAAAAATTGTTGTATTAAGCATATGATTAAAGCATTTAAATTCTAGAGTTTCGATTATATGAAAATAGAGCAATTCGGCAAATTTTCACTGAGTATTACTTACAGAGCATACTTGAAAGTGGCGAGAGTCCATGATTATACTGTATTTAATGAGTGAAATAATAATAATAACGGGTTATAAATAGTGTAATGACCCGCTATAATTATATTGAATTTTTCCATGTTAGTAACATTCGGATGGGAATTCAAATTTCATATGAGCTTAACGAGTCCACTTTATACAATTCTGTTGTCATGTACGTAAAAGCAAATTAATAATTATTTTGAATTTGTTGTGAGGCTATAAATTCTAATTTAATCAAAATACTTTGCTAGAAACAGTAAATTAATTAAAAGAAAAACAAGGGAGAAAGAGCAGTGAAGAGAAGTGAGTTGTTTTCATGATGTTGAAAACTTGAAATTATATGAATGATTAAGGTATAGTTTTTAGTTAAGATATCATTTTCTACTCATTTCGTGATTAAAACCTTTGGTGGACCCATATTCTCTCATGCTCCTCTATTTTCTCTTTATTTATCTCTTTTTTTATTTTTTTTTTTGGATAAAATCTCTTTTCTCTTCAGAAAGATTACAATATTTGCATTACTTTCAACAAAAGAAAAGATAGAAAAAACAATATTTCCAATTAATGTCCCCACCAACTTTATCAACCTATATTTTTATAACATTCAAACAATTTTAATTTTAATTTATTATGCGAGCTTTAGCACATGGGGATAAAGTTAAGAAGAAATACAGATTTTACCTAAATTAGGTACGTATGCGATAATTTCATGATAATTCATCATAAATTCCTTTAATAACCCTTTTTTATTCTAAAAATAAAATAAGAATAAGAACTGATATTTGCTGTTAAAAAAGTGAACAAGAGTCCAATTCTATTTCAAAAATTAATTGTTATTGTAAAAACTGTTCAAATCATTATAAGAATTAAGAAGAACTATGCTACGTATATGTTTTCAATAAATTTTCAAGAGTAAAATTTATAAAATTATAAGATATCACGAGACTCACAGTTTTAGTATGATTTTAAAGAAAATGATTTTCAACTCGGCGAAACGAGTATGATTTTATTATTATTATTATTATTGGAACAACGTGATTATATATGAGAAAACAAAACAAAAATCTATTTTGGTATGGGCAATTATGTTTCTGCAAAATTAATGTGAACCAGACATTTCCAGGAAAAGGCCTTTCCACAATATTAATTGCCTGCTTTGGTTTTGACATATTTGTCTAATGCAATTTATAAAGTTTTGTTTTGTTGTATTCCATGCTTTTAGTTAGTACTTCCTCTTACCCTCTTACTGTATAATAAAATTACAAAAGAAGAATATGATGTATTTATATTCTTTATTATATTTATAGCCCCACCGCATACGGACACCCTGCCCCACGTTTTATTCCCTCAGCAAGAGAGATGTTAAATTGTGTGTAAAAATTAAGTTGATATTCACGGTTATTCAATTTAATTGAATATAAATATATATTTTATTTTTTTTAAATAATAAATAATAAATTTATATTTATATTTAATATCTAATTAATAGGATATTATATGTAATTTTATATTTAAAAAGATGACAGTGCAAAATTGCATATCTATTTTCGTCAAAATTTGAGTATAACTCTTCTATTAATTTATTTTGATACAATGTTACCTTTGAATTTTTAAAATTAGAGCAATATTATCCTTCAGTTAACAGTTTATTAAAATTGATCGATTTTTTTCCGCCGACTTTAACACATTATTACTAAAGGTGCAATTTAGCCACTTTAATTTTAATTTTGTGTAATATTACCTCTCTACATTCAAAAATAGAATAATATTGCCCTCTATTGACTGTTTTTTAAAGTATACCAATTTTTCATCGGCTAACCTTATTATCTAGCATCTAAATCATTAATAAATGACACCTAACATATGATATGTCATTTATATGTATAACACAAGGTAGAAAAAGAAGTAAAATTACAAAAATATCTATCCAAATTAAAAGAAAGAAAATTAATTTTTATTCAAATTATTAAAATTTTAAGAAGAAAATTATAATTTTATATGTTCTCTTTTCACACAAAGAAGAAAAATCTACTATAAGATTTTGAGTCCTCAATATTGTTTCATTAAACAATAGAGTTTCTTTACGAAAGGCAACCATTCCGTTTGAACAGAGACCATGGCAACAAAAATAGCCGCAATCTTGTTATGGAGAATGTGACAATTTTGCAGTGTGGCAAGTCTCTTAATTCTAAGATCAAGAGTGCTCTATAAGAGTTTACAGGGGAATGTTTTAATTTTTGTATGTAAGATTATCTATTACATTGGATTTATAAATTTATAATTTTCAAAGGGGAGCAAATACAAAAATTTTAATTTTTTTCTTTTATTTTAATTTTTTGAGCGGTGAAATCACGTTATTCACGTATTCAAATAATGAATTAGATGACAGATTTTAAAAGAAAATTGTCTATCTTAAAAGACAGTAAACAGAGGTACAACATTACTCTAATTTTAAAATTAGTTTAGGAGTAAGGGGTAACAAAAATAGATATTGAGGTCAACTGATGGAAATCGGTCAATTTTTACGACGTTAATAGACTCCAATTTTAAAAATCCAGAAATAACATTGCAACAAACAAAGTAAAATAGATAGGCAATTTTGCATTTTTTTCCTATTTAAAATTTCGAGAATTTAATATGTTTTAATATTATGGATGAACATTTTTTTATGATATGTTTTATAGTATAATTGCATTTGTTGAATTCTTATGATTAATCGATAATTAATAGTTAAATGATCGGATTTATAGTATTTAATTGATTTAAAAATTTTAATAGTAATGAATTGAATTTAAAAAATATATTGTGAAATTATATTAACTTATTAATAACGTGTGAACTTATGTTAAGCCAATTAATAACCATCCCTACTTATATAAAAGGACATTCAAATATTATTAAAAAAGATATAAAATATCCATACATAATATTAAATTAATTATTAAGCGCAGCACAATGCCTCCTAATATCACCAGCAGAGCCAGTTTTAACATTGATTTGGCCCATCTTTTCCATGGAAGTAGCAAATTGAGCATAGAAATCATGAATTGGAGAATTGAGTAATTGTTTAATGAAAGAAAGAGTAAAAGAATTAGTAGTCAAAGCAGCATCCGATTCAAATAGACCCCTTCGTTTAAGGAGAAGTGAAAAATAACTAAGATCAAATGTCTTTCGGCTCCCAGGATCCATCTCTACTTTAGTTGTATTATCATTCGGAGATTTGCACTTGTTTGTCTTCAGATTTTCAGCATATTCGCTGTCTATATTAGGATCTTGCTCTCCTGTCCCATTGAAATTGTATAATCTGTCTGAAATTGTTGAGCAATGTGCTATTCCAATTGTATGAGCACCTGAAACAATTCTATATATCATCAGGTTTACCGCTCAAATATCTCCAAAAATACTTCAACTTTTTATTGCTACAGAATTATCTTATTTATTTGTTATCAAATTAATTTGGCAAAACACATATTTTGAACTTTTTTTAATTTAATCTCTCGATTTTATATTGCATTCTATTAAATTCGTACAAATTTATTTTAGCATGCATCGGATCCAATTCATGACAAATCAACTCATTGATAATATTATTAATTAATTTCAACGAATATCGAATTTCTAAAATTATCGCTTTTTTTTTTTAATCCTTGTCTGGACTTCATATATAGTAAATAAATATTTAAGGATTCAACAAAACACAATAACAAAATTGAGGGACTAAATGGACAAAAACATTAAGATTAAAGGACCAAAAGATGATTTTTGCCAACTAATTCTTCATTTAGGACCGACCAAATAAATAAATATAATGGAATATAATTAAAGGAGAGATTAATCAATTAGTTAAATATTACCAGAGAGCAAGACGAGGTCTTTTAAATCAAGACCTTGGTTGGCAAAAAGAGTTTGTAGAGTGGTGAAGTTTGCAAAAGGAGGTGGAATAGAAGTTGTCTCTGAAGCTCTTGAAATCACTCCATCTCTTCTGCCTGTTGGAACTTTCCAGAAGGGACCTCCCTATACACACATCGAATTGAAATTACGTAAAATAAATGGATCCTATATATATTTACGAGTATTCATTTGATACACAATAATTTGGATCATTGCATTAAAAATAAAAGAACATGCATTATTTTCTTATCTAATTCCTATCTACTCATATGCAAGCGCCTAGTAATAATCTTAGTTAACGTACTTCTCTATATACAGTACTTCTCCCAATACTTACCAACAATTTAATTAATTCAATATTAATGATCATAAAGTACTTAAATATAATAATGAGTTACTTACTGTGGCCGCTATTGAGTCCCTTGCAACCAAAGCTAGAATATCTGCACAAGAAACTATGCCTGGACATTCATCTTCAACTAAGCTTTTAACTCTATCAATGAAGTCAAATCCTCTCAGTGTTAGATTTGGATTTCCAGCCTTTTCAGGTTGTTCTCCTTCGGTGGATGATGAGTTCAAAAGCAATGATGCATCACATCCCTAGTCCACAAATATTTAAATCACCAAGAAAAGAGTATTATTAATAAGGTGCTCCGTGTAACACTATGCGCATTGTTTAATCTGAATTTTTCTTTTTTTTTTTTTTTTATCAAACAGTGCACCACCTACACGTTGTATCAAATCACGGTAAAAAAAAATATTAATGTAGTGTACCGTGCAATATGATGCGTACTGTTCAATTAAATTATTTTTTTCCAAAATAAGAAGTATACATTATGACTTTCAAACTACAAGTTTAAAGAAGAAATCAAGAATTTACCCTGACAAAGCAATCATGGAAATGCATCCTAATGAAGGTAGCAGCTAAAGAAGGAGCATTGTGGATGTGGTTGGTGACAAAATCAAGGACAATCTTCTCGGCTTTCGGGCAGCTCTTAGCATAAAAACCCAATTGAGCTTCACTTGAACTCATTATTGCTGCTATAATACCTAATATTATTACACCATAATAACCAATAATGCCTCTCATCTTCATTGGATCCAATATACAAATTTACCATAAAACTAATTATTTGTGGTTGCAATATACCTAATTAAAACATTGAAGCAAACTTATAGGCCTTAATTCAGCTAAAAGATCAAAAGCTAGATGCCATAAACAGTGCAAAAGCTAACTAACATGTGTCATCTTTTATGACTAAGCATACTTTATTCTTAAGTAATATATGGTTAGTTAGAGTAGTCTCTATCATAACAAATTATGCTCATACTAATCACATCTAAAAGTAATAAAAGCAATATCATGGCAATTTAAGTGTAAGGCCCTTGGATGACTATATTTGGATGCTTTAGAGAATATTGCTTTTAAGTTGGCAACACTAAAATCACGTAAAGGTGCAAACAAGAAAAAATAAAAAAAAAATAAAAAATGACATACAATTTGTTCACCTGCTCTAGGGCTGCAATGTTATATATGATATATTGCAGTTCTTTTTTCATTATTGTTATTTTAAAATAATTAGATCTAATAGCCGTCACCTGTATCTCACATACTCATAAAATATATCAATAAAAAATTAATTTAATGTTTTTTTATAAATAAAAAGAAAGACAAAAGAATAAATAGATTAAGATAAAATTAAAATTGAAAATATACAGTAAATGAAGAAAATAATATTATCTTTTTATTATTATTGTGTCATATGAACAAAACAACCCACCCTTGGAATATGGCTTATTGACTTTACAATAATTCAATCTATTTTTCTCTTATAACTTGCAAAATCTACTAATTTAGAGTTAGACATGGTCGGACCCACAATTAAAAATGGTCATTCCAATAATATATACTTAATACACGAGACAAAAATTGTATATAGAACATCACTCAACAGAATTCGAACTTCTTACCGCTGGGGACAACTAAGTTCAGTAATTAATTTAAACTCATTTTAAACAAATGCAGCAGGTTACCAAATATAAGAAGATCAAGTAAGTCCAAATACTGGAAATTGTGCGTAATTTGTTTGTAACTGCAGACATGCAACCACTTCTCCTAAAATTACAAAAATAAAAGTCCAACCATTTTCGGTAATTTTAAAAACATATGCAGCATGTTGCCAAAGTATAAGAATATCAGATAAGGTCCAAATACTGCAAATTGTAATTTGTTTGTACCTGCAGTGCAGACACGCAACCACTTCTCCTAAAAGATTCCAAAACTAGAAAATTTTATATTATACATGCGTTTGCCGGGAGTCGAACCCGGGTCTATTGCTTGGAAGGCAATTATCCTAACCGTTGGACTACAAACGCCTGTTTAGTAATGCCAAATCGTGTTGCTTCTTAGAAGTTATTAAGTTAATACACAACAATCAAAAAATCGAACAGAATTTGTTTTCGTTAACGACTTTTGTTTCTGTTACTGACATGTAAATTTCCATAATCGAAATCTAAAATGCTTGAAATTTTTATGGTGCGTTTATTTACATAAAATAGTTTATATTTTTTATATTTTATTTTTTAAAAAGAATTAGAGTATTTATTTTTTGTAAAAAATTTAAAAAACGCGTTTATTTATCAAAAAATAAAAAAATAGAATATTTATTTTTTATATATATGTATATGTATGTATATATACATATACATATGTGTATGCATATGCATATCAATAAATGAAAAATTAAAATAATTATTTTATATATATATGTGTATGTATGTATATACATACACATAGATGCATATACATATACACATACATATCAATAAATGGTAAATTAAAGTATTTATATTCTATATATATATGTGTGTGTGTGTGTGTCAGTATATATGTATATATGCATATGCATATGCATAGCATGCACATGCACATGCATATATATATATATATATATATATATATATATATATATATGCACATGCATATATATGCATATATATATATATATATATATATATATATATATATATATATATATATATAAGGGTAAATCCATATACATCCTCCTAAACTTATCAACAAAAATCATTTAAATGCCTAAACTCTAATAATGACCATATAGGCACATGAATTTGATTTGTATGTAACAAGTAAATACAAAAATTGATTTAGTCAAACGTGTGAAATACACTTGATTAGAAGAGCGTGAATACGTTAACTCTTCACCTCCGTCTTTCCTCTCTCTACTGTAATAGCTACCCCTCTCTCTTTCTTCTCTCTACTGTAATGGCTTTCTCTCTCTCTCTCGTGCTGCCCTTTTTCGCCGTCACCTCCACCCCGCCGATCGCCCCCCTCGCTCAGTCTCTCCTCTTCGCCAGCATGGAGCTTGACTGGCTTTCTCGCTCTTCAAGTCAGTCTCTCTCTCTCTCGCTGCCCTTCTTTGTCGTCTTCCACATCCAACCAGCCGACGAGGATGAAATCAATCGGCCGTTGATCCCAATCCGTCGAAAGCGTAGGAAAACTCAATGGCACCGATCAAAGAACCACTTGGCTCAGCGTCTTCTCAGGTTTCTCTTAAAATATTGGATGATCCTGATTTTTCTTCCTGCTGCAGAACTTGTCTTGTTCGAAGCTTTCAGCATTAGTAAAAAATCGAGCTTGAATCGAAAACTGGAACATCTTAATATTAAGAAATTGGATTTGAAATTTAACCCTTCTCTGTTGTTGCCCCTCCCCCCAACCCGGCCGATCGCCCCCTCACTTGCCAATCCAGCCGCTACAGCCTCTGTCAATCACGATTTCTTTATTTTGGCATCCTTTCTTGAGTTACAGTTGTTAGGGTGTATGGAACAACCTCTTCTTCTTCTTTACTTTTGATATTATTACAAAGTAAAAATTTAATTGTATTTTGCAGTGTATAAGTATATGCTGGCTAAATGAATAAAACTGTTTTTTGAAAAACCATTTTTTGAGTTCTCTTCACTTGTTGTTCTTGTCTACAACTTGTTTGATAAATTGTCTAACTGCAGTCAAGTTGAGAGATTTACTGCTATTGTTTATAACCAAATCGCAAATCTAACATAATACCGGGCAAGCAAGGAATCCGATGTTTGTGGCTAAAGATGTTCTTGTGGCGAGAATGGAGAATGTTGTTGGGAAGAAGAAGAAGAAGAAGAAGAAGAATAAATGAATAAAATTTTAAATATGTACATGTCTCGTAATGTAATAAGTTGATGGTCCACGTCAGCTCGTTTGTATCTCACGCACAATTAACATTTTAATTATCTGTGATTTTGTATTTATTAGTTGCGTAATTAATAAGTTCATGTATTTATATGGTCATTCTTGGAGTTTAAATATTTAAATAATTTTTGTTGACAAGTTGAGGGGGCTGTATATGAATTTACCCAATATATATATATATATATATACACACACACACACACTTATATATAAAATACACACACACACACACATATATACATACATACATACACACACATATGTGTGTGTGCGCGCGCATGCATGCATGTGTGTGTGTGTGTGTATATATATATATATGTCTACATACATACATACATATGTATATGTATGTATGTATATACATATGTATATAAGTACATACATACATATACGTATGTATGTATTATACGTACGTACATACATATATATATATACATATATATGTATGTACATACACATACTATGCATACATATACATATGTATGTATGCACATACATGTATATGTATATATATGTATGTAAATATATACACACACATGTATTTATATATTAAAATGATTTAGAAAATTTAGAAAATATTTTTTATTAGTTCTCCAATCTTTTTTTTTTATTTTAGAAAACTGAAAAATCTATTTGTTATTTTCTATTTTAGAAAATTGACTAAAATAAATATAATTTCTGTTTTCTGTGTAAAATTTTTTTGGAAAACTGGAGCAATTTCCTGTAAGTAAATAGGCCCTTAAAGTTGCATTGCTTTTGTCTCATAAAATTCTTAAAATTATCCGTCAATGACCAAAAAACAAATTCCAATTGATGATATAAATACATTTCAATTACTAGTTCAGTCTTAATCTATAATTTTATCAAATTTCAATTTTAATTTTATTACTGTAAGGTCTCGACTTCATCTTTAATCAACTTTTGACTGTAAAGATGAGGTCAACCAATTCTAATAAAAAAATTAAGGGAAAATATATACTATTTTGCATAATTTAAAAATAAATTTGGTTATTTTTCTTTATTTTACTCCATGGCATTTTAGGTGGATGATTTTTATTTGCCATGTAGACTTTCGTTTACTAATATAATTTTGTTTTTATTTGCCACGTAGACTTCTGTTTGCTTATGTAGATTTCTATCAAATAAAAGTAGACTTCGGTATGCTAATTTAGATTTCTATTAAAAATAAATAAATGTGATCTAATTTGGTAACTACATGGATATTTTTTAATTAAAATAAAAATTAAATTTGCATACTTTATAAACAAATTTTACCATTTTCGTGGTACAATCTCTTATTGCTTTGAAGCCTCTCAAAAGAATGAGATCAGAAAAAATAGTAATTTTCAAAGTCAAATTTGGGATTACTTACATCCGTAGTATTTTATCAAAAAAATCACCTTAATAACACTCCAATTAAAAATAATCAATTTATAATCAAAATACTAGCTACTATTATTTACTCCCTTCATTATATTTTATTATTTTCATTAAAATTAAAATTAAAAGATCTTAATTAGACTTAAATTTAGGATTAAATATAATAAAAAATGACTAAATTACTTTTATTTTTATTATTTCTAAAATTATAACTTAAATCAATTGTTTGAATAATATTATAAATAAATATAAAATTAATATTGTAGTGAAAATTAAAAAATAATATTGTATTAAAAATTTAAAAATAAATTATAAAATAAATTATAAAATTTTCTTAAAAATATCAAATATTACGAAACAAACAAGTAATTATTTAACTATAATGAAAATAAAAATAGCCGAAAATTGATACTCCCTCCGTTCCTTAATATCTGTCACTTTTGATAAAAATTCAAATTCCATTTATCTGTCACTTTTAGATTCCCAATGCAATTTAATTTTTTTTTTTCAATTTAACTTTCTTTTCCAATATAAATTAACCAATTAGATTTAAGTTTGTACATTAAAACACTCAATATACATTGAATCACTCAATTTTTTTCTAAATTCAAGTTTAATTAATATTTATTAATTCTAGTGAAAATAACAAAAGTGACACCTATTTAGGAACGGAGAGAGTAGTTACTTGACAAAATTCATTGGAATGTGTAATTAATGACAACATGTGTAATTAATGCTCATGTCTGCTTTGTGAGAAGAATGCCACGCCAACAATAATGCCTGTTACAGCGCTTACTTTTCAGCAAAACAGTCAGTACTATAACAGAATGGACACAAACACAAACCCTTGCATACCGAGACAAGGAGTGAAGCATGAGATTTCACCATGCAAAGATCAATTGCTGTCAGACACATAAGAATCCAGAAAGGACAATGCACTGAATCCATCATTATTGCCAGCTTTCTACGAAATCTTAAAAAGAAAAAAGAACGTACAACCAAATTTACAGTTCAAATTTCACCGACCATCATACTGTCAAACTATGCAAGTGACATTATCTCTTGATTACCTATCAAGAAATATCAGTAATTGTGATAATTAATGGCCCAAACAATTTCATCCACACTTCATTTTACAGAAATCCTAACTAGCTCTTATCGTTCTTTATCTTTCCTTTCTTTTCGTTATCCGAACTAGCGCTTCTTGTTCTTTTTCTTTCCCTTCTTTTTGTCTCCTTTGCTATGGGACTTAGACCGTGACTTGTGTTTCGAGACTTTCTTGAATGATTGCTTCTTGCTTACACCTAAACTCTTCTTCTTATCAACTCCAGTCAATCTTGGCACTGTTGTTTGTGCCTTTCCAATACGATCATCCTTGTCTTCACGAGATATCTCACTAGTCCTCACGGTGACTTTCATGTCTCCATTGTCATACTCCATTGTGCCTTTAGCGAATAAATAAAAAACAAATGTCGAATGAGTTTATTAGTGCATTACATTACATGCTCTAGCTGCTATGAGCTGGAGAAAGAATACCGAAAGGAAACATTTCACATGCTCCCCAAACACATCATATCTTGAACAACCATGATTAACAATTATCATTTTCTGTAACAATACCTTATCAACTAATGTGCTCAAATCCTACTCCTCATAAGGATTATTATTGTCTCCAGCACTATCTCAAAAACAATAGCATGACATGAATTTATAAAACGCTCCAGAGTAATTCCATTAGCCTAACAAGTAGAAATTTATTCTATAAGCAGGAAACAAAAAAAAATGCCCCTTACAACCAGTTTGACAATACATGCCTAGGGTGCCAATATATAGCGACGGATCGTGAAAAAATATAGTCATCTTTAGAGTTTGTCAATATATGGCTTAATTATTATTATTATTATTGTTCTATTTCAGGTAGTGTGCATCTCTCATATCCGGTTTGTGAAAAATACCATTTACAGATGCGATTGGCTCACTTTCTTCATCATCCTCTTGGTACTGATCACTAATTTCTTCGGATCCTGTTGGAGCTCCTCCATATACAAGCTCCCTTTCCAGTTTCCTCTATAACACATGTAGGCAGCACGGTTAAGCAATTAGACATGGTTAGGTGATATGTAATATACATGTGCACAATAATGAAATTTTGAAAAATAAAATTAATAACAAAAGAAATTTAATATGAGTGGAAGTGGTTTCCCAGGGTTAATCAGCATCATCCCTATTTTCTTTCCAAAAGATGTCAGAACTTCCTTTTTTTTTTTTAATAGAGTTCCAGTGGCAACAAATTAAGATGAAGCCTGTGACGTTTTGGATAACAGACAAAAAAGCATAATCGACAACAAGCTCTTCAGTGGAACAAGAAGTAAACTAGGTGCATATCATAGGTGTCTACTGCAAAAAATCCAAGGCAATTATTTCCTTCTGATGGCAAAAGAAAATTTGTGTTTTGTTCGCTCCCAGTAATTCCAGAAGTGATAAACAAAATACCAGAGCAAGATTTTGCAACTAAATCTCCAAAATAATGGTAGGTTCTCATTTTGCAATCTCGGTGATACTAGAATGGAGAACATGCAAAAATATCACCAGGATGTTATCTGCTTCCACAACAATCGGTGCAACACAAGTAGGTATCATGTATAGTTGTACACCATGAGATTACTAGCAAGCACATAATATCCTTGGCAGGAATTTATAAATAAGCTATGGGCAACCTAATAATCCAATGTTTGCAAACAAACTTATTAAGGGCAACAGCATTCTCTGTTCAAAATACTTTTAATTTGAAACAACAACATATTCATTGAATTCATTCTTTAAATGCAGCGTCACAGACCAAACAATTCTTAAAACCAATGAAAACTTTATTTGTTGAATTCGACAACAAATCACAATTTGCTGCCAGAGCTAAACAAAAGTCGTCAATTTAGCAACAATGAAACAGATTATCTTCAGTTGCAACATAAATTATCAAATTGAATTTACAGAATCAACAGCCTAAAAAATGAGGAAACTCATTATAAGCTACCGTTCACTGGCTCACAGTTAACAGAAATAACATAAATTCAATTTAAACCGATAAAAAAATTTCAATTTCGAGCAGAAACGATAGGATCTCTATATAAAAAATTGAACCTTTTTGCGTTCCTCGATACGCTTGCGCCGCAAGGCCTCCTCTTGTTTCTTTTGGGCTTCCTTTCTCCTCTTCTTCTTCCTCTTGTGAAACCCAGTCACAAAATCCCTAAAAAAACCCAAATACCCAAATTACCAATCGTCAATAAAACAAGTTCATAGATTACTTCAATAAGCTAAAAAGCAAAGCAACAGTGTAAAAAATACCTGAGATCTTTCTCATCGAAAGATACAGCTAAAGCTTTATTCTTAAGAGCTCTTTTCTTTATGTGGCGAGCTCGAGATGGAGGCAGCTGTGGTTCTCCTTCCTCAACTTGGGGTTCCATCGTAGCATCACCAGCTAGTTTGCTTGTCTGGGATTTAGAATTTGGAGAAACCCAAAGAATGCTTGACTGCTTGGATCGGTTTAGAGAACCCGACCCGGTTGGAGCTAATGGTTTGCTGGTTTGGTGTGGGCTTATTTGAGAATTTTTTAGATGGGCTCATAGCGTCTTAATGGACTCGATCCATTTCAGTTGTTTCAACCATAACAAAATGTGAAAGAATTTTTTTTAGAAAATGTACTATTTTTGCTCTAGAATCTAGATATTTGTTTCGCACTATTTTACATGTCAAATTACTATTGGGATAAAAATATCTTTATAATTATTGAAAATTATTTTAAAATGTTTTTATATTTATCGAAAATTATGTAAAAAAAAAACTCTATAGTTATTAAAATTTATACTAAAACATCCACATCTTATCACTCTTCTTAACAAGTATAAGTGTATTTTAGCTTTAAAATTAATTTAAGAAGTAAATCCGTATAATTGTCATTTAAAATTCATATATGAAATATGCATAAGATACTCTTGATAAATAATAATAATAATAATAATAATAATAATAATAATAATAATAATAAAATCATGCATAAGTTATGGATGGTCATGTTATAATTTATAAATATATTGGATTGTAAGTAAGAAGACTATTTTTCTTTTATTATCATCAACAAGAGAAAGTTAATTAAAAATACAAATAAGTATTATAGTTTTTTGAAGCAATCAATTTATGATAGTTAACCTTATATATTATAAAAATGAAATGGACACGTTTTAAATTTTAATTGTTACAAAATTTATTTTTTTAAAAAAATATTTTGAACTTACAATTTTTTTTTCCATTACTCTAATCTCAATATTTTTATTTATTACAACTTTAAAGTCTTAGTTTGAGAAAATCACAAGACCGACCCAACCAAAACTCAAACTTCATTTTTCTTTTCAATAAAGTGGTACATAGATTTCCTATTTTTTTTTTTCATGAAATATTCTATATTTATTTGTATCATTTTATTTTTCTAAAATTTATTTTAATTAGAAAAAACTATCAATATAATTTAAATTTACATTTAATTTTTCATTAATTGGATGCTTAAATAGTTGAATTTCCACGTAATAAATTGTGGGCTATCAATAGGCGTGAAGCTCGATGCAATCAAAAGTCCAATTCTCGTTCTTTTTTAAGCAGCCATTACCAAACAAAACTACCTTGCTCTTCAATGGATCAATCCGATAACTCTCCAGAGCCCATATTATTAGACAATGTCATGGTCAACGAGACCCTGACGCCCCTGACTCTAACCGGAGACGGCGAGCTCCGGTGGACGGAAATAGGTCAACGGTGTTTGACTCTCGAGAAACACGTGCTTGGATTCGTAACCGAGGGAGCCAAAATTCGAATCAAGGCTGTGGTGGATAATGGAGACGGCGTCTGTTGCGCATGGAGTAACGGAGCTTTGGTGAGGAAAGACTTCGTGTTCCAGCCTCTTCAAGAAGAATCGCAGCGACTTTGGTGCCAGCATCTCCGTGATTATCTCGATTCTCTCGGTAATTTTCTGTTTGGTGCTCGAGAATTTGACTAATAAGAAAGGAAAATTTTAAAGTTTGGAAAGTTTTAAGTTGAACTCCAATCCTTTACAGGTCGGCCGAAGAGAATTTTTATATTCGTTAATCCATTTGGTGGAAAGAAATCCGCGTCAAAGATTTTTCTTGGGGTTGTAAAGCCGTTGCTGGAAGATGCTGATGTCCAATTTACAGTTCAAGGTTCAGAATTTATTCCTGATTATTCATATTACTTGGAGTGTTGATCGTGCTATTATGTTTTTATTGGCATTTCTCGCGCTTTCAGAAACTAAGCACCAGCTGCATGCCAAGGAGATTGCTACCGCCCTGGACCTTACTAAATATGACGGTATTGTTTGTGTTAGTGGAGATGGTATTCTTGTTGAGGTTAGTTGGCCCCGTCTATTTGTGCTTGAATGGTATTTTGTGTTTTTGCTGTGCAGTTGATGCATTGGACAGAGGGCTATGTCCCTCTGTAGCACCTTGTTAGAAGAATGATTTTGAAAATCACCAAAATTACGAAACTATAGTTAGTTAAGTTCTGACAATAACCAAAAATGGTACACGGGCACCTAAAATTGTAATAATGCCGGCTAGAATTTGTTACGTTGAATTGTTGATTTATGTTTCTGGTGAATCATTTTTTTATGACATTTACATTTTAATAAAGATTAGCAGATAAGCTTGATTGTGAATTCTATGTGCATTTTTAGCATGGTGTTTTCAATTAAAACATGTTTTACCTATTTTGTTTACTGCTAAAGTATGGCCTTCTAGTGATCTTGGTTCCTTTTTCCTTCTTACTAGTGTTGCACTTTTTAGTAGGTGGTAAATGGGCTATTAGCAAGAGAGGATTGGAAAGCTGCAATCAAGATACCTCTCGGAGTGATTCCTGCAGGTTTTTAATCTTTATCTGTGTTAATACATAAATTTTTGTGATGAATTTTTCAAATAATAATTAGAAGCATAGGGAAATGATGATACTCTTTTTGATGAATGAGTGGTTAAGTTACTGCAAGATGTTCTAATTTAACATCAGTAATTCTATTTCATCAACTAATGGTAGCCCAAATACAAGATTTTAAAATCGTTCTGACTTTGACAAGCAATTTAGATAAGTTCAGTTTCTGTTTTGTCCATAGTTGAGGATCATATGTTCTTGTTGAAACTGGGGCTTTCTTTTGCCATGGAACCCATGTTTTAGTTCTGCTGTCTGGGATGATTATGATATGATATCTTGGAGAAAATTGAGAATGTTATGCACCCACAATCCACTCCCCTGAGGTCTTATCATGTGCTCATTCTGATCATGAACTATTTTAGGTTTTTACCATGTCCTGCTAACTTGATGGTGCTGATATTTTCATTGCATGAGTCCAACACTTTATTTTCACTTTTTGATGTTTTAAATGAACAGTATTTGTATGCAGGTACTGGAAATGGAATGGCAAAATCTCTTATGGATTCTGTTGGTGAACCCTGTAAAGCATCTAATGCTATTCTTGCAGTAATTCGAGGTTAAATATGGTGTTCTGAGTATTTTTTGTTTGATTATGTGGAGTTATACTTTTATCATCAATTGCTGTTTTCTTGTCTAAGGTTTTCTAGTATCATGCTTTCCTTCAGGTCATAAGCGCTTACTGGATGTAGCTACTATCTTGCAAGGAGAAACCAGATTTTTCAGTATCCTGATGCTTTCCTGGGGTATAAAAAATAATCCAAAATTAACTAGATCTGTTGTTGAAGTTGGACTTCTAGGCTATTAATGTTTTAGACTTGGATTTAATGTTGGTTTACTTAAAGAATGTCATAGCATAGTGAGATGGCCATTATTATATCTAATTTTAAGAATTTAATCTACTCCATTCCAGGTCTTATAGCAGATATTGATATCGAGTCTGAAAAGTATCGGTGGATGGGGAGTGCCCGAATTGATTTCTATGTATGCTGTTTATTTTTCTTCTACCATTTTTTTTTCCTTAATTTGCTATTTGATCATGCAACTCTTCACACTAATTGGATATTCATTTGTTCATGTTTTTACTTTATCAAGTTATGCTTTTATAATGGTTGCATGAGTTTGAGCCTGAAATTTAAACTTCAAATGAATTTTAAGGAATAAGCGTATTTCTAATTTAGATAAGTTGAAATTTAAACTTCAAACTGCATAAAGACATGTAGCAAGTTATGTATAGCACATTTGCATTTTGAGATAGAAACTTAAAACTGTATTTCTTACGGGTTTATATTTATTTCTTAGTGAAATAACTTGTTTCTGAATTTCATTCTATTGGCATGATGTAAAATTTTTTCATGAAATCAGTTCTTTGGACTTCATTTGTCGGAGTTATTCGGAATATTGTTCGAGTCTCACTTGTATATAAGCTTTTTGTAAATGGACTATGGATTTGCATTAGCCAGATAGCTCAAGGGCCATTTCTTAACAACTTCCTCTGTTCAATATACTGAAGCTATTTTCCGATCAAAAGTCCACTTGCTTTCTCAAAATTGTTGTCAGTGCTTTTCTGCTTAAGACTAATATTTGCAGCTCTTATGTTTCTCTATCATGGATCATCATATAATTTCAGTTCAATGTGTAAATGGTTTATGGCATGTGTGATGGTTATGGCACGGAGTTTTTAGAAGATTGATTATTCTCTTGCCTTTTTCTATCCCCCTCTCTTGCAATAGGCTGCTCAACGAATATGGCATCTAAGAAAATATAATGGGCGCATTTCTTTTGTGCCTGCACCTGGCTTTGAACCTTGTGGGGAGCCAACCAGTTACAGTGATGAACCTACAGACAAACAAAGCAATGCCAGTGAAGAGCAGCTTGTTAAGATTCAGAAACATGGTTACCAAGGACCTGGTGTTAACTTAGTCGATCTTGATTGGAGGATGATTAATGGACCATTTGTTTCAGTCTGGCTTCACAATGTACCTTGGGGTGGAGAGAATGTCAAGGCAGCACCTAATGCAGAGGTCAGATTATCTTGCAGTTGCCTTATTTTGCTATGATATTGCATTATGTTTTATTTGTGCTGTAGCACCAGCCACTTATTTTTTGCTTGCAATTTGTCTGTGAATAAGTCGAGATGTTGTTTCTATTGATGTATCCCTAATTATGCCCTGTTCATTGCTATTGCCTGCATGGATTTTAACATGTCTATTGCCTTTTGCTTTGCAGTTTTCAGATGGTTATTTGGACTTGATACTCGTACGGGAATGCCCAAAATTATCCTTGCTTACATTGATGACGGAGTTGAGTAACGGAGGTCATGTCCAATCACCACATGTTATTTATCTTAAGGTTAGTTCTCAGAATGTGCATATTAACGTCATCATATCTTGTTCAGTATGATTTTAACTACACTAATTAAGTTGTGTGAATGATTTATGGTGTCCGATTATCTTTAGGAGGAGTGCTGCTAGCTACCTTCTATGTTTTACCTTTTTTTTTTCACCTTCTTATCTTTTTGCATCATGTGAAGATAGAGGAAGAGGTGAAGAGAAGGTAGTTAGCATTTCTCTTATGCTTATATATTGGAATAGAGGCAGAGGGAGGAAATTGTTGTGGTCCCAAGTTGTGGATCAGCCCTTGGCAATCAAATAAGCTCATCAAAGGGATCGTGTACCCTCGAGCTCCTTAGAGTGACGAAGTACCTTGGAGCTCGTTTGAGAGAGTTGCTCATCTCTTTCTACTTTTGTACTGGACTTTTTTTATTGATTAAATTCTTCCTCTTTAAACAGAGATTACAAGCTTAGGAATATCTATTTAAAACAGGATTTCTTTTCTAACTCTTAAATTATAAATTCCTTTTAATTAAAAAATATTAAAATAGTGAGACTTTAGGAAAATCTAGAAATAAACCACTAATATACAAATTCTGCTGTAAATAAAATATTGGCCAAATAAACCACTAATATAGGAATCCTATTATAAATAAAATATTAGCAAATCTAACCCTAATTTAGAACCAGAACAGGGATCCTCGTAATCTAATCTAATTGCCTAGTGGTTCTTACCATATGTTTCTAATAATGAGCCCCATCATTTTATGTTTTGCAACAATATTGCAGGTGAAAGCATTCATATTAGAGCCCGGTCCACTTACAGCAGATCCGACCAAGGGAGGGATCATCGATGTCGATGGTGAGGTCCTTGCCAAAGGAAATGGAGCATACAGGTGTGACCAGAAGACACTGATGGTCTACGACAAGCTTCAAATGACAATAGATCAAGGTTTAGCTACTGTGTTTTCCCCGATATGACATTATAAAAGGATTTTTACTTGGACCGAAGATGGATTTTTTAATAACATTCTTTAAAAGCGAGACGTGTAATAAGGACTGGTTTATTTTCCAAAGTAAAAGAATAGTTAATCGTGAGAAAAAGTTTACGTTTTCCTCCTCTTTCTGTTTCTTTACAATTACTTTGGCCATTGCTCCAAGGGTTCAATGTCTAGTGCCATAAAAGAAAGAGGGGGGAATAGGAGTACAGGGATGGACGATTCGGTTTTACATTATGCTAAGTTCAGTTTGGTTGGTTTTCACACCGAATAGACAAATTGCACACCTCTAGCCTAGGGATGGAAAGCACAACTCTGCAAGAATAAAGAAACCTGAATTGTTTCATAGCATAAAAAACAAAGCTTTTTGTTTCAATCAAAGCCATTTCAATGATCAAGCTAGTTGAGCAGATTTATTGTTAGCTATAATTTAATTATAGAATCTCAATGTATTTAAATGCTGCATACTAACAATTCAATGATTAACAGATATGTTAATCTTACCAAGCTATCATCTATTCTGCTGAAAACTAAAATCAATTATCTTTGTCAACTAGAATAATAATAATGGGGGGATACAATAGTCTCTGCATACACAGCCACTCTTGATCCATCACCATAGCCAGAGAGCAAAACAATATCACAATCTCCTGTGATCTCTTGATAAGCTATGACCTTCCTATCTAAGCTCATTACAATTCCTCTGTTCATCGATTCCATGGGCATCAAATATTGACAAGGCTGTAAATACTTGGGGACAGGAAAAGATTTGAACCATCTCAGCCAAGATTTGTCTTTGCGGCGGATCCATATACATGGATACGACATCTCCAGAGGATCAAAATGGCCTATACACAGGAAGCCACGAAGAGCCGACAGATAAACCGAATCGCCAGCTTTAGCTACGAAAGGAAGCATCACATCCTCGAATTTATCCTCTTCTAAATCGAAACAAATGATCACATTAACGTGTTCATTATCGTCGTCGAGCTTCTGCACTTGCCAATATGGCTTGTCATTAGACAAAGCTGCTGCTGCTCCCGGAACACAGTCCATCATGTATGGAAACTTGCAGCTCAACTTTTCCCAACAATTGGTCTTAAGGTTATAAACCGCAATGGTTTTTCTATTCCGTATTGATTGACAAGCTAATACAACTTTGTAGCTGTCGCTAAAACTCTCGTAGCCAATGCCAACTATATAGCGACGCAAATTAACAGAACCATAACGACCAATGTTTTTGCATTCACGAGTTGAAGGATTCCACAGCAAGAAATTTGAAATCCTTTGATCTCCAACACCGATGAGTAATAAGCCATTACAAGAGTTATAAACCTCAAATATAGGGTTTGTTCTGTGATCAACTGAGTAACCAAGCGGATTTTCAAGCTCTACCCGATCAAAACCAGGATCTCCATAATCAAGCTCAGAAATTTGCTTGATTTGCTTGACGATGCGAAGCGAGAGAGTTGGGCGTTTGGTGTGCGTATTCTCCATTTGAATCACTCCAAATTTATGGCGACAGCGACTGAACCGGCGAATATGAGCAATGCCAAGCTCGCAACTTGAAATCAAAGAAAACCAGGAGCTGTGAACTGATTTGAACCTAAGCAAAGATCTTACGGATAATCTTGATAATATGTCTAGCAAAATATCATAAGGGATATGTGAGGAGTATAATTTTCTTCTTTTGTTGTACATTGGCATGGTGATGATCTGTGACGATCTTGATGGTAAAGTCCTTTTCATCGCCACAACCATGGTGATACAATGCAGAGTAGATCTGGATCTATAGAGATGTAAAGAAGCTTGAGCGAAGAAGATAACATAAATTTAGATCTGAATCTGGTTGAATTAGAATAAATTTCTAAGTCCATGGGTGTTGGTGTTATTTCCTGAATAAGAAGGCAATATAAAAGGTGAATCTTCTTCCTATTTTGGCCAACATACATGGCCTCATTAACTAGACGTTTATTTTGTTTATAACTGGACTTTTATAGGTGGGGTTGAGATCCGGACCAATATAATGAAACTACGCAATCTAACGGTTTAAATACACCTGAATTATTACCGATTTAAATGGATTAAAATTAAAATTTTAATTAAAATTATAAATTAAATTAAATTTTGGTATTAATCGAATTAATGATTGAAATTATTTTTTGTTACTTACCGGTGTATACTTTTTTTTTTTAATTTTCAGTTATTAATCAAATAAAAAAATTATAAGATTTAATTTACTAATTAAAATTAAATCGATTATCCAAACTAATTAAACAAATTAGTTCACTTGGTTTTTTTATTAAAACCGAACCCTCTCATATGTAGCTAACCATGATGTAGCTAGAAATTTGAATCCATTAATACGATCAAATGAAATAAAATTCAAATAATATATATATATATATATATATATATAACACATTTTCTTTTATTTAATAGGATTTAAAATTCACAAATAGATTAGATTGGATCAAAATGAATTAAGTTAAAGTGGGTTGGACAGCATATTCATAATCACAAATGGATTAGACAGTCATGAATCAATCTGCGAGTTGACCCAAATGAGTTGAATCACGGGCAAATCTATTTTCTTTTGTTCCCGTAATCCAAAACATTTAAGTTAGTTTGTATACATTTGAATGTGAATCGAGCCATTTTTCTATTTAGCAAGGAATTTATTAAGTATATAGATAGATAGATTTATACTCCCTCCGGTTTTTTATGTTTGACGTTTAAGAATTGTTAAAAAATTCTTTTATAAATGACTTTTGAAACTTTTGATATACTTTTGGTTAGTTTGTCCTATATTTGCCCTTAATTAATTTGCTCATCTTAAATGAACACTATTTTCAAGGAGGAGATTAATAAGGATAAATTAGTCATATCCATAGCCTATTTAATATGTTATTGGTTTTGCCAAATAACCTTAAACGTCAAACATATAAAAACGGAGGGAGTAACATTTAAAAGCTATGCTGGTGATTAGCTTACTGGATAGACATGAACATAAGTGGAATTGAAAATGATTAAATATGAGGAAGCTTCAAACTTCTTCTTTCTATTTACATTAATGCTGATATCTACTGCATATATAAGTTCCATCAACATTGACAAATCCAATTCTGCAACTTAAAATACTTAACTACCAAAAACAAAGGCATTGGTTCATTGATTTATATAATACCAACTAAAGTTTAAGTACAACAAAGATCAATACTAAGAAAATCAGCAAGCAACATAAGTTGCAGCATAACATGTCAATCCGTGATCTGATCCATTTAAATTAATTTGGGTTGAGATTGATTCGCGAATTGACCATAATTTAATTAAAATAAATTAAATCATACATATCGTATTATATACGAATCATTTATAGGTTGGATCGAATTTGAATCAATAGAAAACATGAATCGAATGAATCAAGTTATAATTTGACGCGTATAATTGGATTAATTAAAAAATTTTAATGGTTTTAATTTAGTTACTAGTGAACACGTAAAACTAAATACTTTATCATCTCGAAACATGTTTTTTTTTAGTACCATAAAGAAAAAGGAATAAAGCGTTTTAGATGTCAAATTCACTTCTACAGTTATTTGATATTTCGTACTTGTATTGTACTGTGTGCACGGTTTGGTTTTGTCCAGAAAAACCAAACTCAACCGAATTAGTTTCAATTAATCGGTTCAGACTCAATAAGTTAAAATGATAAAATTCAATTTATTGGTTCGATTTGATTAATAATTAAAAATTTAAATTAATATTTTTTAGAGTGATGTTATTTTATATAATAAAATTTTTTAAATTGTTAACTGATTCAGTTTTAGTTGGTAATAAAAATTCGGTATCATTTCGGTTCGGTTGATTAAAATATTCTGATTATTAATTTTTGCAAAAATTCAAATTTAAATTATTTAATTTTAACTTAATTATAATAGAAAACTCAACCGACATTGTTCATTTAGGAGTCAAGTCAACGCAAGAATTTATATTTTAGAGCATAATAAAAGCTAAAAAGGATGCGCGACGGATTGTGGACCGTTGACTTTGGGCCTATTATGGAGAAGAGCCCCTGCTTGGATTTGAGAAAAGTGGGTCCATGTGGGAAGACCTGTTTTATAAAGAAAAAAAAAAAGATTGTATAGATCCGGTTGCAGGATTCTCAAACTACTCTACTTACATGTCAAATTTATTATCACCTCTGTTGCCAATTTATTACGTCAGCATTTCTGTGGACAAAATTCTCTGCATGCAAAGCCACGTAGAATGAATCACGTTTATTTTCACCAATTTACACATTATACTATTAATAGAACACAGTTTACTAGCTGTTGTATATTTCGGTATTAATAATTTGACTCATTCAATACATAAAATATTTATTATATAAAATATAATTCAATTTATCTCTTAGCCTCTCCATCTCTTTCATTAGAAATTCATTAAATTATTCTCTCTAATATGATCGGAATCTATCTCACTAAATAAGAAGCCATCAAACAAAAAATAGAATATTATCTTCTTAATTTCTTTAAAAGTAAATTCTCTTAAATAACATTTTTATGGCTAATTCAAATGAATGAAGAAAATCCTACGCGTAATTAAGAAAGTAATATGGGTACACTTTATTATTTTTTCTTTAGGTAATAATAATAATAATAATAAATTTTTATTCACAATTTTATTACTATAAGTGGTTAATTATGGATTTTTAAAAATCTTAAGTTAGAATCCTGTGTCATACTGTATGACTCATACGTATAAAATATAATCATATCATGAAAATAATTTCTTGTATAGATGGAGTACTAATGAAGCAATAAATACAGAAAACATGGCTTTGCATATATGGGAAGTATAATTATATTTAATTACAATGAACACGGATAGATTATAATAAGTATACCAAAGTATTAATTATTATTATTATTATTTAAAAAAAGGGCCTAGCAAACACCGTGAAGTGAAGTTCTTGGTCTGTTCTAACCTAGGTGAAAACATAAAAGAACAGTGAAGTTTGAGGTTTAGATAATTAGATATTAAATATTAAATATCTTATCCTTAATTTAATTTGTCTTTTCATTGCTTTCAAAATTGGCATGAACGCAAATTCGTATTCTCACAAAACTACACATACAATCAAAACAACTCCATTTCCTATAATATTAATTAGTAAACCACATTGCAGTTTTCACAGAACTTTCGAATTTAGGAACATTACTTAGATTATAGATAACTGTCAATTCTCCCATTTTGTCTCATTATTATTATTTTCCTCGAAAATTATTAATATACATTTCATCCATCCAATAATAAATTATCATATTAAAAAAAAAGAAATATAGCTTTTACCACTCTCAATAGATAAGATAAGATAAGATTGTAGAGTGTCCCTTAATCAGAAATATTGAATGCAAAACACCTTAAATATTTAGAAAAAAATGTTTTATATCCTTTTATGTAGAGGTAAGTATAGTTCGATTTTCAATTATCATCGAACCGAGCTAAAATTTCATAAAACTCACAAATCTAAACAAAACTAAATATTAGTATCAAATAAACTGAACCGATAACTGGATTTTTTTTATATCACAAATTAAAATTAGCCCAGTTAATAATTTAAAAAATTTTATTAAAAAAAAGTAAAGATTAATCGAATCAATAATCGAAATTTACATATTTTACTAATGAAAATATAACCGGTTATTCGAATTAGTTTGATTCGATTTTAAAACCAAACTGTACTCATCCTACATTTATGGGACTACACGATGATAGAAATTTATTATAATATATTCGTTATATAAGATAGAATTTTCATGTCTTCCACATATGTTCTATGCATAACTAGACTAGGTATAGTATATAGTGGCAATTAAGAGGAATATGGCATGTGGCAGTCCGTCACTGTTCACTAGGGTATGAATCTGTTGCTTTAATTTTGTCCTGTAAAAATAAAACCAAACAAGGAAAATAACATTGTTAGATGTAGTCGAGAATTTTCAAACTTGACATCAACATTGATTTGTTTTAGTATTTATCATATAACCTGTCTCATTTAATATTCTTCATTACATATTTATCTCCTACATATGCATTTATCTCTGGAGGTTTTCAATAAATATATATAACTCATCGGTAATTTTGTATTTGATATAGTTAATTAGGAATTTAGTAAAAATACTTTTCAAGTCCTTATCCACTTCCTTGTATGATGCCCCTTTTTCCTAAGTAGTATATGCATATATATTCATATATATGATAGAATATTATAATAATTGAAAGGAATAGATTATGGCTTTTCTATCATCCTATGTAAATATTTCATGCTTTTATTCTTGGATTTTGAACTAATGATAAGATATGATGTGATGCCACAACGTTTCATAGTCCTAGTGTCGCAAAAAGTTTTTTCTGCTGTTTCATAAATTATTTTAGTAAAATAATGCTTTTAAGTTTTAAAAATCCATTTATATTTTTATTTATGGACACATAAACTTGCTCTGCTAAAATAATTTTTACAATAATTAATTTTCTAGCTGCAAAATGGGAATTATTTTTTTGTAACGATAGCATATTATTATTGTTTTCATCCATTTCATAGCTCGATAATATTTGTTTTTTCTTTCTCCCCCGAGTGGCACCTAGACCTATTGTGTGAATTAAATTATATATTAATTAAGATTATCATGTCACGAAAAAAACACATTTAATATATATATATATATAATTAACCAATGGTCATGCCAAACAAAACTATATAACAACTATCTTTCCCCAACAACTAAGCATATAAGTTTTTATTTTTTTTAAATTACATTTAAAAATTTGACTTGATTATTTTAAATTCACGTAACCGATTAATTCAGAGTTTATTTCATCATGTTTTTTAATTAATTTTGTTAATCGTTTTTTTTTCTTGTTTATTATTAATTAATTATTATATATGTGTGTGTGAAGATTCAAATTTGGCTGGATCATATATATACTTGGACAACATTTTTATTCGACCCCACTAACTAAATCGTCTAAAATCTGCAATCTCTCTTCCCACTCAAAAATATATGTAGTTGGAGTCTGAATTAAGGAAACAACAATTTCTTTTTTCTTTTAAAAATTCATGGATTCAAATTAAGTCAATGTTTTTCAAAAACTTTTCTTGTAAGAGACACCTTATATTAATATGTTGATTTACCTAAAAAATCGCGAATTTTCCTAACATGTTAAAGTGACATTTTATGAAATATTTTCAATTGTCTTCCTTTGTTTTATCGGTTCAGTTAAAATCATTTAAAAATGTAATGTTTAAAAAGATAAAATACTTTTACATAAAAAATAAAATTTATGGCTTATTTATTATTAGCTTATAAACCTACTTACCATGCATGTATAATTAACCTTGAATTTTGTTCCCCTGATTTTCGGCCAGTACATAAACAAAACAGTTTATTTAAAAAGATTTGTGGGTCTAATTAGTTTCAAAATTTAATAATAAAATGATTATATATATATATATAATACATTGTTTCAAAAATAATTTAATTACAAACCGAGTCAATAATGCCTCGGTGGCACGTAAAAAATTAGCAATTTTTATAAGTTGTATTACCAATTTCATATTAATGTATTAAGAATTACATATATCATTAAAGTTGGTTTATACATAACTGTTTGATATAATTAAGTAGAAAATTTTTAAAATTAAAAAAAAAGTTGCTTAAATATGAAAGAATTTCACTAGCTTACCTCCGTCAATAATTTTTAATTAATAAAAAAATATTATGTAAAAATTATTTCCTACTTCCTATATTACGAATAAAAATTATGAACTGTGGCTGTGGCTGTTGGTATTGCGCAGTGTGAAAAGCGTGAAGCGCGTGTAAAAGAAGCTTAGGGGTTACGTGATTGCATAACTCTCGCGGGCGGAAAAAAAAAAATATATATTCCACAACAAAAAATAAAATAAAATAAAAAATATAATTATCCCAAATTCCTCTGTTCTCTCACCGCCACCAACAAGTCAATTCTCGCCACGTGGGGGTATTTTGGTCTAAGTATTTCTAGTCCAACACAAGTCAGCCTATGCCTAAATTACAAAAATACCCTACTGTGCATTTTCTTTTATTTTTTGAAAAATACGTGGATATTAAGCAAGTATTTGGAAAAAAAGAAGAAGCTAAAGCTAGATATACGACAAGAATTTGCATGTTAAACTCGTAAACTAACTCTATTTTATGAGATAAACAATAAGATACAGTGGCGTAACTAGAAATTCAGTTCAGTGGGATAAAAAATTACAACTTATGAAAAATTTATTTACATAAAAATATGAATAAGTGCGAATTTTTTTTTCAAAATATTAAAATCAGTACAAATTTATTATTTAAATTAATTTTTTAATTGTGTTAAAATATTAAAAATTATACATATTTACGTTTATGAAGGTAAATATGAATATTTTTATTGATAGCTAATATGAAATTATGGTTCACATTTATCTTAAATTATTGAATTGATCCATATTTGTCATTTAAAAGTATTAAATAAGAGCAAATTTATACCATTTTAATATCTTGAGAATATTTTTTAAAAAAAGAAATAAATTTTTAGATATGTAAATATGTACTATTTTTAACAATTCAAGGACAAATTTGAATTTTATCACTAAAAAATAAAGAATTCATTTAAATATTTTAATGAGTCAATTTAAAAAAAAAAATTTATAGAGTGATTTTTAATTTTTTTTATAATTAAGTGGGGTCATTTTTTAAAAAAAATTAAAACTATAAATATAATTTTAAATTTTTTTATAATTGAGTGGGGTCAATTAACCCCACTCAATATAATGTGGCTACGCCAGATAGATTTTATTTACGCAACAATAATGGTGACAAATATAGTGTTAAACAATACATACCATAACTTCATAATATTTATTAGTGCAAACTCCTGTTTAAACATACATATTAAAAAAATGATTAAAATATTTTAATATTTTTTAATAAATAATAATTGACTAAATTATTATTTTTCTAATTAATATAAAAATGTATAAATGCATTTAGAATTTGTATTAGTCCACAAAATTATTTAGAATTTCATTTTGATAAGTATATATTTTCTTAAAAATGTTTACATTCACTTCAAATTATTATTTTTTCTTTATAAAAGTACTTTGCATTTAGTTTTTGCCTCCTCAAATATAAATTTTTAATTTTTCTCCTATTTGCATGTGTTGGATACTAGACACGACGAGGTGCATTAAATATTGGGCATAGATTAATTATAAAAATATAATATTTATTATATTGATTTGGATAATTACCGTATTACTAGCTAACTATTTTAATTTTACTTTTTTCTATTTGGTTCAAGATTTTATAAACCAAACCATGGATGCATTTCTAGTCCATAATTATCTAAAAATTTGAAAAAAATAAATCAAAGAACTTCAAAAATTAAAGAAAAAGAAAAAAAAAAAAAAAGAGGAGATGAGGCATGTTGGGTTTTAGGAGCACATAAGAGAAACATAGTAGTATGAAATAATTTGGAAATTCCTAAAAATTCAAATCCAATTTGACTGACAAAGGAAAATATGAAAGTTGTTTAAAAACGACAACACCAAAAAAACGACTCAACGTGTTTTAAGAGCCTTATATATATTTATTCATTTCCACCAAAATACATATATTTACCCACACGCGCGTCTATTTATATATATTTTCGCACTCGCCAATATATATATAAATAAAGACACAATTTTTATCTCTTTCATTTATACCCATTTCCTTATTATTCTCCCTTCAAAAACCCTCTCTTTCATTCTCTCTGGATATTTACTGGCTCTCTGTGATTGCTTAGATCAGGCCGTAACCACCATTTCTACTCTCTTTTTGTGCTTTCTCTCTTTAGCTTCACAGGATTTTGATTTTCTTTATTTGGGTTATGCTTTAGGTTTTAGTTCTTTTTGTTCATTTTCTGAAAAGTGGAGTTTGGGATGTCTGCTGCTCCTTCTTCATCTTCTTCTTCCACTTCGAAGAAATGCTTCAATTTGGATTGTTCGGACTTCAAATCCAGAAAAGGGTGGCGGCTGCGTTCTGGGGACTTGGCTGACCTTTGTGATCGATGCGCGTGAGTTGTTTGACTGTTTCTTTGAATAACATTTTAGTTTGGTTTATTTGAGTTTGGGTTTGTGTTTTAATTTGGAGTGGATTTCGAGGTTTTACGTTTTGGAGTTTGGTGGTTTGGGTTAAGGGTGAATTTAAGAGAGTGTAATTGTTTGGGGTAACGTAGTGCGTTTCTGTTTTGTTATTTGCTAAATTTAGGAAGTTGTTATGGTTCTCCAGCTGAAAATTGGGGTTTTCTGGGAGGTCAATTTGGGAAAATTTTCAACTTTGTATGCCTGGTAGGCCGGTAGCGGAAATGAATGCCTTTTCATATTTCATAATGCAGTGTTTTCTGGGATAACAACGGAAAAGAGCTCAATTTTGTTATATTCTCTTTTTTTTTTTAATAAAAATTAAATTCACTTCATAAAATTTTATCACTGTATGTGCCAGTTGGAAATGGTTAATCTATGACTTCTTTTTAATATGTTTCCTTTTGTTTTTTCTTTATATATAAAATTCTTAATAGATATGGAAAGGTATTTACGTGTACTTCTATATATATGTTTCTGGAAATAGTATTTGGGAACTTCAGCTTTCCCTCTTTGGTCTTTTATTTCGGTGAACATACAGCCTGCTTTGAGTCAGTATCCTTAAGAGTGATCGATGCAGTAGCTATTAATACTTTTGATTTTGCTGTTGATAGTGTTATTGAAACTAATCAATCTTGAAATGGAAGTGGGAGATTGCTTGAGCTAAATCAACTTAGTCCAGGATATAAATAATTTTTTTTTATTGGAGTTTAATACCAATATTGATTATGTAGGCTAACTGCTCGAATGTTAGCTTCAGCTGAAATTTCACATTCTGTAGATTGGTAATTTATTTGTTATATCTAAGAGTCACACAGATAAATACAGTCACCACTTTGACTAAAGATTCGGTTCATATGTATTCTTAACGTTTATGCATGACCTTTAACTAGTTAACATTGTGTCTTTATGTGACAATGGGTTTGAAATGGCTCTAATCCTTCAAGTGAAACTGGCATTTTTGGAGTTGCAGCTATTCAAACTATTTTTTTTTTGTTTGAATTAGAGTCTTCCTCATGCTTGTTCAGGATTTAAGTTATACTCAGAAATTTTAAGAAACGTATAGCTTAGAAAAGTGATGCAGAAGTTGACTTTTGATTTATGCAGATTGGAACATATAATATATTAAGATACATCATGTCATTGATTTAGATCTGCCTAGTCTTTTTCATGTCTACATCTAATTTCTTTGAGCAACTGAGGCGAAAATTTGATAAATTCATGAATAGAACCCGCCTACTAAGATAAGACTTCAAATTCAGTTTTATGAGCTCTTGGCTAGTGGCATTTTCTGCCTAGCTGCTGTGTGAGCTCTAGTGCCTTCTGTCCTTTCTTTCTACAGAGAATTAATTAATTAATTTTATTTCTGCAAAGCAGTTGAGAGCATGATGTATGGTGGAAAAGATTGGTAGAATCTCCGGGGTTTGTTTTACTAAGATCTGCTTTGACATTCAATTTAGACCAATTATCATGAAGCTTGGAAAAAAAGTTTTTGGACATTGTCTTCTATATAGGTTTGAAATCAATGGCTAAATAAGCAATTTTCTTTGGGAACTTGTATGAAAAGATAATTTTGGCATGTCACTTCTAATATTATTTTGATTCAGTTTTTCATCACTATCATGTATTTTGAGGATTAAATTAAATGTCTATTATCTGCTCTTTAGTTAATGATTAACTCTTGTTATGTTATTTAGTTCTGTTTATGAGGAGGGAAGATTCTGTGAGACTTTCCACTTCACTTCCACTGGTTGGAGATGCTGTGAATCTTGTGGGAAGGTGAGCTGAGAACTCTTCTTGTCAAGTGTCTGATTTCTATGCTAATTATCTAATATATGGGGTAAGTCTTCCAAATTCACTCTGTTTTTAGTGCAAGTCATCTCAGGGTTAACTTTACATTGCAGCGAGTGCACTGTGGATGTATTGTTTCAATTCACACTTATCTGCTATTGGATGCTGGTGGCATAGAGTGCATAGCATGTGCAAGAAAAAATCTTGTTTGGGTAAGAAGCCATTTTAATCACTCCTTGTTGGTCAAGTTTGTCTCCATATGTTGTTGCTGATATCTTTATCACTACTAGGTTTTTCTGCTTGCAAGTGTCGCATGTGCATTACTTTTTATTTTTTGTGGTTGCTATTCATTTATGATACATGCACTTGTCGATGCATATTGTATACATGCATTATATTTCATAATCACTTGTTACTTCTTAAAGGAGATGTGCATTTCTTGCTCCAAATATCATATGTAGTTCACTGTCGTATAATCTATAATTCAATTCCATTCTTCGAACTTCCTGTTGTATGATGTTGGCTTAATATGTTATTTACTTATTCACGATATGGGAAACATGTTTCTATAGATTCATCAGGGGCTCATGGTGGATGCTCATCATGCCATGTGATATGATAACTACATGGTTTCTTGCTTTAATACCAACTTTATCTGTTACATTTTCTACTTTTTTGGCATCTCTCCCTGTGTCTTTTTAAATCTTTGTATTTGTTCTATTATTTTCTTTTTCACCAGATCTCTTTGGTTGCTTTGCTGAAGCCATCCATAGAATTGTGTGCATACTCTTTCCAATTTTTTCCTTAAAATTGGTAGCATAAAAGACCAGCTATTTTATTTTGGTGTATGGTGAAGCTTTGAAATGTTTTCATTAACACTTTAATTATGCATCTACATGGTGCTACCAATTAACTTTGTGTCATAATTTGTATGTCAGGCACCAAATACTGCATGGATGCCTTCTTTTGTACTCAATGAGAGATTTAAAGACCCTGTCAAAAGGTGGAGCCAAATAGCTGGATCAGGTCCTGTTCCATGGCGGCAAGCACCCAGTTTGTTTAATTCTTCTATTTCACATCCTGATTTGCATCCAAGGACAGTCTATGAGATTGACAGGCTTAATTCTGATGAAAGATCATCTGCCACTTTAGAGAAAGGGAGAATGGAGGACTTCTCTGAAAGATTAATGAATGGGAGCTTGAAGCTTGCTACACGGGATATCCTTGAGAATGGGAGTGCTGGTAGAAATCCTTCACATGTTTTGTGCTACTCCTAGGGTGATGGTGTAGCATTTTCCTGTTTGCCATGCTAGGAAAAAAAAGAAGAAAGAAAGCGTTCTCTACAACAAATATAGTGGCTGCTAAACTTTATGTGCACATTTTGTTGCAGGAGCTAGCAATGAGGAGAAAGCTGGTTCATGCTTAGGTATGCAGCAGCAGTCTTCTTCTCAAACTGAGGATCCATCTCCTCTGCGAGTTGGAATCACTATACCTTTTGCATCCCTCAGTGAAGCAAATGGTCAAATTGGGGTCTCTGGAACTCCTTTACGGCAACCTGCTCCACCTCTTGCAAAACAATATCATGGTAGTTTGCATAATGGAGCCGACTCATCAGCTGACACTCACACTCGCAATGGAAGGCCTCGAGCAGATGCTCGCGGTAGAAGCCAATTGCTTCCTCGGTACTGGCCAAGGTTTACTAATGAAGAGCTACAACAGATTTCAGGAAAGTATCCTTTGATTTCACAAGGTGTGAGCTTGAAGAAGCTTATTTTAACGTACTCTTAACCCATGTTCTTCAAATTTGTTCTTCTGACAAATGAATATGGGCGAGACCCAATGGGATCAGCTAAATTCTATGTTGTTTTTTGATGCCAGGATTTCCCTTTATTTCTTTTTTAAAATATACCTGAAACCTTAACATATTAAAGTTCAAATTCCATAATCACCCCTTTGTTTGAGAAAATGTTAAGTGCTAGTGATGCTGGGCGAATTGGGCGTTTAGTGCTGCCGAAAAAATGTGCAGAGGTTAGTCCTTATTCTTCCAAGCTTAACCTTTTTCATTCTAGCATTTTAATTCTAGACTTTCTTGTATAAGAGAAGATTGATAAGATAAATATTTGGCCAATAAGCAGAAATAAAATAGAATGATTCTTTACAGCCAGTTTGGGAATCCATGCATTGAGCAAAAAGTTTTATTTGTATTCATTATGTATGATTCTTTTTTCTCCATTTCCACTTTAAGTCTAATGTAATGAAGTAATTGAACTGATTTCTTATATTTGTGCTTTAAAAGAAGTTATTTAAGTGGCAAATCTTTTTGAATCAGTTCGTGCTTCTACAATAAATGGAATTCTGACCCATTAATAATAGATTTAATCAGAGCAGGGTCATCCATTTAATGAATCCATTTAAGTTGAGATGGGTGACTTGTCTTTTTTCTTAACGATGTAATGCCCCCCATATTTACTAATATGTGACAGTTTCCCAATTGGAGGGCCCAATAAAATTGCAGAATATGATGTGGGAATGCCCAGTTGATGTTTGGATGTTTTCAGGCTGCCAGGACATGTTAGTTTGTAGCTGATTCTACCTTTCATGTTGAAGAGACTTAGATTTGAACATATTGTGGAAAGTGATTATCATTAACCAGAGATTATAAATAGAATGACCACACATCAATGCATTTCTGACTTAGATGTGAACATATTGTGGAAAGCAATTATCATTAACCAGAGATTATAAATAGAATGACCACACATCATTGCATTTCTTCTTTTATTGATTTGCCGCGTGGCCTCGTTTTGAATATTTCATATAGAAGTTTGAATATGAATGATCTTATTTATATATATGCTCGTGTTTGATGGAAATGCTATTTGACACTTTTGAAACTTCATATTTGGAAGAGAATCATTAGTTGCATTAAGACACGGAAAATTTTGCATCTCTCTTTCTTCTTGTAGCCTCATCATCATTTTCTTTCTTGACGATTCTTCAGTGCTAATTTGCATTTACTTTTTGGCAGGCCTATTTCCCACCAATTTCGCATCCTGAAGGGCTACCTCTTAAGGTCCAGGATTCTAAAGGCAAAGAATGGATATTTCAGTTTCGCTTCTGGCCCAACAATAATAGCAGAATGTACGTTCTGGAAGGGGTAACTCCTTGCATACAGAATATGCGATTGCAAGCAGGTGACATAGGTAATTACCAAATTGAGTGGAAAAGATTGTGCCAGAATTTTCTGGTTTGATTTTAGGGGATGAATATATATGTCTTCCTTAAGTTATTTTACTTGTTTGAGGCCTTTTATATTTGTCTGATCTCTGTCTACTTGATTTGTCTATGGCATGGCTCTTACATCTGCATAGACATGCTGCCTATTAGGTTTGTGTTTCTATTTTGATCATTACATGGTTTAATCTTTTCAATATTATGGTGTGGTACCAGCTTCCTACGAATATGGTTCAGAGTTCTACAGTATAACTTCCTATGAATTACTGCATCATTGTTGACAGTTCTACAGTATTGTAACTGAAACTTGATTCTTTTGCCCCAGTTACATTTAGCCGATTAGAGCCTGAAGGAAAACTGGTTATGGGATTCAGAAAGGCTTCAACTGCTCCATCATCTGATCAGGTAAGATATTTTGGACTTCACAAGTACAGTATGTTGTGCATCTCCACATGTCAGAGTCAAGGATTTTGGTTGTAATGTTGCAAAGGCAATTAGGCCCATTTAGGTTATTAGCACTGACATTGATGTGAAGATAAGACCAGGCATGAGAGAGTTCTTGTTTTAAGAAATACTGTTGATACTCACCTCTGATTGTTTGAGATGACCTTTGCAACAATTCTTGTTTGGTTCAGCTTTTAAGGCCCCTTCAGATGAGCTGGTGAATTAACTCATCATTTTTTCGTCTACAGGACAATGATACGAGACAGACTGGTAATGGTGTGTCCCTGAATGGAGATGTTAGTATCGCAAAGACTTTCATGCTAAAATTGCTTTAACCTTTTATCATTTGAAAGATGATGTTGGATAATCTGGTTTTACATCAATGAAACAGGCAGAATTGGCTGATCCTAGTCCTTGGTCTAAAGTTGACAAGTCAGGGTACATAGCGAAAGAAGTTCTTGAAGCAAAATCTTCAATAAAGAAACGGAAAAGCAGCACATTGGGTTCAAAAAGTAAGCGTCTGAGAATTGAAAATGAAGACATGATAGAACTAAAGCTGACATGGGAAGAAGCACAGGGGCTACTCCGTCCACCCCCCGACCACATTCCTAGTGTTGTGGTGATTGAAGGATTTGAGTTTGAGGAGTACGAGGTAATTTCTTGTAATTTGTGCCTATGGCTATTATTCTTTTCCTTTAGCCACCCCCAGTGTGCTTTTGTTTTTACACAGTGGCATGAGGAACTGGTATGTATTGGTCTTGTCATCAGTGGAAGTTATTATTTATTTTTCCTTCTGCTTTAATGATGTACCGTGATTAACAACTTACCTAGTCCAGCTAAAATCTGATGGTAGTGAAGACAACTTGAATTTTGGTTCCCTGGTTGAACACCCTGGTGGGTGACACCCTGGTAGTATAATGCGAGAGGTTTTGGTTAGGATAGCTCTTTATATGAGGGCAGTGGTCTATATGATTCTGCAATAAACATACAGTATCCTACCCGTGGTCTTTAAAATTTGAGCATGAATCTGGCATAGAAAGCAGAATCAGTAGAAGTATTATCAAGGGAAGGCTCCTTTACTTCAAGAATGCATTGATCAGAATTCCTTGCTCTGGCATAAACCCACATAATTTCCTTGTGTAATTGTTATCATCAATCCTTGTTTCAATTGAAGAAAACTTGCGTTTATTAGAGCAGCGATTGATTGTTGCAGATGTTATTATATTTGAACGGAAAGTACTTATGCGTATTTTGGTGCATACCTTATGAGGCTTCTCTTTTCTCAATAATCACGTGTTTGCTATGACAGGATGCACCGATACTTGGGAAACCAACAATTTTTGCAACTGATAATTCAGGGTAAGTTACTTGAGCATTACAGCATGATTGGGCGTTTTAGTGTATTGCAAAAAATTTATAGCATGATTTGGCCCTTAGATACAGGCAAAAAATCTGTAAGATTTCAAATTGCATTATTGATTGTTGGTAACCCTACTATCTTCTTTGATTAACCGTCTAAATATTAAGTTGTTTTGGTTTAAGAAGATATTGTCTTTCTGACGTTTAATGGAGCTTAATTGCATTTACAATTGTGAATATATCGTCTTTCACAATTGTGGATTTAGAATAATGTTTTCATTATTATAATAAGTTTCCTATGGTTGTCTTATCTTTTCCTTTTTTTAAAAAAAAAAAAAAAGTTTAGGGGGATGGGGGGTTTCAGTGTATGTGGCATGCTTTACAGTTTGTTCTTTGAACCACTCAACTCAGTGCATTTATCTGGTTGTGACATCTTTTCCCTCTTCCTGGACAAGTAATTGTAATCCTCTGTTATTCTGACAGCCAAAAAATTCAATGGGTTCAATGTGAAGATTGTTTTAAATGGCGTAAAGTGCCTGCCAGTGCACTTCTTCCCTCCAAATGGACATGTTCTGGTAACACTTGGGACCCAGAAAGGTATAGCATGTGTTTATTTTTATATTTCAGATTTGGTTTTCCACTTGTATACTGTACCTTGTATGCTTTGAGGGATTATTGGATAGCTAGGGATCTCTCAATTTTGAGTGATGACATGGTGAAATCCCACATTCATTTCATCTTTCTGCTAGATGCATGCATGCATTTGAGGGACTTGATGAGGCTGTATTCACTTCATGAGATTAGTCTAAAAGGTTTTCTACAACTGTAGGATTGTGTTTTATAACAAATGTTCAGGAAAAGAATAAATTTGATGCTGCCATGGCTTGCACTGAATTTTTATCCATGCTGGAAGTTAGATAGTTGGTAAATAAAGAGATCATCAGTATGTGTTGTGCCTTCTTTTCTCTGGAAGATGGACAAACAGCTACGTAAATTTTCATATTATCTGAATACACTAGTATTCTGGCTTCTGAGCATTATGTTAAATAGTTTTGTATCTCTCTCTTGATAGATCGGTGTGTTCAGCAGCCCAAGAATTGACAGCGGAACAGCTCGAAGATCTGCTTCCACCTTGTAATTCAGGTATAAATGACTTGGAACGTTTTTCTTCATGTTCAATTCATTGACATTACTTGGTGCTTAGTATTGCCAGGAAGGTAAAATGTATTATGACCACAATCATGTTCTAAAACTTTTAACTGTTTTTTGCTGTCTATGTGCTGATGAGTTTAAGCTGGTGTCTCTTGTTCTCATTGTGGCACTTGTTTTGTGTGCTGCAACTGCCCAATTTGCAACTGATATTGTTATCACTCCGTCTTTGTAGCTGCCTCCAAGAAATTGAAGGCTGCTAAACAGGAAACCGATAATGCTGAAGCATTGGAGGGGCTAGACACTCTTGCCAACCTAGCAATTTTAGGAGAGAATGAAGCACTTCCAGCATCATCTCAGGCCACCACGAAGCACCCCCGACACAGACCTGGCTGTTCCTGCATTGTGTGCATTCAGCCACCAAGTGGAAAGGGGCCCAAACACAAGCAGACATGCACATGTAATGTGTGCCAAACAGTGAAGCGTCGTTTTAAAACTCTAATGATGAAACGTGAGAAAAAGCAATCCGAGAAAGAAGCAGATTCTACAAGGAAAAAGCAGCTCCAACCATTGCCTGAGAAATTGCTGGATGATTACCCCTCACCATCTAGTAACACCGGAAGTGGCAGTCCAAACAAGAAAAAGATGGTCAGTGAAGGTTCTGAAGAAGATCCCAACAGAGTTAAATCCTCAACTTCGCCTTTTAAAGGCCAAATTGATCTGAATATCCAGCCAGAGCGAGAAGAAGAATTGTCACCTGGGTCTGATTCCGGAAGCATGATAAAGATGCTCCAAGATGCAACTGATAGGTATTTTGTGCAGCAGAGACTTGTGAGTTCTGATGGTGATGATATTGCAGCAGGTAAAGAGACTCATGCCGATCATGCTGTGGTTGAAAAAGTCAGTGAGAGTACCACACTTGTCAGCACGCATCAAGATTTGGAGAAGGATCATCCTGCAACTTTTTCAGTGTCTACATCCCCTCCAGCTGCTGGATAGCTAATGCCATGAATCACAAAATGCTGAATACTACGATGATTCTGTTTGTACATTTTCGACATCCACATGGTGTTTCTTTGGTCTGTACATAAAGTAGAGGGGTAGCGAAGCGGGGTAGCATGGTTGAGAAACCAATAGTTTTGCTGATTCTTATCCAACATCATCATCTCTACTGTAATGTAATTGGATACTGACTAGCATAGATCCTGAAAACTGATTACTTATTTCAAGTGGGCAGTAGGTTGAAGCTATGTAGTTCATTTTTAGGAGCTCACCTCTACCTACATTCAGGATCATGGACAATGTAACTAAGCTCTGCCACTTCTTTTAACAGTAAAATGAGAAATTGCTTTTTCGTAGCTCTAGGTTATCTAGTGAATGCCTTTTGATGATGAACCTTATTTTCTATTTTCAAAAGAGAAATTTCATCAAGACGAAATTGAAGGAAAATGGGGCGAAATTGAGTCTACAATGTAAAATCCTTAATTTATAAACTTGTATGCTTAGAGATTTATATGGGTTCATATGTATATAAATAAAATATGTATAGACTTATTTTCTGGTACTATTTCCTATTTTTGTATATTATATTTTAGTTATTATATAACTCTATTAGATTCTAATAATAGAATATAAATTTATGTTGCTTTTTGTGGTTGAGAAGAAAGCAAAGGGAAACTAAGTCAACCAAAACCATTCACCTGGGATTAAAAATATGCAGTATTTCTAAATAACCTTTCAGTTAAGCTTGGATGGTCCTAATCTCAAAATAACCCTTATTTACTCTCTACCAAAAATAAGCTTCCTTTTCTAAGCTTTACTTACTCTACATTCCTTTTCATGGTGACATTTTTTGCTTTTGTCACCTCTCTTCCTCCTCAACAGGCAGGAAGGTCATGAAGAGGAAGATGATCAAAATATAACTTTTAATTATCGAACAAAATTAACAAAAAAAAAAAAGAAAAGAAAAAATCAAATTTATGCTTAGCAGCATCAACCTTTACCCTTAATTTTTATCATCATCATCATAAAAAAAAAAAAGTAGAGTAATCTTGGTATTTGTCAAGATGAACGATTTGTTTTCGAGTTCGTTCAAGAAATACACTGATCTCAGGCAACAAGCATATCTTGATGATGTTGAGGCTGGAAAGGAGCCTATGAATCTTGATAAATTCTTTGAAGATGTTGAAAACGTTAAGGAAGATATCAAAACTCTTGAGAAGCTATACAAGAGTTTGCAAGAAGCTCATGAAGAGACCAAGATTGTGCACAATGCCAACACGGTGAAGAACCTTCGTGCTCGAATGGATGCAGACGTTTCACAAGTCCTGAAACGCGCCAAAATCATAAAGCAAAAGCTTGAAGCTTTAGAAAGGTCCAATGCAACTGCTCGAAATGTTCCAGGCTGCGGTCCAGGATCATCTGCAGACCGAACCAGGACCTCTGTGGTTAGTGGTTTAGGCAAGAAGCTCAAGGACCGAATGGACGAGTTTCAGGATCTTCGAGGCAGAATAACATCAGAATATAAAGAAACTATTGAACGCAGGTATTTCACAATCACAGGCGAACAGGCAAGCGAAGAATTGATTGAGAATTTGATATCAAGTGGAGAAAGTGAAAGTTTCCTGCAGAAAGCTATTCAAGAACAAGGCAGAGGTCAGATTCTTGATACAATATCAGAAATTCAAGAAAGGCATGATGCTGTGAAGGATATAGAGAAGAATTTGATTGAGCTCCATCAGGTTTTCTTGGACATGGCTGCACTTGTGGAAGCTCAGGGTCACCAGCTAAATGACATTGAGAGTCATGTGGCTCATGCCAGCTCCTTTGTCCGGCGAGGGACCGATCAGCTTCAGGAAGCTAGGGAGTATCAGAAAAGCAATAGGAAATGGACCTGCATTGCCATTTATGGTGGTCTTGCTCTTATTGTTTTGCTATTGTTGCCACTCTTACCAACAATTTTGACTATGTTAAGATGAGAAGTGAATTTTGTTTTTTCTTTGGTTGCTTTTCTGGATTCATGATCATCTAATTTTCACTGTATTTTGTTAGATCATCAAGCCACTAAGAAAAAGTTCCAGTTTCATTTTCAAGTATTGCCATTTCAGAAAATTGACAGAATACAATGGAAAAGAAATAAAGTTTCTCCAAAATAAATAGGCCAAGTAAAATTAATTTATGGCCATTTTTCCCCAAATTAGCACAACATATTCTGGGATCAAATGCGGTAAAATTATAGTATATCAAGGAGTTTAATGCTAATTTGTCCAAAAAATTAATTTTGAGATAAATGATGATTATATAAATAACCAGTTAAATTTTCCGCTATTTCAAGATTTATTTTCTTCTATTTCAAGATTTTTTTTTTCCTTTATCTTTTTGGTTCATTAAGGATGTTGCATCCAATCCATAACAATGTGCAAGCATAAGAAAAAGAAAAGGTCCAACTTCAGACTACAGATAGCACAAGTGTTAAAAGGCAGAAAAGGAGGGGGGAATCCTCAAGCACAACATAAAACATCTTGGAATGTCAACTTGAATGTTTAATGTTGCAGTTTACCACAACCAGTGCTCATTCAGTAAATCAGACGCTACATACATTAATGAATATAAACCATTTGATTAAAAAAATAATACCTTTTTTTTTAAAAAAAATATTCCGATGTAACAAAGTATCTCCCTACAACATTTCACATAAAAGCTGAAGAGTTTAACCATAAAATATTTTACAATTACCAGCAGAAATGTTAGGAATTATCACAGCATATACTGCTCAGCAATACAGAATGGCAACAGAAAGCACGAGAAAACAAAACATAACCCACTAGTTCCTTTAATCAGAGCACTAGTCAGATTGCCCATTTCAGCTCCATTAAGTCTGAAAACATCATCATATGTTACTGAGAAATAACTGCCCGCAATAAATGCAACTCAACTTTGTCAAATGCAATCTAGTGAGAAAATACAGCCCATACATCCATAAATACCAGAATTATTTTAGAAGAAAGCTAAAGCTTTGCAACAGTATCTTATTTGACATCAGACTCAAGCCATGATCAGAAAAACCACAATCCAAATAACAGGCTGATGGTATAAACTTTCAATCTAACAAGATTACATTATACTGCAACAGCAGCCATAGCAGTAACTCTTTGTTTGCAAGACAAAAGCATTTCACAAAATCAAAAAGGGACAAATGAATATTAAGGTAAGCAACTTGGGTCACGTGCAAACAATTTACAACACATAAAACAATTTCATTTTAATAATCCAGCAATTCCCAATTGTATAAAAGCTATTACAGAATTAATATTTCTTCCAACTCACCATTGAGGTTCTACCAAATTGCTGCAAAAACCAAAGACAATATATCCAATATCCCACAAACTAAACCCCTCAATTTACAAGCTCAACATAATCAATCAAGTACCAGCACTAGGCAAGGCCGCCATAAAAGAATTATATGACGATTCGAGATCAAAGTGCAGCTGCCGAGCCTGCTGCTCTGTCAACTCATCTGCTGCCCCCATCTTAGACAGCCTGGAAATCCAATCTCTCATCTTTGTCTTCCCCTCAAAATCTGGTGGCAAAATGCTCAACTTGTTAAGCGATGCTGAGAGGTCCGAAAGCAAGGGGTGCACCTGATCCACTGCCACCATATTCAGCTTCAAGGAATCCATAGCTGTGATAAAGTTCTGAACACACTCCGCCACAGTGGCAGCTGAAGTAGTTGTTGAGGCAGCTGCAGCAGCTCGATGTTCAACTGTGGCAGGCACACCAGAGGTCACCAAACGGTTTATAGCAGCTGGACAATCCATCTTGTATGTATCTGCAAAGCGCTCAATGCTTGGAACAATGTCTTTCAGTGTGGAAGATAAGGTTTTGAAGTGAGCAATAAGTTTCTGGCATTCGGTTTCATACTCTGATGAGGATATAATGTCACGAATATAAGCCTTCTCAAGCTTCTCTGTGGCTTTAATTATGGCATAGAGCTCAGCAAAGTTCTCATACATTTCTCTCTCGCGCTTGTCGTTCCATAGCTTGACCTCCATTTGGTATATGTATATATGCTTAAAAAAGAATAAAAATTCGACTCTAGAAGTTAGATATATTAAGGTATATGCGGAGGATTGGAGAAGAGAACGGGACACGCGCAAGGAGCACTAGCCTTCTAAGCTGAAACACGATCAACGACAAAGAAATTAGCCAAATTTTACTATTTGTGCAAATCCACAAGAAAGCAAAGGCCATTTCAACCTCAACAAGCAATGTATTTCCATGGAAATCAACCAACAAAGATTGGCATACAATGTCCCTTCTATAGCAATTATATACAATACTAAACTAACTATTCTATCCCAAAATTAACTGCATGAATAATAATTTACTTAACCAATCTAAGAAAGGAACAGAGAACAGATACAAAACCTGAATGTGGGGCTAAATTCTTCACTGACAAGTACTCATATGATTAATTAAACTGATCATACACCAGTATAGTTGAGTATTAACAGAGGCAAAAAGCATTAACTGACCCACAAAAAGAAAATAAAACACACGCACAAGAAAAAAGAAGCTATATTTTCCATTCTCGATTCCTCCGGCTTCTGGAGAAACCAAGGAACCAAATCAACAACACAACCCAACAGATCACAGAATCAGAAATTAAAAACCCAACAATGAAGAACCAAAGCCCATTAAGATAGAAACAAAAAGGAGAAAACTTTACAAACTTTTACCTCTAGATCAGAGAGAATCGAAAATGAAAAAGACCCAGAAGGGTAAGAAGAGGGAATTAATTAAAGCATATATAGGATATGAGAGAGAAGAGAGGAACTCACAGGAAGTGAAAAACGCGGCTTTGAAGAACGTGAAGGCTCTTTCTCTGGGTTACAGAGAAGAGAGAGAAAAGGATGAAAAGAGGGAGATGATGTATTTGTATTGTATGAGGACTTGAAGAGAGAGAGAAGGGGTTGCGTGTGGGCTCGCTTATATTATTATTGCTGCTTACGGCATCTACGTGTAGCAGTTGGGATGAGCACAATAAATGAAAAAAATATGGCAGTGGACAAAAACGGGCTTCTGAAAACTACGCCGTTTCATTCCACAGCTTGACATCCTTTAATATAAATTGTATGTATTTTATAGGTTAAGTTGGAATTTCTGCCCTACTGTTTACAAACTTTTACTAATTACTACGTTTTTATACCTGAAAATATTAAAATTGTGAGATTTTATTGCTAAAAATATTAAAATTATCAATTTTTGTTCAGTACTTAAAAATATAATAAATTACTATTTATATAAATTAAATAATAATTATATATGATATATTAAAATAAAAAAATGATAAAAGAAAACCTCAACGAAGTGCAAGTAAATTTGACGAATTTAATTCAAATTAATTTTAATATGATACATATCTATTATTTAATTAATAGATACAGTAATTTATCGTTTTTTTATTAAACCTTTTTATTTCATTAACTAACTGTAATTTTTATTAAAAAAAAGATAAAAATTTATATTTTAATATTTTTAGTGACAAAAATTGATAAAATAGAAATTAAAAGCATTATAGTATAAAACAGTAGGAGCAAAAAATTATTAACCATTTATTTATTTTGTTCCTTTTCTTCTGTATGCCTATACTAGTTTCCGAGCCACAAAAGATCCAAGACTTTTCCTTTCTCTTTCATGACGGGCCAATAGGCTGTTAATCGAACCTCCCTCTCACGTTTTTGTCTTTGGGCCAAGAGTTTCGGATTGGAGGCCCAAAACATTCTGAATACGGCGATTGAATTGAATTTCATTCTAATACAGGTTCTGAAACAACCATTTTGTCTTACAGTTCGATTTCTTCCGTCTGCTTTCGTTTTAGCTTAGCTCCATTGCGGGCTAAAGGTAAAATATATTTCTGTTTCCCTTCTGAATATGATATACTGGAGTAATTGGTTTATGTAACTTCAACTGAATTCGGCTTTTTGATCGAATTTCGTTGAGGAGCTCAGTTTCGGCTTTTTCATGGCAAGATTTTAGTGAAATTTTCAGGAGCTCAGTTCCGGGATTGGGACCGGAACCTGGTTCGAAGCTTTAAACAAGGTGTTACTTTTATATAATTTTGGTTCTTTTTTTTAGTATTTTGAAAAACCCCAAATTATACCTCAAAACAGTTCCGCCTACCTCTCCCCTTCAGTTTTCTTTCTCCCACCCAAACCACCATCACCGGAGCTTCCTTGGACGGCCACCGCGCCGAGCCTCCGTCGCCGACCGCGTGAAGTCCTGATTTCCGGTATGTGTGATTCTAAGCTTTCTTTCACTCTCTCTCTCTCTCTCTCTCTCATTTCAGTTGGGTTGTAATTGGTAATGCGAGTTATTCCTTTGGTGGGTTTGGCATTTGTTTATGTGCTCTGTCTTGTGTTGCTGCAAGTTTGTATGGGTGCTCTGGTCATTTTTATTAAACATTCTCCTTAGCATTCAAGAATTAGGCTTTTTAAGCTGTGTGTTTGGCTTATATGCATTGATCTTCCCTTAGTTGCAGCTTGCTGTCAGCGTGTGTTTAAACGCAACGTTTAAGTTTGATTCCAAGACTTATCATATTGGTTAATAATGGGCGATGATTTTTAAGAGATTTAAGGGTTTTTAGGTAGTCAGTTTTTTGTTGTTGGAAGTTTACAATAGTTTACTTATTGTTATCCTGTTTGTGACAAAGTGTGGTTTAGGGTTTATTTGGCTTTGGAAATCTTCAATTTTGGTTCATAGATGTCGATCCCTAGAGAGCTTTACCCGTCCCAAGATGATCTTTTATATGAAGAAGAGCTGTTGCGTAACCCTTTTAGCCTCAAGCTATGGTGGCGCTACCTAGTAGCCCGTCGGGAAGCACCTTTTAAGAAGCGTTTCATAATTTATGAGAGAGCCCTCAAAGCTTTACCTGGGAGCTACAAGCTTTGGCATGCTTATCTTACAGAACGCCTGGACATTGTTAGAAATTTACCCATCACTCACTCACAGTATGAAACCCTAAACAATACATTTGAAAGAGCATTGGTTACTATGCATAAGATGCCTAGAATATGGATCATGTACTTGCAGACTCTAACCAGCCAGAAATTGATCACCCGCACACGTAGAACTTTTGATAGAGCTCTCTGTGCATTGCCCGTCACACAGCATGATAGAATTTGGGAGCTGTATCTGAGATTTGTGAGTCAAGAGGGCATACCGATTGAGACTTCTCTTCGGGTTTACAGGAGGTACTTGAAGTATGATCCTAGTCATATTGAGGATTTTATTGAATTTTTGGTGAATTCCCACCTTTGGCAAGAGGCAGCTGAGGGGCTTGCTTCAGTGCTGAATGATGATCAATTCTATTCAATAAAAGGGAAGACAAAGCATGCATTATGGCTAGAGTTGTGTGATTTGCTTACTAGACATGCAAAGGAGGTGTCTGGGTTGGATGTTGATGCCATTATTAGAGGTGGGATTAGGAAGTTTACAGATGAGGTTGGCAGATTGTGGACATCTCTTGCTGATTATTATATAAGAAGGGGTTTATTTGAGAAGGCAAGGGATATCTTTGAGGAGGGTATGACGACAGTTGTGACGGTCAGAGATTTCAGTGTGATTTTTGACGCGTATTCACAGTTTGAAGAGAGCATGGTAGCTCATAAGATGGAGACTTTGGACTTGAGTGATGAGGAAGAGAATGGGTTGGAGGAAAATGGTGGTGAGCAGGATGAAGATGTACGCTTGGAAGTGAATTCTAAGTTTGAGAAGAAGATACTTAGTAGATTTTGGTTACATGATGATAATGATGTGGATTTGATGCTGGCCCGATTGGAATACCTCATGGACAGAAGACCAGAACTGGCCAATAGTGTACTTTTGCGACAAAATCCACATAATGTAGAACAGTGGCATCGAAGAGTTAAGCTTTTTGAGGGTAATCCGACTAAGCAGATATTGACTTTTTCTGAGGCCGTGAGGACAGTTGATCCAATGAAAGCAGTGGGCAAACCCCACACTTTGTGGGTCGCATTTTCTAAGTTGTATGAGAATCACAATGATCTTGTCAATGCAAGAGTAATTTTTGATAAGGCAGTGCAAGTGAATTATAAGACAGTAGATAACCTTGCAAGCATATGGTGTGAATGGGCTGAAATGGAACTTAGACATAAAAATTTCAAAGGTGCTCTGGAGTTGTTGAGGCGGGCCACTGCAGAACCGTCAGCTGAGGTTAAACGAAGAGGTAAGCCTTCCTATTTAATTTTTCCCTTTGGTTAACTGTCAATTTTTCTGCAATGCAGGCAAGAGAATTGGTCGCATTTTAAATCAATATATTCAAATAATCTTGTCCCATATGATATATCTCACTTGGACTTAATTCGTATTGTCTGAAAATTGTCAGACCTTTGGCTGTAAGAATTTTTAATGTGTATGAAGAAACAAGATATATAAAACAATATGTGAATGTGAATTTAAAGTGTAAAGCATGACTAGACAGATTTATGCATGCATGATAACCTTGTTGGCTGTGGGTATATGTTTAAAATTGAATCAGGCTAATTTAATTTGTATCAGCAAAATATTTTGCGTTTCTTCGTCCTCCTTTATAAGATTCAGTTTTCCTTCCTCTGACTTGGGAGTTTTTAAACTTGTACGTTTTAGATGAAGAAAGGTTTATCTAAAGTTGGTCAGTTTTTGAATAAACTTCCTTTGGAAAATCGAAGCAACCTAACTCTGTATTTTATTTATGTTCTGATCTTGCAGTGGCTGCTGATGGCAATGAACCAGTCCAGATGAAGGTGCATAAGTCCCTAAGACTATGGACTTTTTATGTTGATTTGGAAGAAGGCCTCGGGAACTTGGAGTCCACTCGAGCAGTTTATGAGCGGATATTGGACCTGAGAATAGCCACACCACAAATCATTATCAATTATGCATTGCTTCTGGAAGTATGGGGATCTAAATACCTCATCATGTTCTTATTTAGTTGTAACAATTATTGGGGTGGATTCACAAATTTTTATGGTTTTGGCTTGTGCAGGAACATAAATACTTTGAAGATGCATTCAAGGTATATGAAAGGGGAGTAAAAATATTCAAGTATCCACATGTAAAAGACATATGGGTCACATATCTTTCAAAATTTGTAAAAAGATATGGGAAGACAAAACTTGAACGAGCAAGAGAGTTATTTGAACATGCTATTGAAATGGTAAGAGTTAGTTTATAGTGGTTGCTTGCTAGATTTTCACTGTTTAAGTGGGTTTGAGATTATGTCTGGAGTTGCTGTTGCTATCTTTGGCTTTTATTCTATGAGAATTTTGCTTTCTTATGATAACAAAATGTCTGGTGTGCTGTAAAAGATTTCAGATTGGCCAATCCTTTGAATGTGTTTAACTTGAAGTGTGGTCTGACGTTTATTTAAAGGTCTTTGAAGAAGCTTGCATGAATACATGCTCTATATCTTTCATCTAATTGCACAAGTTACACGGCATATTTTAACCTTTATGGATAATTGCTGTCTGTCTGTGCCATCTTTTCTGCTCTTTAACTCTTATCTTATTGCACAGGTTACGTGGCATGTTTTATCCTTAATAGCATGATTGAAACCATTTACCTAATGCTGTCCGTACATCATATATCCCCAGCATACAAATCATTGCCATTTTGGCCAGTGAAAAGAGTTAGTGAGCTTGATTGTGATATATTTCTGCAGAAACTTCCTAGGGAATATTTGCTTTATTAAGTATGTTTTCTGGAGAGATTTTTTTTATGCCTGCAATTGTTGTCTTGCAGTTGTACAATAACATTTGTGCTAAGTCATTGATGATTGAGAAATTATTTTTAGCTTAGAAATGGTTTTATGCTGTCCTTGCTCATACTTCAATTGAAATTTTAGAGTGTTTAGTTTAACAGTGAACAAAAGAAGTGTCAGATGACTGGATATTTTCATGTATTTAGGTTGGGAGCCTCTCGTATCCTAGAAATTTGTCATCTAATTTGCCCCATTTCAGCGGTAAAATGTAGAATTATTTCCTTGACATGGAATTATTATGTGATTATTCTGTTATTTATGCTAATCATATGAACATGGTAGTTCTTGGTTCTGCAAATGAGTGGTAAAGGTTTCAGACCAAAATTTAAAAAAAAAAATGAGTGGTAAAAGGTTTTGGTTATCATTTATGGCAGCTGACACCTCGTTGCCTTTTCTTTTACACTTACCAGGCTCCTGCTGATTCAGTGAAGCCCTTATTTCTTCAATATGCAAAGCTGGAAGAGGATTATGGGCTGGCAAAGCGAGCCATGAAGGTTTACGATCAAGCTACTAAGGCTGTCCCGAATAATGAAAAATTGGAAATGTATAAAATTTATATTGCCCGTGCAGCTGAGATATTTGGTGTTCCCAAAACTAGAGAGATATATGAGCAAGCAATAGAATCTGGTCTTCCAGACAAAGATGTAAAAACAATGTGTTTGAAATATGCCGAGTTGGAGAAGAGTCTTGGAGAAATTGATCGTGCTCGTGGCATATATGTATTTGCATCTCAATTTGCAGATCCACGTTCTGATACCGATTTCTGGAATGTATGGCATGAATTTGAAGTGCAACATGGAAATGAAGATACTTTCCGAGAAATGCTGCGAATTAAACGGAGTGTTTCTGCAAGCTATAGCCAGGTACTTATATTAGTGTTATTATTAATGCCTTTTTATTTTTTTTTTGTTTTTAATTATTTTTGCTTTATTTGTTGCAAGAAAGATATTAGATATTGGTACAATGATGTCTTCAATATGTGTGCTTTGATAATTCACATGATTCTCTTTCTACTCAAGTGTTGGAATAACTTCCACCTAAATACATGTTTACTTTTCCACTTAAATTAACAGATTGGTTTGGTGGTGTTTTCAATAAAATGCCTATTGAGTAGCTTGTGGCTATTGTTAAATGAAATCAGGAGGTTGGAAAAAAAAATTTGGCTAGAGAGAAAGGATAGGGAGGCATGATACGCAAGTATCTGCCAATTTTCTGTTCTCTCTTAAAATATCTGCTATTATGCAAGTTTTATTTCAATTAGTATAATCTTTTATGAATCGATGGCTCCTGGTATCTCAGTTGACGTTTGGTTTGACATCTGATAGCCTTTGCACCATTTTTAACTGTCTAGGATTGATTCACGATTTTAATATTTCTCATTCCTGTTATTGCAGACACATTTTATTCTGCCAGAGTATCTGATGCAGAAGGATCAAAGGCTAAATATTGATGAAGCAAAGGACAAGTTGAAACAAGCTGGCGTCCCTGAAGATGAGATGGCTTCTCTAGAGAGACAGTTAGCCCCGGTGGCGAACAATACTACGGCTAAAGATAGTGGCAGAAAAGTAGGCTTTGTGAGTGCTGGAGTGGAGTCACAGGCTGATGGAGTTATTAAGGTTAATGCAAACCAAGAAGACATTGAGCTGCCAGAAGAAAGCGATTCAGAAGATGATGAAAAAGTTGAAATTAAGCAGAAAGAGGTGCCCTCTGCTGTGTTTGGAGGACTGGCTAGAAAGAGGGAGGAGACTGAAGTTGAGAACGGAGACGGTGCTGCTGCAAAAGAGAAGGATGGTGAGGGCCATCTTGGTGCCCTTGAGAGAATAAAAAGATTAAAACGAGCGTAATTACCCAGAAAGATCAAATGTAGCCAACCAGATAAAGTTTTGACAGATAATAGTGTACTAACTGCTTTAGCTTTTTACAGTTTGAAGTTGTGCTTTACAAGTTGTATGATAATTCTTGATTTGTGCCAACTACCATATCAAATATTTTTTTCCTTAATATGGCAGTTATTGCAACTGAGGAAAAGAGTCAATGTTGCAATCAGTTCAGTGAATTCATCTGCAAATTTAGTTATTCACCTAGTCTATGTTAGAAGTTCTGTCTAAAATACATTATATGGCTATGAATTCAGTACTGTGATCAATGGGGTCTGTTAAAAATTAGTGGTAGATGCAGATTTTGATAAAGAATTAGACTGAATTCTAGCAAATCGGGCAACTACTAAGAGAAGAGCTTTCATGTACTCGGTGAGGGGCCCTGCTCCTTGTCTGTCTGGGGCCGTAATTAATAAATAAGCAACGTCATCACTCACTGTAGTGAGGCACACCACGTGCAAGGCCCAATATGATAACACCCGTCACCAAAATATATGTAATGATGACAAATTAGAATTTTTAGCATAAAACCAAATATCAGTTGGTCGAAAGTTCCGGCTTTGTATTTCGCTATTTAATGATTAGCCCTTTGAATTTCAGGAGGAGGAAGAAGATATAGACACATTCCCTATAACTTGATGATTTTGATCCGTGAGTCTACTTGAGAAAAAATAAAAAACACCAGTGTCTTCACCTTCCACAAAAGCTGCATTAACATTTTATAATGATTAGAGTGCAAAGGCAAAATTGGTCCTGTCTTTGGACTGGGTCCTCTCAAATTCATAATTTTCATGTAGTAAAAAGAAGAAAACTAAAACCACTCAAACAAAATCATAGTAAATAAATACTTCATTAGACATTAAAATTTGTACAACTAGTTTAAAAAAACAAAAACAAATTATGCTAAAACTACAACTATATATATTGGTAAAATAAATAAAAGAACACTAATAAGTTTCTTCCTTTACAGACACTTTGTATTGTTAGAACCAATGTTCTATTTATATGGAAGCCCTATGCTTTCTTTCCCATCAAAATTAAACTTCCAATATTCAAAAAAAAAAAAAAAAACTTCTGTTCCTGTAAGAAGCAAAACCCATAAAAAAAAAAACTTTTTTTTTTCTTCTTTGGTTTTTAAAGGATTAAGTTTTATATTTAACTGAAGTAATTAAAAATTAATGAGTTCCACGGTTAATCATTTCTTTATACTGATTCAGTGATTCTTGCCTCTGCATTCTCATCTCCTCGTTGAACTTCTTAATGAACGCTTCCACTCGGCGGTTCAACTCGTCCTGACTCAGCGACGGTTCTTTCCTCAGCTTCCCTGAGGCTGGTGAGTTGTTGACAGGTGGAAGCTGGTAATTGGTCCTGTCCTTAAACGTCTCTGATTTCTTTGGTAGAAATGGGTCACCTTCACTTCCGCTGACTTGACGGCTATAATCAAACGTGTCCGACTTCTTCAAGTGCCTCGTTAACGGCATTGCTCGCCCCTCCGTTATCATTTTCCATGTATTCTCTAGCGTCTCGTGCCGTTTTGGCTTCGCCACCCTCAACGCTCTGCCTCCTGGAAAATAAGTAAAGAAATATATTAGATGACCTTTCTATCCTTACTAGCGAACTTTATCCACGTCTATAGTTTCTGTTAAGAGAGGGGCTTTTTCGGATTTTCCAAAAAAGCGTCAAGCGGACGCCATGTTTGAATTTTAAGATCCGAATCAACTAAAGTGATGGCTGAAACGACACAGTTTGTTTCGCTGGAACCTAAAAAATAATATGACGCGTAACGTTTTTTCAAATTTTAATGCGAGAAAATTGATTACGGCGCCGGAGACGGCGGGTCGACGCCGACCAATAAGCCGTTAGATTTTGAACTTCGAAAAATGAGCTCTCGCCGACTAAATCTAACATTCAAGATTTTACTATAACACTAAAAAAAGAATAGCGAAGAACAGTATTAGAAATATAAATACCTTCAGGACTAGCTTTAACCGGTTTCCGGTGGCCGAAGCGAGCAGAAACCAGAGGTTTCTCCGCCGGAAGAAGGAGAAGCTCCGACAGATTCTCTGATGAGTCCATCCTCTTCGTAGGCATCCACGCAGACTTCGATATGACAAAATCATCCTCATCTTGTTTATCCTCAACCTCCACTGGATTAACCACCACAACACTCTTATCCTGACAAACAGTTTCACCTACACTAACCTCCTCCGCCTCTTTCAGCTCAAAAACAACCTCCGAATCCACCGATTCCGGAGCCGGAGCTCCATAATCGGAGGGAGTAATCTCAGCCGCCGAAATCTTCATCTCGTAGTGGAAATCAGGCTCACGAACAGTGATTTTGGGAGCGGAAATGTTCTCTTGCTGATCTTTACACTCAGCATGGCTACGGTGGAAGCGAGAGGAGGCAACAATGGTGATGATGATGCAATTGAGAATAACGTAAAGATAAGGAGGTTTAAGCCAAGAAGAGAGTGAGCTCCATAGAAGAGGAGCTTGATAAACAGAGAAATCCACCATTAATGGAACAGAGACTTTCAAAATCAAAGCTAAAGACAAAATTCCAGTGGAAATTAACACAACTTGAAGTGAGAGTGAAACCATTTTCTCTTTTCCCGGATAGAACTTACCTTTGCTTTGAGTGTGGTTTTGTTTTGGGGATGGAAATGAAGAGGGAATAAGGGCAGTGGAGTTATATAGAGGATGGTAGTGGGAGTTTGGGCGTTGGATTAATACGTGCAGGTGGAACTTGACGGTTGAGATTTGTGGGTGAAGGACTAAGATCACGTACGACAGCTTCTTCCATAGCGGTTCTTATTAAGGAATGGAAATGGCTAAAGAATATCTATTATGGCCCACTCTGTATAAAAATAATTATTATTAATGAGATAAAAGAGGCAATAAAGTATTTTTAAAGGCAAGGGTGGAGCCACTAATATTAATTAATCTTCCCCTTTCAATATTTGACAACAACTATACTTAACTTGACCCAAAAAACTTGTATAAAAAAAATTCATTATGTGTCAACCTAAGAACAAATTACTAAAAAAAATAAGAATAATACAAGAATAAAAAAATAAAATTTATTATTAAAATTAATTTTTCATATGACAATAAATCATTCACGAATCTCGTATAAATGAAAATATAAAATAATGACCATACAAGAGTTTTTTTTATTATTATTTAAAAATACCGGACAAATTTAACTCTTAATTATTTAATCGAATAGTTGAATATATCTTATGCCTTGTTTTCTAAACTTATCCTTCATAATATCATTTTTAGTTGGCTAGAAAATATTTGTGGTATAATTGATTTACGAGTAATTAAATAATGTCGAAACGTCTTTATTTCAGCATTACTTTTAACACATAGAGAGATATTTTAATTCTAAAAATAATTTGAGAGGTATACTTGGTTTATGAGAAATTAAATAATTTTGTTGTAAAGAAAAGTGCCTGCCATCATTAATTACATATGAATCCAGATGGGCCAAAACCAGTGATGAAAGTTGCAGAGGATTCAAGAAAAGAAAGGGATGATATTTTTGGTCTGTAAATTATTTAAGAAATGATAATTTATTGAAACTGTAAAGAGAAAGAGTTATTTAGGGTTTTAGTTGTCAGACACATTTGAATATTTAAATGAGTCCCCCCAACGGTCATATTATTGACCGTTACTCACGCAGGCTGTACTAAGATCCTAGAGCGCTGGCCCAATTGGTGCGGGCTGGCTTGCCTTGGCACGTGCCCAACTAGTTGGTGGGTGCTACCTTAACCGACCATACTTTAGTAATTAAGGATAATTCTGGTTCTTTATCCAAAAATAAAAAAAAGAAGGATAATTCTGACTTAAACCAAAGGAAAGTTTTATTATTTTTTTTACCAGAAGATGACAAAAAAATGTTATAATACACAATTCTTATTTATAATTAATATATTTTGAATTAAAATTTTTCTTATAACATTCCTTATTATTAATTTGGATTATTATTAGTAAAGATATAAACATATGATTTGAACAAAAAACATTAATCTTAAATGCCTCAATAGCTTAATAATTGAGGTTGATAATAATAATAATAATAATAATAATAATAATAATAATAATAATAAAATAGTTATTTCTAAACCAGACTGCCATTTGTTAAGGCCCATAACCATCTTCAGACTTCAGATATAGAACTGAATAATACCATCCGACAATAATTTCCTACAATATATTCCAAAAATAAAATAAAATAAATACAAGTTATTGCGTTCATGCACTCTGGGAATGAGTATTTATATTTCTAAGTCCTAAAATTAATTATTTCATATAGCATCTATATGATAGATCCATTATATATACGTGTAACATATAGTACATGAAATAATATGATTGAACGACTATGGCACTTAAAATTGTTGAATTTCCATGAGGACGCAATATATGTTCACTTGTGAATGGTTGAACGAATTGAAGACAATAGAATTATTGTATTTTGAAGATAATTAAATAGATTGTTGACTATTAAGTATAACAACCGAAGGATATGGTGACTACGGTAGTATTTTTTTATGTAATTATAATTTTATAATTATCTTATTCTCAAAAAAAAATTATAATTATTGTCATTGTACATGAAAAGTTTCCCTCATGGTCCATATGCGTGGAAAATTCTTATTGGCCAAGTCATCTAAGTCAACCAATATGTACATTGACTCACTATACATTAGTTGATGCATTTCGTTATCCGTTTAAAATTATTTATATAATTCGGAAATTTTTCTCTATGTCGGTCCATAAGATTGTTTGGTAATCAAGCTAATGGTGTGATGTCATATAAAAAACAATTAAATTACAAAAAATGCCATATTTTTTCTATAATCACTTGTATACTTTTTTTTACTGTCATCACATCATTAATTTGATCCATAAACAATTAATCTCATAGTTCAAGTGTATAAAAAAGAAATTTTCATGATAGATAACACTTGGCATTCTACTTTGGATTAATTCATGAACAAATTAGAAATTAAATCTGAGTCTTAATTGCATATATTATCCAAAAAAACTAGTAATTTGTCAAAAACAAATCCAAACACTCAATTATTTTATGTATTCAGCAATTATTTTTTTTTCAAATAATGCAATTAAGTGATTTAGTCAGTGATTTGATTAAAAAAAAAAAAGTCATAAATCATCTTTGACAAATAAAATCCTTGAATAATTAGCTTTTTCACTCTACAATACTAATTCAACTAATGTGAATAAAAAAATTAAGTTTCACTCTTTCTTTTTCCTATCAAGAAGAGTTACTGTTTTAATTATAAAACACCTTTTTGTTTTTGTTAGTTTTACCCATCGTCACCAAATTATTGTTCAAATTACATAAAATTAATTAATTTTTTTTTCTTAAAAATTACTGAACTTAATACTTATATAGAGAAAGATCACTTTAACTGTTTTCCGGTGAATAGAAAAATATACTTGATATATCCAGTCAGAATGCAAAGTCAGCATACATTGCCACGTCATCAAACACGTGGACAAAAAAAAGGGGTTGAATGCCACTTTATCATAACAAAGTGCCATGTGACATACTGAGTTGACAACACGTGTGCTACCATATGCGAAGGTCCGCTGACTGAACATGCCAAGTAGATTTTTCAACGAATTTTTCACCGGAAATCGGTCAAAATAATTTTTTTTATATAAGTGTTACGTTTAGTGATTTTTACGGAAAAAATTTATTTTATTATTTTTGCATAATTTGAATAAAAGTTCGGTAACTATAAGTAATCATTTTTTTATTGGAGAAAGGAAAAGCAAAGTCTCAAACTTGTGATAGACCTCAAGGAATGTCGCTGAAATATCCCATTAGAGACTATAATCTTTTCTTTTTAATGCATCAGAGTTGGGCAGGATTAAATTATGAGATTTTCAAAGAAGTAACAATGGCATACATTAACTTAGTCATCTTGAGTACTGTATTAGCCACAATCATCAAAACATTATGTCTAGAGTAATACAATAAGTGGGCATGTATATATATATGGTCAGTCAAAACTGAAAACTAAAGGCTCCAAAAAAAAAAAAGCAAGAAAATGAATTAATAATCAAGTGGTGGTGGAGGATGACGATCGATCGAGTGGTATAAATAAAACTAGGTCTTGATTAATTATTGATCAACATTTACAAATTAAGTAGAGAATACGTACGACACATTTGGCAGATCTTCAAACACATGTTTAGACTAAAGAAAACAGTACTTTTTATGGGTTTCTAAGATATCCAGATCGACCCCATTAGAGACTAACAACAGTTTGGCAGTTTTCATCAGAAGTTTTATTATACGCAAATAATCGATCCTTCCAAACATAGCGGATTAATTAGGGAATTATTCTGACCAGAATATATAATTTTTGTAGGTATATCCTGTCACTTTGTCGGCAACATTTATGGCTTGAGTGTACAGAGGACAAAACTATAAGCTTAGAAAAGAACTATTTAGGAGGATATATTAATAACCGAATTATCCAATTCAGACTCTTTAATTTCGGATTTGGTTCGAATTTCTTTCTAAACATTAACACTACTATTAAGAAATTATTTGTAATTGACAGAAGTTACACCTTTGTGGTTGCCCATTACCAAGCTATTAATTACCCAATATTAATAGTTTAACTCAATATTAATATTGTTATATTAGAAGATAAGCTATATATGATGAGTATTTTTTAAAAAAAATAAAAGAAAAAAACTTATCTTTCAACACGTATGGAGTCCAAAACATGATAGTTGAAATTGATATAAGCATTGATTGTGGAAGGCAAGAGGTGGCATAACAAATACTAATGGGTAATGGGAATTAGGACCCACAAAACATTGGCAGTTAATGTTTCTGTTCAACGAAACTCAACTAATAACTGAAAGTCTATTCTCTAAAAAAAAAAACTGAAAGTCCACAACCATGACCTTTCATTAATATTACTTCAATTTGCTTCAGATTCTGCGTAATTTGTAAGAACTAGACAAGTGGATACATACATGAAGCATATCCATATCCTGGAAATATACTCCAAAAATCTCTACCTCTTTCATAAGCTTTTTCATTATCAAGACATTACGATAGAAAAATAATGAAAAAATAAATACAATTATATCTAATTAGATTGCACCGAATCAAATCATATCTATTATATTTTCTTTTCTAGTCGAAAATATATAAACTATAATAATGATAAATTGTTATCAATATAAAATAAAATTACTTAATTTCAAATTTATTGAAGGTTTGTTAATAGCAAAATGGTGAAACATCCAAATTTAACCTATATATGTGTTAATTTATCAATCAAACAATTAATATATAAAAATGATACCCACTCCATTCCATTTTATGTGTCATTTTTGTTATTTTTACTATAATTAAGGAGTATTAATTTGAGTTAAATTTATGATTAAATATAGTGAACAATGAATAAATTACACTTGTTTTTATTACTCCCAAAATTGTTACTTAAATCTAATTGATTGAATAATATTGAAAATTTAATATAAATTTAATATTATATTAAAAATTGAAAAAAAAATTAATATTGTATTGAAAGTTCAAAAAACACGTATAAAATGAAATATTAATTAGACTTAAATTTATGATTAAATGTTTTAAATAATGACTAAATTATTTTTATTTTTATTACTCCTAAAATCGTGACTTAAATCTAATTGGTTGAATAATATTGAAAATGAAATATAAAATTAATGTTGTATTAAAAATAAAAAAAAATATTATATTAAAAGTTTAAAAACGATATATAAAATAAAATATAAAATTTTTTCAAAAACATCAAGTATTCTGAAACGGATAAAATATTTAATTAACAATAATATTTATAACAAAAACATTTATAAAGATATTTTATGTTGCAACTTCGGGGTGGTGGATACTCACACATCGCATGCAAGGGTCTTAGAATATATAGAAGTCGTTCCTACTTTTATATTGACATGTCGCAGATAGTTATATATGTCAATATAGAAATTGAAAATTTTGGCATCAACTTTGTCAATGGCACACAAATTTGACAAATATTTTACAATTGAAGCACATTAAAATACTAATAATTTCTTTAGAACACATGTTTTTTTCTAATAAATTCCCCTTCTCTAGTGCATATATATGAATTGTTCATAGTAGGACGTGTGGCTTGAATTAACTATATATATTCAATTCAGAATAATTAATATTTATCTAGTTAATTATTATGGATAATTGGATATGTATTTTTGCATATTTGAGTATTAATTAAGTTTAATTTATAAAAAAGACTGACTAATAGAAAATTGATATTGCAACCTCCTGGAATCCATTGAAATTAGAGCACTTTGAGCAGGTCACATGTGTCACTCCATTTGCTTAGTAATTACAAGGAAAGTTTTGGGCTAAGATTATCATTTCGGTCCTTGTCAATCCGTTGATTTAGCCCTTTCTAGATATACTTTCTTTTAAAAAAAAAAAAATACATTTTATTATGGATTCACAAGCAATGCTTGAAATGGACATGCAAGATTCTATAAAATATTAAAGTTACCGCGTTAAGATAATCTTAAGCATGTCGGTCCATGAATTTTCGTCATTTGGATAGAATTGACCAACTTTATTTAAATCAAATTCCAAGAAAGGCGTTATATACAAACTAATTTACGGTATCCTAATTATTCTTTTAGGCCTCTTAAAAAAATTATTATAAAAACAACGTTGTATAACTAAATTAAGCAAGCAGATTTAGTTGGTCATCAAGCTACGATCTTATCCTTCAACGAAATTACCCCAGAGAGGAGATAATGCGGGTAGGTCCCGCCAGTTAAGGACTAACTGATTAACTACCACTCTTCATGGTTACTTGAGGAGCAATTTTGTCTGAAAAAGTAGTTTGAATAGTTGTATGAATATATGTAAAAAAAAAAAAAATGGATATAAATAAATTAACATACTTGAAAATTCCAGAAAGTATTTCTTGTAAATAACTCTAATGGTTTGGTTGTTAATTAGATGCTGTCTTATTGTGGACGGTGGTGTTGTGCGACACCTACAAGTCAACAATCTTAGAATCTTCATGCCCTTAATTAATTGCCTTAAAGAATTAACTTCTTTTTATTTCTTTAAATATTAAGAAAATTTACTTTTTCAGTCATTAATTAATTCTTTATCAATGATTGATATATTATACAAGTCAATATTTCACACACTATGAAATTCATCTCCACCGTATAAATTAAATTGAAATTTACTCCCGTATATCTAAACATGCTTGCAACACGTAATTGAACATTTCATTTTCTCAAGACTTAGTTTTATGGAAGAAGATACCTGTCTGTTCTGCTAATTATTTTATTGTAGCGATTCTATATAATTTAGTTCCATTAATAAGAAAATGACTGTTATTCGATCCGTTCAATTCGATTTTAAATTATAATATTCATGTGTTCTCCCTTAACATTAATTTATATTTCTTTCAAATAGAATTTATACTACTTAATGCAAGAATTATAAAAAAAATATACGGATAATGTGAGAAATGTCATCCACTTGCAAAGAACAATTTAGATTCTAAAAAATGACATGATGAAGAGATAATTTAGGTCGAAAACGAGTTAGAAACAGTGACGTTAAAGGGAAAGAAGCAGATAAGGAAACGACCGTAACAGTTTTATTTTGTACTTTTTCAAAACCCTAACCCTAACGTCCAAATCAATTTCTACGCACCGCCCATTTCTTAACACACTGCCAGTTGTTAATCTCTTCCCATCTTAATTCTTGCTTTCATTAATGAGTATATTCTTGAATATACATGCAGGTGTTTCTTTTTTAATAAAAAAGCAGCATAAAAGTCTTCACCTTTTTGAAAGATTATCTTAGTTTTTAGTATTATTTTAAAGAAAAGTAATCTCGAATCCTAGGTTTTTCCTTACTTGGGTTGCCTAATTGACATATTAGTTAAAGATACGATTACATATGTTTTAATGGAGTCCAACAGATTCCATAACTCCACAAAGGGTACTAAATTATATTATTGTTTGTATGGATTCGATTATTGACAATATATTATACTCTCAGATTTTGATGGGCTTTTTTTTTCTGATAAATAATTAGATTTTAAAAATTGAGATATGGTGTTGGATGAAAAATGTTCTAAAAAATAGCATCGATTATGATACCGCGCAGTATTTTTTATTATATTAAAAAAAAAATTCCACGCGTGGTGAAATTATTAACCAGGCATGAGTCCATGGAAAGGCATGTGTACACACGTTTAAGATTAGGAACACAGACCAACATGAAAATGGTGAGTTCACAGATCATGTGTCCTGCTGCAGCTGGCATCATTTCTCCATTTTTAGTACAATGTCTCTGCCACCAGTTACATGTCAGCTTGAGAATGGGATTTCAGATTTTAATCGTTGTTCAGTGGATCGATTGCATGGAAATATTCAGAAGCAGGAAGCAGCAATGGCAGAACAATATGAAAAGAGTACACATTCATGAATCAAGTTGAGAACTGGAAAGCTTTAGTTTTCACTAAAATGAAGCTAAATTAATCGGCAACCAACTTTATTATGTCAAATAATGAGATGAATACAACCAATACAAAGAAAGGATGTAACCCCAGAAAGGTAATATGAAATCAGTCACTGTTTCGTGAACATCCCTTGCGTTAGGGAGGACAGCTCGTAGAATCCTTGAGGATGAGTTGTCACGACTGGGAATGATGGGGGTGGCATTGTTGCTCTTATACCTGTCGCGCCATTTATTGGAGCTACCAGTGCTGGCCTATACATGCTGCAATTTAAAGAAGACCATAAACAATGGTTAACATGACATGCTTAAGCTAATATGGATGCTATCAAGTCGAGCCATCAAACAGTTGAATCATCTTTGAGCCTAATATAGACTGTCAAAACCAATTTGCATGTAAATAGCATTTCGCTGCCTAAAGCATAAGCTTTAAAGAACTCCAGAAACCAGTCTATTCTACTTGTGTGCGTTATGCAATTTTTGGACGGCAATGCTAAACTCACCTTGATACAGGAATATTAACCCAGTTCCCAGATGAATATACTTGCTGGTTGTTCCCAATCTGGTACAAGAGTACATGATAAGATTAGACACCGGCCTTTTGAATCAAAAATTTTGTTCTAGTGTTTTAATAGCTGAAACCTGAACGTATCTTTGTGGATCTGCAATTGGCATCCTTACCCCAGGAACTTGAAGGCCAGTGATTCCCCAATTCTGATTGGCCAAGTAACTTCCATTGGGATTGCTAGACTTTACTGTAGCTGCCATGAAGACTTGCTGTTGTTGGGATAACATAGCAAGCTGTTGTTGATGGATAGAAAATGGAGATGCCATGCTGGACTGTACAAAATCCGGAATAAAAATGATAAAGAGGAACATCAATCACTTTGAACAACCAATTAACTGACAACATCACAATAAAACTAGGAAAATGTAATATATTGATATATTCATTTATTCTCCTTCATGTCATCACAACTTAGACTGACTCACTCTAGTCAACACAAGTAAATAAAAGGGTAACATACTAGCATCTATGCCATAGATGTGTAGGCAGTCAACCCATAAACTAGAATTATTCTCTTCTATCGTAGTGATCCATGCTCAATGCATTGTAACCCGCAACAACAGTGACCCTTAACAAGGAAAAGGAATTATGTTCCACTGCATCAGCTCTCTGATTATTTATGGTTCTAAAATATTATGTGGAATGCTTCCAGATGCATACCTTATCAAAGAGATTCATGATATCATTCTTTGCATCCTTTAGGGAAGTCTGCAAGGATGGGGCAACTGATGGTTGATTGTTAAATATATTCTGAGTTTCATGTTTGGATTGCATCTTGCTCTCAGATGCATTTGATGCATCACTTCTCCCTGATGTTGATTCTACTTTGGTGGCTGCAAGTTGGCGAGGTTTAACATCAATAGTAACCAAGTCAACCCGCATCTATGAACAAGAGACTACTGAATTAGGAAACCAGGGAACATGGTAAAACTCACATTGAAAGCCAGCCCAAGTTTTATCACCAACAGGAATCTTAGAGGAGCTTCTGCTAGAATCATCCATGCAAAGCAAGTTAAAAAGTTCAGTTGCATAGTCCACTTTTGCTGGTGTGGAAACCACTGTTGTGTTTTCTTCCTTCTTAACATGATTTTTTGAGACTGCCGGTTCTGAGTTTGTCACAGGCTCTTGTGGGTTTGTACCAATAGTCACCTGTGTATCCAGGCCGATAGTTTGATCATCATTTAAACAGAACAACAGGAGAAAAATATTAGAAACGAAAATTAAGTATGCAACTTGGCATGTGTGACAATAATTATGATAAGAAAAAGCATGGTAAAAAGGACCCTGATTAATCCACCCATACAGTCAGCTGTGCATGAGTGCTACTGTCAATTAGTTTATATAATTGCCTCCAAACACAGATTTCTATTTCCATGTTTTTGAGGCATTTGGAAGTGCATAATGCAGAAGACTTATTAAAATTATGTAGAGATAACCATAACTATCTATTTTATCCATGTTACAGTGCTCTATCAAAATTTATATTCAATTTTTCATTGAAAAAAAATTTTCCTTCAGGAATCATGGACAGATAAAATCTTTGTAAGATTTTATGTTCTAAGGTTTACAGATACCCGTAATTGTTGTTATAATTAAAGTTGAGAAGAATCTTTTATTGAAAAGAATCAATACTGAGTGGTTAGGTATCTATGTTTATTTTCTTATATCATTGGGATTAGAGAAATACAATTTTAGATTCAAATTCATGAATCGTTTTGGACAATCTTAGACTTTGGCACTCAGATTCCAAGACATACCAAGTTATCTCCATCTTGATTCAGAAATAATATACCAGAAAAATTTGATAAATTCATCAATTTTCAATGTTGCATTGACAGTTTTAGCATCTATACATGTGTATACTTAGGCCTAATAAAGGTTGAAAGAAGAATTTCTCATTATCAATATGATCTTTTTGTCATTCATGTAAATGGAGGTACTTTACTTATAGGTCAAATGGTTAATGCAGGATGAGGGAATCTAGGTATTTTTTCTCAACAACAGAAAGCAATGAAGAAATACAACCACCTGCTGGGATGCTTTAACAGAAACTGGATTTGAACTTCTAGTAGCAGGTCTGCTGTCATTTGTAATGGGCTGAGGTGTGACTTTCTGTTCCTCAGGAACATGATTTGCATAATTTATTTGCCTATGCCCAGTACTATAAGCAGGTCTTTTGTCATTTGTGATAGGCAGAGGCATGACCTTCCTGTTCTCGGAAGTATGATTCACATCATTTGTTTGCCTACTATCTGGTACTGTTCTATAAAGTGAAGCCTTCTGCTCAATCACCCTTGAAGGTGATTTTGCTTTGCCATCCCTAGGAATCCATCTCTTCGCTTCATACCTAACAGATAATGTATGCAAATGTAACAACAATGGTGACAACTTTATAGAACAAAGCAAGCAAAATAATACTCCTGGCAGCCACGTGTCTACTTACTTTGCACGGATAAAATTCTCAATTCCGACTCTATCATAATTAGGAGGTAACTCTGCTTCCCAGTACTCATTGGATTTTTCATTCCCCATAGCTGCCAAGAGGAACAAAAGGTAATTTACGGGAAGCTTAAAATCTTAGGTACAAATGGGAGAAATAGAATAAGAATTATTTTTGAGTTATAATAACTAGTGCTTACATTGGACAAATGCAATTTGCTCTGGAAGCCATGTATCTAAAGTGGCAGATCTCACCTGTATCATTATCGCATAAATCAAGTTAAGTAGGTAATTCAAAATTGCTATTTTAGAGGTTCTGATTGGTGAGGAAAGCAAATGCTAAAAATCGAGACCTTTGATATGTGTACTCCAAGACTTCTGTGTATCCCTGAACACTGCATGCAAATGAAGATTCCGAGATTTACACTAGCCCACCTTGGACCTCTGTATAGTAAACATGACAGCACCAGAAGTTAAAACCCTTTGAACCACTACTGAATAATACAATTAAGAAGCCAACTCCTAAGAGTAACTTGAATGAATCATTAAAAGCTCAAATGGTCATCCCATCACACTCCCCTCATCGTCTTTATATTGAAAAGTTGTTTTTTTCATACAAAAATGATATATTGTGTTTAGACACCTACTTGCTTTTGCAATCGGCGCATTCCCTATTCTCTGGTAATTTGAGGAGACCTTCCAAGATCTACATACAAAAGGGACCAGACAAGGTGAAACAGTGAGACTCATTTTTCAAATCATTAAGCGGAAAAAACTAAAAGAAGAACAAGTTTGCCACTTCAAATATACAAATATTATATGTGCAATAGAAATTTACAGAAATATTGTGAAGATCATACTATGCAAGTGAATCAGAGAATAACAATCAGAGCTTCGAAAAAAAATCCCTAACCCCTAACATATATCATCCTGAGAAGATATAATTTCATTCCACGAATACATAAAGCAATCCCAAAATCTTGTCAAGTTACAAATGATCTGGACCTTGAATTAAGATCAACAGACACAACCAAAATCCTTTCACAGTTATGAGTTTGAAATTCAAACAAGTTTCTCTACCTTGATAAAACATAAAAGAAGCAGCTATAGACATGGTAATCCATCAAGTCATTTTTACTTGCATAATCATTTTCCTAGGTTAAGAATCCAAATCAAGTCTTGCCATGTTTGCCTAACCCTTAAAATGTCTCCATGTGTCAAGTAAATTGTATGATATCTTCATGATCAAGAGATCAAAAACTTAAAAAAAGCATGGATTTTTCCTTGGCTCACCTGCCTAGTTCACATCTCTTAATTTAATAATTTTCATCCTTTTCTCCAAAATATGTTCTCAATCGAAAATTTTATCTAACCATATGTCTAGAATACATGTCATCCCTCCAAATTAATTTACTTTCGAAAAATAGTTATGAAGTATACATGATTTTAACGAGGTGCCTTAATGACCAAAATTTGTGCAATATACAAATTGCATAAAGTGCAGGCAAACCAAATAGTGGTTATTGGAAGTAAAAGCCATCAGTGAGAAGCTCATGTTTAGATTGAAATTTGAGCAACAACATACTTTCAAATAACAAAAATACAATTGAAAATAGTTTTCCTCAGGAATGTAATTTGCTTGAGAAGTATTCAAACATGAGCATACCCAACAAACAGAAAAGTTCAAAGTAACTTTCTTCTTGAACTCCTCTACAAATTACAAATTCAAAATACAGAAGATAAAACAACATAATTGAACCAAGAAACTAGAGGTGATCAACAATAAGTTTTTATCAAAGCCAACGACTTATAACTTCAAACATAGCATCTAACTAACAAGCAGAAACATCAAAACTAATATGAAGAAAGAGAAAAGATTATAAAAGAGAAACCTTTCGATGCTTGGCATTAAGCTCTTTAGAAACGGTGGCCTTCTGGTTCATGACTAATTGCTCTCTCTCTATTTTCAAGACTTCAAAGACTCAAACTTTATATATTAAAACTTCAAAATAATATTGAATTTCTTGGTTGGTGGCGTTAGAATCAGAGAGACCGTCGAAGAAAAGGAAGTTGAAAAATAGGAGAAGAAGAAATGGCAAAGTGGGTATCTTTCTTTTGTGTTTGGGTTTTGGGATTTGACTTGGTTACGAGAGTTCAATTGGAGAATATATTAATTTGATTGGAAAGCAGCGAGTATACACACGCGGATACTCTTCAATGGTGGCGCTTTCCATGCCCATCTTTTGTAGCGTGGCGCGTCATGCGTGTGTGAGCTTTGACGGCGTTTTTCTCTTTGTTTGGTTGCGTACTGTTTCAATTTCCCTGTTCTCTCATAGTTCCCTTGTGGGCTTAAAAAAAAAGAAAATTGAAAAACCGTTAGATTGGATGTTTAAATCGGGTCCAAATAAATTAGATGTGAGTATAGTTTAGTTCTACTTATAAACAAACACGAATTCAGATAATTAATAATTAAATTTTATTAAAAATTATAAATTTAAATCAAATCGAAACTTTTATTAATCAAATGATATCTAATCGAAAATTGAATTTTTTATTTAATTAATCAAAATTTAATCGATTATTAATTTAAAAAATTTTATTAAATAAAATGACATTATAAGAAATTTTGATTTTTTGATTTTTAATTATAATCGAACCGAACCGATAAATTGAATTTTGTATGTTTTATTAACCAAAACCAAATTGATTAGCCATATTGAAGTAATTAAATTAATTTGGCTTCATTATAATTGAACAATTGAATGCTTTCTAACCATTAAAATTCAGATTCAGATGCTTTCATTATTTTAAATTATGTTGGTTCAACCTATCAATAATAATAACTAATTTTTAAATAATCTGTTTTAGCATAATTTAAAATTTTGTTACTAAGCAATGGAAGAATCTTATCCTATCCATGACTTGGATGGTGGGGAACCAACCAAGTTTGGTATACCATAACCATTGTTAGTCTTTGAACTTCTATGCAAGAATTCCATTAGTCCCATTTAATTAAAGTTTAAATCATATACATACTCTAATTATTTAATTTTCCTTCACATTGAGGCATAAAAGACAACAATATAATGACACGTATTCTTATAGACCAACAACAAGTTGGCACATGAAAATAAGATAAGAAATTATGCTAGAAAACTCTAATGAATAAACAACAATTAATTAATTAATATGATTTTCCATTTTGTTTTAAGCCTATTGTCCATTATATAAGTTGGCATCAACAAAATTCTCATGAAATTCTTTTCATCATTTGACAAAAATTGCAAGTGGCCACTCATTTTCTCCCATAATCTATCATAATCCTCACATAATCCTTGGTGGGTAGTAGTGAAATCAAATCAAAATTTGCTGTATTGCACCATAATCTATCATGAATTTGTTCTAAAACTACTAGAGACTCTTCAAGAAATAAATAAACCTATAAAATTAAGAGATTCGAGAATCTTTAACGAGATATATATTATTTTTTAATTAATCGGTCTACATTGATCGAGTTGAAAATCTTTTTACTTAAATATTGGAATGTAATTTCTAAAAAGAAAATATATGAAATTTATCACTAATTGGACTCACTCAACTCAAAGCATGAAACTCCCTAAATATTTTCTTGATTTATTTATGTCAATGTGGAGTTTATACTAACTATCATTATCTTAACATGTCTTGAATTATTGATTGCAAATAGCCATTTGATTTTGACGACAAAGGAAATTATTTTCCTCATGTATATTATCACGTGAGCACTTTATTAATACCCCCATGATTATCGCTCTAGCCAATCATTTGAGTTTCTATATGAAGTATTAAGAGTACATAAGATTTCAAATTTATTATCGTTTAATGACATTTATAATTATAATTAGACATTGTATTTTTTTATAAAAAAATTGCTTTATTATTAATTTTATTATTTTAAAAGGTGAAAGCTGTTTAATCTATAGCAAGCTGTGATCAAATGATGAAAAAGAATCCTTTATTTGTTAGTGTGCACAAATTCATAATTCGTTGTGGATTTCCCTTTATTGTACCTTATAGCTCTAAAATCAATAAATATTTTATAAATTTATTTGTGTCGGTGTGGAAATTAATACTAGTTATGAAAAAGAACCAATTATTTTTTAATGAACGCAAAATTTCCCTTTATTATAACTTAGTAAAATATTAAGAAAGTACCCACTTTTGCAATATATATTTAATTTGAATTTAGGTGTTAATTTCCTTTTTAACTCAATTTATATTATCTACAAGCATGAAATTTCATAATATAGTCTATATTTCACAAAAAGTTTTCTAGTAGATGATGATGATGGATGATATTCATATCTTAAGGGGTTAATTTCATATGTGGTTATCGAATTTTAGAGTTTATAATCAATCATAATAAAATAATTTGTAACATAAAAGTTATCAAACTTTTATTTTATTTCAATTAAGATAAAAATAATTGAAAATTTAATTTTTCGTCGCTGGAGGATCATACAAATAAGCCACTTTATCAATTATCTTTTATAATACACCCAGTTAGTATGTCATGCAACCCGTTTACATGGAGAAACTTATATATCAGTAAGTACACATATTATACCAACCTGTACAATAAGAAAAAAAAAATTTGCTAACACATATATTTATTGATGCGTCAATTTCTTCATGTACGCAGGTTACATGGCATGCTGACTAGGTTCGTTTTAGAATATTATTGATGATGTGACATATTTATTTGGTTTTTCGGTGATAAAAAATTAATTTTTTAGTCATTTTTACCTTAATTGAAATAAAATAAAAGTTTGATAATTTTTATGTTACAAATTATTTTATTATAACCATTTGGTTATAAAACCCAAAATTCGATGACCACCGACGAAATTAACCCTATCTTAAGAGGCTAGTGCTTGACATGCTATTAAATAATAACAAAGATAAAGATGATCTTTATCTCTTAACTATTCACAATTTTGCCTCCAATTTTTTCTTTTTTTTTTTAATCAACTTTTACTTGTGAACTATCTAAAATATAAAAATTGTCATTATCTTATTAGACAATCAAAATATTGCCATTATTTTGTACGGCAATCAATTATGTGATCTCTAAATTAAAAATAAAAAAAATGTCAATTTTAGTAAACTCAAAAACAAAAATTACCTACTTTAGAAACTTCAAAAGCAAAATCTATTTCAAGCCAGTGAAGGTGGCTCTTAGATGCCATCCCGCTTCAGCATTGACTTCAAAAACTATATCAAAATATCATTGGTACTTGACTTAACAAACCTGTTTAAGGGCAGGATTTTAAAAAGCCACATAAACTTGCCAAAAACCCAACCCAAGTCCGGCAAAAGCCCAACCCATGAACAGCTCCTTTATGCAATCATACACATAAACTGCCAAAAACACTCAGAAAACTCAGTTTTACTATATGAAATCATACAACATCAACTGCAGCTGCAAAGGCACTGTCTTAGATGGGTCTCGCAAAATAGGCAACATGAGATGCCATTCTACTTCTTACTCTGCTATTCTACATGGCCTTCTGAGCAAATGTTCAAGGACCATGTACCCTTTTTTTTAAATTTTTTGAGCATTCCATGAACCAATCCATTTGCATACGTAAAATGTACTCTCCATAGTTCTATAGGGGCACAGCTACATCATTCTTTCTTATTCAGTTTCAGTTTGGCTTCTGTTTCACCACTGTAAGGAGAGACGTGATACGCATACTGTTGCAGAACGGAGAATACAACCATCTCCAAACATACCAATACATTCTGCAGTGCTTCCTCAAGGTGCTCCACATCCAACCAAAAGTGATGAGATTTGATTACACCAACGGCAACCAGTATGTCGAGCACCAGTCCCTGCACGCGTTGGGAATAAGCAATGGCATGCATATTATTCATAAAACACATGAAAATGACAAGATGATAACATAAAGTCAAGAACAATAAATCCTGGAAAGAAAGTTCCAGTATATTGCTGAGTCGGTTGGACATCATGCTTTTTTTGAGGTACATAATGATCAACTATTCAGACAAGATTTATTAGTTGACAGTCTGTTAAGGAAGAATCATGCATTCTGCAAATTGTTCCCCAATTTCTCATCCAATGCTACCCCAACTCATCAACATCATATGTGGGATACAAGGGATATGGCTTCTGAAATTTGCCTCTCTCTGCTTCCTTCTTTGGTTAGGGACCTACTGTGGAGTTCTAGTCAAGTCCTTTTTTCATTGAACAACTGTATTCTGACATACCTATTATATTCTATCACATAGAAGTAACATTCACAGACTAAAGTTACTTATGCATTACAGAGGGAATGCACAGCCTACAGGATAGGCTGGATAGGCTATGCGAGAATGGCTGCATTGCCTTTGGTTCAGCATTTTGTTTGGGGCTTCTTTTGTGACCTTTACCATTTTTGGCTTAAAACCCCCACCAAACCTTTCCCCAAGTTGTAGCAGAAGAAAACTAAATGGAAGAAGTTATTTACCTGCCAAAAGCAAAAGAAGACAATCCCCTTGATGCACAAGAACTTTGCAAGTGGGTTGTGTGGTGCCAACTCTTTTGCAAACAGATGGTAAAACACCACCAGAGAATACAGCGCTAAAGAAACTGATATGTTGAGGATAATAGTGAATGTCCAACTCAACCAAGTAGGATAAACCCCGAGAATTTGTAAAGCTATCATCAGAATGGAACATATTGGGCGAATGATAACAAATTGCCAGGTCCAGTATTTGAGAAGTCTTAGGGTACGGTGGTTCAGCCGGACAGTATGAGGCTGTAGTTTGTAAGACAACAGAATGTCCAATATTATTAATAAAATTTAGATGTTTACTAATTGTACTTACTGTATCAATTCAAAACAGGAAAGGTGAAAGTATACAATCTGTTTCTGTACCTGGAAAAGAGTCATTGGAAAAGAGTGGTGGATTTCTCTTCCTTTTATTTCATCTGGCACAATATTTCTGCTAATGGATATATTCAGGTAACTGTACATCAAAGCCAAGAACTTGGCAATTACCTAAAAATATAAATTCAATGTTATAAGTGATGAGATGGGCCAAAAGAGTCGCAAAACAAATCCAGACATAACTGAGCAGGGGAAACTTACTAAAGCCTCATAACACTCCTTAATGGAGTCTAAAAACATAAAGAATGCCTTACTCCCTCGGATATCCAACAAACCGACAAATGAGTCAATGGCATATATAGGAGCCATAAGGATAATAATAACTATGGCCTTCTGTTCCTTTGGGTTTTTCCAGTAAAAGAGATGCTGAGATAGGAGCTGCAGTGTAAAATGCATTGTAAGCATCGTACAAAATCCAGCACCCATTAGTGTGATTTGTCCACGATTCATACTACTAAAATCCATCTTTGAACAGCGACTGAGAAGAAACAATCTGCTAAAAAGCAACAGTACGTCATCATGTGCACAAGATCGGTTGCCAATTGAAGGGATTAAACATTCGGCAACATATCTATAACAACTTTCAGAAAAGAAAGAAACTTGCCTAAGGCTTCTGCAATCTCATTGAGCCACGATACAAGAACTAAAGAATTCATCTGATTGGTAATTTTATCTTTGGAATCCACCATTACCACATTACACAAACCCTATCTTATACCACACAACTACAAAGACATGATCCAGCTAGCAGAAATAAACAAAAGAGTTCATTCTAAGGTATTGCTCTTTAACTTAAACTTCATCAAAGCATCGAATAACAAACTTAAATGGGTAAAAATAAAATTTAAGCACCACAATCAAAATCCAGAGGATAAAATTGAGTGTTTCTAACGACATAGTGACCCTCCTAAAAATGCACTGCCATCTGATCTCGAGTCACTGACCCCACAAGTAAAACCAGAATATACAGAAATTAAGCATCTTTTTGAGCAATTTCCTAAGTTTCAAGAACTGGGTTATTGCTTCCTTTGCTGTTGCTAAAGATTAAAGGGTTAAGAAAATAAAAGCAACAACGAAAGACAGCAACTTTGTGGTCAAGATCATCAATCATTTTTTTCCTTGAAATGTTCTAATTCAGTAACAATTGTCCTAAATTTTTGTGTGGATAAATAGAACTGAAAGCTCAAAATGCATAGATAACAGAACATACCAGATTGAGGAAGAAACAGAAGATCAACTGAACAATTGATTTTGATCTACACTTGGTCTTTTAGTCGGCTGAACTTGTGCGGATTTAAAATAATAATACTAACAATATCTTGAAATATAATTGAGAGTTAATAAATGTGGGGCCACACGTTTTGCACTCAATACATACATATGTGCTTGTACAATTGGTCAGTTTAGGGCCTTTAAGCAGAAAACTATGGACCAATTTAGGTACAGCCTTGATGAAATTTTCAGCCCAATTTTGATGAAATCCAAACCCAATTCAGACGAAAAATAAATCAAATGAGGTAGAGGTAATTAATGGAAGAATAAAATTCTTGTACAATATTAGTATGACTGTGCATTTAGTCGGTTCAATTCAGTTTTCAATTTCATGATTTAGATAAATTAGAATGAAGCTGAATTTTAAAACTAATTTATTCCATTTAATTTTCTTTTCAAATGTATATTACAGAACTCCTTACCAACCGTCACTCAGTGAACTTATTGCCTTAAGTGCATATTAAAGCTTAAGTTGAATTTTTTTTTTTTTTGACCTTTTATTGGTTAATTTCTTATGAAGTAATGGAGTGAATAGGGTGAATACATTTTAATCGAAAAACAAACTAATAATTCAATTAATTGAATTTAATTGATTATTCAAACAATCGATTCGATTTCGGTTAAAAACATATGAATAATCTATTCGATTTCAGTTAATACACGATCTTGGGAAAGGAAGTTCCTCAACTATTCAAGCTATACCCACTCCATTATGCTACCATAAAGAAGATATTATTGGAGAAACAGAATATAGAGATAGAAAACCACAGTTTTTTAAAAAAAAAAATTAAGAAACCATAGTTGATTGAACTAAAAGAAAACAAATTTAAAGAAAAAAGATGAGCTAATACAGTATAATTGATTTCTAAAAAAACAAAAAATAACCGAAGAACTCAATTTAACAAGAAATCTACATCATCTTCACATTGGAGAAGTCCATGTCTGGATTCTGAGCCATGAATTTCTTGAACAGCTCCTGCTTTTCAATCTCATCACTTGTAGGAAGACCCAACTGCTTCTGTCTCTGATCAAACATCATCTTTTCCGCAACAGACCTTGTCTCACCGTCTAACTCAGATAACCGGCTCGGTTCAGGCTCAGCTTTTTGAGTATCAATCAAAGGACCCCCTTTTAACAAAGATTTCCACCAATTTTTGTCAATCTTTGTCATTAACACAGAGATTAGCTTTTGATCCTCCAAATTCCACAAAGAATCATCCGCTTTGATCGTCTCAAACAGCTCTCCTTCGATTATTGGTGCTTTGCCTTTGATCCCAACTTTCAAAGATTGTTTCTTTATCTCGCAAACAATTTGTCGTGATTTTGTGCCGGGAGGAACTGGGATTGTCACTGTAACTTCTTGTAGAGTTTGAGTCCAAGAATGGTTCTCCATGTCTAGACCATTGCCTTCGTTTGGAACAAGAAGCTTCTTTTCCTCCTTCTCTGGCTCCAAAGCTTGTGTCTTTGGCGATTGAGGTTTCTGGGTTTGGTCTTGGACAGCTTCTTCATAATCAGAGAGGATTGCCATGGCTGAATTCTGAGGCCAGAGAGAGAGAGAGAGAGATCTGGCTAGGTTTTACAGCGTCTTTTGAATTTGGTGTGAAGTTGGGTATCGTGATCGAGTATTTATAGGCTTAGAATCCGCATAGGTTAAAGAATAAAAATCTGATCTTGAATTGGAATTCTTTCTCCTTTATGAAAAAGGATTTGAATTTCTTGTTTGAGACACATAAATGGAAGGGGCTCTTTACATAATTATACACAAAAAATATAAAAATAACAAAAAAAACAAACACTTCCCACCATATTTCAAATATACAATATTTTAAATTTAAAATTTCGTTTATACAGAAATTTTTTACAAAAATGTCACTTTTATAAGATTTCAAACAAAAACATCATTTTTAACCTTTCTCGCTTTTCTATTCCCTTCCTTCTTTCTCACTTTCCCAATTTCCTTTCTCACTTTTCTATTTCCTTTCCACTTTATCACTTTCTTTAGTTTCTTCCTTATCGACTCCTCTCACTTTCCTACCCATTTTCAAATCACTCTCCTTCTCCATCGATTTTGAATCCACCAGCTGTCTTCTTCTTTCCAATTCTGCTCCACCGATTTTCAAATCACCAATCATCTGAATCATTTTTCGTCTCAGCAATTTGCTAAAATGTTGCCTTAATCGTATAAGAGAGAGCAAGAGAATTTGAGTCGCAATTTCTTTTTGTATTTGCGCCGATAACTGAGTTTCTTGGCTTGTAGAACTGATTGGTTGGATTTTACAATTTTTTTCTATCTTCATTTATCAAGGATAAACTGTAAGTGGTTTTTTTATTATTTCTCTTTTGGTTTTTTGTTTTTTTGTTATTTGCCTATACTCTGCTATGCTCTTTTTGGGTTTTGAGATAGTCATGATTTTGAATGGAAATGTAACATTTAATGATGTGTTTGAATTAATAAAAATTAAACTGATAGAGGCATCAGGTTCTATAAGTAGCTTGCCCCGCATCTCTTTGAAATCAGTGGATGTAAATTTATTCTGACCATTTGTGTTTGGAAAAAATCCTAATGTATTCAAATTTGTTATTTAGTTTTTGCTCTGTTACAGAATGAATGTGATTATTTATTTTTATTTTTTTCAGGGAATTAAGATTCAATAATCTTTTCATAAGCTGATGTTTTTTTTTAATTGTTTATTATATATTAGCTGTCTGTTTTGGTTTTGACACCTGATATGCTTCTTGCCAAGTATATCTCTTTAATCTTTAAGTTGTGACTGCTCTACTAATTTGCTTTTTTTTCTTCTCTCATTTAAGTGTATAGTTCTCAGTCTCTAATAATCCTTTACGTATAAGCACTTCAGAAATTATCTTGAATTTAGAATCCCGAAAGCTGTGCTTGATCAAGGGCATGTGTATTCAGGAATTTTTAATCGAAGTGTTGTATGCTTTGATTTTAAATTGTTCATGGTTTTGGTTTCAGAGCTTCTACAGGAAAATAAGAGAATGCTAGACAAATCTATCAGAGAGAGGGAAAGACAAGATCTGCAGACGCAAGAAAAAAGCTTATTGAGGAGATAAAGAAAACTGCTAAACAAGGGCAGATGGTGTGCTTATTTCTCTTCTTTATTTTGACAAATATTTTCTTGCAATTCTGTCAGATCTACTATTCATATACTGTTAACTGTATTTTTTATTTTATTTTATTTTTTTTTCACACTGTTTCTTATTTTTACCGGTGAACTTATGAGTTTGCTTTGAAGCTAAATGTTAGCATATCTCTTGTTTAATACAAAATTTAGTATGAGTTGTTGAAAGTTCACTAATTTGATCAGCCAAAATTTAATTGAGAAAAATGATATATATTCATGATAATTCAATTTAATACTAAATTGAAAAAATGAGATAATTGTGTGTTTTCTTATCTTGACTGATAAAGAGGCGTCTACTGTCAACACACTTGAAAAAATCATACCTGTAGTCTTCTGCTAAATATCTAATTAGGAATATAGAAGATTAGCTGAGAATTGCAGATTTAGGTGAGAAATCAAACCCATCTGCTACCATTAGCCATTACTTTGAATCTTCTTGTTTGGCCATTTGTATAGTCAAATATCAATTTTAAGTGATGGAGTAAAGTGTAAAACTAAAAAAGCAATAAAAACTTAAATATTCTTTTATTATATAGAAAGATTAGGAAAGTTTCGCAATCATGGTAGATGGTAAAATGATCAAATTGTTGAAGCTTTTTTATTAGCTTTTGGGTGGAGCTTAGAACTTTCATTTAGATGTTGAAGGGCACTAGAAGCAACAACTAGCATTTTTATTTTATCATTTGGAATTGTAAATAAAGCTTTTTTTTTTTTTATACTCAATCGCTTGTTTGCAGAAACTAATATTAGATATATATTGTCTGTATATTAGATGTATATTAGGTGTATATTGTGCGTATAGTAGTTGTGTATTATATGTATATTGTGCGTATATTAGATATATATTATGTGTATATTGTCTGTGTATTAGATGTATATTGTCTATATATTAAATGTATATTGTGCATATATTAGTTGTATATTATATGTATATTATTTGTATACTAGATGTATATTATGTGTATACTAAATGTATATTATATGTATAGTATGCGTATATTAGATGTATATTATGTGTATATTAGATGTGTACTAGATGTATATTGTTAGTATACTAGACGTGTATTAGATGTATATTAGAAATATATTAGTTGTGTATTATATGTATATTGTGCATATATTAGATGTATATTATGTATATATTAGATTTATATTGACTGTATATTAGATATATACTGTGCATATATTAGTTGTGTATTATATGTATATTATTTATATACTAGATGTATATTATGAGTATACTACATGTGTATTATATATATATTATGCGTATACCAGATGTATATTATGTGTATATTAGATATGTATTAAATGTATATTATCTGTATACTAGATGCATATTAGATGTGAATTAAATATATATTAGTTGTGTATTATATGTATATTGTATGTATATTAGATGTATATTATGTGTATATTAGATGTGTATTAGATGTATATTGTCTGTATATTAGATTTATAGTGTGTATATTAGTTGTGTATTATATGTATATTGTCTGTATATTAGATGTATATTGTGTGTATATTAGTTGTGTATATTAAATGTGTATTATATGTATATTATGCGTATACTAGATGTATATTATGTGTATATTAGATGTGTATTAGAAGTATATTAGTTGTGTATTATATATATATTGTGCATATATTAGATGTATATTATGTGTATATTAGATGTGTATTAAATTTATATTGTGCGTATATTAGATGTATATTATATGTATATTATGCACATACTAGATTTATATCATGTGTATATTAGAGATTTGATGTATATTGTGCGTCTATTAGATGTGTATTTTATGTATACTATATGTATATTAGATGTATATTAGATATATATTAGATGTGTATTATATGTATATTGTGCGTATATTAGATTTATATTATATGTATATTAGAAGTGTATTAGATGCATATTAGATATATATTGTGTGTATATCATATGTGTATTATATGTATATTATGTGTATATTATATGTGTATTAGATGTATATTAAATGTATATTGCACCTAGGTGAGATATCGAGAAATGAAACTAAGACACAACAAAACATCAATTAAACTGCTACCTTCTGTAGTTCAGAATCAATAGAATTCGACAATGATCTGATAGTAGCATGACAATATGGGGTTGATCCCTAAATTGCATGAAATTAAGCCATCTTGCCAATAGAAGATGTCCAAATAGAATATTCATATTTTCAGTTCTTGTCTCCAGTGAATCAGCTAACTAGCCATCCCGCCATCAACATTATCTGTTAGTAAAATCAGCTTTACAAGATAAATCATTCACAAACATGGACACCAATGTAGATATGATATCTATATATGCATATGGCATATATTTGATCATTTGTTTATTGCATATGAAAATATATTAATGCCTAAATGATAAAGTGGAAAATGTGGAAAGACATGAATGCCTACGTGATTAACTGTACTTTGATTTTTGATAGCTTTCTTCTGTCTTGCTTGTTCTCTGTAATTTGCTCAAATGCATGTTCATTCTTACATTTCTCAGTCATTGAGGAACTTAAAGCTATAGGAAGATTTGAGTTGATGGATCTTCGTGTTGATGAAGCTGAGCATAGCATGGAAATGCACTTGCCTTATCTTGCCAAAGTTTTTTCAGGGTAATTTGCATTGTCCAGAGAAATTTTGTTCGATTTGCTCCTTTTTTTTCTGACTTTTAGTAATGCTCACACAGGCACCAGGTCAAGGTTGCGCCCATATTGGTTGGTGCTGTTAATGTTGATAATGAGGCAATTTGTGGACAGTTATTTCCCTATATCAATTCAGAGAAAAGACTGAAAATTGAAGGATATCATATGAAATGTGGATGAAGTGCACGTTATTTCCCTATATCAATTCAGAAAAAAGACTGAAAATTTTTAGTCAGTAAAAAGAGTCACTGCCAAAGGATATAATCCATGCAATTTCTCTATTAATGGAGATTCCTTTCCAACAAATAAATAAAGAAAAGAAAATCAAATGTATACTATATGTGTATTAAATGTATATTTTGCGTATATTAGATATGTAATAAATATATATTGTATATGTCTAATATACATCTAGTATATATTTTGTATATGTCTAACATACATCTAGTATACGTATAATATAAGTCTAATATACGTTTAGTATACGTCTAATATATATCTAGTATCTAGAAATTATACATGTAGATAAAATGCACCAAAATGTTCCTGGAGTGAATTGTAATTATAATTATGTAGTATTATATAAGTCTAATATATGGTTTTAATTTTTAGTCAATTAATAAATATTTTAACATTATTTGGAAATTACTAATATTGATAATCTACTAAAAGTTCACATAAGGCTTTTTGTTTTGTGCATTGAATGGGGAGCTAGTGGGAAGCAATTTCTTTGAGTTGAATATTCTGGCCAAAAAAAAAAAAACGTAAAAAACATACATTGGACTGTGTATATGGTGGCTTGGTATATTAAAATTAGCATATACTGCCGTAATATTTTATAGAGAACCACAAATAATTATTACTGGCAGTGAAATCCTCATTTATACATTGTACTGCAAAACCATTTTGTCCCCATATATATATATATATATGATACCAATTATTCAGTAAATTTGCACATTTACTAAAGCATTTCACCCTAAATTCTAACAGGTCTGATGAGTTTGATAATTCAGATGCATTCAATTATGGAGTATTTGTTAGTGTCACTATCAAGTCATCCAGTATTTGGTTGGTTGTCATAATTAATTTATTAACCATATGATCTTATTGCCCTATCATATCAACTAAACCATACTGCCATTCGTAAGCTATACCAAGTTGCTTCTTCAAAATTAACAAATAAAATCTAGAAACACGGTAAATTGCACAAAAACCATAAACATAAAATAAAGATGAGAATCTTACCTTAGCCATCAATTACAAAAATAACGTTGTTGAGATAGAGCTTATTTGACAATTTTAAGTGAGAAATTGGAGATTTTAATTTTATATTCTTTGTTGGTACATGCATTTTTTTTTTTTTGTCATTCTTGCTTTTCCTTCTGCTGTTAATGCCTAATCATGTCTTCCTCCATCACTAGAGAGAGAAGCCATGGTTGGCAGTAAAAGTGGTTTAGTAGCTACATTTGGGACTTTTAACAAACACGTAGAAGACAATAAAGGTTTTGGGTCAAATTGGACAAACTCTATTAATCTAACAAACAAGAAGATTTTTTTCTTAACTCAAAACACAGAATCAATTAATTCTATCGTGATGTTGTTTCTTCTATTCCAAAATCAACTAAGATGCAGTAAAATAAATTAAAAAAAATTGATAAAAGTAGTCAATCTCTTATACATACAATTCTCATGGTAGCCAAAAAAATAAAAAATAAAATCTATTTTTGACAGATTGGGTACAAGGGGCGGAGCACTGGAACTATACCTTGATCCCGCCTTTTGAACTTCCTTTGTTATGGCTAGGGATGCTCACGGGGCGGGGCGGGGGCGGGGAGTGGCTCCCCCATCCCCGCCCCGCGTAGGGGCGGGGATTCCCCGTCCCCGCCCCCGCTAGGGATGCGGGGGGAAAATTCCCCCCGTCCCCGCCCCCGCGGGGATCCCCGTTCCCCGCGGGGATCCCCGCCCCCATAAAAAAAAAATTAATTTTAATAAAAAAAATTAATTTGATGGACATTTTTGATGCAAATTAAAAATATTTTATAAAATTTAATAATTTAAAATTAAAAATATTTCATATAATTTAAATATAAATATTTTATACAATTAAAATATAAATATTTATAAATATTCCATACAATTTATACATTACAAATATATATATATATATATATATATATATTAATATATTATTAATGTATTATCAATAAATATATGTATATTTTTTTTTTATTTTTCGGGGCGGGGATCCCCGCGGGGCGGGGACCCCTTTCCCCGTCCCCGCCCCGAATTCAAGGGCGGGGATTTTTTCCCCCCCATCCCCGCCCCCGCGGGGGGAAAATTCGGGGATTCCCCGCCCCGTTCGGGTCGGGTCCCCGCGGGGGACGGGGAATCCCCGCCCCGTGAGCATCCCTAGTTATGGCTCCTTATATGTCATGATCTCAAGATATTTCGGGTGCAAATGTAGAAGAGAAAGATTGTTCCAAGCACAAATCCAGATGTGGAGACAATAGCTGCGAATAAAGCACCGGATTCTCTTGTTATTGACGCAGCAACAATGCCAGAAGCGAAGCCAATAGCATAACCCATACCTTGACTCTTAAATAGAATAAAATCAATTTGTAAGATGCTGGTGAGATGAAAGCAGAAATGGACGGAAAAGGAGTATGAGAAAAATAGAGATAATAAGGAGAGTAAGAGAAGAAGGTTGTATTTCTGAAAATAAAAATTTAAAAAATGATATTTATGAAAGTCTCTAAAAAAAAATTGTATTTTTGAAAATGAAGTTAAAAATGTGACATTCTGTGTAATTTCCTCTAAATGGAAAACGGGTTTTAAGCCCAGCATTAGAGAGTTTTTAACAGGCCTCTTAAGAATTGGATTTTACAAGAAACTAAAATGTGGAAATTAGAACACGAAAGAAATACCTTTGCTTTGAACCATTTGTTGAAATTTTCCTCAAGCAATTAAGCTAAAACTAAATTTGCAATCTTGTTTCCACGGCAAAGTTTTTCCCGCTAAAATTTACAGCTAAACAGAAACTGCCAAGGAAAGTTCAAAACTTGAGGCCTTGTTTTCTTTGCTGTCTCATTATATCCCTCTTGTCTACTGAAAGCAACCTTTTTCATTTTCACAATCATTGGTCAATGGCGATTTAATCATTTTCCAAATTAAACTTTGAATATGCCGTTTCTATAATCATACAGGTACAAATTCCTCCTCAGAATACTCTTGGCTTATTCCTCTTTTCGAATCAAACAAACAAAAGAACCAATGGAACAGAAAACCCATAAACATAGTTCTTTTCTTGATAATTTTCTGTTTTTAGGGCGCAAAGCTGTCTTTCATATTCCATGATTTTAGGGTACCAATGGGAAGCAAGAATTCTCTAGCACTAATTTTACTGATTGTTTCAGTTTTTTCATGTTATTATTTTGAACAGGGATTGTCTGTTACAGTGAGCTATGATCATAGAGCACTGGTCATTGATGGAAAGAGGCGGGTTTTGCAGTCTGGTTCTATGCATTATCCTCGAACCACGCCTGAGGTGGGATCTAAATTCTAATAAAATTGTATACCTTTGTTGGTAACAAGATGCTGCATTTTGTGATTATACTAAAATGCTAAAATTTCAGGTGTGGCCTGAGATTATTAGGAAATCAAAGGAAGGGGGACTGGATGTGATTGAGACTTATGTGTTTTGGAACTATCATGAACCTGTGAGAGGACAGGTAAATCTGTTAGCTCTTAACTTTCCTGCAAAATATGATGCTCTGCTTATTGTTTTTGATGAATTTCAATCTAATAATCATTTCATTGCTTGACTTCTGAATCAGTTAGTAATATCTTATAAGGAGGTTGAGTGAAATTTAGTATTATTATTGTCTATATTATTGATTATTTTTTTCATGTGCTGCTTCGATAGTACTATTTTGAAGGCAGGTTCGACCTGGTGAGGTTTGTGAAGACAGTACAGGAAGCTGGTCTTCTGGTTCATTTGAGGATTGGACCATATGTCTGTGCAGAATGGAATTATGGGTCTGTGCTGATTGCTGCTACTATTTCATGTGATATGGCACATTGCTTCATATTTTTATATTCATGATCTTATGGCAGGGGATTCCCACTTTGGTTACACTTCCTTCCTGGGATTCAGTTTCGGACAACAAATCAGGTCTTTAAGGTAACTGATGATAATCCTGAAGGTAGCATTGTTTGAACTCCTTGCAATTACAATTTTTCCTTTATGTCAAAATATGCATTTAAAAGTTTCATTTATATAGTTTCTGATTGATTTATCATTGGCATTTCAGGATGAAATGACGCGTTTCCTTGCAAAAATTGTAGATTTAATGAAGGAAGAGAATCTCTTTGCTCCACAAGGAGGGCCAGTCATTCTTGCACAGGTAATAGGTTCACTCTCACACACATATTTGTGAATGTTGAGTGTTTAGTGCAGCAATAGTCTTAATGCTTTCCGTTTCTGCATGTCTTGTAATAGGTTGAGAATGAATATGGAAATGTTGAATGGGCATATGGAGTTGCTGGAGAATTATATGTCAAATGGGCTGCTGAAACTGCTGTTAGTCTAAATACAAGTGTACCGTGGGTGATGTGTGCCCAAGAAGATGCCCCCGATCCAACTGTATGTATTATTTTTACTAATTGACTCTTTCCTAATAGCACTTAGAATGCATTAGAGGTATTTCTTCAGTTTCTCCTCCTAAATTTTCACTAGTAATGATAATTTACTTGCAGATAAACACATGCAATGGATTCTACTGTGATAGGTTCACTCCAAATTCCCCATCCAAGCCAAAAATGTGGACAGAAAATTACAGCGGATGGTGATATCTATATCTTTAGCCTAATAATTTATTGGGGCAGGTTAAGAGAAATATTTATGTATCTTACATGATATTGAAGGTTTCTTTCCTTTGGTTATGCAATTCCGTATCGACCTGTTGAGGATTTGGCTTTTGCTGTTGCACGGTTTTTTGAAACTGGTGGTACTTTTCACAATTACTATATGGTGAGTCTACAATGAATCCTAAATCATTTGTTATAGCTGCTAAATATATTTATAAAGATGTGACTTTTACTTGCAGTATTTTGGTGGAACCAACTTTGGAAGAACAGCTGGAGGCCCTTTGGTTGCAACAAGCTATGATTATGATGCCCCAGTTGATGAATATGGTAACATTCCAATAACTTACATTCTCACTAACCTAAGCTCTTTTAGTTGGCAAGAGATTAAATTATGTAATAGTCCTCCTAATTCTGATTAAGAGCTCTAATTTGAACTCTTTTAAGATATGCTGATTGTTCATCTCAAGAGAAATTTCCTCTGTAGGCTTTATCAGACAGCCAAAATGGGGTCACCTACGAGACTTGCACAAGGCAATAAAGCACTGTGAAGAATATTTGATCAACTCGGATCCAACACACCTGCAGCTTGGAAATAACTTAGAGGTATTTTAGGTGTTTCAACATTGTTACTTTCCTGCTAAGTTTTCTTAATTGTTTCTTGTGCTTTACTGGTAGTAACTTGCCTTCTTTTCTTTTGCTATAGGCACATATCTATTACAAGTCTTCAGATGATTGTGCTGCCTTTCTTGCTAATTATGACTCCAATTCTGATGCAAATGTTACATTCAAAGGAAATGTATACTTTCTTCCTGCTTGGTCTGTTAGCATACTTCCTGACTGCAAGAATGTTATTTTTAACACTGCCAAGGTACATATCACATGACTAATATATATGTGGCACAATCTATATAAAATGTGCCATGATGATCATTACAAATATGCAGTGTTAATATCTTAATTCTAAATGATTTACATTTCAAAGGTCGTTTCACAAAGAAATCTTGGTGATGGTTCATTTTCTCACCCAAGCTCTGTCAGTGAGATCTCCCTAGAGCAAACAGTGTGGAGTTGGTATAACGAAGAAGTTGGAATTTGGAGTAACACCTCATTTACAAATCCAGGTTTATTAGAGCAGATCAGTACGACGAAAGACGTTAGTGATTTTCTCTGGTACTCAACTAGGTAATAACATTGAATTCATCATGGTCTGCATTTTCCTGATTGATATTGTTCCCTTTTCATGAACTTTCTGCCACACTGATTTCACCTTTCTTTATTGCTTCTTGATTATGTTCGCCTATTATGCTTCTTACTGTTGGTAGTTTTAATATAAATGCTGGAGAAGAGAAAGATTACATTTTGGATATTGCAAGTTTGGGACACGCAGCACTAGTTTATGTAAATAGAAGGCTTATAGGTAAGTACATAACTCTTGTCAGCATTGACAATTGAATGCATCCATCTTAGTTTTATTGTTTCATATATAAACCATCTGCAATAATGATTTCTTGCAGCATTTGGATATGGAAATCATGACTCTGCAAGCTTTATACTCGCTGAGAATATCAGTCTTAATGAAGGAAATAACAAATTGGATTTATTAAGTATGATGATTGGTGTACAGGTAAAATGATTCATTTGTTTTAATAACAATTTTTACCAACAAGCCAATTAGCCAACATATTTATCTCGGATGCCTAGTTTGCTAATATTTATCTTGATAAAATATTTCAGAACTATGGACCATGGTTTGATGTTCAAGGAGCAGGAATCTTTTCAGTTCTGCTCATTGGCAAAAGAAATGGCACGAACAATCTTTCTTCTGGCAAATGGACATATCAGGTCGGAACTTGCTACTAATTCTACTTTACTTTGAGCTATCATTACTATGCACCTCATGCTTTGAGCATTGCATTATTACTCAACATATTTCTTTCTTTCTAGGTGGGACTTCAAGGCGAATATCTTGGACTGGATAAGGTTAGTCTAGCAAATAGTTCACTGTGGGCACATGGGACTTCCCTACCTGTCAACAAGAGTTTGATATGGTATAAGGTTAGTGGTTGTGTAGGTAATCATGGCATCAATTCATTTCTTCTATGGATGTATAGTTTAGTTCTATTCTCTCGCAGTTTTCATACTTTCATCTTCTTTCTCAGGGTTATTTCTTGGCTCCTAAAGGGAACGGTCCTTTAGCCTTAAATCTTGCAAGCATGGGGAAGGGTCAGGCATGGGTTAATGGACAAAGCATTGGACGATATTGGTCTGCCTATCTCTCACCATCAACAGGTTGCACTGCTAATTGTGATTACAGGGGAACTTACAATCCATTTAAATGCCTAAAGAAATGTGGTCAGCCTGCTCAAATATTGTAAGATGCTATTTATTCATTATATTCCAAGTTCCATGAATGACATTATTCGTACCTGGATGTGATAACCTATATGATTCATCATAAGCCTTTCATATTCTAGAATCAATTACGGAGAAATACTATTGCCAGGTATCATATACCGCGTACTTGGGTTCATTCTGGCGAAAATTTACTTGTTCTGCATGAAGAACTTGGAGGTGACCCTTCAAAGATTTCTGTGCTGACAAGAACTGGCCAAGAGATTTGTTCAATTGTTTCAGAGGATGATCCACCGCCGGCTGACACTTGGAAATCAGGTTTGGAATTCAACTCTCCAGTCCCTGAAGTACGACTAAGCTGTGAACAAGGATGGCATATAACATCAATCAACTTTGCTAGCTTCGGAACTCCTGCTGGAAATTGTGGCACTCTTAGTGCAGGAGATTGTCACGCAGACAAGCTATCCTTTGTTCAAAGGGTAAGGAAAATATTACTTTTATCTATAATCCTGCATAAATTAGTTTTTGTCTTACCTTCTCATATGTTCAAATGGAATGGCAGGCTTGCATTGGTCAAGAAAGGTGTTCGATCCAGGTATCAGCAGCCATCCTTGGTGATCCTTGTCCTGGAGTTCTCAAAACGTTTGCAGTAGATGCTCTTTGCAGCTCCTAATTCCAAGTGCTGGCTCAGTGGAGTCACTCTGGTGGTTTCTTGATAATTCGGAGTGGTCCACGAATTATGGTCAACTAGCAATTCCTCTAATCCTCTTCCATTCTTCAACATCTTCATTGTATTTTCTAGCTTCGAACAAGCTAAATAATCTTGAATTTGCTGCCCCATTTGAAATTGTAATCAAATGACTTGTGCCTAAAAGGACTGGTCTACAGGTAGTTTGAATCTTTCGAATCTTTTGAACATGAATTATACAAAGGACAATCTTTTCAAGCAACATCTTATGCTTTGGAAGCTTCCAGCCTTTGCATTTTAACTATTTAGTCCTTGTTCCTTTTGGTTAATTTTTTTCTTACTTTAGGTGGCCATATGCTTATCCTGCCTCAACATTGTCAGCCTCTTCAACTGGATTTTGGAAAAATAAATTTGTTACCCCTATGCTCGTTAACGTTGAATGATAGTTGCTTCTCATTAAGGTCGGATGATAACAGCTTTACAATCAGTAAGTAAAGCATCATATCCATGAGCTTCATGTTATTCCATAAATGCGAGCAATTGTATCAGAAGATGAAAATAGCGATACAACAGATACATCTCAATAACAACATGACTATTGTCGTCATCAACTAGAGCTTTGCTTCAACATCCATGGCTTTCATGGAACAAGGATGATCTTGCCAATGTGCTGGCTGCTTTCCAAGAGCCTGTGAGCCTCCGCTGCCTCAGATAATGGAAGATGTTTGTAAATCACAGGCTTCACCTTGCCAGCAGCAATTGCAGGCCAAACATTCTTCTCCACTTCAGTCACAATTTCAGCTTTGTTTTCTTTACTTCTACCTCTCAAGCCCGCCGCTGCATACATTATTAGCCATGACAAACATATAATTGTTATATTTTTAATGCAAAATAAAATTTATCATCAAATCCAACAACACATCATGACACATAGCTTTACAATTAAATTTTTTTGTTAAAAATTTATATCTCATACCATCAATTTCACAATGAAAGTATTATTCTGTGTGTGTTAATGACATGTTTGGTAGACTATTTGCAGTAGTGAAAAGTAATGATATGCACCAATCATTACTTGATTATTAATTTAATTCTTTACAGTTTGAGTTTTATTATGTTATATCAAACATGGCAGCCACATCAACACATATTTCAGTCCTTTGGCATAGGATTGACAAATGGATTGATGAAAAGCAAGTTGCCCTTAAAGATCAGAGCTCAGGGAGAAAAGCTTCCAAGCAATCAGCATCTTTCTTTTTAGCTTTGTATTATAATCTCAGATGATCACCAATAGAAATTTTCCTTCACAAAGCAACATCCTCTTAACCCAAACTTCCATAATAAAGAGCAACAACTTTTTTAGATGATGGAAAGAAATTAATATTAAACACCTACTTTTTTAGATGATAGAAAGAAATTAATGGTCTCACTAACTCCAACATCACGGGATTAAAACATATTAGAATTGAAGGACTTCTATAATACCTTGCACTGTGAGGCGCTTTGCCAACAAAGTAGTCATATTTAACTCAGTAACAGCTCCACCCATGAATCCAATGATAAAAAGCCTCCCACCAACGCTTAAGCTGTCCAGATTTCTCTGGAAGTAGGATGCTCCCATACAATCCAAAATAACATCAACACCTAACATGGAAACCAAAGCATTTAGCTTTAAGAGAATATTCATCGTTTTATGCATCTGGGAATGGCTGGCTTTTTGCTTTGTTAGCAAGCTATTACAGTGCCTATAAAAAGAAAATATACCTTTCCCACCAGTTTCTTCCTTCACCCGTGCAACGAAGTCCTCTGTTTTGTAATTGATGCATACATCAGCTCCAAGTTCCTTACAAACAGCTAATTTTTCGTGACTCCCTGATGATCACAAGTAATTTATATGAAAAACAGTCCAGCTTGTTTTCATAGCAAATCAAGGAAACTCATGGAAAGTTCGGCTCAACCTGCTGTGACAAATACTTTAACTCCTTGATGTTTAGCTATCTGAATTCCGAAAGTACCAATCCCACTAGAGCCCCCATGAATCTGGAATTCGAATGGGCTTTAGTTGAAGCAATAGACAAAAGTGTGGCCGCCACACAATGAAGACTCAATGTGAAGCATATAAACATAACATTTTTACCTTCTAATTAAGACATAAGGCAACCTTCTTATAAATAAATAACCCCATGATATGATCAATTAAAGATGCACCAGATTGATTAAGAGAGTTACACAATGCAAGAACACATCAAAACATAGATGTAGATCAGAAGTTACCAAAAATATTTCTCCTGCAGACAGCTTACTCATCATGAACACAGTTGACCAAACAGTACATGCCACCTCAGGGAAGGCAGAAGCATCCTTGAGAGAAATGCCAGGTGGGACAGGGAGAACTTGACCTGCTGGAACTGCCACTTTCTCCGCATAGCCTCCTCCACTAAGCAGAGCACACACCTACAGACAAGATGCGGTTCTATCAGTACATGGGTTCAAAAAAGTACTATCTTTGATAAGTAACAACAAGCTAGTGGTTCCTGTAAGTATTTCAGGCCAGAATTGCAGAAAGCTTCAACCTTTTGTATTATTCGACAAAAGTTGCTGCATATCTAGGAGCAAAAAAATTGAACATCATTTCTTTATGAATTGGGTTGCTTGAGGAATTACCTGATCGCCCACTTCCCAGCGAGAAACAAGCTTCCCTACGGCTTCTATGGTGCCGGAGCATTCAAGACCCGGGTAAGGACTGGCGCCTCTAGGAGGTGGGTGCTTGCCAATCCTTTGGAGCGTATCGGCGCGGTTAATGGCTGTGGCCTCCACTTTGATCAAAACCTCATCGTCTTTGATTTGTGGGTCTTCTACTTCTTGCAATTGCAGCACCTCTGGGCCGCCTAGTTCAGTGATCACTATTGCTTTCATCTCTGCTTAATTTCTTTCTGCTACGGATCGAAAATGTATATAGAAACGTTTTCAGGAGTTGGTCCTCGTCACGTCTCCCAGAAGCAAAAGCAATTAGAGCAAGTAACTAGCAGCCAATGACAATGAACGACGTGTCGTTTTATTGAAATCAAAGCTTATTACCTTACCCTACTGTTCAAACTTTGGACGGCTGGTCGTTTTCTTCCCACCCAACTATTTAACTAACCATTAAATTAAATCAAAATCAGAACTTTGATTGGTTGGCTCAAAAGTAACATGCCTTATCATCCTCCTAATCAGAGCAATTAGTAAAGATCTGGTTTTGAATAGTCTTAACAGCAAAGAGGGTAGTCTTCTGTTCTTCAATTTTCTCAGAACATTGATGGTAATTAGTAACTTATTTGATTGAAGTGATGAGTGATAGAACTGGGCTGCTGTGGATAGGTAGGTTGATATTTCTTCTCCAGTTGGTTACTGGAATTCTGGGCTGGGGAAAGGAAGGCCACTATGCTACTTGCAAAATAGCAGAGGTGAGAACTTAATTTCTTAGTTGAGTAACTATTTAGTTTGATCAATATTGGAGGGTTTTGATTGATTAGAAAAGTTCTAATCTTTAGGGGTATTTAACAAAAGATGCATTAGCTACAATCAAGGAATTGCTTCCGGATTCTGCGGATGGTGACCTTGCTGCTGTTTGCTCGTGGGCCGATGAGGTGCGATTCCACTATCACTGGAGTGGCGCTTTGCACTATATTGATACCCCAGATTTCATGTGTAACTATGAATATTGCAGTAAGTTTACTTTGCCCTCATCTCCCTTAGTTCAGCTATGATTCTATATAATAAGAATGTTTGTTTTGAAGGAATTGGGTTAAGAAAAAGAAAAGAAATTTATAATGGGAAATTTTTGAAAATGAGGCCAAATCATTTCTCATCAATTTGATGAGAAAGCAGGAGAAACTAGATTTGCACCATTTAGTAGTCAAGCAAACACTCATAAGTTTTGTTTTCTGACTGAATCTGTCTTTCTTCAGGGGATTGCCATGACTCTGCGGGTAATAAAGACCGATGTGTAACTGGAGCCATTTTTAACTACACAAACCAACTTACTTCAGTGTATCCGAATCTCAGTTCAGAGTTCAATTGTAAGCATCATCTCATTGGTGTAAGTGCTATAACCTAAACATATCTGATCCTTCAACTGTGTGTGATATGGGAATTCTGTTGATTGCAGACAATTTAACAGAGGCGCTTATGTTTTTAGCCCATTTTGTTGGGGATGTTCATCAGGTCTGCTCTCTTGCTTAACCTCAGAACTTTAGGTTTAGGGTTTATGGTGTAGTAATTTCAAATTTATATGACTCATCCATGCTTTAATATAGAACACAGCTGCCTTTGTAGCAGTAAGAAATCCATTTTCAAGGCCATCTAATTAGTACATAGACACACCATGCCTACTTTTTATCTCTAGTTTTTTTCCTTCCGTGAGTTATTCTGCCATGTTGGAGTTCTTAATAATATTCATACATTATTTGCAGAGACACAACTGCTTTCAATTCTCGATTCAATTTTCCAATCTCCTGATTTCTTGTATTATGATGACAGCCTCTGCATGTTGGTTTTACTGGAGATTTGGGTGGAAATACTATACAAGTCCGTTGGTACCGTAGGAAGACAAATTTACACCATGTAAGCTTGTTATTGTCTACTATTGAGAGAGGAGAAAGAATGCTGAATGCTTCTTGTTATGACAATTTTGCCATTGGTCCATTCAACTCGGTGATAGTTATTATGTTAATGAAATTGAGACCATAATGGTAATGCTCGAGAAGAAAATCATTCTCAATGCATAAAACATCCCTTTACGTCATTAACATAGAGCTATTCGACACCCTTCTTATGGTATACCATATAAGACTCAGCTTTTATGTGCATCTGAAGCAGCAAATTCACATAAGTACACATTGTTAATTTCATTTACTCAGATCAGTTTGCCATCAATACCAATACTACTGCTCTATTGCAGGTATGGGATAACATGATTATTGATTCTGCTCTGAAGACATTCTACAGTTCAGATATTGCAGTCATGATTCAAGCCATTCAAAATAACATGACGGTACGCTTCCCTTCTTCCTTACAAAGATGTTTGCTGGTGTGAAGATCAAAAACACTAAGATTCTTTTTGTGTTGGTGAAGCTCACTCTGGTATATGAATCCATTAGTTTCCATTTTTTTTTTGCCAGTTAGATGCACTTTATGATCTTTGTACTTACTTTCTAATTTGTTTTATTTTACCTTTTTAAAAGGAAGGTTGGTCCAATCAACTAGCATCATGGGAATATTGTCAAAACAACCGCACAGTTTGTCCAAATGTGTAAGTTCGTGCCCTATTTCTAATCTTTACATCTAAGTGTAACTGTGTCTTCATAAAACAATTGAGTATGACTACCAGTCTCATGCTCTGTTTGGTTATTTCTGATATCCATGCCAAATCTTCCAACAATTGCAAAAACAGAAAAAATACAGATGAAAATGAACAACAGATTCAGAACTACAGGTTTTTGTTTTTTTTTTCTTTGTATGTATGAGGGGGGAGCTGAATTCAATTAATTTGCTATATAATTTTTCTTTTTCAGTGTCAAAAATGTTGAAAAGAATGCATGCATGCATGCTTGTTTGCTTGAGATCCAATTTTCTCCTTGTTTGATGTAGAAATTTAATTTAAAAGTATAAAATGAGTATAAGGTACTAATGGTTCTTGTTTCTTTTCCACATTCAATTTGTGCAGCTATGCTTCTGAAAGCATTAGTCTGGCATGCAAGTATGCATACAAGAATGCCACACCTGGAAGCACTCTGGAAGGTATTTCTTTGGTTTCTTGAAAGATACACTTACTCTATTATTAAGAAAAATATATCAGCAGAAAACTGCCTCAGAAGCATGTTCAAGAACTGGCATGTATAATCTCAACAAATTTAAACTTCTAAAATTTTTTTGGACATGCACCATAAATCATTCTGATAATATAATCCAAAGTATGAAATTTGGAGCTACATCCACCGTAGGAGCTGCAGCAGATCCCATTTTCTACATTACTGGCTTGAAATAAATAGGTAAAGACAAGGTTATCAGAAGGATAAAAGTTTTGATATGCAGTGTCATCTTAGGCAAATAGATCGGTGGAAGTAAAGGAAAAGACTGAATTTTCCTTGGAGCATATATTTTCCTTACTGATGCAATCCATAGATAGTAGTAGATGACATGAATGACAGCTAAAATTGAAATGTTATGAAATAGCATTCTCATTCTTGGGTAGTTTGTAGAATGAATAATATCCCAACCTCTGCATGAGCAGGAAAACCTTAAAGATTGAATATTCCAGTTTTCCAAATGATTGGATTGTGGAATTATTTCTCGGTCTCAAAAGCATTTCAAAAATGCACATGGGCAACTCAATTGATGTATACATGCTCCAGCATCTTATGTAATCAAGTCCATAAATTTCATTTCTTGAAGCAACTCAGTTCCTTATGATATTGTTGTGTTGTAGATGATTATTTTCTTTCTCGGTTGCCCATTGTGGAAAAAAGGCTTGCCCAAGGAGGCGTTCGCTTAGCTGCCACCCTCAACCGCATCTTTGCTTCTGAGACTAGAATTGCTCAAGCATGAAAACAGAAGGGATAAGGAAGCATTCTCAGCAGATAACAAAGGAATCCAGACCATGACATATAAAAATGGCATGATCTTCCCATTCACAAAATCATATTTCCAGCTCAATTAATTATGTATTTCCTGACTTGTAAATTCTCTTGAGCATTATCTTGCATGCATATTTTTTTTATAGTTAACTCGTGACTTCATTTCGTAATATACAGAATATGCCCGGGTTGCTTAAAAAAGTCAACTTTAAGGGTACTCAAACTTGGAATTTAATACTTGTACTCAACGAGAACTTATTGCTTATTGCACATGTAAAACTAAAGCCTATTTGAAGCTGTATATATATATATATATATATATATATAACTAATTCATTCTTGTGGGCTCATTCTCATTTGTCATTTATCTGATATTAGAGGAGAGAGAAAAAAAGGAGAGGATGGAAGGAGCAAGTCATTTGAGATGTTCATTTGTGTTTGCAATTTTAATGGGTTTAGCTGCTAATTTTGTGCCTGGAGCTTTGGGATGGAGCAAGGAGGGTCACATAATGACATGTAGGATTGCACAGGTAAGATGATAATCACCTAACAGGAGTCATTCTTTCTTTTTTCATCCATACAATTGTAGGACATGCTCGCTTAATCTAATTGTCAAAATTGGGGAAGTCCAAAATCGAATTGTAATCGAAAATCGAATTGAACCAAGAGAAATTTGGTCTCTGTTGTTTTTTTGTTGTTGAGAATTTTATTGAGAAAGGCTTATAGAAATGAATCAACCAATTGTGTTGTTTTAATTTGTTTTATATATTTAACTATATAAGGGGTCTAAATCAAAATAACTAACTAAACTAACTATAATACTATCCAATTGGTTTAGTTCGTTTCCCCTTACGTGTTCGGATGGTTTTCTTTCCTTCAAGAAACCAAGTCCATGAAACTTTTAATGTGGTAACCAAAAAAAGCTCATGTTTACTTGCGTCAAAGGAATGATTGTCTATTAAAGACATCAACTGTTGAAAGCAAAGAGTTTACTTAAGTAATTGGTAATAAATTGCTAATAAGTTGGTATTAAACTTAATTAACAGAATCTTCTAGGAGCAGAGGCAGCACATGCAGTAGAACATTTGTTACCTCACAATGTCAATGGCGACTTATCGGCACTGTGCATATGGCCTGACCAAATCAGGCATTGGTACAAATACAGGTGGACAAGCTCTCTTCATTTCATTGACACCCCTGACAAGGCCTGCAATTTTGATTATTCAAGTAATTAAACCTCAATTCTAATCGTAAATATTGTTTTCTGACGTTAATTAGTTGTATCAATAATATTATGAGTTCGTGATGAATTATATTAGGGGATTGTGTGAAAGATATGTGCGTTTCTGGTGCTATTCAGAACTTCACATCTCAGCTCTTGCATTACAAACAAGGAACCACTGGCCGCAGATGTAAGGAACAATATACACTAAATCAATGAAAATTTGCAAAGATAGCTATTTTTTCCTGTATCAATTTATTATTGACTTAATATATATACACCAAGCTAAGACATCTGCATATGTTAATCTTAGAACTTTACTATGTTTTATGGTTCTTAATTTAGTTTGAGGTAATAATTTATGCAGATAATTTGACAGAAGCGTTACTCTTTTTGTCTCACTTCATGGGAGATATTCATCAGGTATGAGCAGAGTTGATAAAATTTCAAAAATTCGAAACTAAATCTCTTGACCTTTATATCTTATGGAATCACAAGTTTGAATAGCGAAAGTGTAAGATTCTAACAACTATGGTTAACATGTTTATCAGTTACATAATTAGAATCTTTCTTTTCAGCCCATGCATGTTGGATTCACTAGTGATGAAGGAGGGAACACCATTGACTTGCGCTGGTTTAGGCATAAATCTAATCTTCATCATGTGAGTATATAAATATATGTGCATTTTGTATCATGAACAAAATTAATTAATAAAATGAAAAGTGAAATATATATATGTTGGATTTGGGTTTCCTGCACATAGTGTGGCCCACTCCATTTGAAAAAAAAAATGAAAAATGTTGAATGGAAAAGTTAACAAAAGAAGATTTTTATTTGTTCAATAGTATACGGCAAAAAATTGAATTTTTCAAATTCAATTCTTTCAACTGGTAGGTAGAAGGTAGGTAGCAAACGTGTTTTGGAAGGCCTATAAATAGGCTTTTACAGTTTAGTTTAATTCAATACTTCAGTTTTGTAAATAGAGAGAGATATATACTTTAGAAAAAAATTTGGGATATTTTTCTAAAAAGAGAGTGACAAAATAGCGAGTTTGGGAAATACTTGTATGCCACTATTTTGCTTTTATCTCAAAATTATTGTGTTGTCTTTCTCTCTTGTATCCATTAATTTTATTAGTGGAAGAAATATTTTCGGAGTTTGTTCCGTGAACGTAACCTAAACGTTTTGGGTGAACCGCGTAAAATTGTTGGTGTCAATATTTTACTTGCTAATTTATTTTAATTTATCCGTTGTGCCCAATAATATATATATATATATATATATATATATATATATATATATATATATATATATATATATATATATATGTAATGAGAAAAATTGTTTGTAATTCAGATATGGGATAGAGAGATTATTCTTACAGCTCTAAAAGATTTCTACGAAAATGATATGGACCTTCTTCAACAAACCATTGAAGGAAACTTTACTGATGTAAGACTTGATAAAATATAGCTATAATAGAACGCAACTATCCCATTCTGACTATTCTTGTCTAACTGAATTGTTCTAATACGTGTTAATGAAACAATTAAACAGGGAATATGGTATGATGATGTATCTTCATGGAAAGATTGTGATGATATACTCTCATGTCCAAATAAGTACTTCTCTTCATCACCTCATTTTCTTCAGATTTGGAACATATATAGATCTTGGCCTTGGAGATTAATTCTCTTCTGTATTTGTATAGGTATGCTGTTGAGAGCATAAACATTGCTTGCAAATGGGGTTACAAAGGAGTCAAGGAGGGTAATACTTTGGCAGGTCGGTATTCTCTGCCGTTATTCTTCCTCTTCAAAAGATGATCCATGCTTATAATTCATGAATTGAGTTAAATAATAGTAGTCTGTCATCGTAGCTTACAATTTTACTATTCCTTCCATTTCTACATAATTAACTAATATTATAGCATGAGAATTAATTAAGAAAATTATATTGAATTGTCTTTTACCGTAATTAATTTAACAATGGTAATGTTTTGTGAACATGTACATATATAGATGAGTACTTCAACTCAAGAATGCCAGTTGTGATGAAAAGAATTGCCCAAGGTGGAGTTCGTTTAGCCATGTTCTTGAATAAGATATTTGGGGATTCTGAACAAGGGATTGCATCTCCAACTTAACCTACCAATCCACCACCAGATGACACTGCGAGAGAAAAGGAAAAATTAGCGAACGAAAATGTGGTTGCTAAAATATAAATTTCGTTTCTATTGGTTGCCGTTAGCACCCGATTTTTTTTTTTTTTTGTTGTTGCCCACCGCCGCTCTAGGCTTTTCCATTAAAAATCCTAACCTTTCAACTGACTTACGTGTTGTAGTTGAATTGATATATACACATATATAATATTTTCATTACTTTTTAATTAATTATTTTATTTTATTTAATGGGACATTCTGTGTTTGCTTTTCCATATTGTACACGGTATAGCATAAAATAATATACCCTAATATATTAGAAGGTGTTTGATTTTTTTTTAAGAAAGAAGGTGTTTGGTTAATTTTTGTAAAAAATAATACGTATATTATATAATGTAAAATTTAAAATTTATTCCACGTACACAGAATAAAATAATACAGCTCATACCAGTGGGTTTATTTAATATATAAACACAACTCACCCACTTCCTCAATCAGTGCCGGCCGCTACCGCCATTTCTCCTCCTCTTTCTCTCTCAGTTTCAGTCCCTCTTCCTCTCTCTAGTCGTGTTCCTCCTCCACTTTCATCTCCTTCTAGACAGTATTCCTTTCTTCGACGGTAGGCAATTCATGGGACAAAGATTGAAATTGTGTTTTTGGGAAACTTATTTTCTATTTTGGAGTGTTTTTTGAAATAATTCTAGAAATAGTGTTTGATCAGAAATCGCATTTACCAGCTGCGATTTCTGACAACTTTTTTTTTTTAATTGAAGCTGCCAGACCGGCAGCCTTTAGTTGCTTGTTTGGCAACTTCTTAAAAGCTTTTGTTTTTGCTCAATTATTTTTTTTTTAATATTGAAATTGCTGGCCTACAGCTTTTAAAATTTTTTTTAAAAAAAAATTATTTTATTTTTTAAACAATAATAGCAATAAAAGCAACTATGTATTTTACAAAATATATATTTATTTTGAAATGCAAATACATTATAGGCAAAAAGTTAAAAATTTGAAAAAAATTTAAACACAATAATTTTATTAATACATTATACAAAATATTGTATAATAAATAAATATATTTACAAATTAATTATAGTGACAAATATAAGAATGTAACACTTGCAAATTAATTTGTGTATGTAATAATATTTTATTAATTTGATTTGTAAATATATTTTTTTTAAAAATCAAGTTAATATATATTTAAAATAAAATTTTTATTTTTGCATTAATTCTGTATTTAAAATTTAATATTTATAAAAAAATTATTAATTATTATTTCTAAAAAAATAAATAATTTTTATATTTATAAAAAATAATATTTATAAAAAAATATTAATTTTTATATATCTACTAATATAAATTCATTTTTCAAAAAATTTGTGCAATTTTTTTAAAAAAAATATGATGTATGTATGAAAAATTATATTTTACAATCATTTTTTTTTGTCTAAATTGGTAATATTAAAAATAATTTAATTTTACATATTTTTTAATTTTGTTTAAAAATAATACAGTAAACCATTGTGCACCAAATACAGTATAAAATATTACAGGTTAGTACAATATTATACTAAATACTGTATACTATAATACAGGCTAATACTACACAGGTTAATGTTATACAGATTAATACTATATAAGTTAATACAATACAGCGAACCAATCGCATAAAATTTTAAATTAGTTCATACTAATTTTAAACTGTAAAAATAATGCAATTTACTATAAGTTTTGATTATTAAAAATTTAATTGTAATAAATAAATTATATATAAATAACTAATAAAATTATTTATTGTGGCGAGTGGCGAGTGGGCAATGGTGACAAGATTAATGTGTGGGAAGATCCATGGATCCCAGATAAACTCAACCTTTACGTTTCCACAGAACCAGACCCGAGCTTAGTTGAATTGAAGGTGAAAGATCTGATTGTGGCAAATTTGAAGGTATGGAACTGGGATTTGATCTCAACTATATTCAATGAACGGGATAGACAAATGATTGGAAGAATTCCCATTAGCAATCAGCGGAGGGAGGATATTTGGCAATGGCGTTTGGAGAATAATGGCTACTACTCTGTTAAGAGCGCCTACAGACTTATACATTCAGGTTCTACTTCTTTTCCTGCTATTCTTTCTGCTGATCTATGGAAAAAATTTTGGTCTTTGTGTATCCCTTCGAAGTTCAAACACTTCTTTTGGAGAGCTCTAAACTCTTGCTTGCCAGTGCGTACACTGTTAGCTCAAAAAAGAGTGGAAATTCCTACTACTTGCCCTTTATGTAGGGCTGATCATGAGACAATTTTGCATTTGTTGATCGAATGTAATTTTGCAAGGCTGGTTTGGGCTAAGTCTGCTTGTGGTTACATTAGAGGTAATGTCAATGATTTACAAAGTTGGTTTGCTGTAATCTCTGGGTTATTTAATCGAGATCTGTGTGGGGTTGCTGTTGCGACATGTTGGGCTATTTGGAAGGTTAGGAATGACTATGTGTGGAAGTCCCTCAATTGTAAGGCTGACTCAGTAGCTTTTTTGGCATCTCAAATGGTTAATGAATGGAGAATAGCGCGACAGGGGAATGATAATGAAGTGCAGGGGCGTGGTGCAGCTACCCATCAGTGGTGTCCTCCCCCAAATGGCTATTTGAAGATAAACACAGATGCAGCTATTTTTTCCAGCAGTAATCAAGCTGGAATTGGGTTTGTGATTCGAAACCAACATGGTGACTTTAAGGGCGCTGGCTGTAAGAGCTTCCTGGGAGTTAGTGATCCTCTTATTGCTGAAGCTCTTAGTATTAGAGAGGCTTTAAGTTGGGTTAAAGATCTTGCGATGTTACCTATAATTATTGAATCGGACTCCCAATTAGTCATCTCTGCTCTAAATAGTACTAATGATAACAGAGCAGAGTTTGGTTTAATTGTTAGAGATTGTCTAGATTTAGCTTCCTATTTTTCCAATATCCAATTTGGATTTGTTAAGAGATCTGCGAATTCGGTTGGCCATTGTGTTGCAAAGGCAGCTTATTCTAAGCCAGATCTTATCTTTTGGGACTTGAATCCCCCTGATTGTATTGTTGCAGCACTTTCTAGGTTTGTTTCAAAAAAAATAAAATTAAAATAAAAATATATATAAGTAAAGTTTTGACGAGAGTTCCGGAATTTTCTAGAAAAGAAAAGAAAATAAAAGGGAAGGGAACGAAAAAATAAAAATAAAAGGGAAGGGAAGGGAACCAAAAAATAAAAGAGTGAAATGGGAAAACAAGAAAAGGAGAGAAAAGAAGAACGGAAAACAGGGAAGGAGACCGGAGATCGTAAAAGAAGAGAGAGGGAGAGATAGAGACAGACGGCGGCTGCACAGGTGCAGAATCCGGCCACCAACGCCGGTCTTCTCCGTCAAATCCTCTGTCGAGTGTGCACGATTTCTCTCTCCTCAAACCGACGCTGTTTCTGCCTTTTTCCGGCCACCTCCGACGTCGGGTGGCAAGACAAATGGCACCGCTGGACTCCTAGCGACCAGACGTGCATTTTCATACCCACCGATCATCCTCACTCGCGGCCGACGAGGAGATCGGGGTTGAGGGGTCCGAAACCTCCGGCGTAGATTCCGGTTAAACGGCCAAGCGTTGAGACGTGTGATCACCCCCAGTCGATCTCTGGCGGTTCTAGCTCCCTACTGGCGGCGGCGGTGTATCTTCGGCGAAGCTCCGATGACCGGCAACCGGCGGACAGAGTTGATTACGAAATCAATAAGATGGAAAAATGGTATGTTCACTACCAAATTTACCTTTGCATATGATTCTTATTAAATTAAAGGTGTTAAGGAATTTTTGTGCGTGCTGTTGTGGAAATTGGTATAACCACTGAGTTCAGTAAATAACTGGTACATAATTGTTTGCGAGGTATGTTAAAATTATGTTTAGGCGTGTAGAAATTATTAAGTACAGATACTGTGCAAGTTGGTGAATCCAGAAATATATGTTAGAAAAAATAAGAATAAAATTTAAGTCTTGATTAAAATGATGGTTCTTTATAATTCGTTAGTGTGGTTACAATAATAAGAAATGAAATTTTTAAGTAAAGACTGAAAATACAAGGAAATTTAATGAAATGTAATTATGAGTATGTTTAGATCAAATGAACAGTTATTGCTGGAACGCTTTGAGTTAGTAAATTATGCAAGTTATTTTAATTAAATTTGTTTACTTAGGCTTACGAAATGGGATGAAAATCGTGGCATGCATTTGAACCGGATTAGATCAATAGAATTAGGTAGTATATTGTGTAACTTAACTGAAAAACTTGGAAACTAGCTGTATATTTTGAGTCACTAATAAAGCATGAGACTAAAACGTAAAAAGGAAGAAATTGGATGAGCTATAGTGATCTAAAACGGTTCAAAACATGGACATTTGTTTGATTATTTTGATGAATTAAATTGAGTTTAAACATTAAAATGGCTTTAAGTTAGAAATCAATATGTATATTTTTATTGAGTGGAAATTTGTTAAATTAAGGTATATGTGTTAAATTAAAACGTTATTGTTGTGATGAGACATGGTTAGTGATTAGTTGAATTTTTAAGTCGATTATTTAAGCATAAATTGTTAATTCTTTCTTATGTGGTTAGATATATATTTTATGTTTAAGTAAGTTTTATGCATGTATGTGTTCGTATTCTAAGATATATGTATGAACTGGAAATTTAGTTAGTGGAAACATACACTTGCCTTTTGCATATTTAAATACTTGTACACATGCATGTATGGATACGTAAATGTGAATAATATGAGGTTAATTGGAGCTAATTCTATAAATGCGAAGTTAAGGTTAATATAAGGCATATAAAAGAAGAAAAATTGACGTAAAATTTTCTATGTTGTGAAGTAGCCACATAGTTCACATTATGTAACTAATAGGTATAACCATAATGTACGGAATTTTAGTGAAATAAAATTATAGAAATGAGTTTAGAGTTAAAATAAGGTAATTGGTGGACAAAAAAAAAGTTGATAATAGAGAACTTAATTTAATAAAGTGCACTTAGGGAATGCATTGTGTGTGTCAATATGTGAACAATATATATATATATATGTTTTTAATGAACTAATGGCATACTTTAGTAAATAATTTAAGAATGTAATAGAAATAAATGGAAGCAAGATAAAAAGCAATTTAAGTGGAGATGTGTTAAAGGCCAAATTATTACATGGAACTTGATATTTTGCATGTATATTGAACTAATTGTGATAATAAATAAGAAGTAATGAAAAAGAATGTGGAATGTCAAGTGAGTGCTCTATGCAGAACTTCTACTGATTTGATTTTGTAGTTCAATCATGTACTTTAGAATTGGTAAATCTTTCTATGCTTTTTTCTTCTCTATTTTATGCTCTGCTCTTTGAATTCTTGATTTTCTTATAACTTCTAATTGCAGAAACCTAATTTATGCAATTTGTTAAAATAAACTTTTGCATCTTACCTTTGATCTCCTCTTAGGATAACAAGATTTTACTTAATTAGTTTGTTCTGGGAGCAGGCAGGATAATGACATTCATAAAGGATTCAAAATGTGGTCTACAGTTTGTTTCTATATATTTCCATTCAATTTGCCTTAATTCATCACCGTAAGTTGCAAGGTCCAAAAGTTGAAAAGACGTTTGCCCATAAGAAAAATTAACTACTCCCTCCATTTCATATTAATGTTCATTTTGAGTATTTCACCAGAATTAAGTAAATTATTAATTACTCTTACACTTTATTAATATGTCCTTTGAAAAAGATAACATCATTAATTATTCTATTTTTTCCTTCATTAAAATGGGACTAATAATGAATGTATTATTTTTGTTTTGAATTATTTTGATTGCCCGAAATATTATTAATTTTATATTTTAATAAATTGTTATTAATCTACAAATTTTTTATTCTCTTGGTCAAATTAAGTAAAATAAAAATATTTTTGATATCTATTAATAAATAGGGTAATTTTTTTATCAAATTGGTTTAAAGAAAAATATTTTGCTCGTATCAATAAAATTACATATTTTTTCATCCAAAATTAAAAAAATAAAACCAAAAAAAAAAGAAAACATCCAAAATAAAAAAAAATCAAACAAAAAATAAAATTAAAAAAACTAAAAAAATAAAAAGGCACTTTTCCAATTGAAAAGCTGCCCAACAAAAAAAAAATGGGGTTACCCATTTTCGCATTAATGGGCTGTGGAAATGGTTCAAATATCTTACTTTTTCAAATAATTTTTGAAACATTTTAAAATTCAAATTATTTTTTTAAAGAACACTATTTATAAAAAAGTTCCTCAATTGTGATGATCACTCTTGTTAAAAAAAATGATTTTTTTACATTTTGATATGGATATAATTTTATCTTGTTAGCTTATATAGTATTAATCTGTGTAATATTAGTTTGTACAGTATTAATGTATTATATGAGAATAATCAAAAAAGAAAAGTGTTCAATTGGAACACGAAAACGTGACGGAATATACAGTATTTGGTATAATATTGTATTAATTTGTAATATTTTATATTGTGTTTAGTGTACAATGGTGTACTTTATTATTTTTAAATAAAATTAAAAAATATGTAAAATTAAATTATTTTTAATATTATCGATTTAGACAAAAAAAAAATTAATTGTAAAATATAATTTTTTATACATACATAATATTATTTCTTTTTTTTTAAAAAAAAAATTGTACAAATTTTTTGAAATATGAATATACATTAGCAAGTAAATTAATAATTAAATAAATAAGTTAATTGTTTTTGTTAAGATCTGCTACTGGTTTGGTTCAGAGTTGTAGCTTTTTGAAGTTTTTGAAAAGAGAGCGGCGAATGGCGAGCAGGAGAAAGCAGCTTTCAGATCTGGTATTTTTTTCTGATTGAGATTTTTTTTTTGCTGCCTGTTACAAATCTGTATCTTCTAATTTTTTTTTTCCTTTTAGTTTGTTTCATTTGTTGTTCAATTTTCATTTTTATCTTACAGATCTTGTTGTATTTTCTGTTCTTGATCTTGTTCTATTGTTCCAGATTTGTTCAATTTTTTTTTTTTGGAATCTTAAACCGGAACCGAAAATTTTCAATTTCAGTAACCAAGAATCTGTTTGTTAACCAGGAAACCGGTTAGATTTTGGACCAGTTTTCCGGTTAACGAGTATACCGGTTTTTTTTGCTTATTAGGTTTGAATTGCATTGTTTTTTTTAGAAAAACTAGATATATTTATAAATTTGTCTATAATTCTATTTGAAATTGAAAATAAGTGTCAATTGAATAATTTTTATTACTGAATTTGATCAATTATTTCAAAAAAAAAATGTTAAAGTTTGTTATTATTATTGTTAGAATTAGACATGCTTGTTGACATTTATATGGATATGAGAAATTATTGAAGATGTTTCTTGAAAGATTTTATAATAAATGTTTTTGAGTGTTGTCATGTAATAAGTAGACATATTCTCGCAACATTGCTTTGCATATATGCATGTATATGGATATAACTATGGCCGGGATAATTCATGAGAAAGGAAAAAGACCTAAAGGAGAACCCAGGAGGAATATGTCCCTCAGCTGTAAACTTTATAAGACAATTATTATCACTTCATTCCTCGTCATTTGGTGTTACTTTTTCCTTTGTATATGCAAAAAATTTAAGAACTTGCTTGTTTTGGTGTCACTTTTTCCTTAGTATTGGCAAAAGATTTAAGAACTTGCTTGAATAAATTCTCTGTTTAACTCACTGTTCAAACTATATTTGCTATTATATATCTGCATTAATATGTTCTTCAGTGACCTTCAACAGATGATTTCATTGAATTCTGCAATTGCACAAAGAGTATTCCGTCCTAAGTTTATTCATCTTCTTTGCTGACCCCTTGAATGGACAAATGCATTGATATTTGTGGTTAAATATTGGGTTAATTACGTCTGTGGTCATCGAATTTTGGTGCTTATAACCAAATGGTCATAATAAAATAATTTGTAACATAAAAGTAATCAAACTTTTATTTTTTTTCAATTAAGGTAAAAATGACCGAAAAATTACGTCTGTGGTCATCGAATTTTGGTGCTTATAACCAAATGTTCATAATAAAATAATTTGTAACATAAAAGTAATCAAACTTTTATTTTTTTTCAATTAAGGTAAAAATGACCGAAAAATTAATTTTTCTTCACCAAAAAGTCACGCAAATATGTTACTTTATCAGTAATTTTCTAAAACGTGTCCAGTCAGCCTGCGATATAGCCCGTTTACATGGAAAAATTGACACATCGTCAAGTACAAGTGTTATGTCAACCTGTACAAAAAAACAAAAAAAAAGTTTTACTGACGTATACTTACTAACATGTCAATTCCTGTATGTAGGCGGGTCATATTGGCATATTTGTATAACCTTTCGGTGATAAAAAAATTAATTTTTCGGTCATTTTTACCTTAATTGAAAAAAAATAAAAGTTTAATGACTTTTATGTTACAAATTATTTTATTATTACCATTTGGTTATAAGCTTAAAATAAGCTGCTTATAGGATTTTTGTCTTTGTTGTTTGCTATTACTTGGTTTCAGTCAGTAGATGATATTGTAAGTTCCAGATGCTTGCATTCAAATCATTCATTCACATTTTCACCGCCTATAATACCAGTTTTATCGCTATGGTTTATATGGTTTTCTTGATTAAGGACAGATATTCTTTTGGGAGAGCTCCAAGGTGGCTGTTGCAATACTGCAGGCACGATTACTCTTGGACCTGCATTCTTAAAATATTATTTTATTTATTTATTTATTATTATTATTATTTTAATATGCTTCTCAAATGTAATAATTTGATGCAATATCTTTTGTTAGAGTTGTAATTCGTTTGTTTTAGGTATAATAGTAAAATGGGTGAAGGATAGTTTATTTTTTAGAAAATTAAAAATAAGAGTTGGTTTTGGACTAAATTAAAACAATTAACCTTAAGGACAGTAACAATGGGCCCAAGACAAGCTCGATTTAAATCTATATGCGATGAGTAGGCGTAAACTGGCTGTAGGCTCAAATCAAGTAAAAATGTGCTTTAGCAGGGCCCAATTATAACTTACATGGTCCTAAAAGTAGCCCAAGAAGACTTTAATTGTCTAATGAAAGCCCAATTCGCAAATTTAAACGGTCTTACGCGTTCCATTCTCTCAAAACAATTCCTACAGACTGAATATGGGCCCTTAAAGGGCAAAATCAGGCTTAAAATTTACAAGTCAAAAGATGAAAATGCTCCAAGGTGGACTGCACGAGGCCCAAATATCATGGTTAATGGGCCTGATTGGAACCAACATTCTGTTGAAATGGGCCTAATTGTGTCCAACTTTCTGTTGAAAGGGCCAATAATGGGCCTCATTAGGCCCAATGTTCTGTTGAAATGGGCCTGTAATGGACCCATTTAGGCCCAATAATTTTGTTGAAATGGGCCCAATTGGGCCCAGAATTATGTTGAAATGGGCTTTCCTAGGCCCAATCAGTTTGTTGTAATGGACCGGCATTGGGTCACTAGGCCCATTATTCTGTTGAAATGGGCTTAATAGAGCCCAAAAAAGGACTTAATGGGCCCAAATATTATTTAAATGGCCCTAGTACGGCCCAAAATTCTATTAAAATGGGCCATAATTGTTCTTGAAATGGGACTCTTGAGCCCAGACATTTCGTTGACTGGGCCCAAACATTCTTTTAAATAGGCATTATCGAACCCAATTCTGTATTAATGGGCTCGCAATAGACAACCAAAAATTCTTTTGAGCGGGCCCAGCATCGCCTAAGGCCTTTTAAACGGCCTCGTCAGGCCTAAAATTTATAAAGCATTCTGTTTTAAACGGCCTAAATGATAAATCATTCAGTTAATTTTTAAATTGGGCCCGAGTCGGGCATTAAAACCATTATGTTGAAAAAAATTATCCGCTTTGCCATATTTAAAAGTATAATAGGCCTTTTTTCAATACACCCACGGGTTGGCCTAACTGAATATACAAGGTGCTTTCATTGATTTATTTATCAGGCATACATAAATGGCACATTAAGTCTAGAACAACCGGCTTTGTCGGTTCCATTACAATTAGTCTATCATTTAATTTTCTTTTTTTAAATCAATTAATTGATGGAAATCTGAAAAGCAAACCGCCACGAATACAATGCTTCAAGCAATACTGGTAATCAATTAGATATTTAGCATGTGCAGCACTCTTCAAAGTGAAGCTATTTCCAAGCCATTAATAAAGCACGCATTGCTAAGAGTTAAATCCTGCATTACAGATCATAAAGAATTACAAACTCATCCATAGGAAATACAAAAAGAACTCATCCACAAGGCATTTAATACTTTGAGCATCCAATTATCAACTTTCATAATGAAAATGTTGATGCCGATGTGGCTCATGTAACAAAATTTTGTTCATCTCTCAACAGCCTATCTAAAGACCGTCTAAAGAACTTATTCTAGTTATGTCATCTTATTGATAAAATGACCTTTCATTTTAAACATTCAAAAAGTTCTAGTGCAATTGTTTTGCTCCCAACATCCCTCTCTTCAGTTAATTGGTTTTTAATTCAATTGGCTTTTTAAGTCCATTTAATCAAACTTGACGAACATATACTATACATTTATTACACTAGCACCTCCCCTTCCACTTGCAGGCTCCAAAACCAAAAGCAGACAAAAAGGCAAATACGATATTGCAATCCAAAAATTAAAGATTCTATGAATTAAGTAATCAAATACCATCTATAGATGAGCAATAAAGTTGGCAAAACTAAACATGTTTCTGCCGCAAATGAATAACTGCTGCCAGGATGGAAAAAAGAGGATAATTCATTTCTTGACCAATCAATTATTACCAAGATAGAATACTAACTAATTCAGACAAAAAGAATTGAAATTAAGAAAGGGCATGCCATTGAGGGCAATAGCTGATTGTGCCTAAATGAAATCAAGAGGGTTAAAGTAAAACAAAGATGAATAGCCTTTGAGCAATAATATCTGTATGCTATGTGAAATAAAGTTAATACCACAATACAATATTCCTAGTACTCCCTCCATTCCATATTAAGTGTCCATTTAGTAAAAAAAAAATTACTCCAAAATAAGTGCCGTTCTAAAAAAACAAGGTAATTTTGTCCACTTTATTCCAATACCCCATGTTAATGAAGGAAAAAATAGAGTAATTAATGAAGTCCATCTTTTTCAAAGGACATATTAATAAAGTGTAAGTAATTAATAATTTACTTAATTCTAGTGAAATACTCAAAATGAACATTAATATGGAATGGAGGGAGTAGTTAATTTTCCTTATGGGAAAATATCTTTTCAACTTTTGGACCTTGCAACTTACGATGATGAATTAAGGAAAATTGAATGAAAATATATAGAAATAGATTGTAGGCCACATTTTGAATCCTTTATGAATGTCATTATTTTTCTGTCTGCTCTCATAACAAACTAATTAAGTAAAATATTGTTATTCTAAGAGGAGATCAAAGGTAATATGCAAAAGTTTATTTCAACAAATTGCATAAATTAGGTTCTGCAATTAAAAGTTACAAGAAAAGCAAGAATTCAAAGAGCAAAGCATAAAATAGAGAAGAAAGAAACATAGGAAGATTTACCAATTCAAAAGAACATGATTGAACTACAAAATCAAATCAGTAGAAAGCTCTGCATAGAGCACTCACTTGACATACACATTCTTTTTCATTACTTCTTATTTATTATCAAAATTAGTTCAATATACATGAAAAATATCAAGTTCCGTGTAATAATTTGGCCTTTAACACATCTCCACTTAAATTGCTTTTTATCTTGCTTCCATTTATTTCTATTACATTCTTAAATTATTTACTACTTAAGTATGCCATTAGCTCATTTAAAACACACACACACACACACACACACACACATATATATATATATATATATATATATATAAATTGTTCACATATTGACACAATGCATTCCCTAAGTGCACTTCATTAAATTAAGTTCTCTAATATCAACTTCTTTTTTGTCCACCAATTGCCTTATTTTAACTCTAAACTCATTTCTATAATTTTATTTCACTAGAATTCCGTATATTATGGTTATACCTATTAGTTACATAATGTGAACTTTGTGGCTACTTCACAACCTACACCATTTTACGTCAATTTTTCTTATTTTATATGCCTTATATTAACCTTAATTTCGTATTTATAGCATTACCTCCAATTAACCTCATATTATTCACATTTACATATCCATACATGCAATCTGTACAAGTATTTAAATATGTAAAAGGCAAGTGTATGTTTCCACTAACTAAATTTCCAGTTCATACATATATCTTAGAATACGAACACATACATGCATAAAACTTACTTAAACATAAAATATATATCCAACCACATTAGAAAGAATTAACAATTTATGCTTAAATAATCGATTTAAAAATTCAACTAATCACTAACCATGTCTCATCACAACAATTACGTCTTAATTTAACACATACGCCTTAATTTACAAATTTCCACTCAATAAAAATATACAAATTGATTTCTAACTTCAAGCCATTTTAATGTTTAAACTCAATTTAATTCATCAAAATAATCAAACAAATGTCCATGTTTTGAACCGTTTTAGATCACTATTGCTCATCCAATTTCTTCCTTTTTACGTTTTAGTCTCATGCTTTATTAGTTACTCAAAATATACAGCTAGTTTCCAAGTTTCTTAGTTAAGTTACACAATATACTACCTAATTCTATTGATCTAATGCGGTTCAAATGCATGCCACGATTTTCATCCCATTTCTTAAGCCTAAGTAAACAAATTTAATTAAAATAACTTGCATAATTTACTAACTCAAAGCGTTCCAGTAATAACTGTTCATTTGATCTAAACATACTCATAATTACATTTCATTAAATTTCCTTGTATTTTCAGTCTTTACTTAAAAATTTCATTTCTTATTATTGTAACCACATTAACGAATTATAAAGAACCATCATTTTAATCAAGACTTACATTTTATTCTTATTTTTTCTAACATATATTTCTGGATTCACCAACTTGCACAGTATCTTTACTTAATAATTTCTACACGCCTAAACATAATTTTAACATACCTCACAAACAATTATATACCAGTTAGTTACTGAACTCAGTGGTTATTCCAATTTCCACAACAGCAAGCACAAAAATTCCTTAACGCCTTTAATTTAATAAGAATCATATGCAAAGGTAAATTTGGTAGTGCACATACCATTTTTCCATCTTGTTGATTTCGTAATCAACTCTATCCGCCGGTTGCCGGTCACCGGAGCTTCACCGAAGATACACCACCGCCGCCAGTAGGGATCTAGAACCGCCAGAGATCGACTGGGGGTGATCACACGTCTCAACGCTTGGCCGTTTAACCGGAATCTATGCCGGAAGGTTTTGGACCCCTCATCCCCGATCTCCTCGTCGGCCGCGAGTGAGGATGATCGGTGGGTATGAGAATGCACGTCTGGTCGCTAGGAGTCCAGCGGTGCCATTCGTCTCGCCACCCGACGTCGGAGGTGGCCGAAAAAAGGCAGAAACAGCGTCGGTTTGAGGAGAGAGAAATCGTGCACAATCGACAGAGGATTTGACGGAGAAGACCGGCGTTGGTGGCCGGATTCTGCACCTGTGCATCCGCCGTCTCTCTCTATCTCTCCCTCTCTCTTCTTTTTCGAACCCTGTTTTCCGTTCTTTCGTGTTTTCTCTGTGCTCTCTCGTTTTCTTGTGTTCCCATTTCACTCTTTTATTTTCTGGTTCCCTTCCCTTCCCTTTTATTTTTATTTCTTTGGTTCCCTTTCCTTTTATTTTCTTTTCTTTTCTAGAAAATTCCGGAACTCTCGTCAAAATTTTACTTACTTGTAAATATTTTTATTTATTTATTTTAATTTAATTAGTTATTTTTATATAATTTATTTATTACAATTAAATTTTTAACAATCAAAACTTATAGGAAATTACATTATTTTTACAGTTTAAAATAACTATGAACTAATTTAAAATTTTACACGTTTGGGTTACTAAATTAGGGAACGAAAATGTGGTTGCTAAAAATATGAATTTTGTTTCTATTGATTGTCGCTAGCAATCGAAGTTTTTTTTTTTTTGTCTACCTCGGCTATAGGCTCTTGCATTAAAAACCCTAACCCTTTCAACTGACTTACTGTGACGCGCGCCGGAACCCGGTTCAACCCAGCAAGGGCCCTCGCTTTCAATCCGCTTTAGGATTCGAGGTATGAAGGTTCGCGTCTTTTGATCATGGGCGCCATGAGACATCATCGGTGTGTTCCTCCCAATAGAACATTGAGGAGAACAACCTAGCCTATTGACGCCTAAAGGCACCTTTGAGGTTTTTGGAGTCGCCACCCAATTTGCAAGAAATTGGGAAAAGGTTTCTCACCTCTAACGGTCTAAACCAGAGATATGGTGTCCGGAACTTCCCTCTTATTTATGTTTTGATTAATTATAAATGGGTTTTTAAATTCTTAAAATTATATCTCTCATCTCACACGAGCGATGCATTAAAAGTAAAAGCGCATTTTCAAGCACGTAAAGAAAGTAAATGAAAGCGATAAAGCAATAGATAGAGAAAGCGATAAATGAAAGCGGTAAACACGCAAGCACGCAATTACAATAGAAATAGGGGCAGAATACAACCCCAATAAAAGGAGGTTGAAGTTGTAAGTGGGACGGAATACAATCCCCGAAAGATAAATAAAGTTGCCCCAAAAATTAATTACAAGGGCCCAAATAAAAATTAAATTGAATTTAAAACACTCACTCAAGATTAAAATAAAAGAACACACATAAATCGGGGCATTATTTAAGGAACATTGGTTCCTTCGCGCTTGTTCGAAATTTAGGAACATTGGTTCCTTCGTATTAATTTAAAGAGGGTTCGAAGAGTCGTTTTGATTGTTTGAATGAAAACCGGGATGAGTGATCCCATTTTTGTAGGAAAGTTGACTCTTCGTTTTAATTGTGACATTTTTATTGTCGGGCTAAGACAAGGGACATTGGTCCCAACTTTATTAGTGAAGAATCCAATTTATTTGTAGAAATATTTTTGTGATTTTTTATCGCACGCGTGCACGAATAAAAAATACATATATTCACAAATAAACACATAACACATCAAAGGGGAATTGAAAAGATCTCACCAAAATGGAGTGTCCGCCTACGCGTCGCGACCCATCCGGGGAGTCGCAGGGACGCCCAAATAACTCGATTCAAGTTAAACTCATACAAAAATTAGCATTAAAAATATATATTAGCAAATATTCTAAAAAATTAATCAAATGAAGGCGAGATAATAACAATAATAAAAATTATGATGGACAATGATAATAAATAATAGTGAATATAATATGAACAAATATGATAATAACAGTGATAAGCAATAACAATAATAATAATAGGATATTGAATAATAATAATAATAATAAAACAAATAATTGCAAGAATAATAATGATGACCAATTCTAGGACAAATAATGACAACGAAATAATAATAATAGTAATAATAATAATAATGATAATAATAATAATAATAATAATAATAATAATAAAGAGATGATAATAATAATAATAATAATAGATGTAAAAGAAAAGAAAATAAGTTAATAACAACCACTATAATGGTAATAATACTAATAGTGATAATAGGATGGTAATGATGCAAATAATAAACAATAATGAATGTTGAGTAGTATGAGAACAGAATAATCAATTAGTAATAAACAATAGTAATAACTACATGTGATAACAATGAATAATAAAAATGATATTAGCACATGAACATGAAAACCCATTTAAAGCCAACAAATAACATATTAATGGTGGTATTGACATATTAAAACGCTAAAAATGAATAATAAAAATAATGGACATGATAATAGTAACAAAAATAATTTTAACAACAATAAATAATGTACAAGAAAAAATAATAAAGAATAAATCCAAGAATGTTTACCCTCAGAATTTTTAGGTTGGGGAAACGGTATCCCGATCGATTTTCCTTGTCGGATTTGTGGTGATAAACACTTAAAGAAAATGTAGAGTTTAATGTTTTGAAATAAAATCAAGAAAATATTTTGATGAAGATATTTTTTTGGTGGGTGATTTGAGCAAGAGGAAATTAATTTTCCTAACCCAAATCACTCAATAAGAAGGATTATCTATTTTTTTTTTTGAAGAGTAAATCAAGATTTAAAACTTAAGCAAAGAGAGAAAATCATAGCTAAAGAAAATAGCCCCTGGAGAGAAGAAAAGTTGAGAGGAAAAGGAGCCTCTCCTTTTCTTCAAAGTAATCGTCCCCCTCCCCCAAAAATGAGGGGAAAATCCCCATTTAATTATGTCTTGGCCAAAAATGGCAAGGGACAAAAAACTTTCATTTTTAGTTAATCTAAAATAACATAAAATGGTGAAACAATAAAGACTGAAAAAATCAGAAAATCAGACTGAGAATAGCGAAAAAAACGGACAGGCGAAACAGGTCGCGCGGAGGAGCCAAGGGCGCGCGGCAGCCTGCGCGTGGTGCCCTGGCACCGCGCGCGGCAGGCTGCTGCGCGCAGCCTGCCTCGCGCAGGCAGGTCGCGCGAGGCCCCTGCCTCGCGCGCAGGGGGGGTCGCGCGAGGCGCCCGCCCCTGCGCGCAGGGGGGGGTCGCGCGGAGCGCCCCGCCTCGCGCGCAGGGGGGTCGCGCGAGGCGCCCGCCCCTGCGCGCAGGGGGGGTCGCGCGGAGCGCCCCGCCTCGCGCGCAGGGGGGGGCGCGCGGAGCGCCCCGCCTCGCGCGCAGGGGGGGCGCGCGGAGCGCCCCGCCTCGCGCGCAGGGGGGTCGCGCGAGGCGCCCGCCCCTGCGCGCTGGGGCGGCCTGCCTCGCAGGCGCCGCTGCGCGCTGGGGCAGCCTGCCGCGCAGGCAGCCCCGCGCTGCCGCAGTGGCACTCGCGATAAATTTTTTTTTTTTTTTTTATTTTTAATTTTGACACAATATTAATATTTTTTCCCATTTTAAATTTTAATCCCTAAAATATATATTTTAAAATTATTTTCCGAAAAACACATCTTTTGACAAGGAACGATCGGTTCTCACATTTCTTGCCGAAAATCGGTCTTCTATTTCATCATTGGGTAATCCTGATCTTGGACCGCCTCGGGACCCGGTGTCTACACTTACGTATTGTAGTTGAATTATATATATATATAATATTTTCATTACTTTTTAATTAATAATTTTATTTTATTTTATGTGACATTTTTTTTTTTTAAATAAAATAAAACGTGACATTATGTTATTAACTTAGGTCATAAATTTTTTTATAGATTGGGTTCAAATTGATTTTTTGATTTATTGTCCTATAAAATTAATAATAAAAATGAAATTATGTCCATCTCAAGACGTAAAAAAGTCATTTTTTTTTCTTAACGAGAGTGATCATTGCAATTGATCTATAATTGTTGGTTGTAATGAGATTTCTTAAACACATATTAATGATTTATGGTTTGATATATTCGAATTTAAAATTTTATAGTTTTAAATTTCATATTAATACCATTCAATTAAAACTCATTGGTACACTTCATGGTCGGATTACAAGGAAAATTCTACGTGTTTTCAAAATAAATATTTTCCACATGGTCGGATTACAAGGAAAATTTTACTTGTTTTCAGGGTATGCATATATTATTAATATTTTATTATTAGTTGGTCTGCCAAGAAATATAAATACTGTATAATATATGAATCTCACACTGATTAATAATTTTCCATGTGGGCGATGCTAATGCCAAATTTTGATCAAACTTCTCAATTTGACTCCCAATTCTAAAGCCAAGTCCAAGACTTGGGTCTATCGGCAGAATATCGACGGTCCAAAATTGTCTCCAATTCTTCTAGAGAACGTACATCGCAAAGGATGGGCCCCCATATCGTGGGGCCAAGTGCCCTACCCAATAGAGAAATCACGTAAGCATCCAAAAAACTGGAAAGCATGTATATTTTGACAGGAAAACTTGAATCGCTTATCGTTGTGTTGAATTTTCCCACGTGTTAAGCTATTAAGAAAAGCTGGCATGCCGACTTTTCTTCTTCCAGATTCTTAGGAGCTTGTGGGTCCGAGTGACCTTTTCCTGACCGTTGATTTTGCTAATCAACCAATAGAATTCCGGTAACACGTACTAATTATAAAGATACGCACACCTGATCAACAGAAAAACCCTGCGACTAGGGTTTTAGCCTTCAGGCAGCCACGACAACGTCACACGGTCAAACTTGCACCAAATGCAAAGACCCAAAACTGCCCCTCACTCACTGAGCAGAAAAACGAATCTGACGGGGATAGAACCGACCTTACGAGTGGAAAACATATAAAACGACACAGTTTATACATGGGAAAACATTACAAATAGAGCATGTGAGCTTCATTTCTCTTTCAATTGCCATCTCAACAAACAAACAAGCACACAAAACGAGGAATGTATAAAAGTATGTTTCCTTCTTCTTTCATTTACTGCATTTTAGTATTATAAAAAACAGAGCTTTCTTCTCCCATTTTCTTGCATCTCAAGTCAGCTGTTCAACAAATATCTTGTTTAAGTTTCATTTGCTTCTCTCTCCATTCAAGCTTGAACCCCAAAGAAAAGGGGAAAAAAAAAAAAGGTAACGTCTTGACCATTCTGCCCTCTGTTCTGTATTTTTGTTGCTTCCAAAAGCTCTGTTCTTGTCTACGTGTAGGTAATTTACTTGGGTTTGGTGTGCCTTTCATTTGGTGGGTGCATGTTAGTTCTATCTAACTTTCTTTTTTTTCTTTTTTAATTTTTGTTAACAAGATCTAGGAAAGTCAGGAACTTTGCTGTTTAACAAGCTGGTAATTGTGGGGCAGCTAAAATGAAGATTTTGGTTTCATTTTTGTGCAGCTTTCATTGTAATGAGATTTGTTTATGTGGTGTTTTAGTAGTTTCTCCCGTGTTGATTAATCAATTTAATTATTCAAGTTTGCTTTCTTAATCTATGTCATGTGATCCTGGTGAAAAAAAATTTCCACCTTTTTCAACTGCAACTTTCTTAAATTCTTGAAAATGACGAATATACTGATCAGTGATGCCATAACTAATCTATATTTTTTCAGTTACGCCAAGGAATTTGGTCTCTTTAGAATCAAATGTCATTTTCTTGTTTACTGAAGCAGGCAAATCAAGACCTTTGGTTGGTAAAATTGTTCCCAAAAAAAATGCTAATCTTAGGCCACGAATTGCAAATTAAATTAGCCTAATTGTTTTTACTTAATTGCCTCTATCTCCAAAAGGTTTCATCTAACAAAGATTAGTTATTGAAAGGTTAGAAATCGATGAGATCATTAAAAACATGAATTTTCAGGTTTATTTTGAATGTGCGTGTGTTGAAAGGAATGACAGCTTTAACTATGCTTACAATTGCTATACTTTTCCCTTTGTATCTACCATCACCTGATGAGGGGAGCTAAGTTTAGGCTTTGTTTTATTGTCAAACTGGCCTTGGAAAGGATCGTCTTCATGCTTGAAATACTTTTGTTTGTCATATGGACTTTAGCTTGATTATTTTATCTGATGTCTTTATGCCTCCGAATGATTTTTGGAGTTTTCAAATTGGCTTTCCCTATATAATTCTGCTTTAAACTCTCCCTTTCACAATACATGCAACTGTCTTTGTTAATTTTCTCACTTTTAATGCAGGTTTTTTTAAGGCCAAAGCTTCTTTATTATACATTGAATTGAGGGTATTAGGAATTGCTATTTATATATTCGCAGCATGGCATTTTCAAGGCTAGCCAGGACTGGATTGAGAAGAACGGGAAGCAACTTTGGCGGTCACACAAGCGAGGTCGGTGCATTATGTGAAGGAGGATTGATTTCAAAATGGTCTTTTCCTTCTCCAAGAATTGATGCAGCAAACAGCAATCTTTTATACCTTTCTAGCATTAAAAGTATAAATCATGCTAGTTTTTGGAGCAGGGGAATCAGGGTAACCCCAAATTACAGATTTCCTCATTCAGGGCTCGCCCTAGATAACTCTGAAAATGAGCTTGATGAAGCAAAGTATCCAGGTCCAGAAGCCACCAAGCCTGGTGAGAAGCCAAGAGTGGTTGTCCTAGGCACTGGATGGGCAGCTTGCAGGTTCATGAAAGGACTAAACACCAAAATCTATGATGTTGTTTGCATATCACCCAGGAATCACATGGTCTTCACTCCATTGCTTGCTTCAACTTGTGTTGGAACCCTTGAGTTTCGCTCTGTAGCTGAACCTGTTAGTAGGATTCAATCTGCATTGGCAACGGAGCCAGGCTCGTATTTCTATCTGGCTAATTGCTTTGGCATTGACACAGACAGACATGAAGTGAGTCTTTCTTTCCTGCTAATTTTTGTGGTTCCATTTATGTTACTCATCCACAAAATTAATATGTCATAATCTGTAGTACTAGAAGATCTTTCTCTTACATCTAATAGAACAAAGATGTGCCTGCAAATCCAGATATTGTAATAATTCTAAGTGTTCCTTTATGATGGCAGTTATACTGTGAGACAGTTAGAAATGGTGGATTGCCTCAGGAGCCATACCGGTTTAAAGTTGCATATGACAAGCTTGTTATTGCTGCTGGAGCTGAACCTCTAACTTTTGGTATCAAGGGAGTTCAGGAACACGCATATTTTCTAAGAGAAGTGAATCATGCTCAAGAAATAAGAAAGAAGCTCCTTTTAAACCTCATGCTTTCTGAAAATCCAGGTGACTTATTTATCTAGCACAAATTTTCTTCTCCTGATTCTGTTTCAATTCTTGGTATTACGTGAGGCCATGGTCATAAAGGAGCTCTTATTCTGATTATATCATCACAGGCATATCTGAAGAAGAAAAGATGCGCCTTTTACACTGTGTTGTCATTGGAGGTGGTCCTACAGGAGTGGAATTCAGTGGTGAATTGAGTGATTTCATCATGAGAGATGTTCAAGAGCAGTATGTTCATGTTAAAGATCACATCAAAGTCACCCTCATAGAGGTAATAATATGAATCCTCACTTTTGTGTTCAAGTTATGGATGCCATTTGCTAATGCATTGTTGTGTTCTTCGTCAACAGGCCAATGAAATTCTATCATCCTTTGATGTTGGATTACGGCAATATGCAACAAATCATTTGACCAAGGTAATTCAGTTGAATTTCTTATTTCCTATAATGAGTTTGTATGAAGTCCTGTCACTGACATTTGGAATATTATATATATCAGTCTGGTGTTAGACTTACAAGAGGTGTAGTGAAAGAGGTTCATCCCAAGAAATTAGTTCTCAGTGATGGTACAGAAGTTCCTTATGGCCTCTTGGTGTGGTCTACCGGTGTTGGTCCTTCCCAGTTTGTGAAGTCAATGAATCTTCCCAAATCCCCTGGTGGAAGGTATGCAAAAACAGCAACTGTTTAACTTTGTAGTATAAGAGTGTGAGATCTTAAGTTCAAAGTCAGTTAGATACCTTATAAGTAAAACAAAACATCCTTTCTTTTACGTTCTGTCCAGTGTTCATGTTCCATCAATTCTTCTGACTTGAGTGCTTATAGGATTGGCATTGATGAATGGCTGCGGGTTCCTTCTGTAGAAGATGTGTTTGCACTTGGAGATTGTGCTGGTTTTCTTGAACAGACAGGGAAGCCAGTGCTTCCAGCTCTAGCTCAGGTCAAATTCCTGCAAAGTTTTCACCTTTCTGATATAAACCATTAATAGGATTGTTAGTTAATCAATCTAGACTTGTTACACAGGTTGCAGAGAGGCAAGGAAAGTACCTGGCAGAGCTGTTTAACAAGATTGGAAAGGAAAATGGAGGCAGGGCTTTAAGTGCCAAAGATGTTCCACTAGGCAACCCTTTTGTGTACAAGCATTTAGGTAGCATGGCATCAGTTGGACGTTATAAGGCACTGGTTGATTTGCGCCAATCTAAGGTAACCTTAACATGCTTAAGGCAAATTTTATGAAAGAAAGAAATCAGTTTTATTATAAAATCATACAGGATCTTCTAAGCGCAAATATTTAATCATTTATTGGTGAAAAGATTAAAGCTTTTGGTGTTATCTTTTGCAGGATGCGAAAGGGCTATCACTTGCTGGATTCATCAGCTGGTTTATCTGGCGTTCTGCATATCTTACAAGAGTTGTGAGCTGGAGGAACAGGTTTTATGTGGCAGTTAACTGGGCAACCACCTTGGTTTTTGGCAGGGATAACTCCAGAATTGGATAGATTAAAACAAAAACTATTCACAATTGCCAATGTTTATTCTTTCAATTCCTCTGAGCTGGATTCTTAAGATTTATTTTGCTGACCAAGATTAGAAGCTGTTAGCAAATTTTGTTTACATGCCTCCAGAAAATAAAAGGAACAATTTTTGTAACACGCCTCTGGCTAATTCATCAATAGCTATTCTTCAAGAAATCAAACAAACTTATAATCTCGATCGCATATATAGATATGGGCTGGTGCTGTTATGATGTAACTTAGTATGGATACAAGTAATGAATTATAATAAACACATTTATAATTTTCATTCTACTTGCATAGTCCAGTGCAAAGAAGAGAGATAAGGACTTTTAATTTTCCATTTCTTATTATACCAGTGAAGTGATGAGAAATGAATTCAACCGTGAGATGAAATTGAGAATTCAAAATTCACTCTTAATGATCTTCCTTCTTAGTAGCCAACTAAGCAAGGAAATTTCTTTTCAATCCAATTCCTCCAAAACAAAAAGAAAGGATGAATGAATCTTGAATCCATCCCAGTTCAGCTTTGTAACAAACAAAAAAAGAGTTATCATAAAGAAGTTATAACCAAAAAGATGAAGATTTCAAAATTTTTCTGAACTGCAATAGTTTTTTTCTGCAAGCGGTGGCCACAAAAATCTAAACAAACACAAAAACCATCAGAATTGGGGTCCTTTTCATGGTTTTGTTAAGGTGGGAGATGTAGCTCAATTAGTCCTTTTTATCCATTTTTATTGATTTTCTCTAATCTATCAAATAAGAGAAAAATAGCCCCATAAATGGGTTGATTTTCTTTCGTTTCCACTCAATTCGCTCTAAAAAAGAGGTGATAAAACATGAATCTTGATCCGATCCAACAGAATCAAAGAAACTTTAGAAAGAAAAAGGAAGAATTCATTTATGTGCAGAATTTGTACAAAGAGTTTGCCTCAAAATCTAAACAAACAACTCTGAAATACAAAAATTGAGAGTTTAACATAATCAAGAGAAGTGAGAAGCAGTAGGAGAAGATCCAGCTCGCCTACTACTCTGCCCTGAAAACATTGAAGCAAAAGACTGAGCCAAACCCACCACTATTCCCATCTTCACTTGCCCTCTCTTTGGGATCGGGCGGCCAGAAAACCTCCTTGATACCTTCCTGTTCTTCATCATCACCATTCTTGTATCTGGCATCTTCATATTTCTCTGAATCTTCTAATCCAAATATGTCCCCAAGAGATTGGTTAAAGAAGAGAGTGTTTTGATTTTTGGTGAGTTGTAAGAACTACTGCCCCTTTTGGGTTTATATACTAAAGTATGTTGATTAATGCCCTGAGTTTTTTACTTAATTACGATAGATGCCATATATTCTATACTCTTAGTTGACAATCTTGACCCTGTGGCCATTTGGTTTTTGTCTATTGTTTCTTCCTATTTGACCCAACAATATGAGTCAATCACTTGGTGTATATTTGCCCATAGTCTTTCTTATTTTTGGAATTTAACTTCACTTTATCTATGTAAAAACACCACCTCATTAATATTCAATATATATTATGATGACCGTTTGAGAATCGGGGTCACCTGAAAATAAAAAAAAATCAGTGAATTCGGTAAATATTTCGATAATTAAATTAATATTTTAATAAAAAAATGAAAAAATATAAATTCGAGAATCTAAAACGTTATAGAGTTTATTTTGAAAGATTTAGAAAATTTATACAATATATAGCAAAATTAAAAAATAAATGAAATGTACAATAAAGTACAACATACCATATAAAAGATAAAATAAAGATTTAGAGATTGAAGTCGCATGGTTAACAACGACCATAGACTATAGTACAGTACACATTGCTTTTTTGTCATTCACTCATGTGAACATAAATAATTTATAAAGTGACGGGTCGTTTCATGTTCAACGAATGTGAACTCTATTAAATTAAGGACAGTTTTGTCACTTCTTCAAGGGACCAAACAACCGCAGCAACAGAAAAATATACTCCATTATTGTAATTATATAATTAAAGTAATAAAGTAAGATTAAGCTTAAATTATTAGCAAATAAAGCCACTTTGGTTAAAATCACGTGGGTAATTTGCAATATTTTAGTAATTAATTGGATCATATGATCATGTGGAGTGGGCCCGAGTTTCGCTCGGTGGCATTCGTCTTTTCACTTTACATCCTTTTCTTTTTAAAAAGACAGATTCCAATCCTTTATCACCGGTTCATTTCATTTGACCCAATCGGATAAGATCGCACGGTCATATCTCAACCACGTCACTCTCTTATTTTCACGTGTTATTTTAAATGAGTGTAAATTTACCATTTAAATATATTATTTATGCCAAAATTACTCTTCAGTTTGCCATTAAAAATAATAAAATTACAACTAAACAAACAGTAAAATATATAGCAAATTTATTGAAATTATATAAATTATATAAATTTGACGTCTTTTTTTGACTTTCGAAAAAATATTAAAATTTATAGTATTAAATTTAGAATTTTTATTTTTTTTTCAAAAGTTAAAATATAGTGTATATCTATAATACATACGTGTCAAGTTTAGATACTTCAATTAACCTAAATCAATTGTGTAATAACTAGGGGTGTACACGGTTCTGGATCTTCCTGTACCGAACCGAAATACCGAAGAAAAAGATCCAGAACCGAATTGTACCATTGACTTTTTTTAGTAGAACTGAACCGAATTGTACTGTTGACTTTTTTATTAGAACCGAACCGAATTGTACTGGAACCGAATCGAGAACCGTATTGAACCGTACCGAACTGTTCTGTACTGAATTGGACCGAAATAACCGATATTTATTAATTATTATATATAATATTAGTAATTTATATATAAATATTATTTATAATTTCTATTATATCATTATTATATATTTAACTTCATAATTATTTATATTTTTTGAAACTTTTATAATTATTTGTATTAAATATTTTAATGTATAAAATTAATATAATAAATAGTTAATAAATTAAAATAAATATTTTGACTATTAATAAGATAAATTTAATTATCATATCTATATAAATGTGCAATTAAAATAACTTATATTTAATTTAATTTTCGTTTAGTGTTACTCAACTACTACATAATTTTTCATTTTGTACAAATATTTATATACACACACAAATATAATTATTATATCAATGAAATTTTACTAATTAATATAATTATATGAGTATATAATCATTTTACCATTTAATTTCATTTACTTTTAATATCACTCAACTAATATTTATCTATTGTAAGTTAATAATTTAATTATATGTAATTAAATTTTACTAATTAATATAACTATATAAGTATATAATCACCTTACTAATTAACTTCATTTATTTTTAGTATCCCTCAACTAGTACTCATATATATTTTTTGTACAATACCTACATGAATAATTGAGCATATAAATTAATAATAGAATTATATATAATAATTATTATATATACTGAAATTTACCAATTCAATTCATGTAATTATATAAATATATAATTAACTTACCAATTAATTTCATTTGTTTTTAGTATCACTCAACTAATACTTAAATATTTTGGCACAATACATATACGAGTAATTGAGTTGTAACTTAATAATTTAATTATATATAATTAAATTTTACTAATTCGTATTTAATTTAATTTAACTTTAATGTCACTCAATCACTACTTAATTTTTTTTTTGTACAAATATTTATATACACAATCACTTTACCAATTAATTTTATTTACTTTTAATTCTACTTTTACATTCACCCTTATAGTTATTAAATATAATATTAATTAATAATCTTTTAACTATTAAACCAAATTTAGTAAAATTGAGTATAATAACTGAGCCAAAATAATATATATGAATGAATTCTAACCATATAATCAGCCGATATTGTATATATAATTAGCTTATCAATTAATTTCATTTATATTTAGTATCACTCAATTAGTAATTATCTATTTTGACACAATATATATTTGAATAATTGATTTATTTTAATAATGTAATTATATATAACTAAATAATTTATTATATAATCATTTTATCAATTAATTTCATTTGCTTCTAGTGTCACTCGACTAATACACATCTATTTCTATCACAATATCTACATGAATATGTAAATTAAAAATAAAATTATATATAATTATTTATAATAAAATTTTAATTTCTTTTATTTTTAGCGTTACTCAACTAATAATTATCTGTATTTAGCACAATATTTATTTGAGTAATTGAAAATATATTTTAATAATATAATTATATACAATTATTATATTAATAAAATTTTATTAATTAATATATAATATAATTATATAAGTATATAATTATCTTATTAATTAAATTTTTTTTAGAGCAAATTAAGAAAAAAATTTGAAAAATTTTAGTAGAAATATTTTTTGTTTTAAGTTTTGGAGGGAATTAAAATATTTGGAGGGAATCTAATGCGGACGAGTTGGGTTTTCAGTATTTGGAGCGAGTTGAACGGGCCAATCGTCATTAATTATTGTTTTTGTTATAACTTTTGCTACAAGTGTCCGTTTGCTTATTATTATATGTTTTCGAAAATCTCATTTCAAGCCGGTCGAATTTTACAAAACTTAGTCTCCCTTAACAACCCATTTCGTGCCTCAAAAATAACGTTTGAACTTCCGTTTTTCAATTTGAAATTTTAGGGGTATTATTGTAATTTTATTATTTTTTTTTTTCATGTAAATTGTTTGTTACCTTAGTTTGGAGGGAACTTTTCAACGTGAAATAAAATTCTTTGATTTTGAGGTATTTTTACTGCATCAGAATTCGACCGGTTTTATATTTTATTATTATTATTATTATTATTATATATATATATATATATAAAAGAAAATAAATTAAAAAAAAACCTAAATTGTGCCTGTCACTTTCTTTTCTGTGTCGAAATCGTGTACATAAACTTTAATTAGGATGATCATTAGTGATGAATTACCAATTGATTTTATTAAATATTAGGATTTTAGGAAATTTATTGAAATAATTTATCTCGAATTTAAAAGTTCATCTAAAGTGACTATTGTTAAAATATGTTTTTCTTTTTTCATAAAAGAAAGGGATAAATTGAAATATTTTCTTAAAATTGAATGCAAAATTGTATATACTTGTTGAGATATTTTAATTATATCTGTATTTATTTTCAAAAAAAAAAATTATATCTGTATTTATTATTGTGTATATTTATATTGTAAATTTTTAAAAATATTGAATTATCCGAAATACCGTATTGTATTGACTTGTTTTGTTTTGTACCGAAAGAACCGAATAACCGAACTGAACTGTACTGAAAATTATAAGAACCGTACTGAACTGTACCGAAATTAATAAGAACCGAACTGTACCGAAATTTATAAGAACCGAAATTTCAATACAATACGGAGATTTGTAAAGAACCGAACTGAACCGAACTGTGTACACCCCTAGTAATAACGACGATAATTTTAATTCAAAAATATACTTAAAACGCAAATATGAACTATTTGTAAAACTTTAAAATCAAATTTGACCCGAAACATACTTTAAAAAAATAAATATACAGTATTTTCAATATTTCACGGAAAATTTTGGCCCTTCTCTCTATTTTAAAGTTATGGAGTAATAAATATAAATAATGTATGCAAGTTATAAATTAACAGCATATTGAATTTGGTTTGATCATTTTAATGTCAAATGGACCGAATTATTAAGAGTCCATTTATGGATTGCATTGAATTTTTAAATTATATTTCTATGAGTATGTTGAATCTGACCTTAAATTCTGTAATAACTTAAAATAAATAATTTTTTATTTTATTTTACGAGAGCCGTGGGTATAATGTTGCTATATGCTATGTTTAATTATATATATATATATGGTAAAAATTTTAATATGCTTTTGGTAGATGCGAGAATATTTTTAGAAAACTATTTTTTTATTTGAAATTTTATAATTGTCTAAAATAAAGTATTGTATATTCCAACTAATTATAAACTAAGTTCCACAAGGATTTTATGGATGAAAAGATATCACCAAATCATGCAATTCAAGAACTGAGAGTTTGTTCGATTTAATATTCTTATTATTTTATATATCTATCTAGCCATATACTTTCAAGCATTAATTAATTATTATTTGTCAATTTGTGGGTTGAAAATGGGAGGATTATAGCAATAATTCATTATTTTTTTAATTTAATGACGTGAACTTAACTTTAGGTATTAGTGGAATCCAGACATCATCTATCTTTATCTCATAAATATAAAAACTTAATTTTGAAAGAAAATGTTCCAAGTCATCCACCATCTTCTGTCTTTATTGTTATGTTTAATAATGATCTAGCAAACTTTTGTTAAACTTAAAAAAGAATAAAAAAAATCAATATATAAAATCTAAAAGAGGTAATTTTGAGCTATTGAAAAAGAGTTGTGATTTATTTTAAACGGTAGGGAGACTAATAATTTTTTTAATTAATTAAAGTTCAATTTCTTAAATTAAATACAGATTTAAAAATGTGGACAAATCAATTTCTTTTTTTAAAAACAATTTTTTTTCTATCTAATTTTAAATTTTTTATTTAATTATAAAAAAAAAATATTTTGTTCGATTTAGTTTAATTTTCAAATACCAAATTGTATATAATATCACTTGATTATTGACATACTTGCAAAATATTTTTTAAAAATTAAAGGTGATTAAGACGTGACTTTGTACATTAACTGCTACAACATAATAAATTGATAATGCATAGTTTTTATTTGTTTAACATTAACAAATATCAATTGTAGTACATTAACATAATCATTAATGTAGCTTAAAGGCATTGATTCAATGTATATCTTTACAATATTCGACATATTAATTAATCTTGTCAGATTCTGTCAAAGAGGGAATAGATTCGGTAATCTAATAAAATTGAATTTAAGATTCTTGAGGCTGCAAATCTCCATTTTTTATTATTATTATGTTTGTAAATTGTTTAAACTTAAGGAAGCATATTTATTATTTTGTTGATGTCACTATTTCTGGCGCAAACGTGTATGCTAAGCTTAATTTGTTATAGTTAAACTTGATTTAATTAGTCGAGATTATTACTTACAAAGCTTTAATTAATTATTTATATCTTTTTTTTTTTTTTTTTTTTTTTTTTGGTAAAATTATTTATATCTTTTACCATAGTCTTAAATAATAAATTATGAACATGATAGAATCATGACGTGCATTCTAGGACCACTAATTGTACAATTTAGCAATAAACCGTTGAGAACTAAGAAGCTTATATATATATATATGTGTGTGTGTGTGTGTGTGAGAGAGAGAGAGAGAGAGAAACGGTGTTGGGAATTAGATACTGGTCATTTAAAAAAATTATTAAACTTTTATCCATTTAAATTATAATTAATTTAATTGTAATTTTGGTCTTAAATTTCATAGTTTTAGAGGCAAAATTAGTACTATTAAACTAAAATTTAGTAGTGTCAAAGATACAAACAACAGATCAAATTTAGTAAAAAGAAAAAAAAATATCTCTAAATGTACAAAAGAAACTCTAATTAGATGATTAACAAATAATTAACATCATCATCCAATAACTAGGAGTTAAGTGGCTGTAGTGCAAAAGAGTAATTATAAAAAATAATTACACATGAGAAAAATATTAAAAATTTTCGGCTAATTTTTAAATTTTTTCTTTTCAACAAAATTTTCTGAAATTTCATGAACTCTTAACTCAAAATTTCTACTAGTAAAAGCTAATTGGGCACACTGATGCGTCGGGTGCGGAAAGAGAAGATAGAAGCAACAGAGTGAGCTAAACCCAATACTATAGCCACCTTAACTTGACCTCTTTTAGGGATCAAACGGCCTGAAAATTTATGTGATTGTGCCTGGATACATCCACCGTTGATCATATTTCTTCTACAACTAGTTGTTGCCATATTTTCGTAGACTGAAAATGCTAACTGGTGGCAAAGTTGAGGAATGGAGATGAGATGGCAATGGTAGGTGTGGTGCTTTGTATTATATAGAGAAAAAGATGGCCAATAAAATGTCAAAATTGCCCTTGTGCATGCCATAAAATTGTGTAAATTGAAGGAGGGTAGTATTGGTATTTGGGTAGTAAAGTTAGGTTGGGAAATCTTTGATATTATTAATGTTGATAAGGAAAGAAATAGTCCTAGTTCGATAAATTCCATGAATAAAGGATTATAAAGAAAGCAATGTTTTTGTCTTCTTTGCCATATTGATCACGTGGGCATTTAGTTGTTTATTACATCATGTGACATCAGACAAAGTGTTAATTGTGTGGTCCCACCTTTGAAATGGTGTCCATCCCAACTACAAATATTTTAGTCCACAAGGCAATAATATCAATATGAGCAGAGCAGTCCATCTGCATTGAATCAAGACCTCTTTTTATTTAATTGGTAATGGATTGCAACTTCAATTAGTAATTTAGTATCCCACTAAACATTAAAATGCCTTCAGTAATAGCACTTAGCAGCCTTGAGGTCTATTATTAAATTGCATAAGGCTATCTAGGACTGGCATAGAAAGCTTCTAGATTTATTATGTTCCAATAAGATCAATAATTTCCTAATTGTTAGATTCGAATGTCTAATGCTTTATTTGAATCGATAAAACTAAAAGTTATTAAAAGGAAAATAAGCAAAATAGCATAATAAATGTGAGCAATTAAAAAAAATTGATTTTTTCCGATTTACTGTCGATTCTTCAAAATATGTTCTCTCAATTTAGAGAGAAAGTTAAATTGATGGAAGAGGAGTGGTGAATGGAGGACCAAAGAACATGGTTTAAATATTGGGTTGAAGAGTAATAGGCAAACAAAAAATGAAGAAGATGAAGTGCAAAGAGATATCTGGACAAGAAAAAGGATGGAGAACAAGGAGCAATTATCATAGGAAAGAAGACAGTGAAAAGTGGAGATGAGGAAGAAGATGCTGAACAATGGAAATGTCAAGAGAAAAAAAAAAAAGAATTTACCCTGTAATCAAATAATGAAAATTAAAATTAGAAGAAATAAAATTTATATTATTCTCATTTTTTTAATACAATTTACTTCGATTCAAATAAAAGTTTAGTGATGGCTAAAATCTCCCATTTGACATCTAAAACATTAATAACAATACTATGATTCCCTTTGACACTACAATACTATGATTCCCAGCTCTGTGTCAAAGGTTCCAACTCTTCCACAATAAAATAAGGTGTTTGTGAAGATGAGATGGAATAAATTGACAGTAAACATTATTATTGTTGTTGTTGTATTATCTTGAGCCAATACCTTTTGCAATAAATTGTTACAAGGGTTGTAATGTAGGCCCAACATTGAGAAACAGCCCAGGTTGAATTGGACTCAGATTATAGCCCAAGGCTGTTGAATATGTTCAAATATATCCATTGATGAGACATATGGGAGCAGCCCTTTCACTTGAGATTATTATATAAATAAATTCTCAATTAATAATAACAAATTTAATTTCAGATTAATAATAATGTCACGCTAACGAAATGGTGAAGAAAGCCAAGCCAAAATAATCCTAATTATTTGATTAACATGGTTAAGTCAAATTTGGTTTTCACAAAGATGGATAATATCTCTAAAAAAGGTGACAAGATTTGGAGACAAATACCATACCATTATTATCTACTCTCTAATCTTTGTAGGTCCAAACTTACCCCTAATATGGAGATGGAAATTCCCCAACTAGCCCATTTTCTAATTTTAAATTCAGGAAACTTCTCACCGGCTAAACCGTGTAGGTATACTTATAGATAGCAAATTATTATTATTATTATTATTATTATTATTATTTACATAGTTTTTTGGTGCATTTTTAAAAAAAAAAATCAAACATCGTTGAAGTATGATGATATATAACCATATGATATTTGGAGTTGCGATCCCACAAGCCATGTACATGTGCGTGCACTACAGTGAGCTCTTCAAATTGCGCCCTGATATTTGAAATTTATTATTCTATTTTCTAATTAACTTAAATTCATATCAAATAGATCAGTCTATAAAGAGGCAAAATGTTTGATATTTAAAAATAATTTATTTAAAATTTGAACCCTGTATTTCTTAAATAAATGGAAACAGATAACCATATTTATCTATGTATAGAGTTTGATTGATTATGATTTACATTTAATGTCATAAAGCGAAATAAATATTCTCCCACACTAATTAATTAAGATAATGAAAGTAACACATACAACCACTTTCGAAGCATCTAATCTGAATTCTCCAATTCTCTTAACAAGTTGCCGTGCGTCCAAATAGAATAGGGTACTTTTAAAAAATAAAAATAATAAATAAAAAAATTAAAAATTAGAATCGAAATCCAATCAGAAAATATAATTAATCGGTTTAATTGTTTTAGTTAGTATTTTTTATTTTTTTCCTGTTTAAAAAAAAGTACTGATTTAAATTAATCCATTGATTATATATAGGTGTGGGTGTGTGTTGAGAATTAGCCTTGAGTTAGAGAATTGAAATGGTTGTGGCTTAACTTATGCCATGAAATTATGTTCTTATATTTTTATAGTTTAGTGAAATTATGACTTAATGGAAACAATAATTAATATATTGATATAACAATGAATAAGGTATGAATCAACTCATGAAGCATAACGTATTGATGAACTCACAATGACTCTTCCTACAAATAGTGAGCAAACTAATCAGCGAAAGGTCGCAATCCAAGTTATACGGTAGATCATATCAGTTATGATAAATCAAATTATAAATAAATTTTTACATTCACATTATATAAAAAAATTATAAAATTATAAAATATATTTATACGAATCAAGTCATAAAGGTTATGCAATGAATTAATTTAAATTGAATTATTTTACGTATCAAATGAATTGAATTATAAATATATTATTAAATTTAATGAGTTAATCGAATTTAAATGTATTTTTATTAGTGAATTAGATGAATCAAATCTACTTGTCAAATTCAAACTCAAGTAATTTTGTAGATTGTAATTTAAATAAAATTAATTTAATAGATTGATTCAAAAAATTATAGGTTGTAAATCCTAATAACAATATAAAATACAAATAGACTCCTTTCCACTTAGCCCAAATGGACCGCTATCAAGTCATGTGCGAATTAGAGTAAACAATTCAAATCCCACTTAAGAAGACTCCATATGACCAATCATTACCATCTATTTAAGACTTTTAATGGAACTATCTGCTTGAAGGGTCAGTTTCTTCAACTTTCTCCCTTATCTTTTTCATTTGTTTCTCTCTTTAATCCCTCAAAATCAACGTCATTCCCAATATCATACAAACCCACAAGCAATTGATTAGTGATAGATGAGCCATTTTCTAATGCCTTTAAATTGCTCCAGTTTAGCTTCCAAAGTCCCAAGCTTTTTGGGACAAAAGGCAACACACACCCCTAACCAAGTTGCCAATTTCCTCTATTTTCTCCATTACAGTAGAATTTACCCAAATAAGTCTCTAAAGGTTGCGTCTTTCTCTCAGTTAAACCAAACCCAGAATTGTTGTTCTTCTTCAATAATGGAGGATCCAAAAAGTTTGGAGCTTTCTAATTCTGAACCAGAAAAATACTCCAATGAAATGGATATTGCTGTCAGAGCTGTGCAGATGGCTTGTTCTCTATGCCACAAAGTGCAGGAGAGTATGATTTCGAGAACCAATAGTCATGTCCAGGCTAAAGATGATAATTCTCCTGTCACTGTTGCAGGTATATGATTACAGGAGCTGACTTTGATTTATTTTTTTTCTATCTGTTCTGTAATGGGTTTTGTCTATTTTGTTTATTCTCTTATTGAACTTGTTTTGAATTTTGTATTTGTGCACTAATTTTGTAGAAAGTTCACAACTTTAATTTAGGTTCAGAACGGGGTTTCTTAATTCATTGATCTTCAATTCATTCCCTGATGATTTTGGAATTATAGTTAACCATCATTATTTCCCACTAAACTTCATCTAATTACGTCGACTAGCAATTTTGACATTTGAGGTGGAAGTGAACCCTTAGCACATATGGCTATTCCTTTTGTTTTTATTTGTGATTTTGCGTGGGAAGAACTGTAGCTATCACAATTATGATATAGGATAATAATGCATTCAACAGCTCATGTTGCTGCTTAAATGAAGATAACTTCATCCAATATTTTTTTGAAAATACAGCATGGATCTGTTGCCCCATTTAGGGAAAAATAAGGCCAAGTGAGCAGTCATGATTTTTATTAGAAACTTGCTAGTGTACAGCAAATTGATTTTATAGGATGTTATTATTTTCTTTATACTTGTTCTTACCTAGCTTAAGAAATTGTCTAAACCATAAAACTATAATGATGTAAGGACTTAAGGATCAATTCAGCTTAAATTTCCTACTCTACACCCTTAGCCGTGAGTTTCACATAAGCTCTGCTGATGAACTGTTCGTTCTTGCATGCTTTCATTACTAAGTATGTGCTGTTATTGAATTTGGATGTTGAGATGCATAATGAAATTAATGGTAGTTACCAATAACTTAATGAGTCTATAAAAACTTTAGCTAATAAGTATGTTTATTCTCTGAAGAAAGTTCAGTTTGGATTAATACGAAAACAATGGAAGATTTACAATGCATCTAAACAGTTTGAATTGTCAGACTGATTTGAATGTAAAGTCCTATCTCAATGTTTGTTCTTGATATGTTTTTTTTTTTCAAGCTCTCTTGTAGAATTAAATGTTTTCTGTACTAATGAGTAATAATTGTCTTCTTGATCTAGTTATTTCCTATTTTGATTAGGCTTTAGAGAAGGTTTCTGAAAAATTGTCATTATCGTTGCTGTTAATGTAATCCAGTTCCATAGGTTTGCTAAAAACTTAAAAGCACAGAAAAATTTTAACTGGTGAAAAATGATCAAACGACTAACTAAGTTGTTGTGTCTGCTCTTAGTTTTTTAAGTTTATGTTTAAACATTTATACATCTGATGTTTGTGGTTCACTAGGTCCCTATAACGACTTCATATTATACTCAGTATATCTATTATAGCTGACAATAAATTATATGCCTTGTAAACAGATTGGAGCGTCCAAGCCACTATCAGCTGGATACTATCTGAGTCCTTAGGGAGTAGGAATGTCTCAATAGTTGCCGAGGAAGATGTCCAAACCCTTTTCAAGGCTGATAAATTGGGCCTTTTAGACGTTGTAGTTCGAACAGTAAATGAATCACTGGCTGAAGCACCTCGCTTTGGCCTTAAAGCTCCAGAAAAAGCCCTCAGCAATTCAGAGGTTCTCAAAGCAATTGGTCGTTGCAACTCGAGTGGAGGTCCCAGAGAAAGATTTTGGGTGCTTGATCCTGTTGATGGTACATTAGGTTTTGTACGTGGAGATCAGTATGCTGTTGCTTTAGCACTGATAGAGGACGGAGAGGTTGTGCTTGGTGTTCTTGGCTGCCCCAATTATCCAATGAGAAAGGAATGGCTAAATTATCACCACCGCTACCATAGGATCATATCGAAGCTAACCCCACCAACATCCAAATCATGGGACAAAGGTTGTGTGATTTATGCGACAAAAGGTAGCGGAGAGGCTTGGATGCAACCTCTACTCCAGGGGCATAAGAAGCTACTATGGCCAAACTCTGCAGTACGGGTTCGAGTATCCTCCATTGACAATCCAGCATTAGCCACCTTTTGTGAGCCGGTTGAGAAAGCAAATTCAAGCCATTCCTTCACAACAGGACTAGCGCACAGCGTAGGGCTTAGGTAAACACATTTTCTATGCATCCTTTGTTAATTTGGCGTAATGAGAAGCTAAAAGCGCTTTTATTTGCTGCAGAATGCAACCATTGAGGATGTACAGCATGGTGAAGTATGCTGCCATAGCTCGAGGGGATGCCGAGATATTTATGAAGTTTGCAAGGGCTGGCTACAAGGAGAAGATTTGGGATCATGCAGCCGGTGTTGTTATCATACAAGAGGCAGGTGGTGTGGTTACTGATGCTGGAGGGAATCAGCTCGACTTCTCGAACGGCGTATACTTAGAAGGTCTCGACCGGGGGATAATTGCTTGCGCTGGACCTAAATTACATGACAAGATTATCAAAGCTGTTGATGATAGCTGGAACTCCTCTAGTTTGTAAGTTTTTTCTCACTTAACATCTATGACTGCAAACATGTTTTCCACTTATATGAACAGCAGCAGACAAGGCGTGGCTTATGAAATGTGAATTTTATGTATAAGCTAAAACTAAACTCTATAAGTTGTAAAGCATAATTTTTGCAAATCAATGCTACATTAAAGCAATTTGCAAGAGAACATATCTCACTATCTGCATCTAAACAATCTCCGAGCCATTCATATGATAAACTTCTTTACCTTTCGCAAATTTATATTTTCAAGCTTATGCTGCTAACTTTGGGATGTTCAAGGAGACCATTACCCCTTTGAAAGTATGTAGCACCTAAAAGTATGTATATGAAACGAGTGTAAATCAATTACAATATAAATGTCAATTTTTATCAGTTCATATCAACGTGTTCAAATATAAAATTTGTTTATTAATTAATAAAATTATAAATTTAGGTGGAAATTTGGACTTTCAAAATTTATGTGTTGGATTGGCAAAACCAAAACCTAATAAATTTAAGAGTATTTTATGGCTGAATGAAAATGATATGTGGCAGTTTTAACATTTATGAGAACATCAGGCGCTTTCATAGTGTATATCTGTATCTACCATCATGCTAAAGTCTATCGGTAACTTTAATATGCTCACTCGCTATCCTGACCCCTGTGGTAGTATGGTGTATGCCGGATTGGACGGTACGGTACAAATATGCATGCATTATATCCATCTGCATATTAGAGTATCTTTTCAATATATTTGTTATACAGTAATCAGTGAAATATTATATTAAAAAAATATTTTTATTGTTCAAATATATTGCAGATGGCACGTAGATGTACCAAAATATCACCCGAAAAATTAATTAATGAGATTTTTTGAAAAAACAATAATAATATAAGAGGAGTTGATGCCAACAAATACTTGTACGACAGGAAAATGAAAAATCGTATGAAGAATAATTATTTATTATCCAATATCTGCAATATAAATAAACCACCGTCAAAGCAAAGCATTAAAGAAGATAAGTAAGTAAGGCTTTGAATTATTTATCGATCCTGAATTGAAATTCTGACTCATATATCATTTTTCAACTTGTAATGAAGCTGGTAGGGCTGGGGCAGGAGCAGCAGGATGAGTTGCGTAGTCAGAAGTTATAAATTTAATGAGATTAAATTTTAAATATTTTAATGTAATTAATTTTTAATAAAAATATTTAAATATATCAGTGGAATTAATTTTTAATGAATTAATTATTAATAAGTCATTTAATAAAATTAATTTAAAAAAAATTATCGAGGATATTTTAAAATAAATTCTAATTGACTCCACTCATGCTATACTCCCTGTGCCCCCAAGCAGAACCCCTCTGAAAGTATGTATATTTTAAAATAAATTATAATGAGCATTAATGTCCTAAATACAGAAACATGTCATCGCAATTAACGGATTAAACCCTAATATGAGTTTGCTTGAACATTAATGGGCAAGAAATAAAGAATTAAATATCATTTATTTCTTCATTCTTCTTGTTGTTTTGAATTAAATCGCTTTGATACTGATTAGTAATTAGGTGCTTAGGTAATCCTTCTAGAATTGGGCCTAAAAATAAAGACATATGGGGTATAATTAATTAATTATCTCCCACCAAACTCCCTTCAACAGCATTAATTAGAGGCTCATCTGTGATAGATGGAACAGTTTTTTCTTTTTCTTTTTTTTTTCAATTATATATTCTGCACATTAAATGTGTACGTTAGAGAAAGAATAAGACTCCTACATTTTTAATATGATGATTTATATTTAATACAAACGGTTGAATGATATAATGTACCAAATTATTTCCTTTTCTGGCAAGGATAATAAATTGAGTTATATATAAAAGCTTAATACATACATAAAGATACATGGATTTGACTTTATAATTCATTTTGAATATTTAAATTTTTACAAAAATTTATTAATTAACTACACTTATCAATTTTACAAATAATAACTATAAATTCACACAGTTTTTGAAAAATTAGAGTACTTAATATTTAACCATATGATATTTGAATTATTGTGATGGAAACACATATCTTAAATACATAGTAAAATTTATTAGAATTGAAAACGGCTGATTTTTTTATTAATTAATTTTGATGTTATGTGATACAAAACCAGCATGATTAAATGTCACACAATTTAATTAAAAATTGTCACATTAAATAAAACAGAAAATAAAAAAAAAATACTAGCAATCTCATGTCCTAATCAAATGAAAATGAATATCTAAATCTCCTGAATAATTAATGGTCATCTTTGATAGACATTAGAGAAATCAAAATGTCAAAGTTAAATGGTCCCTCCCTCTTAATTACTACTACTTGTTTATGACCAAAACATTACCCTTCCCATTTCAATTATCGTTTTCATTCTATTAAATGTGATAATTATTACTCCATTCGTTCCTTAATAGTTGTCACTTTTTAGAAAATTTCATATTTCATTTTAAATGTCATTTTTAAACTTTCAATACAATATTAATATTTTTTTTTCAATTTTCAATGCGATATTAATTTCATATTACATTTTCAATATTATTCAACCAATTAGATTTAAGTTACAATTTTCGAAATAATAAAAATAAGTGTAATTTAGTCACTATCTACTATATTTAATTTTAAATTTAGACCTAATTAATATTTATTAATTCTAGCGAAAACAATAAAAACGACAGATATTGAGGAACGAACGGAGTAAATTTTAAAATATTAATTATATATTTCTTATTTTATCATTATACATGCAAAAAAAATTAATATAATGAGATTATATTATTATAGACAATTAATGAAAATATATTTTAGTAAATTATAATAAATATTAATTAAATTTAATCTTAATTATAATTTTTTTAATATGTGTAAAGAGGTAAAAGTTATCGCGTTAAATGAAAAAAAAAAATTGAATAACCATGAATATAATTAATCTCTTATTATCCTTACATAACATTAATTGAGGTGTAATTTTCTTATTTACACTCTATTCATATCACCATATGCAAATAGATTACTAAATTATATATATATATATATTACTAATTTGATCGGTGAATAAATATATTTGATATCAGATCCAAACGATTTTTTTTTCAATTAATGTATCCAATATCTACTTGCAAACCAAAAATTGAAAAGAGAAGTGTCACATTCGATATAAAGATTCAATCTGAAAATTAAAATGAATTAGAAGAGTTTGAGAGTTTGCTCTATAAGGGTGAGCATGGTCGGTTAACCGGTCCATAACTCTCAGTCTATTAATATCAGTTTTTTGAAATTCCAGTCCATTAATCAGTTCATTACCATCGGTTAACCAGTCCATCGGTTTCGAATTTTCGGATCGGTTACCCAATATTTTTCGGTTAACCACTATAATTATAAATATATTTATAAATAAAATTAAAATGTTCAAAATACTTAAAAATTAAATTTTTTCACTATAATATAACATTATTGTTGTTAAAATAAAAATATTTGGTGGATATAAGCAAATTTGTTTTTAAAAATTAATATTTAATAAGTAAATATATTAACCGGTGCATAATTACTTTTAATTAGATAAATTATTATACTTACTAATAGCCAATTAAAAAGAATTAAAAATTTTAAAATAATTAGTATAATGAAAAAAAGTTACATAATTACCTTTAATTATGATAAATTGTTATAAATTATTAAAAAATTAATAAATTAATTATAAATTCGGTTTCTGTTCGGTTAATCAGTTATATGAGTCAAAAATTATTAATCAGTCCATTAATATCAATTTTTTCAAAACACTAACTATTAATCAGTCGATAATAATCGATTAACCAATTTATCGGTTCGATTTCGAATTTATTTTTCGATTAACCAATCTGTCAGATTTTTTTTTGTTGACTCCTGTTGCTCTAAAGTCTAAAGCCATAACTATGACGGCAAATGCTTAAAGACAACTCATAATCTATTCCTTTATTACTTACAACAAACGGGTCAGTACTTGATTGTACCAAATTTCAGGCTCTAATCAATTTTATTTACTTTACCAACTTAAAATAATAAATTTATTTTTCTATACAGATATTTAAAAATCCAATTAATGCTATCATTTATTCATCCAGTATGTATCTTTCTCGAATATTAAATACAAATAATATATTTATTCTTCTTTCATTTTGCTTATATCAAATAATTCACCAATTAAATTTCTAATATTTTTCTAAAAAAATATAGCTTTTGATATTAGTAGTTGATTATCATACTATTTCATTCGCAATTTCACAAATTTGGCATCTGATTATATGTTACAGCCATTAATTTAATGAAATATATTTAGTTAAACACGCAGTGTGTACCGTTATGCACTATTGTAATATTTGCCTAGCTAGATAGGCATAAGTAGTATATGTATAAACAAATAAATAGCATTTTATAATCAAAGAATGGGTAAAGTGGAGCACTAGAGATTGAAGATTATATGCTGGACAGGTAAGTGGATGAAGTTTGCACATCAAAAGGTGATGACCAAACTGCTACCTTTTTCAATTTCCACTTCTAAAAACATAGGCCTTACATTTTGCATTATAAAACCTAATTTTACTTTATTCATCATAACATTTGGCATCAATCTCATGATACCTTTTAAGTTATGCTACTTTCATACTTTCACATGTTCCGTCCGTAATCGTAATGCCAATGCCAAAATCCTAATCCAATACTTATCCAAAATATTAATTTATACCCTAAAATTTTAGTATGTGTTTGATTCATGAATAAATTTATAGATAAAAAATTATGCAAATAATATTTTTAATAGATAAAATGGAATGGTAATTATCTTTTTTTTTAATTAGATTTGAATTTAACTATAAAATATTTTTAAATATTTAACAGAAAATATTTTATTTATTTATTTATTTATGACTTAGTGGTGAATTCAACTTAATAGTTGAATTTTGAAACTCAATATTATATATATATATATAAAATAAAAATCAAAGTGACATAATTGCAACCCAACCGCCCATCCAACTGTCCTCCATTGCTCACCCCATAAATACATGTTTTGCCCTTTCCGAACATTTACACCATCTTCTCTCCCCATCACATTCTCAAAAACCCATCTCTCAAAATTGAAACTTGCAAAACAAAAATGGAGACTGTCACTTGCTTCTTGTTCATAGCCATTTTGCTTCTTTCGGGATCACTATCCATTGCAACCCGACCCGAACCCAACACATCCAAAGGCAAACCCACTAACCCCAACAACAAAGGAGGTGGTGGAAATGATGCTGGGACGGGTGGTTTCTTTGGTCCAGGATCCGGGTTTGGAATACCCGGGTTTGGAAAAGATTGGGGAAATGGGGTTATGGGAGGCGGGTATGGAGCTGGATTCGGAGGTCCGAATGGAGGGTACTCAAAAGGTGGTGTTATAAGGCCAACAGTTGTATGCAAAGAGAGAGGCCCCTGTTACAAAAAGAAGCTTACCTGTCCTGCTAAGTGCTTCACCTCCTATAGCCGGTCAGGGAAGGGCTATGGAGGCGGCGGTGGCGGTGGAGGATGCACTGTGGATTGCAAGAAAAAGTGTATTGCTTATTGTTAGAGAAAGAGGTTTAGATTATGGCAGCCGGTTGCCGGTAATAGTTTCTTATAATATATAATAATATTAATATCTATTAGTTCTTGTATGGGATCATGTTTTGATCTTGAGAGCTATACATATGTATATGCTATGAGTTTTGATATATAAAAAAACTCTTTCTTGAGTTAATTAGTTTTAGATTCTGGGTTGATATAAATTACCTTTTTTACTAATTTCTCAACTTTTACACTTTTACATTTCACCAATATTAAAGCAATAATTATTTTTTTTTTAATTTTGTAATAATTTTATAAAAAATTTATGTTGAAAGTCTCTACTTCTTAAATTTTACTGTACTAAACGAGTTATAAATTGGAAAAAAAAATTAAATATTATCAAGCAGAAATGCAAAATAGAGAAAAATGATTGTAAATCCAGTTAATAATAAATCATAATAAAAAAGAATTATTGTAAAAATAAATGTAAAATCATATGCAGAATTAATGTTTGGTTAAATTTGTTTTTTATATGAGAACGGTAATTCCTAATGAAGGTTCGCATATAAATTTATTTTCTTTTGAAACTAGGTTGGTATGTCCATTGGATGTATTTTAATATTAAGTCCCAAAACACTGTCGTATTAGCCATTAAATTACTACGTGAGAGGCTTGGATTTAGGGTTCATGAGTTTTGGTTGGAATTGAAGGCGAGCACCTACTCTCATAAATTGGTCTGACTCTGTTATTTAATGGCCTATAAGCTGCTATGAATATTCTGTTTTATCCATTCAGTTTAGTTTAATTTTCGATTTATGAAATTAATAAACGTAGTTAAATGAGTTGATAAACATCTAGTGTTATCTACTCAACAGTCAACAATCAAGTTAAGAAGAAGGTTGTTGAAATAATAAATAAACAGTGGCCAAGTAAAATTTGTTTTTTTAATCACAAGCAGAAGCAGTTGAGAGTTAATTTTTTCAATAATAAAATTTTCAAAAATGTAATTAATGTCAATTTGTTTATTTTTGAAAGAAGTTTTTTAATTAATTTGTTGTACTCATATTCATGAACTAAATTGATAAAAAATTTTGTCATATAAAATAAATTAATTAAAAAAATAAAAAAAATTAGTAATTACAGATAATATTTTATTATTAGTTTGATTCATGAAAAATTTATTAATCGATTTTAAACAAAAAAAAATTAATTTTACATGCTTTTTCTATTTATAATGAGAATTATAAAAAAAAGGAAAGAATGGAATATAGGTAATAATTTTTATACGCATTTGCACCAGTTTCTCTACTTATCACATTCTATTTGAAACTTCCAAACAATTTTATCCATTGAAAATCTAGAGAACCTAACAATATGATAAAAGTCCAAATTACAAACAAGTGACCTTTGAGATTGAAGCCCAATTCTATGAGATGGGCCTAGTAAACAAGAATAGAAGCTGCTTAGATACATTTTCTCAGTGCACCAAATGGTGTGACATGAACAGTCTAATTGCGGTTCACCAGCGATCGATATCAATCCACTGTCAATTCTTATTTCGTAGTTTGTAGGTATATAGAGTGTATGTCGCTAGAAAAATCATTCTTTTGATCGATTTTATGAATTTAGATAAGGCGACTGAATACCAAAATTTATAGATATATTATTCAATTTTGGTATTTGGTATTGTATTCACTTCCTTGCATGAAAATCAATTCATAAGCAGTAAATTGAGTGTGCAAACATACCAAACGCACACTGTATGTGAATAATCTGATAAAAAATGAGTAACTATTCGCAGTTTCACCAATCAATTGAGGCAGATTGCATAAAAATAAACCATCACTGGCAGTAATCTACAGATTTCAGTAGACCTCCAATAATTCCATCACGTATGCATAAAATTAAACATGACTCATTCTAGAAAGAATGAGTAGTGTAAATAAATTCATCATTCTAGAAAGAAGAAGCCGTGCGTATCTTGAGGTCCAATGCCATTACATCAAATATGCATGAAAACAGCTTTTCTCTTCAGAAATAATATTTAATAATATTATTATTGCATGAAATGTTGAAAAAATATTAATACTTCCAAACATTATTATTGCATGAAATGTTGAAAAAATATTAATACTTCCAAACAAAGTGCTTGAGATTCCATTCATACCTTAACGAATTTCTTAATACAAATGTGAAATAAACATAAAAAAGGAGTCAACGCTAATTTATTAATGGATAAGAATCAACCCACAATATTTTTATCCACTCTATTCTATCACAAATAAATGCTCATTTTCATTTTCTCATCAAAATGAAAATATTTATTAATTAAACTAAATTTTTACTAACATGCCCATTCTAAAAATATTACAAGAGCAATAAGTTGATTTACTATGGCCAAATTAGTTGAAAAAAAGACTTTCTAAATATTAGCAATGAATATTTATTATAATAAGGATATATTTAAAAAATAAATATTTATTTATAAATAGATGAAATAATATATCAAACAACCATTTTTTTTATAAGGAATAATAACAAATATTGTAAAATAAAAGTAATCGCAGCTATGTCTCTTTATAATGAACGTGCCTTAAAAACAAAAATCACGAGACGTGGCCTTTTTTGAAATAGTGGGCTTGTAGTGTACCCTTGTTGAAACTTGTTCGCATATAAATTCTCATTTTTAAGTATGACATATAACTAACAAATCAAAATCTGTTGCTTATAATTTTCCAAGCATCATCATCAGTTGTCGTCGACATATATTTTCTATCAAAAAAACAGTTATGATGGATTTGAAAATAATGAACTCTATTAAAGTATTTAAGTAGAAAAAAAAACTAAAATATAATGTTTGATTTTTTTATCAAAATCATTTTGAATTTAACTGTTGACTTTTAATTAATTTAGTTATAATCAGTTTGATAACTAAATTAAATTATACTACACTTTATTTAATTAACTTTAACTGAATTCAATGGAAATAATAGAGATAAAAAAAAATCTATATTTTTTATTTCATTCTATTGAACACTCCAAGTAGATTGTTTGTTAACTGAATTTTAATTCCTTTTCATTGGTAAACAAGTGTGCTATATATATATATATATATCATTTGAAAATGGAATTCGAACTTATCAATTGGTTGGGTGACTGTTATTTTGTTGTTATGTTACTTTAAGTAGAAATTTTGTAATTAATTTCTATCGATAGATCTACCCTTTTTTTGGGTACAAAGATAATAATTTCTAGATTGAATTCCAAAAAGACACTCACTACCCTTCAATAAATGCCAAATTTAAAATCTAGAAAACAATGTACAGCAATCTCTTTTCGCTTTGCCTACAAAAATAATTAATTTACAAAAAATATCTACTACTAACTCCTATAAATATGTGCTTGCAAATCCCTTTTGTTTTCAATTCTCTGGATTAAAAAAAAAAAAAAAAAAAAAAAAACATGAACCCAAAATTCCTCACCATTCTTTTTACATTAGTCCTCTCCATGGCTTTGTTGATCCAAGGTCTAATCTTCGTACCCGGCCATGAGGATGAGACGGGATCCAGAAGGCTACTTATCACACCCCCGAATAGAACTTCTCCTATAGGGCCTCACAATTAATATGTTATGGTATGGTATTAGAATATTCTCTCTTTCTTCTTGGAGATCTTCTATGTATTTGAATGCTCTTCTCTTGCTTTCTATTCTGATATGTTTCTATTATCAGCTGATAATGTAATTATCGCTTTTGACTTTTTTCCTCCATTGTTCTAACTCTTTCCTATTGTAATTGTCTCATTTTTCTTATTTTAATTGTCTCATTTTTAAATGTGTTTTAGAATTTTTTTTTAAATATATATATATATATATATCTTTATTTAATATGTATAAATTGTATATTTAAAATTAATCAATTATTAATATTTTTTTTAAAAAAATCAAAATTTGTATTATTTTTTTAATTTTCGTATTAAAAAGTATATACTAGTACATATCATATCACTTTCAGCATATACTCAATCGTATATGTCATTTTCACTGAAAATAGTGTTATATGGAGACAAAGAAACCAGTCTTGGAGTAGACTTCTTTAGATGGTTGTAATACATCAAGTAGACGATGTATTCACACCTGGAAAACAAGCTAACTCACAAGCATGCCACGCATGCCCAGTTAGCATTATCTAGTTAACCGATTTATTAAAAAAAAAATTAATCAATACATATTTATCGATTTTTTAAAATATTAATTATTAATCAGTCCATTATAATTGATTAATAAATCTATCAATTTTGATTTTTCAAACCGATTAACTAATTTTTTTTTATTAACCACTATAATTACAAGATACATTAATAAAAAAAATAAAATGTTTAACTTATTTGAAAATTAATATTAGAAATAAAAAATAATTCAATAGAATAATTTAACATAATATTCAAACTATAAACATAATTAAATTAAAAATATTCAAAGTAAAATATGGAAACTCGTATATATGATAAAAAAATAACGTATATAAAAGTTAATTAGTTACTTCATATAAAAATTACTCTATATAATTAAATAAAATAATATCATTTGAATACAGTTTAAAGTATTACATAAAATTTATAGAAAAATACAAAAACTTGAGGTATAAAAATAAAAATATATTTTAAAATATTACTCTATGTTAAAGGCATAAAAATAAAAAATATTGAACTAACAATTAACTGGTTTCTAAATCAAAAAACCGAATTGAAAATACAAAATACTTAAATTGATCGGTTAACTAAAAACGTAAATTTAAACAAAAAAATTTAAATATTACTAATAATAAATCGAATCGACTGGTTCGATTTATCAAAAACTAATTCAATTTTGGACTGATTTTTCAATTAATTGGTTTTTTCTCAGCCCTAACATTTAATGTTTAATAGTTACCATATTAATTAGTATATGTATTAAATAGATTAAAGGCATATTTTAGGTGTCTAAATGAAATTCGTCCTTTTATCCATGTTTTTATTCCATTTTAGGAGTAAGACAGTATTCCATACTGTAATTGGTGGAATAGTCATTTAAGATTTGGAACGCCGGAAGATATTTGGAAAATTTTTATCTTACATTAATTTTTCATAAATAATTAAACTAATAGTATATTAGCACGAAAACCAATGGTTGGTGGTAAATCAACGGGATTTCTCCTTTTCATCTTCAGCTGACTCTATTGTGTTGGATTTGTGGTCTACTCCTCCTGTTACTTTCTTTAAATGCAATTGTGATGCTGCCATTTTTGTGGAGGAAAATCGAATTGGCTTTGGCTGGATTTGTAGAGACTCTTTGCGAAGGTTTGTGGCTGCTGGTCATGGGTCTCTTGTGTGCCCTCTTGACCCACTGTTAGCTGAAGCCATGGCCATGAAGGAAGCCTTGAGTTGGATGAAGTCAGCTGGTATAAAGAATTTGCACATGGAAACGGATAATTTCATTTTATTTCAAGTTTTATTAGTCTTATTCTTATATTTCGCCTTTTGGTTGTATTGTTAAGGATTGTTTAGCTACTAGTATTGAGTTTGATAATTGTTTGTTTTTTTTCGTTAGAAAATCCGGTAATGATCTTACCCATATTTTAGCTAAAACTTCTATTGTTTCTACAAGAATAAGTTATTCTTCTCATTCTTTTCGTAATCAACAGGTGTTTTAATGAAATGATCCATTTCTTTCAAAACAAAAAAAATAATTACCTATCCACTAATTTTTTAACTCTTTTTTTTTATTATAAATGTCGTTCTCCTATTAGCTTGATTTATGAATGCAAAGTCTATTCCAAAGATATTTAACAATTTTTTTTTTTTAATTTGATTTTAACACTTCTGTACCCTGCTAGAAAATGATAATAGAAAGCATTGAACCCACAAACTATAATGAATTACCTAAAATTCATCTTACAATAGAAAATGAATTACATCTATATACAATTTTTTAATCATATATAGGTTACTAACATTACCAAAATATGTTACTGAGCTACACTGCATAAAGTAACATATACTATATAATTACATGATATATATTTTTAAATTTATTCTTCCCCAAAAATATTTAGGTAATTAGGTTTTAAATCGAAGGGATATTTATCAAATTTAACGTCTACCTTACATTTGATATCTCTCACTCAGTTTATTAAAACCTGCATTTGTAATTTATTTATTTATTAATTAATTCTCGTCGGCCTTCATATATTTGCATATTTTATTTGGATATTTTTCCTTTTCCTTTGGTCCACTATTTCAAATCAATTAAAATCTTTGTTGGATTTTCTAGAAACTTGCCTTTTCACATCTAGAAAGTTTGCATTTTGACATTGTCAACTCAAATTTCTAAAGTTTATGGAGTTTTGAATTTTGTGGGAGAACAAGCAGTTCCGTAGCAGCATCTATTATCCAGAGTTGAAAATTTGGAACTCAAAGTACTACTAATTTTACTAATTCAAAGGTCAAATTTGATACAGTGCCCTTACACTCTCCCTTTGGTCCATTTCTGGTATTCCTGAGGTTTGGATAGTGAGTGTGATTGTAATGTGGATTGGGTCTCCATAGATTACAAGTTATTGATTAGATTGAACCTGGTTTCTTACGATCGACTTAGATGTATGTTTGGGTTGAAGATGATGTTGATTTAACTGAGAAATTTGGTCTCGCTATTTCTATTAAAAATCCTTTGAATCTTTTTTTAATTCCCATATCTTAATCCATTTAGGGTTTTCCAGTTTGATTCTGCTCATCACTAATGAGTGGTTTTTAATTTTTTTTTTTCTTATTAGTCAAGTTTTATTTTTTTAATGAAGAATAAAATGCAAAATAATTCATAATCTTAATTTCACCCTACCCACTTAAATCGTATAATAGATTTTACGAACATGACACTTGAAAGATACAGCGAGCATTCTTGCAATACAAAAATAACCAGATCCAAGAAATAAAAATAACAAGTTTAATTCAGAACCCCCTAGTAATCAAACATAATCATCAAATACTACTACTATCACTTCATTACGAAACAAAAGATCCTACATCTCGATCAAAGCTATAATTCCTATAAATTAGGGTTTGCAATTTATGATTTTAAGAAATAGAAGAAAATGATAGCATTATAGGTTTGTAGAAATCCATGAATTTCCTCATTTATTTATGTATAAATATGAAGTGATTATTTTTGGGCCGGATCGTCTTTGTTTTTGCTGGACTCACAAATGCAAATCTGATTTTTATAACATGAATTTATTTAATAAGAATAAATGGGCCCAATAACAAAGGTTATCTTAATTTTGAAAATCTAGTCAATCTAACAACATGGTAAAAGTCCAAATTACAAGTGCTACTGCCTTTGAAATTGAAGCCCAATTCTTTGCCTTGTTTAATATGTGATGGTCCTAGTAAACAAGAATAGAAGCTGCTTACGTTTTCCTTTTCCCATAGTTGGCATATCCCTTTTTTTTATTGATCAAATTAATATTAGTAATCACTTAATTTTTATTTAATTTGATATTTTGCTTTTAATTTAGTTAATGAATTTGTTTACAGACTTTGTCTAAGTAATTTTGTTCTGCAAATAGGTTGACGGATAAGGATATAAATAGTACACGTTTGTTCTGCAAATAAATATGGAATGAATCCATGAATGAAAGCTTGTATATTTATATAAAGAAAAAGAAGAATGAGAGGATGTGTATGTGTGCTTTGTGATGGGGTCGACCCCATTTAAAGGGATTTGTTTGTCTTGATATTATATTATGAATGATAGTGTTAGCTGATTTAACGATAAAAGTAGGGGGTATTAGATATAAAAAAGGAACTTACGCTTTCTCTACACCTAGAAAGAAAAGAAAAAAGGTACAATTTCCAAATTTTTTTTCTTTGGAATCTGACTATAACCCTACAAGAAATAGCGTAAGAATTCCAATAGATCCCCAAAATAGTTGCGGATAATGGGCTTTGAGGGCACATCGAAGAGGCCTAGAGAATGGTGGGTTGTGTAATTTGAATAGAAGCGCAGTAATTTGAGCTCCAGTTGAATAGAAGCGCAGTAATTTGAGTTCCAATCTTTCAAACTCATTCTCTTTTGGTGTGAAGCAACTACGAGTAAAAGTAAGAAAAAAAAATATCCCCGAATACGATTGGTCGACCCCATTTAACGCGTCTTTGGAATATTCTCGGATTAATTAACTGATTTGTTTCTATTATATATTTACAAGTTCCAAGTACCTTTTTCTTTTCTTAATTATCTTATCTACTTGTTACAGGAACCTAATTTATTTAACTTTAATCTTTGTTAATTGTTTTTTTTTTTTTTTTTTTAAAAAAATCTATTATCACCTCTCATCATTTTCTTCCATTACCCTGCAACGTTTTAAACATATGTCTAGCTAGAGTCGTTTTTATTCAGTATATTAGGTTGATTATATTTCATAATTTATTTACGACTTAATTATTTTGACTCTTTCCTTAATTAAGATTAAAATCCTAATTGATAACATAAGCTGGTATTTGTACTTTAATTAGGCCGATATATCTCTTAGGTAATAAAACGAATTCTACGTATTTTAAAAAATAGAAATCCAGAAGTGCAAGTGATCACATGCATGCCCTATCTACAAAAAGATCCTAAAAGGACAAATGGACTGTCACATCGGCGGTGTCGTAAATCAGTCCTGATTTGATATATTAAACATTAAATATGAGATCTCACCAGGTGACAGAATAACAATTATTCTTGATGTATCACTTTCTTAGAAAAGTTGTTCAAAATTTTCTTGTACTCCACTTTCTTATCATTGAATGGAAAAACATCGAAGTAAATTAAATGGATTTTATAGTACTAATTACTCTGGATTCCAAGAATTTGACTGTTTCGATGCTGTTTATTTTTGTTTTTCCAGTTAAAAAAAAAATTTAATAATAATAACAATAATTGATAACACTGCAAATATCATTGGCATTAAAGTCCATCCAGTCTGTTAGTAAGGTCCAAGACCCAATAACAAAAAAGTAGCAGACGCGAGTTCGAAAGCAGCGCACACGCCCGATCGGCTGGATTCTGGCGAGGGTTCTCACCGGATTTCGGTCGCTAAATTCCGGTTAAGATGATTTTTTTGTAAAAATGTTAAAAGTTTAATAACATTTAAGTCAGAAAAAAAAATCAGTTATTTTTGCGCGATAAGTGATAACTTGAGTAACCGTGGGTGAAATCAACCCTAAAATTAACCCCTAGAAAATGTACTAATAGATATCAATATTATTATATATTATAAGAAATGATTGTCTAAAAAAGTTGTAATTGGAACCATTAGAAATGTACTTAACCATTGATAGTATAATGCATTAAATTGTAGGAGAGGTGAATATAGAAAACTTACAGCAGAAATCTGGAAATTAACAGAAGATTTCTTTGCCAAAGGGAAGGAAAGCTGATGAGTTGCTTAGGCCTGAGAATTCTTGGAAACCCTTTCCATTTCCCTGGAAACAAAACAGAAACTTACATAAATATACAATTTAGTTGAGTAGTAAGAATAGTAGTAGTGTATGGAAGTGAACCTGAAGCGATGGTTTGGCTACAGAAAGAGTAGCCAAAGCCATACTGGTTATGCAGAAAGGAGAAGACACATAACCCAGAAAAATTCTGAGGCTTAAATTTGAGGAAGCAATCAGTATTGAAGTAGTAGTAGAAGTAGAAGTATTAAGAGAGAAGATGATAGAAGGGGTACTAAGGGAGGATCAGATTATGGATAGCGTCTCATAATTGATTGTCTGGCTGTGGTTATGTTTTCTGTCTCCATTTTCAATTTAATTTTCTAATTCTCCAATTTTCCTTTTTTATATATATCAGTATATTTCCAATTCCATGGATGCTTTTGTCAAATTTTCATTCCAGTTACTTCTTATTTATTCTTACATCATCTTCATATTTTCATCTAATTTAATTTCTTTCATACCATATCTTGTATTCTATAAAATTCTAATTGCTCTATCATTGTTACTTTTATTTTACTCTAGATTATTTAAATATCTATTATTTATACGCAATTAAATAAAATTGAGTGTTTTTTTTTAAAAGGGCATTTTAGTAAAATATTAGCCTCATTAATAATTTTCAATTATTTCCTTAATTTCAGTGAAATTCTTTAAATGGACAAATAATTTGGAGTGGAGGAGTATAAATAGTACTCCAAGTGTCAAATTTTAATTTCTCAAAAAACAAAAATGTCAATTTTTAAGATTTTTTTTTATTTTGTTGCACTTGAAGTGTTAATTTTAAAATTTAAATTAGTTCCTTGTATATGCACTAAAAAAAAGAAAATAATAAGATGAGAATATGTAATTGTAGAAACATGGAATGAGGCCTCATAGGAAGGAAAACTGTAATTTGGACTTAAATACCAAAATAGACATAAGCTAAGGCTCAATGGTATAACTAGTGGACTGCTATTCCATTACACTTTAGGCCTCCAAAAAAACAAATGGAATCAATGGAGGCCTAATCCACATTACAATCAAACTCAATGCCCAAATCTGCTTACATGAATTCCAATAATATATGAATTTTTTTATACTCCTTCCCTTATTAATCACTTTTATTTTCAATAAAATAAAAAAACATTAATTAAATTTAAATTTAAAATAAAATAAAATTATTTAATACACAAATTTAAATTTAACCGATCAATTTACATTAAAAAAATTAAATTGAAAAAAGAAAAATAGATTTCATTAAAAATCTAAAAGTGATAAATAAAATTAATTTAAATTTTACTAAAGAATATAGGGAATAATATATTTTTGGAGTTGACAGTTTAAACTATATGTAATTCTCATTAATATATATTTTTTTTTCCCAAGAGAAGAACTTGATAAAGTGTTGGGAGATAATGGCATTCATGAATAAATAGAAAATTGCAGAAGCTATTGATGATAAGTACATCTAAAAGAATTTACAAGGATAATAACCACTCAAACAAACAAAAGTAACGGCAATTGGTCCAACAATGGCCAGGCTCAGCTCAAAGCTATATCCCCAAATGCAGGTGGCTAAAGGGCATTCACAACCTAAACTCATCACATATAAGTTTAGAATATTGCTGCTCTTCTCCACTTTCCACAACCATCTGCACAACCGAATCGAGTCATATTGCAGCACGCATCGCTCCTCTTGCAGCCTCTCGCTTCATCTCTGCAGCTTTACCACTGCCTCGGAAGTACATGTATACTTGCTGCGCATAGCGAATTAAGGATGTTAAAGAAAAGGAAAATGGCTTTCAGAAATATACAAGAGCTACAGTGTATGATATCATTAAACATTTCGCTTAGAAAATAATGAAGGCGGAAATGGACCTGAAGAACCCAGATGCTGAGCACCAACTCGAGGCAGAATAATCCGAATCCAATAAAGTAGAATATCTGTATGCAAAGAAAATAGATTTTACATTGCCAAGCCGATCAGAAATGAAATGAACTCGAAGTGAAACTTTACTTATCTCCTGCTCATGCTTAATTATTCAGAAACAAGGATAAGAAGTATCCAATAAATGATCAACTGGAAATATATATATTATTGAGCACAGATGTATTACCCCAACTAAAGCATGGTCACCTAAAACGTCTATTGCAGCCAGGATGCCACTGTTAACCATGAACAAAAAAGAGGAAACCATCAGCTAACAGAAGAACTTTTCAGGAAGCTTCTACTGTTATAAACAATAGAGGAATCAAAAGAAACATGTCCGGACATGGAGAAGCATAATGTAGAGAAACGTACGTGAGAGATTTTCCCTTGAAAATTATAGGAGGAGCAACTGCTGCTACGATGCAGAACCCGATATGAAGCTGTGGACAGTAAATCAGAAATACAAATTAGGCATTCTTTAATTTTACAAGTCTTTTGAGCAAAAAAGCTTACCAGATAAAACAGGAAAAACCATCCAAACTTCAAAGCACTTTCACTCCTGCAAGAAGGGCCATTATATGTTTAATTAGTGTACAACTGAGCTTAATTCAAGAGGATAAGCAGTAACAATCCAGATACTCTGTACATTTGCAAACATTTATGTTTTATGAAAAAATCAAAACAACACATCAAAATAATCTTAACCAAGATACGGCAATATTAAGTTGAGTCTCAAATAAATTTCTAAGCTTCATAACAATATTTTGTGGCCCCATCATGAGGAAAGAGTTAGGTGTCTGCGAAAAGCAAGTAATGTTCATACACAGCAGGGAAACCCATACCTAAATGCTCGATAGAGTGGGCGATACCACAAAACATAGGCTCCAGGAACTCCTGATATGAAGTAAATAATAGCAAGAAACCAGATTTTCACCCCTACAACACACACATAATCAATATATTTAGCATTTCAAGACACAAAGCACAGTGAAGACCTTTTAGTTCATATAAAATCTGGAACATAAATTTCTAAACTAACCTTCGCCTTTAATCCATGCTGTTGTAACAGCTATTATGTTCCAGAAAAGACAGAGAGTCAATCCTGCAAAGATATTATCACCATTTATCATTTTTCTTGGTCCATCCTCCATGTTTAGCATCTCTTTACTAAAAACATGAAAGCAGCAGATATACAAGAACCATGCATCCAAAAAAAGTTGAAGAGAGAATAAGAGATGGAGAGACTTATCTCACAAAATTTGAATAAACATACAGCATTCCAACAATAATAAGATAGGTAGAGCAGAAGATCAAATCATGCCATTCAATTAACTGACAAAGATATGCAGCAAGCATGATCCAGGCCTATATATAAGTATTTAACCAGACAAACCCTTGACTAATTTCTTCCTCACAATGAGTTTATTTAGCACAATAAACTCTAGCTTTCATAAAGATATTGCGTATTCAACGTTAAAAACATCCATTTTGTGCAAAATTTAACAGCTCAATTGGCCTTCCATGACTAGAAGTACCTAACCACAATTGAGCAGCCTTGTCAAGAGACAATATTCAATTAAAACTGTCTTCTTCCAGAACATGGACTCTTCTCTCTAATTAGTCTCCAAAAGCATCACTACCATATTGTGATCAGTGCTGTGAGATGATCATAAATGGACAAGTTTTTCACCTCAAATCCATCAAAGAAAACTAAACAGCATTATCTTCACCAACATAAAAAGGGAGGATTTGATAAGGATGTTTAGCAATCTCTCTCTCTCTCTCTCTAAAAACAGAAATAACTGTACATACAATGCTGTATTCTAGACATAGATAACAAATTTCTTTCTCAGTACATATACTCAAATAGAATTTTTGCATATAATAACACTTACCTAAAAATGTTGTAAATGCAACATATTGAATTCTCTGCAGATGAATGGGTATTTCATTGGCAATGTCGTGATGGATAATTGGAAAAAAAGGTGGCCAGTTCTTCTCCTCCAGGACAATTCCAGCTGCAAAGAGAGAATTGTAAGTGTAAATTATATTGCAGTTCAAAATGGTAATTGCATATCTTGAAGGAAACAACCAGTTTACTGTGTTCCGCATGACGCAGTATATTAAAAAACATTGACTTTCAGATTAAGAAGAAAGGACTGAAAAAAATATAGCAATTTCTTTTTTTCAAACCTCTCTCTCCTTCTTTTCTCCAAGGAAAAGGATTCAAAATTCCGGGGCCAAACAGTACTACAATATAATAAATATCAATGACTAATTACAACATTAAGAACATTTACCTCGTGCAGCTGCATCTTCACGCCGTTTCACATCCTGCATAGCACCGGAAAGAAAGATTCATGGGATGCATATGATGCATAAGTTGTTGTACTAAAGCTGACAGAAAATATTTTCCAAACCAAAATACCACAAGTAACAAAACAGGTTACACAGACAACTCCGCAAAATGAACTAACTAACAATTGGCCAAAATTTAGAACATAGATATATAATATCTCACATACTACTTCCACCCATAAGCCTTCCACTATGCTCATATGAATCTGATTAGACTGGATGGAAAGGTAATCCTTTTGGGAGTGCCATAGGATGTGAAATGTTCACATTAACATTTTAATACGGCATTTGGAATTAGGAATATGATAGATATAGACCAACAATTTTGAACAAGAATTAGAATTTCCCTCGAGTACTTGAATTTCCAATTTTACAATTTTAACTCTGATATAAGCTTTTGATACAAGCCTTGTCAGTGAACAGACTGAAAAGCAACAATGCAACGGCTAGGTATATGGAGATGTAGCAAGAACTTATTCATCTTTGCGTACCTGCTCACGCCTCCTCAGTTCAGCCTCCTTAGCCTGAAGGTCCCTCTCTTTCTTTTTCAAATCCTAAATTGAAAACATAGTAAAATAAGATGAACACAATAACAACATCAAAGAATAATAGTGGCAAATATGAACCAGGACTTTGCCAGGGAAAAAATTTTATCCTACAGTGGTTGAATCAATAGGAATATCAACCGTTGCACCATGATCGTAACCAAAATCAGCAGGTTCAGGAGGAAGCGGAGAAAGCCTCGAGTTAGATGCAGGAGGCACACTCTGAAATACAAAAATATTACAAGTAAGAATTCTAGAACTGAATAATATAAGTTATTTTACCTGCTGCAGACAGAGTACCATATGGCACAATCTAAATAATTCACATTGATCTGAATAAGGGTTTTTAATTCCTAAAAGCTAGATTAAGATTCAGATTTGAAGAAAAAATCATGCTATTTTTGCAGAAACTGGAAAGGCTTACTGATGTGTAAAATGCACCTCCACTGAACTTCTGCTGACTTGATTTTTGTCCCCTTACAGCTGGATCCTAACACACACAAAAAAAAAAGACAAACATTAGTTTCATAACTTTACAAAAATTTAATCTGTTGAAAGAAAGCATATGGAGCAGATAGAATTCAAATTGGCAAGCAACTATATATAGATCACCGTTAATATTTCGCAAACTGTCAGAAAATTAACCATCCTTGTGTCAAATACCAAGTTGGCACAGTCCCAATATATTTTATGTCAAGCATATCAAGCATAAGATCAGAGCCGACAAAAGTCATAAGTAATGCTCTCTCTTGCTTCACTTAAACCTAATTTCCACAGCTAAAAAACAAAAAAAATATAACTTCATCCCAAATAACAGGACGAGCAAAGGTATATCACAAAAAAATATGGATCCATGCATAATTTCAACATATAAAATGAAAAGATAGAGATTCCACAATTGAGTAACAACAGAAGTGCATAACACTAATGAGTTAAAGTATCTACATCCCATGGGTTGCAAGAACAATGCCTTGTCAAAACAATTTTTCTACTCTAACATGAGTTGAAAGACCTGAGGAGAACAATTTTCCTAAATTCTTCTTCTTTGTTTCCGTACATCTGAAAGTATTTAATCACTTCGCCCATATGGCCTACTAAATTGGCAATCATACAGCTTGCCGACATCACCTTTTTTTCCAAGAGTCAAAACATTAAATACCGTTGCCATTGATAAATCTACAAAGGAAATATACAATTTTGAATGCACAAGATGGTATGCATTAGAAACTAAAAACATCGGATTCTCCTAAACAGAACAAACCTCAAACTACTAACCACAATTATTCACAGAAAAATTGGCACGTAAAAAAATCAATCTTTTTATTCCAACTGCAATTTTGCAGCAGCGCTGCAATAAATCACGGTTCACCTAAATGAAAGAATCAACTTGCAATACACAGAAACAAAATTGCAACTGAAAAAACCAGAGCTCAGAAAATAAACCATAAATTCCACATCAGAAAGCCAAATCAACAACAAAAGCTTCCCAAAATCCAAAAACTAAGTAATTCTCAAGTGCTTTAGCATCGCATCGGGAAACCCATAAATCCCCACCGAAACCAAACTAACCACAATCGAACTTAACTTCAACTATTCATCAAACAAAGTAGAACCCAGAAATCATAGCATCAGAAAGAAATTGCAGAGTTAATAACTTACAGAAAAGGGGTTAACTTCTTCTTCATCAAAAGGGTTAGGATCGTAGCGACCAGCCATGGAAGAAACCACTTATAGACCTCAAAAAAACCCAGAAAAAAACTCAATAACTACAAAAAGAAGCAGATTTAGAAAAATATAAGGGTTTGGAGAGTTGAACAGAAAAATTTAGGCAAGGAAACACAAGGAAAAGCAGAGAGAAATTCTAGATAGAGAAATTGTTTTGGTTCAAAAGTCCATGGAGAGAGAGATAGAGATAGAGAGAGGATTCGTCTGTGGTCAGCTTATTGTAATTTTGGATTATTACAAGGAGATTGAGAGGAAACGGCGGGACAAATGTAATAATTATTTATTTATGTGTGAATTTTGTTTTGGTCTTTTAGTTTTTTCAAACTAAAATATGATTATGATTTTGAATACAAAATTAACTTTGCATTTGCAAGCTAAGCATCCTACTTCACTTTTCTTTTAACACTTTTGTCTTTTTTTTTTTCTTAGAATTTGAATTAATAATATTTTTAAAAATTCACAGTTTAGATGGATAAAAAAATTGCAAATAAGAACTAAGATAACAGGTGGTGGATAATTATATTTAGAATAGTTTATTTAACGATTTTGGTGTATCCAGCCATTTAAAATATGAAATTAAAGTTCTGTCTCGGCAAAAATTTTTTTCGGCTTGAACGAAAATTAATTTGAATGTGATACGAGTTTAAAATTATCTTTTATAACGTTATAGCACATCTAAAATATAATGTGAGGCAGGTGAAAGCCAAGAAAAATATTAATTAGCATATTACTAATAATTTATTATAATGTTTTTCAACCCTTAATCAAATAAGTTACAATTGTCTAATAATATTTAATGTTGGGGATGATAATTTTTACATTTTCAAAGAATAGCTTCGTGGACTAATATTATATAGGCAAAATGAAACTAATGAAGATGTTGACCAGCAGCCATTGAAAATGTCGTTTCCTTCGCCATCAGCTTTTCTTCTAGATGCACAGTTTTGTCAATGTTATTGGGCCTAAAGACCATCCTCCCAAATTGGGTGGCCCAATTAATTTTCTTCATTATTAAAAGGCCCGATAGAATCAATCTCAGTTATTCGAATGAGCTTCAACTTAATACTACCATTGGTAATTCAACTGCATTGTATAGTAAAATTTGAGATTGTAAATTTAATGTTACTGCAAAAGGATGTCAAAGCATGGTGTCTCTTCTCTTCACTTCTTCTACTCCTAATTCTATATATAGTGTTTTGCTGCTTCATATTGGAAATTAGATAAATCGTGATTATAACAAGAATTTAGAAAAAACCATATAACATATGATATTTTAAAAGGGATTATTAGATAGTGCATCTGTTATAACAAATGAAAGTGATTGTTGTATTGGTGAACCAAACCCATTATAGAAAAAAACTCTTTATACTTCCATTATAGATTGTAACCATTCATAAAGTCGAAAATAATAAGAAATTGTGGTGTAAAAGTATTAGTATAATCATGATATTACAATTATGTTTCAAAAATTATATAAAAAAAAAAATATTTAAAAAATACAAGGACTGAATTAATTACAACTTAGATGGCAAAGCATCATCGATAAGGCCAAACGCACCTTGACGATGAAGCTTATGCACATTACGTAGGACCCTAATGCTGATTAAACATTCAAAAAAGAAAAATGCATGACCAATGAAATACATAACCCCAACAATGGCTAAATCATCAAAGACATAAATTACCAAAGCACTTCCGAAACCAGCCAGAGATTTTTCCAGCAAAGGATTAACACTAGCAAACCAACAGAATACAATGTGAAACAAGTAGAACACCAAAAATCTATAAAAATTAAAACCATATTCTCCTCGAAAGGCAAGTCCGAGCTCGCGATGCCATGTGGAATATGCAGCTGGAGCCCCAAGTAACAAGTAGGCAATGGCCAAGTATAGAGTTTTGGTTTGTATTCCGTTATGAATCCATAATGTTGCTACTGCTATTAGATTCCATGAAAGGCAAAGAATTACCCCAAAATATGTTGCCTTAGCTGCTTTCTTCACATGGTTTATGCGAGAGGAAATATCTTCTTCTTCGATGGTAGAAAGTGAAACTAAGTTTGTTATTGGAAGCATGTTGTAGTAACAGCTAGCCATGACTAAACTCGATTTTGAAATGATTTGGCTGAGATTTGAGCTTGAATAAGGTAGAATAGGATAAGATGCACAACGTAGAATCTTCAAAATTCAAGAGAGTTTTATATAGAAGAAGAGGAGACAAGGGCATTAATTAGGCAATCAAAAGTCAAAGAAAGCATGAATTGTAAGCAAAAGGAGACGTTGGAATTGTTGAATAGTCAATACACGTTTAGGAAAAGTATTATACATAAAAGAAATGACGAAGAAGAAGCTTTACAATCTTTTGACTAATTCTTAATATACTATTTTGCTACTACAAACGTAATATGTATAATTGTAGAAAATTAATAAAATAATATTTTACAATACAAATTTTATAAAATTAATGTTATTTTAATTAATGATTTTCTTAACTTAAGTGAGTAGTTAAAAATTATCAAGTTAAATAAATCAGGAGTATATATTCAATTCTACAAAATCAAGAAATGCTAGATATTATTGCTCTTTGAGTAATATGACTTTACATATTTCATCAACATATAAAAATCAATATTTGAATATTCACTTACAAAAGCATTATACCGTAAAGTTCAATCAATTAACTAAATTCTTTCATAAAGTTTGTAAAAAATAACAGGATATCAATAAATCTCAATCATCCAAAAAATTACTACACAAAAAAATGGTTAAAAACCTTTAATTGCAGAACCTTTTTTTTAAGGCTTTAGAAACTGAGAAAATTTAGCTAAAAATTGATACACTAAACCAAACCTAAATTGTAATGTTGATGTCCAAATAATGAAATAATTGAGTATCCAATGTATGTATGGTAGATAGTTTTGTATGTTTGTGTATGAGAAGCTCAGAGCTTGGTGAATTTTATATAAGAAATTTTTAATTATGCAACTCATGAAATTGCAATATGTTTCAAAGAATTTAAAAAAATATATATATATTTGAAAATAAAAGGATTGAATTAATTACAATTTAGATGACAGAGTGATTAGTACTCTCTAAATCATCATCAAAGGCACCTTGAAGATAAAGCTTATGCACCTTACATAGAACCCAAATACTGATAGCATATTCAGAAAAGAAAAATATAAAACCAATGAAATACATAACCCCAACAATGGCTAAATCATCAGAGCCATATACTACCAAACCACTTCCAAAGCCAGCCAGAGATTTGTCCAGGAAAGGATCAAAACTAGCATACAAGCAAAACACAATATGGAACAAGTAGAACACCAGAAATCTTTGAAAATTAAAACCATATTCTCCTCGAAAGGCGAGTCCGAGCTCGCGATGCCATGAGGAATATGCGGCTGGAACCCCGAGTAGCAAGTAGGCAATTGCCAAACATAGAAATTTGGTGTGTATTCCATCATGAATCCATAATGTTGTTACTGATATTAAATTCCATGAAAGGCCAAGAATTAATCCAAAATATGTGGCCTCAGCTACTTTCTTCGCCTCGTTCATGCTAGAGGAAATATTTTCTTCTTTGATGGTAGAAAGCGAAACTGGGCTTGTTTTCTTCGAAAGCATGCTGTAGTAACGGCCAGCCATGATTAGACTCGTTCTCGAAATGATCCAATTGAGATTCTAGCTCGAATAGAATAGGCTTACGCCAATGCCACAACAGATAAAATTCAAGCTTGAAACTTTTAAGCGTTAAATAAGACTGATACCTCTAAATGAAAATTGAACTTATTGATAAGATGTAGAGGAAGAGGAAGCAATTCTCAAATTAAGAGAAGGGCATTAATTAATTTATACAAAAAGCAAGATTTGGACGAAAACGCAATGGAATTTCAAAGAAAGCATGCAGCCAAAAGAGACGCGGAATCGTCCAATACACGTTGTGGACAAGTACTATTATAAACAAGGAAATGACGAAGAAGAGCTTTACAATATTTTTGGCACGAAGAAATTTCAATTCTTGTACTATTTTGCTACTATAACGTAACTGGCACATTCGGAAAAGGAAATTTTTTTATTAAATTATTTAATAAATTTATACATCTGACTCAATAATTCACAGAACAATTTTTTATTATCAATAATATCACGTTTTCTTTTAAGGTTGCAAAATAAAAATCACATTAAACATAGAGGTGACTGGACGAATTAGTAGATGATTCCGTACGTTAAATAATCATCATGTGTATTAAGCAAAGAGCAAAGGCCATTGAATAAAAATATAATTATTTTTTTAATCCACCTATTAATGTTCACAAATATAAGCACTTGATATTATTGCTCTCTGAATAACATATCTTACATATTTCATTAACATATAAGATTCAACATTTGAATATTCACTTACAAAAGCATTATACTCTAAAGTTCAATCAATTAACCCAATTCTTTCATAAAGTTTGTAAAAAATAACAAAATTTCAATGATCTAAAAGCTACTCCTCAGCTTAAAATTGAGAAACAGGGAGTACTACAAAAGGCAGGCTTCTTAGAACGTGATGAGCAAGAAATCATCAAACTTCATGGTTAAACACCTTAATTGCAGAACAAATTCTTTCAAGGCTCGAGAAACTGGGAAACTTTAGCTAAAAATTGATCCACTAAACCAGACCTAAATTGTAATATTGCTGTCCAAATAATGAAATAATCAAGTATTTAATGTATGTAAGGCTACACAGGCTAGATTACAAGTATGGTGATGGCTTTGTATGTGTGTGTATTAGAAGCTGAACTAACCGAGCCGATACCTTCAAGAAGCTTGGGTGAAGTTTATAAAATTTAATGCCGGTGTTTATGCTGCCTTTTTGGCTGCTTTGGGTTTCCTTTAAAGGGATCAACCCACAACTTGTCGTCTTTTATGGCTTGATTCCAACGCTGCCTAAAGATTTGAAGCTCCTGCGTCGATTGTCTCCTAATCTGTTTTGGCCCATTATAACCAAGTCAATAAGAACACTATACAATTTCTGAATAGCAGTGCATGCTAAACTTTGTCTAAACTACTAATGGTGTGATGGTGTTCGGACTTTCATGCTAAGACAAACAATCAAATACGATAAAAGGGCTGGACCTAGTTTTAATATTTCCCCCTAACAGTCCAATACAATGTGTGAAAACTTTTGATGAATAATCAAAACTAGTCCCATCACATTGATTGGAAGAAAATTTACAGATTGTAGAAAAACAAAGAATGCTAATAGTAGACCAAAGCATAATCATTAGTCTCACCTCCATTCTAGGATCCATGGGCACAGCACCATTTTTCTGTACACAAGAAGAGAATATATATGAATAAGAAATGGTTAGCATAATATCGTAGTAAAATTATTTGGATTATGAAAAAAAAATAAAAATAAAAGTATCCATTGCTCGAAGCATGATTACCTTCGTCAACTCTTCTTTGTTTGAAGTCTACAAAGAAAGTGGAGAAAATCAGTAAACAAGTCGAGATAAAAAAATACACCAGATGATATTTCTCTTCAAAAATATTTTCCAACTCTATGACCTTTTTATCAGGAGGAGCACCCCCACCCAGGGTTTGTATGCCCTGATGAACAACGTATTCTCTATCCACCACTCCGACATTCTTGGTTCGATCACCCTGAACAATGCCACATTTGTCCAGATTCATTATGTTACTGCTATAATTAAAAGTTATTGAACAAAATAAAAGAGAGAAAACCAAAAACCAGTGGTTTGAGCATTGAAATTCATATAAACAATGATTACAGATTTTTTATAGTTTGCCATGGTGCAGATGCATATGCAATTTATGCCCGGAAATAACTAAAATGTCACAAGGGAACCAAATTTTTATCGAGAATATCAACCATGTTTTACCTGTGCACAATATCCAAGTTTCATATCCATTCCCCAACCATGGACTAGATCATTCTGAACAAAACATAAGTAGTTCAGACACCGATTTGTCAGCATTTGAAACAAAAAATCAAAGAGGGAAATGGAAAACTTCACTAGTCATAATGGCGACATATCTTATAGTATCAATTCATACTTCACCAAAGAAGAACATACACACTACAATCATCTGATTATTCCTCTCAAATAAGAGTTTTTCTGTTGTGAAAATTTGAAATGTAAATAGGCACTGGACCAGATTATATATGCTGTCATAGGATTAAACATCATCACTATAGCCAAATCTAAAATTGAAACATGGCTTGACTAAATTTAGACAAAAGACAGATACCTATTTAGCCAAAATTCCTACCCAAAATATCAGCTAGTAAAAATGATACGATGCTCTGTATAATATCTCTATTGACATCAAATAAATATCTGCCATTACCTGTATAAGATGCCATGCACAATACCAGGCAGATCTTGAAAATACTGGAGCCATACCTTCCACAAATCTACAGATGTAATATAAATAAAATAAATTAGTCCTCCCCCACTACTGTTCCATAATTAATTAGAATATGGTTCAATAATGATTGAAGAAGGTGCCAATGGCCCTCGATAGAGTTGAGCTAGAGCTAAAGCTTCCCGTAAAAAATTAAGTTTCAGAACAATAAAGAGTGCCCTAAAAAAGAGTTAGTATTACTCTGCATGTAATAATATAACCACCAAATAAAATTAAAAAGTGAAACAAAAACTTACCCAGTGCATGGTGGGCCCTCACTGGAATCGGAACACCTGGTACTGCCTCTGCGTTCATAGACTCTTCTGCAAAATGACATTTCATGTCAGATACAAGCTTTAATGCTTAGATTTCAATGATCGGCTACCAAATTCTGCATCACTTACCTGTGAAACTTTTTCGTTCTTGACCTTATAGTAATCCTATGGTGGATGCCAGTTGAATTTGGATCCAAAGCTGGTTGAGATATCTCCAATCCTTCTGATCTTACAATTTCCAAGTATCTAACACAACCAAATGAAAGAAATGTTTTTTATAATAAAATCCAATTAGATACCTACAATTTCAAAGTCCATTAACCAAAGTCAAGAATAATGAGTAGGCAGCAGGGAAGAGTATCCAACGAGCACACTAGTTTTACCTTCCAGGATTAAAATATGCTACCCCTAAATCTTCATCCCACAAAAAAATGTAATCATAGCTGGAGACCACAGCAGGATGCAGAAAACGTTTTGCAAACCACCTAAAATAGAAACAAAAAAGGAACCCACATCAAAAATTGAACAAGTATAAAAATCAAAATTAGTAAACAAAAGTGAAATTATCTTGTAAACACGGACCCAGAAATAAAAAGTAGGAACAGACAACGACATAAGTTGAATTTGTCCTTCATAGTAACATAAGATATTACGAAACTTGAATATGAATTCAATAAAAGGAGCAGAAACATTGTACAATAAAGTCTTAAATCACTTGGACAACTCAACATCCATATATATGATCAATATGAGAAAAAACTAGACCATCTATTAGGAAACCCTCACACAAAACCTCTTATGGAACCCCTTTAACCATTAGGCTAAAGTTCCTTCTTAAGAGATATAATAAGTTCAACCCACAGGATCTGCCTCTCTAGCTTAATCTATGGACCATCAGATCAAGAGACATAAAATCTGCCTCTAGCTTAATCTTCAAATACAATTCAACATTAGATTAAGAAACATAAAATGGTAATCCGTTATCCATCCAAACCATGCAAAATATAATCTGTAAATTAAAACAAAATGTCATCAAACCTTACCACTTTGTTTGGTTTTGAGCAACAATGTGTATGGCCTTGCTGCTCCATTCAAGATCCCACCATCCATCCAGACTGCCGTCATAGTGGAATAGAATAACAGTAAAATTCTCTGGAAGAAACTGAATTCAATGAAATTAGGCAAACGGATGTTTGGTTCATAAAATTGAAAAAAATCGCAGAAGATAAATGGGATACCTTTTTGACAATAGTATCAACATTGTGCTTCTGCTTAATACCAACTGGCATTGCCAGTAAGTAATGATTGCTAGAAGTAGCAGCCTGGATTTGGTTGTCACAACCAGAAGTAGAAGATCAATTAAAAATAAAAGGGAAAAACAAAAGTTGATCGAATCATTTGAGTCCACCACTATATATCAATGAATATGATTAAATTATATTCAACTTCCAGAAAGATGATCTCAAACTCGTGCCAAATGTAATAGGTTTGAAAACTAACCTTTGATCTTGAACTGCTTGACCATAGAGGCTTTAATTCCAAATCTGAAGTAGCTCGTATGATACCTGTCGGCAAATTGCCTAATAATCCAGAAGCCAAAGCTGATTCCTAATTTATAGCATCACAAACACGTTAAGATACTAACTGAAATTGGAAAACTTATATTCAGGCTCAGAATTAAATCAAATATATTCCAAATATTCATGCATATTTAATCATACACTCCAACATCCGTGAAGAAGTATGGTTGCATTAGTTTTTATTAATCTTTTTTCCTCGAGTAAACATAGAAGTTGCAACTTCCTGTAAGTTTCTCTTAATACAAGTCAGAACAAACTGAAGAATAGTGGTAATCCAAAATTACCTTTAATGAGTCGAAAGGGTGCAATTTTGTTTCCATCTGATAGTGACACAAGAATAGAAAAATTAGCAAGTTGTTTTTCACCAGGAGATGAGAATGGAGAAAACAAGGTCAATAAAGAAGCACCATTTAGCACTATGCATTAAACCTATTGCTACAAACAAGAGCCCATCATAAAAATAGGAATACTAACAGCACGAATCTATCAACTGATATCCATAAGTTTACAAATTATCTCCGATGACTATTCAGAATGATACTTGCATTATGATTTGAAATTCATGAGTTAAAAGTATGATAATAGAAAAATAATGAGTACAAAAAGAGTACAATCTAGACATTGATGGGATTGTTGTACCTGTGCATGTTGATACTGATAAGTTGTGGTTCTATACACAATGAACAACATTACTGTACACAAAACTCCCATAAAAGGCAACTGTTTCATTTTGAATCCACATTTTACCTACATCCAGATTATTCAGTTAGGGAATTATCAAAGATTAAGCAAGACAGAATTAACAGCACCTCCATCTTTTAGCTGCTTTCAGTTTATAATTACACAAAAAATAAATAAAATAGATCATACCCCATCAATGAAAGCAGTTCTTTTAAAGGATGATCTGAGTGACGTCATAGACACCCAGCAGTTCTATAAGCTTCTCATAACAAACTGCATAAAAAGGCAATACAACTATATCATAGGCAAATTCAAACAAAGCTAAATAAAAACTGCTTCAGTTTCCACTAAAATTTACATTAAAACAATAACAAGAAAAAAAAATACCAACTTTGAATTTATGGAAATGAAGAAATCTTATGTATTGACTAAAAAGAAAATAAAAAATTTGTTTGGTTACTAAAATGCCAGGGAAAAAAAAAAGATTTTTAATTTCTTTTCCCTGCTTTCCCACCAAATTGTTGGGAAATGATTTTGGCCTTTGAAGGAAAAATCAGAATTCAGATTTCCATTATTTAGGTGACAACCAAATAAGAGAAAAGACAGAAAATCTCAAAACAGACAAGCTGATGCAAGTTACAATCTCTTTTAGCTCCATGTTCTGTTAATCCCTTCAAAAAATAAATAAACAAATAAGAAAAAGAAAACAGCCTAAGTTCACGGGTTAATTGTGATCAGCAAATCTCCTGGATATGGATTATTTCGTATCCAATCATTTCCAGCTTTCTTTCTTCTTTGTCCAAAAAATTGGCGAAATAAGGAATTAGTTCTTTAATTTCCAGTTAAAAATTTCAACTTTCAGATAAAATCTCAAGGAAGGCTATGAAATTGAGAAGATTGAACCATCCTTCAAAATAAATAAATAAAATTGAAAAAGAAAAAAAAACTAAAAATTGGATCGTTTAATCGTGTTTGGACGCATGCAATCGTGATGTCGTTGCAACGCAAAAGGAGAGCTCCAATTTTTTGTCATTCTAAGGCTAACGCCAAACAGAATCTATATAGTATCTTCAAAATCAAATCAAAATTCAAAAATCTCAAAAAGAATTTCTTACACGATTTTTTTCCAAAAGCAAATAAATAAATAAAACCCAGCTGACAAGAAAAATTCACCTGTAATACCCACTATTTTCTACAAGATGAAAAAAACAGAAAATTTAAATATTATTCCCCCAAAAAAAAATAGAAAAGAAACTCTCTTTCTCCATATTCGACAAACAATACATTGAAACAAACTAAAAATGGGAAATTTCTAACTTGGCCGATAGATCTAACAGCTGAAAACTAATATGATTCATCGATTTAAAAAGCGAATATAAAGGAAAATCTATTAAAAATGAGGCCCAAATGCAATAAAACAAACAAGCTTCAAATTTGAGCTAAAGCACAAAACAAATTTTTTGAACAGTACCAAATACCATGAACAATGGATCTTTCACAGCTAAACACTAAAGTAAATCAAATTCTGATGAAACGAACAGAGCAAAGATCAGAAACCTCTATAAATGTGAAAATCAATCCCCAAAATGGCCAAACAGAGTGAACTAAAGCACGAACAGCTAGCTCAACGAAATGGGTAAAGATAAAAATGAGAACTTTTGATTCGGTGGCCACCACCAATATTAGATTATGAGAATCTAGCACAGCAAAACACAGAGAAAGTTAAGAGAGAGATAATCAAAGTGAGAGATTTTGTAAGAGAGAAGAAAGGGAGAGGGCGAGAGTCGACTGACGATAGTTTAGGAGGCGCCAGGCTTTAAGGAAGAGAAATTTAGGACTTAATTGCAAAATAAAAATAAAAATTCAGTCTTTAAAATTTGTAGTTTCTTCTCATTCAAGACTGATATTATGGTTTCTTAATGTCGACTATCTTTTAAAAACTATATTTAAAATCATTAATATTAATAATAAACATATACATAAATTTTTATCTATTTATTTACTTTAAAAGCTGTGTTTATAAAATAAATTATTAAAAAAATGTCTCAAATATAGAAGGCCAGCTCAATTTGCAGTCTTTTAATTTCTTTTTTCTCAATGTATAATTTATTTTTTATTAATAGATATTTTATATTAATGAATTATATTTTCTTAAAGATCAATTATATAAGAAAAAATAAATTATTTTCTTATTATTAGCATGTGTTATTATTTGGCTAATCTTTTTTTGGTTTGAGTTCAATGGAGTCTTCCATTAGACTTGTGTATTCAAAGATATTTTTGCAGATATTAGCCACAAAAATCGAATCTCAAAAAATAAAATTTACAAGATAATTCCTTGAAATAATTTTCCAGATGAAAAACAATTCATGAAAGAGAAAGTTGGAAAAGATATATCACAAAAAACAGAGAGTAATTTATCTTCTTTGGTAGTGATTAATTATAATAAATAATAAATTAATATAGATATAAAGTTTTGACAATAAAGGAAATTTGGGTTGGTTATCCCAATTACTCATAAATCAACGTGGTAACATTTTCAGTAACAGTTGGTAATTATGTTGGTAGTGTAAACTTTATCATGTTACTATAATTTATTTCTTCCTCATAAGTATGAATTTTTAATTCATGATGCTTTTCTTAGAATAAATTTAAAATTATCGAGAAATTTTGAATTGGGGTTGTATGTTACTTTCTACTTGGCTACTAAACCTACTTTTCATTTTTAATTCCAAAATCTTGTATATAATAAACTAATAATGTAATATTTTAATTTTTAAATCATCAAAACAATTAATTAATACTAGAAAATGGCATTTGGAATAATGATTACAAGTATATAAAAAATGTTTTTATTTTTTTTAATGTTATTCATTTTTCTCACATGCCTTCTCCATTCATCCTTTTCCTTTCCCTTAAATCCAGAATAATAATTTATTAAATGTCAAAAATGGAACCTTTTGCTTTATAGAAGTTATTCTGTACATCAGAATATAGTCATTCTCTGTCGGTAACTATTTATACGATTTAACTATTTTTTTTTTATTCTCAAATTTTTTTTTTTTCTTTTTTCTTATTGTATATTAATTAATTGAAATTAATCTCAACAACAGTACGAATTATATAAAAAAAAAATGTAGCAGATAATATGGTTGCAGTAAGTGGAGTTGGAAATCAATGGAGTACGTAATTATTAATAAAAGATATAGCAGCACTTATTTAAATAAAAAATTAGGCTTTGTTTCCTAAGTAAATACTAATAATCTCACAAGCTAACCACATCTGGATCCAACTAAAACTCCACTAGTAGCCTAATGTACGGTTTAATTGCTCTTTTATCAACACATGGCAGCAATGACATTATTAAATCAATAGTATTTAATTGGATAAAATTGAAGTTTGGTTGAACTGCAGTATTAGTATTAATAAAAAGAATTGTGTAAAATAAAATATTAAAATAAACATGGGTAGGTTGTAACTAAGGATGTTTTCCTTGTGTTTTGAATAAACATGAGTATTAGATTTGGTTGGAGGCGTTGGTTCCAAAGTTGGTAGACTATGGATCGCTTACGTGTGTATATATTTATATATTGCAAATATGTACTATATATATATATATATAATAAATATATACTCCATATAATTAACATTTATTGAAAATTGTTACTTTAAATAGAAAAATAAATTTAAAAACTTGTCTGAGTGAAAAATATACTAATACTATATAGTATATATTAGAAAATAAAATATGGTATGGGGAAGCTGAATAATTTTATAGTATAAAAAAAAGAAGACACCTGTCAAAAAAGACTGTGGCTCCTGTCCTAGACGTGCCTTGCATGCACCTTTGTTGGGAACCTGGGACTTTATGTTTTTCAAATTTCTTTTTCTTGGCAATCCAATTAACTTTTTATAAAATAATTCCATTGTTTTCCCTCACATGGTAAATAATTTATAGTATCGAAATAACAAAAAAGTTGCCATTGATCATGATATACACGCGACAACACCGGGATGAGATACAGAGCACAATGTATTTTTTTCGGATATATTAAATGAATGCATGCAATTTGATAATTTAAATATACGTATTCATGGAAAAATAAATACATAGAATCAACATAAATTATAGTGGGGTTGATTTCACCCATATTCACTCAACTTATCACTTATCGCGCAAAAGGAACCGACTTTTTTTTTCTTACTTAAATATCACTGAACTTTTAACATTATTGCAAAAAAGTCATGTTAACCGGAATCCGGCAATGACTCTTGCCGGATTGATAAGTTCAACAAATGTTACATTTAAATTAATTTCACTCACGGTCACTAGACTTATCATTTATCTCGCAAAAATAATTAACTTTTTTTTTAACTTAAATGTTACTGAACTTTTAACATTTTTGCAAAAAAGTCATCAATCCGGCAAGGGTCGTCGCCGGATTCCGGTCAACATGACTTTTGTGCAATAATGTTAAAAGTTCAGTGACATTTAAGTAAAAAAAAAAAAGTCGGTTACTTTTGCGTGATAAGTTGAGTGACTATGAGTGAAATTGATCCAATTATAGTGCATAGATTTTAGCGAAATTGTATACAATGACCTCTTTTTGTGTCACTAGCTATGTTTTTATTTACTTGCATAATAACAATTTGTACGGTTTAAATGTCCATTGATAATTATTGTTTGAAATGATTCACATTGCATATTCTCTAGCGTCATTTTGATGGCATCTCGACATCATGGGTGAGGACTCCCTCAAAATCTAATATTTAGTTATCTATTTATAAAATTCCAAATCTTAGATATCAATTATAACTCAAACCTTTTTTGAAATTGCATTAGATATTTTTTATCAAATAGAAATGCTAAATCTTATCAATTTTTACTCAAAGAAGATTGCATAATTTTGGAGAAAAAATCCATCTATTTAAATAATCTGTAAAATAATGCAATCCAAGTAAGTTCTCTTACCAACCACTTCGATCCAATTTGTTTATGATTATAACCATTCATGTATTTTTTATTTTAATGAAAAAAATATATAAATTGACTTTTTGATGATTTAATTTTATGACCCAATCTTACTCTTTTGTAAAATGCAATTTGTAAAAATTCAATCTATTTATGATTTGATTTTTTAAGGGCAAATTTGTTTCATTTCTATAAGTATTGAGATAAAATTGTTCTATTTTAAAAATATAATGGTTAAATTGTTCAATATTATGAACTTAAATGCAAAAATTAATAGAAAAATTTTAAGAATAAAATATTTAAATTTTAAAAAAATCTAAAGACAGAAAATAGCCTATCCTTCATAATATTAAGAAGAAATTATTATTTTCGGTTCCCTCAGATAGAAGCATATTAGAACTGAATTTGGTTATGAAGGACAAAACTACATCCAAAGTCTAAAAGGAAGTGGAAAAGAAAAATTAAAATTCAATGTCAGGAATTGGAAATATTGAAGTAGACAAATATTATGGTAACATCACATATACATCAAAATTTATATAGAAACAAAATTAGATGCCCTATTGGCTATTAATTTATCCAATTCATATGGACTAAGTCATTCCCTTTACAAACTGGCATACTTGATAAGGATATGATTAATGATTTAATGAGATATTCCATTAAGAAAATGATTGGAAATTTTTTATTTTATAAAATAAAATTAGCAATTGATTAATACGTCATTTTTAATTTCAAGTTAAACATTTAATTTTTATATAATTGAAATTAAATTTATTATTTTATTAAATATAGCAGTATATAATAAATAAAGGTAGCTGTGTAAATTTTTTTAAAAAAATTCTAAAAAGTCGAGACAAAAAAAAAAGTGACTATTTAAAGTAGAATGAAGAAAGTATTTTATTTACGGACCAAATTTGTAGAAAATTTAAAAAAAAAGTCATAAAAATTAACGGTAGCTTTAACCTTTCCTTGGTAATCACTAATTAAGGTCCATTGATTATTGTTGTGAAAGAGAAGCAATCTACAATTGATTATGCCAAAAAATTATTGTTTTACACAAACTAATAATTTATCAGAAAATTCCTTATCAATACTATATTACTATACCACAAGCAATTTAGTACGCATCGTGCACATCGATCTAATAGGTCAAACATCACATCTATTATTGTTTAATTAAAGAAAATATTAGAAAGAAAATTTTAATTTTTGTCAATTTCACGTTGTTTTCGATGGACCGACGTTATAAATTTTAGCCAATGATAAAATATTAGATGGATTTTGATTTAATTAAATTCCAGTGAAATATGAATAGCCCACTGGCCCAATGAAGATAACACTAGACTTTATAGACTTTATTTTGATTTTTTCTTAACCAAGTCAAACCAATAATATATACTGCCTCTTAAGAAAAATTATTCTTTTACCTTACAAATATGAAATTAATTGTAATTTTTTTAAGAAAAAAAATGACAATAGGCTGTTCGCTATAAGTAGTAAACAAATCATAAATAGATTAAGTCATCATTAAATAAATTATAAATGGATTGGATCGAAAAATAAATCTGAACCGTAAATATTTAAAATTTTATGACTATTTAAAAATTTGTTCGCTAAATATAAAAATATGCATGTATAACACATAATATATATAAATAAATTATGAAATTATAACTCATATATTGGGTTGAGTAATTGTTAAATAGAGCCGGATTTATTCATATTTTTATAAATAGATTGGATCTAATCAAAATTTTACTACCTCTATATTGACTATTAAACTATTAAATTTAAGTTAAAAAAAATAAAGTATTAAATTTAATTCGTTGGTTTCTTTTAGGTTCTAAGGAATAAAATTACCAGATGCTAATAAAAACAATTTGATTTACCAGTGTGCCAATCACAAACCTTGAGCCATGTCAGAAGGCAACTTTCAAAACCAATGTTTGATTTTGTAAAACACATAGTATAAGATTTTACTTCCAATTAAAATATCAAGAAAAAATAATATTTATTCAGTAATCTTCATCATTTTCTACATTAGTTCAAGAATTTTCCTAAGAACATTCATAAGCGGGAAAGTCTATGGAAGTCAAAAGATCAAGAAACATATCTATCCAGGAAATGTGGAAAACTGGAAAAGTCTATTAATGCAGAAAAGAAGAAAAAACAGTCTAAAAAATTGTAAAAAGAGGGAGAAACTTGATTCCTTCCAATTGTTGAGTATTACATTAACAATATACAACAGTTAGTTTTATCAAAAAAAGGTGGTTTTCTCCATCAGAACATATCCTAAAATACAATGTTAATTTGAGACAGCCTAAACTCCTGCCGAGTTTCGAAATGTTAACAGAAGAACAACACCAATGTACAACATGATCACCTAGCCCGAGTTCTCTTCCGTCCATTTTCGGGTCGTTGGGCAGCAGAGCTGCGTCCAGTTTTTTTCGGTCTTCCAGATACTTTCTTTATCATAGTTAAGGATTCTGCTGAAGGAGGTGAATTAACATTACTTATATTTTTCGCTGCATTTGGAGGTTTCGCAGAAGCATTCCCAGGTTTAGACACCTTTACTAGTACTTTCCGGTTACCAGGGCGAGCACTCCGCGGTTTCCCTGGAGGATGAGGCATTGGTTCTGGTGGCAAGACAATGGTACTAAGAGTCTTGCTGATAGAGTCCTTCGAATGCTGCCACAAACATTTTGTAACAATTTCTCGTAGAAGATACGCGGACTTGTACTCCCGAGTAGTTTTTGAGTAAAAGACGAGAGCGTTGTTAGCAAGTAGCAGCAGATCTCTAAACACTTCTTTAACTGATGTAATGGAATGACTAGCAATTCTTGACCTTAATGTATCTAAATCGATATGCTGCAAAATCATTTTCTTGTATCTTCCTCTCTTCTGTTATTCATAATCAAACACAGAAAAACATTCCATTTATTAGCAAAAACTTATTTTACAGCAACAAAAGTAACAGTGACATCTCTACCTGGCTATCAAGCCTTCGACGGAAGACAGTAGCACATTTGTTCTCCGCTATAGAATCGAAAATGCTAATCAGATCAGGCAATTCATCCTTGCTTGAACTTCTGTTTTGATCATCAATAACTACAGGTTTACTACCGGTTTGACCAGAACTACAGGCCAAATTCTCTTTACATCGCGTAACTGATAAAACATCAGCTGACCCCCAAAATTCGCTTTCTCCAACACTTCCTTCCTTGACTTCCTTTCGATAATCTTTCCTCTTTCTCTTCCCTCTCCTCCTCCTCCTTATGCTCCCTCCATTTCCCAGAGAAAATGAATCCACAAAATTCCATATGCTCGAAACTTTTTCTGGTTTAGGAGACAATGGAACATTTGGTTTAGTCTCTATCTCTTCAACTGACATAGAATCTGGAACTTGACATTCGGGTGACCAGTTAGTCCGCGTTGCCTGAGTGAAACTCCCAGCTGATAATCCATCTTTTGATGTATCTTTACTGGAAGTTTCAACTCCATCAGGTTTATGAAACGGTGTACGTAATTCTGTTTGACTTGAATCATAACCGGCATTGCTATCATTTGTTCTCTCCGCCTTGAGAACTTCAAGCTTTGATTCCAGTGACCTGAAATTGATGAATATATAAACTCTGAGAAATCAAGACATCATGATTCACTTTAGAAATAGCAAAAAGAATTTCTAGATTGTCTGAAGGAAGTGAAAGAGATTGACGAATCTTTATCCTATGTGCAAATTACGAACCCTCATAATCATGAATTTCACTTTCCAAATGACATGCCGGTTTTTTTCTCACTCCGACACAGACAAATATCATTGTATTAGCATCATCTGTCCATTGAAGAACCTCTACAGAGGGGTTTAATTGATCTTAGCATGGAAATGAAGTTCATAGAAAAGTACTGACCCAATCGAGTCTTCCGATTTCTCTAAAGCTCGCCTCAACTCAGCCATTCGTTGCTTTCGAAGCTCTTCGAACAAAGCTCTGAGACAGAGCAGAGTATGGAGTTCAACATCTAGAAATGATCGAATTCAGATAAAAGGTATGTATATATATAAGTCTACTCACTTGCAGCCAGAATAACGCTGTTGCAAGTCCTCATACTTGGCTTTACATACCTGTAATTTCAATACCAATCTATCAAATTAATTGTGTTGCAATTATCATTACATAAGAGGTGAAATGCTTAAATAGTCTCTAAGCATATGTATTTTTATTATTATTATTATTGTTAAGAGAAGTATAATATCTAATTATGACAACAAACAATATTAGAAAGAATAGAATCCTGAAAACTTCTGCATTTTTCGTTGAGTGCTAACCAATGAGTTCAACTCCTAGTGGTTTAAGCATATACATTATTGAGTGCATTGTGACCTCTCAATTAGTTTAACTTTCTGCACTTCATCAAGTATTTATGAAACCTTAAATGTTCCTTCAAGCTGATATTTTTTGTCTAGATCGAGTTCATAGTAGACTGAGCGAATAAGAGAATGCCATGTCACTTAGGTCCACGTAACCGGGTCTAGGGCCAATCTCAATGCATAGAAACCAAGAATTTCCACAAGACCTTATCCATCCTAAGGAAGAAGGTAATATGAACTTCTAACTCAAACCAAAGCATGCCCACGTGGATGTCACGTGACCACTAAGATGATTGCAATTAGCAATAAATGTTGCATGGAAATTGGTAGTTTGACTATTGTATTAACATAAATTAATGTAATAATCTCTCAATTGTATTTCTAACTTAGATTGTAAGTCATGCATACGTCAAAGTCAAACATGGGAGTACATAGGCCAAAACATTCTTTTTTTTTTTTTTTGGTCAATGGCCAAAACATTCTATTCGACAAAGTTGCCATTAATTTATGTCATTTTCTTGTTTTATTTCCAACCATAGGGAAGTTACTATGTTTTTGTCATAAATTATTAACAACACCATAATATTTTTTTTTTTTTGATAATAACAACACCATAAATAAATAAATACTGATAAAAAAAATGAACTCGTTCTTTATGGACCAAGTAAACCATAAATTTTCTTCTTTTCAAGAAGTGCCCATGAATAATGGAAGGCAAAGTTGGACACTTTTATTGCTCGTAACAATAATTTTTTACTAATTCGATTATAAAATAAAATCCTAAGTAAATAATTATATTGAAAAAGCATCCAATCAATGTGCTATCTTCGTACAATGGTACAATAATGTTTTCCAGGTAAAAGAAAGGAAAGAAATTTAGCAAATTTTTTTAAGGAGGAAGCATAATAAAATCAATTAATCAAGAAGAACAAATAAAATTAATTAATTAATTAAGTGAAAAAAAGAATTGGAAACTATAAATTATAAATAAATAACCTCGGGTGTCAAGTTAAACGGGCAGACAATTCGGGCTCGAAGATCTGAGGCCACCAAATCCCAATCTTGGGTACCATGCCGGAGAACTGCTCCTCCCAACAACAATTCCTCCCATGTGCCCCACCTTACCGGCTCTTCCGCTGCCGCCGCCGCCGCCGCCACCACCACCTCCGTACTCATCTCTCACCTTCCACGTGTACCCAAAAAAATCAATCGAAGACCAACACCCTCTTATCCTACGCACCCCCGGCACCCTATAGCAAACACCACCTCAAAATTTTCAAAAACCAGAGAGGAAAAGAAAAAAAAGAATTTGAAAGGCGAAAACGGAAAACCGCCTTCTGGGTATCGAAGGAAATGAAAAAAGGCGGTATTTTGGGATAAGAGAGGCGGTTTTCTGTTTTTTTGGTGGTATTACTAATATAAAGGTATCGTTTTTAATGAGTGATACGAAATTAAAAAAGCCAAAAAAAAAAAAATCAAAGAAAGGGTAATATAGTAGCGTGAGAAACGGGGTTGACAGATTCTTGATACTGTGTATAGAGAGAAAAGAACAGAAAAAAATAATAATAAATAATACTAATAGAATGAAAATTGAAAAAGATAAATCTGTGTTCTTAATTGTGTTTTTGGGTATCTCTTTGACAAAAAGAGAAGAAGGGAATGTTTTTAAATGAGAAAAAAATGGTGCTCTTCAAGCAAATTTTAGAAAATATTTTCTTTTTTTTTTAATTATTTATTTAGTTTATTTCTGTTTTTCTATTATTTTGTCTCCCTCTAAAATCTTGATGGCCTTAATCTTTCTTCTGTTTGAAAAAAAAAAATATCTTTCTTCTTTCCTATATCCATTTTATTCTAAAATGACCTTTTTGCCCCTCTCTCATTTTCTGATAAATTTATTTTAAAAGTCAACTTTTCTATTATTCCGAGTTAATTTTCGTTGTTTTCACTTAATTTTGTAACTTATAAATTTTATAACTTGTAATGATATGGTTATTAAATTTTAATTTGTAACGAAAAAAATAATTAATTTATTATTTTATAACGAAAAAATTATAATAATCGAAAATTATGTTCGCCAGCAATTGGCGTGTGATATACACGACAAAACCTAATGCCACTTCAGAAATTTTGTTACGTCGAATTGGCTTGTAACGATATGGTTACTAAATTTCAATTTATAAAAAAATAATAATCCATCTATTATTTTATAACGAAAAAATCACAATAACCGAAAATTGTATACGCCGGCAACCGGCGCATGATATGTACGACGAATCCTAATGCCATGTCGGAAATTTTGTCATTTCATATCTAATTGAATCCGACGTGGCATTATGATAACAAAAAAAAAAGTTTTTACTGCTCTCTGGACATCATCGTCCCTCAACAAGTGAAAGTATATATGGGAGAAAGTTGGTATTATGATTTCCATCACACTCATTTTGATACATATTCACCATCGGATTTATATACAAAATTAAGCAAATTAATGTTCTTTTCATAATACTAACTAATAAATATCTTTGCATTGTTGAAAATAATAATAAATTGTGGTATTTGGCATCGCTGAGCAGATAGAGATTGATGGAGTCGCTGCTAATGCAGTTATGAAGAAAACGACAAAGACACCGGAGGACTATAAAACTTATTTGGCCTTGCTGAACAGATAATGAGAGAGAGAGAGGCGAAAAAGGTAGAGAAAAACCAAAAGTAGTAAAAACTTTTTTTTTCCATAATGCCACATAGGATCAGTCATATCCGACGTGGCAAAATTTCTGACGTGACATTAAATTTCGATGTACAGATCACGCGCTAGTTGCCAGCAAATACAATTTCTGATTATTGTGATTTTTTCGTTACAAAATAATATATGGATTATTTTTTCATTACAAATTGAAATTTAGTGACCGCGTCGTTACAAAACACAAAATTGAGTGACCACTATAGAAATTAACTTCTAATCTGATATGGCAAAATTTTTGACGTGACGTTAGGTTTTGCTGTATAGATCATGCGCCGGTTGCCGGCGAACAACAATTTACGTTCATTGTGATTTTTCCGTTACAAAATAATTGATGAGTTATTTTTTCGTTACAAATTAAAATTTAGTAATTATATCGTTATAAGTCACAAAATTGAGTGACCGTTACGGAAATTAATTCATTATTCTGGAGATAAAAAAAAAAGTATTATTAAGATGAAATGTAATTTGATCTTAGAATAAAAATTATGATCAAATGAGTTTGGAGCAAAGAAATTGATTATAATAATTCATTATTATATTAAAATAAATTGGTTAAAACATAAATTAGTTTGTCCTTTGTAGCTTGTTAATTAATAATAACGAGTAAGATGAAAAATTGTTGGTTTAAGGATTCTTGGGATTTGAACTTTAATGCTTGGGTTAGTAAAGGAGATTTCAGAATGAAATTAAAGAGAATTTTGTGTGTAAATATAAGAATGTGATTCTTTTATAGGCTAAGAATCATAATTTTAATATTAATGTGATTGTTTTCCTAAATAAAATTAGACTTCTTATTATGCTAGGATTATTCTTAAATATTTTATTTCTTTGAAATTGATTATATCATCATCAAGATTAGAAAGATTTATAATTATATCACTATCGAAGTAAACAATTTTAAAAATTACTTATAATTCAAACGACTAAAAATTTAATTATTTTTCTATTTGATTATAATTTGAATCTCATTTTCTCCGTCTCTAAACATATACTATAAAAAAAAAACATGGTTGTTTACTCTAAAACAGACAATGAAGTTAATTGTATAGTTCATGATGAAGGGTATTATAGTCATTTGAAATATATAAGAGTTAAAGGGATTTTCCCCTTTATTATTATTTTTATTTTATTTTTGTTTTTTATAGAAAAAAAAAAAGTGAAAATTTAAATTTAAGATTTGTCAATTAGAAGTTTAGAACATTAAGACCAATTTTATCTCCGAGACATATCTATTTTAATTTCATTTGGTATTATAGTAGCCTTGGTTTTATAAAATGGCCCATATCTAATTATAGGATCCAAAGTCCCCTGCCTCACCTCTATCTTAATTCTCATTATCTTTGAGAAAAAAAAAATCGTTTTTCTCTTGTTATTTTAAACATATACTCTGAATAAATACAGGAAAAGGCATATAAGAACTTTTATTTTTTCATTTTCTCTTTGTTGTGTTTTAACTTTTGGTTTCTATCCAAGAGTAAACCAGAAATTGTATGGAAATTTCATACACTCGTTAATTTCATTAGAGTATTAGTACTTATGCAAAATAATGGCTTATTATTAATTTTTTTATAATTATTAATATTATCCAATTAGAACAGAATCCATCCATTATAAAAGTAATTTTTTTCATTTATAAAATTTGATATTGAGACATTAATTAAATAGAACAGTTGAAAAAGGTAGAAGCAGAGAAAATTCTTGGCAAGTTTTGATAGAATTTTTCAAGTAGAAAGTTTTGGAATTGATGATTGGATTAGGTGGAGTTTACTCAAGTCAATGCACTATTGGTCCTCCATTAATGTAGCTTTTGCCCATTGGCCACTAACAAAGGTTGCACTTACAAGCTACAATTACAAGTTACATGCAGCCATTGACTTCAAATTTCAAAACTTCATTTTTCATATTTTTAACCTTGAATTTTAATTTTATAATTTGGATAATAATTTCTTCAAATTATATATATATATATTCTTTTAACTTAAAAGAAGTAATCAAACAATATAAAAACTTAAATAATCTGTCTTACTAGAATTTCCCAAGTTTGGAGATCACTCTTGCATTGAAAAGTTAATTATAATCTATCCTTAGTTACTCCATTTATAAATGATCATTACTATCTGTTATCCAATATTAATAACTTTATATAATGACATTATGCTCTATTAGGTACTCAAGTTACTTATATAATGACATTAAGCTCTATTAGGTACTCAAATTACTTACTTTTATATTGATCTTTTAAACAGATACTAACTTGATTATCGAAATATTTTCTATTAAAATTTGCTAAATTTCTCTTTTTCTCTAGGTGATCGAAATTCTGATACTATCGTCAATAGGAAAAATATATATATTTGAGATAACATACACTTATTAATTAATTATTCTTGCATGGGGAAATAGATGGGGGAAAAGCAAGGAATTTAGTGAGAATAATATGATTGGCTTTTAACGTCAGCTGGTCCGGGCATGGGAAAGCCAAACCTCATAATGTTACTATTATGAACAAAAAACAGTAATTAAGTGGTTGAAACAAGCTATTTTTATTGGCCCACTATGACATGGCGAATTGATCCCATTCTGTGCCTTTCTTTGCGATTTAGTGGCAAGGAAAAGAGGGCGATTTTCATCATTTTCTACAGAATTATATACTTTCGGTGGACCAATGAAACCTTGTATCACAATCACAAACCAAACACTTGCTCCTCCTACTTTCAACCTTAAAACTGAAACAGATTTAAAGTTTGGCCATTTATGAACAAGTCATCATTTACCTGGCAGACCTTCACTAATCTGGCACTTTTTGGAACATACCAACATAGAGGAAGTACTGGAATTGTACAACAGCTCAAAAAATCTGTGCATTTCATTGAATATAAGTATGTAGTTTACATGAGAACTGTCAGCTAATTACATTCATCTTCTCATTACAAAAAATTATGGACAACAAAGGCCACAATCAAAGACTTACAATGAGAATTTTACAAGTAATTCCGAGACAGTGACCATCTTCCATTGAGAGGCTAACGCTGTGCATGAGTCTGTTGGTATTCTTGGTAATGGAAGCCGATACCGACAGAGATACAGGAACTCATATTTGAAGATAGCATTCTACTGCTTCTATTAGGTTACCAGATGAGCCACTTTCTCACACTGGCAGCAAAATTTGGCTTTGGATGACACAATTGGCTATGATTGTTGAAGAACTAGATTCAACTCCATAGCAGATTTTGCCAACAATCCACCTTTCCTGAAGAAAATTACAAGGCACATTCTGATTATTAGTTTTTATAATTGTGACTAGGAAAAGCGCCAGATGTTCAGATTACGCAGAAAACAGCCATTTGGGAAGAGTGCATATGAATTACTAAATATTTGCTTGTCATCTGGATGAAATTTTTAAGAATTATAAGAGCTCTTATGAAGATTTGTTATGGTAAAGGAAGCTTTGGGTACCAACACAAGAAAAAGTATCATGAGATATACAATCCAAAAAGTACTACAATTGTGACCAAGAAGTAAGGAAAAGAAAATAAATTTTATATAGATATCTTCATTTATTTGCTAGGATTTGGGGATATTTCAGCATGGAGACCATTTTCTAGTAAAATTACTAAATTGATATTTAAGTTAATCATAGTTTCAAAAAGAAAAAGGAAATGCTCAGCAGCTGCTTGCCTTATAAGTGCTGGAAGAATTTGCTGAATATTTTGCAGATGGACAAAGCATTGCTTGCAGCATTCTAGCCTGCAATCAAATTATCAATATAAGCATACAGAAACCACATGACTTGGATACATGATATTCTTTATGAAAACTGTTAAGCAATTAATTGTTCGTACAAATGTCAGTTTTCACAACCTTTGCTCAGCATGGAGATCAACGCCAACCACTCGAGGAGCTGAGACAGTTGAACGTATTACTGGACCAAAGACAGCTACAAGCTTCAGCAGCATTTCCAATGAGACACTTGTGTGCCTGTACATCAACAATGCAAGTCAAATTTCCAGTAGAGCTTCCCTTTTACACCAAATGAAAGTCAAATTTGCAGACGATGGATTATGTAGTGTATGGCCAGATGGTTAGGACATTTCGAAGTTCTGCAATTATCACCTCTGTTCATATGATTTTTCTTTTTTTCCTTTTTTTAAATATATTGAATCCATGCTAACAATTAGGATCAGTGGCAGCATAGAACTTTTGTCTTTTGGGGAATGCATCTTAAATCTAATGATGCTTCAATGTGGCAAAGGAAACGTACTATGTTACATAACGTATTTAATTCACCCCTTTTTAAATCTTAGAGAGCACATGTGTTGCTGTAAATTAACACGTCACAGCCAAGAAAGTAAGGTAAGTTACAATGAAAACACCAGTTCACGACATTAGTAGGGTTGTGGCTGATGTTTGGTAAGGAACTCAGTGAGATGGTGCAAATCTCAAAGTCTAAGTTGCTCAAACCCTAGGAAAGAAAGTTTGCTGTCCATGTTTCAATCAATCCTACCTTTCCATCTTGCTATCTAGTAAGCCCACGAGCACAGGAAGTAAGCAAGAGAATAGATCTAAGGTAAGCATCCCCAATTTGTCCATCAGAATACTGATTACATCTGCTTGCACCTGCAGCAAGATTTAATTATTATAGCAAAATATACAACTGGTTGCAACCCACAAATGGCAGATATAGACTAATCTCATAAATACGCACAGAATGATCCGGCAGTTTTCTCAGGGCGTTTATAGCACCCTTAATATCACTTCGTTCCCAAAAATGTAAAACCACCTGCAGGATTACTATCTTAGTTATTCACGCAAAAGAAGGGAAGAAAAAAACTTTAAAAAAGATCAAGAAAATGGAAATATGACTAAACTTCTCCAGTCTTTGGAAATAGATGCAACATTAATAGTAGTATTAATTAGAATAAATCCTACTTTGATAAATCAATCTCTGTGAAGTCAGCAAGCCAGGCTTCCAGAGGTTAAATTTAATTCAGAAAGAAAATTTTACCCATCTCAAGTTGCAATGAGAACCTACTACAGATATAGCAAAATTTTGCATAGAAATTTTAAAGAGTCAATCTGAAACTGGCTAAATGTACCTGTAATTTTGTCAAGCGGGATTTAAGGGTGTTTAAGAATACTTCATGACTTTGCATCAGATCGTCACTAATGTCCCTATAATTTGATGAAATTGAGTCCCTTCCAGAAACCTGAGGCTCCTCCTGTCAACATAAAAGGGAAATAAAGCAAGTTTGGTTTATCAAAGATGAAGACATAAGCACATATGAATTTCAATATATTGATTCTGAAGATGATCTACTAATTTCAGAAATATAATTTTCTCTAGGAAAACAAAAAGTTGGTAATGAGAAAAGAAGTAGCCATAGTTAACAAAATACTCTTTCAGCAACAATTCATACGTAAATGGGAAAGATGAGTTTATGTCCTCTGCAAGTAGTGCTTTCATCAGCAACTTGGATGGAATTCAATCCAAATATGAGAGTTTCTCATCAAATTTAAATTTGCATTTGAGAGCCTATCATGCTTTAATTAGGAATTGAATCATTAGGGAAACTAAACATCTAGAGAGGGAAAAAACATACCAGCAGGGAAGGTGATCTGTCCATCTCATACACAATATGAGGGGTTATATTGGTAGTTGTTGGAAGTGATCTATCTGTTTGAGGTATAACACGAGGGGAAACAATAGTTGCTGTAACTGTGGTTCTATCTGTTTGAGGCCTAACTAGAGAATTCACATTAGTTTCTGCCACTGGTGTTCTATGGGTTTCTGGTTTAACACGAGGGGTCGAAACAGTTACTGAAGGGGTTATATTGGTAGTTGTTGGAGGTGATCTATCTGTTCGAGGTACAACACGAGGGGTAACAATAGTTGCTGTGAGTGGTGTTCTATCTGTTTGAGGCCTAATCAGAGAATTCACATTAGTTTCTGCCACTGGTGTTCTATTGGTTTCTGGTTTAACACGAGGCGTCGAAACAGTTACTGAAGGGGTTATTTTGGTAGTTGTTGGAGGTGATCTATCCGTTCGAGGTACAACACGAGGGGTAACAATAGTTGGTGTGACTGGTGTTCTATCTGTTTGACGTCTAATTAGAGAATTCACATTAGTTTCTGCCACTGGTATTCTATTGGTTTCTGGTTTAACATGAGGCGTCGAAACAGTTACTGAAGGTGTTCTATCCATCATAGGTATAATGCAAGGGGTAGGAACAGTTGCTAGAGGGGGTGATGTATCCATTTCAGGAGTAAAACTAGGGGTCAGAGGAGTTTCAATCATGAGTGTGCTCTTGGTTACAGGTATAACCTGAGGTGTCATCGTACTAGTTGCAACAGGAGGTTTTCTAACTGCTTCAGGTATAACAAGTGATGTGATAGCAGTTGATTCAGAGGGGTTATTATTCATTCCCTGCACAGTTTGAGAAGCCAAATTTGTTGACTGATCTTCATTGCTAAGTTTCTCTCGTCTTTCAAACCTCTCAACCAGAGAGCGTGTTCTGCCTGATACAACAGCAACTGCCAAGAGAAAAATCATAATTATTTTTGGTCAATCTGTGAATTATTGAAAATCAAATTGTAATCACTGACAAACCTCCATTAACAATTTTGACAGACGGGATCTGCCTACTGCCATTAACAGGTTCATCACCTGAAGACAGAACAATAATAACTACCAGTTATTCAACAGATACAACCCAACAATTTTACAGCATTTGGAACAATCAGAAAAGGGGATAAAGGTTATAGAATGTAGGGGGCCAAAGTTAAAATGCAAACTTAAAAGGTCAGAAAGCACAGGATAAGGTCTCCGTCGCTCAAAGAAAGATTGGATAGCCCATTGGCACAAGTGTATCTCTATTGGATGAAGAATAGAACTTAATTTTAACAACATGAAAGGCAAGTGATGGTGCTGATGAGATTCTAAATGACTTCTTTAAGCATGGAGTAATTATATTATTTAAACCCATTGGCAAATCAAGTTTCTTATCATTAAACAAAGGGGTAAACTTTAAAGGTGGTCAGGAAAAAAATGAATGAAATAAGCATAAGTAGTTAGAATAAGGTATCTATCTGAAAGGCAAGAGAAGTGACATATAATCACACATAATGCAACTTGTGGCAAAGTAAAATGGTGAGGATTACAAGAAGATTGTTTGACAATATCCACCAAGGAATTGGCCTGTGCTTGATGTGGATGCACTTAAGAAAAAGAGTGACAACATAAAATCAGAGGCTGAAGGGTTTCATGGTCCATTGAAGTCCAAGTGAGGGTAAAATGTACAATATAAACTGATGAATACGAAGTTTGCCTATCTGCTCTTATCATTGCTGGAGAGAGCAAAGGACATAACCCGGAGAGATAAAAGAAGATGGATTTTTTAGCAGATAACAAGAAGATGGAATTTTGAGAATAAAACAAAAACTGAATCATGTAAATTGACACAATTGACACTGTCAAATCATAATAAGAACTTACAGTTTTCCTGACTTGAGGGTGTCTCTGGGGATAATTTTTTTTCAAATTTGGGGGCAACAGTCTTGATATTGGAGCCTTCTTGCTCACATGATTTCTCAGCTCCATCTTCCAATACATTCAGGGTTTGCAACTTCTGATCGATTGCACTCTCTTTTTCACTTTGCATATTGCCTAAAGTTTCAGATTCAAGGGTTACCGCCAGCTTCTCCACATCACTCTTGCTATTTGAAGGTCTCCGCACATGTGCTGGCCTGAGTAACATGCCAGGTTTTGTACGAGAAAAGGAAACTGTTTCCCTACCAGAATTGGAAGCGGACTTTTCAGGGGGACTATCCCAAGGTGCAACAAAGGATTTATTAAGTGCTTCTCCACCAGTTTTTGTAGTCACTCCAATAATCGAACTCTTCTTCTCTGCGGAGGGAATGCTCATTTCATTCACATCCGATGCAGGGACCACTTTTGGTGAACTCAAAGACATATTTTTTTGTGATGAAACCAGATTTCCACCAGCAGCTTTACACAAAATACAAACAACGGTTAGGAAAGAGAGAGAGAGAGAGAGAGAGAGAGATAACAGAATGGAAGACAAATGCTCATCCTATGTGGGCATTCGTTATGCTTACGTTTACACGGTGCGCTAATGGGTAATGGAAATATTCCTACTTGTCTACCACAAAATCAACACAACCACACTTCAAATATTACCCACATATACACATGGAAGACAAACCCTCAACAGAATAGGACTCGGTGAAGACCAATTTGACAGAAGACACAAGCCCCCTTGAACAGTGTGTTTCCCCAAACAATCACACAGAGGACATGCAAGATGTTGAATGGAGGATGAGAAAAACTATTACTATCCTTAGAAGAATTATCCTGGTCAGAAATTTCCTATCCCCCTTTTTTTTTTGTCTTTCCATTTATTGCAAATTCTACTCTCAAAAGTACATTTATATTTTCTTGAGGTCAATGAAGTAAACAAATAGAAAATTTAAGGACTGATGTTTAAATCATTATTAAATTTCGACAAAACTAAACTCATAATATCTTATCAGGTCAGCCAAGTTATTGAATGTGGATAATGAAGCATTTCACATCAACTAGAAAGGACAAGTAAGAATGATATTTGCTTGGAAGAATGAATGACTTTGCTCACAGAATTACAGAAAATGCTTTTTTCATTAAACAACAGGAATAAACTTACAGTCTATATATATGTTCTTTATTTCTTTCATCTCATAATCAGGAGATGTAGAGCGCAAATCTGAAGTAGACCTTGCTCCACTCCTTATTTTCTTTGGAGAATCGCTTTTGGGGATATTGAAATTTTTCTCCGTGCACTCACTTTCTTCTGATACAAAACCATCTCCGTATGGTTCAATACGCTGAATGTGATGAGACAAAAGTTGAATGAATTAGACAATCACATAATCATGTTTCAAAATTCAGGAACAGTAAAAAGGAGAGAAAAGGAAAACCATAAGACTTGGATAATCTAATAACAAAGACATGAAACTCAGGGAAGGAAATACAAAAAAGAACTCATTAATAGAAAATGCTACCGCTACATCAGCGACCCAAACTGCCACAGAATTTCGGTAGGATGAACAACCCAAAAGCTTTTCTTCATGAATGCAGAGGTCAGTAAGTGTGGACCACCCAATGTCAACAGTATCATGGCAAATTACAGGCTCCCAAGAAAAAACCTACAGTTTAAGAAAATCCAGATTGTATATTATATTACTTAGAGATACAAATAACAAGTCATCATGGTAACAATCCAAACCTTCAGGCTATCATCTAATCCGCAAAAGAGTGTCCTTCCATCAGGATGGAATGTAATTGTGCGTACTCCAGTGGCCTGAAAAGAGGAAATAGAAACATTTTAGATATTAATATTTTAATTTACCACAATTAGCATAGCAATTAATCAAAATAAGAACCCGAGATAACAAAAGCTCAAAATCACAACTGAAAGAAAGCAGAAAGAAACAGCACCTGCATACATGATACGTAAATTTGTTCTTATTACAGATAATTTCATATTGATCTTTACCCCCTGGTTAAGTTTCAGTGATTTTCTATTTTCCAAGATAGAAAAAGATCATCAGCTCAGAAACATAAACACTTCACAGACAAAACTATTCATTTCAACAGCGAATTGAATTTCAGTTTAATTAAGCTCAGATACCTCAGGTCTGGTGGCTCCAATCAATTCAAAAGTTTCCAAATCCCACAATTTCACAGTTCTGTCTGCTGAACCTGAAAAAATGAATTATGGGATGTTACAACCTTTTCGTTAAGCTTCATGAGAAATTGATAAAATCGTGCAGAATAAAGAGCATCAACGAAAGGAAGCAGCAACCTGGATAGGCGTACAAAAGATAAGCTTCAAAATCAAGCAAATAAAGCAATCACTCTCTCCATCCCAAAAAGATAGTCCACTTTCTTCCAATTACACAGTTTAAGAAAAATTAGTTAATATAGTTGGATTAATCCCTTTTTCCTAATATGTCCCTACATTAATTAGGGCATATTAGTAAAGTATGAAATAATGATTTGTAGTTGTTGATTACTATGCACATTAAATAGGGATATATTAGACATTTAACAAGTTAGCTATAATTTTAAAAAGGAAAGTGGACAACAGTTTTGGGATAAATAAAAAAGGAAAGATGGACTATCATTTTGGGATGAGGCGAGTTTGTATAAGCACTCATATAAGCCAACATATTAACAAAGAGGCAGAAAATAATAGAAGTTCAATGGTCATTGCACAACTAATATCAGTCCCATACAAAATGCAAACAGAACTTACTAAGCTGTGTACGGTCAAGTCTCACCTGTAGCTAGGAGAAATTCCAGAGGATGGAAATCTAAGGATCTAATATGTCCTTCATGGAACTTAAAATCATGTAAAAGCTTTCCAGCAGTAAGATCCCACACCTGGTTAACAATATCAGGAACCCAATACGTGAAGATTCAATTAATATGTGTTCTTAATTGATAATGAGATAATTTGTACCTTCACAACATTATCATTTCCACCAGAAACTACCCAGCGACCATCAGGAGTGAACCGGATAGTACTAACGCCTCGAGTATGACCCCTGTACGTATGAATGCATCCCTTTTTCCTGATATCCCAGATCTTCAGATTTGTGTCTGCCGAACCAGATGCAAAGAACTCACCAAATGGATGAAATTCAACAGCAGTGCAGTTTGATCTGTGTCCAGTAAGAGTGCGAACCACTACACTTCAGGAACAACAGCAAATATATTAGAATACCACTAACTGTTGTAGCAATCTCTGCTAAATTACAAAGTTGATGGTTAGATGGAAAATAAAAGATTTCAGAAAGGAGAATTGCCCTTCTAGATTCTCTTAGACTCTTACTGAAGAATGTGAACAAAAGTGACCTCACTCATAAATTTTTTTAATATGGACATCCTGATTTAAAGTTAAGGTCTCATGAATTCTTACTTCATGGTCCATCTTTTTTTTATCAAAAAAAAAAAAAAAGAAAACATGCAGCATAAAACAAGATATTTACTAAGAGGGATACATGCAGCATAAAATAAAGTATTTACTAAACTGCAACTCATAAGTGTAACTCAATCAGGTCAAGCAACATACTTTTTGCTTCTTCCAAGTCCCATAGCTTTATTGCCCCCGCAGAAGCACCAGCAAGAATCAAAACTTCTGCTGTGTCGAAAGCTACAGATTCAACTGGACTTGTGTGGCCGCACAAGCTCTGCACATGAACCATAGATAAGAACTTATTCTTTCAACAGTATTAATCAGCAGAGTATCTGCTCCATGCCACAAACAGTTCCATAGAATAACACAGTCATAATAAAACATCAAACCCGATAGCCAGTTTCAGAATGTAGTAAATCAAAAGAAAACGTGCCCAAATAATTGGAATCCGTTAGAGCATGAAGAAAACAAAAGGCTAGATAATAGATGAAACTATGATCTATTCACAAAAGGTCATAAATGTATTTGGTTTAACAAGAAAGAAATCCCCCTAGTGTAATGCACATCAGAGCAACCAAAATCACCCAAACTATTTAGCAAATATTCAAATTGAAGCATAGGAGTAAATAAATTAATAAAACTCATGAACTGACCATTAAAGAGGTGGGTTTTCCAATTGCCCAAAGATTGACTTTGTGATCATCACCACCTGTAATAAACATTCTGCATGCCTTTTTCCCGATACTAAGGCAATTTACATTGCTCGAATGAGCCACAAATTCCTCTATTTTCATTTTAGTCAAGGAACCACACACGTAATAAATCTGCCAAAAAAGAAAAAGTAAGGCATTGCATTCAATTATCGAACTATTTGCTCCTTAGCTTTAGCAGAAAACATATTCACAGGCAACCATAAACGAAGAAAACAGAAACCAGCAAAAAGGGAAAAAAAGAAAGGAAACTTATTTAAGTATAGTCTAGAAAAGAATGAAAATCACAGTTTGAACAACCAAACAAAAAGGAAAAAGAATAGCTTTAATGGAACGCTTAGTTCAGCCGAAATATAAAATGGAACCCAAATAAGCAATGAACACACCCAAGAAGGAGATTTCAGATTATAAAAAGAAATAAATACACCCCAAAATCAGTAAAACTTGCTTTAAAAACAAAAACAAAAATTACAGTTTTTAGATAACTGAAAACTGAAATTAATCTTCTAAAAATAGAAGCAAACAACACTTAAACACTAAGAACCGCACCATATTCTCCAAAATCAGAGCTGATTCAAGCTCGCATTACTACATAAAACAGAATAACTCAAATTAGAAGCTAAAAGAACAGAAGAAAAAGGATACGCAGCTTATATCCACGCTTCGCCATTTCGTGCAGCAAAACAAAAAAGGAGAACGAATATGGAGCTTAAAAGACGTAGATCAGAAATTTGAACTAGAAACTCAGTTCAAGCGACGAGCTTTATGTGAAAGCTTCAATCTTTGCTTCTTGGAATAATAGAAAAGTATAAAACCAAAGGTGAAAGATAAGAATTGGATTCAGATACAAGAAAAATTTAACCAAACATAAAACAAAGAAATAATTGTTCTGATTTTACAGTGAAACGGAAATTTTCTTTTGAAAGAACAAAAAAATTAAGACGCGTATAACAGTCATTTATATGAAAAAAGACCAGAACAGTTGATTTTCAGATTTCAGACCATGATTGATCCAGTTCTCTGCTTGGTTTTTTTATTTTTCCCAAAATACCCTTCTGTTTTCGGGAATTCACTATTTGGGACGTAAAGGCTTACATGGTATAATTTATTAGTGGGCGCTGATTTTTCTCAATTTTCTTTTTATTTTTCTTTTGCAGTGGGAATAATTTCAATTAGAGATGATATTTTCTCTGCGTTCTATTTAACGTGTTATTTTTATTATTTTTATTAAAATTAAAAAATATTAATTAATTTTAATTTTAAATTTAAAATAAATTTAAGTAATTAAATATATAAATTTAAATTTAATTAATTATTTTTTAAAAAAAAATAAATTGAAAAAACTAAATTACATTTGAAATAAAAAAAATATGAAATAAATGAAATTTAAATTTTATTCAAAAGTAATACATAAAATAAAATAAAATGAGTAATATGTTTGTTTATTCTCAATTTTATATATATATATATATATATGTTTGTAAAAAAAAATTGGTTTTATCTCACAAAATATATATTATCAAAAATAAATTAAATAATTTGTTTTGTAAAAAAAAAGAGAGAGAGAATTTTGGTTTTATTTTAATTTTTTTTCAAATAAATTCTATTATTTTTTTTATGATCTAGTAGTGGGTCCATTGACCACAATGAATTGAAGCAAAATTAAATTACTTTCTAAATTTTGAAAATTTCTATTCAGTTAAACTAAAATAACTTAAAATAATTTCATCAAAAATTTGAAGTAATGACCTTATTTGTTAGTTAAGGGGTTCAAATACTCAAAGGGAAAAATCCAATGTAAGAAATAAATATCACTTTAGAAGTTCTTAAATAACTCTACTTGAAGTTTTATGTAAATTAAATTAGTCAATTAAATCAACAACCAAATAGTAAAACATTATATATTACAATTATTTATCTTTATTCTGATTTTTTTTTATTTCGGTAAGAGTAAAATTTTATGTTTTATATTTGATTCCACATATCAAAATATTTAATATGTCAACATTTTATTATTATTGCATAATTAATATTTACATATTTACCAAACTTTTTTAATTTAGATCATGTTTTAGTTAAATTAAATCCATATTTTTAGAATTAATCTAATTACCCTATTCAAAAAAAAAAATTGATTTGGTGACATGGTGTTGGTGAATGGGATATCTTAATTAATTCCTTTATTTAAAAATAAGAATTGAGCCTACCAATTAGTGCTTGAAAAAAATTTTAAAAAAAAATCATTAGATCGGTCATTAAAATTAAATTCAAATCAATTTATATAGTTAATCGATCCGATTGGACACGGACAAAAATTTTAATTTTTAAAAATTATAATTAATAAATTTAGATTTTAATTTTAAAAAATTAATATTAATAAATTAAATTTTAAAAAAATAGACTATAAATTGATTAGCAATTACATGCTTATCCATATACCAATACCAACTCATTAAAAATGTAAGAAAATGGCAATGAATGGATGGAAGAATAATATTTGGCAAAACGCCAACCAGAGAGATTCCTTAAAAAGATAAGCCATTTAATTTTGTATTTGTAATATATATTATTTTATTGTTGTTTTTTTTTATCATTGGAAGTAGGGGTGAGCATGGTCGGTTAACCGGTCCATTAGCCTCAGTCCATTAACCAGTACATTAATATCGGTTTTTTGAAATTATAGTCCATTAACCAGTCCATTACCATCGGTTAACCAGTCTATCGGTTTCGGATTTTCGGATCGGTTACCCAATATTTTTCGGTTAACCACTATAATTATAAATATATTCATAAATAAAATTAAAATGTTCAGGATACTTAAAAATTAAAATTTTTTCACTATAATATAACATTATTGTTGTTAAAATAAAAATATTTGGTGGATATAAGTAAATTTGTTTTTAAAAATTAATATTTAATAAGTAAATATATTAACCAGTTCATAATCACTTTTAATTAGATAAATTATTATACTTACTAATAGCCAATTAAAAAAACTTAAAAACTTTAAAATAATTTGTATAATAAAAAAAAGTACATTATCACTTTTAATTAGGATAAATTGTTATAAATTATTAAAAAATTAATAAATTAACTAAAAATTCGGTTTCGGTTTGGTTAACCAGTTACATGAGTCAAAAACCATTAAACAGTCCATTAATATCGGTTTTTTCAAAACACTAACCATTAACCAGTCCATTACAATCGGTTAACCAATCTATCGGTTCGGTTTCGGATTTTTTTTTCGGTTAACCGAGTCCATCGATTTTTTTGCTCACCCCTAATTGGAAGTAAATAATTAAAGAGGTTAATTATTAATAATATGAAAGAGACATTTGCTTAGAGATTTGGTTAAGCCTTGAAGGCTTTAAGTCTGGTATAACTAATTCGCATGAGTTACTTGCTAAATGTTAGTATTATCTAATTTTTGCTATTATGGATTTTTCAAACAATTATTGCAATATCTCATAAAAAGCATTTTTCATAATTATGAAAGCTACCATTAAACTGTTTTATAATAATATTTTTCCACAATTTTCTTTACATACTCAATTGCTTGTTTTTGGGTTTTATTTTATGCCTAAGTGACGTCTTTTGTTTGCCTTCAAAGTGCATATTATAAGAATTTTTTTACCCAAAAATAATAATTGAAAAATCGAAATTAATGTGTGTTCTCTTAATAGGTTATATGAATAATAATAATAATAATAGTTAGATTGTTTAAAAAATACGTGTCTTTGGAGTTGGATGAAAAGGAATTTGTTCCTTGAACTACAATTCAATGTTCAAAATACTTTATATTTGAGTTTTGAGTTTATTGAGAAATTAAATTTTAATTTCTGATCAAATTATTCCATTTCCATTTAATTTGGACTTATATTTTTTCCAATTTGATGTTTTAATTTTTTTTATGATTTATAATTTTGTACAATACAATTTCTGTTTTTTATTTTAATAAAATTTAAAATTCTGTTAATCATATAGTGAATCGAACCAACCAAAAATTTCAATTCTCTTATCATAATATTTCATTTTTTTTTTAATTTTCAATGGTTCGATTGCGGTTAATTCAGTTTGGTTCGGTTAGTAAACGGAACCGACCTTACTCACTCCTAGCTTAATTTAGCCTCAGAATAAAAACTGGATGCCAAAAAAATTGCAAAAGTAATGTTGGGTGAAGAGTCATAAAATAATAAACTAAGAATAAATTGAAGAACAGGCAATAAAATATTGATTGCATGAGAAATGAAAGACAATTATAAGAGAAGCTTTTTGGTCATAGTCGAATGATGAAGTGTAATAGAGAATAATTTTATAGGATATTTAGAATACAGCTGTGTACTAAATCAATCTTAAGTGCTTGACATGTCTTTTGGTTGCTTCTTTTCCCCTTTGCGGTCAATTACCTCATTTTTCTATTACTTTGTTCACATGAACAATTATAGAGAAGATAAATCAATTATTGTCCATCCATATCATATTATAAGCTCAACCTAATTGCTTTCCTTTTTTTTTTTTCCAATTTCCATTTTAATTTATTCATAAATTATGCGAAATGATGTAAATTTATTCTTTTTCTTTTTTATGAAAATGCTCATATACTACCCTTATTTGTATTGACGATAACAAATATAAACCATTTTATTCATAATATATAAAGTAAAAAGTGAATTAGTTTGATGTAGACAGGGATAAATGTGAGTCAGTTTGGTAATAGCAAGCACAATTATCAGCCAATAATGATAAGGATATGTTTGAAAAAAAAAATTAAAAGGAAATATGTAGTATTTTCTATAATTTAAACATAAATTTGACTTTCTTTTTAATAAGATGGTGAAGGAAAATATAGATATATATATAAAGCAAGAATGGTCCAATGAAGAATAAAAATAGAAAAAGAAAATGATAAAGGATCTCAAACCTTTTGGGGGAAGTGGGGTTGGAAGAGCAATTGGATTGTGAGGCAAAGGGGAATGAATTGTACTAAATCATAATACAACACAACTCATTTGTAAAAATAAAAGATCACTTTATTCAAAATAAAAGTACATATCACCTTCCTAAAATACATTTAATTGTGGAGGAAGATTATTCGTGGAATGTACAGAATATACTAAAAATATGAATTTTAATCTAACAGTCTAGATTTATTGATGCACAACACACACTGCGTATCTAATGAACACCGTTGATGTACCCCATGACAAATTAGCTAAGCCTATCCCCACATGCAGAAAGAGAGAGGGTCATGCCTGTGCAATTTAGCCAAGAATCCAAGGTCATGTGATTTCATTGCACGACCAATCCAAAATTGGGGAATATTTTCATGAACTGTCTACATATGGCAGTGGCTTCATTAGCCTTGAAGACATGTATTGTGGATATTACTAGAAATTGCAAATTCAGCCTCAAAATTTTTAAATTTTTAAATTAGAGAGACTATTTGGTTATAAGATGGTGTAATTTATGTTGGAATATCTTTAATATCTCAATGTCCCATTCAAAATCTTTCAATTTTTATTCAATTTGTTAGCAAGTTGCATCCGCCAAAGGATTAATAGAAAAGGTCAATTTTAATGTGGACATGCATACAGACTTTACATTATCAAAATATTTTTGAATTGTTAAATAGTAAAATTTTTTTATGATCATGGAAATTAACAAATTAAATTTTGAAGGGCCAAACTTTTATGAATTACCGATCATTCAAATGATTGAGACCATAATTATATTTAAATTTATCATATTTAAACTAATTCCCGTTCGAGTCAAAAAAAAAAAAAACTCTCACAGAAAATAAAAATTTAACCCTAAATTTTAAATAACTACGTACACGAGTATCGAACATACTCTAGCCCATTTCCATCTCACATGCCCTGTTTATTTGTTTAAATGTGTCCAAATATATATATATATATAGAGAGAGAGAGAGAGAGAGAGAGAGAGAGAGAGAGAGAGAGAGAGAGAGGGGCAATTGTGCAACTTGCAATTACGTCATTGCCAATTTAGATTAATACACATACTAATCATGATTGACCTTTGACGCCGACCTTTGTATTTTAGAACTTGGGATTGGCGTTGGAAATTAAGAATGGTTTACTGAATAAACAAAATTAAAATGTAAAATTTTCATAACATAAACATTAGAAAGCTTAATAGTAAGATAATTGCAACCAATAAAAATTCAGACACTGTATAAATCTAAGCATTTAAACACTAAGAGTGTATTTCCATACAATGCCTTAGAGATTTCTTTAACAATATTAATCATGTGCATGACATTAAACAACTATTTGTATCATGTTACTGAGGTTGTATGAAAATGATCCAAGAAAGAAATGGTATATTCACTGTCAGGAAGGTAGCCAACATCATAGACTTGGTAGCATGTCACCACCCATAAAAATAAAAGAATTTCTGTCACCATTTCCATTTCTTCATTAACAAAGTTTCTAAATTTGCAATTTCATTATAAAAAATGTGCTTCTTTGGTCTATTTCTAGAGGTATTGTATTACAGAAAAGCTGGAACTTGATAATTTTCTCGTTATATAAACAATATAGCTAAGAACATGCTAGGATTCAAATTTAGGAATCAACTAATGAATAATTACATTAGTAAGTTGGATCAGACCAGAAAGTGATATAATATACTAATACAGCCAAAGAATATAATGAACAAAGAATACTTAGAATAGGTAAAGCCTTAAAACAACTTTCTAACTGTGTTATAGCTAAAAATTTCTATCTAAGCAAGCCACGCGTTCAGTGCATAAAACATAGATAATGGTATGCTGTTTCACATTATAAATACTGTTCTCCAAAGAATCAATACCTTACCAAACTCTTGAGTTTCAGTTAACTGAGTACAGCACGTTCCAACTCAGTTCCCTTTCAAGCTTTCTTTTTCTTTCTCAGTTTTCCTCTGACTGCTCAGGATTATCCTCTATATCATGTGTAACAGGTCCTGGACAATCTCGGACATCGCTGGCCTGAATTCTGGCTCAGGCTGCAAATTAGGAAAGAAATAGATGAACATTAGGTCTATGCAAGAAGAGAAAATATTTCCGAAAATTCAGACCCTATGACTACTACATTAGGCTCCACAGATCAATATTCCAAAAAATAAAAAAAAATAGAAAAAAAAAAACCAAAAAAATATTGCCTCAAGAAAATCACCTGGACACATCTGGCTATTATGTCGGCGAAGCGTGATAAAGCCTTGGCAGGATATGCTCCCTTTAAAGATGGGTCAACCATTGCGGTTAGCGAATCTATATCATGAAGACGAGGAATTGCCCATCTAACCAGACATTGTTCCCATCGACTGCGTGATCTAGTAATGTTTTGTGATAAATGAATGACATTACAATATGCAATTAAAATCAGATAAGCAAAAGTCCATTTTCAAAGAATTACTAACTTGTCAAAAGACTTCCTCCCAGTGAGGAGTTCTAGCATCACAACTCCAAAACTGTATATATCACTCATGCAAGTATAACTTCCCAACTCAAACTCCGGAGCAGCATAACCATTAGAAGTGAGCAAGTGTCCTGCTAACTGAAAAATCAAACTTACAATATCAGCAACAGCATACACAGCAAAAGTCAGACCTTGCGGCTGAAAATGGGCATTTACTTTCTATTTGCATCACATTGAACGCCATATACTGAGCTAGGAGATTATGTAAGCCTCCCAAATAATCAGACATACGACACTAATCCCCTCCATCCCAAACTCCCAATTACCTATGAACCTTGTAGAATTATTGTAACACATTTTACATGGATTGTTCTCATTGGCAGTACATCACTTTAAGTGATGTATTATTAACCCAGCCAAGCAAACTTTTATGTGAAGGTTGTCAAGCTCAAGGAAGCATTTTTAAACATAATCAATTGAAATATTAGCTAAAAATTTCAGACTAGCTTGTTATGACTTCAGGCCAAAATATTATTACCTCATTTGCATGCCCAGATGATAGCAGATGGGCCACCCCACAGTCTGAGACACATGCTGCGAGTTTATTGTCAAGGAGAATATTGGCAGATCTAAAATTCTGGTGCATAATAGGTGGCTGACAGACTTCGTGCAGATACCTTGCGACACACAAAAAGAATCATTTTGTCAATGTCAAGGAATGGAAAAAAAACAGCCCCCTCGCAAAATCATACACCCCATAACAACAGATGTTATGAGACTTGAGCTGATACCTATGATAGATATGCAACAAGAAAGCTTATTCTGAATGTTTGTCCTGAAGTGAATGCACCCTTTTATAAAAAATCTAATGAGAAGAGTACAGAGGCTTCTTTAAGGTTTCCAATTGTTTACTTACTGTAAGGCTCTAGCAGCACCAAGTGCCACCCGGATCCGTGCATTCCAAGAAAGCTTATTGTGGATCTCATCATCCACATGCAGTGCATCATGAAGTGTCCCCATTTCGCAATACTTGTGTACAAGTAGCCGTTGGCCATGCTCATTACAGTAACCAACAAATTCCACAATATTGGCATGCCGAATTTTGGAGATGGAGGAAACTAGGTCAAGAAATTCCTCGTCAGTCTGTTGCCTGGCTGCCATATTGTTCAGTTTCTTGACTGCCAATAACTACCAAAAAATGAAAAAAAAAAGTTTTAAAAACAATTATAGAAGTTAAGTGAAGCTTTAACCATCATCACGAACAACAATGTTATGGAGACATTGAAGATTAATAGAAAAGATTTCAAGATGTCATAGACAAGAAAAGTGACAAGACCAAGATAAATCATACACCTAATGTTCAAGATAGCAGGCATAAAAAAGCTTCAAAATGACCACTTCATTAACCAGCATAAATTATTCTTGGTAAACTAGTTAATCAAATGAATCTTGCCTTTCCATCAGGGAGCTCAGCCTTGTAAGCACTTCCAAATGTGCCTTTTCCTAATAAACTTTCCTCTGAAAAACTGTCTGTATACTGCTGAAGTGTTGCAATGGTGAAAACCATCAAAGAATTTGAGGATTTCAGACTTTTAGTAGAGGATATTCTCATAAGTTCTTCTGTATGCACAACTGGATTGACAACGACCTTGTTAACAGGAAAGCATGGAGGGGGTGGTGGTGGTTGTAGCGGCATGAAATTCATATCTATGTCATGTTCCATATTATTCCTTGACCGTTTAGGCATTCTTGTCAGATCTATCCCCTCTGCATCCTGTGGCTTTTGATGTATCTCTGAGTTTCTGTTACCTGATTGGAACTGATCTTGCAATGTTGCAATTGAATCTTTTGGAACTGCTCAAAAAGCCCAGGCAATAATAATACAATGTTCAAATAAGATCTACCAAGTTTAAACAAAATGATAGGCAGCGACAAAAAATTTACCTTTCTTCACTTGAGTATGTTCTTGCACTGAAGATTTACTTCCAGGCTTCTCTATGTGGCTCTTATATGCTCCAACATAATGCCTTTCAGCATCTTCCCTCTCTTGCCTTCTTTTAAAGCACATTGCCAATAGAAGGCACAATCCTAGTATGATTACTATTCCCACCACTGAAACAGCAACCATAATTGCTCTCTTTGTTGTAAAAAATGCCCTTGAACTTTCAGTCTTTGGTGTTTCTGAGGGAGGTGGCCAATGTCCCTGCTGCCTTGGTGCTCTTGCCAACCTTGGTGCCATGGCTGACAATGGTGGCTCGGCTGATAATAATGGAGGGAGTGCAAGTGGAGGAGAAGGAATAACTGTTGTATTGAAGGGGTTGCCTTCTTTCCTGCAGAGTACATGAAACAATTACTAAGGGAGGGAAAAGATTGAGGAGAAATGAAATACTCAGAATAATGATGTGAAAGTAAAAGAATGGGCATGCATATCGTTGGCATATGGAATTCATCAGCTACTATTACATGTTCGGGATTTAGAAATGGAATACTGATGTCTTTAATTTTTCTTCTTTTTTTTTCATCTTTTGATAACATAGCTTGGTAAATATTTCACCATGCCTCCCAGAAAATGATGCACAAATTTCACAACTATTGAGCAATATAAAAGCAAAAAAAAAAAAAAAAAAAACAAAGTGTGCACAATGATTCACCTTAAATTTGGAATATCAAGCAGCTTTACGGGTATAGGGCCTGAAAATAGATTATTCTCAACATTCCTATGAAAAATAAAAAGAAAATAAAATAAAAAACCAGGAAGCTTAAAACATTTCAACTGCTACGGAAAGCTTCACTATCAGAAAAGAATCATGAAGGCCAGAAATTTACAGAGCCACAAGAGGAAGATCCTCTAAAACATCAAGGACCCCTGTGAGTTTGTTATTCTGCAGATACCTGCAATTGGAAAATCAAATATGACTCATCAAAATAACACATACATGGAAATTACACTGACAAATCAAGTTGGCATCCTCACAGTGAGATTAGAGATGATAAATTCCCAAATGATGGAGGCAGCCGACCACTCAAATTGTTAGCTGACAAGTCCCTGCATAATCGAATAAGACTACAAGTTAAAACTAGAGAAATAAGAAAGACATTTAACTATAAGATAAAGTTAATATGTCTACAAATTTGTCAAACTTGTCATTTGTTGAAAGGCATCTGGTATTCCTCCACTTAGATTGTTATTATTTAATGACCTGAGAAGAACAAAAACTAGATTAAGATAAAAGAATTGATTATAATCATGATGTGACACAGCAAAGCCATTGCAGACAAATTTTGATTTAAAAGTCAGAGGTACGCATATTGAGTTGCGATGATAATGTATATGGGATGCTTTGATTGAACTGTGATTATCATTAAGAGACCAAAATAGGATAAAGAAAAAGCATAAGTTAATCGAGGAAATATGCCCATTCAGTAGTAAAATCTACTTAAACAAGTAAATTGCTTGAATCAAATTAATAAGGAAGCAAGGTAGAAATTTTACATACAAGGTCAACAAGGTATGAGGCAACTTGGATGGAATACTCCCTCCGATATGATTATCACTCAGATCTCTGCATCAGTAAATAGATAAAAAGAAATTGCCATAAGGATTTTTTACATCAAAGGCTTCAAAAGCATCCATTCATGAACATGTATTTAGTACTCGTTAATGAGTATTACTATCACAATTTTCAAAATCACACTGAATGATTATGATCATTAAGCAGAACTTCAAATTGCTTAACTGAGTGATCAGTAATAGCACGACTAAATTACATATGCAACTCAAAGAATCAAATATCAAACTCATCACTAAAACTCGTAGCCTACAAACAGGATTCAAATAATTGAATATTTATGCCGCTGCAATTCAGATGCATTTTATGAAATTTTACTTACATCTCTATAATAGATGGAAATAGCCCCAAGGTAATGTCCAGGGTTCCTTCTAAATTCAGGCCATTCAGTTTCCTGTGGACAATAAACTACCATTAAAAAGTAGCAATCAAAATCAAAGAAGCAAAAAGAGAAATTGAACGTACAGTGAGGTTATGTTGGTGATCACACAGCTGACACCTTGCCATTGCTCTAAACAAGGGTCTCCTCCAACAGCAACCCAACCTCGTAAAGGAGGAAAATTCAAAGAAACGTACAGCCCATTCATGGCCTCAACTGGGAAGAGTAACGTAAACAGTTTATCGAGAACTGTTAAGCAAGTGAAAGCAGTAACCTTGAGAATAAACAAACTACAAAAGAAAGGGAAAAAAAAAAAATACCATCACGAACATCAGTTGTAAGCCCAAAATCAGCTTTAGAGAGACAAAACGAAGCCGTCAAAGCTAAAAACACCAACCCAGAAAAAAATCTCCAGCCCATTGTTAACAAAGATCCAAACTTTCTACGCTTTTCTCACTTGGGTCGACGATTTTCTCGCAAAACAAACAGAAACCAAGTGAAAGACAAAGACTTTAGCTTCTATATACACGAACAGCAAGAGAAAGTTGAGATTTTTGAAATCTCGGGAGTAAGTCTTAGGATTCGAAATAGAAAACAGAATGTGGGATTTCAAAGAAGGATTTTTGAGTGACAAACTGAAACTCTGAGAATTCTTTATCAGTGAAATTGTCTGTGTTTGTGTCCAAAAAGAGAGTGGAGAGAAAACAGAGCTAAGAAAGCCAACGGCATTGAAGAAAGCGAAGGATGCGTAATATACTAATATGCATACTTTTTGAGTGCGTAATTCTTTAATTTACATTCCTTATATTATTAAAGTGAGAATTGGGGTCTCCTTGTCTCCAAATTGTGTTTTTTTTTTCTCTCTTTCAAAACCCAGGGACTGTGTTTTTACTTTTTTCAAGGAAACAAAACGAAAAAGAAAGAACTGAATATTATTATTATTATTATTATTAAAAGAATATTACAGTGTGATTGGATTAGAAGAGTCTATTTTGCACTTGAATATAGGATAAGTTCGATCTTGATATAACTTAAAAATTGACAATTTCTTGTACAAATATATCGGGTTAATAATAATAAAAAACTTTTTAAAGTTTAATACAATGATAAATCACTTTCAATTGTACTTGTTGTGAGTGATAATTATATGCACCCTAATTGAATAGTATAGATCATGCAACGTATTTATACTAAATTAAGATATCTTAATTATAATATTCAAAAATAAAAAAAAATATAATTGAATATTTATTGGGATATAAGTTAAGTGACTATATATAAAATTAATCCGTATATCTACTACTATACTAAAAATTGCCGACCAAGAATTTTGCATGTATCTAAATTGAAGTCATTTATTTGTCATTTTGTTTCTATTAATATTATTATTGTTGTTGAAATACATACATTGAAGGTGAACGTTAAGATGATAAGAGGTGGGGAGTCGATGTTTTTCAAAGATTGGTGCTATTTTCAATTTGCAATTATACAAAATTAATGACGAAGCTTCTAAATTCTACTAATACTTTGATTTTTTTCTTTGAACAAAGATTCTAATACACATAGCCGTTACTTTATTATTTGAAAAAATAATGTAATTTAAGAATAGCTAGAAGAAGCAGCTGCTTTGCCATTTCTCATTAAACCAAATTGTCAACCCTACAATGTGAAAACTATTATCATCAATCAAAATACAGACAAAATTAAATAAGATTGGTATGCATACTATTAATTTCGAATATCAAAGTATATGGTTAGAATAAAAAGAAGAGTCTCTTCCTATAGAAGGAAACCATAATGGACAAATCAGCATGATGTGATGATTAAAAAATTATAATATATGGTAGTTAAGAGTAATTTGTAATAATAATTTTGGAGATTGATATATCTATATATATGTGGTATTGGTTGGTGTCTCAATTATTACATGAAACGTGCTATGCTATTCCCTTATCTATGGTTAAAAATTGAACATTTTTATATTGTGTGAGAGTTACGCCTTGTTTAGTTCACAACAAATTTCTATACAATCATTTTTATGCAATGTGATCATATATCATCACCTAACTATTGCCTTCAAAATTATAAAAATATATATATATATAAGATATTGGTATTTAAATTCTTGGTAAGGTAACCCATTTCTTGTAAAGCAACTAAGTTCAATTCAAGTGATAGATAATAATAAATTCTCTCTTAATTCGGCCTATAAGTAATATATTGTAAGCTTATATTTCCATCTCACAAAATTATAAAAATATTTTTATATTATTACATTTTTAAAACTTTTAGTATGTGTGTCAATTTATTTAGCTTTAAGCTAAGATAGTGATAAAGTAATAAGGCCACTAGGCCCATCTAGGGCCTACTAACGATCCCATTAGTAACATGGGTTGCTAGTTATTTTAGGCTAAAGTTTGATAAAGATATTTGGTCACTTGGATTTTAATGGGCTTAATTTATTTTTAGACAAGTCAATAGCATCATTATCCACCCAACTTATTGTTTGTGCATGCAATTTCTTTCTTAATTATGATTTATATCACACAAAAATCATTAAAATGTTATAAATCCTCTTAATTATACGTGGTCTTGAGTTGCTAACATAACTACTAGATGAAGAAGATATCTCTTTTTCTTTTAACATCAACCTTAAAATTAATCCAAATCACATATCAATTCATATATCTAAGTCCAAATTTTTCATGATTATATTTGATAACCAAATTTAGTCATTCGGATTCCTTAAGTTTTATAAGGTTTGGACTTTATGTCTAAATGTTGCTAACGTTAAAGAATCATTTATAATTGTCATACATTATTTTATTAATGGTAGGCCAATTAATACTAATTTGATAGTCATAATTTATCTTAATGAAATTTTATTGATATCTTTTATTTTCTATCATCAATATTATGTCCATTAATTTACTTCTCTATCTTTATATATATATATATATATATATATATATATATATATATATAAAGCAGTGTGAGTACACTTTCTTTCTTTCATTTCTTTCTTTCAACAGTATGTACATTAGAATTGACCTTTTTCCATGATAGCAGGATAGATAGTGAAGGGATAGGGGCCACGTCTGAAACTCGAGACCTATCCCAAACCTCACATGGTCTCTACCATCCAAACTGTTCTCTTCGAGACACATGAATATGATTGTTCATCCAAAATTTGTATTTTTTTTTTTACATTTTGCCCATAAAAAGTTTTAGAATTAAGATAATTTTGATCCAATAGTTGAAATTTGAGCGCATTAAATTGATGTGCACACCATATTAATATTCAAAATTGTAGGTTTTAGGTGAAAGGGCACCACCTTATTATCCTCTCCATGTTCTTCACATGGCTAGTGATCACTAACTATGATTAAACAAATGCTCATAAATACTTAATTAATCACTCACAAATTCTTTTAAAATTCAGCTTACTTAATGTTAGTTTTTTTTAATCATTTGATGTTACTTAATGTGTAATAAAATTAGTCTTGTGTGGTAGCATTTTATAGATCAATGTGAACATGCTATATATGCGATTTTAATTTCCCTACCAACACTGCATTCCTTTTCAAATTTCGGTCCTTTCTAATAATTGTGCTCTGTCCAACAATTAACCGTGGCCCTAAATGGTACGGAGTATTACACATTTATTTCTTTGTTACATCATTGTTGCAAATTACTATTTTTTCCCTTGCATATTCGGATAATAAAGTTCGTACAAGTTTCTAGGTTTAATAATTATGACTACATAATTTGATCCCTTAGTTACCAATAAATTAAGAAATTTGTTATTAAATTAACCTCTAACATTTATTACAAAATCAAATGTATCATATAATAAAACATTACCATTATTTTTATATCGTAAGAATACTCGCAGCATTAATCTTGGCATAAACCTATGCCACCAAATAATTGATAACGCAAAAATAGAATTAACTCATCATGCGTCACTCATGTTAATTTTTGTAGTGAAAATCTAAAATATTGACACTTGCTATGAATAATATAGTATACATATATTATTATAAAATTTATCACAAGCTAATAACAATGGGTGATCCTGGGCTACAAATTTATTATTATTATTATTATTTTAAAGCTTTTTTTATATGGAGGAAGAAAATAGAAACTTGAATTTAAGAATTTATATTCCTTGATTTTAATGCTGAAATAGTTTTTTAGGCATATGGACTACAAAGTTATATATTGGAAACTAGCAATAAATTATGGATGCATGATTACTCAGCCCTTCCGTATACTCCATTACATTACTCCTTCACTGTCTGTTTATTGTGTTAGCGTATGGTTTTAAAGAATGTCAGATTGGATAATTTCTTCAATTTCACTCCCTACTTAAAAATACTCCAAAACTTAGTATTATTAATTTTAATATTAGTATGTTAATTCTCCCACTTAAACAGAATCTCGTTGCGGTTGTAGAAGAAAGCAACCCACTCAAATAAATAAAATCAGAAACGCAAATCACGAGACATTCATCAAATTGTCAAATTTTTACAAAAAGAAGAGAAGATAAATGAATATTCTATTATGATAAATGAATGGTGTAATTTAGATTCATAAGCTCAAACAAGATTTTAAATTTTAATTTAGCATAATAAGATATTATATAATTTTATTTTATTTTAACTATAGCAGATAAATTATAAGTCAAGCTATTTTTTACCTTTTTTTAAAAAAATTACTGTCTTGAATGTTAAAATTTTTTATCAGTAAATTATTGATATTCTTATTTTTCAAGTCAACAAAATTGATATATGGCGATGATGTCATACATAAACATATGAAATTGCGAGACTTAGGACTTAAATTTGAGTTCCAATCATATTATAAATAATTAATAATTCAGATTTTTTTATTCTTTTTTTTTTGTTTTTTTCAACGGCGGGATAGATAAAGAAGCCCATGATCACCTCTAAAATTGAGGGTCCTTGCAATAAATACGTATGCGATGCAGTGAATATTCACAATTGCATTTTTAGTCACAAATTCACACTCTTCAACTGCTCTCGACTCCAGACTCCATGAAAACCCACTTTCTCAAGCTTAATTTCTTGACTAATAAGTGAAGAAAGTTCCAATCTTTAACCTCAAATGGGTTGCTGTGTAAGCACCGACAATGGAGATTCAAGAAAGCGCAAGACTTTTCAATTGGGATCTGAATCTTTTCCTCCTCCTCCTCCCGAAGAAGAAACTGTTAAAGAAGTTCTCTCTGAAACTCCCAAACTCAAACCACCACCGATCAACAACTCTGATACCCAGAAGAAACCCCAAATTGAGCTACCATTTCTTGATGATCTTGCGAAAAAGCCAATGGGGTACGAGAAAGATTTGATTTTTCACGAAGAAGAGGTGATTTCTGAGCAAGAAGTTTCGGAAATTTGCAGCTTGAGCATTAGCGCGACAGTGTCAACGGCGACATTTAATGATGATGACAGTGAAGTGAAGCAAAGAGTAAAAAGATCTCCATCGGCTAAAATTCCGGTTGGAAACCGGCCAATTCCGAGAGATCGGGTCGTGGGGAAGTCACCCACTAGGAGAACGGACCAGTCTCCGGACAAAAGAAGCAATGCCGGCCGTGGAGTTGGTGGTTCGGTGAGGTGGGTTCAAAGCAGGGAGAGGTGTACTTATCAGGCGGGAAAGCGTGGGTCGGGACCCGGCCCGAATAGGAAAGACCCGGGTGAGGCGTCAGGAAGAAGGTCAAGGTCGCCGGCGACTAATAGATCTACAATGGGTCGGAGCCCGTCGGCGAGTAGGACAAATGGGTCTCCGGGTCGGGGGAGGACGGATCTTCCAGATAAAGGTGGCGGTAACAAGGAAGGGAAGCGGCCAAGCACAGGCGATGCTGCAAAAAATGAGTCACTTGAAAACCCACTCGTCTCCCTCGAATGTTTCATCTTTCTTTAAAATGGAATATCCTCGCCGGAGCTATTATATTCCGGTGAGAATTTGGTCAAAGGTCAAACTTTTGTAATGAGGACAAAGGGGAAGATATTGTGCTGTGGATAGTTGGATTTGGATATGCTATTAATTGACCTCTGATTATGGGCTCTGCAAGAATTGGGTATTTTTGCAAGAATGGGGCAACGGATTTGGCTATCAAAATATTGTTTTTTTTTTTATATATATTTTTGGTGTTAATTTAATGAAATTGAATTCAAAAATAAATTGTCAAAAACAAATTTCCCTTTTCTGATTGTTGTGGTTATAGAGTCATAATCTTAAGAACATAGTTTTGGCATCTTTACTTGAAAATGAATTGTTCATTCTCAATTATCAATTAGCTTTATTGTCTACAAGGTGAATTTCCTTTTTACAATCTTTTATTAGTGTAATTTATATTTTTGGTAAGTAAGATGAGCAAATTAAAGTAATTTCTTTTTTTTTTTTTATTATTAATATTTAGCTGTTACAATAAAGTTCCAAAGAAGAAGAAATAAAGTTGATTTTGAAATGTCACAGCTACTTAAAGCTGCCTTTAATGATGCTTGTCCCCACTCCAAACATGAATTGAATGTTAATACTACGTGAGACACTAACAATACATACTGTTTTATCGTAATATATGGGAAAAATTTCTTCAAAGAGTTTATATATTTTTAAAATTATTTTAACTTGCTAGAGACACTATCATGAAATTGTTTTGGAGAGGGAAAGAATTGAAATAGAGAATGGAGGGAAACATCCATTTGTTGTAGCCGTTAAGAATTAGATTGAGGACAATCTAGTAGTAATGCAGTGGTCCTAAGATTTATAATATGGAACAATTAGAGGAGTGTTTGTTGTTGGCTTTTTCTAAAATTAAAATTGGGAATATATTTTTTGTTATTTCTAGTGAAGAGACAAACTGTAACATTTCAAATCCAAATTTGTTATGAAAGAATGTTGTCAGCTTAAAATTTCAAAAATTTATGGCTTTTTCTTAGATAGAATTAACCAAAATCTTAAGTCTATATCATAAATCAAACTGATAAAATAATACTGTACTGGGCTGCATTGGCTTGTGGGTAAAAGGAAATATTAGGTTAGAACTTTGATTTCAGTAGATTAGAAGCCCATAGAAAAAGCTTTATGGGTTCTTGCTTATCTGTAAAGGGTAATGGTGCTTTAAAAAGGGCCCCTTTCTTAATATATATACCTTAAAAATATTTATAATTTATAATTTATTTTTGAACCAAATTAATATGAAATAGTCATATAACCATATAAATGAAATTATTATAAGAACCTTTTTTTCTTTTTTCCCAAATCTAATTCTACTCGGTCAGGTCTATGAGAACGCAAGTTCAAATTCCATCTCTAATTTATTAAAAATATGCTTAAAGTTGAAATGAGCATAGTTAAATTTTCGAATATTTTTAAATTTAAATAATCAAAAATCAAAATTTAATAAAAATTATAAATTAAAACCGAACCAAATTTTAGTACTAATTGGATAAAATGATGGTCGAAACTCACTTATATCATCGATCGAACCGAACTAATCGACAATTTTGAAAATTTTATCGGAAGAAACGATGGAACTAACCATGGTCATAGCCACAGTAACTGGCTTGCTTGTGCATATACCAGCAAGTATTTCATGAAAATGAAAATTTTCTTCGTAACTCAATTAATATGGTAAATTTCAAACAGAGTCATGGAACTTCCTTCTCACCCACAATCAGCAATAGTTACATTTCTTCTTCATTTTCTTAAGGGCTACACTACACAGAGCCCAATTTGATATTTAAGACATTCCATCTTCAAGGAACATGGAAATGATGCAACTAAGATCAATCTGAGAGGAAGCTTTTTCTTCTGTTTCCAAAAAACAACTTTGTACACCCAAATCCATCCAGCCCATCAACAACTAATGGCATATATACATAACATGCTTTGGCCAAGAAGTTTAAGATAAAAAATTGCAGCTTCATTCTGAGATTTTTCAAGATATTTGCATATGTGAAAGCTTTACATGCTTAAACTTCTTCACGACTCGAGCTTGAATTTGCATTCAAGTTCGTAGCAGGGCTCGAAAATGAACTGATATGGAGTTGGCCGGGGCAGCAAAGGCGTTCAGGTTGTTCGGGTGGACAAGGCACAGGAGCTGGATGTGCTATAAATGTAGGGACATTATCTCCAGGCATCAACACTGAAACGCCATTAGCATATACTGTCATCTGCAAAAGTAAACATTCAACAAACCAATAAATAATGCGCTTTTTCTAGGTACATATTCAAGTAAAATGTTAAATCTTTAATCTCAATCCACTGAGAATTTGCAGCTAATAAACAATATTAGTTGATTGATCCAGTCAACTTGTGCAAACATACATAAACAAGTACTGATATCTACTATGTTTGACATATTCGAACCCGCATTAATTATTTAAGCAATGTCATTAATAACATTAAATTTTGCACCCTTGTGACACAACATCAAACAAACAATATTATATAATGCTTCAATGCATATAAAAAACAACAGGACAACGAGGACAACATTGACAAACTAAGTGTTCCTGATCACATGATAGTGTTTTACACATTGCCTTTTCTTTTTTCATTTCTGAGATAATGCATAGCATTACTTCAACAGCTTACATGTGAACTTGACTTTTGCCTTTCTTTTTCTATATAGCAGTAGAATATAATTTATGGATACTTAGAGACAAAACACATTTAACAATTATGTCATAGAATGGAATAACACTTCAAAAAGATGCAAATTTTATGACTTTTGATCCACATGACAGTAAGATTTTTGGGACTAAGGAAAACTTTCTGGTGGGGGCTCAATTCCATGGCTAAGAAATACTTGCAGAACTCTTAATATGGTTTCTAGCTAATGTTACCTATTGGTTGCTAGTCAATTTTGTGATGGAGATTGGCATTTTTTTTCATGATCCAAGAACATCTTTGTACTCTTGCTTCATGCTATGTGCTTTTTCTTGGACTTTTTCTAATTGCCATCAAACTTTTAAGCCAACCAAACATCAAATCTAGTAATTTTACACATTAAAGTGGAGCCATATGTTCAATTAGAATCAGCACACAAACAAGAAAAACTGTTAACCCTAACTCTGGACCCCTTGAATTGCAATGTCTCCCTAACTGATAATCTGAAAACACTTTAGAGACCATCCTGTCTAGGTTGATAGGTCCTTAACAATCTCATATAACACTCTTGTATAGGCTTTAAACCATGATAGAATTTCCCTCTTTTTTTTTTATTTTTTTTGTTTGGGATCATAACCTTGCTCAGCCCGTAGATAATGTTAACACATTGAATTAAACAGATGGGTAACTAGAATATGGTCATTTTAAAAACAAAAGACTTGAAGTTCAACAATAATTTGGATCAAAAGGTGGGACTTTTGTGTTTCTTAAAAGGTATGACACAGAGTAGACTAAAGATGTGATGCATCATGCAGGACCCTCACAACAATATACTCTATACTAAAAAATCAACCTAAACTCAGATGCATTATATCTCCCATAATAATAGCACAAAACCATAGTTTTTAAAAGACAGTTGGACTGAACACAAACAGATGATTTGATAAATAAGATGATAAAATTAATGCTTTTCCATTGGAAACGACCTGTCTATGGCCATTGGCCCTGTTAAGCATACTTACCAACCAGCCAACATGTATCGATGTATAAGTGGGTCTAACACAACAAGTACATCTACTCTTTTGGGAGGGACCAGCCATATTCATTTAATAGGCAACTTCTTACATGGGCCATTGCCAACAATCATAATTAGGAGACAAGACAGTTCCTAAATGATGAATTTTTTTGACTAAAAAATGTGAATTTATATTAGAAAAACTGTAGTTTTATCGGATTCTACGAAGCAAAATTGCATGCATATAGAGACGGAGACCATGAGAATTGGATATGAAAAGAACATCAAAGAAGTAACTAATTCTTTGAAAAACAATGTAAAAAAAAAAAGAGGTTAAACAGAGGAGATTATAGATAATGGCGGCAGAGCTAAAAAACCAGAAAAAATAGGCCTAAAGCAAAGAACTTTGAACTGAAGGAAACAAGCAGACAAATATAATTCAGGGAAGCAGATGGAAGAGATAAACGCAAAGAATTAACATAATCAGCTGCTAAATTAAAGTAGAAAAATCACCAACTCAAGCTAATCTCACTGGAGGGTAAATAAATCACCTCTGACAAGCATAATTATGAAAAAACATAAAATGAAAACCAAAACCCCCATTAGCCAAACAAGACTTTATGTCAGACCACCAAATAGCAATCATCATAATCACTTGCAAAAATCAAAATAACCACCAAAACTGTCCAAACCAAAGAACAAAGATGAAATAAGGCAACTACATTTCCCAAATTCCCCCAAAGCTAAAACCTTTGAGGACCAGACATTACCAAAACAACAAGAAAATTATGAACAAAAAAACAAATTGGTAAAACACTTACTTTGGGTGATGGTTGGGGAAGCTTGGTATTGAAACCCATCTGGGATTCAAGGTCACCATGGGTAGAACCAGAGGTGGGTCTGAGAAATCTTTCAAAAATAGCCATAACCAAGAACATAGAGATGAGAATGGCAGTAGCAACAAACCCAAAAGACACAGCATTAACAGAGTTATCAAAGTTCCTCCAGTGTTCATCTCTTTGTATACTCATTGATGGAGCTCCAATTGGTGGCCAAGCATTAAATCTACCACCTTGTTCAACCATTTTGGGACTTGGGAATCTAAAATTTTAGCCAATAAGAACCTACCCTTTCATTATCATTACATTGTTCATTAGAAAGAGAGATTTTTTTATGGAGTGTAATCAAAAGGCAAGGCGATACTTAAGGCTTTTCTTACACCGTAATCAAAAAGCTTGAAACTTTGTTATTTGAAAGGAATCAAAAAGGAGAAGAAAGAGAAGGGCATATGGGGTACCTGCAAAGGGAGGTGAGAATAGAGAGAGAGAGAGAGAGAGAGAGAGAGAAAGAGAGCTTTGGAATTTGGATAGCTCTGTTGCTTTTTTAACTCATGTGAAATGCAGAAGAATGGGAAAATGGTTTGTTTTGGCAGTTGAAATTGACTTTTCAGTTTATTTTAACCACGCACAGATTTAATAAGTCAATTTAATTGTCATGTAATGTCGCACTTTCTTTTACCTGCAGTAACTTTCAAATTGAAGCGGTAATTTTAGCTTTTTTTTTTAATAAAAAAAAAATAGGCTAACCTTAATTTGGTTAAAATTTGATTAAAAGATGGTATAGTCAATTTCATTTTTATATCATATTAGATGAATTAATTAAAAAACCACATGCAAAATTAAAAAAAAAAACCTCCAAATTAAATCAGAACTAGTATAGTCATACCGATTTGGACATTTTTTAATTTGAAATGGTGTATTTTATAATTTTTTTTAAAAAAAATTAGACTTTGCAATTTTTTATTAGTTTATTAGAATTTTAGGCTTTTTACAAAAAATAAATACAATAATTAAGTAATTATGTTAAGCCATTGATGAGTTATGCTTAACAAACTTATTGCCAAAAGCCAAGGTTAAATATGGTTTATTGAATAATCCAAATGGCCCAACTCTTTGGTTTCTTCTTCTTTTTGCCACCATTTCTTTTTTTTTTCCTACATTAAAAGGGCATAAACATTATTATACTTTAAGAGTCAATTATTAAAAAACTTTATATTATTTTACATCAAAATAGCAATTCAACAAGCAATTTTCTGCAACTTTATAAGACCAATTTACAATCATAGCTAACATTCTTCTCCCTTTGTCTTTAAACCATACTTTAATTATATAACATGCAAAAATTTCTAGACAATTCAAGGCCCATATAAAATTTCGAGATAACTATAAAAAAAAATTCTAAAATTTGGATAAAATCGAAAAAATAATTGATCCAAAAATATAAAATTATCTCTAAAGTAAAAACTTTTGTGTGTTTGCTTTCAAAATCAATCACCAATAATCAATTAAACTTTATGAATTTGAAATATAAATAATATAGAAAGAAAGAAAACCAGTGTGGTCCATGAATAATTTTCCTTCTTCATTAATTGTTGTAACTTCACAGCCCATCCTATCCAACATTATTATTTTTTGGATAAAATATCTATAATCTTTTAACTATTTTTTTTTTTTTTATATAGGAAATGGCATTTAATTAACGTTATCGACTAGCCATTTTTGCCATTAATTTGTCACTTATTTGCAAATATCACTGGCTGCAAGACAAGGAGAAATTCGTAATTCAACAATCAGAAGTTATGTTTAGTGTTATTTTTTTAATTAAAAAATTGAATGGACCGATTGAAAATAAATATAATAAATTTCTTATTAATCAAGCTAAAAATCTTAAGCTTTCTACTGTTTTAGTTCAGAATTTTTGAATAAATTTGTGAATTTTAAGCATCTCTCTAATTATCGGACAAATTAGCATTGTGCAATGGTATGCCACGTCAAATTGATATAAAATATTATTTATTTATTTTTTCATTTAATTTGATATTACGTATGCATACACAATATAATTTGACCACCAAGTTTCATTTAAAGAAAAAGAAAATTTTGATTTAACAGAATTTTCAAATTATTACATTAAGGGGGGCCATTTTTGAAATTTAAAAGCACATGTATGGGCAAATAAGTAAATGCGAGGATTGCATAGGGAAATTTACACTTACTGCCCTCTGCCTGTTGCACTGGAAAATTTCAGAGTCATGCAGGAACTCATAAAACAACAAAAAGCACCATATTATAGTATTATTATACCATTTCTTCCATCTCGAGAAGGCCAACACATATTTGTGGGCCCCACCAGCTTCTAGTTTTGTGACGACATGGCATCCTACATGGCTAATTGGCTGTCCTTCGTGGCAAACAGATTGCCAGCCAATCTTTCTCTCCTTTCCCATAACAAGAATATCCATAAATTTTTCAGTCATGTTAAAATTTCTAGAGAGAAATTTATAAGAAAGTTACTCTCTGATAACAAAAGCAGTGCCAATTTTTGCTGCTTCCTTGAAAATATCTGCATCAGAATTTAATTTAACCTTGCTTGACAGTCGATAATGAATAATTATTAATGTGACAATTAATTCATACTAATAGTATTTAATTATAATTTTAACTATACTACGAAATTATATGGTTTGATTATTAATTGTAAAAATATCTTTGTAGAACAATTAATTGTAAAGTCTTACTCTCAAATAATCAAACCATATAATAATATATAATAAGCTGAATTAGCAATTATATTTACACCACGCCTAACTTTCAAATAAATGAATTAGAGACCCCACACACACATGTGCCAGGTCGGTTAGTGTGCCATCTCTCTCTACTGGTCCCCCATTGTGGCCTTTCCCACGTGCCACACTCGGCGTGGCAACATTTTTTAGTACAAAATTATATTATTATTTACTATTTTTATTAATATTAAACAGTATTAATTATATTTAAATTTAAAATAAAATTTAATATTTTAATATACAAATTTAAATTTAATGTGTTAATTTATATTAAAAAAATAAATTAAATTATATTAAAAATTTAAAATTAACATATGCGTTAAACAAAAAAAATGAACTAAGTAAAAAAAAATATTCTATATTTTCCAAAACAGAACCGACACACCAACTGCATTGTGTCGGCCTTTCCAGGTCTTAACCAACATGTGGCCATCAAAATTTTCGAGATTGTCTCCAAAATCAACGGTCCATAAAACTTCTAAAACCTCAGCCGTTGATTTGAGAATGCTAATTGTTGTCAAAGTCAATTGAGTCGAAACATAACTATACCCATATATATATATATTGGTATAAATGATACTACACTTATCAAATTTTAATCCGCACTATATCTCCTACTCGTCTTATCTATAAAATTTTGCTAAACAACCAATTGGATAAGTAAATAATCCATATGCCACTCAGACTATATGATTATAAAGAAATTGGATTGGTTGAATCAATTAATAGATCAAATGGGTTGAATTGAATTTATCTGTATATATAACTTATGTAACAACCCAAATAGTAAAATATATGTTTTTTTTTCATTTTTTTTGCATTAATTTTGGATATTTACTTTCATATCTTTGTACAAATTATTTGTATTTTTGTTATTTTTTAAGCATCATCATGTTGCATTTTACACTATTTTTACTGCTACCAATAGTAATTTGGAATTGTATCTAACACAAAATGACCTATCGATGAACCAATCAATTATATTGAGTGATTGTATGATCTTATTATTTTAGTTTTGAAGAAAATTATTTCCTCGAGCTATTTGCTTTAGTTATAATTTAAAGTTTATTGTTTGCTAAAATGCATGGGTGGTTGGTCATTTTAAATTTTGATATTTCAGTATTATAAGTGTTTGGAAGAAATATTTATAAATTTGAATTTGAAGTTATAAGAGGGCAATAATAGTTTAATTTTAAAAAAATAGTCAAATGGATCGATTCATGACCCATACAATCCATTTGCAAGTCAATTCGGTTACAATTTATTTATAACAAAATTCATTTTGACCTAATCCGATCTATTTGTTGGATTTTAATGATAAAAAATAGAATTTTTTAAATTCAATTTTTTACTTGTGCATTATGCATATAATATAGATGTGAAAAGTACTGTTTTTAATTATAAATTGAATAGTATCCCTAAATTAGTAAGCTTCATAAATTTAAAGAAATTGAACAAAATAGCAATAAGTTATATATCCGTAAACACATGGGACTGTACTATCCCATGAGGTGCGGCAGAGTACGGTTCGCACGTGCGGTTTGCGTATGGATTGCAAAGAAAAGAAAAGAAAAGAGAAATTGACCGTTTTAAAAGTGAACCCAACCAAACCAACCCATGTGGGTGAGGTTTGTCAGACCCAGGTCAGCTTTTGTGGGGTCAAATGGGTCAGGTGGGTGCCTCGTGCTGGGTCTGAGCTCATGGGAGACACGTGAAAGGATCTTTTACTTGATTTTCCAATTTCTTAGCATCATTTTTATTAAGTTTCATTGCCACTTTCTCTTCTTTTCATGGTGTTAAAAAATAATTATAGTATTTTTGGAACCAAAACCCTTGACCACTGAACAAGGCTTTTAGATTGGGCTTGCGAGGCCTATAAGTGGTCCCCACTTGAGGTGGGCCATAGTCAAACAAGGGCTTATGTGTCTTTTACCTTCATTCAACTTTTATTATTCTGCATAATGTTCTTGATACTTGATAGTCCATAGTTAGAGGTCATCATGTGATTCAATATTAATACAGTATATGCCATACTAATGTCATTGAATAGTATTTTGGACTATATATCTGCATATGCATAAATGCATATGCATGTATTTTTGTGTGTTTTTTAAATTTCCAAATTAAAAAGATAATTTTTATCTATTTTATCACAATGTATTAAAATAAAGCTAAAAATTAATTATATATAATATTTTCACAAAACACTTTATTAGATAATTTGGTCCTAAACAATAAGTCAATAAACACTGCCAAAGAAAACTGCCACTCATGCCAGACAATGATAAATAATTATTCAAAGCGAAACACTGCCGCTACAGCGGAAATAAACATGCTGGGTAGTTTTTTGTACGTATTGTCCATAACTCCAAAATAATTATTAACAGTTGCTCATGAAACAACAACAGTTTGGAACTCAAACAGCAAACCGTTGCTGTCTTGTAAAACTTACCAAACACCGATGAGTGAGCTTATAGAAATAAAACAGTTATGAGCTCACACAAACAGCTAATTCAAACATCATTGAATTATCAAATGTATTACATGCGAACTCGTTAGTGTTGATAGAAAGCAACTGCCATCATTTAAGGGCCACTTGTCCGATTTTAGATAGACAAGTTCATAATTTTCTATTACTTCACTAATCCTACTGTGTAATTAGATGTTAATTACACAAATTTTGATTGCTTGAAACTCGTTGAATGTTCAAAACTTTTAAAAGAGCAAAACATCATGAGTATATTTATATATATATATATTTTAGAGAGAGATAAAACATCATCAGTCTGCTTTAGACAGACATCTTAATTATGTGCTTGACCATGCAGTTTTCTCAATTAATTAAGAGGTTTAAACGTTAAAGGGATTGGCTGATTCTCACGATTATAAATAATAATAATAATTTAATTTTATACAGTCAAGCATGAAAATGATATTTTAATAATAATATGGTGCTAAATTATAGATGATTTTCACGTATTAATAGAAAAAAGAAAGAAAGATGGATTTAATTAGATAAATCAATTATAAAATTTTTACAAGATCTATCTAATTTGGTAAGAAACTAATCAAAATCAAGTATATAATATAGTTTTTTTTTTCTGAAAATTATTCTTTTACATTATTTAAAATGATGAAAATTATTCGTTTAAGAAATTTCAACAACACAACAATGGCTGCAAAGTTGTTTTTCTCCCTCCTCTTCAATAGGCTCAGAGCTGCTCCATGCATTTCTCTCTGCTGACGTGTCAAATATGTGGACCATTGAGATCGTACGTGATGATTCCCCAGCCATCCGATAACCAGCCAAGAAATACAAACGGCTACCTATTGGTGCCATGGTGAGGTATAGCCGTTCAGTTGGTGGCCAGTTTTCTGAGTTGGCATCTGTCGTGGAAATTGGAGAATTTAGATTTTTTAAGTGGGAACCATCAACAACATCCCAAAGCTTTCCATCATAGGCTTCAATGTGACCTTTCCATGCTTGTAGGCAGTCACCGGAGCTGAATAGTCGCCCACCGACTGCCACTATTTGATTAGGTGGCACGTCTAGTTGCCACATACCCGCCAATAGATCCCATTTTCCTGACAACGTGTCATACACCTCAGCTGAGCTCCTTTCCATCATAAATGGCTCCGTTTTGTCTGAATCTACCCTCATTGCAAATCCTCCTACAACATAAATCTTACCTTGGAATGTTACACCTACGCATTTGTACCTCAATGTACTCATGCCTGGCAAAAGACTCCACCCATCATGAATTGGATCATACACTTCTGCACTTGAAGTTCCCCTACCACAATCCAATTTCGACTTACCCCCAGCTACATAAATTCTATTATCGCATACTGTACAAGCAAAATCGTAACGTTGTACTTTTAATGGTGCGCATTCGAACCACTCATTTAACTGTATATCATATCGTAAAACTTTCGATCGTATTTCGATTTCACTTATATTGCATTCACGCGAGTTCTGCAATAATTTTTCTTTGTAGCATAATCTTCCGCCGATTATATACATTGAATTGTATAACGAAATCATGACGAAATCTTTTAAAATCTGATTTTCAGGTATGCCTGGTATCTGACAAAGATAACTCCAAGAGTTGTTAGATGGATCAAAACGTTCTATCCAATTGGAATTATTATGTCGACAAAATGAGGCACAAACCCAATAGTTAGACAGAGAAAATTCCGGCGAGGGGGGTAGTGCTGTTGACTGCGGTAGAGGTGGTGGAGTTGCCACATTTGTCAGAGAAGGTAGAGCACCCATGGTATGTGAGGTGGTAGCAATTCCTATATGATGTATAGTCAAAGTGTAAGATCAAATGGGAATTGAGATATATAGGAGAAGTGGTTAATATAGAGAAGGCAAGCGGACAAAGCAAAAAGAAGAAATAAATTGTGGGCATCGACTAAGAATTGAGCTTGGAGGGATTGTAGCTTCGAAAAAATGGAGATGAAATCTAGGCATAATTGAAAGTTACAGATTTTGGTGGGTTAGTGTTTCTTGCATTGTCATCTTAATTAATTTATCTTACATGCTTTGAACATCCGGAAATTTCGAGGCCAAATTAGATACTATAACTTATAAATCTTGATTAGATGTTTATGATTATTTAAAGATAAATTACTTATGCAATAATCTAAGAAAAACTAAGATGTGTGCATTTTGTGTCGCACATTGAAAGCGTCACTTTATTGTAAATTTATAATTTCTTAAATGAGATTTCAAGTTAAATTATTGTCTGATTTTAAATTAATTGGTTTCGTGAGTTTAAAGAAGTCAGATTGAATACCGAAGAGTATATTTTATAACGGGATATTTTAATCAAAAACCAAGTTATTAAAAAGCATAATCTAAAAGAGATACTGATAGTAATAGAGCATGATTAAGAAAACATGTGTACAAAATCACACTTTTGCTTTCATTTAGCCAACACTAGACATTAGGCTGAGTTATCAAGAAACTTGTCTTTTAACTTTATATTTATTTATTTATTTAACTCATGTTAATAAAATAAATAATAAAATGTTAGTTTATGGGATCTCATACCTTTTTAAGATTTTGAGACATTCTAATTCTTATTTTTAATGTTTAAGTAAGGTGAAGTAATCAAGGCATTAATTTTCATTAACATTTTGCCTAACTGCCCATTCATGTAATAACACGTGTCCATTTACTTGATTTTATTTATTTATTTTTAATTGAAATGGATTGGATATGATTTGTAGATCTGAAGAGCTAGTTGGGCTCGAATGTAATCCAACTTAGAAGCCCATCTGTCTAAATCATTTGGGCCACATGCTTGATGCCTTAAAAAGGCAAAATGTGGAGCAACCATACAAATAAAAACAAAAAAATAGTTGCAGCGAATTGAAATAATTAGACTGACAAATAAAAAGAAGAAATTAATTATTTTAAATTATTCACTGTCTGTATATAAATATAGTTAGGCCCTATTTCTGCCATTTGCATACAGATCCCTCACCTATCACCCCATCATTGGGCCCATTACTGCCTCGTAGCTTAATTGCCACATGCTAAGAGGGTCTACTAAAAATCATTTATAGCATCATTTTATTTTTTATTTTTATATATAATTACAACTATAAGAACACATCAAACTATCAAACTGATTTTTAATAATTTTTTAGCATCATATTTGACATTAAAGTATAACATAACTTTACTTCAAATAACAATTTTTTTTCAACAAAAAATCATATAATAATACAAAACAAATGAATATTTTATATCTTGATTCATTAACCAAGCTAATAATAATGTAAAAAATAATTTTATAATATATTTTATATTTACAATTTAAAATTTATTTTCTATAAGAGTGCATTACTGACTTGATTTGTTAATAAAGACATAGAAGTCAAGTAAATAAAAAAATAATAATTCAAATAAATAATTGATTGTTAGAGTTATTTATAGGCAGGCTCATGAATTTTCCTTAAGAAAAAGGGACCATAAAACTCCAATCAGAAAAAGACTAAGGAAACTCACCATTTATATGAAAAATCTTTAATTAGAAATAAAGTAGGTCCACATATATAATATATAGAGAAATAGTGGAAATAGGTGAAAAGAAAAAGAAAAATAAGACAAAAGAGAATTTAATGAGAATATATAAAAGGCAAAATGGGTTTGAAGATGAATACAAAAAGAGAGAAACTTCAAAAGTCCACAATGTAATGAATGGAACCTCACTTCTCCTCTCATTGTCTTCTTTTTGTGACAATTTAGTTTTATGCATAAAGTTATTCTTGATTTTGATTTATCACTGCACTCCCTATTTTTTCAATTTCCAATATTAAAAAATGCTATCTTTTTTCTTTATAGTTTTATAATTTTCTTTTTCTAGCAATTACAAGAAAATCACAAATCAAATCTTGGAAAACAAAATATTAATAAAATATCAATTTTTATGAATTTCTTCCTTGCTTGCTATAAGTTGAATACCACAAGATAAAATAAAACAAACTTTTAAAACAATGCAAATGCTCATTTACTAATTAGTTCTGCTATGAATCACAATTCACAAGAGTTTTTTTCTATTTTTTTTCTTAATATTTGGATTATTATTTTAAATTTTAAAAAATAAGTGCTGAGTCAAACAAGATTTTAGAATCAGAAAATATGGCAAGATCTTAGGAGTTAAAGATTTTAGCACATACTTAGTCCACCTAAACTAAAACTAATAGCTTTAGAATAAATGAATAAATATAGGGAGATTATGCCACTAAAATATAAAAATCCTTCCTTTACCATTAAAGAAACACAATACTAAATGGGAAATGAAATTCAATCTTGAAGTTGCAAATGAATACAAGAAACACAATACTCCCACTGCCTGATAGTGATAGAACCATAGAGAGAGAAGGTCCTTTTTGTTTCCTTTTGTTTTTAGTTTTTTTTTCTATCTATTGTTCTTTAGTTTCTTGTATTAAATGATGGAATTTGAGCATCCCAATGTTATGTTATGTTATAAAAAGCACATGGCTATGGAGACTGGCAGCTGAAGTTGTAGCAGCTTCTTTGAAAGACCCAAAAGATTTGCTTTTTTCTTCTTTCTCTCATCCATTCTTGCCTCTCTTCCTTCAAAAGTTTCAATCTTTTTCTCTTTGGGTATCTCTATCCTCACATTTCTGCTTCTTTTGCAAGTCTCTCTCTTTCTCTCTCTCTCTCTAAAACCAGTGATATTTGCCAATTTTTAAAGCATTTTTGAATTGGGTTCTTGGGTGTGATACTGAATCTGAAGAATTCGAATGGGTTTGATAAGGAAGTTGAAATGGGTGAATAGTAGTAGCAAGAAGCAATGCAAGAGTCTATATTGGAAAGCAAGAGCAGCAGTGAAGAAAGCAGTGAAGAATGGAGGAAAACAGAATGTGAAGTTCCAATACGATCCTTCAAGCTATGCTCTTAACTTTGATGATGGATGCTGCCATTTGGGTGGAGGAACATATGGGAAGAATGTTGATAGCAATAGCAATAAAACTATTTGGGTTTATGTTGTGATGGTAGAATTAGAATCTTGAGTTATGTTGAAAAAGGGGTAGAATCTTTATTGTTTATTATTTATATTTGGTTATTCATATTTTGCTGTGTAGATTTGATCTTTGTGGTGGCATTAATTGCCCCAGGTTTTGGTTCACTTGGTAAAGAAAGGAAGCGTTTTGTCTAGGAAATTTGTCCTACTATTTTGAGTTATTATTATTATTATTATTATTACCGATATTTGAAAGTGGCTAATCTACCGAATTAGTCCATTAGTAAAGCTTCTTTCACTATCAAAAATTAATTTTCTCTATTTATATCATTCAAACTCGAAATCTTATTTAAAAGAAATCAATGCTCAACCACTTTATTCCTTAGTGTAAATAAGTTGCCCATGTCACCAGCCTGTTCTCGTACTTTCAACTTTCGAATGGCGTAGCAGAGTCCTGCGAGTTATGATTAATGGCACCATCATATACAGTGTAGCTGCTCTAGGGTTATCCGATTGGACTTGTCATTTGATTGGACCTACTTCCCTATTTGCCACATAATTCAATCATAAATTTACATATATGCGAAGTTCGTATCATTTTGCATAATATTATTTTGTACAAATTTATTCATAAACATGATCTAAGCAAGAAAAATTTAACATCTGGCCATCAGCAACTACACAAGTTCAAAATTTTCTAGGCTTGCCTCACGTCTAATATCTCATGGCTGCTAGAAGCCTGTTCTAGGGTTTATTGGATTTCTTCTTCTTATTACACCCCCAAGACCATAATGTATCTGATAAAACCACATTCTCTGCGGCCATTTTGAATTCAATTGGGGTTCATTGATCTTCAGGGACAAGCATCTATTGAATATGAAAAAATGTTCACTGAAAAAAATGCAATTTCCGTAAACAAATCAATTTCACAAGGGCTTAGGCCATTGAACATTCACAGAAAAAGGCATAAGCACCAACTGAATTCTAACAACATCCAACAAATAACTACCTATAGTCATTTTGCGATAACAGTACACGAATTTGATGATTCCATCCAACTCGATTTTGTTCGGTCATATTTTCCAGAATGCCTCAGCCTTTCATACCGCGGGGTCTTCAAGCATGGCAGTAGATAGATCTTTTATCCGAGGATAAGCAGCTTTCTCATCAAGTTGGTTCTGAGCCCATACTAGCATTTTTAACAAACTCGGAAGCTTTGGGTCTGCGGCCATGCCAAAATTGGAAAAACTATGAATAACTACTGGTGAAGAATTTACACAAGCACACATCATCCACATGTAGACTATGATCATCAGGTAAACTAGACCCTACTAAACAACATGTTGCAATATCATAAAGTTCTAGACATAAACAGCTTGGACATCAAAGAAGCACTTGCATTGCTTTACTTATACCCTCATTCTCTTCAGAATTTTCTACAGATTTTACAAGAGAGTGCTAAGAACGCCTACTTGTAAACCCTTTTTCCCTTTGGCTACATTCAAATTTGCCTCCAATATGGAAGTAAGTTCTTTCCTTTGGCTACGTACTCAACATGCCAATCAATTTCACAATGTAGAAGCAAGCTCTTTCCTTTGGCTACATTCAAATTTGCCTCCATGGAAAAAAATAACAGGATCATTTAGGACCACTACAAGTGTAATTCTCTAGTTAATTAGAATTAAGCTAAAACTAAACACCATTTCATTAACACTGGTCCATATGAACTCCATCCATACTCTATTAAGACAGAACGTTTTAACTACAAGAAGAAGGCCATTTGAGAACGTTATCTAACTGAACTCACAAAGAAAACTCATACGAATGATCAATTTATTTAGTTTTCTTAAAGAGAAACAGGCGGCAAGATAACAGCAATACATGGTAACATCTACATCCAAGAGTATTACTAACTGCCAAAGGGAGAAATAACTTAATTTAAGTACTCTTGAACAGAATATATAGAGTTTCAGTTAATGATCCGAGCTTAATTCATTGAAAAGCCAAATGAGTGTTGCCTCTTTTGATTTCTCTTATTGCTGAATTATAAAAATTTATAGCAACTTACTTCTAACTAGATCCTTCCTGATGACTTCAAATTTATATGAATAGAGGGATCTATCATCAGTAAATTAGGATGATAAAGAGTCTCTGTGATATAACAACGAATACACTAACCTTTTTCATGACTCTGGCTAGTTAGGATGGCTGCATTCACTTCACTTGCTGTCTTCAGGCGCTGTGAGATATCCAGAAGCTCAGAAACAGGACAGTTGCTGACATCTTCAAAGGCCAGTAGGGCGACAGTCCTCTCTAACTCTTCCAAAAAGCTTTGCTGCAGAAAATTTTAATTACTTCAAAGTCTTGTATTGCCATTGAAGGTATGGAGTTTAATGATGAAATTAGGTTACATGAACCCAGTATAACAACATTGCTTTTTGACTTGAAAATTGTACCATGTTAACATTCGTAAACTTGTCAATCAATGAAATATACTGACATAAACAAAACAACAGAAGAAGATTGTGCATACAAACTTAATTACAACATGGGCATGATAGATATGGTTAAACTAGAATTACATTTTCTTCTCCCCTGGGTGCAAGCTCCTCTTGAGCAAACTCCAAAGCCTCTTCTACTTTTCCATTTCGAATCAACTCTATCAACCGCTGCTGTTGGAGATGGAAAAACAGTTGGGGATTTGTGTCCAATATCTGCATCCAGAATTTTTACATGAGGAAAATCTAGAAGAAAGAAATGTTAACATGTTGTCGCCAACATAACCAGAAAATCAATAAAGCACACAGCAAAACTTATAAGCCCAACAAGATGAATGAAAATACACCCCACAATAAAAAAAAGCTCTTCTAAACCCCCAAACCAACACAAAAATATGAGGTGTCTTTGACCCATAAATCACAAAGACTTCAGTGTGGTTTTTTATAGCTGGTATAAACCAAGCAATATGTCCATGACCATCTATAATAGGATATGAGATCCTAATGGGCAACTAATCTAGACTGCAAGGTCCATCTAGAAAATACAATCTAATGGCCAATTCTCTCACCACTTATAAAATTTCTGAAAAGCCTGTTCCTGCTTATAAAATCCACAATGATCTAATAGTTTCAGCATGCATAAGCATGACCAAAAATTTGAGGCATATTGTTTATGGATTTAAAATAGTGGCAAATGGCAATGCGAGCACAAAATGAGAGTTATATAATGATGAACTCATAAATATGTAAACCATAAATAATGTGAAATTTCTTTGAGGCAGTATGTAACAAGGCCCCTAAGAAAAATTAGAAGGAAATAAGCATGTAAATAATCACACGGGTGATGACCTAAGGTGACTTCCTCAATCTAGACAAAAGGAGGAGGTTCTCAAGGCATCCAGGAAACAGCAACAACATTTTCAAATGCAGGAAAATTAGTAAAAAGAATAAACCAGTAAGACAAATAAGTGTCATCTTGACTTGTGACAGCTTTTGCAAGCAAAAATAATGATAGACAAATAAGATTGTTGCCAAAAAATAAAGAATCCTACCTCAGGATTTAAATCATTAACTTTCTCAATTGCATCCTCGACATTTCCGCATTGCACCGCTTTCTTAACAGCCATCCGATCCGTAATTGTTGCAAGATCTATATCTGCTTTTTTCTCAATAAGAAAAAGCCAACATTCATACAATGCATCATCAAGGAGCATCAGAAACCAACAAAAGAACAAACTAATATTAAGAACTCAAGAACTCAGGATACGTTCAGTTCCTGATTCCATCCGGAACTTCTCAGCTGCATCAACATAACCCTCAGTGACGAGAAAGTTCATGACCAATTTATTCATGTCCTCTTTCCTAATCTTTACATCATTGAGCTTCTTTTCCCACTCTTCCCTTGTAATCACCTTTTTAGATGTAGCCTGTGCACAATAAACATAAGCCTAGGCACATAAGCATCCTGCATGTAAATTTCAGGTCTTTCTACACTTTTAAGTTCAAAACAATGTTTTCCATGGCATCTATCACATTGGATTCTACAAGAACCACTGTGGATGTAAACTTTCAAGTTTCCTTTTCCTAATTTAGGATTAAAAACACATAAAACAACATCCAAAGCCGATTCTCAAAAATCCATAGGAGCACCATTACTCAATTAGCATCAAAATTAAGTTAAAAAATAAAAACAAAATCCACAAGCACAAACAATCAGTTACACTCCATTCAATTCACTAAAGCATTAAATTAAACAAATCTAATAAACAACAAACGAACAATACCAATAACAGTAAGGAAAAAAATCGATTTAAACCATCAAGCAAACAACAATTAATACAATAGAAAAAATTAAATAAAAAAAATCAAAATTACCATTGCTTCGATCTCTGCAAGCTGACGAATTACAATCCAGAACAGTGACATCAGTGCGCAAACACCATTATATCTCAAATCCGGATACCGCTAATCCTGTAACCAAACACGAAAAGTCCTAATTCGAAGCTTAGCATATATAAAATCAAAACCTCAACAAAATAAACTACCGCTATTATTTTTCAGCAACATCTCAAAACAATTCGACTCACCAGACTAATGTAAATCTTGGTTTCTGAAGAAAGAAAGATGGAAAAAACCCTAATTCTGTGGAAAAATTGAGATGCGAGGTCTAATTTCCCGGGAAAATATTGGGAAGATGAAAATATGATCACGTTTCTGTTGAGTGATGAATCAGAGTAATTAAGCTGGCGATGCTTTGCTTGTTTGTTTGTAAATATAATTTGGTAGCTCTCTATGCTCTCTGGCTCTGACCGGGAGTTTGGTTTTCTGTGTTCCGGATCTTGGTTCGGGCTTTTGTCGGTTTGAATCAGACCGCATATCCGTCCTGTTTACAGGCCTGATCCGACTAAATTCGATAAAAAATATGCTTATTGGCGGACAGATTTGAACTTTGCATGGAAAACACGGACTTAATTTGACCCGATCCTATCTTTTTTTATTTATATAATTTTATAATTTTTTCTTTAATTATATAGCTAAAATATTTTAAAATATGCATAAAAAATCAAATTTTATAAAAAATATAAAATCTAATACATTTATTGATATATTAAACAATTTTTGTGTTATATTTTTATAATTTTGAATAACATAATATTAATTTTTGCAATGGATACAATTGAGCCCAGCCAACGCCAATCATTTATGTGGGCTTAGACCGGAATTCGGACAAAAAAGAATTAAAAATTCAATTAGGGCTGATTCAAGTCTAGGTCTAGTTTAAATCTTATGTAAGTGTCAAATATTTTTATTGTTTCTTACTTATTTACTTTGTTTTTTTACATGACGAGGATAGAAAATTGTGCAATTTGAATTCTGATCAATTTAAAAAACAATAAGACTTTCAACCGTTTGAATTATAAGTGATTCCGTAAATATTACGTTTAAAATAACACTAACAAATTAGGAAAAACTCATATTTAAGTGCCTGAATATTTACAATTTTTAACATTGAGTCTTCAAATTTAAAAAAAAATACATTGAATTATTTTACATTCAATTTTGATCATATCATATCCCGATTGTGATAGGGACGAAAATATGATATACATGCGGTTAAAATTGTGTAAACTTAAACTTAACTTTTCAACAAGTTTATGTTCCTACAAGGTTTGAAACTTAAATGTAGATGGTAGAGATAATGTTAGATGAAAATTTGTTTTGTGGTATTACGATGGTCAGCTAAATGCATCATTTACAAATTTGTAAGTTTTTTTTTTATGTGAAAATTTTAATAATTTATTTAATACTTATCCGATTTTAATTGCGCAGGTATTCCACTTCTATCAATATTGCCAATTATGGACCTAATATGATCAAAATTAAAAGTAAAATATTTAATGATGAGATTTTTTTTAGTTCTAAAACTCAATATAAAAAAAAAAAGAAATAAAAGTTGAAGCATGTATTTTACAAATAAATTATAGGATTTCAATTAATAATAATACTATGTTAACATGCAACATAAAATGGGATTAATTAATAAAGAAAATTAAGATTTCAATTATCATATAGGAGTGTGAATAAATGATATTTATTTATACCTGACTGAGACTGACAGCTACAATTACCTTTTAAAAAACCAATCAACCAAATGAAGTGTTAATGAAAGCTGACTAGCTGAGTATTTGATTGGCCCTTTCCAATGGTTTTGCCAAATCCCTTTTTTAACTCACTTATTATCTTTTTCTCTTCTTTGCTGATATTGATGGAAATGCAATAAATTGCAAGCTAAGTATAGGTCGTAAATATCGAAATATAATTGGTAAGACCATAAATGTATCCAAATTTATTGGTTAAATGTATCGGATAATATTTTATATAATTTTTAAAAATAATTAATTTTATTTGTATATATAAAAAAAATACAAATAATATAAGCAAGTATAAATACATCATTATAAAATGGATCAAATCATGTTGATCATGTGATAAATTAAATTAAATTAAATTATGCCATCTTATAGATTAAATGGGTGGAGTTTATGTGAATTTTATTATGGGTGGATTAAGATTCACAATCTCTAATTGTTAGAAATAAATGTTCCTATTATTTTGCTCAAGAAAAAACAAGAATCTCTATGATTAAAAATGAAATAGTGACCCCAATGGCATTATAATATATAAATCGACCATGATCTGATGCCATAATTAAGGAAGACAAATGAGCAAATATCCACATGCTTTTGTCTTTGTGCTTTTTTCTGATTTTGGGCCATTACCAAACAATAGCAGCTTTTTTCTTCATCAATTTCTTACGGCATTTCCAAGAAAATTGGGTTAATTTTCTTTATGCCTCTAATTTGAGATTCAACTTTAACCTTGTAACAATATTACGATATTTAAACATTAAAATCTTAAAATTCAACTTGATTCAATCAAAACATAAATATAATTGGCTTATATCCTTTACCTAAATAAAATTATTCTATAAAAAAAATAAGTTTTTTTTTTTTTACAAAATGAAATTTAAATGTCCAATCAGGAAAATTACCTAGATAAATCAACCCCATTAATGTGGTATGTAATTGAAATTGTGTGCATGTTAGGACCCGTTACTCAGGATACGGCCACATTAGACCAGTCTTACCCTACAGCATAAGGATCACGGTATAATCTTAAATTGCTAGGAATTTAATTGTTGCTGCCAGGTATAAAGTTGGAAATTTGGCTGCACCAGATTTTTGTTTATATTCTTTATTTTCTTTATAGAATTGGCAGCATTTGCTTGTCGACCGTAACGTGTGTTCTCTATTTCTCGTATAAAACTAAGACAAATAAGGAAATTTCTTCCTTTTTTTCTTATCGCCACTTATGGGCATCGGACATTAATTAATTATTGTCTTTTTTTCTGTTGAAATTGTAAATTAACGTTATATTTTAGTGCAATTGCTTCGCTTCTTTGACATTTAACATTTTCTATTTTAAAATTAATAAATGGCTTGATTTTAAGTGCACATTTAGATTAAATTATATATTAAATTAAATTTTTTCAGGTTGATATTCGTCGGTGTGAAAATTGTTCAAGTGATTTTATTAAAATTTGAATTGTATGAAAGATTTACAAATATTTATATTTTAATTATATGATTGTATGAGATGTTTATAAATATTTATATTTAAATTATATGAGATATTTTTAATTTTAAGTCATTAATTATTAAATTTTGCAAGATAAATTTTGTGAAATATTTTTGATTCGGATCGTTAATCTCTATCGGTATCGGAAATCTCCATTGAAATTGAGTATTTTTTTCGAGGACGGGGATCCCCGCCAGAGCGGGAATGGGAGAATTTTTCCCCGCGTTCCTAGATGGGACAAAAATAGAAAATTCCCGCCCCTGGGCGGGACAGTAGCTCCCCGCCCCGTGATCACCCCTAGTCTTGATCTAATATATCCACGTCACTAGATATAAATTATTGTACACTTATCTTATATACTTATTATTTATTAAGAAAGCCCGTGAATTTCAATGTACATAGTCATTATATAGTTACTAACAATGTTTTGACTATAAATAATTGAAAGAGAAACAGCTTAAAATAGAAATATCATATAATCATATTGTGATAAACTATTTTATGATTTTCATTATTATCAGCATAACTTATTTTAAGTGATAATCGAACTATTCAATTGATACCGTCTAAATTTGAGCAACCGGAGTAGGTAAAGGATATAAACATTAATTGATATGACAAGAGTTACATACTTAATATTTAATTGTTACTCTCTCTATTTCATTTTATATATCACTTTTATTATTTTTATTAAATGAAATTAATTAAATATAACGCAGAGATAATGATTGTTATGGAACATTTATGGCTACAATCAATCATTAATGACACATCAGAAAAGCATATAAAGGACTTTAACTTCTTTCTATAATAATTTTCTCTTCATAGTAATTTTACGTCCGAATGTTCTAATTGAAAACCCATTAAATATTTCATATTTTCATATAACTATAAAGTTCCATAGATCCTATTATTGTTAATAGAAATATTCTTCAGTTATAAGAGATTATTTTTTTCTTTAAAAAAAAAACAAATTCAGAGTTAACTTCACTCATCTATCCGAGTAAATGATGCATAGAGTAATGTCGTAATATATCCATATTGCAGAATCAAGACACATATATTATAAGAGAGAAAATTACCATACACATGGATTTGGATAAATAGAAAGTTAGCACGTTGATAATTCTAAATCTTGGGTCGTAAATCAACAGGACTATCTACAGCATATCTGCTGCTCATCCACGTGTATATTTGCCGACAACTCTAATCCACCTATAAAATGGATACAGAACTAGAGATAGAAAGCTGTAAATAGATCTCACTTCACTTGTTAATTTTAATCATTATTATAAGATGCAGCAAGCTAATGCATGTGATCAATTCCAAGTCTACCCATCTTCAAAGGTAAGTTCTTCTCTTCCCATAATCAAGTCTTTTCTTCACTGTGTCGGTCATCTAGTTGATTTTTTTTTTTAACTATAGATTCTCTGTGTTTTCTTAATTTAATTATTGGCATTTTTAAGAAAAAATTGACGACTTCAGCGAGTGTTTTGATGACTGGCTAGTAATTTCAGCAATTTGAAAAAAAAATTATCATTAAATTTGATTATTCATACGGATAGGGGTGTGCAACGGTCGGTTCGGTTCAATAACCGAACAAAAAAATCGAAATATTGTAATTTATATAAATCGAACCGAATCTATATGAAAAACGAACTAAAACCGAACCGGAATTTTCGGTCGGCTTGGTTCAGTTAACCGAAAAACCGAAAATCCAAAATTATAATTAAAAAAATTATCTAAAAAATTATACAAAATTATAAATCATAAAACTAAAATAAAAAAAAATCAAATTGAAAAATATACATATATAATTTAAGTTCAAGCCCCTTAAATTGATAAAAAAATAAAAAAATAATTTTTTTATGTAAAAATTGGATAAAATAATATATAAATTTAAAATTTCGGTCTTTTCGGTTTTTATTCGGTTTTTACCTTTCAAAACCGAGCCGAACCGAAATAACCGATTTACCTATAAATTTAAAATCGAAACCGAACCGAAAAATCGAAAAATCAAATTGAATTAAAAATATCGGTCGGTTTGGTTCGGTTTTAACCGAATTTTGCTCACCCCTACATACGGATATTAAATCAAAAAATAAATTATTTAATTTTTAATTAACGGTCGATGCATGATGTTACTGAATTTCCAAAGTACCGAGTCACATTTCCATGCTCATTCACAATCATTTTTCATGTAAAAATCCCGGTAGGTACCTTAGCTACCAAATCTAACCTGATTCGGCTTGTTAAATTATTTGTTGTACTTTTATTTATTTATTTATTTTTCAAAACAGCAAAAAAGTCCAATTCTAAATATGAAACGGACAAAAATCCAATGCGTGTAAAAGAAAATAAAGACCAATTGTAGGAACAGACGACTTTCACTTTACAACACCGCCATCCAATAAAAGTTCACCACGCGCCTAATTATGTAGTCGCAAGGTTTTCACCTTTGAGATGAACGCAATTATTCCCATCTAACGGTTAAAACTTCCGTTTCCAGATTAAGAAATCAAAAGCTGCATATAGCATACTAAAACTAGAAGAAACCAAAAAGCCCTTAACCTGCGCACCCTTCCCCTCTCTAACTTCTAATCTTAACCCAATTCGGATTTTTGATTTTAAACTGCGCCACCCACATTCTTCACGATTCGCGATTTTTGTATATATTTATAAATATATAAATATATACATTTTTTCTTTTCTCTGTTTTTGAGCTTGAAAAAGTCGTATTTCTCACACAGAGAAAGCAAAAGAAAAAAGAGGAAATTTGGGAAAATTGAGAAGAAACTTCGTGGATGTTTCGTCGATTGGAATTCTATTCGTTTATTGAGGTTATGTAGTTTCTGATATCTGCATCGAGACTTTTCGGTTTCAATTTTGTAGTAGAGCAGAGTTTGGGGGTTAGGGTTTGGGGGTTTTGTAGGAGAATTGAATTGATAGATTTTGTTGATTTGGTTAATTCTTTTTGATGATGATAATGGCGGATGGTGGCTCGGGGCTTTGGCCAGGGAGGGAAATTGAAGGCGTTGACGACCCTGATGGCTGTGATGGAGGAGAGGATTTGGCATTGGATGTGGATATGATATTAAGCATTCTTGAGTCTGAGGATCCTTCTCAGGTAGTTCTTGATACTGTTGTTTGGTATAAAAGGAGAACTCGAATTTTTGGCTAATGGTGCTGTTTTAATTAATGGAGTATGCAATTACGGGATAGAGTAAAATCTAATGAGGCTTGGGGTTGTTGGATTTTTTGGTCCAACCTTAAATGTTTGTGTTAATGTAACTTTGATTGCAGTACAATAAAGTATTTAGGTGAAACTTGGAGATGGAAACGGGTTATGTGTTCAGTAGGTCCCCTTTTTGGTTCTCCAGCTCTTGCGAAACCGTTTTGCATGTTAATTGCTCATGTGAATGAGCTTCTGTGTATGTTTCCAGTAACATATTCTGCTTGGGGATAAATAGAATCTGCACGGTTCCTATCACTGAAAATTGGGAGTTTTTTTTGTAATTATTTTTCAGTGTACAGTCAATGAATATGTGATAGAGCAAAGGCATTTTTTTTTCCTAATCGTACTTCTTGCTTTTCACTTAGGACTTATTATAAACAGAGATATGCTTTATTTAATTTTCTTTTGGATTCTTTTATGAATGTACAAATTGCAGGGTAGTCCTGAGGATTTGAAAGTCGAGTCGACTACTGATTTGGACAATGAAAAGAACTTTCAGCTTCATAGTGGTAAAGTCTTTATTCTAAACTCTATTATCATTACTTGTATTTGAGATGAGTGATGGGGTAATGGTGTATTCTTGAGATACGTGGGGTTGAAGTGGGAGATGGATTATTATGTGGATTATAATTGTTCTTCAATTGTGTACTGTTTAGGGTTTCAGATGCCTGACGGTGAATATGCATTAGAATCTGAGCCCGTAGATCCTGCTATGGTTTACCCCTCACACAATCTTGAAGATTTAGATACTAAAATTTGTGGTTCGGTTGAATCCTTAGATTGTGCTGGGAGCTCTGCTATGGCACTGGATGATGTTAAGCTGAAACCCTCATCACAGATTGGTTCTACTATGCATACTGGAAGTCTTAAGGGGTGGAGTTTGCCATTGTGCAGGAATCATGGGACGGAGAGGGTTGGTGTATTGCAATCTGGAATTACCAGTTGTAGCAATGCATCTAGTTTTGCCGAAGGAGCATCTAATTGTTTTCCAGATAATACTGGTGATTTATATATGAGTAGTCTATTGGGTGAAACTGGAGCTCAGTTAGGCCAAGACAGGGACAGAAATGATGTCAGAGGTATGGAAACTCTTAAATTCATTTGTGTGCTTTTTGTGCATTCAGTAATTGGATCTATAATTTGGAATTTCTGCTACGCACTATGGTGGAGGCACTGATGTATATATTCTCTTCTGGAAATTGTAGATGCTTTGCAGGACCTTTATATGGAAAATCCAGATGGGAAGTTTGACAAAAGAGGTTCTGTAATTGAAAACAGCTTAAGAATACCAGGACCAGAAAATGATTGTTACAAATCTATTGATATGCCCTTCTGGGGTGGGGACATTTCTTTGCATGACTATGGTATAGTTACTACTCAATCTCCTTTTGGTCATAATTCTGATGTCAATGCTGTTTCATGTGGTCATTATTCAGACGCACAATTTGGCAACAATTCTGATGATGCATATTCTTTTGATTCTTTATCATGCTATTTGGGTGGAGATTTCAATATTCAATTATGTTCTAGAAATGAAGTGATTACAACTAACCACAAAGATGAGATTGGGGAGTTTCAAACTGAGAGCGCATGTTCTGTCTCTGAGATTTCAATGATTGATCACTGTGATGCTGCACAGCTGAATTATAATAATGAGGCCAGTAACTCTATGTCGCCTGTTAGTGGAAATTTTTCATCTAATGCTGATGATAGAATTGCAGATAATAATTCATCGAGAATACCATTAAGTTGTAGTCAGTCAGCCATCAGCAAGAGGCAACTGGCTGCTATAGAGGATGGAAAAAGTGGGGAAGTGGTGGCCTGTAGGAGCATGATGTACCATTCTGATGGAATGACTTATGAGGCTGCCAATGGAAAAGTTTCTTGTACTGATGAAAGTGGTCTTGGTGAGGAAGATTCGAGGCAGTCATTTTCTGCTCTTTCATCCCGTGTGCTTAGTAATAACCCTTCTCTTCACATCAAGAATGATAGAGGACACAAAAATTTTGCTTCTGTGAGAGCTCAACCTCTTGGAAATGCTTGTAAAGCTGTCTTTGATGGGTCCCATATGAATTTAAATGTTTCAGATCAGTATGGTTCTTATGTTACCGAGCAGAGGTTTAGTAATATGATTCAACCTAAGTGCTTGGGTCATATTTCCAGCATCAGCCGTGAATCGATTCAGAGTAATTTATCTGGTAGTTGTTCTCGTGTTGATGATGACTCTGATGTATGTATCCTTGAAGATATCAGTCAAGCTGCATGCTCAAACCAATCTCTTGCACATGGAAAGTCCAATGCTCCTTTGCAACATTCTGCATATGGCGATTCCATGCATTATGGTGGAGTTGCAAGCACAAGGTTTAGAGCTAATGATGAGCGGTTCATATTTCAAGCTGCATTGCAGGTTAGTTCTGGGTCCCATGTTCACTGATCATGTTAATCTTAAATGAATTTGAACTTCAAAAAAGTTTGGACCTGAAAGTGTTTGGGGAATTTGCAACTTTTTGGTGCCAAAATAAATTTTTTTTTTGGTTAGGCAGCATGGAATTGCTCTGAGAAGTTGTTTTTGCATGATATGTGCAATGCTTCTTTGGATGCCTGTCAGCTTTGTAACAGATATGTGTTCACTAGTTGTCTAAAAAGAATCTTGAGCATCATTGCTGGTATTTGCTTGCTTATCTGCATGATTAGATATTTTCTCATCAGCATGGTGATTTTGTTTGAGAGGCCACCTCTTATATGTAATTGTAGGTGTGGAATTGCCAATTTGAGATGAATTTTCAGGCTTGAGTATCATTGTGGCAAAAAATTAAAGGGAATACCTGTCTGTGAATTCCTTAAAACCTTCTTGTTGGTTTGGGGTTGTTGGGCAGGAGGAGTTTGTCCGCTATTGTTCTGAATGCAGTTTGGCTTCGAGCTTTGTGATGTATTCCTGTGCCACTTAAATTGGTTTTAATATCCCTATATCCTTTCCTCATATGCTACCCTCAAACAACATTTGGCATTTAAATTGTTGCAGATTGAGATGGTTTTCAATTTTAATTTATTTCTTCATGCCTCCAATATTTTGATACTTTTACCTGTCATTGATTTTTCTTCTTCTGTTAGGAAGGTATGAAGTTTATTTTGAATGTTTGTTCTTTGATGATTTTGACAAAAGTTGTGACATGCACATCAGGATCTTTCTCAGCCAAAATCTGAAGCTAATCCGCCTGAAGGTGTTCTGGCTGTACCTCTTTTGAGACATCAGGTTAGGAATTTTTCTTTGATAACCCAGTTCTTTTTGGTCCTTTTTAGAGTTGGCCATAGGGATCTCATGTGGTGATTAGTCAGGTTTACTGTATCTGGACTGTTGAACACCTCGGACCCTCTAAGGCATTGTTATGTTGCAAGAATCTGTAATCTGAAATACATATATAAATATCTTGAGTGGAAAAAGTTTATAATGGATAGAAATAGACAATGGAATATTAGTAGAGTCGAAAGATGGCTAATCATTTCCCTTCCCCTTGCATCATAAAGTTGTACAAGTCATTTTGCCTGTATTAATCCCAGAATAAGTTTTATGTGACAAATGATCATTGGGGAAATAAAATTAAACATTACATGACAGACAAAATAATGTCACTGTGAACCTCTCTTAAAATCTTTTAAAAAATAAATAAATAAATCAATTAATTTAAACCTTCACAATTCAGTGGTGGGATGTTGAATGTTTCTTTACTCTTTTTATCTTTTATTATTATTATTATTATTATTATTATTATTATTATTATTATTATTATTATCCAATCAGTGGTATACTGCTATATCCAAGACCATATTATGGCTTTTTTGGCTATTTCTATCAACCCTGTGAGGTTGGTTGCGCATAGGTGTGTTGATTTGTTATCTAACAAATCTCATTATGCACAGCGAATTGCATTGTCATGGATGATTCAAAAGGAGACTTCTAGCATTTACTGTTCAGGAGGAATTCTTGCAGATGATCAGGTGGAATTCCTTTTCTTAACTTGCAAAAAGCCATTGTTGCTATACTTGCAAGAAATTTCATTTGACTTCTGGGTTTATTTAACAAACTCTTGCAGGGTTTAGGAAAAACAGTATCAACAATCGCTCTTATTCTTAAGGAAAGACCTGCACTTGTTAAATCAGATCTGCATGTTGTTAAGAAAGAAGAGTTTGAAACTTTGGATTTGGATGAGGAGGATGAGCTTTCTGTGGTTGATAGAGTGAAAAATGCTGCTGACAGTTGTCAAGTCAAGTCACATAAGGGAAGGCCTGCAGCAGGAACCCTTGTTGTTTGTCCCACAAGTGTCCTACGGCAATGGGCTGATGAGTTGCAGAAGAAGGTAACCAGTAAAGCTAACCTCTCTGTTCTGGTATACCATGGAAGCAATCGAACAAAGGATCCATTTGAGGTTGCAAAGTATGATGTTGTTCTGACGACATATTCAATTGTTAGCATGGAGGTTCCCAAGCAGCCTCTTGTCGATGAAGATGATGATGAGAAAGTAAAGGCAGAAGGGGATGACGTTGCATCACTGGGACTTTCATCTGGTAAGAAAAGAAAATATCCTCCTAGTTCTGGAAAAAAGGGTGCTAAGAACAAGAAGAACATGGATGCTGCATTACTTGAGTCTGTTGCACGTCCCCTTGCAAAGGTGGCTTGGTTTAGGGTTGTCTTGGATGAGGCTCAAAGCATCAAGAATCACCGAACTCAAGTTGCTAGGGCCTGTTGGGGTCTCCGTGCAAAGCGCAGGTGGTGCTTATCTGGAACTCCTATCCAGAATGCTATAGATGATCTTTATAGCTACTTCAGATTTCTAAGATATGACCCGTATGCTGTCTACAATTCATTCTGCTCAACAATAAAGAATCCAATTCAAAGGAGTCCAGCAAAAGGGTACAAGAAGTTGCAAGCAGTACTCAAAACCATAATGCTTCGCCGGACAAAAGGTCAGAATTTTTTGGGCATTGTACATTGTGTTCATTAATTCTGCCTTTGATATTCTTTGAGATGCCTATATAACTTGAGAACTAATAAAAGCCCTTTCTTTTCTTTTGCTCCAAAATATTGGCTGTTTCATGTTCTCTAATGCCTTGAGACTGCTGTTGTTGTGCTGAGAAGTCACTATCCTTATCATTGTAAATGCATCTTTTGTCTTCCAAATAATTTCAGTTGCATGAGAGTTTGAGGATAATTTTCTTCATTCATTTCAATAGCATATGCTTTATGTCCCTCTTGATTGGCAAATTAATTTTGAACAACCAATTTATATCTGTAGTATGGTTTGTATTGCCTATTTTTTTTTTAATCTTCAGAAGTTAGCATCTTTAGATTACAGGGACAAAAAGTTCACTCTTCTTGTTTCAATGGATGTTAAGTTGTTAACATCAAATGAAGCTTCTCATATCTTATTGGTATACCTAGCTGCTTGCTGCCAAGAAGGAATTTTGATCCAACTCTACTTTTTGAAGTTTTGTGTTGGTATATATAACAGATTGTATAAATCTGATTTGGATGCTGTTGTTATCCAGCTAGTTGCAATGTCTTATGCTTTTCTTGTTATTTTTTTTTGTCCGATATAGGGACACATATTGATGGGAAACCAATTGTTACCTTGCCACCCAAGGTAGTAGAACTGAAAAAAGTGGATTTTACCGACGAGGAGCGCGACTTCTACACAAGACTGGAGGCTGATTCACGTGATCAGTTCAGAGTAAGTATTTAGTAGATGTGTAATGTAGATGGTTATTTTTTCTTTTCCCAAAGTGTTTTTTTGGCATTCCATATTTTCCCTGGTTCCCCAATCTTCTTGTCCTTTTGTCCAAGGTATTCTGATGATGATTAAATTATATTATCATGTTGAAATATTCTTCTTGCTTTTTATATTATTATGTGTTGGCAATTAAACATTTCCTTGAACCGTTTTACTTGTTTTTGTCAGGAATATGCAGCTGCTGGGACAGTTAAACAAAATTATGTTAACATCTTGTTGATGCTGTTGCGACTGCGCCAGGCTTGTGATCATCCTTGTCTTGTTAGGGGCATGGATTCAAATCCTTTGGGGAGATCCTCAATTGAGATTGCAAAGAAGCTTTCTAGGGAGAGACAGGCAGACCTTCTGAATTGCCTTGAAGCATCTTTGGCAATCTGTGGTATCTGCAATGTATGAATTTGCTCTTTGTCCTTTACTTCACTGCTCTCTGGTTTTCTTTTCTGCAATGTGTTCTAGGTTGAGACTGGAAAGAAGATTTTTAGGGCTTTAAGGGGCTGCTTTTAGCAATTCATCCTTGTCGTGAGGCTATACTTATCATGTCAACTCTAGGGATCCTAATATTAAAGTACCTATAGGACTTAGGTTCCTACATAGAGTGCTAGGAAGTGCATCACTTTTGACAAGGTACTGAAATAATCTGCTGAGGACATGGGCTGCTAACCAATCTTGTTCCAGAATTAAGTTTTGGAACTTTGGAAAGTTGAGAAAATTTAGCATAGCCCTAAGCCTTCTACCTCAACTCCTCTGCCGAGGTCTCTCAAAGTTCCTGTAATTCCAAGATCTCCTTTTATGGGTTTCATGTGGAAATTTTAATATTTTTTGGCTGTTAAGTGCAGTGTATGTTAATAGCCTGCTTTACATTTTAGTTTCAATGTGAAGTGTGTGTTTGTTTAATATCCTTTTGCTTAAATTATCTTTATCAAGGTTTTCCTCCTTATAAAATATGCATCATTCATTGTACTTTATATTCTCTGATAACCCTTTGATTTTTGTATAGGATCCACCAGAAGATGCTGTTGTTTCAATATGTGGTCATGTTTTCTGCAACCAATGTATATGCGAACATCTTACTGGTGATGACACCCAGTGCCCCACCTCTAAATGCAAAGTTCGACTAAATACATGTTCAGTGTTTTCAAAAGCCACATTAAACAGTTTGCTTTCTGATCAGCCTATGCAAGATGGATCTGACTGTGAACTTGGTGGGGCAGTTAACCTTTATTCTGAGGGTCTTCCATATAATTCTTCAAAAATTAGGGCTGCTCTTGAAGTCCTGCAATCACTGACCAAACCACAGGATTGCACAGCTATCAGTGGTTCTTTAGGGAGCTCTCACGACGGAAATTCAACTATCTGTCCTGAAAACTCCTGTAATTCTAGGAATTCACCTAATGATGCTACTGACAGGAAAAATTTATTTGTTCATGAAAATGTTAATGATTCAGTGAAGGTGGTTGGCGAGAAAGCCATAGTGTTCTCACAGTGGACAAGAATGTTAGATCTTTTGGAAGCTTGTCTTAAAAATTCATCTATACAATACAGAAGACTTGATGGAACAATGTCAGTCCTCGCCAGAGATAAAGCAGTGAAGGATTTCAATACCAACCCCGAGGTTTGTGGGACATTGAAGAAGGAACTTCTGTTTTCCTTTTGAATTTTCTTCATTAGTGTTCTCCAATGAAATTATTTCTGAAGTGGGTTCTCTTTATTGTACAGGTTTCAGTTATGATTATGTCTTTAAAAGCTGCTAGTCTTGGACTAAACATGGTTGCAGCTTGCCGTGTTCTGCTTCTGGATCTCTGGTGGAATCCTACTACTGAAGACCAGGCAATTGATAGGGCTCATCGCATAGGCCAGACTCGTCCTGTGACTGTGTTGCGTTTAACTGTAAAAGATACCGTTGAAGATCGAATTCTAGCATTACAGGTAACACAATTCTTGTTTTTTTATTTCTTTTATCTGATTAACACTAGATTGTACTTTTCCTAATGGTTTATGGAGTTATTAGCCTTATAAGGCCGTTATTTGTTCAAGGCATTTTATTGATTTATGCTTTAAGGTTAGAGTTCCTATATATGTCAAAGTTGGAGGGACTTGGGTTTGTCCCATCCTTGAACTTAGGCTGCATTGGGTGGTTAGATATTTATGTGGTTTAAGTTCTGAATTCATCTACTAAGAATAGTGAGGAGGTTGAGTTTGGGGATTAGATCAATTTGGTTTGACGGTATTAATTGACTGAAGTTACATCTATACAACTACATGAGTTGGTAACCTTTTGGTAATCTTTGGTAGTATTTCTTCTTTCTTTTGTCAATGGAAAATTCACAAAGTTGCGGAGGTCCGTCTTTACTGGTTCATGATTTTTATCTTATTGTTTCTGGTTTATTTACCTCTTTGATTTACCAATACCAACAAGATGACTTTCTTAGCTTTTAACCCGCTAACCAATTAAAGAAGTTTATGGTTGCCTGTGATTTGAAGTTCTTTATTTTCTCTATTAATTTTTCTGGTCAATTCATTGCAGGAAAAGAAGAGAGAGATGGTTGCTTCTGCATTTGGTGAGGATGAAACTGGCGGTCGTCAGACTCGCTTAACAGTGGAGGATCTGAATTACCTCTTTATGGTTTGAAGTGTGAGGATCTTATGGTAATCTCAGAGACAGTTCTTGGCTGATCGTACATATCAATGTGTAGGTTTTCCGCAGCCTGTGATGTATAGATAGGGAGCTTTTCTGCAGCTTTATAATTGAATTCCATAGCTTGACTAGTCAGGGAAGTAGTTTTTTGTTACAAGAGTAGAGATGCAGAGACGCTATTGAAGATGATGATCTATCCATTGAAGACTCAATATATTTTTTTTTACAATCCATTTTTTGGTGGGTCTAACAGTCGAATCTTCTTTTTCAATCTGCACCCACAGATAGGATTTGGAGTTAAATAGAATTACAGGAAATACAGATACTCAGTTTGATAGGTATATGTAATTTTTCCTTTCCCAATTGTAAATGATAGGGGATCCTTTTTATTTGTTTTCTTTTTTACCCTTATCAGGTGCTTCTTTTTCTATTAATTTTTTTTCTTGTACAAAGTTTAAGAATATCATAGCTTGCCATATTCTTTATTTATGTGTTCTCCTGTAATGTTGTTATCTTAATTTTATTAACTTATCTAGAGAGCGAGTTCAATGTCATCTGGATTAAGAATGAATGTGTATTTTGAATCTGGATTCTAAAAGAGTTGTATGCCTGTTGATCTTTTATTCTCCTAAAGAGCATATTGATATATTTACATTGTCAATTTCCACTCAGGTTGGTTGGGTTGAACAATTATTCTGGAATTCAGAATATCATTAAACAGCAGCTCAAGACTTCTAAGTTGGGAAACTGAAAAAACCTCAATGTTTTTGAAGTTGCAAGAGACAGAAGCTTTCAGCTACGGTCCCATGGTCTAGCGGTTAGGACATTGGACTCTGAATCCAGTAACCCGAGTTCAAATCTCGGTGGGACCTTTTTTATTTTTTTTAATAAAAAAAAATGCATCGGCCACACCCAATTAACCACTCCCCCAACCAAATTACTTAATCAGTCAGCTACATGGAAAAACAACAAATTTTCTTGACAAGATCGGATACATGAATTCAATAATTAACTAAACAATTGAAAAACCATCATGTAAATTGTTTTTTTAATAACACGAGTTCACAATATAAACATTTATTTGCTCTAAAAATTTTGGTGCTGATGAAGAAAACCTTGTATAAATTTGCTGCACAAGACACTGCATGACTTCGATCCCAAAACACTAATTTAGTGGTTTTGTTTATCAGGATTGTTTCTATCATAACAACTAACTGAAAACTTAGACATAAAGGTAAAAACTGAAATCATACATTAATCCATTAGAAAAGAATTCTATAGTTCATACAACATCTGCAAATTAAATTTTCAAAAGAAGCTGTGCCCATCACAGCCTATTCTTTGAAGAACAGAGAACATGGACTAATGGTTTCCATGGCACCTATCATTCAACCAAGACAGGATATCTCCACGAACAATTTCGATATTCTCATCAGTCTCACCAAACAACAAAGAATGCATCATACCATCGTAAATTTTGATGCTTTTGTCTTTGCTTTTGGCCTCTTCATACAGAGCTCTGCTCACATTTGGATCAGTAACAACATCTGCACTACCATGTAATACAATAAAAGGAATGTTAACATCACAAATTCTTTGGCTCAAATAATCTGTAACCCTCAATAACTCCACAACAGTACCCAATCTTGGTTTCTCCTTGTATCTCATTGGATTCATTTGTGCAATAATCATTTTCTCCTCAACTTTGATTGATTTGGACAGAACATCTGCAGTTGGTACAATAGCCAGAGTTGGCATGAATTTTGCAACAAAGGACAAAACTTCAGGAATTGGCCATCTGGGTCTCATATTATCTGAAATTTTACACATTGGAGCAACCAAGATTGCTCCTTGGAACCCATTAGGGTTTGCTAGATGAATCAGAAGACAAAGGGCACCACCCATTGATTCACCATACAAAAAGGAAGGTAACCCATGAAAGTTTGGATCTTGCTTGATGAAATTGAAGTAAGAGATGCAATCTTGAACAACAAGATCAACACTGGGTACATAGGCTTTGAGTCCTTGAGATCTGCCATGCCCTTCCATGTCAATACCAAAACAGGCAAAACCCTTCTGGGCAAGGAAAATTGCTGTGGCCTGAAAGGTCCAGCTGATGTCATTGCCATAGCCATGGACCATAAACAGGATGCCACGTGGAGGAGGGGAGGTGGAGTGAGGAAGCCATGATCTTGTGAAGAGAGAGAGTCCCCTTGGTGAGGTGTAAAATGAATGTGATGATCTGATTCCTTGTTGCTTGTAGTACTCTTCCTCTGGGGCTTTCCCCCAGTAGTGAAGCTCTGTTTCGGCCGAGAGATTTTCTTGCTGCTCCATTATCGGCGAAAAGATTGAAACTTTTGCGATTTCTTCTATGGTTTTGTGGCTGATTTTGCTGCTTGGTTGTAAATTTTTGACCTGAGTTGAGTTGGACTCGGTCTTAAGTCAAGTTGGCTGAGTTGGGTTGTTCTCGGTCCCATTTTTATCTAATAACCTTAGCCCCTTGCCTAATTTGCGGCAATATATTTGCGAATTGCAATGATTTTGTATCATCTTGATTAAAGTTATGATCTTTTTTTATTTGGAATCGAATCATGGCTAGTGATTTGGTTTCATTATTTTTTTTTTAAATAATTTGTGCCTTAAAGATGGAATGTACTTGAAGCATAAGCAAGGCATATGCTTTTCTTTATTTTAGAAAAAAGGGCACAAGATATATGCTTGATAAAGTCTATTGCATTTGAGTGAAATTTGTTGTGTATTGATAAATAAATGTAGTCCTACATGCCTATTGATATTAGTTAAGCTTATTGATACTCTTTTAGTTTTGTTCTATTCCCAATTGCCATACAAGGGTTTAAGATGATTGGAAGATTAGAAGCATTATCAGGATGGAAGTGTTCTTTTTCACTTTTTAATGTTCTTTTTGTAATTTTGTTTGGTCATCAGTGGAATGAAAATTCTAGTTACCTACTTGCTCAAGATGCTTATCCTACACAGTTAGGCTTCAACCAGAAAGCTTTTCGAGCTCCTACCAATCAATGCCTCGATCCATCTAGCTGCTAGTCATGCTGATAAATGCGTATGTACTTACAACCATCAAAACTATATGGATAAGAGCATAACTACCTTAAAGTTTTGGTCTTAGTTTTTACAAGTAATTTGGTTTTCGGCTCAGTTAATACACAACTCTACCTTAAATAGGACTGAGCAAAATTTGGTTAATACCAAAAAATCAAATTGAACTGGCTGAATATTTTTTATTTCATTTTGGTTTCAGTTTAATATTTTCTCAAAACCGCATAATTTTAGTTCAGTTTTGATTTTTACATATAATTTGGTTTTCTCTTATTGAAACGACAGGTGCACATCCCAATACCCTAGCCTAGAATAAAGATCCTCGAATACTAAAATAGTGGCACCAACAACATCAACACTTGTCCATACCTAAGTTGTAACTAAGAAAAGGAAAAAGAACTTTCACAAGTTTTAGGACCATATATGATCACGTAAGTCTCACACAATAGAGAAAATTAAGTTTTAGGACCACATATGATCACATAACGATCCTACAACAAATTTAAACTCCAAATGTTAGATTTCTTTACCTTGTCATTTACAGCACATGCTCTTGATTTGTTAAACCACTTTTCTGGTAAAAGGAAAGGAGACTTTTTTTTAGGTATAATATCAGGTTGTTAGATGAGAATCACTTCTGAGAACTGGATTTTTATATACTATTATTGGCACAAATTTGAAGTTACTTTACTCCAATTTTCACTTTAGAAGTTCTGTCTAGGTAGCTTGCATTCGAAAAAAATGCAACTCTCTTGAGTTCAATGGGTGGTGGTCAGTGCTAATCCTTTTGCAAGGCAGTTGGATGTAATTTACAAAAACCTTTGTTTGGCTTTGCTTAAATTCAGGGACAAACTTAGCTATATTTACTTGAAAGCTATAAACTTTAGTTCTTTGAAACACCATGTGGTATAATGCAAGAATGTAGAATTATATGTAGAATTATATTCTACCTTTTGTGCCTAATTTAAAGATTCGTGGGGTTGCTTGGAAAATTGGATTAGGGAGAAGGTAAAAAGTTAAAGGTTGTTAAGGAAGGAAAAAAAATTATAAATTAGGGAGTGTGGAACTCGAGAGTAGACCTTAATGGGGCCATAATCAAATTCTTAGAAGATAAAATGAAAAATCCAAGATAAAAATTGCACTAGCAAATACTTAGACCTACTTTAGCTTTATGAGTGGAATGAGAAATGAAGTTTGAAAGATGGAAACTTTTATTTTGTTCACTTGATCAAAGTAATGATGCCAATGTTTGGTAGGTCAAACTAGGTACACACTATCAAATTTGCTTTTGGAAATGTTAGTGGGAACTCTTGAAAAGAAGAGGGAATATATTGCCCTCAAATATGCAAGAATTTTAGAGTGATTTGTCCTCATCGATTGACTCATCGGTAAGCATAATTGGTTCTTCATGGAGACACAGAGTATATAATCTTTTGACAATTGCTTAGCAGATTGTAGTTGATGTAACTCTCTGCAGCTGAACATGCGCAATGTGCTAAATCTATGTTCTAGATTTTCTTGGCTTCCATCTGAAAATTGATAGTCCTGAAAACCACCTTATGGAAAGGGATAATATAACTTTGTGCTCTTTACATCAAACTCTGTCTTGTCATAGGATCAATAATCAAGTTCCAGTTGAAGAGATGGATAGAAACAAAGAATTAATTGAGAGATTTGAGAAGTCATTGATATTGAACTTTACACAATGTTCCATATGTAATTCTGCCTTTTGATGCTCAGAAGGGTCAGCGAGCAACATTTTATATGTTCTAATCTAATTATGTCTCATCTTAAGAACCAATTTAGGTGATCGATAGGGTGGTTAAATTAAATACTAGGTGGTATTCTACAGTGTTCCTGCACATTATTATGATTTTTTTTTTATAAATAAAACACACATTTCCTCATAGTTGTAGATGTAATTAACAAAACATTTTCTTTTCCTGTCCTTTCTCTTATAGCACCTGGTGGGGAAACCTCCTGGAAAGAAACTGAGGCTATTATAGAAAGACAATACTGGTTGTTGGGCTGATTGATATTGGAAGTTTGAACTGGTATGATTAATTGAGACATATCGTTGATGTATTACAGAAAATTGGTTATTGATATATAGAGTTGAATTAATAACAGCAGGCTTATTTTCCCTGTGCTGCCTGAAACAATTGGATATGATAGTAAAATCCACTTTGGCCTTTTGTGTATGCATGAAACTTCTCTTGGATGAAGAAATGCGTATTCCAACATTTGTAGCAGAGTTTCATACAACAGTTTTATGCTTTGAGGATGTTTTTCCTGTTGAATATTTTCTGTTAATAAATGGAAGATGTTTATAGGAGCTTTCAGTGCCATTAATAACTGAATTATGTTTTGATTATCTACAGAAAACATGATCTATGTTCAAATAGGTAGCAATTTAGAATAACATTTGGTTACTTGACTGCTAGATATCTTATTTTAGTAAATAATAATATGATTATGTATGAGAGATTCCTCTGTTTTGTTCTGCATGGCAACTGATATATGATATGACACCTTTCTGTCTATATGTGATTTTGAACAACTAGCTTCTCTGATAGTGCGGTTTATCACATTGATCAAGTCATCAACTTGATCATTCCTTATCTACTATACATTTTTCTATAATATGTCCATTAGCTTCATGAAAGATTTTCTTTTGGGCTAAGGTGTCTTCTGTTGGTTGCGCAACAACCCAATTGACGCACCAGATTTCTCACGACACATGGGTGTTTTAAGTTCGTCGTGACATATCTACCTTATTAATATAAATTAATTATAGCTATTTGCCATTCAGATTAGACAGATTTGCACTTTTCTTTCTTTGCATTTACTAATCCCTCTTAGTGGCTATGAAATAAGCCAAAAAAGGGGATTAGCTAACAAAGTGTATTTAGCAAATGAGTGGACATCTATTGGCCAATTTAGAGCTAGATCTGCCTTACATGGAGTTGGAAGTTGATGTCGCAAATCCCCTGTTGTTGCCATTTTCTGGTAGCAAAAAGATCCATGGTGGGATTATTTGTCATGGGATGATTGGATTATTAGCAAAAGAATTAATAGCCTTATAGGTACGAAACCATACTAAATGACAACTATGTTGTTGAAGTTTGATACTTTATTTAAGGAAGATTATGCCAATTCATTTTATAATAGGATTTTGAATAACAAAAGCCAACTATATGAACTTAGAAAGAGAATTTTGATTTAAAACTAGCATCTTTGAAAGCATATTTATATGATGTTGATGAGGGGTTAGATGCAAGAGTATATCTTTGAATTGAAAATGATGAAAAAGATGCAAATAAATTATAAACTGAATATGTTAGGTGATTTCCATCTCATTATTCAACTAAACTAAGTTGAATCCAGGTCATTGTTCAACAACCAACTTAATTAGCTATTCCTTTTATACCTTTAGCCATCTATAGGTTCACAATCAGATTCAAGAGTCATAGCTTACAAGTTTCGCCACAAAACTCCATCTTTCAACTTTGTGATAATGAGATTCTCAAAAACAGTTACCTTTTTGTCTATTTTAGAGGCACCATCGATTTAGAATAGGAATATATGCCACTGTCTTTTCCACTTTGGCACTTACATGACAACAAGACTGGCAAGCTAGGACATTTTCCATCTGAACAAGTATATAACCACGTGATGTTACTTTAGTTAACCTTCTGCATAATCATCTAATAAGCTTTATTATCCAGTATTGTTTTGTTGACTCTGTAACAGTAGTCCAAAATTCTTATGTTCAAATGATGCCTCTACTCTTAGTTTAAGAATGATGATGTGATCTTTTGGCTTTTTAGGTCTCGTGAGATTCCAAGACTGTCCCACGAGTAGTCATGCGGTGCACGGGCACGGATGTACTGTGTTGTGTGCAACTCTGAACCGTTGGATCAATATTTCTTGCTCGATCCAATGGTCGAGAATTGCGTCCCCTGCCCCATCGGTTAGTTCTTGTTTAGTTAATGGTCAACAGAGATAATTTTCAAGTGCTTATCTAATCATGACTAATATCTTGATAAAGTTGCCATTTTTACACATTTGGTGAAATAACAGTAAGAGAAGCAAAGATAAAACCTTAGCTTTTGAGACTAAATTTAAATTATCTTATTGTAGTTAAAATTAACTAAAAGTTTAAGAAAGAGGATAATGGAAAGCATGATAATAAAGAGAACATAATATCCACATATAGCAAAAGTAAAATCTAACTTTTTTGAATATTTTCAAATTCTCACCTCTTTTTTCTTATAATGTCATTCCTACTACCTTATCCTGATTATAAATAAATTTCCTTAATGATTAAAAGTCGAAATTTATAGGAGAAGAGGAGAACAAAGAAAAGATTAAAAATATATAAAGGAATTCTTTCTAACGTGATATAATTTAGTACGAAGTAGGCATAAAGCATATGCCTACATATCGTCCAAATCCGAAAACCTAAACACAAATGACTAAATAGGAAAATATGAATTAGGAAATCTAAAATCAAGAACGCCTACCATAATAAAAGTACTTACTAAACTTGTAAAATCTCTCATTTAAATAAAATTTCCTAAAAATATAATTAGTAATTTGCCTAATTTTCTTTCCATCTTTAACACCTTGAATCTACTGCATCCATAGCACTTCAACCCTACAAAATATAATATTACAATGGTTTAATAACAACCCACATAGCAAATGGAGTCTCCACTTAACCTTGCTCATGCAAGAATACTCTGGAAAGTTGCCTAAAAATCGAGCCTTGCTATGATCACCATGCCACGTAGGACTACCCTTCCCTGTTTTAATTCTTTTAAAATGTCCTTGAATAGTATAAATAGGCATATCAGTCTTCTTTTGATAGTCATTCAGTTTTGTGTAGGCCATTCCATAATAGTTTCTTCCTTTTCAATATGAACTTGGTATTTCTCAAGACAGTTCTTTTGGTTTTGGTTCTTGTGCCTGTGATCTCCTTGGAGCATGTTGTAAGTGCTAGGCAGACTCCATTGGTGGGTGCAAGGAGATTGAACTTATTGGACAATGATCACCTTGTAACTAATTTGCCTGGCCAACCAGAGGTGGATTTTAGGCACTTTGCTGGTTATGTTACAGTGAATGAAAAGAAGGGAAGAGCACTGTTTTATTGGTTCTATGAGGCCACCACTCGCCCTGAAGAAAAACCTTTGGTTCTGTGGCTTAATGGAGGTAAGCACACAAAGAAGATATCATTTATCCGCCTAACTTCGATATTTTGGAACTGATTATTGGTGGCATTACATTAAATGTTCCTTTTAAGGAGGAAGAATGAAAAATAAGTGTTTGATGTTTAGCCATTGATGCATCTCTTTTCTGGTTGCCAAACCAAAATGTGACAATACATGCCTAGACCTGGTTCATTTAAACCGAGTCAATGACATAATGTTGCATAGCATTTGCTCATTAGCTCGGTCCACTGTGACCGGCTCTAGGCAAGAAAAATCTAAATCATAATGGTCTTCAGGTGGATTGGAATTGTGAACATTGGCCAGAACAATTTGACTGGGTCTAAAGGTTCCAAAGTGGGGAATTTTAGTCATCTAAATATTATTTTCAAAGCCATTCAGATTCCAGTACCAATCTTTTGACCAATATCTTTACTTATATCTGTTGTGTGATAGAAAGTACATTTTTTTCTCAATGTTTTCATGCTGCCTAGTCCTTAGACATATCCCCAGAGACATATAAACAAACTTCCTACTAATAAACAATTGCTTAAAGTTAATTAGGATAAAATATCATAATCCCATTCTTAATATCTTAGTGGGGTATTTTCTTTTCCCCACATTTTCAATTCTGACAAAGTTCCTTTCAATCACTCAGTTTATGGCTTTTATTCTATGTTCTCAAATAAGGTGACAAGATGCTTTATCTTTCAGGCCCTGGGTGCTCTTCTGTGGGATATGGTGCAACACAAGAGATTGGCCCTTTCCTAGTGGACAATGATGGGCATGGACTTAAATATAATCCTTACTCATGGAATATAGGTATATATGTGGGACCACAGTTTTTTAGCACGCTATCCAATATCTTTTATATTGAAAAGGGCAAATGTACTATTTTATCCTCAACAACTTCTATTTTGCCTCTAAAGTTATTTTTGAGCAAATATGCCTCTATATAGGGTGCTAAAATGTCCCAATTTTAACATTCTTTCCGTCATAGATAGGGGCATTTTAGCTCTAAAAATAACTTGAGGGGCAAATTAGAGCCCCCAGAAAAACGTCGGGAGCAAAATATCACCTCTTCCCTAATAAAAATATCCCATAATCTATTACGTTTGCAGTCACATAATGCTCCATAATGATTATAAGATTAATACCTAATTCTTTATGCTTATGATGGCACAGAGGCGAACATGTTATTCGTGGAATCCCCTGTTGGAGTTGGTTTTTCTTACTCAAATACAACCACTGATTATAATTCCCTCGGAGATGGTTTTACAGGTGAGTTAACTGCTAACTGTTAAGTTTGGCAAAACTACGTTTTGGAATTTACTGGACCAAAACCAATGATAAACTGACTTCTGTTACTTTATACTTCTTTCTTAGCCAATGATGCTTATGCTTTTCTGCATAATTGGTTTCTCAAATTTCCATCATACCGAACACGAACTTTTTATGTAGCAGGAGAGAGCTATGCAGGTTTTTCACCATGGCAAAACTTTGCTTCAAGAATCTTGTTAAAGTTCTTGTATTCTCGAGACTTAATTTCTTAACATGCATTAACAGGAAAGTATGTTCCTGAGCTTGCTGAACTGATACAGGACAACAACAATGATCCTGCTCTTCACATTGATCTCAGGGGTATTCTGGTATGACCCTCGATATAGAACTCAAAAAATTCAATAGATAACTAATTATGCATACCACAAATCTCTTATTTACCATTTTACAGATGGGTAATCCTGAAACAAGTGATGCTGAGGACTGGATGGGCATGGTTGATTATGCTTGGAGCCATGCTGTTATATCAGATGAAACTCACAGGACAATCGGAAAAACATGCAACTTTAACAGTAACAACACATGGAATAACGATGACTGCAATGAAGCTGTCGACGAGCTATTCAGGCAGTACAAGGAGATTGATATTTATAGTCTCTACACCTCAGTTTGTATTGGTGATTCAGCAAGTTCAGATGACAAATCTGTGCAAGTCATGTTCACACGTAAATCTACGATGGTAAGTGATAATTTCAGATCAAGATCCTCTCTTTGTAAACTTTGAAGATTGGTGATTGTTAAAGTATATTTCAGATGCCAAGAATCATGGGTGGTTATGATCCATGCCTCGATGATTATGCTCGAGCTTTCTACAATAGACCGGATGTTCAAAAGGCCCTCCATGTCAGTGACGGTCGCCAGCTCAAGAACTGGAGCATCTGCAAGTAATGCAAACAATTATCTGCCTCTTCTGTTGCTTTGTTGGAAAATTGACTCAATAATTCAAACAATTTGAGATACTTTCTTGTATGCAGTCAAAAGATATTCGACGAGTGGTCATATTCGAAGCCATCGGTTCTTCCTATATACAAGAAGCTGATTGCAGCAGGACTTAGAATATGGGTTTACAGGTCTTATTCCATACCTAATATAAACTTTTAGCAAATTCTGATGAAAAATCTGTCACTAGAGATTCATCTTTTTGTAGAAATAGTGCTTGAATTATCTTATATATAATCTCATGATATAGTATTTTGGTGGCTCAGTGGAGATACAGATGGAAGAGTTCCTGTACTGTCCACAAGATACAGCTTAGGTGCTCTGCAGCTGACCATCACTAAATCATGGAGGCCCTGGTACCACCAGAAACAGGTAAATTATGAACTGAAATTCTTAACTCTCATAGACACCAAGCCAATAATACACTGCCACATAAGATAAAACGTTTTCTGTTTTCTTCTATAGCAGTGTATTATTGACTCAGTTTATAAATGAAAGCACGGCCATATCTTACAATTGCCATGGTTGATGGTTTGCATTTAGCTGATTACTCTCTTTATCAGGTAAACACTAAACATATAATACACTGCCATGCAAAATAAAAAGTTTTTTGGTTTTTCTCGATATAAGTGTATTTGCACGGCCGAGTCTTACACTTGACATAGTTGATGGTTATTCATTTAGCTGATTACTCTCATTATCAGGTGAGCGGTTGGGTTCAAGAATATGAGGGGCTTATGTTTGCAACATTTAGAGGAGCAGGCCATGCTGTGCCTATATTCAAACCGAGCGAGTCGCTGGCATTCTTCGCAGCCTTTCTTCGAGGGGAATCTCCTCCATCTTCGCGGTAAATCACCTATGTATCGGCTGCCTGGTTGGCTGAAGATTTTGGTCGTAATTAGGATGAGAAGGCTGTTTTATGTAGCCAGAATACAGTCAAATATATAGTAAAAATAAGAAAGATGAGCTATATTGTTATATGTCCCTGGACTACTAGACAAGGAAACTAAAATCTGTTTTCCTTGGATCCATTTGGTTGATAGAAAATTTTGGATATTAAACTTCTCTTGCTTAATGGATCATGGCTAATTTTCCAATCAAAATGTCAGTATGAATAAAGCTCTTTTTGCAATGAAAATCGATTCTTGTGATGATAACATGAAAATTTCTAGATCATGTATGTGTATATTTTACAAAGGAATAAATGTGACTTTTATCCATAACTATTTGAAATAGGGCAATTTTGTCCTTAGACAATTTTTTAATCAATTTTTATCCATGAACTATTAAAAATATGGTGTGTGATTTTGCTTTGTTTCAGTCTCATAATGCTATACGCATAACTAAAATGCGAGTAAAATATATCCATTTCAATAAATTTAGAGACAAAATTATTTATTAAAACAGTACGTCAAATAATTTAAGAGGCAAAAATCAATAAAGAAAATATACAGACAAAATTGCTCTATTTGAAATATAATAATTCACAATAAAAAAAGATGTTATTCATTTTATAAATTGAGTTTGATAATATACTGACAGTGATTGACAAATCAAGATTTTGTGGTTTCTTTTGTATATTGTGAATTACTGTTAATGAAGATAAAGGGCACTGTTTTTCTGTTCTTTGAGGCATAATTATGGAGGTAATCATAGTTAGCGTTCAAATTAACATTTTCAATAAATAAATCTATATAAATGATTCACGAACCGATCGAGCCATTCAGCAAACTGATTTTTATTATGATTTTTATATTTGTAAGACAAGCATAAACTACTAGCTTTTTTTTTTAATACAAACAATTTGCATGTCTGCAAATTACTGACAGGAACATTATTAGCTCGGTACATAATCCTGTCTAACCAAGAAATTTCTTCATATGAAACCTAGTTTAAATTTTAAAGACACAGAAACATTAACAGCTGGATTTCTTGGAATAGGCAAAGAAAAAGAAGCATGTTTGTCGACAAAACTAGTACTATACTGACTCAAGTTATGGTTATGAAAGGAATAGGAAGCAACTGTTTCAGGCAACTTAGGTGATTTAGAAGGAAGGGGAGGAAAAGTAATAAATGGTTTTGGTGGTTTTTGAGGAAGCTGTAATGGCTTTGATGGTCTGATTTGGATAGGAAGATAAATAGCATTCTGAATGTCTTGAATCAATTCCGTGTTTGAATCATATCTACTTGTAGAATCATTAAACATTTCAAATACTTTAAGACATGATAAATGGAGTTGTCTGCATTGTTTTGATAAACCATTAAATCCATCCATTAAAGCATGCTTTAAGAACTCTCTTCTCTTTTCTTCTATTATCTCCTTCACATATGCTATTGATTCTTCAATGTTGGATTCTTGATTCTCGTTCATGTGAAGCAACACATAGTTTGTCTTTCCATCCTTTACCTCCTTCTGCAATTCAATATTCAACAATATATATGTTAATGATTAGTTATATATATACACGAATTGAATAATTAGGCCTGATCATAAGCTTAGATATTCATTGACCTTGGCCTTCTCGGCTGTTAAACATTCTGGGTTTCGACATAATTTTTATATACAAGTTCAGTCTAGTCTAGTCACTGAAAAAACAGTTTAGCAACGAGACATTCAATTTATAAAGATTCAAATTCATTTCGCTTCCGTTAACATAACTTGAATCTATCTTTATTTTAGCTACGAAATCTGAAATTCATCGCTAATTAACTATGGATTGGATTTGTTTCAGTAGTTAAAATCTATCGCTAAACTGTTATGCAAAACTATAAACTTTTTATCAAACACCTAATTAATAAATTTCGAAATTAGATTTTTCTGAACAACAACGAAAGAAAATTTATGAATTAAGCCGAATAATTTACCTGATAACTTTGGATATCGTTCAACAAACGAGAGAGAATCATAGTAAGTTTGGTAATAGTTTGATGTTGGGAAGGATCAAATTGGAAATTTGATGAACTTGAATCTAATAAGAAACGTGAAGCAGGAAGAAGCAAAGTGTGAGCAGCTATAGATGTGATGCCAGTTTCGAGATATTCTTTGGCTGTTGGTATGATTCCACTTTTGCTCCACTCGGCTTCCTTAAACCATGCATTGAATGATTCACACCACTACATACACATCCATAAATTCATGCTAAATTAATTAACAAACGCTAAAAAACAATAAACATAACATGGAAAAAGACATTGTGAATGTGTGTATACTATGTAGTGAAGATCGTTTGTTATGTCGTTCCCTTGTTGTTGGAGATGTTTTGCTGCCATTTCTGTTACCAAATCATCAAGAACGTTGAAGATCTTCCTACCATGCCCACTCAATCCTTTACCATCCCACCTGTTGATGTGATGTATAATTAAAGCCAGGATAAGATATTTTCGAGTTCTAATATAGCCAAAAAGAAAATAAATGTTACCTTTGAAGAGCACGAGTGAGATCTTTGAGTTGATCAAGAGAACCTTCCATATCATAAAAGTCATCAGCAACTGTGATAATTATCGCACTTTTTGCAACTAGGATTCGTATTTCAGAATCCTGAGGGAGTGAAGTACTGGCAGAAACTGCAAAATAGCAATACGTAGTTTTTTCTCTACCAAATCCCATGTCTGTAAGGCCCCATTTTTTAGCCCACCTGCCATATTAATTAAAACCAAAAACCATTATTAATAAAATTCCTACGTAATTTATCACAAACTTTTGAATTCTGAATTAATTATTAATTTACCTTTTAAGCTCTTCCAATTCATTCTTGTAAATTGACTGTCTAAACTCATAATTTCTTATGGCAAGTTGCATTAGCTTGTCATTTTCACAGCTTGAAAACCTGATTTCAAATACTTTTTGTCAGTTGGTATCACCGTGCACGATTATTTTTTATGTTGAATCGGTCCATAATTTATGAAGAACGTGACAGTATATTTTTAAATCGGTCCATAATCTTTATGCAGCTTTATTAATTGTACCTAACAAAGGAGGCTTTTCCCATCCAAAGAGCAGTGATATTCTTTTCTTCAATCCACATTCTGTGGTCCAGGTGGTCTAGTCTAGCCAGCCAGGGAAATCTCAGCTCATGCTTCATCTGCATGTGCAATATTTTTCACTTTATTAATTTGAAAAATATATATATAAAAAATTAATAATTGAGAGCTACCAACTTGTGACCAGGGGCATTTTATATTTCATCTCAAATCCCTAATATTTTTTTTTATTAATTTTGTTAATTACTTGAAGGAAATTGTTACTTTTACTAGTAATAATTTGGAGTAATATTAATAGAAAACAAACTTTGTAACTCATAAAATTATGGATCATGCAATAATTTATAACATTCGATGTCCAGTCCGTTTATCGGATTGGATATGGAGTGTTACATTATTAGTCTTTTAATCAATTTGCACACAATTTCAAAATAACTCCTAACATTTTACTTAATTTTCAATTTAGTTTGCCAATCAAAAATAGTAATTATTTGATATCCAATTTTTAACTATATTTCAAATTAGAAACTCTGTTAAAAATTCTGTCCAAAATTAATAGAATATTCTATGGATCCCACATAATATTTTTTTAGTTTTGCACTAAATTTTTAACCGAGTCTCTAATTTAAATATAACTATAAATATTGAGCATTAGATTATAATTTTTTTAGTTTGGAAATTAAATTGAAAAGTGAGTGAAAATTTAGGTATAAATTTATAATTGACTCTATAAATTATAATCCAAAAAAAAAAATTAATGTACTCACAAGCATGAAACTGATTGCAAGATTTAAAGTTTTGTCCACAAGACAATTATTATATTTTAACTTGATGTAGTTAATTAATTAATTAATTACGTACCATGGTATGAAAATTTGGGAATGCAAATTCCTTTTTATGGCCAGTGGCATCCAGTACTGATATGCTTTTCTCAAGTAATTTATTTGAAAATGATTTGGCCTCTTCAAGTATATATTCTCCAGGAAACATAAGCTCAGTGGCTTTGTGAACATTAAACATTACACTTGCGAAGAATTCATTGTTATTTTGAATAAGATCTTGAATTTTCTGATCATGTAAAAACCAGCAAAATATCCCTGAAAATGTCAAATTAAAATTAAATCATGATACCATATTGCAAAAATTAAATTAATTAATGAATTAATTTAAATATCGTACGTGGTGATACATCATATCCATATATACGCAGATGATAAAATGCCAAAGAATCCTTATATAGCTTTGATGCAACTGAATTGATTGGCTTCACCCACGATTCTTGATTCATATAATAACTGTTACAAATAAAATGATTTTTCTATTTAAAATAAAAAAAAATGATGAAACATAGTAATATTAAGGTTTGGTACATAATGTATATATATATATTCCTTTTAACCTGTAAATTTGTTGCAGTACTTCTTCAATCTCCTGGTTGAAATGCTCAGCCAAACCCAGCCTTTGTAATTGATTAACCAAAGAAAGCTTTATTAGGTCTTCATCCATTGGATATGTTGAAGGAACTACATGGAAAGAGGGAAAAAAATAAGTATTTTCTCAATTTCAATTAAAGTCGCTATTAAATTTGGAAAGGGTCATTCTTACTATGTGGGCAAAAAAATAATACTTAGACAAGATCAATTATAAATCAATTCTAATGATGAATTTATGGTGCATGTGTAAAATAGTTAATACTTGTCATGCATAATTTATCATTAAATAAGTACATTAAAATTCGGTCAAATCAATATTGATGTGGATTTAGATAGTTGGACTTTTAGTAGTGTACCCATTTAGGTTGAAATTTTTTATAGCATATACAAATATGTTTCCACCAAAATTATTTCCTGAATTTTCTTAAATAAGCTCTTAATTAATTTCGGGTTTTATAAATAGAAAAATCAACATAATGAACTGAATTAATCAAAGAGGACGTGAGTTTTTGAATATCAGCTTGTCAAATAAAAATAGAGAAAACCCATACAAGTAAGAAAACAACTCTTCTTTTTTTTTTAAAAAAAAAATAGCACAAGTTCTAACCTCCATTAGGACATTTCTGAACGAGAGATTGCAAGTAACCTAAACAATTCTTGTTTCCTGTGGCCATAAAGGCATGTGCAGTAGCAGAGGGGGATTGGAACAAAGATCCATAATTGTCCAAGTTCTTTACCACATATTCTTCATCAATCTTGCAGTAGGGCAAAGTTTCAAGATAGGATATCAATGGAGGCTCATGGTTTTTGTCTATCAGTTTCTCCCTGTGACAAGTTAACACTCTTATATAAGTTGGTTAAAGCATCAACATCAAAGATAACTGGGTACATATATCTCATAAAACTATAACTTACTGATAACAATATGCAGATAATTTAAAAATTATTTTTCATTACAATTAGCGCACAGTGTTGCCGCCTTACAGTTCACGACTATTCAACTACATAAAAATATATTTTTTTATTTTTCTTTTTTGATCATATGGTGCGTATTATTCAGTGTCCCGCAATACGGGCAATGAATTAATACTCATCCATGACACATTTTTTTTATTATTATTAGTTTAATAATTAATTAAATTCGAGTACCTTTCAAGAATTTCCTGCCTTTTATAGAATATATCCATAACTGTTCCTTTTAGCCTATCATTGAAGATAATGTGTAAACCATTGGAATGTGCAAGCTCAAGCATTTCAGGGAAAATTACAGCAAACCAACGAGGGCATGAATTGTGTGTTTCTTCAATAAGCTCCACTGCCTTAGCCTCAATAAATGCCATACCTGAAATATATATACACAATACCTCTCATCAATCTATTTATATGATTAACTAAACCTAGAAATTTATTGATTATATTGGTCCTATAGATTCATTTATGGTGTAAGAAAATAATTATTTTCTAAGAAATTACTATGCAACAAAGTATTGATATAGAGAGTTAAATACTGACATACAACATCACGGTTTACATCAGTATGCATACTCTGTACTGACATACAACATAACGATTCACGTCAACATCAAAATTGCTAGTATAAAGATTTTCTTGAACTAAAAAGGCAAGTGCATGTTTTCGTTTGAACAAAAAAAATAAGTACAGAGGTCAAGTGACAAAATTGTGACAGTTTATTAATTAAGACTATATTTATATCTATATAAAATTACCTTTAGAAATTAATTTTCCCCCAAGATTCCATCTTTTAAGAGCAACCATGCAAGCGATAGTAGCAGGAAGGCATTCAACAGTGGGGTAGCCATGGCCATCACACTCACCCCAAAACCCATCTTCTTTCTGGTTTTCAAGAACCCAATTCAAGCAATTCTTGAACATGGGTTGGCAAGGGTCACAAATATTAGGGACCATGGCTAGCCATGCAGTGTCATAAGCTGAAGTAGCAACCAGGGCATAAGGATCTATGCCCACAAACATATCTTGCTTAACCTTTTCAACTAAAGCTTTAATGGAAGAATTAGAAGATTCCATGATTATGAGTAAACAAGATCGAAATACAAGAAATTATGAAATATCTGTGGTTATGGTCGCTTTGCAATAACAAGAAATGGCCATATATATAAAGTTTTTGAGGGGATGTTACGAGTTACGTAAAAACGTGTGGTGTCATTATTGTTGTAAAAATAAGGACCGGATTAGAGCAAAACCGCAACTAAAATAGAAATAATAAGGAACAAAAGATTTAACGAGGTTCGGCCAATATTGCCTACGTCCTCGGGACTAAGAATATTATTTCACTAAAACTGAACTGTGAAATAATATAAGAGAGAAAAAATATGCTTAACTAATTGACAAGCTAAGCAATCAAGGGATGATTTAAAACCTAAAACTAAGGCTATATTTATAGTTAACAAAAGCCCCTCCACTTTGCTAATTTCCCGATGTGGGATTCAAAGGAATTCATATTTTTTTTTTTTTTCTTTCTTTTTTAGTAGCCGTAGTTATTGACTTCACTACTCCTTTTTTTCTTCTTTTTCTAGGAAGCCTCCAAAGTGGACTAACAATCTCCCACTTGAAGATTTGATTGAGCATCAATCACATCTTCACATTATTCTTTCTCTCTTGCCAATTCCGTTGCTTGTGTATCTGTCAGGCCACTGGAAGATCGACACCAAATGAACTTGTCAGTGTTAACTGCTTTTGTCATAAAATCTGCTATATTGTCTGTAGTATGGATTTTCTGCATATCCACGGTTCCTTCTTCCACTTTCTCACGAACGAAGTGATACTGAACCCGAATGTGTTTTGTCCTGGAATGAAATGCTGGATTCTTTGCAAGATGCAAAGCACTCTGACTGTCACAAAATAAAGAAACATTCTCCCTTTTATGCCCGAGTTCCTCCAATAACAATTTCAACCATACAGCTTCTTTACTGGCTTGTGTAGCTGCCATATATTCTGCTTCTGTTGTTGATGTAGCCACAACTGATTGCAGTTTTGAAACCCAGCTTACAGCTCCTCCAGCAAGTGTAAACACATATCCCGTAGTGGATTTACTTTTATCCAAATCTCCAGCATAATCTGAGTCAACATATCCTCTGACAATAAAGTCTGATCCTCCATAACACAATGCAACATCTGCGGTCCCTTTAATGTATCTAAGGACCCTTTTTATTGTATTCCAATGCTCTCCACCAGGATTCGCCATGTATCGACTAACTGCTCCCACTGCATGTGCAATGTCCGGTCTTGAACAAATCATGGCGAACATTAAACTCCCCACTGCTGATGCATACGGTACTCGAGACATCTCCATCCTCTCTTCTTCATTGCTAGGACTCATCTTTGAGGATAACTTAAAATTAACAGGAAGTGGGGTAGAAATTGGCTTACAATCTTGCATGTTGAAACGTCGCAAGATTTTCTTCAAATAATTCTTTTGAGAAAGCCAAATCTTCCTATTATTTCTGTCTCGGTGAATTTGCATCCCTAGAATCTTGTTTGCTGGTCCCAAGTCCTTCATATCAAATTCCCTAGCCAACTGAGCCTTTAACTCCTTGATGCGATCTTTGTTGGGACCTGCTACCAACATGTCGTCTACATACAACAGCAAAATAATGACATCATTTTCACCAAACCTCTTGAAATATGCACAAGGGTCTGCATTCAGCCTGCTGTATCCAAGGCTCAAAATGAAAGAATCAAATCTCTTGTACCAACACCTTGGCGCCTGTTTTAGACCGTACAGAGATTTGTTCAACCTGCAAACCAAGTTCTCCTTTTCTTTTTCTTCAAAACCTTCTGGCTGGAGCATATAAATTTCTTCTTCAAGATCTCCATGGAGAAAAGCAGTTTTGACATCTAACTGCTCCAGATATAAGTCAAATGTAGCACACATTGACAGAATTACTCTAATTGTTGTAAGTCTGACCACCGGGGAAAAAATCTCATTGAAATCAATTCCTTCTTTCTGAGCATATCCTTTGACCACCAGTCTAGCACGATACCGCTCCACTTGATCATCACTATTACGCTTGATCTTATAAACCCATTTATTTCCAATGGGCTTTCTTCCTTGTGGTAGCGAAACAAGTTCCCAAGTTTTATTTTTATGAAGAGCTTCAATTTCTTCTTGCATTGCTGCCATCCACTGAGATGCATCTGAGCTACTCATTGCTTCTTGAAAAGTTGATGGCTCTCCATCCTCTGTTAGAAGGCAATATGCAACATTGCTCTCCATAATATAATCTGAGTGCCAACCTGGTTGTTTTGTTAATCGGCTTGATCGACGAATCTCGGGTACTTGAGATTCAACTGGTTGGGACTCCTCTGGTACATGATCCTCGTGCTCTGGTTCATCTTCAGAAGAATTTTCTTGTTTGGATTCCTTTTCCGCTTGTATAGTCATCGTCTCTGAACTTCCATTCACCGTGCTATCATTTGCTTCTTTTATCTTATCTTCCATAAAGATAACTTCTCTGCTGACAACAACCTTGTGGGTAGTGGGATCCCACAGGCGATACCCCTTTACTCCTTCAGCATATCCCAAGAATAAACATTTTCTGGATTTTGGATCCAGTTTTGTAGTTTCTTGGGCATTGAACATCACATAAGCAGGACTTCCAAATACATGAAGGTTTGAATAATCCACTGGTTTTCCAGCCCACATCTCCATTGGTGTCTTACACTCAATTGCAGTTGATGGAGCTCGATTCACCACATAACAGGCAGTGTTGACTGCTTCCGCCCAGAATTTCTTATCTAAGCCTGCAGTTCTCATCATTGCTCTTGTTCTTTCCAACAGAGTTCTGTTCATCCGCTCTGCCACTCCATTTTGTTGAGGAGTGTATGCCGTAGTGAATTGTCTTTTGATGCCTTCTTGTTTACAAAATTCATCAAATTCTTTACTGGTGTATTCTCCTCCATTATCTGTCCTCAAACACTTGATCTTTTGACCAGATTCAAGTTCCACTCGCGCTTTGTAAGTTTTGAAAACTGGAAACACATATGCTTTCTTCTTGATAGGGAACACCCAACATCTCCTGGAGTAATCATCGATAAACGACACAAAGTAGTTTGCTCCTCCTAGGGATGACACCGGTGCTTGCCATACATCAGAATGAACTAATTCCAGAATGGCCTTGCTTCTGAAATTTGATGTGTTGAACTTCAATCGATGCTGCTTGCTTACAATACAATGCTCACAAAAGGGTAGTGAGACCTTTGTGAGACCTGGAAGTAGATTTCTTTCGGCAAGAATCTTCATTCCTTGTTCAGACATATGCCCAAGTTTCTTGTGCCAAGTCATTGCACATTTTTCACTTGGACTGGTCGTGGCAACAAATGCTTCTCCTTCTTGCAAAGTTTCTCCCATTATCATGTATAAATTTGCAGCTATCTTTTCTCCCTTCATCAGTACAAGCGCTCCTCTTGATATCTTCAAGATTCCTTTCTCACCATTGAACTTGCACCCCAAATCATCCAATTGTCCTAAAGACAACAGATTCTTCTTTAGGCCCTCCACATGCCGTACGTCTTGAATAGTACAAATTGTACCATCATACATCTTCAGCTTAATAGTTCCAATGCCAACAATCTTCAAGGCATGATCATTGCAGCTGTACACAGATCCTCCAGAGATGGGTTCATAATGATGGAACCATTCTCTTCGAGAGGTCATGTGAAATGTAGCTCCTGAATCAAGAACCCATATTTCAGCAAATCTTTTTCTGCCTTCATTAGTCGTTGCTGCTTCACAACATAGAGCATCTCCGCTATTGGAACAGCTTGCCACATTTCCTTGAGAATCAGAGCTTTTCTTTAAACTCCAACAATCCTTCTTCAAGTGACCCTTCTTGCCACAGTTGTAGCATTTAACATTCTTCTTACTTCTTGATTTTGATCTACCATGATTGTAACTCCCACTTGAGCCACGTTCGGTCGATCTTCCTCTCATCACCGTCAAGGCTTCCACATGCTGTGAACTTGCCTGCCTGTCTTCCTTATTTTTGCGCCGATTTTCTTCTTCTAGAACAGCAGCTGCAACATCATCGAAGACTAGAGCATCCGTATTATTTGTTAAATTGATGATGAGTTGATCATACGAATCTGGTAAGCTTTGAAGTAGAATCTCAGCACGTTCTACTGGCTCTATTTTATAACCCAACGATGTGAGTTGAGAAAATAGAGTATTCAAAGTATTTAAGTGCTCCGTCACTGAAGTAGATTCCTCCATACGAAGAGTATAGAGTTTTCTTTTAAAGAAAATTTTGTTGTGGAGTGATTTGGCCTCGTACAATTTAGTGAGATGATCCCACACCTCCTTTGCCGTCTTCTTCTCTTCTATGCTTGACAACACCCCATCTGCTAATGCCAAATGAAGATTTGCCATAGCATTTCCATCCATCTCGTTCCACTTATTATTATCTGTGAAATCAGCCGGCCTTTGACTTATAGCCGCTAGGCAATTATCTTTTCTCAAAATAGCCTTCATCTTTAATTTCCACAGTGAGAAATTACTCCCGTTGAATTTCTCGATCTCATATTTTGCCGCCATTGCTTCTATCACGAACTTCTCTGCTCAAAAATCAGCTCCCACTATTTCACGTGAATAGTAACCGTATACGTGAATAGTAACCGTATAGATGAACAGTGACCGTATACGTGAACAATATCGTATACGTGAACAGTACCCAAGGAAATATCTTTTCTGATGTGGAAGATCAGGCTATGCTGCAACCACAGAGCATACTAAGACAGAACCTCGGCTCTGATACCACTTGTTGTAAAAATAAGGACCGGATTAGAGCAAAACCGCAACTAAAATAGAAATAATAAGGAACAAAAGATTTAACGAGGTTCGGCCAATATTGCCTACGTCCTCGGGACTAAGAATATTATTTCACTAAAACTGAACTGTGAAATAATATAAGAGAGAAAAAATATGCTTAACTAATTGACAAGCTAAGCAATCAAGGGATGATTTAAAACCTAAAACTAAGGCTATATTTATAGTTAACAAAAGCCCCTCTACTTTGCTAATTTCCCGATGTGGGATTCAAAGGAATTCATATTTTTTTTTTTTTTTCTTTCTTTTTTAGTAGCCGTAGTTATTGACTTCACTACTCCTTTTTTTCTTCTTTTTCTAGGAAGCCTCCAAAGTGGACTAACAATTATCGTACATTAATTGTTATGTGGACTCGTGTGAAAGTATAGTATTATTTGTTGGAAATTTGTTGCCTATTCGAATTCTCATATTTTTTGATATAGCACATCAATTTAGAGCTCCTTCTTGGAAAATAATTAACTTGATTTGAATTGTACAATGTTTTATGTTTTATATCTGAACGAACAATTGTATTCTATTAAATTTATTATATTCTATCATTATATTTAGAGTTAATTTCACTCATAATTATCGAATTTATATTAAAATAATAGATTAGTAATAATGAAAAATTTTGTAAGGCAAAAATAATTAAATTTCGAAAAATTATCATTTTACCTGTAATCAATCATGCAAACAACCGAAAATTTGAGTTGGCACTACATATCAGCACGCATGATTTAGTACAAAAACTCAAACATAAGCAGATACATCATCAAACAATCTTACATGGCATATATCTTACGTAACTTTGGTGATATGTTTGTCGATATGTAAGTTTCTGTACTAAGCTAAAGTTCTAGCAGGAATTTTAGTGGTAACTTTTAGTAGTTTTTATGGTTGATTTGGATTAGAATGACATTTAAAAATAATTTTTTAAAGTTCAATTATTTTTATATTAGAAAAAATTTCATATTATTGCCGGTATATTATTTTAATATAAATTTGATAATTGTGGGTGAAATTAACATTAATATTTATAAATACAGATTTATTGTTTAAATACCCAATTTTCCTTACAGAAAATTTAAACATTTATTAGTTAAAATAAATATATGTGATAGTTTTTAGAATGCATGTACCAAAATTCAGGGGCGTTGATTGCTGAAATTATTGTACGTTTTACACCCTATGCATGTGAGTTTCAAGGGCAAAGGTCCTCCTGGCCGGGCCAGCCCTACTTCACGCTCCTCTCATGTCAGGCCAATACATCTTATCTTCTTAAATCCAGATCATTCTCCCACTGTACCTCACTAGTCTTTATCAAATCTTAATTATTATTATTATTATTATTATTTTGAAAATAATTATTAATCATTTTATTTTATTAGTATCCATGAAACACGATTCTTTTGGTGGAATTATTGTGGTGTCTCGGAATTTGACTTGATTAAAAAATGTTGTGAGGAATTGATAGACCATTTTCGTCCACTAATTTTCCGTTATGTATGGCATTTCATAGGCATCCGTGTGTTTTTTCCTTTTTCATTTTAAAGCTTCATTTGACTCCTGAACTTATATAAAAAAATCATCCCGCTACTTAAATTTTACTGAAATCACATTTGACACTTGAACTTTTATTTTTTTCAGCTCTTTTAATACTTCTATTTACACTTATACTGGCTAAAACTGCGCGTGTAAAACACACGTGGCTAAGAGTATCATTTATCTTCTAAACCCGTAAAAAAAATTGTTTTAGTACCTGAACTTTATTTAAGCCATATTTAACACCTGAGATCTTATTATATTCAATTTTTTAAATACTTTCAGCAACTCAAATACTAACTAAAATAGCACGTATAAAATACGCAATGTGTACAGCGTGAATAAAAGTTGATTGCAAAAAATTAATATATATATATATATATATATATATATATATATATGATAAAAGAATCAATTTTTTTAAATCTTTAACCTGTTATTTTTTTTTCTTCTCATTCTTTTTCGTATTTTTATTCTGTAAAATTCACAGTTCAAGCAAATCTCATTATTCTTTTTCTATTTCTATAAAATTCGAACAATATTTGTGAAAAATTGAGAATTTTATGGAAGAAACAAAATAAGAAAATTTGCTTAGACTGCGAATTTTACAGAAGAAGAAGAAAAAAAAAGAATGAGAAGAAGGAGAATAATGAATTAAGGATTTAAATAAATTAAGTTTTTTACCGTTACAAATAATAATATAATATTAATGTTATATTAATTTTTTTCAATAAATTTTGATCCACGCTGTACACATTGCGTGTTTTATACGCGCTATTTTAGTCAGTATTTGAGTTGTTGGAGGTGTTTTGATTTAAATAAAGTTCAGGTACTAGAATAACTTTTTTTTTAATTACAAGTTCAGAGGGCAAATGATATTTTTAACTTATTAATTTTTCACATTCACGCGCTGTATATTGCGTGTTTTACACGCGCAAATGGAAGTGTTAAAAAAGTTGAAGAAAATAAAAATTCATGTGTTAAATGTGATTTCAGTAAAATTCAGGTGACAGGATATATTTGATACAAGTTCACGGGGAAAATAATGTTTTTAGCCTTTAAACAATTTAAGTATGATGTCATTGGATCAAAATGTCTTCATCATTGATAAAGAATTAGACATTTCTAAATTTTCCCTTTCTTTCCCTAAATATTCTTTGATAAAAAATAGTTCTTAATTTTCTTTTCCCATTGTTGTCAATAATTATATTTATTTTGGAACCATATTTAGTTCAAATAGTTACTTTCCTTTTGAACTAGAGTTTGAATTCTACCATCTTCCGTCATTAAAAATGTATTATAAAAAGACAATTATAAAAATGTAGATTCCGTCACGTGGATAGGGAATCTACAATTAAATTCTCAATTCTAGTTGTTGGAGCAGGAATTTTTATTCGATTCAGATTGCTTGCAACTTGATCAAACTTTGCAGACGGATTTCTCCATGCCTCCTGTGCCTTGCGCCCCACTCTGAAGGATATTGCTTTCCTGCTACCCTTTAGTAATTAGGTATTCTTTCATGCATATGTATCGCGTAAACTGAACAATGTTGCTAATTTGTTAGCCTGTCAGTCTTTAGTCGATGGATTCTCTCCTAATTTGGCAGCTCAAATTGAGTTTATTATGTAATTTCTCTCGTTTGTTTATGTTAGAATTAATATAAATAATTCTATAATGCACGGATCACATGTTAACTGCTAGATAATCATATAACAAAATAATTAGAGATTAAAAATGTGGCCCATATTTGATGAACCACGCACTCAGAATTGAGTACTTTTGAATTTGGATTCGTCATCTCACTAATTTGCTCTGAGTAGGGAGAAGACAAATGGACAACTGAAATTTGACTTAGGGACTACAATAATTTATGTTCTTTATATCTTAGCTTTAATTAATTAGGCTCCCATAAACCCTAATTAAACCTGTATTGGGCTTTAGAGAGTATATCTTGCATATATTTAGCTGATTTTTTATGTGGATTTTGTAGGAAATTTGGTTGAAAATGGGTTACTACTTACTAGTGTAGTTTTTATGCTTTTGGCAGGCTGCTTGCTTTGCATAAAGAAGAAAATAGGTGTTATGGGCATGCTGCTGTCATTTCAGGAGATTTTGCAATGGAAGCCTTGTGGGTGTAACCTGCTGATGCTGAAACTCTCTACTGTGAATGGTGTTATGAGCATAATGCAGCCCACGAGAAATATCAGAGTCCATGTTGTTTCTGGAACTGGTCGATCAAGCAATCACATTCCTTTTAGGATTGGAATTATATTGAATCTAATTTATTTTATTTTATTTGGATAAAGAAGATTGTTCACATTAATTGGTTATACGAAATAAATAAATACTACTTATAAAACATTGAACAATTCTCATCTCACAATTTAATATTTTGGAATTAAATTGATTAGATCTAAGTCTATTTTCTTCACATATGCCTCAAATTCAATTAATACTACTGATTTAATATCCATTTAACTATTTTCAAAATCTAAATATTAATTTTACTCTAATAAAATTCACAGAATCATGATCCATTTAATTGAGTATTTATATTAATTAAATATAAAGATTTTGAAAATTAGATCGGACCGGATAGGTCAATTGGAAAAATCGGAAATCAATTATTATATCGGTCCGATAAAAAATCAAAAAATGCTAAGATTTAGTTAAAAGCTAGTTGAACTGTGTTCCGGTCGAGCTAGCAGCAATTTGGATGATTTTTTATTTACTAAAACACATTATTTCTTATGTGTAAATCTATATATTTTTCCTTCTTTATGACATTTTCATGGATTCTTTTCCAAAAAAAAAAAATAAAAAATAGAAATATTATAACATCTGAAAAAGGATACAGGAGATAATAAAGCTAAAATGAGTTTCCAAATTGTGTTGCTTAGCTAGCTAGTCTGGGGATGGACACGTGCAACTTGAACATTTAAAGAAAATAACAAAAAGATGGAATCTAAACTATAGGTAAAATAGAAGATGGGATGAAACATAAGCCTAATAAAGAGTGAATCACTGAAATACGACAGTCCGATTCCAAAGTAAAAGGTTGCAAAGGATAAGTCATTTCAAGTCATGATGCATCATATAATTCTGCTAACTAATGACAACTCACAACTTCTTAATTTTTCCTCGGATTTTTTATCCTTCACTCTTAATTTGTCTCCACCTTAATTATAATAGCTGGGAGAGAAATTATTAAAATACGACTTTATCTTTTTTTTTTTCTTTTTCTGAAAATATAACATAAGCATTGCAAATTGCAATTAAATATAATATATAAATATCATGATGGCGACCGAATTCTTGTATTATAATTTCTTTTTTTTTTCTGTTATTATATATGAATTGAATTCGAAGACATTAAGTTTTATTTAATTAGTAGTGCAAAATCCAAAAACTCAACATGCACTTCTATCCACACGTACCAGATTAAATGATTTATGTCTGGTTCTGCAAATGATTTTTTTTTTTTTTATTTAAAAAAAGAGAGAGAGAAAAGTCAGAAATATATAAAAATTCAATTATTTGATTCAGAAAGCCGTGTGCAAAACAAATTAGTAGAGCATGATCATGAACTGTCATGCTTCAATTTTGCTCTTTTTATTTATTTATTTATTTTTTTGTTATTAATGTTGTTTTTTTTGTGTGGTTAATATGCTGATATGGACTTTAAGGTCAATAACATTGTAAAATCCATTGAATTTGTAACTTGCGTAAGAACATTATGAGTTTCCATCGGGAAGGAAAAAACAAACTCATGATATTATTATAGGATTATTACTGTTTAATGGCGATAAATTTTCTTGATTAGCAAACTAATTGTTTGCACATGACTAACTAGTTAGGAAAATTTCCTAATCAAGACTATATGTTGTTGTGTTTATTTGGGAAAAAAAGAAAAAGGATACTTGATAACATCATAAATGACATATTCAAAGAGACCCATTCAGTCGGCTCAATCGACTTGTTAGGCCCCAAAACCCATCAGAAAATAGCATAAAACTTGAGCATGAAGCCAGCGCCACGTGAACTGATGTGACAACACGTTCAATCAGCCCACTGACACAGGGCAATGTCATGCCCTTCACCTGCTCTCTGTAGCTTCGCTGCTCACCTACTCTGACTGCCAGTTATCACTCATCAGGTAGTCAAGTACACTTCTTCTATCTCATATAAATAACCCAATAAACAGTGGCACAATCTATCAAATATCTGAAACTCACTTTTTAAGTATTTTCTCTTTAAAAAATTATTAACTTAAGATTCAAAATGTTTACGCCTGGTCCGACCGGCCATTTTTTATTGCAGGTTTCAACCATCCGATCGGCTCTCACTCTCTACCACTTGAGACTTTCAATCAACTTTTCTGTTTTTTAGATAAAAACTTTCCTCGTCTTATCAAGACTATATATTGTTACGATTTAATCAATTAAAACTCTATTTTCCGAACCAAAAAAAAATAATTCAATATTTTGAGTCACTTCATAATTTTGCCATTAACCTTTTAATTCTCTTTATTTGTATCTTATTAGTTTTTCGCATTTCTTTGCATCCTATAAATGAATAATTGATTGATTTTAAATGAGAGTTTAGATTTAATTAATTCTTATTTCGTGATTTAACGCTGAGTGTTTCTTCTTAATGAAATAATTAATCCTTTATGTAAACGACAAAGACTATTAAAAATGGAAACTAAATGTGAAACTTAATAACTAAAAGATTCAAAGGTCAAATCAAATTTGTATAATACTAAAATAATAGTGCAAGATCATGTTTCACAAGCATCTTAGGAGCGTGTACGTGTACGTGTACATCACTTGTCGTGAAAATCGTGTTTCATTTTGTTTTTATATTCTTTCTTTAGCCGAGTTTATTATTCAAATATGTTGTTACTTGGGATACTTTGGATGTATTTGAGTCAAAGTCAGATTAAATTATAAAACTTAGGGTATGTTTGGTAAAATATATTGTATTTTAATGTAATTGAATATATAATCAATACTTTATTTGTTAACCTCAATTTTATAGGGTGTAATGTAATAGTATATACAAATGTATTTTTCAATACATTTATTAATGTATTGACTAATATTTAAATTTTAGATGTATTTTTTATTTAGTTTCCTTATTTCTCTCTAAATTTTAAACTTTCACTCTCTACTAATTGAATATTAAATTTTTAAATTTTAAATTTCTCGAATTTTTAATTAAATATTGAAAATAAAAATTATAATTGTATTTTTATATGAGATCACAATATAATAAATATATAATTATATAAAATAATAATAAAAAATAAAATAATTATATAAAAAATTAGTTGATAGTTATGAATATAATTATATTTCAATACACGTATAGAATCTAACAAAACATATAAATGTATTAATATTTACATTACATTACTAATACAACCAAATATAATAATGTAATTATAATTACATTACATTACATTCCATAATTCATTACAGTATCCATTACATTACATTACATCATACCAAACATAACCTTAATGTCTTGGTAGGTACAAAAATATTAAATAAATTTGATGTAATTTATTTTAAGTAGTTACCCGATAAAATTTGTAATCTACGAGAGATAATGAAGTTAATTTTATCTACCGTCATCAAATTTATACAAAAATAAAAAAAATCAAAAATAATAAAAAATTTATTATACAAAAATATCTAAACTCCAAAAAATATTGTTAAAAGTCATTATAATTGGAATCAACCATAAAAATTACCGAAAATTTGAGCTGGCAATCCATATCAACATAACTTGGTGTATGAACCCATACATAAATAGACATGTCATCAAACCACATAAAATACGTGCCACCTGTTAGTATGGCGTGCATTTCAAGCCTGTTATTATGCTACATTTCAATATATGATGTGTCACATCTCTTAACATGTCTGATTGTATGTGAACTTATGCACTAAATTAGAGTGTTAAAAGAGAAAATTCTGGTGATTTTCACGATTGGTTAGCGCATTTAAACCGTTAGTAAAAAAAATAAAAAATATTATTTTTTATCCGACATTTTAAATGCTATACCTATTGTGCAAAACGTAAGATACTCATGAAATTAAGCAAGATGTGTATGCCGCGATTTCATATTACAGTTTCTGTAAATAATTAAAGGGCGGGCCAAAACATTAAATATTCTCTATAGTCTATAGACAATGCCAGCACTATTTCATATTTTTTATTTTAATTAAGGAAAAAAAAATAGTAAGCGAACTGTTCTCAAAATATTTTAATTGAAAAAAAAAAATTCAACCTCTAATTCGGAATGGAAAATCGAGCTTGGGCTTTATAGGCTTGGGCTTTATGGGCTTGCCAAAATCGAGCTTAAAATTTGGAATTCAAAATATTTATAGATTAATAGGAAGTCTGAAAAAAAGGACCTAATTTTATGAAAGACTATAAATCCATGGCCTTTTTAATATTTTCCCTTATTTTAAGTTTGGAAAGGTCATAAATTTTCTCCTAAAAAATATTTTGTGATGAAAAGGTCATATCTTAGAGATAGAGGACATAAAAGAGTAGAGACCGATCTCTACTTGGATTAAAGTCCGATATTTTAAAGGTTCTCTCCACTTCTAAATTTTTAGATGTTATCATTTCATAAATGGTAATGAGTTGGGTTAGCCTTAAAATCAATTCGAAATTGAATTGATTTTTTCGATTAATTGGTTCGATTGACTTAAATTCAATTTTTATTTTTAATATTTTTTTGAGTATCGGATAACTGTTAGTGTATGGTTAACCGGTTCATATATATTATATTTTTTATATATTTAATTTTTTTATTTCTCTCTAAAATTTACATAGAATAATTATTTAAATTTTTAATTATATTTAAATTATATTTTATTTTTATACCTTAATTTTTTGTATTTGTCTACAAAATTTATATAATATTTTAAAATATATTTAAATTATACCATTCTTTTTAATTATATGAAGTAATCAATTAACCTTTATATGTTTTATTTTTTATTATATATATTGGTGTCTATATATTATTTGATACCATTTAATTACATTTCTTATATTCTATAGTATATGTGTTTTAACATTTAATTTTTTGCAAAAATTTTCTTTGAACTAGAATTAAGCATGGTAATTTCCAACAAATATCAAATTCACTTTTTAATATTAGCTATTAATTTGTTGAAATAATTAACCATAAGAAGTGAAAAATGAATTTTGACTAGTATATTATGCTTGTTTTGTAATTTTTGTATTAAATTACTTTGAATATTTGAAATTAAATTGAATTTTACCTAATTTTTTTTATAATTGTATGGTAAAAATTTTAGTGGTTAACCAAAAAATATTGATTAACAAAACTGATAAAACCGAAATAGATGGACTAATTAACCGAATGTAACAGATTGATTAATGGTTAATAAGTTTAAAAAACTGATATTAAGTTAAGTTTTACTAATGGACAAATTAACCGATCTATATTAACCCTAATTATGTTTTGATTGTTTTTTATCCGTCGATAAAAAGCTCCATATAAATAAACTTCAAATTAATAGTTAGGACTATAGTATCTCGAGTTTGAATTAGAATCAAATCATACACACATACAATTGAAGTTCCAATAAGTGTATCGTGTCGCGAAAAATCGGAAATTTGTCGCTAAATACAACATTCGGCTCCTTTATCATGCGGAGCATTTGTATAAACAAAACAAGATGGAAAATATTGACGATTGATCATAGAAAATATGCACATAAATTGGGAAATAAATTGTATGTAAATAAAATTGCTAAATCTTTCAAAGAAAACAAAGGCAAACAATTGAAGATATTTTAGAAATCAAGTGGAACCAATTAATATTTTCGATGGAGTACATAATTTAATGACTTATTAAAACAAACAGATTTAATTAGTAAATAAAAAATATATAGAGAATTATTTTAGGCGGCTTTTAATGGAATATTGTGAGGCCAAAGTCGATATTAAGAGAGATAATGTTGAACTAAAACGAATAGAAATGGGAAATTGCATAACTTATGGATATCATTAATTGATTAATTACATGGTTTAACATATAATATCTTGATAGTTGATAGAGTTTCCACTTTCTAGAGGATCGTATATATAAAGGAAGAGATATAAATTGATTTTTTGATGTTATAAATTTCCAAAATGAAGCAGTAATGGGTCAAGTATTCTTAGAAAGTTTTTTCGTTTTATTACCTGAGAAAGGAAACTGATTAGAGGGCTTAATTTATTTGGAATTATATTATAATCAAAGATATGATTCCTCTCTTGATGGGTGTAGGATATGATCCCATAGTCAACTAGCCACACTATTTATGAGATTGCCCTCCTTGTCATCATACATGACCTTTTCATCACAAAATATTTTTTAATTTATTTATTTTTTTTAAATTTAAGAATGATCTTGTACATATATTAGTCAATTTTATAAATTATAAATTTAAATATTATTATTAAATTTAAAAAATTATAGCACATAATATTCAACTGCGTTAATACGAAATAACAATTATGTTGAAAACAAAATGGATTTCTTTTATGAATTTTTATTGATTATGATATTATGTGATATCACATCATGCAATTGGGTGTCATATATTTTCGTTTTCTGAAAGCATTTGTATTCATTATTTTTAAAATTGATAAGTATAGGCATTTAATAAATTATTATTAAAATTTATTTATTGAATTAAATTATAAAATTCATTTTAGGCGCATTTATAAGGATAAAATAAAATGTGCGTGCGCATGTGATGCGCTTATATTTGAACCGTTTAATTAAATGGACACATATAATTCGACAGTTTAAATACGTGTAAGCATACAAAATTAGTATTTGCTTTTATATGTATTATGCATTTTTTTTAATTTTATTTTTTTATATAGTCATCTTAGCAGTCTATATTAATTGATAATGACACCTTGCCATATTTTTTTTTTCTTCTAAAAAAATTGGAGAATCTAGTAAGCTTTATATTACGTCAGAATGTGAAGATAATTAGAGTACAAAGAATTTATAGAGAGCAAATTAAAAATCAGTCGACAGGAAATGCATGATTTGTAATTGCAATCTAATCATGGTTCAGGGAAATATAATCCAATGTCGCCTTTTGATTGAAAAAAAAAGGGGGCAAGGATTGGGCTTAGTGGAGTTTAGTGAGACGAAATTCCATTTTCTATTAAAAGTTTTCCATTTTTACCATTTGGTGATAATGTCATTAATTAGTGGAAAACATGTATGGTCCAAAATTCTTTCTTCCGTATCTTTCATATGTTTATTTATTATTTTTTATACAATAAAAAATAATAATAATAAAAAAAGAAAAGAAAGAAAAAGACTGTTGCTAAAAAATAAAGATACATGCATTTTATAATTAATGGAATAAAAAAGAGGGAAAAAGTATATATAGAAAGTTAAAAAGAAAATATGTATAGATGCAAACAATAAATATTATGTACCTGATTCTTTTTCCTTGATTTTTATCAAAATATCCTCAACCAACATTGCTTATTAGTTTAAGTTTGCTACTAATTAAAATTTAATATCAAAAATAATTATTAGTTAAATTAGAAGACTATTATTAAGCAATATATATATATATATATATATTATAATTCTTCTTCCTCTGTCCTATGGTGTTTGATCTTCTGATACTTGTAAATAAATAACGCATTTATATCTCCACATATATTATATCAAAGAAAACAAAAATTATAATGATATATATAATTACTTACACTGAGAGATTAATTGCTAAGCCAAAAATGAAAACAAGAAAAGTGTTGTAAAGTTTCTTGATACTCTTTCATCTTCAACCTAAACACTGTAACATGCACACATATATATATGTGTTATATATATATATATATATATATATGTATATGCATGCATGCATATAATATCGAACTAATTAATTATTTTTTGACGAAATTAATAATGATATTCATGAATTCCAGTTCATGGTAGGAAGCTGAAACTGAGGTCTTAAAACGCCATCACCAAGAGAAGCAAGAAAAGCATTTGAATGAAACTGCGCATTCTGTGGAAGCTGACTGAGTAAAGAAACAAAGGAATTATTTTCTTGATCAGTAGTAGCTCCTGTGCTACAGCTATTAAGATCACCATGGAACCGCTTCCCGGAAGTGTTTCCGATGGAAGATGATCCTCCTCCGCCTGCCACGGCTGCGGCTTCATTGACCCAGTACTGAGTTGGTAGCACTCGTTTCACAGCAAGAGTATTTGAAGTGGAAACTGAAGGCAAGTGGTGATGAGAAATGGAGCTGTTTTGCACTCCATTATCTGTTAATATTCCTTCAAAGAAATTCTCTTCGGTTTCAAGAACTGAAACAAAATTTGTAGGTTTTGGCTTTGGATTCACTGGTAATGTTGCTAGAAATCCCTCCATTGAATCTTCTTTATCCCTCTCCATTGGTCTTTGCGAGTTGTTCTTCTTGTAAATCCGGCATAGAACCCAATCATCGAGCTACAAAATACATATCAAAATGTATATTAATTCATATGTAATCAGATAACCTAACTCGCCAATTATATTGCTTTTAGATACCTCATACAAGCGTTATACTGACACGACTGATTTTCACTGTCATGTTAATAGAATTTTGAAATTCTTTTAGCAGTATGCTTCTTTGTCATTTACTTGTTCGTTTTTTATGGCTAGATACATCTGACAAAAAAAATCTAAATACTTGTCAATTTTATTATTTTATATCTCTTTTGCTAGTGTTATGCTGACGTGACTGTGATTCTTACATTCGCATTAAAACAATTTCGAAAATAACAAAAGGTACGTATAAGAAATTTTCTTGGAAAATTTAAAGTTTTTCCATGCTAAGTTCAGATGTGAGATGTATGTAGCCATTAGAAAAAAAAAAAAAAAAAAAAAGAATTAAAAGAGAGAACATACCCTTAAAGAAGCTTTCTTGTTAGCTAAATCAACAGGAGGAGGTTTGGAGGTAGAAGAAACATTATCAACAAGGCGATATTCATGCATAATCCAATTGGTTTTAATTCCTTTAGGAGGTTTACCTCCATAGAAAACCAGTGCTTTCTTAACACCAACCTTTTGAGCCCCGTTTGATGTTAAAATTGGCTTATCTGTTCCTGTCGCTTTCCAATATCCTGATGTTGCTGCCCTGTTTGGCCTTGCTCCGTTCGGATACTTCCTGTCCCTTGGACTGAAAAAATACCATTCTTGCTCTCCAAACGTAGCCTTACCTGTACACACATAAAAATAAAAAATAAAAAACTCACAAACTCTAACCAATAAATTTTATTTTATTTTTAAAGAGAAAGGCACAGTATCTAATTATAAAAATATTATTAAAAAGGTGAAATTCGAAATTTTTAATTAGTGATACTGTTTTCAATTTTTAAATCCAGCGGATACTTATAACTAAAAAAAATTAAAAAGTTAGAACCGAAAAATTTATAACTTAATTCTCTACAAGAAAATTATCAAATTATAAAGAAGAAATCTCTCGCTAAAAACAGTTCGTGAGGAAATTGTCCGTCGCTAATTAGCAATAGATTATTTATCGATAAGTGGTTGATATATATAATGGGCGCCAGCAGTTTTGCAAACAAACTTGCGAAGAATTGATGAATATGTGGCTATTTCATTGCTATTTTTCTAGTAAAGCAGTTCCTTGCATATTGCGGTTGCTATTTAACGTTTTGGTTGTAGCTGGATATACTGGCTAAGGTGATAAATTCGGAAGTTCTGTACCTAGTAAGATGCTTAAACAAAACCAAAAAAGAAATAAAAGAACATACTTGGAAGCTCCCATGGATCGAACTTATAAAGATCAACCTCGGCGATGATGGTGACCGGAAGAGGAGCTGAGGCAGCTTTCTTCTTAAGGTAGTGAACAACTAGTTCTTCGTCGGTAGGGTGAAACCTGAACCCAGGTGGTAACTGTGGGTGCTGTGAACCAGAAGATGAATCGGTACTTTCCATTTTTCAAAAAAGAAAAATCAATTCAGAGCTTAAAGATTGAAGCTTTTTATATTGATTTGGGATTATATAAGGGAAAGAAAAAAATGGTTTTTTTTTTTTTTATGATGATAAATATTTATTTTATGGAGTTATATAAATGGTGGAAAAGAGAGGCTGTTAGGTAATTAGAGAAAGTGCCAAATGGGGAGGCCGATCATCGGGTGACACGTTGAGGACCAAGAAGAAAGGAGAGGACGACACGTGTTAGGAAAGTGGGGACCACAAAGGGCAAAACAGAAAAAATGGGGACAGGCAGGTTTTGAGGGTCGAAGGTTTTATGAACTGCCTTGTACGCTTTTCATGTCATGCTTTTCTTATGTAATATAATATTCCACATAAAATCAAACAAATTTTATATTTCCTTTTATTATTTTTTTTTTTTCAGGTGAGTGTGTTATTATTTGCACGTGTGCACATCTTACGCCTTTCTTTTCTCGATAAACAAACTGTTTTACTTAAATAATTAACCATTACATAATAACATTTAGCTTTATATGATAAATTCTCTAAACTCTAATATACTCAAGTTAAGAGTGTTTAAAAATGAATTAGATAGATTACGATTAATTTTTAATTCAATTTATCTAAAGATAAAAAATAAATTCGAGCTATAAATCATCTCACAAAATATAACATATAAAATAAGTTTGAATTTTATAATAATAATCCATCCAATATAATATATCTCTGAACAATCCTAACTCAAGTTATGCAATTCATGAATAAAAATTAAATAAACTTACTACTTTAATATAGAATATGCAATCTTATATAAATTTATTTATTTCTGGTTCATTCGTCTAATTTTTCAATTTTTAAATGTCTTCAATCCCATAAATTAGATTTATTTTGTACAGTAGAAGATGGAGATGTTTAAAAAGTTTCATAAGTCATAAATTTTCATTATTATATATTTTGACCTAGATTGGATTCATGTATCCATTTATAGATCCAATTAAATAATAAAATATTTCCCTATATATATATATATATATTCTTTTACTTTATAAATATAAAACTGATTGAAAAAAACTATTATTTTAAGATAACAAGTTACCAATTGAATTAATGAACAAAGCTCTAAATTGCGTTATGATAATTACTAGAATTTGTAATTTTCAAGTTTTTTTAAACGATTTCAGTCTCATGAATTTATAAATTACAACTTAATTGTTTGATTGTTATTTATTTTATATTGAAATTTCTACTTAAAACCATTAGTCTATATATATATAGTTCAATATTAATAATTTATTCGTTACAGGTTATCTTTAAATTGTAAATCATGAATTTTGGCTTGAGAAATTCAAGAAAAAATAAATAAATAAAAGGTCTTATTTAAAGTGGTGCAAGTCATACTCAGATTAGACAGAAGAAAATCAAAATGTCACCTCATCTCATATTTTGGCGTTATCTTTATTGGCTTAATTTTCAGTCCTTTGATAGCTCAATTTCAGCTATTCTATGTAAACTATTAAATTAATTATTTTCTTATAGAATCTTAATATTAATTACAATAATTGTAATTCAATTGTTAGTTAATTAATATAATTTATATATTGCAGTCTATTATTCAATATTAGTTTATGAATTTATTTATAGATTTGAACTAAAGATAAAAAACTGTTATCCAATTTACTTGTGCAATATACATGGAGTTTAATTAATTAAATCCTTTTCCCAATTTAAGATGTAAAAAAAAAAAAAAACTACAATTACAAAGGGGTTAGATTTACATTTTATTTTTGGTTGAAGTTGTGGAGAAAAATTAATATAGGAGTATATAAAAATCAAACCATGGACTTTAATTAAATTGAATAAAGTGGTACATTGACCTTGAGAATTCAATGTAAATTATCAAAAATATTTGACAAAATTGACTGTTGACTAATGTAAAGTTGAATTAATTGAGCCAGTAAATTTCAGATACCAAATTATTATATATAAAAAATTATAATTTGTATATGGAAAATTTGAATTATTCAGAATTATGCTTTAATTGAGCCATAATCGCAATTAATGAGTTTGGATTGATAAAGCATCATATGTTAGTTTCATCCACCAACTGTTGTGAATGGACAAGCAAACATGATGTATGAAAGATTCAATTTTTTTAAATATAAATATAAATATAAATACACCTTTTAGACTTTCTTACAAAATTAAAGAAATTTCTGCAACAAAAATTAATGCAATAATTATTATTTTTCCTTTTATAAATGTGAAAGGAAGAATAAAAAACAAAAACGTGGGATATGTAATATGTTGTTTTCTTGGTTGCTGACATTTTCATTTTGGAATCAGATAAATATAGTTTACTGGTTTTTCACTTTCCCTTTGATAGCTCTTTTTCAATCTTGTAAATGTAATAATATTACTTATTGCCAAAACCCAAGTTCATATCAGACAGCCATTGATCCCAAACTTATCTAGTTAACATGTTCTTGTGATCATCCTATGATGTCGACTGCTTTTATATCATTTTCACTTATATATATATATATAACTGCTATCAACTTTAGTTTTTTTTTTTAAAAAAAAAAAAGCACGAGCAAGTTTTCGTGAAATGAAATTTTCGATAGTCAAATTAATGTTTATTAGGAGAAAAATAGAACAATAATTAGAGTATAGGAAAGTTTAGAGAATTTATTTGATAAAGTTGCATCCTTATATAATAAATATATATTTTTGGTGTATGACTCCTGCAATATGTACCTTGGCTTTTTTAAATCTGTGGAGCCGGTTAATCTAAAGTCTAGCACTGTTAGAAAAATTAGAGGCTATTTTTTTTTTTCTAATAGAATACATTTCATGTAAATTAAACCTGAAATTTCGTTTAAAAAAACTGAAGTTTTTACCACTCGGCCCAACAATCAGTTAATAAATTAAGTTATTAATATTAGGTAGCGGCTGGTCAATTGTAATAAGTTATTCAATGCTCGTAATGATTAGACAGGAGCTCGGATTTTATCCCAACTTATATATATTCAAAGCGGAAAATTGATGGTGAAGTAAACATTTTCAGTCAAAATGCAATTTTCAGTCAGAAGAAAAATTTGCTTAGATATGAAGAATGAATATATATATATATGAATCAAGCTAATGGTAATGTATATTTTATTAAATTGCGTCTAAACTGTTATTTTGTCTAAATAAAAAGGACAGTTGTTTCTGCAACTAAGAATTTCCTGAGGTCGACTTAAATAATAAATTATTGGATTTTGGAATCTAATTTTCGAAAGCATATATATATAAATAGATAAGGAGGCGATTAAATTTTCAACCAACAGGGTTCTAAAGAGAAACATTAATTATTATCTGTAACCAATATATATATATATATATATATATATATATATATATATATATATTAATCCTCTCACAACTCAATCATCTCATTCTCGATCACATCTTTCGTTTTTATTATTGATGATAAAATTTGCTCATCAATTAAATGTCAATGTTACAAAAATTATATATTAAATGCAACAGATACCCATAAATAGAGGCTTTCCATTCTTTTTATCTTTTCTTTATTTCTTCAATCATAGTTTTTCTTATTTGACCGTATAAGTCTTTCTTGCCAAAATTTCATCTATGCTTTCTTTTTTCATAAATACCTAAATTCTGAATGGAGATTTTTCTGAATATATCATTATTATTAGGGATAAAGTTGATTCTTATTCCTCAATTATTTAAGATAGAATAATCGATTTTAATTTTTGAATTATTCAAAATAGATATATTTTTCCTTTATACTTTTTAAAATACGTTATTTTTGTCTCTAAATTTATCAAAATTGAAATATTTTATTTTTCAACTTAATAACACGTGATTAATTATCTCATAAGGGTAAAATCACTTTATTTCAAATGGTTGAACGAAAAAAATTGATTTAAAAAAAAAAAAAAGGTTGAAGATGGATGATGCAGGCATGTAAGATGAAGCATGTGGCATCCCATCAAGAGTGGGATGGCGTAGAGTTTATAGGCCAAACTGCTTTTAATGTTAGGCATATTCACAGGCTGACTTCGTAATCTGATGTTAATTATCATATATTTGTTCACATGAACTCATCAAACCATACAACAACCTAATATTTATATATTTTATGAACAAGTGGACAAATATTTTCCACGTAATAATTATCTTTAAATTAAATCCACTCTTCTTCAACAATTATTTATATATATATTTTTACTAATAACAACAATTATTTGTAAATTATAATGACATATATTTATTATCTAAACTTTGATTAATTAATTTGTCAATGTGGAATGTGGGACGGAAATGTCAACATCAACATAACATAGTCTTAACTTCAAAGTGCGAACAGAACAGAAGGGCAGACTATGTTATGTTGGTATTTGTTTAGATTTTGTTTCTAATTAAGTACAATTTTGGGGATATTCTTTTACCAGCAAATAAATCTGAAGTTTAACTTTTGATTTTTGAATATTAAACTTCATCAGAAAGGTTGAATTCAATACGATTTGGTTGTGACCTTTTTCAAATTTTCTTTTTTTTTTTTAATTTATTCAGTTTATTAATTGAGCTATTAATACACTATTATGCTGCAAAAACTAATTATTACTGCTTTATAAGTTTTTGAAAATGCAGTTCATAGCAACAAATTATTATCACGTACGGTTGGTAATAAATCAAGTTATCCTTGATTAAAAATTAGAGGGCGACTTTATCACAATTTTTTAAATTTTCATTAACAATGCAATAATTCTCTATCTAACATATATATATATATATATATATATATATATATATATGTAAAATTTTAAAATACACAATATACACAAAACTAATGAACTTAAAAAGTTATATTTTTAAGTTATTTTATGAAAATAATGAATAATATTAACATGTCATTTGACTTTTAACATAAAACCAATAATAACATTATGTACTTAAGAAGGATAATAATTTTTCATTTGAAAATAGAACAAACCTCAAAATTGAGAAAGAATTTGCATAACAAAAAAAATTAAATTGCATTCAATTTTAAGTAAATAAAAAATAAAAATAACGAGCTGTTTAGTCCTAAAAACTATAGATATAAAATAAATGAACCGGATCTAGAAAATGCAAATAAGATATGAATAAATACGAGAACCAAATTTGAAATTAATAATTTTAAATCTCAATTTATTGTAATAAATAATATAAAAAATCCAAGAAATTAAGGAAACACAAAAAAATATAAGAACAACAAATTAATTTTTGAAGATTAAATGTATATCAATCTGAAAATTATTATAGAGATAATAAAAAAACTCAAAAAAAGAGAAAACACAAAAATTAATCTGTGAATAAATTGATGGCAGCTCGAAGCTATAATGGAAAAGATAAAAGACCTTGAATAATAAAAAAACAAAAGCAGCAAATTGAATTAAGTGTGTTAATGGCGAAATTAATTGGCATTTACTTAATTAATTTATGTGGTATTAAACATATAAATAAAGTGTTTTAAATTCAATTACTCAAAAAGTCGTCATATATATTGAAACTACTAATCAATAGTTAAATGTCAAGCAATGATTTCTTTTCCACTATGTTTCCTAATCTAAAGTTAATTATGAAAAAAAAAAATATTTTTCCCATAATTCCATTTTATCTGTTACTTTTCCTCCAATTTCATTTTATCTGTCACTTTTAAGTAAAATTCAAATTTTATTTATCTGACACTTTTAAATTTTCAATGACACTTTTAAATTTTTCCCAATTTAATTTTTTTTTTATGTAACTTAATCAATTAGATTTAAATTTGTATATTAAATTATTCAATTTTATTTAAAAATTAAAATTAATTAATATTTTTTAATTCTAGTTAAAATAACAAAAGTGGCATATAAAATAAAATGAAAATGGTATTATTTAACATTTTCCAATTAGACCACAAATATTAATGGCTCTTTTTCTCATTCAATTTGTTCTGATAATGATCACAACAAAATATCACCAAACTTTAGGCCATTTAGCTGACTTGTCAAACCTTCAAATGCTAATATCACTTTCATTTTCTATCACCATACACTTTCAATAAATGTCTATATATATATATATACATATATCAATCTTGAACCCCAAGGATCCTAAATTTTAAAGTTAAATAGAAATATACTTAATAATTGCTGATTTAGAAAAAAAATAAAATAAAAGCTAAAATTTAAAGTTACTTTTCCTATTGGTTGTAAAATGATTTGATGTAATTTGTTTAAATTATATATTTTTTTGAAACTGTGTTTCAAAATCATTTTTTTATTAATAAATTGTTTATGAATATAAATACGGAGTAAACAAATACAATGATAATATAAATAATAATTACCTAAAATATTCATTCTAATATGTTAAATAATATGCATATATACAAAACTAAATAAATAAATTTTCCTAAAATTTTGTTTCAATTATTTATGGGTTAAGTAAGAAAAGAACTTTTCTGAGTATTGAATCAAACAAGCCCTATGTTAATTAAATGAATACTTAAATGCAGATATAAAACTGTTGATTAAAAGTAATTAATGAGACTAATAAACAAGTTAATTAGTAATATCAGAATAATATACATATTTATGTGTATATATATTACCTATCCAGTAAAGAGCGAAAAGACAAATGTTTTAGTTTTGTTACCTCGTTTAAGGATTTTAAAGTGCAATGTTGGACAAAACAATTGTGGTCCAAAACTCAAACAAGACAAATAGCTGCACTTTATATCCTTCAAAATCTTTGAAATATAGAGCCTGTCCAAGCTGTGGCATACATCCATAATGGCCAGCTTTTACTGATTTAGTTCCATTGTTAGATCATAAATTCAATCATTTTATTTTTTCATCCAAATTAACAATCTATCTATGATTCTCTACCAACTTCCACCACTTGAGAATATTAGCAAATTTCTATTAAGAGATAACGGATTTTTTTTGCATTCAAGAAAATGCTCGTAAACTTTTTTTTTTAATCGGTTTTTACTCCTGAAATCATTTAAATGAATGAAAAATGCCTTTATTTGAAATATTTGAAATCACGCGTCGATACGTATCAACTTGATTTAATTGTAAAAACCGATCAAAATAAAGTTTAAAAGTATTTTCACATAATTTCCCATAGTTTGATGAGTGCAAAAAATTTCTTATAGACTCTAAATCAACAATTTGACTAGAAAATAGAGTTGATTCGTGTCAATACGTGATTGACTGCCGTTAACTCCATTTGTCAGCAAGATTTTTCGTCTATCGTGAAAATATTTTTCAACCATAAAATCGAGCTCATGGATAAAAATTGATTAAACAAAAAAATTAAAGGCATTTTCACAATTTCACTTCATTCCAAGGCAAAAAAAAAACCTTTTTATCCCTTCTATTAATAGTGATTCTCACATTTAATTCTGTAGTTATTTGACAATAAAAAATTCTAAAATCGTATGAGTTTAAATAACTTATGTGATGAAGTTGAAAATTTTTATATAGTACATAGTCATACTTAATTAAAGGAGTCAAATTATTTAAACTTCTATTCACATTGATCTTATCTATTTATAAGGCTTAAAGTAAATATCTAATCACTTGAATTGAGCAAAGTTGATGGGATGCTGTCCTGATGGCCACTGGGAGATTGGGAGACCAGAGAGAACCCACCCTGATTTGTTGGTTGGGGAGTTCTAGGACACCACGTGCCTGGACCTTATAGCTTATCACAAAACCAATTATATTAGTTTGACATGTGACATGGGCCTCATCATGGCCCAATTGCTCATAAAATATCTTCTTATTAATCCCAATTGCTGTTTTTCATATTTCATAATAATAATAATTCTGGTAACAGTTTCTATTTAGTTATCACTTATTAGGAATTCAGGCATAGTCTTGTAAAGGAATCCTAATAATTAGATTATATGTGGCTTTCTTGTAAGAAAAAAAAAGGAATTAAATTAAAAAAAAAAAACATCTCAGAATTTGATAGGATAATCAGTACTTAATTATACAAAATGTCTTAAATTCGTTTTTCTATGAGAATTATAATTGGACCGACCGCATTGTTAAAATAATAATAAAAGCTAAATTGAAGAGGATAATGGTTTCTTGCTCTAAGATGGGGTAAGAATATACATCTTGCATGCATGAGGAGCAACATTTGCAGCGAGTCCATAATTCTTGCCCATCGAAACGAAGGTATGCTGCAATTTTTTTTTCGAAAAAAAAAAATTATCAATTAACTATATATTATATAAAGGCATACAGAAATTAAAAACCAAATTAGATTATGACAATAATCTTAATTAGCAAATAAAATTAGGAGATGACGCAAGATTAATTATGTGTTACCGCCCACAAATCTCTGACAATGAGACGAGTAAAAGGAGAAAAATCGAGCTCTCTCCATCCCACAAACATAGGTGCTCTTAATTTACTCCTGTTCCATAGCACTACAACCTTTCTTTTCCTTGACAATGGCCCTGCCCATATCTGCATCAAATTTCAATAAATTTTTGGCTTATTATTCTGAATTTAAAGGCAAATTTTGAGTTTAGAACATACCTCTAAACCGGATTTTGATCTAATTTTCCTGCCTTGGACTCCTAATGGATCCTGATTAACATCTATTACCTCCTTGTTTCCTATAATTTCCAGTGTCTCTCTGCTTGCGGTTCGAACATCACATCCAATCAGTAATGGAGCCTATATAACAAACAGCTATGTTAATTAAATTTTCTGATTAATTAACCAAATATGAGAGGACTAATTAAAATTAGAAAATTTTCAAGATTTGAGATAATTAATGTATACTTTCATTAAAGCCCAGATGCTAAAATGGCAGCGGTACTCCTCATGGCTCATCCCTCCATTGCCCACTTCTAACATGTCAGGATCTATTTCATTATTTTATCTCATTATTAGCAAAATTGTAATTTTGATGAACAAAATTGTTTATGGAGGAAAATGTAAGGAAAATTAATTTAGGGATTTAATTGAAAAATCAATGAGAAATCGGATTTTTTTTTTCTTTTTTGTAATTTTTTCCTTTTTGTTTATATACCATTCCACCTGCCAGGTCCTGCATATCTTCCCCAAATGTTGTTTTGATCTGCAATTGATGTGAAACTAATACAACAAAGTGGAAAATTAATTAATTAACTAACTTCAAATTAATATTAATATTAATTAGAGCTCAAAAAGATGAAAAGACCTTTCCCATGTATCTTTGATATCCCCTGTAGTTCTCCAAGCATTCCCATACTGGCCAGCCCATTTTGCTGGGTTCTCTTCTCCCCTGTCAGATTCTTACTCTGTTATATATATATATATATATTATCAAAAGGAAAAATCAAAATTGCGGTCTCTATTTTTTTATTAAGTACTAATTGATAATATTTAAATTATTATAATTGGGCTCTCGACCCGATAAAATTCAAATCAAGCGCAAAATCTTGAATTTTTCAGTATAATGGATTCAAATCACATTTTATAACATGCCTAAAAAAATCTGGGCAGAAATTAATGGGATAATGCGGTCTAGTAGCTTACCATTCGCATAAAGAGTAAAGAATTGGCCTGCCTACCTTATGCAATGCACCACTCATCCTAGCATATCTGTTGCGAAAGTTAGAACAGGATTCGAATATAATTTGCTATGTATTTATATAATATATTATTAATTTAATTTAATTTATTATTAATTTTTTGTAAAAATTGTATGGTACCTGATTTGAGGTTTGGAGCCATCATGGTAGCAGTTATCATACTTCAAGTAGTCAACTCCCTATAACCCAAAAACGAGTGTTGTTATTATGCAAGGTACATCAGTGGACATTTTATATGCACCGTTGAATTAAAAGATAATTTTATTTTTTAATTTAATAGTGCATTGATGTATTACACACTATATCAAATATATATTTTTAATTTTAACTGTATTTTAGAAAAAGAAAAAAAAAATGAAAAATTGGTTCTACCTTAGGTAAATAAATATTAGGAAACTAGAAAACTACTAAGTACTGACCCATTCAGCAAAAGTTCTGGCGTCCTGATCTTCATGCCCAAGAGAGCCAGGCATTTTCTTGCTGCAGGTTGTATAGCTGAGGAAATAAATAATAGATAAAATAAATTCCCTACTCTCACTCGCTAAAATAATTAGTAGACCCTATCGTTAAAGTGATACTATGGATATTCCGGCATAGAGAGAGTGAGCCTATTTTTAATTAATTTAAACCGTTAAATTTAACGAGTATTGGAAGATATTAGCCATGAATAGTCTCTAGAAACCAATTCAATCGAACTGTATACATATAGAGCAAAATATGATTGGATTGGTTCATAATAAACTCGACTTAAGTATTGTTTTGATTAATAATGCCGGTTCGGTTTAACTTTCATTACCACACTAATTGTATAATTAAAAAAAAAAAAAAATTACCCTGCATCAGAATAAATTCCAAGTTTTAATCCTTTGAGATGTAGATAATCTGCAAGGGCTTTGATTCCAGAAGGAAAAGTAGAAGATTTTGCCCTCAAATTACCCTTACTGTCTCTACTCTCTTCTGCCCAACAATCATCTGCCAATTTTTCACATTATTAAAATTGACCACAAAGTAAAATCTTTTCACATTTTTGTCCATATTCCTTGAAATTAAATTAAGGGACCACAACAAGAAAAAAGAAAAATAATAAATAAATTCCGTACCAATATTAACATATTTGTATCCAATTGCAGCCAATCCAGTTGAAACAAGAGCATCAGCTGTTCCCAAAAATCAAACAGAAGTCACTAAAATACAAGGTCAAAATTGAAAAGTAATGTTTGTTTTTTAAGGTAAGTTGAATATAATTAAGTGGATTGCATATGAGCAGTCCATTTCAATTTCAGGACCATAGAATAACTTTACACCAAAGTTAAAGTTTCTTTGCCACATTACAGAAGTCAGTACAGGGAGCTTACCATATATATAACTTACCATATATATAACATGACTGTTTCTCATTTATTGATTATTCAATCAATCCAATTTATAGACTGATTGGTCCAATTTAAACAATCTCCCAAAAATATTTGTTTATTTAATAAAATAATATAATGTTTTTCTAAATGAGTACAATATTGTAGCCTTAATAATTTTTTTTTTAAATAGAAAAACGGTTTATATATATATTTATATATATAACATTTTAACTTATCATATTTTACCAATCAGGCCCCTGAATTTTTCAAAAGTCCAATTTGAGGTTGTAATTTTACTACTGCCTCCATTCTATTATATATAATTTTTTTGAGTAAAATTTAAATTTTATTTATCTGACATTTTTAGAATTTTAAATAGAATTTAATTTTTTTTCCAATAGAAATTAACTTGTTTAAAATCAATTAGATTTAAACTTATTCTAAATTTTAGTTTTAATCGCTCAATTTTATTTTAAATTTAAATCTAATTAATAGCTCATTAATTCTAGTAAAAATAATAAAAGAGTCGCATATAATAGAATGAAGGGAGTAACTGATAAACACCTTTTGTACTTAACATGTTGATCTAGACTACCATACACTCGTTCGTTTCATGTGCATAAAATGGCATAATTTGCTTCAATAAAACATAATTTTAGTGGTTAAAATGGATTATAAAAAATTTCAATTATGTCATTATTTTACAAACTTAAATCGGATGTGCATAAATCGTAGTTTCCAAGTTAGATTTTACTAGTTCATATCAGCATATTAGGATTTAAATGTGTTTATTAATTAGTAAATTTACAAATTGAATTTTTAAAAAGTTGAGAGATTGAATTGGTAAAAACTAATAAATTCAATTTCTTTTTGGGACATTAAGCCTTAAATGAAGAAAATAAAATATAATATAATGCTATTCAAAGATAGTTTGAAAATTACTATTAATGAAAGGTGTGTGGATTCAATACAAGAATATTCAGAGTCACATTGAACGTTGAAATATAAACTGAAAATTAAATATATAGTTAATAGACTATAAAATATGTTATATTGATAGTGCAATAGACATCGCCATTTAGTATATATAGTCCCTTTGAATGGTATAATCATCACTCCTTTGAAAATTTCTATACGTATAAAAAAATTGAAAATTATATTTTACATCATAATATATTATTTCCTAAATTTGAATAAAAACATAGACACGAAAATGTGTTGAATTCTAATTTTAATTTTCTTTTCATTGCTGTTGAACAGTAAAAGAATGCAAATCAAGCAAAAACTTTATGGACTAATTGCAAAGAAGGTTTCAAACACTGCCATAAATACATACACGTGGATTTATTTGAAAATTAAAAGGAAAAACAATCTAAATTTTAAAATTTCAAAATTACAAAAATTAAAAAAAGAGTCTTATATAAATTTTCCAAATTAATCATCTTTTAATGGGTTATTCCTGAAATAATCAAATATCATATTCACTACACGTAATACTTCTATATTATTTAAAATATCATGTTATTCTTATAAATTTTTTAAAAAACGTCAAATTATTTCTTATTGTTGATCACGCGCTATTTTTAATAATTTTTTATTAAGTTCCATGCGTCCTTATATGAGAATAATATAATATTTTTAACATCCAGTTAGTTTGAAAGGTAATATATTAACTGTAATAATCTATATATTATTTAAAAATATATAAAAAATGAATTACCAGTAGTCTTAACAGTCCACTCGTCGATATTGCATTGAAAGTGATTCCAGCTATTCCATCTATTCAACATAAGTATATATTTTTTTTTCCAGCAAATTAAAAACAAAGATTAATATATATACAATAAAAAAGAAAATACTTCAAACTTTGAAAAATAAGAAAAATAAGAAAATAAAAAGAAAATACCCCATAGGTGGTGTGAGGGGCACGCCTTTGGCTAAGAGAAACTGAGTGTAATCTTCAAGGGCAGAAATATTCGTGCTGCTGCTGAAATTGACCCATAAAAGAAGAAGAAGGAGAAGAAGAAGATTGAATCTGAAAAAATTCATATTTTGTTTTATGAATACTTAGAAAAAAGAATACTGTTAATCGAAGTGAAGAAAATTAGAAAAACAATCGAAGGTGGCTGCCTCTGTCGGTGGACAGACAAACACTGCTTATATCATATCTTCTAAATTTTGCTTTTCTTCGTATTCACTTATTGTGGGGTCATCTTTTATCTTTTATTGTTATTATTATTTTTGTAATAATAAATTGTTTTTAACCTTTTTAACTCATTATAATAAATTGTTATTAATACCACAACTGTAACAATCGGCTTTTATTTATATTAAACCCAACTAATTCTTAGAAATATAAAAATATCACTACAAAAAATTAATAGTTTTCTGACGGAAAGTAAAAATTTTCTGACGGAAAGTAAAAATTTTCCGTCGGGAAATATATTTTCCGACGGTAAATTCCGTCGGCAATTGGACCATAGGCAAAATTGGCGACGGAAAATAATTCCGTTGAGAAATTACAAATTTTTTTATTTTACCGATAAAATTTTCTATCGGTAATTTAAAAATATAATAAAAAATTTAAATAAAACATCAAAATAGCAATAGATATCTCTTTTCCGTCCATAAATAGCAATGAAAAATTTTCCATCGATAATTACTGATTTTCTTGCAGTGATCTTGTGATTTAAATTCAAGACCCAGCCTAATAATAAGATTAGTACCATTACATTATACAGACAGATATTCCAAGATTTCATAATTTTATTTTTAATCCATCTTTCAATTTTAATCTATCTCAAAATATAATCTGCTTTCTTTTACAATATGGTTAACATGTAGATTGTCTATTATCACCCAATTTAATTTAATTAACATATAAATTGTCTATTATCACCTAATTTATTTTATCCCACTAATTGCAATTTGGAATTTTCTTACTATATTATTAACCATTATTTTTATTATTTTAACAATATTTAATTACTCATCTTATATTTAAAATGGATATAATAGAAAGTTTTTAATCTCTTAACTATAACAATTACAACCATTTTTTAATTTAAATAAAAAAATAGTCAACTAAAATTATGATACGGAAGAATATATTAAAAATCGGTTGTACTTTGAAAAAGAAAAATAAATTAATTAGAGACATGAAATCGAACACTAATATCGCATTAAATAACAAAATGGACCACTTAATTAATTGAGCTACCGAATATCGTAACCACTATCCCGAAGTTGAAGAAAAAGATATGCAATTATAACAATTGGCCTCTCATGAGAAAAATAAATGCATTCAAATACTACCCCGGCGCATTCTTAAAGAAGAAAAAAGTAATAATATGATACGGCCAATTTGGTAAAACTTATAAAAATATATTTTTCTATTGAAAAAAATTGTATTTCAAAAAGTTTTATTTCAAAAAATAGATAACTGTTTTGTAAATAAAATTTAAAATAACTTATGAAATCAAAAATAATTGTCAACTGTTTGATAAATTATATAATTAAAAATAAATTTTTAGAATAAAAAATAAAAAATAATATATATATATATATATATATATAAATTTTAATATATTATATTCAAAATTTCACTAAATAATAATAATAATTTTCACTTATTTGTCATTATTAAATAAAATAAGGGTTATTTTTGTCTAAAAAAAATTAAATCTGCTGCCTTTAAAAGCTGAAAATCAGTTTTTCTGAAAAGTTTCAATTTACAGTTTTTCTGAAAAACAGATTTTTTCACTTTTCAGAAAATTAAATTTTCTAAAATCAATATTTACGAAACATTTATTTTTATCGCATAATCAATTTTTTATCAAAAAAATAGTTTTTTGGCCTTCCAAAAGCAATGCCAAACACCCCCTACATCATATTCAAATAATCTCAATTCAATCAATTCAAAATTATCTGATTTTAGTCAAGCAAATAAACAATATTTAATGTTTAAAATTTTATTTTTTAAAATTAAAATATAATATTAATTTGCTTTGCGCATCTAGCAAGTTTATTGATTTCAATCAATTTATTTTATTTATTTCTGATTGCTTACTTATAGTTTTATTAATTTTAGTGACAAATTTGAGTCAATTATGTAATAATAAGAACAAATACTTAAGAGATAAATATATATAATTTTTAATATTTTAAAAATAAATTTGTCTCAAAACAAATTTAAATAAAAAATGCTTAATTTTTAATACTCGAAAAGTAAATTTGTTATATTTCACTTGTTTAAAACATAAGTCTATATAACTTATTTTGTTCACTTGAACATGATAGAGTTCTGATTCAAAATATCAAAACCATTGTCATTAACTAAAATCTACTTTTCTTTTAAATCAATTATAAGGAGTATTCCTATAATCAGTCAATGCAAATCAATGCCCAATACTTGAAAAAAAAAAAAATTGAGTATGCATTTACAGGAATAGATATATGCAGATGGCCAATATTGTAAAATTTATGGTTCTGATACTATTTATTGAATTTGACATAATTTAATTTTAAAAACTCGCTAATGAAATGAAAATTATTCAAAATAATGTAAGTAGTATTATATTTTTATAACCATTGGATAATACTTCTTTGTCTAATTGTGATTAGGGGCATAGTCACTCCATATTGAGTGGGGTCAATTGACCTCACTCAACTATAAAAAATTTTAAATAACCTTTACAATTTCCTTTTTTTTTTTTTTAAAATGACTCTATTTCATCATAAAAATATTAAAATCACTTTATAAGTTAATTTTTTTTTGAAATTGACCAGTTAAATTTTTTAGTAATAAAGTTTAAATTTACTCTTAAATTATTAAAATAGTACATATTTATCTCTAAAATTTGTTTCTTTCTTAAAAAAAGCCTCCCAATATATTAAAATATGGTACACATTTGCTTTTATTTAATATTTTGAGGGGTAAATATAAACCATTTCAATAATTTAAGATAAATACAAACTATATTTTCATTGTAGCCATCAATAAAAATGTCCATGTTTCCCTTCGTAAAAATAAATATGTACAATTTTTAATATTTTAACATATTTTAAAAAATAAATTTAAATAGTAAATTTGTACCTATTTCAATATTTTGAAGAAAATTTTCGCACTTATACATATTTTATATAAATGAATTTCTTATAAATTATTGTAATTTTTGGCCCAATTGAATTGAATTCGTGAAAATGCCCCTACTTGTGATGGATAAGAAATGTTGCTGATAATGGTTGAATTTCTCGGAACGTCTTCTCGGTTTGATCACCTAAAAAGCTTAACAAAATCAACGGATTTCCGATAATGAAAGTTCCGACGATCAAGTCTGTCAATTAACTAAAAATAGAAATTCTGTGTAAAAATGATTCAGAGAGAGACAAATGTACCTATTGGTTTCCTTTATATAGAGCTCTTTTTGTAGGCCAAATAGAAAATATGATCCTGAATAGGAGGAAATCATTTTAATCTCTTGATTGGTGCTTAATTCCTAATTCATGAGAATTTGTTGAGTGATTCTGGAACTTCTGCATTCTTTCCTCAAATATTCTTTCAAACTGTTCGGCCGTCATAGTTATTATTGTGCCAGGAGCCAATGCACTCGGTAATTATGGTGGTGTTAGGGCGGGGAATTGTGTTGTTACGGGCATTTGTGTGAGATGTGTTGTAGTGGGGGTGTTTGTTGGTACTGCTGGTGGTGCCTGAGCCGCCATAACTGACAGAGCGGTCAGCAGAGTTTGGGCTACTTGAGGGGTCAAGTCTGGGATTGTGGGGATGTTTATGGGTGCTTGTGGTGTTGTTAATGTATGGACTTGTATTTGGGGGAAAAGTTGTCGTACTGGGAGTGGGGAAATCTGCTCTGATTGAGCTAGTTGTAAGTTTTGGAGGAGCTGGCTAAGAAGGTTGGCCAGAGGCTAGGCAGCAGTGTTGGGCTGGTTGGCTGATGAGGCAATAGAGATAGGCAAATCGGGAAAAAGATCCATTGCTAACTGAAATTTTTGGAGTGTTCCACGCTCATCGCACCAAATGATAATGGCTGAATTTCTCGAAGCGTCTTCTCGGATTGATCACCTGAAAAGCTTAACAAAACCGACGGATTTTCGATAATGGAAGTTCCGACGATCAAGTCAGTCAATTGACTAAAAATAGAGATTATGTGTAAAGAGAATTGAGAGAGAAACAAATGTACCTATTGGTTTCCTTTATATAGAGCTTTTTTTTAGGCCAAATAGGAAATAGGATCCTAAATAGGAGGAATCACTTTATTCTCTTGATTGGTGCTTGATTCCTAATTCGTGAGCATTTGTTGAGTGATTTTTGTTATTTTCCATCATTAAAAGATCAGAATCTGCACAATATCTGAAAAATACCCGTGAATGATGCCTTTACATATTCTAATACCGAACTATTGATATGATAGATATCCGAATGAACCCGGTTACCTAACTTTTTGTATGAGAGTTTGATTTGCAACGCGCGCTCGGAGAAGAGTTACCTATTTCTTATTCAAAAAGTCCGGTTATCAGTTGCAATAATTAATTTAGATTGGATGTGACAACATAATTAAAGAGAATATGAATCAATGGAGTAAATTTTACCTTAAAAAAGATTTGAATGTGGGCTAACATATAGTCAGAATCACATATATATCACATTACTCTTTGGACGGTTTGCGTAATAGAAAATATATTTTGCCAGAATATTGACTCATTTTGCTTCTTCATGCACTGCATAGCGCAGACAATTTCAGCTTCAAGAAATTTACAAGAAATATATATAAATAACCTAATTAATAATTAGAAATTACCCTTTAACCGACATTCATGAACATTAATACTAATATATATTACAATTTATTTATTTCTTTTTCAATATATTGGTCTGATGCTGCAAATTGACTAATAGAAGGGGACAATATTATATAGAAGACAAGACAAAGCTTAGTAAAAGTTAACATTGTTTGTTCCCTTTGAAAAGTTCAACTCCCTAAACTCACAAAAATATGATTTTCTTTTAATGGTTTCACATGTTTCTTTTTATGCAGACCAAAAATATTAAAAATGACTGATTCACAATATCTCTCATATTTTCTTAATCAAACCTATCATTTTACAGCCAATGAAAGGTCACGTTTCTTGAATTTTCTTTTTGTTGAGAGATTTATTCAAGTTTATTTCAAGAACAGAAAAAACATGGAATTTATTTAAATAAACATTACTTTGCGGAGAATCTAAGGTTGCGATCTTAATCTCTCTTTTCCCATAAAATTATTTAAGCTATTCTGATTTAATATTTTTTTTATATTAACAAATATTAAGTAGCATTTCATACTTCTCATATAAATATAGATGTAAGTTAGCAAAAATGTAAATAAATTATATAATTTTAAGAGCATTAATTAGTTTTTTAGTTTATACACAAAATTAAAAGTGTTCCTATTTATTCCAACGGATGAAATCAAATGATATGATTCTTTTTCATTTAATATGTCTAAAATTTAAATTCTAAATATAAAATACTTTTGAAGAATTGAAAGTTATTCACATTCATAGCACAAATCCGAATTAAAAGAATAAATAAATTTCAAACATCGAATGGTTTGTAAAGAAATATATTTATTTGTAAAGAAATATATTTATTTGTTAAATATCTTGCATCAATTAGTTATAAAAATATAATATTTTTTATAAATGTGTGCTTGCATAATCCTTATCATATAAATTATAAGTTAGACTTAAATTTATTTTTTTATATAGTATCATAATTTAGAATCACTAATTTCGCGATGTTAAATCACCCATAATTAAATAATTATGTAAATTTTATATTTCAAATTTCTTGCATATATTTGATTTTAAGTGCCAATGATATGAATATTTTTCTGGGTGGGTAATTAAAATGGCATTTAATGAATCTCATGCAAAAACTTTCGGTGGAGGTGGGTCCAATTTTGGGCTAAATTTTTCTCACCTCCTCGTCACCATACCAATGCTATGAAAATATTTAGAAGGTTCCAAACATAATGGTTTAATGGGAGAAATCTACATATCATAAGGCTAGCTCTAATTTCAAAAAGAAAAAGACAAAAAAAGGGCAACTAAATCTGGTTAATAAGTTCCAAATCTATGCCACCGACTTATTAATTACTTTTCTTTTTTGTTATTTAAAAGAAAGCAAGTACTAATATTTACTTCTAATATAGAAAAAGAAAAAAAAATATTCAATCAATTAAACCTAGATTATTCGTTGATCATGATCTTTAATTATTTTAAAAAAACATAAATAGTTTAATAAATATTATGCTTTTTAATCAAGAATCGTGAATGAAGCACTTGATATTTGTATTTTTCTTCGCCCTCATCACTATTCACAATGCTAAATGCTAATTAAACGAGTGAAAGTATCCAAATTATTATTTAGACAGCACAATATCAAAGTTATTTTAGAATATTAGTATTTAGTTATCAATATAACTAAAAATATATTTGTCTCTTTCTTGTTATTAATAATCTCTTACTGTTAATCCCGGAGTGCAGGTAAGTTGGCAAGTGACTCTTATGATTTAAGTGAGATCGTGAGTTCGATTTTTCGTGTACGTCCCTATTTATAACCTAGGGCCAGACTTTTGTCTCCCGCAAAAAAACCTTCCCGACTCGAACGAAAATTAGTCTGGATGTGATACGAATTTAAAGGTGACTTCCACGGCTGACAAACAGCTGTACAAAAAAAATAATCTCTTACTGTTTGTTTATGAATTTGAGTTTATATATATATATTGCTATAAAGAAAAGGCATATAGCTCAAGTATAAATATTGAAATGAAAAATCGAACTTGAGATATTTTGTAGCTTCGATTAACCGAGTGCATGCACCAAAATTTGGTGGATAATTTATTAAAGTTTTTTTTTTTTATATATATATAGTTACTATAATCTAGTTCAAATCCAATCAGCCCATTATGAAGGACAATCTTTCATGGCATTGGTTTTTGACAATCATAAGACTCGAATCTAAAATCTTTCTTAAAAAAACCAAATGCCAAACCACTTAAATCTATTAAATCTATTAATGTTGGTTTTTTTTTTTACAAGTTATTAGCACTCTAATTTTAATATTTGGTTCAAGTTTCCTACTAATATTATATTCGGATCTGATTTTGTGTTCTATATAATAAGTCAATTTTCATTCTTTTTCGTCTTTGTCAAAATGACATAATTAAAGAGACACATTTTTATTCTTATTTGACTAAACCCAATTAATAATTTTATTTACAGACTGAGACGGCGATAGAATATTATATGACTATCAGTGGTTTCATCCATCAATGACTAATATCGAATTATCATAGCATATATTAAATGAAAAATGAATGAGAGAGAGATTAAATATAATTAAAATGATAGCAAGATAATTAAGAAACGAGACTTTATTATTCAAAGATCAAGAAAATGTTACAAGGTATTTGCATGTGGACCTTATTAATTAGATTAAGTATTGATCCTATACAATAAACCCAAAAAAGGGGAAAAAAGAATAAAAAACTTAATTTGAATCAATAAATTTGTGAAACAAAAATCAAAAAAATGGTTTTTGAAAAAACAAAAATTTAACGAATGAACGAACTTGACCGATCCTTAATTATTCCAGTCATGGCTGAAGAAGTAAGTGGCAATGTAATTAGAGAACTAATTAATCTTGGATTAATTAGTAGTACCGATTATGCACAGCATATTTACGATTCTTGAATGATCTATCTCCGTCAATCTCTTCCAGATTTTGTACAATTGCATCCGTAGCTGTGGTTAAAAATTCCGACCAGTCCCTATAAGATTCAATGGCAGAATAATTATAGGCTAAATACATGTAAAAATATTTAAATTTGACTCAATAGTTCAATTGAATATTTAAGGTTTACTAATGATTTATAAAAATTATATACTTATCAATTTTGTAAATAATAAATAAAATTTTACGTTGATTTTTATAAACTAAAAAACGTGATACTCAATTATACTGATATGACATCATATAACATCAAAATCAACAAAAAAATCCATTAAAATCTATGAAAAACCAAATCGTTCATTTTTTTTTCAGTTAATTTTACTGTACATGTAAAACATATATTTTAATTATAATAATTTAAATATCACATCAATACAGTTGATTACAACGTATTTCAATTTTTTTTTAAATAGTATGAGTCTATGTTTATCATTTTCAAGATTAATAAATATAAATATTCAATAGATTAAATATAAATCTAGTCAAAAATATACTGCTGTGTAAATAAATTAATAACTTCTTTTTTTTTTCTTTTTTTTTACTTTTTTACTTAGCATTGCACGCTTTTTTTAAAAAAAAATATATATATTATATTACACTTATTTTGTTTATCTTCACGAGCACATTTAAACTAGATTTTTGCTCATTCTCTTAACCCTCTATTGTTAACATAGAGCTTACGTGCAGCTAACGTGAAGCGCCATATCAACATTCGGCTATCATGTTAGCATTGAAATGGCTAAAAGCAGAATTAAAACTGAATTTACGAGGGCTAGTGATGAAGAAAAGTGTAATATAAAGGCTGAAATATGAATCAAGGCTTAAAAAAAGAATAGTTACTTACCCATTATATGAGTCAAATGTAAGCCCGACGGTGAACTTAGCCTCCTGAAGAGCATCGGAAAATCGCCGGAATTGTCGAGGAGGGCAGCTGCCATTGTTCTTAACACGAAGCTCAGAAGGTTTAACATCACAAAAAATAGGAATAACCCTTTTCTTGGTCTCCATGATCAAAGCCAATTCATGCAAACAAAAATAAGATTCACAGTAACGAGGAGAGAACACAGCAACACCGATCTTACAATCTTTAATGGCAGAATCAATTTTTTCAAATAATTTATCACCAGCCTTCATGTTCTTGCTATCTAAAAATGGCTTATGCCCAAATCTCGAAAGATGATCATACAGCAATCCTGCAATCGTTCTTTTAGTATCAATTCCTCTATGGTTAATAAATACGTCACATGCGGCTCCGGCCGCCACAGGTGGTGCCGGCAATGGTGGTTTTATGAGGAGGTGGTGGTGGTGGCGGTGCAATATTTTTTGAGATAAATTCTTAAACGTGGAGGCTTTAATTTGCATGGCACCTTGGTGAAGCAAGAATTGGAAAAATACGAATGAATTTGACAGGGCAGTAATTAGAATATAAACGTTTGATTTATTTAATTTTTTTCTTTTTTTTAATTCTCGGTTTGATGGACAGCCAATCGGTATTTATAGAGAGAATTTTGAAGGGAGACTAAAAAAAAAATTAATTTTCAAGGGAAAAGAATTCAACATTGGACCAGAAAAAAGGTAAGAAAATACCTAGTATTTGTTTTAGACAGACAACAAAAGGGAGTAAAAAGGTTTGAAAATTTTGACTTAAAAGGTACGTATGTGGGCTTAACATACTCAAACCCTTCAAACACGTTTGTTCACTTCCTGTTTTTTTTTTTTTTAGTTGTAATATTCGCTGAAATAGTCACACTGCTGCAGGTTTTTAATCTATATCTTATATTTTAGAAAATTAAAAGTGTATGAAACTTCTTGCTATTAATTTATATAATGTATATATCTATATGTAGATTCAATAAAATTGCAAAAGAAAATAGATTTGAATCTAATTCAATCCAAAAACTTAATTTGTGAGGTAAAAATTGCTCAAACTTTTATAAACATTATTATATTTTTGTAACAAGCTAGTGTGGATACTTACACATTTATTTTAGGGCTGAACACTTATAAAAAAATCTGAAGCATGAAATTTATACGATTAGATATCTACGTGTAACTTAATATCAAAAATTAATGGTTGTGATATTATGTGAAAAAAGTGAGTTTGGATCTAATTCAATTTTAAAAGTTAATTGAGAGGTAATAATTGTCTAAATATTTATAAAAGGTATTATATTTTTATAAATAATTGATGTGCTATTTTTTTTTTTTAAAAAAAGGAAATATGGATTTTGGGAGCCAACAGTTAGAGGTGGAACACTCAATTGGTAACATCAAAATAAAATTAAGGATAACATAAAAAAAATAAAAACATAGAATTGAAGCTCTAAAATTTTGGGATAAAAGTTGACTATTTTATTTAAAAAATATGAAAATTTTTAGCCTTTCATGATCAAAAGTTAGCTTTTAATTTGAAGTAGTTAGACAAATAGATGAACATATTGCTGGTAACATATTATTATTATTTATTATTTTTATCAAAAATATTTAGAAATATTGTATAATTTAAAATTTTATAATTTTAATTATAATTATTTGTACATAAAAGATGTAGTTCTCGTATAATTAATAAAAATTTAATTTGCATTAAAAAAGTTGTTTTTGGATATTTGAATTTTACAATGATTAATTTTATTTGCATTAATATATGCTAATTAAAATTTTTAGACAACACATTGCAAAATATTTTGATGATTAATATCATAAATCAAGGGACAAAGTTATATTATGATTTCTATTTAAATAATGGTACCGATTTAAAGTTGTCTCTTGTAAATTTAATATTTTTCGCAAACACAAACTCGTAAATTGCATAATTTTTAAATAAATAAATTTAGATTGAATTTCTTAGAGTATTTGAAGGTGTTCAAGGAATTACTGAATTCACAAATTCAAATATTCGGAAGGTCCAATTTTAGGCGTAGGAATCCAATATATTTTTCTTAATTAGCCTATATATATATCAATTAACGCATTAAACTTAAAATAAAATTTCTGTATTATGATCTTTTGACCCAAAAAACAAAATTACTTATTATCTTGTGATCTTAATTAATTTCTTAATCGATTATTCTTGTAGACATTGCGGCCATGCAAGTAAAAATATGTAATGACGTTGACAAACCTTATGTACCAAAAATAATGGAACAACCTTTAATTAAAGGTGGATTAAATTATTAATTTTGATGAATTATAAGGAAATGCAAAGTATGAATTCGTGACTCGTGAATTGACAACGTGGTCTTGACTGGGTAAAGATCTATAAATAGCCGGGACCTTTTTTTTTTAAATAAAAGACAAGTGAAATTAATTTCTTACATCTTATATAAATAAATAAATAATTTGCCCATGGTATTGGTGGTTATGCCAATTAGCCAAATATCTCGATGATACTTCACTTGGATTACAATTTCTCGAATATTATAATAATATGTATGAAAAATCTAGTGCTACAAAAATGACCTACAAACAATAAATTAATTTTGTCAAACCAATTAATAACATTTGTCTATGTGTAAATAGGAAGGAAATTGTATTGTTTTTTCTTTTTTATTACACTGAAAATGAATAATAACGGCTCAATGTTACATGAACAACAAATTCCAACCACTAATACCCGACATGATAGCAAATATAAAAAGTTTTAAATTCCATTTTAAATTGAATTAGATAATATATCTCTTCTGCAAAAAAAAATAAAAAATTCGGAACAAAATAATAATTCCAGTTTATTTTTTTTGTTCTTTTCCTGTTTTGTTTGGTATTGGTACTTCTGGATTCCTTTTGACAATTTCCATTGATATTACAATTGCCATCTAGATGCAGGGATTTTGTGTCTTTCTTAGCCATAATTATTTTTATTTTAAAAATAATTATAATTTAACAATTCTTTTATAGGAATACAGTTATTTTAATTATATCCAGTAAGTACGAATAATAAAAGGAGAGTTGACTCCATTTCCTACAAGCATATGAGCAATTGTATAGACATTTCTTCATCATTCAAATAGTATGTTTGTAAGAATTTGACTTTACTCATGAATGACAACACATTAAATGAATTAGTAAGAAGAGAGATGTCTGAGATGATAGTTTTGGCACCATTTTATGGCGACAACAATTTGACCACAACCAAACTACAATTGTCAAGATACTAAGATGTGTGTGTCCAAGGGACGGTAATACATTGTAGATGATGTTCTAGCTGCGGAAGGACATATAAAGATGGAAAGACAATTTTTTTTTAATGCAAATTAAATTTTCATTAATAAAATAGAGAGTACTGAAAAGTAAAAATAATTTTTTATAAAATTTAAAAGTACATAAAATGTACTAAATTAATTAACTTGTTATATTATATTTCTGAATTTTTTCGATAAAAACAGTAAATAATAATAACATGCTGCTGACAATATGATTTTTAGTAAAAAAACTCAATCTATATGTTGTTCAAATGAAAACTTACATAAAAAAAAATACAGTTAAATTTTCATAAAAAAATATAACAACTTCTAAATTTAAAATATAAACTTATATGATAAAAAGTTTAAATAGCATTCGAATTTAACTAAAACGAACTAAATTTATAAAAATACAAATAAAATTTGGATAAAAAAAATAAATTGTACGAGGTTTATAGGCAACCCCACTATAGTAAAAACTAATACACGTATTTATTTATGAGAAAGCGTATACAAAAACGATGCTTATACCTTAGTTTATAGCAAACTATCTTAGATTTTGGTGGAAGCAGATAAAAATTTATAGCAACCATCTTAGTTTATGGCGACAACCGGAACCTGCTCGGCCGATTCATATCCTTTCACAAATTTTTGTAGACTTGGACATTGATATTTCGTTATAGATGTGGTACGGTCCAAGCCAATTAAATGTTCAAAGTTTCTTCGAGCAGGCCTAGATAAAACTATTACGATATGGGCTTAGCCTAGCCCAGTCCGCTCTAATAACATACTTTTTTCGTTATATAATATTTGTCATTTTTATTATTTTCGTTAAAATTAAGAAATATTAATTAACTTTAATTTAAAATTAAATATAATAGAGAATGATTAAATTACTCTTATTTTTATTACTTTCAAAATTATGACTTAAATTTAATTGATTGAATAACATTGAAAATTTAATATGAAATTAATATTATATTAAAAATTAAAAAAATTAATATTGTATTGAAAGTTTAAAAACGACATATAAAATAAAATATTAAATTTTCTAAAAAACGATAATTATTGTAGAATGGAAGGAGTAAATTACAATATATATGTACAGAGAGAAAGAGAAGTTGAAGATTAAAATGATGCAATTTAATCCAATAAAAAATATTTCGGACTGGCATAGAAGTATCAGCCTAAATACACATATGTTATATTATATTATATTATATGGTTGTCTTCCAGTAAGAGCCATCCTTGTTCTTAAAGGAATTGATATCTCTCATCATTGTCCCCTCTGTGGTTGTGAGACTTAAACCATTATTCATTTTCTGTTGGATTGCAATTTTGCTCGTGAGGTGTGGACCAAATCTCCAGTGGGATATATTAGAGGTACTGCACAAACTTTGGCTGATTGGATCTCCTTTATCTTTTCACTTCTGGATCTTGATAGGTGTGGGCTGGTTGCTGTAGTTTGCTGGTCTATCTGGAAAATCCGAAATGATCTCATCTGGAATAACCTAAGAAGATCAGCTACTGCAACTGTGAATATGGCTTTAAATGTTCTCTCTGATTGGAAAATGGCTAAGAGAAGAGATGTAAGCTACTCTTTACCCTTAAGGACAGAGAGTTTGTCATGGAGCCCTCCCCCTCTGGGTTTTGTAAAAGCAAATTCGGATGCAGCTTTGTTTGTTAGAAGGAATCAAACAGGAACTGCATTTGTGATACGGGATTACCAAGGAGTGTTTGTTGCAGCAGGAAGTAATGTTTTTCAAGGAGTTTTTGATCCAACAATTGCTGAAGCTTTGACTATTCGAGAGGCTCTGAACTGGCTTAAGCAAGCTAATATCTCGTTAGTTATCCTAGAAATGGATTCTCAGATGGTTTACAATGCCCTTTTAGATAGATCTACTATAAGGTCTGAGGTTGGCTCAATTATTAGTGATTGTAAGAACCTTTTGTCTAGTTTTTCTAATATCCAATTTGGATGGGCGAAAAGATCTGCGAATTGTGCTGTCCATTGCCTAGCAAAAGCAGCAAACTCTATGTCAGGTCCTGTCATTTGGGATTTATCTCCCCCTCTTTGTATTGTGTCAACTTTATTGGCTGATTTTTCTTAATGAAGCATTTTATTTCAAAAAAAAAAGTTATAAATTAATTTTTTTTCCAATAATTAAATTTCGAATCAAGTTACACACATATATGCCTAAAATAATAATTTCCACGTGGATGATATCTTCATAGTATGTAGGATGTAAATGAAAATATCCTAAATATATATATATATATATATATATTTGGTTGTAAGTGACAATATATTCATGACAAAAATATGAATATAACTAATTAAATGGTTGAAAGTAGAGGTGGCAAATTGGGCGGGTTGGGCGGGTTTGGGTTGGGTCATAAATGGGCGGGTCACAAATGGGCCAAAAAGTATGGGTCATAAATGGGTCAAATACTCAAATAGGTTTGGTGGGTTGGGTCGACCCATGGGCTAAAAATTTGATCAATTTTTTTAATAAAAGTAATTCTCGATATAATAACGGAATATAAAAAAAACTACTAATATTGGCGTAAATAGATCAAGTGATGGTCCAAAATGAATCGGGGGACCCAAATGAGTTGAATGGAGGCCCAACTGGGCCGATATGTGGGTCGGCCCATTTGAGACATTTTTTTTAACGAAAAATAATTCTCGATACAATAACGGATACTAAAATAACTAACATAAAAATATTGGCCTAAATGAAGTATGGGTCATAAATGGGTCAAATGCCCAAATAGGTTGGGCGGGTTGGATCGACTCATGAGCTAAAAATTTGATCAATTTTTTAATGAAAATCATTATCTTTATAATAACGAGATGTAAAAAAAATTACTAATATTGGTATAAATGGATCAAATGATGGCCCAAATGGTCCCGATGGAGGCTCAAATGGATCGAGATGTGGGTCGATCAATTTCACACATTTTTTAAGAAAAATAATTTTAAATAAATTAACAGAATGCTAAAATGACTACTATTAAAAAATATTAGGTCAAATAGGTCATATAGTCCAAACGGGCCCGATGGAGGCCCAAATGGGCCGAGATGTGGGTCGACCTATTTGACCAACTTTTTAATGAAAAATAATTTTAAATATAATAACGGGATATTAAAACGACTACTATAAAAAATATTGGCTCAAATGGATCGGATGAGTCAAACGGGTCGGGTAGACACCCAAATGGGCCGAGATGTGGGTCGACACCCATTTGATGATGTGTTTGCTTATATACGAGCTTAAAATCAATTACATAATTCTCAAAATAATAAATTAAGTTTCCACAAAAAATTTTAACTCAATCAAAGTCCGTTTCCAGGACTGGTTCACTCTAACCGGTCCGATTCGATAATTTTTACTGTTACCGTAAATTTAATTTTTCACTGTAAAAAGTTTCTAAATATTATTCTAAACTTGTCTATACCCTTAAAATAATTTTTGTAGGTCACTTACTATTTTTAGAGAGCCGGTCAAACATTAGTCAAACCAGCGTCCCTTAATACGGCCCAGGACTTTTTCTTATTTTGGACTTTTGGAGATCTATTTAAACTCATTTTCACTCCAAATTTTACCACTTGACTCACTGTAATTAGTATTTTCCGATGGTCAAATAAAATACTTTTCATTTCCATAAGTAATTTTTACTCCGAGTATACTATTCACCCGGGGGAAGAGTGAAGAAGAAAAGAACTCAGAAAAATAAAAAAGAAAGAAAAAAATTATTTTTATCAAATACTGCAGTTGAGGCCCGTTGGGATTTGCCAAATGCCTCAAACGGGTTCAGTTTTAAATGGGTGCGATTTGGGCGGGTTTAAATGAGCATATTTTTAATTGGGCGGGAATTTGAATCTATTTTGTTGGGCGGAGTTTTTGGGTTTGGGCTATATTTGACGGGTCTAGTTGAAAGTGTAAGTTTTTATACTTTTACGCTCTATAAACAGTGAAAAAGGCTTATGCTTTTAGGTAAAAAATTCTATGCATTTGTATTTCAGAGGACTAAATAGTGATAAATATTGGGAGTGGTTGAACCTAACCTAGAAAAATGCATTAAAAAAAAGAAGAAGAGAAAATTAACTAAGAATGTTCTAAATATCTAGAAAATGAAAGGATATGACATGCATGATAATTGATTGAAGTTGTATAATTAATTCTACGAATTTTCCTATTTCTGTGTTAGAGAAGGACGAAGCCTATGCATTATTATTTCATGCTCAACCAACAGCAATTTAGTACCATTGCGTGTATTAATTATTATTATTATTATTATTAAACTTCTAAAACTAGCTTTTATACCTAATTAAGATATAATATATATATATATATATACTGCATATTTTGTATGTTAGTGAATATGTATAATTGAATAAAAATATTTATATTTTTCATCAAACTATTCAAGTTTAATTCATTCCACATATTTTCCCGTAAAGAATATATCCTAATTTTAGTAGCTTATTTGAAAAAAAAAAAGAAAAAAGTTTGAGTTTCTGGATCCAATAAAAAATTGTCACCTTCTGTGTCAATTATATATATATATATATGATTAGGGGTTAACCCCACATGTCTCTATTTCCAGCTAAGAGAGTAAGACGTTAGATAGCTGTATTATGGCTGGATTCACATCCACTGCAAAAGCTTATGCATGTGCCGATATCCCATCTATTATTCAATCATTAATTGGGAGATTAATTTGCTTAACTTTTATTATATTGTCACAATTGGGGACTTATTAATGATTTATATGCTTTCCCTTTCATCTTTTACTTTAGGTTATAATATGCTAATGATTTACCATCTAAACCATTCGAAAGATAAGATCTGCTTTAATCAAAATATATAAGTCAATTACATTCGAAAGATAAGATCCAATGGCACTTTAACGAAAGCGTTTCAAACTTAAATTTTAAATATTTGAATTTAGATTATGATGTAGTGTGCATGCATTTTAGAAAGTATAACTGTGCGCATACTGAATAACTATTTAACTAGTTTCCTTATTTATTTTATAAAATTTAATATTTTATTTTTTATGATAAATCTGCTCTGTATAAATTTAAATTAATTATATCAATAAATTTTGATAGGATGATTATAGAAAAATGTTGAAGAATATACTAATATTTATTACATCGATAAATTTGATTTGTAAATATTTCCAAAGGAAAAATTAGATTCCAAAATATATTATGATAAAATAATTGAAAATACTCACAATTAATTGTACCAAAGGATTATCATATTGGACATTTATTTAGGTTTGTACTTTCATAGTTACTTTTATATTTTACAACATAAAAATCAACTTTTTTACATTTATGAGAAGTGGGAATTAGGAAACTTCCAAAAGATAATATTCCAAAAATAATAATAGCAAAAACGATGGCGTTTTGTGGGGACTGATGTGGAAAGTCAGCCAAATGGCCTCTCTCACTTTTCCATGTGCAAAAGCTTCTTAATCTCTCTCTCTCTCTCTCTCTCTGCAAATCAATGGCTGTTCAAGTCCAGTTCAGATTCAGCTAAGCCACATTCAAAAATGTGATAGCCACGTTCAACTATATCTTTTGTATATTTTTTGCCATTTTCATATAAAGATACCATTTTTACTCTTCAAGAAAGAATCTTTCTCTACTCATTCAATGTATTCTTGAGCTCTCTCGCTCTCTCTCTCTCTCTCTCTCTCTTTCAATGGCCTCGTCAACTCCTCTTGATTATGCTCTGTTTCAACTCACCCCAACTCGGACCAGGTACTCAGTGATCTCCTCCACTCTCTAACTCACTCTTTTCTAAGTTTTATTAAAGAATGAAATTGGCTAATCTTTTTTTTTTTTTTTTTTAATGGGAAGATTTGATCTGGTTCTATTCTATGGAGGCAAAACAGAGAAATTAGCTTCTGGGTTATTTGAACCTTTTATTTCCCACCTTAAATTTGCTCAAGATCAGATTTCTAGAGGTGGCTACTCTATCAAACTCTGCCCTCCCACATCGCATACTCCTTGGTTCACTAAAGCCACTTTTGAAAGGTATTTAGATTTCTTTAATTAGTTCACTAGGTACTATTGATTAATTTCGTAATTGCTAGTGAATTCTGAGAAATGCTATAAATCCTTCACCAATTTATTAACTGTTTCTACTACTAAATTAATTCCTAAATCAATTTGATGCTGATTTACTAAACCAGTTTGGTTAATTATACATTTTGGTAATATAATAAATACATCCTATTAGTTGCTGATGACTGCTAGCCAAATTTCGGTCACCTGATAAAATAATAATCCTTATTCCGGCTGTTTTTCTACAAGGGAGAATCGAACACTTACGTAGTGAGAGACAAAAGGATAAAAGACAACTTTTTTGAGTGTTTAGGTTTAGAAGTGTCCCTGATGGTGATAAGGTCTTTATATGGTGTTTGCTCAGGTTGTATTAAATGAGCAGACTAATACTGTAATGTCTGTCAGTTATGATTTAGCTCTTAAATGTTAGCAATGCTCAGATAGTTCGGGTCATATCCTTGCTTAGGGAGTGCTGTCTATGTAGTTCGGTTATAGCTTCCCTTTGGCATTGAAGTTTAGCTTCATCAGTCATCTGCTAAGAAGTTGAAATCTATGGAAGAATATCAGCAATGGAAATGTTATTTTCCTTTTAAAACAACTGTTTCTGAAAGATATTTTTATTTTCTTTTGTGCAGATTTGTTCGCTTCGTTAGCACACCAGCAGTACTCGAGAGATTCGTGATTCTAGAGAAAGAAATCTTGCAGATTGAGAGTTCTGCTCAAGCTAATGAATTGTCAAATACTAATGTAGCTGGACAGATGGAGGAAGGTATAATTTTCGATAAAAATACATTTCACTAAATTTGTTAGAATATATGTTGTTTCCTACCGTTTCCTTTAATTTCATTTTGCACACTGATTAGTCATCGGCTATGTTTTCTCACAGTAAGCGCGTTAGCTGCCAATTCGATTACAAGGAAGTCAAGTGATTCCAACAAGGTATATCATGTGTTCACAGTATTTCTATATTAATTGTAATGCTTAGCTGAAAAATCACGCCAACCATCGAATATCTTCTTTCTATTTGATTTCAGCTAAAAGGGGAACTTGAGAGAAGCAATGGTGATGCTACACAGGAAGAAAACTCCAAGTAACCAATCTTGTTTTTGTTTGAGTTCTATAAATTTTTATGCAAATTGTATTTTCATCTATATCCCTAATCATTCTTTTGCCATATTAGGATTCAACTTCAACGGCTTCTTGAAACACGGAAAACATTGCTTCGCAAAGAGCAAGCTATGGCTTATGCCCGTGGACTAGTTGCTGGATTTGAAGTGGATAGTGTTGATGATCTCATTTCCTTTGCAGATGCATTTGGAGCTTCACGGTTAAGGTACAGTTGGGCAGAAACTTTCAGTATCAAGCATCTATTTTCTAAAGTTCTTTTGATGCAAAAATTGATTAAGAACCATTCAACAAAGTTTTAGGGGGAAAGGACAAGTTACCCAACAACATTTGAATGTAGATAGATAAATAGATAGAGAGAGAGATAGAGAGATTCATTTGTTTAGTTCATCATTACTTGCAGTTTTCTTTTTGGGAAGGCATGTAACATGACATTTCCATACCTCACAAACACCGACCCTTATCTCAGTAGTGATTCGTCTAAATTGATCCTTCAATCCGGAATTGAATTAATGTTATATGCAGGGAAGCGTGTATTAATTTCAAGGAATTATGCAAGAAAAAGCACGGGGATGGTCTTTGGATGGAGGAATTAGCAGCAATGCAGGCATGTCCTCCTGTAGAACTGTCATTTTTGGGAACATCAGGAATAGTACTCAATAATGATGCTAGCTCCCTCAATACGAATATCCCATCAAATTTTCCGCCAAATGGATCCTTAGATGCATCAAGATCTGATTCCACTACAAGTCATGCAAGCTTTGACAGCAAAAAGGGTATTTTTTGTACTTTCCATGTCCTCCTCCACTTCATGTGTCATGCACCAAAAAATTAAATAAATAAATAGTAACGATTCTCATCTTATTTGTTTAGAAGGCCTTGTCTATCAAAATATTTGTTACTGATAAACAACCCTTTTTTCTGATTTGAATTGCATTATTCCACAGATGATAACCCTGCGGCCACTTCAGATCAGATGCCGCCAACTACTACCAAAGTTCAAATGCCAATGCCATGGCTGAACCAGATACCTCAATACATGTACAATTTCCAGAATCCATATCAAGGATTTCCATTTCCAATGCAGCCTCTCCCTCCCCACTATGCAATGAATATGCAGTGGCCTCCCAATCCTAAAGAATCTGGTTCGTTAAAAAAAGAGAAATTGCTGAATAAAAAAAGTCATGAAGATTCAGAAGAAGAAGAGCAAACTGAGTCAAGCAACTCTGAGACAGAGAATGATTCAGATCCATATATGCTGCAAGACAAAAAGCACTCTTCTGTGGATGCTTCCCACAAGAAAAAGCACAGGAAAAAGTCCTCTAAGACTGTTGTTATCCGTAATATTAACTACATCACTCCTAAGAGAAGAAATGGTGTATCTGATGAATCATCTTCTGATGATGATGATTTCATTGATGAAGATTCCCTGAGGAAGAAGGTCGATGATGCAGTTGGATCATTGGAGAAATTGCATAAGTCAAACTCAAGTACTCGACGAAAAAATGGTTCACTCAGGAGCAATGGCATTTCTAATGGGTCAAACTATGCCACTGCCCAAGATTCTGATGGTCCATCAGAGGGACGAAAGATAAATGAGAACTGGGGTGCTTTCCAGAACCTCCTGATGAGAGATGAGGAGATAGCTACTGATGGAGTTGGAAGCTTCCCCTCAATGGATGTTCAGGGTGAGCATTTCACTGTCAGAAGCTCGGAAGATGGAAATCCATTAGCAATCGTTACTGCTGTGGACTTGGAATCTGAGAAAATACCAAAACAACGAAGGGATGCTGGTGATTCCTTTGTGGCAATGCAGAGGGATGGAGGATATGATGATAGAGCTAGATTGGGAGACATTGAAAATGCAGAAAACGGTGGACCAGTCATGAAGAGAAGGGATTCAACAGATGGGGATTTGGTAATTCCACTGAGAATGGAGGAATCTGGAATTGAACACAGGAGTATCAGTTATGAAACCGAGTCATCCACAATCAAGCCTGGAAAGGGAGAAGACTGGTTTGTTGTCAACCCCTCGGGGAAATCAGAAAACCAGAATTCATCTAAAGACGATATAATATTTGATGGAGCTTGCATGCTGTTATCAGAGCCTCATTTTTCGAATACCGAGAAGAGTAGAAAAGATTTGGTTCTTGATGATTCTTTCATGGTACATGCTCGGCCACCCACTGATGATCTGTATGATTCTCAGTGGAAAACTGACATCAGTGTGGCTGCTGATCTAGTTTTATCTTCTCAGCCAGAAAATGGCACTGTAAAAGAAAACCATGAAAAACTAGGTCCCTATGAACCAGATGATCTTTATGTGGTGCTTGAACGGGATTCGGGATTTGAGTCTGTTGGGAATTCCTGGACTACAGACCACGTAATTGAGCCAATTGACATATCCTTCATGGAAACTGATAGGAGGTCAAGTGTTGAAAATAGACATGATGCTGATAAGAATCTTCCTTCAAATTGTAATAGCACTAATGTCAAGAAAAAGATACCTAATGGAAGGAAAGCCCCTGGCAAAGATGTTAGGCCCAAAATTTCAGCTGGATCCTATGGGAACAATAAAACAAGCATGTTATCGATTACCAAAAAGCCATCCCTAGGAAGTAGGCCCTTGGTTCAGAAGAGCAAGCGAGAGCAGGTATTGATGAATCCTGACTGATTAATCAAAACATTATATATGATTACTTTTCACCCGTGTTTCAGATCGTTATAACAAATGCTTATGAACAGGAAGAAGAGATACGGAAGAAAATGGAAGAACTAGTGATTCAGCGCCAGAAAAGAATTGCAGAAAGAACTGCAGCTAGTGGTGTTTCTCCAGCAGCAACCAAGAAAATCCCATCAGAGAGTAAACAAGTGAAAGGTTCCATTCCAAGAGTAGTCAAGAGACGAACCCTTTAAGTTTCATCGAAATCAAGGCAGCCACAGAAAGATCAGAAGGTAAATGAAGTTGTGAATGTGTAGCCAGATGATGTTCTACTTGGCTCTTATGCCATCTGCCGTGGATGGATAAAGACTATGCATCACCTATCCAATTAATTTGATCCTCAAATCTGCATTCTAGTTAATCAACGACAGCATCTTTAATATCTCCAAAAGGTTTCTTAAATAGTGTAAGTATTATATAATAAATTCATAATGTATAGTTTTCATGCCGCTCATTCATTTCGATATATTCTTCATCCGTACAGTCTTTGTTTCCTGGATTTTACTTGTACTTTTTTGTGATAAAACACTAAAATTTATACAGATTTCATGATTTGCTAGTAGTAAGTTCTGCGTCACTAGTGAACTTTGAGTTCATTTGATTCAGGTTGCCAGAAAGATTATAAGCATGAGATGAACATAGCAAAAGCCAAAATACCATATAATAAAGTCATATTTGCCTGTCAAGTGATTGTGATCATCCTAGCAGCCAACTGCAGTCATAGTACAAAGATAGGCAGACTAAATAAAACAAATATATTGATTGATTTGGAATCACTTATTTGATCAAAGTGCTGACTGCTGAGATTCAACACATTGGTAAGCCTTTGGGTACAGGTTGAGGCATGGCTGTGTCGAGGCAAGGGTGATTGGTGAGTGCGAGACTTAAAAATAAAAATTTAGGGATGGTTTGGATTGTTTGGGCCTGTGCAGTGGGTTGGGCCTGTGCAATGGACCCGAAATTATATTAAGTCTGCTAAAGGTTTTCATTTTTTTTCACCAATTTAATTTTTTATTTGGGGTACGTGTAATCATCATAGTTAATTTTATTTATTTATTTCTTTCTTTTTTGAATGGGGCCTTATTATAATAACTAAAAGAAAAAGACATTGCACAATATGATTAAATTATATTAAATTCATATTTTTATTATTTTTGCTAGTTGAGTTATAAACAATTACCTTCGGTATATTGAATTTCTAAATATTTATTTTTATCTTATTGAATTTTTAAACCATTAATTTCGCGAATGCAAGTGATAAAATTGATTAATTAAGAGAAAAAAAAATATTATTTCCAGTGCCAAATTATATGCCTTTTTTTCCGAAAAGAAAAATTTATATCTCAAAAGGTTATGTTTTAAGTTTTTTTTTTTTTTTTTAATTGAAGAAAATAAGGTTAAGGCACACACGTTTTCAACTACAAAGATGCGGACCGAATCAGATTGACTGTATTGTTCTACCATCATATAAATAATTCAAGTTTTTGTTTCTTGACTTATTTTTTTGATAAGCAAGTTTTTAATTTTAATATCCTCAGGCGACATGGTCATAATGGCAATAATTTTAAATTTCGAATTTAGATATTTTATTTAATTATTTATTGCTTTATTAATTAAATATAAATTCAATGGTTCATATGTTTGAAAGACTTTGGGAAACAATTGAAAGAAAAAATAATCCAAAACCCAATTCAGAATATATATATATATATATATATATATATATATTTTGCAAAGATTTAGAAGTCGTTGTATAGAAGACATAAAGGCAATAATGTTTGAAATTTATATTCATTTCTTATTCATAAAATTTTGATTGAAAATTAGAACTCCTAATCTCATCATTTTATATCCACTTTGAATATTTCTAGCATTAATAAAAAAAATGAACAATTTCCCAAATTAATAAAGAAATTCTTTTTTTTTTTCGATTAATTTAAATTTGTGCTATTAAATATTTAAAAATACTCTATATTCTATATCTTTATTTAAAGAAAAAGTTATTGTGACAGAGAAAGAATTTCTTGATATGTATGGTAGGATATAATTAGGTAAATAAGCAAAATGAAGAATTGTTTAAGAAAGGAGGTGGTTTGGTTTGTTTTAATTCATGATGGGATAGTATTAAAGACATAAATTTAGAAACCAGAATACCTAAAACTACCTAGTAAAAACATGTGTATAATAATATTAGTTGGAAACTGTCTAAATTAACCCCATAATTAACACTAAATTTGGTTTCATTAACTGCTAAAAAACAGAGCTTAATTGCTAAAAGCTTCGCACACTAAACAAACATAACAGATCAGTAAAGGCTGTTAATGCTTGTGTATGTGGTGAAGCCAGCAATAAAATCCCCACTTACCTTCTCTCTCTCTTTGGCTCTCTCTCCCTCTCTCTGAGAAGAGTTCCTGAGGTTAACTTTTTCTTTTATTATTATTATTATTATTATTTGTGCTAATTAAGCCCACTTTGCATTTTGAAAATTTCTTCTGTTTTTGTTCTTGAATTAAAAAAAAAAAAAAATCATTTTCTTATAAATAATAATTTATGTTCATGTTCCATGCTAAACTAAAAAAGCTATGAAAAGTAAGAATTTTTGTGATCTGAAGCCATTGTTCTTCCATCCCAAGCCTTCAAGATTCGAGGTATGATCTTTATTTGTATTCCATGTGATGATAGAATATAGTTTTATGATAGAATACAGTTGTTATGTTTTTCTAGTCAGCTGTTCTATTCTGTTTCAATCTGACACGTAAAATTAATGTTTCTGCAGATAGTTAAGAGTGCCCACCTGCTGAAGAATCCCAAGGAATTGGAAGAACAGAAGATGGAACGACAGCGTTCTCGCAGAAGCACGGGGAATTTCATATTGATGATGGAGCTAAGGAAGAAGATTTATACATTCAGGGACATCATTGATCTGCTACCCTGTGATGGAACTGAGAGCATAAATGAAGTAACTAATTAATTCTTTGTATCAATTTACACAAATTATTCTCAATTCTGTATTAATTAAAGCTTAATCCAATTTATATTCTTGCAGCTAGTATCAAGAACCATTAAGGATCTGCACAAGTTTGAACCTGAAATTGTTTCCAGAATCCAATTTCCAGAACTTAAGGAAACATGTATTGACAATGTCCTGATCTACTTCTGTGAAGCTTTGAGAAATATTGGAGATTCATGGACTATGACTCAAGATTGGATGGACAAAGTAGCACCTGACATGTTTAACAATAAAGACAAACTCAATTCAGAGAAATTAGGTACAATATTGCATATGTTCAGATTTTGCTTATAAAGTCAATTTTCGTTCCAAAACATCGCAGAGTTGGCACTCCATGCTAGCTACATAAAGCTAAGTGGAACGAAAATTGACTACGAGAGACTATATATCTTAGGGAGTTTGTTGATTGTATGATTTGTTGTTGTAGTTGAAATGGCACTGGCAACATTAGATTGCATAATAAATGTAGCACAAGACAAATTTGATATGATGGATGAAGATGAGCAGAACAATACACAAACTCCATTTGACACAATTTTGATGGGATGCTATTCAGAAGACAATAGCTCCTCAGGTTGTGCTTCTCCAGTTACTCCAAATTCTGTTCTTCCACCTTCTCCAACTTGTGATGAATTCGCAAATACTTATTCCTCCTTGCCTCTTCTCCGGTCTCTCAGAGTTCAAGCTGTCGGAAAATTGAACCCCATTGATCTAAAACGCCTCTCCTTTACCATGGTTCCGAATATAGGAGCTCCAGAATTGATCAAGTTTAACCAAACTGGCAGTGTGGAGAATGAAACCATGGCAGAAGTTGAAGCAGAGAACAATTCATCTTTGAATCGAAGTAAGGAAAATGGATGGCAAAATGTACTGGAACTAACGACACCAACTGATCAATCGCTTACAACACCACCGCCACCATTTGTGCTGCAAGCTCAAATTTCGCCTCCTCCGCAGCCTCCAATGCCTGCATCACAGGCTAACATAGAAACAATAGCTGCTCCACAGCCATTGCCCCCGCCTCCACCTCCACCTCCACCTCCGCGGACTAATAAGACAGCAGGAACTGTAAGAGCACCGCCTCCTCCCCCACCACCCTTGATGGCTTCAAAGGGATCAACACCACCTCCTCCACCACTTGGAAATGGGATTGCTCCACCACCTCCTCCGCCTGGTGCAGCAAGAGCTTTACGCCCCAAGAAAGCGCAGACTAAATTGAGACGATCGAGCCAAATGGGTAATTTGTATCGGATTCTGAAGGGAAAAGTTGAAGGAGGAAATCAAAACACTAAATCTGGCAATGGAAGAAAGTGTTCAAGTCCAAACAGTACGAGTGGGAAGCAAGGAATGGCTGATGCTCTAGCAGAGATGACAAAGAGGTAAAACATTATTTTGAAATATCTCTATACTACTAGAAAATACGCAGTATATCAATAGAGATTAACAAGGAATCGATTTACTAATCGGTCGCTAAAATGAAGAGAAATGCCAAAATTATTTAATGCAGCGATACATTCCATCGCCAAATTTGGCACGAAAAGATAATGAAAATTTTTAGCGATGGATTAGATTAGTTGAAATCCAATTGAATTTAAATTTTGTTATTTATGTCTCAGATCAGCATACTTCCAGCAAATTGAAGAAGATGTTCAAAAGCATTCAAAGTCAATTACAGAGTTGAAGAAGGCCATTGCTACTTCTAAAAATAATGACATGGATGAGCTTATTAAGTTCCACAAATACGTAGAATCCATCCTTGAGAATTTAACCGATGAAACCCAGGTCACTATTAAACAAAAACATCCTTAAATTTCCACTTTTTCTGCTATCGAATCTTTGGAAATTGTTAAAATCAATTCTAAATGCTTCAGGTACTTGCAAGATTTGAAGGTTTTCCCCATAAAAAGTTGGAAGCATTGAGGACTGCAGCTGCTCTATGTTCTAAGTTGAATAGAATATTATCTGAATTACAGAGTTGGAAGATTGAGCCTCCTTTGGGCCAACTCCTTGACAAGGCTGAGAGTTACTTCAATAAGGCAAAATTCAAATTCTATTATTATTAAACTTTTCTTTGATTACTATATATATATATATATTCTCAAATTTTTATAACTAAATAAAACTGTACCATACAGATAAAGAAAGAAATAGATGGCTTGGATAGAACCAAAGATGAGGATTTAAAGAAATTTCGAAGTCACAACATCAACTTTGACTTCCATATCCTTCTGCAAATCAAGGAATCAATGGTGGATGTTTCTTCTAACTGCATGGAACTGGCACTCAAGGTACCCCAATTAATTAAAAAATAGGGATAACAATGCCGTTTTACTTCCTAAAATAAATTAGAAGTACAGAGATTTTTTCCATGCATTTTCTTTTTACTGATTTTTATTTCAGAATTATTTAAAAAGAAGAAATTATGTCCCTGTAGATAATTTTTGCTTTAGAAATTATCAAAATAAATATATTTTACTTTAAAATGAAGAATACGTGATTAATTGCCATATGAAATAAGAATAAAATCATCGTATTTTGAATGATTTAAAGGCAAAATCGTAATATTTTGAATAGTTCAGAGTAAAAACCACCTTTTATCACCTTAAAAATATAAATAAAATGATGAATCAAAGAAATGGTTTTTGACATTAAAAATGCATTGAATTAATTTATTCAGGAGAAAAGAGGAGCAAAAGCTACAGACTCAAAACAAGCAAATGCTAAAATGCTATGGAGAGCTTTTCAATTTGCGTTCAGAGTTTATACATTTGCTGGTGGACATGATGATCGTGCTGACAATCTAACAAAGGAACTTGCTCATGAAATAGAAACTGATCCTCACCACCAGTAACTCATGGGCCTAAACAGACCACCCCATTATAGTATATATATGTGCTAATTATATGTTTGTGAATTGTTTGCAATTTATCTTAAAATTCAGGAACTAGGACTTAGCTTTTTATACAAGAGATTATATGCTGAAAAAATAATAATTTAATCAACTGTGGTTGTTGATCCGACTAGTAAGGAGTTCAAATTCCTTTAACATGTTGAGTGACGTGTTGTTTATTTTTTGTGAATAGTTTTTGCAGCCGTCACTTAATTATTTCAATAAAAACTTGCTAATATATACTAGCACTACCATTATACATTATATTCATCTTCCTTAATTTTTCTACATGTAATTGAATTTAATTTCTTAATTCATAGGATTTTTACTCATTCAAATATCAATTTATCATCTAAATTTTTATTTTTATTTTTCTGCAGTGATTAAATCATGTTAAAATTAAATTTTGACTGTAATTAGTATACAATTCTCAATTTTTATTATTTTCTCCACTTATTTTTAGAAATATTTTACCATTTTTTAAGAACTTTATTTTCCATGAATTTTATCTTAATTTTACGTAAATTGCATACTCAACACTCAAAGTACAAATAATATATACATATATATATATATACAACAACAAGTTTGTTTAGAATAAAATGATAATTACGCACTAACTAATAAGATCTGAAACATGAAAAGTAGGGCTGTGCAAAACCGAAATGGAACCGAAAATCGAACCGAATTGATTTTTGTCCATTTGGTTTGATTTCTTTGATTTTCGGTTTGTTCGGTTCTAAACCGAAATTAAATTTCGATTATTTTGGTTCGGTTTTTAAAATTGTAAAACTGAAAAAATCGAATCAACCGAAGTTTTTTAAACTCACCATTTTGCTTTTATATATATATATATAACCTAAATCTAAATATACACTATAGTTATATTTATTTACATATATATTTTTTTTTAATTGAAGTATATTAAATATATTATTAATAAGAACTTATATTGTATTTATTTTTAATGCATTTTTTTAGTGTAATTTTGTTAATTTATTAGGAAAATAATATGAAAAATTTATGTATAATTTTTTTAGTTATTTTAAATGGTTTTATTTTATTAAATATAAGTTAATTTAATTTATGTATCCATATAAGTTAAAAAAATTTAAAAAATAACTATATTTGTGAAGAACCGATTGGACCGAACCGAACCGATCAAAATTATTTCGATTTATTCGGTTTCGGTTATAAAAATTTCGGTTCGCGGTTCGATTCTAAAAATTTCTCAAATTTAGTTTTCGGTTTGTTCGGTTCGGTCCAAAATCGAACCGAACCGAACATTTACACACCCCTAATGAAAAGTATGCAAAAAAAATAAAAGGTCTAATTTATGGTTGTCTTCACATGATTCTTGACCTTTCATGACGAGAAATCCACTTTGCTTTAATTAAAATCACACGGCTTTCGCCTTCAATATAGAAGAAACACATGTGCTATACATATATATATATATATATATATATATTGAAATTAAAGAATCATGCATGCTGCTTTAAGTTTTGTTTCTGACTTTGTTGAGTAAAAATTAAGTTCCCTCACCTTTTAAAAGTGTTATTTTAAAAAGATTCATCATCAACTAATAAATTATTGTAAGATGATATGCTCAGAAATTATTTTCTTCATCTGCATCAATGGTCGACATGTCTCACAATCATCGTAACGTTATGGCTGGTTAGATAATTAAACAAGCTTTTTATTTACCAAATTAACTATACTATTTGGACTTTCGAATTTTTAATACATTACAGACATTAAAATGTCATTTGTAACCAAAATACATTATTAATCAATAATAATCCCTCATAAACAGTTAATTACCGCTGAATTAAATGCTACAATTTTCTATTTTATTAACAGTCATTATAGATTAAATGTTTCAACCGACAATAAATTTTTCTTACAATTTTTAGCTTCTCTTACCGTTGGAATTTCACAAGTTCACAAAATGTATGGCCAAGATTAAGATATTAAAAATACTAACCATGAGACTAACCGTATATAATCAAAGTTGCCATTACCTTATCCTATAAGAGCACGACACCTGGCCACAAAAGATAAAAGGAGCGGGAGGAACTTCATTTACTCCAAATTCATCTTCTGACTTTTGAGTAAGGAATCAATTAGCAATGGATAATATTGGATCCTCTCTGTAGAAGTAGAACTGTCTGCTTTTTTAAACTAAAATTTTCTTACTTTGTTGAAAGATTCTTTCTTTCTTTGTCGAGAAGTAAAATCACTCGATCTTAGAGGCGTGTTTGAGTAATTAGCTGCATTAACTATTGTTTTATTTATTTTTTTTTTCGAGGAAATTGGTTTATTATAGTTAATTACTACTAGTTTATGGTGCTTTTCTCTAACGCTTTGGTGTCTTTTGTGTGTAGAGAGAGAGAGATAGAGTCGGAAAGGAGAGATTTTGTGCTCTGGGTTTTGAAAAATGGCCTCAAGTCTGTTACTGGTAGTGGTGTTTGTGCTTGATTTAATTGCTTTTGGCCTTGCTGTTGCTGCTGAGCAGAGAAGGAATACTGTAAGTTTTTTTTCTTTTCCCTCTTCCTTTCCTTTTTCTGTGTAATTTCTTACTGTAAAATTTCTTACTTTGATTTATTTGAGCTGTTGTGTTTTCTGGGTTTTGTAGATTGGGGTTTTGTGGTAAATTTATAGTGAGAATTAGGTAGAAGTTCTGCTATTTTCAACTAATTGGCATTAGTTTTTGCTTGAGAACTTAAACTGAGCAGCTAAGATATAAGTGAGTCTGATATCTCTCTGAAAGAATTAATGTAACTTGGCATTACAGTGGGAAAAAGAAGAAGAGAAAAATAGTCATGATGGGTAGTCCTACAATTGTTTGATGCCGTTGACTTACTGTTTCAATTTCTTCAACAATCATTAATAGAAGAAAAGTGTCTTTTATATACTTCTTATTCACATTCATTGACCTTCAAGGGTTCTAAGAATCCGGCAAGATCTGTGGCTGTGGCTGGGGCTCTGGCTCTGGCTCTGGCTCTGGCTCTGGCTCTGGCTGGGGCTGTGGCTGTGGCTGGGGCTGGGGCTGTGGCTCTGGCTGGGGCTGGGGCTGTGACTGTGGCTTTGGCTCTAGCTGGGGCTGGGGCTGGGGCTGGATCATATGTGCTAGATATAACTCAATAAATAATACCTAAGTTGGTAGAGAGGAAAAAAAGAAAAACAAAAGAGGAGCCGATCTCAAGGTTGGAGGGGTCAATAGGTTATGAAAAGGCTCACCTTTTAGGAAACCAAAACCAACCCCATAACTGACGTTGAAGTTAGAGGAGGCTAATAGGTTGAAAAGAGGCTGTTGACCTTATAAGCAGGCAACGTGGGATTTATGACGAAGAATCTATTTAACAGGATTTATTTGAAGCCAATGACTTGGTGAGTTGTTACATGTAAACTTTTTCAGGAAAACTGATTTACTTTTTATTGATCCCTCTCTATGTGTAAATGGCATTTCTCGCTTGCAAGTGATACCTTAATCTTGTAAAATTAAAGGGCTAGTGCAAATTAAGAAATGCTTTACTTGTTTTCTTTTACAGGCAACAATTCAGCAACGAACAGACTATAGGTACTGTCAATATGATTCTGATATCGCAACAGGACTGGGTGTTGGTGCCTTATTGTTTCTTGTGGCTAGTCAAATCCTAATAATGGCTGCAAGCCGATGCTTGTGCTGTGGAAAAGCCATGAGACCTAGTGGATCAAGGGCATGGGCTATTGTTCTATTTATCACTTGCTGGTTTGACTCTTAGCTTCTATTAATTCTGGCCAAAATATTATGCCAAGAAAAAGAGGAAACATTCTGTTTATAGTTCTTACTATAATTTGCTTTCTGCATTATTCTATCAGGGTATTCTTCCTCATCGCTGAAGCCTGCTTGTTAGCGGGTTCTGTTCGGAATGCCTACCACACCAAGTACATATTGTCGGAACGCGCATCATGCCGTGTACTAAGAAAAGGAGTATTTGGGGCCGGAGCTGCATTCATCGTCTTTACAGGCATAGTATCTGAGCTTTACTATGTAAGCTATTCGAAGGCGAATGATAGTCAGGCTTCATATAGCAGAGACACTGGTGTAAGGATGGGGAACTTATAGCTCGCTTCAATTGAAAAACCAAACAGAAATATTCCCAGTATGCAACTCATAGTTCAGGTTAACTGCATATCATAAACACTTGCGTTTAAGAGTTAGTATTAGTATATAAGCATAGACAAATGGCTTTCTGAGTGCAATTTTCTTGGATTTTTCTTTTTTAACTAAATTGGATTCATGAATTTTTTGTGAACTGACATGGAAATTTATCATTTTGTTCTTGAATAGATTCATAGACTTAGCTAGGCAAGTGTTTTCCTCCTCTTGTGGTCATTTACTCTCTCTAAAACCGCTACAGTGCAAAAAAACACAGCTCTATTTGTAGTCATTCATAACTAATAAGCTTTAGCTTAACGGTTGTTTTCTCCTGATCATAAGATTAAGATTTCTGACTTTTAATATTGGTCGATTCCTAATCATTAGATTTCGAATTCTAATATCAACTTTGAATTTTATTAAAAAAAGATCAAGAAATAAAGCAAAAGTGGCAAACATGCTGGCAGATATTGGGTCTGGAATCTGGGCAGTTGCCATAAAACAGAAGCCTGCCATTTACAAAATCAAAAGCTGTGGCCAATTAAATTAACAATGCTGATAAACCAGAGCGCCCAAATTTCCTTGCCCCGCCCCTCTTTCATTATAATGGTTAATTAAATTACCTATTTGCTAAATTCAATTCATATATTATATATAAGTTTTGGGGATTTTCCTTAACTAGGCCCAATTCTATTTTTTTTTTCCCAGCCAAACATCAGATATTATTGATATAAACTATAGGAAAAATGAAGCTAAATTGAGTTGCTAAGGTTAGAGGAGAAGCAAGGGTTAAGTGGTTTCCTCGCTAATAGATGTGCAGCTTTATTAGTTTCACAGAGAATATATCTACTAATGGCATTACAGAAAGAATGTAGAAACATACCATCTAAAAGAAGCTGTTAAAGAGTAGCAGGAACCTCTAACGGGTAAATGATAACTTTAATTAGAATTTGGTAATCTGATTTAAGAATTAATGGGACAGCCGAATGAGCTTTTGCATAAATTAATGATTCATGAAAAGCAATAGTTTTTGTAGTCAGTGGGTCTGGAGAATACTCTAAAGTTTTAAGTTACAAAGCAACAGAATATCCAAAATGATCCCTGTTCAACAAAGCAAAACTAACCTTCCTATTATGAAGAGATAAGACAACATCCGTATTTATCTTAACAACATTAGGCGATGGTGAAATCCACGAAGCTGGGTCATTTATATTTAAAATCTATTAACTCAATTAATTCAGATTTACAATGATAAGTCCGAAAAAAGAGAAATATTTTCTTTCAAATATTTAAAATATTCTTTTTCATTGGACACTTTTTTTTCCTTTTAATATTTAGAATTCAAATTTAAGAATTTTAATATCCATATTGTATATAAAAATTATCTATATAACAATGGGGTATTAATTATTGATTCATATATATACAAATATATGAAACTATAGGATTATCGATTTGGACACCGTCCGTGTAGATGACAGAGCCCACCTAAGAACTACCACAAATGGTGCGGTCTCATCAACCTTCAAATTATCAGTCCACTCGTTTGTTTGTGTGTCTGTCACTTTCTTTCTATCCTTTAACTTCTACTCCGACAATAAATCCACAAATCAAATCAAAATCAAGTATAAGGTTTGAAATTCAGATTTATATACTTCTATTTATGAAAATTCTTTGCGTTCCCCTTTAAAAAAGCCGATTGACATCTGATTATGCATATTTTATATATCATTAACTCGATTCATAAATAAAAAAATATAAATTTAATGCACGCGTGTATTTATATATGCACATTTTTTGTAGTATTATTTTGTATTAAATGTCTAAAAATTAAATTTATCTAAATTTCTCTCAATGAGAACAGTAGCATGCTAATTTAATAGCTAATATTATCCAATATTAATTAGTGCGAGGCCTGCAACTCAAGAAGTGGATTTTATTTTTGTTAATTTAGACAGTTAAATTTAAGGATAACGTATTAGCTGAGTCCTAAAAATGGACATAAGCCATGCAAAACATGTGCACCGAGGAAGCAAAAATTGATGATTGGAGACAAGGCAAACCCCACAATAGCAATAACAAAGGAACATTATCGTTTAAAAATTCAGAAGTGGTTCCCTTTTCGAAGAAGGATCAATTCGATGATTGATGAACAAATTAACCCTTCCTCAACTTTTCTTACCACTTCAATGCCTTATGCTAAAGCTTAAATTTACACTTTATTTGCAATCTTGAAATTCTATACCTTCATCACAAGAAAGAAAAGAATTACTTAATAAAGAACTATTGCACTTAATTTCGATCATTTTATTCAATATAATTATGGCAAAACATTAAAAAGAAGAGAAAACTTTCGCTTGATTGAGACTCTTGAATGTTTTCTAGGTAGGGTTTTTCTAAAAAAAAAATATTAGACAATAGCTACACAATATAAAACCAGACCTAAGCTTCGAAAATGTGGAGGAATTATTGCAGAAACAACTTTACAGCAAAAATGGTGTCAGGACTAGGAAAAGAGAATGATTCTTAGCAAGTGGTAAGCAAACAAATCCCAATGAAATTAATATTATTTTTCAATCAGATATCCAAACATATAAGAATCTTCTATCACATCTCTTAAGCCCTAGGACTAGCTGGATATGACCCCATCATCCTCCTAATATACCATCAACATGAACCCATCATATACCACATCAAAATCCCAAATGTCATACCTCAATTGCAATAAAATTAAAATTGTTACAAAAACAATATAGCTTATAATATCAGCAGCTATCTTATTCAAATTAGAATAAGATGTTACCAACTAAACTTTTATCTTGAATTTTGATGTATTCAAATTGCAATCCGACACAAAAAAATTAACGTTGGAATTTGAATTTTTTGTTCATGTGGTCTATTTCGATTTGATCCTGTTGGTTTGGAAAACATTTATAAGTTATAGGATTTACAAATTTAGATATCTAATCTAAATATATCTTAATTCATACTGGAATTTCGCTCTATACTTCAGCTGGAAGAAGTGAATATTTTTTACCCAATTTCATTAAATTCTTATGTCTCTTTTTTCATTTCTGCAATTAATCTCAATAGAATTACAGCTAATTGAAAATAAAACTGATTTATGAACTTGGATCGACATGATTAAGCATAAACTGTTAGAAACAAAACAACTATCAACTGCTTTACTATAAATCTCTCAACCGATTAATCTCTTTTTTTTAGAACTGAGCAATATTTGAATTCCATTTATAATATGCTTACAAAAAGATTAAACAATTCATTTCAAATGTTTAGAAATGTTTCATATCTAAAATTCGAATTTAGAACATCATATCTAATTAAGAGCAACAAATGTGTAAACAATCTCCTAGTACAATAGTGATTGAGAAACATTAAAAATCATTATGAAGAGTACATGTATGGAAGCTGAAACTAAAAAAGGACAGCTCCAATTAGTCTTTATATATATAAAGTAGTATACTTATATAAAGACCATACTACATATTACAAATGGCCTTGAAAAAAAACACAAAAACAAAAACAAACTCCCCATAAAAACAATAGATTTTGTACAGACTCCTAATGGTTAATTGATGAAATCCCAGAAAATTAAATTAAGGGTTGAGCTCAGAATCATCCCACGGAATATTGAGATCAGTAGGCACAAAAGAATCCAAATCATCCCAATTCCAGTAGCTTGTATTTGGGACCTGCCACGGCTGTATCATGCTGCTACTTGTAATTGGCATGGTGGTGGTGATGATTGAATCCTCCATAGTTTCAGTACCATAATTATAAACATTCGGGGATTGAAAGGAGGTGGAGACTGAAGATGGGTTTGCTTCAAAACTGGGAAAGTTTAAACCTTGATGATCATTTTGTGAAAAACTTGAACCCAAACCGACACGGTTTGATGATGGTGATCTGATCAATGCTTCATGATTAAGATTCTGCTTTTGTTGCTGTGCTTGAATTACCATCAGTGGATTTACTCTATTAATGATATTCCCATTGGTGGTGGTGGTGGTTTTAGCACTAGTTTTAGAAGTTTTGAGGCGCTTATTTTTCCGGCCACCGCCTACGGGGACATTTCGGAGAGTGCCGCCTTTAGTCCAGTGGCGCTTGCAAGTCTTGCAAAAATGTCTAGGCTGAGACTTATTGTAATTGTTGTAATAACAAAACTTAGTGTTTGTAGAATCACACCTTGGACACTTCAAGGGCTCCGTTTGCGGCAGTTGTCGCCGCCCAACCGCCGGCGGTTCGGGCTGCAACTCTAAGCTCTGCGCCGCCAAAAGATTCTGACTCCAATCTAATCCATCACTTGAAATTACCTGCTTAGAACTCAAACCCATCTCTTAAAAACGCTCAATTAACAAGAAAGTTTCAATCTTTAACAAAATCAAATAAAAAAATAAAAATAAAAAAATCTAGCCTTTGGATCTAGGAGCAAGAAGAGAGATCAAAATGAAAAATAACAAGAGAGTAAGGTTGTTTCTTATAAGCCAAATTGGTGCTATGATGATTTGGAATTGAAGGAAATAGATAGGAAAGAGAAGAGAAGTGAGCATCTCTCTCTTAATTGCACTCTCTTTTTCTCTCTCTGTATAAGAAAATTAATGATTTTTATAAGAAATTATGAAGCTGAAGTTAATTAATTTAGTGTGGTCCAAGAGCTGATTTTATGGGTAACATTATAGAAGTAGATTTGCTCTCATACAATTTTATAGAGAAAGAGATTTACTTAGTCCTTAAGGTGAAGGTGGGTTATTGACACGTGGATGGGTTGATCACCGTCCATAGTGCTCGTATGCATGAGTTGTAAAGAGGACGTAGATGTTTGCATGCTAACATAAGATATCAATAATGTAGTTAGGTTCTTAGGCTCCAGCCTCCAGCTTTAGTAATCCAAGCTATGGGTATTGAAAAAAATAAAAAATAAATAAATGAATAATTTCAAGAAGGATATTTTTGTAATAAGCCACATATCGCTAAATTACAATTTACAATGCATGGATAAAAAGAAAAATGGAATTTAAGATCTTTTGTATCTTCGATATACTAACTACGGTTTACAGACCACATCCTGGTAGTTAATGCTACAGTCACATAATGTAATAAGTTAATTTTATACATTATTATGATAAAATAATGGAATGATTTATAAATTTTTTTCTAAACTATTATCGTTATTTTACGGTAATAATGAAGTGTTATATTACTCTTTAAATTACTTATTAAAAACATTAAATTATCCAATTACAGTAATACAAGACAAATCATGAACTATATATAAAAATTAGGTTCGTATAACGCGTGAATAATATCATAAAATATTTCATATTGCTTTTAATGATACAGAAAGTACCACTTGCACTTTTAACAAAATAAAAAATTGGAATAATTTGTTAGACAATCATAATTTAGAAAGAATTATATATCCATAAAATAAAACTTAATTACCTATATCAAAGCTAAAATATAAAAAAAAAAAAAATCAAAATTATAAGATCCGTATATGTGTGTATTTCATGCACGTGTAGTTAGCCCCTATATATGTCCGTGTTATTGGGAGCCTATTTGTGTTAGGGTTTTGATTTTTGAAGGAAAGATGCAAAATAGTATATTTATATAAATTACATTTTTCATATATTACAGTTTGTTGGTCCAAACGAAATTCTGTATTTGAATTTTTAACTAATTAATAACCATTTCCTCACATTCATTTTGAATATATATATATATATATATAACTTTTTTAATAATTATTTATCTTATAATTCTTGATATATCTTAAACATACATCTAAATTAATTAAAAAAAAAAATCTAATGCGTCTAAGCAATATTTAAATATATTTTTGATATAATGATTCGTCATAGGAGAAACACAAAATTTTGTAAGTCAATATATTCTGTAGTACACAATTAAATTAACGATCCTTATTCAGGAATCAGCAGACAAATAATGAGCACAACTGGAAAAATCAATAAGAATATATATATATATATAATTTAGTGGCATGAGAGAAAGAGAAATGGAATTATTTCAACAAGTTGGCCGTCACACAAAATAGAACCACGAGAGCCACGTGCACATATAATTAAGCCACCAACATGGTACGGTAGCATGAGATGAGATTTAATATTAAGCAACGGATTACTAGTTTTATAATACTATTTTCCACGTACTTATTATTTGTCACTTTTAAGAAAAATTTAAATTTTATTTATCTGTTATTTTTAAATTTTCAATACAATTTAATTTTATTTTTTTTAATTTAATTTCATTTTTCAATGCAATTTAACCAATTAGATTTAAATTTATTTATTAAAACACTCAATTTTACCTTAAATTTAAACCTAATTAATATTTCTTAATTTTTATTAAAATAGCAAAAGTAACTGTTATTTAGGAACGGAGAGAGTAATATTTAATTAATAAAGATATGAATGGAATCTATCTAAGAATTAGTGTGAATTTATGATGAATTAAGTGAATGCTAATATAAAAGAAAAAAAAAATCCAAGATGGTCGGCTGTGGTTTGGTTAGGCAAAGAGAATTTAATTGTGAATTTGAGCATTTTCCACATTATCAAAACGACAAATAGAATGTCGTGTGCAACAAATCAGAAAGCGACCAAAGCCGTCAACCCCTTTTTTTCTGGCTTAATAATAATAACTAATCTAACTTAATTAATTCGGAACAGAGTCTACTCTCAGCCCACAGTTAACAAAGCACTACTCCCTCCGTTTTTATATGTTTGACGTTTAAAGTTATTTGGCAAAACCAATAACCTATTAAATAGGCTATGGATATGACTAATTTATCCTTATTAATCTCCTCCTTGAAAATAGTGTTCATTTAAGATGAGCAAATTAATTAAGGGCAAATATGGGACAAACTAACCAAAATTATATCAAAAGTTTCAAAAGTCATTCATAAAAGAATTTTTTAACAATTCTTAAACGTCAAACATAAAAAACCGGAGTTTGGTTAGGCAAAGAGAATTTAATTGTGAATTTGAGCATTTTCCACATTATCAAAACGACAAATAGAATTTCGTGTGCAACAAATCAGAAAGCGACCAAAGCCGTCAACCCCTTTTTTTCTGGCTTAATAATAATAACTAATCTAACTTAATTAATTCGGAACAGAGTCTACTCTCAGCCCACAGTTAACATCTCTCTATTAGTTTGTTTTGACTAATTATCAGATCAAGTATATAAATTTAATTGGATTGTGATCCAAATATAATTTAACAAGTTAGGTTATAAATAGGCCAAATTTTATAATATTATTTTTTATTAAAAATTAAAAAAAAATATAAGCATACAACATATAAAAATGATTATTTTTATATTCTATTATATAAAAAATTTGGTCTTGACATCAAAATAAATTTGTTGATTCTATATATGAAAAGAATTTTTCTTTCGGTGTTCATAAAAAAAAAATTAATACTATTAATAAGTGATTAATTATAATGCAAGACATAATAATCCAAATTAAGGTGGTCCTTGAATATGTTGGACCATTCGTGCAATTCCAGGTTGGAACTTTGAATTTAAGGTCGGTGTAGCTGTGGGTTTGAATATCTTCGAACATCAATTGATTAATTAATTAGCTAATTAAATATATGACAATTTATTTTTTAAAGTATATATATTTTTTGTTATCATATGATGGATTGTCCCCTTTGAGAATCCACAAAAATAACATAAAATTTATAAGGATTTTTACGTAAAAAAAAAAAATTAGAGTGCCACGAGCTCTTTTCGAATTTACCACTAAAAGTTTTATCGACACTATAAATTTAAATTTATTATGGGACATAGTTATAAAGAAAATAAATCATTTTCTTTATATTACATAGATGCATTGTATATTCAAAATCGGACTAAATTTTCCATCAACAATTAGCGAAAGAAAAATAAGATCCTCTATTTTTGGTTATGTCAAATATAAGTTGGCCTTTATTTATTACAATCATGGAATTCATGAAATTGTATTGTCTTTGTTTTGTTTCCTTCTTGCATGGAATGGATTTATATGGCAACATATCGTGTCAACTGTCAATTGATTGCTGAGAAAGAAACCACATTTCATAACCTTCCAAATTTAATTTACCCTATTATTGAATAATATCAAAAGGTGGACATGATTGAGCATTAGAAGAGAGCTTGTATTTCTCTTCCATTTTATTTATCCATATTTTTCATTCCCATATCAAATTACACCTTCAAAGTAGTTATTCCCTTTGCCAAATATTTCATTTTTATTTATAACCATTAAATATTTAAATTTCTAATAGTAAATTAATTCAAATTTATACTATACATAATCATAAAGAAAGTGAAGCGTCTTATCAAGTATTTAAAAATATTTTATAATCATTACTCACAATCTTTAATTAATGAAGAAAAAACTCCCTACCATTTCATCTCATCTTTGTGTAAAATGTAAAATAAAAATTGTATGGTATGTAATATGTTATTGGATAATACAGCATAATATATAATGAAAGAAAAAAGTTGGAAAAGAAAGCATAAAAATGTACACATTTTCATAATGCAATGGTACCTTGTGAATCCCAAAAAACTGATCCAATGATTGGAAAGTGCAATGGAGTAAAACTGTTAGGTGGAAGTCCACTGCTGTATTCCGAGGGGATAAACTTGAAAATCCAAAATTTCTTGTTCCTTAGTAGCTAAGAAGATTATAGACACTTGAAAGTGAACCCAATCCACTTTAAGAACCTTTAATTCATTCACTTTTAGCTTTTTCCATGATATGCAATAAGTGAATATGCAAAATCCAACTCTCTCTCATCTTCTGCCTCTTTCCAGCCTTCAATTTAAAGCTCCATACTTAGGAGCTAATGAGCTAAACGTGTCAACAGTTACCTCCATTGCCCCCTTACTAACAAACTGAAACCAGTACGAACAGAAGGTAACAAGCTTATGAAAAATGAATTAAATGGTTGACATGAGGTCCCAAAGAACTATAATTAGTAGAGAATTAGATTAACTAACTTTATACCGCTTTCAGTACACTCCCACCTCTTCGATCCAGCTTTTGATTACAAGAAATTTTTTCAGTCAACTTGGGAAACCCCAATTATACATCAATTTCCACAAAAAAACATGTCTTGGAGGGGGATCTAAGTACGTGATTCTTTGCCGAGTTTAATCACGCATCCACAGATAATCACATCCATCAACCATAATGCTTTAATTCACAGCAAAACTTTGCTAATGGAAGTTGGAAAACTAGTGATACTGCTGGTAATAATACAAACTAACATCAGGGCTATTATAGTAGTAGAAATTTCTCGGCATCTAACAAATACAGATGTTTTTGCAACAGAAATTGTCACACGTTGTAATTCTCCTTTGGTGAAGTTTGCTACCAGTGAACTAAACAATAATGCTCTAAAATTTGAAATCCTTCTTCTTTGATTTCCCTTCTTTCTCTTGCATCTTACGCTTCCTTTTCTTCTCATTCTGCAGTAAAAAAGTTCATTAGTAACTTGCTCATAGAATACTCGAACACTGGATTAAAGATCGCTAAAATGGTTTTAATTTAAAACAATGATAAGTCCCATTTGCATCATAAAATTTTTTAAAAGCAGTTAAAATGCAACACACCTCTGCAACCATGTCACTGAAATCTTCTCGTTGGCTACGCAGCTTCTCCTCCTCTCTTGCTTCCTCATACCTGCCAGATTCACCAAAGTTAGAAAATCAAATTGCTAAGAACAGTCTGATATAGACAACATTCAGAAGACTGCTACTTACTTTCCGGGCAACACTTCATCCATTGCATCCAATTCTTCAGGTTGTAGAGTGACATCGACTCTATCTGTTTTCTGGCCTCGAAGAAGATCAACCTACAAAAGATTCAGAAGTTTCATAACAATCGCAGATCCTTGCAAACATGAAGTTGAACAACCAGGTTCCAGTGAATAACAGAGACAATCAAACATGTTTTCTCTTACCCTTTTCGCTCCCGACTTATCTTGAGTGCCAGTGCCAACCACATATCTGAGGGGCAAAGAACAGAATATGTATGTATCAGATACTATTGAAGAGAGAAAGAGAGAGAAAGGAAGGAAAATATCTGAAGGAAAATGGAAAATTCTTAGGGCAGCAGCAAATGTACGTGTGAGTTGTTCCAAGCAAGGTCCCTGAAGTAATTGCCTCTGGTTTTTCTTCGAGAACCTTCAAAAAAGAATAGACAGAAAGTATTTCAGTGACATAATAATGAATGCACAAAACTCGACACAGTTTCACATGATGAAACTCACTTGGTAAAGAGGCCTCTCAGTTTCCTTTCTCTGCTGCTTACGGAGGTCGATGACATCTGGTGTCTCCACGCCAGTTGGCGTACTGCAAAAATGAAGGAAAATACACTTGACTATAACTTCCAGCAGGAAAACAAGGCAATAACCTTATTTCTAATGTTAGGTAAAAAAAAACAGGACATTGAGAATAATGAAAACAAGGCAATAACAATCATCAAATCACTCCTTCCAATAAGAAATGACGGACTGCTACATGATGCCACAGTAAATAATAAGAAGTCTCTAAGTAACAGCCAATCAACAACACCAAAGAGCTAAAATCATGCACCAACAAAGAAATAAAAATTAAGGAATTCAAGTACATACCTTGACAGGCTATCCACAGATTGAATGCCATCCTCCAACTCCTCTTCCTCAATCTCTTCTTCCTCTTCTTCTTCTTCTTCCTCCTCTTCCTCTTCCTCCAAGTCACCCCAGTGCTTTGTCTTGTCAACCGGCTCTTCCTGAAAAGGTTATTTAACAGAGAAGACATACAGATCATGATTCCGAAAAAGATAATAATAATAATAATAATAATAATAATAATAATAGTAATAAATCATCATCCAATTACAAAAAAGTAATAAGCAAATAAGTACCTCATAGTTGGGCTGTTCTTGTTGATGAACTCCAAAAACATCTCCATACAAAGGGCGCCCATACTAGTTCCAATACACACAAGTTAAAACTAGTTACACACTGAAAACGTTTCTTGAAATGGACAAATAGAATGATTTCAGCTAGCTTTAAGTGAGTAGAGAAAGGTTTAAGTCCTTAGTTAACAAGTAAAAGACTTACTTCATCAACAGGCGGCTTGCCCCATCCACCAGGATGATAACCAAAGCTAGCTCCAGGTGGAATAGGAGCATTGAGACCAGGGATTTTCAGGTGTGGGTACGATGGTGGTGGACCATATCTCTGTTTCAGAAAATTTGCATATAGATATAAATAAAAAGGAAGGGGAAAAACTCAATGTTAAGGAACTTCCAGTAAGATGTTCCCAAAACTGACCTGCATATTGATAAGCCAAGGAGGAGGAGCACCCTCTGGCATGCCAAGAGCTTCTTTTAGTTCATGTGAAAGAGTGCCTGGCTTTATCTCCCTAAGCTTTACCTGCAAGACGAAGGAAAAAATGTGAATCATAAAGAAATAAACACCATTTTCCACTATTGTTTTGAAATTTAAAGAAGTGCCATATATTTATACAGATTATTGATATCATCTTATTCTAATTTCTATGTTAAGCATTGAAACCCTGAGAATCAAAATTTTATCCAGCCAAGAGTTGCAGTGCTGCATACAGGCAAAGGTAGTTATAGAGCTCCAAAGTCTTGATTTACAAATTTTCTTCACTAATTAAAGCAAAGTTATTCTAGTGTGTTTGGTGCAAAAATAATACATGATTCCTGGCATTATATCCACAGATCATCCAGAAAAAAAAAATGAGCTTGATACATATAATATGTAAGCATGAGAAGAAAAGAAAGAAGATACCTCGAATTCTTTCCCTTCATGGTAAAGGTCACCATGAGTAGTAAGCTTTGGTTTTGTTTGGTACTTAAAAAATGCATCATGAAGAACCTAAACACCAGAATTGTAGCATTAGTGACACTAACAATAATATAAATAAATATCACACTTATAAAACAAAAATGAATAAAGGAATGTGAAAGACCTGATAGTCAATATCCATTTTTCCCATCTTTGGCTGCATTCGCTCACGTTGCTTCTGTTTCAACTTTTTACTATCTTCTTTTTCAATATAAGCCTGCATAATGAAGAAAATTCAGCAAATGTCATTCACCAAGTTGTGCACAGATTAATTTGAGCACTTTGTAGTGTGACACAACTAAAAGGACCGAATCCATCCTAGAAAGTAACTGGAGAAAACTTCCATCCATTTAGCAGATTGATTATTACACCTAATGCTTAAACTAATGGAAGGTTGCAGTAAGATCAAAAGGGATTTTTTGCCAGAAAACTCTAGCCAATTCAACACTGAGTATAAAGAGGGAGGAGGGCACTGCAAGAGAGAGTGCATGCATAAGGATGCTGACAGTTGTGTTTTTGTTTTTCCTCAGAAGGGTGCACAAGTTATAAAAAAAAATATAAATATATGCAAAAAGAGTAAAACAACAAACAGTCACATCATAACTACCTGTCTAATTTTCTCAATTCCTGTAGCTGCAATGAAATCAGGAAGCTGAAAAGGTTGTTTCTCAATCCCACGCTTTCCCTGCAAAACAAATCCAATAGTTGATGAGATATGAATAACTTCACCAAATATTTATAATACCACTCTAATGTGGCAACCAGCCATGTAACTTCAATTAAAAATAAAACTAAATTAAACAAATATTATATTTTAGACGAATCTAGCCCGAGCACTTAGGACAATGGAAACGTATCTGAAAATTCAAAGCAGATGAATTAGCACTTCAACAATATGTAATTATGCAAAGATAGTGATGATTGAAGGTTGGGAAAAAGAAATTTATTTCTAACAGATGTATCACATGAACATCTACATCCCCAGCCACACTAGCAAGTTATATTAAAAGAGAAATCACTTAAGAGGCCCATTGCCAAACACATACAAGTCCGGGGCTCCATCATTGTCACAGCCGCTCTCCTGCAAGAACCACATGTATACGTATAAGACAAACCTTATGGACGTTATCTTCCCTCACCCTCTTCCCTAAATCTCTCATGATGCACCATACCCATCAATCATGCATATCTAAAGCAATACTACTACCTTTCTCAGTAGTAACTAACCTGCAAAAATTTCCTTTTCTGACACCAATGTCTTGGCACTGGAACAGTATTTCTGTATGACTTTAAATACACTAGCAACTTTGGATCTGCTGCAGTTGCATCCCACACCTGCAAGTTTGGGAAAAAATTGTAATAAGCACTTTAATTGCATCAAAAATACAATCACGAACAAAATATTGATAAAATGGAAAATACCTCAACAACATCAGGCCTCGAGCATATCTGTTTCAGTTCTGCAATCTTCATCCGCCTTAGGAGCTGTAAAATAGAAGAAAAATTACATTTATTACAGTCTAAAATAATATCATCACATCAATCCCGTAAACAGCAAGGAAGATAATAACATGCCATTTAGCTAACCTTTTTCCTCTTGTTTGATATGCCGCCTTTCTCTTTCTGTTGATTGTCTTGTTCTTCCTCATCAGAGTCGGAGTCGAGCTTTTTCTTCGACTCAGCATTTTGAGCAGATTCATCCTTTGTTTCATTTTCCTGACTCAAAGTAAGAAAACATGAATAAGATGAATTTTTTTGCAAGGCAGGAAAAATAATGGACAAGCAATAAGGCTTCATACCTCAATACCAGCAGCTTCTTGAAAGCTAAATTTCTCAAAAATCTTCCTGAACTCCTCATCCATTCCATCATCTAACTCTGCCTTTTCGGGAACATACTCAACTACAACTTGCTCCATAACCTACAAATATAAAAACAATTATACACCAATTTGAAATCAACAAAGCAAAACAAGATATCAAAGAACAACTGAAAATTCAACAATTAAAGCCACAATATCAACTAAGCGCTACAAATAATATCACTAGCAAAGAAAGATGGAACAAATCCCCAAAAAATGAACGCACCTGCTGACTATCAGATTTCTCCTTCGCATCATCGCCGTTCGCGGCGGAGGCTTCATCGTCGCTTTCGTTGCCATTGGCGGTTAAAGTGTTGTCGGAAGCCTTATTATTCTTCTTCTGCTTGCGCCTGCGACGACGCCGCTCACTCTCCCGGGACTTCTTGGCAGTGGCAGTGTTAGAACTAGGGTTTGCAGTTGCCAGATCTCCATTTGATGCGACGCCGTTCTGGTACGGTAAAACCTCCGCTGTCATGATTATCGCAGGCTTATCAACAATTGGTATCTTTCACAGAGGAAATGAAATTAAGGGATTTCTGGTGAGAGAGGCTATGGCGCTATGGAGCGACGTGAAGGAGGCGACACAGAAATTCGACGGAGTTCGCGCGTGTATCGGATTATATCACGTGAAGAACAGATGATTTATCCTGTGGCCCATAATTCATGAGGTTCAAATGTCGGTTAGATCCAGAAATTATGGGCTGCAAACGGGCTCAAATTTCTTTTATGGTGTCCACTGTTTATGCTTGTTTAAATTTGGTTACCAATAGGATCGAACCGGGCTCCAACAGGTCATTAAGGTAGAGACTTTTTTTGGAAACCAAAAAGACAATTTCATTAAGCAAGATCATCAAAAATACAATCAATAATTTTTATATAATAGGAACACACCTTTCACACAAACAGCTTTTCTCCAGACAAAAGAGCCAGCTACCCATATGCCCATCACCCGATGCAATAGATACATCAACATTTACTTTTAACCAACCTGTTGGCAGCTTGAGCCATTTATAAATCCTTCCTCCCTGCTGCAAGGTATACTGGATTGTATAAGCATTATCAGGAATCATTTGCGTCTCTAACCACACCTTTAGCGTTATATCTGCAAACTTAACAATCTCTCTTGCAGGCCTATTGATTCCATTACACACAATTGTTCCTATTGTACCATAGAAACCAACACAGCATGACCCACTTACAACATTGATCCATATCTACAGAATTAAGAACATGACTCATCCAATCCTTGAATATCATACAATTACCTTCTATAACAGTTTCAATCAAATTAATCGAAGATAAAGTCCAAACCTCCAAAGCTTTATGACATAAGCAAAGAGTATGAATAATATTTTCAAGGTTAAAACAACAAACCTTGCATTGAAGATCAATACCCAATCACAAAGCATTAAGAGCCTCCGTAGTGGACAGTACTTCTTGAAAAGCTCGCCAAAGAAAGTTCTTTACCGGTCATTAAGGTAGAGACTTGTTTATTTCGATTTTGTAACTTTTAATATTATTGGAGTTTACAATTTAAAAGACAACATGTAAAGATGAATATAGTTGGATTTTAAGTTTTAATTATTATCAAAACAAAATAATCAAAAATTAAATTTGATAAAAGAGAAAAAGACATTTTAAAAAATTGAATTTTTGTAAGATTTTTTATTATTAATATAAATCGTAAATAGCCAATCTGAATTAATCATAGCAACATTACTCAGCTCAGCTAAAAATGAATAGAAACCATTACACTTCGGACAAAAAGAGACAAATTCTACATCATTGATGCTATAACTCGCCATCAATAATAGTACATTTTGCCTTTTTACCTCTCAAAAATTCGCTCGCTAACGAATTCTTAAATTGTGCATATCATGAGATAGATAGCCTTTAAGTTGAAATTGAGTCTTAAATTTGTTTTATTTTGAATTTTCTCGCCTTAGGATTAATAATACCAATATGTACTTGCTTTGTTAATTACTCTGAAAAAGTTGACGTAGTATTGTGTTTAAATTATCTAGGTATTTATGCGTATTTATATAATTCAAGATAAACAATATTACTTCAAATCTAAACATACTTAACAAAAATTTAAATTAAATTGACATTCCAAGCACGTACATTTTAAAAGTAATTAATATACACGTCAATTCCATCAAGTAACAATGTATGCAAGTAATCTTGTGACGCTTATCAATTCCATCAAGTAACAATGTATGCAAGTAATCTTGTGACGCTTATTGTGAGATTCCTGTAATTGCTATCACCAATTTTCCCACCATTGTCCTTTGTGCGAGAAAGGTCTATGTCAAGACCAGGCAAGCCATGGCAGAATGAGCTACTTTTTGCAAGAATATTGAGAACCTTTTCTTGTATATTAACAAACACTTGCTGGGTAACCAAATGAAACTTAAAAGTACAACGCTCCATTGCATCATAATTTAGTATCAGTTTCCAAACTTTTACTCGAGTAGTTAATTTCATCAAAATTTGATATCAAATTTTAAATTTTGTTATCCGGCAGCCCACTGAACTAAACTGCGAGTCTTTTAGTGTCTTGCAATAGCAACTGGTCGCCGAATCCGCTAAAATAGCCAACAATAATGAGGCTCAGCAAGAACTTTTAACATGAAGAGCAGCGTTCATGGAAATTATATAACAATATATCCAACCCTTTAAGAAATAATTATTTTTTTCACTCCAACAAATTCAATGAAAAAAAAAATTCAATTAAGCTTAATAATTTAAGTAAATAATTGGGATAAACAATGGCTCAGACATCCAAGGAAGGATAAAAGCAGCACAAGCTCTCAAGCCCGGCGAAAGGCGAAAGCTCTTAGGCGGCCACTGCGAATGTTCTTGAGAAACAAGCCTTTGGATTTCTCATCATCACCATTCATATCCCAAAATCCATACGAAAGATCTAAAATCAGACGAAATACAGAATATTCCATCGTTTAGTGATCAGCAATAACCAAAGAATAAAAACTGACAAAATGATAAATACAAATGGAGATTAAATATTAGGGAGTTGTTCATCCCTAAAGCACTCGAAATCCTGCTAAAGGGGCAGACGTATAGTCCCCATCAACAGAGATTTAAAGATTGAGAAATAGCCATTAAAGAACCAAATAATTGAAAAAGAGAAAGAGAAGGAGAGGCTCAGACATCCAAGGAAGGATAAAAAGCAGCAGAAGCTCTCAAGCCCGGCGAAAGGCGAAAGCTCTCAGGCGGCCACTGCGAATGTTCTTGAGAAACAAGCCTTTTCGTTTCATCATCATCGCCCCCCCAACTCTTCAATCAACCACTCAAAAACTTACACTTAAATAAAATAATTAAGACTAAACTTTTCACATACACCATAGCTGCCAATTTCGAACCAGTTATAAACCAAGAACCAGCAGCAGAGCGGAGAAAACAGGGTGAGACTTGGCTTTTAAAGGGATTTTTAGGGTTTTTGTAATGGACTCGAACTATCCAAAATAATTACTTCTGGATGTAATTAGTTTTGGGCTGGGTTGGTCTGGGCTGGGCCCATATATTATAGTGATTAGTTTGGGAAATTAGGCCCAAACATTTTTCATCCTAAATTGAGCTGTAATCTCAAGGCAACAGAAAATTTAAAAAAAAAAAAAAAAAATTGAGAATCACAAATGATTTCCAAGTTTTATATGCGAGAATAATTGAAGCATATTAATACAATGTTGTGACAAAATCAAGTTCAGTGATACTAGACATTATTCAAGATTATAAAGTTCGAAATCTCACAATTAAATATGTTTCGAATTTGTTGATTTTAGACACTTGATAGATAATTAATCAAGCCATGAATCCGTCCAACAAAACTATAGAAAGTCACATGAAAACGATTTCGAACATGGTAGACGGCCATCTAGTAACATTTTAAATTTTTTTTTTTTATATATAAATTAAAAATAAAAAATTCCTCATGCTACATGGTCCAATTATCAAATAACAAGAAGCATGGAAAACAACAAATATTGAAAATTCTATTCCGATTTGTTGGTCAATACTTGTCTTTAAGAGTAATAATTATTAGGTAGGATTCTTTTAATACATTAGACTTAGTTTTATTATGGTAGAACATTGAAAGAATTTTAAATGATAAATTAAGAGATGCCACAATTTTTTTAATACACTTTTTATTTTAAAAAAAAATACTTTATTAATCAACATTCACCACAATAAATTAATTAAGAAGTTCATAAATTTCAACCCTTCTCCGTCACTAAAACCTCATTTTTATTAAGCAGCTGAAATCACGCAAATAAGGTTGGGATATTAAAAATAAGAATTTTATTATCTTAAGTGATTACAAACCATTTTAGAATTTTCTTTAAAAATATTTCACTTAATAAAACAAGGGATTAAAATAAAAATTGTACCGTTATTTATACCAAATTTTACTGAAATTTAGATTAAATCTAGAATTTCCTATGCACAATAGGTTTTGACTTTTAATGATCATTTAAAGTGAGAGCATACTTTTCTTCATTTAACAATATCTTTTTTTTAAAACAATATATAAAGTTTAGAGTAAATTTTAAGTTTTCTTAGTCCACATATATATTATTTTATTCAATTATGGCGGAGGAATTTCATTTTCTCAAAAAAAAAAAAAAATTTGTTGACTTCATTTTAGCGAAGGAGCTATATAATACAATTGGATCTTTTTGCATTTTTCGATTCAATTTAATAATCCATGAAGACATTTGATAACAAAAAAAAAATCAAAGGAGATAAACAAATATATATATATATATATATATATTTAAGCAAAAAATTAAAAATATATTAATATAACAAAACAATAATTTTATTTCTGGAAAGCCTAAACTATTGCAATTGACTAATTAATTTCCAACGTTAGCGCCGATAATTACAATGCACCTTTCCACCGACCGGGGGAATACTGTCCGAAAAATTCTTATTGTCCAATCAGGAACGATATTTCAAGTAAAATAAAGCATTTATGATTTATTCTTATGCACGTGGCGTCTAATGATTGGTCAGAAGTGAAAACAGTACCCAAAAAACTGCAGGCAATCCCTGTTTCTTCATCGCTGAGCAATGCCGTGTCCTTTCTGTGAATAAAAGGAAAAAATTTAGGACCCACAAAGCCGCACCATAGTTTCTCCCGGTTTTCTTTCAAAAGATAGCTACTTTAGACCACCAATGGCTTAATTGTTTGTGTGTTTGGTGTTTTCCCTCTTCACCAGATCTGAAACGAGGGAATATATTAATAAATTGTATAATTTATATGCATAGATAAAAAAGATAAAAAAAATTGAAGCTTTTTTGGCTTCTCTTCTCTGTTCACAGCAACAAGATCGAAGAGAGGAGATAGAAAGAGGGACAATTTAATCAAATTTAGAGAGAGATGAGGGTGCAAGAAAATGGGGTTGGAGGAATTGGAGTTAAGAACAAGTATACGAGGATGGAGTTGGCCACTTCCCAGGAAGATGTTGCCTTGTCCAATAATGTTGGAAGCCAAGATGGGATTTTGAAGAGGAAAAATGATGTGAAGAAATATGTTGCTGCCTGTGCCATCTTTGCCTCTCTCAATTCTGTACTCATGGGTTATGGTTGGTATATTATCTTCTCTCTCTAATTTCAGTTTGATCCCTTTGTTTCTTGTTTGATCTGCTTCATAGTCAGTACCTACATTGGCATTTAGATTTAAGATAGGTGTTTTTGTTTGATTAATAGAAAAGGAATTGATCATCACTTAATTGGCTTGGAAGAATGCTTAGCTGGATAAAAAGTATTGAATTATAGCAGGATATGAAATGAGGTAAATTAGCTGTTGATATTCACAATTCACTTAGATGCAAATTTTAAATATGGATAATTTGTAATTTTAAGCAAAGATGCCTTACTGCTCAAGACAAGATACTGGAGGAATACAAATGGTAGATTGAGAAGGATTGCTTGGACAATTGATGTTAATTGGATTTGAAGAGAGAGGAATTATCTAATTCTTAGGAATGTCCATGCTTGTACAGGGACAGTTGGAAGGAGAATTTTGTATTGCATCAAGTGTAGATTTTTAGTATAATTTGGTTTATTTTTATGTTAAGTGTTGTTTTGGTTTCCCTTGAAAGAACTGTTTTGTTTGTCCTTAGTTTGTATACTCCTTTTGTAGCAATAAATGTGATCTTATGGACCAAAAGAGAGAGATGTCTTGTTGCAGTAAATTAGCACAACTGTGTAAGTGATTTTGTATTTTTCTGTATTATACAATACCAAACTTGTTTATTTATCCTAATTCCTTTTCAAAAACTAAAAAAGGGTATATTCTGGAGAAAGATATGGTCACATATTGCACTAATGAGAGGAGCTGCTTGTATCTATATTAAATTCTTTTAGGACAATGCTTATGACCTAGCTCATTAATGCCACTTGTCACTGAAGGTTTAGAATTATGATTTTGGTTACAGTTTCTGAGTTAAAATTGTACTTGTTATTCTGCAGATGTGGGTGTTATGAGTGGAGCAATTTTGTTCATTCAGCAAGATCTTAAGATATCAGAGGCACAGACTGAAGTTCTTGTTGGAATTTTAAGCATAATTTCTCTTTTGGGTAGTTTAGCTGGAGGAAAAACATCAGATGCCATTGGTCGAAAGTGGACAATAGCATTAGCAGCCTTTGTTTTCCAGACAGGGGCAGCTATAATGACTCTCGCTCCTTCATTTGCAATACTGATGACAGGCAGGCTTCTGGCTGGAATAGGGATAGGCTTTGGGGTCATGATTGCACCGGTATACATAGCAGAGATATCGCCCAGTGTTGCCAGAGGATTTCTTACCTCTTTTCCTGAAATTTGCATAAATTTAGGAATCCTTCTGGGATATGTTTCAAACTACAGTTTTTCAGGACTTCCAGTACATATAGGCTGGAGGGTTATGCTTGGTATAGGAATTCTTCCCTCGGTGTTTATGGGGTGTGCACTATTTGTTATTCCGGAATCACCTAGATGGTTGGTGGTGCAGAATAGGGTTGATGAAGCAAGATTAGTACTGTCAAAGACTACCGAAAATGAAACTGAAGTGGAGGAAAGATTGGCAGAAATACAAAAGGCTGCAGGCCATAGTGCTGAGAAGTATGAAGAAAAAGCTGTGTGGCGTGAAATGTTATTTCCTACTCCTGCAGTTCGACGGATGTTGATCACTGGCTGTGGAATCCAGTTTTTTCAACAAGTTACTGGTATTGATGCAACAGTGTACTACAGCCCCACAATCTTCAAGGATGCCGGGATCAAGGGCAACACCGAGCTTCTTGCTGCAACAGTTGCTGTTGGCTTTACCAAAACTGTGTTCATTTTGGTGGCTACATTTCTCATTGACAAATTAGGTAGAAGACCTTTGCTTTTGGCAAGCACAATTGGGATGACCCTCAGCTTATTTCTTCTGAGTTTTTCTCTGTCATTTTTGGAGGATGGAAAACTAGGGATTGGATTGGCAATTTTATCAGTTTGTGGGAATGTAGCTTTCTTCTCTATCGGACTTGGCCCTATTTGTTGGGTTGTGTCATCCGAAATTTTCCCTTTAAAGCTTCGAGCCCAGGCATCTGCGCTCGGGGCAGTAGGTAATAGGGTTAGTAGTGGTTTGGTTACTATGTCTTTCCTCTCGGTTTCTCATGCAATCACAGTAGGTGGAACCTTCTTCGTCTTTGCAGTTATTTCAGTTCTGGCTGTTGCTTTTGTTTATACGTGCATTCCAGAAACTAAAGGCAAGTCTTTGGAGCAAATAGAAAATATGTTTCAAAATGAAGGAGAGTGGCAAGGAGGAGGTGAGGTTGAAATGGAAGATGTCGAACGACTAGTACAGAAAGAATGAACATTTGCTTCATAGCCCATCGACAAACTTATCCTAGTAGATTGTTATTAAAGCGATTCATGAACCGAGTGATTTTCACACATCTTCTGCATTTTATACAGAGTATTGAGGATTCTTTTGGAAGATATCATTCTATGAATATAGTTATACACAGACAGAACCAGAAGCATTAAAAGTTCTCATCTAAGAGTTGCAGAGGCCATGCCTTTCGTACTGATGGAGCTTGAGGTTCTTGGAGCCTAATGTACATATATGCTTCATTGATTATCCTAGTTTGATTTGTTTAAGGTGGTTTGTCGAAACTGTTGGGATTAATCACCTAGGCTTCTGCTCCTGCTCATGCAAATGTTTTTCAGAAGACACTGAAATTCAGGTCTCACCTCCTCCCTCTTCTTACTATATCAACTATATCTTCATATAGTTGTAAAAACAGTAAATTCTTGAATTTGGCAGCTGCAGCTCTGGAAATAAAGCTTGTAATATTTTTTGGTTTCTTTAATTAGCTCTGGAAATTCTTGATTTCTTAAAGCTTGTATTCTTGAATATATATAGAGATAAACTATGTATCAATAATTAGTACTAGTTCAGTTATTACAGCTCTGTCTCTCACTTTTGGTGTATATGCAATGATTTATAAGAGAAAGCGATTTGCTTTTCCATTATTATTCTATTTTTCATCTTCAGTTAATGCATGATTAAAATGTGCAACTGTTATTTTTATATTTATAGCAAAATGTTCATTTTATATGATATTCTGAAAACTTCATATGATCTGCCTTCCTTCATTGGGCCTGATTAAAGTTGTTAATTTGGGCTTGTGTTCAAGTACAAGAGGTTGAAAGAGATATACTGTAAATTAACAAATCTCAACCGTTAGATTAAATTTTATACGGTTAAAACTACTGACATACTATACGTCATTGAAAAAAAAAGAAAAGAAAAATGATCTAATTCAATGCGAAACGTTTTAGAGAGAGCTATTTTATATTTTTATAGGGTTTATATGACAATCAATTAGTTTAAATGTAGAATCTATTATCTATTAATAATTTTGGAGCTTTATTTATTATCATAAAGAATTATATATACACATATACGTACATGCATACATAAATACACGTATATGTGCGTATATGCATGTAATCAATTAAATAATCTAACTAAAAGCAAGACTAATAAGTCTATATATAAACATATATAGCTAATATTACTTTAATTTTAAAGCAAGAAAAAAATATATTAATAATTATAATGTAGTTCATGGACAGTAGAAAAGAGACAAAGCAAGAGTTAGGCAAGTAGGTCACATATTAAGAAATGTTATAATTATTTATTGTAGAAGGTAGATCACCAAAGTTTCATGTACTTAAAACCATCAAACTTACGTGAAATGGATTTTGAAACTACTAAATTTACATGCAATCAAATTATTTTTTTCCATTGATTCTTTATCTTATTATTGCGATTCACATTATTATTATTTTTTTTTACTGTAACAATAATATTATATAATTTAATTTTGTTAAATTAAAAAAGAAAATTATCAATACGTTTTAAAACTACCATAATCGAATAGCTCAATAAAATAATTTTGCAAAAATTAGTAAATCATAAATGCATATTATAATTTATAAGCATTGACTGAATTTTTGAATATTTCGTTGCTTATAAAAAGCAATTTATGATTGCAATCATGCATATTAATGCCAACTTTATTTCATATACAATTCATTCAACTATCAATTTTATAATTTATTTTTAAATAATTGGTTTATAAAACTTTATAGCTTGAGGATAATTTTGGAGTCAACTCGTTAGGGATTTTTTTTTTTTTTTGGAAAGGTTAGGGAATTATATCACATGTAAAATAATTCTTCTTGACAGTTCAGCCATGCACATGCTGATAAGAAAATTGAGAAATAATAATAATAATAATAATGGCTAACTGGCTATTGAGGCCATAGAGTTTGGTGCCAATATTGAATGGAAGATAACATATCACTTTCACAAATTATTTTAGTCCCAAATGATTTACAACATGATTGTATTGAAAGAAGAAAATAAGAAAATGAGCAAGAAAGGTCCTTTATACACCCAGTCGGGAGATGGAAATGCTCCAAAAGAAAAGGATTCTCCTTTCTTTCCAACAAACATTTTTAGAAAGAAAAACACAATTAATTGTCATTTCTTATTGTAATTTACCAAACTCAAGCTTGAAAATTTACAAAAAACACAAGAATCCAACAGTATATAACTAATTATACTTCCATTTTCAATTCTAATCTTTCTACTCTGCTTATTCCACAAATGAACAGCTAAACTTTCCCTTCTAATTTGCAGAAGCTTCTTGTGCAGCCACTGTGAATGAACCTCATCTCCAGGCCCTCTAAAAAAACTTCTAATTCTGCTCCAATTCACAGGGTAAAATGCAGATGGTGGCAAAACGCTGAAATTAAACCCAGTCCTACCATTGACTCTTGACACAACTCTTGAAACAAGATAAGGACCATTATGACCCCACTTGTTCCCATTAAATGTGAGAGCAAATTCTTGGATGAATTTGAAGAGTAAAGGATGTTTCTTATCAAAAATCAACACAGCATTATTCAATCTGCTCCAATTCCCAGTTTCAAGATCAATTGTTTGTGCCCCAATTGCATTTCTCAGCTTACTAAAACTCTTCAATACTATAACATCAGTATCTACGTAAATACCACCAAATTTGTACAGCAAAGCAAGCCTAACCAAATTGGAGAGATTTTGACCCAAAGGAACTTCCCCAGGATCAATTTTCCCTTTCTTTAATTCATTAAACCATGACTCTGCATATGTACCTTTGAATATATAGCTAAAATCAGGCGTAATTGCTGCCAAGTTGTAACCTTTATCCAATAATGGCTTTAGAAGAAGATACCCTTTTTTGCAATCAATGGAATTGGAAACTATTACCAAACATGCATTTGGGTGGGATTTGAATATACTCTCTATACTAAACATTTCTCTATCACCAAATGACTGTAAAGAAGAAATCCAAGTCATAAAGAACTGAACTTCACATGAAGAATTTGCTAAGAAACCACTTATTCTTCTCCCAAACTGCTTTGATTTGCCTCCAAAATGCAGAATCTTAATCACAGCTTTGCGGTTGTTCACTTTGTTTGGCTTCAAAACAGAAGAATGGTTAATGGGTATGTTTGTAATAGCAAATTTAGGCAAAAGGGGCAATTGGGTATTCAAAATTACTGGTAAAGTCTCTTCCTTTACTGCATACATCACTGAAGAAGAAACCTTTTTCAAGGACTTTCCTTCAGCCGTAGACGGCGGCGGAGTATTCACTTTGTTTGGCTTCAAAACAGAAGAATGGTTAATGGGTATGTTTGGAATAGCAAATTTAGGCAAAAGGGGCAATTGGGTCTTCAAAATCAGTGGTAAATCCTCTTCCTTTACTGCATACATCACTGAAGAAGAAACCTTTTTCAAGGACTTTCCCGCCACAGCGGACGGCGGAGGAGAATTGGCGGGAAGGGGAAGATGAATGTAGAAAACAGAAAAACCATTGTGAATCAAAAGAAGAAGCAAGATAAGAGCAAGAAGGGAAGTGGGGAAGCAAGAGGAAAAGGCAAAGAAACATGTTTTAAGGTTGCGTAAATGTTTAGAAACTTGGGTAATAATTAGGTGCATGGTGTTTTTGTTTATGCTAAATTGAGGTTTTTGGATCATTTTTTGTAAGATAATGAGAAAATTAGCAGAGAAAGAGAGGGAAGATGAAGGATTTCAATGGAGGAATGGCGGCAAAATATGGAAAAACAGAGATAAAATTGTTGTGTTTTGGACATTGGGAACCAAAAAGAACCATAAACAGTAGGGGAACTTCTTCTTCTAGACTTATAGTCTCACATTAGAAAATGAGAAATGTGGGAGAGAGATAGTGAGTATGTGATTATGTTCAAGCTACCATCCTTGCACTCTGCATGATATTACATATATTAAATTTATATATCTGGAGTGGACCTTAGTTATTATTTTTACAATTAAGGCTTCATTATTTAATTTTTTAATAAAAAAATTATAATTTTAAATTTATTTGAATTCGAAATTTTCTACACTTTTAACATTAAATTTTTAATAATTTAGCTTCACAGTTAGAATTTTCGTCAAAATAATGAAAAATACTAACATGTCATTTTTTTTATTGCCTCGCTAGTAGAAAAAAATATTAGTAGAAAGTTGGATCCATTTCCTCTTTAGTTTTTATTTTTTACTATAATTATTTATGCTCATTAGTTGATTGCTTTTTTTGCATTTCTACAAAAACAAATACTTTTTTTATTTTTTTATTATGAATATAACATGTTAAAATTCAATTTAAAATATATATTCAAAATATTCTTAAACATATTGTTCATGATTTCATTATGAGAATTTTGTTATCTGATAAATTTTAGAAGAATCAATTTATTTTAATTTTATGTATCAAAATAATTAAAGATAAAGATAAATAGTTTAAATTATTTTGAAATAAAATCAAAGATAAAATTTTAGAAACCATTTATAAATATGAATTATATTAAGATGAACCATCCTTTCTAAAAAATTTCCTTCATCAATGTAGCTCATACCAAGACACTAGTAAATACATCAATATTTTCCATTATCTTTAGAAATTCTAACTAAAGGTGCAAAATTATTAAAAAAAATAAAATATTAAAGTCTTCATTATTAAAAAAATACTTTACTATTCGAAATATTAATAATTTAGTACATTAGAAAAGAAATTGTAGTTATCCCAAAAACTTTTTGAACATGGCTTTGGCATTGCCCAATCAAAGTTGTGTTTTCTTTTGGCAAAATCCTGAATTATTCTTTTTTTTTTTCTTAATTGATACTCTAAATTTTAAAAACTATACATTTAATTTTTTTATTATGATTTTACTTCTTATTAGATCCATGCATATTTTCTGAATTTTTTGCATTTATGATGTTGCTCTAAAACTATTTTTTTCCTCCTAAATTTTTTTTTTAGCAGACACATCCAATACATATAAAATAATTTCAAAATATTTAATTAAAGACTCTGAAACCATTCAGAACAAGCCTGCTCTATTCTACAAATTTTAAGTCACCTAAACTGAATTATAAAGCTAATATGGGATCATCAAAATTGTTTTGTAGACTGAATTTCGAAGTTTCGGACTTCATTTAATTTTTTATATTCATTAAAGTACCGAAAATTTGTGACAAATCCCAAAAGCTTTTTATTCTTGAAAAAAATAATTCTTAAACTCACACTATTTTAGAGCCAATTATTCTAAATGTTCTGAAAAATTTCCTATGTATAGCGAATTTGAAAATCATTTTCTCAAGAATATGGAGTTTTTGAATTTCGTCTCAAGTTTTCGGTACTTTAATGAATATGAAAAATTGTGAAAAGTTCAAAATTTCAAAATCCAATCTCCAAAATAATTTTAAAGATCTCATAATAGCTCAATAATTTCGTTTAAGTGATTTAAAATTCCTAAAGTAGACCAGACTCACTTTGAATGGTATCATAGTAGCTCTATAATTTCGCCTAAATGATTTAAAAATTCTAAAATATAGCTCATTTTGAATAGAGATTAAATATTTTATAGTGATTTTATTGATATTATACGCGTCTAAAGAAAAAAATAAATTTGAAGAGTAAAAAAATAATTTTGTTGCAATATCATAAATTAAAAAAATGCAATAATCTAATATGAAGTAAAATTATAATAAAAAAATTTAATATTTAGTTTTTAAAATTATAATATATAATTTTTAAAATTTAGAGATTTAATTAAAAAAATGGAATGATTCAAACATATATTTATTTTCCGCATTTCTCGTGGTGCTATGTCACCGTCTGCTTATCACATTATGTGTCTGTCAGCTTTTGTTTTGCGGGAATTTTTCTTTTTTGGGCTTTTGACTTTTTCTTCATTTAAATTGAAATAAATGGAGATTATTCGGTGCGATATAGTACCTGTGCGCAGCAAATTTTAGCTTATAATATTTTTTTAATTTTTATTCAATGGATCAAACGCCGAATAATAATAAATCTTTAAAAAGTGGAACAAATTTATATTAAATGTTTTTTTTTAAAAATACTTTATTTTCTTAATTTATCCTTTTGTTGTATTTAGTCATTTAGTTAATTTTTTTATGAACTAAAACGATAAATATTATATCAATTACTTGATGTCTTCCTAATTCCTAATTAAATTTACTTTTAGAAATCTGATCATATTAATTAAATAATATTCCTAAGCTACCTTGCGTAATTATATTCATTTTATGGATGCATTGTAACGTGAACAATTTTATGATTAAATTATGCATCTATCTTAAGCTATTAAATTAAATTATATAATATACTATATAGTAACATGAAAAATTGAAAGTATGACAACACTGATCCAAGCAATTAATACTTTCTTAAACAATAAATAAATCTGGTTTTCCTTATCATATCCTAATCAATAGTCAATACATCCCACTAATTAAATAAAATAATAATATAATAGCTAACGATGCTATTTGAATAAAAAACTAAACTTTTGGATCTTAACTTACTTTTTTTTTTTTTTATTTTATGGTCCTTAAATTTTTATTTTCATTCAATTACTGAAATTTAATGTAGATGAAAATAAAAAAAAAAATAAAAATCAAATATGATCAAATAAAAATTTAAAAATCCGAAATTAAAACTCAACCAAGCTTTAGAAAAAGGCTTAATATATAATTTGTCCCTTCAACTTGCACTTATTTGTCATGTCGCCCCTCTAACTTACAAGTTTACTAGTTAAATACTTAAATTTGATTATAAAGATACTAATAAACACTTATTGCTGACTGTACTACCTATGTGTCATGAAAATGAGTGACGTGACATGAAAAAGTGATTTACACGCATTTAGGACGGGTGAATGGTGAAAAAAATATATATATTCTACGTGTGTAAAAAAAGTGCTATCACCGGCTTCCCCTCCTACACCCTCCCCTGCTGTCAAACCTCCAGCATTCTCACCAGCTTCTCTTTCGGCAACTGCACCTCCTCATCAAAACTTATTGCCTAAAGATAGCATACAGGATAAATACGAAGTGATGAAAATTGCAAAAAGAAGAACCCATCAATAGAAAATGCAGTAATAAAAGAACATAAAAAGAAAAGCTATAAATTGAACACAAAGATGAGAATAAGAGAAAATCCATTAACAGCTAACCAAAGAAAACCCATTAATAACAATCAATTAGCAAAATAATAATTGGTAACCAAAAGAAAAACTAATTAATAGAACAAAAGGAACTTGTTCAGATTAATAGCAAACAAAAAGTTAGAAACAACGAAACCTATTAGCAGCTGGTGATCAAAGAAAATTCCATTAATAGCAAACAATCAGCTAGTACATTGAAAATTTCTTCAAATTTAAATCATTAACACAGAAAGTGAGAATTTTCAATCCCACCAATTTTTATGTATCAAACCCAACTAACTTTAAATAATAGAAAAGAAGAAAAGAAAAAAAAAAAAAACATTTGAATCACTAGAGATTAGAGAGTAAGTTGTCCGGTGGTGGGTAATCGGGAGAGAGACGTCTCCATCAGGTCCAGATCCGACCACCAGTGCTGGTCTCTTCCTCTGTCTTACCTTCGCTGCCCTCAAGGCCACCCGTTGACATCGATGAAGAGACATCACAAGCCGATCAACATCGATGTTGCTGCCGCTAGCTCCTGCTCCGATCGACGCCCTTAAATTCCTAATTAAATTTACTTTTAGAAATCTGATCATATTAATTAAATAATATTCCTAAGCTACCTTGCGTAATTATATTCATTTTATGGATGCATTGTAACGTGAACAATTTTATGATTAAATCATGCATCTATCTTAAGCTATTAAATTAAATTATATAATATACTATATAGTAACATGAAAAATTGAAAGTATGACAACACTGATCCAAGCAATTAATACTTTCTTAAACAATAAATAAATCTGGTTTTCCTTATCATATCCTTTTTTTTTTTTTTGAATGCAAATTAAACTTTCATTAATATAATAAAAAATACATCTGTAAAGTACAGATAAACTTATAAAAGTTAAAAGTACATAAGATATATGAAATAAATGAAGTTACTGGATTATATCTCTGAACTTTTTCGACAAAAACAGTGGATAATGGTAACATGCGGTGCGCAATCTGGCTATCAGCGGGAAACTCCGTCCATCTGTTGTTCAAAGGAAAACTTCCATAAAACAAGACTATCAAACTTCCATAACGGAATACAATCCAACTTCCATGAAGGAAGACCACAACCTCTAAATTTGGAGAACAAACTTTCATAATAAAAATTTAAATTGCACTCAATTTTAATTAAAAAATTAGTTCTAAATAAAAATTTCAGATTTGATAAAAAAACAAACTCGAAAATAAAAACAAAGAAAATTTAGATCTGATGTTATAAAAACAAAAAAATAAAAAAAAATAAAAAACAGATAAAAACTAAATCAGATCTATACAGATCTGTGTTTATTGAAACCAAAAACACAGAAACAAAACACAAAGGGTTTCAGATCTAACACAATAATCAAAAAACAAAAGAAAAACACAAAAAAAACCCAAATCTGAATTTATTAAAACAAATAACACACTCAAAAACACAAAAAAAAAACAACGAATAAAATTAAAAATTCAGATATGTACTGATCTGAAAATTATTATAGAAAAAGATAGAAGAAAAGAGATGAGGGGCTGCCGCCAGAAAATGAAGTGACGGTAGCCCCAAAATTAGGTTAACAATTTGACGGTTATGAAACTCAGAGAGAGAAAGAGAGAGAGAGAGAGAAAGAGAGAGAGAAGATGGATGTATAATTTCTGTTTTCCTTATCATATCCTAATCAATAGTCAATACATCCCATTGTTTAAATAAAATAATAATATAATAGCTAACGATGCTATTTGAATAAAAAACTAAACTTTTGGATCTTAACTTACTTTTTTTATTTTATTTTATGGTCCTTAAATTTTTATTTTCATTCAATTACTGAAATTTAATGTAGATGAAAATAAAAAAAAAATAAAAATCAAATATGATCAAATAAAAGTTTAAAAATTTAAAAATCCGAAATTAAAACTCAACCAAGCTTTAGAAAAAATATCCTTCAAAAGAAAAGAAAATTTTCCTTTTCTTTTATTCTGTATTATATTTATAAAAGAAAAGTGAAAAAAGAAGAACATTTTTACTTTTGTCTCTAGCTATTCTCTTGTATTTTCAGAAAGGAACTCTTCTTTCTTTGAATTCCTTTTTTCACCCCTTCATCTCTTAAGATGTCAAATTATTCCACAGCATAAGCCATTCGCACTTGGGTAAATAAGAATCAAGCAAATCCAACTTTTTTTTAAAAAAAAAAAAAATGTTTTAATTAATTTTACACACATCCTTAATTAATTCAAAAAATCAATTCTATATAGACAAGAACTTGCTCATAATCAACTTTTAAAGAAGCCAAAAATTCTTATACAAATTATGTTTTTCAGTTCATTTTTAATGTCTTGATCAGCAACAATTAATTATTACCAGCATAATCTCTAACAGTTGATACCTTCCTTTTCCTCTTCCAAACAACAACAGCCACCAAAGATTCTTCTTTCACAATCAACTGGTTTCATTCATGAGCACAGCAGAATGCTGGCTGTCACCGTTCATTATTGCACAATTTTCTTCACCCCTTCCTTGTATGTTACCTGAAGACAAAATTAGGTATTTTTCATTTTCTGCAATAAATGTGGTTAGTTGGGGAAGTTAATTGCCAAGTTTGTGGAAACTACTTGATTTACAATTCCAGTGTCTGGAAAACTATAAATAAATAAACTATACATTATACAAGACCGTATACTTGCAACTTTTCTGCGGCTCCTAGCTTAAGCAATAACAGAAGTCGATCAGATATAGTTCTAAGCACAGTAATAAGTAATTTATGATCACAAAGAAATCAACAAACCATGTAATTAACACTAGATGCCTGAGAGAGCTGACGCTATGCTCAAACGCGACACCTGAAATACACTATTGTTACCTAAGCCTACAAAGTAGCAACATCAGTAAAATAGTTTATGCAAGGATCTTAAACTCAGTAGAAGATCAAGCTCGCCTCATAGATAATGCTTCTATCTCCATAAACCTTCCAAATGGATGAATTCATCCTGATTCTTAATACCATCTTTTGTAAAAATCTTCCATTCACATAACGAATAAAAACAAGCCCAAACACACAAACCTGTACCCATAATTTTTAAAGAGTTCAGATAAATCAATACTTTCTTCATTAACAAAGTACTCAAGCTCCAGTAATAAGCTCTGGTTGTTACTGAGCTGGTTGGAGCATCATTGCATTTCAGAGAAGTCCTCTTCTTCTTTTGTAGTCACTCACAGTCAAAGTTAGGGCATGCCTCCTCCCATCATTCTCAGGGACACGACATCCAATTGTTGCTTCAATCCGTTGTTTCCTTGCCATGAACCCTGCTTGGGCTCCTTGGGCTCCACCAAACTTCTGAAGTGCAGTCAATGAGATTAGAAGATCAAAATCGTGTAGTGTATTTGACTCGGTGCCTTGATCAACTGGGGCAGCTGTGTCAACCAACTTCCCTGCATCAGCTGCTGCTTCCAAGGCTGCTGCTGTAGCAGCCATGCCAGCCTCAGCTGTAGCCCTTCCCGTTGCCCCATTACTATCGGCAATAGCTACTGTGCCATTGGCCTCACTATTTGTTGCCGCTTCTGCATCTCCTCCAGCGGGTTTTGACACGTAGTAATTCCTTGACCTAGTCCATCTCCTCGAAAATGGATCATACCCAGCCTCCCCGGCTTTCAGACCTGTGTTTACCGGTTTCAATTCTGATGCATTTTTGAAATTCTCGGCTCTGTTTTTCCTATTCATCTCTGCCAGTCTAACAGCCTTTGAATCTTTCTCTTGAGCTTGCCGAGACGCTTCCAGTTCCTGAATTCTAGCCTTAATCCTCTCCACCTCTACATCATCTTGCTTACTCTGCGCTACTTCCAACTCCCTTCTCAAACGGTCCTTCTCAGCAGCAACATTTAATGGCTTTGTTGAAGCAGATTTCTTCTCTTGCAACATCTGTTTCACAGTAGCTGCTGAATAGACAAATGTATTAGTCTTTTGTATGGCTTCCTTCTTTTCCAAAACATCTTGTTTGGTTGGCATCCGACCACCATTGCGCTCTACCTCCCTGATCCATTGTTTATACTCCTCCTCTGTTGGTCCAGAATCTGAAATCATAGCCATCTGCCACCTGGCAGCGGAGCTCTCATTGCCCCAAACAACATTCAGATACTTATACGTTGTTTTGTTCTCCAGTTTGTATGGGCGATCAGGGTCTGCAGCATCAACATTCCGAACTAAACACAGCCTGTAGATTGGTCCAGACTTTGATCTACCAATCCCAACCCTCACAAAGCAACCAACAATCAACTCTTCAAACCATGGCTCCATAAACCATTTAGCAAGTTTCGACCTTCGGATTGTGATTTCCTTTATATCTTCAAATGTTGGACCCTGAAATCCAGGCTCCCGTTCATCATCACTGTCCGCCATTCCACCATCACCAGTTGATCCTTCATCTTCACTGTGAGATCCGCTTTCACTCTCACTACTAGAGCTACTCAGGCTTGCAGAAGTGAAGCGTTTTCGCTTGATTGGTGAAAAACCGCGGGTGCTTGAAGTTCCTCTAGATGCATCCCTCAACTTCCGGTGAGCTTCTGGGTCCTGCTGCTTTAAACGTTTAGCTCTCAATTCATTCAAGGCGTCATCCTTGGCAGCTGCCCTGTCTGCAGATCTAGCTGATGTGCGCACACCCCGGGAAGATTGAAGAGGTGGGGTTTCTTTTCTTGGACGGGTAGGCCTCTCGTTCTCCCGTTTTGATCTAATTCTCTCAGTTAAATTCTTATCACCTTTTTTATCTGCCCGTTCTGATAATATCATCTCCCTTTGAAGTTCACTCAATTGAGAAAGCTTCCTCCTATCTTCCTCATCCTTATAAAGATCATCACCAACTTCTGATTCATCACTACTGTCACCCTCACGATCAGAACCCCTGTCATCATAATCACCTTCATCCTCGCTAACCTGATCATCATCTCTATCAGTAGGGTCCAGTCTCTTCTTCAAAGGAACTTGAGATCCCGATGGCTTTCGGCTCGCATAACCACGGTCATCATCAGAATCCTCATCTCTTGAGTCACTTCCACCATCAGAATATGAACCTTCGCGCCTCCTCTTAGATGGTGGATGTGAATTCCGGTTTCTTCCTGTGGTACCAGTTCTTCCTGCAGCCTCCAGCAGCAAATTTTCCAATTCTGCCATTGGTTCACACCAACTCAAAACCAAACCAAGCCAGAATCAACTAGTTCACCTGTCAACAACAGAAAAGCAGTTTACCAGAGTGGAATATACTTACTGATGCATTCAAAAATAGTATAAACAGGTGATATTTATCACACATAAAAGCATCTGTTACTGAGAAATCATGACAATCTTTTCCATGCCATTAATCAATTTCCTCATTAGTACAACATTGATTTGCAACATTGTACAACGTCCATCACAGCTTCATCTGCATAGCTCAGCAATAATGAACTATTTCATTTATTCCCATCATGCAATTTCAAGCTGCCAATAATGCTGTACCAATACCAACACTCATGAGCTGCAAGTGAACATTGTACAGCCCAATATTTATGTCCACAACATAGTGACAAAGAAATGAAATTCAACTGGTTCAGCTGATTCAATCACTGGGAAAAAAAAAGTGAAAACTTAAAATTGTCAGTCTTAATAATTCTAGAGGGGTTCATCAGAGAGCATGACTACGATTCATGAGAGGCAACAAATTCATGATCACAGGTATAGGATCCATAAGAAGCATTATCATTATTGTATACTGGATGGTGATACAGTGAACGAGGCGAATTGAACAGTAAAGCACCTATCTTTAACGGTGAAACCAGCTCTAATTATAGGAATCCATCAACAAAAACGATAGAATCGAAACAATCAGTGTAGGCAAAAGTAAAAAATCCAGCCACGAATCTACAATGTTAGAATACAAAATAATTCTTGCCTAGGAAGCGCAACCAATAACTCAAAAATACTACGAACTTTTTTGAGAGATAAATACCATCAAACTAGGTGAACTCAAACTCAGATGAGGCTCTACCTAGCCGATACGCGTGACTGGAATAATAACCGAAAGTACGTAAAGGGCCGCCGGAGGTAAAGATCTTGACGTCGACGACGCTCGCTAATGGAAGATGGACAGGTAGTTGAAAGAAAAAGGAAAGAAGACAGATCGGAAAAAAAAAAATTGCGAGGATTGGATCGAATAGGGAAGAGAAAATAGGAAAAAATAAATAAGGTTTAGGGTTTTCTTGTGAGAAACTACGCCGTTTTCGTCAGAAAGCACGCGAAGTACCGTATTATATTATGCTATCCTAAAGTTTGACAAACATTCTTCTTTGCTTTCCGCTTGAAAATTGGATTATATATTTAGGGTGTTCTGTAAAATTGTATATTTTTTGTATTTTATTTTTAAAATTTAAAAATTATTTTTAATTTTTATTATTTATTTTTTAAAAAATTATTTTGTATATTTAAAAATTTTATCAAATTTTTTAATTATTCATTTATATTTTTTAATTAATAATTTACATTATAATAATGATTTTAGTGGTAGCAGTGACAGCAACGGCGGTGTCGTTGTGATGGTAGCGGCGGTAGTGTGGTGGTGGCAGCAGCGTGTTGGTGGTGGAGGCGGCGACAGCGGCAGCGGCAGCATGGTAGTGGCGAAAGTGACAACGGTGTAGTGGTAGGGGCGGTGACAGCATGGTGGTGGCTGAAGCGACAACGGTGTAGTGGTGGAGGTGGCGATAGCGTGGTGGCGGCGGAGACGACTGCAGCGTGGTGGCGGCGGAGACGACTGCAGCGTGGTGGGGACAGAGGCGACAGTGGCGTGGTGGTGGCAATGGTGGTGGAGGCAGCAGCAACATTGTAGTGGCAGCGGCGGACGTGGCAGCGGCATGGTGGTGGTGGTGATAGAGGCGGCGGCAGTGTGATGGTGGTGGAGGAGGCAACAGTGTGATGGTCGTCGCCTTGGTGGTAGAGATGATAGCAGTGTGGCAGTGGCAATGATAGCGGTGTGGCGGCGGCATGGTAATGGTGGAAGAGGCAGCGTGGTGGTGGTGGCGGGGTGGTGGTGATGGAGGCGGCGTGGAAGCGGCAACAGCGGCAGTGACAGCGTAGTGGTAGTGGAGGCGGCGTGGTGGTGGCGACGGCAATGTGGCAGCAGCGATAGTGGCGGTGTGGTGGTAGTGGTGGCGATTTGATGATAATAAAGATAAAGTAGAAAAATGCTAAAAATCTCATTTTAAATATTTTTATTCTCTGTTTTATATGTGAAAATTAATTTTTAAATTTTTTGTAAAAGTCGAAACGAAAAGAAATTTGCTGAATGTATTTTGATTTTATTTAAAAAAAATCAAAAACAAAAACCTATCGGAACGTGGCAATTTTATTTAATATAGTGCGTAAAGATAAAAATTAGAATATTTCTACATCGGATTGGTCTGGGCTGAACAGCACCAGACCCAGCCCAGTCCATACATAGTCCATCTTCTATTGATGCTGACTTGAATAGGCCTCCAGTCGAAGGATAAAAATTAAGAGTGTGATTAAGCTCCGTGGATGAGCAGATCGAGGCCTTAGCGACGATGGTTGAATGCGTCCACCTTTCGAAAGCTAACTTCAAAGTTCAAACAATTATCTATATCCGCGGCTGCTGTTGACTATCGGCGGCCAACTTTGCAATGTCTTTGTTCATAATTGATTCAGTCCGGCGCCCACCTTGACATATTATTTGAATTTTTTTACAATAAATTAAGCCATTAATTGGTACTCGTTTTATTTTAAATAATCCAACCTTTTGCATTATAATAGAAAATTACACATAAAATAAGTAAATGATCAGGACATTTTCTGTTGACGAATTACTTTTATTATGAATAAACTATATTTGATCAGCACATAAACTTCTTCCGGATAATATTTTCGGTATAACAATATAACATTCAGAATTTATTGTCTCAACTATTTGCATTAATTTAAATTTATAAAACACTCTCTTTTAAATATTTTAAAAAAATTTCATGAACAAAATGTGAACTCTAAATTTTTAACGAAAAAATTCATGCCATTCAATCTTTTTTCAACAAGGAGAATATTATACATAATAGTAATTGTCTTATCAACCATAATTTTATATTTAAATATAAGTTTTAACTATTTCAGCTTTAATGGAATAGAATAGAATGAGCATAAAATATTTTTTTTTTTATTTTCTCCCTTACACAATATTCAAATTTGAAATTTTATTGTAAGTAAGCCAATCACATTTTAAAAATTTTAAATCTATTTTCTTTTTATTCCATGATGGTGTCAAATAGGCTAGACATAAATTAGTTAATTAGTCAACAATCTATTATTTAAGTTCATTCCATTAATATCAGCTTTTCAAAATTAAAGTTCAAATTCAATCCATTAATAAATAGTTAATCGGTTAACCATTAAAAAATTAAACATATATATTTACCCTTTATTTTATAAAAAAATGCATTTATAAAATTAAAATATAATTGTAGAAGTGATAAAAATATAAATTATTAAAATTTAATGTAAATATAATAAAAAATTACATAAATGTTTTATAACTATAAGACAAAAAAAAATAATTTAATAGTAATTTATCACTTATCAATATTAACAAATAAATGATTTTCAATAATTAAGATACAAAATAAATTTATATAAATATAAATGGTAATTATAAATTACATATAAATAAAAAATTATATATAAAAATCGATTAACCATTTAATAAGATATTAAAATTTAAATTCATTAAATATAATACTTAAAAATTAAATTTTACAACCAAGTGCAATTAGATTGTTAACCATATGAACAGTTTTACTTTTAACGATTTTATGACTTTTCGACTTTTTTGCTTTATTTGGATGGAGATAAATTGAATTTACTTTAATGAGAGTAAATGAAGAGAAATGAGAGTAACGTAAATTATATTTCCTTTGGTTTTCTTTTCCGTTGTTTGGAAAAGTAAATTTAAACATAAAGTAAATTTAATTTTTTTCTTAACAGTGTATATTATTTTACCTTTATACCACTTATATGAGACTTGAAAGAGCCAGACTCGTGAAAAGGATGCAGAGGGTTCACGACTCGTGAAGGTTTGTAAGAGAAGTCGCTGATGTGCAAGAAATGCGATCACGACTCGTGAACGTTTGCAAGAGAAAATGCGACTCGTGAAGACCAGCGAGAGTCGAACATCAAAGCACGACTCGTGAAGATGATCACGAGTCGGTCACCAGGAAGAGAAAAAAGAGAGAGAGAGAAGAGCGGCTTTCTGTCGCGAGCGCGACAGGCATCGCGCTCGCTACAGAGATATGTCCCTTTTATATGAATAGCAATTAAAAAAAAAAGAAATTCCACACAAAGAAAAAAAGGGTAAAAAAAAGAGATACATAACAGATATCAAAGAGAAATAAACGATGGCAGAATAGGAGAGAATGAACAGTAAAAAAGAATAGATGGCGAGAGAGGCGAACAGAGATCCGGAGAGAAGGGGGAGCGACGTTTTACCCAAATTGAAGACAAAAAAAAATTTATTTATAGAATAGAGTATTTTGATCAATTCACATAGTTACAATCTTTTACCTCCCACTTAACTCCGTTTCTTCCCAAATTGAGGAGAAACGAAATGGATGAAATAAGAAAAATTGAGAATTCTTCACGTTCCTTCCCCCGTATTAACATCCAAACAAGAAAAAGTAAAATTAATTAGACTTACTCTACCATCAATTCCTCCCACCTCTCCCTATCCAAACAAAGAGTTTGTGTCAAATTTAAGTAGAACAGTCAAACAACGAGGGACTGGGTGGGACTGCATACAAAGCCTTATGTAAAGCACCCACAAAACAACATTTCTGCTACAGCAACCTTAAAAATGGACAAAATTCAGCACAAATTCATCCAAGTACGAGGATCAAACCTCCACGTCGCCGAGATCGGAACAGGTTTCTCTCCGAATTATTTCTTACTAATTTCTCTTTGTCAGTGATCGCTAATCTAAGAAACGACACCGTTTTTGTTTCTGCATTTTGCAGGTAGTAAAGTGGTGCTGTTCCTTCACGGTTTCCCTGAGATTTGGTACTCATGGCGCCACCAGATGATTGCTTTGGCCAACGCAGGGTTTCGGGCTATCGCACCCGATTACAGAGGGTTCGGGTTGTCGGACATTCCACCCAAACCCGAGAAGACCACACTTGCGGATTTACTGGATGATCTTGTCGGACTCCTAGACGCTCTCGAAATCAGCAAGGTAAATCATAGTATGTTTTATATGCTTTGATTAAAGTTTAATTATTCAATTGGCTAGAAGAATTTTCAGGTACTGAATTTATACCTTTTTTTTTTCTATTTTTATTTTTTATTTTTATTATGTTGCATTGACCTCTAAATTTTTATTTTAATGTATATTAATATTAAATTCAATTTTGTCAAACTTGATGTAATTTTCATTTTTTATTTTATTAGATTTTTATTTGAACATAATGTATATTAAAATAAAAATTTAAAAATTTAATGCAATGCAGATTGCAATTCTTAACTTTCAGCCAACAAATATATATCTATATATATTGTGTTATTAGGAGATCATTGGCAAAGGGGTACATAGAAAATCTGAGCTATTGAATAAAAAATAATATTTATTTATTTTTAATCTAACGGTTTAGATTGTAGCAGTATTGAGATTTACAGAATGAACGCCCTTTATTATGTCTTTCATCATACTTGAACATGATGTCATGTGAGGAAATTTCTTGATTAGATCATGTTCATTTATCACCTGTGTAGAAAAGAATAATAATTGTTACTTTACAAGTACAAGATTTTGCTGGCCTCTCAGCAAGTTATTGGCTTGGTTCACGAATTGATTCATGCACCTTACTAATGTACATAAGAATTTTGCATTGAGTTGATGTTTTATTGGAATATGCCATTACATGTTTCGAAACACTTTTGAATATGCATAGGTTGTTCTTATTGGAAAAGACTTTGGAGCAAGGCCTGCTTATATCTTGCCTATGCTTCATCCAGAGAGAGTATTAGGTGTTGTAACAATGGGAGTGCCATTCGTACCACCAGGCTTTTTTCATTTCTCTAGCTATCTTCCTGAAGGCTTCTATATAAATAGATGGAGGGTAATTGAATTTCCAGTCTTTTTGCTTTAACCATTCACTTTTTTTCTCTTCTGAAAGAGAATAAGGAATCAAAATTTGATCTTGTGAAATCTAGGAACCCGGGCGAGCAGAAGCTGATTTCGGTAGGTTTGATGTTAAAACAGTGGTGAGAAACATCTATATTCAATTTGCCAGAAGCGAATTACCAATAGCAACTGAAAACCAGGAAATCATGGATGTGGTAGATCCTTCTACCCCCCTTCCGCATTGGTTCACTGAGGAAGATCTTGCAGAATATGGCGCATTATATCAGAAATCCGGTTTTCAAACTGCACTCAAGGTTGTTTATAGGTAATGAACTTCATCCGCACTTTGATTTGAACTTTAGGGTTTAGGGTTTATGACTTTCATTTTATGCTGTTGCAGGTCAATAGGCGAAGAATTGAACCTAAAAGAACTTTTAGTTAAAGTTCCAGTACTACTAATCATGGGTGAGAAAGATTATGTCCTCAAATTTCCAGGAATGGAAGACTATATAAAGAGTGAGAAACTGAAGCATTTTGTTCCTAATCTAGAGATTGTGAACTTGCCTGAAGGAAGTCACTTTGTTCAGGAGCAATCACCTGATGAGGTTAATCAGCTCATAGTCACTTTCCTTAATACCCATATATGGTCTTGAATATCTACATTCAAAGCGTGTGGAAATAAAGTTATGAAATTCCGTCAATAATCTTTTCTTTATATTAATAGCACTATGTTTCGTGAACCGAAATTGTACCATTTAACTCAGTAACAAAACCAGTTTTCTTGGTTGCATGATGAAATGGTTGTTTGGATTTGCGGAGTTCTCATTGCTTGTGATAATTGGACACAGTGATCTGTTATCCATATGTTAGAATAGACATTACATAAATTTGAATTGCAAAGTATTGATCTTCATTGGTCCTCCGATGCAAGTTCCACATAAGTGGGGATTATTTTTTGAAATTCCCAGGAATTCAAGACTGTAAAACAAGTGGAAAAAACTTGCAAGAACACAGTACATACATAATGCACAACGGAATATTGATTTCATTCTACTATCGCTCGTGTATACAAGCGTATCAGCCTGCACCGTACAAAAAGAATATTGTAGATAAGAGGAGAGAAAAAGAAGAAATTTTTTTTGCAAATGTCAATTAGCATGCAGGCCAGTCAGATCTAATGGCATTGTGTATAACAGAGGTTGATCTGGAAAGGAAGACAAGGCTGTACAAACTTTGTATTTCCTGAGCTTTCAGGCAATCCTACATGATTCGATTACTTCACTCACAGCTTTATGAGTCTCCGGTGAAATCATGTTTAATGTCAAATGAAATGCCTGGAGAAAAAGGATGAGTCAGCTTATTAAACCAAAAATACAATTCCATACTCTAAATAGTATCAAATTTGACCAACACAGCTCCTGGTTGGCGACTAGTTCCTTTCGAAATGATTTCACAGAGGCCCAAGACAAAGGGAGGTTTGCATGCATTGTGACAAACTTTCATGTTTTAACATACTCAAAGGAGATCAAAAGCAGAATAAATGCATACCACAAATCTCTCCAGCACAGGAACAAGAATAGCCAAGCTGTGATTTGGAAGGAAATCAGCAATAGAATCACGTATGCTCTTACTGTCATGGAAGCCAAAAAAGAGGAGAGACTAAGACAAAGGCAAAACATAAACAATATCTGAAAAGCACATAAGATGGGAATTCCAGAGATCTTACCTTTCCGTAGAAAGGAATGCAAGTAGGAGTGCTGAATAAGCTTCTACAATCATCTTCTCAGCTTCTTTCTCTCCTTGTAGAACAGCAGCCTCATCATTCTGAACAATGTTACACCAACAAAGATTATTTTTCTCAAACAACAGATTCTCTAAAGAATAGAAACAAGTTCAACCTTCTAAAATTATCAGCAATGGAAATATAATAATGTATACTGCACCTACCCGTGGGATAGTTTCTCATGCATAAAAATTAATCATAAAAAGATACCATAAACAAGATACTCCAAAATGCTGTTACTCACCCATGCCACTGCATTTCCTTCTCCAGATGCATCACCAGCTCCTTGATTGGCTAGAAAGATCGAGCACAGCAGTGGAATTACATCCCTGTCACTCTCATCTACCCCTTCTGATCTAGGGACTGAAACAGTTGTTGCTGCAAGCCTTGATCTGCATTCAATATTAGCTTAAGTTTTAATGGACAATATATATGAATTTAGGTTGTAGTATGAAAAGCATAGAAGTGTTTCAAAATGTCCCAGATGCGAACAAACAGAGGGTTTTGAATACTCAAAATTGGGAATACATCCAAGAAAAGCACAAATATCCTGAGTCATCCAAATGAGAATGTTGCTTAAAAAAATGCTGCTGCAGAAATGTATGCAACGCCAAACAATTTCCTATACATCATATGGGTTTGTTCCATAAAAATTATTAAGAATTTTCATGAAAATGTACTAGTACAGCATCTAATTTAAGTGAATGACAGAATGACCTGAGAGCAAGATCAAGAACACAACAAATCAAACTTGTCAAAGCAAAAGGCTTGACGGTAATACACAAGCAAATGCGCAACAAGAAGCAGCCAAATAATTCCATTATTTCAAGCAAGCAGCAAACCCAGGTACATGAAAATAGTAGATTTTTAACCTGTTGTGTCCATCCTTCTCGACCAAATTCACAAGAAGGCCCAATATAGCAACAAGGAAATCCAACTCTCGATCTGTAAGATGATCATCATTCTGATTGTTAAATTCAATACATGAGTTCTCCTTCATCCCGCTGAATTTGGATAATGATTTGTTGAATGAAGGGAAGTGACGAGCAATTAAAGAAGACACTGTCTCCAATCCTCCACATGCAGCAATTTGTTCACAACCAATAGGGTTGTCATTTGTTAAATTCATTAGAACCTGCCAAGAAGATCACATTATTAATTAAAAAAGAATGCACGCACACACACAAAATGAAGAATGTGAAGAAATTCATATGTAGAGCAGAAAATACCTTCACTGCAGCAAGAAGACAGTCTGCCATAAGGCTGAAAATTTCTTCCTCGGCATCTCTAGTACACGATTTTTTCTGTGAAGGTTGATTTTCCAGGTTTCTTGATTCTTGTTGGTGATTTCCACCATTACTTGATTCTTCTAGCCTCATTAGCTGATATTCGCATGGATCTTCAAGTTTTCTTGAGGTTACACCAAGATTTCGAGATCGAGATTTTTTCTGCTTTCCTGATAGTAAGTCCCACTTTGATGGCTGAAATTCATCTTCATCGAATGCATAAGGATCTAGGCTATCCTCTAAGACTTCGCACTCAGTAATTTTTGTACAATTAGTTCCCTCAGGAAGCCCAAACTTAGTCCTCAACTGATTACTAGATATAGGTGCTTTGCTATTAGACCTCCTTAGTGAACCACTACATGAGCTGGATGTGGAAGAATGGACTCTCATTCTTTGTTGGCAAGAATCATCTGGGAATGTAGCATTTGTTTCAGAACTGGGACCAGGAAAACTAAACTGGGAAATAGATTTCTGAGATTTAACAGAACTTTTTTCGGAGGAGGTCCTCTCTGAGCCAGAGCAATTTGAGGAAGAACTAATGCAGATTATTTCATTGCTATCTACTGCAAATTTAAATGAAGAATCAAATACTGAAAATGACAACAAGCATCAGGAGGCAGAAGAAATATTGTAGAAGTACAATGGCAATCAAGTACCTTTGTGCCCAGCAATTAAAGCCAAGTCAGAAGTATAATAACTGCCATCAGAAAGAGTTGAAGGCTTTTCATCATCAGAGGCAGCTTTAGAACTTCTAAGTAGATAAAGACCTAGAAAGCAAGGCCATTGGTCATGGTAATGGAAACTGCACAAAGCTGCCTACCCAGATCCTCAAAAGAAACATTTCAGAAAGGGAAACAAAACTTACTAGATATAATCCTGATGACACTTATAATAAGTTTTGTGAATGCAAACCGGCATCCATAAGAATCCTGATTTCCTTTCAGTTCAAGCAAATGACTCTAGTAAAAGAGGAAATTCAGCATCAATCAATAGTATAGTTTTATCAGCCGATGGAGGAAGATCGAAGAGAAAATTAACAAGGCAAATTGACCTCAACATCTACCTGATTATCTTTACTTAGGAATGTAGCATTTTCCATGATTTTCAAACATTTTATAAGTAGAACCAGGCTCTGCAAGCATGAGTTATTTTTTATGTCCCGCAGAGGACGTGAATCATTTCCCTTCCAACTCTGCAAGTAATTTGCATGTTCAAAGTCAACTTCTTGCCAAAAGAAAACAATACATGTGCCAGTTATTAAAATTCCCAGAAAGATGAAGACATAGAATAGATATGCATGCTTAATTAGGTAGCAAGGATCAGAACGAAAAAAGAAAAAGAAAAAAATTGAGAGAGGAAAAGAGTGATAAATGTCTATGCTACAGAACTGAAAGCGGATGCAGGAGTAACTAAGTAGCAATACTATGTAATTTGTCTTAGGGGTAAATAGTAAAGATTAGTCAATGCAACGTGAGAGAGAAATACAGTAACATGGTTAAGCTCCTCATCTGCTAAAGGTTTTCTGATAGTTGACAAACAAATTTATAAATAAAATCATAAATAATGTTCTCAACCACTCAAGAATTTGAATCTAGTTCAATAAAGCAACATAAACAGGACTTTCTCACTCAATTATTTAATTCATATTATTTAACAAAACTAATAATGAGATTAAACAAACATACAAGCTCACACCTCCATAACAGAGTGACAATTCATGGCAACCTCAAAGACAGCGTCAAGTCCTCCTAGTTCTCGTAACTTCTCCTTAAAGTCGCCCCCAGTCTTCCTTATTATGCCAGATGTATCTGTAATAATGCAAGCCATGCCATGAAATAATGGTGCATAACAATCCTGCCGTTTGTTCGAGTCAAATCCAATGTAAACTAAATTAATCACTTTTAGCTCCAGGAAAACATCCAAAAAGCTAGTGAGGATGTCATGCAGCAGAAATAGACAACAGGAAATTGTGAGGGTTAGGCCCTAAGATGACATGAGAGGAAATGAAAAGTTCAATACAAATGAAATTTGCTTCAGGAAAATAAGCAAAAGGCTAAAGTAGTCAAAACAAAGGTGAAGAAAAAAAAAATATTTGAGGTTTAATGTTACAAAACAGAATATGGATACTAATAGACAACGTTTTATAGAAAAGGTATTTGAACCACTGATGTTATATGTAGCTATTTAAAAGTCTAGGATAATAAAACTTATACTTGAATTAATAGCGTCTGCTATTCACATTATGATTAAACTGCCAACAACATCGAAGATAATCAATAATTGGTCCTAAAAGGAAAAGTGCATGAAACTAGCGAAACAGATATCTGTTTATTATGCATATGATAGTATAACAGATATTAGCTAGAATACCTTCAAAAGATATCTTAGATAAGCAAGCTTTCTCCATGGTCAACAAAGCTATCCATTTTGGGCTGAGTTCGGGCCTCTCTACTCCACTATTGTCCTCAAACATCGACTTCATGTCTTTGCAGCTAACAAGAATTTCCTGAACTTTAGCAATAATAGCGGCAGAACTGGAATCTACCAGTTTATTTGCGTCTCTTAAGATCTCAGAATCTTTGCGTAATGCTAAAAGTTTACTGCCGATATTTCGAGCTTTGTCTTCAGCAACAGTGGATATGACTGGTTTCAACAATTTAATTAAAAAACGGATGCAACCTCGTGATTCCAACAGGTGATCATCTTGACCCTGAAATGGTGAAATTTAACATATACGTAATCCTTATCACACGAAGCACAATTTGGGAAGTAAACCCAAACATCAGAAGCAAAAAACAATTTAATATGACCAGTGCCTAATTGGCATCAGCGTATAACATACGAATATTCAATCAAGCACAATACTCAAATATACTGCACTGGAGACGAAGAAAAATCCAAAGAAAAGTTATAATTTCGAGAAAGAAACTAGTTTATTTTATATACGAACGCGACTTGCTTCACACAGAAGTAATCAAACTGAAGTGTAAAATGAAATTATAATAGTTTGATCACAACATTGCTCTTCGCTGCAAATTACATGTGCCATCATCAGAATGTCCAAGCCTTAACAACCTAAAGCAAGAATTCTACATTTGCAATTGACTTCATTAATTTGATTTCAGATTATCCAATATTTGTTGCTTCCGACACAGATGAAAATTTGTTAACCTACTTCACACCTACTCAAATATTACAATAGCTTTTCTAGTTGACAGTACCTTGAAAACTAAGACAAAATAAACTATCAACTATTAAAGCATTAGGATTCAAGTATAGCATTTAAGCTTTCGCTTGGAGATTTATGATGAAGCACGCAGAAAAAAACTTACATCACCCGTCAAAACATAGAAAAGAGTTGAAGCTGCTAGGTTGCTTGATAAGTCATCGAAGCACAAACCCAAAATAGCATCAATTATTGTCTTTGCCAACCTGAAAGCATGAAACTTTAGGAGTTTAACGTACACAATTAAGTTCTGATTTCTGCAAGCCCGTACTAAGAAAAAAAATGTATATATAGTCCTCATGGAAAGAAAACAATTTTTCTTCCTCACTTGCAAGGTCACATAGAGCTAGGATTAAATCAATAATTACTTCAGCAATTCAAAATCCAAGAAAACTGTTAAAAATGCATCTTCATTACACACTTAAAGTATTGCAAATCCCAAACACCCACCAACTAAATCTCCAAGGTTCACTAAAACTCAAATGACAAAACTATAAATTCAATCTTTAAACCAAAACCCAGCAATATTATCCCCAAAAAAAAGCATACCCTTGAGTCCTCAAGAGCCGTCTTTGATGAGCAGTCGCACAAATCGACAGAAGAGACAACAAGCTGGCTCTCCTGATCCTAACAGGCTGACCTTTCCTTAACCCATCAAGCGCAAAATTAACCTCATCAACATGCTCCATCATTTCCCCAAATTCTTGTGCCTCCATCAAAGTAGAAGTGACCGGAATCAACGACCTAGAATCACAACTCTTAGTGGCGGCTCTCTCGAATTTCCCGTCTCTTGCTTTCTTCGACTTCCTGGAAACATCGCCATTGGACAAAACATTATCTTGAGAGGGATTGAAGCTGTAGGGATCGGGATCGAAATCTTGGGGATTAAAGGAGGGCCAAAGAGAGGAAGATTCTTGGGAAGAGAAGGGTAGAGTGTAGAAATCTTGAGATGGGTTTTCTTGGGAAGGAGAAAAAGAATCGTCGGGAAGGGAAACGACGTCGTCTATTGAATCGGAGTAGGTCCTCGTTAAGCCTCGATTTCGGCGACCGTAAGTTCTAACAATCATTGTTTTTATAAAATTCGAATTTCTCCTTTTGCCTATTTTGAAGAAGAGTAAGTTCTTGAATTTGGCATTAATGGCAGACGAGGGCTTTTTCGGAAAAAAAGAAAAGAAAAGAAAAGAAAAGAAAGAAAGAAAGAAACTCAATTTCTCTCTCAGAGCATAGAGAAGCTGAGCTCTGAAGGGTGAGGCTTTCAATTTCCAATTCGAGATGAAAGAGGTGGCCGTTTGTTGGTTAAGTGGGTGATCTTTTTTCTTAACATGGGTTCGGGTTTGGATCCGGGTTTCTGTTTGTGAAATTTATGCGCGACCGCCACGGCTTTAAGATTTGAGACAAGATTATGATTTTCTGGTGCTAGCAGGCCAGCATGAGGGCAGATTGGTCATTTTGTTTGCAAAGATCGGCGATCCCTCGCCGTAGATTGGGTATTTTAAGGTTATCGATAACTGCAACCGCTAGAAACGCACGCACCCTATAACTTCTATTTTTGAAATCACTTTACCATTAAAATAGATGCTAATAATTTATATCAAAGAAAAAATGCAAATAATTCAAATATATATAAGTTATTATTAGGGATAATACATGAAAAGTCCCTCAAACTTATAACAAAAATCATTTGAACACTCTAACAATTACTTTGATATGATAAATATCTATAGTTAGTTAATATACATAAAATAAACACAAAATATGACATGGGAACTCGCGTGTAATCCACCAAAATCAACGCTCATTAACACTATTACCAATGGAAAACTTTCAATTTAAGCAATTTAAGAGATGAACAAACAACCCGTCTACCTGTAAATTCTAATCCCATGATTCAACAGTTGATCGAAGATATCCTTTTATAAGAAAAATCCTTGACAGAAATAACCCCACATAAGGATCTATACCCAACAAGAGATGCTGTTGCGGCAATTGAATCTGCCATGTTTGCTATGAAATATAGCTCAAGCAACCTAATTCCAGAGTGCTTTTAAAATTGAACACAATACTCAACCTTCCCTAATTTAATCTCTAATGAGCTTAACCTAATTGTCAATTATACCAAAGTTACACCCATCAAGAACATCAGGAAACAACTATATTAGAGCTAGAATATTCTCGGCCACAACAAAATGAGAAGAAAAATACAACCTTCAAACAACAAAAAAAATCCCAAGTTGATGGCAAACAAACTGCCGTAATCATTTCTCCTCAAGCCAAACTAAGCACAACCCATTATCGCCGGCAACATAAAACCCCAAGAAAAACTATAAATTTCCAATCTTTGAAGTAAATTTAATATTTTTTACACAGAATAAATTGAGGAAAAGAACACTAAAGGAAAAAACTTCTATCTTTATATTCTATATACAGAAAGGGAAATGAAGAACCTGGACTTGAGCTAATCGTTGATTAAAGATTCTATAGCCGAGATGAAAGAACAGAGAAGGAGAAACTAGATTTTGTGATTTTGGTTTCTCAAATAAAAAGTGTGGACTTTGGTTTCTCAAAGAAAAAAACCACGTCTTTGGTTTTCATACTTTTATGCTTTGTTTGAATGGAGGTAGATTGAATTCCCTTTAATGAGAGGAAATGAGGAAAAATGGGAGTAATGTAAATTACATTTCCTTTAGTTTTCTTTTCCATTGTTTGGAAACTTAAAATAAATATAGGGTAAATTAAATTTTTTTCCTAACAGTATATATTATTTTGGCATTTATACCCTTATATGTTTCATATTTTTTATCTAGTTTATGTGTTTATATGCTTTGTAGGTTGATTTGGGTAAAAATAAGGGAAAAGAGGTGTCAGACTCGTGAAGAGAGGCTCGACTCATGAAGAGATGAAGAAGAGGTGCCAGACTCGTGAAGCGTTGCACGACTCGTGAAGATGTATAGTACAGAAAGAAGGAATGCACGACTTGTGAAGCTAAGCGCGACTCGAACACCCGAGCACAACTATTGAAGAAGATCACGAGTCGGTCACCAGGAAGAGAAAAGAAGAGAGAGTAGGATAATATGGTCATTTCATACAATTATACTCTTCTTCCTCTCAATTAACCTCATTTTTTTTCCAAATTGGACGGAAATGAAATTGAGATAATAAGGGAATTGGGAAATCTAATTTCCTTTATATTCCTTCCCTCATTTTTGCCATTTTAACAACTACATAAGGGAAAGTAAGGTTAATTAAACTTACTTTCCCCTCATTTCCATCCAATTTTCCCGATCCAAACAAGGGGTTACTGCCTTTTTTTATCAGACAACGACAACGATTTTGGTTTCGACGACTGAGATGAGAGAACAGAGAAGGAGAAACTAGATTTTGCGATTTTGGTTTCTTAAAGAAGGAAACGTGTGGATTTTGGTTTCTTAAAGAAAAAAACTAGGTCTTTGGTCTTCATACCTTTGCCGCCTTTCTTATCAGACAACAAAGATGATTTGCTTCCTTTTGCTTTGCAGCACCCTGCTATCGGTGGATTCTTCACTCTATCTGCTCCTTCATAATCGAAAATCAAGCCTACAATGGATGGCTTACTCTATTCAAGTTGCAATCGATCTCTTTCTACTCTACTTTGCCTAAGATTAATTTAAGGTTTCTAATTTTGTTCGAAGTTAGGGAACTGCAAATATTTTCTCCCCTCCCGCTGTTTATAAATTTTCAGCAACACTCAACATTAACGAGGGACACGCGTCAATTTTTCAAAGGGTCAAATTTCATGTCACTGCATCTGCCACTCACGCACCTCTATTATCCGGACAAATGCATTTTTTATGGTTATTTTATGTACATTAGCCAAATGTAGGTGCCTATTTTATTAAAATCATAATTCAGGTATTCAAATAATTTTTAGTGTCAAGTTTGAGGGACTGCTTATGTATTATCCCCTATTATTAATTGAATAGGCTAAATATGCATATACACCAAATATCATGTGAATTACTCTAAGAAGTAAAACTAAATCATATGAGAAACTTATTATAAATTTGTCAATAATAAATAAATTTTAAAAGTTGAAGGTGTATTTAGTTCTCTACACTAATGAAATTTTGGTGCTATAAAATTCAAACTAAATCAACTAATTATGAAGATAAAACTCTTTCGGTATTGATTTTCATCATTCATAAAACTCGAACTCGATATTTTACTTAAGAATAACAAGAAGCAAACCGCTTGAATTTAATTAACTAATTATGGTTAAAGCTATAGGTTTTCTTTAACTTACATTTGTTTGACATTGATAACATGTTCTTTTATTTGACAATAAAATTCTCAAGTTTTATTGGTGTTTTGTTATTGAGTATAAACTCTTGTATTATTTAGAAGTATAGTAGAAAAAATTTAAAAAAAATAATTTATATAAATTGTCAATGTGCCATTTAAAAACGTGGGCGAGATATGATGGGTATGTACACAGTAAACACGTATATATATCGTTGGATTAAATACTTTCAAATATCCGACGGTTCATTCCTGCCAACGCTCTTGAAATTTGGCATTTTAAAAATTTGAAGAATTAATTAATAATTATATGTTGAAGAAGAAAAGTGAATTGTGATTTATGAGATGTTGAAAGTTTTTTTTTAAAAAAAAGCTACGAGAGGTCAAAAGATAAATCAAAACAATTGTTTTTAAAATCGGACCGGTTGGTTGAACCGGTTCAACTGCGAATCGACAAAAAATTGGTTTAATTTAATGTGAAAATCGAAACAGACAATAAACCGGATTGAACAGTAAAAAAACCAGGTTGGATCGGAAAACTCGAGTCGAATCGAAAAATTTTAGTTGGACCGGGAAAAATTAATATGCCCTAATTTTTTTTTTGTATTTTTATAATCCGGATTAATAGTTATTGAATATTATTCAATTAAAAAATTATATTTGATGATAAAATCAATTTATATTAATATTAGACTTGATAAACTTAAAAATTATGTGAAATTGTTTTCACTATATTTTAATTTTATATTTTCTAGATATTAAAAAAGAAATGATGATAAATATGATAATTGTAAAAATAATATCTTTAGGTAACGTCATAAAAAAATTTATAATTGAAATTAAAATTAAAAAAATTATAAATTCAAAAATGTATTTTCCTTATAAATTTAAATATTTAACAAAGAAAATCCAACTCTAGTATTTAATTTTTTACTATTATTGCTAAAAAAATAGTAAAATAAATGAACAATGATTAATATATTAATATTTGATAATTAATAGGTTGTTTATATGTGTTTTTTATATATTTTGTTTTTAATTTTTATAAATAATTATATTTTAAAAAATGATAAAAATTTCGAGTTAACCCGATCGAACCGGTTGACTCGTGATTCAGTTGGTAAGTCGAATCGATATCCGGTCCGATTTTAAAAATATTGATAAAAACACGTACTTGCAATTTGCAAGACAAATACGAGACATCAAGAAAAAAAAACAGATTATAGTAAATTAATTAATTTATTTTGATAATTTTTCATGATTTGAGATTTGCTTTTATGTATTAATCATTGAAGATTTGAAATTGAGTTAATCCCAAAAATATTACCATGTAAGTTTTTTCTTGTTGGTTTAAGATGAAATTAGAATAATTAATTGTGCTCCCATAAATTAGTTTAATTGATTATGATTTTTTCATAAAAAATGAAACGATTTTTCTGTAGGAATTATATTATATGAGGTACAAGTAGAGTGACAAATTTTCACCTATTTATTAATTCGATCCAAAATAATTTTAAATCTAATTCAACTCGTTAATAATTGATTTTACAATTTAATATGATTAATTTATAAAATGTTTCGATCCAATATAACTTACCATATGACTCATTTATATTCTATTTTATAATTTAAAGCTTTTTTATACGATTTTAATATAAAAATAATTATTTTTATAGATTATGATTTTTTTAATTATTGATGAAAAATTTTAAAAGAATATAAATTAATGTCTTAGAATTTGACTTTTATGAGCCTATCCGTTTATATTTCAATTTATTTAATAATGATATTTTTGGACCATGAATCAACTATAATCTAATCCAACTTGTATATAATTCACAAAATTTTAATTTATTTTTAGTATTTAATCCATCATGACTTAACACAAATTAATTCGATCTAATCTATTTACTATTTTATACACGTGTGCAAATTTTTTTTTTTTTTGATGGAACACACGTGAAATTCTTAAAAGAGAAAGAAAACAAAAAGAGATCATGGGTTAAGCACTCGAATTTTCGATTTCTAAAGCTATATATATATATATATATAAATATGATAACCAGACACTTCATCATAGAATTTGGATACCGGGTTCCTCCAAATATTCTCCACGTTAATAGTTCGGTTACCTAAATAGCTCGGACTCAATATTTAAAAAGTCATTATTAGAGAAAATCTCCAGGATATTCGACAGATTCTAATCCCATAATAATGGAAGTTATCTGGAATCACTCAGTAAATCCCTGTAAATCAGGAATCATGCGCCAATCATGGATCCAGAGTAATTCCCTCCTATTTAGCATCCTACTTCTTATTCTGTCTATGGAAAGAGCTCTATATAAAGCAAAGAAGCAGGTATGTTTGAGCTTTCCAGATTTCTTACAACAAATACACTTTAGTCAACCACTGACTTGATCGTTGGAGTCTCCCCTATCAGAAACCCGTCTGTTTTCTTGTGTTTTCAGGTGATTCGTTTAAGAAGACGGCCCGAGTAAATCTGACTGTTATCATTTGGTACGGTGAGCATGGAGCACTCCTAAGATTTTTAGTCAACAATGGATCTTTTCCCCGACTTGCCTATCTCCGTTGCCCCATTAGCAAACCAACCCAAAGCTGCCTCCCAACCTCTGGTCAATCTCTATAGCCAGGAACTCCATCACTTATAGCCAGCTCAAACAGAGCAAATCTCACCACTGCCAGAACGACAGTTATTCACACAGACACAAACCCATACACCAGTAACACCCCAGTCCATCAATATCCCGACAATCTCAAGTGCAACTCCTCAAACTGCCCAAACACTCCTCACAGCTCTATCAGCTATAGTAGCTCAGGTACCACATGTAGCACCTGCGCCCCCACCTTTAGCACCTCCCACAATCTAGACACCCGCAACTACTCAAATCCCCGCACAAACACCACCCTTGCCAAACACACTGGCCCCTAGAACAACTATAACCCTGACAACCGAGCAGTTCGAAAAGCTGTTTGAAGAGAGGATATAAAAGTACAAAAATCGCAATACCTTGCAATATCAGGGAAACTTTTGATCCCCACTATCCACGGATATCTTGGCTGCTCTTTTCCCCCAAATTTCGTTACCGCACTTGCCTAAGTACAATGGCAGCACCGATCCCCGAGCTCATTTGGATGAATTTCATCATACCATGCTGGTGCATACCACAGAAGATGCTGCCTTATGCAAAATCTTCCCCCAAACACTCACAGAGTCCGCACAGATCTAGTTTCGTAACCTACCCGAGCACTCTGTCTATAACTTTGAGCAATTTAGCGACATGCTAATTGCTAAGTTCATCGCATCTATTCATCCAGCAAAGGTTTTGGCCGACCTCACTTTGGTTTATAAGGAGAAAGGAAAGTCACTTAGAGCCTATGTAGAATGGTTTAATGCGATGGCTATGGATATTCAGAATTTGAACTTGAAAGTAGCTATCAACGCCCTCATTCGCAACACCAGGTGTCAAGATTTCAGTGACTCCCTGAGTAAAAACCCACCGAGCTACTTTACCGAGCTCATGTCCCGGGCTTATAAATATATTAGAATGGATGAAGCTTGCCAACTTCGATATAGCTCTCAGCTCAGAGAATCAGACAAAGGTTTTCGAGTAGGCCGGGACAGGAATAATAAAGGGCAAGAGGACTCTAGAAATAAGGGATCGGGCAGCTCGAACCGAGCTTATGTTGTCTCCAAATCGAGCTTCAGTGGTCAACCAGAAGAAAGGCTGACGCCCTTAATAGCCTCGAAGTTCCAAATTCTGGCATGGATGAAGGAAACTGAGCGGGTTAACTGGCCATGACCCATGAGGGATGATCCCAACAGAGATCAAAGCCTTTATTGCTCTTTTCACAAAGATAAGGGCCATGAGACCAACGACTGCTGACAGCTCAAGCGGGAAATTGAGTTCTTAGTCCGAAAGGGAAAGCTCAGTCAGTTTGTGAAGGGTAAGAAGGGTAGAGATCGGTCCCCATCACCTCGGAGGTAAGACAGCAGAGCCGGTACAAGCAAGAAAGCTCCTGCTGGGGTCATCCACGTCATTGCGGGGGGTAAACATTATGATATTTTCGAGGACTCCAGAAAATGGAAAGCAAAGGAAGTGTTCTCCTTAGGAGCTGGTCCGAGAAAAAGGGGCTATGAAGTAAAATTTTATGAGGCAGATGAAGCTCATGTCCGAACACCTTATACAGACTCTCTGGTAGTGAAAGCTCTGATACAAAACTACTTGGTTCAGAGAATTTTGGTGGATACAGGAAGCGCAGTCAATCTCATAACCCTCCAAGCATACAGGGCACTGGGTATGTTTACCAACACATTAGAAGCTGTGTCAGCCCCACTTAGCGGGATATCAGAGCAACTGGTCAAGGTAGAGGGGTCGGTCATGTTAGCACTACATCTCGGGGACGATGAAGTTGTTTGGAATTGCAGGAGTTGTTTCATGGTGGTTGATATACCACTCGCCTACAATGTTATCTTTGGGCGACCTTTTTTGGTAGGAGTAGATGCGTACATCTCCATGCGCAAGCTGTTGATGAAGATCCCTGTTTCAGGAGGTGTTGCAGTACTCTGGGGAAACCAAAAAACAGCACGGGAAACATATGTCACAATGTTAAAAAGAGGCTGATCATGCTTTACCATTGGATGCACTAGATATCCCAACAGCTCGGAACGCCGAACCCCTAGATTCACTCCAGGAAGTAGAGCTCGCACCGGGAAAAACTGTCAAGATAACTGCCAACAGGACGGGCAAGGGTAAAGAGACACTAGTAGCGGTACTCTTTGAATTCATGGATGTGTTTTGCCTGGCAGCCCTCATATATAAAAGGCGTATCTTTTGAGGTAATGTGCCATTCACTTAACTCAATTTCCTGTCAAACAGAAAAAGATGAATTATGCTCCCGAGCGGCAATTAGCAATGGAGGAGGAAACAGACACCCTGTTGAAGAATGGGTTCATAAAGGAAGTTTTAAACCCGGACTGGTTGTCAAACGTGGTATTGGTAAAAAAATCTAATGGAAAGTGGAGAATGTGTGTTGATTTCACAGATCTTAATAAGGCTTGCCCGAAGGATAGCACCCAACGTAGATCTTTTGGTTGACTCCACCTCCGAGTTTGAAGAATACGCCTTCTTTGATGCTTTTGCTGGCTATCACCAGATTCTTATAGATAAGACTAATGAGGAGAAAACTGCATTTATCACAAACTGAGCAACATACTGTTATCGAGTCATGTCATTTGGGCTAAAAAACGTCGGTGCCACTTATCAGAGACTGATGAACAGGATGTTCGCTAATCAATTCGGGAAAAATATGGAGATCTATGTAGATGACATGATTATCAAAAGTAAGACAGCGGAGAGCCTACCAATCGAGCTGACAGAAACTTTCAGGACCCTTAGAAAGTTTGGACTCAAGCTCAACCCAGAGAAATGTGCTCAAATGACATGAATGTACATATATATATTGAGTAGGGCTGTGCAAAACCGAAAACCGAATCGAACTGAATGAATTTTGGTATATTTGGTTCGATTTTTTCATTTTCGGTTTGTTCTGTTCTAAACCGAAATAAAATTTCGAGTATTTCGGTTTAGTTCTTATGATTGTAAAACCGAAAGAACCGAACCGACCGAAGTTTGTTAAGCTCACTATTTTTCTTTTATATATATATATATATATACATATAGTTATATTTATTTACATGTATATTTTTTTAATTAAAGTATATTGAATATATTATTAATAAAAATTTATGTTGTATTTATTTTTAATGTATATTTTTTTAGTATAATTTTAGTTAGTATTTATTAGGAAAATAATATGAAAAACTTATGTATTTTTTTCTTTTTAGTTATTTTAAATGGTTTTATTTTGTTAAATATAAGTTAATTTAATTTATTAATCCATATAAGTTAAAAATCTAAAAAAAACCTATATTTATGAAGAACCGATTGGACTGAACCGACCGAAATTATTTCGGTTTATTCGGTTTCGGTCCTAAAAATTTCGGTCCGCGGTTCAGTTCTAAAAATATCTCAAGTTCGGTTTTCGGTTTATTTGGTTCGGTCCAAAATCAAACCGAACCCACCATTTGCACGCCCCTAATATTGAGTAAATTTGGTTCTAATAATAACGGATTGAGTTATAAATGATCGTGCTTTTTATTAAAAATAAAAGAATACACATGAATAACATATAAATATTTTTTTCATCCACGTTTTATTAAAAAAATATATATATACAATTAGAAATAATATAAACAGATTATAAATTAATCACAAACGAATTATATAGATCAAATGATGAATTGAGTTGGATTAAATCATTTTATGGATCAAAATGAAATCGGATCATAACGAGTCATTAAGTTTGAGTTTGGTTCCATTTTTATAGTTAAATTCGTAGATTGGATCAAAATTTATCATTTATATTTGAAATATATTTTTAAATTAAAAATATTAATATGCAAAATTTATTTCAAAATAGAAACTATAAACTAAAAATTATTAGCTATATAATAGTATTTGAAAAATAAAAATATAAAGCTTCAAACAAAAAAAAGGTTATAAAATGATAACTGAAAAACATTTTAGTAGCAGAATAAGTTGTAAAATGTTTAAAAGCAAATTATAAGAGAAATTAAGCTGAATTCTAAATAGAATTTTTACGCCTGGAATGTTAAAATTTAAAGTATGATTTGAATTGAATTAAATGCTTTATATTTGTTTGGAAATTGGAACAAATTCAAAATTAAAATTAATTTAACATTATTTTCTAAAATATTATTAACATTATAATTAGGGGTGAGCAAAAAAAATCGGTTGATACGGTTAACCGGTAAATCAGTCCGAAACCGAACCGATTGACTTGTTAATCGATTGTAATGGACTGGTTAATGATTAATGTTTTGAAAAAACCGATATTAATGGACTGGTTAATGGTTTTGACTCATGTAACCGGCTAACCGAACCGATAACCGAATTTTTAATTAATTTATTAATTATTTAATATGTTCGTATTTAGTATTTATTATTATTTCTTAATTAATCAATTTTTCAATAATAAAAATTATAATATTTTCGAAAAGTTATATAATATTAATATATTAACGAAAAGTTATATCTGTAATTAACTTTTATTTTCACACATACAAAATTTTTTACCTTTCAAACTTTTTAATATATATAATTAATTTAATACTTTTAACTCTTTAATTAAAATATTTTATATTTAAATTATTAAAATTTAATATAATAAATAATATTCAATTAAAATATGGAATGTTAGTTTTAATATTCTTATAAATATCATTTAACACTTGCAATTCGAATTAAATATATTTCGGTTTAAAAATAAAAAAAATTCGTTGCAAGTAATAATTAATATATAATAAAATTAATAAATTACAATTTTTCCATTTGTTACATTTTTCTATCCCATGCATGTATATTGACACAATATTTTAGTTTATATTTATAATTTGAATATTATATTGATATATATTTGGTTTCTAATTTTTATTTTTATGTATTTTGGACATTTTAATTTTTTTATGAATATATCTTATAATTATAGTGGTTAACCGAAATAATATTAGTTAACCGATCCGAAAATTCGAAACCGATATCCGATAGTAACGGACTGGTTAATGGTTAGTAATTTTAAAAAACTGATAGTTAATGGACTGATTTTTTTTGGAGATCATGGACCGGTTAACCGGTACATGCTCACCCCTAATTATAATATTATAAAAGCAAGTAAACCTATAATGTCAAATATTTTCAAATTAAAAAAATTATAAATTAAAATATACCACCAAAGTAAATACAAAATAAATTTAATAATTTAAAATATAAATGACCTTTTATTAATATTTTTATTTGATATTAAAAAAATTCTAGATTTTTCTTAAAAAATGAATATGAGAATGACTAAGAAGAGGAAGAGGAAGAATTAAAAAGCCAGAAGAAATAACGAGAGCGAAAATAGAAGGAAAAGAGTCATCATTTTTGTTATTTTTGGATGAATTTTATAAAATTTATTTGTAAATTTCATCAATTTAGTTAAAATTAAAATAATTATATTTAATTTCATGAAATTATTTTTTTGATAAAATTTAGAAATTAATTTTTTTTATAAAGAAAAAATGAGCAAATCTCGTAAAAAAAAAAGCACATATAAAATTTCTAATAATATTACTATAAAATTAAACTATCGCGTATAAAATATACTAATAATATTATAATACAATCAGTACTAATGCCAGCAGAAGTGTCTCAAAGGAGATGAAATCTAGAAAAGAAATTGATACGCCAATTTGGATAGGATCACTAGCAAAACAATCTAAATCCACGGCTATCGAATCAGAAAAGGCCACGTAGGATTTAAATTTAAAATTACTCATATGGATGCATCTCTATATTTCAAAATATAGCTTTTTTTTTTTTTGGGTGATCAAATTTCGGTTCAAACCGAAAAACGATATTTTTTTTAATCTAGTTCGGTTTTTTAGTTTTTCAGTTCGGTTTTAATTTAAAAAATACATCAATTTCGATTATCTCGGTTCGGTTCGATTTGGAAAGGCAAAAATCGAAAAAGCCAAACCGATCGAATAATTATTAATATATATTATTTTTTTCAATTTTTACATAAACAAACTTTATTTTTGTATTTTTTTAATTCAATTTAAGGGGCTTAAATTCAAATTAAATATATGTAACGAGCAGGCTTTATCATGTACATTTTTTAATTTGGATATTTTTATTTTAATTTTATGATTTGTAATTTTATATAATTTTTAGATAATTTTTTTAATTATAATTTAGAAATTTCGGTTTTATCGGTAAACCGAACCGACCGAAAATATCAATTTGATTTGAATTCAGTTATTATACTATTTCAATTTGGTTCGATTTGTCCAAATTTTAATAAATCGATTTGTTATTAAACCGAACCGACCGTTGCTCACCTTTATTTTCTAAAATTGTATACTATTCATATACGCCATTTTTTCCTTGTGGAAATTATTTATATGTTTTTTCTTCCGGAATTATCATCCACCATAATAAATTTGTTGGTCTCGTCAATTTTCATTTTTATGAAAAGAATTTATTTTTAATTTTTATTATTATTATTATTTGAATTGGCATGGCCACTTGCTAGATAATAAGAGGGCAATTGGCCCCTTACATTTAATAAAAAAATCCCAGCAAACAATTTTACAAAATTTAAATCTCTCCCCTTTGTTTGACTTTTAATTAAATTTAAATTTGTTCTATTTAATTTTTATTATGGACCAAATAACTCATGGCTGTCCATTATAAAAAAAAAAAAAAAAAAACTCATTGCTCTCCTTTAATATTAAATTCAAATGGTCAAATTAAATTACGATTTAAATTGGTAATTTTTAAATCAAAATAAATTGGATCATAATAGATAGAATCTTTTGGTTTAAAATTTTTTATTAAAAAAAAAGTGTATAATTTATAAAAAAATATTTTTAATATTTAAATTATATAAATATCATAAAGTTATAAATAATATAAATGAATTATAAATTGTTGGTATCATTTTTTTGACCTTTCGCAGTCTGGATCTAGGGTTTGCCCCTTTTCGAGACTTGTTCCATAAAAAAAAAAAAAAAAAGAAAAAAGAAAAAACCCTAGCTTCACCTTTCATTATTACTCAGACTGGTAAATCAAATCAATCATCGAAGCAAAAAAAAGTTGTTTCTAGGGTTTGGATTTTGGATCATTTCCATTACACTACACAGATCTATTGATCGATCTTAAAATCTGAGCAACAAGATCCCTAAATTTGATTTTTCTTTTGTTTTTTTTTTGGATCTCTCGACCTGTTTTAATTTTGAACAAATTTGGATCAAATCGATGAATCGATGATGACGGATTTTGATAGGATGAAACTTTGAAGCTAATTACAGGAGATTTTTATTTTGACTGTATATATATATATTTTTCCGATAAAGATGTTTAAATCAGAGGTGTATAAAGAGGGAGAGTTGCTAGGTGAAGTAGAAATATATCCTCAGCTACCACAAGAACACGAAGAAGATGAAGAAGAAAATCAGAATCAGTACAACAAGAAGAGGAGAGTGATTGATGAGATATTGATGGGGATAGAACTCAGAATAAGCCACTTCTCGCAACCGAGTGAGAGGTGTCCGCCACTTGCGGTGCTTCATACTATTACTACGTGTGGGATTTGCTTCAAAATGGAGTCCAAGAACTCAGTCTCTCATGACACGCCGCTTCATCTTTTGCACTCCTCCTGTTTCCGGGAAAACAAGGTATCGCCATTAAAGCACATAATCCTAATTTTAATAAGAAAGTACCTCGACCTAAAATAAATTAAGAAATTATATATATATATATATAAAAGAAAATCAGACTACAAAAGCCAGAAGTTTCTGGGACTTTCCGAACTTACTCAAGGGACTCTGGATTGATGGACACCCTTTTTTTTTACTTTTTTGACAATTTTCAGTGAACCCTAAATTTCTGAGAACTGCTTGAACTTGATTAATTCGGACTGATACTTTGGGCTTAGATTTCTTAAATATAAAATTTTATTGAGTTTCCCTAAGTACATTAAGACTGACTGAACATAATTTTGATGGCGAATTGTTGGAGCTCAGTTTACAGTAAACAACAGAAGATTGTTGTACTGATCTAGCACGTAGCGTGGACAAGAATGTATACTTTTACTGGCAAAATTATGGTTTACTTCTTTTACTGGCAAAATTATGGTTTACAGGCAAAACTGGGATTTCTGGTTGAAATCGGTAGAAAATTAGAGGTCGGAAATTTGTAGGGTTTCACAACTGATTGTCTGAATGTCACTGATAAAGGACTTTGAGCTGAATCATGCATGAAGATTGATTTGCTGGTTCCTGTTTATTCCCCAGAGCATGAGATATAGATGTAAAATGGAATTTATGTGGGTAAGATTGTCTGAGATTATGTGTTAATGAACTGACTTTTGCCTTATATAGCTGGAAACGTGACTTGAGGCTTGGAGATGCATGGAAACTTCTGTCTTTTCAATTATTTCTTTCTTCTTTCTTCTCATAATGTTTATACTCAGAATTTTATTTGTTGTCTATCAAAGAAAATTATCCAATAATTCTCTTAGTCTGTTAATTTTATGCCTGTTTTTCTATCTGTTTGATTATAATTTTGATTGACGTGCTGGCATCCAGACTGCAGTGATGCTAATAGGAGGGGAGGAGCTCCATTTGGTGGCAATGTATTCTAGAAATGAAGACAGACAATATCCATGTTTCTGGGGATTCAATGTCTCAGCAGGGCTTTATGATGCCTGTCTTGTTATGCTGAACCTCAGATGTCTTGGTATTGTATTTGACCTTGATGAGACCTTGATAGTTGCAAACACAATGCGTTCATTTGAAGATAGAATTGAGGCTTTGCAGCGGAAAATTAGCACTGAGGTGGACCCGCAACGAATTTCGGGTATGTTATTAGAGGTCAAGCGCTATCAGGATGACAAGACCATTTTGAAGCAATATGTGGAAAATGATCAGGTTGTTGACAATGGAAGGGTAATGAAAACTCAATTTGAGGTTGTTCCAGCCCTGTCTGACCACCATCAAACAATAGTACGTCCATTGATAAGGTTACAAGAGAGGAATATTATCTTGACACGCATCAATCCACAGGTTTGTTCCTTTTCAGATTAAGACAATGGTTTTAGACTCTGTAGTTCCTACACACTGGTTTTTTGTTATTGGTTAAACTTACACGATTGTTCTGGATGCTATATCTAAGTTGATGGTTTTCATGTCATTAATGCCCTAAGGATCACTTGCACAAAATTTCCTATTTTGCTCACTGAAATATCTGGCTTGATTATATTTTGTAGTCCACCATAGAATGGCATGCTTGCAGATTTCTGTATGTTCTTCCATCTTGCTTACTGCATGTTTAAGACACTCTTGCACGTAGCTTAGTTTAAGTGGACAATGCATTGTGTTTGGTCTAAGGTATTGAATAACTTTCTTGTTGTGTAGATTCGAGATACAAGTGTTCTTGTGAGGTTGAGACCTGCATGGGAAGATCTAAGAAGCTACTTGACTGCTAGAGGGCGCAAGCGTTTTGAAGTTTATGTTTGCACTATGGCTGAAAGAGATTATGCTTTAGAAATGTGGAGACTTCTTGACCCAGAGTCAAATTTGATAAACTCAAAAGAACTATTAGATCGCATTGTTTGTGTCAAGTCTGGTAAGTTTTATGGTCCAACTAGTAGATGGCTTTCAATACTTTTGAGCTGGGTGTTGAGTTGGGCTGATTAATTTTGCTGTTAGTTATTTGACCTATTTGCTCGAAGTTGCATTTTCTGCTAACACTACTTTGTTGATTTTGTTTGTAGGTTTAAGGAAGTCACTGTTCAATGTTTTTCAAAATGGAATATGCGATCCTAAGATGGCATTGGTTATTGATGATCGGTTAAAAGTTTGGGATGAGAAGGATCAGCCTCGGGTGCATGTTGTTCCTGCATTTGCTCCATACTACGCACCACAAGCTGAAGTACAATCTATATGCACTTTACTTTGCAGTTGAAAACCGCTATACTGCAACTCCCAATTTTTGCCATATAGAAGAATCAAGTCATCATCTTCTTTATTTTGCAGGTGAACAATACTGTTCCAGTGTTGTGTGTTGCAAGGAATGTTGCCTGCAATGTCAGAGGTGGTTTCTTCAAGTAAGAATTTGACATGCCAAACTTTTTTTTTTTGGCATATGTAGACACAGGATGTGCCGACATTTATTCTTACTTTCTAGTAACTAATGTCTATGAGCAAATATTTTGGTGTAATATTTTCAAGTATGTGATATTCTGAGAACTGTTATGGTCGTTGAAACTAATAAACAGAGAATTTGATGAGGGTCTTCTACAAAAGATACCTGAGATTTCATATGAAGACGACATTTCTGACATTCCTTGTCCTCCAGATGTGAGCAACTATTTAGTTTCAGAGGTTAGTTGTGTCTTTAATACTCTGTTATTTGGTTGTTTTCTTGACAGTCTCCTTGAGTCTTTACTATGTTCCCAGGATTATATTGGTAAATCTTCTTCTATCTCTTAGAAGACCTGTATTCTGAATTTTGACAACTTGTGCCATTCAGGATGATGCTTCTACTTCAAATGGAAACAAGGATCCACTATCTTTTGATGGTGTGGCAGATGCTGAGGTTGAAAAACGGCTAAAGGTAGTTAAGATTGTTGTGCGCCAACTTGATGTGATGAGCATTTACTTTGTATTACATAAAATTTCCAGAGATCTAGTTATTTTTTGTGAATTAGATAGGCACATTGGAATGCTGATAAGATATGAATTCTTTGTTTTTAGACATCATGTACATTCAAGTTCGAAATTGGTTTCATTTTGCTCATCTTCGTTTTCTTTCATTCAGGAAGCAATGTCAGCTCCTTCAATTTTTCCTCCAACAGTAAATTTAGATCCAAAGCTTGTTTCATCATATGCAATGGCATCTTCTTCAAGTTCAATTCCAGTGTCAACAGCACAACCCGCAGGGTTAGCATTTCCAAGCACGCAGTTTCCTCAGGTAGCTCCAGCAGTTAAACCTTTGGGTCAGGTTGGTCCGCTAGAACAGAGCTTGCAAAGTTCTCCTGCTAGAGAAGAGGGTGAGGTTCCAGAGTCAGAATTAGATCCTGATACAAGGAGGCGTCTTCTTATATTGCAACATGGGCAAGATACTAGAGAGCATCCGCCAAGTGAATCACCATTTCCTGTAAGACCTTCAACCCAAGTTTCTATTCCACGTGTGCAATCTCGTGGAAATTGGGTTCCAGTAGAGGAAGAAATGAGCCCTAGGCAACTGAACCGCCCAGTACCCAGAGAATTTCCTCCGGATTCAGAACCAATGCACATTGAAAAGCACCGGCCACTTCATCCACCCTTTTTCCCAAAGGTTGAGAGTTCTATTCCATCTGATAGAATGCTCCATGAGAATCAAAGACTGCCAAAAGCGGTAATATTTTCTGTTTGGTTTGACTTAGGTGTCCTTTTGTTGAAAGGAAAATTTACCAGTGCCTGACAAAGTTCATTTAATTGCAGGTTCCTTATAGAGATGATAGATTAAGGTTGAACCAAACCGTGCCCAATTACCAATCTTTCTCAGGTAAGCATACATCATTAAATCCATTTATGCTAATTGGGAAGAATCCTTCAGATAGAGCTTTTAATTTATTTTTGTAATCTCCTTCCTTTTTGATGGGCCTCCGAGGTCATTTAAAACCTCTCATTTTGTTGGCATAAATAATTGAGGCCAATATGAGTGTGTAAGAAAGCACTGCTTCTTGGTCCTCACGAACTTCTGAATATAAATTCAGATTTGAAAGGACCTTTTCAATTCCTGGTTTGCTTGAGTGGTACTATTTTTCATCAGCTTTGACAAATGTCCGGTCACCTGTCAGTTACTCCTGCTCATTTTCTGGTTCAAATTATTTGTTTGGGTCATGATTTCTCTATGTTTTATTACTATACTGGTGCTAGATTCAGTTTGTTTGTTTTGAAGGGGACGAAATTCAATTAAGTAGATCGACCTCCAACAACAGGGAACTTGATTTGGAATCTGATCAAGCTGTTCAAAGTGCAGAAACTCCTGTGGGGGTGTTACAGGAAATTGCAATGAAGTGTGGAGCCAAGGTAATTGGGAAAAGGCTACATTTTTCATATAAAAAAACATTGGGCCAAGTCGTGTTAGCCTGATTTATGTACATATATGTGTATGTAACTCTGAGTGTGACCTTACAGGTGGAGTTCAAGCATTCATTGGTTGGTAGCAGTTCTCTGCAGTTCTCTGCTGAGGTTTCAGAAATTCTTTTTTGCTCTAACAGATTAAGCTTCTTATACTTTCACAAGCATGAACTTTCTACTTGTCCAGTCACTACAGATACTTTTTTTCTTTTTCTTTTATTTGGGTATATATATATGGAAGCTTTTTAAAGGAATATCAGGCTGGGTGGTGGTGGTGGAAGGGTTTGATTTTTATGTGATGGGCACTTGACCTCAATGCTACATTCAAATGGCTTCCCTGGGTTGGGACTATGTGGCTATTTATCTTACGAGTTCCTACACAATGTTGTTGTTTAATGGCTTGGTCCATATTTCTTTCCACAAAAGAAAAGGAAGAGGAAGAAGAAACGGAATCAGAGGAAGTATGATAGGAATGCATAATAGGAATTTTATGTGATAAGAATTATCATTGTTGCACAATTAGTATAGTATATAAATAAGCCTACATGGTATACTATGGAGCAGTGAAAGAATGAGCACACAAAATTATTTGTTGATAATACAGAAATAAGAATAACCAAAAAATTTCATTGCAAAAGACAAAAGGATTGCATCATTATATAAATCTTATAAATGCATATAATTGACCAGAGTCTCCTTGAGAACAATTCTTTCCTAAAAATCTATTGGAGCACAATTAAGTGGGTGAACATTTCATTAGGTAGGAAGTAGGCATCCTTACTGCTGTGTCTAAGTTAAGACTTTCAACCTTGTGATTTGTGAATGCGTGTAATTGGCACAGCTACTTATCCTTTTGCTATTTTTGTAGGTTTGGTTTGCAGGAGAAAAAGTTGGTGATGGAATTGGTAAAACGAGAAGGGAAGCACAACATCTTGCTGCTGCTGGTTCTATTGAGAACTTGGCTAGTAAGTTTCTCATTTCGATATTGTTATTGCTTAGGTTAAATGTCAGCATAGTCTAGTTATATCTGTTTGTTAGCATGTTTGTATTTGTCCTAACTGTATCCCATGCACATCCAGTGCGTATGTGGCAACTCCTTAACTAAATGTGGTCCTGTATAAGCCAGGATGGATTCAGAAATTATTATCAGTAGGGGCAGACTTATATATATTATATTTTATTTTGTTGAAATTTAGAACACCTATCAAATATATTAAATCTACTAGTTTAATACTTCAAGAGAGTCAATTAAATTTTAAATTAGAAAAAGGGATAAATTTGCCGCCAAACTATGCGAAATACTACAGATTTGCCTTTGAATTTTTTTTGTTAAAAAATGCTTTTACTGTTACTAAACCAACTCATATTTGCCCCTAGTGAAAATGACTCACATTTGCCCTCGTTTATAACGGCAAATGCAAATATGCATCGTTTTTCATATTTGCCATTAGTAAAATGGCCTATATTTGTTATCACCGTTACAAACAATGGCAAATATGAGCCATTTTAGTAACGGCAGGGCAGTTTTTTAACAAAAAAAAAAACGTTAAGGGCAAATATGTACTATTTTACTTAATTCATTGGCAAATTTGGCTATTATCCCTTTAAATTATTTGGCCAAAACTTAAGTTACAAATATTTTGCACAAAATATAACGTAACAATTTTTAGATTCATATATATTGACTATAAATTATAAATGTGGGGGCAAAATATTTTTTTGAGTGGGGCAAATGAAAATCTAAGTGAGGACCTTTTCAAAATTTTTTAAATTCAGTGGGGCACTTGCCCCAACTGTAAATCCATCCTTGTGTAGAAGTCATTCCTGGCAATAAAAATGTCAGTTATTTTCGTTCGTTAAGTGTATCCTGTGCTTTTTTTTTTTCTTTTGTCAGTTATGCTTATTGGGTCTGAGACTTCAGATCAGAATTCTGAATTCAGCCAATTCCAAATTTGATTTAGTTACTTTATCTTATTTGTTATGAATTGCTTGATCTGGGCCATTTTATTAAACATGCTCTACAAGAATTCCTGGCTTAATATTTTTCTATCTGTTACTGACATTATTGAAATTGTTTTTGCAGACATATATATGTCACGTGCTAAGCCTGATAATGGGGCTGTGCATGGGGATGCAAGTAGATATTCTTGGGGTGCAAATGCCAATGGTTATTTGGGCACTGTGAATTTTTTTGGGAGTCAGCCTATGCCCAAAGATGAGCCTGTCTCATCTTCTGCTTCCCCAGAGCCATCCAGGCTTTTGGATCCAAGATTGGAAGCCTCGAAGAAATCAATAGGTTCAGTTACTGCACTGAAAGAGTTTGTAAGTTCTAACGAATTGATGCATCTTTTTCTTGTTTTCTCCATCTTTATCTGACTATGAAGTTTCCTGAGTTTTGATTTCCCACGGATTGGGATTTATCGTCTTCAGTGCATGATGGAGGGCCTTGGGGTAAATTTTCTGTCACAGGCACCACTTTCATCAAATTCCCTTCAGAAAGAAGAAGTGCATGCGCAGGTTTGCCTTTTGCATGGTTGTTTGGCATAAATCTCTGGCTAAAGTTGGACGATGCATTTCTTCCCTTGAGTTTGAGTCAAGTTAGTTGCAGGATAATTTTATGTCTTCCAATTCTTTTGGAGGAGGCTCGAAGATGAAATCATTAAAATAATTGTAAAAATAATATATTTTGTTCCCTGTGGTCAAATTTGGAACCAAAAAAGTTTCCAGCTTGTCTTAACATTTTAAAATGTAAGCCTGTAATGAACATTACTTGCACATCTGGTTTGTATGATTCATTCACTGTTTAGGTCTTAGATATCAGCTTTAATCTCAAATAAATATATTGATTAAAATTGTTGTGGACAAGGAGTAAGAGGAAATAACCAGACAATTGGAGGTCAAGGGTTTGCTTTGAAAGTTTAATTTAAGCTAATGTAATATTTCTTGCTTATGAGATGACTTTCTCTTCTTATTGATCCTGCTTCCAAGTTGTATTCAAACAAATTTTATTTTTTACTTCTTAGGTTGAAATAGATGGACAGGTTATGGGGAAGGGGATTGGGTCAACCTGGGATGAGGCTAAGATGCAGGTATGTCTTTTATCATGATCAAAATCTTCTTTTTATGGGACTTGGGATTATCTCCCTCTCTTTCTTCCTTTGCTTTCTCTTCCCCCCCTCTCTGCAACTTTAGTTAACTTCTCTTTCCCGCAGGCTGCTGAAAGGGCCCTTGGAAGTCTAAAAACAATGTTTGGCCAATTCACACCAAAACGTCAGGGTTCCCCACGGTTAGTGATATTTTACATATGCTTATGTTGAGCAATTAATTCTTCCAGTGTTCTCATTGTCAATAAAATGGCCATAAGATATGGCCTGCTAGATTCTTAAAATGCCAATTACTGCCATGGTAGATGGGATAAACTGATAATTGCTTCCCATTCAACTCCAGTCTCTTCTTCAGAATTTTGGAACATGCCATAAAACAAGTTCTTCCAGCTCTTATTAATGTCAACTATTGAGACTCAAAATTCTTTATGCACAGTTAAACTTTTGTTGTTGGCAGTGCACAAACAATTTTGAGCTGGGATAGGACATGACTGAGAATAATATTCAAAGGATTTCTACTTTGTTGTGAAAGTTCCGTAATGGATGATCGTTTGAGCTTTCTTTTTTTACTATTCACACATCAAATCGTTCTTATAGTTTTGCGTGTCCAATTTACCCATATTTTTTTCTCTCTGCTATCCTTTCTTATTTTGTATTTCTGATATTTTGTACAAGGCCTATGCAAGGGATGTCAAATAAACGTCTAAAGCAGGATTTCCCACGGGTTCTGCAGCGGATGCCCTCTTCTGCTAGATATCCGAAGAATGCTCCTCCAGTTCCGTGAAGAGCAGACAATGATTTCTCTGCCACTATGATTTAGAGGTCTGCAGGCTGTTTAGATCCTGACTTGGCCGTTGACTCTTTGACTTGAGACAATATTGTACATGAAAAGAAGCACAGAGTAATTCCAGTGAGATCTCATTGCAGATTTTCCCCAGCAGCCGCTCTGCGATGTTCGAATGTTGTAATTCAAGCCACTTATCTCATCTCTCAAATGCCTGCTCTTGGGATTCCTCCAGTACAATTATTGTATCATATTCTCCTTAGTTCCCTGAAGTTTGACGCGGCAAAAAGAGTCAACGCCATCTCCTCCCTTTTTTTTAGCATGGTCGATGCTGCCAGTGCCCGGAGAGAAGCAAACCCTTTTGATACAGGCTGGTTAATGGTATATATATCTTGAGCAAAAACAAAATTATCGATCAAGAGCAGCATCTGACTGGTATTTAGGGACAGGGTCACCTCAATAATACTAACAACTGACAGTGTTACTGTAACATAATCAACCAGTCTCCTGGTGTTGTCAACAAGGTGAAGTTGCTTACTGACTTTGACATAACAAAATGTAATACGGTTATTCACTTGTTAAAATGGGTACAAAATTTTTCGCTGCTGCTGTAGAGTGCTCAATTCCTGTCCGTATAGGAAGTTTTTGATTTTTTTTTTTTTTTTAACTTGACAAAAAGAAATTTAATTTTAACGATGATTACTATTAAAAGATTGATGTGGAGGAAGAAAAGCGACGAGTCAGAATTACTCTATCATTTTTGGACTGAGGAAGCTGTTGTGGATGTAGTACCAATTACTGATTGAAAAGAGATTTGGGGTTGAATTTCAATCAGATCATTCAAGGAGGTCTCGATTTCAAATCTCAGTTATGTAAAATTTCAAGTTTAATTTTTAAATGTATAATTTGTAACAAAAAAAAAGTTCAAACAAGAAAAGAATTGTTTGGTGCTAGATTTTATTTTATACGCTTGCTTGATCTCTTTGGAGTCTAAAGAGGCCGCTACACGTAGCTTTGTCCATGGCATTGTGGTGTTGGACTCTGCTAGAGCTTGTCTGTGTACTGATATGGGTCATTCTAATACTTCAAAATTATGAGTTTCTAACTTGTTTACTTTCAAATAAACACAATGGGATTTCCATCTTTTGTCTTATTATTATTCTTGCAATCCTATTCATGGAAAAATTGAGTTGCATTAAGAGGATTGGTATTAATTATTAAACGTTGGAATATAAAGAAAATCTACCCTGACTATAAGATGAAGGATCTATCTGTTCTTCAGAATTTTTTAAGAACAAACTGTTTGTTATAAAATTATTTATAATTATATAACTAATGAAAACATTGAGTTATTTCCACAATTGTGAAATTTTAAACTTGAAACCATATCCAAGTTGTTTCAAAACAGGAAAATTATGTTATTTTTTTTAATGTAATTGTAAAATTTCATATCTTGCTCAGAAAACTGAAATTAGTTTCTTCATAAATAAGTTCCAACTAATAAAAAAGACTACATAAGGAAGATTAGGGGTGAGCAAAAAGAATCGAAATTTTGGTTAATCGAAAAATCCATCTAAAATTGAACCGATTTTAGATTAATCAAATCAAAATTTTAGGGTTATATATTATATTTTAATATTTTTGTAATTTATAAATATTATGATATACGACTTTCTAATATATTATTATAATATATATTTAATAAATAAACATTAAAATTATCTTTTTATTACAATTATTTATTCATTACATGTGTATAATTAGAACTTTATTGTTAGTTTCATAATAAATATATTCAATTTTTATAATTAATTATAAAAATTATATTTTTCTTTTATTTCTTTTAATATTATAGTTGAATTGTATTTTTTTATTTTCGAAATATTTTTAACTATTAAAACAAACATTACAAATTGTATAACTTATTAAATTTATGTATTAAAATTTTTTAATGGTTAATCAGTAAATCAATCCAAAAAATTAGTTAAAAATAGAAACCGATATAGCAGTTAACCGAAATTAATAAACTGATTAACCGGAGTTATCAAAATCCAAAACGCTGTCGTTTAATAGGGTAGAAAACATTTTCACAGCCCAGTAAAAGTCGTTAGTTAAAAAAAAAAAAGGAGTCCTTTCGTTTTCTTTGTATTTTCCTTTGTCGCGTCAGAGTCACCGGTAAGTATATAAAAATGTCAAAAATAAAAATCAAAAAGCAAACTCTTCCCTTCTAAGTTTGAATCTTCCTTGCCATAGTTCCTCCATTTCACTCGGGACAAGCTTCTCCGAAGAGCTCTTTACCATTTCTAGAGAGAGAGAGAGAGAGATAGAGCCATGGCTTCTTTCGATTCGTTTGGCGTCGATGGCGAGGAGATTCACACTTCCAATCACAGATCCTTCGAGGTAGAAGAAGAAGATAGCTACTCTAACTTCGGTTCCTACTCCAACTTCAACTCCGGCGGTGCTGGTGGAGATGTCGCCGTCGATCATGTCACCGCTTCTTCTCCTGATGTTTTTGGTTTCGGATCTTCTCCTGGAGATGCAGATCCGGACCCTAGCTACTCACAGAGTCCGTTCACGCAGATCCACGTTGAGAATGGAAGTGGCAATGGTTATACTGCAGCTGGAGATGGCGTTTTTGTTTCGGATGGTCCAGTACTTCCTCCTCCGACCGAGATGGAGCCCGAGGAAGGTTACGCGCTTCGCGAGTGGCGCCGGTGAGAGTTTTTTATTGTTTGAGTTTTCTGTTTTGGCCTTAGATCGGGTGTTTTTCACTGTGAATGTTTTCAGAATAGTAAGCTTAATCAGTTTTTAGCTGTTAGATAATGAGATCTTTTTTGCTTGGTGATCTTTAGATCGAGTATAATTATTAGATTAATTGATCTTTTGATTGAACTTAATGAAGTGAGTTGTGTGTTAGCTTATTAGCAAGTGTAGTAGCAAGCAGGGTTTGGAGTAAATGAGATTGTGTTAGGGCGTTGATGATCCGACACTTAGGGGATTTCGAATCCTTAGTTCTGTGCTGTGTGGTGAATCATTTTCACTAATGTTTTGGTATTTTAGTTAAGGCTTCGGTATATCCATGAAAAGCTTGAAAGTTTGAACGCCCTGCTAGGTGGTTGGGGAGCTTTTTGAAGGATAGTTGTGTAGCTTATCTTATGGATTCCATTAAAGCTTCCAGTGGTATCATTTGAATTGGTAAAAGTATAGGTTAAAAGTTTTGAATATTGTGGATTTAAAATCGGGTTTTGGTTGTTGGAAACCCTGCTGCTTGGTCCTATTTCAACATTGCAATGGGTTTACTGCCAATTAATCACAGTTTGATTCTGACCTAGGATTTCGCGGAGCTACACCTTTTATAAAGTTTGAGCTACTTCCAAATGTGCATATCAGATCCATGATGAGCGGAGTTACATATTTCCTAATGGTGTTTGGTGTTGTTTGAATTTACATATTGCTAGGAAGTAATGGGAAGATGGGAGACTTGGCTCTGTTTATGATGAATACCTAATTTAAGATGTGAAACCTAAATTTTGCAATTACTCTACTGAATGTTGTTTTAACTTTCAAATTCTCCGAAGAAATTTCAGTTGGTGCTGACACGTGCCTAACTGTTGCCTTGCTATATTATTTTGGGAATCTGATAACCGGTGGTTTGTCTCACCCAATGGCATACTATCTCTATGTAATCATATGCTCCAGTTATCCGCCAACTAAAGTTATGATATTTTATGCTTTGATATTGCTACGCAGCCAAAATGCCATTGAACTTGAGGAAAAGGAAAAGAGGGAGAAGGAAATGAGGAATCAGATCATTGTAGAAGCTGAAGAGTATATTCTCGCATTCTATGAGAAAAGGAAACTCAATGTTGAGACCAACAAAAAAACTAACAGGGAAAGAGAGAAGGTAATAATTTAGTCAATATTTTCCTTTCCCTATATTTCATGTCTATACTACCATAGCAACATTATGAGTGTGGATTTGTATGGAGCAGTTATACGTGGCCAATCAGGAGAAATTCCATAAAGAGGCAGACAAACAGTATTGGAAAACAATAGCAGAACTTATTCCTAAGGAAGTTCCTAATATTGAGAAGAGAAGAGGCAAGAAAGAACAGGAAAAGAAACCATCTATAACTGTCATTCAGGGCCCAAAGCCTGGAAAACCCACGGATCTTTCCAGGATGCGCCAGATTCTGGTGAAGCTGAAGCATACTCCTCCACCTCACATGATGCCACCCCCACCTGCACCTGCAAAGGATGCCAAAGAAGGGAAGGACGGAAAGGATGCCAAAACCGGAAAGGATGCTGCACCAAGCGCAGCTGGGTCTGAAGCAAAGAAGGAGCCAGTTTCATCTGCTAAAGATGCCACTTCAAATGGTTCATCACAACCGCCCAAAGATGAGGTTGCTCCTACTAGCGACCAGCATGCCTCAGGATCCGAACCAACACCAACTGCCTAATTGCAGGCATTACCTTCTTTCAACTAGGTCTTTTGAATTTCTATTTAGTATGATGATCTCTTTATCGATATTTTGTCCTCAAGTTACTGTTCTGATTGGCTCATATATCTGTATTCAGTTCTGACGTTTTGTTTTATTCTTTTGTATGGGTATATTGCATAAACTGAAATGGAAGGTGGTTTTTATTTTTTTTTATTTTTAATGATTGTAAAATTTTTGCTTGCTGGCTTTGGGAAATAATAGAAAGTTGCTCTCATGTAATCAAGTTTACTCATTTTAATATATATATATATTAAATATTTTAGCAACACTAATCTGAACTGTTTGGATCACATTCCTTTACCCCTGCGAATATGTGAATTATGTACTCTGCTAGGTTTAATGTATTAATTGTAATTCAATACATTGGACAATGGTCTACCGATAAATTTAACTAAAATGTGCTTAAAGCATTTGGTGTTCAAACTTAATAATATGGGAACATAGCCTATACAAATGAGATAAAGCTTATGATTTATCGGCTATTTATTTATTTAATTAGTTACTTTATGGGTATGAATCACATCATCAATCCGTACACGAATAAATATCAGCCTTGTATATTCACAAATAAATATCTATTTTGCAAAAATATAATGTGTTTAAATATAATTTTTAAAATATTTCTATACAATAAATATTAATTTAATTTTTAAAACACAATAAATAATTAATTGTCTCTTTTTAAAAAAGATAAATTAGTAAAAATATAGAATAAGAAATGAGTCTAATAGAATATACACTGTTTTATATTTTCACAACATCAATTCAATTCACGTCAACCATCTAATGCAATGTCTTATATTCTGTCATCATCAATATCTAATACATATATTCCCGCTGTCCCATAATAATAGAAATACTTTTCTTTTTAGTCCATTACAAATTATAGGACACTTACTATTTTTAGTCTATTGTTAACTCGGGAATTGGCTACAGTACTCTTGTTTAATTTCTCAATAATCAACAAATTTACATTCAATTTATTATATTATTTCCAAGAAAAATTTAAAATAATATGATATTTAATGCACATAATTTTATCTCTCCATTATATGCTTTACCTAAATTTAAATTTTTATCACACTTGTCATTTAATTTATACAATTTATATTTCCAACACTTTTAAGCTGTTTTTTTTTCATGTCTTTGCATTTCGGTTGTACTTTAACGGTTAAATCCCACTATTTGCTTTTATTTCATTTTAAATGTCTTTTTAACCATTTAAAAAAAATTACATGTTTAACTGTTAAATCTCACTATTTCCTTTTATTTCACTATAAATGTCTTTTTTTAAGCATTAAAAAAATTACTACTTGTTTACTTGTTCCATTATATTTAATAAATAATAAATTTAATTTTAATCATGTAAAAATTAAATATCGTACTTAAAATTAAAAATGTAATTTTATCAATTACTAAAATCTTTTTATAAATAAAAGAATTCTAAAACATTTTCTTAATTTTCATGTTATGTTGAGATTGAGCACTGAGACGAAAAGAGTAATATGTCGCTTCATCCCTTCTATATTAAATGTCAATATTTGCTCTTAACAAATATTTAGATAATTATTAATTTCCTTTTAATCTTATAAAAAACTATTTTGAAAATACTAAAATACTGTTTCTTATATTTTTTAGGATTCTTCAGTTATCAAATGAAAATAAACATAGTAAACGAATATGTAAATAAGAAAAAAATTAATGAAAATGTTAACGTAATGTTTATACCAATAAAATGGACAAAATTGTAATAAATATTATTTTAATTTTATAAAGTGAGATCTTAGATGGAATAATTTGTATTTCTTAAAAGGAAAGTAAATGAATACTAAACAGCACTATATCCAAGGGATTAAATTTGAGCTCCCACTCCCTCCTACTAACTGAAAAAACTAAACACCACCAAAGTCAATTAAAAAAAATAACTATATTGATCTCAATAAAAAAAAAAAAATCTTGCATCATTTTCAACAACACTTCCCTCCCTAAAAATAATTAATTTTTTTTTTTTGAAAAAAAAACCTTCAATTTGGCATAAACTCTTCCTCTTCCTAGATATTAAATTGGAAATTTTGTACTTTTGCATACAAATTAAATACACAAATATACCTAGTAACTAAGTTGGTAGGTCTTACCAGTATCTTTGAGTCTTGATATCAATCAAAGGCTATATCCTTCATCTAGGGGTGATCTCAGTGATAGTAACAGGAACAGAGCTCATGTTGGTGATCACAGAGTCAGACGATGACTTCTTAGTCGAGGACTGTGCCTCATTATGACTTAATGAACCTTGGAAGAAACCTGGTGCCGAAAGGAGCTTGTCGTTAAGCCGGATGTTCCTCGAGAGCATTTCAACAACCTGGCTCATGAGCGGCCTTCGGTTTGCCATTGCTTGGGTGCAGAACAAGGCTACTTTCAAATGCTTCATTACTTCTTCCTCTGGAAATCCCCCCAGCTCTGGATCCACTAGTTCCAAGAGTTTCCCTTCTTCATGAAGCTCCCATGCCTATTAAGCAAACAATTGATATTGAAAAGCACATAATAATTAAGATCATGTCGAGCAGAGGTCTACCTTTTCTGAATCGGTACACACTCCACTACTTGAATTATTAAGGAGAAATGTGAAATATGAACTCTTAATAAAATAACTCCCAGGCAAGTGATATCGCTAAAAAACAGCATATTGAGATTGGACGAAGAGGGAAACAATTTACCCATTCTAAGAGGACTTTCTCGGTTCCTCCCCAGTGGGGCCTCGTGCTGCTTCTGCCACTTATAGTTTCAAGGATGAGAATTCCAAAACTGTAAACATCAGCCTTCATGGTCAACTGGCCACCCAATGCGTATTCTGGTGCCAAATAACCACTGCACGGAGAAGAAAAGGGGAAGTGCTATTTATTTATCTTGTATCATTTATAATAGACAATATAATTGTCATATATAATGGTAATGACCATAATCATTTAGTGACTCAAGGACCAATGGTTAAACCTTATTGGGGACTACTAATTTAACCAAGTAGGACAGCTTGATATGTTTATTCTACATGTTTCTCTCTCCAAACTTGAGGAATGAAAACAGACCAGCTCTTCAAATGAGTAACAAATAACTGACTGGGCAGATTTATCATGACAGCATGCACATGACAATAGGTAGTCCATAGTAACCACATAAAACAACAAGCAAAATAGAAATAACAACATGAATGTGAATAAGATAACCCTCAGTTAGAAGTTCAAAGAAAACATACGTTGTCCCTGCTATTCTAGTGCTAATATGAGTGATGTCATCTGGAAAAAGTTTAGCCAAGCCAAAGTCTCCAATTTTTGGGTTGAACTCTTTGTCAAGAAGTATATTACTAGCTTTGATGTCTCTATGCACAATATGTGGCACAAGTTCTTCATGAAGAAATGCAAGGCCCCTTGCTATACCCAAGCAAATTGCCGATCTTTTTCCCCAGTCCAGTATAGTTTTTCTATCCGTTGAACCTGCAAAGGTATAGAAAACACATAATTCTAGTACCAATCCCACCACATTCAATTACTTGAAGTTTCAGCTGTCATATGAGAACATCAATAGATTACCTAGCAATGCACGATCAAGGCTGTTATTTTCTACAAATTCATACACTAAAATTCGATTTGTTCCTTCAACACAACACCCAACCAACTCAACAAGGTTTGGGTGCTTAACTGTTGATATAGTATTGATCTCATTCAAAAATTCCTTCACCCCCTGCTTTGATTGAGCAGAAAGTGTCTTCACAGCTATTTGTCTTCCACCCTTGAGAGTTCCCTAGCAAAATTCCCAAAATCAAAATAAGGCTTACTAAACATGTGGTGAAAAATAAGAGCGTTGGGCTGAAAGGCAGACTAGCAGGGGGTTTGGGAGGGTGCTGTTTAATATATTAAACAGAACACGATTGCTTAAGGTGATTGAACTAGTTATTTTATTGAAAAAATGTGAAAGAAAATATTCTCCCAAATGTGGCTTTTGGTATTAGAGGACATTTAAGTTAATGTGCTCGAAAGAGCACATGACAGATAGCAGCACAGATGCAAAAAGTCAGTGCTATCCATGCCACAGTGTTTGGCATTTTCCATCATATTTACAAGAGATATATAGAGCAAAGTTCTGTTATTGGCATAGGTTAAAATGTTTGCATAATTTAATATTCAAATGAAGCTCAAACAACTGTAAATGGAATAATAGGAGCATCTATGTTTCAGATTCAGGTATTTTTGGTCTTTAGACAGTCCAGAGACGGACCACATATTAGCCTTCACCACACTTCCAAAGACCTCTAGTTACAACAATCATCATACTTCAAAACAATGAACATTAAACTTAAAAGCAAGTTGCAACAGAAAAATGAAGTATTTCTTTTATTGCATCCAAACGATTAGTGACATCAAATTTCAGCAATATTCATTAATCTAGCTCAAAAAACCAGATGTAAGTTCTTAGAACCTTGTAAACAGTTCCAAAGCCTCCTCTTCCAATCCTATTGGATGGATGAAAGTCACCAGTTGCGGATTTTAATTCATTGTACGATATTTGATTAATGTTGAGAAGTGAGTTCCCTAGCAAGAAAAAGAAAAAAAAAAGAAGGCTATGAAGAGGAAGCCAAAATATACCAATGCATAAGGAAAGAAACTTGAGTAAACAGACAGAGAATGCCGCCATCAAATCAAAATAGTTTTATCATGTTCAAAAGAAAAAAAGGTCAAAAAAATGGTTTAATCAAGAACCCAGATGAAACTCATACCATCTGCCCCCTGATAAGCTTCACTGGCAGTCTGTTTTACACCAAAACAGCTGCACCTCATATCTATTTGTAATTATCTTCTGCTATCTTCAAATCGCATTATTGTACCTTTCAAAGACAATAAAGAGTACCAATAATCATTGATTGAATAGAGATACTGTCAACAAAAGAAAGCAGGATTCAATGTACATGATTCTGTTCCTCGTTCATAAAATTAGAACATTGAATGACAAGACTCCAGAACCTATAATTCCTAGACACAATTAATTCCGCATTAATTGCCATGAATTCAAATCCATCGAGCTTCTATTCCAGTCAAAAAAATCTTTAAAAGATAACTCTAGAAAATTGTTCTAACAAGTTGTAGTTCTATAATTTCTACAAGTGGAACTATTTTTCTTCCGCGAAATAGTAGAATTGTAGAAAGAAGCGGAAACTGACAAAACTTGCTAAGGTACACCTCCCAATTTAAAGACAGAGAGAGAGAGAACACCGCCAAGTATGAATTCAGAAAAGAAAAAAAAAGGCTAAAATCACAGGAAATGAAGTAATGTTGGAAATTAAGAATCTATTACCTCGTTCACCGAAATTGAATTTGAAAACTCCAAAAAAAAAACACAGGGAATAAAGAATGATGGAAATTAGAAATGTTACCTCAATCAAGGAACTAAAATTCAAAAAAAAAAAAAGTCACAGCAAAAGAAGTAATAATGAAGCTTAAGAACTTAGCACAGCGACAGTGAGGCTTGAGAAGGATGAACACACAGCAGAAGCGGTGATGAGGATGAGATTGTTTGTTCTGGTACTTTTCTGTCTTTTAGAGGGTTAATTTTGGATAAAATTTTATTTCTGGATTCGTGGAATTCATTTGCAAGTTACACCAATCTTGAAATTGTGTTAGTTACCTTGAATTCCACAGAATTGAATGCCAAACTAATATAGACACACACACATATATAAACAAATGAATTCCAAACAGGCAGTAAAATTCAAAACCGAAAAAAAAAATCACAGGAAGCTAAGTAAAAATTAAAATTAAGAACCGATTACCTTGTTATTGTTAACGAAGCTAAATAAGACGATCAAGAGCTCTTCCCCTGTCAGTTTCTACTAAACAGTTTTGTTATTTCTTCTCTTTGGTTGTGGAGAAATCTGAAATGCAAAGCCTGAGATTTCGACTATTCTTTTGCTTCTCAAGTTGAGCATATACTTTTGACAACTATTTAATGGAAGTATAGACGATAATGACACGTCCCGATCCGGCGACGAGTGAGAACGGAACTGGTCAGCGAGTCTAAGTCCGCCTTAACTCGCTCTTATTTCATCGTTTTCCTTTTTTTGAAACAAAACACGCTCTTATTTCATGGTTGATGTTACATTTTGCGTGGGAGACAGCCCAGCCTCTCCCACCAACCCATAGCTACCACGTAAACTTGTTTCTTAACTAGCGAAATTACGTTTAGAGGCATTTTAAATTTATTTGAGTTTATATAATGAGAATAAATATATAATTAAAGGTTTTTAGTTCACATTATATATAAAGGTGGAAATGTAAAATATACCACCCAAGTTTGATTGGATACTTCATCCGTCTCGGATCTTAAACACATATAAAGTTACAATTTAGATAAATTATTGGAAAAACGACAATGGACCTAGAACATAATTAGTAATTAAGTAAGCTCCTCGTGCTTTAGTGGGGACAATTTTATCATTAAAAAATCAAGTTAGGTCAAATAAATCATACTATACCGGCTCATTATATTTAATTTATATGATAAAATAATAGCATATTGAAATTGCTAAAAGGACAAATAAATTACGGCATAAATATGTTAGTGTGAAAGAAATTTGTGATATATTTTATTTCAATTATGATCTATTTGCTCAATTTTAAGTTTTTTAAATATGAAATTAGCCAAAATATGAAGGGCTTAATGATTATCGAGCAATTAATGTATGAAACATTTAAAATAAGCTTTCAAAAATAACGATAATTAGTGATAATCCCGATGTTATCAAAATAAGAATTACGAGATAGGCCAATCGAGCTGGAAGAGGTTTAGTAACCTGCAAGAAATGATAGTTCGGTCGGACCGGTTGTTAGTTTTCCGATGCTTAAGTCAATAAAAAACTTTTTTGAGAGAGAAAATATAGAGAGTTTTTCTTTTTTTTTTTTTTTTTTGTTATACTTAGAGCCCTTATAAGGTTGAGCTATTTATATAGCAGAAAAGAGATAGTAGTATGTTATAGTTTGGGTATGGTAGCGTCATGACCTTTACTATTTAAGTCTTACCGAGTGTGTCAGAGTAAATGGATTGTGATGTGATTAAAAATAGTCAGGGAGGTACGGCGACGGAGTATGTCAGTGGATTAGCAGGTGACAGCTAAGCAGATACGATCGGATACGCCTTGTGACAGCTCATTGAATTTTCTGTTTCATACTTTGGGCCTTTGGTATTTTTGATAGATAGGGTATTATCAATTAGTATGCAAAAATTTAATTTATTAATCCATAGAGATTTTAATTTATTTACTTGAAAATACATATACAAAGTTATTTTCTTATAAAATTTTAATTTATTTTTTTTAATTATTTTATGTATCATAAAACACGTATAAAATAATATTTTTATCAAATTAAGAGAATATTATCCATCCAATCAATTTATGAGTTCCGGAAAAAAAGAAGAAAAGAAAAAAGAAGAGCCAACCAATTATAAGAGCGTGCTAAAATAAAATAAATGCCTTGGCCAGTTGGCCGGTTTTCATTGCAAAATTATTGGAAATAAACTGTTACATGATGTCATCTTCATGATGAAAGGTATTTAAGATTTTTTCATAATGCATAAATTTCTATATAAATTATCATCACATTTTAATATATTAATTTTTGAATTATTCGGAAGTTAATTGACCCTTTATAAATTTATTAAATAAAAATTAAAATTTTACTGTTCACATGCCACACATGCATTATTTTTGCACTTTTTTAATACTGTGTCATACAATATTATAAAAAATTAACATGACATTTTCAACAAGTTGATAATTATTCTGCTAAAATTTGATATTTTAAAAGATAATTTACATTTTTTTCTTATTTAGAAAGTTCTTTTTTCTTTTGCATAGAATTTAGAAAGTTCTTACTTGCATATTGTATGTATTTTCTATTCTTAAATAAATCAATAGCGAATCAAACGCAAAATATATTTTAGAATTATTATATGTTTGTAAGGTAATTAAATAGTGTATTTTTTTTTTATCTCATGCATTACTAATAATTTTATTCGTAAATTATAGAGAGTCGTTTAAAACAAAATGGGTTGTATACTTAAAAGTAAACGAAGTTAGGCAAGTTGGGCTTGTGAAGGATTCTTGTAGTTCACCTAATTAAGTATGACATATGCAATGCAATGTGAAAGCCTAGCTAAAGTAAAGCCTTGTGAGTAATCATTTGATTAGTTGCTAGATTAATAATAATAATAATAATAATAATAATAATAATAATAATAATAATAATAATAATAATAATAATTAGACCTCTCATTAGTCTTATTTATTTATTTATTTATTTTTTTGGCAAATGGTGAAATGGAATAAAGTACTTGAAGGCATTAAACTATTTTTTTTTTGGGAATAAACAATTTTTTTTAGAATAAACTATTTTCCATTTTCAATAATATATGAGTAGTTGAAATTTCTATACTTTCAAATGTTTTTTGTAGTATTAAAAATAAAGAATTTGAGTTCGAGTCTTTCTTTAGTCGTTTGTTTGTTAGCTAAAATTGTTTGAATAAACTTTTCCATCAAACAGTGAAGTGGACTAAATAATTGTAATATTCTTTTTACACTTAAGTTATAGAGTCTAATGATTTTTCTTTTTTTTTGTAAAATTGTAATGATATTTACTTTGATTGAATCATGTTATTTTATTCGGAAATTAATTTTTCTCATTGGCTAATTAGTTTTTTATTGTTATAATATAATAGATATGATTGTATTTATATTTCTAATTTAAATTATTTTATGAATTTTAATATTTTTATTGGAGCTATTCTCTATAATTAAATATCTATGGTGTGAATACAATATTTATGAAATGAATCAATGATTCAATTCTTAATATTTATTGCATAGATTTTATTTGTTTTAAATAAGACAAGGTACAAAGTGGAAGTCTTTTTACAAAATTCAGGAGATTAGATGTATGCAATGTTGATGATAATTCTTCGAAGAAAAAGAAAACTCATTCAAAGAATCCCAAGATTTCCAAGCCAAATTTTGGAGGAAAATGAATTAGCCAATTGCAATTGGACAACTCAGCTGGAAAACATTAAAATATTCTAGATTTTGATGAAAAATAAGATGCCATTAGTCAAATTTACTTTTGCCATTGAAGAGAGACATCAAGAATTGCAGATAACTAAGACTTCCTTTGGCATTGAAAATTATGAACAAAAAATAAAGTCATTTTCAAATTTCAGATTGTGACTATCAGAGTCTAATTAATTAAAATTTTCTTTTTTCTTAAAAAAATTTTATTGGATGGAATATCAATATTTCCCGAATTCAACTTTCAATTTAATTAATAAATATCTACATTTGCAGATTTTTTTTTTCATTATTTTTTTCCCATAATGGTTACCTTAATTCTGTTGTAATTTTACAGTTAATTGTGTGGGGAACTTTATAACCAGAGCATAAAAAAATAAGACGAGAAAATGTGTTAATTGGATAATTACTTGTTAATTAGATTGAAATTTTGATTTTAAACAAAAATGGTTTTTTAGAAATGAAATTCATTATTTGTCCCATTTTATTAAAATAAATTTAGAAGCTACAGCTACAATTCTGCAGGCCCAACATTTCTAATAGCAGAAAGACCCAGTTTTAAGGCTACTCTTTATTGTCTATTTGGTTAATTTGGGCCTCTTGGCCCATTAGGCTGCCTTTTCATTGGCATGAAGAATATATATATATTTTAAACAAAAATATCATTAAATGTTTTCATAAAAAAAAATAATAATTAAATAAAAAAGACACAGAGCAATAAAAGAGAATTACGAATCTCACGCGATTCACTCGAACTAATAGGCTTCCTCTATACATTCAAATGAAAGTTTCACAATAATTAAAAATAACAGAAGGATAAACAAGCACGATAATACTTTCAAATGTGACAATTTGCAAATAATAATGTTACTTATGCTCTCATGCTATATTAGGTATGGTATATGAATTTTCTATATGCAAATTCATTTGTTCAAGATTAAATTCGTGTCCGCTGGGACTTAATGAACCTTGGAAGAAACCTGGTGCCGAAAGGAGCTTGTCGTTAAGCTGGATGTTCCTCGAGAGCATTTCAACAACCTGGCTCATGAGCGGCCTTCGGTTTGCCATTGCTTGGGCGCAGAACAAGGCTACTTTCAAATGCTTCATTACTTCTTCCTCTGGAAATCCCCCCAGCTCTGGATCCACTAGTTCCAAGAGTTTCCCTTCTTCATGAAGCTCCCATGCCTATTAAGCAAACAATTGATATTCAAAAGCACGTAATAATTAAGATCATGTCGAGCGGATGTCTACCTTTTCTGAATTGGTACATACTCCAGTACTTGAAGTGAGATCGCTAACAAGAAGCATATTGAGATTGGATGAAGAGGGAAAAAACTTACCCATTCTACGAGGAGTTTCTGGGTTCCTCCCCATTGGGGCCTCGCGCTGCTTCTGCCACTTATAGTTTCAAGGATGAGAATTCCAAAACCGTAAACATCAGCCTTCATGGTTAACTGGCCACCCAATGCGTATTCTGGTGCCAAATAACCACTGCACGGAGAAGAAAAGGAGAAGTTCTATTTATTTATCTTGTATCATTTATAATAGACAATATAATTGTCATATATAATGGTAATGACCATAATCATTTAGTGACTCCAGGACCAATGGTTAAACCTTAAAATAAAGTTGGTAGGAGGGCATGGGATTGGGGACTCCTAATTTAACTAAGTAGGACAGCTTGATACGTTTATTCTATATGTTTTTCTCTCCTAATTTGAGGAATGAAAACAGACCAGCTCTTCAAATGAGTAACAAATAACTGACTGGGCAGCTTTATCATGACAGCATGCACATGACAATAGGTAGTCCATAGCAACCCCATAAAGCAACAAGCAAAATAGAAATAACAACATGAATGTGAATAAGATAACCCTCAGTTAGAAGTTAAAAGAAAACATACGTTGTCCCTGCTATTCTAGTGCTAATATGAGTGATATCATCTGGAAAAAGTTTAGCCAAGCCAAAGTCTCCAATTTTTGGGTTGAACTCTTTGTCAAGAAGTATATTACTAGCTTTGATGTCTCTATGCACAATATGTGGCACAAGTTCATGAAGAAATGCAAGGCCCCTTGCTATACCCAAGCAAATTGCCGATCTTTTTCCCCAGTCCAGTATAGTTTTTCTATCCGTTGAACCTGCAAAGGTATAGAAAACACATAATTCTAGTACCAATAATACCACATTCAATTACTTGAAGTTTCAGCTGTCATATGAGAACATCAGTAGATTACCTAGCAATGCACGATCAAGGCTGTTATTTTCTACAAATTCATACACTAAAATTCGATTTGTTTCTTCAACACAACACCCAACCAACTCAACAAGGTTTGGGTGCTTAACTGTTGATATAGTATTGATCTCATTCAAAAATTCATTCACCCCCTGCTTTGATTGAGCAGAAAGTGTCTTCACAGCTATTTGTCTTCCACCTTTGAGAGTTCCCTAGCAAAATTCCCAAAATCAAAATAAGGCTTACTAAATATGTGAAAAATAAGAGTGTTGGGCTGAGAGGCAGACTGGCAGGGGGTTTGGAAGGATGCTGTTTACTATATTAAACAGAACACGATTGCTTAAGGTGATTGAACTAGTTATTTTATTGAAAAAATGTCAACGAAAATATTCTCCCAAATGTGGCTTTTGGTATTAGAGGACATTTAAGTTAATGTGCTCGAAAGAGCACATGACAGATAGTAGCACGGATGCAAAAGCCAGTGCTATCCATGCCACAGTGTTTGGCATTTTCCATCATATTTACAAGAGATATATGGAGAAAAGTTATGTTATTGGCATTATGGGTGTCGGAAGATGGGTTCAAGATTACGATTAGTTTTACCTCCAATTCATTTAAAATTTTAAATGAATTCAAACCCAATTCAACCCAATTGTATTATAAATTAAAATTTTTATATTGAATTGGTTGGTTTACAGTGGATTATATGGGTTATATTAATTGTCTATAATATATTATAAACATATAAATTATAAATTATCCATATTTAAATTTTTTAAGTGTAAAACATTAATTTCATTTTTGTAAATATTTTTTTAGATAATGCATGCATATTTCATTTTAAAAAAATAATAGTATCCTAAAACTTAAAAATACATATAAATTCTTAAACTTTGAAATTAATTAGTTTAATAATCCAAAAAGAATGAAAAAGAAAAATACATATAAAAAAATTAAGTACAAATAACACCTGGCGTATATATTTCATTTGGCTTCGACATTCTATCAGTCATTAACAATATATTTTCTCTTTCACATCTATCAAAATGAAGTACAATTAACCAGTAGATTTTACATTACAATCCATCCATGTAAGCATTCATGTCCAAAACTAATTAATTATAATGATATAATTATCATTGGTACCTAATTTTATGAATAACGTCTGTGTAATCATCTTTCAAAAATTTTAAAAATATATTTAAAATTATTAATTTCCAGATTTGAATATAATATTACTGATAATAACCGAATAAATGTTTGTTCATAAGCATTATTTTTCTGCAAATTAAAACATTTAAATCTAAGATTTATAATTCCTCTATCTCAAAATTATTAGGCTCGGGCTTTTATTTTGTTCGAAAAAGGCTGGTCTTAGTCCATTAAATTTCCATAGAAATTCTTTTACATTTAATTTATTAATTATTAATTAATTACTATTTCTATTCTAAAATATTTGTCACTTTTGTTATTTTTACAACGATTAATAAACATTAATTATACCTAAATTTAGAATTAAATATAAATAAAAATAACTAAATTATTCTTATTTTTATTACTTCAAAAATTGTAACTTAAATTTAATTGGTTGAATAATATTGAAAATTAAAAATAAATAATATTGTAATGAAAATTTAAAAATGACATATAAAATTTTATAAAAAATTACAATTATTGCGAAAGAAAGAGAGTAGTTAGCAAAGGAATAGCAGTTAAGCGTAGGAGTTTGCAGGTAAGATTTTAGGGGTTCATGCTGACATAATCTTCTTGGCCTTAACTCTCTCTCTCTATTTTATTTTATTTTTTTAAAGAAATTCCAAAAATAAATATCCACGAAAAACAATATGCAAAAGAGCAGTTGTTCCACACAAAAGAGCAGTTCTTAGCACCTTGTAAACAGTTCCAAAGCCTCCTCTTCCAATCCTGTTGGATGGATGAAAGTTACCAGTTGCAGATTTTAATTCATTGTACGATATTTGATTAATGTTGAGAAGTGAGTTCCCTAGCAAGAAAAAGAAAAAAAAAAAAGCTATGAAAAGGAAGCCAAAATATACCAATGCATGAGGAAAGAAACTTGAGCAAACAGACAGAGAATGCAGCCATCGAATCAAAATGGTTTTATCATGTTCAAAAGAAAAAAAGATCAAGATGGTTTAATCAAGAACCCAGATGAAACTCATACCATCTGCCCCCTGATAAGCTTCACTGGCAGTCTGTTTTACCCCAAAACAGCTGCACCTCATGCCTATCTGTAATTATCTTATGCTATCTTCAAATCGCATTATTGTACCTTTCAAAAACAATAATGAGTACCAACAATCAATTACCTCGTTCACAGGAAATGAAGTAATGTTGGAAATTAAGAATCTATTACCTCGTTCACCGAAATTGAATTCGAAAACTCAAAAAAAAAAAATGGGTTGTATGCTTAAAAGTAAACGAAGTTAGGCAATTAATTATAGGCAAATTGGGCTTGTGAAGGAATCGTCTAGAGTTCACCTAATTAAGTATGACATATGCAATGCAATGTGAAAGCCTAGCTAAAGTAAAGACTTATGAGTAATCAGTTGATTAGTTCTTGCTAGTTTACAAGGAATAATAATAATAATAATTAGACTTCTCATTAGTCATTTATTTTTTTGGCAAATGATGAAATGGAATAAAGTATTTGAAGGCATTCAACTATTTTTTTTTGGGAATAAACTATTTTTTTTAGAATAAACTATTTTCCATTTTCAATAATGTATGAGTAGTTGAAATTTCCATACTTTCAAATGCTTTTTGTAGTATTAACTATTTTCCATTTTCCTCTCTTTAGTCGTTTGTTTGTTAGATAAAATTGTTTGAATAAACTTTTCCATCAAACAGTGAAGTGGACTAAATAATTGTAATATTCTTTTTACACCTAAGTTATAAAGTCTAATGATTTTTCTTTTTTTGTAAAATTGTAATGATATTTACTTTGATTGAATCATGTTATTTTATTCCGAAATTAATTTTTCTCATTGGCTAATTAGTTTTTTATTGTTATAATATAATAGATATGATTGTATTTATATTTCTAATTTAAATTATTTTATGAATTTTAATATTTTTATTGGAGTTATTCTCTATAATTAAATATCTATGGTGTGAATACAATATTTATGAAATGATTAAATTCTTAATATTTATTGCATAGATTTTATTTGTTTTAAATAAGACAAAGTACTAAGTGGAAGTCTTTTTACAAAATTCAGGAGATTAAATGTATGCAATGCTGATGATAATTCTTGAAGAAAAAGAAAACTCATTCAAAGAATCCCAAGATTTCCAAGCCAAATTTTGGAGGAAAATGAATTAGCCAATTGCAATTGGACAACTCAGCTGGAAAACATTAAAATATTCTATATTTTGATGGAAAGTGAGATGCCATTAGTCAAATTTACTTTTGCCATTGAAGTGACATCAAGAATTGCAGAGGCAGTCTAAGACTTTTTCAAATTTCAGATTTTGAATATATAAAGTCTAATTAATGAAAACTTTCTTTTCTTTTCTTTTTTTATTTTATATTGGATGGAATTCAACTTTCAATTTAATTAATACATATTTATATTTGCAGATTTTTTTTTCCATTATTTTTTTCCCATAATGGTTACTTTAATTCTGTTGTAATTTTACAGTTAATCGTGTGGGGAACTTTATAACCAGAGCATAAAAAAATAAATGGTTTTTTTAGAATTGAAATTGGTTATTTGTCCCATTTTATTTTATTAAAATCAATTTAGAAGCTACAGCTACAATTCTGCAGGCCTAACATTTCTAATAGCAGAAAGGCCCATTTTTAAGGCCACTAATTATTGTCTATTTGGTCAATTTGGGCCTCTGGCCCATTAGGCGGCCTTTACATTGGCATGAAGTATGTATATTTTTAAAACAAAAATATCATTAAACGTTTTCATAAAAAAAAAAAGTTAAATGTGCATTTTTACCCTTTTCGTTTGTCAAAATGGACAAATTTATTTCCAACGTTTATTTTGGAGCAAATTTGCTCCTAACGTTTATAAAATGAAATATTTTTACTCCTACCATCAATTGCCGCTAATTTTGACCGTTAATACGTTAATTGACTGCTAGTGCAACACGTGTTATGCATCCATTGAACACGTGAATCAAACGTTTGGGTGTCAAATATACATTTTTGCCCCTAACGTTTTCTCAAACGTACAAATTCGCCTATAACGTTTGTAAAATTGGAGATTTTTGTTCTTACAGTCAATTATCAATAATTTTGACCGTAAATACGTTAGTTGACCGCTGACTGCGGAGGCAAAAATCTCTCATTTTATAAACGTTAGGGGTAAATTTATTTCAAAATAAGCGTTAAGGGCAAATTTGCATATTTTGGCAAACGATAGGGGCAAAAACGCATATTTGGCCAAAAAACAAAATCATTAAATAAAAAAAGGACACAGAGCAATAAAAGAGAATTACAAATCTCACACGAACTAATAGGCTTCCCCAATACATTCATGAAAGTTCCACAATTTTCATCGAAAAAGAATAAAATTTGCATAACTAAAAATAACACAAGGCTAAACAAGACAAGTACGATAATGCTTTCAAATGTGACAATTTGCAGCCAATAACGTTACTCATGCTAAATGATGAGCCGCCTATTTACTCCATGTTAACAGTTCAATTGCTTCTTATAGTAGTAAACATGCACACGATGGAAGCAGAAAATGATTAAGTGTATTAGTGCATTAATTTCACATCAGGGAGAGGGCCTAATTGGTTATTGTGCTTTTTGACTAGCTCTACATGGAGTGGATATTTTTTTTTATACAGTTTTAGAAAAAGAAAATATATATTCAAACTTTGCTTAGTCTGCATCCATCTCCTTTTTTTTAGGTAATATATCAGTCAAAATTTCATATAAATTTAACACGTACATGTAAGTTACGATAAGTTTTTATTTAGTAATTTGTACAATAATAGCAATAACAATAACTAATTTTTTTTTGTCTCATATTATATTAGGTATGGTATATGAATTTTCTATATGCAAATTCATTTGTCCAAGATTAAATTCGTGTCCGCTATACAATTTTTCTATCTCTAAATTCATTTGTTCAAAATTAAATTCGCTTTGAAATTCAATAATGGTAAGTCTTTAGCCATCATTTCTTTTTTACTACCTTTTAGACTAAATTTTCACATTTTTAAATTCAAACATTTGGGTTGTTTTTTTTTTTTTTGAAGAAAAACATTTGGGTTGTTATTCCTTAATATAAGGTGTACCGGCATTAGAAACATAGAACATTGAAATAAGAACTATTTTTTTTTTTATTTTTCATTTAACAGTCCATATTCAATAATACCGAATCATCTTCCAAACATTTAGGATGAAAGTTTATTTATTTATTTATTTAAAAAAAAAAACCCAACCCATGTATTACCACTCAAGCAAAAGAAATGGTCCATTATCTTTTAAGTTTTAACTAAAGAAGGGAAAACATTTAAATTTATTAAAAATATTCATTTTGATGCTTGAACTCATAAAATGACCTAATAAACACTTAAATTGTATAATTTTGTTATTTTTAAACACTAAACTCAAATGGGATGGAAAGGATTTAATGCGTGAATGATACTTGCCTTCAATTATTGACAAGTGCCAATTATGCACAAATCACCAACATGTGTCAGTTCAAGCACATTGGAGGATGAAAATGACAATAAATGCAAGTGGTACGAGGAAAAATAGGACAAAAAAATTAAACCAAATTCTAACTTATATAAGAAATTCTTTGTATTTTGGTATTATTAATGTCGATTATACTTTTAGCCATTTCAAAAAAAAAATGTCGATTATACTTTATTTCCATCTTTGTGATTTTTTTTCAACCTTCATCTTTGTTTCAATTGAAAATTGTGGTCATTTGTGAGATATTAGTGTATGCGAGTGAAAGAAATTAGTGGATTTACAATCTACACACTAAGGATTCTATGGAGTGGCTTTCAAGATCAAGGAATTGGTGATTGTTGTGGAGAGAATAAGGGATTATTTCCATTTTTTTTCTAATTGATGTATATATTGTTGTGCCTTTTTTGTGATTTGCGTGCAAAAGTTAGGTCTTTTTTTAAGGTTTTTTTATAACCTTTTATTTTGTAACATTTCTATGTCTTATTTTTATTTTATGACTTATTTTGTTGCTGTTTACAGTTGTAAAAAAATGGGGTCATAATATGTAAATTGTAAACATATGGGGTACTATAGTTAAAATGAGTGGTTTTGTCTAAGTACGTAAATGAGGGCAAAGTTGAGGAATGGATTATTACAAAGACCATTTCTAATTGGTTGAACTAGCATATTATTTGAAGATCATAGGGTATGAAGACAATGGGGGATTTTGTGATTTTGATCATGTCAGTAAAGAGTTTATTCTCTTGAAGAATGACTTGGAACTTATTGAGCTTGTGAAGGACTTGAGAAATAATGATTATTTAGATTTTTATATTGTACATGTGATTAATGAGCCAAAGGTAATGGATGGTACATGTGCCACAATAATTGCAAGGGAGAAAAATATAAGTACTAGTATTCTTGATCCAATTAGGGCAACATAAAACCCAAATGAGTTAGTACATAGAGAAGGTTCTGTGTTTAAAATAGCAACTGCTGAAGATGATAATGATGAAGACGTAGAGGTTGAATTTGTAGAAGTTGGGGTTGATCCATCTTCAAGTCAAACTGATGATCTTGAGATGAAGCTGATAATGAGCGCACCTCTTATGAAGCTGGTAATGAGAGCAGTTCAAATGAAGATGGTGGGGCTGATGAAGCTAACAGTGGTGTGAAGGATGAGTTAATAGTTTTTAAGGAAGCTGTTAGGGAGGAAAAGAGAGATAAGAGAATGAGAAAAGAGACAATTGTTACTCAATAAGTACCATTAAGGGAAATAGGTGTTAATAAAGGATTTGAGGATATTGATGGGAGAAAGAATCACAGATTAGCTGATAGATTAGGTGGGGATGAAGAATATCTTAATAGTGATGACCTAGAAACTGATGATAGTAGGGATGAGTTAGATCCAGATGCTATTGAAGGTGTTGATCTTCCTAATAGGAGTAGAAGTGGAAAAGTCTATTATGATTCCAAGTGTGAGGTCACAATAAGGTAACTTGGGATGATATTTTAGAATGCTGTGCAATTTAGGTTGATGGTTACTGGTTATAGTGTAAAAAATGGGGTTTAGCTAAAGTTTTGGCCTAATGAAAGGCATAGGGAAAATTGAAAAGTGTGAGTGAAAATTATATGCCAATATAAAGGCATATTTAGGGGATTTCAAGATTAAAAAATATAATTCATGTCATCAGTATTCTAAGAAAAATAAGAACAAACTTTGTACATTAGCAGTCATAGCAAAAAATTTTGAAAAAAAAGTACTATCTCAACATGAGATAAAGATTTTGAAGATTCAGGATTTGGTTAGGGAGAAATCGATTCTTTATGTAGTAAGAATATTATATACAAGGGCTAAGACGCTGGTCATGAGCAAATTTACGGGGAATTGAAATCTTGAGTTCAGTAAGTTAGCTGATTACATTTATAATATTAAACAAATAAATCCTGACAGTTCTGTTTGGATTATAATTGATAAAGAGATTGAGCCTGACAGTAGTTTATTTGTGTACGTGTATATGTATTTCGATACTCTTAAAAGAGGTTGGAAGGAAGGCTGTATGAGGATTATTGGGTTGGATGGATGCTTTTTAAAGGGAATTTGCAAAGAAAAACTGCTTGTTGCATGTGGGAAGAATGGAAACTAGCAAATGTTTCCAATTGCCTGAGTTGTAATTGATTACGAGACCCAATATTCATGGAGCTGATTCCTAAATTGATTGATTTCAGATTTGGAGCTTGGTGATGGGGAGGGATTGACCTTAATTTCCAACATGTAAAAGGTAATTAAATTTATGTATTTGGTATTTACTTATTTACATTTGTAGTTCACTAATTCTAGTCATATTCTGATTTAATTGTTCCTTATATATTTATTTCTGACTAGCTTGTTCCTTATACATTCATCCACCAATGTGTATAAACTGACACGTGTCAGTAATTTATGCATTACTGGCACTTGTTAGTGATTCAAGGCGGGTGTCATTCACACATTAAGCTCTCCTCACCCCATTTGAATTTTGTGTTTAAAAATAACGAAATTATATAGTTTAAATGTTTATTAGGTCGTTTTCTGTATTCAAATATCAAAATGAATATTTTTGACAAATTTAATTGTCTCGAGATAGATTTACCCTTTAACTAAATGTTTCAAAGTTTAGTACACCGAATATCTTTGATAGAGAAATTTACTTTGAATTTAAATTAGTTTACTTAGTGGATAGATTTTTAATAATCGAATTACTCAGATCAATATTTCCTAAGATCGAACGATGGGGCTAATCAATGTCAATCACAAATGGTATACAATTAATTACTAGACCATTGCTGACATGTATAGTTCAATCTATTAATGACATATATAAAGAATACAGTATAAAAGAGCAAAATCTTTTAGATAAACTTTCTAAAATCTAATCTCTTTAAAATTGCTCTCCCTATTGATTTGTTGTCGAAATATTTGTATCGAAAATCTCGTGTTTTTAAATATTTAGAGGAGTTCAGGCTATGAATTATACACATTTTTTTTTTCGGCTGACAAGAAATCTCCTCTCTCTTGTGGGGAGCAAATGGAAACGTAGAAGAAATATATAAACAGCCAGCAAGCCATAATAATGGGCGTCAATTTTGACAAAAGAACGGAGTAGACCTACTCTTTCTCCCTCGTAACACCCCGAATCTGATTTCTCCACGTACGAAAAAACCCTAAAAAGCCAAATACATAATCACACTTCTCTGAATTTCAATTCCAAATTTTTTCTCTTTAACCCACTCACTCACTCACTCACTCACTCACTCCCACACTAACCCCACTCACTCTCTTTCTGTCTACAGTGCTACCTGTCGCCCTCAATTGCGACTTTTGCACCACTCAGATTCATTTAACCTTTCCCTTTCTCTCTCTAAATTTATATATAAATTTATATTTATATATATAGAGGTTAGGGTTTCCTTTGACAAATGAATAATCAACAACAGCAGCAGCAGCAAGTGGGCTCCGGAGCTGGAATTAATAAGGACCCGGAGGAGGAGTCTGTGGGCCAGTCTCTGGAGATTGTGGCTAAGGCCGCAGGCGCTGGCTCGGAGAAGCCCGACCAGCCTGTTAGCAGCGAGGAAGAAAGTGTTGAGAAACCTGACGATCCTATGGAGGAGGACTCTGTTAGTCCCGCTACTGTGTTTTGTATTCGGCTTAAGCAACCTCGCTCCAATTTGCAGCACAAGATGAGTGTGCCTGAACTTTGTCGTAATTTTAGGTGATTCTTTTTTAATTGTCTTTTCCTTTAATTGTTTTGACTGAAATTCAGCGTTTAGAGTCGTGGTTTTGGGGAAATTTAAATGGCTTGAAGTGTGTCTTAATCAATTTGGCTCCAAGTCTGAATTGAAGTAAAAAGTTAATTAGTGATAGTTTAGTGGAATTTGAACTTCTGTACCTCCCTTGAGCTGTCTAGAGGCTTTTGGCGCTTAAAACCAACATATTTGTTGGTGTCTGTTTCGACTCTTATTTCCCTTAACAAGTGAAGTGGGTAAAGAAAAGGAAAAAAAAAGAGCAGAAGATGAAGTTACTTGTCAAATACTAGCCTTTTAGAGTTTCCACGTTTATATATATATATATATATATATATATATATATAATGCGTGTATATATATATATATATATCTTAAGGTTCTGAATGTGTATGTTCATCATCCATTCCTCGTATTGCTGCAGTTACATCAGTGTGAAGTTGATTTGCTACCACAAACTTTCAGTTTTCGTTATTGCCAAAATTAATGTTACCTACAATCATACTATCCTACTTCAGTGGTCCTACTCTTACCATTTAAATTCATAATCCTAATAACTATCATTTGCGTTTTTGTTATGTCTTATTATTATATTATACAATGATTCTCATGATGTGGAATCTGACTGTGCGCATGCTTTACATCTCCCTTATGTTGCCCATGTTAGGCTGAGTGAGATATTCTGTGAGTATATGAGCCTCACGTTTTAACATTTGTCTTTTCAGTGCTGTTGCATGGTGTGGGAAGTTAAATGCTATAGCTTGTGCATCAGAAACTTGTGCAAGAATTCCAAGGTCAGTTTAGTATATAATTTTTCAATTACTGATTTGTATAATCCCAATGTAAGAGAGCTATGAACTGAAGATGAAAGCATGCCTCTATTGTTAAAAAAAAAAAGCTTTTATTGTCTATAAAAATATAAATTCTGATTGAGTGTTCCTCCTTGCAGCTCCAATGCTAACCCACCATTCTGGATCCCCATACATATTGTTATCCCGGAGCGACCCACTGAGTGTGCAGTTTTTAATGTGATTGCAGGTAATTAAATTCATAGTGCTGCTTTCGTCATCCATTTATTAGAGTTGTTGGAATGATTTTGCTATTGTCAAGCACATTTTCTGGTTCCATAGTGTAGGAGGAAAAATAGTGCTGATGATCATTGTTGTGAGATTGAGATTCAAACTTCGAACTGAAATCTTTACTTTGTGGCTTGAGAATTGAATAGAATTGTTGGTTTTCAAATTTATAAGAATTGAAACTTACATCAGGTTGTAATTTTCAAAATGCAAATTCTAGATTCATTTGAGTCTGTTCAATTTCAATTTGCATGCCTTGTGGAAATAGTTGGAGACCTGAACTGAATTTTACTTGATTAATTGATTGGAAGTTGGAACGAATGATTATTGCTATTCTAATAATGATTAGCACACAATCAGCTATGGAAAAGGAGAGACATGGACACTTTCACTTTGTCTTATATTCTTGACACAGTAAATTGAGTTCCTTATACTTCTCATTTCTGTTGTGGAATTTTTAATACTTAGCCCTTACATTAGCAGTTGAGCCTTTCTTATGGCGCTAAAACCTTGACCGTGCTACCTTTTATGCATGCATAACAATGCATAATCCCGACTCTAGTGGTCAAGCCTTTCTCATGGCTCTAATTCCTTGACCATGTACCTTTTAAACATGAGAATGGATGTGTTTGGTCATATAAATCCATGCATTATTTGTTTCAACGTCATAATTGCTTGCTTATCAAATGAAAAGTGCATCATGTAAAATTTTTAATGTCCAAAGTACTACTAATGCATACGCACTGTATTACAATTTTATTTCTTATTTGCCACTTTATATGTGAGCACATTTGCTATCAATTTTAATTTTTCCAAATTGTGAATAATTGCATCGAATTTATATTGCAGATTCTCCTCGCGATTCTGTTCAGTTCATTGAATGGTCACCTACCTCTTGCCCTCGTGCCTTGCTAATAGCTAATTTTCATGGGAGGATAACCATCTGGACTCAGCCTTCTCAAGTAAGCTATTTTATCACGTTGCTTTCATCATGTGAATAAGCAGACACTTTCTTGTCACAAGCTTTTGATGGCGGTTTTGACTTGTTCAAGTGGACTTATATCTTGTGGGCATTCTGTTGGTTGACACGATTTGTTAATTATCAATTGCTTCAATTCCTATCTAATGCTTTATCTTTTTCTTTATGCAGGGTCCAGCTAATTTAGTTCGTGATGCAAGCTGCTGGCAGCGTGAGCATGAATGGCGACAAGATATTGCAGTTGTTACTAAGTGGCTATCTGGTGTTTCTCCGGTATCCATTTATTGATTAATTATCTTTTGTTTATCAAATTCTGTAGTTAGTTTTCTTTCCTTCTTTTCTTTTCCCCTTTGTATGCATGGTATAGTTTTGAAGCTTGATGCTAAATTCACATTCAGGCATTGGCTAAATGATAGGACAGAGAAAGAAATATCTTGAGTTGGAACAGAGAAAGAAATATTTTGAGTTGGAGATTATCTGTAGTTTTAATTAGTGGAAGACAAATTATGATATGGGATAGATACTTATATCGCAATATTACATTAATTTCGCACTTATTTTGGTTTCTACATCGTTAATTTCACACAAATTTCTTTTTCTACATCAAATGGACCTTACATATATTTTTTCGGCTTTGCAACTCTGTTTTATTGACATGACCTTAGTCAACCTTTATTGACTGTTTGAGAATGCCAGGTACACCTAAGTTTTCCTTACATAGATTGTTGTCTGCTTCTTTGATGTTTAACATCATGTTTGAGTTGTCTTGTTGTCTAAATTTTCCTGGTCATTTGTTCATTGCATTGTTGACTTTCTTTTTCATCCATATAGTTATTTTTTAGGTGTCTACTTCCTAAAATCTTCACATTTCTGGTCCTTGGTTCTTCAAGCAGCCTAGTTTCAGAAAGTTAAATCTGGCCATTTCGATCATAGATGCTTAATGTGTAGCTCGGTATTGTTAAAATTTGGCCTTCTGCTGCTGTTTAAAAGTACATATTATCTGATGCCTTGAAGTTCATTGTGCTTGTTTTTACATTATGGATAAGCTTTTATCTCAATAATGTTTATTAGGTTTTTCTATAAGCTTTGGGCCATGGAGTTGGTGTTATGTTTTCTACATGATTTAAAGAATCACTTTTTCCTTCCTGTTGATATATTTATTGGCATTAATTGATTCTATGCTTGTACTTATCTTATAATTTTGTCTCATTATGCTTGGGCATTTTGGTTACTGTTTGACTTTACTTGCAAATCAGTATAGGTGGTTGTCATCAAAATCCAGCAGTTCTGCGAATTCAAAGTCAACGTTTGAGGAGAAATTTCTTTCACAGCAGTCTCAAACTTCAGGTTTGTCCTTTTAATCTTCTTCTTCTTCTTCTTCTTCTTCTTCTTCTTCTCTCTTTCTCTCTCTCTCTCTCTCTCTCCAGGCATTTTGAATATTTTTGACTTTTGAAGTACAGTGGTGAGCACTAGAGTTTTCCTAGTTTATGTGCTAAAAAAGTTTCATACACAATGAAGCAAACAATAATTGATTCTGTATTTGGTTGTATTTCAGCTAGGTGGCCCAATTTCCTATGTGTTTGTTCGGTTTTCTCATCGGGCTCTGTGCAACTTCATTGGGCCCAGTGGCCTCCTAGTCAGAGTAATGCAACACCAGAGTGGTTCTATACCAGCAAAGGACTCTTGGGTGCTGGACCTAGTGGGATTATGGCTGCTGATGCTATCGTAACGGATAGTGGTGCTATGCACGTTGCAGGTGTTCCAATTGTAAACCCATCAACTGTCGTTGTTTGGGAGGTTACTCCTGGCCCTGGACCTGGATTTCAAGCTACTCCAAAGGCAAGTGCCAGCAGTGGGGTCCCACCTTCTCTTAATCCGCCTAATTGGTCGGGTTTTGCTCCTTTGGCTGCGTATTTGTTCAGCTGGCAAGAATATCTAATATCTGAAGCAAAGCAAGGGAAAAGACATACAGATCAAGATTTCAGCAACTCTGTATCACTTCATTGTTCACCTGTTTCAAATTTTTCTGCATATGTGAGTCCTGAGGCTGCAGCCCAATCTGCAGCAACCACTACTTGGGGCTCTGGAGTTACTGCTGTTGCTTTTGATCCAACTCGTGGTGGTTCTGTGATAGCTGTTGTGATAGTTGAGGGTACTTAACAGTGTTCTGACTTGAAATTTTGTTTTTGAGTTGCTTGCATTTCCTTTTTCTGCTAGCCTTGACTTAAACCATGCAAACTATCTCGACTTTGTGACTGGACATAGAATGATTCATTTAGAATGAGAATTCCCATTGTTGATTTGAGGAATTAAAGATCAAATTGCTGCTTGAACTTGTAAAACAATAACCCTTATGGCCATTTATGGATTTTAGGTATTAAAGGTCAAATTTGCACTCGAACTTGTAAACAAAGTTCATTTTCTCCAGAATTTAACTTTACAATTAAATCAGCCTACTACTTTCCTTTATGGTCCATTTGGTCTAATTTTTGTCAAATTAGTGAGCATATTGCGGAAAAAAAAACATTTGAAATGAAATTTGAAACAAGACATTCATAGTAGTCAATTTTGATGTAAATAAGCAATCTTCAATGGGTCAATTTGTATTTTTTTTAGAAATTAGGTTATATTGGGCATAGTTTGAGAAGAGTTGGCTAATTAAACCTTGAAGTTGATTTTGATGTCACTAACAAGTTAAGGAGGGTGCATTTACCTTTAATCCATGCATTTGGGATATTACTAACAAATTTTCACCTTTGCAGGGCAGTATATGTCTCCTTATGATCCAGATGAGGGTCCTTCAATTACAGGATGGCGAGTACAGCGCTGGGAATCATCACTTCAGCCTGTTGTTCTGCATCAAATATTTGGAAATCCTACATCAAGTTTTGGTGGGCAGGCACCCATGCAGACTGTATGGGTGTCCAAAGTAGATACAAGCATATCCCCGACAAATGATTTTAAAAATCACCAAGCAGTTGTGACAGGGCCAACGCCTGATGCAAGAAAGACATCTGATTCTGGCGTTGAGAAGGCAAAAAGTCTCACTTTTGATCCATTTGATCTGCCCAGTGATGTTAGATCACTTGCTCGAATTGTTTATTCTGCTCATGGTGGTGAGATTGCTATTGCTTTTCTCCGGGGTGGAGTTCACATTTTCTCCGGTCCAAACTTCACACCTGTTGACAGCTATCAGATTAATGTTGGATCTGCAATTGCTGCTCCTGCTTTCTCCTCCACAAGCTGCTGCTCAGCTTCTGTATGGCATGACACTAGCAAGGACCGTACCGTATTGAAGATAATTCGTGTTCTTCCCCCTGCTGTGCCAAGTAGTCAAGTGAAGGCTAACTCATCAACCTGGGAACGTGCAATTGCTGAGAGGTACTTGGGGCACTTATTGTAGGACATCAGTAATTACTTCTGTAGTTTGCACATAGATGCTGACAACCTTCTTTTTAAGATTGGATAAATTGTATTTTAATGTTTCATTCTTCAATGCCGATTTTCTTTTTTGTCGGAATAGGTTTTGGTGGAGCCTTTTGGTCGGTGTTGATTGGTGGGATGCTGTTGGCTGTACCCAGAGTGCTGCTGAGGATGGCATTGGTATGAATATTTGTGCTTCGTGTTGGTATGGGCAATATGTTTAATAAAAAGGAACGTGATTTGGCGGGCAGACCTGTTATGACTGTGGTTATTTGTTTCTTTTCAGTTTCATTGAACAGTGTCATTGCTGTCCTGGATGCTGATTTTCATTCTCTTCCTTCTATTCATCACCGGCAACAATTTGGTCCTGTATGTTTTTCTGGACTAATATCATCTCAACAACATTTATATATGTATTGTTTTGCAATAGTTAGTATCTATGTTCTATTTTGGATTACAATAGTGGAGAGGTCTCTGGAATATTTTACCAGTGTAGTTTGTTTCTGAGGCTATTGCTGCTACTTCTGAATGTTGTTGTTGTTATTATTATTATTATTATTATTTTTCTGAAGTTGTTCTGCTGATGTGATTTGTGGCCAAATATATCTGGATTTGCTGTCATATTGCTCTGCTGTTGTATGCTTAGATTATTTGTCCTAGTAGTGGATATTCATCCATTAATAAGCACTTGTTCATAATTGCAATTATTTAATTGAGTGCACTTGTTTAATATAATGCAGAGTCTTGACAGGATAAAATGCAGGCTTCTTGAAGGTACTAATGCTCAGGAGGTTAGGGCAATGGTTCTAGATATGCAAGCAAGGCTGCTGCTTGATATGTTGGGTAAAGGCATTGAATCAGCTTTGTTAAATCCTTCTGCACTAGTACCTGAACCATGGCAGGCTTCTGGAGAGACATTATCTGGCATTGATCCTGAAGCAATGGCTGTTGAACCTAACCTTGTTCCAAGTATTCAGGTTTGCTTTTGACTTTTTTCTTGACTAACCCCCTTTCCACCGTTTCACGTGGTCTTGAAATTTGAGGCACTTGCCTGATGCACTAATTTTGATCTACTTACAAATATTGCCTATTAGCCGTGCAGCATTTTAGTTTTCACATTTCTTTTTTCATCTGTTAAAGATGTACATGCCGTTGTTGGACGTGTGAGCATGCCTCGGTATTTATAGCTGAATTAGGTTGCCCATCCCTGCTTATTTCCACAAATGTCTCACAACTTTTTCGCATTGCTTGGTTTCTATAACTGTGATTATATTCTGCAGGCTTATGTTGATGCAGTTCTTGATCTAGCCTCACATTTTATCACACGTTTACGGCGTTATGCAAGTTTCTGCCGCACATTGGCTAGTCATGCTGTTACTGCAGGAGCTGGTACTAATCGCAACATGGTAACTAGTCCTACCCAAAGTGCTGCATCTCCTGCGACAAGTCAGGGTTAGTATTCTTTGATACCTGGCACTTTGACATAATAACATGTTGCATTTGTCCAACTTTACTGTACTGTGAGAATTGCTGCAATGCATCTTCAGGTCTCTGGGCCCTGGCCCCTGCACCCCCACTCCCCAACCCATAAAAAAATAAAAAATAAAACACCCTGTACCACCTTCTCAACAAAAGAACGTTCTCACTCTAATCATTGTGGGGTATCTGTTAATTGCAATTGACCACATTTTGCAGGGGGTCAAAATGGTGCTACAAGTTCTACTGGAAGCACTCAGATGCAGGCTTGGGTACAGGGTGCTATTGCCAAAATTAGTAGCATTAGTGATGGAGTGTCCAATACAACTCCAAACCCCATAAGTGGTCCATCTTCCTTTATGCCAATAAGTGTCAATACAGGAACTTTTCCTGGAACGCCGGCTGTTCGACTTATTGGAGATTGCCATTTCCTACATAGACTATGTCAACTTTTGCTTTTCTGTTTTTTCTTTCGGCGAACTCAACTACCCCGATATATGGGGGGTTCACAGAGAGCCCCAGATACAAATATGCAGAAGCCTCAGTCTGGTGCACCTGGAAAGTTAGAGGAGAGCAACTCTGTTTCATCCAAACCAACACAAGCTATTGTCAGATCGGATGAAGGTCAGGCTGCTCGAGGAGGACAGATTGTGCCTGGAAGCAAAGGAGTAGAAGAAGGACCTGCTGGTCGGTCGAGATTGGGTTATGGCAATGCTGGCCAAGGATACACTTTTGAAGAGGTATAAGACTGGTGCTCTTTGATTGCTTCCACTCTTACCATAATATATGAATGGTATGCATTGGATATTTTGTCTCCGGTCAATGTAAAATATCTCATTCCTCCTTTTTTGGGATGAGAACTTGTTGTTTCCCTCAATTTTGAGATTTCGGCATGTTGCAAGATTCTTAGTGTATATAGGTAAGGAACCAATAAGGTCACCCCCAGTTTAAATCTTTGGGCACTTCCATGCAGGTGAAGGTCCTTTTCCTCATACTCATGGATCTTTGTCGGCGAACAGCAGGTCTTGCACACCCATTACCAGTTTCTCAAGTCGGAAGCAGCAGCATCCAGGTGCGGCTGCATTATATAGATGGGAACTATACTGTATTGCCCGAGGTTGTAGAAGCATCTCTTGGGCCACATATGCAGGTATCCATATTTGTGATTTAATGTTGAGAAATGCCACTAATTGTCAAGGAATAAAATCAGATTTTTTTTCCTGTTTCTCATTTATGTTTTGATCCTCATTGTTAAAATTTGTATCATGTGTAATTTGAAATCCTTTGATGTATCATAATGTTCGTCAGGTCTAGCTAGAAGGCAAACTATAATTTATGTGGAACATGGACTGAACAAAATTCAATTTACCTATCCTTTCTATGAAATTATTGGCAGCATATTTTGTTTATTTCACGAGATGATAATTTTTTTTTTTTAAAAAATAATAATTTAAAAAAAAAAATTAATATGGCCAACTTCCTGATACATGTAAATTTCTGGTCTTAACACTTATCAGTGCCTGATTATGAATACAGCATGGGTGGATTTCGGAAGCTCCTTCGTGCTGTATTTACATTGATTTAATTATGCTTCAAAACAACCATGTGGTTGATTTTAGAGGGATTGCATTGAATTTTTGTTTATGTTGTCCATAGAAGTGATTCTTATAGCATGCAAAGTATTTTTTTTTATGCTCGTGCTAGAAAGTGATCTCTGAAATTGTTCATTTCAATGTTGGATGAGGGCCTGGCAAAAGAGAATTGTTTTTTGAGTATACGTGACATGTTTTAGATTTTGGATAAATACTGTCTTGATGCATGTGTGATGCCTAATCTTTTTGTTGCTTTTTAATTGGAGTAAACAGAACATGCCCCGGCCCAGAGGTGCAGATGCTGCTGGCCTATTACTCCGTGAGTTAGAACTCCACCCTCCATCTGAAGAATGGCACAGGAGGAACATGTTTGGTGGCCCCTGGTCCGATCCAGAGGACATGGCATCTGGAGATGATACTCAAAGGCTGAGTAGTTTTACAGATTCTCTTGATTTCAGCTCATTAGAAAATTGTGATGTGTATTACGGGGTTAATCGCCTATGGCCAAGGAAGCGCAGAATGTCTGAAAGAGATGCAGCTTTTGGGTTGAATACTTCTGTTGGTCTGGGTGCATATCTTGGGATCATGGGATCTCGCAGAGATGTTGTTACTGCAGTGTGGAAGGCTGGACTTGAAGGTGTTTGGTACAAGGTCAGTCTTCTTCTATTTGCATCCACACTTTGCCCTTTTCTTCCTCCTATTTCCACTCAGTCGTGTGTGTATTCGTTTATATTTGGTATATTTTGCTCGGGCATTACTGAAATGGAACTTCTTGTAGTCATAAATTTTAGATAAAGTTCCTAAAGGGTGTAGTTTGTCAGTTTTGTTTCAAAGTTAGTTCGAAGCAACTATAGGAATTTTCTTTGATTTTGTTGGAAGATAATTATTTACTTCCATCAGAAATTTCTCTCTTTTGGCTCCTTCTGCTTCATATTTATCCACTTCTATTGTTACCGCATTGTCCATACTTTACTGTTAACTAGTCCCAGCATCTATCCTTGTTGTATCTCTATTTTTCTCCATTTTTTATAGTTTAAAAATTTCGTTTTGATGTCGATGCAGTGCATAAGATGCTTGCGGCAGACTTCAGCTTTTGCTTCACCAGGTGCTACAGATCCCTCTAGCCAAAATGACCGAGAGGCATGGTGGATCAGCCGCTGGGCCTATGGCTGTCCTATGTGTGGTGGAACATGGGTTCGGGTGGTTTAGACAAGTTGGTTGTTAACTAAGCCATGCTCATTCTCTCCTTTGCCTCGAAGCACCACCCAGAAGTACATATGATATCTAGCTTCATGACTTCTCCCTGGCATAAGATGAATTGATTCCTACAGTTAGGGCTAGATCTTGCAAATGATGGACCAGTCACGCGGCTGCAAAAATATTAGTTGCCTTCCAAGTTCATCTAGAACAAGAAGTTGCTTGTACAGTACAGACACCGAGTGGTTATCTGGTGCTAAAGCTATCTGCAAGACTTCAATGCAACCTGGGAGTGTGAATTTTTGGAGCAGCCTTGCAGATTAGGATCACTGAGTAGAACCTTAATTTTCGATGTTAATATTTATTTACCAATTCTCCCTGCGTTGGGATATAAAATGTAATGTTGAGTATTTGTACATCATAGATAACTTAGGATTTAGGGAGAATGTCGTGTGTAAGCCAGTTGCCACTTCCCAGAGATTGTGGGTAGATGCAATTTTGCACTATACAAGAAAAACTAAAATGCACCTTTTGTCCGTGATATATTTTCAGGTGAACAGACGAATGTAAACCGAAAGGAATTTTCGTGATAGCTTAGTATTTTTAAGTTTGTATTGTAATTTTATGTCGTCTGGATTATTAGTGGATATATGCAAACATTTTCACTTTTTAAGCAAAACGGGATCAATTTGGAGGGGAAAATCATGGTCAGCATTTAAATAAAAATTCTTCATTTCGGATTATTTTTTTTACAACAATTAACAATATTTATAGTAGCAATTAGGGAGGTTATGGGTTTGATTTTCTTTATAATACTTAATGACAATTTTCAGTTTTTTATATAAATAAAAAATTATTAATTAATATTAATTTTATAAAATACTCACTGTAATTTACTGAAATGTCTTTTTACTGATTTGCTATAATTATATATTCTATTTTATTAATTATCTCTTCTTTTTTTTTGCATATATAAATATAAAATAGTAAAATACATAGTAAATACTCCTCGAAAACTTTCAAAATTATTGTGAAGTGAAATGGATGAAATAATATTTAATTGACATTAAAAAAAATAATTATCTAAATCTTGTTGCATTCGTAGGCGCATTTTGAACGTATTACAAGTTGGCTTCTTTTTCTAATAAATAAATTAAAATTTTGGTAGGGTCCCAGAATTTCCTAGAAAAAGAAAGAAAGAAAGAAAGGAGAAGAAAAACGCAGAAATGGGAAAAACACAAAAAGAAATCGGGAAGAGGCAGGAAAGGGGAGGAGGCTGTCTTAGCCGATCTCCATACCGGCTTCACCCCCATCGACGGCGATCCTTCGCAACTGCCATGAGTCTCGCCGTCGTCTCCTCCTCTCTGCTCCGTCGTCTCTTCTTCCCATGGGTACTGTTTTTGTTTTCTTTCTTTAAATAAATCCTACCGAGAATTCAATCCCACTTTCCGGTCAACTCCGGCTTCAGGCGGCGACACGAACGGCACCAGCCGACTCCTGACGACCAGACAAGTCTCCCTGTAACCTCCATTTTCTCTCACTCACCGGCGTAAGAGAGATCGGGGATGGGCGAGTCTAAATTTTCCGACGAAGATTCCGGCCAAACCGTGTCACCTGAGGGCGCGTGACCACCTGTAGCAGACCTGCAACGGTCCGAACTCCATCCCGACATTGATGGCGTTCCTCCGTCGCATCTCCGGCGACCGGCGGCCGGCGAAGGGGACTTGAACACGACAGGGACTGGAAGTATGTGCACTACCAAAATATTTTTCCTCTTTTTCTTTAAGCAGGATGTGCAAAATAGAGTTTTAATGGTATGTAGTAAATTAAGGGTTATAATCTGTAAATTAATGAACTTGAGGATGATTGAAGGTTGGATTTTGGTATTGGGTGTGAAACCATAGAAGTTGTTTCTAAATTTCGTGGGTAATATACGTAATTTTTATATGTGTATTCTTGAATTGGGTAGGCATAAATTTCTAGTTTCCCTTAATTTGGTTGAAAATGTGTATTATCTTTAAGTAAGATTTCATGATAACTTCTGGACAATTGAAGTATTTGGGCATAAATTAAAGCGGTTTGGTTTTTTTTTTTATATATATATTTGACCATTGATTAATTAGTGCTTTTTAAAATTTTGATAACATGAAACCAATATGAAATCATAAGAAATGGTTCATAAGCATGAGTATGCCAATGTTTATGGGAAAATCAGTCAACATGGAAGTATAAGATAAATGTCAGACTGTGCAAGTATATGTATATGAATAGTAAAATTTGAAGTATTTCTAATTTTGCAAAGAAATTTTATTATTTGTTTGTTATGAATCTTTAAGATAGGTTGTAATATTTTTATTTGGTTCATTCATCTGGCCAGATATAGGATGTTATTGTAAGTTTAGTTTGTGTGAAAAATATAAACCATTATAATTTCAATGTGTTACTTATAGCCATAGGCCACTATAATAGCTATATAGAGTGTTTTTCTTTTTCTTTTCTTTTTTCATTTTTTTTTTGTTCTATTTTTATTTTTTAAGACTTTTACATTTATGCAGTTTCTTCATCGCAGATTGAGCCCTAGAGGAGATGGAGCCTCCCCTCTTATCTCCTTCGCCAAAAATCGAGATGCCTCCTCTAGCCGCTCCTATCTGGTCGCCATTAAACCCTTCGATTGAAGCTCAAACCGTCTATCATCAACCCCAATGATTCAGTTAACGTCGGAATTCTCCGCTCTCACTACCTCGATACTCTCCTCCCCATCCGCTCTCCATAAGATCCTTCGATTAAAGTTCAAAGCATTTGCTATTGACCTATTGTATCACCTATCTCTTAAATACACACACGCCTCACCTGAATATCGAGTTCCTTGCTCTAGACTACTACAACAGCACCGACGTCCTCATATATGCTCAATTTCTCGAATAAGGGTTCATGCGACTGAATACCAGGTAAACCTCTTAGCCTTTTTTTTTTGTTAATTATCAAAGAATTCATGTCATTTCTGCGTCTAATTATGATATGCGAACAAATCCATCTGATCGGTCTTCCTTTTCGATGTCATGTTAGGTCAAAGTTTTTTTTAGTTGGTAACGTAAGCCTATGATCTCAAGCCTGCTGTGAAAATAGCAGACTCCATTGCTGCTTTCTAGGTGTGCGTGCTTCAGATGTGGCAATGGTTTGGAATTGTGGTTGTGCCAAATTGAGCAAGGGTGGTGCCAATTCCAGTATGATTCTATCTTCTCTCGCACTTTCACGATCTGTTTTGAGATTTTGGCTTAATTTTTCAATTATTTCCTTGATTGTTTCTTGATGTATTATTTTTTGGGTTGAAATCCTTATCTAAGATTTCCCTTAAAAATTCATGATATAAACAGTGATGTGATTTTGTCAGTTAACACGTAAGTCTTGGTTTTAGTGTGAGAGCTAGATTTGGGAACAGAGGGGAAACGGATTGAAAAATTCTTTTTTGATGTTTTCTTTCATTGGATAATAGGACCCAGGTGATGTCCCCCACAATTTAAAGATGTCTAAGGCACTAATAAGAGGGATTTTATTGGTCCTTGATCTCTCCTTTCTTACAAGTGAACTAATTAGTTGTTAACTATAATAGTCGAATCCCCCACCTTTGGTACTATCCGCACTTACATTACCATGACATCCAAAAAATAAAATAATAAAGTGTTATTAGGTTTGAAGTGCATTGTCTTTTTAGAAAAACTAGATGTTTTATAAATTTATATATAATTCCATTTGAAATTGAAAATAAGTGTCAATTGAATAATTTTTATTACTGAATTTGATCAATTATTTCAAAAAAAATGTTAAAGTTTGTTGTTATTATTGTTAGAATTAGGCGTGCTTGTGGACATTTATTTGGATATGAGAAAGTATTGAAAATGTTTCTTGAAAGATTTTATAATAAATGTTTTTGAGTGTTGTCATGTAATAAGTGGACATAGACTAGCAACATTTCTTTCCATATATATGTATATGGATATAACCATGGCCGGGATTCAGCATGAAAAAGGAAGAAGACCTAAAGGAGAACCCAGCTTGTATAAGACTCTAGGAGGAATATGTCCCTCAGTTGTAAGCTTTATAAGACATTATTATCACTTTATTCTCCACTATATGGTGTTACTTGCTTGAATAAATTCTCTGTTGAGCTCACTCACTCTGGAAACTGTATTTTCTATTATATTCTGCATTAAGTTCTTCAGTAACTTTCAACAGATGATTTCATTGAATTCTGTAATTGCACAAAGAGTATTCCGTCCTAAGTTTATTCATCTTCTTTGCTGATCCCTTAATTGGACAACTGCATTGATAGTTGTGGTTTTGCCTGAGCTTAAAATAAGCTGCTTATAGGATTTTTTTGGTTACAGTTGGAGGTCAATAGATGATATTTTCTCTGCCTTTGTAAGTTCCTGATGCTTGCATTCTCAAAGCATTCATTCACATTTTCTGCATGCCAGTTCTATCGCTTTGGTTATATGGTTTTCTTGGTTGAGGACAGGTATTCTTTTGTTCAAAGGGGGCTCTCAAGTGGCTATTGCAATACTGCAGGCACGATTACTCTTGGACCTGCTTTCTTAAAATATCATTTTCTTTCTTTCTTTGTTTCTTTATTATTATTGTTATTATGTGCTTCTCAAATGTAATTTGATGCAATTTCTTTTGTTCAAGTGTTGTAATTCGTGTGTTTTAGGTATAATAGTAAAAAAGAAAAAGGGTAGTTGAATTTTTTAGAAAATTAAAAATCAGAGTTGGTTTTGGACAAGCTCAATTTGAAAAAATAACGGCCTTTTGGTGTCCTTTAATGAAAGCCCAATTCGAAAATTCAAATGGCTTTAACCGTTCCAATCACTTAAAATAATGTGCTAATAAGACTTCGTTCGTCGATAGAGGCTGAATCAGTGCCCGTAAAGGGCCTATAGTCGGGCTTAAAAAATACAAATCACACTGAAAATGGTTTAAGTTGGCCCATATTTGCTGTTGAAATGGGCCCTTAATGGACTCGACTAGCCCAAAAATCACGATAAAGGTGCCTATTAAGGCCCAACTTTTTTTTAGAAATGGGCCTGACTGAGCCCATCGTTCCTTTGAAGGCTCCTGTACGCCCAAAAATTTTGTTGAAATGGGCCTAGTAAGGCCCAAACATTTTTGTGAAAATGGACCAGGTGAGCCTACTATCTGTTGAATTGGGCCTAAGTAAGCCCAAACATTCATTTGAATGGGCCTAACTGGGACATTCTGTTGAATTAGGCCTGTTATGGGCCCAATACAAGTTTAATGGGCCTATCTGGGACATATTCTGTTGAATTAGGCCTCTTATGGGCCCAAATACACTTTTAATGGGCTTAGTGAGGCCCAATATTGTGTTGAAATGGGCCACAATTGGCCTGATTAAGCCCAAATGGTCTAGTTGGGCCTAACATTCTCTTGAAATGGGCCCGTAATGGGCCTGCTAAATATTTTTTTGAGTGGGCTGCCTTTCTCAAACCTTTTAAATGGGCCTTGTCAGGCCCAAATCGATAAAGCATTATGTTTTAATAGGCCTAATTGATAAATAATTCAGTTAATATTTGAATTGGGCCCGATTCAGGCCTAAAACCTTTAAATCATTAAGTTCAAAAAATGCTTTGCTTTGCCCAATTTAAAAGTATAATGGGCCTTATTTTAATAGGCCCACGGAATGGCCTGCCTTAATGCATAGAGGGCTTTCATTGATTTATTTATGAGCCATACATAAATGGCATAACAGGCCTAGAATAACGGGTTTTGTCGGTTCCAATCTTACGAATAATGAGCCACTCATTGGCATCATTTAAATGAATAATAGGCCCAAGGATACGGTGAGAACCATTAGTACATCCTGAATCAATAGTTAGCCTTAGGAGAACCTTCAATTTAGTCTATCATTTAATTTTCTTCTTTGAATCAACTAACTGATAGAAATTTGAAAAGCAAACCACCACTAGTACAATGCTTCTATACGCAAGCAATACAGGCAATCAATTAGCGCTATTTAGCATTTGAAGCACTCTTCAACTGAAGCAAATTTCCAAGCCACTAACAAAGCATGCATTATTAGCAGTTAAATCCTGCATTACGGATAAGAAAGAATTACAAACTCATCTACAAAGGAAATACATTAATAACCAAAGCAAGGCATTTAATACTTTGAGCATTCAATTTAATTATCAAGTTAACATTCACAATCAAAATGTTTATTTTGATGCGCCAATTGTAATAAAATTTGGTTCATCTCTCAACAGCCTATCTAAAGACCATCTCAAGAACTTGTTCTAGTTACGTCATCTTATTGATAAAATGACCTTTCATTTTAAACACTGAAAAGAAGTTCTAGTGCAATAGTTTTACTCCCAACATCACTTTCTTCATTTAATTGGCTTTTAAGTCAATTGGCTTTTTAAGTCCATTTAATCAAACTTGACCAATAGATATAATGCATTTGTTACACTAGCACCTCCCCTTCCACTTGCAGGCTCCAAAACCAAAAGCAAGACAAAAAGGCAAATACGACATTGCAATCCAAAAGATTAAATATTCTATGACTTAAGTAAGCAAATACCATCTAGAGATGAGTAATAAAGTTGGCCAAACTAAGGATGTTTCAGCCACAAAGGAATAACTGCTGTCAGTATGAAAAAAAAGAGGAGAATTCATTTCTTGACCTATCAATTATTACCAAGATAGAATACTAACTAATTCAGACAAAAAAGATTGAAATTAAGAAAGTGCATATCATTGAGGAGAATAGCTGATTGTGCCTATATGCAATCAAGAGGGTTAAAGTAGCAAAAGATGAATAGCCTTTGAGCAACAATATCTGTACTATGTGAAATAAAGTTAATACCACAATACAATATCTTCTAGAACTCCCTCCATTCCATATTGGGTGTCCATTGAGGAAGAAATTTTTTACTCCAAAATAAGTGTCCTTTTCTAAAACAAGGTAATTTTGTACACTTTATTCCATTGTCACCCCATTTTAATGAAGATAAAAATAGAGTAACTAACAAGTCCATCTTTTTCAAAGGGCAAATTAGTAAAGTGTAAGAATAATTAATGATTATCTTCATTCTAGCGAAATACTCAAAATGAACATTTAATATGGAATGAATATAGTAGTTAATATGGGAAAACCTCTTTTCAACTTTTGGACCTTGCAACTTGCAGTGATGAAATAAGGCAAATTGAATGGTTATATAGATATTATTTTCCTGTTTGCTCTAGGAACAAACCAATGAAGTAAAATATTGCTATCCTAAGAGGAGATCAAATGTAAGATGCAAAAGTTTATTTCAACAAATTGCATAAATTATGTTCTGCAATTAGAAGTTATAGGAAAAGCAAGAATCCAAAGAGCAGGGCATAAATAGAGAAGAAAGAAATATAAGAAGATTTACCATTTCTAAAGAACATGATTGAACTCCGAAATGGAAGCTGATTGAAGCTCTGCATAGAGCACTCACTTGACATTCCACATTCATTTGGATATTATTAATGGTGCTGCTGCAATTAGTAGCAAGTTCAATGAATGGATGAATAGCTAATACTAGTTTCAACAGCTTTACAATCTATAGGAAAAGCAAAGAGACCAAGAGCAGGGCATAAAACAAAAAGTAGGAGATATAGGAAGATTCACCATATAAAAGGACATTATATCAAATCAGCACTCGCTTGATTTTCCATATTTAGTTTGATACTATGAGTGCTGCTGTAGCAATCAGTAGTAAAACCAAGACAGCTATTCTACATCATTTGTATTAGATATAAGCAATCTATTATCAAAGGAAATAAATCCAACAAAACAAGGTCCCGAAACAACGAGAAGCAAGGTAGCAAGATATAATTGGTTATTGCTAGTAGTGAACATTTTGAGAACTAAACTATAGTTGTTCACTAATTCCATAGGCCTTATTCGTTTTCATCTTTCTATGAGTTTTTCTTAGGACACGAATGTGAGGTTCAGCAAATTGCCATACAACTAAGCTTCCTATGTCACCTTTTCAATTAATTGGCGAAGGGTTCCAGTTCCACTAATTATAGTTAAAAAATAAAAAGCAAGTAGAGAATATATGTTGAGGCCAAAATTAGTTAACAAAAATGTAAACAAGACAGATTAGCGAATATGTAAAGTAAAATGTACTTCAACTGATTAATAAAATGTAAACAGCCTATATCCAAATTAATAAATGAGCCAGATAGAATGTTACAACCTATTCTAAGATCCATAACATTTGAATATTAAAATTTTTCCTCTCAAAATTATAAGTCATCCAAATTTTCTATTAATTATACCGAAATTTCGACATAATTCCCTCTATAATATTGCCCATGCCCTTGAAAAGACAATTTCTTTTTTTTAAACTTCTAAATCACACAATCATCTCCAATTCTCCAAAGCACACTTCAACACAAACTTCTCATCCATCAATATACATCAACCATACTATAGATATCATGAAATTCACCAAGTTCATCAATCATCAATACTTAATTCTACTATATAAAATACAAAGCAATAATATTGTCCATGTCCATTACATAACACGCTCATTTCAAGATTAGTTATCTTAAAAATATGTCTCTTGCAAAATAGCTATTTTAAAATTGTCTAATACAAACTTTTCGTTACAATAATATTTTAAACTATCTATGTAGTTTACATGTCAACTAAAAATGGAATTCAAGTTGCAATGTGTATGTCCATTCCCAATAATTTCATCTTTATTGTCTTCTTGATATAACTCCCATCCAACAATAATCTTATGGAACACTCATGTTTATCGCTTGGTTTCTATTCTTTGACCTACGCGCGGAAAAAAGCCACGCACTAAGCTTTACACCTAGTGTGACTATCAAATTTACCTTTTCGATACTTATAATAGAAAATGTACATGTAAAAGTTTAAACACACACACATATATAGTTATTTTTGAATATAGATTTCTAAATTCCATTTCACAGTATACATGCAACTTATGTTAATTACATTCTTCGTGTTGTACTAAATCTCCTATTTCTTTAGTGTATATACATGAACATTCAATTACACTCCTTTTTACGTTAAACATACAATTTAAAAGCACTCTTTATAGTCAATATATTACTATTTATTCACTCATAATTTATCTGTATTAATTTCTTAAAGCCCCACACATTTCAGGTAGCACAACAAAAGTCCATACAATATGTTCAATATCCTCAGATACACAAATGAAAAATTCATAACCATCTATAGTCAATTTTCAATATCTATAACCCAAATCTCATTACATTTTAGGTCATACTTATTATAAATATCTATGTTAATTTTATAGATTCCTGAACAGCTAATATAAATATATTAGAGCATTAACTATCTTATGTGCACATCAAGAATTATTTCACCTCTTATCTTATACTATAAACACCACGAATATATATATATATATATATATATATATATATATATATATATATATATATATATATATATTACACATACTTATGTACATATAATTTATATACAAACATATTCCATCATACTATTAATCTATACAATCATTTTCCTGATATTATTTATTTAATTAAGATTTTTGTTATAAAACTACAATTTTATTTCTTATCTATAGTATTAACATGTAATTGTTGTCTTTGCACTAAAATTTCTATTTTATTCTTTGTTTTCCTATTTTTATTTCAATTTTAATATTTTATTACTTAATTTATTAATTTATCCTTTTTCTTTTGTTTCCTTATTTAGTTTTTATGTTTGCCCTAGTAATATCCAGCAAAAATCTTCAAACCAGATACAGAGGACATAAACCCCACAGGTCCAAACATGCAGGTGACCCCGAAGGACCACCAAATCATATACATATACATGTATCCTGTGATCATGTGAACATGTGACATGTAGGATAGACCGCCACTGATCTACCTATACAAATCGCCATGACTCCCTACCCGCGGTAAATATATCGTACTTTCACTTACAATCAAGCATAGACTCATAGGCTTGCATATACTTACATGCTATAAACATATTTGCTAGTTATAGTTATTTTCCTTTTTATTATATATATATATTTATATATATATATATATATATATATATATAATCAGCATATAGAAACCAGTAATTCTTTCAATCAACAAATGATTTATGACTTTTATCCTCAACACCATATCTCAACCCTAAATAAGCAAATACAATCCAACATCTTCTAAGCAAAATAGAATTAAAAGAATAACAATTCAGTATTTAACTATGAGATAAATAAGAATTAATCAATCAAAACACCCCTTTTGCTATTAGATAGCACATAAGCAAGAAAGCAGAATCACAAACATACATAGATACAAGAGTATATGTATACTTTCATCATGATAAGCAACAGTTTATTAAAACTGAACTAAATTAAGTACCAGAACTCCAAGGTAAACAGAATAACTTGTTAAACCATGTTCTCCTACATCAGGGCATTTCACACAATTGCATCTATTCTTTTCTAAAATCAACCCAAGTGGATTCAATACAAGTCATATGCTTCATTTGAGCAGTTCAATAGATTTTTTTTAAAAAAAAAAACAGAATTCTATATCAGACATGAAATCAAACCAGTAGCGTAAGTAAACCAATAAAAGAAGCCCATCAATAAAATATGAAGTACATACACCAAGAAATTTACTTTTATTTATTTAATGTCAGTTTAGCCAAATTATTTCACCAACTCACACAACAAATAAGTCAAGCAATTAACCACCTATTTTCACATACTGAAATTTTGTAAAAACAATGCCTAACAGATTTAATTGATGTATAAATCATTTGGAAAAGAAAATTTGGTAGTCACTTACTGTTTTTCTGCCGTTTTGGTCTCCTTGGCAGATCGCCGGAGACTCGCCGGAGCTCCACCACGGCCGGAGTGAAGCTCACGGTGTCGGTACTCCATTACCGGTGCTCACGTCAAGCCATTTGACCAGAATCACCCTCAGAAGTCTCGGTTCACCCCCAACGCCGATCTCTCTATCGCCGGCGAGTGAGGAAGCGGGGGTTGGACCGGAAGACTCGCCTCTTCGTCAGGAGTCATCCGCCGCCTCGCATGTCGCCACCAGTCACCGGAGTTTTCCGGAAAAGAGGAGAGAAGGTTCAGCTTCCTCTCTCAAAATCGGGTCTGCCGTCGTGAACGGAGGGGGGGAAGACGGGCTGTACGACGCTGCAGGGATCGCCGGAAGTTCCGTCGCCGTCGGAGTCGCCAGTCTGCCCCCTCCGCCGCTCGCTCTCTCCCTCTCCCTCTGTGTCCTGTTTCAGATCCGATCTCTCTCCTGCTCTCCCTCTCCCCGTTTTCCAGTTTTTATTTCCCCTCTTTATCTTTCCTCTTCTTTATAAAGTTGTCTAGACAATTCTAGACTTATAATGTTATCATTGTATTTATTTTATTTTATTTATCATTTCCTTATCCGCATATATAATTACGTACATTTATTTTATTATTGTTGTTGTTTATTTATCTATTTAAATATATTTATATTTATTTATTATTTTCTTTCTCTATCATCTACTTATTTTTTCACTTATATGTATTTATTTATTTATATATTGATTTGACTAAAATTATCCAATTATTTAATTAGGTAGTTTTTAAAGAAAATTTTGAATTTTATGAGTCAAAAATTAACCTTCAATAAATTTTTGACTTGTCGAATTACTATTCATAACATTAAAATTTTTAGGACATTAAAATATATTTCTTTTTTTTTCTTTTTAATTCCGTGTAAAAACCTTCTTTCTAGCATTTTTTTTTTTTAAGTTTAATAATAATAAAAAGGATAAAAAAAAAAGTTTAGGTATACTCACAAAGTAGTGTCTCTTCGTAAAAAGGTAAAACAATAAAACATTCCTCATTCATTTTACATAGTGACACTACCACCGTCCACTAATACATAATTAGCCGTCTCGCAGCGCTTGGAGCTATTATAAAAAATATATTAAATATAATATTATGTAAAAAATTTTATTTTTTAAAATTTTTAATATTACATTTGAATAGAATATAAGATGATAGAGACTCAATTTTTTTTAAAAAAAAAAAAACTCCGATATTAGATTAAAGTTTTAGAGTGTTAGCAATCAAGAAGATTACAAAATCACATTAATATGCCGTCAAAGTTCAAATACATTAAATTAAAATTAAAACTTAGAAAGAAATGTTTTATGGTTATATGAAAATGTGATGCTTTTATTGAGGGGTGAGAAAAAAAAAACTGAATTAATTAAAAACTCGGTCTGAAATCGAATAAATTTTAGATTAACCAAATTAGTAATTTAGTCTTATAATTTTTATTTTTAGAAGCTTATAGTTAACCTTTAACCAATTTCTCATGCTCTATCAAAGTGTAGTATATTGGACAAAAAGATGATGCAAGTAGACTTTCATGAATCCTCTTCATATGGTGCGTGTGCACATTTGCAAAGTTCAATAGCAAGCAAACATCTAATTGGACGGTGCAGATTCGTCCATACTACATGCGCATATGCATTTGACTATCACCCTCTGCTTGCTCTTGATATGTTGAGTATCTTCTAAATTACTTTTTAATGTGATCCCTTCATGTAAATAAGGGAAATTATGTGTTGTAGGTTTCATATACATAATTCTCATCATGCTTGATAATTTTTTGCAATTTGCATATTCGTATTTGTTGGATGCCTTGAATTATGGTTTTCTTGTTTTATTAGGCTTTTGTTTCTTTTATTTCTTCTTATATTGTCAAACATTGCTGCCTATCACATGCCACCGAATTCGGTGGCACAGTAAATCCCATGGTTGCACAGTTCAGTTTTTTGCCTATAAAAGGCTTTCCCTCTGCCTGTGAAAGAGATAACGAAAAAGAAAGTTATTAGATAATACTCTGAGTAAAGAGTATTTTGGTGAGCGGGTTTTTTTTTTGGGTTTTGGGTTGAGAGTTTTCTCCACTTGTAATATTATTTTCTGATAGTGAACTTATTGCTCCTCTCCTCCCGTGGACGTAGGCACACTGCCGAACCACGTAAATTTTGTGTGTTTCTATTTTATTACTTTGGCTATTTCTTCATTGTTGCCATAAAATCACCGTCTAAATAGCCCGTCGATCCTAACAAATTGGTATCAGAGCTTTGGTTCAGCTATTTTTCACACTGCATTGGAATTGCTGTCCGGAAAAGTAGCGAATTTTGGAGAAACAATTATAGTGCCGGGACGAGAAAAATATAAGGAATTTTTCGGTACGATCCGTTTCGAAAACGGGTGTAAAACGAGAAATTCGGTGAATAGTGATACTGTTGAAGTGAATTTTCCATTTTGCATGGTTTTCGCTGAAATACTATTCAGGATACTGTAGCAGATACTGTTCAGAGGATACTGTATCGGATACTGTTCAGGTACTGTAGCAGATACTATTCAGGTACTGTAGCAGATACTGTTCAGAGGGTACTGTAGCAGATACTATTCGGATACTGTAGCTGGGGTACTGTTCATACGGTACTATTTATACTGCACTGTTCACCTGTACGGTACTATTCACATACGGTACTATTCATAGTGAGAGCTATTTTTTATCAAAAGAAGTCTGTGATTGAAGCAATGGCAACTACAAGATTTGATATTGAGAAATTTGATCGCAACATAAATTTCTCTTTGTGGAAGATTAAGATGCGCGCCATCTTAATTCAGAATGGGCTTGAAAAAGCTCTATTGGGGAAGAATAGAATGCCGGAGTCAATGACTGAAGAAAAGAAGGAGGAGATAATCAACAAGGCAGTTTCCACAATTCAGCTCTGTTTGTCTAATGAAGTTCTTCAGGAGGTCATCAATGAAGATACAGCAGCTGGCTTATGGGCGAAGCTGGAGTCCTTGTACATGTCCAAAACCCTGACCGACAAGCTGTACCACATGACGCGGTTCTACACATTTCAAATGCAGGAAGGTACTTCTATTAAAACCTATCTGGAAGAATATACATCAATTTTAGTAAGTTTAGAAAATGTGGGTGCTAAAGTTGATGATGAAAATGCTGCTTTGAAATTGTTGTGTTCATTACCACCGTCACATAAAAGTTTTAGGGACACAATGCTTTATGGAAAAGATAGTGTGTCTTTGGCGGAGGTTAAGACAGCTTTACTCTCTAAAATTATAATTGATAAAGGAATTGTCGGTAGTAAAGATGATAATGTAGCAGAAGGCCTTGTTGCTAGAGGCAGGTCTAAAAATAAGAATTATGGCAGTAGCAGGTCTAGGTCAAAATCTAGACATAAAAATTTGACATGTAACTATTGTCATAAAAAAGGGCACATTAAAGCTGACTGTTATAAGTTGAAAAATAAACAATCAACTGAAGAAAGAAGGGAAAAATCCGCCGAAGCTAGTATTGCCGAAGATGAGTCCACATCTGATATTCTTTTAGTCACTAACAATGAAAGGTGCAGGTTTAAAGATGATTGGATTATGGATTCAGGTTGCTCTTATCACATATGTCCCAATAGGGACTGGTTCTCCACATATGAATCTTTTGCAGGTGGAGTTGTTTTGATGGGCAACGATGCAGCTTGCAAAGTTATTGGCAAGGGCACAATCCGAATCAAGATGCATGATGGCGTGGTACGAACTTTGACAGACGTTCGCCATGCTCCTGACATGAAGAAAAATCTCATCTCTTTGGGCACTCTTGATGCTAATGGGTGCAAATACACAAGCGAAGGTGGAGTCATGAAAGTTAGCAAAGGTGCTTTGGTGGTGATGAAGGCTAAACTGTTTGGAAGACTTTATCTCCTACAAGGAACCACAGTTACAGGAGCTGCTGCTGCAATTACTACTCAAATGTCTGAAACCGACGTCACCAAATTATGGCATATGAGATTAGGCCATATGAGCGAGAAAGGCTTAACCCTGTTAAGCAAAAAGGGTCTTTTGTGTGGACAAAATACTAGCAAGCTTGATTTTTGCGAGCACTGTATTTTCGAAAAGCAAAAACGTGTCAGTTTCAGCACAGGTACCCACACAACCAAAGGTACTTTGGATTATATCCATTCTGATCTATGGGGGCCATCACAAGTTCCATCAAAAGGTGGTGCCAGATATATGCTTGTCTTCATCGACGACTTCTCAAGGAAGGTTTGGGTTTACTTTCTTAAACACAAGGATCAGGTGTTTTCCACATTCAAACAATGGAAAACCATGATTGAGAAGCAGACAGGAAGGCAAATAAAGAGGCTGAGAACAGATAATGGCTTGGAGTTTTGTGCTGGTGAGTTCAATGACTTCTGTAAAAATGAAGGCATTGTGAGGCATCACACAGTTCGGATGACACCTCAACAAAATGGAGTTGCTGAACGGATGAACAGAACTCTTATAGAGAAAGCAAGGTGTATGCTTTCAAATGCTGGATTACCAAAGAGTTTCTGGGCAGAAGCTGTTTCAACAGCTTGCTATTTAGTCAATCGCTCTCCATCAGTTCCAATTGGTTTCAAGACTCCAGAGGAAGCTTGGTCTGGCAAACCTGCAGATTATTCAAATTTGAGAATTTTTGGCTGTCCAACATACATGCACGTCAATGATGGCAAATTAGCACCAAGGGCGAGGAAGTGCATTTTTCTCGGATATCCACCAGGGGTGAAAGGATATAAAATTTGGTGTCCCAAATCATCCAAAGTTATAATCAGCAGAGATGTCACATTTGATGAAGGTTCAATGCTTCACTCAAAAAATGAAGTATTGGTACCATGCAGTTCTGATAAGCAGGTGGAGGCCAGTCAAAGACAGGAGATGAATGTTGAAGACTATCCTGCTCAGCAAGATTCAACTTCGCAGTCAGATTCACAACCATCCAGCTCTCAGCAAGGTGATTCAGATCCTAACTCAGTTGATCAGGAGCAGCCATACTCTATTGCCAAAGATAGAGAAAGGAGAGAGATAAAGAAGCCAACAAAATATACCGATTATGCAGATTTGGTGGCTTATGCTTTGTCAGCAGCTGAGGAGATCAACAATGTTGAAGAGCCATCCACATATTCAGAAGCCATTTCAGGAGCCAACTCAGATAGATGGTTGATAGCTATGCAAGAAGAAATGGAGTCATTGCATAAGAATGGCACTTGGGAGCTCGTTAGACCACCAAAAGGAAAGAAAATTATCGACTGCAAATGGGTTTTCAAGAAGAAGGAAGGCAACCCAGGCATTGAAGAAGCAAGATACAAAGCTCGCCTAGTTGCAAAGGGATTCAAGCAAGTTCAAGGTGTGGATTTCAATGATGTCTTCTCCCCAGTTGTGAAACATTGTTCCATTCGCATGTTACTTGCTATGGTGGCTAAGTATGACTTAGAACTGGAGCAGTTAGATGTCAAAACTGCTTTTCTACATGGTGACCTTGAAGAGCAAATCTACATGCAACAGCCAGAAGGTTTCAAGGTTGAAGGCAAGGAGGACCATGTTTGTTTGTTGAAGAAATCTCTATACGGCCTTAAGCAGTCACCCAGGCAGTGGTATAAGAGGTTTGACTCCTTCATGACTAGTAATAATTTTTCAAGGAGTAATTATGATAATTGTGTTTACTTCAGAAGTTTAGATGATGGATCATTCATATATTTATTGTTATATGTTGATGATATGTTGATTGCTGCAAAGAATACTTCTGAAGTTGAGAAGCTGAAAGTTTTGTTGAGTAAAGAATTTGAGATGAAAGATCTTGGAGCAGCAAAGAAGATTCTCGGAATGGAGATTCAAAGGGACAGGAAAGCAGGAAAGTTGTTCCTCACTCAAAAGAAATATGTTGAGAAAGTTCTAGAGCGTTTTGGCATGAAAGATGCAAAGTCTGTAAGTACTCCATTAGCTGCTCATTTCAAGCTTTCAGTTATACAGTCACCACAAACAGATGAAGAGCAGAAGTACATGGATCATATTCCATACTCCAGTGCAGTAGGCAGTCTGATGTATGCCATGGTATGTACTCGACCTGATATTTCTCATGCAGTTAGTGTTGTAAGCAGATTCATGGCAAATCCTGGTAAAGTTCACTGGCAAGCAGTAAAATGGATTCTGAGATACTTAAAAGGTTCAGTTGACACCTGTTTGGAGTTCAGTGGTGGTGATAGTAGTTTGGTTGGTTATGTTGACTCGGACTATGCAGGAGATCTCGACAAAAGGAGATCATTGACAGGCTACGTATTTACTTTTGGAAATAGTGCTATCAGTTGGAAATCTACATTGCAACCTACAGTTGCATTGTCTACAACAGAAGCTGAATACATGGCAGTGACTGAAGCTATCAAAGAGGCTATTTGGTTAAAGGGCTTATACAATGAGCTCAATTCAGATCATCAAGTGACAGTTGTCTTTTGTGATAGTCAAAGTGCTATACATCTAACCAAAGACCAGATGTTTCATGGAAAAACAAAGCACATTGACATCATGTACCATTTTGTTCGAGATATTATCGCACAAGGAGATGTTATGGTTAAAAAGATTGGTACTGCAGACAACCCAGCAGATATGTTGACAAAGTCTCTTCCTGCTACTAAGTTCAAACACTGTTTGGACTTGATTGGTGTATGTACGTAGCACTTAAAGCTATTTGGAGAAGGTGGAGCTAAGTTTACTGTTGATAAAATTCAAGTCAAGGTGGAGATTTGTTGGATGCCTTGAATTATGGTTTTCTTGTTTTATTAGGCTTTTGTTTCTTTTGTTTCTTCTTATATTGTCAAACATTGCTGCCTATCACATGCCACCGAATTCGGTGGCACAGTAAATCCCATGGTTGCACAGTTCAGTTTTTTGCCTATAAAAGGCTTTCCCTCTGCCTGTGAAAGAGATAACGAAAAAGAAAGTTATTAGATAATACTCTGAGTAAAGAGTATTTTGGTGAGCGGGTTTTTTTTTTGGGTTTTGGGTTGAGAGTTTTCTCCACTTGTAATATTATTTTCTGATAGTGAACTTATTGCTCCTCTCCTCCCGTGGACGTAGGCACACTGCCGAGCCACGTAAATTTTGTGTGTTTCTATTTTATTACTTTGGCTATTTCTTCATTGTTGCCATAAAATCACCGTCTAAATAGCCCGTCGATCCTAACAGTATTTATAGAATTAGAGGTTTGCTATGACTTGCTAGCATATTGTTAGGTTCTGTGGCTTCAATACATTATTCATTTTTGCTACAGAAAACAACAAAAGCTAGTATGATCTATAGGCTATTTGTAGGAGGAAGCTTCAATCTTGAGACAAACTAATTAATTATATATGTTATATGCAGATTTGTGCAACTCCTTCAATTGTGCTCTCTATTCAAATGCTAACTTCATCATAATCTTCTTAATGCAGGATAATGTTGTTGTATTTCTTCGTGGCTTTCTTGGAACTAGTGAGGACTGGATCTCTATCATGAATGCCATCCCGGGATCAAAGAGATGCATTTCAATTAATCTTCCTGGTCATGGAGGATCAAAGACGCAAAATTATTGTGATAAAGAAGCCAAACAAGGAGCTATTGTTTTCGATGACACAAGGGGGCGGTGAATTGGGTGTCATTAAATTTTTGTTTAAGTTCTGATTGAACAGAAATAAAGTGTTCTGGAGGTTATTTCTGATTAGGCAGAACTAAATGATATGCAGTGTATGAATATAAAATGTGATAAACAATAAAATGTATTAAATAAATTATTTCAAAACATATTTAACCTTGCATAAAAATATATGTTCAATAACATAAATGGTTTTAAAATGATTTCTTTTAAAACAAGAATTTACTAAGTAAAAGCAGAACTTTTAAAATCTAGTATAAAGGGAACAGAGAAGAGGGGATGTGAAGTGTTTAATTTTGTATACTTTTACTTGGATTTTAACCAATTTGGGACTTTCTACTTGTTTATATGATCCCGACCATTACATGATTTAATTGATGAAATGAAGCAATTCATAGACAATTAGATTGATTTGGAATAGCTAAGAAATTTGAAATAATTTTGGTACAAATAAATGAAAAGTTAGTGGTTTTGTATCTTAGCCTTGCCCAAGATTAAGAGGGGAGTTGGCAGTATAGGGTGAGAAGAATTGCCTCTTAGCCTGCCCCAAGTCTAAGAGAACGTCGAGACAATATGAAAAATTTAACATCTTCGTTTTGTGGGAGAGTTAACCTAGCCGCTAAAGGATTTCCAGTCGATTTTTAGGAATATTAGTTTTTGTTATAGGAATTGAAAATCAGTCATTTTAAGAAATTTAATTTGTATTAAATATTTTTTTATTTTTTTAGTTTGGATAGGATTAAAACTATTTTCTCAAATTTTAGAATTTCTTTTAAAGGAGAAATAGGAAAAAAATGAACAGTACTTTTGCTTCTTCTTGGTCTGTTCTTCGAGGGCTATAACTGTTTATTTTTTCTGATTTTCAATTTTATTTTGTTTTTATTTATGGCCATGAGTGGCTAAGAACTTTTATTCTAGTTAAAGGTTAAATTCAAGTGTAGAATTCAACTAACACTATGAGATTGTTCGTATTTATTTGCCTTTGATTTTATATATTGTTCATATTATTTACTATGATTTGGATAAATCTTATTTCCATTGTTATATATTTTGTAATTAATGAGGTGTCATTGTTTATTAAATTAAATAACATATAACTAATTAAAAACATCAAATCCATAATTGTTTGGTAGATTTAATAACAAATGGTAATTAGTATAATAATCCTAAAAAGCGTTGTTATATTAAGTAAATCTATGATTTAATTTTAATTAATCTCACTAAGAGTTGGTTGGCTTAAGTAAGATTATTCTAATTTCTAAAACCGTCAATTAAACTGAATCATTTCGTTTGTAAGGAGTTGTTTGTTTGATTAGAGTTTAATTATAGTCTTCCTTAGTGAGCATATTATGATGGAAGATTAGCCGAGAGCGCTAAGCCGACGATTATAACCAGCCCAATACACGATTTAAAGTTATCTTTTCATCCATGATAGTAAATTGAATCATGTGTCGCGAATCTCTTTAAATAGATTTTTCCATCATTAATTATAATTTTATTTTTTTTGCATTATTTTTATTATTATTTAATTCTGTCTTTTAGATTCTTGACTCATAAAAAACTCCTATTTATTTTATTATTCATTTTCTGATTGTCTTAAATTAAATTAATGCTAATATATATTTTAAATTTATTTAGTTAGAAAAAATTAAAAATTATTTTTTGTGGTTTCGACAACCATTAAATTGTATCATCGTTGTCGCGTATTAATTTAATTTGATTTAATTTTATTGATGACTAGGTTTGCAATTTTGGAAAAAATTTTGTTTGACATAGGAATTGAAACAACAGCCCAGAGATTGAGTAAAGAACTACGACAGAAGAAAGAACAAGCTGCTACTACCGAAAGACAAAGTAACGATTGATTTTACTGAATTTTTAGTTGAAATCAAATAAGTAAAAATGGCATAACGGGTTTTAAGAGAGTTTCATGCACTTCCTTTAGACTAATAGCCTTTGCGCATCACTTATCCAAATTTCGATGTTACTTTAGAGCTGAAATCAGGACTAATTACCATTGTTTTGAAAATCGGATCGGACGAGCCGGTTCAACTGTGAACCGGATAGAGAGCCAGTTTGATTCAATGTAAAAATCAGAACATGTAAAAATTCGGAATGCACAGTGAAAAAATCAGGTTTAACCGGAAAAAAATAAATATATTCTAAATTATATTTTTATAAAATATATTTTTATAATCCGGGTTAATAGTTGTTGAATATTGTTCGATTAAAAATTTATATTTGATGATAAAATTAATTTATATTGATATTAAATTTGATAAAATTGAACATTATGTGAAATTATTTTCACTATATTTTTATTTTATATTTTTTTAGATATTTAATAACTAAATAATTTAAATATAACAGAATATTGAAAAAGAAATGAATATAAACATGCACAAAAATAAATTTTACAATTGAAATTAAAATTAAAAAATTTACAACTTTAAAATTATATTTTACTTATAAATTTAAATATTTAATAAAAAAATTCAATTGATGCGGTTAATTGTTTACTATTATTACTAAAAAATAGTAAAATAAATAAAAAAATGATTAATATATTGATATTTAATAATTAATATATTGTTTAAATATATTTTTTATATACTACATTTTTAATTTTTTATTAATAATTATATTTAAAAAAAAAAGATAAAAACTTCGAGTCAATCCGATCGAAGCAGTTGACTCCTGATCCAGTTGGCAAGCTGAGTCGACGTCCGGTCTGGTTTTAAAAATATTGCTAATTACCCACTTTTCGTGATTTGAAAAATAAAGATCCTCGTAAGCATATGAAGGTATGAGGCCAAATGGAGTTACTGAAGCACAAGTGAAGTTGAGGGCCTTTCCTTTTTTCATTGGTTGATTCGACAAATGTTTGATTACTGAATTTACCATTCGAAACAATCACCACATAGATTGATATGGTGCGAATGTTTTTGGATAAATTTTTTCCAGCCTCCCAAGTTACTTTAATTCGAAGGGAGATAAGTGGAATCAAGCAAAAAGATGTGGAGACAATTGATGATTATTATTGGGAGAAGTTTAAAATGTTGTGTGTAAGTTGTTCCCAACATGAAATTATAGAGCAGTTTCTTATTCAATATTTATACGAATAAATGTTGAATATGGAAAGGAAAATGATAGATGCAACACGTGTGGAAAGCCTCAACAACAACCCATGAATTAATTCAAAACATGGCCGTCACTTTCCAACAATTTAGGAGATATCAAGACCATCTTAGAAGAGTAAATGAGGAAAGTTCATCTTTCATTAAAGAAAAACCTAAATACTTTAAATTCTCTTGTTCAAATTTTGGCTGCAGTTAGAACTCCCCAAGCATGTGGAATTTGTGCATTTGCAGGACATCCGACTGACATGTGCCCCACTTTACAAAAGGATTAACAAGCACAAGTCAATGCATTAGGTGGATACTCTGGGCATTCCTCTTAGAAATATGATCCATACTCCAATACTTACAATACGAGGTGGCGTGATCATTAAAATTTTAGTTATGGAGCTGGCAACCAAATTTACCACAAGACCACCACAATCCTTCTAAACAGTTCCAAAAACGGATATATCTATTGATGATATTGTTCACTTATTGGCAACTAATATGCAACAATTTCAATAGGAAACGAAGGTTAACATTCAAAACTTAGAAAAATAAATGAGTCAAATGGCAACTTCTATAAATAGTTTGGAACCCAAGGAACCGTCAAGTAGTAGCTCACGATGCCACCAAAGCAAATCCCGTCATGCCTCCTACGCGACTGTAGCCCCTTCGTTGTCGCGCCACCATCGTCAGCCACTCTCGATGCCATCGAGCCCGCTCACCCCATCACATCAGATCCAGCACCAGCTCCAATCATGCAGCCACCACTCCGCCGTCGCAAACGCATTAGATCCCTTTGTCGACAAAATAACGAACACAAAAATGACAGACAAACAAAGTCTACTCAATATGGTAGTTCTTTATACTTTGATCTTTTACTATTTTTATTGCTCGACCGAATGAGTATTTCAACTTGTAATTAAAATTCATTTTTTTTTCAATGTTCTCTTTTAGGTATTTGTTTAGACTATTTTAGTAAAATTAAGAAACTCATTAATTATTAATAATTAACATAACAATTTATTAAATTAATTTTTCATAAAATAAGTCAAGTATTGACAAAGTAAGGTTTAAAATGTTTTGATAACTGAACATGCATTTATTAAAGTTGGGATAATATGATAATAAAATGCAAAACTATATTTAGTTTTTCTAAATGGATATTAATTTAGTAACAAAATAAAATTTTAAAATTTACTTCTAAAACGAATGGAGGGTATTCCGAAAGATGTTAATCAGAAAATTTTATAAAAATTGAGTAAAAATATTTTTAATTTGACTTTTTTTAATAGATGACGAGTCCATTAGCCTTTTGGTAGTTATTTGATGGAATACTGGAATTTAATTCCCCCGCGATGATGTTAAACGGCAAGAAATGACATCGCGTTTGTCCAAAAACGACACCCGCCATTGCTGAAGTCTGTTCAAGTTCACTCAAGCTCCATTTATCTACAATTTTTCAAAATTGAATCTCCAACAGAGGGAGGAGAATCATGAGCACAACACAGGGGACTCACTCACTTGCCTTTCGTGTCATGAGGCTATGCAAGCCATCCTTCCACGTGGACTCCCCTCTCCTATTGGACCCTGCCGATCTGATCGCCGGCGAGGACATCTTCGACGATCCACTCGCCGCTTCACGCCTTCCTCCTCTCATTGACGGACACATCACTAAAAACGATAGTTCCGATCTCAATTACCGCAATAGATTCCTCCTCCATCACCCCTCCGATTCATTTGGCCTCTCCGGCCTCCTCGTTCTCCCCCAAGCCTTCGGGTATTATAATCTTAATCTTGTTCTGCTCTCTGATTGAACCTAATTATTTTTATTTTATTTTTAGTGTTGAATTTTTTCCAGGGCTATATATTTGGGGGAGACTTTTTGTAGCTATATAAGCATTAATAACAGTTCTAATTTCGAAGTTAGAGATGTTATAATTAAGGTGAGTTTGTTTTCCTGTTTATTGCTTTGAATTTTATATATCATTTATCATTATAATTGTGCTTTGCAAATGGAGGTTTATTTGTAACACAGTTGCATTGCTTCGCATCATGTTTTTGCCACAATTGAGTTTAGAATTTCGTTTTGTTACTTGTTGCATTGTTGCTAGTAAATCACATTATTGAGCAAGTAATGAAATTTTTGTATGAATCAAAAGATTTTTTTTTTTTATTAGTATTATTTTTTAATGCCTGAGATCTAATATAGTTTGTGTTCAAATGTAGGCAGAAATTCAAACAGAGAGGCAGAGGATACTTCTATTGGACACATCAAAAACCCCTGTTGAGTCAATACGTGCTGGGGGTCGCTATGATTTCATTGTGGAACATGATGTCAAGGAACTTGGAGCTCATACGTATGTTGCATCTAAGTAGTAGTGAACAAAATGTATTTGGGTGTGCAAGTGATTTCTAGTTTGACAATGCTATACTATTTCTGTGTCTTTAGGTTGGTGTGCACTGCACTCTACAATGATGGTGATGGTGAACGTAAATATCTTCCCCAGTTTTTCAAGTTCATTGTGGCTAATCCACTTTCAGTTAGGACAAAGGTATAGTACATGTGCATCACGTATCATCTTTACTTGGTTGCTGATTAAATTTTTATGCACTAATGAAATCACTTAGATGAAAAATGACGGCACATAATCTGATACCTGAACAATTGTTGCTTCCTGATATGCATTACAACATTTTTCATGCTCCATTAGATTGATTGAAATTAAATCTTCAGTTGATATGCTTTCTGTTGATTGTGCAGGTTCGTGTTGTCAAGGTATGTTCAGCTTGACTACATTTTGTATTGTAAGTTTATGATCCTTCCCAGATAATCATGCCGATATTTTTAGATTTTACTAGCAGAGGTTGGGTATAAAAAGAATTAACAACAGAAGTTGACCAGTGGATTTTGATTTCACAATGTTTTCATGCTGTTAGTTTGAGCAATTTTATATACGTTCTGCAAAAATGGGTCTAAGTAATACACCGTTCATTTTACCTAACTTGACAATCTTTTAGAGGTTTTTTTTTTTTTTTTTCAACTTGACAATTTTTAAATTTCAATGAGTATTAATTGCATATTTTCTTATTTTGCCCTTATATATGCATTAAAAAATTAGGTATTTAATAGACGGAGAATATATAATTGTAGAGAATAGATAAAATGATATTTTAGTAAATTAGAATGAAAATTTTATATAATTGATGTTAATTAATTATTTTTCTGGTATGTGTGAGAAATTAAAAGTTGTCAAGTTGAGTGAAACAGAAGGATTATTATTTAGATTCTATGAAGTTTTTGTTTCAAATTATTAAGAGTTTAGAGGTAGTCTGTTGCATTCTTACTTCTTGCTTTAACTGGTAATTCCTTTCTAAAGAATCGTTGATGATAATTTTGGACCTTCAATGTAGAAACACAGCAAAATCTCCTTGTGCATTAAAAAAATTGACTGGACACAAAGAATTAACCAAGTCTAGCTGGTATAGAGGCGATCAAGAAAGCCCCCCAAGTGAAGATATAACCAACAGGATCCTAATAAACTTAACTTTGATTTAAATGTTGTATTCTAAATGAATAAATTTTGTAAACCACTTCGGATAGTCATTGTAATTGTTCATCTTTTCTGTAACTTCTGCATCTTCCATCTCAGGAAACTACATACTTAGAGGCATGTATTGAAAATCATACAAAAACAAACCTATATATGGACCAAGTTGAGTTTGAGCCAGCTCAGAATTGGAGTTCAAAAATACTTAAGGCTGATAAACACCAATCTGAGCAAAACTCTGGAACCAGGTTTGTCCAGACTTGTTATTTGGGATGAGTCTTATAATTGCATATCTCTGTGTGCATTTATAGTCATTGATAATTGATCATACGTTATTAAGATTTTTAGGCTAATGCGCATTGACAGGGAGATATTCAACCCTCCTGTTCTCATTAGATCTGGTGGAGGAATTCATAACTATCTTTATCAATTACGATTATCTTCTCATGGCACTGCACAAAGTAATGTTCTTGGTAAGCTTCAAATAACGTGGCGTACAAATTTAGGTGAACCCGGTCGTCTGCAAACACAGCAAATTCTTGGCACTGTAAGTGCGCTTTGATATCAAAACATGGGAATTTCATTTCTATGCTGACATGCCATTCATGTGCTTACAACTATTCTTCTACAAGCTCATTATCTTAAAAATCTATTCTGTCATCTGTACCATCTGTTCTATTTTGCTACCAAATATTATTTGGACATTAGTTGCGTCCATCAAAACTCATCACAATTCAGGTTATAGTTGTATTTTATACTTTGCATTAAAAGAACTAATAAAGTGGGATGCACTCAAGGTTATTGCAAATTTACTGAAATTTTTTTGGTGCCTATTTTGAAAGTCTATCAACATGTTCATACTTACATTTGCCTTTGCCCTCATGCGTGCTTATGCATGCATGGCATTTCCTGATGTTTTGCAATATCTTGCTTCTGCAGCCCATCACACAGAAAGAGATAGAATTGAGCATTGTGGAGGTTCCTTTTTTCATCAACTTGGATAAACCATTTCCGGTAATTTTGATTCAACACATGCATTTTATGATTGTGTTAGAACAAAACAGATTGAATGCAAGGATTAGAAGATAAATTTAGAAAGCTGTTTGCCATACACACACACACACAAGAGGGAGAGAGAGAGAGAGAGAGAAATTTCAAGCTGTATACACAAGCATTGGATTTAAAAAAAAAAATGAGAAGAAAAGTTGGCTTTCAATTAATTTTTACAAGGTGCACTTGAAATGGTGGTGTTGGGTTGACTTTTCTTCATAACATCCAGTGATAATTTTTTTTATCAGATATACGTCTCCTCTTAAACAGGAGTTGCTTATAATTTCCGTAAGCATCCATTGTGATAGCCTAAGTTCTGGTGATCATGATCTTCCATTTTTTTGCATATTATTTATAATGAAATAAATCTCAATTCACCTTTTTAAGTGGCTATTTGAAAGTCTTCCTCAAACAAGTGATCATCTAGGTCAATTCAATCCAACTTCTGTTGATAAATCTCAGAGAGATTTCAATTATCGTATCCATTTACTTAAAATCTCTGCCCACCCAAATAAGCAGTTCAGTTGAAATTAGGAATTTACAATATTATTTCGTTTTAACAATTGATTTGGGAAGTGAATCAGTCTCTTTTTTGCAGGTTCGCTTGAATATCAGAAACCATACTGACAGGGAATTGGGACCCTTTGAAGTTTGGTTGGCACAGAATGATTTGCATGATGACAAGGCTGTTATGATTAATGGCCTTCAGACAATGGTAATTCTTTTTAATTTTCCCAGAAAGACAAATTGTTTATAACTTTTTATGTCATGTTTTGCATGAAGATATGTTGTTGCCATAAGCTATACTTATTGCTTGATGTAAAAGTCACATTATAATATTTCTTCTTACTGTGACTTTTTTATCCACACATCCACCTGCACGCTTAATTGTACATTAACTACAACAGAGAAAATATTAACTAGTAGTATTCCTACTTTCATGCTTGAATTCATGCATCATTGGGATGGTTACTAGCCTTCATTTGATTTAAAATTGTTAGGAATGCGGATTGTATTTCTATAATTTTCTTTCTAGTTGCACGGGGTTCCTCATTTTTGGTCTTGCTAATATTTTGGATCCGGCGCATGTGTGCAGGAATTATCACAGTTAGAAGCATTTGGAGCCACTGATTTCCACCTGGTAACAATAATTTTGACCCGTGCTTCCTTTACAGTTCATTTTTTCATGTATGGTTGAGCCTTAAGATATTTTCAAAAAAATAATTTAGACATGTTTTGGTGTTGAATACACAATAGCTCAGCTTCGAATTAGGTTTGAATTGTAGTTGTGTCTAAGAATTGGTTGATTGGATGCTAAGCAAACTATTTGTTAAATTCTATGATCATTTCTAGAATTATGGTAATTCAGAAAGTATTTCTAATGTCCAGAAACTATTTGAGATTATATTAAGAATGTAATAAAATGTGATTTCTTAGTCCTGTTCTTATCTCTGCAGAATCTCATCGCCACTAAACTTGGAGTCCAGAAAATAACAGGAATTACAGTGTTTGACAAAACAGAGAAGAAAACCTATGATCCATTGCCTGAATTAGAGGTTGGTTTTCTGCATCGGTGTGCGGTGCTTTCGGAGATTAATAGCACTTTCTTGTGCCATATCTAGCGTTTTATAATTTTCGGTAGCCTTTTCATACAACTCTATCTCAAGGAGCTAAATGCATTGAATACTGGGAAAAATTGGGACAGAAAAATTTATTGAGATTCAGGATAGTAACATGCACATTAGTTATTTTGCCTAAAATTGCATATTCGAGAATCTATACTTGCTAGTCAAATGACCCTAGAAATCCATTTCAGCATTGACGCTCAAAATAATTTCTGCCATTTTTAACCCTTCGTGTTGAGGTTCTGATTCAACTTCTCATGTTGCAGATTTTTGTGGACGTTGATTGATTTAGTGGTTGGCTCAGAGCAGTTTGTTCTTGTGTAATTTTTGATTGATTAAGTGGTTGGCTCAGAGCAGTTTGTTCTTGTGTAATTTTATGTATCAATGAAGTGAAATGTCAACTTGGAAAGCAGTATTTAACCTTATCCTGCTTTGTAGTTGAGACAAATACTGAAATAATTTTTCCTTGTTTCTGAACTCATAGATTTTGCCTTTTGCTTATCGGAATTAATACAAATGATTTTTAACTAAACCTTCAGTTGATTCTGATGGAATATGATTATGCACGTTCTCTGGCTGCATGCTAAAACGTCAAAAAAAAAAATCATAATTTTATTAACATGCAACAGAACTCTTTTGGTATGAACAAATTATTCACTTTTGGCTTAGTTCAGTTATTTTCAAACTTCAGTTTGATTTGGTCATTGAAAATTTCGGTTTGTTCAATTTGGCTTTATTTTGAATCTTGCCCTAATTGTATCTGCACAAGAGTGGAGACTTTATAATCAATGCAAATGAACGAATTATACATTAATACAGTCAAAGGATATTATTGAAAGATACTTAGAATATAAACCTGAATAATAGCATGCACATAAATAAACAAAAATCCCTTATTCATTCAATAATAGTCAAAACTGGACAATGAGAATATAAACAGGCGACTAAAGCAAAGAAAATACAAATCCAACAACTTTGATTAGTTTATGCACATTCACTATGCAAATATAGGGCTCCAACTCGAGTACTAAATTATAGTTTGATTTTAGTAGAACTCGACTATAATAATAAATGAATGTAGGCACACACCCACCTATTATTATAGCCAAAATCGAACTGAAATCAAACTATAATAATTGGAATTGCCCTAATGGGAACTGCTCAATGCCCAATTGGCTTCACTTCCCACACGAGGCATGGTCCTAATTTTGGATTGATTATCAACCTTAAAATTGGCTCCACACATAACTCCTTCACTATCAACTCTAGGCATTGCCTTGATTTGGTTTGTTGGGTGCTCAAAGCTCGTCAATCCTTGTTCACTGTGGAACATGCACCCTGATGGAAATGGTGCAAATGACTTTCCACAGCTTCCCTTTATGACCTCCAAATTGTCTGATATTACTACTGAGCCATCACCTGCAATCCCCCAATGCAGTCTCACACCTTCATTGGCACCCTGCACCAAACCAACACATCCATTTTAATTTTTAAACCATCTCCTTTTAATTAAATTAAATATCAAATCATTCAACCACATCGAAATTATAGCATTACAATCATTTTTTATGCAAAAATTGACATTTTAAAATGGAATAAAGTAATTATTTAAAATATAGAGAGTTTATCTTTGATTTTTTTATCTATTTTTGTTCATAATTTATTCAAAATGAGGTGATTTTATCTTTGGGGTAATTTTATCCTTATTTTATATAAAATCAATCGCATAATGCCATTCACCTACCATTGTCATTTTAAGTAGTTCACATGTAAAATTGGATTAAAAAAAAATATAGGAGTAAATCTGCTAGTATTAAATATATTCCCCAGTTTTTTTTCAATATTTTTGTTACAAATATCATTTTGATGGCTAAATTATACTAGAAACGTGAATTAAAGGGTAATGAATGTGAAATTAGATGACTTACAAGGGCAGCAAAGACATGGCCGGACTTAGAATCAAAGACCACAAATCCAAAGGTGCCATCTAAATCTCTAAGGACTTGATGGGCTGGGTAAGGCCCACGGTCACGTAGGGTTCTGTAAGCTTCAATAACAAGCATGGCCTCATTTGTGCCCTTTGATAGCCCATATTGTCTTGAGAGGCTGGATAGGTTGTTTAGACTCCCCAGGAATATGCAATATATGTCATTCAATCCACAGAACAACCTGAATTGCCAATCACATTATATTACCTCTAAATAAATAGTAAATAAATTGAACAACCTAAAGTGAAAATTAGATGGCATTTTCTGAGATAAAAAAAAATATATATAAAATTCACCGTTTCAATCATCTTAATTCGATCTTAACGGTACAAAATCACCAAAATATGCCAAAAAAATGACCTTATTCCTGTAAAAAATAATAATTTCAAACTTTTTCTAAGCTAACATTTTATCATTAATTCGGATGATGAATAATTAAAATCATAATAAAGAGAAAAGGAAAAAGGGGATGATTACCTTTGGTGAGTAGAGTAATCAGGAGCCTGAGGTGAAAGATAAGCAAGAGCAGCAGAATCTCCAAATCCAATAGAGAAAGAATTAGATGGATTTGCAGAAAGAAAATTATTCAAAATCTGATGAGGAAGCTTTTGGTTTCTTGAAGATGGCAATGGAGCTGGGCTGTTCAGCTCTTCTGGTGGATTCACTACATCTTTCTTGAAAATGGCCAACATCTTGAATTTCTTACCAAACACAGAATCTTGAATTTCTTGATCTAATATCAAACCAAAGAAAAAGTACTTTAACACACACTGCTTGTCATATGCAAGAATGAAGGCAAGTAAGATTCGTATTTATAATAAAATTTAAGGAAAGACAAATTCAAAAAATAATAATAAAAAAGATTGATTGCGTGGCAACATTATCTAAAACTCAAGAATCGAGGCTAGAAAGACGCGTTTGTTACAGATTAATTGCTATTTATTTTTTATGATACAATTTATAAAATAAAAATAATTAATTATTATTTTTATATTAAAAAAATAATTTGAGGTATTAGTAGTTATATTTTTGGTGCAAGAAGTTTTTTTTTTTTTCTCCTCTTTGTCCAGCTATTTACTAAAGGTGAAAATTACCTTTAAATCAGTATAATATTCAAATTAATTCTTATTCGAACAGAAAATATTTTTTTTTAGAGATAAAATTTTAACTTTAAATTTTAAATGTCTGCGTATATGAAAAATCGAATGTACGACTCCACTTAAATTATGAAAGTTTTTTGCCAATTCACATGCATCCCAGGATTTTTGGGGGAGGATGCTAATTCCATGTATTCTTGTGCAATTATATATATCCATTCAATATGGTTATAACTATTACATTTTCGAACAAAAAAATTGGTTGTAACTATGCATTGGAATTAATATTCAAATTTATAATTTTATGAAGAAATTAAAATTTATTTTTAGAATTTTCAAAAAAATATATTTTTTGATTTTCATAATTCTCAAAAAAAAAAAAAAAAAAAAGAGATTTTCATAATTTGACTTTCCTTTTGCGATCTCATGCATCTAGATTATTTCTCAGATTTAAACTTTTATCAAAGGTTTAATTAAGTCAAGTCGTAATGTGATGGTAAAACATATTTAATATTCTCAAGTCTCATGGTAAAAGTCATTAACCCCACTCTCTGTCTTTCTCTGATTTCAAAGACTTCCATTGTTCTTATCTAAATTAGGGGCTGCCGTTATTCCTTTTACAGGCGGCAGCCCCTCTCCAACTCTCTCTTCTTATCTCCTCTTTCACTTTGTTTTTTTCTTAAATTTTTATTTATGTTTTTCAATTTTTGTGTGTTTTTTTATTTTTCAAATCCTTTTTATAATTTTTTTCAGTTCAGTATAAATATAAAAATTTAATTTTTTCCTTTACTTTTTATTTGTGTTTGATTTTTTATATTTTTTATTTCAATAAACTCATATTTAAAATTTTTATTTAGATCTGAAATTTTAATTTTATCTATTACTTTTTATTTGTATTTGAATATTTGTATTTTTTATTTCAATAAACTCAAATTAAAATTTTTATTTTAGATTTGATTTCTGTATGCCCAATTTTTTTTTTTTTACATATCTAATTCGTTTAGTTAATATTGAATATAATTTATATTTTCATTTATTTAAGTTTGTCCTCTAAATTTGGAAGTTATTGTCTTTATTTATGAAAGTTTTGTGTGTCTTCTTTTATGGAAGTTTTGTTGTCTTAGTTTATAAAAGTTATTATCCTTCTGGAATGAGTTTTTCTATGAAAAACAGGTTGAACTGAATTTTCCGCAGAAAGAAAGATTATCTGCTGCATATTATCATTATCTACTATTTTTATCAAAAAAAATTAGAGATATATTTTAGCAATTTTATTAATTTCGTATTTCTTATTTACTTTTAAATTTTATAAATATATTTATATTTTTTAGAAATATTTTGTATCCTAGTAATGAAAGTTTAATTTACATTTAAAAAAAATAATAATATAATAATAATAATAATAACATATTATCAACCGGTTTATGCGGAAAAAGGTCGTCAAGCGGTCCGGGTAAGAGACCATGAGAGTGGCTGTGAACTGAGTCAGCAGATCCACGTGGGTGGCATGGGTGAACTTTTTTTTTCATTTCATTTTTAAACTGTGAGTTGATAAGATTACTCGCCTAATCCATGTCATGATTAGTAAATGTATACGTGGAGAAGTCAATGCTCAATTTCCAGAAACTCCTTCGCAAAAGTCTCTTCACGGAACAATGGGCTCAAAATTCTACTTCGCAAATACCACCGATAAATATCAGTAGGATAGTTAAGATTCCATTAAAAATATAAAGGACTTAATGTCTCGAATTTAATTAATTTTAAGTGAATTTAAAATTGTAACAAGTTGAAATGTTTTAATTTAAAATTATAATTAATTAGTATATATTTTTATATTGATAAAAAAAACTTGTAAGATTTTTGCAACTTCATGATAAGTCTAATCCATAATAGATTGATAGATCCTACGAATTTTAATATGCAATTTTGATACTTATACAATCAACTAGCAACAGTTTTATATAGTTTTATCAAATACTTAAACATTAATAATTAATCGAATACTACTGGGCATGTCAGCGCCAACGTGAAAGCGTAGGAAGGCGACACGTGTCCCATCAGTGTCACGTCATCAGTAAACTAACGGAATTTTGGTCAAACTTAACTCCGACTGACGGTGGGGGCAAATTCGCTCCATTTTGCAAACGTTAAAGCCTTTTTTGTCTCAAACTAAACGTTAAGGATAAAATTGCACTTTTGGAAAAACGATGGGGGCAAAAATGTACCTTATGCCTAATATGAATTTTGATTCTAAATAAATATATATTATTAGGTTTTGTATTTCTACTATAAGATATTCAGTGGGTATGAGGTACGCCCTATTGTTTTGAGTAAGGGGCTATGATAATTTTATAGCTATTTACACGAGCCCATTAAGAGGCCTAAAATATAGCCTATTAAAGAAGCCCAAAAGAAAAATATAAAGACCTATCAGAAAAACTCAAAAAACATATGCTCATCCTTGGAAATTATCAATGTAAACTACAACAATACTTGTAAATTGAGTGACTATGGACGTATGTTAGTTGTTAGAGGCCTTTGTAGCGGAAGATGAAGCCAATCAATGATAACCCAGCTACTTTGCTTGGGCATTAATAATCAATGACAAATTAATTATAAGCAGTTGCAAGCAGGTCCAAATACTAAATAAAATTGGTCCCGGTACGACTTTCTAAACTCTAAGAATAATTTTCCATTTATTTTCTAGAATATTAACTCAACCACTAAAAATCTCATTATTAAAATTCGGACTATGTTTCATTTTTCAAGTATGATCATTGCTCAGCTAGGCAGTCATTATTTTTCAAGTATTAGGGTATTGCTTACAAAGAAATTGGGCCTATAAGGATCATGAGGGCCCAAATATAACCTCTGGTTATCTTCTCATCTTCTATTGAGGACATTATTGGCTGAATCAGTGGATTATACTCCAATAATTTGAGAATGGGTAATCATTCATTCCTTTGAAATAAACGGGTAGAAAAAAGACTTAAAGTCAAAGTTGTCTATTGACTTAAGATTTCAATTCACAATCACGTACATACCGTACCCGAAATCCAACTTGTGCGAAGAATGCAACGTCTTGTTTGTCGTGGTCCTAATAAAATGATTCTTCCATTCTAGTAGTATAATCACTTAACACATCAAAACAAACACGGAATATAGACGCCTGCGGTCTTCAATTGAACACGTGTCCTATCCGTAGCATGGGCCTTTGGTGCACCGCCCATAGCCTGTTGCATGCCTTTTATAACATGTAACATTGAAGTGACATAATTTAATGAATTTATAATATTAAATTCACTTAACTTCAATTATTCTAACTAAAAAATCTTATAAATCAATTTTAAAAATAATCTTATTAATTTTTTTGTATTGGTTCATTCAGTTAATTGTTGATAATAAAAAATTATTCTCTTTAATTTCATTGTCATAATTAGAGCACAGCAGTTATTTGATTTCTTTTATCTAAATGAAAATAAAAGAGGTTAAATGCTGATTGATTAATGATTATAAGAGTAAAAATTAAAAAAAAAAACAATTTTTGTTACTGGTTAACCGAAAGAAATTAATAGAAATCGGTTAATCAAACATTTTAGTTACGATAGTTGAAATTGAGTGAGTGCTACGAATTCATTAAATTTATTGTACTATTTATCCTAAATTGAACCTAAGAGATAGGTTAGATTTAATCTAATCTATTTAATAATGATTCATTTAAATTACAATTCATATGATTTATTTTTTATGAATCCTGCTACGTTAAAATAATGGAGAAAAAAAAATTGCATATTACATGATTAATTTGAATTTATGTTGATGTTGTCCTCATTTGGATATATGTTTATGAATTATTTTTTTTTAAAAAAAAGTTGGATCATAGTCCAGTGATGTAAACTGCGGGCCATTGTGAATGGATTGCGATCCAGTGTGCACACACTGCCCACGAAGATACCAAATGGGGTCGCATTGTGAATAGTGAGATTTTTTTTGCGTGGATTAGCCAAGTTTAGGTCACCAGCATACAAAAAATGTTATCATCAATTTGTCCTGCGAACGAATTCCCTTTGGTTATTTGAAGCAATAAATATATTATGGGTATGAAGGTGGCTTTAGTGGCCATTCTTCCAGACTTTGACATATTTAACCAAATGAATTACTCCCTCCGTCCCACTTTAAAAGGCTGTTTTCTCTTTTTTATTTGTCCCACTCCAAATGTTCTTTTCGCAATTTAAGAAAGAAATTTACGTATTTATCCCTATTTATTATATAATTTATTAAATATATATCACTTACTTTTTCTTTTCCCAATGTAATAAATAAGGATATTCTTGTCATTTTATATTATTTTTTTATGAAATTGATGTATTTCAATTATTTTCTTAATTACCGTGAAAAAGGGATAATGGCCTTTTAAAGTGGGACGGAGGGAGTATTATTATTATTATACAAAAAGACGAATATATTATTTAAGTTAGTTTCTCATATCCGAATTAGCTTTATATTAGGATTTTATATTATTCTCAATCTTTATTTCAATGCTCTATTTTGCCTTTTAAATTATTTTTGAAGTTGAAATGCCCGTATGGATGCTAAAAATATTAATAAAATTGGAGCATTTTAACACCATTTTCAATACATATGGTAGCATTTTAGAACCATTTTCAACTATTTGTTGTAAGAGTGATGCATTTTTCCTTTATTTTCATTTATATACCATAACACATTATTCAACTAACAAAAAGAAAATCTCGTCAAAAAGAAAAAAAAAAGATATTTTAATACTAAAATGAATCTATAAAGTAATTTTAGTATTAATTTCAACAAATGTAGGCATTTTTGGTAAATATTAAAAAGTAATAACATTACCTTTAATGATATGTATATTATATAAAAATTAAATTGGATGCAAATTTTGTAAATGAAATGAATGAATTGAAAGGGAGAAATAAAGAGAGAGAAAAAGAATGAAAGAAAAAAAAAAAAGAAAGAGAGGAATGAAAGTGCATGAAGAAGAAGGACGTGTAAGAGTGATTCAAAAAAAAATAAAAGAAGGACGTGTAAGAGAGTATGCACGGAAAAACAAAAAAATAAAATTTAATTCAATTTATTTTGGCCACTGGTGTCTTTTCATTGGCAGAAACTGGCACTGTACTGTGCTAATTTCTGGCACTCACGTCAGATGAAAACCGGTGCAACAGTGTGCCGATTTTCAACACCCCATTCTCCCAATATTATTTACTGTAGCACAATTTTCTCAATTTTTTAAAAATTTAACACCAAATTAAAAAAAAAAACCCCAAAATGGAGCTCTAAGATAAATATTGAATTATTAAGGGCAAATTAATACATTTCCCCATTTTATAGATTACATATAAAGTTGTCTTCCACACCCTCTATTTTGATTTGCTTTTGAAGGGAAAATATCAAATAACATGGAGGTATCTCTTCCAGTGCAGAAACGTTGTACTTACTCACGTGTTGGATAGCAACAGGTTTTTCACAATATAAAGGCTCCTGAAATATTAAGAGGAAAAATGAGTATAAGTGTTGATGAGCAGACTTGCGGCGTATACATTTTTTCTTTATCAAAATATGAGATCTCTTATCTATTTAGAAATGCTAAAAGCTAAACACTTATGTCTAGTATAATTCAAATTATTTATGAGATGGGATTTTGGTAATTTTATTCAGATTCAATTACTCAATTTTATCTGGATTGAAATTTTATTTAAATTAGAGTCATGTGCGTATTTTAATTTTATGAGCTTTTAACACAAGAAAAATAATCTGAAAAAAAAAATTAAAATAAAAATGAATAAATATTGATAATAATAATAATAAAGAAAAAAAAAACAGATAGGTTGATTGAATTGTTAGTTTTGGTTTAAAGGGTATTTTGAGATCCTGCAAATTCTCTTGAAAAGGATGCAATGGAATTAACAGGTCATAGAATTTTTGCAAGTTGTGGCTAAAGTTTATTGAGCTGTTTCGATATATTATATTTTTGTGGTGAAGTTATAATAAAGCCATACACTTCATAATTAATAATTCAATTTCATATTCGTAACGTGAGGATATGCTTTCTGCGATTACGAAACCAACACTTCTTATAACAGAAATATATAGATTATTAGTCTGTAGAGATTTGGTGGAGTGTTAATTGTAGATTTGGACCCTTTCCTGCATTTATTATATATTTTAAAAAGTAGTAAGTTGAAACATTGACGGAATTATTTTTTCTAATATCGAAAAATTCCATTTTTCATCATATAAAAAAATATTATTTAATTTAAAAGAAATTTCTTTTTCCTACAAAAGAAAACTCCATTTCACGTACGAACAAGCTTTATTCTATATTATGAATTATTTCCTGGTTATGGGAGTGATGGCATAAAATAATAAAATTTATTAATATATATATAAATTTTATTTGGACTTAATTGCTAAATTCAATTCAAAAAATATAATCCTTTTCTTTTTCTGTTAAAGTTCAATTTAGTATATATTAAAGTTTTATTCTATCTCATGTTCTTAAGTTTTGTTAGTATTGCTAGTTGAGTTCAATTGGCCTGAGTAAGGACAATAAAGCTTATATTCTTATTCTAAAATATACGAGATTTGAACTCTAATAATAAATTTCGCAAAATAATAGTGAAAAATAAATAATAAATATATTTTAACGTGAAGTCTTGTCCGTTATATAAATATGAGTATACAATTTTGATTAAAACTCTTATAAAGAAATTCTTTATAAAAATGTTTTGTTTTTATCGGAATTCTTTTCACATTTAGGATACGATTGCAACATTATTATAAATCATCTGTTGCTGAATTTATTAAGGAAAGACAAGTCTTGGTTGTTATTATTTGGAACAATGTGTAGAAAAGTGTTTGTTTCTCAAGAAAAACCATTTGGAGAAAATAACAAAGTATAAATAGTACAAAAATGATTTAAAATGGTTGAAGTAATTTTCAGTGTAATAGAATTTGGCACCACACTTATTAAAGTTGAGTGACAAGTTGTATCTAAACTTTAGATATGCAAAGACAAATAGACTTTTCCACTGGTGAAAATGATATGAGTGGGAAATCACTGGCCATTTTCTACTGTAACAATTAAACAAAACAAGTTGCTATAATCCGTTGGAATTAATTTTTAAATTGGGTTTTTTTCGACTATTTGTAACATTAAAATTAAATATTTAAATCTCCAAGGAATGAAATGAAATGATATGTCTATTTTCTCTTAACCCGATGTCTCAATTTTGAATTTAAATATGTACATTTCGACGAATTTTGATCGATTTTTAAATAAAATAATTTTTTAAACTAAAAATGATAAATTTAAATATTTTTATATTATAATTTTCCGTAATAAATACATAAATTAAGTAACCGTGAGTAATAATCCTTTTAGTCCATGAACTTTAATCCCTTTCAATTTTGCTCCCTCAATAAAAGTTTTCTGCTACCACCTCTAGTTATTAATAGGATCATCTCTAATTATAGATTTAACCGTACCCAACTTTAAATTAATTAGTCTTATAAATTTAAAGAAAACGGTCAGATGCCGAGACTTATAGACAAAAAAAAATCAAATTTTAATTAAATTAAATTGACATTATGCTTTATCTTAAGCATCCATTTGATACGGGAATGATAATTGGATTTGTGTCAATTTTTTTAAAAGATTCAAGTGGAATTTATAAAGTCAAGTAAAGAATTAACATATCTAATTAAAAATAAAATACTAAAACGAAGTTTTATACAAATAACTAAACTATATTGTTTATTGATGTTTATCAACAATATCTAAATCAACGTGTTAAAAAGTGAGGCCCACAGACTAAAAAACAGAAAAAGAATCATAACAGTACTTGCAAAATCTAACCTTAGCTGTTTATGTACCATCATCTTCGCATAATTCCACATGCTGACGCCAGACTTGCTCCCCTGGCTACTACCAACTACGCCTAATTGTCAATTCGTGCATTAATTTAAGAAATTCCCTATCCAAGAGGGCCAAAAAATATAAATATGTCAAAACTGATTGGAAAAATATTAAGAAACTAGTTATGGTAAATGTGATCATTACTCTAATATTAAGACTACCTTTTTTTTTTTTTTTATAACACATTGTACAGCAAACTTCTAGAGTTTCTTATATAACAAATTAGAAGTAATAAATTTTTGAAATCACTAAAAATTGATTTGATATTATCGCTCTATGAATTATTTGAAAAGTTTTAAATTTGATTTTATTTATATTGATATGACAAAAAAAATTTATGAAATATTCTGAAACTTATTTGACATAATATATATATATATATATATATATATATATATATATATGCGATTCTCAAAATTATTTTTTTCTTTATACTAATTAATGGATCCTCGATGTTGCAAATTTCACATTGTTTTAAGGAATATATCAAATATTAACGTTAGGCGCGTGAAAATAATGTATTAGGATAGGAAGCAACTTAGCATTATTATTTTTTTTTTTGAAAATATCCCTTTTCTGTCAAGAAATATTTATTTATATTTTAATCAATGCAATATGAAGATAGAATTATCTTTATTTTGAATTAATTTTGATAATATTGATTTTTTATATGGAAAAAAAGATGATTACTTGAACTTGAAATTTTTAATATATTAAAATCAGTATATTCTGAGATCTCTCATTCCAAACTTATTTTATGGCAGTAGGATCCATTTTAGCTTATTTATATCTTTACAGAAATTATAAAATGTAATACTCACTTACTATTCACCACTATGCTCGATGCATGACTAGACAAAATACATAGAAGGAAAGGAAAGATCTAGACTTCTATTATTGTCTTTAAAGTTTTTTATCCCATTTTTTATTTATAATTAAATTCAGAAATTCTATTGTCTTTAAGAAAATCAGTTTTTTAATGCATATAAAATTTTCATTATTAATGTAAAAAATTATATTTATAACTTACAAATAAAATTATAAATATAAAACTAATAAAATTATTAAAAAAATTTAAACTTTTTTTAATGAAAATAGTAGATAATATTAATACATAATACGCGCAATCTAACTTTCGGGTTAATTACGTCTGTGGTCATCGAATTTTGGGACTTATAATCAAATAGTTATAATAAAATAATTTGTAACATAAAAATTATTAAACTTTTATTTTATTTCAATTGAGGTAAGAATGAACGAAAAATTAATTTTTCGTTACCGGAAAGCCATGCAAATATGCCATATCATCATTAATCTTCTAGAACGCGTCCAGTCAGCATGCGATATGACCCGTTTATATGGAAGAATTGACACGTCAGCAAGTACACATGTTATGTCAACCTGTATAAAAAGACAAAAAAAAAGTTTTACTGACGTGTACTTACTAACGTGTCAATTCCTTCATATAGGCGAACCATATTGGCATATTTGTGTAACCCTTCGGTGAAAAAAAATTAATTTTTCGGTTATTTTTACCTTAATTAAAAATAAATAAAAGTTTAATAATTTTTATTATACAAATTATTTTATTATGATCATTTGATTATAAGTACCAAAATTCGATAACTACAAACGTAATTAATCCCTAACTTTCAGGAAACAATTCGTTCTATTTGTTATTATTAGAAAAAATGTTGAACTCTCTTCCATTCAAAAAAGGTACCTCCCGTTAAAGAAATACAATAATTTTCATTCAAAAAATAATAATTTCCATTTAGTAAATTAGTTTTAATATTTAAATCCCTTCTTTTTTTTTTTTTCAGTACTGATATAGTGCGAGCATAGATACCATAACACATGTAAATTAGGACTATTAAATCAAAATTTTATTTTTCATTCAACGATTTATATCTGTGCACTCCACATGCAACCGCACATCAAATCCTAACCCTCATTTTCCACATAATTAAATTTTATATTTCCAAATAAAGTAAGATTGCTTTTTCTTCCCTTTCTCCCCTTTCTTTAATACTTTCCCTTTGTCTCGCATAGTCAGGCATATATAATGTTAAACTCATAATAATATTTTTTTTTGGTAGGGAATTTCATAAGATTTTAATACCATAAAAAGTTAAATATTAAATCAAAGAAAACTCAAATAAGGTGCACGATACTCCTCAAAATGAAAAAAAAATAAAAAAATAAAAAAAAAACGTACTAAGTACTAAATTACAGGTTTTAACATGTTAAGATTCCATAAATATATGATAAATAACGAGTCTTAAAATTAAATTCCATAATTATTTAATATTATTTTGCAATTAAATGAAATTTAACCTTGGTCAATAGTCAAATTTGCTGTCTTCTTAATCAAAGTTTCGAGATTACTCTAACTCATTAATACAAGTAAATTATCATTTCAATGAAAACTTAATGAAATGCAATGGTTTGATTCATCTGAAATTTTAAGAAAAAAATATTATGGAAACAAAGTTTCTTCTTTCTAATCACTGAATTGCCTCTTTTAACGATAATTAAAGGATATATATACGTTTAATTCGTATTAGTGTTTTATAAATCATGAAGGGATTTAAAACTATATGTTAAAGCAAATAAAAAAAATAATTAAATAGATAATTCTTCTTACGTTTTATTTTCAAAGTTATAAAACTATAATAAAAAAGTTAAAAGAATATAACTTGATTAATTCTAGTCCAAAATTTTCTAAATTAATATTTATGAGATACTCTCTCCATTTCTTTTTATGTGTCATTTTTTAGTAAAATTCAAATTTCATTTATCTGTTATTTTTATAATTTCGATACAATTTAATTTTTTCTTTCTAATTTATTTTCTTTCCAATAAAAATTGATCAATTAGATTTAAATTTGTACATTAAATCAGTTAATTTTTTTCTAAATTTAAGTCTAATTAATATTTTTTAATTATAGTAAAAATAACAAAAATGACACATATTAAAAAACATAGTGAATATAAATGTAATTGAGTGGATTTAAGAATTAAATAATGCGTTTACCTGACAGCTATAGCTTTTAGATTGAGTTGCGTTTGGCCTTTAAGTGGTGAGTTACTGATATTATGGCAAAAACATCTCATTTTTATGTTGCTCTTATATCTTGGTAGGAGACTCTAGATTTTATAAAACCTTATTGTATTTTGATGTCATGCTCCCTTGATTAATGCCATTCATTTTTTTCAAAAGAATTAAAAATAATTAAAATTCATAACAATCAAATTCGCAAATATGTTTATTTTATTGTATTAATGGAGCTGTTTAACCATTAAAAAAAAAAAAAAACAGTTTTTCTTTTGTCAATTGCCATTATTATCTAATTAAAATATAGAATTTAAATTTCTTATAGGTCCCCATTTGCAATATTATATTCTTAAAAAACCGAAAATAATACCGCGTCCACATTTAACGCCGCCTATAAATACCCGCAAAAATCATTCATCTTTGTCAGTCTCTGGTTCCCATCTCTCTCCAAATTTCCATCATTTCCTCGAGAAAATTGTCTTTGTGTATGGCAGTTAGTTTATTGGCCCGCGAGGTATCCGACCTATGCCTTGGAAAGCCCGCTCTGAGGTCTCTTTCCGTCTCCGCCACTGTCGGTGAGGCGTTGTCGGCTCTGAAAAGATCCGGTGACCCGTTTCTGAGCGTGTGGAGCTGTGATCATCAGAACAGTAACGCTTCTTCTAGATCTAAACTTGATGTGAATGAAAATTGCCGGTGCATTGGTAAGATTTGCATTGTAGATGTTATTTGCTTCTTGTGCAAGGAAGAGAATTTGAAAAATCCTGGCTCTGCTGTTCAGGCTCCTCTCTCTGCTCTTCTTCCTAAAGTTCCTGGCCTTGTTATGCACTTGGAGCCTCACTCAAGGTATTTACATTTATCCTTTAATGCCGTTTTTTATTTCCCCTCCTTTTTTTTTTCTGTGTTATTTTAGGATTTGAAATTGAGTGATTGTCTTTCGAGTTTTGATATGAGAATTTGATAATTCCATGGATTTAGAAATCGAGTAACAATGACGATATTCATTTTTGCAATTTTAATTATTTTATTTGCTGGTGGATCTTGAGTTATTTAATTCAATCTCTATATGTAACATTAGCCTGTATAGTTTCTTAATTTTGAGATTTCACTGAAAACTTCGTGTAGTTAATTGTACCGAGATTTTTAAATTTTAAATCCTTAAAGTAAGATTAAAAAAAAATATTATCTTTATTTGGGAATCAGCTCTCTCCATTGATCTGATTGATCCGGCTTCGAATTCCAACTCAAGATGTAATTATATATATATATATATATAACTACTTCTGATTATTATAGATTAATTCTTGTGGATTTATTTATATTTTTTTAAACTTTTGACATGTAATTTTAGTTTGTATGCTTAATTGCCAGATCGTTCTTGATTGACTCGATTTTATTCATATTACTAAATGTTAAATATAAGTACATAATTGATGATGAACTTAACAGCAGACTGCTTGGCATAGGAAAAAAAAAAGCCGCCTATAATTATTATAGAATTTGAGAATTTGCATGAACATAATATCAAAGCAACATTAATTGTAGTTCATTTTCAATATCCTAATGCTGCCCTTTTTTCCGAGAAAATCTAATTGGTTTCTTTTCATCTCATTTCAGCTTGTTGGAGGCCATAGATTTAATTCTTGGAGGTGCACAGAGCCTTGTGATACCAATTCATAGCCCCTTTACAAGGAAAAAGCTGATACACAAACCATCCTCAAATTCCCCCTTCCACAACAATCGTGAGTATTGTTGGCTAACTCAAGAAGACATAATTCGTTACTTTCTCAATTGCATTGGTCTCTTCTCTCCAATTCCAAACCACACAATTGAGTCTCTGAACATCATTGACACTGAATCCATGTTAGCTATCGATTACGATGAGCCTGCCTCCTCTGCATTGCCCCTAATCTCTAAATCTCTTGTCAAGCAAACATCTGTAGCCATTGTTGACATAGACAGCAAGTTGATTGGCGAGATCTCGCCCTTTGTGTTAAACACTTGTGATGAGTCAGTTGCTGCTGCAATTGCCACACTCTCAGCAGGGGACTTAATGGCTTACATCGACTGTAGCGACCCCCCTGAGGACTTGATACGAGTGGTTAAGGAAAGACTGGAGCAGAGGAACTTAGGCTCGGCTCTAGAGTTGATGGAAGAAGAATGGGGAATTTCTTCATCATCATGTGCATCGTATTCATCTTCGTCTGATGAGGAATTCGGATTAGGAAAAAGTGGAAGGTTATATGGGAATTCAAGTAGAGTTGCGAGGAATACTGATGTGATTGTGTGCTATCCATGGAGCTCCTTGGTGGCAGTAATGATTCAGGCACTTTCTCATCGTGCAAGTTATTTGTGGGTTGTTGAAGAAGATGGTACTTTAGTAGGAGTTGTTACCTTCACAGGAATGTTGAAAGTTTTCCGAGAACGTTTGAAAGCAATGATGTAGAGATTGGAAACATGTTAGTAAAACATAAACTAATCCTGAAGCTACATTGTACAATGTTGCATCAAAGTTTTCATTTTGTTTTTAATTTATGAAATTATGAAGTTGGACAATTCATTATAGAGCTTTTTTGGCCATTAATGAGATTCACTTGTTAAATTCAAACAGGGTTAGACTGTAGTAGAGGATTATTATGAATACAGTCTCTCTTTTCAACAAAATATGTAATTTTTCTGGAGATTAAACCTCTCTGTTTCCGGAGTTAATGATCCTATCAGTGCCGACCACTGAGAGATCAATCAAAAAAGTTAAATCCGCACTTTTATCTGTTCACATTATTTTGAGCAATTTTTGTTGTGCAAGCGCAACTATTTTTTTCCAGCTTCAAAACAAGTCGAAGAATAATAAATTTGTTCTGCCAAGGATTCACATTTGGGGTGAGCGAGTGATTAATTTCATTTAAGAATATTGAATTTCTAGCCTAACATCGATTTGATTATAATTAAAAATATTTGAGCTAAAAAAATCATGAAATGAAAAGATAAGACGTGAATAATCACTTAATTTTTAAAATAAATTTAATTGTAATATTTAAAAATTGAAGTATTTTTATGATTTTTGCTATCATATTTAAAATTAAGTACAATTGAGGGCACGGTAAGCTTTTCTAACTTCGTTTTAATCTGGCTTTGCCAGGGATGCACATTGATGTTTTAAGTTTCCTTTGCCAGGGATGCACATTGACTTCACAGCAACTCAAATTTAAATTGACAAAACTATATAACTGTCATGGAATTAACTGTGGCCCTACCACTTATTAATGGCCATTTAACCTCCTTAATGGATGGCAGAGATCAGCTGGGGACTATAACCCTAAATTACTCTACATTTACAGCTTTCACTGCAATTTATTAGCACAAACATTGCTGAAAGAAGCTGAAATAATGAATTATGCAATCAAATAAGAAATTTTCAGTTCAAATTTTGTGTGTGATGCATACATTTGTACCTAGGATTTGATTAACTATTGAACAAAACATATTTATTTGTTTCTTTTTGTTACTTTGTTATCTCCAATATCTGTACATAGAATAATACAATATGGCTGGTGAGCAAAATTGGAAAGAATGAAAAACCAAAGGATGAGTAATCTCAGCATCAAAGGAGCCTACGATTAATCTCAGCTACACATGAAGATAAAGCTTCTCGGACTTGGAGATTGCCAGAATCCATATTCAGTGCGTCTTCGTATAGTCTTTTTGCCTGCATTAGCAACTTCACCTTCTCTTTACTCTTCCGAGGCCGCAATCGAGATCTTTGTTGCAGCATCACACCCCATCTAAACAGAGCTACAACTCACAAAAGCTAGGATAAGTAAAATTCAGTGATTATGTACAATTTTGCACTCTTTTGATAACTTAAGCAAGCATATAGTGTGGCATAAAAATGGTACTTGCTATCAACTTTTCTTTGCAATTCAGAATATGCTTGCAACATACATATTGTAACTTTCTACTCCCCTAAGATCAAACTAGAAATGAGATACCATCTTCATTAGCATAATAATTTCAGAAAAGAACATCCCTTTTGAACTTCATTTGTGCCAGTCATACACTTCATGGCTAAAGATGCACAGATTATTTCCTCAGAACTGAAACGAATCTGCTTACTTTAGAGCTGTATTAAAATCAGTATCCTATACACTGTTTTCAGATAAGGAAGAATATTACTTACCATCGGGTGCATATTCGTTTCCTTTAGACATCATGGCATCAAATTTATCAATTGCAGCCAAGAACACTTTGTCAGCATCAAAAGCAGCTTCCTGAAATTCATGAAGATTTGTAACTTAAAATTCAGGGTCAACTGTTAAATCATGGAAGGCTAGCTGCCTAATTAAGCTACATTTATTGACATTTATATAACCAAAAGCCAAACCAAAGTTGATCTAATGGCCATGTTAACAAATGCCAAGCAGCACATATACAACTCTATAAAAGATTGATCTTGCATTGAGTGCTTACTGGTCCGATATCTGCTATCAACTGTGCACGAAATGAGAGAGCAAGGCCCCAATTATACAAGGCTCTTACATCACTCCCATCAATCGATAATGCCAGCCTATATTTTCTGCCTGCCTCTACAAGAAGTTCTTCACATTCTTCACACACATTAACCAGAGAAGACACAATTTTATCTTTATTTGTTACTTGCTCATCTAGGCCTTTGAATATTCTACCCTCATTCTCAACTGATAAGTGATCCCTTCTTGAAAGAAGAGTTCTCAATTCCCGACTGATCTTTAGTTTTAATTCTCCATGCAGAAGATATGTGTTGCCCAATAGGCCAACGGCCAACAAACTCATGGGCTTCATGGCTATGGCTTTAGAGAGTAACTTGGCAGACTTGTACAGTGTAATCTCTGCATGCTCTTCATCTTTCCCCCTGATATATTCTTTGGCTCGTTTCAAAAGATTGTTAGATTCCTTAAGATACCTATCAAACACCACATCATCTGAAATAGTTGAAGAAGATGAGGAACTAGCATCACTCTCCACTACAAACTGAGGATCGCTCAAAGAAGAATCGTCATACAGCTCCTCTGCTTGGAATTGAGATCTATAAGTTTCATCTTCATTAATCTTCTGACTGTAAGATCTGTACGCTTCACTAGATTGCTTCAACATCTGCTCTTCAACAAAGGAAGCTTCTCTTTCTGTATGTTTGAAATGGAAATTGAAATCGATAGAGTCATGCAAATTCTCACGGGATTTCCATGTCTCAGTTTCATTATTTTGGTTTGTCTTCCAGGAGAAACTGTGATTATCCACAAAATGCAATCTACTACTTTGATATGAATACTCTCCACCATCAACAAATCTTTTCCTATTACCACCTATCCCTCCGGAATTCATTTCTGCACCTTCTGAAATTATTCTGATTCTTCTTTCACTATCCCAATCCAAAGCAGATTTATTTCTTAAACCTTGAGAAAACATTGAAGGCCTACTTCTTCTCTCATTATCAACAGAATCAAGAATTCCTTCTTCCATGACCTGATTTGAGCTCTTTTCTTGAGTTTGATCATTTGCTAAATTTTTGCTGTTGCCTTGAATATGATCATCTGCTGAACCCAGAATAGCCCCTTGCTTAAAATTGTCTTTATCTTTCACTTTATTAGGCTTTGAATCAACCATTTCTTCTCCAAACAAGCCCCTAACAAATTGCATCAATTCAAACCCAACTTCTCTAATCTCTTTCTTCTTTCGACCAGAGGATTTCTGGTTCTCAGAAACTACATTGTTCGAATTTCCTACACTATCAACTGTTGCCTCAACAACATTTCTACAATTCAAAGCGGATGACTGTATTGATTCAATCACATAAACGTAATCTTCCAGATCACCCAATTCAATCTCTTTAGTATCAATAGCTCTTTTTATAGCATTTTTCAAATCATTAACTTTAACATCAAACCCATCAAAAAAACCCACCAAACTCCTCAACCTCTCGCTATAGACCTTCAAAATTTCCTCTTTCGGTTTTTTCTTACTTGCATTCACACTAAACTCACCGAAACTCCCACCACGAAAGAACCCAAGTGAAAACCCAACAGCAAAAAGCAAAACAGAAGCAGGAAACACAATAATTGTGGAGATCCTAACCCTAGAAAAAGAAAAAGCGCAGAGGATACCCAACAGAAACATAAAGACATGCTTTTTATCATCAATCCCTCTAGAAACAAGAAAATCACGAAGCTGAGTTGACTCACCCGAGCTAACCAAATTACCACCGAGTTGAACATCGTCCCAACCACCGTAATTGACTGAATAAGAAGTGGAGGAGGCTGTGATGGGGGAGAATCTCGTGGGCTTAACGACATATAGAGACTTTGTGCGGGAAGCGCGGATGAATTTTCCATTTTCTCGAGAAAGTGATGGAAAGTGGAAGAGGAAACTTGAAGTATTGAATTGAGAATTAGAATAGATAATGGGATTGAAAAAATTTAGGGTTTTCATCGGAGATACAATCGAAGAAGGATTCGTCACATTGGCAACAAAAATCCGGCGACCAAGCAGCTCACAGTACACTTAACTGAAGCGAAATATTAACCGGAACATGTAAAGGGTGTTTTCGTCAATTAGACATAAATTGAACTTAGGCCTGGGTCGTTTCCAAATAATAGATTGGGCCTGGGCCCATATTAAATGAATTGGATCCACATATTGCTAGTTGATGGCCCATTATAAAATTTGGAGGCCCAATTTTGCAAAAAACTTACCAAAGGACCTTTTTTTTTCAAGGTAAATATATTAAAAAGAAGCCAAATAGAACAAACTATGAAAGCAGAGGATTATCAAACTCCGACCATTAGATCGAACCAACAAAAAAGAAGATAAAAAAAAAAAAAAAAATCTGAAATAGAAGAGTAGATGAGTCGATTAGCAAACAACATGGCCAAAGTTTCCTTGATTGCTTTCTTGGTAGCTACATGCCTTCATCAATTACATAAAATTTATTTGATAAACATTGGTTCGGGAAGTATAGTCTATAGTCAAATTCAGAGATTAACAAATTTTTAGAATTGTTTTTAAGAAATTAAATGACCTTGAAAACTAAATTTTTTTATATTGAAATTGTATTTAAAAAATTAGTACAATTTGATCCAAAATTTCAATCCTTCTGATACTAAATTACTAGTCAATTTAATACAAATTTCAAATATCATCCTACAATGATAAACAAAAAATAAAATAAAATAAATTAATGCAAACGCAAAACATAATGAAAGTATTTACATTGAATTATCATTCCAAAATAGCTTCAAAAAGTAATCCAAAAAGTTGTAACTCTTGTATATTTCTTGAATTTAGTTTGAATTTTCGATTATAACTAAAATAATAGAAAATTGAATTTTTATGATTTAACTGAACTTTTATACTAACCGAACCGATTTGAGTCGAAATTAAATTTCTCTTACTTCAACAATTGAAATTGAGCCAATTAATAAAAAATTTTATGAAGTAAAACAACACCATTTTTAGAAATTTTGATTTTTTTTTTACTTTTGGTTATTAATTGAACTAAAATTTGATTAAAATCATATATCAAAATCAACCAATTAACTAAATTAATTTAATTTGATTTTTTTATTATAACCAACCCATGCTGATCCCCTACTGCTCCCCCATAGAATGTATAAATAATAAAAGAAATTGTTTGAATTTCGAAGGTTAATGATATATATATTATAATATATCTAATATGGAAAGAAATCTACAATGGCATCCATAAAGTCTTGCAAACCTTGAAAGTAGGAATCAATAAATGGTAAATATTCATAATATAGACAAATGAATAATGTTTGAATATTTGGTCGGTTTGTAAAAAAATAAAGAAATAAAAGGTGACCATAGGAGAAAGAGACAATGCATTTATATATGTTCATATCCAAATCCAACAATTGCACAAATTAAAGTGAATAATAAGATTACATGTTAATAATAAATGATAAGGTGGATAGGAATAATAAATAATAATAATTAAAAATAGATACACCTAATGCCTTGTTGGACACCATAATTTACTTATCTATATGTGTTATGATTCATGAACCTAACCCACATCACCCGTACAATACCCTCTCTTTCCATCTTATTTTCAACTTTTCTCTCTGTCTCTAACCCTACCAAACATCTTTTTTCTCATCTCTTATATTTTTTAATAAAAAAATTCGTAATTTCTAATTATAATTATAATTATAAATATCATTAAATAAAATTAAATTTAAAATTTTTCATACTTTTAATTGATTAATTTTATTTTGATATTTTCAAACATATTATAATGAATTTAGGTTGGATTATAAATTTATGTTTAAATTTGAAAAAAAAAAGACGAATGGGAAAAATTAAATAAGCACATTTAAAATTATTTATTTATTTTGAGGTGATAAATTTTGATATAGTCCATTCATAAAAAAAAAAAAAACGAACCAAATTTAATTCGATCTATTTATTTTACAAAATTATATAATCAAATTCAACCTATTTTGTGAGATCCACGTGATTCGATCTGATATATTTTTAATTAAATTTATTTGTCGGTTTGATATTTTAAAAATTTAAACTCGAATTTTTAATTTGCCATCCCATGACTTTTATGAATGGACTAAAAAATGTTACTTTTTTTAAAAAAAAAAAAGAACTTTCAACCAATAAATTAAGCCATAAAATTGGGGATAAAGGAGAGGAGAGATTTGTTCATCACATATATATCCCAATGACGAACTTATGTTGATGTAATGATGTTATTTTTATTTGAGATATCAATTATCAATTGTTTTTATTTCCCCTTAGAAATAATTAAAATTAGGCATCAATTATTAATTTAATTTATACGAGTCGCCGCTAACAATACACAAGAATTTTCGCCAACCAACCAATGCACCGTCTAAAATGTTTGAAAGTCAAATTATGCTAAAGTACTAATTGAAGGTACTTTTCCCTCAATAATAGTAATTTTAAAAAATATTTTTTTATGGATAAATTTTAATTTAATAATATCAATATTGTAATTGGATAAGTTTTAATTTTAATTTTAATTTTAATTTTCATTCGTTATATAAATTAATTGAATTTCATTGATCTAACTAATATGAATTTGTGTCGACTGAAAAATATAGTAAATCACTCCTAAATATTTAAAAATAATTTTTACTAATAATTCGAATACAAAATTTATAATTAAGAAAAAAGAGCTCCATGCTATTGCCATCCATCCCTGTGAAATTTTAGAAAAATATGAATTTGTATTTTTTATCTTATAAATATGAAATTTAATTGTAAAAATTACACATATTATTGACCTAATTTAAAATAAAGTTCTGAAAATGGACCTTTCACTAATTATTTCCCTTAATCTAATGAGAATTTCAACAGAAATTCGGGAGTTCGTTGCAGACTTTTGAAGCATCAATGACGATTTATTTTATTCGGATAAAAAATTAAAAGGAATATAAAGAGTAAAGACTAAAGAGAGAGGAGATTATTACATAATTAGTGTACCCGAGAATATATATATTTCAGTTAAATGATGGATTACCAATAACTATTATTGCATTGCAAGTTTGCAAGGTTAATCCACTTGGCTTAATCATAACTAATAATGTCTTAATCCTCTTGTCAACATTCAATAATTACCCCAATATTGCAAATACTACGTGGGCTCCATTTGGTAAGTATTTGCTGATATACCCTTTCATAGACGCCTGTGATGCAATGACTTACGTACAGTATATGGTAAGAACTTTGCTGACATGTATAAAGAGCGTGAATATCACGCGATTAAGCAACGTGAGGGGAGTTTTTCTTACTCTCTCAAGGACATACTTCCCACCCCTGCCGCCTTCGGCCAAGAAATAGAACTCTGCCGTCGTCGTTGCCGTTAGCCAGGGAAAAAAGCTCCTCCACCATTGTCGGCAAATTGTTTGTTTATCAATGGATTTTGAAAGATTATTTGTATAACATTGGAAGCTTTTTTTAATGGCTAAACTGCTAATCTTTTTTCTGTACATATTATAATTTAATTCATTAGACAATGTCATGAAGAATTCGAATTTATTGTATCCTGTATCAATAATTTGATTTCTGAAAAGCAAGAAACAAATGGAGTTATGCGTGCTATTGTGGGTGATTTGGGCTATGAGGATAAGTGCTGGCTTGAAGATCCTGGATAATAAATGGTTGGCTGGGATGCAGATCTTGCAAAATTCCTTTTGTTAATTTGATTGACAACCATTTGCTCCTGCAGCTGCCTCTGATTCACATAAGGTCATGCACTCCAGAATCACAAAATGAGATCATGGTATTGATTTGGGAGAAGAAATTGAGAGAGAGTGGAAGGCCTGACTGTTTTCTAACGATGCTGAGGAGGAAGGAGATTGTTCGTTCTTCAGTTTCCTGTATGTCTGTAGGTGTTTATAACGAGGAATATTAGCAATTTAAGGGGTCAAATTAGCAAAAGTGTGAATGGAGGGAACGGAATGGAAAAATGGTGCAACTTGATGTGTCATTTGATGTATTAAGCTTTTTTTTTTTTTTTTATTGCAGTTAAGTAAGCTAACAGTAATAAAATAATTTCATCTACTAATTTCGTAGGTCAACTGTAAAATCTAGTCACTAGTACGAATATGTAAAGAATAAAGTGACTAGAAAAATGAGAGGCTGATATTGTAAATAAATAAAAAAATGAGGGCCAAAAATGAAAGATAATGCTAGAAATAAGAAAATCAAGGAAGTGCGTAGAGGCAAAGCTAAAAAAAAGAAAAAAAAACACCGAAAGTAATAAAAAAAAGTGGCAGACAAAAAACAGAGCTCAGAGAGAGAAAATTTCCATCAGAAAATGGATAAGTTGGCCGTAAAGATACAGTCACGGATGGGCTCCTATATATATATATATATATATATATATATATTTATTTTAAACCCACTATTTAATTTTATATCTGCCTTATTAAATTCTTTTCGGTAGGTGAAATTGATTTTTCTTTAATATTATGTATTGTCAAATTTTGAAATTAGCATTGCCATATACACCAAATTAGATAATTCATCCAATTTGATCCTTCCAGTCAAACTCGCTTTTTTTTTTTTTTAAATTATCTTTTTATCTTTATTAATTGAATTTCACATTGAATTGAAAAATGAAATTAATAGAGCAATGCTTTATTATTATTATTATTATTATAAAAATATATAGTGTTAAGAAAATTAGTAAAATTTATTTTAGATGAATCTTGATGAAATTTTTATAGAATTAAATAAACAATTGATTTTTTTAACGTAAAAAAAATTTCAAATCATTAATGGAGTTTTTAATCAGTTTTAGTAGTTTTTATAATATTTACATCCAAATTCAAGCTTGGTTCCAAATAGAATATTAATATATGTAAAAAGAAGAATATAAATAAACTTTATATTCAAATAACATACCATAAAAAACACAAGAGAGACAAAAGGAATATCCAAACAGGTCCAATTGTTAGATATAAAACTAATCAAGGGGCTGTGATTGCTTTGAATGTTATGAAATATTTACTTTTATGCAGTTATGTTATTCATGGGAATATATTTAATTTTAAATTAATTTATTTTATGAATTTAAAAATGCTGAATTGAATTTTGAAAACTTGAAAAGTTATAGATAAAAATAAAATAATTAAATTTGCATAATTTAAATTTTTAATATACGTACATGATAAAAGAATTATCTTAAATTATGGCAATTATTTAATTAATCATAATTTGGTATAGAGCCACCGCCACGACCTCCTATACCTTATCCACGTGTCCATTACTTTCAAAGGGGCTTTGTTTTCAAGAGTGAGGATTAGAAGTACCTCCTAGAAGAACACCAACAAATTTAAAATCCATTTTTTACTTTTCTTTTTTTTTCTTTATCGAGAAACAGAGTGTGTGTATATGTGAGGATTAGGGGTTTTGGTGGATAGAGAGAAGAAGAAGGAGGAGGAGGAGAATTTGGGGGATTTTTGGGTGTTAGAGAATCTGATTGTTTGATTTTTGAAGGAAGCTTTAATTTTGAAGGAGATGTACGTAGCTTCTATGCGCAAGTCATTCAAAGACTCTCTCAAAGTTCTTGAAGCTGATATTCAACATGCTAATACTCTGTAAGTGACTTTTTTTTCAATTTTTATTTCTGGGTTCTTAATTGTTTCTCTCTTTTTTGACAAATGAGTAGCTTTTTTTTATTTTTCTTCTCGGTTTTTGACTGTAATATTTTGTGTTGTAATCGGCTGTTGAACGACTTCTCATTTTTCTAATTGCTATTTCGTATTGCGAGGTGCGCAAAGTTATTTTTTTCTGGCTGGATTTTAGATTATGATTTTTTTTTTTGTGTTTTTTCTTGCGTAAATAATTTTTGAGGCTCAGTTGCTTTCTTTTCAGAATGATCTCTAATTAAAATCTGGTTTTGTTCTTCCTATGCATCCGTCTCAGCTACGAGGAGTGCATTCCTATCATTTTTTATGGTGTACGATATTCTATTATTTTTTAGATGAATGTGAGATTAGGAGATGTAGTGTAGTTTTTAACATTGATGCATTTTGTTGTGGTAATTCATGGATTCTTTCTTCTTGGTTCGTGATTTAATCTACTGATTTGGTGATTTTTTTTTATGTTAAAGGTGAACCTTTTTTATTAAAAAAAGAAAAAAAACTATTGTTTTCCTATCACTTGGAAAGTTTCAAATGTCAGTCAATAGAAATTGCTTTAGCAATTAGCTGGATTCTCTGTATATGTGTGTGTTATTCGATTTCTTTGGGTGGGTAGATGTTGGGGTCTGTGGAGCTATTAAAATCAATTATCTTGATAAGCTTAATTCTGTTGACTTCACGTGGGTGATGGGTTCCACTTGATTATGCTTTTTATGGCGTTTATCTAATATGATACCCTTTTATTTAGTACTTCTTGCAACTTCAAGACATAAAAAGACTCATTTTTAGAAGCATGAATTGCTTGGTTAATGAAGAGAATGCCATTATCCACATACTCGATGCAGAATTAATCTTTTCATAACATTTCTTAGGGTTTCAATAGTTGGAAGATAATTCGTATGCATTTCATGCTAAATGCCAACTCAAGGCATGTTCATAGAGTTTTGCGTTTTTAGTCCTGGAAATAATATTGGCAACTTATGCGCTGCTCTTTTTGCTTTGATGATTATTGAAACCTCCTTGTTGTTTAGATTATTGACTTGAATATGTCCCTAAATTTTTCGCTATGTGCAGTGCATCAGATTTTCCAAGGGAGTATGATGGCGCCTGCCTTCAGATGAGAATGTCATATAGCCCAGCTGCTCACCTGTTTCTTTTTCTAGTTCAGTGGACAGACTGTCACCTTGCCGGTGCACTTGGACTGTTAAGGATCCTAATTTATAAGGTTGGCATCTGTTTTTGCAGATGCATATAACATTTGTTCTTTTAATTCTTGCTATTTGCTTAAAAAAATCACAGACAAGGCTTAGTTGTAGCTGTGCCTGACATGACAGGTGTATGTGGATGGCACTACAACTATGTCTACTCATGAAAGAAAAGCAAGCATCAGGGAGTTCTATGGTAAACTTTCCGCTTCACAGTGCTTTTCATGTACAAGTTTGTTTGTAACTCAGTTCTTACTTAATCTGCATCCCTTCACTGGCTAGCTGTTATTTATCCCTCGTTATTGCAACTTCAAAATGGTGTCACTGATACTGAAGATAAAAAACAAAAGGCAGTGTGCATGGAAAGATACCGAAGAAGAGATGATGAAGGAAGTAGGCAACATACAGATGTTGATATTGAAAGAGAAGAGGAGTGTGGAATATGCATGGAGATGAATAGTAAAATTGTACTGCCAAACTGCAACCATGCCATGTGCCTGAAATGTTACCATGAATGGTAGTGTCTCTCCCTATGCTTCTCTCTTTTCTTGTACAGCGGAGGATGCTTTGCTCATTTTTTGCGGTTGCCCCATTTTTTGGGCGAGCTTGTTTGTCAACCAGAGTGAATGCTTTTATTATACTTGCTTTATTTTTGTAATGTTCTATGAATTTTCAAATCCTGCACTTAAATTAAATGAAACTGCATCAACTGGCTTGCATATTTATCTTCTTAGGAATTCATGAACCAGGAGAAAAATGTATTTGCAGGTGTTATCAAGGGAAATTCTAAGGCGATACACCTCTTTCCCGAGCCAATAGCGTCTCATTATTATATTGCTTGCATCCATATTCAATTTGGTGGCCGTGTTTTGACCTGCGGAGTTGTAAATGAAGCATTGAGCTGAGTTTGGGCGGCTAAGTTTTGTTGACGTGTAAAACTAGGCATATTGTTGTGCAACATTGATGATTAATCTATGCTTAAGTTGAGAGGGCTGCCTTGATAAGATGGGGTGGCTCAATGTATAATGAACGTTAAATTGATATTAGTTGAATTGATTACTCCCCCTCGTCATTTGAGTCTAATGGCTGCTTGTGTACACATCTCTGTTATAATATCTGATGTCAGCAGTATCATTCTAGCATACTTTTAAACTAAGGTGACCGGATAGCTTTGTTTAGTCAATTTTGGGGATTGTGTTGCTTCTGTTCTGCTGTTGTTGGGGTATATCAGCTTTTTGGAGAGATTGCCTCTGTGGTTAGTGACTACATTTGTCATTGTGATCTCTGTGGTTGGTGACTACATTCTTGATTGTGATCTGTCTGCATCTTTTGATGTTTGCTGGATTTTGTTGTGAGTCCATAGTGGTCTTATATTTTAGGAAATTTTGGTGGCTGTATGCCGAAGACTCTGCTTTCATATCTTACACTGTAATTGCTTTATGCATCTGAGCTTATTCTAGTTTGAAGGGTAAGAAAACGAGACTTGACGATTACCTAGGGGAGTTTTTCCGTGCATGATAATCCATGGCTTTGCATGCTTCCTTCCCCCACCCTCTTTCCCTTTGCATCCATGTTTATGTAGAGAGATTGATGTTTTATCTTCTTGCTGCAAAGGAAACCTTGCTTTAATCCTGTGACAATTATGGAACATGAGAGGAGTTGAAGTCATCATCAGCGAGTGACTTCCAATTTTGGGCCAGTCATTACGTAGATTGCTATTTGAATTTGAGCCAACCGTTTAAACATGGTTCTCGTATTAGCTGTGTGTCTGGGCTGTAGAAGTGTGTGAAGTAATATGCAGATTTATATGTGCCTTTGTAGCCTGAAGGACGTCGTCCTGTAACAATTATGATTTTTTTTTTCACTTGGTCATTGTGCAAAGAGATCCTTTACCTGTAGTCTAGATGATCTAATGAGAGAGGCTTTAGTATCTATAGCCATCCATTAACCTATTTTTAGGCTCTCGTCTTTGGCTTAATTGCATTCATTTTTGACATTAACACACCTCATGAGTTGAAATACATTGTTTTTGGTGTTCTGCAGACTGAGCACATATACGTTGTGTTTGGCGATGTTTTGAGTGCTTATTCATTGCAATGCTTAGTTTACCAATTTAAAGAAGTTTGTTGTATGCTTGGTGCAGCAATGAGGCTGTGTTCATGATTTTCCCTGCATCTATATTGCCTCAAGACAATTAAAATTTACTTTGTTAGGATGATGATCTGTGTGGCTACTTCATAATGATTGCAGGAGGTCAAGATCACAGTCATGCCCCTTCTGCCGTGACAGCCTCAAGAGGGTGAACTCTGGAGATCTTTGGGTATTCACAGACAGCAGGGATGTAGTCGACATGGGGACAGTGACAAGGGAGAACCTCAGAAGGCTTTTCATGTACATAGATAAGTTGCCTCTGATTGTTCCTGATTCCCTTTTTGACACTTATGATTCTCACATTAGGTAGGCTCCAATAACAATCTAAAATCTCCATCTCTAATTGTGTCTGGATGAGTAGTATTCATCCCAAAAAGTGAAGGTAATTAAGTGGTTTGAATAGATAGGTTTAGTGTCATTTGTGTCATTACGTAAAGTCACTGAGATTGATTTGGCAAGATTTTAGGTCAAATTGGAAGTTCTCAGTATTGTCTTCCCACTTCTTATTTTAGAAGAATCCAACTTGAGTTTATTTGTGAGTTGGCAGGTGAAGTTGAGATTGATGGAGATTTGTATTTAGTAAATTTGTACATGCTTTGTATAGCTTCATGTTTTAATTATAAAAAGCTTTGATGATCTCTCTCATCTTTTGTCCTTCACTCACATACGATTAGTAGCTTAGCCTAAGTGATAATGGTAATCTCATTTGCTTAAAGAGCCATTGACATGATAAAATTTCATCGTCAAAGCAGAAGTTTCTTTTAGGCATAATACCTAATTTACACCTTAAAATTGATAAAAAGAAATTTGTCACACCTAAAATTTCCGGATGTTTTTATTACACATTGAACTTGGTAAAATTGCACCATAACCATCCTGAGGAAGACCACTAAATTAAGTGGTGTGCGTAAAAAAAAAAAATTATTACACTTAAATTTTATGAGTTTCTTATTATACATCCGAACTTTGGTAAAATCGAACTTATCAATATCTTAGAGGTAATTATGATGTGATAAAAATATTTGAGAGCAACAAATTAAATTTATTAAATTAGCATAAAAAAATACTATGAATTTTTTTTTAATAAATATGTTTTTTCAAAGTTATGGAGTTGATATTAATTTTTTTTTTAGAAATTATAAATATATCATAATAAATAAAAAAATTAATAATGTGATTATTCCCGGTGTAATAAAGAATTAATAAAAATTTTATCGATTTGAGGTGTGTAATGAGTATGAGATACACTTAGGCTGTGTTTGGCATTGTTTTTGAAAAGTCAAAAAACTGATTATTTGATAAAAAATTGATTATGAAATAAAAATAGATGTTTGATATATATTTATTTTAGAAAAATTAATTTTATGAAAAATGAAAAAAGTTATAAATTAAAATTTTTTAAAGAAGTTGATTTTCAGTCTTTAAAAGTAGCATATTTAATATTTTTTTTATATAAAAATATTTTTTATTTGATTTTTTAATGACAATTATATCTAATATAATTTTTTTTTGTTCTTTTCTCTTATTCTACCACTCAAAATTATTTAATATTAAAAATGACTTTATTTTTTTCCCTTATATGTTCTTATCACTCAATATAATATGTATGATAAATTATGAAAAAAATATATATATTTTTAATTTTTTTTATATTATATTTATTTTTATTTAATTATATATGAAAAATATATGTTCCTAATAATTTAGTAAAATAAAAAAGTGCAAATAAGTGAAAATTATTATTATTTTTTAGTGATATTTTGAATATAACATATTAAAATTTATATATGTTCTTTTTTATTTTTTCATTATAAAAAATCATTTTTAATCGTATTATTTACGAAACAATTGATAATTATTATTATTTTTTTAAGTTATTTTGAATTTTATTTATCAAGCAGTTACTTATTTTTTGATATATAATTTTTTTCGATTGAAAAAACTGTTTTTATGAATTTTATTGCTATTAAATTGTGCAAGAGGTTTTTTCTTGCCACATAGAATATGTATTAACTTGCTGATTTTTTTCATTTTTTAGCTTTCATGAGCTCAGGATGTATGCACGTCATGCGCGAGGAAATGTGTCGATATAGAGTAGTGATGGATGCAATTTTATTAAATTGGAGTGTGTAATAGGATAGTCAAAAAGTTTAGGTGTATATTGAGTTTTTTTTTTTTTTTTTCAAATTTGGAATGTAAATTATATATTATTTATTTCTCATATCAATTGCTTTAATAGCTATTATTTTAATTTATTTGAATTTTACTGTTTTGATTAATTTGAATTTAAATTAATTAATTTAAATTTGAACCGATGGATATAGATTTAATTGGTTATAAATGTGGGTTCTAAGTATACAAAACGTAAATAAATAAGCCATATGACCACAATTTGTGCGGCCATTTTTACCACTTTCCTAACAATATAAGGTTTCAAATGGTAAAAGATGATGAGAGAGCGGTGAATTAGAAAGTGGGGCCTAATGGCACGTTAGGCCTGAGGTAGCAAATCAATAGCAAGCAGGAAAATAACAAAAAAAATTAAGAAATAAAATACTTGTAAGTGCAAAATAAAAAAATATATGAAAAATATATGGTCCTAATAATTTACTTAAAATAAAAAAAAGAAATCACGTATTATTAATTATACCTTCGGTTCACCATTTCTAAAATATTTGTTATTTTAGTTAGAAATTTAAATTTACATATATAATACCTTTACTTAGGACGAGGTTCATTAATTTATAATTGAGTTTTTGCATCAACCGAAATTTAATTAGTTACCTATAGGGGTGAGTATGGTCGGTTAACCGGTCCATTAATCTCAATCCATTAACCAGTCCATTAATATCGATTTTTTGAAATTACAGTCCATTACCATCGGTTAACCAGTCCATCGGTTTCGAATTTTCGGATCGGTTACCCAATATTTTTCGGTTAACCACTATAATTATAAATATATTCATAAATAAAATTAAAATGTTCAAAATACTTAAAAATTAAAATATTTCACTATAATATAATATTATTGTTGTTAAAATAAAAATATTTGGTGGATATAAACAAATTTGTTTTTAAAAATTAATATTTAATAAGTAAATATATTAACCGGTTCATAATCAATTTTAATTAGATAAATTATTATAATTACTAATAGCCAATTAAAAAAACTTAAAAACTTTAAAATAATTAGTATAATAAAAAAAAATACATGATCACTTTTAATTAGGATAAATTGTTATAAATTATTAATAAATTAACTAAAAATTCGATTTTGGTTCGGTTAACCAATCACATGAGTCAAAAACCATTAACCAGTCCATTAATATCGATTTTTTCAAAATACTAACCATTAACCAGTCCATTACAATCGGTTAACCAGTCTATCGGTTCGACTTCGGATTTTTTTTTCGGTTAACTGAGTCCATCGGTTTTTTTGCTCACCACTAGTTACCTAATGCATTAAAAAATAGGCAAATCTAATAAATATAATACTCTTTCCGGTCACAAATACGTATTGATCTTTCTATTTTAATTTATTTATAAATAAAATGTCCATTTTTAAAAAATATAATATATTTAAATATGATGTTTCAAATATATTTTGTATACAATAAATATTAATTTAATTTTCAAAACCCAACTGATAAATTAATAGTCCCTATGTAAAAAAGAGCAAATTAGTAAAAGTATAAAATAATAAATGAATATTTTGGGTTTTGTTAAAAAAGAAGTGAACATTTATTATGAATGGCGGGAAGTATTTTTTTTTTTTGAATGCAAATTAAACTTTCATTAATATAATAAAAAATACATCTGTAAAATACAGATAAACTTATAAAAGTTAAAAGTACATAAGATGTATGAAATAAATGAAGTTACTGTATTATATCTCTGAACTTCTTCGACAAAAATAGTGGATAATGGTAACATGCGGTGCGCAATCTGGCTATCAGCGGGAAACTCCGTCCATCTGTTGTTCAAAAGAAAACTTCCATAAAAGAAGACTATCAAACTTCCATAACGGAAGACAATCCAACTTCCATGAAGGAAGACCACAATCTCCAAATTTGGAGAACAAACTTTCATAATAAAAATTTAAATTGCACTCAATTTTAATTAAAAAACTAGATCTAAATAAAAATTTTAGATTTGATAAAAAATAAACTCGAAATAAAAACACAGAAAATTTAGATCTGAGGTTATAAAAACAAAAAAATACAAAAAAAATAAAAAACAATAAAAACTAAATCAGATCTATACAGATCTGTATTTATTGAAACCAAAAACACAGAAACAAAAAACAAAGGGTTTCAGATCTAACACAATAATCCAAAAACGAAAGAAAAACACAAAAACCCAAATCTGAATTTATTAAAACAAATAACACACTCAAAAACACAGAAAAAAACGAATAAAATTAAAAATTCAGATCTGTACTGATCTGAAAATTATTATAGAAATAGAAGAAAAAAGATGAGGGGCTGCCGCCAGAAAATAAAGTGACGGCAGCCCCAAAATTAGGTTAACAATTTGGCGACTATGGAACCCAGAGAGCGAAAGAGAAAGAGAACATCTTTTACTCTCAATGTTTTAGTGAAACTGCTATTTTGTGCCCGAATTTTAATAAGAATGGCGGGAAGTATTAAATTAGTATCATAGTATTTGCTTAGCCTTTGAAAGAAGGTCAACATAAATCGAAATTTATTGCAATATCATTCCACCTTTTATCAGTATCATAGTATTTGCTTAGCCTTTGAAAGTAGGTCAACATAAATCGAAATTTATTGCAATATCATTCCACCTTTTATCAGTATCATAGTATTTGCTTAGCCTTTGAAAGTAGGTCAACATAAATCGAAATTTATTGCAATATCATTCCACCTTTTATCGCTTCAAATATATATTACATGTGCGTGTGTGTATTACAAAGATTTCACATCGTTGAGTGATAGTGACGTATGCGTGAATATAAAAATTAATATATTTTGTTAAAATCGTTATGATTTTGATAAAAGATGTAATTTTTTTTTTGTCCGTGTGTGTATTTATTATAAAAAAATATATGTATTACATGTACAAAATTTTATTATCTTTAATATCATGTACATCTCAATTTTAAAAATTGAAATCGAAAAATAAAGAATAATTGATGAGTAAACCTTTTATTTGAGCTTTGACAATGTTCAAATTGAGCTGGATTGCCTTTACTTCAAGCTTTTAATTTCGCCTTTGCTCAAATTTCATAATTTAGTTCTCTTGTTGTTGATTGCTTAGCTTTTAAAGTATATATATATTTTTTCTTTTTATCAATTTAATTTTAAGTATACGCATCAATTAGTTAATAAAATAAATAGTTCATTCTCTCGTTAGAGCGGCTTTATTATATGCTAGTAGTCAAGTTTGGGATGCTTTCCGGAGTTGTTTTCCTTTTTTTGCTTGCTTATGATTTAGATCGTGCTTGTAAATCTGATGGCTTGGATTAGATTTGCCTTCTCTCTTATTGTTTTTCTTCTTTTCTTTATATAAGATTTGAGTTTCATAAAAAGAAAAATAAGTAATCAAATGGCATGTGTATACTAGAGATGAGAAAGACAAAATCAAATTTTTGGTTAATCAGAAAATTGGTCTGAAAATTAACCGATTTTAGGTTAACAAATTGATAATTCATGTTACGATCTTTACTTTTAAATAGCTAACGGTTAACCGATTTATATATATTTTATATATTAATTTTTATACTTAAAACTTTTTATATTTTTGTACTCCATAAATATTATGATATATGACTTTTTGAAATGTTATTATAATACGCATTTTTAATAAATAAATATTGAAATTATCTTATTATTGCAATTATTTATTAATTATATGTGCGTAATGGGCACTTTATTATTAATTTTATATTGAATATTTTCAATTATTGCAATTAATTATGAAATTTTTATTTTTATTTTGAATTTTTTAATGAATATTATATTTAGTTTGTATTTTGCATTTTTGAAGCATTAACCATTAAAAATAAACTTACAATTTGTATAATCTACTAAATTTATACGTTAAACATTTTTAATGGTTAACCAATAATCCGATTCGAAAAATTCATTAAAAATCGAAACTGATAAAATAATTAACAGAAATTAATGTATTGATTAATAAAATTATTAATAAATCGGTTAAACAGTTCATGTTCACTCATATGTATAACAAAGTTTGATATATTAACTAATTTATTACACCGTTCGTTTTATTTAAGATGACAATTTTTAACTTTTTCACAAAAACTAAAAAAATTACTTTCTCCGTTCCACAATAACTGTTGTTTTTTTGAAAATTTCATATTATATTTTATATGTATTTTTTAAACTTTTAATACAACACTAATTTTATTTTTTCAATTTTCAAAGCAATATTAATTACATATTCAACTTTCAATATTATTTAACCAATTAAATTTAAGTCAGAATTTTGAAAATAATAAAAATAAAAGTAATTATTTACTATATTTAATTATAAATTTAAACTTAATTAATATTTTTTAAATTTAGGGAAAACAACAAAAATAAGATATTGTGGAACGAAATGAGTATTAATTAATATCAATTTTATAAAATATTAATTAAAATTTATTTTTATTAATTTTTTATAATTATATATTCTCAGTTTATTTTTTCACGAGGTTGTTAATGATGTTTCATTTCCCATGCTGATGCCTTATAATTTTTTTTTCGCATACATAAAAATAAAATAAAAATAAACGTAATTAAAATTTTATAAAATTTAAAATTATCTCATTGAAGGAAAGGAATGTCAATTTAAAACGGAAAAAGTATAATCTACAAAGATAAATTAAAGCCGTTAATAATTTTTTCTTTTTCAAAAGAAAAGAAAAGGATTAATAATTAAATTGTATAGCGTTTCACATTGCGGATAACGACACTGAATAATTGTCAGTTGTTTGAACAATTTGCCTCTTATAGGAAGGGCGAGGGACTGGCTGTGAAAGTTTTTGATATCTTTTTCTTTCTCCTCCTAGTTTTAAGCCGCACCCAGTGCCATAGAAACAGAGCAGAAAACCAGAAGAAAATTACGTTAATATCTTTCTTGGAAAAACCTCAGAATTTGAAAGAAAATTCAGAGGAGAATGGGAGAGGAGAAGCATGCGGTGCTGAACCAAGAAAAAGAAGGAGTAATGGCGACAGACTTCTTCTGGTCATATACTGATGAACCTCATGCTTCAAGGAGAAAACAGATCCTCTCTCAATACCCACATATTAAACAACTCTTTGGTCCTGATCCTTGGGCTTTCCTCAAGGTTTTATCTTTTTCTCTTCTTTCTCTGCAGTTTCTAGCTTTTTTATTTATTTATTTTATTGGGTTTAGATCTGATACAATGTAGCTTCTTTTCTGGGTTAATTCTCATTGCTAATGTGATTTCCTCACCCCTTTTGCCTGATTTTTATCAGTCAATAAACCCAATTCGCTATAAGTTTAAGTGCTGATTGAATATATATGTTTTGAACAGTTACCGTTGTTGACCTTTTGATGCCTATGTTTTCTAATTTACTCTCCGATATCTGATAGGTTCTAAAGCCAGCATTTATTTCGAAGGATTTACCCTTTTGATCTTGTAAATTTTTGTTAGCCAGATTTCATAAATTTCATTATACTCCATATTGCGAATTTATTTCCCCTCCCGCAAGTTGTATGAATCATTCCTTCTGTAATTCCTGCTTAGGTTAAGTTTTAATGGATTTGCTTAGATTTTTCTACGTTTTTGTCTTGCTGTGTGTAGCTCTTGTTTTGCAGCCTTTTCCTGTAGCACCTGATGTTAATTTGATCTATTTTCCATCTCATTAAGGAGTAAGATGGTCTTGCAAGTTTTATTTTTTTTATTATTACTATTTTTTTTCTGGCAAATGAGAACTGCTTGGTGTTGCGCATATTTTTTTTTTTTAAAGATTCTTAATGGTTCGTGTTTTCAGGACACAGAAATGCATTATGTTCATTTTCAACTTAAGCAATTTAAGCTTTCTTCTCTGGCTGCCTTGGTTTTAAGTTGCTCTGTTATTTCTGGATGTTGTCTTCGCCTTCTTTAGCTGGAATCAAACAATAGCACTGCTTTGTCCAAATTTATAAAAGCTATGGATATCGAAGTAGATGTTATCTTTGAGCTCCTTATTTCTTCTTTTTCCACAAGAGAACAAGAACATGGTTTATGGTTTTAGGCCTTGCTATCCCTCCTATACTTTCTTTCTGTGTTAGTTCAACCTGTTCAGCATTGTGCATATTTAACTTTAAGTAAAAAAAAAACTAACAATGTTGATTGAATTGTCTAACTATTGATGCACAAATCTAGGGTTATGTGCACATATAATTTTTGTTGATGGAAATTGAGCGTGTTGATTGTTAGTTTTCAGAAAGAAATTGGTTCATGTTTTGAATTTTTGTGGTTTTCAGGTTACTATGGTTGTTTTGCTTCAGCTGTGGACAGCTACATTACTTCATGATGCTGGTTACCTGAAGATATTGGCAATAGCTTACTTCTTTGGCTCCTTCCTCAACCACAATCTTTTCTTAGCTATCCATGAGCTAAGCCACAATCTCGCCTTTTCCACTCCTGTCTACAACCGGTGGCTTGGAATTTTCGCTAACCTCCCTATTGGTGTACCCATGTCTGTGACCTTTCAAAAGTATCACCTGGAACACCATCGCTTCCAAGGAGTAGATGGGATTGATATGGATATACCAAGCCAGACCGAAGCCCATCTGGTTAAAAATGTTATCTCAAAGTCCATCTGGGTTATCTTCCAACTCTTCTTCTATGCCCTCAGGCCTCTATTTCTCAAACCAAAGCCCCCTGGTTATTGGGAATTCATCAACACTTTTATTCAGATAGCTCTTGATGTGGCAATGGTTTATTTTTGGGGCTGGAGATCCTTTGCTTATTTGATCCTTTCCACATTTGTTGGAGGTGGGATGCACCCAATGGCTGGGCATTTTATCTCTGAACATTATGTGTTCAAGCCGGACCAAGAGACTTACTCCTATTATGGTCCCCTCAATTTTCTTACTTGGCATGTTGGTTACCATAATGAACATCATGATTTCCCTAGGATCCCCGGGAGCAAGCTTCACATGGTAAAAAAGATTGCACCGGAATACTATGAAGGTTTAGACTCGTATAAATCTTGGAGCCAAGTCATATTCATGTACATTATGGACCATACTGTTGGTCCCTACAGCAGAATGAAGAGAAAGGTGTCAACTACTACAAAGAAGTCTGAATAGGTGCTCTCCTATTGTTATTTCTTGATTCTTTCTTCTCCTTTTCTACTTTAGCTTTGAAACCGTGCTTCATATATATAAACTATAGTTTGTAACATTTTTTCGAAGAATTATTATTTTAATTGTAGTCATAGGGTGAAATTTAGTTGATTATTTATTTTCAAATGAGGAGCTTTTCAAATTCCTTCTTTTCAGAGGTCTACTGTGTTTCTGATCTGTGCAAGTTATTTCTTCTTTGCTGATTTTTGTTCCTAATTAAGATTTCTTAGATCCTAATATTTGCCTTTGTTTTGATGAAAGGAAAATTTGCATATATGATTGTTGCAGTGTGAAAAATGCTTGATCGGATTGCAGAGAAACATTCTTAATAGCATAAGTAATCTGCTTTGGCTGTCTAAACCAAATTTTACATATTTGTTATCACAAAAATCTCTATTAAAGTTCTCCTTTAGTATTTACTACTATAGAACTCTGCAGTCTCCATCAATTCCATCCTGATGTCTTTCCAAGACCTATAAATCCTGGAATCTGTAAAATCTGAGTGGGCTGGAGAGTGGAGCTTCATAATTGTGTCCTCATCATTGTTTTAAAATGACTTGAGTCATTCTGAAAGTAGTTTCTCAACAATTATAAGTCTTTTTTTTTTTTTTTTTAATTATCCAATGAGACTAGGAAAAAAATATATGCCTTCTAGATCAAAGAACTTGCACACGAGTTGAAAATTGTCATGCATCAACCTTTGAGGCAAGGCGCGGATGGGTGATGACATATGAGGGTGGCTGTAGATGGTGATTGATGAGTGGTGGGTATTCATCATCACTGTCATAGTTAGACCTATAATTTACTATAACAGCCCTCAATGCCATTGCTAATAGAACAGAAGACCCCTGCAGATTTGCAAGCCAGTCCTGAACCCGATAAGACTGACAGGAAATTTGAAACCAAACAGAAGTAACGGGAAAATACCTGAGCTAAGAGTATCAACAAGGCTATCCATTTGAAGACATTAAAGTTTGACTCAACAAATTCCTTGAAATCATGGAACCTTCCTGTTGGATCCTCAGGTAAATCCTGATACATTGACATTGACCCAAGTAGTTATATAGAGAATTGAAAGAAGAAACAAACTAAACAAAAGGGAAGCTGAAGTTGAAAGATAAACTATACCTTTTCCCAGTCAGAATTTAGAAGTACATCAGCTGCAATGGCTGTTTCCAACAAGAGAATCACAAAAATAAGTACTGTATACTTCAACTTTCATTAAGGTCCAAGAAAAATATTTCCTTTGTTGACTTGTCATCTATATACCGTTGTTTCCATAAATTGTTTTTTTCAAACTATTTTTTATTACAAATTTAAGTTCATACACATTGTTGTAAGGTGTAAAATAGTGATTAGCGACCACAGATAAAATTAATCAAGAGAAAAAGGATACGCAAGAAAGGCAGAAAGTATTAGAGCTATCTGCAGAGATGTGGCCTAGGCATGTTATAGAACATAAGGTAATGCCAGAGCCAAGAAAAGTGTATATAAACCTGCAAATTTCCCAAAAAAAAAAAATTAAAAGAAACAAATAAAAATGAAAACCTTTTAGGTAAGAACATTACCATGGATCAGTAGATGAATATTGTATGTCTCTTTGCCATGCTCTTACCATCCAAAGACCATAAAGAACCATTGCAATGCCTGCCATTGCCATTACAGAATTCACCATTTTCATCATTGACCTTAGTAAGGTCTTACCAATGCTTGCCATTTCTAATTTCTCTGTCTATGTCTTAAAAAGTTTTTATATTTCATACACTAAACTAACTAATTTAGGTGGGAACATATGGGTGAGATTTCATGTTTTTCATTGATCACAAAGAACATGCAGTAGTTATTGAGTGATAATTACTGAATGACGACAAGTAGAGAAATTTCTTGGAAATTTTCTTGTTTCCTTGTTAATGCTTGTCTTGGCTCACTTTCTATCTTTCAAATACTGTATGAGAATTATTATCTTTTGTCGTTTAATACAGAGATTTAATATTTGTTATAATAAGGTTGAGTTGGGAGTTTGTTCATGTTGCTGTGGTGTAGTGGTTATCACGTCAGTCTTACACACTGAAGGTCCCCAGTTCGATCCTGGGCAGTAACAAGCTTGTAATTTTTGTTAATCTCATTTTTGCTAAAGTTCCATTGCGAAATTCCATTAATTTTTCAATTTTTTCCATTGCTCACATTTCTAGTTAGTTTTAATCAAAATTGGTTGGTTAGTTCAATTCGATTATTTGGATAATTAAGTCGACTTTAATCGTTAACAAAATTTATCAGATCGGTTTCGTTCAATTAATAAGAAAACTCAAAAAATAAAGGGACTGTTTAGTTCTGAAAAATAAAGCCAATTTTCCAGAAAATTACTCCGAAAAAATTAGAAAATAGAAAATGCTATTTAGTTGTAATATTTTTCAATTTAGAAAATTAGAAAACTATTTTCTGAATTTTTCAAAATTAAACTATTGTATGGAAATACAAAAAATATGTTTTTTTATTTTTTCTTTATTAAAATAGAGTTCAAATTCAACTATACTACTTTTTTTTCTAATTTATAAAATTGTAAAGGAAATGAAAAATAAAAATACAGATAAAAGAAGATAAGCAAATATAATTTTTATTTTTTAATTTTTAATTTTTTATTTCGGAAAATGAAAAAATGGAAAATTAAGTAATGAAAATGAAAACTGGAAAAAGAAAATGGAAAACATTTTCTTGAACTAAACAACCCTCAAAATTTTGAAAATAATATCTTTTTTTATCTTATAATTAAGAGTTGTTAAAAAAAATACCTTTGATTTTATTGGGAGGATAATATTGTCTAGATTGAATAAACCATAAAATAGTAAAACTGTTTGTGAATTGTAAAAGAGAGAACATTAGTTGACATTTAATCCAAATGACTAAGCCATGGCAAAAGGCTGATGATTTAAAAGGAAACAGTGGAAGATATTTGCTAAAAACACCATATGAACCTTTCAAGTAAAATTCTGTCAAAACTTTTACTGTTTAATTATACGTATAAAGAAAAAACCTTGAGCAAGATTCTGAATGTGTATCACCAATGTAATCAAGATGCTTGCTGCTTTTCTTTCTTCTACTCTACATTGTCCCGCATTCTGGGAGATTTCGAATAAATTTATGTACTTTAACTCATCTCATTGTCTCAACATTCACATTTGGCTGGCTACTTTCGCCCACGAAGAAACTCTCGCATGTCCAAGTGAATCTCTGCCTTGACTACCAAGCGCATTTTCTTTGAATCCTCCCATAGCAAACCACTCCATTCACGTGCATAGTCGCAAGCAGCCTCGAAGAGATCCTGGCAGGTCAAGAGATACTACATGAGAACATGAAGACACGTGATCAAACTCCCATACAAATCCGATGCTCAACTTACCCGTGAGGGGAATTCATCATAGAGATGCGCAGGAGTCATCTCAACCCTGTTCAAGTCTGATTCCCAGAGTCTTATCTTTCACAAGCGAATGCATTTTGAAAAATCAGTAAAGCACATAAAGGATGAAGATCCCTATCCACTTGATAGTCATCAAACATTAAAAAAATATAAAAAAAAAATAAAAATAAAAACTTTAGAGGAATGTAAACAGACTGGCAGGAGACTTTTAGTTCACACATTAATATAGAAAATTATCATTACCTGATCTGTAACATTTTCAGGTACAGAAGGTATTCTCTCTGCAACACGAGGATGGGCATTCTGCTGGAGAAATGAAATTATCTACGAAGGAGAGATGACAGAATAAGTTGAAGCATAAGAGCTCAAAAAATTGCACAATGAAAATAAAAAAATAAAATAAAATAAAATAAATTATATCATGTTGGAATTCCAATATTTCAATATTTCATCATCAATGAGCACCACCAAAAGACCTTTTGAAAGAGAATGCTAGGATAGCGAGTTCACCTGCTCTCCTGTTATGCCATTTTCAAAAGCATTATACAAGCTTTCCTTTGTTATTGCTCCAACAATGAGGTTTGGTAGTTGATATTCTATCCTGCATGTACAAGCAAATAGCTTAACTTCTCAACGTCACCAATCAACAACACCCATTAACTTCTGCTCTGAATTAAGTATAAACCAAATGTTCATGAAGACAACTTACCAGATTGATGAGGAAATTCAAATCAGTAGTATTTCTTTAGTGGTGGTGCACAGGACATACCTTGAAAAAAGACGCATGATTTCGCAGTGCAGCTTAGATGTTGAGTAAGCATACAACCTAAAGTTTGTTTCCACAACAACAAATCCCTGAAAAGAAGAATACACCACTGCATAAGATGAAGATGAAAATGAAGGCACGAATTAAAATTTTCATTATTGCACATCAATCTATATATTTGAACCTACGCTGAAGTCATATTGCAGTACCACAACAACGATGGATACAGACCAAAGTTATCAAAGAGCAGTCCAAAATGCAGATAAATGAATTGGGCTAAAGGCTACGCACTATATTTTGAATATAGACAACAGTTGATGCACCTGTTTTCGTGAAGATGCGTCTGTCAGGCTCACTGAAAGATTGGTAGCTAATTTAGTAGGTATAAACCAACTCTCCTTCCTGCCCTGCATATACAGATTTTAGTGATACAGAAAAGTAATACTTGTAACCAGTAAGATCATTAGCACATAAAAAGCCTAGAACACAACAGATTAGATAACCTGCTGAAGTTTAACCAATCCCAAGTCTGCAAGGTCTTTTATTGCAGTTGTCTGAATCTCAGTCAATGTATTCATATTATACGCCTGAGTCATGAAGAATTAGAGAAAAAAAAAATTAATGTAAGACTACAGGGGAAGATTCTCCTATGACTTCGAATAGATGGTCAAGAATGTAGAAATGAAAGATGAAAAAATTTAACCATACAGACATTTATTTCATGCAGCATAATCCACGATGAAAATGATAAACTGAAAAACATATTCAATACCTCGCCAGTGATATGAAAACTGAGCTCTAACAGGAAGGAAATCAGATCTGATGGATCTATACCACGCTCCTGAACCAAAATGAGAGAATCTTAATATAAGCTAGAAAATACACAAAATGAAATGCATAAGATACACTAAGAAGAAGACAAAAAACCATTATTTAGCACTGCAAATAAACCAAACCAAGTAAAATATCCGGCTACTTTGAGCTTGGTTCAAGTTCAACTGAAGCTGACTTCAGTTGAGCTTATCCACCATTGAACAAGATTATTCAAATAACTTGAGCCAGCCAAGAGTGCAGAAGTAAGAGAAGCTGAGTGCACTATCACCATTCTCATAATAATTTTAAACATAGCCATGATTATTCAAATATTCTACACTGCTTCATAGTACCAATTCTTACTTCTTATCACCAACATAACCAGTAAAGCATACGAATATTCACAAATTACTGTTACATAGGGCAAAAGTCAGAAGAGAAAACCACCTAAAGTGAACTTACTAAATTTATACCTCAGAGTTAGAGATATATTCTCTGATAATATACCAAAGCTGTGCATTTGTCTCCATCAGCTGTAATTGCACAGATTGAAAAGAAATTTCAAATTCCAGTAATGAACAGTAACAAAAGGGAAACTGCCTGTAATTAACATGTTGCACACCAAAAACTGGAAACCAGTCTCAGTCAACCGTGCAGCTTCTTTATCCCTGCAGAATAGGCACATAAACACAGCGTATCATAATATGATATGCAGGAGTTTCAGCATTCAAAAATAAAGGTTTATGTGTGGTAGGAAAGAATACCTTTGACTCAAAAGACCTCGCTGGAAAATTTTTATCATGGAAGAGCTAAAATTAGTTAGCTTTTCTGCTTGGACTGAGTTTATAAGTTGCAGCAAGAAACACTGGTCGAATGAATTGCAAACAATATGAGAGCAGTCAAAATAAATCAATGACCAACTGACCACAAGGAAACATTAGTAATATCATTCTGTAGTGCTGTGGTAATTGGGATAAATGACAACCATCCTACAGTTCTTTTGGATGCAAAGCTGAAAAGGATAACAATAGAGAAAATAAATAGATGCAGTTCACACCTCCCATTGTCCAAGAGCATATGCCTCAAGTTCTTCCAAGCTTGGGAGTTTAACAGTTGAAGCCATCGGTTCTCTTGGCAAAATTCCACTGCAGTATTGTGATTCAATAATAAGCTAACTTTCCAAAGCAGCATGATGGCATCAATCAAAGGGAGTAATAATACAACTTGACAGAAGGTAAGTTCAAAAAATTTGGAAGACCAATTAGGCACTAATTTACTGGTGTCGTTAAATTGTTAATAAGCTAAGAAGAAATCAGAGCTGCAGAGACAACTTTATATAACAAGATCGTTTTTCAAGTCTAGCTATAAAATTGCCATCTGATTTCAGTCAGATATCTATAGCACATCAAACTCCCAAACGTTCCACATAATTAAGCCCAATGAAAATACAAAAAGAAAGATATATCCTACTCTTCATTAATTCCTTTGATAACTTTAAGTAATAAAAGCAATTAAGCTAGGAAACTGAAAATATAAGACTCACCCTTCTATTACATGCTTCTGGAGGTTATTTTGAAAAGTGGGATTCAATCTATAGCTGGTTTCCTTCTTCCTGCCATTTTAACATCCACAATTTCAGCAAAGAGCAGAGAATTAAGTAGTGAGAAAGTATTTTTGCACATAACCAAACCTAAAGATGACAACTTTACAAGTCAAAAAACAAAGCAAATTTACCTTTCCACAGTTTCAGTAACAATTCTCAACTGAACTAAACGATCAATGGCGACTCTATGCTTGGTGGATCCATCAGCAAGCAGCCACTCTTCAAGCATCTTGGCTGGTACTGGACCATCTAAATACAACATTTCTAGCACATACTTCTTGGCTAAAGGAGACAATGACCTAAAACAACACTGAATCAATTTTTTTTTTCTTCAATAACAATAAGAGTCACAATGTGAAGTGAAAAGGACCTGAGAATGGCTTGGCAGATGAAAGGATTGGCGTAAAGATTGTCGAGTTTGATTGGTGGCAAAGACGCCACCATGTCCATGAAATTCTTCGCAATAATTCTCACCTGAGGCATTCTTTTTTCCCTTTCTTATACCTTCTTTTCGAGGAAATTTGAGTTCTTTTCAGCAGAAGCAGAGCCGCAGACGCCAGGTGATCTTCAAGTTCCAGTTACAAAAAGATGGAGTGAAAGAATTTATTAGGGTGCTTGTAAAATTAGTGAATCAAAAATTTAAAACTATATATTTTTTTGAAATAGTGTTCATCCGAGTTCAATCCTGGTTTATACCGGTTCAAAATGGGTCATAACCGATTTTCTAATTCAGACCAGGTTTTCTTGGTTTATTTTGGGTTCAATCAGTTCAAACCTAACCGTAGGTTTTCCAGTTCGGTATGAATTTTAAAACCAACATTTCTGGTTTAGTCCCGGTTTTTATCAATTCAAATGGATTTTTTCAATTCAAAATGATTCTATGGGGGTTTAATTGGTTTAAACACTAGTTTTTCTTATCTTTGCTGGTTTTAGGTTCAAACCAGCCCAACAAGTTTTTTCGATCAACCCGAATTTTTGGTCAATTCAAAATAGTTATTTTCAATTTTCTAAGGTTCAAAATGCGGGTTCCATCTTGTTTTTTGGTTCAAGTCTGGTTTAGTAGGTAATTTCTTATTCAATCCCGTTTTCACCGATTTAAATAGGTTATATCTAGGGTTTTTAGGTCAAAATGGTCCTATCAGGTTTACTAGTTCTGTCCAGTTCAAAATGGATCTATTCAATTTAGTCCGAATTTTCCAGTTCATAATGGTTCCATCGGGTTTCCCATTTGAAAATGGATCTATAATGGTTAAGCCTAGGTTTGTCGGTTCAAAACGGACCTATTCGGTTCAAGATGGGTCATTATTGGTGTAGTTTGTTTTTTACCCATTTAAACAAGTTATATTCGAGTTAAAATGGCTCTACTATATTTTTTTGGTTCATAAAGGTTCTATTGGATTTCTCAGGTCATTACAGGTTTTTCAGTAGAAAATAAATTTTTTCGAGTCAAAATGATTCTATCGAGTTTTTCTATTTTGTTCGATTCAGAATGAATCTATCCAGTTTGGTTTGGATGATTCTATCGGGTTTTCTAGTTAAAGATTGATCTATTTAGGTCCCATTCAAACAAGTTATATCTAGATTTCTTTTGGGTCATAATGGTTTTACGATTTTTTTTTTTTAAATGAGTCTTTTCAGGTCGAAATGGTTCTTTTGAATATTTTGGTTCTATCGGTTCAAAACGAATTTATTTGATTCATTCTAAGTTTTTGGTTCATAACGATTCTGCTATGTTTCTCGGTTGAAAACGGATCTATCTAGGTCCAAACGGTTCAGCTTGGGTTTTTCTATTCAAAATGGGCCTATTCGGTTCAAGAACGCCATTACCGGTTCAGTCCAATTTTTACCCATTCAAACAAGCTATACCAAGATTTTCCGGGTCAAATGGGTTTTGGCCGGTTCAGAATGGTTCTATCCGAGTGACATCCTTTTCCGGTTTTTTGCCTGTTATATCCTATTTTTGCCTGTTAAAAACGTGTTTGCCCTTTTTCAGGTTGGTTTTTATCTCTTCTTTTCACGTACAAGTTTTTGCAAGATTTCATCAATGATCTATTAGTTCTTATGGATTCCATCCCTCATTTCACAGTCCATGACAACCAGAAACCTCAAACTCGCCAAAACATCGCTCATCTTTGACCCTTTTTGGACCAACCATCTTATGGACATGTACACCAAATGCAATGCCATTGAAAGTGCCCACAAACTTTTCGATGAAATTCCTCAAAAATAAGATTCGATCGTGGAAAATTATGATTGTTGCATACTCAAGATATCTCTTCGATGAAGCTCAATACTTGTTCGATAAAATGCCCCAGCCAAAGCTTGTTAGCTATAACTCGTTGACTTCAGGCTTGTCTCATCATGGGTACCATCAAGAATCAATAGATGTATTTAGAAGTATGAAGAAGTATTTTTGTTGTTTGTCTTGATGTTTTTGTAGTTGTTTGCTTAGTTGGTTCTTGTGCTTGCTTAGGCTCATTATTGTTATTACGTCAAGTGCCTGGAGCAGCAATACTTATTGGGCTCGAGTTTAGAAGGATAGTCGACAATGCTTTGATTGATGCCTATGGGAAATGTGGCTTGTAGACTTGGGCAATGGTTGGGCTTGGACAGAAAAAAATCACGAGATAAAAATTGTTCATACCATTATACTATTATATTTTTATAACCATCCAACTTGAAACACTTAACAATTCATAAGGGGTAAAACATGGGGCTTCATACATTTCTTGGAGGAAGCAGTGCCCAATTATGCCATACGAACAACTTCCAAACTCAAGGAAATAGTGAGCAATGCAAAAATTAGGATAATTTGTATAATTAATCACTCAACTATAACTCTTGCAATAATAAAATTTCTTATTTTCAATTTGTAACATAAAATCATTTAACTTTAATTGGTGTAACAAAAAAGTTCTCCTAACCTGCTATTGCAGATTTATAGGTCTAACACTCTAAAATACTTTACTTATGTCACCAAAATGCACTGATTCACACTACACTTTCTTCTCAAAGTCGTAGTGATTAAACGTTATACTACCTCTGAAGCCATCTATGTCAGTATGTGTCATCAACAAAAAATGAGCAAGGATCGGTTTTACAATTGGTAAACCGAGGTAATCTTGTAATCTAGTGTCAATTGCCATGAAGCTTCAGTAGACCATTGAGGAACAAAATACGTGAAAAAATAAGCTACTGCCAACAGAAAAAAGGGGCCTGAGACTGCAAAGAGCCGTCGCTGGAATGCTGGAACCATACAGCAGTAAAGATCTTCTCATTCTATAAATCTAACAAAGTTGGTAGGGCGTTTATCTTCTGACCATATGTTATTTTCACCTATTTTTCTTTTGCTCGCTTCTCTGTCTTTCTATGCAGAAGTGCAAGGTATGTCTTCGGCAGGTTCGTTAGGTTCCGCGGCTGGTGGTGGCTGCTTCTGACCAGTGGGTGGCTTCACAGAGGGGGGAGGCTTGCATGGCCTGTTTGGACAAACCTGGTCTACTTTCCCCGGTCCAATTTCAAACTGCAATCCAGAAAGAACAAGCATATGAATTGTCCGCAGATATACAGAGACCATGATCTAATTCTAGTCCACAACTACTTCAGTAAAAGAAAGAAAAGAAAGAAATCCTCAAATTATTTATGTTACAATGACGATAAGCAGCAAACATGGTTATTGTAGCATATAGTTTCTGAGAAGTGAATTTAACAAATCAAATTTCTGAAGGTGACTTGGATCTCCCTTTTGAGATTAGATGGAAAAAAAAAAAAAAAAAACATCTGAGAAACCAATTTTTTCTAAGAAACCAGGCACTTAATCCCTGAACCATGATGAGACTAAACGGAGAAGAAGAATAAGAAGGGTCAAAAATGGGGAAAAGAAAGCACAGAAGCGTATGACGGTGAAGGAGATTAAACCTTTCAAAACCATTCACTCTGTATCAATTAATAGCAGTAACTAGTAAGTGTGGCCCATTGCAGTAATAAATAAAAAAGAAAGAATCAGAATCTGAGGGAGCCTTCTCCCCTGTATGTATATTAAACTAATTGATTGACATTCCAGATTCCTAGTCAACAAAATATTAAAAACTATGATTAATCGTCGTGAGGTCATTGAGGGGAAATCCCTATAAACAAATCCATATACAAGCAACGTATTGAAAATCGACACACTTGTCACCGTCAATTACTGATCTTCTTCCTCCTCTTTTTTGCATTTCACCCACAAAAAATGGACCATCTTCTATGGCGGCTGTTACCTCTCCTTGCGCTTTTCTCCTCGTCTCTTTACTTCTTTTACTTCCCCAATTCTGCCAAGGTATAAACTTTACGAGTTGTTCGATTTTTTTTTGACTTGTGATTGGTTTTTGGCTAATATGGTAAATAATTGTATGGAAATGGCAGTTTTCTCATGGTGATTGTGGCCTTCTTCCTTGCAAACATTACTGGATAACCAGCAAGAGTATTGTCACACCACACGGTCTCGTTTCTGGTGCAGGTAGATTTGAGCTAATTTAAGTTTCGTTTTCATAGGTCATTTTTGTTATTGGATTGATTTGTTGTTTATGGAATTTGTGTTGAGAAGTGGAGGTAAAGGAAGGGGTTATTGTGGCCATTGTTAAGGAGGAGGATTGGCAGGGAAATTCCAAGCAGGGACAAATTATTGATTATGGAGAAGCTGTTGTTATGCCTGGCTTGATTGATGTGTAAGATTTTTCTCAGACTTGTTTGTTCATCGGGCTGAGTTTGAAACAAAGATTGTATCCCAATTGGTGTGTTTATGGCAGACATGCACATCTTGATGACCCTGGAAAAGCTGATTGGGAAGGATTTCCTTCTGGAACTAAAGCAGCTGCTGCTGGTATACTTTTATTTTGTTCCCCATCTTTATCTGTCCAGGTTTTCAATCTTCTATGTTCTTTACTTTTTCTTGGTTCACTGGTTTTTCTGAAATTGGACTGTTACATATCTACAGGAGGCATTACAACTTTGATTGACATGCCTTTAAATAGCGACCCATCAACTGTTTCAGTGGAAACTTTGAGACTAAAGGTATGAATCTTGCTATTTAAATCCAGTTTATCCTTTATATTGAACCTATGAAAGGCTATAATTGTATCTCTTATTAATTTTCACTGACTTTTTCTTTTCCTTTTCTTGACATAAATGGATTAGCTTGAGGCTGCAGAAAAGAATATCTATGTTGATGTTGGTATGCTCTTGGAACTATATCTCTGGATGCCAATATCTTGAGGACTATTTCTTGACTATGTCATTAACAGGTTTTTGGGGAGGCCTAGTTCCTGAAAATGCATTCAATGCAAGTGCTTTAGCAGATCTCCTAAGTGCTGGTGTTCTTGGTTTAAAGGTAATGATTTAGAATATGTCTCACTTCTAAGTGCTAATGGTTTTTGATGAAGGCTTAGTATGCAATCCAATTACCATCCTGTCAACAATAGTTTGGAGACCTATTATTCATATTCTATTGTCCAATAGTCCTTTTCCCATTTTGATTTTATCATTTCTTTTGTTCTTTAATGGATTTTTTCTCATGATTTTGCTAAATTATCTTCTTAATCCTCCCCTTAATTTTTGTTTTGTAGTCTTTTATGTGTCCTTCAGGGATCTATGACTTCCCCATGACCAATGCTACCCATATCAAGGTCTGCTTCTTGTTACATCTTTCAAATTCTCTAACACAACCTTTCTGGTTATATAGGACTATCAATCTTTATCGATGGCAAAATCTTTTATTTCTTTTGCAAATCAATGCATCAGATATCATTTGCTAATACTTTTTGAGATTTGGGCATAATTGTTCATTTGCTTTTATGCACTAATTTGATGAGAAGATTTTCTCTCTTTGCTTAATGTTCTTATGGTTTGCTTCTTTAGGAGGGACTATCTGTACTGTCAAAATACAGAAGACCTTTACTTGTACATGCGGAGGTTCAACAAGATTCTGAGAGCAACCAAGAAGATGGTGAAACTGATCCTCGACATTATTCTACATACCTCAGGACAAGGCCGCCTTCATGGTAACTACTGTCATCTGAAAAAGTGACAGGCTACTAAACCATGTTGGCCAGTTGATCCAATATGTTTTTGGCTGATATATATTTCTTTTGGTTTCATATATTTTATGATTGTCCAATTCTGCTATCCTAAAAGTATCACACACACACACACATGTATCTTGGTAAAGTTAGAAGTTCTAAATTGTCTATTCCTGATAAGACGTGGGAGTCTTTATCTGAAAGAGGGAGAGAGAGAGCCGATCGGATGTTTGGAATCTGCAAGAAAAAATGTCCGGTCGGACCAACCGTGAGCACTCCGAAACTTAAGTTAGTAGATTTCTAGAGAGAGAATTCTTAGAGATAGAGTCTCAGACATTCAATACCTGATGCCACTGTGCGTTGGACTATTTATATGAGACAGGAGGGATGCACTTGAACGCCTAGGGCGTGATAGCTGGTAGTCAGAGCAGGTGAGCGGCGAAGCGACAGGAAGCAGGTGAAGGGCGTGGGCAATGCTTTGTGTCAGTGGACTGATAGGACTTGCTGTCCCATCAGTCCGATCGGACGTCATGCGACCGTCGTCGTGGCTTATAGCTCACGCTTGGTGCTCTTTGTTGATGAGTTTTGGGTCCTGCCAGTTGTATTGGGCCGACTGTCTGGATCTTGACAAATAACATTTCCATACTTATCAATTCCATTTGCCTCAAATAGCTAAAAGTTCTAAAATGTGTCTGCATATATAACTAATAATCATGTCTGTTCCTTACCCAGGGAGGAGGCAGCTATTAAAGAGCTTGTGACACTTTCAGAGGATACTAGAATTGGTGGTTCTGCAGAAGGAGCTCATCTCCACATTGTTCATTTGTCTGATTCGAGGTCTTCTCTACAACTTTTAAAGGTATCGTACTAAAATTTCATGTTTATTGTGGTCTATAACGTATGGAGGATCACATGGTTTGCTTACAGTCACCGGATTTTCTTCATTGGTTCAGCTGAATTTTCTTAACTTGACAATAGCAAACAACTTTCTCCATGTTATATTCTACATTTGGGTCAATGCATCTCTAGACCTCTATATGCCCCCCCCCCCAAAAAAAAAGAACTCATTTGAAAACCTCTACTTCTTGAAAAATCATGCGAACTTGCCTAAAATTGACTTGACTGTAGTTTTTATAAATCATTTCCTATAATTTTGACTGCTGGTTAAAACTTGCCTCTACATGGCATTGATGTAGCTGTAATTCTATTTCGATAGGAAGCAAAAAGAAGTGGTGGCAGTGTGACTGTTGAGACATGCCCCCATTATCTAGCCTTTTCAGCAGAAGAGATTCAAGATGGAGATACACGTTTTAAATGTGCTCCACCCATCCGTGATGCAGCCAATAAAGAAGCACTGTGGAAGGCTCTGCTGGTATATTTTTTATTTCAAAATGCATTTGAATCCCACAATTCTTTTTTTTTTTTAAATGTCTTCTGTTTCTACTTGACATCTATTCAATTTCAGGTAGGAGATATTGATATGCTAAGTTCTGATCATTCACCAACAGTTCCTGAACTTAAACTCCTTAATGAAGGTGACTTCTTGAGAGCCTGGGGAGGCATATCATCATTGCAGGTTTGTGTTTTTTCATCAAGAACAGATTTACATTACAAATTTCCTTTCTTCTTCTTCTTTCTTTTTTCTTTTCTTTTTTTTTATATGGTACTAATATTACAGTTTGATATTTCCTATTGGGAAAATGTATTATTTTGCTTTCGGCATTTGTCTTGGAGCTCTATTTTGCCTTCAAGTTTTTTTGGAGCAAAAATCTCCCTATAATCGTTAATAGTTGTGCTAAAATGCTTTTATAGTCGGTGCTAAAATGCTCTTATAGTAGTTGAAAATGGTGCAAAAATGCTCCTACAGTTGTTGAAAATAGTACTAAAATGCCTCTATTTTAGCACTCTTATGAGCATCCACGGGGATATTTTAGCTCAAAAATAACTTAAAGAGCAAATCAGAGCATCAAGACAAACGTGAAGGGCAAAATAGTATCCCCATTTCTCTTGAGAGCATCTGCAGTTTGTGTTGCCGGTGACATGGACATATGGAAAACAATATGGAGTCAGTTTGGAACAGGTAGCATTGTGGTGGAGTGAGAGGCCTGCTAAGCTTGCTAAACTAGATTCAAAGGTGAAGGAAATTTCTGTGCTTTTCACCTTATTGACAGGCACTAAATAAGCAGGAAAATTTTACATCATAACTTCTCAATCTTTCAGGGGGCCATTGAAGTAGGAAAGCATGCAGATATTGTGATATGGGAACCAAATGTGGAGTTTAATCTCAATGATGATCTTCCTATATTCATTAAACATCCTGTACACCTACTCATCTCCCTCTCTCTTCTTTATAGACTATTCTTAATAAGTTAACTCTTACTGCAATTTACTCTTGTAGTTTGCCAATAAAAATATTTTGATTTGTTTCAAGAAAATACATTAACTTATATTTGATTGCTAGGCCCATCATTTAGGTATGAAAATTTGACATGTAGCATCAGAGTGCATGTGTTGCGCCATTTAGTGATATCAATATGTGTTGTCATCCAATGGGTCCATCTTAGGACGTAATTAGAAATTTAGTTGTTAGGATATAGTCAGAAATTTAGTTCATTCAAATCGAAAATTACACATTAGAATTTTATATATAAATATTTTAATTGAATTTTATATTTTAGTGAAATCAAAATATTTTAATGGGGTTATTTAAATATTTTATTAGATCAATTTTTTAAAAAATAAAAATTTTAAGGGTATTTTTTTCTTGTTTGAGTGGGCTCAATAGACCCATCTCAACTACATACGGCTACGTCCCTCGTGCCACGTTTGCATGTTAGTATTATAACTGATTCCAGGCCAAAATAATGGTTTTACAATCAAATAGCTAAACTAAACTTCATTTCTGTTACCTAATCGGTCTATTTGGTGTATTGTTTAGGATAAAAATTTTCAGATCGACTCAGTAACATTTGGTGTATGGTTTGGAACAATTTTTCAAACCCACTTAGTAATAGGGATAAAGTTTAGTGATCACGAATGAGATTAAATTCCGTATTCTGCATATTATTTACATTTCTGGTTCAATAAAAACCGAAGCGAACTTAATATACCGGTCTTTACTGTAAATGACCGAACTAAATAGAACAAAATTCTCTTAGTTCAGTTCAATTTTCTGTTTCAGTTCAGTTTTGCACACTCTTGTTAATATTAAGGTTGGCACTTTAGCTAATGATGTTTGAAATGCAGAGTATCTCAGCCTATATGGGAGTCAAACTTTCAGGAAAAGTGTTGGCAACTTTTGTAAGAGGGAACCTCGTTTACAAAGAAGGGAAGCACAGTCCTGCTGCTTGTGGTTCTACCATTTTAGCAAAATGAAAAATGGAAGCCATGTAATTGATATATCCAAATCTTGAATTCTATCATATCTTTTTCTCTGTTTCCATATCAATAAGATTAACTTTGGTTTTGTAAAACACTTCGAATCCAGGTTTCAACTTTCAATCAATGTTGCTCTTTGGCCTTTGGATTAATCCAATGTAAGCACATCAAGCTCCCAAGTGATACAAAACTAGCTATTGCTTCACCTTCGTCTTTAACTATCACTGCCATGCAAGTTATTAGATCAGATTTCATTGTAACTTCTAGATGAAAAGGTGTTTTTTTTTTCATGCCTCTCTTTTTGAGCTAAATCAACTGTGTTTCTTTATTATAATAGGAATTAATTATGATATTATTCATTTTATGCATTATTTTTATTATTTTTATTAGAATTAAGAAATATTAAATAGATTTAAATTTATGATAAAATTAAATAATTTAATACATAAATTTAAATATAATTGATTAATTTATATTAAAAAAATAAATTAAAAAAGTTAAATTTTATTAAAGATTTAAAAATATTATTTAAAATCTAAAGATATCTTATAAATGAAATTATGAATAAAACGGAGGAGGGAGGAAAAAGACATATCCACGTTATCATCTTCTACTTTTCAGTTAAATAACTGAAATGAGATAAGATGATAACTGATATTAAGATCCCAAAAATGGCGACACTACTCCATTAAAATCCAAATGGAGCTCTCCAATCACTTAATTACTCTGAAAAAATCTCCAATTCTATTCGTCAAACCTTTCAAACCGCTTAAAAAACCCATCTTTTCGCTTACCAACTCGATCGAGTCGCCTTCAACTCGACTCGCTCTCTCTCACTCACTGCAATCCGAAACCTTGAAATCCCTAGAATGGAGCTCGCTTTGCGACCGGCTCTCTCCTTTCACGTCAACCTCAATGGGCTCTGCGGCGGCTCAGAAGGCAACAATTCCTATCGGGAAAAGCCTCCGTGAGAGCCGTAAGTTACTAGACCAGACTGGTGCAGCATTGGCTGTTATGCAGTCAGGGCTGTTAGATCTTTCTGGAATTGAGGATATAACAAGCATTGTAAGTTCTGCAGTTTCCGGTAGCTTGCTCACGGTCAGTGAGCTCTGTGCTGTGAGGCGGACCCTGAGAGCTGCAAGGTCAGTTTTGGAGAGGTTGAAGGAAGATAAAGATTGCTTGGAAAGGTATATATATATATATATTATTTTCTGTTGGAAGTTTTATTTTTGAAAAAAATTTGACAGGTCTCTTCTACCTTATTTATTTGAATAGGTACTTGCCTCTTCTTGAAATACTTGAAAGTTGCAATTTCCAAATAGAGTTAGAACGGAAAATAGGATTTTGCATAGACTGCAATCTCTCGATTATACTTGATAGAGCAAGTGAAGAATTGGAGATTATTAGGTCTGGAAGGAAAAGGAACATGGAGAATCTGGATACTCTCTTGAAGGGAATATCAGCTAGGATCTTTCAGGCTGGGGGTATTGACAGGCCTTTCATAACTAGACGCCGTTCTAGGTTGTGTGTGGGAGTTAGGGCTTCTCACAAGTATTTGATTCCAGGTGGTGTGATTCTAGATGTTAGTGGTTCTGGTGCAACATACTTTGTGGAGCCCAGTGAAGCTGTAGAATTGAATAACCTTGATGTTATGCTCTCGAACTCTGAAAAAACTGAGGAAGTTGCAATTTTAAGCTTGCTTACATCTGAAATTGCAGAATCAGAGAGTGATATAAGATATTTATTGGATAGAATTCTTGAAATTGATCTTGCTTTTGCTAGAGCTGCTTATGCTCAACAGATTAATGGCATCTGTCCAATTTTGACTTCAGAGGGATGCCAAGGTGAACCTCCCAATGGAGCAAATGACATATTTTCTATAGACATTGAAGGTATAAAGCATCCATTACTCCTTGGGTTATCTCAAAGATCTTTGTCTGATGTCCTTGTGTCCAGTTCTGTGGATTCAGCTGAATTGGATGATGGAGATAGTGTAATAACTACTCAAAACTACTCTGAAAGCATATCTGAATTTCCTGTGCCAATAAACTTTAAAGTGGAGTTTGGAACCAGAGTGATTGTTATATCGGGACCTAACGCTGGAGGAAAAACTGCTTCTATGAAAACTCTGGGTATAGCATCTCTTATGGCAAAGGCTGGCTTCTTTTTGCCTGCGAAAAATACCCCAAAGCTTCCATGGTTTGATCTTGTTCTAGCAGATATTGGGGACCACCAGGTAATAGTTTCCCTTGTCTATGGGAGGTATATTGTCAGTTCAATTGGTTGGTCCATTTCATTCTGACTCTGCTTTTGTTTTATTGAAGTCAGTAGAACAAAATCTATCAACTTTTAGTGGGCACATATCCCGCATTTGTGAGATCTTGGAAGTGGCCTCAAAAGATTCGCTTGTCCTTATTGATGAAATTTGTAGTGGAACTGATCCTTCTGAGGGAGTGGCACTTTCAACCAGCATCTTACAGTATCTTGGAGATCGTATTGGGTTAGCTATTGTGACAACTCATTATGATGATTTAAGTCGCTTGAAAGATAAGGATGCTAGATTTGAGAATGCAGCTATGGATTTTTCGCTTGAAACCTTGCAGCCTACCTACCAGATCCTTTGGGGGAGTACTGGTAATTCTAATGCGCTAAGCATTGCCAAATTAATTGGTTTTGATAGTAATATAATTCAAAGTGCACAAAGGTGGGTGGAGAAGTTAATGCCTGAAAAACAAGAACAGCATAAAGGGTTGCTATATAAATCATTAATGGATGAAAGGAACAGATTGGAAGCGCAGGCTGCTGAAGCAGCATCTCTGCATGCAGAAATTATGCAGCTCCACCGTGAGGTGTGCTTTACAAATTCCATCTTTGCATGGCATTAATTCCCTAGCCCTTTATATGCTTTTTCAGGTCAAGATTTTTATCACCTACTTCAATGCAGTTTCTGCTAAATCCTCTGCAATAATGAAGGAATAAAATTAGCACATCATTCATCATTTATTAGCACCTTTTTCTAGTATAGTAAATTAGCTCGAGCTTTTGTATGCTTCTTTAATCTCCCTGACTGACCTGAATGGTGATTTCATTGAGCAATTTTTAGTTCTGCTATTGCATATGTCCTTATATGTTTTACTAATTTTCCTTCAGGTTTGTCTGAGTCCATGTTCTTATGGTTCCCAAATTAGTTTCATCATTACTTGAGAAATCTGATTTTAGTGAGAAAAAAGCAAAATCATATGTTTAGGACCTGAGAAAAATTTTAATTGGTTTTAGTAAAAAAAAGAGCAAAAATCACATGTGACATTCTTTGGTCATGTAGTATTACTGAATATTAATTAATGCCACAAACTCTGTTTTTCCCCTCAATTTATTCATTCAGATTCAAAATGAGGCAAAAGATCTTGATAAGCGTGTCTCAGCACTCATGGCAAAAGAAAACCAACAGGTTCAACAGGAACTAAAGGCCACAAAGTCTCAGATAGATAGTGTGGTACGTAATTTTGAAAATCAACTTAAAAAAGCCAGTCCAGATCAGTTTAATTCTCTGCTTAGGAAGTCGGAATCTGCAATTGCATCCATTGTTGAAGCCCAATGTCCTGCAGACAGTCTCACTGCTGATGAGGCAGATGTTAATCCATATATCCCACAATTTGGAGAGCAAGTACATGTAAAGGGACTGGGAAATAAGGTAGCTACTGTAGTTGAAGCACCAGGAAGTGATGAGACAACATTAGTCCAATATGGTAAAATAAGAGTTCGTGTGAAGAAAACTGATATTAGAGCCACTGGAGGAAACAAAAGGAAAGGTGCTACTAATTTGGTCCCACAAATAAAGACCCAGGTAACACAGCATGCGACTCTGCAAAAGTCCAATTGTGTATGGCCACTAACTGATTTGCGTTTTGTTGAACTGATTGCTAACAAGTCAGGAACACTTTCCCTTTGTAGCGAACTTTTTTGTTTTTATAGAGTTCGTGGGTGCATTTATTTCGTTTCAATATTCTTGAGCATCTTATCTGCATAAAATACCCTCTCTATATACATGAGTACACCTCTCTGGTGTATGCTTTGCATATGCTTGTGCATACAGTAAACTTGATCCATGGTCTTTCAGTTAAGTGTCAACTTCTACTTGTTTAGCTGACTTTGTTACCTTTTGGTTCACTGAAAGAAATTTCTTTTTTGCCACTATTTGGTGTCTACTTGCCTTGGAAAATAGAGTGCAAATATCCTGGATTTCTCATCGTGGTCCATATAGCAGGGACAGCAGGGTCACTCAGATGTCCAGAAAGAAGGGGAGGATTCTTATGGCCCAAGAGTGCAGACATCAAAGAACACTGTGGATCTAAGGGGTATGCGAGTGGAAGAAGCTGCTCTCCACCTCGACATGGCCATTTCTGCTGCAAAGCCATTTTCACTTATCTTTGTTGTACATGGCATGGGCACTGGAGCTGTTAAGCAGCGAGCATTGGAGATCCTAGGAAAGCATCCACGCGTGGCTAAGTATGAATCAGAAAGTCCAATGAATTTTGGATGTACAGTAGCTTACATTAAGTAGGTGCCTGGACATGCTATATATTTGCCTGCGCTTTCAGTTCTGAAGTTTCATTTGCTATTATATGTGGTTTTGGACTACCTCATTCAACCACTTCTACTTTATAACAGTAAAATGTACTTGCGTTTTTATTTTCTATTTGTTCTATATGCTATATTATTCCATACGGCTCCTTGCCATTGATTCTTTCGGTGTATAATCAAAACTCATCAGCTACAAGCTTAAATTTTGATCAATATGTATCATTTTATCATTAATTCTATCATTGCATAAATTTTTTTTCAGAAATGGCTTGCACAGTATCGGTTTTCCTTCTTTTGAGCCCTCTTTGCAAAAGTGCCAGCTTTGAATTTATTAGGTTAGTATTCACTAGGTTCCTATTGTACCATATCCTAACCTAATAAATTCAAAGCTGAGATCAGTTGATTGACGAAATATAATTTCCTGGTCAAAAGGAAACTAAGTTATTTGTAGGAAAATGACTGTCTTTTCGAAAGAGAGAGCTATTTATTCGCATCACAACTTCATGAAAAAAAAATATATATTCAAAATGACAAAAAAAAAAGGGTTTTATATATATATATAATTGGAGTTCCACTCATATAATTATTTTATTATGTGAATTTGATTTCTTAATGTACTCTTAAGAATTAAATAATAAACTCCCAATTGTTATTTTGTAATATAACAAAATAATATAAAAATAAGTCAGTTCTCTTGGAAAGTATTTTCTTGAAGCATACAAAAACAAATTAATTAGCACAATGTAAATGAAGTTCTAAGATATTATTGAATTATGAACTTTACTAGACCATCCAGATTACATATATGCCAGATTAAATGTATGCTCCATGTTGAATTTCTATCAAACTCTTGCGTAAATACAAGCAGCAACAGTGAGCACTGCAATTTTAAAGACCTTATTAACCTAAAACTGCATCTTAGGATTCCTAGATTCAGCTACGAGGTTGTCCGTGGATTCTATGCTGATGAAATCAGCATTAGTCCTACATGGGAGGATGTTGTTTGACAGTTATTAGTTATGCACTACCTCTGCAGCATCACTTCTACCGGCTTCTCTAGGTTCACCTGCATTCTTTTGTCTGCCGTGATCATACTCCCAGACAGGAATATCTAGCACAAAGATTGCACCTCCTCCACCACAAGCACCAACTCTTGGGCAATTTATTGGTTCACAATTCAGATTCTTACTGCCGGTGCACCAGAAAGGTAGAGTACCCTTCCCTGGCACCCTGCACCAGTAAGGAACACTACCATCAGCTCTTTTACTATATCCTCCACAATCACTATCATTGGTACAGTCCATTGGTCTGCAAGTAAAAGTCCGAGTAGAAGGCTTTCTATCTTTTCGCCTATGGCCTTTGCTGCCCCTTCTACAGTCACAACGGCAGCCACCTGGTCCCCTAGAGCCCCAATAATGCCCGCCTCCGCCGCCACCGCCGCCAGCAGCAAATCCTCTGCTTCCTCCTTCACCATGATCACCTTTGTTGCCACCTCCAAAATGAAAACCAAAAGCAGGTTTGCCATGACCTTCATAACCATTGCCTCCACCAAAACTAAACCCTAGAGCGTCATGACCTCGATCATTATTACTTTCTTGTCCACCACCAGTTCCACTATCACCTCCGCTGCTACCAAAAGCAATATTGCCACTACCTGGTCCAATGCCTAAAGAGGGAATTCCTCCCCAAGACCATCCCAATCCAAGACCAAGAGCCTCAGGTCCATAAGTTCCATAATCCTTCTCAGTGGGGACTCTGTTACTAGAACTGAGTGCAGAATTCTGCATAATAAAGAATATGATGCAAACCCATTTTAACGTTTCCATTTTCTGTGTAGTCTCCACAAGTTTTTGGTGGCTTAGATGAGCAGAGGCTGATTAATTTATAACAGGAAAGCTTCATTCGTTTTGTGAAGCAGTTTCCTCTTTTTGGCAGGTTAGTGGGCATAAAAAAGGGTATTGGTTGAGAAAAGATTGCAAGAAAACAAGATGGTTTTCTGCAACTCTGTTATTAACATCTGGTCTCATGCTGATTGTATGAGCAGAAAATTACTAATTCTGCAACTCTGTCATTAATATCTGGTCTCATGTTGATTCTATGAACAGAAAATTACTGTCCGTCAATGTGCTTCAAATGAAAATAGAAATAATAAAAAAAATGCACCATTTTTCTTAATTTAGTTTTTGCAGCTGACCTTTTCTGGCATTGTAACATGAATGGGTTATTTGTTCTGGATGAGCCGTGAACTGTTTTATGTGTATAAATGTTTTCTTATCTACCATTACAAAAAGCAAATCCAAATCAGTTTAGGAGATTTTTCCAGAAACAAAAGTTGCGTGTGTGTGAAAAGATGGTAATGATCAACAATAAACCCTAGTGCCCAGAGAAAATTCCTCCCCAGGAGTATTCTAGCTTGTAATCACCACATTCTTAGCCACCACTCACCAGTATGCACCATCCGCTTCGGCGACACTGTCTCTTCTTGATTGAATATGTTCAAGCTCTTTAACTTTGTCTGAATCATACTATTAAACAGCATCTATTTCATTCGAGGAGGTTGTGGTTAGTTGCAGAAGGACAAGATTGTTGGTCTTGATCAAGGACAAAAATTACAGATGTGGAAGATTAAAGTTGATGATATAGAGGTTTTTTATTTTTTATTTTTTTATGTTGCGTCTTTATCCAGTACTGTTGTATAGATGCATGCAAGGACAATGCTTGTGTAGGAATTATACTTGGTTTTTTGTATTAATGATAGTTGGACTGGATATATAGCGACCCAGTACAAGCAAGTATTTTCTGCTTTTGTACACATAATCAGTGAGCACAATGCTCAAACTTTCTAGCTAACTAGGATTCTGGTACTTGCTTGATTCGGCTCGATAGATTCCAGTTCTAAATTGAGACTTTTATTTCACTTTAATATATTTGATATAACTAATATCCAGAAGCATATGCTTAAAAACGCAGAAATTTCTTTCATTTACTTTAAACTTGTAACTGATTGTAAAACGACTGTTCTTACACCCTGTAAATGAACTCATGCTCTGCCATTCTCGTTGATGCAAGCATTAGAACGTGTTTTGTGCCATGAAACTACTACAAGGTACATGCTAAGCATGAAGACTCCAGTATAGTTGATGTGGATTTCTTGGTATGATGGTCAAACTTGAACACTTTATTTCAGCTGTGTGAAACCGGTAACAGGAGTGCTTATTTCACTTACTGAATTAAGTAGAGATATTATTAGTCTTATATTACATTCTTTTTTCTTTGAAAAAGAAAAATCTGAAAGTCTATTGCTTGTTATGGGATGCTCGTTCCGTGAGCTTTATGCTTCGAAGGTGATGAGGAAGGGGAGGTCTTGCTATTGAAGCAAGAATGAGTAGACGATGCACCCAGAAATCATTGTACAAACCGTCTTCCTGATCATTCCACCTCCTGTAATTTCCAGCAGCTTTGCATTTCGGGGAATTCGGAGGTGTAGGAGGGTCTTCACCCTCGAGCTCATAACCATGCTTATCAGTATTACAATCTTCACCGGTACTTAGTTCAGTTTCCTCCTCGGCCTTCCACTTGTCAGGATCAGGCTTAGCAGCATTGTCCGCGACAAGAACTTCATGCTGGGTGAACTCAGAGTCGGTTTCCTCCTCGGCTTTCCACTTGCCAGGATCAGGCTCAGCAGCATTCTCCGTTACAAGGACTTCATGTTGAGTGAACCCGGAGACAGGATCCCTACGAGCAGAACACAGTGCTAAAGTCAGCGAAACGGATAAAGCTAGGTGAATCCATTTTGTTGCCATATTAAGTTATTGCCATAGAGCTAGAGACTGATAATCAGCTATATAACAGACTGAAGCATCATGTATGCTGAGAGGTGTCCTTAAAACATGTAAGATTTGGTAGATAAAGCATCAACAAACTTTTCTCATGTGTTTAGGAAGGGTAATTATGTGGCGAATTTATGGGCTAATGCTGTTTTGGAGCCGGAGATGGGTATTCGCGAGATTGGTGTTCCCAATGAGATGATTAAAGAGCTAGTATTTCAGGGAGATTTGATTGGTACTAGTAAGACTAGATGGGTTCGTGCTAGGTGTTGGTTGTGTCCGTCTTGTTTCCTGGCTACTGGCCCTCTCTTGTTACCAAAAAAAAACTTTTCTCATACTTTTGTTGTCTTGCTAATTTATGCGGTTTCATAGTTATGGCATGAATGAAGAAAATAAGTTGTGCTATTAGTGCTAATATAGATATTTAAATTTACAAATTAAGCCCATAAATTTAGCATCTAAACAGCTTTTTTATAAGCCCAGCTCAAAAATATTTTTAAAATAATTTTTTTATTCAAATCGATTAATCATACTTTTAACCGTTTGAATTACTTATAATTTTATGTCAGTTTATATATTTATTTGTATTTAAATTCTTAAAAAAAAACATTTTCTTTTCTATGGTATTCCTAACTTTTTATTGTATTTAGTTGAGTTGCTCCAATAAATAAAACAATAATTTAGAATTCTCATTTTTTTCCTTCTAGGTTCAATTTTTGCTAATTCAATTTATTTTGTATGATAAAATTTTTGAAATAAATATATAATTTCTGCTCGTTTTGAGTATGCTAAGGTGTAAATTTGGTACGCATTAAATACAGACCGTTAAATGGAAAATAATATATTAATTTTTATTTTTATTTTTTATTCGACCATTCGTATTACATAAAGTAAGTCCAACTTTTTACCAAATAATCTCTGTTTTCCCATATTTTAGTAAACTCATTTATAAAAAAAAAAAAAGGAAAATGAAAACTTTAAAGCCATTCAGATTCTATAAATCATAAACCAAGTGCATGTTTATTATTACTCCATATTATTCACTATTTTCTTAATTGCACTGACAGAAAAAAAAAATTAGATTTTTCTTTTAGAATATTTAATACCGAAAGAAAGGATATGCAATTAAATAATCAAATAACTAGATAAAAATTAAACTTATATAAAAAAGATATAAAAAATACTTATTTTATAGGATGAGATACCGTATTAACGAGTGTTATGCGTCCATTTGAACCATATTTAAGTGATAAAAATATAAATTATATAATAAAAGAGTTAAAAAAATAAGGAAGAAAAAATTTATAAAATTATAGAAAATGACAGTATATATTTCTTATATTTTTTTTATATGTCATTTTTAAATAAAATTTAATTTTATTTAGTTAATAATTTCAAACTTTTAATTACACTTTTAAACTTTCGGTATAATTTATTTTTTTTTTCAATTTAATTTTTTTTTTCAATAAAAGTTATCAATTAGGTTTATATTTATACATTTAATTACTCAATTTCATCATAAATTTGAGTCTAATTAATATTTTTTAATTTTAATAAAAATAACATATAAAATAGAATGCATATATATATTATATATATTATATATATATTTCTATTACTATATTCTTTTTTTTTCTATTAAAATTTAACAATTGAAACCTTTCAATAAAATTCTGAAAATCACACATGAAATGTTTAAAAAGTTGAAAAATAAAAGTTTTAATTTACTTTTCACAAAAATTAATAAAATTCTCTAAAATCCATGGCAGATTACAAAATCAGAATTCAAAAACTTCGTTGGGAGGGTTTCCACTTTATTCCCATTTGCCAACAGAATGCACTGAAGAGTGAAGAACTTGTTAAAGAAGTCTATATAATATTTTATGTAAGCAATTGAGCGCCAAAAGTTTTATTTTTTGTTTTTTTTTTTCTTTTCTTTTCCTTTTAAATACCCACCAAAAAACTCACTCCACTGATACTGCTCATATACTTGCCATTTCTTAGTCACCTCCAATCTTTCTCTGCATTTTCACTGCTAACTGGTAAGTCTCTTTAATTCTGATTCTGGGTTCTTGTTGTTTTGTCAATGAGTTTGATGTTTTTTTTTGTTTGGAATTTCTTTGTTATTGATCGGTTACTTTGATTTTTTAAGAGGGAATTGGAACTTAACTACTGCAATTGTGAGAACTATTATGATCGGTTTGGCTTTTGACATTTTGATTCTGATTTTGTTGTTTGGGCGTTTCTTATTTCCTTTGAATTTGGTAGGACTTCGATTGCATTTTGTGAAATTTGCAATCTTGGATGAAAAAATCGGTGTCTATATTGGTTGAATTGATGAAAAAATCGTCGCTTTTTTCTTTTTTGATCAAAGTGGCTGTGAGAGCTCGATGATGGTTTTTCCTGTGAAACGATGAGTTCTGCTTAGATTTTAAGTCGCATAGTTGAAAGAAATTGAAAATGCAGGAGATCTGATTTTGCCTTTATAATGTTGTCTTCATAACATATTGCTTTGGGATGCTACATTTCTTTTTCTTATTTAGATGAAACTGTTTCACTTGCTGGGTTTCTCCTTTTCACTTGTTTTGGTTCTTCTATTATATTGAATAGTAACGAAAGGCAAATTGCTTTGAGTGTTTCTGTTGAAAGATAATTGTAGGAGAAATAAACAAAAATTTGTTCTTTCTTTCTTTACCTCAAATTTCTTTAGAACAATTCAGGATTTTACAGAAGAAAATGTGTGTGTGTGTATGTGTACTAATAACCAAATTCCAGTGTGGGTTGCATCTCGTGCAAGCCACTTTAGGATTTTTATTCATGTTTTTTATTGCCAGTGGTCAAATTATGATTTATTTGTACAGCCTGTGGAGTTCTATTATTTGATGCACATTATCTATTAATCCCTCTATCATTACTTTTTACACAAATCAATATTAAGGTAACAATTGGTTTTATTAAGTTTGATGAAAAATTATATTGAATAGACTAAAATGACTCTTAATTTAGACTACATAGTAAAATGAATGTAGAAAAAGTTAAACACTAATTTTATTAAATGTTTTGTTAATATTATACGAGGGATAAAGTTAAAAAGCATACATTAAATTTTATCTTGAATTTACTAAAGTGACAATTTGATGGGACAATTTTTTTTCAAAAAGTGACAATTTGGTAGAACGGAGAGAGTATATATTTGATTCACCTGCTGTTGTTGCTTGGCATTGCTTTGCATAGTTGGATTTTGTCAGTTAGTTGACGCAATGATCTTGTATGGGGTGTTCATGGCTTCTTGCAGCATCCCCATAATAGTTGCCTTTTCATCTAGCTCATAATTTGATCTTCTTCTTCTTCTTTTCTTTTTTGTGGGATTTGAAACTTATCTCTTACCGATGTAAAATTTTAAATAATGAATAACAATGAGTCCTGTATTTCTTATCTAAACCTTTTCTTGAAATACAGTTAGATGGAGGCAACTCCCTTGAAGTTTAAACCTGATGATAACAATGAAAAGGCATTGAAAGGTTTGTTGGAGGCTTTTGGATCAACATTTTCACTTCAAGTTATAACTTATGCTTATCACAAAGCAGAGAAGAATGCAGATTTGGCTGCTGAAATACTCTATGGCAAGCAGGGAAGCAGTTCTACATCGCCATTGTTTGCATCCAATGGAGAGCCAATTGTTCTGGAATCTTCCAAACCATCCTATGGTGATATGTATGAGAAGTCACGTTGGACGAATGGAAAGTCCAGAGCTTCAAGGCAAAAATTCCGTCCTGTTTCAGGAGGCTCTATTTCAAGCATTATTGGCAAAGATTATGTTAAGCCCATACCGGTAGCCAATGGTCATATGGGGGCCAAACCAATGAAATTGGACGCAAAAGAAATTCCAGCATCTACACTATGGGGAGAGGAAAGTAAATTGAACCTATCAAAGAGTGGTGATATGCAGGAAGGCATGGAAGATTTTCTCTTTAGAATGTTAGGAGAAGGCTTTCAGCTTGAAAGAGATGTTATTCACAAAGTTCTTGGTAGGCTATGCTTTATCTTATTTTATATTTATTTCCTGTTTTTGTAGAAGATTAGGGGAACGGGATTTATTTTTCTTTGCTCTTTCTTTTGGATTCTTCAAGGAGTGATAATTTAGTGGGAAAGTTGATTAGATTCTATGATGAATATGCAGATCAATGCGGATATGACATGCAAAAGGTACATGCAGTATCCTTTCGGTGATCATAGCTTGCTTTTATTTCACCTTCAATCATTGAAGTTAATGTTGTTATTTGCCCCAAGGTTGATGTTTTCGTCAGGCATGGGATTGGAAATGAGATACTTAGAGCATAGTCATTAGCCATTAAAATCAAACATTTATTTGATGATTTGTGATTATATCCTTACCTTGAAATTTTGCCCTTTTTGATATATTATGACTGCTTTGTTTTTTCTTTTCCACCATTTTTTCTGGGATTAAATAAAAAGAAAAGAAAGGAAAAGAAAATGGCCAATGTAAACATTTCTCTTATCTATTCCTTGTTTGTGGCACAACTAGAATATAATAAAATCTTATTAGCAAAATGGAGTTTGTCATTATCTATAATTTTTTAAGAAATTAATGAAGATAGTCATTCAAAGTATCTAATTTTTTATTTTCTTCTCAGTTCATTATTCCTCTTTTTGAACAAGCAAATTTTATGTTTGTTTTTGTTAGTCGGATCATAACATGCTTGAACATGATGCATCCTTTTCAGGTTAAGATATTTACTTTTAGTAATTCTTGAAGAACTGAAGCTACTACCTACTTCACAATTGAAATCTGATTTTTTACTTTCCATTACTAAGGGATTCCATTTTTTTTTCTCTTTTATCCTTTTGGGACCTTGCAGAGCATGGATAAACTACTAGTTTTGGCAAGAGTGAATTCAGATGAAGAGGACAAAAGTTTAAGCAAAGGCACTGAAAAGGTTAGTATAAGTGCCAAAAATATGTAATTTTTGCTGGTGCGATTTTGCTAATGGAGCTCTGGACACTCTTATTTAATATTTGAGAGCAACGAAGATTCAATTATCTTTTACGGATTAAGAATGTACTGACACTTTTGTTAATTTAATTATGAGCACCTGGTGTATATATGGATATTTGAAAATATGTACTTAATTGTTTCCGATCATGCTCCCATTTGGAGCTCTAGGGATGGGCTAAATTTTTACCGTATGTTCTTTGACATGTCCTACACAATACAGTGTGTCCCCTTGTTCTTGTTTTCCTGCTTGATACTAATGCACATCTTCTTAAACTTTTCACAGTTTTTTCTTACCATAAAATCAGAGAATATCATGGTGAAATGGACTTCTTAATTTTTCAACTTTAATTTGCACATTTTACAATTTAATTGAATGGTGTATTGGTGTCACAGCATGTTCTTTTAAACTTGCTAATACTTTTCCACCATACAATGACAGAATATAATTTTAAATGAATTTCTTGAATCTTAGATGTCCATTTGCTCATTTTACAAATTAATTTAATGGCATTACAAGTGTGTTAAGCGTGCAACAATGTTGCTACCCTTCTTATGGAATTACAAATTGATGTTTGTTCTTATTTTCTTTCTTATCAACCTTGATATTGAGTTAGTAAATTTTCTCCTCTACAGACGTCAGACGTGCATTCAGATGCTGAACAACCTTCACGTCAATTGTTCCCGCCATTGAATTCCTATGGGGGGTACGTTATTTATATATTCCAGCATTGCAATATTAATTTTCTGCTCAGAGAAGGGGCTGGTAACTAAAACTGCTGCCGTAGAAAAAAAATTCTTGTAACGGGGGAGCTGTTTACCTTGTTCTAATTTCTTATGAATGCATTACACTTTTTTTTTCTTTGCTTGTTTCATTCAGTGGCACAAATGGTACTTCAATTTTGAATGGGGGAAGAACACCTAAACAAGAGGAGGGAAATGATATGGGAAAGGAGGTTTTGGTTGCATTATTTGGTGGCGCTGACAAATCTGAAACTTCTAGAGCAAAAGAGAAGGCTCAAAGGAGGCGTAGAACATCACGAGAAGTGGTGACCGAACCTCTAAGAGACTTTACCGTCAAACACAAGGCTGTATCAGTTGATTTAAAACAAGATAATAAGAATGTTATTGGTAATGTTTTCTTCCACTTTACCAGAAGTATCACCAGCCTAGTTTTTCCCATGGACTTTGTGCTGACAAGAAAAGCTCTAGGTCTGAAAACAGCAAATTTCATAACCTTTGATATTATAGTTTATATTTCTGATAAATCTTGTGTGAGATATTATCCACTTTCTACTCATAGAATCTCATACATGGATTTATTCAAAGCTCTAGGTCTAGTATTTTATTATGTAAGAATTCATGGGAATGTCAGTAAATTTCAACCTTGTTGAGGATTTTACAACATTATAAAATTTAGAAATTGAATGGTTCGGAATTAATGGAAGTCGATACTTAAAATTATAATCATATTTGACCGCTGTGGCTTTAGGGAGCATCATATGCTAGCCTATTTGTGTAGTACCCCTTAAACTTCAGGAGTTGAGATGTAGATTTTTTTCTATCTTAGTTTCCTTTTGTGCTTAGTATTGGATTATTCTTTGAAGGTGTTGTGAATTGCTATCATATGCCTTGAGTCATCTTAGGAAGTTTGGTTGGATCCTTTGGAGTTGGGCAGCCCTTTCCATGATGTTGCTTATATAAATATCTATTTATGATGGTTTTGTGCTCCTTAGTCAGATCATTATCACATTATTATAATGTGATTGAATTTAAATATCACTGTAATGCGAACCCCCATGAATGGTTTTTGAGGAATGCCTACTAGAGACTATATATCTGTTTCTTTTTCCTTTTTCTCATACAATGCAATTCAATTTATCAGCTTTTTCTTTGATTTTCTTCATTTTATCCTGAGAAGTTTACTGTCAATTGTAGATGAAGAAGAAGAGGATGCTTACCAGAAGCTTCGTAGAGATGTAACAGAGTACCGATCCACAATGAAGGAATATTTTAAAGCTGTAGGTTTCTTGCTCCATCTTTTATCCTAAATCATTCCTCTGTAGAAATAAAGCCTTTTGTATCTTTGCTTTGTTTTGTATTCCTATATAAATAACGTGAATTAAATGCCATCTTATCTCGAGAAACTGTAATGTACTTGATAATCTTACAAGCTAACAAATTATTCTCTAAATTGACTTGAAGATCTTAGAGAATTTGTACCATGATATGACTAATTTTTGTGCTGGCCATCACCCTACCCCAACCCTCCATGATAATCTTACAAGCTAACAAATTATTCTCTAAATTGACTTGAAGATCTTAGAGAATCTGTACCATGATATGACTAATTTTTGTGCTGGCCGTCATCCTTTATCCAGGCTTGGGACTGGATATGCTTACATATGCAGAGTTAACTTAAAGATCATAAACATTTCATGGCCTGCTGCTACTTGCTTTATCAGTCATATCTTACATGCCTATTTTGTAATATTTTATCTCTTGCTACTTTAATGCTGTAGATAATGAAATAAGAATATGGTCCTTCGCAGGCTGTCACTGCATTTGCCAAGGGAGATTCTGATCGAGCAAACAGACTTATGGATGAGGTAGGTTTCTGACTGTCATCAGGATAATAAATTAGCAACAATAACTTTTCAATGATAACCATGTTTGTTTGTTTTTTTCTGCATCAATGTGGTTGGCATTTGAAATTCATTAAGTTTAACTTATTTTTCAGAAAAAGGTTACAAAATTGCCCTTCACGTTCCCTCTAGATACTAAAATGCCCTCTTATTTATTTTGGAGCAAAAAAGCACCAAAAAATTTATACAAAAATAAGTAATTTTCGTTAACTCTGTATTATCAGCGCTGATATGACACTCACAGCAAAATATGCCAATTCTTAAATTTTTTTTCCAATTTTACCTATTAAAAATATATATATTGACTTTGCAAAATGTGTCAGTAATGCGACAGGTTTTGTCACTTGTCAGTGTTATTTCAATATCATATTAGCACCACTTCAATGCTGTTAATTTAGAGTTGACGAAAATTACTTTCGGAGAGATTTTTGTACTAATTTCTATTATTTTGGGGTCATTTTCGCTCCAAAATAAAAGATAGGGATATTTTAGTGCCTTGGGGAAAACATGAGGAACATTTTTGTACTTTTACCCTTATTTTTCTTAGTTTGTAAAGTTAGTGAAGCACAAGATATAAACCTTACTGTACTTCCGGCTTGCAAAGCTGTCCTGTAGACAGTTGAATTGCAAAAATTGAATACGAAAGTGCCACACGTTTGACATTTAAGCTGTGAACATTAGACCTCAGAAGTGATCTCACATATAGTATCAATCATGTTTCATGGTTCTTTGATGGCTTAATGGTTTTAGCTGTAAATGCAATTGGTATTGCAGGGTCATTTTTTAAATGAAAAGGCTCGCAAGGCTGACGAAGAATCCAGTCAGAAGATTTTTGAAACCAAGTCAGTAATTTTCTTGACTAGTGTGATTCTTATATTTTTGGTTTCCTTTGGTTTCGGTTTCCTTTAATGTTTGTTATCTTTCTTCCATTCATTTTCTTGGCAGACATGTGGATACACAAAATGAAGTAATTCTTGACCTGCATGATCATGGTGCCAAAGAAGCAATAAGTCTTTTGAAGTGTCATCTGTCTACACTTTCAGGCATATCATGTACGTCATCATCCTTATCTTGTTCTTTCAGTTTGCTTTTGAATAATGTAAAATAGTGCAAAATAACCCAAGTTTCCTTTTTTACACCAGCAATTAAGTATATGAAGGTCATTCTCGAGACAGATGAGGAAGATCCCTCGAAAGGTGCTCGTCGAAAATGGGTAAGTTCACCTGACTGATTTGTCACTTAAGCAGCTTGTATAGCTTTTTCTGGTTGTACAATTCATTCACCGATGTCTTAATTCTATGTCAGAAGTCTTTAGATCTTGGGATTGAAAATTCGATATGGTTTTTCGTAGGTGATGAGGCTGTTAAAGAAGGAATCGATAGGGTGGAGTGAAGGGGGGAATGCTGGTACAATATTAATCCGTGTTGATAATATCAAACCGAAAAGTTTAAGTTTTGGTAAGTGATAGTATGAGCATTGTATCAGAGCTTGTTTTGTTTATGAAGAACTAAATGGTGAAAATGCAGCTTTTGCATTTAAAAGTTTGAAGAGTTTCTGTTTTTCTTAGTAACTCAGCAATTCTTAGCAAAATCAGCTATTCTTGCTGAGGAGGAAGTAAAAAGACCTATTATTTGAATTTTGAAAGAAGGAAAAAACTTATGGTTTTGTCAATTTGATGGATTTTGTCCAATTAGTGAGATTTAATCCGATTTGGAGTAAGTGTTTGCATAATTTTTTTTTATGTTTAAAGAAATGATTCAGTGTAAGTGTTCACGTAATCTTCTTCTGTCCAGAGAAATTATTCATTTTACTGAGCCACCATTGAAAATGACTGTGACAACGGATGTATTGTGCCGGATTATGCATTGTGGTTCGGGTCAAAACCCAAACCGATCTGAATTATCCTTTAAACTCGAACTATTTGAATTGAATAATCTTGATCCAGCTTATTTGAATCTACTACTAAATATTTTTACTAATTTTTCCTCTTAAATTCTCATCCAAACTAATAAAACAGAAATCAAATTAATAGGATTTGTTATTAAATTTTGTTCAAAACCACAAATTAAACTAACAATTAAATTTAATAGAATAATTACATGTTAATGGAAATATTATACTGATACCATAATTACAAATTATTCTAACAATTGAAATTAACATAATCAATTACAAGTGCCAATTCAGATAGGGTAAATTTTACATGCTATAAATAAATTGAATTGGATTGAATTATAATTCAAATCGCTTACAGGTCGGGTGTTAATTTTTTATTATTTTAAAAAAAATCATTAAAATTAAAAAAAAAGCATATATATGATCAAGATTATAAAAGAAAAATATTTCTCATTGATGGAAAAAAAATACTGTTGCTTTTATATACAGACCGTGGCAAAAGAAAAGGCCAGCTCATTAGTCATTAACTAAAAGTTAGTTTGGCAAAATTTATGAAAACAGGTTTTTCTATTGAAAAAAATTGTATTTCAAAAAGCGGTATATCGAAAAGTAGATAACTGTTTGGTAAATTAAATTTAAAATAACTTATAAAATAAAAAACAATGGTCAACTATTTGGCAAATGATATAATTAAAAATAGCTTTTTAGAATAAAAAAATAAAAAATGATATATATATATAAATTTTAATATATTATATTCAAAATCTCACTAAATAATAATAATAATTTCCACTTATTTGTCATTATGAAATAAAAATAAAGGATATTTTTGTCTAGAAAAAAGATTAAATCTGCTGTCTTTAAAAGCTGAAAATCAGATTTTCTGAAAAATTTCAATTTGCAGTTTCTCTGAAAAGTAAATTTTTTCACTTTTCAGAAAATTAATTTTTTTAAAATCAGCATTTAAGGGGTATTTGGCATTGCTTTTTGAAGGCCAAAAAACTGTTTTTTTGATAAAAAACTGATTATGGGACAAAAATAAGTGTTTGGTAAATACTGATTTTAGAAAAATCAATTTTTCTGAAAAGTGAAAAAATCTGATTTTCAGAAAAACTGCAAATTGAAACTTTTCGGAAAAACTGATTTTCAGTTTTTAAGCACAGCAGATTTAATCTTTTTTTTAGATAAAAATATCCTTTATTTTATTTCACAATCACAAATAAGTAGAAATTATTATTATTATTTAGTGAAATTTTGAATATAATATATTAAAATTTATATATATATATATATATATATATCATTTTTTATTTTTTTATTCTAAAAAACTATTTTTAATTATATTATTTACCAAACAGTTGATCATTGTTTTTGATTTTATAAGTCATTTTAAATTTTATTTACCAAACAGTTATCTATTTTTCGATATACAGCTTTTTGAAATACAGCTTTTTCAAATAAAAAAACTGTTTTCATAAATTTTACCAAATTAACCTTTAACAAATATCTATTTTTATCCTATAATTAACTTTTTATAAATAAAGTAGCCTTTTTTGCCTTCCAAAACCAATGACAAACAGCCGGTTAGTGCTATTTACAAAAAAGCCACTGCCACAAAATTGATACTCCTACGATTACTCTTATCAATCTTCCTTTTATGTGAGAGTGGTTTTAGGGTTAGAGATTCGATTTCGAAAGAGTAAAAGCAAAGAGAAAGCGAGCCAGAAGATTGAAGCAGAATAATGGGCGGTTCAGTGAAGGAATTGCAGTCCAAGGCCGAGCTTGATAGCCTGCGCACCAGTGGCGCACCAGTAATCCTTCACTTCTGGGCTACATGGTGTGATGCTTCAAAGCACATGGACCAAGTCTTCTCTCACCTCTCCACCGATTTCCCCACTGCCCATTTCCTTAGGGTTCTCTCTCTACTATAAAAATGTTTGCTTTTTTCTGAGATCTATATGGTTTTTTTTTTTTTTATTATTGGGTTCTAAGATTGGTGATCGTTATTTTAGGTTGAGGCTGAGGAACAACCAGATATATCGGAGGATTATTCTGTTTCTGCTGTGCCTTATTTTGTTTTCTTTAAGGTAATTCTTATGTGGGACTGGTTCATTTTGCTTGTTAGTTTCTCGCCAATTTCATTTTCTGGCTTTTGAGTTAACTTGTTGCTATGAAAATTAAGTTGACAAGATAACGCGGATTGAAATTTTTATTGTAAGTGAGGTCTAACATGCCAAATGAACTAGCATCTACAAGTGAATTTTGATGGCTTGTTTTTTTGTGGGTTAGTTTTGGCAATAGTTAAGCGAACTCAGAGGGGCAGGATCCTTTGTGATTGGTGACTGCGATGATAGTTGTAATGTGATGGATTAGATGAAACACAATATACAATTGAATTTAGATACTGTCAAAACTGGTGAGCAATCCGACTACTGTAATTTTTTACCCTTTTACTAGCTAGGCTGAGATGGAAAATGGCAGTGACATTGCATGTCTAGTAACATGGTGTTGTTACTTTACTGAGTATCTTTTGTCTTCAAACCGTCCTTAAGTCAGATGAGAGGAGTTTTATTTATTTATTTATTTATTTATTTATTCATTCATTCGCAATACAAGGAACATTTGTGTTACACAAACTATGTAGAGCCGAATATTGGTTATTTTATTGCCATGGAAGAATATTTAAGCAAGAATCGCAAGTGACTGGTTGTGCTGCTAATTGGACTAGTCCCTGGAAGAAAGGAAGTATTTTTGTAACAGTTTAATAAAGATGCCTAGTAATGTTTACTTTTATGAGTTTAAGCTTGTAAACGAAGAACTTCTGGTTTTCAGAGTGGGTAGTTTGTACAGTGTGTTACTACTTCAGTGATTTTGCATATGGGAAACAACTTACACTGGGTAAAAGGATTCTTTTTTCCAACTAATGAAACTTTCCAATTGAAAATCTTTAGTTTGTAGGCTAATGCTGACTGACAGGCTGGCGTAACTTGCATCTACAAGTAACAAGCAAAGTTCGGAATGCAATTTTGGTAGCTTAAGAATCAAAGTTTAGAATTGCAATTTCGGTAGCCTTTTGAGGATGAAAGAAAGCTTTATATTGATCAAACATGGGATGGACTGTGGAGGCAGACTTAATTTCTTGGACCTTTGCCCAAAGGCATACTGCAATTGCAGTTTTCTGGTCCATTAAATGAGATTGGCCTTTGAGGTCATTGGAGTTGAATTATTGTGGAGTGACATAGATTCCTTATTTTGACTCTATGCCACCTAAGTTGATTATGATCACCTGGGATTCTTGTTATGTACAATTGAAGTTAGGGATTCGTAGCTGAAGATGCTTCTATTGTCCAAGTTTACTTCTTTCACTTGCCAACGAGCTGCTTAATTTTACATGATACCACATAGTTGACTGCATGTCTGTTCCAATAGCATGTGCTTGTATGCTTTTTATGTTGGGGGTGTTCTCCAGCAGCAAATGCAATTCTTTTTCTGCCAATCATCCTCATTTCTATTGTTTTCATATCTTCTGTCTCTGTGCTATCAAGGGATAGGTAGGAATAGGATATAAAAAGATCGTGCAGGCTGATTAAAGTATGCCATATTCTTGGCAAATGATAAAAATCAATAATCCGTTTTAATTCTCTTTATTGGAAGTTGTAATAATATATGTAAGTGCAACATGTCAAACCAAAATAATTTTGTGGGGATCAAGAGTAGAAAATGACCTAAAAATTTGAGATTGATATGCAGTAATGTGTATTGATGTGCTTGGTCTTTATCAGGATGGCAAGAAAGTTGACACATTGGAAGGTGCTGATGCATCCAGTTTAGCCAACAAAGTTGCTAAAGTTGCTGGCTCTGGTAATGCTGGTGAACCTGCAGCTCCTGCAAGCCTTGGAATGGCCGCTGGACCCACTATTCTTGAAGCAGTCAAAGAGTTGGCAAATGAAAATGGCTCTTCTCAAGCACTGAACCAAGGTCCACCTGGCCTTGGTGATTCATTAGTGAATCGCTTGCAGCAGCTGGTTAACTCCCATCCAGTTATGCTATTTATGAAAGGGACTCCTGAAGCACCTAGGTGTGGGTTTAGCCAGAAAGTTGTTGGTATTCTGAAGGATGAAAATGTTAAGTTTGGAAGCTTTGACATTCTGTCTGATAATGAGGTACGCGAGGGTTTGAAGAAGTTCTCCAACTGGCCAACTTTTCCTCAGCTATATTGCAAAGGAGAACTGCTTGGTGGATGTGATATCGTAATAGCAATGCATGAGAGTGGTGAGCTAAAAGAAGTTTTTAGAGATCATGGAATTGATACTAATGGTTCTGAAAAGACAGAAGTGAGTGAAAGTGGAAGTGGAAAGAACGGAATCGCTGGATCAACTGGCCTGAGTGCAACATTGACCTCTCGTCTTGAAGGACTGATCAATTCAAGCCCAGTTATGCTGTTCATGAAGGGAAAACCAGATGAACCCAAGTGTGGTTTCAGTAGGAAGGTGGTTGAAATCCTTCGAGAAGAAAAGGTGAATTTCGAGAGTTTTGATATTCTTTCAGACGATGAAGTTCGCCAAGGCCTTAAAGTTTATTCAAATTGGTCCAGTTATCCTCAACTATATATTAGAGGTGAACTTGTCGGTGGATCAGACATTGTTCTGGAGATGCAGAAAAGTGGAGAGCTTAAAAGAGTTTTGGCTGAGAAAGGCATTGTTCCAAAAGAGACACTTGAAGATCGTCTAAGAAGTTTAGTTGCCTCTTCGCCAGTGATGCTTTTCATGAAAGGTTCCCCAGATGCACCCAGATGTGGCTTCAGTTCCAAAGTTGTAAATGCTTTGAGAGAGGAGGGTGTAACTTTTGGTTATTTTGACATTTTAACCGACGAAGAAGTAAGGCAAGGACTAAAGGTCTTCTCAAGCTGGCCAACGTTTCCCCAGCTTTATCACAAAGGTGAGCTTATAGGAGGTTGCGACATTGTAATGGAGATGCGAAACGATGGAGAGCTGAAATCCACCTTATCTGAATAGAGACGTGATCCGTCAAATAAGACAACTAAACCTGCTATTGCAGTCATATCAGTGGTGTTTGTCGATGTCATGCATGAGACTAAAGTTTGCATGATATACTCTCTCATTGATTATATGGTTCCTGGTGTAATTAATTAACAAAAGGATGCATTTTTTTCCGGTAAACTGAGCAATGTTGCTGTCTTTCTCGTTTTTGCAGTTGGAATATAGCAAGCTATACTATGAAAGCTTTTCTTTTGGGATGGTTAAATTCTGTATGTTAGTTTGTTAGGTTGCAATTTTCATGAACTTCTATTATCTGGTTTGGAAGAACCCGTAACAGTTAAACGGTTGTGACTTGTGATTCCAAGCTTAAACCGTTTTAATCCATATGACATTCTTTACTCAGAACTGCTTGTTATTGATGTCACTGATTTTTGGGTTTTTTCTTTTGAATAGAGGCATACAGTTTAGCAAACTAAAAATATTTGGATAACCCTTATTGTCATAATGGAATGAACAAAATTCATACGGCCTAATCTTACATGGATGTATTTAAATTTGTAATTGCACATATGCTAATATTTCTCGGGAGATAAAAGTTTCAGTAATAAAAATGACACCTCATGTGAGAAAAGTAACTGGCATAATAAACATCGGGCAACATATCACATTGTAAAACTGACACCCCATCTTGCCATATTGAAGCAAGTCTTCAAGATAAAATAGCCCCTGGTCTAGCACATGACCTCGAAGCAAATAAATCCAAGAACTAAAATTGCATGATTTTCTTAAAAATGGACTTTATAATGCAAATTTTCAATTTAAATTTATTAGCTTCTGCCTCATGCAGAGAATTCTCTTTGTTTCTTCATCTTCATCTAATTTATCAATTTTCATGCTGTCCAAAAGTCCACTAATATCTCTGCCACTTCTAACATTTGCCTTCAACAAGGCATGATATATCTGTCTGTTCACTGGAACGGCTTTGCTCAAAGAGGCCACAAAAGCTTCTACATCTTCAGCACTACCTTCGTCACCAAGCCAACTCAAAATGTCCGTAATCAACCTAGGATTAGGCTTCCATCCCTTGCCGTCAATATGTAGGGAAAGAGCAGCCTTTGTGCATTCACAAGCTTTTGCCATCTCACCCTTTCCACAGTATCCCATAGCAATAGCCGCCCAACTGTTCGGAGCAGTAGCCTTTCCTTTCTCCAACAATTTTTCGAGCAATGACTCGGCTTTCTCATATAATCCTTTTCTACAATAACCAATAACAACAATGTTTGGTATCCGAACATCATAGAAGTTATCAGATGATTCCCAGTCTTTCAGCACCTTCTCAGCTTCTCCAAGCTCACCAAGCTTCACTAAAGATTCCAACATGGTAATGAAATCCCTGTTTATGTGTCTCCCACAAGCGCTTTTCCCTAGATCCCATAATCTCAAGACTTCAGATTTATTCCCTAGAGTTGCATAGAGTGATATCAGATGGTTATATCCAATTCCATCTTTCTTATCGAGCTTCTTTTCTGACTTCTTCAAGGCATCAATTGCCTTATCAGAAAGGCCTTCTTTTATGTAGAAATTGGCAACAACAGCATATGTGTTCCAGTCCATGGCAATGCCTAGTTGGCATTCCATTTCATTCAAAACATTTTCCATTCCCTCAAGGTCAGATCTAGCACCATAGGAATTGATACATATCCGGTAACTGAAATTATCAGGGGAAACCTTGCTCTTCTTCATCTCAGTTAACACGCAGGGAACCTTCTCGTACTGGCCGGTATTTATGTAGAGGCACATAATGTCATTATAAGCCAGAGGAGATGAGGCAAAACCCATCTCCTTCATTTTCTGCAAATGCAAGATGGATTTTTCAGTTTGGCGCTGCCTGACATAACAATTTAGGAGAGCACCATATGTCTTATCAGTTTTATCATGGTCCCTCAAGTTATTGAAATAGTTCTCAGCAGAAAGAAACCCATGAACTCTACCAATCAGATCCAAATGAACAGCATGCTCAATTGGCGAGAATATACAAATGCCCGTTTTGTTCATCCATTCAGACACCTGCACCCCTGAAAAAGTTACATATTAGGAGCTTTAAGCACTTTCATCACTTTGATGGAAATCAAAATAACTTTCATTAAGTAATAATATGTCGACACACAGAAAATATCATCGCATCCACTCCCAACAGACATATTTCCTATATGCATGTTGTCTAGCACGTTCGACGCCTGAAGTAATATTCAGGAGCACATTTTCGACAGAAAACCTGCTTTGCAATTCCATACAGATAAAAGTTCTACCTTTTCAAGATCTAAATTAAACAATTCAACATCATCTGCTCAAAGAGGCTTAAAATTTTGAAGTAAATCCTAGCACAGGGCAAATTCGTATAACCAAAAGAAGGATGCATTTCAGATTGTGCTCAACATCAACGCCCCGTGACTATGATAACCAACACGCTGCTCAAACACCATAAAAGTTACAGCTTCCAATGTCTATTTCAATCAAAATTTGTGCAATAATATCAAGCAAAATAAGAAAGCGCCAAAATGCCCCAAATTATGCTGTAATCAAATACTATCAAAGATTAGTAACACTAATCAAACATTTGAAATCTGAGTGCACTTTAAATGTTAGAATTAAAGCACATGAACTTAAGTTTAGATAGCAATCACAACTCTATTAATTTCAAAATTTCATTGATTTGATTAGAACAAACATGAACTCTCAAAAATACACTCGCTTTTCGTTTCCCACACCATCTCGTTAATCAAGCAGAAACAGAACCCGAAAACACAAAACAAAGGGAGAAAATTCCGAACCTCGAGGGCTTGAGTGAAGCGATTCCGCTTACGCATGTCGCGAATAATCCGCTGAAGCTCAGCAACGCGAATCTTGTTACCATTATGGACCCAATTTTCAAGCTCAGGCACCACACTAGTCTTGGGATCACCTAAAGGACTGATTTTGGAGTACAGGGTGACCTTCTTAGTCCTATTAGTATAATAGAATCTGATCAAAATTGAATTTTGAATTTTGTTAAGGGCGTTTAAAAGTAACTTCGAGCTCATGTTTAAGGTTTACTTCAGCTGGTGTCTTCTGGAGAAGAAGGGTTAAATTGAAATGGGGAACGATTTGAGGGGTTTTCGTTAGGGTTTAGCAAAAATGGGTTTAGGAAGTGGAGTGATTTCTTTTTTTTAAAAATATATATATTTAGCCAAAAAAAAAATTGAAAATTATTTTTTCATAATGGAATTTTATTTTTTTGGATAAATTCTCATAATGGATTTAATCCCTCTTCAACCAAAACTTCACCATCAATTGTACGAAATTTATTTATATATTTATTTATAAAACGAAATAATAATATTATATATAAATAATATTTTTTTATGTAATATTTTTTTTATACTTATTTATTATTCAAAATTTAATTAATTTGAATTTATATTGAACATATTTATAAATGGAACAAAATATTTCCTATCAAATATTTAAAAGTGCTCTACACAGATGATTCGAACTTATTTCAGAATAAGCTAATCATGCGATAGTTTCAATGAAGTCCAAGTCCAATATAAAAAAATTCGAAACCGAATCGATGAACTGGTTAATCGATTGTAATAAACTGGTTAATGGTTAGTATTTTGAAAAAACCGATAATAATGGACTGGTTAATGGTTTTTGACTCAGGTGACTGGTTAACCGAACCGAAATCGAATTTTTAGTTAATTTATTAATTTTTTAATAATTTATAACAATTTATCTTAATTAAAAGTGATCATATACTTTTTTTTATTATACTAATTATTTTTAAATTTTTTTAATTGGCTATTAGTAAATATAACAATTTATCTAATTAAAAGTGATTATAGACCGGTTAATATATTTACTTATTAAATATTAATTTTTAAAAACAAATTTGCTTATATACACCAAATATTTTTTTTAACAACAATAATATTATATTATAGTGAAAAAATTTTAATTTTTAAGTATTTTGAACATTTTAATTTTATTTATTAATATATTTATAAATATAGTGGTTAACCGAAAAATATTGGATAACCGATCCGAAAATCCGAAACCGATGGACTGGTTAACCGATGGACTGGTTAATGGACTGAAATTTCAAAAAACCGATATTAATGGACTGCTTAATGGACTGGGTCTCATGGACCGATTAACCGATCATGCTCACCCTAAGATATTCCTATGTTATTTTAGTGCATGAAAGTCATACTTTTCTTATAAAAAATGAAATTATTCGTCGGACGCAAATTAAATGATGAAATTGATTAGTCACTAATTTCAAATCGATTAATGGTATTCAACAATAAAATTGAGGACTAATCAATTTGATAATCTTAATTACGTGGAAGAGATGTTTTGCTATATTAAATTGTGGAATTTTAATTCCATAAAATACAAAGGTAATCCTTTATTCCAAATTGATTAGTTGTATTGAACAACGTACGATTATTGATATTCAATTTTTGTTTATTATTATTATTTATTTTCATTTTTAATTCTCGGCTAATCGGCTTCTTACACTAGTAAAGGATGATAGTATAAATTTGGAACAAAAAATACTTCTTTTTTCATAGACTTTGAAGCATTCAGTAGCTAATTAGTCAACTTCTGTGTTTAATTATTGTTTTTTTCTTCTTTGGAAGAATGACTATAGAAATCAAAAGTTTATATATATATATTTTTTTTAAAAGACCCTTTCATTAAGAACTGAAATCAACAGACAGGAAATCGACAAAAAAAATGAGGTAGATCAATCCACTCTTCACGAACAGACTTAAAATTGACTGTTTTAGCGAGATGATGCGCAGCTATATTCGTTGTTCGCTTAACAAAAGCAACAAAACAACCTTCTAACGCTTTTAACAATTCCTTACAATCTACTATAATATCAGCAAAATAAGAAACAATACTACAATCTTCAATCACTGCCTTTGAGACCATGAGACAGTCTTTCTGGACGCAAATTTTTGAAAAATTATTGTCCTTCAACCAGCTGAGAGCTTTTTTAACCGCAAGAGCCTCTGAAATATGAGCTTCAAAACACCCATCAAAGGCCCATGCCTCGCTACAATACAATCACCCTCGTAGTTCCGAACAAGAAATCAAAAGTTTACATATAACTTCTGTTGGATGCCTTGAATTATGGTTTTCTTGTTTTATTAGGCTTTTGTTTCTTTTGTTTCTTCTTATATTGTCAAACATTGCTGCCTATCACATGCCACCGAATTCGGTGGCACAGTAAATCCCATGGTTGCACAGTTCAGTTTTTTGCCTATAAAAGGCTTTCCCTCTGCCTGTGAAAGAGATAACGAAAAAAAAAAGTTATTAGATAATACTCTGAGTAAAGAGTATTTTGGTGAGCGGGTATTATTGGGTTTTGGGTTGAGAGTTTTCTCCACTTGTAATATTATTTTACGATAGTGAACTTATTGCTCCTCTCCTCCCGTGGACGTAGGCATATTGCCGAACCACGTAAATTTTGTGTGTTTCTATTTTTATTACTTTGGCTATTTCTTCATTGTTGCCATAAAATCACCACTTAAATAGCCCGTCGATCCTAACAAATTGGTATCAGAGCTTTGGTTCGGCTATTTTTCACACTGCATTGGAAGTGCTGTCCGGAAAAGTAGCGAATTTTGGAGAAATAATTATATTGTCGGGACGAGAAAAATATAAGGAATTTTTCGGTACGATCCGTTTCGAAAACGGGTGTAAAACGAGAAATTCGGTGAATAGTGATACTGTTGAAGTGAATTTTCCATTTTGCATGGTTTTCGCTGAAATACTATTCAGGATACTGTAGCAGATACTGTTCAGAGGATACTGTATCGGATACTCTTCAGGTACTGTAGCAGATACTATTCAGGTACTGTAGCAGATACTGTTCAGAGGGTACTGTAGCAGATACGGTACTATTCACATACGGTACTATTCACATATACGGTACTATTCACATACGGTACTATTCATAGTGAGAGCTATTTTTGATCAAAAGAAGTCTGTGATTGAAGCAATGGCAACTACAAGATTTGATATTGAGAAATTTGATTGCAACATAAATTTCTCTTTGTGGAAGATTAAGATGCGCGCCATCTTAATTCAGAATGGGCTTGAAAAAGCTCTATTGGGGAAGAATAGAATGCCAGAGTCAATGACTGAAGAAAAGAAGGAGGAGATCATCAACAAGGCAGTTTCCACAATTCAGCTCTGTCTGTCTAATGAAGTTCTTCAGGAGGTCATCAATGAAGATACAGCAGCTAGCTTATGGGCGAAGCTGGAGTCCTTGTACATGTCCAAAACCCTGACCGACAAGCTGTACCACATGACGCGGTTCTACACATTTCAAATGCAGGAAGGTACTTCTATTAAAACTTATCTGGAAGAATATACATCAATTTTAGTAAGTTTAGAAAATGTGGGTGCTAAAGTTGATGATGAAAATGCTGCTTTGAAATTGTTGTGTTCATTACCACCGTCACATAAAAGTTTTAGGGACACAATGCTTTATGGAAAAGATAGTGTGTCTTTGGCGGAGGTTAAGACAGCTTTACTCTCTAAAATTATAATTGACAGAGGAATAGTCGGTAGTAAAGATGATAATGTAGCAGAAGGCCTTGTTGCTAGAGGCAGGTCTAAAAATAAGAGTTATGGCAGTAGTAGGTCTAGGTCAAAATCTAGACATAAGAATTTGATATGTAACTATTGTCATAAAAAGGGGCACATTAAAGCTGATTGTTATAAGTTGAAAAATAAACAATCAACTGAAGAAAGAAGGGAAAAATCCGCCGAAGCTAGTATTGCCGAAGATGAGTCCACATCTGATATTCTTTTAGTCACTAACAGTGAAAGGTGCAGGTTCAAAGATGATTGGATTATGGATTCGGGTTGCTCTTATCACATATGTCCCAATAGGGACTGGTTCTCCACATATGAATCTTTTGCAGGTGGAGTTGTTTTGATGGGCAACGATGCAGCTTGCAAAGTTATTGGCAAGGGCACAATCCGAATCAAGATGCATGATGGCGTGATACGAACTTTGACAGACGTTCGCCATGCTCCTGACATGAAGAAAAATCTCATCTCTTTGGGCACTCTTGATGCTGGTGGATGCAAATACACAAGCGAAGGTGGAGTCCTGAAAGTTAGTAAAGGTGCTCTGGTGGTGATGAAGGCTAAACTGTTTGGAAGACTTTATCTCCTACAAGGAACCACAGTTACAGGAGCTGCTGCTGCAATTACTACTCAAATGTCTGAAACCGACGTCACCAAATTATGGCATATGAGGTTAGGCCATATGAGCGAGAAAGGCTTAACCCTGTTAAGTAAAAAGGGTATTTTGTGTGGACAAAATACTAGCAAGCTTGATTTTTGCGAGCACTGTATTTTCGGAAAGCAAAAACGTGTCAGTTTCAGCACAGGTACCCACACAACCAAAGGTACTTTGGATTATATCCATTCTGATCTATGGGGGCCATCACAAGTTCCATCAAAAGGTGGTGCCAGATATATGCTTGTCTTCATCGACGACTTCTCGAGGAAGGTTTGGGTTTACTTTCTTAAACATAAAGATCAAGTGTTTTCCACATTCAAGCAATGGAAAACCATGATTGAGAAGCAGACAGGAAGGCAGATAAAGAGGCTGAGGACAGATAATGGCCTGGAGTTTTGTGGTGGTGAATTCAATGACTTCTGCAAAAATGAAGGCATTGTGAGGCATCACACAGTTCGAATGACACCCCAACAAAATGGAGTTGCTGAACGGATGAACAGAACCCTCATTGAGAAAGCAAGGTGTATGCTTTCAAATGCTGGATTACCAAAGAGTTTCTGGGCAGAAGCTGTCTCAACTGCTTGCTATTTAGTCAATCGCTCTCCATCAGTTCCAATTGGTTTCAAGACTCCAGAGGAAGCTTGGTCTGGCAAACCTGCAGATTATTCAAATTTGAGAATATTTGGCTGTCCAGCATACATGCACGTCAATGATGGCAAGTTAGCACCAAGGGCGAAGAAGTGCATTTTTCTAGGATATCCATCAGGAGTGAAAGGATATAAACTTTGGTGTCCCAAATCATCCAAAGTTATAATCAGCAGAGATGTCACATTTGATGAAGGTTCTATGCTTCACTCGAAAAATGAAGTATTAGTACCTTGCAGTTCTAATAAGCAGGTGGAGGCCAGTCAAAGACAGGAGATGAATGTTGAAGACTATCCTGCTCAGCAAGATTCAACTTCGCAGTCAGATTCACAACCATTCAGCTCTCAGCAAGGTGATTCAGATCCTAACTCAGTTGAACAGGAGCAGCCATACTCTATTGCCAAAGATAGAGAAAGGAGAGAAATAAAGAAGCCAACAAAATATAAAGATTTTGCAGATTTGGTAGCTTTTGCTTTGTCAGCAGCTGAGGAGATCAACAATGTTGGAGAACCATCCACATATTCAGAAGCCATTTCAGGAGCCAACTCAGATAGATGGTTGATAGCTATGCAAGAAGAAATGGAGTCCTTACATAAAAATGGCACTTGGGAGCTCGTTAGACCACCAAAAGGAAAGAAGATTATCGACTGCAAATGGGTTTTCAAGAAGAAGGAAGGCACCCCAGGCATTGAAGAAGCAAGATACAAAGCTCGCCTAGTTGCAAAGGGATTCAAGCAAGTTCAAGGTGTGGATTTCAATGATGTCTTCTCCCCAGTTGTGAAACATTGTTCCATTCGCATGTTGCTTGCTATGGTGGCTAAGTATGACTTAGAACTGGAGCAGTTAGATGTCAAAACTGCTTTTCTACATGGTGACCTTGAAGAGCAAATCTACATGCAACAACCAGAAGGTTTCAGGGTTGAAGGCAAGGAGGACCATGTTTGTTTGTTGAGGAAATCTCTATACGGCCTTAAGCAGTCACCCAGGCAGTGGTATAAGAGGTTTGACTCCTTCATGACTAGTAATAATTTTTCAAGGAGTAATTATGATAATTGTGTTTACTTCAGAAGTTTAGATGATGGATCATTCATATATTTATTGTTATATGTTGATGATATGTTGATTGCTGCAAAGAATACTTCTGAAGTTGAGAAGCTGAAAGTTTTGTTGAGTAAAGAATTTGAGATGAAAGATCTTGGAGCAGCAAAGAAGATTCTCGGAATGGAGATTCAAAGGGACAGGAAAGCAGGGAAGTTGTTCCTCACTCAAAAGAAATATGTTGAGAAAGTGCTGGAGCGTTTTGGCATGAAAGATGCAAAGTCTGTAAGTACTCCATTAGCTGCTCATTTCAAGCTTTCAGTTATACAGTCACCACAAACAGATGAAGAGCAGAAGTACATGGATCATATTCCATACTCCAGTGCAGTAGGCAGTCTGATGTATGCCATGGTATGTACTCGACCTGATATTTCTCGTGCAGTTAGTGTTGTGAGCAGATTCATGGCAAATCCTGGTAAAGTTCACTGGCAAGCAGTAAAATGGATTTTGAGATATTTGAAAGGCTCAGTTGACACCTGTTTGGAGTTCAGTGGTTGTGATAGTAGTTTGGTTGGTTATGTTGACTCGGACTATGCAGGAGATCTCGACAAAAGGAGATCATTGACAGGCTACGTATTTACTTTTGGAAATAGTGCTGTCAGTTGGAAATCTACATTGCAACCTACAGTTGCGTTGTCTACAACAGAAGCTGAATACATGGCAGTGACTGAAGCTATCAAAGAGGCTATTTGGTTAAAGGGCTTATACAATGAGCTAAATTCAGATCATCAAGTGACAGTTGTCTTTTGCGATAGTCAAAGTGCTATACATCTGACCAAAGACCAGATGTTTCATGGAAAAACAAAACACATTGACATCAGGTACCATTTTGTTCGAGATATTATCGCACAAGGAGATGTTATGGTTAAAAAGATTGGTACTGCAGACAACCCAGCAGATATGTTGACAAAGTCTCTTCCTGCTACCAAGTTCAAACACTGTTTGGACTTGATTGGTGTATGTACGTAGCACTTAAAGTTATTTGGAGAAGGTGGAGCTAAGTTTACTGTTGATAAAATTCAAGTCAAGGTGGAGATTTGTTGGATGCCTTGAATTATGGTTTTCTTGTTTTATTAGGCTTTTGTTTCTTTTGTTTCTTCTTATATTGTCAAACATTGCTGCCTATCACATGCCACCGAATTCGGTGGCACAGTAAATCCCATGGTTGCACAGTTCAGTTTTTTGCCTATAAAAGGCTTTCCCTCTGCCTGTGAAAGAGATAACGAAAAAAAAAAGTTATTAGATAATACTCTGAGTAAAGAGTATTTTGGTGAGCGGGTATTATTGGGTTTTGGGTTGAGAGTTTTCTCTACTTGTAATATTATTTTACGATAGTGAACTTATTGCTCCTCTCCTCCCGTGGACGTAGGCATATTGCCGAACCACGTAAATTTTGTGTGTTTCTATTTTTATTATTTTGGCTATTTCTTCATTGTTGCCATAAAATCACCACTTAAATAGCCCGTCGATCCTAACAACTTCAATAGTTTTGCAGAATAAAATAGGTTAAATTTATGTTTGAATCTAATTGCAAATTCGAAAATCGAATAATATATAATAAAAAAAATTCAATGTCTTACCTGAAATTGCTAATGCATCAAATCAACATTGAATAGTCACGTCATAAAATCAATTAAAAAAGTAAAAAGGTAATTATTATGCATACGTGTCACTTTTATCAAGGGGTGGAATTAATATTTTTCAAAAATAATCAATCAAAAAATTAAATAAAATTAAAAATTTGTCTCTTCATTTAGAACATGTTGATGATATTTTGCTTTTCTTATAAAAATGTATTAAAATTTTGTCCTCCTTAATATCTATATGAGCATAGGTAAGTATGACATCAATTTATAATGTAAAGATTAAATTAAAAATATTATTTTTAGTTAAATTTTTCGTTTTTCTGATATTTTTTCATTCAAATACTTGAATTAGAAGTTAACTAACTTTAACATCAAATTTGTTAGTATCCATTAATAAATCGTGTCGTGAAATATTCCTATTTGGATAATTATTTAATTATATTTTCATATTAATTATTTATTATATAACTTAATTTGTTCCTCAATTTATTTGTTTCTTTTATAGGCTAAATTTTTCTATATGAACTAAATATTTGTACCTTTATATATATGACAATTGGGTTATTTATAGAGATACAATAATAAAAAGGGAATAACCGTCTCTCTCTACTTTTATTTTCTTATTTTATTTATTCTTTTAATTTATTTACAACAAATCGAGAATAATAAATATTTTTTAACATAGTTAGATAAAAAAATATTTATCTATCTCTGTTATTGTTTTAAAAGAAACGAGTTAAAAACCTAAATAAAAAGTATTGCTGCTCTCAAAGATCTAGAATCTAATTAGTAATTAGACTTGACCATGGACCGCGATTAGACAATAAAAATAATAATAAAAAAAACATCATAAGCCCAGTAAAAACTCAATCCTAGCCAAATCTAAATATGATAAAGACCAAATGGAGCGGAAGTGAAAATAGACAGCTCCAAAGAACATTACGTACCAAATTTCGAAGACCAGTCAGCTGCATAATTACCACATTTACAAACATTAAATGAATTGTAAAAATATATATTTTTTTTCTTCTTACAAGGATTGAATCGATTTTGGACAAGTAAAATTCTAACAGAGTCTTCTAATTTTATTTTGATGGGTTCCCATGCCCTGGGAAAGGAAATCCAACAACTTGGTTTCAAGTGCTTTGAATTGAGCAATTTGCAATTTTAGTTCTAAATTTTGTCTTCTAAGATTATTGTTCTCCTCCAGCAATAATAAACGGTCATTTTCAGCCGTCGAACTATCCTCGTTAGAAGCCTTTAGATAAGTTGGAAAAACACTTGGCTCGCATTTCTTTCTTGTAATCTCAACTAGCATATGCCGACTTCCTTTAAGAAACTTCTCGTGCTTGAATTCCCATAGCTTCGATGATGTTTTCTTGAATCCCTGCATACAATTTAAAAATTAATAATTAAATTTAATGAGCCGAGTTAATAATATATTGATAAATTTCTTAATTTACATAATAATTTTTTTTTTATACTGATAACAACTCGGTTTATGAATAAAAATATGGATAAGACTAATTTTTTTTTTTATATTTAACATGTGTTTAATTTTAATAATGTTTAAAATAGGTCTAGCTAGCCAGAAGTCTAGTATAATATATGTAGCCGCAGTTTACACAGTTATAATAATACAGAGACGCAGTGTGCTTATTTTGAATGTACAAAAACAACTCAGATTTGTCTCTATAAAAAAAAATCAGATTTTGACTTAGATATAGCATAGATAATATTTCTATTTTACTATTATTTTAAACAGAGCTAATAGTTAAAAAAAACTGTATAAGAATTGAAAAAAAAATATTAAATAATTATTCTCTCCGTTCTTTTTTATTTGTCACTTTTGTTACTTTTATTAAAATTAAAAAGTATTAATTATGTTTAAATTTAGGATAAAATTGAATGATTTAATAAACAAATTTAAATTTAATTAATCAATTTTTATTGGAAAAAAATTAAATTGAAAAAAAAAATAAATTCTATTATAAGTTTAAAAGTGATAAATAAATAAAATTTAAATTTTATTTAAAAGTGACAAATAAAAAAAAATGAAAGGAGTAACATTCGATTATTTGATAAATTTATAAATAAAAGCATAAATATTGAATCTGGTCAAGAAATTTTTGATGTAGCAATTCAAATTCAAAATATAGAGAGAGTTTGAAAAACTGAACAACTTGAAACAGTCAAGAATAGAATTTTCACAACTTATTTTATAGTTTTTTCAAGAACTATCAGCATTGCTTAATTACATTATGCAGATAAAGAATTAATTAATACCATGGAAATTCCAAAAACTTAATTATCAGGACTAAATTGATCATATTATGTTCATACTCTTCCTATGAACACAAGAAAAAATAAATAAAAATCTACAAAACAAACCATAATTAAACTGACCAAAAATATTTATATAGAGAGAACTTTGGTATTTTATAATTAACATTAAAATAAATATACATATATTTAGGTTTATAAAGTGTAATTATTCTCCTACGTTTTAATAATATTTCGAACTTTGCGGGGAAAAAATCTAATAATAATAATAATAATAATATATAACTACTTACGTAGGTATTAAGCTGGCGAATGAAGCTAGAGAAATTGTTATGCTTGAAGTATCTAGGCAAAGTTAGCTCTGAAAATTCAGCTGGAGACCAAACTATGAATCCATTTCCTTCTGAATTCCAAGAAACTATTTTCTTGCCTTCAATATTATTCGATCTCGATGAAGATCGCGACGAGGATGATGATGGTGATAATGATAAACCTTCTCCATTTTCTTCTAATAAATCATACGTTTTCGATAAGAAAGGAGCAGGAGTTTTCATTTTCATCGGTTGCTGGCTCGATGATGATGATAATGATGATTTTCTACTAAGAATTGTGGCTCTATCAAGATTCGATGGTAAGTTATTTGCCATGCTTTAATTTGGCTGGGAGAGAGCTTTGGTTCTGGTTTTGGTTTTGGTTTCCAAAATGTTCCTTAATGGAAAGGCAGCTTCTTATATAATTATGATTGAGATCATCATCATCATCTCGGAAACTACTAGGTGATAGAGTGTGTTTTAATATCGAATCGGATCAGCGGTCGAACCAATTAACAAGTAAGCGGTTATTAATCTAGTCATGTTTGCTAGAATAATTGACCCTCTCCGAAATTAATCACGTTGTTTTGAGAGTTTTTATAATAAATCCGTTCCTCTTGTTTATAAGCCCGAAAAATCTTAAAATTAATAGCCATAATTATTATTAAATTTATAGGTAGTGTGGGTCATAACAGATTGAGTTATAAACATACCAACATATAAAATGATTAAAATTTTATAAATCATAAACGAGTTTATTACGTAAAATCAAGTTAGATCATAATTTAAATGGATCATTATTAAAAAAATCATAAATAAATCGTATCATAAACAGATGTATGACATTATTTTTTTAAAAAAAAAAATTAATTAAAATAATAAATTAGAGATATATAACATATATAAATAATTCTTTTATATTCACGTTATATAAAAAAATTATAAAATCACAAATAATACAAACAAATCATAAAAACGGATTATAAGTAGATCATAATTACAAAAGAATCAGATTATACATATCACATATAACGAGTCAAGTTTGATTGAATTATTTTACTGATCAAATGAGTCGGTTTACTAACATATTAAGGACTTATATGGCATTTTTATAAATAAATTGAATAAAATTTATAAATCAAGTGGGGTCAAATTTGCCACCACTGATTACATTGGTTAAATTATAAACCAATCATCAATACTATTCAAACTTAGAACAAATTTTAAATCGATTAATTGGAAAACGTAATTTTAAAACAAATTTGAGAGTTCTATATATTAAAAAAATCCAATCCTCTTAAATTAAATTGAAAGTCATAATTATTGAAGTGATTAAAATGCAAATTGACAATTGAAATAATTTAATGTTTGATCCGATCGATTTTAGAAACGCCGGTGAGGAGTCCCTTAAAGTTGGTGGGACTCTTTTTCTTTCTTCAATTCTTCCTTTCTAGTCTTTCCTTTTGTTTAATTTTCTTTTTTACTATTCAAAAAGAAATATTATTTTAAAGATAAAAAGATCTTTTTTTTTGACAATAAAGAAAACATATCTTGCAATTAGATTTTTTTTTTTTTGTCAAATCGTGTAATTAGGTTTAATTGATGTAATAAAGTGGAATAATATATTCATGACAAAAATATATATATATGGTTTTTTTAAGTGTAATATATTCAGTAATTAGATCTCACATCCCGTCGGTTCGATTAATTTAATTATACACCAAATAAATTTATAAATAAAATAAAATATTTTTTATTAAATATTTAAAAATGTTAAATATACTTGATTAATTAAAAAATAAAAAAAAAAACTATTATTGTCATCTTATCCTTTAGAAGAAAAACAGTGTTCGGTGACATAGTGGTGTGGAAGTTTCGTGATATTTTGGCATTGGAATATTGACATTTTTAGCAACTTTTTAATTTTTTTGACAACAACTTTTATTTTTATTATTATTTCTTATTGGAAGAACGAGCAAAGTTCTACATATATGCGCGTTGATATATACAATTTAGCAGGGCAAGACAAAAATATCATGTAGGAAGATTGCATGAAATTTGATTTTTGTAGTATATAATCTATGCTATAGTCAATATTCAACGTAGGCATATAATAATTCATTAGTAAATATTGTTTTTCCTTTTTTTATTGTTATTTGATGAAATTATGTGCTAATTTAAAGAATATGAAGAAAAAAACCTTGAATTGATATGGCAATTAGAATTTAATGAAAAGTGAGAAAAGTTTCACGTTAATAATATTTATTGTAATTAGATATTTTGAATATCTTGTAAAGAAAATATGAAGGAAAATTTATTGATTATTGTACCGCTTTCATTCTTAAAAAAATAAAATAAAATAAAATAATAAAGTTCATTTATATATTATTTTAATTTCATTTTATGTATTACTTTTATTGTTTTTATTAGCATTAAAAATTATTAATTAAACTTAAATTTAAAATAAAATTTAATGATTTAATATATAAATTTAAATCTAATTGATTTTAAACAAGTCAAATTATATTGAAAAGTAAAATTAAATTGTATTAAAAATATAAAAGTATTAAATAAATAAAATTTAAATTTTATTTAAAAGAATCACACACAGTGAGAGAGTATTAAATTAACAATTTCTTTTTTAAAAAAGCACAGTAATTAATATTTATTAAAATATTTTTTTTATTGACATTTAAAACTGTAATTAGATATTATATTTTTTATTTATAATTATAAAATATTTTTCTAAAAAAAAAATAGTAACTTAATTTGTGATATACAGATAAAATTTTAATTTTATAATTAAATTGACTTAATTAATGCTAAAGTAAAGGGAATGAAAAGGAATGGCCGCGAAGTCTGACCCAACTTTGGAAGAGTCTGCCCTATTCCAAAAGTCGGCTTATGCCATCATTGAATACTACCTGACTTTTATCTTATTTTATTTTCTTTATTTGTATCATAATTTAATATTCTTGACTGTGCTACTCACTTAAGTTTAATCCTAATCATTATTTATTCATAAATTTTGTCGAGAATTATACATAAAACATCCCTCCATTTTTCTCATTTTTAATTCTCCCTTAAGTTTTATCTTAAAAATATATATATACTTTTAGTATATAAAAAAAAATTCTTTTATTTATTACAATTAATACATAAATAAATATACAATAATGTAAGGTGTAAACAAGAGATTTCTTAAAATAAACGCTCATTAATAATTAAATTATTTAATTCGGACTTCTAAGGCCAGATTTTGTCTATATTTTTATATTACTATTACTATCGAGTTAAAAAAAAAACACCTAAATCTTCAGCATAATAGATCTTGGAAGAACCTGTCCCATTAACAATATTAGAGGCTGGAAAGAGCTAAATAAAATTAATATACGTAACTCAACTCATTTAATATAATTTGATTAAATGAGAATAGAGTATGAAATCGTTCCATTAATAATTTTATTAATTAATTTATTATTGATTAATCGTTATGTCGGTTTTGATTTTTAACTAATTTTTCGAATCGGTTTACTTATTAACTATTAAAAAATTTAAACATATAAATTTAATAAATTATATAATTTATAATGTTATTTTTAATAGTTAAAAAATTTTCAAAAATGATAAATACAAATCAAATACAATATCCATTAACAGAATTAAACGAAAAATAAAATTTTCATAATTAATTATAAAAATTGAATATATTCAATATAAAACTAAAAATAGAATGTTAATTATGCACATGCAATAAATAAATAATTGTAATAAAAAATTAATTTTAATATTTATTTACCTAAAAATATGTATTATAATAATATTTTAGAAAACCATATATCATAATATTTATAAATTATAAAATATTAAAAAATTTAAGTGTAAAAATTAAAATATAATATAAAAAATATATATATATATATATAGATTAACCATTAATTAACAGTTAACCGTCGATTTTTAAAAATAAAATCAGTAACTTTAAATTTTCAGTTTGATTAATCTTGTTTCGAATCAATTTTTCAGTTAACTAAATTTTCGATTTTTTCTCACCCCTCTTAATTTGGCCATTGGACTTCTTCTTCTTTTTTTTTTTACTAAAAGTCCATCGGTGCTCTTTCTTGTTAGTGACAAAAATAATCATGCAGCCATCAAGAATAAATCTATTCGAGATAATTAAGGGGAAAAGAATTTTATGTAAGCCACCTAAAATGTTGAAAAGAAAACAATTAGCTATATTATACCTCTTCAGTCTTCATGCCTTCATGTGTAAGTTAATGGATTAATTAATCATGTGTTAAAAATTAAAATTAGTTTCAAGGAAGATTCGTGCATATTATGTTTGTGTATTTAACTATTTCAACTTGTTGAATTTATTATTATTATGTAGAAATTTTACATTATGCACAATTTTCATAATTCATAGATGTTACGATTTGTGAATTTTGAAATTGGATTAAAATTAATATAAATATTAATACTCAAAAGTATTGTTAGGTAGGGGTGAACAAAAAAATCGATAGACTCGGTTAACAGAAAAAAAAAATTCGAAACCGAACCGATGAACTGGTTAACTGATTATAATAGACTAATTAATGGTTAGTATTTTGAAAAACCGATATTAATGGACTGGTTAATGGTTTTGACTCATGTGACCGGTTAACCAAACCGAAACTGAATTTTTAGTTAATTTATTAATTGTTCAATATGTTCATATTTATTATTTTTTATTATTTTTTGTTTTATCAAATTTTTAATAAAGAAAATCAGAATATATTTAAAAAGTTATATAACAATTTATTCTAATTAATGGTAATCATGTACTTTTTTTTCATTATACTAATTATTTTAAAAATTTTAAGTTTTTTTAATTGGCGATTAGTAAATACAACAATTTATCTAATTAAAAGTAATTATGGACCGGTTAATTTATTTACTTATTAAATATTAATTTTTAAAAATAAATTTGCTTATATTCACCAAATATTTTTATTTTAACAATAATAATGTTATATTATAGTGAAAAAATTTTAATTTTTAAGTACTTTGAATATTTTAATTTTATTTATGAATATATTTTATAATTGTAGTGGTTAACCAAAAAAATTGAGTAACCGGTCCGAAAATCCGAAACCGGTGGACTGGTTAACCGATAGTAACGGACTGATTAATGGTTAGTGTTTTAAAAAAACCGATATTAATAGACTGATTTTTTTTTGGGCTCATATAACGGTTAACCGGTCCATGCTTACTCCTATTGTTAGGTATCGATTAATTATAAAAAATATAATATTATTTATAAAAATTTAGTCAATTTTTATCTTATAAACTAACTTTTCGAATTGTATTTTAATTTAAATTCATTTTTTTCACAAATATTTAATTATTATAAAAGGTGTAGAATACAATGAATTGATTATCTTCCGATAATAAATATTTAAATAATATTTATGAATTATGTAATAATATGTATTTTTTTGGCAAGATATTAGTTTTGAATATTTATATATATTTAAAAAAAAAAAAAAGTATTCTTCTCTATAATGATTAAAGGAGGTTAGAGCGATATTGAGTAGATGAGCAAGTGGTATGTGTGGACATGTGGAACGGTGGCATTATATGTTCTTAGAATATTGGAAACTACTAGAGAGTAGTAGTTAGCAAACTTGATTTGACTACTGAGTAGAATTGGGTGTTCTTTGTTTACCAATGGCCTAGGGCAACGATGCATGTTTCTTTCTTTCTAAAGCTATTTTCTCTTTTTCTTTTTTCTTTCTTGTCTTTTGCATGCTTTTCTCCTTTTGCCTTTGCATTTTTTATAGCAAAAGGTCAAAAAAATATATATTTTACTTGACATTTTGTTTGCGCATTTCTATAAAAAAATGTGATTTAAAGAATAGATACAGTACAAATGAAAAAACAATATATAGAAATCTGGGGTGCTTTTAGCCTAAAATTAAATATAAAAATATATAAGAATATGGATAAAAAAGGTAAAAAATAAATAGCTAATTTGTCTGAATAGTTTCGATATTTATATTAGGATACTCTATCCATTTCATAATACCTGTCACTTTTATTATTTTCAATAAAATTAAAGAGTATTAATTAGATTTAAATTTAAAATAAAATTGAGTAATTCAATGCACAAAATTAAATATAATTGGTCAATTTTTATTGAAAAATAAAAAAAAATAAATTGCATTGTAAGTTTAAAAGTAACAGATAAATGGAATTTAAATTTTACTCAAAAGTGATATATATTATGAAACGGAAATAATACAAATTTGTTGTTGGCTCTACATACTGAAACATCAGTTAACCATCTTGACTTAGTTCTGATTTCTCTATTTTTTTAAGAATATCAAGTCAGGGTCTTCTCCTACACGTATCGAATAAAACTTGTTGAGCCAAATTTTTTTCATATAAAACCTGCTTTATTTAGATCGGGAAAATCATACACTTTTATGAAAACCATGCGTTATGGCTCGAATCCGTAGTCAATCCTATTTTCGATAGGAGCAGTTGACAATTAATATTGAATCCGATTTTTTTCATTATTTTCGTATCCGTAATAGTACAAAAAGAAGACCCGACTGCAAGTTGTTCGAACCTACGGCCAGTCAATTAACAGCCAACCGCGCGCTCTAACACTGAGCTACTGAGGAACAACAAGAGATTAGATCTCATAGAGTTCAATTCCCGCTCTCATCCCATGACCAATATGAGCTCGAAGTTTCCTTCGTAACTCCCGAAACTTTTTCGTAGGGTCTTCGTTTCATGCCTCATTTCATAGGAAAGCGGTTTAGTAATGGCTAACATAAATTTTATTGCGCATTCCATGTACTGAAATAAAAAAAATATATTATTTTTGATTTCATATCAACACTAAATCTCAAATATTTTTCAATCCGAAACCATATTTAATTTTTTAAAAAAAAAAATCACATTACAATAAAAAAAAAAGTATTACCTTTTTGTCATAGCTAGAAAAGAAGTTGTGTTACATTAATTTCATGAGATATTTATTTTATTCTAAATTTTAATTTTCTATGTCCAATTTGTATAAATTCAATATAAAATTGGAATAAAGACCAAATTTGCATCAAAGTATTGAAAATACTATATATTTGCTTTTAAATATATTTTGGGCCAAATTTACTCCTAAAGTATCTAAAATGATATATATTTGCCCTTTAATCATCGCTATTACGCAATTAGCTTAAAATTCGCCCCTAAAACTAACGGGATTGCAGGTAAGCAGACGAAAATTCACATATTAGTCTGATTGAAGTAAACTAAACTTACCATATGGATACTGTAAATTGATATTTTATTTTAATTTTCGAAAAAAAATGTTAAAATTTCTTTCCATTCGACATTTTATGTTTGCTTACCTAAAATTCGATTATTTTGAAAATCTTAATTTTATAATTTTTAATCATTTTGTAAATAGCTAAAAAATGATATCAATTTATAATGTACATATAGAAAATTTATATAGTTTGAATCAGTTTATTATGTATTTTTCAGTTTATTTACTAGGAGCCATATTATTTTCCATTGCAAAACTAAGCCAAATACATCGGGGTGAGCATGGTCGGTTAACCGGTCCATAAGCCCCAGTCCATTAACCAGTCTATTAATATCGGTTTTTCGAAATTTCAATCCATTAACCAGTCCATTGTCATCGGTTAACCAGTTCATCGGTTTCGGTTTTTCGGTTCGGTTATCCAATATTTTTCGGTTAACCACTATAATTATAAATATATTCATAAATAAAATTAAAATGTTCAAAATAATTAAAAATTAAAATTTTTTCACTATAATATAATATTATTGTTGATAAAATAAAAATATTTGGTGGATACAAGCAAATTTATTAAATTTATTTTTAAAATTAATATGTAATAAGTAAATATATTAACTAGTTCATAATCACTTTTAATTAGGTAAATTATTATACTTACAAATAGCCAATTAAAAAACTTAAAAACTTAAAAATAATTAGTATAATGAAAAAAAGTACATAATCACCTTTAATTAGGATAAACCAATCACATGAGTCAAAAACCATTAACCAGTCCATTAATATCGGTTTTTTCAAAACACTAACTATTAATCAGTCCATTACAATCGGTTAACCAGTCCATCGGTTCGGTTTCGAATTTTTTTTTTCGGTTAACCAAATCCATCGGTTTTTTTGCTCACCCCTACAAATACATAATAACAATGACAGTTTTGGCCTAAAAACATACTTAAGAAAAATTATTTATATTTATATTCCCTATAATATATACATATTAGTAACAATTACTCCTTCCATTCCATGTCAATTATCACTTTTTTGAAAAAACTTGTCCCACATAAAATGTTACTTTATGAAAATCAAGCTAGCATATACTGCGAATATTCCAATTCTGTCCTCTTAATATTTTCATTATTTTTTTTAATCATTTTTTTTATTTTCATTATATATAAAAGAGAATATTATACTATTTTAAGGTATTCTTTATTTTTTAATTTCATTAAATATAAAAGTAAATATTATAATATTTGAAGGTATTTTTTTATTAAATTAAGAAAAATTAATAATTACAATAATTGAGAGAAGAAAAGTGAACGAGTAATATTTAGTCATGCTATAAAATAGTACAAATCAATTATCAAAGCTGTTGCTGTGGTGTAGTGGTTATCACGTCAGTCTTACACACTGAAGGTCCCCAGTTCGATCCTGGGCAGCAACATTTTTCGATTTTGATTTTTCCAATTACGACTATTTTCTTTTTGCAATTATTGCTTATAATAGAATGCACCTCTAATTTGTTTGAATCACTCAATTTTTCTTTATAGAGGGGAATGAGAGGGAGTAGGGAGGGACTCAAAATTCAAGACTTTGAATCGAGAAATGACCCAAATACTTCTCCAACTTAATGGATCGTTGCCATCTGGTTATTATTCTCTGAATTGGGCCTATCGTTTAATTTATTTGTTTATAGAACACTTAGATGGGGCCGAAACCGGGGCTAGACTGAAATCCTTCCCATTATCGGTCCAAAATTCTTCCATGCTCTCATCATACTTGTCCAAGTTTTAATTTATAAATCCTTTCGCTGTTCTGACAAATTGTGATCCGATCTGATCTATCAATAATTCATTTATAATCCGATTTCATTTGACCCGTAAAGTAATACCAAACACAGCCTAACTTGATGTAAGCCATTAGAATTGACTAAAATCTACAAATGGTTGTGTATAATATTGCGGCAGATCCTATTATTCAATTGGCATGTTGGCTTTAGAAACTAATTTGAAATGGCAAACAATAAAATGATTTATCACTAAAATTTTTTAAACGTTAATATCCGTTATTCACATGATTCAAACTCCATATATGGTCTCAGTGAAACAAACAGAGAGAAAGAGAAACAATTACTGATGGATCATGATTCAGTTACTCCTGCACCAACCAAAGACTTAGAAAATGAAACCAGCAATAATGTTGTTTTTTGTCTGTTTCATGACATGTTTTCATTTAAAAAATTATTTATTTGTAATAAAAGCGATGACACAGCATTTGCTGTACGGCCCGTCCAGCCGGCCCATTCAACTGATAAGGCCCAAGGCCCAACAACCCAGAGTAGCTGACACAAGCTTCTAAGCAGCGCACACGCCCGATCGGCTGATGTGACCTCCAGTCCCATCAGCCGCCTGACACAAGGCAGCGCCCATTCTTACCACCTGCTTCCTTTCATGTCGCCGAATACCTAGTCTGACAGTCCAGACATTCGAGTGCCCCTCAATCATCTCATATAAATAGCACAGCCAACGATGCCACCAGTTATTGAACCCTAAACATTATCTCTCTAAAAGCACATTCTCTCTTTAAACTACTAACTTAAGTTTCGGAGTGATCATGCCTGATCCGACCGGACTCTTCTTATTACAGGGTCTTTTCATCCGATCGGATCGCCTTCTCTCTTTCAGATAAAGACATCTTTGGCTTTATAGTTTCCTGGATGCTCTTAAAACATGATCGAATGACAATTATGGGTATAATGCAATATCAATATTTAAATTTACAAATGCTTATTTTACTTTAAGGTGTTTGGATAAACTTTTTTTTTTATTTATATTCAGTTTATTTATATTTTTGCTCATATATCAAAATAATAATTAAAAATTAAATTTTGCTTTCACATTACAAAAAGTTTTTTGATTTTCAAATGGTACCGAACCGCGTACACTTTTATGATTAAAAAATACGTTTTTAAAAGGAAAATTGGAGGATTTTTTTTTAAAAAAAAGAAAGAGAGAAAGCAAGTATGCCATTGATTCCTTGGAGTTTCTTATCTTATCTTTTATAATAGGAAATTTGGAGCTTATATTGCACTAACCAACAAGTGGGACACTCAATTTGCCATTTTGTGAAGCTACTAAAGCAAATATTTATTTGTAATTTGCCATTTTGTGGAATCAATTCATCATGATTAATTGCAATTTTCAAACACCCCATGAATATGTCTCTTACCTTTTGCATGTGTATGGACCCAAATGAAAAAATTATATATATATATATATATATATATATATATATATATTGAAAATGGAAGTATATGAACAAGCCATTGCTTTTTCAATATTATCTTTTAGCCCCTTTTCCCACTATCTCCTAATAAAATAATATTATGCTAGTAAATTCAATTATAAGTCATAATGATATTGTAAAACAAAATAGATATCCACCGAATTTAATTTCAAAAAATTAATTTATAAAGTGAGAATTGACAAAATATTTATAAAAATTATTTAATTCTTATAATAATCCGATGTCAAATATTTAAAATATCCCTCTCACATCACATCTAGGACCAAACAAATGCAAAGCGTGAAATTTGCTGGTAGCTCTAATATCATATGAAGAAAATAGATTTGAAGTAACTCAATCTCTAAACTAATTTATAAGCTGAGAATTGCCAAATCTCTAAAAAGTATTTAGTTTTTATAATTAGCCAATAAATAATACTTAATAGATATTATAATGAATTAGGTCATTCGAGTAGATAAAATTATATGGATATTTTTTTCTTTTAATAGAGGTTTTAAATTTGAATTCTGAATTTAAGTATTTAAATTTTTTATCTCATTTTATAAATGTACATAACACAATTTCAAGGTGCTCATATCAATAAATTTCGAATAGCAAACGTTATGCCAAAACAAATTGGTTAATTTATTCATCATACTAGCCTAGTTAAAACTTAAAAGGTTTGATGGGTTTTTTACATTTCAATATTATATATCTTGGTAAAGAAGACTCAATGAAGAAAAGCCACTGAATTTGGGAGACCATACCCAACATCAATACACTAATTAATTAAGTTTTAAGAGATGCAAATTCAAGTGCGAACACATAGTTAAGTGATCCCCCAACTTGTTACTTTTGGTCATTTATAGCCCTTTAAACTTTGCAATTTTTCACTTAGCCACACGATCTATTATCTTTCATATAAATGAAAATAATAAATTATTATAAAAACATACTATATAATATAATATAATATCTAGGAGTTCAATTTAATAGGTTGTGGTAGACTATGATTTATGATGGTGGAGTTGTGTGTTGTTTTTTTTTCCGGTCCCTGTTTGTATTTAGTCAACTTTTGTTTGTAGAGCAGGTGAGTGATTGATCTGTTCTTTGAGAATTTGCATCTCTCTTCTTCGTAATTTGTCAAACACTGTTATTGTCAACTTTAATTTATAATAACCATTTGATTAAAACAATTATAAAATAATAGTGCAATTAAGAATGAGGAGAAAACTTATTCTCTTGTAAGGAATCTTGGAAAACACAGACAATATATATATATATATAATTCATTCGCTATCCGAAGAAATATAGGCAGATTAATTTGGATTTGCTTTGGTTAGACCTATAAACAGAGTAAAATGGTTTCTCCTATTCAGAATTCGAATCTAAAATCTCTAATTAAAGAAAAATTGACTTATGTTATTTCATCTCATCTATTCGAACTAACGATTTATTTTTTTTCGCTTAAATATGTGGATAAATTAAATAATTACCTTTTTAAGAGGAACACTTAAAAGTTACAATTGGTTACACATTTATACATTTATAATATGATTTTCTTATATATGAATTTATTATTATTTACAACCGAATTATACAATTGGAATAATATGATTTTCTTATATCATCCATTACTGTCATTTAAATAAAAAAAAACTATATAAAAAGCTTTCAGCTCTACTACTGGATAAGCTATCCAAATTATCCACTTCTTATTTGACCGTCAGAATTTTTTTCTCGAAATATTCTCGTTTTAGATGACCTAAATCTCATTAGAGTCATCAATTATTATTGATTAAAACTATTTAAAAAGGTAATTTGTCTGTTTCATTTCTTGTTTATAATTCATTTAATCCAAAATATCAGACAAGAAATCAAGACATGTTTTTTTTTTCTGATTTTAATGCATCAGTTTTCAAACTAAAGGAAGACTATGAACGGATAGAGACAATACAAGAGGTTGGGTAGTGAATCAATCACGAAAAAAATTGCACTTCATCTCATATTGTATTAGTTTAAATTTTATATTCATGAAACACAAATGCATGTTTTATTATTATTATTATTATTATTATTATTATCCAGTAAGGCTCCACCCAATCCTCTTCGACCATCAAGTCTTTCATGAAGAAAGATTCTCAATTTTATATATACAAATATATAACAATCAATGGCCGACTGTAATTCAATTAAAATCTAATATGACGTTGATAACCTATAAAAGAGATTAATTCAATATGGTTGAGTTCCTTTTTTTTAATATTAATTTCTAAAATATTATAGGTGTTAAATGGATTGAGTAGAGTTGATTTGAATCGGGTTGTAAATTGATTAAATTTTCGCAAGTCATGAATGAATCCCATTTATGACATTTTTAATTTTTAATTTTTTCATTTAAAATAATAAATTATGTATGTATAAACTATAAAAAAATTATTTATATTTATATCATATAAAAAAAGCTATTAAATTTAAAAAAATATAAACATATGACCAAACGGATTTGGTCGGATTGAATTGTTTGGCGGAATCATTAATGGATTAAATTAAATTTAAATCAAAAAATACATATCATATAAATCGGTTCAAATTTGATGGTTCTAAAAATTATAAAAATTCGTCCAAATTCCAAATTGAAATTGGTATGCCATATGGGAGTTGTTTTATTTATTATTCTTTCCTATCATATATTCCATTTGTTCCATGTATTGTCATTATTTTTCTTTTTTACAAATATTAAGATAATAATTGAAATTTTTTAATTTTATAAAAAATGTAAATTTGAAGTGATTAAATAATATCTGATGTCAAAAGTTTATATTTAGCTAAGAACAAAATAGTAAAAATATTGCACAAAATAAAAATTAATGAAATTTATTAATATAGTACTGATAACAAAAAGGAGCCAAAATAAAGTTTAAGTAATTAAATAAATATAATAAATTTTATTTTAATTCTTTAAAACAACATTTTAAATGGAATTTTTTGAAAAGAAAAGGCTAAGATTTATATGAAAGGGAGTAATAAATAATCACTTGACATGTTAGTAAATGAGATGGGAGGATTGGAATGTGGTCCAGAGGCCGACTATGATAATTGAGTGACAATATCTCTGGGCAACATCGAATTGAATATGGCTGCCTACTTCTTCCAACACTTATTAAGGCAGTAAATAATTCAGCACGTTGTATATTGAATGTATTAAATATAAATTATTTTTTATTATCTGTTATTTTTGTTATAAATAATATTAATTAGATTAAAATTTAAAATAAAATTAAATAATTTAATATAAAAATTTAAATTTAATTGATTGATTTTAATTAAAAAAATTAAATTATAATAAAAATTTAAAAGCGATATATAAATAAAATTTAAATTTTATTTAAAAATAAATAATATGTAGGGGCTGTTTCCTATTATTCGGTACAATAGCGTACCGTGTTTTGTGTGGTCTCCCATTGGCTGGGAGTGAAGAAGAAATTGCTTCTTGTGTGCTGGAAATTGACTCCGTCATTTTAATTACTTTCCTGTCCTCCATCTTTTTATTTATTTATAAAATTGCCATTCATTGTAAATATACCTAAAAGGCTAAAACCATCTGATGCCCATTTTCTAGCAGTTGTCATGTTCTTCTTGCCTTTGTTTCTCTGTTCCCCTTCTCCGCATTTTAGGTACCACGATTTTTTTTTTTTTTTTTAAAATCATGTCTACAGAAATGAATAAGTAAGAAAGTTTGTCAATATCTTGTAGATATATTCATTTTGGTTATGCACTAATTCTTTTAATTAATATCTAAAAGATTAACTTTAAATTTAGATCGTGTCTACTAAATTTGTATTTACTTAAATTTATTTGAACCTTATTGTATGCATGACATTAATATTAACTTATATTAAGGCATGCACTAAGCACTAAGCACTAAGCTTTATTAATGATATTTCAATATTATTATGCATGTTAGATTAATGAGTTAATACATTAATTAATTATTATTCCAAAAGAGATTACAAGTCATTTGATTCATTGATTAATTATGATTGACAATTAATTAATTATAAGTATTTGATAAATCAGTATTTACAAAGTTAAGAACAATTTCGTAAATTGCACATTAACAGTACACTTCAAAACAAACCAAACAATAAATTGTTACAAAACAGTAATAAATAATATAAATTAAATACTACAACTTGCATTATAAAATAATGACAGAACAACCATCAAAACAGGCTCTAACATACATCTGATGAGTAATCACTGAATGTGCAAAGGCAAAAATATCATAATGGAAGGGAAAACATATTCATGAATTCACTTGCCAACTGTCACAAGTACAATTTAGAGGCAATCTTTGGACATTGAATATGGTCACCAGATTTTTCACGCACTGCTCGTGCCAGACAAGCTTATAATAAAGAGCTGATATGACAGAACATGAAACAGAATATGTTGGCGTTAAAATCCCAGTAAACTAAATATATAGTATATCCCATTCTAATAATGTTCATAGAGTTACATCCGTTAATTTTTTTTGTTTTTTTACAAAGTATACAAAACGCACAACGGCTAATGGCTTAAATCAATTTTCAGAAAACCATAAGGCATAGAAGAAAGCAGCAGAAGAGGAAAATTGAGATTCTATTCAATGATTTATCTGCTTGCATCTCCTGCCTTCTCAACCTGGGGCTATTACTTCCCATCAAGTGATACGAGTTCGGGTATGTATATAAGCTCTCTGAGTTCCCAAAAACTCTTGCATAAACCATCTCGCCGAACATCCCAACAAATGGATGGTGGAAACCAGTCACTCCAGTACCTCCAAGGTTCAGTAAAGGAGATGAAGTACCATCTTCAAAACCGTTGTATGGATCGGTATCAAAGTTATGAGTTTGATAAGGATTATGATATGGAAGCTGCTGACCTGTACGAGGTACGCTAGATACCAAAGCTTGAGCACCATAGGCTGAGGGTCTAGGAGGTATGACCATGCCATGAGAGTGTGCTTTCCCTTCTACTTCAGCCGGGGTATTGCCACGGCCATAGAGGGGGACCATGGAGGTGTGTGATATATCAGCCTTGCAGACTGGGCACTGTGGGTGCTCATCGGATGCAAGGGAGGCACTCTGGACATGAAGCCATTTGTAGATGCATGGCCAGCAGTATAGGTGGCCACAAAGGGTAACCACTGGCTCGCGAGCAAATTCAAGGCAAATATTACAGTCAAAGCCACCAGTAAAACTTTCTGTGGCAGGAGCTGCAGTTGTGACTGTTTTCCATTCCCGGGAAACATATTGCTCATAGTCCATAGGTATGCTTGTGAAACTTGCTTTAGCCACTTGTCTTCCTCTAACTCTGAGGTGAATAGAAAATGTGAGAAGAACCAAATTAGTAAACAAAGTTCAATTATCCAAGAATTAGTATAACTTACAACTTAATCTAACAAATGCATAGAATATGAGATGTGCAACTTTGAAGGTAGACAGCAGAATAGCTAATCATTTCACCACCAAGTAGGATCATCACATAACAAACGAATAGGAATGCGACATATTTAGCATAAAGTTCTGAGCAATTATTATGTTTTTCAAACTTCGAATAAAAACACGCCAAATAAAAGGCCCCACCTCATGATTCAATATTCAGCATAAAGGTTCAAAAGTTAAGCTACCCCATCTTCCATATAGAAATGTAACAAGCACGAAAAATAAAAAGATATCAAATTTGGTTATCTAAGCAGATAAGGACGATATATCAGCAATGCGTATTGGTAAACAGAAGCAACATGTGACCCATGATAAAGCCCCGCTCCATTATTTTTTTCCCCCTTCTTTTTCCCATGCTTTTTCTTCAAAATAAAATTGCATATTCCTTTCGTTGAGGTCCACTTCGTAAACCTTATGAAATAAGGCTTAATTCGATAGCCAATGTCAATGCTTGTTGTTCTGAACGTACTGTAAATACTTAAAGCATTCTAAAACTATATCCTATTAAATAAGCACCAAATTCAAGATCTTTAATCGAACAATACTTACAAAATGAATAAATTAATTAGGGAAAAAGAAGGGGGGTGGGTGGGTTCGATTTTCATACAGGTGACAGTGACAACAAATGGCAGAATAAATTAACAGATTGGTTATTCAGAAAATCCAACAGAAACTTACATGTTAAGCCAAAACCATGCCTAAGTAACTAATCACCGTCTACTTCATAAGGTTAACTTTCGCAGACAAGGTCCAGCACACAAAATATAATATAAGTCTATACAAAAAGATATAATGCAAAACTTCCAAGCAATTATCTGTGACTAACCCTTCTAGAAGACATATCCTGTCTTTCATTCAGATACTCAAGCAATTGGGTTCTGACCATGTAATTCTCAACTTTCAATTAAATAAAAGATCCTGAGCCAAATCTATCTGCAATTAGAAAATGACTTGGAGACTGAAAAATTGCATTTTAGACACCAAACATAGGCATAGAAAAAAAAATCTTTTAATAACGAAACAATGCCTGTTCTGGAAATTCTAGGATATACTTGGGGGATGGACCGATGCAAAATGGGCAAGAAGGGTAAACCTCAACAATGAATGGGAAAGTAATAAAAAAGAAATAAAACATGTGCTCTCTGGAATCCCATAAAAGAAATAAAACATGTGCTATCTGGAATCCCATGAATCACTGGATCTGATATATTAGTCCAAGTGTACTGAGAACTTGAAAACCAGAAGTTCAAAATGATTTAGCATAAAATATAGATATAAATAGGACACATATGCATAAAAAGGGATAAGTTCCTCCCAAGAAGAGCTCTTATAAGAGCCCAATGATATCCATTCAGCTAAATGTGTAAACTTACATTCCCTCACGCTCTAGAAATCACCTCCAGACTCACCATCATCAAGCCATCTACTACACTCACATCCAACAAAACCACTGCATAAAACAATATGACCAACTAACAAACATAAGGAACCTCGAGAAAGCAATCAATGTTGAATTCAACAGTTCCAAGGAAAAAAATGAATACATGTGTTGTGAATTTCAAAATAATATATATCTTCAACGGAAAAGCTAGACTATAGAAGGCAGAGGTTTTTAAGTTTGTAATGAAAATCAAACCTTCCACCTTAAGCATGTGTAAGATAATCAACGAAAAACATAAAAGTTCATCGAGAAACAGGTCAATAGCCAAGTAAAATAGGACTCCCATATAAATTCCTTTAAGATAAGTAAGTTCATAATATGACCTTTCTATATTACCATTAATCAAACAGAAGGTTTTATACAGAGGTCCGCATTCAACTAAATCACCTAAATGCAGGTCTGTAATATATAACGCATGATTTGAACATGAACAAGACCTCAAGCTAGAATTCTGAATTTTGTGAAGCCGAAATAATAAAATTGTCAAAAAATCAAAAAATCGAATTAGAATCTCCAGAATTAAACCTAATTAGTTTTGATTCTCTGCCAACTCCAGCCGAAGATGCAGCTTTGGCTTCCAACGTATGAAGAAGGTAAACAAACAAAAAACATATATTTCTCTCGAATCTAGTATCCACTATGCCTAAAATTTATCAAGCAATTAAGTCAATTATCAATCCTTCTCTTTGACTTTCTCTCTTCCTTTCCAGGAAGCCAAACGAGACTTATTTTACGCCAAATCTCTCTCTCTTTTACCTTCACTTTTCCCTCATTCTTCACCAGAAACCAAACGCAACAGAACAAATAAAAAACGAATTCCAAGAAAAAGAAACAAAGAGAGAGAAGACCACGAGATCCATGATATTTCCAAAAGCACGGGGCATACATAATCATAACTCAGAAACGAAGATTAAAGTATAGAGGAGACGAAAATTAACGCAGCCAGTAAAGACATACCGGAGAAAATGATCGGAAAATGAAGAGAAACGTGTGTTTTCCAGCGACAGAGAGCTCCGGCGGAGCTTTAACGGAGATTTTGACAAAGAAAGGGAAGGACACGGTAAAGAGTAAAACGGGTTTAGAAGTGAATGGCGGAACGTGTCGTTCGTTGTGAGGTTCTTATAGAGGGAATCTGTTTAAGTATAAGTTGTATAACAAAAGCAGTACTGTACCCCATATTGAACCCTTTTAGTTCCCTTTCACTGACATGGCGTTTATCGCGCGTGTTTGTCACCCGCACTGTTATTTTAGATTTTTTTCAAAAATATTCTAATTATATTAAATTACTCATATTTATTGTTATTTACTAAAGAAGCAATTGCATGTCGGTTTAATAAAAAATTTTATTAAACATAATACATTGTCAAATTTAACCATTTTTTTTTCTCTATTTAGAGATATCGAATATTACAACTTTTTTTCTTTTTCGGATATCATACCTTAATTCTCGGGTTACTAAATTAGCTAATGTTTGGATCAGTTTCAAATTAGATTCGCACAATAGAAAAAAATAATAATAATAATAATAAGTTCATATATATATATATATATAACCTGCCATACTTTTTATCTAGTACTGGCCATCATGCCAATGATGGTTAGTTCAGGTATATTTTTGAGATTTAAAATTTTTATTTAAAGATATTGTAATTTCTAACATTGCAAAATTGCAAATTTAAATTCAAATGAAAAATAATTTGACTTATCCAAAACTACAACTTTTATTTTTTATTTTAATTATCATGATTATCGGTAAAACTTCTTAGTCTGGGTAGTAAATAATTTGGATTTCTTTAAGTAAAATTTCAGATTCGATCATCATTTCATACATAAAGCGTATGTTATTAAAAAAATCATTTCTAATTATGATTCAAAGAATATCTAATTTTAAATTAATTAATTATGTGAGTTTAAAGAAATTATATTAAATATCGTGATAATATATTTATATATAGTCGTGTTAAATTATAATTTGCAACTTTTTATAATTATAAAAATTTAATCTTTGAAATGCTTAGTTTTTATTTAAATACCATTTGTGTTGAGATAAAACGATAATTTAATGTATCAAAAAAAAAAAAAAGATCTTTTAGTTAAGAATTCAGATTGGCATGTCACAGTGATGCTTTCGTGTAAAATCAATTGGAAATATTATAAAATCTAAACTTTAATTTTTTATATTACAAATTAAAGTAGAAGTGTATTATTGTTACCATATAGCTGATAAATTTGCTTGATACGCCCAGCACAAATAAAAAAAAAATAAATCAAAACATAGAGTTTATTTTTCTACTCTCTCCGTTTCATAATATTTATCACTTTTATTATTTTCATTAAGAGTAACGAGTATTAATTAGATTTAAATTTAAGATAAAATTGAATAATTCAATATACAAATTTAAATTTAATTGATTAATTTTTATTGAAAAAAATTAGATTGCATTGAAAATATAAAAAGAACAGATAAATAAAATTTAAATTTTATTATAAACAAGCCAAATTCAATTTACTATTTAATATATGATCTCTTAAATGATAGTAATAATGTTAAGACTATTTGAGTAGTAATTGAACCAAAAATGACTCTTAAATTTAAATGATTTTGAAAATACATGCAGACATTAAAAGAAATTGTTAAAAAAAATGAATGAAGGGTTGAATTCCAAATCTTACAGCCCCCATCAATTACAAACATCAATATCACTCAATTAAATTTTGCTATTAATTTGAAAGAAGTTGCTATTAAACGATTGATAACAAACTCTTTAATATAATAATAAATTTTACTTGGTAATTGTTTACTTGTAACATAACAAAACCTTCTAGACTAAAACAGCATCGTCCTCACCATTGGTGGACAGTATCTGCAATCTAGAAGCTCAAATATTATTTATTATTACTTCTACTCTTCTTCTTCTTCTTCTTTTAAAAATTAAGGGGGAAAGTTTCTTTTTTTGTAATAAACTCACTTATTCCTAATTTCGTTGAGGGAGTCAATGATGCCGCTTGTCTTTTGCTTTAAGCCATCTATTATTATATTCTTTAATTCGAAACTCATTATTAGCATACGAATGCTCGACGTAAGTCTCTTTCTATGTCTCTGGTTAAAATTAATCTGTCCATTTATTTCTTTTGCTCTCTAAAACTAATATTATTCAAAAGATTTCACAAAATCAAATAAAGATTTATAACCCAACATAAAAACATCAAAGCTTTGGAATTGGGTCTGGCCGATGAAATAATTTGTGAAATTTATAGAAAAATTAATAGGAGCATAGAAAATTGAGGGATTTGGTTGAAACTCCAAACATGAATAGAAAAGGGATAGTGAATGGAGAGATTCATTTGAGCATAGGCAAATGCTTCCGCTCAAAAGTTTTAATTTTTTTAAAATGCACTGATAATTTATATTAATGTCCTCATTTTTAAAATATTTTTCACCGCTAATGCCCCGCATTTTTAAGATTTTTGCATTCACTAATTAATTGGACCATTAGTATTATGTATTAAGTATTTGTAATGATAACTCAATTAAATTAAAAAAAAATATTATACAACAAAAAAGTTATTCCCTTAGTTGAAATTAAAGTTTTATGTATAATTGATATTATAATTTTTTTAAATTTTTTTTTTTACTTATATTGATGCATATGCTATGTGTGGGTCCTAGCTCCGCCACTAATGGAGAAAGAAATAGAAAATTAAAGATAAAAAATAAAAGTTGGCCCCTTTTTTACAAATTACAGTTTAAGGAGGGAATAAAGAGTTTTTTTTCCTCAAATGATTGAAAATAAAGTAAAAATGCTCTCAAATTTCTTTTTTTTTTTTATTGATTTTTACTACTAAACTCAGTCTTATAGATGAAAAATACTCTCACGATAGATGAAAAATTCAGCTGGAAAATGAGATTAACGGCATCCAATCACAGATCAACACATATCAACTATTTTTTATAGTCAAATGGCCGATTTTCACTCTATAAGAAATTTTTTGTCCTCGAATTATGGAAAATACCCTCAAACTTTATTTTGGTGTGTATCAAATTGACACATATCGATGCGTGATTAGCTGCCGTTAATTTCATTTGTCAGCTGAATTTTTTCCGTTCAAAATGAGAACATTTTACATATATTTAAGTGATTTTAGGGGTAAAAGGCGAAAAAAAAATTAAGAATATTTTGACCATATTTCCGATAATTTGCGTGTAAAAAAATGCTTATCCCATTTAAGAATTATGGATATTACTTATCTTGATTGTTCATCAATTATCACTAAATATAACCATAAATCGAAGGGGTAAAAACCGATAGAAAAATATTTGAAAATATTTTGACCATATTTTTGATAGTTTGAGAGTAAAAGAATCCTTTATCCAATTTAAGAATTATGGATATTACTTATCTGGATTGTTCATCAATTATCACTAAATATAACCATAAATCGGATTTGAACACAAAAAAAAAAAATTAATAAGCCATACCACCAAAACTTAACTCAAGTCCGTAAAAATCCCAATCCATGGCCAAATGTAAGTCATCACTTCGCAAGAGCATCAATTTCCCGTTCTAACCCTAATTGCATTTTTTTCTCCTTTTATTCTTAATATATTTGTCATTATTTTTCAAGAATAAGAATTTAGTTGGAGTTAGATTGAGTAAAATTATAACACAATAAATTTAGTTTGAAAAATATATATCTTTAGCTTCATCTACCTATTATCTGCTTCGTTCTTCTAGAAGGAAGTTGGACTGTCTTCCGAAGAAAAGAAAAAACATTTAATAAACAGTGAAGAGATAAGAACAGTACTATTATTAATAAAATGAAAAGTGTGTATCAGAAAGGCTAGTGAATGAAAATTGTTTTATTATTGTTTAACGATAATATTTAAAACCGCAATCTGCCTGCCTTATCTATTGTTAAACACCAACAATCTTTAGATTACAACACCACGAATTTGTCATTGAATATTATATTAATATAATTGATATTAATTTGATATATTATATATGAAAATTAATTTCGGATTCAATTATGAATTTATTAGAAGTCTAACAACTTTATTCGTAGATCAAGAATATATGTGGCTTTTATTGAAAATTCAATTATTTACTTATTTATTTTTTTCTTGATAGTATATGGGATATGATATTTCCGATCTTATCAAAGTAAGATGCAAGGACAAGTCAATGATTTTGAAAGGGATCGGACAACATGCATGAAGGCTAGCTCGGTTAGATCAAGCGTTAGGTCTCCGAAAGTTAAGTCAATAAGAGATTTAGAAAAAAAAAATAATGAAAAAAAATTGTGTCAGAGATTTTTTTATGTCATGCCTAGGTCTTCATTTCCGAATTATTTTTAGAGACTTGAGAAGGTATTTGAGTGAAATACTTTAGTGTCAGATAAATTAACTATTTTTTTTAATATAATCATTCGGAATTCAAAATTTACTAATTCTAATTAATTTAAATTTATGTTAATAAATTTACAAAAGAGGTAAAATATTTTCTTTTAAATATAATTTTAATAATAAAATGAATGGGGATCATCAAGAAAAAAAAACTTTATTTTAAATAACGTAAGACATAGTTCGGATTGTAATTGTAACTCGTCTAAATTTTTTGGTATTTAAAAATTAATTGTGGTGGAATTTTTCAAAATATCTACATCATTTTCCTAACTTTAATTTTTCAATGTAAAGCTTTTTTTTTTCGTGTACTCAAACAAGTGAGTCTCCAATCCATCATGGCCATCGACCATCTAGATGAAAGTGATATATCTTTGATCTTTCCATCATTTTTTTTCCAATATATTTAGAATATAATTAATAGATTAATTGATTCATAACTGGCAGATAGTAACTAGCTCAGTCAATACCTAGTTAAACGTCCACCAACCATAGGGTAATTAAATGGGTCCCTAATATTTTACATAAATAGTTTAATATTTAGGGCTTATTATATACTCATATATCTACTGCGACCTTAAAAACAATGTGCTTGTAATTAAAACAATCAACATACTTCGGTTTTGGCCCTTTAGATGATGAAATAAAATGACAATAAATTAAAAAACTATTAGTTTTTATGATAAATTCATGATTATGGAAAAGAGAAAAGAATTGAGGGATCAATGTTTACTATTATTACATAAACTTTAAGGTGCATGAACACCACCAAATTGCCCTTTTTTTTTGTTTCTACTAATAGGATGTGATGTGATGTGATGTGATTTTTGCTATGGACCTTTCTAATTTTGATTTTTCATTAATTAAATAGTAATTTTTGGGGATTTCCATTTTCATTTTCAAAGGCTCAATAATTGCTTTCAAATAATGCGGAATCTGTCTTAAACCTCTGCTTGATTTTGAATACTTTGTCAAATTAATTAGACTTTCATTTCAGGTCAATAAATTATGCCTATCAATATATATAGATACAACAAATTAAGAAAAATTAGTTGATACTCCTATATATTTGTGATTGCAACTATACATTTTTTCTACTATAACTACTATATATTTGCATTAATTAGGGGCATTGATAGCGATAAATTAAAAATAATAGCACTAATTCATAGTTGATGATGACAATACACGCATTTAAGATAAATTAAAAATAATAGTACTAACTCGTAGTTGTTGATGACAATACACACATTTAATAGGGAAAAATTCACAATTGATAATGGAAGAATGGTAAGTTTTGAAATTTCAAAACTAAAAACGAGATAGCAGAAAGACAAAATAAGATGGAGCCGATCCACAGCAGGCAATGGCCAATCTGCAAGACATATGAAGATTAATCCCTGGTGTGCAGGAAATTAGCACTCCGATGCTTAAGTAAGAGAGAGAGTTTTCGAGAGAAAAAGTAATTAGAAAATTAGAAGAATGCGTGATACTTTGTCTTGGAGGTTTTTCTCCGTTTATATAGTATTTAGGCATTTAGTGCCTATGGGGCTACACTATTTGAGTATCAGACTTCTTGTATCTGCAGTGAGCAAGTTTAGAGCGTCTAATGTGAGGGCTAGCAGGATAGGGCCTGTTGATGTGGCAAGTTTGTTTGATTTTAGTAGATTGGCAAGACACTCGATCGATCTAGTAGTGTTAAATCTGTATTAGCTAGTTGATAGGCTTTTTAAGTTACTTGGCATGCAGTTGAACTTGAATTGTAATGAGACATGTGACTATTGGGACGAGGGCAAGTATGATAATAGTGGATATTATCATGCTGCATGACCATGAGTGATTTCATATATAAAATCAATGATAAAAGGACATATATAAATAAAAAGTTTTAAATTATCTAAATTGAATTAATAAAAGAATTTGTGAATCAAACTAATTGCAAGATGGCATATGATTACTAGGCATGGGCGTAGCTGTCCCTAGTTGAGTGGGATTGAGTGGGATCAATTGATCCCACTCAACTAACAAAATGATCCCACTCAACTAACAAAATTTTAAAAAAATCCTTTAATTTTAACTTTTTTTTTTTATAAAATTGACCCACTAAAAAATTAAAAAAATATCCTTATAATCTTAATTTTTTTGAAAATGACCCCACTAAAATATTTAAATAAATTTTTTTTGACCCCACTGTACTAATTTTCTGGCTACGTCCCTATTACCAGGGATATGCATTGGATTCGGATTAGATCCGATCCAAATAATTTGATATCCGAAAATTGGCACTATAATATTTTTGAATCGACCCTAATTTAATTTGAATCCGAGCTTATTAATTATAATTTTCCATTCATTTATTTGCAAAACCATACTAAGTATATAGTAAAAAAGATAGGAAAAAAAAGTTCTAATAGTGAAAACGAAACAAAATAACTAAAAGTAAAAATTAATGTGCCAATTTGACCTGAAAATTAATTTTAGTGCAAATTAAACTTCGATAAAAGGTCGAGTCATCTACCTACCCAATCAGCACCAACGGTTGATAATGCGGCCACGTGGTATTTGATAATAGAATAACAGAACCAATAGTACCGAAGCTACTGCAGACGTCTCTCAGTTTCAAAAAGGCCGAAGCAAACTATTTAAGCGCGAAAACCATAGAAAACCACTTGAAGGCTGCATCGCTTTTTTTCATTTTCGAGTTTTTTGAAACCAAAACACGCAAAAATTATTCTCTCATTCTCAATTCAATTCCACATTAATAATGTCAACTGCGAAAACAAGCTCCAAGAAACGATCAGTTGAATCGGTACTCACCAAATCGGATTCCAAATTCCGAGTCGAGGACGAGCTCGATGTCGATCTCTCTAGGTACCTCTCCTGATTGAATCCTTTCATGCATTTTCTCTTTCTCTGGTTGTTTTGATTTCGCTTGATTTGGAAACAATTAATGGCGAAAATGCAGCGATATTAAGGGGATAATGTCGGCGCTTCAACAGATCAGAGAGAAAGCGCAAAAGGACGGTCAAAAGAAGAATGAAGAGACGATTTCCAGGTGAGCTAACTCAGTTTAGTTTGATAAAAACCGTTAATTAATTGATTTGTTGATTTTTTTGAGCTCTTGAGAGTTTGTAGACTCTGTCTAGTGACGTTGATTGAGTGTTTTTGCCTATTCTTTGATTAGAATTAATAGGTTCGAGAAGTAACAGATGTATGTATTTATTTTGTTCGATAGTTTTCTTTATAGAGCTTGAAGTATTTGACTTCCGTTTATTTTGGAGATTTTTTCCATTGTTTTACATATAATCGAGTTTAGGTTTTAAATTTTCTGTGTGATTTCAAAAGGAAGAATTGAATATGTTGCTTTCTTTGAATGTGTAATAATCATTTGATTGCTTCACTGTGTAATTTCTATATTTGGTGACAGTGTGGCATCGGAGATCCGATCGACGATGGATCAATTGAAATCCAAAATTGAAAAGGACAGGTAATTTAGTTCTAGTTAGATTCATCTTTCAAGCAAGAAGTGAAATTATCTTTGAATAAGGCTCTGCCACTTGTAATTTTCAGGCAAGGTTTTGCGAAGGCACTTTCAAAGAGCTCAAAAGAGGTCTGTGTATAAGAATGGAAATTAAAGTGTTAATGACTGGTGGCGCTAAAATTTAGCTCTAATTGCTGCCATATAATTGTACTTTGATGTCTGATAATAATTAAAATACGGTTCTGAATATGTGATTGTGCATTTGTAGTGTGAAAACTGCTTGAAGAATGAGACTGCCAAATTTCAAGATATCTACGAGAAATTTTGCAAGGAGAAAGCCACTCATTTGCAGGCCCTAAAAGGTTGCTCCTATTAGCTTCAACTTTCGTAAATAATCTCCATAATAACTTTTAAGCCCTAGAATTTCCATAACTTTTCATTTACTTTTAATTCGTAATATGATTTGTCAGAAGGACTTAAAAATAAAAAAAAAAAGGAAGATGGCAGTCTATTAGAAAATTTTTGGAGATAAGACCATAAATAATCATGAAATGACTGAATCTACAATCTGCATGAGATTGGTAGCTGGGTACTTTTGTAATCATGGGATTACTGGTAGTCACATTCAGCTTGATTCATGTTTTCTTTGCCTCACCTTAGAAAATTAGTAAAAGGTCTGTCTTACGCCGTGGTCACGATTTTTGAATAATTATTATCAATAATATTAGTCCCGAATTAATACTTTTGCCTGACTTGGAGCCAATTCTTAATGTTGTCTGGCAGATACAATTTCAAAATTTGAAGAAGACAAGGAAAGGCTATTCGTGCGATATGAACAACTGAGTGAGCACTGCATAACTCTTGCTTTCTTGTGGTGGAATATGCACTAATTCTGTTATGATCAATATCAGGGAAGAAAGAGAAGAATATGATATCTGAAAATGAGAAAGCTTGCACTGATAAGATTGCTAAATTGGAGGAGTCCTTGAAGAAGAAAAAGAAGGTAAAATTTATCATAGACACAAGTTGCTAGTTATCCAGCCTGCTCTCCTCATGCTTAGACCCAATAATCACATTTTCTTCTTGAAATCAGGGTGACAAAACTTTCAGTTTTTTGAGAAAAACTCTTGGCTCATTTCTGGAAAATGCCTCAGATGAGGACTTCCCACCAGATGATTAAAACAAAGCATTAGTAGAAGCTGCTGCAAGCATTTATTGTGAACATAAGCTAATTTGTTCCAAGACAAATGTAGCTTTTGATACGCGACACGTAAGAATTCAATCAATTCTCCTCTCTCATCTGTCCTAGTAGAACAAAACTTCTCTTTACATACAAGTCTTAAAATTCATAACTTTTGCTAGTTGGCCTGATAAATAAATCAGAGCTTTTCAAATTTTATTTACACTCGACTCTGCTGGTTCAATCATCAATATGGCACATGCATCGTTTTATGATTTCACGTCCAAGCTCTCGTACCAATTTGAGCTTTGCCCATAAATATCATTATAATTATTTTGTTCCTTTCTTTGATTCCCTGTAAGCCGCTAACGTGTTGGTTTTGTCATGTTGCGAGACATAAACTTGATTCAAGTATATGACTTTTCCTATAGTTTGAACGTCAATACAAGCAGCGTTCATTCAATATGTCATTGTACCATACATTAGTAAATATGAACTATTAAATCAATAAATAACACGTTTTCATTTTTCATTCAACGATCCATGTCTGATATATTTAATACATTCAACGTACAGAATAATCTTTCTTGTATTAGGACGTGACATAATTCAAACATGTAACAATGTCTCCGGTAGCCAAACTGACCTCCGCCAAGACTTTGCCAGTCTATCTGGTCCTCTTTCCAACAAAATGATGCATGTTAACACAATTACTGGGTGAAACACATGGCTCTTCAAATTTAGTCCCTAGGCCAAACGCGATTTACCACAGAAGGGCCACAGTTCTCTTCCATAGGGAAAATGTGCTAGAAAATTTTTAAGGATCTTTTTTCTGACCTTTTACAGCATCAATATCCGGGGAATTTAATGAGGTGCATTTCCAAGTTTATTTGTTTGAAATGTAATTCTATCTTGGTAGTCCGAGAAAGTAAAATCGTTTTGATTTGACATGGATTTTGTCAACATACACTTGGTGGAACAGGAAAAAAAACTATATATATATTAACTTCAATATCACACTGAAAAAAGAAAATGCTGGGACTCTTCAGTAGGCATCTTTCTGTACATGGACTAAAAGAAGCTTGTGCGATAGATGACCAGCTAAAAGCAAAGCATGGGTAGTCATTCGTAAATAAATTGCCTAAATGTATATATTGATAATTGAGCAGATAATGGATCGCATATTTAGGTTCTGTTCCTAAATAAAACTGATCCGTCAAGACGAGGAAAGGATGATAGCCATACTCTCAATGAGTTTTCAAAAGGCTCGTCTATGCGGTGCTGCAGTAAGCCATCTCAATTGACAGCCGATGCACATCGAGATAAGTTATCACTGTTGTACCACTTATGGCTGGGAAGTCAACAATTATCATCTACACAATTAAATACCGCAAGTGATGGCACATTTCCTTCCACCGGCATTGTTAGGGACAAGAATCACACGTAGGGCTACTCATTGAACAGGATATGGCGGAGGGTACCCCTGAATTACCGACCATGGCGGCCTTCGGTTATGCACCTAACCATTAACATAATCAATCACTAGATTAAGGCCACATAATTGCACAGTAACATCTTAATTGACATTTTCTTTCAGAGGATATTTTCTATTTCTCTTCTAGAAAATCCAGAACAATCTCATAATACCTTAAACTACTTTGTCAGGATTAACGTGCTATGTTACAGACTGAGAAGCATCTCATAGATCATTCAATTCAGTAAGCACTGTATTACATATGTCATAAACATGTATTAAGATGTTCCGATTGAACATAGATACACTGATTCCCATCAAATATCTATCTCATTATTACCAACTTATATCTCGACTTAGAATGCAACTGAGCATAGTCACATTGAAATACATTTGACTTTTATTTTATCATCACCATCATCATTTATTATATGATAATGCACAGAAAAATTCCAAACAACAAAGAATAGAATCATGGTTCTCTGTGGATTCTTCTTATAAATGACTACCCTCCAAATTTAATGATTCAAAAACTCCAGATAAAATATACTCCTGAAGATAGAGCCTGAATCTAGGATATTAAAGTATCACAAGTCATGGCATGAACAACGTAATTAATTAAATGAAAATGATGCACTACAGACAAAAAAGATGCCATATAACATGTGAAATTGCATTTTCACATACCCCAATTTCGGTCACAAAACGGCAGGAGGAACATCGAACTGATGAAGCACCATATGGGTACATCAACAATATCATACATCTACCACAGTTGACTTGCCCAACCTCTTGTGCTGAAAATGAACTATCAAGTCAAATTAAAACATATAAACGATGTGATCACTAAAATACAGTTATCATAATTTCCCGAGTTGGATGCAATATGTTACGAGGTGGAAGACACACATGCAATCTGTTTTATCATCAATCCAATCACCATTCAGATTTTTTTTTCTTATTAATTATTAAATCTTTTTACTTGTATGACTTAAATATATCGTATTTCTCGAAAAAGTGATTCAATTGATGATAAAGAAAGAGAATCCTTATTTTATCATCAATCCAATCACCATTCACGTTTTTTTATTTTTCTTATCAATTAATAAATCTCTTTACTTATATGACCTAAATATCTCGTATTTCTCAAAAAAGTGATTCGGTTGATAATAAAAAAAAAAGAGATATCTTTGGTTCAGTTTTCCATCTTAACGACAGAAAAAAGAATTGATATAATTTTATTGATTCTGACTCATAATGATCATTTATTAGAGAATGACTTTGATCATAAAATGATTGAAGACCCGGAGGCAATTTATTTAGGGCACTTGGTTGACATTCATAAAAATTATGTAATGAATTATGTGTTCAATGCACTACAATGGAAAACATTGAGGTGGGCATCTATATGTACATTCATAAAAAGTGCAAATATGTCTGTGTTGGAATCAATAGTTCATCCAACAAAATTAGTCTAGTCAAAACCCTAAGTCCAACAAATGAACACAGTAACTTGTTTGCTAAAAATAAAGCATTTTATAACAAGGTGTTTGCATTTTTTGTTTCTTAAAAATAAAGCATTTCAAAGCTTCTCCAAATAATGTTCATCATTTCATAATATAGCATATTGGTTGAGGCTGTTTAAGCAAGCATGTTAAAAGTAACAGTTGCTCTAGTTAGGACTCAAGAACTTCTATCTAATGAGAAGATCGACCAATGATATTATAAGCAAATAGTGGAAGGCAGAACAGAAAAGAGATACCTTCTAATACAAAGTTAACCATCTGACAAGACGAGCACTGGACATGTCTAGCGCCTCTTGGATATGAAAGTAGACTTCGGCAAGAACCGCAGACCATTTGAGCAATTTCTATATCAGAAAAAGGCAAAGGCAACAATAAGGAAACCTCCACAACAGAGATTGATTCAGTGAGATTTTATGAGAAATCACTTAAAACTATTCACATAATCATTGCAGATAGAATTCTAGGAAAAGAAGTTAGATCCAAACCCTTTTGCCCTATCTGGAAACTAGAAATATGCTCCAGAAAAGCTTTTTATGGCTGCTATTTCTACTAAAAATAATTCACAGGGTAAGAGTTAGCTGTTATGTTTTCGATGCAAAATACATTTTAGATTCATGGCATCTTAGTCACAAAAAAATACTATGATTCACAAAAATTCGCAAAATAATTCTTGTGAATCATAAAATTTTGGAATGATAAATAAACTTCCTCCTAAAGTATCGTTGTTTAACAAATTACTCAAACTAAACCGCTGTCAGGATACTCGTGCACTTGCTAAAAGTGCTCATGGTTTCAAGCGTTTTTTTATAATGGGCCAAGTATCCATTAAGGAGGATATCACCTAAAAGGTAATATGACATTTAGGGATAATTTATTATATGGTGATGATAGGTTAGAAGAGAATTTATATATTATTGTGACTGAAAAACCCTGAATCTAAATACCTACAGAAATTTATTGACTAAATAAGCACATCGTCTACGATATCTTCTCTTCAACTAAAATCAATCAATCATGGAACAAAACAAGTCCATGAATAAATTCACGAACCAAATGATATGTATGCTACAATGGATAACTAAAAATTTCAAAAATATTCTTAATTGCACAAGGACACATTACAGTATAAGATTCTTAAACTCCAATCGCAGAATTTCAACAAACATTATTCAATAGAAACTCAGCAAAAGCGAATATGAACAGGTGGCCGTGGCTCACCGGAAGGAGGAGGAGGCAGAGAAGGTGCCGGAGTTGGTAACGATGGTCGTGAATGCCACCCTGGCGGCGGTCCTGCTTCTACGTCGTCATCTTCTTCCTTTTTAAGCTCTTCCATGGCTTCTCCATCCTTGGTCTCCATTCTCTCTATGCAAGCTGATGATACACAGCCGCTGATGATCATTATATATAGCATGTAGTGATCAAAACGATGTCGCTCTTAGAAGTTTTTTGTTTATTAGACAAGTTCCATTTGAAAGCAGTCAGACTACGTCGTTCTTGTGAAATTTGTTTGTTTACTTAGAAACAAATTGATGATTTTTTTCTTTTTTTATTACAAAAGAGTCATAATTTTATAATTAAATTATAAAAATATCAATTATTTTAAATCGAATTCGAAACATTTTCTATGAGATCGGACTAATTTCTGATTAGTTAAAGCTAAATGGGACTGATTTAGGGTGAAATCACGAGTTATAAAATTTGAATGCGAATCGGGTCACTTTGAAATTTATGAAAAGAGAGACTATCCCTTCTTTGTTAAATTAAGTTTCTGTTTGCAATGCGAATTTAATTATGCCATGTATTCATTTCCTCAAACACCTTACGCGGCATATCACTCATTGTCTTATCTCCATCAAAGTCTCGATCTTTATTCATCCAAAACACTCTGTTCAAGTAATTTTGGCAATTTCCGGAAGATGTTTTTTAAACTCTGAGAAGTTGTTAAAAACACAAAATAATAGCATTTTAGTTAAAGAGAAGATTCCCGCCAACGTAATAATAAAATTCTCATAATGTAATACAATAATTTCATATAAAATATAGGCAACGTAGGATAAATAAAATTATAAATTAATCCCATTCAAAAAAGAATGAGAAGAATCCCTTGCTATTTTACCATGTAATGAGCTACTTGAAGTCCACATTTCACTGGAGCGCACTTAAAACTTCCTAATATGCATTCTCTTACAAACAAAATTGCTAGTGAAAAAATATAAAACATGGTTGTTGATTATGGATTACAGACATGGAACAAGGCCCGGATTCACCATAGCAGCTTTTATGTGCCATTTAGAGATGATCGCATCCAATGATTTTGGGTACGGGTATCTGGAACACCAAAGGCAATTAAGCAAAATTTGCAGGATTCTCTAATGTAGCAAATAAATAAAGCTCCCATTCCCTCTAGAAACGTTTAAATGAACGGCCGTCGATCCTCAAATCCAGACATTGTCCCCAATCACAATATGTACAGCACCACCGTCTGAAGGGTGATAAGTTCTTGATGACTTTTCAGTTATTTAAGCGCCTTTCCTCTTTTGTTCTTTCAATGGTTTCACATCCTTTGTGAGCATTCTTGGTGCTATGGCCATGGCCATAAGCTCTTGGAAGAGCAGCTTACAGGCATAAGGAATATGCACCTGGATACACAATTGTTGGCAGAAGACAAAACACATGAATAGTGTCAACTTGGGATGAAAAGAAATTCAAATATAGATGCTGCATTTAAGAAAATTACCTGGACAATGTCTGTCTTATTCTTGCAGCCTCTGCATTCAAAAGAATTCTTCTTGAGGTTTGCAATAGCTATCAATCCACAACGCTCACAGACATGAACCCTATACGCATCGCTCTGGTCAAACAGCCTCTCTTTGAGAAAATGTGCAGCACCGTGTGCTATCATGCAATCTCTTTCCATTTCCCCAAAGCGGAGGCCACCATCTCTTGACCGCCCTTCAGCGGGTTGCCTTGTGAGGATCTGCACAGGCCCCCTTCCACGTGAATGGATCTTGTCATCAACCATATGCTTCAGCCTTTGGTAATAAGTGGGGCCAAGGAAAATCATAGCTGTAAGCCGCCGACCAGTGTGACCATTATACATGGTCTCAAACCCACGCATCTGATACCCACATTTATGGAGAGCCTTGCTGATATTGTCCACCTACAAATAAATAAGAGTAGTTTGTCTATTATTTGAAGAGAAAATAGCTAATTGGTAAAATAAAAGCAGTGTTATTAGTAACCGTTGCTCTCAGTTCTTACCTGCTAATGCATATTGCCATCAGAATATGAAAAATCCACTAATTATTGACCAAAAAAAGCCCACTAATTAGACATGTAGATATTTACATAATTCATGACTAAAGCTTCCCACCTCAGGCCTAGGGATAGAACGTGGAACTCCAGTAACTTTTTGAAAATCAGAAATTAGCATATATTGTAATGCAACTTACAGTGACATCAGTAAATGGAGTAGCATCCCCTTCCTTCCCCATGTGAGCTGCAACCTTCCCCATAATACATTCAATAAGTTGACCAATTGTCATCCGAGAAGGAATAGCATGTGGGTTCACGATAATATCAGGAGTGATGCCTTCCACGGTCCAAGGCATGTCCTCTTGAGTGTAAGTCATGCCTACTGTCCCCTTTTGCCCGTGCCTACTGCTGAATTTGTCTCCAATTTGAGGTATGCGAACAGACCTCACCCTTACTTTAACAAACCTCAATCCCTCAGCATTTGTTGTCAGAAGAACCTATAAAAGATCCATTAAATCATATTAAGCAGGTTACACAACAGTATCTTAATTTCTAGGAAGCAATCGTAGATGTGAACATGCTAGCTAAGCACAATAAGTACAAACTTCATTTGTACAATCTAGAATTGAAAAGAACACCTGATTTTAACAGAAAAACTCAAGCTAAAATGAAGCTTACTTGATCCACTATCCCTGTTTCACTATGGCGTAAGCTTATGCTGTGATCACGCCTAGAAAACCGCGCAGCATGGCCCTGAGCTTCCTCCTGAGATATAGGAGTTGTCTTTCCAATGATTACATCCTCACCTGAAACTCTTGTACCCTAAACATAACAAATAGCGTTTTCAGAAAGTATATTAAGAAAATAGTAGTAGTCTGGGTAATAAACAAAACAAAGTGCCAATAATCATAAATTAAATGAACTTACAGGAGGTGCAAGACCATCATCATCCAATTTATCATAAGAACCATGACGCATGCCCTGTGAAACAAATTTTGAGTATAGTTCATGAAATTTTTTACAGTACGATTGATGTATGCAATAAAACAGAAGCCATTACCATTGTATTAGATCTATCTGGTCGACCAAAATCCTCTTTGATAAGTGTTCCCATCTTTTTCTCCTCATCCCTGCAATTGGAGTTGGTCAGCAACAGAGCTGCCAGAATCAGCACCACATAAGACAAACATGTCAACACTTTGCATACCTATACGAACGGAAGAAAAGTGATCTGAAGAATCCACGGTCAATGGATGATTGATTCATAATGACAGAATCTTCTTGGTTGTATCCAGAATAGCAGGCAATGGCAACAATGGCATTCTGATAAAGTGGAAAGGACAATCATAAATACGATAACAAGAGAGAAACAAAAATAAAAATCAAGTAATCAAGTGCTTACAATTCCAGCTGGAAGCTGCCTGAAGTGAAGGTGCTCCATAGCTCTTGTAGTAACAAGTGGTTTTTGAGGATAATAAAGAACATATGCTAGTGTATCCTATGCATGCCAAAGAACAACAAATGTAAAGATAGATGAAATCACACATGGAACAACAACAACAACAATGATAATGAAGTGTCAAAAGGTACCATTCGGAATTGATAATTTGTGACATATATTCCCATGGCTTGCTTTCCCATAGCAGATTGATACGTGTTACGCGGGGACTGAAACCAAGAAGAAGTAAGCATAATACAATAAATATAGCAGCCTTGCAACAAAAGACAAGAGTTATCTAAAACAGGAGACTTGCCTGGTTGTGATCAGGAAAAGGAATGATTGATGCGCACACACCTAAAATCAATGACGGGTGAATTTCACAATGGGTGTAAGTATCAGAATAAGCTTCATCCCTATTGAGCCTCGCTTGTACAAGATCCTGGAAAAAGTATTTTCCAATCACAATTTCGTTTGTTCTTAACAACCTTTAAATGACGTAGCCAATAGATAGATTATATCAATGAAAATTTCACCATTAAAAACTGTTGTCATTTTACCAGCCAATAAATTACTCACATGAATTGTCATTGATATCATAGTGGTCTCTTCTTCCTCGGTGTCAATATATTCAATAAATCCTTTTGCCACAAGATCGTGCCAGCCACCCTCTTCTGAGTATTCCTTTAAGAAGAAAAGGGAGAAAAAAATTTAATTGACATAATACAAATGGCAAGATAATTATTATAAATTAAAATGTCCCACCCTCTGCTGCAGGGCATGAATGTCCTTTTTCTTTATAAGAAGCCTTTGATTCTCAACAATGAACAAAGGACGACTGCAACGGCCATAATCAGTGTATATGCGCAGCTCTTTCAAACGAATATCCCTAACAACTCCAACTTCAGTATTGACATCAACCTGCATATGAGAAGATCATCAGCATTCTAATACATTCTTATGTGGACACAAATAACTATCAAAATAGCAGATAAGAAAAACTGATTGCACTAGAATTTTTTTCTTAAAAAAATATGCAGCACAAAACCAGTCCCTTTCTTCTCTTTGCAGAGACCTGGAGCATACGCTTAACTGCATTTGAATAGAAGTCCCCATGGACTCCAGAGGTGAAAAGTTCAAAAAGTCAAGCCACTTAGATTTCAGGAACATTCAACGGCAAACATGGAACTATGAATATTTAACTCAGAAGAGTAAGAATTGATATCTAGTTCATGAGGTCATAATGGTGCTTTAATCTATGATACAAGAACATTGTTCCCAAGGCAAAAAGAAATATAAAACTTCTATAGTCCCACAGTTGGCTGTTACATTGCCCATTCTCCTCCACAACCAACAAATCACCACCAACACGCTTTGCTCCAGTACCAGTATGGATTATGAGCACTTCAGACAAGCTCATAATTTTTTGGGGTCCTCACAAACTACAATACCCTTGACTACTAAACAAATGAAGGAGGATACTAACCCGTCTCCTCAGACGTCTCAATGTCTTGACCAACATATCAGGATTGCGATGGATACCCACCCAGCAGCCGTTAACAAAAATTTTTGTTGATTGAGGTATAACTGCAGGAGATATTTCCTGAAATGAAGGAGAAATGTCAGAATAAGAAACAGGAAAATCAGAAATCAGCTTTTGTTCGGAGACAAAAAGTAATCACCTCAAAATTCTCAGTACCCCATTCTTCCAAAAATTCCAAGATAGGATATGCAGCTGATCCAACAGTTATATAAACCATCAATGCAAGATTCTTTACCAGTCCACACGCCTAATGTTACAGCAACATCAACATTAGAAATATCCATACAAATTAAAAAAGGCCAAAAAAAAGCAAATGATACACGAGCACAATATACAGTACTTGTCCTTCAGGTGTTTCAGCTGGACACATCATTCCCCATTGTGAATTATGCAACTGCCTGGGTTTAGCCAACTTTCCTGGTTGCAAAACCAACAATGAGGTCAACACAAATAAGAAATATACTAGTAGAATGCTGCTTACAACTAGCTTAGTGAACATCTCCAAATTGCACCAGATATATTTAAACCCAATCCTCAACATTATAGATTAGAGTTATTTGAGTAGTACCTTCTCTACCAATTGGAGAATTTAATCTTCTCAAGTGAGACAAGGTAGATGCATATGTCAAACGATTCAACACCTTCATTTTTTTTTTGAAAAAGAAAATAAAAAGAAATAATTATTCTGCACAAATGATATGAAGTAATATTTAAAATTAATGGAGAACACATAAAAATAATAATAGCTAAAACCTGAGACACTCCGGCTCTTGTACCAGCTGCATTTGCCTGCCCCCAGTTTCCAGTAGCAAGGGAGTATTTAAGACCACTAGTAATGGTTTTTGCTTTAATGGCAAATTGCAAATTAACATCCTTTCCGTTATCTACATTCTGTACCAGGCATGAGAAGTACATATAAGCAATCCTGCAAAAGAACGCAACTAGAACACACTAAAAATAAATAAAAGCTAACTTTAAGAAGCTGACCTTTTGCACATAAGATCTGACATCCCTAGTCAACTTTCTGAACAACTGCAGCAAGCAGAGCATCAAAGTTAGAGAAACAAAGAACAAAAATAATAGAAGTGACACATGAACCAGGCTCCAATACTCCTATGGAAAGAACAAACCATTCTAAAAAGTCCACCAAGTAAAGGACCCGCAAGATCAAGCCTCTTGTTGCCATAGTGATCTCTGTCGTCTTCTGCCCTCCGGCCAAGTGCACAAAGCAGAAGCCGGTGAATGATATAACCAAAATAGTAAGCTTTTTTGGTCTCACAATATTCCCCAACCCCAACATGGGGAAGCATTTCCTTTTGAAGGATCTCTTTAGCATACCTGCAAGCATCCTCCACAGATACTCGGTAAGCAACTAAGCATTTAAAAATTCACAGGACAAAAACTAGCTGCCAGAATAAATTTGCCAACATAGCACATACTTAATCCTTTTTTCCTTTGTTACACCAACTGTTGCTCCACGCTTTCCAATATAGTCCAGTGCAACCTGCAAGCAACAATAGCATACAACCTAATCAACAATGCTCTACAGCCAGCAATAAAATTAAAGAAAAGCTAGCATAAAGTCTTAACAACAAAAGGCAAAACACATTTGCAGAAAAGAAAAACAAAATTTGCAAGTATTACAATACTGATCTTATGCCAGGGCATTATTTGCTAAGAAAAATGAAGGAAAAAAAATTAAAAGATACACAATGTAGACATAAATGAGGGTGAGATATCTCACAAGTTGGTTCACAAAGATGAATTAGAATTTATCATTGCAAGAATGACTACATTGATTGAAAAACAAAATAGCAAAATAGGAAAAATTGCTCTAGCAAGCTCAAAAAAATGGCTCACAGAAAAGAAAATAAAAATAAAATAAAATAAAATAAAATAAAATAAAATAAAAGCACATTAACAATAGCAGTTAAGTTAGTATCATCTATGCAGGACAGTTGAATTCTTTCACATTAATTGGAATCAAATAAAAAAAAAGGCAAAATGTTCAAAAAGCTAGAAAAGAAGGTACCTGTTGATTTTGAATCACAAACGCCTCTTCCAAAGAAGGTCGAAGCAATTCCATCATTTGAGTATCAGAGAAATCGTAGCATATGTGCTCCAATATATCTTTGTCAGCAACAAACCCCAAAGCCCGAAACACAATAATAATTGGAATTTCAGTCCGAATATATGGAAGAGTAGCACGAATGTACTGCCCTGAAGAGCCCTGGAACAATGAATTAAGAGAGGGGAAAAAGAAGAAGAATAAGTATAAATAAGTATTTTAGACTACTATGAAACTGAACCACCCAAAAAACAATCAAACACGTGTCTCTCTTACCCCCTTGGCACTAGTCCTAGAAAGCATCCGCACAAACATAGTACTGGGAGGCCTGTTCTGGGACTCTGCCATAGAACGAACTTCTGCCACATATGCATACTTGTTTGGTTGCCTCTTTTTGAACACATAGACATGATTGGTGCTCATCTTCTCTTGAGCAATCAAAACCTTTTCACTTCCATTTATAATAAAATACCCACCCTGATCATATGGGCACTCCCCAAGCTCTGTAAGATCTTTCTCTGAATTTTGGAACAATGTACAATAACTTGACCGAAGCATTATAGGAACCTAATAGCAAATAATACACTAGTTAGGTCTTCAGTTAGCAGTTAAAGACAACTTATCAATGAAGAATTCAACATTCCAACCTTTCCAATGAAAACTTTGGTGAAATCCTGAGTCTCAGTGACTTCTTCACCATCATGCCCTTTCTTTATAACCCTCTTATGGACATCCACATACAAGGGAGCTGAGTATGTTAGGTTCCTCAACCTTGCAGCTTTAGGAAATAAAGTTGCAGTTTCTCCATCAGACTCAGTCATCATAGGCTTACTCAAGTATATCTGACCGAAGCTTATCTTATATATAGTCTGGAGGAAAAGCCAAATATGTTACAAACCAAACACAACACAGCAAAAAGATCTAATTCAAACATTTCTGCTTGATTTGCTGAGTATAAGCTCTGAAAGTTTTCATTTTTCATAAATGGTACAACCAAAGTCCATACCAAATGAAAATCTACCAGCTTATATTATTGGAAGAATCAATTCAAGTTTACGTATGCAATATCTACTAATAGCTCGGAAAACCAAGAGTATATACATCTTTGAAGGAATAATGACAAATTAAGAATTTGTATAAATGATGAAAGCAATCCTGCTAAAGATAACAAAATGATATTCCATTACATAAACATGTTCTGTTGGAAACAATGTACCTAGTAAGCTTCTATTTCCATAATTTTCACTACTTATATTTTCCACCCAACCAGACCAAAGCAACTCCAACCATATAGACCAATGTTAAGCTTTCCACAATTCGGAAACTATGCCTGAGCAAATTCACAATGAAATTGAACTTAAAAAGCTAGCTATTCACCTAGTACTGATCCTCTAGAAACCATACAAAGATATAATCAAGCTAGCCACTCAATCAAACCCCAAATTTCACTCGGCAAAACCAATTTGCAGTACCTCAGCGAAATCTGGCTGGTGGCCGGGGTTGTGCTGGCTTTCCGGCCGAATCTCAATATCAGCCGATTCGTCGACGATTTCCTGCATCGTGTTTTGGATGAACTCATCGAACGAATCGAGCTGTTGACGCACTAGACCTTTTTCTTCAAAATAAGCAGAAATCACAGCCCATGCGTCCTCCTGCGTGATATCCTCTTCACCTTCATCTTCTTCAATTAGAGTTTGATCATACTCTTGGTCCTCATCCATGGTTACAAAACCCTAGTTATTCTCTCTTGTTAATGAAGAAGTTCCTTCAATCTTCTTTCGCTTATTATTATTATTTTTTCAGTTAATTCTTCGATAATGTCCAGTAAAACCCTAGATGAGGTTTCAGACAGAATTTCTAAGTTCAGTTACGGGAACTCGCTCTAAAGTAGAAACACGGTGGTTTTTAAGCTCGGCGGAGTTTTTACATGGCGGTGATTGTTGACTTTCTTTTATTTCTGATTTATTTTTTTCCCTAATTGTGGGATCCGACCCGTATGATATTTTGTGGAGCGCCGCTTTGACTGTTTGAGGTGAGCCCATACATGAATGGATGGGCTAAAGACAAGAGAGAAAAGTTTGTTGCAGAGCCCGTGTCCATATATGATATAAGTTTGGGCTTTTTGTCTAAGCCCTAAGGTCCTTGTAATTTCAACTTTTCATTTCTTTTTTCCTATACGATTCTTTTTAGAACAATTTTTTAGGATTTCAATTCCATAAAATTAAACATAACTATTTCAAGTCCTATCAAAAGACATAAAATTTGCAAATTAAATCTACAAACTTTATATGGCTATTTTAACAAATATACACATTCCTCCCTTTCTTCTTCTTCACTCATCTATGTTTCTCTAAACAAATTGTGTATTTACTTACAAAAAATAGTATTTTATTTTTAAAAAAAATTAAGTAAAATTTTTTGCATAAAATTTGGAAAACATGTTCGTTTATCAACAAATAGAAAACCATTTCTTAGAAATTTAAAACTGGAAAACATGTTCATTTATGAAAGATGGAGAATGTTTTCTAAATTACAAAAAAAAAAAAACTGAATTATATATTATTAAAATAAAAGAATTAGAATCTAATTTTTAAAATTAAAACAATTCATATATTTATTAAGATGATTGACTTAAACTAAATATTTATAAATTAAAATAATATAAATCATATTAATTAATGATGAATGCAACAAAAAAAAATTGCAGAATGAAGCTACTAAAATTCGATGAAGAAGTAATTTTGATGATATTTAAAGAAAGTCCCGTGTTTTCTACAGAGATATTTTTGAAAATTTAGACTCTAATTTTTATGTGGAAAATTTAAAAGACATTTTGAATTAAATCTATAGACTATTTTTAATTTTAGAAAATTGGAACACGCTTTTTTTATTAATTTAAGCGTTTAGGTCTTTCTCGATGAAAATTTACTGGCAATTTTTCTTTCTAAATTATTAGATTATTAGTAGTCAATGAACTTGACCATACACTCGGATATCCAAGTGACCCAGCATGCATGTCCGCATGCAAATATTGTTGGATTTGGACATATATAAATATTTATAGGTCCAACCCAAACCCGTTAAATATCCCAAGTTTCTTTGGGTGGACTTGGACAATGCTATTATAATCCAATCCGGCCCAACCTGCACTTATGATTATATACCGTGATGTTTGAAACTTGATTATGAATAATAAAGGTACATATAATGGTTGAATATCGAATAGTTTTAATTGGCTATTTTGATGCTTGATAAAAGATGAATTTATGTTAAATCATGAATTGATGATGATTATTAAGAATGAAATGAAATGGTTTGAATATGGAAGGAAATTATAAGAAATGGGCTTGACTAGTTGTACTTAAGAAACATTACGAGACTATATTATTAAATTACAATAGGAATTTAATTAGATATGCCCTAATAAAATTAGATAGGAATTGGATGAACGTTATAAGATTGGCATGCCAATTAGAGAGTTAGCAGTACTACGTCATGACTTGAGTTACCGGACTGAATGACTCTGATAGCTCGATTCCAGTATATGTTATTTGACTTGTATTACCGGACTGAATGGCTCCGAGAGCTCGATTCCAGTGTTTGTTATTTGACTTGTGTTATAGACTAAATGGCTCTGAGAGCTCGGTTTTGATATGTGAATATTAAAAATTGAGTAATAATATATTTAATGGATTCTGTTTCATATTTAAAGTCCTACTTATTTGGCTCGGTACAATTACTCTAAATTTTACTTGGGGCAAATACAAATGCAAACACATATATATAAATAAAATAAATACATGCATAATTAGTAATTAAAGAACTTCAAAAGAAAATAGTAATTAGTTTTAAGTTAAATTGTAGGATTTGTTGATCATTATATAACTTGATATGAAATAGTATTACTTATTTACATGCTTATATATTAATTTTAATGTCTATTTATGTTTAGAAATAAATGAAGATGTTTATATTTGAAAAATATTATATGTTATGCATTGACTTGATAATATGTAAATGACCTTAATATAATGTAATAGAGTATGTAGAATTACGTAGTGCTGATTTCCAAATTTTGGGGTACGTAGGAAACTTGAAATATCATTCAAAGTCTAAACCAAATCGTAGAAAACTAATAGGTACACCAGTTTTTATCGCATTATGAATGAAGCTCGACGTAGAATTTCGCTTGACTATACCTTGAAAATGTTGAAGTACTGTAATTTGTTTAAGTATTCAAATATGAATGTATAATAGTTATAAATATATAAAATGACCTGTGTATGATGGATGTATTGGAGTAGAGTGACATATAAATTTTGGACCTTAAAATAAAATTTAATATCTTATAATGAAATATATAGTTATGTCTTAAACTATTTATGTATTAAATATTATGAGTGAGTGAAAGATAAACAACGCCAAATGAGAACTAGCATTAACAAAAGAATTGGAATCTTAAATAATATTATATAAAAAAAACTATATAATGTAACATAAGTAAATGTATGGTTTTGAACTTTCAATAAACCATTTAACTGTTTATTTATTTATAATAGGTTGTATGTTATTAAATATAACACAACTTTAGTTACTCGTTTGCAACGTGGATAAGCAATCAAAGACTGAATTGAAGTAAAAGTTGAGGAGTCTTAATGGAAAAGCCAAAAAGGTGCAGATTATAAATAGAATTCTGCTGAGTATGATAGCTTACACGAAATAATGTATTTTAAGCCCTAAATAGGTAATAAGTTAATATCAATACATAATTTGACTTGTACATGTAAATGAGTAGATTAATTCGACATATGAATTCTTAACTTGTAAAATAAAATTTGGATAAAAGTATATAATAGTAACTGAACTTGTCACTTGATTGATCATGAGTATAGGGTAGCACACTTATGTCCTCCAAGGGCACATGGGTGTGTTACAATAATTATTAGTACATGATGCTTTAATATTGGATGTGCAGAAGATATTTGTAATTAATGTAATTAATTTCTAAAATAAGTGTATTATGCTATAGAATCATATGATATTACGACCTATGTATTTTATAGAGTTGAAATAATGTAACAAAGGCTGAAAGACATGTAAGTTGTTTAGATATATTCAATATAATGGAGGATGGAAAAAAAATCACCAATTTTATGAGTAAATGTTGCCAAAATTTATGTGAGATTAATAGTGGAATTTAGAGTAAATTCTATTTTTTTAAAAAAAAATTGTATTATTCGTATATTACAGAGCTCAAGATAGGTTGTGACATTTTTATTTAGCTCACTCATCGAACCGGATATGGGGTGTTACATGTAGTGCAGCTTTAGCTCCGATTTCATCTTTTGAAGTTGTTATTAAATTGAGAGTGAGATTTTTGAATAAAGGATAATTCATCTTGACATATATTTTACCGGGTATTTATAAAGGATCATTTAGTGAGAAGAAAAATATAGAACAATAATATTTAAAAATATCCATATAAATCTCCATATTTTAATTGTCACGTACCCTAACATAAATCTCTTTTAGCAATACTCTATAAAATATCAAGTAAAGAAAAGGCAGAGAGAAATAAAGGGGAATTGATTATATTATTTTTTACTCTTTTTTACGTGTACATCTTAATAAACATGAAGCCTCTATTTATAGATTTCTATTTAAAAGCTTACAAGTTTGAAGTTATGAACATTCACATTAAAAAGTTCTAATCAATAATTCAATAGTTAAAAATGTCATTGATTCAATAAATATTGAGATATTCCACATTTTTTTTTCTATGTAAAAGTGATAGTGATTTAAAATTTTGCCATATCAACTATTTAGTTATAAAATTTTGCCATATCAACTATTTAGTTAATTTTTTTTTACTCACTCCGTCTCATATTAATTGTGGCTTTTTTCAGAAAAAAATTTATCCTATCTAAAATTTCACTTTATGAAATTAAGAAAACATTTATTACATATATTTTGATTTTACCCTATTATTTATTACTAGTATCAACACTACTTTAATATTTTCATTAAGATTTCTTTTCTTCACACAATTTTTCTATTTTTATTAAATATAAGAGAGGATATTATAGTTTTTTTAAAATAATTTTTAATAAATAAAAAAGAATTAATGATTATCTTAATATGTCAATTAACCTGAAATGGAGGGAATACTTGAAATATTGATATATAAGCTTCAAAATATGCTCCTAATTTAAGTTAATTTTATATATATGAAAGGGTGCTTGAATAGTTAGAGTATAATTTTAAATTTTTGTTATTGTAACTAATTTCAAACACAGCATCTAGCAGGTTTGCCCGAGAGGTTAAGGGGGAAGACTTAAGATCTTCTGTGCATAAGCACGCGTGGGTTCGAACCCCACAGCCTGCACTTTTTGGGGCCTCGTATATAAAATTTTAATCTTCAAATATTTAATGCCTGTCTATAATTTTTTTAGCATGACTAAAAATTTTCTAATATTTAGATATATTCACGTTTAGGCCCTAATAATTTAAAATGTAATAAACTTATAATAAATTTATGATAATATTCTTTTAAGATGATTTAATTTTTTAAAAAATAAAGAACAAATATTATCTTTAAAATCAAAAAAATAAATATCAAATTTCGTTCTAAATCATGTCTGGGTAACTTAAATATTTATTTAAAAAAACTCTTATCTTATGTAGACAAATTAAAAGTGTTTAATATTTTTAATGAATAATACGTAAATTTTATATCTTTTTTTCCAGATATATTATTTCTTAAATAGGTTGAAATGTCAAATACACCCTTCAAATTTCTCAATAGTTAAATAAGCTTGTTATATTTTAATTGGGTCAATTTCACCATTTAAAAATAAAAAATCGAATCATATTAATAAGTCTTTATTTAATGACATGTTCAATTTTACCGACAAAAAATTCAATAGTTTGAATTGTATCATATTAAAATAGCTAATTAGGAGAAAGAAATTATGATATTGGCGAATTAATATTACTGAAATAAGTAAAATACTTAATCTTAATTGTGACTGAATTGGCTAAATTTTTATTTTTAAAAAGCTTGTTTAGTCTATTTTTAATTTTTTAGGGGTGAAATGATCGGTTTAATTGACTGTTTAGATAAATTTGATGGGTTTATTTAACTCCTAAATTCCGGTAAACACAATAAAAAAATTGACACGCCAAAATTCTTACACCGCTACATGTTACTTAAAGAGAATAGTTGCATTTTTTTTTTGTCTAATTTAAGAGAATAATAAATTATCTTTTCCTTTTTTTTTTAATCAAAATCTTTTCCAATTTCGGGACAAGAATTGGTGATCCATGTCCGGGACAAGAATTGGGAATCCATGTGAATAATAGTGAAATAATTGAAAAGTGCAATGATAGAGTAACACAACACCATACCAATATAGAATTTATATTCACGTCCTAACAAAAAGAAAGTTGAAAAAGAAGAAAAGCCTAACTGCATAATCACAAGCACAATTGGCTGTCAAGTATGGGCGAGAAAAATATTTGATTGATGCGCTTAACAGATAAATTGGTCCGAAATCGAATCGATTAACTGATTAATTGATTATAATGAATTTGTTAATTGTTTGTGTTTTGAAAAAATCGATATTAATTGATTGATTAATGGTGTTGACTCGTATAACCGGTTAACCGAATTTTTAGTTAATTTATTAAAGTCAAATTATATTTGAAAAGTTATATAACATTAATATATTAACTAAAATTTTTAATAATTTTTTTAGAAAAACTAAAATAATGTGTGTCAAGTTAAAAAAATAAAAGAAATGAGTTGTTGGCATGGCATAAATTTATTTCAATAATATTGTAATTTTTAAGTATTTTTGCTGCATTTCTTTTTATTATCTTAACTATTTTGAATGTTTTTTTTTATTCAATTAGGAGTAATTATAAATCGAGTAATTCATTTACTTATTAAGTATTAATTTTTAAAAATAAATTTATTTATATCTACCAAAAATTTTTATTTTAATAAAAATAATTAAATATTATAGTAGAAAAATTTTAATTTTTAAGTACTTAAATATTTTAATTTTATTTATAAATATATTTTATAATTGTAGTATTTAATCGAAAAAATATTAATTAATCAGTTTAAAATTTCAAAATTAATTGATTAATTAACTGATAATAATTAACTAATTAATAATTAATATTAATAAACTGTTTTTTTTTTTGGTTTTTGTTTACGGTGTATGGGCACCCTTACTGTCGAGTGTCATATAATGGCAACATTGTAATGTATGGTTGTCTGCCGAATCTTTCAACACCCCAAAAGCCCATCGCCTTTTCTTTATTCGTTTCCAAAATTAAACAGTAATTATGGGCAAAATTATTGCTTAGATATGATTTATAAAATGACCAATACACATAATTAATAAAATGACACATTTGTACAATAATTTATTTTGTAATTTTTATAACAATATTACATTAGCTTGATGTAGGAGAAAATTTGTGCGTAAGATTTATATAAAAAAATCATGAAAATTTTAGTAGCATGTTTAATTATTATTGAAATCCAAAATGAATTGAAATTAAATATGCCAAAATTGCAATCAAACCATAAAATATATGTTTAGAAATTTATTTATGTTGTAGATAAGATATGTATTTATATGATTTCATCAAAATCGAAACCAGTTAATTTTGCAACTTTAAATTTATTAAGGGCCTGTTTGGCATTGCTTTTGGAAGGTTAAAAAGCTGCTTATTTGATAAAAAACTGATTATGAGACAAAAATAAGTGTTTGGTAAATGCTGATTTTAGAAAAATCAATTTTCTGAAAAGTGAAAAAACCTCCTATTAGAAAAAGCTAGAAATTGGAACTTTTCAGAAAAGCTGATTTTCAGCTTTTAAGGGCAGCAGATTTAATATTTTTTTAGACAAAAATATCCTTTATTTTATTTAATAATGACAATTATATCTAATATATTTTTTTTTTGTTTTTTCTCTTATCCTACCACTCAAAATTATTATTTTTTATTTTTTTATTCTAAAAAGCCATTTTTAATCATATTATTTACCAAACAGTTAACAACTATTTTTAATTTTATAAGTCATTTTGAATTTTATTTACCAAACAGTTATCTACTTTTCGACATACAACTTTTTGGAATACAAATTTTTTCAATTAAAAAAGCTGTTTTCATAAGTTTTGTCAAACTGGCCCTAAATTGCTTTTTAAAATCCGATTAAAAAACAATGATTAAACGTTGAAACTATTCACGTCTATGAAAAAGTACGGCGTCGTTTCAAGAAAGCAAATAGGGTATAAAGAATATTCAATGTATTAAATCAATAATTGTAACGTTGCGTTTTTGTCTTTCTCTATCATTAATTTATCGTCAGGATATACTCAATTTGCGTGGCCAACCACATAAGAACCACTTTTTCACCCGTGCTTTTCACGCTCTTAATAGCGCGTTCAAAAGAAATTCACCATCCTCTTATTTTTCATTTTGACAACAAAAGAAAAAAACACTTCGCTTTAAAAAGTGCTCGGTATCCAAAAACTGTTTCTGTTTGATTTTTCCACTCTGGTTTCAGCTTTCACTTCCTTAAAACCGCCACTAAAGCCACCCTTTTCCGCCTTCCCACCCCCACTTGAAACTGAAACGAAATGGAAGCAGAGAAGTTTTGAGAGATTAAAGCAAAGCAACAGAAGTAGAAGAAGAAGAAACAGAGATAAAGAGACAAGCTTTGTATTGAGTTTTCAATTTCCATGAGTTTAAGACCCCCCACGCGCTCGCGCAACGGTCCACACGCGCCGCTGCAGCCACCAATGGCGGATGTTTACAACATAATTCCCATCCATGACCTCCTTTCTGACCATCCCTCCCTCAGGTACCCGGAAGTGCGAGCAGCAGCCGCCGCCTTGCGAGACGTCACTAACCTTCCACGGCCGCCATTCGTGGCGTGGGACCCCCATATGGACTTGATAGATTGGTTAGGAGTGCTCTTCGGGTTTCAAAGAGATAACGCGAGGAATCAAAGAGAACACTTGGTTCTTCACTTGGCTAACTCCCAAATGCGGCTTGAACCGGCGCCGTCGGTGCCGGATGCCCTTGACCCGAAGGTTCTTCGCCGTTTCCGGACCAAAATTTTGAGTAATTACACCTCCTGGTGTTCTTACCTTGGCCGTAAATCTCATGTAGTTCTCTCTAAGCGCCATAATACCAGCAATGAGCTCCGGCGAGAGCTGCTTTATGTTGCTCTTTATCTTCTAATATGGGGAGAATCAGCTAATCTAAGGTTTATGCCTGAGTGTATATGCTATATATATCACCACATGGCCATGGAGCTAAACCGGGTTCTTGATGAATGGCCCGACCCGGAAACTGGTAGGCCATTTATGCCTTCAATTTATGGTGATTGTGCTTATTTGAAATGCATTGTTATGCCCTTTTACCAAACTATTAATGATGAGGTTGTTAGTAGTAAGAATGGGACTAAGCCACATTCGGCTTGGAGGAATTATGATGATTTGAATGAATTCTTTTGGAGTAGGAGGTGCTTTAGGAAGCTGGGTTGGCCTATTAATTTTGGGAGTAGTTATTTTTCTACTGTTGAGAAGAGTAAGAGAGTGGGGAAGACTGGATTTGTGGAGCAGAGGTCGTTTTGGAATGTGTTTAGGAGCTTTGATCATCTTTGGGTTTTGCTCATTTTGTTTTTGCAGGCTAGTTTTATTGTTGCTTGGCGAGAAACTGAATATCCATGGAATGCATTGTCAAGTCGTGATGTGCAGGTTGAGTTGTTGACCTGTTTCATCACTTGGTCTGGGCTTAGGTTTTGGCAGTCTATTCTTGATGCAGGGACTCAGTATAGCTTGGTTTCGAGGGACACAAAGATGCTCATGGTGAGGATGGTGTTAAAGAGTGTAGTTGCTTTGACATGGATTGCAGTGTTTGGGGTGTTTTATGGGAGGATTTGGAGTGCAAAGAATTCTGCTGGGTTTTGGTCTACTGAGGCAAATAATAGAATTGTGACATTCCTTGAAGTTGTGTTTGTTTTTGTTATCCCAGAGTTGCTTGCTTTGTTGCTTTTTGTGCTTCCTTGGATTAGGAATGTACTTGAAGAAATGGATTGGAGTATTTTGTACGTGATCACTTGGTGGTTTCATAAGCGGATTTTTGTAGGTCGGGGATTGAGGGAAGGGCTTGTTAACAATGTCAAGTATACTTTGTTTTGGATTTTGGTTTTGGCTTCAAAATTTGTATTCAGCTATTTCCTTCAAATCAAGCCAATGGTTCGCCCAACCAAGGCTCTTTTGAATTTAAAGAATGTCGATTACAATTGGCATCAATTTTTTGGCAGCAGTAACAGGATTGCAGTTGGGTTGATCTGGCTACCTGTTGTTTTAATATATTTTATGGATTTGCAAATCTTTTATTCTGTTTTCTCTGCCTTTGTTGGTTCAATTGTTGGACTCTTTTCGCACTTGGGGGAAATCAGGAACATTGGCCAGCTTCGGCTAAGGTTTCAGTTCTTTGCTGGTGCTCTGCAGTTTAATCTCATGCCAGAAGAACAGTTACTAGGTCCTAAGATGACACTTGTCAAGAAGCTACGTGATGCCATCCATAGATTGAAACTGAGATATGGGCTCGGTCAACCTTACAAAAAGGTTGAATCAAGCCAAGTGGAGGCAACCAGATTTGCTTTGATATGGAATGAGATTATCTCAACTTTCAGGGAGGAAGATATCATCAGCTATCGGGAACAAGAGCTCCTAGAACTGCCACCTATTTGTTGGAACATAAGAGTCATTCGCTGGCCATGTGTGTTACTCTGCAATGAGCTACTGCTTGCTCTCAATCAGGCATTGGAGTTGGCTGATGCACCTGACAGGTGGATTTGGTTGAAAATTAGCAAAAGTGAGTATAGCCGGTGTGCTGTAATTGAAGCCTATGATAGCATCAAGTATTTACTTCTTACAATTGTCCGATATGGCACAGAAGAACAATCTATTATTGAAAAGTTTTTCGAAGAGATGGACAATAACATTCAGTTTGAGAAGGTCACTGATGCTTATAACTTGAAAAAATTAGACCGTATCCATGCCAAGTTAATATCATTGGTTGAATTTCTGATGGGACAGAAGAAGGATCTTAACAAGGCAGTGAATATACTTCAGGCCTTGTATGAGCTTTGTATCCGAGACTTTCCAAAGGGAAAGAGGACAATAGAGCAATTGAGGCAGAAAGGTCTAGCTCCACACCATCCAGCCTCTGATGAAGGGTTGCTGTTTGAGAATGTCATTGAATGTACAGTTGTTGAAGATGAGTTTTTTAACAGGAATTTACGGCGTCTGCACACAATTCTCACATCTAGAGATTCCATGCATAATATTCCAAAGAGCATTGAGGCAAGACGGCGATTAGCGTTTTTTAGCAATTCTCTCTTCATGAATATGCCCCATGCTCCTAAGGTCGAGAAAATGATGGCTTTTAGTGTTTTGACCCCTTATTATGAGGAAGAAGTGTGTTTCCCTAAAGAAATGCTTCGGACCCCAAATGAAGATGGTATATCTACCATATTTTATTTGCAGAAAATCTACGAAGATGAATGGAATAATTTCTTGGAGAGAATGCAAAGAGAGGGAATAGAAGATGATGAAGATATTTGGGACAAAAAGTCAAGGGATCTTCGTCTTTGGGCATCATACAGAGGCCAGACGTTAGCCCGCACTGTAAGGGGAATGATGTATTACTACAGGGCTCTTCAGATGCTTTCCTATCTTGATTCTGCATCCGAGGTGGACATAAGGACAGGAACAAGGGAGCTGGCTTCTCATCACTCATCGAGTCAAAATCGCAGTTTGAATGGTCTAAACTCTGTCAGGCCGCCGTCTTTACACAAACTGGCAAGAGCAAGCAGCAGCGTGAGTCTTTTATTTAAAGGGCATGAGTATGGGAGTGCTTTGATGAAATTTACATATGTACTTTCTTGCCAAGTGTATGGTCAGCATAAAGCAAAGGGAGATTCTCGTGCTGATGAGGTTTTATTTCTGATGAAAAACAACGATGCCCTTCGAGTTGCATATGTTGATGAAGTTCATTTGGGGATGGGTGAAATTGAGTATTATTCAGTTCTTGTAAAGTATGATCAGCAGCTGCAGAGGGAGGTAGAGATCTATCGGATCAGACTGCCTGGTCCCTTGAAGCTTGGAGAAGGCAAACCTGAAAATCAAAATCATGCCATAATCTTCACTCGGGGTGATGCAGTCCAGACAATCGACATGAACCAGGACAATTATTTTGAGGAAGCACTTAAAATGCGTAATTTGCTGGAGGAATTTAAGAAGCACTATGGAATACGGAGGCCAACCATTTTAGGAGTCCGTGAGAATATCTTTACAGGTTCAGTATCATCACTTGCTTGGTTCATGTCTGCCCAGGAAACCAGTTTTGTGACACTTGGACAGCGTGTTCTTGCAAACCCTTTGAAGATAAGAATGCACTATGGACACCCAGATGTTTTTGATAGGTTCTGGTTCTTTCCTCGAGGTGGGATCAGCAAGGCTTCTAGAGTGATAAATATCAGTGAAGATATATTTGCTGGATTTAACTGCACTCTTCGAGGTGGTAATGTGACACATCATGAATATATACAGGTAGGAAAGGGAAGGGATGTTGGATTAAATCAGATCTCAATGTTTGAGGCAAAGGTTGCAAGTGGCAATGGAGAGCAGGTTCTAAGCAGAGATGTTTACCGATTGGGCCATAGGTTGGATTTCTTTCGCATGCTTTCATTTTTCTACTCAACTGTCGGATACTACTTCAGCACAATGGTTCTGGTACTATCTGTTTATGCTTTTCTGTGGGGTCGTCTTTACCTTGCTCTCAGTGGTGTGGAGCGCGATGCTGGTAGCAAAAACAAGGCCCTTAGCACAGTTCTGAATCAGCAGTTTCTTATCCAGTTAGGCCTCTTCACTGCCCTTCCAATGGTTGTGGAGAACTCTCTTGAGCATGGGTTTCTTCCAGCTATTTGGGACTTCTTGACAATGCAGTTGGAGCTAGCTTCATTGTTTTACACATTCTCTATGGGAACTCGTAGCTATTACTTTGGACGGACGATTCTTCATGGAGGTGCCAAATACCAAGCCACTGGACGTGGGTTTGTGGTGCAGCATAAGAGCTTTGCAGAGAATTATAGATTATTTGCTCGAAGCCATTTTGTGAAGGCAATTGAGCTTGGAGTTATTCTACTAGTATATGCTTCCAATAGTGATTTGGCTAAAAATACTTTTGTCTACATACTTATGTCAATCTCAAGCTGGTTCCTTGTAGTTTCATGGATAATGTCCCCATTTATATTCAACCCTTCTGGTTTCGATTGGCTAAAGACTGTATATGACTTTGATGATTTTTTAAACTGGATATGGTTTAGGGGAGTGATGACAAAAGCAGATCAAAGCTGGGAAACATGGTGGTATGAGGAGCAGGACCATTTGAGAACAACAGGGCTCTGGGGAAAGCTACTGGAGATAATTTTAGATCTTCGCTTCTTCTTCTTTCAGTATGGCGTTGTGTATCATCTTAATATATCTAATGGACACACCAGCATAGCCGTTTACCTCATATCTTGGATATGCATCATTGTATTTGTTGCTATTTATGTCACAATAGCATATGCTCAGGACAAGTTTGCTGCAAAAGAGCACATCAAATATCGGCTAGTGCAACTTATGGTAATTTCAGTGACAATACTCGTGATCATTCTGTTATTGAAGTTCACAGGCTTGGTATTCTTTGATATTGTGAAGAGCCTTTTGGCATTTATTCCTACTGGCTGGGGTCTCATATCCATTGCTCAGGTGCTCAGACCTTTTCTGCAGTCTACTTTGGTTTGGGATACTGTTGTCTCTTTGGCACGGCTGTATGATATGCTGTTGGGATTAATTGTTATGGCTCCCGTTGCATTGTTTTCATGGTTGCCTGGGTTCCAGTCAATGCAGACAAGGATCCTATTTAATGAGGCATTCAGCAGGGGGCTCCAGATATCCCTTATTCTTACTGGCAAAAAGACTGATTGATGGGAAACCTGAGGTAGTTACATCTCAGATTTTGGATTTCTGTAGTTTTCCACTTACCACTGCTTCTTGACCATATGTTAGTTGAAATTATGCGGTCAGTTCTGATAAACTTACAACTTTCTCCTATAGTTTGATGGTTAAGTTCTTAAACTATGAGAAAGTAGTAATTGCCTCATTGTTGTTTACTACTGCTTATAACTTTGTTACACGGCAATATCAAAAAGAACCTGTGCTGGCAATTTCTGATTTTTGTAGGGAGACAAAAGTTTTGTTTCCCTACCAGGATCCATATCTTATTTGATGTCCATAAAAAATTATTTTGCCTCACTAATTCCAGTAGTATTATTGAGTTTCACATCCTATAACTGTTGTTTCTCCAAAAAAAAAAAATTGATTTACATGTTGGAAGGTTTACATCAGCTCTCATGGAGAACTGCTTGAATTTCTTGCCTATGTTTAGCTTTTTAACTAATTGTTATTGGCTTTACCTGATACAAATTGCATCATGCTTTAGCTATACTGAAGGGAATCTCATTTTGTTTAGGTATGAATTGCTTGAGCTTTTCTCAACCCAATCTCAAGCGTAAAAATAGGTTGCTCCGCTAGACCTTCATGCAACTTGAGTAGCATTAAGTCTAAATACTGATTTTTCTTTTTGATGGTATGAAAATCCTGCAAGGTCAGAGATTTGCTGTCAGCGCCAGTGACTAGCTAATTTTTGGAGCTGCAGCCTGCTTAATTTTTTTTTTTGTTTAATGAAATATGGGTTTTTATTGTTGAATATTTGATGGGGCGAGACTTCATGGAGAATTGGAGAGAGTTTGTTGAACTGCAGAACTAAGAAGATTGTCAAATATCATCATCAGAATGATTGGAATTACATGATGTTTAGTTCTGCTTTTCCCTTCTTTAAATTGAAGAGTTTATGTGAGACTTAAAGCTAGGAGACGCACACACATTTGTACAAGTGAGAATACGAAATATTTATTAAAACTGCATGTCTGCTGTATGACCTGTATTCAACTCCTTACTCGACTGCTGTACTCATATTGTTCTGTTTGTCACCATTGGTATCATGTAGCTTTCTTCTTTTATTTTTCCAATATCATCTAATTCTGACAAACTTTGTTAAATTTCAGAACTCTCAATGGGACTGGTTGATACAGCAGCAGTGGATGATTCAGCCGTACTGCAACTGCATGATGATGCAGTTTGGTTCTACCTGGTCATTTGAAGTGATTATTGGATGGAACATCCTGATTTAACTCCAGGTTTATCCATTGCTTCCACGTTTGATAGAGCTTGTGCAGTTTTAACTCCTAACTCCTGTTCTTGTAGAGGTACTTCAAAATAATTGATAGTGATAGCTCTAGCTATATATTTTCTGCATCCTGATGATGTACATATTTGGTAGCAAGTGTTAGGGTTAGCTTCAGTTTTACTTGTTACAAACTATAATATATGTTATTTGGTAACCCTATTTATCATGAGCAGCAATTGATCATATTCCATCCATGTGAATATCCAATTTTTTGGTCACAACATATTGCAACATGTTTGATTGGCAAATGGTATAGTACATGATAGCTTTTTGGTATAAATTGAGAAGCCTTTCCATGTGTCTTCATCTTCAATTTTGGTTTTGTTTTTAATTGAAATAGAGATTTGTAATCTAATGGATAAGATGGAATCACAATGACATGGTTATTGTCTCGTCACCAAAAGTCACGGGTTTGAGTCATTTGTCTTTTTTAAGTTTTCGCAGCCTAAATTTATATTATAAATTAGGCAAGTGGATTTGGAATGATTTTAAAAGAAAGAATAAGAAAAAATAAAAAAAAAAAAACTTCTAAAAGAAAGAAGAACAAATAGAAAAAATGATTTTCAATATCTTTTATTTTAATTATATGTCTAATAAAAAAAAATATTCTGCAATTTGTCATCTTAGGGGAATAATGCGTGCATTTTGATTAAGTTCAGATATATAATAAGGTATTTGCAAAATTTTAGTGTCTAAAATAATTTTTCTGATAATTTTGAGAGAAAAAAAAATATTATTAAGCCATTTAAATAAATAAATAAATAAATAAATAACCATTATTTAACCAGCCATATGCCAGTCTCTTGCTTTCTAAACGCTTTCATGGCAAACTTTCATGGAAGCCAAACAATCCGATCGAATCCCACACTCCCTAGCTTACCATTCCCTTCTCCAAGCGGGTCCTCGTCTCAAGCTTCTCCGGCAAGTTCACGCCAACATAATCGTCTCAGGCTCCGGTCACAGCCGTTCCCTTCTCACCAAACTTCTCAATCTTGCTTGTGCCGCTGGCTCCATTCGCTACACTTGCCAAATCTTTCACTCTGTCATAAGTCCTGATTCTTTTCTCTTCAATTCCCTCATAAAGTCCACATCTACATTTCGCTTCTCCATCTATTCTCTTTACTTCTACAGCTGCATGCTTTTTTGTAATATTTTACCGTCAAATTACACTTTTACGTCTGTTGTGAAATCTTGTGCCGATTTGTCGTCCTTGAAACTTGGTAAAATCATTCATGGACATGTTTTCGTTAATGGGTATGGCTTGGATGTTTATGCTCAGGCTGCTTTGGTGGCTTTTTATGCTAAGTCTGGTGATTTGGGTAATGCGAGGAAAGTGTTTGATAAAATGCCAGAGAAAAATATCGTGGCATGGAATTCGATTATTTCAGGGTACGAGCAGAATGGATACGGCAAGGAGGCAATTGGGTTCTTTGAGAAAATGCGGGAAATGGGAATTCAGCCGGAATCGACCACTTTTGTTAGTGTGTTATCTGCATGTGCTCAGCTGGGAGCAATTGGTTTGGGGTGTTGGGTGCATGAGTATGTCACTCACCACTCTCTGGATGTCAATGTAAAGCTTGGAACATCATTGATTAACATGTATACCAGGTGTGGAAATGTGAGGAAAGCTAGGGAAGTTTTTGATTCGATGCGAGAAAGGAATGTTTTTACTTGGACAGCAATGATTTCTGGATATGGAATGAATGGTTATGGTTGCCAAGCGGTTGAGATATTTGATGAAATGAAAAGGACAGGACCATACCCCAATAGCATTACATTTACTGCTGTTTTGTCTGCATGTGCTCATGCAGGTTTGGTGAATGAAGGTCGCAGGGTGTTTTCCAGCATGAAAGAAGAGTATAACTTGGTACCAGGCGTGGAACACCATGTTTGTCTGGTTGATATGCTCGGGCGTGCTGGACTTCTTGAGGAAGCCTTTAAATTTATCAATGAAGACATTCCTGAAGAGCCAGCAGCAGCTGTCTGGACTGCTATGCTAGGGGCGTGCAAGATGCACAAGAATTTGGATCTCGGTGTGCAAGTTGGTGAGCATCTTTTAGCCGTTGAACCAGAAAATCCTGGTCACTATGTGATGCTCTCGAATATATATGCATTGGCAGGTAGAATGGACCAAGTAGAAATGATTAGAAACATTATGATCAGGAAAAGTTTAAAGAAGGAAGTTGGCTATAGCACAACAGAAGTTGGTAAAAAGACTTATTTGTTTAGCATGGGTGACAAGTCTCACCCTGAGACCAATGAAATTTATCGCTATTTAGATGAACTCATGGGGCGATGCAGAGAAGCAGGATATGCAGCAGTACCTGAATTGGTGATGCATGAATTGGAAGAGGAGGAAAAGGAAGTTATTCTTAAATACCACAGTGAAAAGCTTGCAATAGCATTTGGGTTGTTGAAAACAAGTCATGAAACTCCTATCAGGATTGTAAAGAACCTTCGTATGTGTGAGGACTGTCATTGGGCAATTAAGTACATCTCAATTGTTACTAACAGAGAAATTATTGTTAGGGATAAACTACGCTTTCACCACTTCAAGGATGGCTCTTGTTCTTGTAGAGACTTCTGGTGATGGAAGCCATACCCAAATTCTTTTATACACCACCTCCTGATATATTGTTTTGGTGGTTCTTCTGTTCTTCGGTAAAATTAAGAAGCATATTTTAATTTAACCCGGATTGCTTGGTTTCTAATCCTAGAATGTTGATTGAGACTGTAATCCATGGGGCAGAGGAGGCAGATAGCATTTCTAGCAATTCATGTTTGCCTTAGTCATTTATTCATTAATCCAGTCTAAACCAACAAATGAAAAAAAAATAAAAATGACAAAATCAAATAACTTCATCAGACATTAACGCACTGTTGGCAATACGGATCATTGTCCCGTTTATCCATCCGGAATACGACATTTTCATCATGGAAAATAAGGATAGATGGGCTAAAACTCAGTAGAATAAAAAAAACTACAAGTCATATTCTAAGAATTTTTATCAAGAAAAAGAGTTTCAAAATATCTTACAACGGCTTCTATATTTCCAGAGTAAAGAATCAAATATATCCTCTACAATCACGCTGTATATAAAACTATGTATATTAAAGATGCAACATAGAAAAGTCTAAACTATACCAACTATAGAAACTTCAGTGTACGGCTTCCCCTAGCGCTTCCTCGCTGCTCACAGCAGGGACCTTTTCATATCCAGAAGTATCCCTAAATCTCCTGGGAACAATGCAACGGCCACCAAATCGCTGCTGCAGGTAAATAAAGGCGACAAACAGCAGAGCAACAATTGGAATGATGATGTCCCATGAGGTGGAATAAAAATCCTGTTTGTGATTTCCATAAATGTATGACATATCGAAGGACCATGTAGAACTATGAACCCTATAAAGATCATAAGCATGGGGAAGTATCCGGACAATAGTTTTTCCAACATAGAAGGGAGAGGCAAGGGTGTATTCCCTGGAATTTGAGAATACATTGAATATAATCTGAGGAAGCAAAAAACCATCCAGAATAAAGCCAGCATAAGATTTAAGGTCTTTCCACTGATTATTCTGCTGATACTGCACAAAATGTGGATGTAAATATACTCTTCTGCGGGAATTCTTCCATTCATGCACATACTAAGCAATCAAGCCACCACCTACACACAATGGCAAGGACAAATAAAGGACCCTTTTCTCAGAAAGCCACAAACTTGTATGGCTTCCATCACTCCGCCTGGCAGACCAGCTGAGTTGTAGCAAACGGAATTGTAAAAGAAAGGCTACCATTGTTACAACCCTTACAATTACCTCACTTGCTTCAAGCCACCCACCACTCTCAAGAAACATATTCTGTCGATTATGATTTGCTACAAACAAGGCCTCAAAGTTTAGCAGTAGAGGTATCATGTAACCTAACGTAAGAACAATAAGCATCACAAAGGAAATGAAGGGTAGCACGTCAGGATGCTTTTTCACATGATACAACTGCAGCCCCACTGAGACACAGGCAAGAGTATTAGAAATCAAGACCATAGTGATCTCAATATCCATTCTCCAGATGGACTCTGCATCTTGGATTGTGTAAATTGAGTCAGAAGATATCTCAAGTTGCCTGAAGTACAGGGGGTCAGAATTTTCCCGCATGCTTTTAACAGTTCCCTTGATGTTATTCCCAGCCTTCAGTGGAGAAAACTGAATATTTAATAGTATCTCACAGTCCACGGAATCAGTTTTTGTGGTGTCATTAATAGGTAAACAACCTATCATGCACAAGACTCCAGTCTCATTATTATATGTGCCTTCCGCTGATATATCTACTGATTCATTTGAGAAAAGCTTATTTCCCAATTTTAGATCAGAAGTTGTTGTGAAGCTTATCCTGTAGCTTATATTAATAACACCACTCTGGTTGTTGATCATTCGAAAGGGCTCAAAAAGCTGATTACTCAGAAACAATGGGGACGCATGACCCTGTGCTACTTGTGCTTTACCATTTTTCACTGACATATGGAATCTCATGTCTGGGGAATAAGCACTAGGGTATGCCTTTCCTCTGCCTTTCACAGTCTTCTGTTTACGACATGATTTAATCACCCTGTTATGCATAGTAGACTCATACTTCAGTCGTGGAATACCCCTTACCCTACTTCCAGAACCATGAAATCTGATTCTATCAAAGTAGCCAGTTTCGTTCACAGTCATGGTGCTAGAAATTTGCCCAACAACAGTACTCCTTTGTGTAATTGTCAAAGTTCTGGGGAACCTCAAAATCAATCGAATAAAGCAATGGCCAACAGAAGCATTAACTAAAGAATCCTTTATATTAAGACACGACAAGCAACCATACAAAGACTATTCTTCTTCTCATCCCACATTCCCTCACCAATTAACATGCTATTAGGATCAAACACACTCTCCCATAACTAAAAGGTCCAGAGCCATAAAAACCAGAGTTCGAAAATCCTATCAAAAGCTGAACACCACTCCCATGTTCACATCTAATTCCTTGAATCGTTATGAACTTGGGCAAACTGTCATGACTGCTACCAAGAGGGTCGCATTTACTAACACCGTGACTGCCACAATCTCTCCCATACTCCAATTCAAAAGTCCTAGCATACTTATACATTGTAGTTAAGCAAGAACTAGGATCCTGCCATTCTAAATGCAAATCCTCACTTCCTGCAAGACACACATCTCCACTACCATTGTTTATCAATGTATACTTATAATCACCAAAGTGAGGTATAGCCAAAATCGAAATAGGCTCAAAAAAACCAGAACTGCCCTGATCATTCAAACTCTCTAAAACCCCACAAATCAAGCTACTAACATTACTAAATTTTGCTGGATAATTAAGCTTTAAAACAACATTCGAAGAACTTACACTACCCATATTCGCTTTACTGGACCCAGATCCCACCATACACAGCTTTCCAGTATCCATTGCCCAAAAACCATAAAGCTCGAAGTCTAGTGACCGTTCCCGAATCGGAATCCTCGGGGGCCGGAACCGGAGATCCTTTAAATTGCGCCTCCAAGTCATGTTATATTGTGCAGGAAGGTGAAATCTAAGGGTTGCTTGGAGTTTAAGCACGTGAGGAGTCTTCGTCAAAAAAACAGTGTTCCTCTTTGGGTGAAATGAAAGCGAAACGGAAAGTTCAGATGTCTTTGGGATGAAATGATGGCCGCCAGTGATGTAAGCAATATCAAAATGGAGAATTTTTTTTTTTGCCGATAGTGAAGTTCATGTGGGTATCAGTGGATTGGGATTCTGGGACGATTTGGTTGCAGTTTTTAGCATAATATGCAAGAATATTGGATGGTTCTGCTTCTGATGTTGGGAAGCTGACGAGAAGCAAATGAAAGGAAATAAGGAGCTGGATATAACGCGATTCAAGGATTTTTGAATGGTTTATTAGGGAACTATATTTATTTCTGCAATGGAGATAACTGCAGAGGAGAATCGCCGGCTCCCTCCATTGTTCCTTCTACCAGGAGTTGAAGCGGTCCGTCGAGATGAAAATTGGTGTTGTTTTTGGTTTTACAAGTCCGTTTATAAGCTTTTATTTTTCAATCAAGTCAAAGAAGAATAATTATGCTTTAAGAAATAAAGAAATTAACATTACAAATGTTTCCTTGGATTTTTTTTAAATCATTTCCTTTTGGTTGAAAAGAAGAAAAAATCTATTTCAAGATGGAAAAATAACAATATCAGTTATCAGTACATGCCTACATGGAAAATCATCAAGCATTTAGCACGCCAAATTTTATTCTTTTATTCATAGTATTTGCAGCCGCAACTTACAACACAAGTCATTCACACACAGCACATAAACATATTTCACAGAAGCTTTTTATTTAAATAGCACAAAGGACTACTGTTCACCAAGCACATGTTGATATGATAGAATTATACATATGATACAAATGTCTTGGTGGGTAACATTTACTGCTAAATCTCCATGAACTGGCTGCAATCGATGCCTTTAGTAGAAAATGCCTCCACAAGTTTTGGAAAGAGCTTAGTGAGCATAAGTTTGAACCCTGTAGAACTTCCCTTGTGCATTTCATGCTCAATCTGTCCACATCCTATTGGGAATCCTACTGGCGCTCCTTCCATATATGCTTTACATGCAGATAAAATATGTAGTGATCGTCGCCTCAAGTGCTCCTTTACGAGTGCCTCAAAATGCTGCATCCATTTCATGGTTATATATATCATCAATCTTTAGCATCTACTCACTGCTTAAAATCCAAGATTCATTTCAAAAATCACATCAAACAGGCCAGTTCGTCCATGGAACAACCAGGCACTGGTTCGTTATTAGATTAGTTTAGAGAAAGTCGTCGACATTAAGATTGCTTAACTTGATTATGATGCTTAGAACATGTTCTAAAAGCAATATAATCTTAGTTCTAGGTAACTGTAAACTGTAAAGTGATCTGAGAATTGGTTGTTTACCTTTGGTGGTTGACGAACCAAGTAAAGCATGGACTTCCAGGTCATGAGGAACGCATTTTCGTTATAGCTCACAGAGTTCTTCTCTCCTTCAGCCTTTCCTATCTGCTTATCATACCCAGCTTCATTGAAATAAGGTTTCTCGTTAAGCACGAGGGCTTGGAGAGACAGAAGAACTTGTAGGATGTTGGAGCTGTCTGGATTCCACACCTCATTGCCTGTTCCCGTCCATGTATTCAGGAGACTGAGGCAGATTTTTCCAGACTCATATAAATTAGGATTGACACGAAGCCCACCAGATCGATAGTGTAGCAACTGCACCACGTAGATCAATTCAACGGATAAGTTCTTATAGTATATGAACATGTAACTCCAATAATGTAGGTTATACTGTGTCCAGAATAATTAGCAAAACGAATGTCCCCTTGTTCATGTTACCCATCTCAAAGCCCCAGGTAGTCTCAAAGTTGCACTCCAAGCTGGCAGTCACACTAGAGTAAAACTTTGGTGCTCTAGATTAAATTACTTACCGGTGGTTCATAAGGATACTCAGGGGGGAGATATATATCAAAAAAGAAGAGCCCATCATGATATGGAGTTCCAGGTGCACCCACAATGGCTGCTTGAAGGAGATCCATCCTTTCCTCATAGACCCGAACGTAGATTGATTCTGTTGAGAATTACATGAATCTTGTAAGAAATATCAAAGTTAACAACTAAATAAAAAATCTCAAGTAGAAATATGAGAGAAGTGCTAACCAGGAAGATCTTTCTTTAGAGTACTCCACTCTTGTTGGACCTTCTTCAGCCAACTTCTTTTCACCTATGAGACATACAAATGGGAAAAAGTTATCACAACGTTCTATGGCTGCTATCTAATATTGTTTTTCGGGGAAATATAATTAAGTTTCCAACCTGAGATAATGCCAATCCCCTACTCCCTTTGTCAATAAAGTGGTGGTCAGAGCAATAATCAACCATTTCAAACTGCCTGAAATGTTCCGTACTCTTGCCAGTGAATAGAGATTGAAATTCATCATTTCCCTGAACATGGTTGACTTCCAGCTTCGAACTTGCCGTTTCAAATATTTGCATCTCATTCTCTCCCGGTATCAGAGGTTCCAGCTCGCGATCACAGTGTTCTGCTATTTCCTTCTCTTCAAGTGTCTTGGTCCCATTGCTATCTCTAGAAACAGAGCTAGACATTGATGTGGAACTGAAAGGCCCAAATATGCTAGCTGCAATGCTTGTAAAAAATCCAAAAGTGGATTGAGGAAGAAAGAAGGAACTAGAATCCCATTTGCACCCGCTGTTGCCATCAGAATTCATCAAATCCTGATAATAAAACAGTTGTTTATTTTCTGGTTTTCAATGAGATAAATGCAGACTGTAGAAGCCATTTACAACAGGGGTGTTTATTAGACCCCAAAGCAGGAAATTCACAAGAATTTTGATTTTTCTTGTGGTCTAGCACATTCAAAAGAGGAAAAGGTAAAGACAAATTATATTTCTTAATTACTTCTTCCTGTATTTTCATAGGAAATCTGGTACATGTATGCAAATCCAGTCATCATAATATTGCAAAACTCAAAAATGGTAGAGCAAATCCATAGCTCTATTTGGACTACAACTTATTTCCCTCGGTAACTTCAGAGGTAATTCCTCAATTTCAACATGCTATCACCAACATATAGTTTCCAACCTACACCATTTTGTTCATAAATGAGAGAATTGGTTTACCTTTCCTTTGAAGCTAGACGACTGTTTGCCAAGATCAGTCATCTCGTAGTTGAAATTCATTTCCACATTTTGCTCGTCTGGTACAGAATTTGCAGTTGAACTCTCATATTTATCAATTTGAAATATATCATTTGGTGCAACCTGTAACAGCATATTAAATATTTTTAAGATTGACAAATAATCTAAAATGTAATTTTATCAAGAAGCTGAGATTTTAGTATGACTTTTGTAGGCGTTAACTAGTTTTATGAAGCTAAACTATAACATAAACCTACACAAAACTGCAGAATCCTCTCATTCCTCCTATATAGAATAACACAATACAACAAATGGTGTAAGATGCGTTGAAAATTCACAAAATCCTGTTATTTTTCTTAAATAACAAAGAAACACAAAATCAGTGGCCTGAATATGTATGTTTTCAGGGCTGTAATTGCAGTTCAATTATCCCATAAGAAAATTAGTGTTTGAAATAGAAAGCAAAACCAAACATAAGAACCTTTTTAGAAACCAACACTGCTACTATTACCAAGGGAATTTGTCAAAATATATTCTAAACAACTAACTGCTGCTTGCTTAACTTTGACGAAATATCACTTGCAATTAATCATAAAGTTGTAAAGTCCATGTATATGACTACTAAACGCTCATTAAAACTCTGAAAACCTAATCAACTAGTTTACTAACATAAAGGACATATGAGAATGACCAGATCTCGCACCTTGGATTCAACACCAGAAGCCCATGTTACCAAAACAGCACCATCTTTGAAGGCCGAAACGAAGCCAATGCAAGACAAGTAACCACTATAAGGGCAATCAATCTGATCTCTTCTACAGTCTTTGCCTTCAAAAGTACCAGCTTGGTCAAGATTTTTGAATACAATATCTCCATAACAGTAGGAAAAGTCTGGATGCTCGACGAGTTCATAACAACTAACAGTTTCTGCCACCAGATTGCTTGCCACACCATTCGCCTGAGCCCATTTCACTTTCGCAGTCCGTTCCTTAGCATCCACAGAGCTTACAACACCCCATTTTTGGTTGTCAGAAACATGTGGATCATCACATGCACCCTTCTCAAGAACAAACTGCCCAGGCCAAAAGTCATGAGCATTAATATTTATGGGGACTAAAGACTGTGAATCTAACCCCATTGAGCAGCTGCCATCCTGCCACAGAACATCAACTTTGATCTTGGTCTTTACAATAACAAAAATTTCCATAAAGCTTGAGCAAAGATCTTGTCTTTTGAACCCTTTTCCTATCATTTCATGATCTTTAATAAGCTCAAGAGTTGATGCATCAAAAACCATTTGCTTCTTCACATCCTTAAAATCAGCAACTGGAAGCATACACCAGTCTCCAAGCTGCCAATTTTCATGAGAAAAACATGGCAACAAGGTCAGGTTATCACCATCCTGCAAACGTTGTGGAGCACACGGACTGAAATTAGAACCAGCAAGAGCACAGGCAAGCCAATCTACATACACCAGACCAGCCTTTACAGCAGAAACAGTGCCTGCAACCAGATTGTCCTTCCAAGCACCACATAACCAACTAGTGGACTTAGAAACTGTAGAATGCTTAACCTGAACTCTCTGCCCTGGATAATAGGGGTACATTGAATCTTCAAGGGGAGAAATGGGCATGAGCTTTCCTTGATCTGCTGCAATTACCTCACACTTCGTTCCATCATCAAAGACAATGGAGACATTGTCTATGATTTTATCAACCCTTCCTACCCAAGGACCGTTGACTACATAATCTCCCACTGAAATTGATCGAATCTTCCAAAGCTTCTTAGAATCAACATTTTTCATGGTTTTTCCATGAATGTTTTCCAAGTCGACAGCCAATTGGACATTTACAACTCTGCCCATCTGTCCAGATGGATCAGCTTCAGAAACAATGTCTCCACGTGCAAACCCTCTCTCAAATGAGAGTAAACAATCAATTTTGCCTATGCTCTCTTCCAAGCTAGACAAAATTGAATCAGCCCGCTCATCATATAAAAACCCAAGCTCGCTGCCACTATCACTCATACTCTCCCAATCAGAATCACTAGGAAGCATATCCATCATCTTTTAGAATATAACAACACTTCAATTCAGCAATAATAACTTTTCTTTCTTTCGTATCTTTTCCTTCCCTCTCCCTGCAAACACTACTAACTCTAGAACTTCAACTGGAAAAAGATCCGGTACTACAAACCATGCATACCTGACAGGAAGTAAAGACAGCTTATTTTAGCACATGAAAATTTCAAAATTATCGCATTGACTTTAAGCTCTCTTTTTCTATCAGATTAACTTTGAACTGCAAGGTGATTATCAGATAAATGCAAATATAAAACATTGGAAATGTAGGGGGAAAAAAAAATATATATATATATATATAACATAGCAAAAATAAGGAGAAAAGAAATGTACCGCTGGCAGAATGGTGATCTGGCAAAGGATCAGACTACCGTATCGCCACTGTAGTATGAATTCTATTGTTACAAGAACTGATCTGAAGTATTTCTTAGATATTCCTATAAGATATCTTTACCTCTAAAAGGAGAGGTATTCCAAAGCTTTTAAAGGGATAACAGGGAGCCAACTAAGGACTCCCAAATGCCAAAGGAGATTTGCCCTACAAGGATAATAGGAGCCAACTCAGGACTCCTGATAGTCCACAGGGATAATAGGAGTCAAATCAGACCCCAGATGCCAAAGGAGATTTGCCCAAGAAATGGACTGAAGCTCTTGCAATACGAAGCTTCTGATGAAGACTGCTCTGATGTGCTGATACGCTGCAAATTTTCTCAGAGCTGAATGAAGCTTGCCAGAGAGACAAAAAAAAAATTACGCCAAAGGAGATCTGCCCTGTAGCAAGGATGAAATCCTCCGTAAATGATAATACCAAAGCTGACAAGCTATGGTAGTCTTTAGTAACTTTGCCAAAGGAGATTTGCCCAAAAGAGCTGAATCTTAATTACTCAAAGAACCAATTTTTCCCGGAAGAAGAATAGCCTCTTTCACAAGGAAATTCAAATTGCCAAAGAAGATTTGCCCTGCTTTCTGCCAAATTCTGAGTTGGAGTTTCAGTCCCAATGAAGATTTGCCAGTTCATGTAAGCAGCAGAAATTTGCAAGATTACCAGCTCAAACAGACTTGCTATTGCATCTTGATTCTCAGAAAGCTAATGTGTATTGAACTAGTTTTACACAACTATTTTAATACCTAATTTAAACAGCCAAAACCGAGAGCTTCTAGTTTCCCATTTCCATGCAACCTGCAAAGACATACCAGTCAATAATGTGTATATATATGCAGAGAAAATCTGAAAATGAATTCTCATATATATGAGGAAAAAGGAAAAAGAATAAAATGGGAACTAGTAGAAAACTTCAAACCATCATTACCTTCAAGTAATAACACAACTATCAAAACCAAAAATTCATCTATCTTTTGGAACTACATACACAACTTAAATGAATTCTTCTATGGAAGAAGTAAGTAATACAAGAAACTCTCCAATTCCTTTTTCATGAATCACAATCACAAGCATGTAACTGTGGAACTATATACAAGAGAGACTATAAAAGAAAAAAAATTGGAGCCCTTATCGAATCTATCCTCAAGAAAGAATTCAATACTTCTCAGCATGCAAATTATCTTCGATTTCAAAATTATAAATTCACAACATAACTCTTGCCACAAATAATTTATACTTCATTAATACCCAAAAGAAGAAGTAAATTTCAAACCAATTCTAACAGTAAACGTTATAGAACAATGACAATCAACACAAAAGAGGTCAACTCTTGACAATAGCAAGAACTAACAACTCCACAAGCTATAAACTCCTCAAGAACCTAAAAATAAATAACTTTTACAAAATACAAAACTACCAAAATACCATATATGCATATTATGTATATGCATGTATTCAAATATATCAAAAAAATAAAAATAAAAATAGCAAAGAGAAGGCGAAAAACCATACCATTTTCTGCTTCTATACATCACAGGAGCCACACCAAACCAGCAAAGAATCTACATGAGGCAATCAAAGGAACCGGACCCAATTCATAACTTGCTAATAAAACCAGGTTCCTTCAATTGTCTCTGAATTTTTCTCTGCAAAGAAACGAACTTTATTATTTGGGATTCAGAGAGGGAAAGTTCCTCCCCGAACCCCTTTCACCCCATCAACAAGGCTCGAAAACATTGCAAAGTGAAGCAAAAAAAAAAGCTGGTGTGTTTGTTTGGGTGAATAGAAATTGGTGAAATTATCTTTCTGTGTGTGTCCTGAACGTAAACTGAGGCGTTGAAGGTTTATGGGTGGCTTTCACGTCCAAATGACTAGTGAGATATAGGGACTATTACTTGTGGATACGACACAGAATATACCAACAGTATCAGACACAAAAATATTGTACTCCAGTCTTTTTAACTATAACACTTGATTTTACTATACTACCCTTCTAATCTCCATCAAATCCCTAATAATCTTAACTTTTTTTTGTTTTTCTTTTTTCTTTTCTAAAAAATAATTTACTCTCCCATCTCCATCTGACTTTAAGTAGCGATTTTCACTTTAACATGTGAACTAAAAAAAGGAATTAAAAAATTGTAATTTTATAAAAAAATAATAATAATTGACTAATTTACTGTTTTTTTTTTAAATTTCAAGTATATCATTTAATTTTTATATAATTAAAGTTAAATTTATCACTAGTAGTGTATAATAAACATAAAAAGATATATAAATTTTTCTTAAATTTCTAAAAAAAATTAAAATAACATAAAATAAAATAAAAAATAAATAATTATTTAAAGTGTGAACGAGAAAATAGTTAAGTTCTTACGTTATTAATCTATTTATTCTATTTTTCTTGATATACACACTGAATTTAAATTGAAAATTCAACTAAATCATAAAATAATTTGATATATTTGATTCAATTTTTCTTACGATTCTAAATAAAAAATTTAATTTATTTTGTTACATTCTCCAAAATTTAAAACTAAACAAATTGATTGAATTTTGAAAAATGGCTTTATTTTAAATTTATGCACCATATACTTTTGTATTTTTACTTTTATGCATATAAATTATGTAAAATTACAACCGAAACAAACCGTACGAATATAATTAAATTTAAAATTTAGTTCGATTCTTTTTAAAAATTTTGTTCGATTCAATTTTTAAAATGATGCTAATTATGAACCTTACAAACTGAACCAAACCCACCTCACCTAAAGCAGAGTCCTAATTTTTATTTATATATATAATTATATATAGAGAGAAAGAGAGGTTTTCTTGGTAATTTCAATCTGTTCTCATTCTTTTTCTTCCACATTAGTTTGAGCCTTATTTAATTTCCTTTATCTTTTTTACAACTAACAAAAGATCAAAAACTAAAAATCTAATTCAAAATATTTATTCACTGAAATTGCTTTTTTTTTTTTTCAAAATTAAAACTAATGAATGTTTTTTTTTCATAAATTATTACTTAAATTTGACGTATAATTTTATTTATAAATGGTCTTAATGATATTTAATTTCTGATTTTCTTTTTTAAGTAGAAACCCATAATTTAAGACTTGAAGCTTCCTCTTTGGGTGGCAAGCAAGCAGGCACATGGCAGCAGAAATTAGTACTCAAAATAAAACACAGTAGGATGGAAATGGGGACTTTAATTAGGTTTTGACCTAAAACAATTACAGTAATGGTTTCAATATAAAATTAAAAAATATGAGTTTTTATAGATCAAAAATTTTCATTTTTACTTGTTGTATTAGGAAATTCTGATTGTCATCACTATGTTTATTGAAAAATAGTAGTTCTGTATTTATTAAATTATTAAATTTTCATGCCATATATATAGTTGACTATATTATAATGTACTGAAATCTATAGAAAAAGAAATCTAATAAGCTAATTTTGTGTATAAATGCATCAAGTGCTGCAATGTTCAAAGTCAGAAATCAAGAAGTATAATAACTTTCTTATTATTTTATTTTACTTTTTTATGACAAACAAGAATTAAGATCACTTTCAAATCCAGAAGTGATCAAAGCACTAAATTTGAGTAAAAAAGTTGGTTTATTCTAATTGTCATAGTTTATCCTAAAGAATATTCTGAATTATGCGCTTCATGAACATAAACAAAACCTAATTGACACAAAGTTCAATTGCTAGGATTCCTCTATTTATACCAACATAAAGTTGTGTTATTTTCTTGGTAAAGCAGTGTCTGTCCATTTAGAGGAATAACATTGTAAATAATTTTTTCTTTTTTTAAAAAGAATACAGTATGGGTCATTTATCCAAAAAGTCAATGGACAATTTTTTTTGAAGCATATTATAGGAAGATATACCATCATCGCGGGACGTGTATACAAATGGTGCGGATGCGTATACACTGTCTGTTTGGATAAAAAATAAAAAAAAAAATCATTTTATGCCAATTTAGTAGTACCTACATGGACATACCAATTCACATGCGTACTATAGCAATGCTTAATTTTGATAAGAAATATAAAAGTATAATGTTTAATGTAACAGTCTATATTTATTAATATACTATATATGCAATCTACAGAATATGTGTTTGTCTTAAAATATATAAAAAGAAAAAGAAATACTCAAAGAGCACTAATTCACTATCTAGTTGGAAAGACAAATATAATGGCAAATATGTATGTGGCAATTGAAAATGACTAATTCCTAACTATCAATTCCACTTGAATTAATTAATTAGTATATATTTTTTTATTTATTCTTTTGATTTTTCTTATCGTTTTAGGTGGATTACAAGTGCCAACGTTTAATTTCTTGAAACTTTCGACATATGTATGTGCCCTGGAAGTGATCCCAAATTCCAGTGACTCCTTAGAGACCGTAAGAGTCCACCATCCTCATTAAGAGTTTGGGTTGGGATAAATGTCAGCAAAATAACTTGCCAACTTTTTGGCCTAAGGAATTAATATGGATTTGGGCAAGACTTTTCATGTCATCATCATAATAACTATTATAATTTTGAAATATTTATGAAGTGATTTTGCTGTAATTTGCATCTCATACATACTTTTATGTGTCATTGATTTAATTTAATATTAATTTTTGTGCCAAAGTATCATAATCTTACATCATTTCTCATGATCTGGAATTAAGGAATACACTAAGTTTTTTTTACATCCATTCATCCTAAATCCGTACACTACAAGAAAATTAAGAAATAGCAACGGAAAAATAGCAACGAAATTTCATTTTCCGTTGCTAAATAGCAACGAAAATTTTAATCCGTTGCTATTTTCGGTTAAGTTTTTAATATATAACAATGGAAAATTATTTGGTTATTTTCGGTTGCTAAAAGATGAGGGAACGTTTGGCGCGTAAAATTAGCAACGGAAAATAATGCGATCTTATTACAATAACGCACTCTTTATGTGTCTACATTCTTGATTTTTTTTTTCTCAAACACTGAAATTTGGATTTCTGTTTATATTGTTCTGATGTTATTTATGTACTAGTTCTTAACTTTTAATGCGATTTTGGAAACTTCCTTGAATGAACAGGCTTGAGACATCATTTTATCCTTAATTATTTATCTTCTATATAATTATATCTCAAAGTTAATCCGCTTGCTTAAATAATGTAATTTAAAATTGAAAAGCATGAAAAAGCTCTCAACTAACATTTTATGATTTTTGGTTTAGGGTCAATTGCAAACACTTGCCATTCGAATTCTTATGCATTATCCATACCTGCTTGTAGTAAGCGGTGTGAATCTTCTCAGAAAGTCGTTTAGTTAGAAACCGCACTCGCCTTGTTGATGGATATTGTAACCCAGTTAAAGAATCGGGTAAAAGATTTGAAAACAAAGGGTGCTCAGCAGCCATATCGTCCTCCCTCACCTCCACCTATATAGCATAAATTTGTAATATTTCGTTATTTGTACTGAATTTATATTGTTTTTGTGACAATTTTCATAAATTTCTACTTTACAATGTTATTTATACTGAATTTATGTTATTTTTGTGATGGTTTTCATGGATTTTTATTTTACAATAATATAAATATATTTTTAGAATTTTAATTATTATGTATTATAATTTTTATATTATATTATCAATAAGCATATATATTTTCAGGATTTGAATTACATTTATTTATAAATTAAAAATTTTATAAAAAATAAAAATAGCAACGGAACATGAATTCTGTTGAGTAACGGAATATCAATGCCGTTGCTATTTTTAGCAACGGAATTTTTTTTCCGTTGCTAAACTTCTCCAAGAAGGATGCGATAAACACCAATATTTAGCAACGGAAACATTTCCGTTGCTATATTTAGCAACAAATTATTCATTCCGTTGCTAAACTTCCCCAAGGAGGATGCAATAAACACCAACATTTAGTAACGAAAATCATTTTCCGTTGCTATAAAATAATTCAGTTGCTAATATTGACAATTCACCAAAACGAATATTGGTTAAATTTAGTAACGGAAAAGGAATTCGGTTGCTAAAAATTACCCACCGCCAAATTTGCAACCGTTTTTTTCGTTGCTATTTTCAATTAGCAACGAAAAATCAATGAATTCGGTTGCTAATTTCCGTGGCTATTTTCAGGTTTTCTTGTAGTGTATGTTTATTCAATCAGTATTAAATAATCCTTACGTACTTATTAATAAATGATAGTCCTGTTTGTTAAAAAAATAGATTTGAACTTTACTCAATCTCACAAACTAGTTTATAAGATGAGAATTGTTTAAATTTTTATAAAAAAATATTATATTTTTGTAATTAGTTGATATGAAATACTTAACACATTCTTCACGACCAAGACATATTACATGGGGAAAATCTAGAGCATGCCGTTTGCAGGAGTAAATATTTATGAATCACTCAATATCAATAACTAGTGACTCTAATAACAGGTGAAGAAAATTGACTTAAACCTAACTCACATCAGCTAATTATAAGAAGATAATACTTCTTATTAAAACTTGAACAATCCTCATTTCATAAACTAGTTTTTGAGATTGAGTTACGCTCATATCCATTTTCTTCACAATTGTTTGTTATTGATATTGGATCGCCTACATATATTCAATCCTATAAATTTTACAATTTATATTTTTTGCATGTGTTCTATTTTAAATATAAAATGCGTGTGTTAAGTATCCTACATACTAATTTGGACAACTCCTGCAAATAATGGTAAAGTATTCACTTGGCGTAAGATTCAATCGAACTCAAAAAATGGGAATGTCGGCATTAATCATTTGTTATAAGTTAATTACATCAATTTCTTCTCATCTTATATATAATAACAATTTTAAAAATATATTCTAATTTATCTATCAGCATGTTGAATAATGAATATATATAAACTGTTAAATAAAAAAAATTATATTTTTCATCAACTATTTATATTTAATACATATATATATATATATATATATATATATATATATGATTCTTTAAATTTAATTTAAAATGGGCAAGGCGGCTGCATATATATTTATACACACATCGCTTTTGACAACACATTCGATCCACAGATGTTGTCAAAGTCATCAATCACTCACTCTTTCAAAATACATTTAAAACCAACTAAAAAAGACATTGATTATATTAATTAAAATGTCTTTAAAAAAATCTTAAAAGAAAGAAGAACTTTCCTCCCTTTATTCCTCCTTTTGCTCCCAACATTCCTTTCTCATGACAATTTATACAATAAATTAATTGCATCATTGAGCATATAGTGGATTTCATGCATAATAAACACTACAACATTGGCCAATTTGCATTTGACATCATACATTCCTAATAACTAATCAACTTGGTATGGATTCTGTTGTCATTGCAGCCAATTCATTTGCATTATGATATTACGTGAAATTATTTTATATATATAATATGTTCATTTACATTAGATAAATAATAATTATGTAAATGAAAATATAGCTAGATTGAGTTCATATAAAGTTTTTTTTTTCTTGAACACAGACAATTATATATAGATGAATATCATGAGTTCATAAGTTCCACAGTTAATTATTTTTATTGACATAAATAGAAAAAATGGATACGAAAAGATATTATTTTTATTAATATGTTAATATTAACAAAAGTTGGAGAAATGATAGCCGATGAATGTGGACTCGACGGGAAAGAATAAATAAATAATTATAAATAAAGTTGAAAACATCACTCTTCTTATTCAACAACTATATATATAGTCTATATGGGCTCACACATGCATGCTATTAGAATAAGAAAACAATTTGATATTTTTCCTTAGCAATAAAATCAAGCAAATAAATAAATAAAAAGTGCTTTTCAAATTATGCTTCTATGACTAAAATTTCATCTTTTTGTAGCATTTCAAAGTCAATCCTTATTGACTATTGTCATATTTGATGGTGTTCCTTAGTCAAATCTTGACCTCCCTCATCAATATTATATATGTTCATTTTACTTACAATTTGTCCATAATTTTATGTAGAAATGGAGTTAATGATAAACTATCATGTTATATATATTACATTTATTAGTTAGGAAAGCTCTCACTCTTTATTTTTTCACAGCTCAATTTAGCTTCACGTCTTGTAATTCCTATAATTTCTATCAATAATATAAGATGTTTTGTGGGGGAAAAAAGAAATTCACTATCTACTTTGATTTATAAATCAATAAATAATGAGTTTAATGTTGATGTATACCAAGCTTTAGCACATAGAGAAAGGAAAAAAAATGCAATCATTTTAAAATGATCATGATGTGAAAAATAAAATCAAATATTGAGAGACCCTTACCGACCAATTCGGTTCAAACGGGATAATATCAATAATTATAAAAAAATATTAATATGTAAAAAATAAAAATAAAATACAATTAAAAAAATGAAATAAAAAAATATCTACTATTTATGTCCATTAATTATTATTTTTATGGCACATTAATTATTATTTTTCAGTGTATTGGACACAGCTATTTTTTTATGAATAGTGAATCCATTATGAACCTTTTTTTTTCCGAAAGAAAAAAACTAATTTATTTTTGAAAAATAAAAAAATAAAAAAGGAAGAGAAGGAAAAGCAGGCCACGCCTTGAGCACTATCTTTGTTTAATGCATAAATAAATAAAAACAAAATAATTAGGGCGGTCCAACAATTGACTAATTTTAATAAAAGTAAATTAGCCAATTGCATTAGTTACTAATCACTTTAGATTTTTTATTAGATTCTACCAGAACTAGGGTGCCTCTTGGACTGTTAAATTTTTTTTTTTTCAAAAAACATATTCTGAGCTTATATATGAATCTTAAATTTTTTTCTATATAATCCCTTTAATTGTTATTATATTTTATTTGGTTATTAATTTTTTTTTTAACTCTGATTGATAAATTCTGAAATGTCAAAAGTTTGAATGAAATCGAATGATAGATTGAGCTGATCAAATCAACGAAAACTTTGTGAGCTGCAACAAAACAAATTCATTCGGATCAGGTGTAAGCATTTTGAAATTTAAGTTAGTAATGCTTTTATATATCTTATAACTATGTCATTTTCATAAACGCAAATAATTTCGTTACATGAAAATTAAGATTTGAATTAATGGAAATGGTTCAAAAGCTAGAAATCAAGTGGAGGAACTGTTAAGACTCGCAGTTCTATTAGCGCAATCATTTTTTAGAGGAAAGTAGGTGCAACGAAGTGCTTTTAGCAAATCACCAAGTCTATATTAGTCTTATTATATTAATAAAAATAAATTAATTCCACATTTTTTCACGTATCAAACAAACAGTAGATATTGTTATAAAAGAATAATATTTTATTATTAATTTAGTGTGTGTAAAATAAGAATAATTTTACGGTAGAATATATGTTGATGGTTATTTAGCAATTTCGATCACTTGAAAAAAAAAAGACAATAATGAGTTTTTGGTGAAAAAATTCCAATGATTAAGTTAGTGTATTGAGGGAGAAATATAATAATAAAGTATATAAATTTAGAAAATTTATCCAATAGAGTTGTCAGTGCTTATATAATACCTTATCAAACTATATTAAATAAGTCAAATTATTAATATTATATGATATTTAATAATAATTAATCATTAACCGAGTAACGTCTATTAGTTATGATTGACGTTTCAATGCTGATAATATTACGAATTTGGGAGTTTTGGGTAATATAATTCAGTTATTACATATTATTAATTCAATTTATAAAATAAATATAAGAATTAAATTTGAGTAAGAAATGTATGAAAATGACAAGTGTAGGTTGAAGAAATATGATTTGAGAATAAGGGTGACCAATAAGAGTAAGTGCACTTAGAGGCACTTTGTTACATGGATTGGGATATTCTTTAATATAATAACACATTACCTTTGAACCACTCATAAAACATTATCTAAAGATTGGAACTATATAAAGGCAAATAAATAAAAATATATAGAAAAACTTTTAAAGGTGGGTTGACAATTTAAAAACTCTTTCCAGCTGGCTATAGGCATTATGTCCACTCTTCTAACAATTGAATTTTCCCATTCATCACCCATTTTCAACTATTTATTTTATATCTCCATATTGCATAAGATATTGAGAGAGAAAAAGTATAGGAACCATTTCATGCATATATAGCATAACTATTCCATAAAGATAACTGCAGGTTATATCTGAATTGGAGCGATTGATTTTCTAGAAAAAAAAAAAATATATTGATGGTAGCCATATACAAAATTGAGTCAACTAAAGGGATAGACTCATATTTTGTTTGCCCCATCTTTGATCTTTGATATCAAAATGGGGTCACTGTTGGTAGTAGGAAATTATGAGATAGGAATGCTTTGTCAATTGTCATTGTCTCTATCCATATGTTTTTTCAGGATAAAAGACATGTGTATTTATAAGGAAATGGAAACATGTTGTTTATGAAATTTAGGTTAATTCGAAAATGACACGTAAAATAAAATAATGAAAAAAATAGAAAACTGCTAGTTAACGTTTGTAGGCAGTACCTCACGTATTCTATTCACGAAAAAATTATGGATCTAATTTAGATAAAATTTTACCCCTCTTTATCAAAATATTGATATGATATTGATAACTTGTCCCTATTATTATTGTTTGAGTCCCATTGAACTAAGTGGCCCATTTAAGATTAGTGGTATCTTAGGCCATTTGAGGTTTTTTCTTTTGTCCAAATACAAATATAAATATAGCCCGAACCTGACGGATGAACTAAAACTAACCGAAAATTGCAAAATACACCGGACTATAATGCTAAAATTGCTGGAACAAAAACTTCTTTTTTCTTTTTCTCTTCTATCCATTTATTTGTTTCTACTTTCTAAAAATGATGATTTGTTCTATTATACAGTACTATACAAGCAAGCAAGGAACAGAACAAGGCTCTTCGTTTTTTTCTCAAAAGCCCATTGGTCATCCTCCACACACACACATAATGATATATATATATATCATTATAGTCCTCGCTTTCTCCTCCTTATTTTTCTTTCTTGGAATTCAGTGGACAATACGAAATTTTTGAAATCCAGTAATTCCCTTTCACCCAAAAATCTTGTTTAAATTTGTAAGATCTACAGTCATACTTTTGTATGAAAATCATCGTGCAGTACAACGATCTAGACCACTAAAAAATTCAGTACAAGTTATTAATCCTTGATTATTGCACCATTAAGGGCAATAGTAATCTATTAAGGTGTCATGAGTCTGATGAATACAAATAAAATAACAAATACAAAAATTTTAGCAGGAGAAAAAAAAATATTCTGGCCTTCATACCTTACAAAGGCATCTGGTCAAAATCCCTACTAGGCAGCTACTGCTACCTTCTCTTCCTTCTTAACTGCAGCCCTTTTAGGCTTTGGACTAAGTTTTCTTTCTGGTTTCTCAATTCCTTGAATATCAGTTATTCTCAACTTTGTCAGTTCCTGAGGAGAGTAGTATTATCAGTCCAGGGAACCAAATGCCATAATTGAAAAACTAATACCATTTAGATAAATTATCCTTGCCTACCTGGCGATGCCCTTTTGTTCGTCGGTAATTTTTCCTTCTCTTCTTCTTGAAGATAATTACTTTTGCATCTAATGCCTGAGAGAAAAGGAAAGAAATACAGCTATCAAAATTCACACGCATAACCATACACACAAAATATGACATTGAATCACTACATAACCAAAAGAAGAAAAAGAGAAGACACTTTATAATGTTTGCAGCAATATGTTCTGACAAATATACACGACCGATAAAAGTTCCAGGGAAAATTTTTCCAATCATCAAGAGAAATCTGTATTCTGGCACATAAGATTTTGCAGATAAACTACTTTTTTTTTGCCTATTGGAAACAAAGCCATTAATCACAATCAAATTTATTTCCACAAGTTTGGAGCATTCAAGTTGAAGCACCTGCTCTGATCAAACCTGCTGCATGAAAATCTAGAAGCAGTTAATAACTTAACATACAAGACATTATCTTGCCAGAAAAACAATGAGAATACCCCAATACTGAACTCAGCAAAACTCAACCTAATCACCAAAAATCAATCCATGTACTTTCTGAAACTAAGCATGCCTCCATCTAAAGCATATATGACACTGGGTTTCTGAGCTTACCTTTCATTCACACAAGCACTTTCAGCTGGTGTTTTTACATGGTAGTTTTGTTTTCCCTCCTCATATGACTAGTTTGGCATCTTCAGTTTTATTTTTCCATCAATGGATTCAATCCCACCAAACAATTACCACTAAGACTAAAATTATGGGCATGTATTTATCACAAATTAAGTAGACCAACATAAAGTAAAACAAAAAAGACAGAAAATAGGTGAAATCTAAATCTGGAAGATTTATGCTGACTTGCACTATAAACCCATATCAAGATAGTTTTAGATTATCATTTAATGGATACTTTGTCTTATAGAATAAATGGAATGAATACAAGTGAACAAAGATCAAGTAAAGCTAACCAAAAGATGTGGAACGAATTCAAACAATGACCAATAGAACTAGAAAGATTTGGAAACACGCAGACAGCCAAAGAGAAGAGGGAAGAACCCATTCTTTCATTTTTCTCCCCTACTAAACACTCACCCAACAAACACACAAGTATTCATCTCTGCCATATGTTCCATATCAAATGTAAAGATACTACGCACCATGCTAAACTGAAGTACATCAGTCTTTTATAAGAGATGCAATATAACATAGAATTTCTTTCTTTGGTACTGTAAAGTCATTTATTATACATTTCTTTTCCATTAGTAAACTGGGTGAGGGATTCAAAAAGTAGTTGAGGTAAAAATGTTTTTGGAAGTTTTTCCAATTAAGAAAACGAACAAAAGGCCAAGAAACAGGAACTATTACATTAACCATGAAGCTACATGCTTCTATTGCGTATTCGTTTTTTTAAGCAAGTGAACTTTGTGTTCTTACACGTGTGACAAGAAATAAAGGTAGGAACAGAGAGGGATCAGATCTGTCACACTCACATGCTCCTCAACAAGTGCGTGTACAACTGCATCTGGCACCATAGGCCTGCCAACAATGGTTTGAGTACTTGATCCTAACAAGAGAACCTTGTTCAAAATCAACTGCAAGAGAATATAAAAGATTGAAATAAATTCAGTTAATATGTAAGAATAACATTTCTTTCTTAACGTTTCTCAGGAAACATTTCAGATGACAATTAGAAACTGCAGAGACAATATCAAAACATATTTCACATGAATATCATCTCAGCCCTTAAATGTTCATCAATCAAAGCAAGATACATCCAAAGTCATGGATGACAAGTGACCACGAAGTAAGCCAATGAGTGAACAAATGAGTTCGCAAAACTAAACCAAACTGAATAGCATTTGAACAATTCTTTTCTTTTTATTTCACTCCAATGGCATGAAAACGGATGTCAACAGTTAATTAGCCACATGTTCATTTTGCTACCATGAAAACCCATAGGCTAGAAATGGGCAACATAAATTGCAAAGTGGTATTGCACTTAACCTCAGCTCAGCCTGGTTATACATTCAAGTTCTTATTAATGGCACTTAGCTCATAGATTGCAATTCGCCATGAAAATCCTTCAGGCACCAAGGTTTTCGATGTTTCAACTAATGCTCCAATTTGCCAAGTCATACAAGCAACATCAATGCACCTACTGATTTATCACATTTCATAAAGGTACTTTCCATTTTCAAGAGGAAAGCTATCTTCGCAGTTGCTCTCAAAAACAAGAGTCAGCCCTTTTTGTCTAGCTGCTCACATTATTAATTAAATTGGAAATTATTCTAAGTGCTCAATCTGTTTTTAGCAATCCCCTTATGATTCAAAGGCATTAGAGGCCAATAATCATGACGTCCCTCAGTTAAAATATGCTCTTCTGTAAGTGGCTAACAGGTTCATAGCTTAATTTTCTGAGTGCTTTAATCAATTTTTTGTCCTCTGGAGTAACATTCTGTTTCATCAGCTTTACTTGTTATATTCTTGCTCTTCTTGAGGTTATCTAGTGGACATTTCTGATTGACCATGATTGGTTTCTGAGGCCTTCCTTCTAGCAATTGTATACTGATTCAATTCAAGGACTACACTATATTTTCAGAATCAAGAATCGTCCTGCTTCACAATATCAGCTTCAATTAGGGCACAGAGCTCTCGTTCTTCAAAGGTATAGATTAATCAGTGCCCACCATGTCCTACGATAACAAAGTACCATTGAACCAGCTATAAACCAAAACAATGTGGTCTCACTAACAGCTTTTAAGATGCACATAAAATGTATACTCACAAATACTTGGCAGTACAATTAACAAGGTTACAAGAGGCAATAACAGATGTGAGACCACAAAGATAGCAAGCAACAATTCGAACAAAAACTAATTGCAACTCACCTTATCATTTACTTCGCAGAATTTCAATTTCTCGGTGAATATGCAATCCCCATTGCTAACTTTAAATTGATGTGATCCAATCTACATGAAGCAAATTCAACAAAAACATTTTTTTTTATAAAAAAAAAAAAAAAAAGTTTCAGTATCAACTCAAAAAAAGAGAGAGAGAGAGAGAGAGAGAGAGAGAGAGAGAGAGAGAGGATGAAAAGGCAAATGGCATAGGATCAAATTAGAACCTGAACAACTGCGAAAACTGGCTCGAATGGTTTAATTACACGTTCGGACTCCTGGAGTGGCCCAATCACTTTATATCCAATAGCCGCAGCCTCCTCTTCCCTCTCCTTCTCTGAGTACTCTCTTTTCAAATCGGTATCTGTTCCTTCCTCAGCATCAGTGTTCTCTCCGCCCGTCTCTTCACCTTCATCGTCATTATCGCTTTCGTCGCGAGAATTTGACGAGAAATGACGAAAGTGACGGTGAGAGCTGAGGGAACACCTGGCGGTGTCGGCGCTGCTAAAAAATTTAGAAACAACAAGAGATTTGATTGAGTGAGAGTTGGAGAGAAAAGGGGATGTATTGAGCGAGTAGTCAAGTGTGGTGGGGTGAGAGGTGAGCAAAGCTATGGCTCGACCGCTTAAAGTGTGGAGACACCGTCTCTGCAACATGACTTTGTGGTGGTGGTGGTGGTGGTGGCCGAGGGTATTGATAAGCCCAGTTCAGGTGGTGCGGTGAGTTACATAAGGGTTTAGCACACTTGGCATGGGATTTCCTGAGATAGTACAGAACGGTATGAAATGAGAATGATAATAACTGAGAGATGATTCGGTACGTATAGCGCACGGTACGTCCGCAAGTTTGAGCCATTAGATGAAAATGAAGAATGATCCAACAATTCATATTTATTAGCATAGATTACATTGAATGCACCTAATCAATTCTCTAATAACTAGTATTAAAAAAAGTTTTTAAAATAATAAGGAAACGCTTGTATGAAAAAAAAAAAAAAAAAAATTAGCAAAAGGCTCTATAAAATGACCATGATAATTAGCCTAGCCTCGTGAATTTTACAAGTTTACTATTAGAATCATTTTCAAAATATAGATTAAAATGTAGTATAAAAAGGGTAGGCTATAGTATACGATGATATGCAAGTATACGATGATATGCACCGTTATACGCATGCGCAATATTGTACACACGTATTATTAATTTCTATATTCACACGAATTTTATGAAATAATTTTATTTTTCTTGCTTTGTTTTTTAAAAAAAGAAGATTATATATATATTAATCTTAAAAAAATTTACCCATTCAGTACTTTTATATGCACTTCATCCCGCCGCATTGGATGTTTTGTGGAGGCCATGAAATACTACTACATATGTGGTGCCCAAAAGCAAAAGAATGCCCAAAAGCAAAAGAAATCTAGCTATTGAGTCCTTATGGCCTGTTCTTTGTGGACTCGGTCACTACAGTACAACGAGTTTGGAATTCATTCCATTCTCCCTCTAACAGGTTAATATTAGAGCACATGTAAATATCATGTCCAAAACTAATTAATGATAATAATATAACTATCATTGGTACCTAATTGGTGTCATTCTTTGCAGGGTGAGCAAAAAAACCGATGGACTCGGTTAATCGAAAAAAAATTCGAAACCGAACCGATAGACTGTTTAACCGATTGTAATGTACTGGTTAATGATTAGTGTTTTGAAAAAATCGATATTAATGGATTGGTTAATGATTTTTGACTAATGTGACTGGTTAACCGAACTGAAACCGAATTTTTAGTTAATCTATTAATTTTTTAATAATTTATAACAATTTATATAACAATTTATCCTAATTAAAGGTGATCATATATTTTTTTTATTATACTAATTATTTTAAACTTTTTAAGTTTTTTTAATTGGCTATTAGTAAATATAACAATTTATCTAATTAAAAGTGATTATGGACCTATTGATATATTTACTTATTAAATATTAATTTTTAAAAATAAATTTGCTTATATCCACCAAATATTTTTATTTTAATAACAATAATGTTATATAATAGTGAAAAAATTTTAATTTTTAAGTACTTTGAACATTTTAATTTTATTTATGAATATATTTATAATTATAGTGGTTAACCGAAAAATATTGGATAACCGATCCGAAAATCTGAAACCGATAGACTGGTTAACCGATGGTAATGGATAGGTTAATGAACTGAAATTTCAAAAAACCGATATTAATGGACTGGTTAATGGACTGGGGCTCATGAACCGGTTAACCGACCATGCTCACCCCTAATTCTTTGATTCTTAAAATTTTTCAAGCCTTCCCATGTAAAAAAATATAAAACATATTAATATTTAGTTAATTATAAATGATAACCGGACACTCTAAGAAGTTTGGTCTCGTCTTATTCAACAAATTCGGTTTTAACACCTCACCCCTCGCGAGGTTCTTCTCGCTTGCTCTTGAGCCGGACAGCCAAACTGATCTGAAATCTCTCAATAACAGTTCGGCATCATCCATAAGCTCGGCAAGAGCTCTCGCTCTGGGAATCATTAGGAATGTTGAGTCACTCAAGGGCTTCTATTACCTTATAACGCGTTTTCTACGCAGTTAATTTTATCCAGCTAGTAATTCATCCTTATCCAAATAGAAATTATCCTTATCTGATCAGGTGTGATAGCCGAGCAACCGTCCAACGAGTTCGATTTATTACCATGTTTTTGAGTTTAGTTGTCCAGAAACCTCTCAACAACGACTCGGGAAATATTAATAGCTCGGCTCCCGCCATAAAAGTAGCCATTACTCAATAAAATCTCATCAAGAAGATAGTTATTACTCAATAAAATCTCGTTATGAATGCAGCCGTTACTCAATAAAGTCTCATCAAGAAGGCAACTGTTATGAATCAAGAAAATAACTCTATAAAAGGAAAAAGAAAGGTACGTTTCTGAGGTCTAAGAATTTTTACAGCTTATTCACCCTACTCAAATCACTAACTTGATCGTCGAAATGTCTTTTATCGGAAATTCGTCGATTTACTTGTATTTTTAAGTGACTTAATTAAGGAGACACTCTAAAAAATTTTTGTTATCATCAATAAAAAAAAAAGATAAGATAAGATGAGAGGTAATTGAATTTATTAACCCAAGCTCCTGCTCCTTTGGTTGAGCATATAAGATCAACCTTATATATATATATATATATATATATATATATATATATATATATATATATATATATATATATATATATATATATATATATATATATATAATGTGATAATTAACTAACTACTGAATTCTATATTCTTATTTAATTAATTAGTTGAATTCAAAATTCAATAAGATTTAATATCTCAACACAAATGGTATTTAAATAAAAATTAAGCATTACAAAGACAAAATTTTTATACTTATAAAAAGTTGCAAATTATAATTTAAGACGGCCGAATTAATTGATTTAAAATCAGGTCTTATTTGACTCATAATTAGATATGATCATTTTAATGACATACACTACGTGTATGAAATGATAATTAAATATAAAATTTTATTTAAAAAAAATCCAAATTATTTACTACCCATACTAACAAGCATAGTAAAATTATCAAAGTATGAGGTTTTAGACAGTCTGGTAATCATGACGATTAAAATAAAATAAAAATTGTAGTTTAGGATAAGTCAAATTATTTTTAATTTGAAATTAAATTTGCAATGTTAGAAATTACAATATCTTTATATAAAAATTTTAAATCTCACAAATATATCTGAAATAACCACCAGGAATTGGCATGATAAATTGTAGGCATAGTGGAGACTAGATTAGAGAGAAATATATGTTTTTGGTTTGTTTACCTTCTTCATATGTTGGAAGCCAAAGCTGCATCTTAGGCTGGAGTTGGTAGAGAATCAAAACTAATTAGGTTTAATTTTGGAGATTCTAATTCGATTTTTTGTTGTTTTTGACAATTTTGTTATTTCGGCTTCACAAAATTCAGAATTCTAGCTTGAGCTCTTATTTATGTTCAAATTATGCGTTATATGTTTCAGACCTGCATTTATGTGATTTAGTTAAATGTGGACCTCTGTATAAAACCTTCTGTTTGATTAATGGTAATATAGAAAGGTCATATTACGAACTTGCTTATCTTAAAGGAATTTATATGGGAGTCCTATTTTACTTGGCTATTGACCTGTATCTTGCTTAAAGTGGAAGGTTTGATTTTTATTACTGATAAAGCCTGGATTGTCTTTATCTGAGATAAAGAGGACGAGCCGAACGGATGAGCGAACCCTGCAATGAAGAATGCCCGGTCGGACCAGGCGTAAGTATTCTGAAGCTTAAGTTAGTAGCTTTTAGAGAGATAATGCTTAGAGATAGAATGCTAGAGATTCAATACATGGTGCCATCGTTGGCTGAGCTATTTATATGAGACGGTTGAGGTGCACTTGAGTGTCTGGGACGTGATGGCTGGCAGTCAAAGTAGGTGTGCGGGGAAGTGATAGGAAGCAGTTGATGGGTATGGGCGCTGCCTTGTGTCAGACGGCTGATGGGATTGGTGGTCACATCAGCCGATCGGACGTGTGCTAATGATACCTCTCTACTATTGGGCCTTGGGCCTTGCCAACAGACTGGGTCAACTGGATGGGCCTTTATGCAAATGATATTTGCAGGGTTATCACTTGTCCTCCCTCAAACTGGTCCGATCGGGTATAGATTTTCCTAGAGTGAATTCGTTCAGATAGTGCCCGCTTCTAGTCAATCCTCTCGGGAGACATATGTTAGCGGAACTTTTGAATTTTGCACGGCGCTTTTTCTGAAGAGACGTGCCTATCTGTACAGCTGTCTTCATTCAATGCTGCGCGTGCTCCGAGGGTGACGTTTCGTTTTTCGTACAGTCATTATGTCTTTGGTACACATGGCACGCTGCTAGTGGCAAGACGATTGGCGTGCCTCCAAAGTTTTGCCTATAAATAGGGCAATTTCTGTGCAGCTTTTTCTTCATTTTTGCAATTTCTAGCGAAACTCTGCCAAATTTCTCCCTCGTTTTTGTTGAGTTCGAGCAAACCTCTTTTACTCCTTTTCAAAAAAATTTCAAGTGACCCCTTGTTAAGTAAGTAACTCCTCCTCTTTTCTTTCTGACTTTCTCTTTGCCTTTCATTTTTCTCTGCATTCATTCTTTTAGAAGTTAGGGATTTGCATTTATGCCTTCTTCTCTTTGTCAAAAATGGTTTCCAGCAGCAGCCCTTCCATTGATAGAAGTTTCATGGAGGAGTACAGGGGTAGGACGCCCGTGGAGCGCTGCTCCCGCTTAGGCCCTGGAGAGGTGGTCGAGATTTTCGCCAAATATGGCTTCCCAGATGATATCTTTGTGATGCTGTGCCCCGACTCTATGGCCGTGATGGAGGGGCCATTTGGGAAGGAGCAGAATGAGTGGTTCATCTGCCACTTGTGGAGTTTGAATGCAAGAATGCGTTTTCCTTTTGGCGCATTTAAGACCGCCGTATTGGAAGGCTATGGCATCGCCCCCAATCAACTGCATCCAAACGGGTGGCGAATATTGGCTTATTTCAGGATTTTGTGCATTGTGGAGGGAGTTGCCCCGACGCTCGACCTCTTCACACATTTTTTCTACATCTCGTGTCGGAGTGATGGGACATAATATATTTTCACCAACCGACCGAGGAAGAAACTCATCAACGTCCCCACTTCCATGAAAGGATTTAAAGGAAGATATTTTTTGGTCGGAAGGGTTGGAGGATTTGGGACGAGCCTAGCTCGATCGGGAGAGGCCAACATTTTAAAGGACTTGGCCGCAGGGCAGTCCATGTACGAGGCTGACATTCAGAAGTTGATGGGTGCCGTGGCACGAAATGGGGGGTCTTTCGAGTCCAAACAATTGCTGTTGACGTTGCATGAGCCTTCCAACATTGAAGCTGCCGAAAACGTTCAACGTGAGAACTAGGATGGGAACAGAGGGGATAATATAGATTGTTACTCATGCATTGCATTTGTTAGTGGTTATGCCCTAGGCCAAACATTTGGACCTTGATGTAATCATTACATTTTCATTTATATAATGGTTTTCTTCACATTGATATTATTGGCATGTTACATTATTGTAATGTTTATGAATAACAATGTTATTCATGTTGTCCCTAGTCATTTATCAATGAAGGGCATAAAGATAAATTAAGACTAGTATAGATTTGCATTGATAATCATGGGATGATTATATATGTTGATATAAATCAAATATATAAGTACTTGCTAGAGAACAAAGTATTGGATAGACCCACTATAAGATCACTTCATGGGATAGTGTCATAAGTGATCTTATAATAGATATGTTATCGAATCATTTGACCTGAGGTTATCATAGTTTCCTACATAAGGATCATTATGTTTTGACATAATCAAACGTTATCTTTAATCGGATAATTATAAAGTTTATGATCGGACATAATGAGAATTATGCGGAGGAAAGTGAATAATCAAGATGGAATTTGTCCCTCTCTAATGAGAGAGATATCTATTGGGCCCCTCGATAAGTAGGACTGTAAAATGTATGGCCGTGCTCGAATGAATTGATAGTGTCATCAATATCATTTGAATTTATCAATCTACTTAGTGATCGGGAAATTAAATGTTTGAACAATATAAGTTTGACATGTACCATGACTACCATGACTTATGTTCAAATAAGGTATCGTGTGATAAAAGGATAATAACATGTTCTATTTACAGGTTAAAATCGGACTAACGATATTTATATTATTTGGGTAGTCATAATGTCTTGCTAGAGACCAATTATGACTTGTGGGCTTATTATAGGATAAGGCCTACTGCCAACATAATATAAACTTATTGGGTCACACACCAAGACCAAAATGAACAATATGAATTTTATTGGGTTATTTCGAAATAATATATAAATATAGGTATTTATATATTTAATTTTGAAATTACTTATTTATTTATTTATGTACATATACATATATCTCTAATTTTGAATATGAGATAATAGTATGTATTAATATTTCTTATTATTTTGAATAAGAAATAAATAAATATATATATATATATATATATATATATATATATATATATAAGGTAAATATCTCTTGTTTTGAATTAAGAGATAATATCCTTATTTATCTTTTCCTAAGAGAAAAAGGATTTGAAATATATATACATATATATATATATAGATATATGTATGGGATATAGGTTAATAAAAGGTTATTAACTCTTATCAAAACTCAATTCCCGTTTTTCAAAAGGAATAAGAGTTTTAAAGTGGTTAAAACATAGGATACCAACATTGGATACCCTAGCTAGCATAACTTCTTATTGAGAAGAAGAAAAAAAAACTCTAGCTAATTTTCTGAAAAGAAAAAATACAGCCACCATTGTTCTTCCTTGAGAAGGAAAGAAAATCGTAAAATCCATTCGCATCTAAAGGGAACTAGCAGCCCTGTGACTTCGGTTCATTTTGTTCGTGCGTGTGGATACCAGTAGAGGATGTTCGTGTTAAAGGCAGCGTCTTCAGTTCGATTTAAAGGTGTTTAATTCGAATTCCCACACTGAAAAGGTTATGAAATCTTATCATTTTCTTTTGAATCAATCGAAATACATGGATCCTGTTTTTGGGTTTCAATTTGTTTTCGCTGCGTTAATGTTGAATTAATCAGACGAAACCCAACAGCATTTGCATTAAATATCCCTTTTATGAGAGAAGAACTTATCTCGTTTGTGTTTGTTGCAGCTGTGATGGCTGGTGGGAATGACATGTCACAGCGACTGGGTGCTCGGGCCGTCGCTAAAAGGGAGGCCAAGGAGGAGAGGAAAAGGCGGAAGATCTTGCCTGCCTCCAAAGTGTACAAACTGCAGCAAGGCGCTTCTTCCGCTGCTGCTCCCATCGCTGCAGTTCCGATCTCCGCTGCTCCTCTGGTGACTGTTACTGCTACAACTGCCCCAACTGCTCGCCAACCTCTAGTCGGATCAAGTCCTTCGGTGTCTCATCCCAAAGTAGGGGATCAGCCGCTCCGCCACCAAAAGATGATACTTGGTGATGAGTCGGAGGAAGAAGAGATGTCTGGGGATGTCTGCCCTCCCAATATTGAAACTCTAAGGGAGACAGCTCAGGGGAGATCGGCACAGCCAGACGAGGCCTCAAGGAAGCGGGCCGAGGAGGCTCCATGAAGCAGGCTGAGGAGGCCACCAGCAAGAATGCCGCTGAAGTGGTGGCCAAGGGAAAAACTGTCGTGTTGAGCGAGCCAACTTAGCAATCAGACAGGCGACCTGTGTCTTTGAAGGAGTGCCTGAAGGAGAACTTCGGCGGTGATTGGTCAATGAACGACAAAGCGGTGGCCAGTTTTCTTTGTCGGGGGATCCTGAAGGAGGATGACTTCAAGGTCATGGGGGATCCTAGCTCGCTCGACCAGGAGCTCAGTTTACTGAACCAACACGCCCTGGAGGTGAGATTAGGCTACTTCGATTTGTGTTGTTTGAAAATGTGCAGAAGTCACCTTTGCTGATATTACTGTTTTCCTGTTCTTGTAGTTGATTAAGAAGGGTTAGCACTTGCACGGCATGGGCAGCCTTTTGGAGGCGAGAGCAAAAGAGGCCGCCAAGGCGAGGGAGGAGGCAATTGCTCGGCTGGATGCTGTACAAAAGGAGAACTATACCCTTCGCCTTGAAGTATTCGAGCTGCAGAAGGAGATCTCTGCCCTCCGTGGGGAGGTGGTGAATGCAAAGAAGGATGCCACTCGGCATGCCCAGAGCTTAAATCGCAGCTGGTCGAGGCCGACCGGCTAAAGGGTGAAGTGGCACGCCTGACAACCGATAGTGCGCAATGCCAAAGATTTGAGGCGGAGGCAGCCAGATTGGACACCGAGTGCAAGCTTCTGGGCATTGAGAAGGCTAAAACGCAAGAGGAGAGGAACAGAGCACTTGCGGAGTGTGACCGATTGCGCACCATATTGGCGAGCAAGGAGACGGCCTGGGAGAAGAGGCTTGAACAGGAACTTGCCTCTCGCGAAGAGCAGCTTCTTAATCAATTGGGCGAGACTCAAGCGAAGTTGCTATCCCGGCTGATCTATGAGGCTGGGAGGCGCTTCCCTGATGCCGATCTCAATTGGATGGAGGATCTAATGGCTTTGCCCGATCTGCCATCCAGTGATGATGAAGAGGAAGCTCCTAGAGGGGAAGTTACCGAGCCATTTTCTGGGGGAGATCCTTTTTCAGCCGAGGTTCGTCAGGACACAACTCTTGGGGTCGAAGCTATGGCGCCTCTGCCGGTTGTGCCTGTCTCTGAAGGGGTAGCCGAGCCTTCTAAGCCTTCCTTCGACCCTTCTCAGGCTTCTACCAAGCCAAACGTAGGGCCACCTACTGATTCTCCTGGCAGCGTAGAAGTTGTAAATATAGAAACTTAGATTAGAAATTGTAGATACATAGAGATTTTCCTTTATATACTTTGTTTTTGTAACAAATTTTATAGATTGTGCAACACACAAGTTCTTCAATAAATGACAATTTTTTGCGTAAGCTGCAAATTTCCATAGTTATATGTTCGTATATCCTTAATAACTTGTTAAATTGCATAAAATTTGCAAAGTTCGAATATAGTTCACTAAAACGCATACAACTTGCTATTGTGAAACAAATTAATAAATCTTAGAGACTTCTTGAATTGGAAAAACTTCACAAGTCCAGTGACCGATTTGCCCAATCTGATTTGCGATGCAGGATTAGTCGGTCATCTGAAATGACTTTTGAGTTAGACTTAGAATCAGGTGAATCATTTCGTTCACCATGTTAGTGTTTGATTTGCATTCTGGCTCGTGACCATTGCACAACACTTATCTTGGGAGAAATGTCTGCCTTAATCTAACCTTAGTGTTCGTATCTTGGATTCGGGATAGGCATCGAATCTAGCGAGTGAGTCAGTGAGATCGGAGCACATTCCGTATTTTCGGATTGGAGTATAGCTGATCCTAACAGATGGGATTGACATAAAGTTCGTGGTTCCCGTATCTTCGGATCGAGATGTTCGTCGATCCTAACGGTCGAACTGTCGGTTGCTCGCCTTTATCCGTATCTTGGGGTCGGGAATTGCATCGACCCTAATGGTTGTTTTTAAGTGGCTCCGTATTTTTCGGATCGGGAATAATATCGATCCTAACGGTTGTTTTGTTCCTGCAAAGAAGTGGGTTCCAACTTTCAAATTTTTGGCTCGGGACGAACGTCGAGCCTAGCGTATAAGTTGTGATATGCATGGTTTGCAAATAATAAGAAAATAACTCTTTATTTATAGAGATGAAAAGGAACCTCTTTATTGATTGAATATTTGTTGAATCTGGATACATCATTACAAGTGGTATTTCTTGAGCACTTCGACGTTCTGAGCCTGTATGTGCTGGGGTTTAAGACTTTGGAAACCTCATAGGGCCCTTCCCAGTTTGGCATTAACTTGCCCACTCCGGCATTTCCCGAACTTATGTCTGCCTTTCTGAGCACTAGATCACCCACGTTGAAGGTTCTGGATCTCACTTTAGCATTGTGGTATCTGACAACCCTTTGCTTGTAGGCAGCGATTTTGGCGTTGGCGTCCTCCCTCTTTTCTTCTATCAGATCTAGATCTTGGTGTCTTTCTTGAGTGTTCATCTGTTCATAATAGAGCGCTGATCGATAGGACGGGAGGCCGACCTCTATAGGTATCATCACTTCGGAGCCGTAGACAAGAGAGAATGGCGTTTGATGAGTGTCTGTCCTTGGTGAAGTTCTATATGACCACAGGACGCTTTGCAGTTCTTCAGTCCAGTTACCTTTTGCCTCGCCCAGTCGTTTCTTTAATCCCTCTAGGATGGTCTGATTAGAGACTTCTGTCATCCCATTGCTTTGAGGGTGCGTGACTGATGTAAATCTCAACTTGATGTTTAGGCCTTGGCAGAAATTTCTGAAGGTGGAGCTGTTGAACTGCTTGTCATTATTTGTAATAAAGACATTGGGTAAGCCATACCTGCAGATGATGTTCTTCCACACGAAGTTTTTGAACCTCTCGGCTGTGATCGTTGCTAAAGGTTCAGCCTCGATCCATTTGGAAAAGTGGTCGACCGCTACCACGAGGAATTTCATCTGCTTTTTGCCTTGGGCGAAGGGTCCCAAGATATCGAGGCCCCATTGATTGAAGGGCCATGCTATTCCGATCGGCTGTTGATCCGCTCCGTGCTGTCTGTTGATCCTCTCATGCACCTGGCACTGCGGGCATCTCCTTACTTTCTCTTGGACATCTTTGAAAATGCTGGGCCAGAAGTACCCTGTCTGGAGCACCTTTCTCGCCATGGCTCTGCTTGCCTCATGTGCACCGCATATGCCTTCATGGAGCTCTCTGAGGATGTAATCTCCCTCTTCCTCCGTCACGCACTTAAGCCAGGGATGGCTAAAAGCTTTCTTGTACAAATCACCGTTAATAATGGAGTAATTAAAGAATTTTCGTGATACCTTTCGAGCTTCAGTTTTGTCCCGTGGCAACTGACCCATTTGTAGGTACTGCTTGATCGGGCTTATCCAGGTTTCATCTTCTTGATCAATCTCCATCATTTTCGGCTCGTCTAGGGAGGAGGAAGCTTGGTCGATAACAGTAATGCTTTCCTTTATGACTCCTTATTCGGAAGCAGACATCTTTGCAAGCCGATCGGCCTCTGCAGTTTGGTCTCTCGGCACCTTCTGAAGGGTCCATTCTGATCCAGCTTCTTCGAGTATTTTGGACACGGCTTTAACTTTTGCCAAGTACTGGATCATACTGGTTTCTCTGGCCTCAAAGGTACCTAAGACTTGGCTGGTTATAAGCTGGGAGTCGCTCTTAATGGCTACTGACTCCGGTCGGATGGCGTGAAGCAGTCTAAACCCTTGAAGGAGCGCCTCATATTCTGCTACATTATTGGAAGCTTTAAAATTAAGTTTTATTGTGTACCTTATTGTGATGCCCAAGGGGCCTGTTATTACTACGCCTACACCTCCTTGAGTGCCATCTGCTGCTCCGTCCACTATCATTTCCCAATTTTATTACTTGGGGAGATCTTAGGGTTCCTCACCGGGGAATTCAGTAACAAAATCTGCCAGTGCCTGCGCCTTTATTGCAGTCCTGGGCTCGTACCTCACATCCCATGATTGTAGCTTGATTGCCCATCCCACCATTTTGCCCTCTAAGTCGGGGGTCTAAAGAATTCTTCTGAGCGGATGGCCCGATCGGACCATAATTGTGTGTGCCTCGAAATATTGCCTCAACTTTTTTGCACACATCATGAGGGCAATAATGAGCTGCTCAACCGGACCTTTCTTCAAGTCTGCACCTCTGAGTACCTGGTTGACATAGTACACTGGGAGTTGTTAGGTCCCTTCTTCCCTCACAAGGACACCTACAACAGCCTGCCCGGAGGTGCACAAGTAAAGGTACAAATTTTCACCTGGTATTGGCCGGTTGAGTAGCGGTGGCTTGGTGAGGAATACTTTGAGCTCTTCGAAGGCTTGCTGGCAGTCTTCCCCCCAAACGAAAGTTTCACTCTTCCTCAGCTTTTTGAAGAAGGGAGTGCATCGCTTGGCTGAGGAGAAGATGAATCATCCCAAAGCAGTAATCCTCCCGTTTAGCTTCTGGACATCTTTTATGTTCCTGGGGGGTTGCATCTCGAGGATGGCTTTTATTTTCTCCGTATTAGCCTCAATCCCTCTCTGGGAGACCAGAAAGCCTAAAAATTTTTCCGATGGGACTCCGAAGATGCACTTCTCAGGGTTGAGCTTCATCCGGAATCTATTCAAAGTACAAAAAACTTTTGCCAGATCGGCGGGATATTTTTCAGGGCTTCTGCTTTTGACAATCATGTCGTCCACATATACTTCAACATTCTTCCCAATTTGGTCTTTGAATATCTTATTCATGAGACGCTAATACGTGGCACCAGCATTTTTTAGATCGAACGGCATCACCTTGTAGCAAAAGGTTCCGTCGTCCGTAATGAAACTGGTCTTCTACTGATCTGCAAGCCACATCAAGATTTGGTGGTAACCAGCGTATGCGTCGAGGAGAGAGTAAATGGCATGGCCTGCAGTGGCATCTACCAACTGGTCTATGCTCGGCAGGGGGTAGCTGTCTTTGGGACATGCTTTATTGAGATCCGTCAAGTTCACGCACATCCGCAGCTTTCCCGACTTCTTTTTTACCAAGACCACATTAGCGAGTCACTCGGGATAGTCTACCTCTCGGATTGTTCTGGTCTTAAGTAGCCTATCCACCTCCTCAGATATAAATTTTCTCCGATCGGCTGCATGTCTCCGTAGTTTTTGCCTGACCAGAGGATGAGTTGGGTCCACATTTAATTTGTGGGTGATCACCTTGGGATCTATACCAGGAATATCCTCTGGCTTCCAGGCGAAGGACTCTTGATTAATCATCAAGACCCACATGATGACATCTTCTGTTTCTGCATCCATGCTGGTCCCGACCTGAATATTCTTTCCTTTTGAGAGGGCCCTTATTTTTACCTCTTCGGCAGGGTCCATTCTCGTCCTTTCCGCCTGCTCAGGCCACTTCAGACCTGGCTCTACGGCCATGGCCTCCTTTTGTTGTTTTATCATGGTGATATATGCTTCGCGCGATGCCTTTTGATCGCCTCTCAGGATTACAACGCCTCCTCTGGTTGGGATCTTCATCACCATGTACCGTATGCTGGTAACGGCTCCAGTTTGAAAAAGCAATGGCCTGCCAAAGATGGCATTATAGACAAAAGTCATGTCAATAACCATAAATGTTACCTTGCAAGCGTGAGCGATTGCCTCTTAGCCGAATTCGATAAAGAGCTCTACAGATCCCACCACCGAGATAGTTGCGTTACCAAGTCCGGTCAGTGGTATAGCGTTCGGCTTCAGCTCTCCGACTGAGAGTCCTATAGCTCTGTAGGCCTGGAGGGTGAGCACGTTAATAGCGCTGCCGTTGTCCACCAGTATTCGTTTAACATTGAAATTATTGATCCGAGCTCTTACAACGAGAGCGTCTTCATGTGAAAACATGACGTCTCGTGCATCTTCGCTGGATATGGTGACAGAGGCTGGCTGTTCGGTTTGGTGGGAGAGGTAGACACCCTTCCCCTTCCTTTTCCTGGAGAGGTCCTCTCTATAGGACGATCCTCTGGTGATCACATTTATTATCCCTGCATATGGCCTACTCGGGTCAGAGTTTCTTGGGTTTTTGCGCTCACCATCATCATCTGAGCCAGAATCATCCTTACGAGGCTTTGGCTGTCTACAGGGACTCTCCCCTTTGGCCGAACCTACAAACTTCTTAAGGGACCCGCGGCATGTTAATCTTTCGATTTCCTTTTTTAGCGAGGTGCACTCGTCAGTCAAATGACTAACATCTTTGTGGAACTCGCAATACTTGCTGGGGTCCTTTACTACCCTGCTCCTCTCGGACAGATTTCTCGGCCAATTAATCTTGCTGTTCTTTCTTTTAATCCACATCAACACCATTGTCGGGGTGGCATTGAGGGGAGTGAATGTTCTGGGTCGATCATCTGAGCGCTCGGGTCTGTTCCGTCCAGACTCCTTCCTCTTGCCGAGATTTCTGGAGGCCATTCCTCTGTCTGGACTTCTTGCTGTCCGATCGGAGGCGAAAGCTCTATTGAATGAGCGACCGTCTGGGTGCTATAGCCGATCCATTACATTGGTCCTTCTTTCTCTATTGGACCTGAGGGCATCATCCAGTTGGATGTGCTGCCTAGGCCTCTCCATTAGTTCAGCAAAGCTGGATGGGGGTCTTGTTGTTAGTGATTCAAAAAACGGACGATCAGTGATGCCCCCGGCTAAGGCGTTAGTCGCCATCTCAACACTGACATTTCTCACTTCAGACATAGTGGCCTGGAACCTATCGATGTATTCTAGCAGACTTTCATCGGACCTCTGATAGAGGTTGCACAGGTCACTCACCGACTTTGGTGCGCGCGTTTGCACGATAAACCTTATGGTGAATAGCTCCTTAAGTTATCTGAAGGAGGTAATTGATTTCTGGAGCAGCTCATGGAACCAATTTAAAGCGTCTCCTCCCAAAGTGGTGGGGAAAATCCTACAAGCTATCCTCTCATCGTAGGTGTACACCTACACCTTAGTCAGATACTCTGCTAAGTGAGTGGTAGGGTCAGTTTTACCTGTGTATTTGTCCATTACCACGTCTCTCCACCTGGGAGGTAGCTCGGAATCAGTGATCTCCCTACAGAATGGGGAGGCGGTGTTCTCGCATGTGTCCCCCTCGAATGAGCCTTTTTTGAGAGCGGGGAAGCCAAACTGCTTGAGCTTCCTGCTTGAACCATTGGTCTTTCTTGCTCAAGGCAGTGACGATGGACTCGCTTTTGTGCTTTCTCGAGCGGCTACGATTTGGGGTGCACATGAAGGACAAATCGTCTCCTATGGAGGGAGTGGAGGACCTGCTGGGGTAGTAAGGGGAGTCCCTGCTTGAGGACATCGCTTCCTTCCCCTTATCGTACCTTTCGGGGGTCTTGACTGTGCCCCTTCGACTGTCTTGAGCTCATGGCTCGTTGATGATGATCCCCTTGTTTCTTCTTCTTCTGAAGTTTTCGTCTATGGAGTAATCCTCATGGGCTCTTTTAGAATTCTATGGCATTTTCCCCCTTTTAAGCGTCTGGACAATGCTCTTGGTGAAATCACTAATGATGGCACGCATATCCCTCATGGTGATAGGGGTATTTTCAGGCTGCCTCAGAATGGCATCATCAAATTCAGGAAGGAGGTTGGTTCTGGTGGGGGACCTAGGGGGCCTTTCTCTCCTTCGCGAGGTGCCTGACTTGGCACGAGTGTTATCATCATAATCGAGATCCATGGGAGTTATGTGCTCATTAGATCTTGAGTTCGACATAGCTCTCAACGAAAGCACCAAATGATAAAGCCTGGATTGTCTTTATCTAAGATAGAGAGGATGAGCCGAATGGATGAGCGAATCCTACAGTGAAGAATTTCCGGTCGGACCAGGTGTAAGCACTCCAAAACTTAAGTTAGTAGCTTTTAGAGAGAGAATGTTTAGAGATAGAATGCTAGAGATTCAATACCTGGTGCCATCGTTGGCTTGGCTATTTATATGAAACGGTTGAGGTGCACTTGAGTGCCTGGGACGTGATAACTGGCAGTCAGAGTAGGTGTGTGACGAAGTGACAGGGAGCAGTTGATGGGCATGGGCGTTGTCTTGTGTCAGACGGCCAATGGGACTAGTGGTCACATCAGCCGATCGGGCGTGTGCGTTGCCTCGGAGCTCACGCCTGCTACCTCACTGCTATTGGGCCTTGGGTCTTGCCAACAAACTGGGCCGACTGGATGGGCCTTTATGCAAATGATATTTGCAAGGTTATCAATTACAAACTTAAAAACCTCTGCCTTCTATAGTCTAGCTTTTTAGTTGAAGGTATATATTATTTTTAAATTCACAAACACATGTATTCATTTTTTTTCCTTGGAACTGTTGAATTCGACATTGATTGCTTTCTCGAGGTTCCTTGTGTTTCTTCGTTGATCATATTGTTGTATGCAGCGGTTATGTTGGATGTGGGTTTAGTAGATGGCCTGATGATGGCCGCCTCATCATTCGTTTGATTACGAGTGCAAACGACATGCCGTCAGGGAAACTTTTTTTTAATCTCTTTTTTTAACTTCTTATTTGGATCGAGGGAAGTGAGAGGAATTAAGGATAGAGTAAATTTAATTTACTTTACTTTTCATTATTTGAATTGTAAAATAGCGTAAAATTTGAAAGAAAATGAAAGGAAATTGAATTTTCCAATTTACTCTGCATGCACTATTTTATTTCTTTCCGATTTGAAAAGAAAGCAGAAGAAATAAGGGTAAAAATGGGTACTACATCGTGAATTGACAAAATTAACATCCATCAATGCATCATCTTCTAGCCATTTTCCTTTTGTATTGCTGTTCTTACAAATTCAAATTTTGGGCATTCCTTTTTTTTTTTTACTGCTCTAGACATATATGTTTCTCTTTGTTTTTTTCTTTTTATGTTTTGAGATCCGCAAATCCTAAATAATGAAATAAATCTAATTCGTTATTTTTTGAGCAGAAATAAATATTAACCTGCTTGCGAGTTAATATTCATTTTACAGATATAGAATTAAAATATAACATTATTATTTTTGGAGAAAAAATAAACATTAACCCGCTTGCGGGTTAATATTCATTTTTCGATTCGTGCAACGATTCGTGAGTCGTACATTTCTTACAAACCTTCACGAGTCGTGCAGAACTTCAGGACTCGAGCATTTCTTATACGACTCTGACACCTTAAAAAAATAAATATAGAGGAATATAAATGTCAAAATAATATATAATTTTTTAAAAAAATTTAATTTTTCCTATATTTATTTTAAATTTTTTTAAAATAAAAAAAATATAATTTTAAAATAAAAAAAATATAATTTAGGTTACTTCCATTTCTCATCGTTTCTTTTTCATTAAAAGAAATTCAATCACCTCCCGTACAAACAAATCTACCCTCCAAACAAAGCATAAAAGTATACGTCGTCAAGGAAATTAGAACACGATTTCAACCTTCTGTGTTGGAAAAGAAGACCGAGCTCATATGATTCGATTCATCTATCAACTAATAGCCTATTACAACAATCTCCCGCGCAAAATACTTAATTCCTAAGACTTCATTGCCCTCAAATCGAAGCAATCACCTCTATATATTTCTTCAAATTTCTCCCATTAAAGTTTCCAAACAGATCTTCAAAGGAAAAACAGAGAAAAAATGGCGGGCCGTTTCGGGTCTGCTCCTGCCACGATGATCGTGACAAACACTCCAGCAGCGGATCTCGCCCTCACTAACCTCGCTTACTGCTCGGCGCCTGATCTCCACAACTTCGCTGTCCCTGGAACCAAACTCTTCATGGCTTTAGTCGGCGATTCCTTTGTTCTCTCTCTTTCATATCCTTTCATTTCCATTATTCTTTTTATTTTCCTTGATTTCACCTGAATTAGTTGTTTCGGAAACCGTTTTCATGTTTTTGGTTGTATATGAATTAATTAGATGACGTTAATGCTATTGAGATCAACTGCAGCATTTTCATGAAATTCATAATTTATTTTGCCAGATAAATGCTTGTGATTAAATAGATAGATTTGACGTTCCTATTAGGGTTTTTTTTTTTTTTTTTTTAATCTGAGGTCTATAGTTAGGTTATTGTTAATTTTTTTCAGCAAATTTATAGTTCTAAGGAATTGGGACATGGCTTTTTGAGCCATGAATGAATTGAGTACTGAAGGAGAGCAAATATTTGCATGATTTCTAATCCTGCCATCTTTTTCAGTAAAATTTTAATCACTTCTTTGGAATTTTTGTTACACTTGGTGTTTTGGCCTTAACTGAGAATTACTCCTCACCAAAACATTAGTTCTGCTCATATTGCCTTGAATGCTATTCAACGGAGGCATGCAAGAGTTTCCACCGGTGACTCCATTTCAGTGCATAGGTTAGTTTTCTATATTTATGTCCTTATTTTTCACCTTACCTTTTGCCGGTCATTAAGTTAATCATTTCTAGGTTCATACCTCCTGATAATTTTAACCTCGCTGTGCTTACACTCGAGTTGGAATTTGTGAAGAAGGGGACTAAGAATGAACAGGTATGCTGACGGGGCCATCTGTTCCTTTTCCTTGCTTTGTGCAAAATAGAGTTTAGGGCATGTAATTTGGTAATTTTTTATCTTCCGGTTACGGAGGAAAAAAAAAATTGTCCATGGTATCATTAGCTTTCATGCTGTTGCTTTCATGGAAGTAGCCTGGTATTGAAAGAATTTTGTGCTGTTTATAGGTGGATGCAGTTTTACTGGCCAACCAGCTCAGGAAGAGATTTATTAACCAGGTAGAGTTATTTATGTGTTGCTAAAGTATGTGAATGTTGCTTGTGTGCTTGCTGAGTTTGGGTTCAACTTCTTTTCCCTCAAATCTTTTAGAATTTGCACCAGACCATTTGGTGACAAGTTTTTTAATTGATTTTTATTGTTGACCAATTAGAAGGGAAATTCAAAAAGACGGGCATGATGTTATTTTGGATTTTGCACAATTGAAGTGAATGTGCTCACAAGTTTACAGAACTGAATTTGAAGAAGAAAAAAAAATTCTAAATGTTGTGAACTAGATTGAACCTCTTGAAGTGGGTTTTGTAAAGTGCAATGAGGAAGGTCCATTAATGGTGCTTTTGATATCCTAGTAAATGTTGTGTGGATGAGCCTGAGGGGAAATTGTTTGAGGCGACAATAAATGAAGTACATAATGGCTTTTGATTTGCTTAGTTTACGACCCTGGAGAGGTTTCAATTGCTGAATTGATTCATTTGACCGATCTCAAGTAAAATTAGATAACCATTGCTGCTGCAATAATGGTGGTACGGGTCCCTTAAATGTCAAAAAGCAAAACAATATTTTTAAGTGGTTGATATTTCTGAATATGAATTGATTTATGAAAATTAGGGTTTGTTCTTTGTATATGGCTATTTGCTGTAACATATGATATAGGAAGAATCCAGGATTTGACATGATCGTATTTCTTAAAATTAAAATTAATTACGACTTGATAAGAGCAGGAGGATCCTCTTCTGATGTTACAGCTCTTTTTTTTCTCTCTCTTATTAGATGCAACGATCTTTTATCTCACTGTTTTGTTTCATTGTAATACCAAGAGTCATATTTAATTTTACTTGTGGAATTTGATATTTTGATGTGCAGGTTATGACTGCATAATATGCGCATCAAAATATCAAATTCTACAAGTAAAATTAAATATGACTCTTGGTATTACAATGAAACAGAACAGGGAGATAAAAGATCGTTGCATCTAATGAGAGAGGGAAAAAAAAGAGCTGTAATATCAGAAAAGGATCCTCCTATTTTTATCAAGTCGTAATTAATTTTAATTTGAAAAAATGCGATCATGTCAAATTCTGGATTCTTCCTGTAACATATGTTACAGCAAATGGCCATATGCAAAGAACAAACCTTAATTTTCATAAATCAATTCATATTCAGAAATATCAACCATTTAAAAATATTGTTTTGCTTTTTGACATTTAAGGGACTCGTACCACCATTATTGCAGCAGCAATGGTTATCTAATTTTACTTATGGAATTTGATATTTTGATGTGCAGGTTATGGCAACAGGGCAAAGAGTATCGTTTGAATATCATGGAAATAATTATATTTTCACAGTCAATCAAGTTGTCTTAGAGGGCCAAGATAAATCTAAAGATGTAGAAAGGGGAATGATTTCAAGTGACACATACATTATCTTCGAGGCATCAAATTCAAGTGGCATAAAGGTCAGCTTCAATATAAGCTCATGCTTTGTTCTTTTGCTCGTTTGTTACTTAATAGGCTTTCTTGTTCCCTGGCTTCTAGATTTTTTCTTTTAAAATTTTGAGATGGTGAATGTTAAGTTATCATAAATTTTAATGGAATTTATTTTCATGCATAATGGATAAAATTATTTTTCTATTTTCCATGTCTAATGCTTGTTTTATATTTTTGTAGTGATTTTCACCACTAATGCTTCCATTGCTTTGTCCATATACAATATGTAACAATACTATCATAAATTTCATGATATATGCTCCTTACATGCACACAACCTGATATTAGTGAAGGTGTTTGAGATGACATACTGAGATGGACATGTTTGTAGAAATTAAATTTGTTTATATAACTTTTTATACTGCTTGATCTTTTACAGGTTGCAGTTATCAATTTTATATGATGACTTAATGTGGAATATATGTATTCTTGCTGACTGCTGATTCTAGTTGCAAATTTCATTGATACATCGGTATGTACTTATGTGCAGATTGTTAATCAACGTGAAGGTGCCAGTAGTAACCTCTTTAAGCAAAAGGAGTTTAATCTACAGTCACTGGGTATAGGTGGCTTAAGTGAAGAATTTGCAGATATATTTCGAAGAGCTTTTGCCTCCCGAGTTTTTCCTCCTCATGTGACAAGCAAGTAATGTCATTTATTCAAGTTGTATGTATATTATCATTTTGAAATATGCACATTTAAATTCTTATTGATGAGGAACTTGATGTTCTAGATTGGGGATTAAACATGTGAAGGGTATGCTACTCTATGGACCTCCTGGAACAGGAAAAACTCTCATGGCCCGTCAAATTGGGAAAATCTTGAACGGAAAGGAACCAAAGGTTTGAAGATAACTTAGTTTCCTTTGTTTATTCTTAACTTCTTGAGAAGGAAAGAAATTGGTAGACTCTTGTGGCTAGTTTTATTCTAAATTTGCAATATTCTTTACTATAGTTTGGGATCTTGTACAAGAGTTTTATGTTTCCAAAGCAATCAGTTGGTGTTTTGGCATAGTGTTGGTATGTGCATGAATTGAATTAGTCTGTGAACAGTTCTCTCTCTCTCTCTCATTAAATTATAATACTCATATAATATTTTATGATTTACAAAATTTTAAAATGAATAGAACAATTTAAGCTAGTGATGAGATGGATGATGATCTATTTCCCATCAACACAATCTTCCTTTCGATCTTATAAAAATGCAGTAGGGAATATGGTAGACTGCACTTTTGATTACTGTTTGGTGTGCTAATTAATTGGTTCAAAGCCTGATCTAGCTGATGCACATGTATTCTATGATGGTGCATTAGCAACCATCTTATTGCACTTAATTGTTGTTAATTGGAAATCAGCAAAATGTAAAATGTTATGGTTACATTTGTGCTAGATTGTTAATGGCCCTGAAATCTTGAGCAAGTTTGTTGGTGAAACTGAAAAGAATGTCAGAGACCTGTTTGCTGATGCTGAAAATGATCAAAGGACGCATGGTAAGGACTTTTATGAGTTGAGAATAATTTTCTAGGCGGTCTTTTTCTCTTTTCTTGTTACATAATTATATTTGAATCATATCTTTTTACCTTTCAGGTGACCAAAGTGAATTGCACGTTATAATTTTTGATGAGATTGATGCTATTTGTAAGGTATGAATTTCCAAGTCATAAGTTAGCATTTAATGTTTGTTGTGGTAGAAAATGAGTGGCATTGCTCAAAGAGCTGTGATATCTAGCTCAAAACTCTACATGTTCGCTGTTATGACATTTCTTAGAGGCTAAACTTATATTAAGAGGCTAAAGTTATATTAATTAAGGTTGTAGTTATGGAACAAGAAGGTTGAATACCAAAATATATTGCCATTATGTCAAATAAATCATGTGCACTGAGAAACATCATTTATTGTATTTTTTGTGGCTTTGTTGAATATTTTCCTTGCTGAAAATATGCTTATTTCTACTGTCTTTCATCCTTCTTGTGATTGCATGTCCCAATGGACGATGTTGTTATATTGCTACTGTTTATCAGGCAAATACTAGTATTCCATTGTACATCATCTATCTGCTTTTGTTAATGGTAATGGTGTTATAAAGTGTGTTGCATGAGTGCAGATTGTGCAATGTCCTGTCTCTATTTTTACTAACTTGGACTAGAACTGATTCATTAAAGAATAATCTATTTGTCCAGACATGGAACCTCATTTTATTTGTTACATGAAGAAACTCAAATTGGATAACAATTCACTACTAGTCTTTTAGGAAAATACTCTATGTGCTTAGATCTTAACTCTTGAATCTGCCTTTTTCTTTGTTCTGGAATATTTTTATTTATCTGTCCATGAAACAACTCTCGTGACTTTTCATTGGAAGATCTCGAGTATTCATGTATATTGGATATTTGCTTATGTGGATCCAAGCGTTTTAGGAGTAGGAAGATTTAAGTGTGACCTTGTTTTGATTTTGTAGACAAGAGGATCAACACGTGATGGTACAGGAGTCCATGATAGTATTGTGAATCAGCTACTTACAAAGGTCAGTAAGGGGTTTTAAGTACATTCAATTGCATACTCTATGCACGTTTATTTGATGTGAGCATGTACATAGATCATCATCAGTCTGACCAAAAAGACCTCTTGCTTTTCAGATCGATGGAGTGGAGTCACTAAATAATGTTTTACTCATTGGAATGACCAACAGAAAGGATATGCTGGATGAAGCACTTTTAAGGTTTCTCTCTGCCTCTTTCTTGTCTTGCTGTCTAATTGTCACCTGTGCAACCTCTCACATCGTGAGCACTTGACTGGCAAATAATAGTGGAGGCTTGTATTCGGTTGAAATTCTTGTGAAAAATTTGTAACTTACTGGTTGATGTGAATAGCATAAATATCCAGTTTTTATCATAAATGGTGCAGGGATCTTGATTTTTAATTAACAAATCAATGAAATTTGTGCAGTATTATTATTTTATTTTAATGTGTTTGGCTATGGGCATCATGCTAATCTTCTTGAAACAAATATTCTATGTTAAACTTCAAATGTATGATCAGACTTTGTTTTTGGTCAGACCTGGACGATTGGAGGTTCAAGTCGAGATAAGCCTTCCTGATGAAAATGGCCGTCTGCAGATACTTCAAATTCATACAAACAAGATGAAAGATAATTCTTTTCTTGCTCCTGATGTGAATCTTCAAGAGCTTGGTATATGTCTTTAATGCAAGCTTGTGGGGTTTCTTTAAATATTAGTTGGAACACTATACTAATCCAAGTGTGCATTTTTAATAATCAACCAGAGATGAAAATTGGATGTTGGATTATGAGATGTTGAAAATTCCTAGCTACTATTGAAAAAACAGTAGTTCGGAGGTTATTGGTGTTAAGAAGATGGTTGATTCATTATATGAGGGTGATGCTACTTTTTAAGATTTAGAAATTGCTTTGGGTAAGGGATTTGGAAGTTGCTTTGGGTAAGGAAGGGTTGAATACATTTGCTTTAATCTTCTGTTTCCCAACTTCAGTTTGTTGATTTAGTGTTATTTGGCTAATACCAAGATACTGAAGAATTATGTACACATGAAATCATTTTACTTGGTGAAATCATTTTCCGCTTGAAATGACGAATTCTTTTATGGGCCAAATTGCATATCAGTATATAAGGGTAGTCATGTAGAAACTTTGACTCTGCATAGTTTCTTTAAGTTTGGTCTGTTAACTATTGTTATGTTTATGCTGTACTAATTTTTAATACATCGACTCTAATCTCAGATGTATTAGTTAAAAAACGAAGATAAATTGTGTCAATGTATCTATAAGAGCCGTGAAGGATTTGTTCATAAAGTTATTGTCTTTCTGTACAGCTGCTAGGACCAAAAATTATAGTGGGGCAGAACTTGAAGGTGTTGTAAAAAGTGCAGTATCATATGCTTTGAATAGACAGTTGAGTATGGATGATCTTACCAAGCCAGTAGATGAAGAGAGCATTAAAGTTACTATGGATGATTTCTTAAATGCAATTCAAGAAGTTATTCCTGCATTTGGAGCCTCAACTGATGACCTTGAACGATGCAGGTGATAGCCTTTTAAGGCAATTAAAAATTCTGTTTACTTTTTATCTGATATATTAGGAACAATCTTTTTATGTTGCATAGCCAGCTTCAAAGAAGTTACAGTCTTTGTACTGATGGTGAATCTTTGTTGGACTTTAGAATTTAACCCGAAGCTCTAGGCAGAGTTAGATTCTTTATCTTGATTGCATCCATGAATAATTTGTCACCCCGAAAATATGGCATTGCTGTAAAAATTGGAAAAGGAATAAATTGTATTTTGTTAAACATTAATGCTTGAATGTGATGTATAGACTTAACGGCATTGTGGACTGTGGTGAACGGCATAAGCATATTTATGAGAGATCTATGCTGCTGCTGGAGCAAGTTAAAGTCAGTAAAGGTAGTCCACTTGTTAGTTGCCTTTTGGAAGGCCCTGGTGGCAGGTACGACTGGCCCTTTCTTTTGTCTTTTACAAAAAGAATTACTTGGCTTAATTTGAGTTTATCAAATGTTATTTTTTCAAGAATTTTAATTTACTTGTCATTTGCAGTGGTAAAACTGCACTGGCTGCAACCGTTGGCATCAGCAGTGATTTTCCATATGTCAAGATAGTAAGCTTTTGCCCCATATTGTATATTTGAATATCTTTTTTGTTCCATTTATATTTTGTAGTTTTTACCTTCTGAAGTTTTAATTTCCATATTTTGTAGGTATCAGCTGAATCAATGGTTGGCCTTCATGAGAGCACTAAATGTGCACAGATTGCTAAGGTTTGTGAATTTGCAATTGAGATTCCATTTACCAAAGCAATAAGGAAAACTAGGGCTTTTCATTTTTCTCTTTTCCCACATTCAAATTGAGAGTTCCCTTATTTTGTGCTCAGGCTTGCAGTTAATTATGGTCTTAAATAACAAAAGAAGGCAACAGCATATATTTGTTGTTTTATTTTCATATGATTTTAATTGATTATTTGTATATGATGGATTTTATGACTTTGTATGTTTAATAGGTGTTTGAGGATGCATATAAGTCGCCACTAAGCGTTATATTGCTTGATGACATTGAGAGGTATACTTTGAATTTTTATTTTTTTGGTTTTTTAACATGGGTCAAAGTCCTAATTCTGTGCTCTCAATGAATATCTATCATTTAACCATAAGATATTTCAATTCTTTTATTGCAGACTTCTGGAGTATGTTGCCATTGGGCCCCGCTTTTCAAATTTGATTGCTCAGACATTGTTGGTTCTCATCAAACGCCGTCCTCCAAAGGTTCACTTTATTCTTACTTCTATTGGCTACAGTTAAGAAATGGAACATATTATATGATCATGTCTCCTTTTCCAGGTTTTATGGAATGCCAAATATGCAATTGTTTTTATAATCAAATTTAATATGAAAGATTGTGTGAGAGAGAGAGACGGAAGGGGGCAGCAGGCTTAGACTTGTTAGCAAAGTGCTCTTGAGCAGTGGGGTGGTTGCATGTTTGATCCTTCCTGCATCAAGTAAAAATACTGCCTAAAGCACTGCACATTCCCTCTTTTTCCCTATGAATATATCTAGTCCCAAAATTATTAAATAAATAAATAAACAGATGCGGAGAGGGAAATAATTTCTTGGGTTTAGGGTTATATTGAATTTGTGCATACTCTCTAGGGAGCAGCATTTCACCTCTGACCTTGGGGCTCTGGCTGTTAATCCTCAGTGAGCTGCATTCCCAGTCTCCAGTAAAAGGCAAAAGTTTAAATAAGTTTTGTAGTTCTAATGTCTTGAAGCAATGACACTTTCTGGCTCAGTGGGAGCAATTGCTCGCAAAGCATCTTACATTTATATTTGGTTACATATCTTACATATATGATCTACATATCTTACATCTTCTACTCTGCTTCTTTCATTATCTTTTGGTATACGTTGTCTTGTATTTGTTCTGACCTTACCAAGCCTCAGTTATCTTATCTCTTGAAATTTATGTCCAGGGAAAGAAACTTATGGTGATAGGTACAACAAGTGAAGTTGGGTTTTTGGATTCAATTGGCATTTGTGATGCTTTCTCTGTTACTTACCATGTTCCGAAACTGAAGACAGATGATGCAAAGATGGTAAAAAAAAAAAATCATTTTATGCTCTTTTTTTGTTTAAATTTTAATATGCTGTTGAATGCCATTTCCTTATCATGGTTTTAGACAATTTTAGGAGGCAATCACAAGGCGTAATAATTTGCTAGTTGATCTCAAAGTGTTGCCATTTTAAAACTCTTGCTGTTTATCCTGTGATTCTTGGTCATCATTAAGCATTAGTCATAAAGGAGAGAACAATTTGCCAGTTCTTTCGGATTTTGAATTTTACAGTGTAAAATTATCATGCATAATCAACTTAGCTTAAAACCGCTAGTCGTTTGTGTCTGCATGCTGTTTTTTCTAGATGTATATGTTGTGTGACATCATGCAGTTGATTCAAACTCCAAATGGGTATTATTACATGTTTTTTATCAGAACATGGGTAGAATAGATATGTATTTTTTGTGAAGCTGAACTATATAATGATAGTGCAATGATGGGTTAAAACAGTGTTATTTGGTTCGTACCTTTTAACCATGATATGGCAATGGGCTTCTAATCAGAAGTTTATATAGTGCTTTTCGTTGCTTGTATTTTGTTTGTGGGGGAAACTTGATTTGTTGCCAGTATATACATGGTTTCACGTACAAGAACCTTCTCTTAGTTCTAGAATGTAAATTGCATTTTCTTTCCCAGGTGTTACAACAATTAAATGTATTTGCTGAAGAAGACATTGATGCGGCTGCTGAGGCACTGAATGATGTAAGCTGTTCTAAAGTGCTTTTTTTTTTTTCTGTTTCTATCGATCTAATTTTATAAATTCTTCCATATATATATTTATAAGTGTTTGTATAATGCTCAAAAATAAGAATTGCATGGGATATGGAAGTGGGCTTTCTAACATTTGTTGGAAGTTTGTTTGTCAAGAGATCGGGTTGTGCAAGAGGGGGTTTATTGGCAGTGAGCTTATCAGGAGGTGGCTTTAGATGCTTAATATATTACCATGCCTTGTTGAGATAGGCTTTCGGTGAATAACTCATTTTAATAATGAGTTTCTGATGGTTTTTGTTTGGGATCTCCATTTTAAGGTTCAGAAATTTCCTTGCAATAATGATAATACTGGTTTATTAACATTGTTTCTGCTGAATTTTACTGTGTAGATGCCTATAAAGAAGCTATACATGTTGGTTGAGATGGCAGCCCAGGGCGAGACGGGTGGAGCTGCGGAGGCAATCTACTCCGGAAAACAGAAAATCAAGATTGAGCATTTCTATGATTGCCTTCAGGATGTCGTGCGATACTAATTTTGAGTCTGTCCTCTACTCTGCCTTTTTGACTGCAGAAGATTCATCATTTTTTCTACTGCATCTCGCGGGCTGCTACTTTTTTTTTTTTCTTTGTTCTATGTTTGCTATTAAATACACGATAATATTTATCATTTCGATATGTTAATAATACAATGTTTATTGTTATTTCAGTGTGATAGAAGAAGCAAAAATGGTGTCATTTGTCAATTTCTACTGTAATGTGATTCCACTCAATATGGAGTATATGATTTCACAGGTTTTCGGGGAGTAAATTTTTATTGAGAAAGACTCTTACAGTCAAATTAGCAAGTGAAATAATTGAAAAGAAATTCTAGATAGAAAAAAGTGTAGAGCTTTAACTGAGACGTTTTATAACATGTTCTAACGGACTATTAATGTTTTGTAGTAAATTATTTAACAATCTTCTGTTATTATCCTCGTCGGTTAAGAGAAGCCAAAAAGTTATGAAAAAGTTGAAAACTACTACTAAGGCAGCTCTAGTCTTTTATAATGATAAATTGAAACGATCTTAAACTGATCAACTTGTTAAACTTACGATGAATGCTAAGGTTACTGTCAGTAATTCAGAGATGAAATATTTTGATACAATGCTTCAGTGGTTAGATAATAATGATACTAGCCAGGAGAGTATTATTTTCCAGCTTGTTACCAACTATATTGATCCAAGCACTGGCGGAGCTACGTATGCACACCCTCAAAATGCAATTTTCATGGCATATTAACATCCATTAACACATATGTATCTAAACCATGCTCTAATACCAATGGTAGAATTTATAAACACTAAATTCTATAAAGTCAATTTTTCAAGATTTCTAATTTCTCAACACATTGAAGAAATAATCATTTCAATACATAAAAAAATATTTTTCCATTGAAAGACAATTTTGAGTGCAATATAAACAATTTATAAAAAGATACACATATATATTGTAATTCAATGGAAATAATTTTTTATGTGTTAAAGTGATTATTTTATTGATTAGTATTAATAAATTAGAAATTTTGAAAATTTGATTTTATAGAATTTAGTTTTCTATAAATTCTAACAACTAATCCAATTCGCTAAGCAAAATCTTGTTTGTAAGACTTTTGGTATATTTGTATATATAGAGTAGAATGATTTTGTTGATGTTAATTAATTTGATGAAGGAAGCATCCAACCAAAAGTAAGCAGTGAAGCTACATTAGTGTTATTATGAAAAATAAGGATCGGATTAAAGCGAAACTGCAGCTAAAATAGAGCTAATAAGAAATACACAGATTTACGTGAAAAATTCTCAAACAAATCAAGGTAAAAATCACAGGCAAAAGTAGTAAAGTTTTACTATAAAAATAGGAGTTATAATCTCTTTATATTTTACACAAGAAAATATGAGAAACACTCTCTATTTATACTAGAAGATCTCAAGAATGAGATGTTTTGAATAACCAAAGGAAGGTTGTATGTATATAAGAAATAAAATCCCCTCTAACCTAATCATTTCTCGATGTGGGATTCTCCTCTTTTTTTTTTTTTTTTCTTTTTCTAGCCTACAATTTTTTACTTACAATCTCCCACTTGAAGATTTGATTGCGTATCAATCAGATTTTCACACCACTTTTTTCTACCTTGCCATTTACCTTGCGCTTTGTAATGAAAACTAGAAACACATCTAACTTTCTTTTAATCGAATACACTCAATATCTCATGAAATAATTGTCTCCTAGGGATGAAACTGGTGTTTACATATGTCAGAGTGAACCAATTCTAGAACATCATTATTTCTGTAATTTTATGTGTTATAATTTCAAATAATGCTGATTATTCATAAAACATTTGCAGCTATCTTTTCTCTTTTCATAAGTACAAGCGCTTCTCTTTTTATTTTTATGATCTCATTCTTAATATCTTACATCTCAAATCATCCACTTGTCCTATAGACTGCAGATTTTTTTAAGCCCTCCACATGTCACATGTTTTGAATAGTGTGAATTGTACCATCATAAATCATAGAGCATATCCATAGTCGAAACAACTTGCCACATTTTCTTGAAAATTGGAATCCTTTAGGGCCTATTCACTTACAGAAAACTGATCCAGTTTTTCAGAAAAATTTTTCACAGAAAACAGAAAACGGAGATCATGTTTATTTTAGTCAATTTTCTAAAATAGAAAATATAAAAAAGATTTTCCAGTTTTCTAAAATAAAAAAAAAAGATTGGAAAACTAATAAAAAATATTTTTAAAATTTTTAAATTATTTTAATACATATATACATGTGTGTGTATATATTCACACACACATATATATACATGTATGTGCATACATATATATGTGTATGTATATGTATGCATAGACATGCATGTATGTACATACATACATACATACATACATACATATATATATATATATGTACTTATATACATACATACATACATATATGCATACATACATACATATACATATATGTATGTATGTACTTTTATATATATATATATATATATATATATATATATATATATATATATATATATATATATATATATATATATGTACGTAGACACACACACACACATATATATACATATGTATGTACATACATGCACATACACATACTTATACATACATATACATATATATAAATATATGAGTGTGTGTATATATACATATATATGTATATATGTGTGTGTATGCGTATACATACACACACACATGTATATATTTATATATGCATATGCATATACGCATATACATATACATAAACACATACATGCACATGCACATGCATATATATATATATATATATATATATATATATATATATACTCTAATTTACCATTTATTGATATGTATGTGCATATGCATATGCATCTATGTGTATGTATGTACATACATACACATATATATATAGAAAATAATTACTCTAATTTTTTATTTATTGATATGCATACGCATATGCATATGTATATGTATATATACATAAATACACACATATATAGAAAATAAATACTCTAATTTTTCGTTTCTTGATAAATAAATGTGTTTTCTAAATTTTCTACAGAAAATAAATACTCAAATTTTCTAAAAAAATAGAAAACAGGAAACTGTTTTTTGTAAGTAAACGTACCCTTAGATTCCAACAATCATTTTTCAAGTGACCGTTCTTGCCACAGTTGAGCATTTAATATTCTTCTTACTCATTAGTTTTGATCTACTATGATTGTGGCTCTCACTTGAGCCATGTTCCATTGATCTTTTTCTCATTGCCGTCAAGGCTTCCACATGCTGTGAACTTGCCTGCCTGTCTTCCTTATTTTTGCGTCAATTTTCTTCTTCTAGAATAGCAACTGCAACATCATCGAAAACTAGAGTATCCGTATTATTTGTTAAATTGATGATGAGTTGATCATACGAATCTGGTAAATTTTGGAGTATAATCTTAGTACGTTCTTTTGGCCCTATTTTATAACCCAACGAAGTGAGTTGAGAAAATAGAGTATTCAAAGTATTTAAATACTTCGTCACTGAAATAGATTTCACCATATGAAGAGTATAGAGTTTTGTTTTCAAGAAGATTTTGTTGTGTAGTAATTTGGTCTCGTACAATTTTGTGAGATAATCTCAGATCCGTTTTGCCATTTTTTTTTCTATGCTTGACAATACCCCATCTGTTAATGTTAGATGAAGATTTGCCATAATATTTTCATCCATCTCGTTTCACTTATTATCATCTGTGAAATCAGTCGGCTTTTGACTTATAGCCGCTAGGCAATTATCTTTTCTCAACATAACCTTCATCTTCAATTTTCACAGTAAGAAATTACTCCCGTTGAATTTCTCGATCTCATATTTTGTCGCCATTGCTTCTATCACGAACTTCTCTGCTCAAAAATCAGCTCCCACTATTTCACGTGAATAGTAATCGTATACGTGAATAGTAACCGTATAGATGAACAGTGACCGTATACGTAAACAATATCGTATACGTAAACAGTATCTAAGAAAAAGTTTTTTCTGATGTGGAAGATCAGCTTATGCTATAACCACAAAGTATACTAAGACAGAATCTCGACTCTAATACCACTTGTTATGAAAAATAAGGATCGGATTAGAGTAAAACCGCAGCTAAAATAGAGATAATAAGGAACACACACATTTATGTGAAAAATCCCCAAACAAATCAGGGTAAAAATCACGGATAAAAGTAGTAAAATTTGACTATAAAAATAGGAGTTACAAGCTTTCTATATTTTACACAAAAAAATATAAGAAACACTCTCTAATTATAGTAAGAGATCTCAAGAATGAGATGTTTTGAATAACCAAAGGAGAGTTGTATATATAAGAAATAAAATCTCCACTAACCTAATCATTTCTCCATGTGGGATTCTCTTTTCTTTCTCTTTTTTTTTTTCTTTTTCTAGCATACAATTTTTGACTTACAAGTGTGGTCAAAGAGCTTGAAAGCAGAGGGGAAGCAAATAACTTACGAGGTTGAATTCATGGTGGATTCAAACTTTGGTGTACCAGGAGCTATCATGGTCACTAACAAATATCGAAAGGAGTTTTACTTGGAAAATTTCATTGTTGAAGCTCTTGTACATTTCCCTTGCAATTCTTGGGTTCAACCACAAAACATTCATCCACACAGGAGAATCTTTTTCACTCACAAGGTAAATTAATCTTCATCACTCGCTTTAAGTTTATTAATTCTTGGGTTATCAATATTGCTCTAAAGAAATAAACTTAAATTGGTTTCTTACATTTGGCAGGCATATTTATTTACCTTGGGAAACGCCATTAGAGTTAAAAGCATTTAGAGAAATGGAACTTGAGCAATTGAGAGGAGATGGAGAAGGAACCAGACTACTTTCTGACAGAGTATATGACTATGATGTGTACAATGATTTAGGAAATCCTGATAAAGGATTTGAATTTGCAAGGCCCATTTTAGGTGTTCAAAATCGTTCATATCCAAGAAGCTGCCTTACTGGTCGTCCTCCAGATTATACAGTTACGGTCTTTTTCCTGTTAAAAATATTTACCTTAATTCGAAAAAATTCATGAACCAAAACAACAAAAGAATGACACATAAGATAAAATAGTTGAAAAAAATTTAAAAAATAATTATTAAATAATTACTAATTTTATATATTAATACATTATTGACTTCGAATTTAAACAAAAATTTTCCTAAAAATTAGGATTTATAGTCAAAATATAATATGCATAAGATTAAGAAAAATAAAAGTTCTAGCAATCTTTATAAGAACTCAAAAATTTTGGAGGGCCAACGTCCTCATTAAACCTTTAGATCTATCTCTGGTCTGAATTCAAGTTGAGTTTGGTCTGAATCCATTAAAAGTCAAATATAGAGGGTTGAACTTTGCCCATGTCGAAAAATGAGTTAAGAAATGCACAAGCTAAATCGAGTTTGATGCTGTCTAAGAAGAATATAAGGATTTAATTAATTAATTAACTGTTATGTAAGAAAATAATTTTTTATTCAACAAATTATATGCAATCAATTCAAGTCTACGTAATTTTCTTTTTAATTTTCTGGCTGTTATATATGAATGTTGCATATAAGAAAACAGAATCCCCAGTGAGTATTAATGAAGAGACACCAATATATGTTGGCCCAAGGTCACACTCTAGTTTTGATGATTATCAAACCTTAAATAAACTCTATTAAGAATTCTAGTCTAAACAAATTTCTGCAGGAAAGTCTCTATGAATTTATCTGAGGATCACATTTCTGGAAAATGCATGTATTCTAAGTTGTAATATTTATTTATTGTGTTAGAATGTTAGGAAATTAGGTTATTAAAATGTAAGATCAAATTGAGGAAAAATATTCTCTATCATGCATGCATATTCTAGTTTTAAAATTCACATAAAAATTATTTTAAGTTAGAAAATGAATTTGTGAGCAAAACTGTTTTTTCGTCAGAAAATGATTCTTTAGAAAATGAATTTCTATGTATCAGTTTTCTAGATGAATTTCTATCTATCAATTTCTGACTGAATTTCTGATCGTATCAGAATTCTGGGCAAAACTCAGAATCGCACAAAAAGACAAAATAACGGCTAGAAAACGGCTAGTTGAATTTTAACTTGTCTGTTTTGCCCTCCAACAGCTATAAACGGCTACTTTATGTTTTAAACATCTTAAACTAATTTTTTGAGTATAAATACATGATGTTTTACTCATTAGAATGTTAGAAAAAGTTTGGAAAGAAATTCTAACTCTTAAGAGAAAAGCTTAAACTTTTATTTCACTTTTCACATCTTTTGCACTTCATTCTTTACTCATACTCCTCAATTTGGTTATAGCTTTTGTTGTAATCTTAGTGTGAGGAAATTTCTCTTAAAAGGATTGTGAGTTAGGTTGGCTAGAAACCTTGTAAGAAGAATTCTAGTAAGATTTATAATCTTTTACTTTGGGAAAAAGATTGTGGGTAGATATACAAATTTAGGATTGTATATTGGCTTTTACTCTTGCCTTTAAAAGAGTTAAGATTGAAGAAAGGCTCAAGTAGTGAATCTTGGGGAGTGGAAGTAGGCATGTTGGCCGAACCACTATAAATTCTGGGTGCAAGCTATTCTGATATCTTTTCTAATCTGTTTTTATATTCTGTTCTATAAAATCTGTTTTATTAGACAATCAGCCAGAAAATTTTGAGACACCCAATTCACCCCCCCTCTTGAGTGTCTTTGGGACCTACATTTGGTATCAGAGCAGTTCTCAATTCTTCTAAGGTTTAACACCCTTGAGTGATCCTACAAATGGCTGACATTCCTGTTGCAACTCCATTCAAAGAAGGGCACTCTGTTCATCGTCCTCCTATGTTCAGCGGTGAAAATTATCCATTCTGGAAAGTCGTAATGAGGCACTTCATCCAATCGCAAGATATGGATTGCTGGGATATTATTGAAGACGGATATGAACCTCCAAGAAAACCAGCAACTGAAGCAGGAGCTTCTGGTGCCACTACTGTGTTAAAAACGAGAAAAGAATTTACAGAAGCTGAGAAGAAATTAGTGCAGCTAAACTCCAAAGCTATGAGTATTCTGTTTTGCTCATTGCAAACAAATGAGTTTAACAGAGTCTCTGGATGCGATACTGCCAAAGAAATATGGGACAAGTTGGAAGCAACATATGAAGGAACAAATCAAGTTAAAGATACAAGATTGCATGTTCTGATGGTTGATTATGAAAGCTTTAAGATGAAGCCTGAGGAATCAATCTCTGAGGTAATTAACAGGTATGTAAAATTGACTAATGATATAAAAGCTCTTGGTAAAAAACTTGATGAATATGATAAAATTGCAAAGCTGGTAAGAGGTCTTACACCTAGATGGGAAGCTAAAGCTTCAATTTTATTAGATAAAGATCTCAGTACTCTCAATTTTGATAATGTTTGTGGATCTCTTATTTCACATGAGTTGTATATTAAGTCTCAAGATGCAGAGAAAGAAAAAGACAGGAAACTAAAAGCTATTACCCTAAAGGCAGAGTTTGGAAGTGACTATTCAACAGGAGATGATGAAATGGCGTTGATCACCAAAAAATTCAAAAAGCTATACAGGAAAGGAAAGAAGTCCTATAAAAGACAGCATCAAAAATTCTCTCATCACAAGGCAGAGAATTCTTCAAAACCCACAGGAGATATTATCTGTTACGAATGTAACAAACCAGGTCATATAAAATCCAAATGCCCAAATTTAAAGAAAAAAGAGAAAAGATTCAAAAAGAGAGCTATGAAGGCCACGTGGAGTGATAGTGAAGAATCAAGCTCAAGTGAAGGAGAATCTGGAAATTCTGATGATATCGGGTTGATGGCAGTCTCTGATTGTGAAGAACAAAATTCATCTTCAGATGAAGAAGTAAATGAGACAGCTGGTAACTCTGAGAAATCAGAGGTAAGTGATTCAGAATCTGACACTGATGGAAATGAGTATGAAAAAATGCTTGACTGTTTTGAAGAATTGCATAATAAATATTGTTTGCTTAAGAAAACGCATACTGAATTAAAAAAGGATTTTGATGCATTAAGTTTGGAACATGAGAACACTAAGCAGTCAGAAATAAAATGGAAAAATGATTTTTCTGTTTTAGAAACCAAATATGCATCTTTACATGAAAAATGCAAAGGAAAACAAGTTTGTGTATGCAATAATAACACTGTTGAAAATGTGAAATTATCTCCTGCAAGCTCATCAAAGAATTTTTACAAGAAAAATTATTTTACGAAAAAGACTGATAGAACAACATCTTATAAAAAATTAGCAAATAATTCCTCTGTAACATGCTTTTACTGTTGTAAAAAGGGACACATATCAAAGTTTTGTTTTTATAAGAAAAATGAAAATTTTAGCAAGCAAAAATGGGTGATTAAAAATTATGGAACAGTTACTGCTAACCCAGTAGGACCCAAGAAAAATTGGGTACCTAAAACTGTTTGAAATTGTTGCAGGTCTGCCTAAGGAGCACCAAGACTGAGAAATGGTATATGCATAGTGGCTGCTCCAGGCATATGACGTGGGACAGAACCAAGTTCACAAAATTGGTAAAGTCTACTGGTGGTTCTGTTAGTTTTGGTGACAATCGAAAAGGAAAAATAATTGGAACTGGATCGATTGGGTCTAATCCAGTTATTGAAGATGTTTCTCTTGTTGAAGGACTGAAGTATAACTTATTAAGCATCAGTCAGTTGTGTGATAAGAAGAGAAGAGTAATCTTTGAAATTGATCATTGTAGAGTTGAAGATGTTGAATCTGGAAAAACTGTTTTAAAAGGTCAGAGATCTGGAAATATCTACTTAGTTAGTCTTGAAGACATTAAGAAAAGTGAAGCAAAATGTTTAATCTCAAAAGAAGACTTAAGTATTTTGTGGCATAGAAAATTGGGACATGTAAGTTTTCACGTAATTGAGAAGCTGATGAGAAAAGATCTGGTGAAGGGTATTCCGAAAATAAAAATTGATAAAGACTATCTGTGCAATGCGTGTCAGCTTGGGAAGCAAACCAGGAACTCTCATAAATCCAAGTCTGGCGTATCTACTGAGAAGGCTCTAGAACTGCTCCACATGGATTTATTTGGTCCAATTAATCCCTCTAGTATCAGTGGAAAGTCATATGTTTTAAATGTGGTAGATGACTACACAAGGTACACGTGGGTGCTATTTCTTGCTCATAAAGATGATGCTTTTGAAGCATTTAAGAGGCTAAGCAAGAAGATTCAGAATGAAAAAGGATATAAGATAACCAACATCAGAAGTGATCATGGTGGAGAATTTGAAAACAAGAAATTTGAAGAATTTTGCAGTAATTCAGGTATTAATCACACCTTTTCAGCTCCAAGAACACCTCAGCAAAATGGTGTAGTAGAAAGGAAGAATCGAACTCTTCAGGAGATGGCCAGAACTATGCTAAATGAAAACAACTTACCAAAGTATTTCTGGGCTGAAGCAATCAATACAGCATGCTATATTTTAAATAGAGTTATGATCAGGTCCATACTGGAAAAGACTCCTTACGAACTATGGAAAGGAAGAAAGCCCAACATCAATTACTTTCAACCATTTGGCTGTAAGTGTTTCATTTTTAATGATAAAAGTAATTTAGCTAAATTTGATGCAAAATCTGATGAAGGTATATTTTTAGGATACTCTTTAAATTCAAAAGCTTACAGAGTGTTCAATAAAAGAACACGTAAAGTAGAAGAATCAATTAATATTAAATTTGATTTTACTAACAAAATTTCTGGAGAACGTAGTCTGTCTGATGATGAAACAGGTTTTGAAAAAGAAAAAGATAAAGAAGGACAAAGTGCTGAAACAGAGAAATCACAAGATCAGCAAGAAGATCAAAATGATAGAAGTATGGATCAACATGATGAAATTGAAGATAATTCTGGATTACAGGAAGAAAATGAACCAGAAATCCAGATAGAACAACAGACTGAGCAATCAACTGAACTACCTAAAGATTGGAGATTTCACAAATATCATTCAAAGGACAATCTGTTGAGTGATCCATCTCAGAAAATGATGACCAGAAGAGCCTTGCGTGAATATTGTGGTAACGTTGCTTTTGTCTCTCAACTTGAACCAAGAAATTATACTGATGCTCAAAATGATGAAAACTGGATTGTTGCTATGCAAGAAGAGCTAAGTCAGTTTGAAAGAAACAAAGTCTGGAATTTAGTTCCAAGGCCCTCAAATTGTTCTATTATTGGAACAAAATGGGTTTTCAGAAACAAGTTAAATGAGCAAGGTGATGTGATAAGAAACAAAGCCAGATTGGTGGCCCAAGGTTATAATCAAGAGGAAGGTATAGACTTTGATGAAACTTTTGCACCTGTTGCTAGATTAGAAGCAATTAGAATTTTATGTGCATTTGCATGTTTTAAAAATTTCAGATTATATCAGATGGATGTTAAAAGTGCTTTTTTAAATGGTTTATTAAATGAGGAAGTCTACGTTGAACAACCTCCAGGTTTTGAAAATACTGATCATCCTAATTTTGTTTACAAACTTAAAAAGGCTTTATATGGATTAAAGCAAGCTCCTAGAGCTTGGTATGAACGGTTAAGTTGTTTTTTACTTGCTCATGGTTTTAATAGAGGTAAAGTAGACACCACTCTTTTTATAAAACATAAATCATCTCATATTTTAATTGTTCAAATTTATGTTGATGATATAGTTTTTGGATCTACTAACGTTTCTTTGTGCAAAGAATTTGAAGCTCTAATGAAAAAGGAATTCGAAATGAGCATGATGGGTGAGTTAACCTTCTTCCTGGGTCTCCAAATCAAGCAATGTGCTGATGGTTTTTTCATAAGTCAATCAAAGTACACTAAGGAATTGCTGAAAAAATTCAAGATGTCTGATGCAAAGATTGCCAGTACTCCTATGAGCTCAACAATAAAAATTGACAAGGATGAGAAAGGGAAAAGTGTTGAAGAAAAATTATATCGGGGTATGATTGGATCTCTGTTATATTTAACTGCAAGTAGACCAGACATTCACTTTAGTGTCTGTCTCTGTGCACGTTTTCAATCAGATCCAAAGGAATCACATTTATCAGCAGTCAAAAGAATTCTGAGATATCTCTGTGGAACACAAGAATTAGGTCTTTGGTATTCAAAGAACACTTCTTTTAATCTCATTGGGTACTCAGATGCTGACTACGCTGGATGTCGAATTGATAGAAAAAGTACTTCTGGTGCTTGCCACTTTCTGGGAAATTCGCTAATCACTTGGTCAAGCAGAAAGCAGAATTCTGTAGCTTTATCTACTGCAGAAGCTGAGTACATAGCTGCTGGTGGATGTGTAGCTCAAATTCTATGGATTAGGCAGCAACTAAAAGATTATGGGATAGAGTTTAACAACATTCCGATATTCTGTGATAATACAAGTGCCATTAATCTGACAAAAAATCCCATCTTGCACTCAAGAACAAAGCATATTGAAATTAGACATCACTTTATACGTGATCATGTGCAAAGAGGAGATATTTTGTTAGAATTTGTCTCTACAGAAAATCAAATAGCTGACATCTTCACTAAGCCCCTCAAAGAAGAAAGATTCTGTCAACTGAGAAGAAAGCTAGGAATGGGGAAGTCAGAATCGTGAACAAATATTGTATGGTAAAAATTCTTGAACAAAACTATTTTAATCATTAAAAAGATACGTATTGATCTATTTCTCTTCATAAAAGATATGGTTTAATTTTTATCCTGACAGTTATTAACTTGATTTGATGGATTGTGTATCACAGTGAACAAATTAAGAATGCAAAGTCCTTTTGATCCTATCTTTTATTATATCTATTTAAAATTTTGAGGGTAAATTGGTATTTTTGCCCAAAATCTCTGTCTTCCCGCCTCTCGATAACTGCACAATTGCAGTTTCCCCATGTAAAGAGGTTGGACTGAGCACGATGACCATCACGTCCTTTCAACTTCCGTTCAAGGTAAGTATCAGTTTTCAAATTGCTTATTTATTTCTTGCTAACTCTCTTTCTCTGTGTATTCTATTTCAAACTCTCTCATCACAAAAGAAGCCCTATCTATCTTCAAATGGGTAGATCAAAATCGTTAGCAAAACGGCATCCCCGGCGATCTCCGACACACACCACCTCCATCCCATCGGAGATAACTCCCGATGACGAAATCCCTAGCCTCGCTCCAAATCCGCCTCCATCTGTCAAACCCACTAAAACTAAATCATCTTTACCCACAAAACCCATCTCAATAATGCCTTTCAAGATCATTGTTTGGGATGATTTAGCGCAACACGCTCCAGATGTTGCTCATTACGTTGAATCGCAATCTTGGAAGCGATTCTTCTCATTCCGACGAAGCTCATTTTATCCAGATCTGGTCAAAGAGTTCTACGCCTCGCGCTTTGAAGTCAGAACAGAGAGCTTCAAAGTCATCCTCAAAGGATCAACCTTCACAGTGACTCCAAATTTGATTGCTAAGGTATTTTCTATGAAATTTGGTGGATCTATCTGTACTAGAACTGAGAGTAGAATCCTTGATTTTGCTGAGCTTAACAAAGAAACCTTTTTAGGGCAAATCTCTAGTGATGGCAGTAGGGCGTCTAAGAATCCCTTAGCCTCAAATATTTTGCCTCATTATAGAATCTTGTACAAATGCATGAGTCAGTACATTACTCCTCGGGTTGGAAGCATGTCCTATCTCTCTGATTGTGATATTGTGTTTCTGTGGCATTTTCATTTTAACAAGGATTTTAATCTGCCCTGTTTGATATTTAATTATATGGCCACTCGGTCTGTTGATGAGAAGCAACCCTTTGGCTTGATTCTGACCCGCCTGTTTGAACACTGGAATCTGATATCTGACACCTTGATTGGAGAGTCTTTTAAGCTAGAAAAAATTAACTTTGTATTTTACAAAGAAGCTGGCAAGAAAGTTGGAAAGAGAAAATTGGATGTTCCCTCCTCTCCTGTCACAACTAAAGGTAAGGAATTGGTGAAACTTGATGAGGCCATTCAATCTAAGTATATGGAATTTCTCAATTGGATGAAAACTTCTTCTGGCGTGGTTATCAAAGAACCCTCTCCTGCTGTAAAGCCTTCTGAGTCCAGTGCTTCATCCAGCAAGTCTGGTAAGTCCTCTAGCCCCTCTGAGTCTGATAGTACTGATCCTATTGCTGAGTTTGCAGAACAACCAGGGAGCCAATTCTCTTCTGAATCGGGAAGTTCCTCTTCTCACAATGCTCCTTCAAATCCTCCTGCTGCGGCAGTTGAGAAATCCACAAGTATTCAGACTGAGACTGCTCCAGTTGCCCCTAAAGTTGATTCCCCTGTGCCTTCTATGGATGCTACTCAGCTCAAGAAGTTCGAAGAACACATTGTCACTGCATCTGCATTGTTCCACCAACTGGGCGACATTTTTAGCAAGCTCGCTGCCACAGTTCCCGTGCTATTTTCCCCTGCCAGTGCAGGACCTTCAGTTCCCTCTCCTTTGCCCAAGTCCGAATCTCCAGTTCCAGAAGAAGAAGAAGATCCTTCTTTTCCAGATGTGCCTGTCTTCACTCGCCGTACATCCAATCGCACTCTCCTGAGGACCAGGAATCCGCCTAAGCCAGGACAGTCTGGAAGTAGCATCAACCCCATGGACGTTGATAACTGAGGTACTTGTTGATTTTTTTTCCTCTTTTTGATGTTGACAAAAAGGGGGAGAACAGTATATGGATGATTGTCTCATTTTGTGGATATTTTTTTTGGATATTATGTTGTGGTTTGTTTTGATCCTGCTGATGGATAATTGGTGATGAACTAGTGTTTATCTATAAATGATGAATTATCTTGGTAAAATTTTGTTGATCTATATAGAGATGAATTGTTGCTCTTAACAGGTTTGTAGTTCTCAAAGAGTATAGTGATTATGTTAAAATGGTTATAAGTTTTATAGGAGATTTATATCTTTATAATTTTTTTTGTTTCTGCAATTACCCCATGCACATATTCAGGGGGAGTTTTTTACTAACCTAGATAGACTTCTAATTGGAGTTTATTAAGGTTTTGTCATTATCAAAAAGGAGGAGATTGTTGGCCCAAGGTCACACTCTAGTTTTGATGATTATCAAACCTTAAATAAACTCTATTAAGAATTCTAGTCTAAACAAATTTCTGCAGGAAAGTCTCTATGAATTTATCTGAGGATCACATTTCTGGAAAATGCATGTATTCTAAGTTGTAATATTTATTTATTGTGTTAGAATGTTAGGAAATTAGGTTATTAAAATGTAAGATCAAATTGAGGAAAAATATTCTCTATCATGCATGCATATTCTAGTTTTAAAATTCACATAAAAATTATTTTAAGTTAGAAAATGAATTTGTGAGCAAAACTGTTTTTTCGTCAGAAAATGATTCTTTAGAAAATGAATTTCTATGTATCAGTTTTCTAGATGAATTTCTATCTATCAATTTCTGACTGAATTTCTGATCGTATCAGAATTCTGGGCAAAACTCAGAATCGCACAAAAAGACAAAATAACGGCTAGAAAACGGCTAGTTGAATTTTAACTTGTCTGTTTTGCCCTCCAACAGCTATAAACGGCTACTTTATGTTTTAAACATCTTAAACTAATTTTTTGAGTATAAATACATGATATTTTACTCATTAGAATGTTAGAAAAAGTTTGGAAAGAAATTCTAACTCTTAAGAGAAAAGCTTAAACTTTTATTTCACTTTCCACATCTTTTGCACTTCATTCTTTACTCATACTCCTCAATTTGGTTATAGCTTTTGTTGTAATCTTAGTGTGAGGAAATTTCTCTTAAAAGGATTGTGAGTTAGGTTGGCTAGAAACCTTGTAAGAAGAATTCTAGTAAGATTTATAATCTTTTACTTTGGGAAAAAGATTGTGGGTAGATATACAAATTTAGGATTGTATATTGGCTTTTACTCTTGCCTTTAAAAGAGTTAAGATTGAAGAAATGCTCAAGTAGTGAATCTTGGGGAGTGGAAGTAGGCATGTTGGCCGAACCACTATAAATTCTGGGTGCAAGCTATTCTGATATCTTTTCTAATCTGTTTTTATATTCTGTTCTATAAAATCTGTTTTATTAGATAATCAGCCAGAAAATTTTGAGACACCCAATTCACCCCCCCTCTTGAGTGTCTTTGGGACCTACAATATATGTGCCAAGAGATGAATCCCCAGCAATGCAAGACTCCAAAATCAAAGACATGAATGCTAGAAAGTTTAAAGGATTGATAAAAAATTTAATTCCAACTCTGAAAAATGTCTCAAATTATTATGATTCTATCAAGGAGTTTTCCGACATTAGTTTCCTCTATAAAATTAAAAAGAGAACCGTCTCTAACATTCAGTATGGAAAGCCTTCTAGTTTCAGCAACATCTCTAAGTCCATGAGCGAACTCTACAAGTTTGACCCTCCCAAGGGCATATACAGTAAAAGTCCTAAACTTTAACTTTTTTTTTTAATTCACAAAAAATATATTTTTTTTTAATGGGAAAAAATAATTGTTTCCAGTTTCAAGCGAAGCAACATGCTGCTTGAAAAATGACGAATTTGGTCATTTAACGCTTAGAGGTTTGAATCCTCTAAGCATTGAAAGGCTTAAGGTAAAACCGTAACTTTTAGTATGATTATCATAATTATGAGATCGATGTTGAGTTTGTATATTAAAAAAAATAAAGTTATAAGAGAATGTTTATAATTCGATGAGTTTTCAAGTTTGAACCTCAATAAATTCAATTATAATAAAGGAAAAAAAATTCTAAATGCTAAACAATGAATGAGTTTTATTATAATAGGTATTTCCTCCGGTAAGCAAACTTAATCCCAGCATTTATGGTACGAAAGAGTCTGCCCTCAAGGAAGAGCATATTATAGGCCATCTTAATGGAATGACCGTACAACAGTTGTTCTTTAAGTAAAATTTGATGCTATTCTTATATGCCATTTGCCTGTTTTAGACAGAAAATTTCTAGATATATTAATCTATATATATATAGCATTGAAATGTTTATAATTTGTGAATTGCAGGCACCGGATCAGAATAAATTGTTCATATATTAGACTATCACGACATATACCTTCCATATCTAAATCTAGTAAACGCACTCGGTGATAGGGATGTTTAAAGATGGGTTGAATAGGTTACGATTGGTTTTCCATCCAACCCATTTAAAATTTTAAATGTATTGAACCCAACTCAATCCAGTTAAATTATAACTAAAACTCTTTATTTTGGGTTGGCTGGTTGGTTTATCACTGGATTACATGGGTTATTCTAATTTTCTATGATTCATTATAAACATATAAATTTTATACTATCTATATTTATATTTTTTAAGTATAAAACATTAATTTTATTCTTTTAAATATTTTTTTAAATAACGCATGCATATTTCAATTTCTTTTAAAAAAATAAAAAAACTAATTGTGTCCTAAAACTTAATTGCATTGCACCAAAATTTAATATAATAACCCATAACTCATATAAATATTTTTTAAATTTTAAAATAATTTATACGCATTAATCCATTAAAATTATGGAAAAAAAAAATGAGTTAGACAAGGTTAAACGGTTTGGATGGGGTTACACTATTTTTGAACATCCCTGCTGTGGAGGAATCAAAGGTATCTACTAAAGCCATGGAGGTTAAAGAAAAAGAAACAAAGGAGAAGAAAGGGAAAGTTAGGTCAAAAACGTTTTGCTCTTCTACCATATAGAAGTGGAGGAATAATGATTTTATTATTATTGAATAAACATAAGATATATATACAAATAGATCTAATGACCTAAACAGGTAAGAATTCTAAATATAGTCACCTTCCTAATCTAAGAGATTTGATATAATTACATAGATACAAATTGATATAATTACAAAGATACACAAGATATACTTTAAAATTTTTATAAAGCTGTCTAAATTTATGATGGATTAATGTTGTATTTCCTTATTTCTTTTAAAATAATCATTATTATAGATTTATGTAGGGTAGACCCATAAAAAGATAAAACTCCTTCTAGCTAAGTATTCGGAAAATACTTTAAAATTTCTAGTTAAAAAAAGAAAAACTCACGTCATCTTATTCCATCAGCTGAAAGTAATTTTATTTTATAAATAATATATATTAATTGCATGTAGATCAGTTATCATGTTTTTTTCTATTTTAATATCATAATTAATCGAATCAATTTAGAAAATTATTTTTTAAACAATTAAAATTGAATAATCGTTTTCTTACTTTTTCTAGCAAAAAATAATTACGTCTATCTGAATAGAAGAAACAAAGGATAATTGATATTCAAAAACATGTTATTCTCGTGCGTTAACCAACAAAAAATAAGCATAATTAATATTCTCTATAAATTAAAGAACCAAATTAATTATCAAGGACCGCAGTGCATTCAACAAAAGAAATGGCAAGAAGTATTGAACTTGGAGGCTCCTCATCGATGAAGAATTATTTTTCTTCATCAACATCTTGCCTTAGTAATTTTAACAATCTTCTGTTATTGTCCTCGTCGGTTAAGAGACGCCAAAAAATTATGAAAAGTTGAAAACTACTACTAGGGCAGCTCGTCTTTTATAATGATAAGCTGAAATGATCTGGAGGTGATCAACCTGTTAAACTTACGATGAATGCTAAGGTTACTGTCAGTAATTCAGAGATGAAATATTTTGATACAATGCTTTAGTGGTTATTCCAGTAATTCAAAGGTCAAATTGTAAGATGCAAAATAAATTTTGAAAAATATATTAAAATTCTAATGCTATAGTGATATAATATCATTACAAATAATTTCTGAATGAATAATTTTCTAAAAATATTAGATGAGTGTAAGAGTATATGTACACTCTATAAATCTTTCAATTAATAGTACAGAAAAAGTTTTTGAATTTTTTTTTTTTAAAAAAGAAAGATTACAATAGTAAATAAATAAATAAACAAATAAATAAATAAATAATTTCTTCTGATCACAAAAATATGAGTGGTCATAAGGTGTATGCATGCACCACATTTAAATTGTTTGACCAGTAGATACACACGATGAAAAACTTTTCTTGCTAACATTGGAATTTTAATATATTTTAGAAATACATTCACTAAATTCTAAATTTAACACGTAATTATAATTTATAAAAATAAAATTTGTAGATAAGTTTAGAAGTTGAAAAATTAAATATATGCATGAGAAGTTGATAAGAGCGGGAACGTTAAGAGCTACAAATTTAAGAATTGTTTAATATATTTAAATTTGAATGGATATTAAATTGTTTAAATAAATGGGATAATAATTAAAATATATAACATAATTATCTGTTAATATATATATTATTTATTTATTTATTTAAAATACGGGATATTACGTCACTCAACCAATAGCCTATATATTATTTATTTATTTATTTAAAATACGGGATATTACGTCACTCAACCAATAGCCTATTCCAACAATCTCCCGCGCAAAATACTTAGTTCCTAAGACTTCTTCCTTCAAATCGTAGCAACCACCTCTATATATTTCTTCAAATTTCTCCCATTAAACTCTCCAAACAGATCTTCAAAGGAAAAACAGCTCTTCTCCTGCTACGATGATCGTGACAAACACTCCAGCGGCGGATCTCGCCCTCACTAACCTCGCTTACTGCTCGGCGCCTGATCTCCACAACTTCGCTGTCCCTGGAACCAAACTCTTCATGGCTTTAGTCGGCGATTCCTTTGTTCTCTCTCTTTCATATCCTTTCATTTCCATTATTATTTTTATTTTCCTTGATTTCACCTGAATTAGCTGTTTCGGAAACCGTTTTCATGTTTTTGGTTGTATAGGAATTAATTAGATGACGTTAATGCTATTGAGATCAACTGCAGCATTTTCATGAAATTCATAATTTATTTTGCCAGATAAATGCTTGTGATTAAATAGATAGATTTGACGTTCCTATTAGGGGTTTTTTTTTTTTTTAAAATCCGAGGTCTATAGTTAGATTATTGTTAATTTTGTTTTCAGCAAATTTATAGTTCTAAGGAATTGGGACATGGCTTTTTGAGCCATCAATGAATTGAGTACTGAAGGAGAGCAAATATTTGCATGATGTCTAATCCTGCCATCTTTTTCAGTAAAATTTTAATCACTTCTTTGGAATTTTTGTTACACTTGGTGTTTTGGCCTTAACTGAGAATTACTCCTCACCAAAACATTAGTTCCGGTCAAATTGCCTTGAATGCTATTCAACGGAGGCATGCAAGAGTTTCCACCGGTGACTCCATTTCAGTGTGTAGGTTAGTTTTCTATATTTATGTCCTTATTTTTCACCTGACCTTTTGCCGGTCATTTAGTTAATCATTTTGTTAATCATTTCTAGGTTCATACCTCCTGATAATTTTCATCTCGCTGTGCTTATACTCGAGTTGGAATTTGTAAAGAAGGGGACTAAGAATGAACAGGTATGCTGACCGGGTCATCTGTTCCTTTTCCTTGCTTTGTGCAAAATGCAGTTTAGGGCATGTAATTTGGTAATTTTTTTATCTTCTGGTTACGGAGGAAAAAAAAATTGTCCATGGTATCATTAGCTTTCATGCTGTTGCTTTCATGGAAGTAGCCTGGTATTGAAAGAATTTTGTGCTGTTTATAGGTGGATGCAGTTTTACTTGCCAACCAGCTCAGGAAGAGATTTATTAACCAGGTAGAGTTATTTATGTGTTGCTAAAGGTTGTGAATGTTGCTTGTGTGCTTGCTGAGTTTGGGTTCAGCAATGAGGAAGGTCCATTAGTGGTGCTTTTGATATTCTAGTAGATGTGTGGATGAGCCTGAGGGGGAATTGTTTGAGGCGATAATAAATAAAGCACATATTTGATTTTTCTTATGGAATTTGATATTTTGATGTGCAGGTTATGACAACAGGGCAAAGAGTATCGTTTGAATATCATGGAAATAATTATATTTTCACAGTCAATCAAGTTGTCTTAGAGGGCCTAGATAAATCTGAAGATTTAGAAAGGGGAATGATTTCAAGTGACACATACATTATCTTTGAGGCATCAAATTCAAGTGGCATAAAGGTCAGCTTCAATATAGGCTCATGCTTTGTCCTTTTGCTCGTTTGTTACTTAATAAGCTTTCTTGTTCCCTGACTTCTAGATTTTTTCTTTTAAAATTTTGAGATGGCGAATGTTAACTTATCGTAAATTTTAATGGAATTTATTTTCATGCATAACGGATAAAATTATTTTTCTATTTTCCATGTCTAATTCTTGTTTTATATTTTTGTAGTGATTTTCACCACTAATGCTTCCATTGCTTTGTCTGTATACAATATGTAACAATACTATCACAAATTTCATAATGTATGCTCCTTTTATGCACACAACCTTATATTAGTGAAGGTGTTTGAGAGGACATACTGAGATGGACATGTTTGTAGAAATCAAGTTTGTTGGTTTAACTTTTCATCCTGCTTGATCTTTTACAGGTTGCAGTTATCAATTTTATATGACGACTTAATGTGGAATATATGTATTCTTGCTGTCTGCTGATTCTAGTTGCAAATTTTGTTGATACATCAATATGTGCTTATGTGCAGATTGTTAATCAACGTGAAGCTGCCAGTACTAATCTCTTTAAGGAAAAGAAGTTTAATCTACAGTCACTGGGTATAGGTGGCTTAAGTGAAGAATTTGTTGATATATTTCGAAGAGCTTTTGCCTCTCGAGTTTTGCCTCCTCATGTGGCAAGCAAGTAATGTCATTTGTTCAAGTTGTATGTGTATTATCGTTTTGAAATATGTACATTTAAATTCTTAATGATGAGGAACTTGATGTTCTAGATTGGGGATGAAGCATGTGAAGGGTATGCTTTTCCATGGACCTCCTGGAACAGGAAAAACACTCATGGCTCGTCAAATTGGGAAAATCTTGAATGGAAAGGAACCAAAGGTTTGAAGATAACTTAGTTTCCTTTGTTTATTCTTAATTTCTTGATAAGGAAAGAAATTTGTAGACTCTTGTGGCTAGTTTTATTCTAAATTTGCAATATTCTTCACTATGGTTTGGGATCTTATACGAGAGTTTTAAGTTGCCAAAGCAATCAGTTGGTGTTTTGCATAGTGTTGGTATGTGCATGAATTGAATTAGTCTGTGAACAGTTATCTTTTTCTTATTAATTAAATGATAATACTGATATAATATTTTAAGATTTAAAAAAATTTTAAAATGAATACAACAATTTAAGCTAGTGAAGAAATTGATGATGATCTGTTTCCCATCAACACAATCTTCCGGTTGATCTCATAAAAATGCAGTAGGGAATATGGTAGAGTGCACTTTTGATTACTGTTTGGTGTGCTAATTAATTGGTTCAAAGCCTGATCTAACTGATGCACATGTATTCTATGATGGTGAATTAGCAACCATCTTGTTGCACTTGATTGTTATTAATTGGAAATCAGCAAAATGCAAATTGTTATGGTTAAATTTGTGCTAGATTGTTAATGGCCCCGAAATCTTGAGCAAGTTTGTTGGTGAAACTGAAAAGAATGTCAGAGACCTGTTTGCTGATGCTGAAAATGATCAGAGGACGCATGGTAAGGACATTTTTGAGTTGAGAATACTTTCTGGGTGGTCTTTTTCTCTTTTTTTTTTTTTTTTTGTTACATAATTGTATTTGAATCATATCTTTTGACCTTTCAGGTGACCAAAGTGAATTGCACGTTATAATTTTTGATGAGATTGATGCTATTTGTAAGGTATGAATTTCCAAGTCATAAATTAGCACTTAATGTTTGTTGTGGTAGAAAATGAGTGGCTTTGCTCAAAATGCTGTGATATCTAGCTCAAAACTATACATGCTATGACATTTCTTAGAGGCTAAACTTATATTAACTGAGGTTGTAGTTATGGAACAAGAAGGCTGAATTCCAAAAAATATAGCTTTTATGTTGAATAAATCACGTGCATTCAGAAACATCATTTATTGTATTTTTCGTGGCTTTGTTGAATATTCTTGTTGCTGAAAATATCCTTGTTTCTTCCCTCTTTCATCCTTCTTGTGATTTGATGTCCCAATGGACAATGTTGTTATATTGCTACTGTTTATCAGGCAAATACTAGTATTCTATTGTACATATTTATAGTGCATCTATCTGCTTTTGGTATTCTCTTAATCGATGGTAATGGTGTTATAAAGTGTGTTGCATGAGTGCAGATTGTGCTATGTCCTGTCTCTACATTGACTAACTTGGACTAGTATTGGTTCATTAAAGAATAATGTATTTGTCCAGACATGGAACCTCATTTTTATGTGTTCCATGAAGAAACTCTAGTTGGATAACAATTCACTAATAGTCTTTTAGGATATCACATTATGTGCTTAGCTCTTAGCTCTTGAATCTGCCTTTTTCTTTGTTTTGGAATATTTTTATTTCTTTGCATGAATAATCTGTCCATGAAACAACTTTCATGACTTTTCATTGGGAGATCTTGAGTATTCATGTATATTGGATATTTGCTTATGTGGATCCAAGCGTTTTAGGTGTAGGGAGATTTAAGTGTAACCTTGTTTTGATTTTGTAGTCAAGAGGATCAACACGTGATGGCACAGGAGTCCATGATGGTATTGTGAATCAGCTACTTACAAAGGTCAGTAAGGGGTTTTATGTACATTCAATTACATACTCTATGCGCGTTTATTTGATGTGAGCATGTACATAGATTGTCATCAGTCTGACCAAAAAGACCTCTTGCTTTTCAGATTGATGGAGTGGAGTCCCTAAATAATGTTTTACTAATTGGAATGACCAACAGAAAGGATATGCTGGATGAAGCACTTTTAAGGTTTCTCTCTGCCTCTTTCTTGTCTTGCTGTCTAATTATCTCCTGTGTAAACCTCTCACGTCGTGAGCACATGACTGGCAAATAATAGTGGAGGCTTGTATTTGGTTGAAAGTCTTGTGGAAGATTTGTAACTTGTAGGTTGATGTGAATAGCATAAATATCCAGTTTTTATCATAAATAGTGCAGGGATCTTGATTTTTAATTAATAAATCAATGAATTTTGTGCAGTATTATTATTTTCTTTTTATGTGTTTGTCTATGGGCATCATGCTAATCTTCTTGAAACAAGTATTCTATGTCAAACTTCAAATGTATGATCAGACTTTGTTTTTGGTCAGACATGGACGATTGGAGGTTCATGTTGAGATAGGCCTTCCTGATGAAAATGGCCGTCTGCAGATACTTCAAATTCATACAAACAAGATGAAAGAAAATTCTTTTCTTGCTCCTGATGTGAATCTTCAAGATCTTGGTATGTGTCTTTAATGCAAGCTTGTGGGGTTTCTTTAAATTTTAGTTGGAACACTATACTAATTCAAGTGCGCATTTTTAATACTCAATGAGATGAAAATTGGATGCTGGATTATGAGATGTTGAAAACTCCTGGCTAATATCTAATAAACAGTAGTTCATGAGAGAGTAGGCGGATATTAGAGGTTATTGGTGTAAGAAGATTGTTGATTCATTATATGAGGGTAGGGGGATATTAGAGGTTATTGGTGTTAAGAAGATGGCTGATTCATTATATGAGGGTGCTGCTACCTTTTAAGATCTAGAAGTTGCTTTGGGTAAGGAAGGATTGAATTCATTTGCTTTAATTTTCTGTTTTCCAACTTCAGTTTGTTGATTTAGTGTTATTTGGCTAATAGCAAGATACTGAAGAATTATGTACACGTGATCTGATGGGCCAAATTGCATATCGGTGGATAAGGGTAGTCATGTAGAAACTTTGACTTTGCATAATTTCTTGAAGTTTGGTCTGTTAAATATTGTTATGTTTATGCTGCACTAATTTTTAATATATTGACTATAATCTGAGATGTATTGGTTAAAAAAAGAAGATGAACTGTGTCATTGTATCTATAAGATCTGTGAAGGCTTTGTTCATAAAATTATTGTCTTTCTGTACAGCTGCTAGGACCAAAAATTATAGTGGGGCAGAACTTGAAGGTGTTGTAAAAAGTGCAGTATCATATGCTGTGTATAGACAATTGAGTATGGATGATCTTACCAAGCCAGTAGATGAAGAGAGCATTAAAGTTACTGTGGATGATTTCTCAAATGCAGTTCAAGAAGTTACTTCTGCATTTGGAGCCTCAACTGATGACCTTGAACGATGCAGGTGATAGCCTTTTTAAGGCAATTAAAAAATCTGTTTACTTTTTATCTGATACATTAGGAACGATCTTTTTATGTTGCATAGCCGGCTTCAAAGAAGTTACAGTCTTTGTAATGATGGTGAATCTTCGTTGGACTTTAGAAATTAGAATTTAACCTGAAGCTCTAGGCAGAGTTAGATTCTTTATCTTGATTGCATTCCTGAATAATTTATGTCACCCCTAAAATATGGCATTGCTGTAAAAATTGAAAAAAAAATAAATTGTATTTTGTTAAACATTAATGCTTGAATGTGATGTATAGAGTTAAAGGCATTGTGGATTGTGGTGAACGGCATAAGTATATTTATGAGAGATCTATGCTGCTGCTGGAGCAAGTTAAAGTCAGTAAAGGTAGTTCACTTGTTAGTTGCCTTTTGGAAGGCCCTCATGGCAGGTATGACTTGGCCTTTCTTTTGTCTTTTAGAAAAATAATTACTTGGCTTGATTTGAGTTTATCAAATGTTATTTTCTCAAGAATTTTAATTTACTTGTCGTTGGCAGTGGTAAAACTGCACTGGCTGCAACCGTTGGCATCAGCAGTGATTTTCCATACGTCAAGATAGTAAGCTTTTGCACCATATTGTATACTTCAATTATTCTCACTTTGAATATCTATTTTGTTCCATTTATATTTAGTAGTTTTTTACTTTCTGAAGTTTTAAATTCCATATTTTGTAGGTCTCATTTGAATCGATGGCTGGCTTTCATGAGGACACTAAATGCAGACAGATTACTAAGGTTTGTGAACCTGCAATTGAGATTCCATTTACCAAAGCACTAAGGAAAACTAGGGCTTTTCATTTTTCTCTTTCCCCACATTCAAATTGAGAGTTCCATTATTTTATGCTTAGACTTGCAGTTAATTATGGTCTTAAACAACAAAAATAGGCAACGGCATATCTTTGTTGTTGTTTTTTTCATACGATTTTAATTGATTATTTATGTGTGATGGATTTTATGATTTCGTATGTTTAATAGGTGTTTGAGGATGCATATAAGTCGCCCCTAAGCGTTATATTGCTTAATGACATTGAGAGGTATGCTTTGAATTTTTATTTTTTTGGTTTTTTAACATGGGTCACTTAAGGTCCAATTCTGTGCTCTCAATGAATATCTATCATTTGACCATAAGATATTTCAATTGTTTTATTGCAGTCTTGTGGAGTATGTTGCCATTGGGCCACGCTTTTCAAATTTGATTGCTCAGACATTGTTGGCTTTCATCAAACGCCCTCCTCCAGAGGTTCACTTTATTCTTACTTCTATTGGCTGCAATTAAGAAATGGAACATATTATATGATCATGTCTCTTTTTCCAGGTTCTATGAAATGCCAAATATGCAATTGTTCTTATAATCAAATTTAATAAAAGATTGTGTGTGAGAGAGAGAGAGAGACGGAAGGGGGTAGCAGGCTTAGACTTGTTAGCAAAGTGCTCTTGAGCAATGGGGTGGTTGCATGTTTGATCCTCCCTGCATACCTCACATTCCCTCTGTTTCCCTTTGAATGTATGTAGTCCCAAAATTATTAAATAAATAATAAACGGATGCAGAGAGGGAAAATAATTTCTTGGCTTTAAGGTTCTATTGAATTCGTGCATACTCTCTACGGAGCAGCATTTCACCTAGGACCTTGGGGCTCTGGCTGTTAATTCTCAGTGAGCTGTATTCCCAGTCTCCAGTGAAAGGCAAAAGTTTAAATAAGTTTTGTAGTTCTAATGTCTTGAAGAAATCACACTTTCTGGCTGAGTGAGCAATTGCCTGCACAACATCTTACATCTTTATTTGATTATATATATTTCATATAAGATCTATATATCTTACATCTTATACTCTGCTTCTTTCATTATATTTTGGTATATGTTGTCTGGTATTTGTTCTGACCTTACCAAGCCTGCAATTATCTTATCTCTTGAAATTTATGTTCAGGGAAAGAAACTTATGGTGATAGGTACAACAAGTGAAATTGGGTTTTTGGATTCATTTGGCTTTTGTGATGCTTTCTCTGTTACTTATCATGTTCCGAAACTGAAGACAGATGATGCAAAGATGGTAAAAAAAAATCATTTTATGTTCTTTTTTTGTTTAAATTTTAATATGCTGTTGAATACCATTTCCTTCTCATGGTTTTAGACAATTTTAGGAGGCAATCATAAGGCATAATTTTTTGCAAGTTGATCTCAAAGTCTTGCCATTTTAAAACTCTTGCTGTTTATCCTGTAACATTATCATGCAAATGAGAGTTTACCCAACAATTGTCAGTATATACATGTTGTCACGTACAAGAACTTTCTCTTAGTTCTAGAATATAAATTGCATTTTCTTTTCCAGGTGTTACAACAACTAAATGTATTTTCTGAAGAAGACATTGATGCGGCTGCTGAGGCACTGAATGATGTGAGCTATTCTAAAGTGCTTTTTTCTGCTTCTATCGTTCTAATTTTATTAATTCATCCGTTTACATATATATATATATATATATATATATATATATATATATATTTATAAGTGTTTGTATAATGCTCAAAAATGAGAATTGCATGGGATAGAGAAGTGGGCGTTCTAACATGTGTTGGAAGTTTGTTTGTCAAGAGATTGGATTGCACGAGAGGGGGTTTGGCAGTGAGCTTATCAGGAGGTGGCTTTAGATGCTTAATAGATTACCATGCCTTGTTGAGATAGGCTTTCCGTGGATAACTCTTTTTAATAATGAGTTTCTTATGGTTTTTGTTTGGGATCTCCATTTTAAGGTTAAGAAATTTCCTTGCAATAATAATAATAATAATAATACTGGTTTATTAACATTGTTTCTGCTGAATTTTACTGTGTAGATGCCTATAAAGAAGCTATATATGTTGGTTGAGATGGCAGCCCAGGGCGAGACGGGTGGAGATGCGGAGGCAATCTTCTCCGGAAGACAGAAAATCAAGATTGAGCATTTCTATGCTTGCCTTAAGGATGTCATGCGATACTAATTTTGAGTTTGTCCTCTACTCTGCCTTTTTGACTGCAGAAGATTCGTTATTTTTTCTACTGCATCTTGCGGGCTACTACCCTTTTTTCTTCTTTGTTCTATTTTGCTATTAGATACTCAAGAATATTCATTTTGATATGTTAATAATCCAAATATTTTTTGTTATTTCAGTGTAATAGAGAAACTCATGTGTTTGGTTGGTAAGGAAGCAAAAATGGTGTCATTTGTCAATTTCTACTGTAATGTGATTCCACTTTATATGGAGTATATGATTTCACAGGTTTTCGGGGAGTGAAAGGTTTTGCTAACTTTTGTGGTTGTCCACAACAATACAGAATCCTTGATCTCGGCTAAAGTTCATAAGGAGAACTTTGTTCGATGAATTTAATGGCTTAAATTATTAAAAAATGGGATGAATCACGCGGTGTTATATTGATACTGCAATGATATTAGTCATTGAGTCAGAGGTATTTAAACTGCTCAAATAAGTTAAAAATTGGATCTATCTTGTGAATTGCGGCTGATACTATATTAGTTTAGGAATCAGTGTGGTAAATGTAAGATAACTTGATTGGACCCCTTGGATGTAGAAGAACTTGATCAGGCTTTGCTAAGTTTGTCGAGTGTGGATCGGAAATGCTGATAGCCAATGTGTTGCCGCCATTGTCCTAAAGGCTATTTATTTTGGAAAAAATGGGAGGTAGAAGAACTTGATCAGGCTTTGCTAAGTTTGTCCCTAAAGGCTATTTAACGCAAGCAATTGATGAGAGAAAGATTATTGGCTGAAGTGTGGCAACAAGTATCCCATAGTGGAAGCATATAGATCCTTTTTCAACAGCAATTGATTTTGGAAGGAAATCAATTGATATGAATGGTAGGGGCCTTAATTTCAACAAATTCTAAATAAAAGGGTCAACAGTATCAAAAACTAAATTCTGTCAAAATATATATATATACTTCAACAAAGTAGTCTATTAGATATTCGAAATATAAATGTAGAATAAAGAAAATATTGTGATATTTGAATATGATATCACGTCTACAAAATAATGGCATACAATGTGATAGTTAAATTAACAACAGTCAAGTTTCAAGTTTCGTGAAATTATATTTAAAATACTAAAAATTATTGAAATTTATCCATTTATAGTAAAAAATAATAAAGTATCATGATTTTTCTTATAAATAGAACGTGGAAAAAAATTATTAAAGGAATTAGGAAAGTTGAATTAAAATTTGAAATTATGACTCCATTGAATTTTTTGTCATATAAAATTTTCATAGATTATCTTATGTGTTTGTATTTTGTAGTGCTTATGCTTCTTTTTTCTTTTTTTTAATAGAGAAGAAAAATGAATGAAAATTCGAATTTAAAATCTCGCAGTATATTGGAATTAGCATCTCACATTAGAATGTCCTTTTGGGGACATGTAACACTTATGCTCAATTGACAAGCAATAGGTATATCATATATAATATTCTATATATAATTATCATTTTTTATTATATAATTGCCATTTATTAACAAGAAGTATAGCATTTGGGAAGTTCGTAGGACGACACTAAGACTGATTATTGCCTGAATTGGCGGTGGCTGGAAGGAATGATGATGGTGCAAGTGATTGTTGTAGAGGTACCTCCTTATTGATAGGTTTTTCATGAATTTCAGCAAAGGTAATTGGTGTTTCACGAGCATTAACAGCATCAACAATTCCCTTATATTCCTCACCAAGTCCATCGAGAATTTTATCAATGAGATCTTAAAAGCAAATTCATCAGTGATGCTCTTAATAAATTGCATATACTCGGAGATTGTTTTGGAGCCTTTGACATATATAGTTCTTCAATTGGTCCTTGATCTGTTTGATGTACGTGACCATACGGGATGGTTTAGAACAGATAGTAGCCGAGGTGGTCCAGGTCTCTTGAGAGGTAGTGTTGCGAGCAGAAAAAATGGTAGATGGGTAGGGAGACGATGCAAAGAAAAACACTGAAGAGAAGTCGATCCTGGCGTTTCCATGTGGAGAAGGCTGAATTTAGGGCTGACTCACCATTAGCAATGACAGTTGGTGTGGGACTAGGATGGGAGCCATCGAGAAAGCCATAGAAATCTTATCCTTTTAATAGGCTTATGATTTGGAGGCTCCACGTGATGTAGTTGGTGGAGTTTAGTTTAGTAATGTTTGCGGTGTTGATGGTAATGAGAGGATTGTTTGGTTTTTGGATGTTTTGGATAGTGGTGTGAGCTGTGGAGGATGCAAAGGTATCTACTGAAGCCATGGAGGTTAAAGAAAAAGAAACAAAGGAGAAGAAGGGAAAGTTAGGTCAAAAACGTTTTGCTCTTTTTTTTTCTGAAACTGAAATTACTTCGTTGATTCAAATCATTAGCAAGATGAACAAGGTTTTTCCTCCCAAAAAGTGGGATTAGCATAAAAATGAATTGTCTTAGCTAAAGCATGAGTAACACCATTATCTGATCTCTTTACAAAGGAGACAGAAATATCCTGTTCCATATTACAAAAAAAACACAATCGAAAATTAAAATGCTAAATTCAGAAATATCAGTTCTCTGAAACCTAATAGCATCAACAACTATCTTAGCATTCATATCAATAATCACCTTAGACACATTATTCCTAATAATCCAAAACAAAACTTCATTCAAGCCAAAAGCTTCAGAAATATGACTGGGAAAAACACCATTTAATTATTTGATTCACTCCACACCCTAAGACTTGACCAACTTCATATCTTCAAACCCACCCAAAGCTCACTCGATGGCTGCTTACATTCAAAACTGCATCAACGTTAATTTTAGTGTAACCCCCATCAGGTTTGCTCCATTTCATAACTTCAGCCGATGCGTTATTAAGCACACCCACCCTTTCGTTATACCGTGCTTTAGTCCACTCATACAGAAAATTCATACAAGACACACTAGTAGTATTTGGATTAGGAACCTTATTATTCCACAGCACTTCATTTCTTTCTCTCCAAATACCCCAAAGAATCATGCAAACCTTATTAATAAGGTTGTCATCATTTTCAGCACACAGAAAGCTAAACCATTCCTCAAAACTATCCAAATGAAGCCCAACCAAATCCACTCTTACACAATCAAAGCAAGTTTTAGCAAAATTACAATCGAGAAAAACATGCACCCGGTGTTCTCCAACTTTCCCACAGAGAGCACAAGTATTAGTAACATTCAAACCTTTCAAAAATAAATTCTCGCGAATTGGGATACTATTAGAAAGGGTCCGCAGACAAAGCTTTTAACTCTTGGAGGAATATTCAGCTTACACATCTTGTGCCAAGTCTCACTACTCACACATCCAGAATTATTAAAATCTTCACTAGTTAAAACCTTGTAACCAGTTTTTACCGAGTACAACTTTTCTCATAATGCCAAATCAGCCTATCACCATGCGCCTCATCAGTCAATAGAATAGTCAAAATCGCATTAACATCATCCGCAGAAAATAAATCACGAACTTTTTCAACATCCCATTTCATTCTTCCCGAAATAAATAAATCACATACTCTCTTGTCATGACACCCGATCGGACAATCTGACTGAATATTGAAAGCAATATCCCTTGGCAACCAAACATCATTCCAGACCTTCACGTTAATAAAAACGTTTTGCTCTTATAGCATATAGAAGTGGAGGAATAATGACTTTATTATTATTGAATAAACATAAGATATATATACAAATAGATCTAATGACCTAAACAGGTAAGAATTCTAAATATAGTCACCTTCCTAATCTAAGAGATTTGATATAATTACATAGATACAAATTGATACAATTACAAAGATACACAAGATACTCTAATAGTAAATTGGCCTCCAAATATTGATATACAATACAGATTACAATTAAAAATTTTATAATTATTTTTAATATATTTATTAGAGTCTTCCTTCTAAAATATTAAATCACATTTCCCATTTCTTTTCTTAATAATGCATCCATATGGATACTTCGTTTCTTAATATACTAATATGCATGAGTTAATACTTGTTAATTGTTACAAGTCATTAAGTAACCCGATTGAAAATTAAGTGCCAATTAGCACAATAAAAAAAATTACGTTGAAAAAAATACCACAATAAATTTGAAATTGAGCCATACGAGTTAAAATACGCTTATCTATTACATAATTTTAAGGTTTTCTTTTTTTTTTTTTTTACAAAAATATATAAGGTAATTTTAAGGTATTTAAAACAATATAAATTGGAGGAAAATATAATATGGTGACATGAAATTTGTAGGAAAATATACGAGGGACATGAATTGATTTAGTCCTAACTCATGTCATACGTTGGATTTTGGCAGAGACTACTTTTAACTTTATTTGAATTGTTACCATTGAAAACACAAATATGCAAATCAATGGCAGCTTACTCATGAAGAAGAAGCTGACATTGATTTGAATGGAGAGAGATAGAGAGAGATTGCAGTTGCAATGTAATTAAATTAATTTTCGGAATTCGTGAATTTTTGAAACATGTTGAAGTTTCTCACTAACTCCAAATCCATAAATATTTTTTAAAAGTCATTAATTTTATAAATTTTTTTAAAAAATTATTATTTAAAAAATTGTTCCAATAGAGTATCGGGATATAATAAATTGCTGGATATATTTAAGAAAGTATGCCGAACCTACCCAAAATTCCAACATAAGCAAATATAGGAGCAACAAGAGAAAAGGCTGTGCACCATTCAACCATATCATCCTGAAAATGCATATTACGTATTGCATGATGTAAAATGGAAAAAGGGATGGCCTTATAGTAATATAGTTTTCTTGATAATGTATTTTCATTGGATTTTAGTGAAAAATAATTTTTCAATGTGCTATTACTTGATTAAACAATATTTATAAAATTTATGAACTAATAATTAAGTCAATAATAAATTTACAATTATATAATTTAATTTTTGTTTTACATAATTTGTTATCATTTTGTTTCTTAGTTAATTGTTATAAATCATTAAGTAACATGAAAGTGCTATAAATTGGACGAAAATATAATATGGTGACATGAAATTTGTGGGAAAATATATGAGGAAATGAATTGATTTAGTCCTAAGCCATGTCATGCTTTGGATTTTGGCCATCAATTTTTTGCCAAATACTAGCAAAGGACAGACATTTTCTGGCCACTGATTTTTCCTTTTTCTTTTTATTTTAGAATGCCATTGGTAACACATTGAAAACGAGATTTTTCTTTTTTCTTTTTTTTATAAAGCTGATTTAATCCGAAATTAATGATGGATTTGTTGAGAAAATGGTGAATAAATAAATAACTGCCAAGATAAAAACGACACAAAAATTTACGTGAAAAACCCTCTTGTGATTATAGAGGGAAAAACCACGGGACAAACTCCGAGAAATCTTTACTATAAAATAATGAGATTACAAATAATCTCTCAAGTTTTAGTAATAACTTGAGAAACACTCTCACAAAATTACACCCTCACAATTTTGTGGAACACTTATACTCACTCTTCACCTCTCTCTCAACTGAAGGGATACAAAGAAAATTGAGATAGTTGAGATTATGTCGATTGTTTACAATGCTAAATTACTATGCCTTTTATACGCAGAGCAAGCAAAAATTTTTGACGTTTTTCGTCGAATTCTTTGAAGGCATTTTCTTTGACGAACAGTAGCCATTTTCTTTGACTTTTCCTTTTGCTTTTTCTTTGGTTGAAAAACTTTATCAATTCTCCCCCTTTTCAAGCAATCAGGGAAGAATATACTACAAATCTTTGATTGCAAACTCATTCCAGCAAACTTGGAACACAACTCAAGCTTCGCACTAGAAATCACTTTTGTCAACATGTCTGCTCCATTTTTGTCTGTATGAATCTTCTGAACCTGAAACAATTTCCTCTCAAGTGCTTCACGAATCCAGTAATATCTGACATCGATATGCTTTGTTTTGTAGTGGTAAGTAGCATTTTTGCTCAGATCAATTGCACTCTGACTATCCCAATGAATTACGTACCCTTCTTACTTTAAATCCAAATCTTGGAGAAAATTTTTCATCCACATCATTTCTTTTCCTGCTTCAGTGAGTGCTATATACTCAGCTTCAGTTGTAGATAGAGCAACACATTTTGCAACTTGGACTGCCATGACACAGCTCCCCCTGCAAAAGTAAACAAGTATCCAGATGTAGACTTTCTATCATTAAAATCACCGGCCATGTCTGCATCTGTAAATCCTTCCAAGACTGGTTTTTCCCTTCCAAAACTTAGGCGCATTTCTGACGTTCCCCTTAGATATCTGAAAATCCATTTAATAGCTTCCCAATGCTCCTTTCCTGGATTTGCTAGGAAACGGCTCACAACTTCTACTGCATGAGCGATATCTGGCCTTGTGCATACCATCGCGTACATCAAGCTACCAACTGCTGAAAAATATGGAGTAGTCGACATTTTCTTCTTCTCTTTTTTCTGAAGAAGGACACATCTCCTTGGTAAGTTTGAATTGCCCACCAAGAGGTGAAGAAACTGGCTTTGCTCCTTTCATATTGAATCTTTCAAGAATTCGTTCAATATATTTTTCTTGTGACAGCCATAGCCTTCAAGACCTCCTATCTCGGGTAATTTCCATCCCCAAAATTTGTTTTGCTGGACCCAAGTCTTTCATATCAAAGACTTCAAAAAGTTCTTTCTTTAACTGATTGATCATTCTAGTATCTTGACCAATTATTAACATATCATCAACATATAATAGTAGGATGACAAATTTCTCACCAGAAAATTGCTTGATGTAAACACAGGAGTCTGCTGTTGTTCTCTTGTACTCTCGATCCATCATAAATGAATCAAACTTCTTGTACCATTGTCGAGGAGCTTGTTTTAGTCCATACAAGCTTTTTTCTCAATTTGCATACTAGATTCTCTTTTCCTTTGACCTCGAACCCTTCAGGCTGCTGCATATAAATTTTTTCTTCTAGATCTCCATGTAGAAATGCAGTCTTTACGTCCATCTGCTCAATCTCAAGATCTAGACTGGCTGCTAGTCCCAAGATTACTCTGATCGATGACATCTTCACCACCGGAGAAAAGATCTCATCAAAATCTATTCCTTTCTTCTGACCAAAACCTTTGACGACCAATCGTGCTTTGTATTTCACCAGATTTTCTCGTCCATCATCTTTTATCCGGTACACCCATTTGTTTCTCAAGGCCTTCCTGCCTTTTGGAAGTTTCATCAACTCATAGGTGTTATTTTTCACGAGAGAATTCATCTCCTCTTGCATGGATAACTTGTCTTTGTCTTTATGAGCCATTACTTCTTGAAAGCTTTCTGGCTCCCCCTTCTCAGTAAGAAGGATATAATCTGATGCTGGGTATTTTGTGGATGACATTCGATTTCTGGTTGACCGTCTCAACTGTTGTTCATCATTCTCCTGATGTTGGTAATGACCCTCCTGTGCTGGTACATCTTCTTCAATGTCATCATCAGTAAGATGCAGCTCAATATCTTCATTTGCTTCTTGTGCTTCTTCTCCATCGAATGACTGTTGCTGTGGAGAGTTTAGCTCAACAATGGATTTTTCGAGCTCTTTCTCTTTTTCATCCAAACTTTCAATTGTTTGGTCCTCATGAAAGACCACATCTCTGCTTCTTATGACCTTTTTCTTTATTGGATCCCAGAACCTGTAGCCAAAATCTTCATCTCCATAGCCAATAAAGATACATTGAAGTGCCTTATCATCAAGCTTTGATCTTTGCTCCTTTGGTATATGCACAAAAGCTTTGCATCCGAACACCTTCAAATGAGAGTATGAAATATTTTTTCCTGTCCATAGCTTTCAGGAATGTCAAACTCTAAAGGAACTGATAGAGATCTATTGATCAAGTAGCATGCAGTTTGCACTGCTACTCCCCAAAAAGACTTTGGCAGTTTTGATGATCTCAACATGCATCTGACCCTCTCTATGATGGTGCGATTCATTCGTTCTGCTACACCATTGTGTTAAGGAGTGCCAGGAACTGTCTTCTCATGCCGAATCACATGTTTAGAGCAATAATCTCTAAAATCATAGGAAGTGTACTCGCCCTCATTGTCTGATCGGAGACATTTTAGCTGCTTCCTTGTTTCTCTTTCCACCATAGCATGGAATTGTTTGAAAACTCCAAAGACTTGATCTTTTGTTTTTAACAAATAAACCCAAACTTTTCTAGAAGCATCATCAATAAAGGTTACAAAATATCTAGCTCCTCTTAGGGATTCAACTTCCATGGGGCCGCAAACATCAGAATATACACGTTCTAATGCTTCTTTTCTTTTTGCAGAGTTACTTTTAAATGATACTCTATGTTGCTTTCCAAACAGACAGTAATCACAAGGATCTGACAACATACCTTTCTCTAAAGGAATATATTTTTTCTTTACAAGGAGTTGCAGCCCTTTTTCACTCATATGGCCAAGCCGTTTATGCCATAAATTTGGTGAAGCATCTATTGCTACATTTGCACTATCCATGCAAGCCTTTCCACTAGTATTGTATAGCTTGCAGCAAAGTTTTCCCTTTGCAATAATCATCGATCCTTTGCGAAGTCTCCACTGCTTATTTCCAAAATAGATTTCGTATCCTTGCTCGTCTAAGACATTTACGGAGATCAAATTGAGGCGTAACTCTGGAACATGCCTCACATTTTTCAATGTCAGTTGGAAGCCAACATTTGTTTGGATACTTACATCTCCAATGCCAACAATTCTGGAGTATGAAGAATTTTCCATCTTCACATTACCAAAATTACCTACTTTGTATGCGGTAAATATTTCTCTGTTGGGAGTAATATGGTAAGAAGCTCCTGAATCTACCACCCACTCGTTCATGTTACTGCTGACATGTAAGCAATCTTCAGCAATTACTGTGGTTACTTCTTCTTTTATGGCTGCTGCTGTGGTTGTGTTGTTATCGCCACCATTTTTCTTTTGGCTAGATTCCATCTATTCACGTTTTCAAATTCAACAATTTTTCTTTATGTCGCCTAGCTTCCCACAATGATAACAACCATCATTTCTGATTTTGTATTTTGATCTTCCTCTGGACTTGTCATTTCTGTTCCTCCCTCCTCAATTTTGAGCTCTTCCTCTATTCTCTGTAATAAGAGCTTGAGACTCTGAACCTCGTGCCTTGTTTTGTTTCTCAAAAGACACCAAGAATTCTGCTATAACTTCATACTCTAACTTATCTTTCCCATAAGTAAGAGTAGTGATGAGGTGATCATATGTGGAAGGGAGTGTAGCCATAATGAGTATGGCTTTCTCTTCATCGTTGAACTTGACATCAAACTTTAATAATTGAGAGATCATGCCATTAAAGTTACTCAAATGTTGCAACATATCCACATTGTCCGGCATCCGCATCCGGTACAGCTCTTTCCATAAATGGAACTTGTTGGAAAGATTCTTTAACATGTACAATTTTTCTAAAGTCTCCCAAGTATCTTTAGCAGTCTTGCAATCTTTAGATTCGATATTTTGCAAAACGGTATCTGATAAATTTAGACGAATAGTGCTTGCTGCAATTTCATCCATCTCCTCCCAATCTTCATCCTTGACTGTACTAGGCTTATTTTCTTTGCCTAATAGAGTCTTGTGGACCTTTTGCTGAATAAGAAGATCCTTCATCCTTCTTTGCCAGAGGAAAAAATTGCTGATGCCGCTAAACTTTTCGATCTCAATTTTCTGTCCTGTCATGTTGCTGCTGTGAATAGTACCGTATGAATAGTGCCGTATGAATAGTACCGTATGAATAGTGTCGTATGAATAAAGCTATATGAATAGTGCCGTATGAATAGTACCCAGCTACAGTACTTTGAAACAGTACTTTTGGCCCACCTGAACAGCAACTTCGAAACAAAAAAGCTACAGTTCCATGCAAATTTTGAATGAAAAAATTGCACTTTGAATAGTACCACTATTCATCAAATTTCTCGTTTTACACCCGTTTTTGAAACGGATCATACCGAAAAATTTCTTATATTTTTCTCTTCCTGGCAGTATATTTATTTCTTCAAAATTTGCTACTCCACCAGACAGCAGTTCTGATGCAGTGTGAAAAAATAGCCGAACCAAGCTCTGATACCACTTATTGAGAAAATGGTGAATAAATAAATAACTGCCAAGATAAAAACGACACAAAATTTTACGTGGAAAACCCTCTTGTGATTATAGAGGGAAAAACCACGGAACAAACTCCGAGAAATTTTCACTATGAAATAATGATATTACAAATAATCTCTCAAGTTTTAGTAATAACTTGAGGAACGCTCTCACAAAATTACACCCTCACAATTTTGTGTAACACTTATACTCACTATTCAGCTCTCTCAACTGAAGAAATACAAATAAAATTGAGATAGTTGAGATTATGTCGATTGTTTACAATGCTAAATTACTCTGCCTTTTATAGGCAGAGCAAGCAGAAATTTTTTGACGTTTTTAGCCGAATTCTTTGAAATCATTTTCTTTGACGAACAGTAATCATTTTATTTGACGAAACAGTAGCCATTTTCTTTGACTTTTGCTTTTGCTTTTTCTTTGGTTGAAAAACTTTATCAGGATTAATGTTGCATTTCCTTGTTTCTTTTAAACTAATCATTATAAAAATTTTATTGTGTTACATTTTAAGTATTTATTTAAAAAAATTCAAAGAGAATTAATTATATTTTTTCAATTTCATTCTTTTTTTTCTAATCTTTTAGACCGATTAATTTCCATCAGTTGCAGGTAATATTTTTTTATAAATATATATATTGCATGTAGATATGTTATTACGATTCTCTATTTTAGTATCGTAATTAATTGAATCAATTTACAAAATTATTTTTTAAACAATTAAAATTGAACAATCATTTTCTTACTTTTCTAGCAAAAATGATTACGTCTATCTGAATAGAAACAAAGGAGTACTAGGTTAATGTTTACTCAAAAACATGTTGTTCTCGTGCATTAGCCGACAAAAGGGCAGATTATTCACATGCATATGTTAATTAAATAATCATAGTTAATACTCTCTATAAATTAAAGAACCAAATTAATTATCAAGGACTTCCACGAAAGAAATGGCAGGAAGTATTGAACTTGGAGGCTCCTTATCCATGAAGAAAAATTACTTTTCTTCATCAACATCTTGTCTTAGTAATTTTAACAATCCCCTGTTATTATCCTCGTCGGTTAAGAGAAGCCAAAAAGTTATGAAAAAGTTGAAAACTACTACTAGGGCAGCTCTAGTCTTTTATAATGATAAGCTGAAACGATCTGGAGCTGATCAACCCATTAAACTTACGATGAATGCTAAGGTTACTGTCCGTAATTCAGAGATGAAATATTTTGAGACAATGCTTCAGTGGTTAGATAAGAATGACACTAGCCAGGAGAGTGTTATTTTCCAGCTTGTTAGCACCCATATTGATCCCAGTAAGATTCTGTCTCTCTTCCTCCCTCCCCCCACCCCTCTCTCTCTATATATATAGGCTTATCACTCTCAATATATCCGACTCGACTTCTTTAAATTTACATTTACATAATTAACTAATCCAGTATTGAATACTGTTTAATTCATAATTAGTAGTGACTATTTTAACTGTTTATGTTTTATGCACGAAACAAGAATTAAATTTAAAATATCGTTTAAGAAAATTCTAGCTCCTTACTATGTTTCTGGGCCTTTGACACAAAACGCGTGTTAGGGGTCATGGGGCCTGCCCACTCGACCGCTTAGTACTTTCATAGCTCAGGGTGGGCACCCGCTAACAAATTGTCCTCTTTGGGTCGTTTTCGGGGCTGGCCGCTGCCGTACTGGTCGTCCGTATCCAAGACGCTGCCGTACTGGTCGTCCTCCAAATAATACAGGAATGGTCTTTTCCCTTGCACAAGTTAATCGAGTTTGATGATGTCTAAGAAGAATGTAAGGATTTAATTAATTAATTAACTGTTATGTAAGAAAATAATTTTTATTAAACAAATTATATGCAATCGGTTCAAGTCTACGTAATTTTCTTTTTTAATTTTCAATGGGTGTTGTGTATGAATGTTGCAGATAAGAAGACAGAATCCCCAGTGATTAATGAAGAGACACCAATATATGTGCCAAGAGACGAAGCAATGCAAGACTCCAAAAACAGAGATTTGAATGCTAGAAAGTTAAAAGGATTGATAAAAAATGTAATTCCAACTCTGAAAAATGTCTCAAGTTATAATGATTCTATCAAGGATTTTTCTGACATCAGTTTCCTCTATAAAAAGAGAGCCATCTCTAACGTTCAAAATGGAAAGCCTTCTATTTTCAGCAACATCTCTAACTCCATAAGCGAACTCTACAAGTTTGACCCTCCCAAGGGCATATCCAGTAAAAGTCATAACCTTTAACTTTTTTTTTTTATTCACAATATTTATTTTTTTTTTTAATGGGAAAAAATAATTGTTCCCAGTTTCAGGCGAAGCAACATGTTGCTTGAGAGATGACGAATTTGGTCGTTTAACGCTCAGAGGTTTGAATCCTCTAAGCATTGAAAGGTTTAAGGTAAACAATGAGTTTTATTATAATAGGTATTTCCTCCAGTAAGCAAACTTAATCCCAGCATTTATGGTGCGCAAGAGTCTGCCATCAAGGAAGAACATATTATAGGCCATCTTAATGGAATGACCGTACAACAGGTGTTCTTTAAGTAAAATTTTATACTATTCTTATATGCCATTTGCTTGTTTTAGGAAGAAAATTTCTATATATATATATTAATCTATATATATAGCATTGAAATGTATTGATTATAATTTGTGAATTGCAGGCAGTGGATGAGAATAAATTGTTGATATTAGACTATCACGACATGTACCTTCCATCTCTAAATCTAATAAATGCACTTGGTGAAAGTAAAGCCCATGCAACTCGGACCATTTTCTTGTTGACTCCAATGGGAACTTTGAAACCAATTGCTATTGAGCTTAGCCTTCCTCCTATGCATATGAATATGTCATCAAAGTAGGTTCTTACACCCCCTATGGACAATACCACTTACTGGCTGTGGCAACTAGCTAAAGCCCATGTTTCCTCCAACGATGCCGGTGCTCATCAACTTCTTCATCACTGGTATGGTTAGATAGGATTTATCATGTATCAATACAATGATAATTCAAGGCCGTATAGCAAATTATCCATTTGTTGTTGAATTGGGCATGGATATATATATATACCCGGTGTAGGGAAAAAAAAAATTCTGTGATAAATGTTAGAGAGAATTCATAAAGGAAGTTTAAGGAAAATAATAAGTGATAACTGTGCATCAATTCTGTTCACCTGAAAAGAAAAAATGCCAATAGATTTTCTATAATAATAGAGATTCCGATGTCCAAATCGGTATTTTAAGGGAGAAAAGGTGGAAGAAAATAGTTTGATTTAGAGTTTCGAAAGCAAGTTCAGTTAGTAGAAATGAGAGAGCTCGTATAGTATCTAATCATGTTGCATTAATTAAGCTGAGTCAATTAGCACAATAATGCTAACGGTTTGTAACAGTCCATTTTTTATGCTTGGAACGTCTGACTATTCAGCGAGTTTTTAATAATGGTTTATATTTGCTGTAAATTGCAATTTTTGAAAAACCTTTGTTATTATGTATATCTTTAACAAAACTATATAAATAAATTCTTGGTTTAGGCTAAGATAGATATAGCAACCTGATCAAAAATTTTGAATAAAACGCATGCAGGTTACGAGTCCATGCTTGCATGGAACCGTTAATTATTGCAGCAAATAGACAATTAAGTGTTATGCATCCAGTTTACAACCTTCTGAAGCCGCACATGAGAGACACATTGGCTATAAATGCCCAGGCTCGTAAGATTCTCATAAATGCAACAGGACTTGTTGAGAACTACTTCACTCCTGAAAGGTATTCCATGGAGACTACTCAGTCTGCCTATCAAAATTGGTGGCGTTTCGACTTGGAGGGCCTCCCTGCTGATCTTATTAGAAGGTAATCTCCTCAAATTCACCGTAAATATTATTTAGGCAACAACTCACCATAATCTCCCATACTCACAAAGATATGCTATTCACTTAACAGTTTTCTGCCATTTGATTAGAGATGCGAGAAATTAATGCTGAACAAATTATGACAGAAAAAATTAAAAGAGATCATCCTTGTCATCAATTAAGGAACTAATAGGCACAGGTGAATAAGACTTTTCAGTTACAGTAATTAAAGTTACATAATTTTAGTATTACAAATTCAGGTTTGATTATTTTAGTATTACAAGTCATAAAGTTGAGGTATCTATTGCGCAAATTTGCTGGTAGTTTCATCCAAAAGTAATGGAAGAGAACTCACCCTAACCTGTGTTATACATTACAGAGGAATGGCAGTACCCGACCCGTCCGAGGAACATGGACCGAGGTTGCTAATTGAGGACTATCCTTGTGCAAATGATGGTCTGCTAATATGGTCTGCAATTGAGAAACTGGTTAAAACCTACGTGGGATATTACTATCCAGACCCAAGTTTAGTCCAATCTGACACAGAACTCCAAGCTTTTTACAATGAATTCATCAATGTAGGACACTCAGATATATCTCAAGCCAATTGGTGGCCTAAACTCTCAACTCCACAAGATCTCATATCCCTTCTCACCACAGTAATATGGATAGTAACAGCACTACATGCAGCTTTGAATTTTGGGCAATCTCACTATGGTGGGTACATACCAGTTAGATCACCATCCATGCGCAGACTAGTACCTAAACATGGTGATGTTGACTATGCAAAGTTTCTTGGAGACCCACAAGCTTATTTCTTGTCTTCATTGCCTATTTTGCCTCAAACGACGTATTTAATGTCCGTTCTTGAAATACTCTCGACACATTCCATGGTTGAGGAGTACATTGGTTGTAGAAAAGACCTTTCTACATGTTCTGGAGATGGTGAGATTATTGAGGTGTTTTATGAATTTTCAATGGAGATGAAGAAGATTGAGAAAGAGATTGAGAGGAGAAATTCTGATCCCAAATTGAGGAATAGATGTGGTGCTGGAATTGAACCTTATGAATCTTTGATGCCAAGTTCAGGTCCTGGTGTTACTGGCAGAGGTGTTCCTAATAGCATATCAATGTAAACGAACAACGAAACTCATTGCATTGCTTGTAAATTGTCCGTAGAATAATTTAGAAAAACAGTTCTACACAAAGAATGATTAGAAAAGAAGAAAAGTTCAGTTTGTATAGTTGTGAGAATTCTTGAACTTTGGGCTGTGAAAGAATTGTGTAACTGCACTTATTTTGCAAGGTAATGACTTGTACATAATTTGTTCCTACTCCAATATAAAGATATCTACCTTCCATCAAACCATCCAGCAAAGCAATTTCTCACCTCTTCTGTTGATGCCATACAAACTGGCTCTGGATCCTAGCAAAAGCTCAGGTTTCTTCCAATTTTGCCAGAGGTCATCAACTTGTTTATCATTGGTGAGCTTTTGCATGCAAATAAACAAACAAACAGCAAGACAAGATGAACAAAATGTAAGCATTACATGTTGACAAAACTTTGTTTTAGTTAAACCAAAAAGTTCCATGATTAGTGAAACCAAACCAGACTTTCCTCAAGGACTGAGAGATGTACTACTTGTCATCGTTGCCTAGTCTGGTTCAGGGTACAAAATTTGTACTACAAATTACATGTTCATGCTTAGTGTACTTTAAACAAGAAAAGGAGTATCCTGGTGATAAAAGAGAACTTCAACATGGTCAACCAAACCTAAGGCCATTAAGGCATTTTACTTTCAACAGATTTGAAGAAAATTGAAAAGAAGATTGAGAAGAGAACTGTCAATCCAACCCTATGGACCCTATGGAATATATGTGGAACAGGGGTTTCTCCTATGAGCTGCTCATGCACCTCTCAGGACCCATTATTAGTTCTAGAGATGTGCATAATAGTATAACCATATTAATGACAGAATTCACAGAAAAGCATTTAATATGCATACTCAAACTACACAAAGCAAGATCGCAAAAGCATTCTTAAGAACGAGGAAAAATTCAATGCACATGCTATCAATTCACACACAATCATCATTTTCAGCCGCAAAATCTACAAATTGTGATTGTCTGACAACAGAGATGAATTTTTTTATAAGTTAGAAATATATCATGATATGCAGCCCGTTGAGATGTGATATCTTATAGAACAGCCATTAGTAATAAATTTAGAGGTGATGCAATAGCAGAGGAGAGAAGACAACTAGCGATAAATAGATGGAAGTTTGTCAAAGGGTCAAATAACGGATAGATTGTAGGAGACAGAGGAAGTATAATTATCATTTGAGAGAAACAAAATAAATAGGTTCACGGTTTTTCATCAAATAAGTTAATGTGATTGGGTTCAAATTGAGGTTGTTCATAAGAGGTGATAGAAAACCACAATTATTTTGACAGCAAGTTGTGGTTTACAAATGGAGGGACTGTTATTTTCACACAGAAACAGCTAAAAGAAACTACACCAACATGCTTCAAGAATTAAAAATGCAGAATATGTTATAAAAGTTAACATGTGGACTAATCAAGAAAGCCTCAAACTAAATCATTGGAAGCTCAGTTGGTGACAGAATTCAAAAGCTAATCTGAACGCAAAAAAAGCCTTCTCCTAGTGTCAACAAAATCACGCATAGATCAACTTTAAAGTATATTGAAATGATATGGGAAAAGTTACCTTCTACAGCTTCAAAGGAGTTTTGCAGCCTCTTTCTTTTGCAAGAAATACTATGCGGAAAGCTTAGCATTACACCAATAATCAAAATATATACCAAACATATAATTTACTTCTATATCTGTAGTTATACCACAACAAAATAATTCTCAATACATTCTCAGACTGATTCCTTCAGTTGTTGGAAGAAAAAGCAACAATGATGCTTGAGAGAATACAACTATTGGAAAATTATGTTGCACTCTTTGCCAATAAGATTGCCAATACCAAAAGGTAAGTTGATGCCTAAGAGGCAAACCCATAAGTAACATTTCAGGCAATTCTCCCTTGCACTCGTAGTCAATAGATTACTATTAACCAAATGAACTTTTTCTATTTCTTGCAACAGTAGATTACTGTAATGCAGCCTATTTTCAGCTTGGTGTGCCAAGCTCAGGTGCGGAGAATTAATATTCTCAATTTCAGCCATTAGCAGCCAACAAATGCTAAAATAACCAAAAAAGAAGATGAAATCAGAATGAATTAAAGCTAAATTGTTTTATGGACAGCCATCCAGAAAACTACAGCAGTAAGGGGAAAAATTGCATAAAGCTGGACAAGTAGCTAATCTGATTCACACAAATTCTCAATTTCAAGAAAAAACTTTACAATTGTACATGATCTAACTTGTGTGCTTCATTATTCAGCTATGACAACTTTCTTAAGCAACTAAAACTCATTTCAACATTGTATATGTCTCTCAAATTACACTACACACACCCAAAAAAAAAAAAACAAAAACGAAAACAAAAATAAAAATTCACACAATGTTGTTAAAGACAAAAAGAGAGATTAATCATACTTCTCTTTCCAAGAATAAACAAGGAAGAAGACCCAGGAGAGAGCCAATAAGATATCACCAACAGTCTGTCTCAACCAATCCCAAGCCAACACATCAACTCGCCTTTCGAAATAAATCCTCCAAAGAGCCATGGAAACATGAAGAACCGTACACCCTTTTGCAAAAAAGGACTGAAAGTCTCGATCTTTTACAAAAGAAACCATAAAAATGAGAGACCCAATTCCGAAAAGCAGCAAACCAGAGAAGGAATCGGAGGTCTGGATCAAAAGCTGATCGTGCGGGGTGGAACCCATGAGCTTTGTAGCCGTATCCAGGCCATGAGTAAAGGTATAAATTTCCTTCATGTGAAACATCATAAGGCTGCCACTTGTTATGGCGATGAGGGAGTGGAGGATGCAGATCGCGGAGAACGCCGCCGATGGAGACGGTGGCGCCGATGACGTCGACGACATCTGTGTATTTTCAAAGCAAAAATTGGGATTCGATTTGCTGTAAACACATGGTTAAAAGCATCGAGACAGTGTAAAGATTGGAAATTTGGAAAAGGGTAGGATTCAAATTCGTGAAATTGTCGATGAAGATGTAAAGATTCCGCGTTTTCAGGGGATTGGAAGTAGAAGTAAGAAGGTGGGGTAAATGTGAGATTCAAGTTCTTCAAGATAAGGATCTTTAGTGGGGCCCCATGTAATATCATACAATAGGCCTTTTTGTCTTAATATTTGCCAGGTGGACAGTGCCGACATAAACTACTGTGCATTATATCTTAAGCTTTGTTTGGATTTTGGAATATTGATAAATCTATGTATGAATGAGACATCTTCTTTCCCTCCTTTTTCTCCCTTTCACAATTATAGATATGTAAATCTTGAAAAATATATATTTAGAAGGCCAATAATAATTCGATGCGAGTGAATTGATTTGTTACTTTTTTAATTTAATTTATTATTTAAGTTATACATAAATTAATTAAAATTAGTTTTACTTAAATTTATATATGAACTCAAGCTCAACATCATTACACATATCTTGAATTTATTAATTAAAAAAAAAGTTCAATTTTATTATTGTTTTTAGGAGTGACATATTTATATAAAGGGAGAGATTGGTGAGAATCAAATTCGGATAAATTTAAGAGAAGTAAATAGTACCAACTAAAACCTTTAAGATATTTACTAAAAGAACAGTAATATTAAAAGAACTATAAATTTAAAAGGTCTTTCGGTATATTAAGTATATTGAATATATCAAATAGGAATTATTTTATATTCACTAATAAGCAATGCGTTTAGCACATCAAATAAACATTCTTAAAATTTTGGTAGAATAAATTGAAAAGGCTAAAAATCAATGTTATTAAAACCGGACCGGATAAAGAACCGGCAAGTCTTAGGGTTCGTGATTCGACCGGTTCGACTGGGTTCAACCGGGTTTTTTTATATTTTTTAAAATATTATTAATTAGTATAATTTTTATAAATACTACTACTCAAAAAAAAAAAAATCAATCAAAACATTTAACATATGTCTCAAATATACTATTAATAATATTTTTTCACCTTTTATTTTTTTTAAATTATTATTTAATTAGTTATTTTCTGTTAAAATATTTTATTTTACGAGTTTTAATTTAAAAATTAAATAATTCAATAACTGTTGATGAAATTAAAAAAAATGATAGAAAATTATCTTTAAATTTACCAATTTTAATAATTTATTCAATTTTTATTCTATTGTATTTTATTGAATTATTAAATCATTATATTATTTTTATTAAGTTCAAATGTGATTAAACAGTAAAAAAATCAATTATTTGTTAAATAAAATTTATTAGATTATTTATTTTTAATTTTTATGAAAAAATAATTATTTTATTAATTATTTTAAATCAGACCGGTTTTTGGCCGGTTCAACCCGGTTTTGACCGGTTCTTTCCGGTTTTTTCCCAATCCGGTTTTCTGCAGTTTAACCAACCGGTTAGGCAACCGGTTGAACCGGCCGGTCCAGTCCGGTTTTAATAACCATGCTAAAAATATCATTTAATATCTAAATTTATAAAAAATATATTATTTCGACACCTGAATTTTACTGAATTCACATTTGACACTTTAACTTTTATTTTTTCAACTTTTTTAACATGTCGGTCAAAATATATATTGACTGGACCTGGTTAAAAGTATAAAAAAAGTCCTGAACTTGTAAAAAAAAGTTATTTCGATACTTAAATTTTATTTATGTCACATTTAATATCTGAATTCTTATTATATTTAATTTTTTAAATATTTCAAGCAACTCAAATATTGACTAAAATAGCGCGTATAAATCACGCAATGTGTACAGCGTGAATCAAAATTTATTGCAAAAAATTAATATAATATTAATATTATATTTATATATATAATGGTAAAAAAAATAATTTCTTTAAATTCTTAACCTGTTTTTCTTTTTTCTTTTTCTTTTTCTTCTTCTGTTGTAAAATTCACAATACAAGCTAATATCATCATTCTTCTCTCGTAAAATTTTCAGTCTTACATATTACAGAAGAATGATATTTATAAAGATTAAGAATTTTACAGAAAAATAAGAATAATAAGGAAATTTGGTTGGACTGCGAATTTTATAGAAAAAGAAGAATGATAATAACAGGTTAGAGATTTAAATAAATTAATTTTTTTACCGTTACAAATAATAATATAATATTAATTTTCTGCAATAAATTTTGATTCACGATGTACACATTGCGTATTTTACATTCGCTATCATATTTAGCATTTGAGTTGCTGAAAGTGTTTGAAAAATTAAAAATTAAAAAATGTTTTAGATACTGAAACAACTATTTTTTATAAGTTCAGGATCTTTTTAATACTTTTAATCTATTAATTTTTTGCATTCAAACTCTACATATTACACACGCAAATAAAAATATTAAAAAAATTGAAGAATATAAAAATTCAAGTGTCAAATGTAATTATAATAAAATTTAAGTACCGAAATGACTTTTTTTTTTTATATATAAATTCAGGTATTAAATGATACTTAAAAAGAAAATTTCATTCATATCATTATCAACTTTAAATGATAAAAGCCAGGTTGAGGCAACACCGCTAAGGTCCTTAATCCCTCTAGCTAGCTATCACCTAAATATGCTTGGGAAAATAAATCATAACTATTACCTTATTATTCAACTTAATTTATTCGCTCCCGTTAAAATTAAATTGGGTGATGAAAACTGTCGCCTGTTTCAGTATATATATATATATATATTCCATCATAATTTCATTTGTGAAGTGAACCACTAAAAGATTATCTTGTGTCAACCTAAATTAACAACATGCAGAACAAACAAGAGTTCTAGTTCTAACCACATTTAAAATAATAATAATAATAATAATTAATTTTATATTTTACAAAGCAAAAGTGAGTTTCTATCACGATCATAGTAAATTTTAAGAAAAAAACAAAGCCCAGCATGTCCATTTTTTTTCCCCCATAATTTAGGGTGAAAGGCTTCTGTTAATTATGGGAAACATGTGATGGCCCATTTGGTTACGATTAATTAACTATCGCATTCGCATGCGATGCCTAAGTCATCGAGCAATCAAAGGATATTATTTGGTAAGGAGATGCAATGAAATCTCTGCCTGAGATTACACAAATTGTTGAAAACTCAACTGTCAGATTAGTGAAAGAATAAAAGATAAAAGAAAATTTTGTTAGTGTGAAAGGCTAGAGTGTGTGTCAATAATGCTGAAGGCCATTATATAGTGTCTCAACAGACTTTAAATAATCTAACTATTAATGATACTTAAATGATAATAACGTTTAGACATCTTGAATTGAATTTGAATTTAGAAAATTAAATGCTAATAACGTTTAAACATCTTGAGTTGGATCTAAATTTAGAAAATTCGCACTGAATAGTTCGGTTATCACTTCTTTATGCCGGACCCTTTTTCAGCAAATAAAGCTAATGCCTCTTTACTTTTCTCGCTGGATTCATGAATAAAAACACAAACATACTTCACACAAGAGGTGATTAGTCAAGCAAACAAGTTCAAAGAACATAATCATTTCCTAAGTTTCTTAAATTGTAATTTCATCATTGATATATTCGGTAATTTTCATGAAGATGTAAATTTTGCTATTAAAAGAGTTCCAATACAATCCTTGTGATACTACTAATGAACAACAAAATGGGTTACTACGTTTCAGGACTTTGCAGTAACCCATATTATAATTATTGGGAATTATATTAATATATATACAACAAAAAATGATTAAAACAGGAGAATTGAATACTGAAAAAAAAAGAATGACAGATAGTCTTTTCTGTGGAAACAAAACCACAATTCTCATCTTGCACAAATCTTCCTTCCCTGCAATTAAATGCTTTCCAAGAGTAAAGGAAAAAGAATGATACTTTTCCTGAACAAAACTTTTTAGCTCGACTCAGTGTCCCTACTACCAGCTACAATTTTCCGGTGCCGCCTAGAGCCAGACTTCCTCCCTCTCCTTGCCCTACGGACCGGAACAGTCACACCTCTCTCAGTAGAATTTTCAAGTGCTGCTTTAACCTGTGGTTCGTTAACCAAAACAGGCAGCGGTGGAGGATAGACGAGAGGAGGAGGAGGAGCCATGTGTTCTAATACATCTCTATGGTATTTCTGCAGATAGATAACATAAAGGGTTATGAAATTCAAGAACACAGTTCAGAAGATTTACCATTTGATAAAATCTACTGAGAACAAAATATTTCCGCAAGGTGTATAGCAATGAGAACAAAATTTTGAACTCAAATTTTTTGGAAAGAGAGACATTGAGAACTGAAAATTTATACAAGCTAACAACAAACAAAAATCAGTGAGGGCTTCAACGTAAGATTCAATCCACTGGTCAAATGTATTCACAAGCAACTTGAAGATATTGTTAGCCTAATATGGGAATATAATTATAGCCGCAGGTGCTGGGAATATGGGTCTCCAGCACATTGCAAAAATTCCAAACATTCCCAAGGCCAACCCATTATGAAACAGAGCCTAGAACAAGGAAACAAAAACTAACAAACACCAGTAGGACCTGACAAACCATGATAGTAACAATAAAAGAACAGTTTAATTTTGTGATTACAAAAATTCAATGTGAAAAATGAAGCCTATAGATCCCTGAGGGGCATACAAGGGCACCCTGAAAAATCAGCATATTGCAATGTCACGTTTATACAACTAAATAACAACAATACATATCTATATTTTCAAAAGTGACGAATGGAAAACAACAATTTCAACAGGATTTTTTATAAACATTGACCAACAATGCAAAACTAATTTACCTGAACCACAAAGTTGCGCCTTTCACAGTCTAAGAACATGTTGACAGTCCAATTGGTTTTTGCCTGAACTTTATCTCTTACAGTGGAAAAGCTGATCTGATCCCGAGAAGTAAAGCGGTCAACTTCATTGAACCAAAGACAAGTAAAGAGATTGCTGATAGGAACATGCTCCCTAATTATAACACATCCTTCAGGAACATCTGCAGAGCCAGTCAAGAATAGAAACTTCACATCACTGAAAAAGTGCACTTGAGCGAAAAGAATGAAAGAAACGTGGTGAATGCAATAAAGAAGGGTTAAGGCAATTTTTGTCCCTATAGTTTTCTGTCCTAGTCAGAAAATACCTTTAATGTTTTTTTTGTCAATTTTTGCTCTAAAAATATTTAAATGGTCAATTTTTCTCCCTAAACATACCGAAATGATCAGTTTTTGCTACTGAAAATATTAAATTGGTTAGTTTTTATATCTTTTGGAAGAAAATTTCAATCAGCTAAAAGAATAGACTACGCCCAATGAAAAAGTGACAAATTAGTATTTAAATAAGTCAAATAATATACATGTGACATATATTGAAATTTTCATTGATTTGATCTATTAATCACATAGCCATTAACTTGTCACTTTTTTACTAGACATTGTCCATTCCAATAGCTGACTGGAATTTTTGTCCCAAAAAATGACCATTTTAATATTTTTAACGATAAAAACTGACCATTTGAATATTTTCAAGAGCAAAAACTGACCATTTGAATATCTTTGGGAGCAAAAACTGACAAAAAAAATTAAGGGTATTTTCTGACTAACAAGAAACCTGTAGGGGCAAAACCCAATAAAGAAAGCAAAAATACTACACCTACCACTTGTAATAGGAAGCTTGGATGAGGAATAAGGGGTCAAACCCTCCTTTTTATAAAAATCAATTTGGATATCAATGGAGGCATTATCATACTTCCCAGCTGCTTTATTTGCCTCAGCTTCCACAAACACATCAAAACGCTTGTAATGTCTAGAAATTGCAAAAGAGGCATTTTTCCTCCACAAGTGCCTGCAGATTAGCTCAAAAGAATAACTAAGCAGCCCAAAGTGACTTCGGCTACATCATAAAAAAAGGGAAAAGTGCTAGCAACAATCTGTTGCTCATGTTTTAACATGAATTTCCATATTTGCAATAGGGCATTCCTCTGGACATACCATTGAAATTGACTATCCTGGCATCTTCAAAACCTCAGAACAGCCTATAGGCAAATATTTTACCTGTTGTTCTAAGTTCATTAAATAATCCATCCATACCTAAGAACATAACTTGTCTTTAAACAAGTTACACAGGAAATTCTTCCACCTAATAATGCTGAATAGCTTACTACTAATAGAGAATGAGGCAAAAAATAAAGGCTTTAGCTTTAGAGATCTATCCTACCCCTTTCCGGGAAAAGCATTCCTTTCTCTTCTCTTTTCCATGATATAAGATTCGAACGCTAGATGTACACCAGCCTATGCAGACACAAAGCTAAGAATAAGATTCAAAGAATTGACTAGAATCTTATGATTGCCTTGATCCCTGACTATAAGCAAGAAACCAGATCTCAAAGATATTCATTTAAAACAATTAGAATATTTTCAGGATTGGGAGGGAAGATACATTTCACTGTCAGCAGTAGCACACTTACAAATTTGTAGTTAGATGCTCTTACGGTGTCTTTTGATAAAAGAGTTCTTTGCAAGGCAGCGTTTTTCAGGAAAAAGAAAATGTAAGATTCATCCCTTGAGAATCATATATTCATTAGGCAGTACAAGGACTTAGCTATAGAAAGTGACAAATGACTAAAATACTACCAAAAGCACAATTTTTTTTGTACATATAAAAGGATGGGAAGTTAAACAGAAGTGCATTAAGCAGTAACCAACCAGTTGGTTCAGTTTAGAATAAATGCAATCAATTGGTTACATGGAGAATCCAATTCCTGAAGATAGACTAAAAATATCAAGCTTAGTAATATCATTAGACAAATGTTTTTAGATGGATTCTCAAAAGGCAAAAAAAAAAAGATAGGAACAGGACCTGACTTACCTTTCAAGAATTTGATATGGATCCACAACAAGTTCAAGTTTGCCATCAATCCATATGGAATAGCGGGCACTGGGAAATATCCTATGCGATAGAAGCTTCGGTACCTGTCATAGCATAACCTGGGTGAGAAGGGCTATTGAAGTAGCATGTTATATCACTAAGAGAGCCTTTTAGTCACAAAATTACACTAGATAAATTGATTTTGGTGATAAAGTGAAATTTCAATCAGTCTACATAAGAAACCGAATGCCATAATTCACATTAACATATGTATAGTAGAATGTACCAAGTACCTTTAACTTTATGAATCTTCCCATCCATTCACACTACCCAGTAGACCATTGATTAAAATGATAAAATGCTAATATTTAACTCTACACTCTGGACAAATAGGAAAGCCAACGTGATGATGACTAAAACTAAGAACATTAACCTTTCCATTGCGTCTTCCATCTGTGTAAGGAAGATTACGAACAACAACGATTCTCCATATCCCAACCTTCCTGCTTCTGTCTATACCACTAGTCTTCCTCAAATATGCTTCGGTTTCTTCATCCACAAACATAAAGAAACAGACAGTCTTTCTGGAGTATTCACTAAGATTACTTGGCTGTTGGATGATATCAAAGGCTCCTGAGAAAGAAGAAGATTTTAATAAGCTATCAGATTGAGAAGAGAAAATGATCAGTTAAAATTCCAAGGTACAGTGGATACCAAATATTGCTGAAGCAACAACCACCCCATGGCACTGCTCCATGGCAGCCAAGTCAATTTCATCCATGTCAAATCCAGTATTGCGACCAGGTTTTTTTCCTCTGACAAATCTGATTAATGCATATGCACCACAAATGAAAGAGCACAGTGACAGATATTAAATGAACAGCCAATAGAAGATCCAGAACAATTAAGTAATTATTATTAGGATAATCATTCAAAAAGATATAACATGGATTTGACAAAACTCTGAAGAACAAAACCTCCACTTCCAGTCACTATGTATGAGAGGAATCACAGAGAAAAAGTGAGCATACCCACAATGCACATTCATCGAGTCTCTAATATCATAAGAGTCACTTCTCTGCTTTAGAGTAGGATACCCACCAAATTCTGAGCCTCCAAATTCTGTTACTCTACTAGGAAGATCCTCATAGACATATGTCAAATTCTTAATTACTGGAGAAAATGAAGGGAATCGAGGCATCAAGGCAATTGCTTCTTCCACAGGGAGGTAACAAACAGGGCATGCTGAAATGTAGATCAACAAGGGATTTCAGAACACCGTGTTATTCATTTATTAAATAGCAACTCAATAACCAAGTCACCTTGCAGCATCCACAAACATGAATCTAGCAGCATGGACTGCTAAACCCAAAATATTGAGAATAAGGTAGAGATAAACATTTAGAGGATGAGGGAGAACTTACGCCGTGGTCCAGTTCTTTTCTTATCAGCTGGTGGGGGAGGTAAAGTGAAGCTATTACAAGGATGCCCTGGAGGAAGGCTGTACCCTTTGAAATATTGAGGAGGAGGTGGTGGCAACACAAACTTTTGAAATATTGAGGTTTCATTCTCCGGATTGTTGAAAGGGACAGTACTATTAAGCCTAATGCTTGGGACATCACCTTCTTGTGAATCTTCACCTAAAATCAAGGCGCAACACAAACATCACCTCTCTATACTCATGGATGAGCCAGCAGATTACTCTTGATGCGTTGGAAGATATTAAAAAGTAATATAAACTAAAATTTCCAGAACTGAATGATGCATTGGTAAAATTAAAGCAATTCCATTAGACTGATAGCCAACTATCTCCTTAATGAGAGTGAGCAACTATCTCCCTGCTCACCTAACAAAAGCACAAAGCACGTGCTATCTATAAGGACCATAATGGGCAGAGCCAAGTACAGAATTCCCAATTTAAAGAACTAACTGAAAATAATAGATGCAAGACTTATACTACTGGAAATCAAAGCATGGGTCATAGGAACTTTGAAGGTTCATCAAATCCTATTAAGCATAACATATAACCATTACAATTTAAGAAGCTGCAGTTTAGCACACAAATGATAATTTGAAGACGGAGAGAAAATAGGATAGATAAGGATGGAGAATCAGACCTTTTCCTATATACAAAACCCAGAAGAAAACGGCAGCGGAGATGATACAGAGGAACAGCATTCCAACCTTTTTACGGCCGGCGAATTTGTAGATCCAATGAAAGAATCTCTCCTTTTCTTTCAGCATCTTGGCAGGTTTAGTACGGCTTGTCGTTTGGATAGGCGAAAAAACACCACCACCGTTTGGTTGATATTGTTGAGAATACTTCTCCAAGGATCCATAACTTCCAGAGCGAATCCCCAATGACCCTCCAGTCATTGTCTCTCCTTAAACCTCTCACTACACAATACCCCTGTCATTTCATCTCCTGCTCATCCAGAATGTCACTTGTTCTTTTCCCTATAATTATCATACAAAAAAAAATATTCCGAATTCACAGAGAAAGAACGCGATATAGGAGAAAACGAATCAAGACCCAGCTCGCCAAATGAGAGGAAGAACTGGTTTTTCTTGATTAAACCAGCAAATTACACTCCAAAATCACCGGAAAAGAATGCTGAAAGAGCGAAATAGTTCGGACCCAGTTCAACAAATTGGCCCCAAACTAATGGGGCACCTTTAGTTTTTCACTGAAATCAAAGCTCTCTGATACCAGATTGCACTCTCACCGTCAAAAACACAAAAAATCAGAACTGGGCAATGAAGAAAATAAATCAAAACGATCTATTCTTCAAGACAAGTGTCAATTTAGTACAGGAGCAGAAAATTTGAATCTATTGAATCACAGATCAAAGTGCTTGTAAAAAATTAAAAAAAAAAAAAAACGAGCGAAAAAGAAATAGATATGTTCTGAATTCCCAACAGAATAAATCTAGGGTTTGTGATTGGTGAAAAAGGATTTGAGCAAAAATCGAGATTTGGGCAAATCGATGTTTTCGTTCTATATTACCAAATCTGGAATTTCTGCATTTTATCTAAATCTTTTTCTTATTTTTTTCCAATTTGAGCGTAATGAAAAAAAATGGAAAGTTAATCCAATATTTATATATGCTAGGAAATTTTAATTTCAGGCAAAATTAAAACTTGGAAAATATCTCAAAAGGCTAACATAAGCCATGTGCGCGATGTATAGGCCTAAGTTTTAATTAATAATTACTCCGTAAACTAATGGTATGTCAAAGTCATAAGGAAGAACATTTTCAAAGATTAATCAAGGTAATTAGTGGAATAATTGTGAAGGCCACTAATCACACCATTTGTTAGCCAGAAAGCATTAGCCAATGGAAAAATGGGTCTTTGTTGTCGGAAAATTATTAATTATTTTTCTATTTTAATTTTTTTGTTGAAATTATTTATTGGCCAACTTATAATAAACCTCAAAATTAGTTTTGAGATAGATATTAAATTATTAATACACCTACCAATAATGGATCCAACAACATTTTCATGAATGCTCTCTCATGTCTAATGCTAAAAAGAAATATTAACTTTGCAAAATATGATTTATATTGGAAAATTAGCGATTGTCGATTTTTGCTGACGTGGCTAATTTGTCTGAATACATTAACAATTTAATTTATAAATCAAACTAAGGATAAACTTAAAATTTCATATAAAAAAATAGGTTGCAATATATATATATATATATAAAAGGCCTTTTTTATCAGAAAAATAAAATTTGTTACTATTTCTTAATTAATTAAAGGTGCTTGTTTTCGTAAACATGGGTCCGCAATTGAGTCATGTGTTGGACCCCTTTATGTGCAGTCTTTTGATTAATAAAATATTGTTTCACGTTTAAAACCGGTAATAGACAATTATTATTGGTAGAGTGCTTGAGTTTGTGCTAATCCAGCCAGCTATTTGATTAAAATATTTATATTTATCAATTTTATAAATAATAAATATAAATTTATACATATATTTGAAATTATAAAAGATAAATTGCTAGCATTTCTGACCTTCCAATCAAAGAAAAAGAAAAACTGAAGTAAAAACTTTCTAATTGTTTTGAACCAATGATCATACCGGAAATATTGACCCCAACCCAAGCCTTCTCGAAATTGAACATTTAAAGTTTTATATTGTACGTTAGACACTTATTAATATTCAATAACAATTAATTAATATTTATCTACAAAGATTATCTCATTATGTACGGAGAAGCAAAAAAAAAAAGAAGAAACAAATATTATGTTATGTTCACCATAGTAAGAAAATACTTTTAATTTTATTTTTTTATCAGTTTTTACTCTTAAAAATATTAAAATTATTAGTTTTTATTTCTAAGTATATTAAAATAGTCAGTTTTTGTCATTAAAAATATTAAAATGGTCAATTTTTCACTAAAAATATTAAAATTGTCAATTTTATTTTTTTGAAAAGAAAATGTCAGTTAATTAAAAAATAGATTATATCAAATAAAAAAATACAAATCGATATTTATATGAATCAAATAATAAAAATATGATATATATTAAAAAATTTATTAATTTAATTTATCACATTTTTGCTGGATAATATTTATTTTGCGAGTTGAATTTTTGTTCAAAAAAAAGATAAAAAAAGGCGATTTTATTATTTTCAGTAAGGCCTTGTTTGTGAGCACAGACGATGGAAAACTTTTCCCTCCCCTAAAATGAAGAAGGATAGGATGGCAGTGGGCTACTAGGCTTCCGCCATCTGTTTCTTTTCTCCTCCTGCTTTGCAGGGGAGCTGCTGCTCTACCGGTCGCGCCTCTTATTATTATTTTTTTTCTTATTTTTGACATTTGTTTGTTTTAATTGGAGGGCGTTTGAGACAGCATCAATTACTAAACGCGTGTAAATTGGAATATTTGAATTATGAATAAACGCGTGTAAATTGGAATACTTTAATTATGAATAAAATAATATTAAATTTTAATTATAACATTTATATATATATATATATATATATATATATACACACCTAAAATATATTCGAGGTGAGAGAGAATGTGTTTCCAACTGTAATAATTAGGACTGTGCATCGGGCCGGTTCGCGTCAAACCGACCCGAACCCGAAACCCGAAAAAGGCCAGTATACTCCACCCAAACCGATCCTAAATATACTTCGGGTCCCTACCCGAACAACCCCGAAAATTTCGGGGCCCGACCCAAAATACCTCAAACAACCCGAAATTCACAATCAAAACAAATCTAACAAATTAGCCAAACAAATTTACGTAAACAAAAAAAAATTCACAAATTATACATACAAAAAATTCAAATCTACCACAAATTAAACTCAAATATCAAGCAAGAAAATACAAATCAAACATAAAAAAACCAAATAGATCCAAGCGGAGATAGATCGAGGGAGAAGGAGGAGGAAAAGAGGGAAAAAGAAGGAAGAGGAGGAGGAGGATGAGGAGAGAGAGAGAGAGAGAGAGGTGAGATTTTGATTTTTTGATATAGGTATGGGTATGGGAGAAAGAAAAACACAAAGAAAGAGAGAGGAGATGGGGTGTGGGAATTGAAATGGGAAATTTGGGGCGTGGGAAATTGAAATGGGAAAGGGAAGTAAAAAGAGACAGTTAAAAAAGTCAAAAATTGTTTAAAAATTTTGCTTCTCTTAGGAAGAGAACTCAGGTAGATAGGAAGAAAAGAATAATATCTTTACCATTGGACCAACTCTCACAAATTTATATTAAATACAATATGTAATATATATAGGTTTTTCGGTCGGGTTCGGGTTTATGCAAGGTTTCACCCGACCCGACCCGAACAAATGTAAAATCTTACACCGACCCGACCCTAACTACCCGAACAACTCTACCCGAATGAATATTTCGGGTCGGTTTGTTCTGGTTATTCGGGTCGGTTCGGGTTTTGCACACCCCTAGTAATAATTGACAGGGTGAAAAGATTTTAAACTATTTGAACGATAAGTAATTTTAAATATATATATATATATGGAAAAAATTTTAATTCAACTTAGCCTATGAGTTTTTGATAAATCAAATAAATACAAAATGTTTGTTTTAGACTATCTATATAGAGTTTTATACTATACGAATAATATTAATAATTTTTGTACTATTCCTCCAAGTATCTTTTTCCAAAATGGTATTTTATCGTTAATTTAGTATATAATTTTTTTTCCTTTAATCGAATTTAGGAAAGTTTCTTTTTATAGAAAAATATGGATATTTACGTATAGGCAAGACACATTTTCCAATATTGGATATATATATATATATATATCGAATCATTTTACTTTCATATATAATACTCTATATTGATAGTCTAAATTAATGATTTCTATTTGCACTAACAATGAGATAATACATAGATAAATAAAATATAATTTTAGAAAATTAATAAAAATATATTTTCGTAAATTATATTACATCCATTTCACTCAATTTGATAATTTTCAACTTTTCACATAAATTAAAAAATAATTAATTTATCAATTTTTTACAATTATATATTCTTACTCTATTAATTATCTCATTTTTAGTGCATATATAAAGGCAAAATATAAAATTATGTAATTAACATTTCATGTTTGCTTTTTCATAAAAAAATACCAATTGAAGTGAGGGATTTATTCAAACAACATGGAGTTGGATCAATTATTCAATCAAATGATACTTAGCATATTTTTCATATTTTCTCGAAAAATTGTGCTCAATTTCACACGTGGCAATTTCATCAAAATTTGAATTTTATAAGTTTTTAAATTAAGTGAAATAAAAAAAAATTAAAACTTATGAAGTTGAATAAAATAGAGAATAACTTAACATTTTATGAAATTTATGATAATTAATAATTTCTTTAATGTGTGTAAAAAAAAGTCAAAATCACGCTTGGAGTGAGAAAAATAATATTTTCAAAAACAACAAAAGGAGGAGATTCTGATATAATGTGTCAACGCAAATTACAACCATTAGATTAAAAATAAATTATCAAGGCTAAAATTTACACGCACAAGGTACGGGATTGTTTAGATGTAGAAAATATTTTTCATTTTTTTTTTCAATTTTTATTTTTATTTTTTACTTTTCTGTTTTTTTATTTTCGAAAATAAAAAATGAAAAAATGAAAATCATATTTGTTTCTCTCCTTTTATCATATTTTCATTTTCTGTCTTCTTTACAATTTTTTTTAATATTCTATATATTCTATCAATATAATTATAATAATTATTATTTATATTAATAATATTTTAGGTATTGATAAATAAATATCTAAATTAATCAACGCTTAAAATTCTAACAAGTATATATGAAAATTTTAGATAAGGTATAAGTGAACAATCCATAAATAAAAACTACAACAAAACTATTGTAGGTGATAATCAAATAGAAAATATAATAATTATAATAAAAAATTAATATAGAATTGAATAAGAAATCAATGAGAAAGATGACCATAAAAAAAATAAAAATGACCTCGTAGGTGGTTGTTGCAGCATGAAATGAAATGTTGTATTAGTTTTGTATTAGGTTTCTTTTTTATAAATTTTAAAAAAAAAAGATAGTGGAGTGAGATTTGAATATTTCTTTAATAAAGGAAAAATGAGAAAATATATTTTTTGTATATTTTATACAATAGTTTAATTTTAAAAAATTCAGAAAATAGTTTTCTAATTTTCTAATTGAAAAATATTACAACTAAACAGTAATTTCTATTTTCTAATTTTTTTGGAGTAATTTTCTGAAAAACTGATTTATTTTCTAAAACTAAACAACCCCTACATGTGTGCACAGGACTCCAAAAGAATTATTAATTATTTTTTCTGTTCCTTTTTATCTGTTACTTTTAAGAAAAATTCAAATTTTATTTATCTGTCACTTTTAGATTTGTAATACAATTTAATTTTATTTTCTAATACAAGTTGACAAATTGGATTTAACTTTTTACATTAAAACACTCAATTTTATCTTAAATTTAAATTTAATTAATATTTTTTAATTATAATGAAAATAACAAAATAATAGATAATAGGGAACAGAGAGAGTATTTTTTTTGAAAAAAAAATATTAATAAATTGTATTAATTACCAAATTAAATAAGTTGAAACCAATTGATTGAAATGAGTTGTCTTCCCCAATCCATATTTAAGTTTATGGATGAACAATAGACTACAGTCTTTAAAGAAAAGCACAAATCGAGTGTTAATAAATAAGACCCATACATAGGCTATAGTCTTTAAATTTTTGGGCCTTTCCTGCCTACTTAAGTGGTCCTCCACAGCATGAAATTCAACTCCCAAAACAAATACTCACTCTATTCTATGACATTGTCACTTTTTAGAAAAATAAAATTTATCTTACTAAATTACAACTTTGATAAATTTAAAATAATATTTAATGCATCCTTTTTAATTTTATTCTTATATAATACTCCCCCTATTTTACAATACTTGTCGCTTTTGAAAAATTTCATATTCTATTTTATATATCATTTTTAAACTTTTAATACAACATTAATTTTCTTTTTCTAATTTTCAATACAATATAAATTTTATATTTTATGTTCAATGTTATTAAATCAATTAGATTTAAGTCACAATTTTAAAAGTAATAAAAATAAAAATAATTTAGTTATTTTTTATTATATTTAATTATAAATTTATGTCTAATTAATGTTTTTTAATGCTAACAAAAATAGCAAAAGTGACAATTATTATAGAAAGTAGGGCGTATCAATAAAACATTTAATACCTTAATAAATATATTTTTTTATACACTTTACTATGATAAGCTAAATTAAGAAGAGTATTTTAGTCGGTTCAATATGATTTTACATAAAAATTATCAAAATCAATTATTACCTTAATATTGTTTTTGATAGGATTACCTTAATATTGTTAATTTGTGTAATAAGTGACAATTTGATGGACAGATCGATGGAGTAATTACAGAGAACGTTTGCTGATTTTATATAAGATTTCTATCTAATTTCTTCTCATCTAAATATTTTATTATTTTTCTCTTATAATTTAAAATAATTTAACCATTTCCTCACCAATTGAGTAAAACCAACGATTTAGTCACTTTATAAATATAAAAATTAACAAATGGTGAGAAATGGACAGAATTACATGTTTGATGCATCATAGATTCATAGCAAGAGTACTTATGGATTTTATTATAATTAAAATTATCAAGGATTTAAATAAAAAAAGAGTCATTGAAAAATTTCCACTTTAATTCTTTCTCACATAATTATTTATATTTATTTTATTTAAAATCTCAGTCTTCTAGTTACCCTTATGCGTTTGAGTTATTTACATGGAAAACTCAAATTCACAAATTCATAATAATATAAATTAAAACTAATTTACAATATTATATTGAATTTATAGTTCTCATATATATCATAATTTCACGTCCATATATTTTGCTCAGTGTTTGCTTCGTTTTCTTCTTTATGCCCATGGATTGGATGGCAGTGGCACACTGATTTAGTCAGTTTTGCCATGTCTCTTTCTATTTGCTATTATGTCTATTTTGTCTCAATTTCAATTATACCAAAAAGTAATTGGTAAATTTTCCTAAATATTTAAATTACAATTTACAATGCATATATTATTTATTTATATATATATAATTATAGTAGGATTTGAATTTTTTAAATAGGTGACACAATAAAACAAAATCAATTTAAAACTCAAATTAAAAAAAAAATATAAGTTTTTTTTTAAATAAATTCAAGACAATTTTTTGCCATATCCAGAATTATTAGATTATTAAATAATACTATATGAAACGATGGAATAAATAAAATCTTATGTATTGGGAAGAAAAGTCAGGGTCTTCCATATTCAACTTTGGTTAGATGGATTTAATTAAAATATAGTTTCTTAATAAATCAAAATGAACAATCATGATTTATGAAGAAAATCCCATTCTTTGATTCTTCTTCAATGGCAACTATTATAATTAATAGTACATAGTTTTATTTAATCACTGAAGAGTCCCGTGACGGTAGAAGTAGGATGCTGGATTGGAGCCCTTCGATTTCAGATAATTGGGTTTGAAAATTAAGTAAAATTTTCCTAGAAATTATTAGATATTGGGATGAATATTCCAATAAATAATTTGTGATCGACTATCGAGTTAGAACAATCATAGATAGACCATGGTTAGGCTGTAGCAAATTTTTTACCAATTGTGGTTTAATTATTCTGTTAAAAAATTTGTGATTCTTCACCAAAATCGGAAAGTTTGGGCTTCTATTGTAGGCTTCCTTAGGTGATCAGTCCAAGCCCATAACACTTGCATATGATAAGTTAGGCTTTATCTATTATTATTTCTAATTATTGTGTTTTTCTTTTTTTTTTTTCAAAAAAAAACTGAAAAGAAATTGGAGAAAAGACGTGGACATATTCAAATTCAACGGCATCCTTTAAATCTAAATTGACACATTGTTATAGTGACGACCATATTGGGGTATAAAAAGTCCGAATGTCCAATTCGAAAAATTCAAATAAACCATCTGAATTTTGATTTCGGATTGAATTATTCTAGTTTTTCAAGTTGGGTCATATTATTGGGAGATGTTGCGATTCGAAATATATATGTAAATGTTTATCTATAATAGAATTGAAAAGTAATCCATTTAATACGGTGGTTGGGACAGTTTATTTCCATTTCGATATTTTGAGTTTTTTAAAAGTGAAAATATGATATCAAACCGTATACACGTGGTAAGTTTACATGATTTTAATTAGTCTGTTATGTATATTTTATATGCTTTCTTGGAATGTTGATATTTTTAATTATAAATTTGAACAAATTATGTAACAATTATGATAAATATGTACCATTTTTAATATTTTAAAAGTAATTTTGGCAAAAAATATATATTTAAAAGATAAATATGTATTGTCAATTTTTAGTATTTTAAAGAAAAAATTAAAATTTGTTACCGTGTGATTTCATATTGGATGGATAAACAACATTATTTGGGATTGGGCCTCAAGATATTGGGGTTAAAAGCGTTCGTGTCCGTTTATAGCATGGGTCGGTTCAAGTATAAAATTAGAGAGAATTTCAAGTTTGGGTCAATAGGGTGAAATGCACAGCCCTGCATGGCGGAATAAGCTTCTTAATCTCAAGCCACGTCTTGTAGTTGGTTGGTCGTTTTCATTTTCCATCTGTTTCATCAGTCGGAATTAACGTATAGTACAACAGAAATATAAAGGCACTTAAAAAACATACCATAATTTTTACTCCATTGGTTTTACTCATTGTAATATGCGCGCTAATGCACCGTTCACGATAAATAATGTGTTAACTCATATAAAATTATTGGATACTAATTTTTTTTTAAAGGAATTCAATATACAAAATTGGAAGAAAAATCATCCAATTTTACTGGCTATGTTAGATGATGTTAACTGACAATATGACGCATGATTTATTAACTGTGGACTGGACGGCTCATATGTAATTAATTAATTATTTATTTATTTATTAGTGAAATCCTTAACTAAAAAAACATCAGAATAAGGGAAAAAGTTTGCAATACTTTTCATAGAATGAGATATTGTATACGTCCGCATCTGAATTATATAATTAAATAATTACAAATAATCAAATGACTCAAATATAAATATTCGTAAATGTTTTGCTTTCTTTTTCATTTAACAGCAACCTCATAATGTCATTTTGATATGTCTGAATTAATTTGGTTTTGAATTTCTATGTCATTAGATTTAGATGTGACTTGCAAATCAAATGATAATTACTCATCCAAAATATCAAATATTTTTTGTCTTAAAAATAAACTAGCTTTCACATTGAGTAAAGAATAAATTTATTTTTAAAATATTAAAACTGGTATAATTTTTTTTAAAAAAATTTGTTTTTTTAAATGCCTTTAAATTGTTGAAATGGTATAAATTTATTCTTGTTCATTGGTTGAGAGGCAATTAGGCAAATCTAGACTATTTTCACTTTAAGGGCAAATATTATTTTTTTTTAATTATATTTGCCATCAATAAAAAATATTTATATATGTTCTCAAAATATTAAAAAATTGTTCATATTTATCCTTGCAAAGATAAATTTATATTATTTTTAATATTTATGTGATATTTATTTTTTAATATTTTAAAAGCAAATTTAATTTTTTATTCCTTTCAATATGGAAAAATTCAAATTCTAAAAGTTCAGTGAATCGAATGTGCGGCCGTTGAAATTTTCTCAAATAGTCAAATGCCAATTTTCAAACATGATATTAATTATAGAGATTTTCTTCTCCCATGCATAGGAATTGAACTCAAATGTCAATATTAAAAGGTTTAATCTTTCAATTTGAATATTTAAATTTTTATATAAAAATTTCAAAACATATTCCATATTAAGTAATATTGATATATTTTTTAAATGAGTTAAGACACCTAATTTAAGTTTGGATTGACGCAAATTCATTTATGGGCAGTCCCGTTCCTCTTTCGTTTCTCTTAATTTTAATTTTTGAGTTTTCAATTTTTTTTTTGTATTTTTTTAATTTTTTTTTGTATTTTTATAATAATTTTCAGATCGATATAGATATAAATTTATGATATTTAGTCGTTATATTTAATTTTTGATTCATTTGATTTTTTTTTGTTTCAATAAATTGATATATAAATTTTTTGATCTAAGATTTGGTTTTAGTATTTGGCCAGATCTTACTTGTATTTTTGTAGATATGATTTATATGCATTTGCTAAAATTGAATGCAAATTAAATATTTGTTATGCAAATTTGTCCTCTTAATTTAAAAGTTGTTGTGCTCCTAAATTGAACTTTTTGTTCTTTTTACTTGAAAAGTGTTTTTTCTTGTGTGGAAGACAATTTAACAGTTTTCTATAGATCACGAATTAATTGATTTTCTAACTAAAAATTAGATTGTGCACAACATGTTTTCATAAAAAATATTCAAAGGTATATTCTAAAAAATTCATTAGTTATATACATATTATATATTTTATAATTTTATCTTTACGATTGTATTTTTTATATTATTAATAAAAATTTAATTTGCATTAAAGAAACCTTTCTCTATTATTATTGACTCGAATAATAAAAATGGATTTAATTGTTTTACTTTTACCCTTTGGTGTTTTAGTTTTAAAATATTTTTCTACAGTACAAGTATTGCTATATCATGAATTATTCAATTATATAAATCATAATATTCATAATTATTTATATTCAAAATATAATTATGTTATTATAAAAATATATTTTTTTCAAGTGTGATTTTATATATTTAAAACTAATTTGTACTAACAATTTCTATTCTATTAACATGTAGCATTAAACCATCAAAGAAGAAAAACTATAAACTTTAAAAATAACAAAAAATAAAAATTTGAAGTGTAAAAAATCTAATACCTCAGTCTTTACATAATTTACTTATCTCCCTCAATAGAATTTAAATTCAAAATCTTGCAATATAAATTGAAAAACTTTTTTTTTTTTTTAAAGAAGTCTAAATGTAAATAATAAATAACAAACTTCTGTATAGTTCAAAATTTCTTTATTTTTTTCGAAACTAATTCAAAATTTCATCGAGGATATTCTAACACCCAATTGGTACATTTTTTTTTTCATATACAAAACATTTCCTTAATTAATAAATAAAATATAAATTGAAATTAGACAAATAAAAAACAACCTTATTACAGCTCAATACAACTAATGAGACATAAAGCTTTCATTAATCATGATTATCTTTGGAGGCAGGCGGTCGTGATTATTATTGTCAAGATGCAAATTACAATAATCAAATTTAACTCCTCTGATCTAATAGTTAATTAATAAAAATTTGAATAATTAGTTTCATGATACTTCTAATAATTAAATTAAAATGTGCATCAATAATTTGCTTAGGTGTAAAATTAGGTAAGCGAATGTGAATATTATTCTTTTCTTTCCCTGTAATAATTGTGTTAGCATTGTTAAAGAGGAGACAATAAGTACATTGCACAATTCTTGTTAAATTAAGAGATAAGATGCATTTTTATTTTAATTATTAGAAGTGTCAATCTATTCAATTCAGTCAATAATTATTAATTTTTCTGGTTCGATCAATTTCTATTTTTTTAAGTGATAAAAATGAATTTTTATTTTTCTGAAATATTTTTTTTTTTTGACAGTCAAATAATACAACTTATAAAACCACGTACATATAGAAATATTGACTTATTAATTAGCATATTAAAGAAAAGGGACAATTTTCTGAAGGTAAAGTCAAAACTGAAAATCTAATTAGACCTAAGTAGATTTAAATATGTATATTTTTTAGATTGAGACAATTTTCTAATTAATATTTGTCATAGGAAAAATAATCTAATTAAGATTTTATACTTTACGGATGATTCAAAATAGAATTGGCAAATCTTGATCAAACCTAAGATTCCAATATAATTTACTTAAAAAGAATATAAATATGAATCTAATTCGATCCTTAATGATTTAAATATGGCTCCGTCCATTTGATTCGAAAAACTATTTATATAATATTTATGATATATTTAATATTGATTTATTTGAATTATAATATAATTTAGTTGGATTGAATTTATTTATGACTAGTATAACCTAATTCATGATGGGGGACAAAGTCACTCTATGTGAACAATTGAGATGATACGGATTGACTTGGCAGCATATGTACTTGACAGTGGGATTACGGCAAACTTAGTCCTTTAAAGCATTTCACATCTTTATGAAGAAGTGTGTGGAGTGTCTGAATTTGACCATAGAAAAGCAGATCCGTACTCATGAACTGTAGTTCGTTTACTTTTATTTAAATATCATTTCTTAGTCAAACATTTTATTTTCCAAAACTTAATACTAATATCTTATTTTATTTATACCCTTGGATTTTTCATTTTTCTCAATGGCTGCCGCCTACTCCAATTTCTTTACTCTATTGTCGTTTTCACATCTTATTCTGATATTTTCGTGTCGTATTGCTCGTTGAATCTTTAGGTTTACATTTCTTATCAAAGTGAATGTACACGCTTTTTTTTTTTTTCTTTTCCTTTGATAGAGTAATATCTATAATTTATTGGATTTGATTAATTCATATTCGTACCAAATAGATCTATAAAAAAAATAAAAGACTTCCTTTCAACTTTTAAATATTTAATATTCAAAATTCAAATTAAAAACTTACAATTAAAAAAAATAAAAATCATACCATCTCATGTCTTGAAATAAGGTGAAATACATTTTCGCAAAGTTTTTGGCTTCTTCGTGTATACTAATTACAATGAGTAATGTTCAAATTATATATAAAATATAAAAAAAAAAGCTTAAAAGATTAATTTAGAAATAGTAATTTAGTGCATGTATATAGTATGCGCTTATCTAGACCGTCCAATCGCGAATGTCCATTTGATAAAATAACTTAAATGTTCACACGCCGCATTTCATTCCTTAATTTAGTGCTAAGTTTTAATTGATAAAAAAAATCAAAAGAAAAATCGATGCTGCATTAGATTAATAATCCTTGTATCAAAAATGGGATTAATAAAAAATAATAATTAAAACATCATTAGATTAACATATAAATAGAGCATTGATAGCATTAAGCAACAACAAACAAAAGCCTAACAAAAAAAAAAAAAACAGTAGGCATTTGTTTAGAACTTTTTTATAAATAATAATTTTAACAAAAATAATTAAATTTTTAGGATATGTTGAAAACTATTTGAAAAAATTGTATTTTTTTCATTTTCGCAACAAATTATTACAGAAATAAAAATTTATTTCCGCAGCACCATGCTGCGAAAATGGATTCACTTTTTTTTTTAAAACAAAACCTGAAGCTTTCCACTCCAAACAATAGAAAGCTGCACACCGGTAACTTTTCCTTAGAAAAGCTGCCTGCTCTTTTTTTAATTAATTTTATTTTTATTTTTTTGTGTTTGGATGAAAATATATAAATCTAATTTCCCTCTTTCTTTTATTAACGTAGAAAAAATATTTTTTACTCAATTTGATAAATACAATAAAAAAATTATATATTAATAATAATTTATTAAAATCTGAAATTAATAATATTTTGTGCAATCAAAATAACTCAAAATAAAAATAATACATTCATTATATACATAATCAAAATTAAATAATCCATATATTATTTAATTTTGATTATGTATATAATGAATGTATTAGTTTTATTTTGAGTTATTTTGATTGCACAAGATATTAGATATATTATTTAATTTTAATTATGTATATAATGAATCTATTATTTCTATTTTGAGTTATTTTGATTACACAAAATATTAGTAGCAGTATTATTTAATTTTGGAATCAAATTATTTAATTTTAGAACATGGTCAAAGTATTCCTATATGATATCATATAGACTAGTAATTTTTGTTATTTTTTTGTTTAATATATAAAAATTCCTTGTAACTTTAAAAATTTTTCAAAATTCATATTTTAATTTTACATATGTTTAATTTATCATCTAAACTTTACTTTTAAAAACTCTTATAAATTGCTACTCGTAAATCACAAAATGTTGATGTAGATAGGAGTTTAACACCTATATATAATAAGAGTGTGATTAAAAATTATTGATTGAAAAAATAATTTAAACTCTAAATAATATAATTACAAACCAATGAATTATATTAGTTTAAATTATTATTTTTATTTAATAATTGTTAATCATGCTATCATTATACGTGAGTATTAAATTTCCGTCAATATCAACAAGTTGTAATCCACATATGGAAATTTTTAAAAACTTCAAAAAATTCAGCTAATGAATTAAATATATATAAAGTTAAAATATAAATTAATTTTTTTAAAATTTTAAGTGAATTTTTATATATTAAGCTTTACTTTTTTCTTTCTTCATTTATGAACAATTAAATGGTTTGATAGTAGCATGGAAAAGAAATATACTAAAATGAGGGGATGAGTAGGAGATAGTCACAAGTGAGACAGGTATATCTCTTTCATATAATGAATATATTATTTTTATTTTGATTGCACAAAATATTAGATATATTATTCAATTTTGATTATGTATATAATAAATATATTATTTTTATTTTGAGTTATTTTGATTACATAAAATATTAGTAGTAGTAGTATTATTTAATTTTGATATACATAATCAAAATTAAATAATATATATATTATTTAATTTTGATTATATATATAATGAATGTATTATTTTTATTTTAAGTTATTTTGATTGCACAAAATATTATTAATTTCAGATTTTAATAAATTATTATTAATATATAATTTTTTTATTTTATTTATCAAATTGAGTAAAAAAAATATTTTTTCTATATTAATAAAAAAAAAAAGAAAAATTGGATTTATATATTTTCATCCAAACACAAAAAAATAAAAATAAAAATAAAAATAAACCGACAGTTTTTCCAAGTAAAAGTTGACGGTGTGCAGCATCCCATTCTTTGTAATGGAAAGCTAAAAGTTTTGTTTAAAAAAAAAAGTAAATCAATTTATGTTAGGGATGAGAAAAAAACGATGGATTCGGTTAACCGGAAAAAAATTCGAAACCGAACCGATGAACTGGTTAACCCATTGTAATGGATTGGTTAATGGTTAGTGTTTTAAAAAAACCGATATTAATGGACTGGTTAATGATTTTTGACTCATGTGACTGATTAACCGAACCGAAACCGAATTTTTAGTTAATTTATTTATTTTTTAATAATTTATAATAATTTATCCTAATTAAAAGTGATCATGTACTTTTTTTTATTATACTAATTATTTTAAAGTTTTTAAGTTTTTTTAATTGGCTATTAGTAAGTATAATAATTTATCTAATTAAAAGTAATTATGAACCGGTTAATATATTTACTTATTAAATATTAATTTTTAAAAACAAATTTGCTTATATCCACCAAATATTTTTATTTTAACAACAATAATGTTATATTATAGTGAAAAAAAATTTAATTTTTAAGTATTTTGAACATTTTAATTTTATTTATGAATATATTTATAATTATAGTGGTTAACCGAAAAATATTGGGTAACCGATCCGAAAATCCGAAACCGATGGTAATGGACTGTTTAATGGACTGTAATTTCAAAAAACCGATATTAATGGACTGGTTAATGGACTGAGGCTAATGAACTGGTTAACCGACCATGCTCACCCCTAATTTCTGTACCATGGTGCCGCGGAAATGAATTTCCATTTTCATAATAATTTGTTACGAAAATGAAAAAAATGCCATTTTTTCAAATAGCTTTCAATATATTCCAAAAAAATTAATTTTTTTTAAAAAATATTATTTATAAAAAAGTTTCCATTTGTCAAATGTAGACAAATAATATTAATTATTAAACCGATAATAATATTTTTGTTAATATGTTAAGGAACAATGTCGAGTTCAGTAATTCAAAGCTCCAAATGGTGCTGCGAAAACGAATTTTTATTTTCGCAATAATTTGTTATAAAAATAAAAAAAATGCCATTTTTTTAAATAGTTTTTAATATATCCGAAAAATTTAATTATTTTTTTAAAAATTATTATTTATAAAAAAGTTTCCATTTGTCAAACGTAGACAAATAATATTAATTATTAAACCGACAATACCATTTTCGTGAATACGTAAAGGAACATTGTCCAGTTCAGTAATTCAAAGCTCCAAATCCGTTGACCAGTAAAAAGGAAGCAAAAAGCTTTGGCAGGTAGGTTGCATTGAAGCATTTCTATGTACCTAAACAATCACATCTCATGAAAGGTAGGCTCTTTTTTCTTCTTCTTCTTCTTTTTCTGTGCTTTTGTTTCGCTACCTTCAATGAGGAAGCAGCAAAAGTTTCCTCTTTTCTTGATTCTTTTGCTATTCTCTTGCAAACTCATTTCAGCTATTGATTTTCTCTTCAATGGGTTCAATTCTTCCTCTGGTTTGCTTCTCTATGGCTATGCCAAATTTGAATCTCGTGTTCTTTCTCTTACTAACCAAACAAGTTTCACCATTGGTCGTGCTTTATACCCATCAAAAATCCCCACAAAACACCGTAATTCTTCTCAAGTTTATCCCTTTTCTACTTCTTTCATCTTCTCCATTGCTCCTTACAAGAATGTCCTTCCAGGGCATGGCCTGGTTTTTCTTTTTGTTCCATTTACAGGCATAGAAGGTGCCACAGCTTCTCAGAATCTAGGCTTGTTTAATCGAACAAATGATGGTAGTTCTAGCAACCATGTGTTTGGTATCGAATTTGATGTTTTTCAGAACCAAGAATTCAATGACATGAATGATAATCATGTGGGGATTGATGTTAATTCTCTCACTTCAAGATTTGCAGAGGAGGCTGGGTATTGGGCTGATGATAAACCCAATGAGTTCAAGAAATTGATGTTGAATAGTGGGGAAAATTACCAAGTTTGGATTGATTATGCTGATTCTTTGATTAATATCACTATGGCTCCTGCTGGTATGAGAAGGCCTAGCAGGCCGTTATTGAATGTTTCTCTTGATCTTTCTGATGTTTTTGAGGAAGACATGTATGTGGGATTCACAGCATCCACTGGAAGACTTGTTGAAAGTCACAAGATTCTAGCTTGGAGCTTTAGTAATTCCAATTTTTCATTAAGTGAAAGCTTGATTACAATTGGGTTGCCTTCATTTGTTCTTCCAAAGGCATCATTTTATAAAGCTAAAGGGTTCATTGCAGGTGTCACAGTGGGGATTTTCGTGATTATTTTGTTATTAGCTTTGATTGTTCTGTTCTTTATTAGAAGGAAAAAGATGAAGGCCAGAGAAAGGGCAAATATGGAGGAATGGGAATTGGAATATTGGCCACATAGAATGACATATCAAGAAATTGAAGCTGCTACAAGAGGATTCAGTGAAGAAAATGTAATCGGAGTTGGAGGAAATGGGAAGGTCTATAAGGGTATATTGCCAGGAGGAGCTGAGGTTGCAGTGAAGCAAATTTCCCATGAAAATGATGGGATGAGAGAGTTCTTGGCAGAAATTTCAAGTCTTGGAAGATTAAAGCACAGAAGTTTAGTTGGATTGAGAGGTTGGTGCAAGAGAGAAACAGGGAACTTCATGTTGGTATATGATTTTATGGAAAATGGAAGTTTAGATAAGAAGGTGTTTGATTGTGGCCTCAATGAAATGTTAAGCTGTGAACAAAGAATTAGAATTCTAAAAGATGTAGCTTCAGGGGTATTGTATTTGCACGAGGGATGGGAGTCTAAAGTCCTCCATAGGGACATTAAGGCCAGCAATGTACTACTTGACAAAGACATGAATGGAAGGTTAGGTGACTTTGGCTTAGCCAGAATGCATAGCCATGATCAGGTGGCTAGCACCACCAGAGTGGTTGGCACGGTGGGGTACTTGGCGCCTGAGGTGGTTCGAAGGGGCAGAGCATCAACTCAAACAGATGTTTTTGGTTTTGGAGTGTTAACTTTGGAAGTTATGTGTGGGAGGAGGCCTATAGAGGAAGGGAAGCCTGTATTGATAGAAATAGTATGGCAAGCAATGAAGCAAGGGCAGTTGATGAATGTGCTTGATCCAAGACTGAAAGCAAGAGGAGAATTTGATGAGGAAGAAGCAGAGAGAGTGCTGAATTTAGGCTTGTTATGCACATACCCTGAAGCTAATTCAAGGCCAACAATGAGGCAAGTAGTAAAGATTTTGGAAGGGAAGAGTGAGAGTAATGAGACGGAAAGTGAAGAAATGGAGGCATACTTACTTGAACATATGAAGTCTAGGGAACTATGGTTGAATTATTCTCAAAGATCTGGAGATTATTCTCACCCAACATTTGATGATATTAGACAAACACAAACACAGTCCTCATCTTCACATATGTCTGCTCCATGGACCAATTCTGTGATAGTTGAGGGTAGGTGATTGATTCTGCCATTTTTGCATCACTTGATAATAATCATGAGTAGCATTCGCTGGTTGTGACTATTTTGATGCACTAAATTTACCAGATTTTGGGAGCCATGCTACAAGGTTGGGGAGACATGTCATGAGGTTGGCACAAATGAGATCAAAGACCACATAAAAATGACAATAGGCCTGCAAGAACCTAGCTTTCCTATTTCTTGTCCAACCCTTTTTTTTCTTGTTTCCTTTTTTTATTTTTATTTTTTGTGAATATGTGGATTCAAATTTTGTTGGGTTTTGGTATGTACAGCAAATTTTACATTGTGATATTAAAGTGAAGAGTTTTGGATACTTTGCCTGGCCATTTACTTTCTGTTAGCATGTTATTTTCAATTCGCTTTCTTTAACCTTTCAAGAAATTTTCAATTCAAGGAAAAACGAATAAAAAGAGATAAACTTAAGTTTAATATTTCAATTGAAAATGAAATGCGGGGATAGCTCAGTTGGGAGAGCGTCAGACTGAAGATCTGAAGGTCGCGTGTTCGATCCACGCTCACCGCAATCTAGTTATTTTGTACATTTAAGACAAATATCTTATGACCTCACGCTAAGGCCCATTCTTTTTAATTTTGCTTTATAGTTCTGAATGAACATGGGCCCTCTTATGTCTCCGGCCCAGGCCGTCTAATCTGACTTAAGCAATAACTGGTCCATAAATTTGAATATTTCAAAAAAATTACGCATATAGTATATATAGGAATATTATTTTGGAAACCAAGATACCTTGGCCTGTTTACTTACAGAACTACTCAAGTTTTTTTTTTTTAAAAAAATTCGCATAAAATAGAGATTATGTCTATTTTAATCAATTTTCTAAAATATAAAATAGATTTTTCGATTTTTTAAAATAAAGAAAAAATTTGAAAACTAATAAAATATATTTTCTAAAATTTTTCAAATCATCTTCATACATACATACATACATATATGTATATATATGTGTGCGTGTGTGTGCGCGCGCGCATACATACATACACAGATACATATGCATATGTATGTATGCACATACAAATACATACATATACATGTACATGTATATGTATGTATTTGTATGTGCATACATACATATGCATATGTATGTGTGTATGTATGTATTTTTATATATATGTGTGTGTGTCAGTGTGTGCGTGCATACATATGTATATACTTACATACATGCTTATATACATATGTTTATACATACATACATATACATACACATGCATGTATATAAGTATGTGTGTGTTTGTATGTGCATACATACACACACACACACATATATATATATATATATATATGTATATGTATATCTATATATATGTGTATATATGTATGTATATATGTGTGTATGTATGTACATATATACACATATATATAAAAAATAAATATTTTAATTTTCTATTTGTTGGTAAATAAACGTATTTTTTAAATTTTTTTTATATAAAATAAATATCACAATTTTATAAAAAAATAGCTGTAAGTAAAATCATCATTGATCTCTAAAACATAACATTATTATTATATTCCCATCACCCAACACCACCGCTCTGCCAAAAAATCTAGAAATTTGATGGACCCAGCCACAAAAATACTCTCTAATGGTTGATTAGAGGTGTTTGTTAACACTTACATAAAATCTCAAAACAAATGTTAAATCTAGATCAACCATAAACTCGTAATTTGTTATTTTTTTTTTTTAGATTTAACTTAACTCTAAAAATTAATTAATGAATGAAAATTGTCAAAACCATTATAAACAACACTACATTATCATCAGTAAACATATTAAATGTATAACACATAATTCTTATCCCAATAGCCAAAGACATTAAAAAAATTTAAAGCATGAAACTTATACAACTTAACATCTATATATGATCCTACAATATCAAATTAAGAAATGAATTATTGGTGAAGATTTTACATACTATTTGATTATTATAAGAGGTATTATAATTATTTTCTGTTAGCACCATTCGATCATGATTAAAAATAAAATATATTAATTATTGTTATTAAATTAAAGGGTACGTAGTACATGTCACACTCACCAAATTTTCAACTTCTTCAAACTGACACCATTATCTCATCTTCAACAACAATTAGGCCTTAGTCACACTGCACATTCCAAGGACCACATACCATGCTAATTGTAATATGGATTTCTAAATCCTTTTATATACATTTTACTGTGATATTGACTGATTATAAAAATTAAAAAGTATTCATATCCAACAGAGTAAATTCTTTACAAAAAGTTATTAAATTTCGATTGATTATAACGAATAAATATTTTTTATAATGATTTAAAAAACTCTTACTTTATCTGCTGGTTTTTGTAGCATTAAAAGGTTGGACCATAATGTTATCCATTTGGCTCGGAATTTAATAATAAAAGAAGATTTTGTAATATATATAGTCTATATATAGATTTAGCACACAGAGTTATGCTGAGTTGATGATAATTGATGGAGAAGGCGCACATGCAAATAGAGAGATGAATTATGAATAAAACCTAAGATTTGGTCTGAATCCGTATTATATTTTTGTCTTTTGGGTTGGGTTTGTATAGGCCACAGAAATAGTGATATACTCATTACATATATTAACAGCTTTGAATTGAAACCTTTATAAGTTCCCTTATCTTCTTGATGAGGCAGCCTTTGATGCCAGCACACCAGTCCACGTCATTTTATTAACCTTTATCCTTAGTCTTGGCTAAATCCATGTGTCATTCGCATGTTGTTTTGCTTCCAATGGTATCAATCTCATCTGTATTTTTTTTTTTTTTTAGATTTTGAGGGTGTCGAATTGTCTATTTTGTTTTTGTTTCGATCCATTATTTTTTATTGAATATGATAATCTATCTGTTTAATTCAAAAATTATTATTATTAAAAACTTAATGATAATAGTTAGACATTACAAATATTTATGATAGTCTGTTACTAACATTATTTTGGAAACCGGACCGGCCGGTTGAATCGGTTCGACCGCAAACCGGATAGAGAACCAGTTCGATTCAATGTTAAAATCAGAACAAATAAAAATCGGTTTGCACAGTAAAAAATCGGGTTGAATCGAAAAAATTTGGTTGAACCGGAAAAGAACAAATATATTCTAAATTATGTTTTCATATTTTTATAAAATATATTTTTATAGTTCGGGTTAATAGTTGTTGAATATTGTTCGATTAAAAATTTATATTTGATGATAAAATTAATTTATATTAATATTAAACTTGACAAAATTGAACATTATGCTAAATTGTTTTCACTATATTTTTATTTTATATTTTTTAGATATTTAATAACTAAATAATTTAAATGTAACGGAATATTGAAAAAAAATGAATATAAACATGATAATCATAAAAATAGTTAACGTCATAAAAATAAATTTTACAATTAAAAATAAAATTAAAAAATTTATAAATTCAAAATTACATTTTTCTTATAAATTCAAATACTTAACAAAAAAAATTCAATTGTTGTGGTTAATTTTTTACTATTATTAATAAAAAATAGTAAAATAAATAAAAAATAATTAATATATTGATATTTAATAATTAATATGTATTGTTTAAATATACTTTTTATATACTATATTTTTAATTTTTTTATGAATAATTATATTTAAAAAAAATAAAAACTCCGAATCAATCCGATCGAACCAGTTAACTCCTGACCCAGTTGGCAGACCGAGTAGACGTCCAGTCCGGTTTTAAAAACATTAGTTACGAACCATTATTTAATATTAAGAGTTCAATTCATTCAATACAATATGATTAAAAACGAAATAAAAAACTAGCCATCTAAACTTCTAGGAAAACCTTTTCTTCCTCGAATTGAAGTATTCCTTTGATGCATTGTGCTTCATCTCTTTTCAGTTATGCTGGTGTTAATTCAGGCAGAAAAAATAATTTAAAAATACAAAAATTTGTGGGGCTCAAGGGGGGAAAAATCACTGGATGAATTGAACATGACACAAAAACGAAGAAATAACATTAGAAGTTTAAACCTTAGTTACGCCAAAAGCTAGGTTTATATAGGATGCATAATTAAGAAATAGAAGGACTAACAATTTGTTTTTGGAGTCTAAGCTAAAAATCTTCGATGAAAGGCTTTTTAACATTTGAAGAAATGTATCTATACACAGCTTAACTCAATATTTCAAACTACCTCCCTCAAGCAGCAGGTGTTAGGCGTGGGTTCCTTCAACATGTGAGGTTCACATCATTGAAAAAGAAAAAAAAGATTGGCAAGATGCCGCAAAAATAGGTGAACAGTTTATTGAAAACTGTTCAAAACGGATAATTAACTCGTATAGAGTCGTCTATAAATAGATGTTATTTTATTTCAGTTTTTAATATCAAATTTTCAGAAGTTTGTGAGAGAGAGAAGAAAAGAAAAATATTTGGGGTATTTTTCTAAAAGGAGAGTGATAAAATAGTGAGTTTGAAAAACACTTGTTTTCTATTATTTTGGTTTATCTCAAAATTATTGTATTATCTTTCTTTTTTATACCCATTAATTTTATTAGTGGAAGAAATATTTTCGAAATTTGACCCGTAGATGTAACCCAAATTAAAGGGTGAATTACATTAAATTGCTGTTGTCAATATTTTTACTCTGCTAATTTATTTTAATTTATCCGCTGTGCCCAACAGTAGGATTAGCCAAATTATTATAGGAATCACATAGCACTTCATTTTTATAACTAGTTGATCGATGTAGACTATTTAACACCCGCCAATTTAAAGTTGGACACATAAAAACTCCGGGTGTAAAATTTGTAGAAATTGATATTTACAAAAGTTATAACATTGTAAGGCTGATGCTTTTCTACCGTATCGAAAAATAAATTTAAATTTAACTCAATTTTAAAAAATAAGGTGTGAAATAATTTAACAACCATTTCATTTTTATAATAAAGCTGATCCATAAAAATGTTTTCATTGATGAAATTATAAAACAAAAAATGCACATGTATATATTGATTCTTAAGTTAACCCATTTAGCAAGTGGAGAAAGGCTAAAAGATATCGAATTTAAGATGTGGCTACTAGCTGGTGATGATTTGTAACTGACAAAGAGGTCAAATTTGATAGGACATATAATTATAATTATACTCATTTTATTCTTGATTAAATATTTATGCAACGTGAAAATCAATTATATCATTCCCTTAATTTGTGTTGTGGAATAATTTGGGAATATGCACAAAATGTATTATTAATGGATTGGCAGTTGAATATAGTACTTTCTTTTTGGATTCACAATGGTCAAACTTGTGATAATTTTAATTAGAGGAATAAAATACAATTAAATATCATTACCAAAGGTTGGTGGTTGAGTATTGAAATGGAAGACAGACATTTAGAGAACAGTTAATGGATAAACAACAAGTTGTTTAGGTTAAGACAAAACAAGTCCTCATCAGAAACTTGGACAGATATTTTAATATTATGAACACCGTGAACTTTGTCTATTCAAAAAAATATTGGGTAACATTACAAAAATGTACTTCACGTTTTTTCTGAAGTATTAAAATATTTTTATAATTTATTTTAAAGCAAAAATAACTAGTAACAAAATTAGTACAAAAATATCATTATAACTAATTTTCGTCAATTTTAAATTAAAAAGGTTGAGCTAGTGCTAGCATGACACTAAAATAATATTAATATATAGCAAAACATACTATTTCAATGAAACATTTTGTTAAATAAATAAATAAATTTTTAATAGATGAAATTGAAAAAAATAAAATAAAATTTGCATGTTTTGCTACAAGTGGGCATTACAATAATGCCATGTCAATGCGGAATTATTTGTAGGAGCTTTTCTATATCAAATTTCTTTATGTTAGGAACATTTTTGCTATAGGTTAATATGAACATTTTAGTACCTAAAAAAAATGTAAGGAGTTCAAGCTTGTAGAGATTCAAATAAGAGAGATTGGGAGGTTCGAGTTGTGCATGTGTTTAAGAAGAGCAATTATGTGGCAGACTACTAGGCTAATTTTGCTTTGTAGCGTCATGAGATCACGGTTCCTAATGAGAAGGTTCAAGAGCTGGTTTAGAGAGACCCGATGGGCAAGTACAGAATTAGGCATATTCGAATTCATTAGTAGTGTATATTTTCTTCACTTCTTGCCCTCCTTTATATCAAAAAAAAAATGACAATTTGGCATAAACAACACTCAAACCTAAATATATTGCTCTTTCATGGAAATTACTTAATTTGATCAGTTAAAGCAAAGACAATGATATTAGTTAATTAGTTGGTCGGTAAGTTACCAATGACTCTTTAAAGGTTGTAACATATTTTTGGATTAATTTTATCCATGATCACTGAACGTATACTCAAATAACACTAATATAATGAAAGAATTTTTATTTTTATAAAAATCATTAAACTTAAAACATGTTCATAAAAAAATCACTTTAATCGTTCAGTTACCATGAATGAAATTAACCCCATATTTTTGGAAAGTTGGGTAAATTGACAATTTGGCCATAGAGGGTGAATTGAAACCAGATATTGCTCTTTCATGGAAACTATTTGAATTAATTTAGTTAAGCAAATGTAATTATAAAACTTAATTATAGTATTGTCTGCAAATCACCAATTATTCTTTAATGAGTTTAACGTTTGTATGAGAGCTGGGTAAATCGAGTTCATGGATATCCAATTAGAGTGGTCCGATTATCAACATCATAAGAATAATAATTGAAAAGAGAATATCTATTGAAATGAGAGCATTAGCAGTGTGGGTAAGATGCATAAAATCTCATGAAAGCATCAAAAGCACCATTTTGTGATAATAATATAATATATTAACCGAAAAATCACTCTCATTTCTGGCATTATATTTATATTAATAATGTTCTTTACCTTTATGCTATTATTAATTAGTATATATGGGACCTTGTGGATACTGGATAAGATTAGAATAATAAGTTATTATTAATATATTGAAAAAAATTCACTTTTTATGCATTAAAGTAAACAATAAATTAAAAAATTATACATATTTTTGTGCATTTGCTTTCTTTTAAAACAAATTATTAAAAGAAGAAAGTAAAAATTACTGATAATTGCTGCAAATAAATTACGCATAAAATACATAAATTATGCTACTTACAATATTAAATTTTCCTTATATTTTATTTTTTTTACTAAAAATTGAAAAAGTACACCGACACATTATTATATATAAAAATTGGAGAACATTTTATGCATTCAATTCACATTTTGATTAATTATAAAAATTGTTGTTTTAATTAAATGACCAAAACAACCTCAATTTTGTACGTACACGCTCCAGAAAATTCATGGGAATCTTGTCTTTTTGGCAGAGTTAGCAAAACCATTGGCAGGACGCCGCGTTTCTGTAGCAATTTTTTCTATATAAAATTAAAAATATATAAAGTTTGACAGGGTCCTTACCATATCATTACAAAAATGATCTGTGTTAGGTGGCAAACAAGTAGGTCCCACTTGTTTGGATAAACCTTGTCTTCTACGTGGCTTCAGATCAACTCTCGATCACATCAACAAGAGTTGACGGTCCCACTTCCAGCCACAGATGAGGATATCTGGATAGGGCACCTCACTTTCGCCGCTTAATTTTACGCAAAATTGCATTATTGGCCCCTTTATTACTGCAATTAGTTGATTGAACCCTTGGAGCAAATTATTACACAAATAGGTCCCTGAATTTCTTATTTTTATTCCATTAAATACTAATTTCTAATGATATTTACCATAGATTTTTATTTTTCTTATTGCTGTTAAATGAGGATCTAATAATGCAAATACGAGAGATTTAAGAATTGGGTTGAATAAAAAATTAAATTGAGGGAATATTCGAGTATATCCAGATTGGTCTGTAGATTAAAATTATTGAAGCTGACTGACGTGGATCCGTGCTGTCTGATTTATATGGTCCAATTATAAAACGCCACATAGGCCACAATGGGAACCCACATGTGCGCGGCGGCCCGTTGGTCCACGTTGGCATTTGGGTCCCACTCAGATCAAAATTTGGTATATAAAACGAGTTTTCCTTGATCAGTTTTCAACTTGAGACAATTCTTTTTCTGCTTCTTCATTAAAAATAAAATAAAATAAACTAAAATAAAATAAAATAAAATGCCTACTGCAAGAATTAGAATCCCATTCAATCAACAGAATTTTTTAGCAGACGGAGGCGAACTTGAACTTAACGACCAACTTGCGGCGGCGAGTTTTTCCGATATGGTTTTTGGTTCGATTCAGACAAGTTCTAACGGCGGCGAGGAGTTTCGAGAAAATGAAGAAGATGAAGAGAAAGAGAATGGTAGTGATGATATAAACGAGAATCGTACCTTCTGGGAGAATCAACATCAGCTTCTTCAGGTAATTAATTAATTCTTAATTACATTTATAATCTTTAATTTCATTTATTTAATTTTTCATGTTTGCTCATTATTATTTAATTTGATTTGGTTTCTTCAGGCTACCTTATGCAGGACTAGCTCATTGGAATCAGGAATTAGAAATATTGTCAAAGAAACATTAAAAGAAATTCAAACGGCCGGAACAGTTTGCGGTTGTGGAAGACCGATGGACGGTGGTTGCCGTAATTGTTTGATGACAGAAGTCTCCGGCCGCCTCCGAAATGCCGGATATAATAGCGCCATTTGCAAATCCAAATGGAGAAGTTCCCCAGATATCCCTTCAGGTAACTATAAATTAATTGATAAATTAGCTTTTTTGTTCAGATCAATTTGTTATTTAACTAATTAATCTCTTGAATTTGCAGGAGAGCATACATTTATGGATGTAATCGACAATTCAAAAAAAGGAGAGGTGAGAGTGATAATAGAATTAAATTTCCGGGCGGAGTTTGAGATGGCAAAAGCCAGCGAGGAATATAACCGGTTAGTACGGCGGTTGCCGGAAGTATTCGTCGGAAAAGTGGAGAGATTAAACACAGCAATAAAGATATTGTGTTTGGCAGCTAAAAAGTGTATGAAAGAAAAGAAAATGCACTTAGGGCCATGGAGAAAACAAAGATACATGCAAGCAAAATGGCTTGGCGTGTGTGAAAGAACAGCCTCAGCCACCGCCTTCTCAGCCGGATACTCCGGCCGGGTTTCGAAGCCGAAGGCGTCTATGTTGACGGTGGATTTGCTAGAAATGTTTCCTAATTTGCATTGTCCAGCAGTTGAGGTTTTGTGATTAAGAAATTAAAAACATTTTCTTCTGCTTGATTTGTGATGTTTGAATATAGGGTTAGGATTATAATTACATAATGTATACTCTCTCGAGGAAAAGAAATATGAGCATAAATAATAAGAATAATGCAACGTTTGATGTCTTTTTCATCTTTTTTTTTTATTAAATTCAGTAAAATAAGATAATTTTTTTAAATATTCAAAAAAAAATTGCTTTGATTCAATAATTTCTCTCTGATATAAATATTATAAATACATATTAATATAGATTAACCGAATTAATAAAATTTCAAATTTAAATACTAAATATGTAGAATTTTTAATATTTAAAAATGAGTATTTTACATTAATTTATCCTATATATAAATAAATTTCATATCTAAGATCACATTTTCATAAGGGAATAATCGTAATAATAATAATATATATAAAGTGTATCATTGTACTTGATTTTTTTTCTATTTATATATATATATCCAAAAATTTTGGAAAATCCTAAAAAGAAAAAAATTCTAGGTATTTTATTTGCACATTATCTAATTTGGTATTAATTTCATGGACAAATTAGTTGAAGTTAGTTGACATGTTAGTCTTATCAGCTGAATTAGAAAAAGACTTGCCTATAACTAATCTGTAAATTAAATATTCATAAATCAAATCAATATAAAAATATCACATGAAATCATATAATTTAAAAAGTAACATATGAAATTATTATTTGCAACCATTTCATTTATTCCCTTATGGTTTCGATTTAATTTACTATACATATCCATAATTGTTTTCAATTAACAGCTGTGAAAAAAAAATATTTGATATCACTAGCATCCACGCATCTTTACTATTTCTTTATCAACAAAATGCCAAAATGATTAATCTTAAATTAATTTTTCCTTTAAATTTGTCAACGGAATTTAATTAACGGAAAACTAATATACACACCTAATTTTAATTTATAATCAATTTATTTTATTCTTTAACAAATTAGCGAGAGAAAGGAAAATCTCAAAATCTGTTGATCATTAATAGAATGGGAAAACAATTAATTACCATAAAGTAGAATAAAAACGTAAAAATTGATGTTATAATAATTTGAACATAAAATAATTTTTGAGATAATTCATTCATGGATAGTTGGATACACATTTGAATAAAATTACCCTTAATCCAAAAATTAATTTAATCGAAGATAAGTTTTTTTTAAAGAGATATTTCTACTGTAAATGCTAACATGTATATACTGAAAAATTTTAAATTGGAAACTCTATTTTTTTTTTCTATAAAAAAATTGAAGAAAAGAATAGGATAATGATATAGAAAAATAATTTCCGTCCCAACAGCTGTAGGACCACTTTGGTACTGAGTATAGTAAATTTTAATGATTGTCCGATATTAGGGCCCCCCAAAAAGAGTTAAGATAAGATAATTTTATCTATTACACAATTAAGACTTAATCTTTTCGAGATATGATTTACTGTATAATTTGCTCATTGCGGGTTAACAAAAATATTCCTTTTTAGGCTGTTTTAGAGTTCGTTTCAATTTAAGGCAAAAACTAACTTTGTTCCTTGGATGTTTGAAATTTTAATCTTTTTTTTTTAAAAAAAAAAAATTGAACTCTTAACTTTTATTAAATTTATTTGGATACAAAAACATTTATTTAAGCACACATCGAGTTTAAAAAAGGACTTAATATAAAAAAATGATGATAGTTTAAGAACTTAATATGAATTGAAATAATGTTATTATTTTGTTTAATGTGCGTCAAAATACGAAATGTTTGCTAGAAGGTGCAAGTATTCAATAACATAAAATAAGAAGTTAAAGGACAAAATCGAAACCTAAATATACCTTTTGCCAATAATTCATAGTTTCATACAGACAAAACCAAGGAAGACCAAGATTGAAACCCTAACAAACAATAGGACGAAAACCATATCCAATAATTAACGAACACTATTAATTATCCATTGTACCAAAAAGGAAAAAAAATAATTATCAGAAACTATTTATCCTGGTGTGATATAAGATAATTGAATGACAAAAATCCAGCTAGGTATCCTATTTTTGCTCGAGATTTTACCATTCTCTACATCTATAAATAATGGTACAAACAAAATGATCTAAACAACATAAAATTCTTAATTAAAGCAATGGCAATAAACCTTCTTGTTTATACATTTCTTTTGCTTTCATTCTTTATAACTTCTAGTTATGCAAGAAATGAAACTAACCTAAACCTAAATCCCACAAAAGCCAATTGCTCATCTCTTGTTTGCCAAGTGGAATTAAACTCATTAAAGCTTGTAGAAAGTGCAACCCCAACAGGCAGCAATTTCACCCACATTTGTGATCCTATAAGGCTAGCTAAATTAGGGTTAAGCAAAGTCAATTTCGGTTTTTGTGACACAAAATTGCCATACAATGTTAGGGCACAAGACCTAGTGCAGAGAATGACATTAGTTGAGAAGGTTTTACAATTAGGAAATAATGCAACAGGAGTTCCTAGATTAGGGTTACCTAGGTATGATTGGTGGTCTGAAGCTTTGCATGGCATGTCCAATGTGGGCCCAGGAACTTTTTTTGACAGTTTAGTCCCTGGTGCAACTAGTTTTCCTAGTCCTATTCTTAGTACTGCTTCTTTTAACAAGACATTATGGAGAACAATTGGTGAGGCTGTTTCTACAGAGGCAAGAGCTGCTTATAATTTAGGGAGAGGTGGGTTAACATATTGGAGTCCTACTATTAATGTTGTGAGAGATCCTAGATGGGGAAGAACACTTGAGACTCCTGGTGAAGATCCTTTCGTTATTGGAACTTATGCTTCTAATTACGTCAGAGGTTTACAAGATATCCCCGGAACTGAGAATTTTAAGGATTTGAATTCAAGACCACTTAAGGTTTCTGCATGTTGCAAACATTATACTGCTTATGATGTCGATAATTGGCAAGGAATTCAGCGATATTCATTTGATGCTAGGGTAATTAACTCCTCTTTAGTTCTTAAAAATCAATAATATATTATAATTTTCATAATAAAAAAATAGTCTTTGATTTGGAAATTATTCATGAGCTAATCCATTAATCTTGATGAAGATAACCCAACAAGATTTGGTGGAGACGTTCAATAAGCCTTTTGAAATGTGTGTTAAAGATGGAGATGTAAGCAGTGTAATGTGTTCTTATAATCGTGTTAATGGAATACCTACTTGTGCTGATCCTCAACTCCTGAATGAGACAATTAGAGGAGATTGGAATCTTCATGGGTATGATCCAAAACAATAATTAAATGATTACATAGTTAATAATTTAAATTAAGGCTAAACAAATTCACATTTATCTAATTTTCCAGATATATAGTTGCCGATTGTGATTCCATTCAAGTTATGGTGGATAACCATAAATGGCTTAATGTTACTCCAGAAGAAGCTGTTGGACAAACACTAAGAGCCGGTATAGTAGTTTCTTGAACTTTGCTGTTTTAGATTTCAAGATTTTTTTCTTTAGAAATAACATTTAAATTGAATTAGTAAGTAAAAATTTCATTTTATTAATATTTAGTCACATATCATCTCAAGAAATATTCTTTTATCATTTTTTCCCCGTTTCTACGATCATTATAAAACTACATTAATAATCTGTCGCATATACTTACTATTTTTTAAATTTATTTATCTAATTTGTCATTTTGTTATTAATTTGATTCACAAAGTTTTTTTCATGATTTAGTCCAAAAATGTATTTTTCAATTTAATTTATAGAATGCAAAATATATAATTTTAAATTCCACAGTTAACTAAATCAAGGCGAAATTAACTAACAAAAAGTTTAATTGTCATTTTACTTTTTCTATCTTTTTCCTAATTAATAACCAATTTTCTAATTTAGGGTTGGATTTGGATTGTGGATCATATTATCCTTTATACGTGGCAAATGCAACAGAGCATGGCAATGTTCAGGAATCAGAAATAGACAAGGCATTAGTGCATCTTTACATAGTTCTATTGAGACTTGGTTACTTCGATGGAAACACAGGATTCAACAATCTTGGAGAAAAAGACATATGTACCCCTCAAAATCTAGAACTAGCCACAGAAGCAGCAAGACAAGGAATAGTTCTCTTGAAAAACGATGGCTTTTTGCCATTAAGACAAGCAAATTTCAAAACCCTAGCAGTAATAGGACCCCATGGAAATGCAAGCGAAGCCATGATTGGTAACTACGCATTTGATAGTTGGAAACCTGGGAAACCATGCCAATACACAACTCCACTTTCTGGGTTTTCAATGTATGCAAATGTTAGTTATTCTCCAGGTTGTTCTAATGTGAAGTGTGAGAACCAGAGCTTGATTCCAGCAGCTGTTGAAGCTGCAAAAACGGCGGATGCTACTGTCGTTTTGGTGGGTTTGGATTTGTCTGTTGAAGCAGAGGGATTGGACAGAAATGATCTTTGGCTTCCTGGGTTTCAGACAGATCTTGTTAACAAGGTTGCTGATGCTGCTAAAGGTCCTGTTATTGTTGTTGTTATCTCTGCAGGTGGTGTGGATATTAGTTTTGCTTTGAATAATGTTCAAATTAATGGAATTTTGTGGGCTGGTTATCCTGGCGAGGCTGGTGGTCGTGCCATTGCTGACGTTGTTTTTGGCACATACAATCCTGGTAACCCTTTATCTTTGCATTTTGTTATTTTGATTAGAGTCAGCATTTGCTCAGTTCAGTCTAAAAATTCAACATAAACAAGAAATCGAAATTGTCATGAAAAAAATACTAGCCGACCAAACATGTTAGAAAAAAATAAGCTGAACTGACTGCATAATTAATGTTTTGGTCCATTATTTTGTTTTGACATATTTATAATAATAACTTAAAATCACACAATTTCTCCAAATAAAAATCAAACTCAATAATAGAAAATCGAATTGAACGTACCAAATCTTTTTGATTTGGTTTAGTTTTCGATTGGATTGTGTAAAGATGGTTTAATTTTATTTAAAATTGAATTGAATAGAATAAATTGAAAATCAGAGGCTCAATACTATCAAAATTGAAACATTGCCAATTGTAATAACATTGATTTGATTCTTTTAGTTTTGACCTAAAAAAGGAATTCAATTGGAACTGGAATTCAAAGATCTTTATAATTAGAATCTCATAAATATATATATATATATATATATATATATATATATATATATATATAATTTTTATTTCCGGACAGAAATTTCATATTCTCATGCCTACATTAAACATTAAATTTTCAGGAGGAAGATTACCAATTACATGGTACCAAGGAAGCTACATAGATAATTTCCCAATGACGTCAATGCAAATGAGAGCAGACCCAACCCAAGGCCATCCTGGTAGAACCTATAAATTCTATGATGGGCCAACAGTTTTTCCATTTGGTTATGGCCTAAGTTACACAAATTTCACCTATCACTTAACACCATCAACAAATCAAATTTCCATAAACATAAATAGACTTCAACATTGCAAAGAATTAGCTTACCAATCAAGCAATTCCACACCATCATGTGCTGCAGTTTTGGTAAATGACATGAAATGTGAGCAGCAATTTTCAGTTGAAATTGAAGTCCAAAATTTAGGTAATGAAGATGGCAATCATGTAGTTATAGTTTACTCTAAGCCCCCAATCGGGATTGTAGGAGCTCCATTGAAGCAAGTTATTGGATTTGAAAGAGTTTCAGTGGCTGCTAAAGGAAGCCTTAAAGTCCCATTTGTGTTTAATGCTTGTAAAAGCTTAAGCATTGTTGATAATGGTGGTTATCTTCTTTTGCCTTCTGGTGGCCACACAATTATGGTTGGAGATAGTGGAGTTTCATTTCCTCTTCAAGTTTATTATACAAATTAATTTATATAATTGCGTTAATTTATTCATCCAATTGTATTTTAATTTGATCTATCACAATAAAATTGTTCTTTAAATCTTTCAATTATTTATTGTCGCAACTGTTTTATTTTTTATCTATTTATTCGTTTATATATTGGTTGAAATTATATTAAATAGTTTAGGACGAAAGATTAAAAAAAATTAAGGAGACGTATTTTTATTTCTTAGTCATTAAAGAAAAAACTATATCAATTAAATTAAAAAATTCTAATTTTTGAAAAAAAAAATAAATTGTTAAGAAATTAAAAAGCGAGAGAGAATTGTTGTTGAATTTTGTGCTAAACCTCAAAAGATCAAGTAAGGTATTGGCAAGCGTCTGCGGGGATAGCTCAGTTGGGAGAGCGTCAGACTGAAGATCTGAAGGTCGCGTGTTCGATCCACGCTCACCGCATTCTAACAAAATTCTTTTGTTTTTCTTATTAATTTTTATTTTGTAGCTCTGAATGAACAATGGGCTCTCTTCTATTTCTGGCCCACCCCATCTAATCTGAGTTAACCAATAACTAGTCCATCTAAATAATATTTGTATGCAAAACGTTCTAAATAATATTGAGATTTTCGCAAAAACACCACAAAAAAATGGGATTTTCACAAAAAAATACCATACAAAAATGAAGTTGTATTTAAAAAAGCCACCAAAAATTCCTGATTACAAAAATACCATTTTTTAAAATTTCTATTTTTAAAAATATAACTTTTGATTAAGAGTTCTAATACCCATTAAATCGGTAAATAGTTAAAGAGTTATCTTCTTAACAAAAAGAAAAAAAAAAGAATTTTTTTTTTTTTTATTCTACTGGATTAAGAAAACACAAAACTCAAAAAATTGGGAGGAAGCTTTCAATCAACAACAAATCAAATTGGATTAGTTGTCTTTTGTTCTATTAATTGTTTTTCTTCTTTTTCTTGATTTGTTCTTTGTGATATTGATTTCAATAAATAAATAGAATTCTCAGTAGCGAGATTAGTGTAAATCACGTTTTATTTCTTTTTCAATAGAAATAGTGCTATTTAATTCCAATCAATAGAATTCTTGCTTTATTTTTTGCCCAATTTTTTTAGTAAGTGATTCCTATTTGTTTGTTCTAATTGATCTTTCAAAATTGATTTTAAACTATTTTATTTTTTTCTATTCTTTTGTGTAGATTTTTTTTTAATTATTTTTATGAATGAATCAATGGATAATATAACACTTCTGATTAAACACAAACTCAAATGGAATATCATATAACAACATGATAGAATGAAATTGGATTGCTGAAAAATTTAAACATTTTTTTTTAGCAGGTCGGTATATGTTTGTGTACATAGGTATACCAAATTGATATATGATAAATCCAAAAATGTCTTTATCTGTAGGAGAGAGGGCGATCCGATCGGATGAGAGAAACCTGCAATAAGAAGAGCCCGGTCGGACCAGGCGTGAGCACTCCGAAGCTTAAGTTAGTAGCTTATAGAGAGAGAATGTGCTTTAGAGAGATAATGTCGTGAATTCAATACCTGGAGCCATCGTTGGCTGGACTATTTATACGAGGTAGTTGAGGGACACTCGAGTGCCTGGGGAGTGATTACTGGCTGTCAGAGTAGGTATTCGGCGACATGACAAGGAGCAGGTGGTAGACATGGGCGCTGCCTTGTGTCAGGCGGCTGATGGGACTGGCGGTCACATCAGCCGATCGGGCATGTGCTCTGCCTAGGAGCTCGTGTCTGATACCTTTGGCTGATGGGCTTTGGGCCTTGCCAGTTGGATGGGCCGACTAGATGGGCCTTAGAGCAAATGATATTTGCTGGGTTATCAATATACAAGTACTTTCAATATGGAATTAAATGAATTAACTCTATGCAGAATTATAATATATATTGCAATATTCCAGTTTGATATACCAGTATGAATACGTAGGAATATTGTGGTGTATTAAATTGCGGAATTAAGTATATCAGTTGCATGAAGAAATCTAATTATGTATTACAATATTCTAGTTTGGTATATGGGTGTGCATACGTAGGAATACTATATAGTATACCAAATAGTGGAATAAAGTATATCAATTGCACATAGAAGGCTAATCATGTATTGCAATATTTTAGTTTGATACACCAATATGCATATTTAGGTATACGATAATATATTGAATTGTTGAATTAAGAAGAGTTACGGTATGCAGAATTATAAAATATTTATTGCAATATTCTAATATTCTATACTAGTATGCTTACGTAAGTATATCAAAGTCTACCAAATTGCAGTTTATGAATTTATAATTACATAATTTTATATACGAATCAGTAAATATTACAATAATAAAATTGAATATGTTTCTTTTGTTATACTCATGGGTAGGGGTGTTCATGGACCGGTAAATCGGTCCATGAGTCTAAAAAAAATCAGTTCATTAAATTCGATTTTTTGAATATACTAATCATTAACCAGTTCATTATTATCGGTTAATCAATACATCGGTTTCGCATTTTCGGATCGGTTAATCAATATTTTTCGGTTAACCATTATAATTATAAAATACATTCATAAAAAAATTAAAATATTCAAGTTACTTAAAAATTAAAATTAGAAACCAAATATAATTCAATATGTTAACTAAATATAATATTCAAACTACAATTATAAACTAAAAATGTTCAAAATATTTGAAAATTAAAATTATAAACCGAAAATATAATGATCCAACTAGTTAAACAAAAAAATTTCACACATATTATATATATATAATTTAATATAGGGTTTCATTTTAATTTTGTTTTAAACTTTATATATTTATAAAAAAAAAATTATATAAAACCTATAAGTTAACAGAAAATCGAAACCGAAAATACATGTGAAAAATAGTATAAAACCGATCAGTTAATCGAAAACCGAAACCAAAATATATATAATTATACAAAATCGGTCGATTAACCGAAACCAACGCTTTTTTAGAACTAAAAACCGAAACCGAAATTCATAAAAACCATTAATCATTAACCATAAAAATCGGTTTGATTAACCTATTTTTCGGATCGGTTTCGGCTCGGTTTGTCGATTAATCAAGTCCATCGATTTTTTTGAACACTCCTACTCACGGGTATTCATATACATAGGTATACTAAAAAATGTTGTACCAACTTGTAATCAATGATACATCTCATTTTATGATTTACAATTTTGTAGGTTGGTCTACCTATATGTCTTTAATATATTTAAGCAATTTTGATTTTTTTTTCCCATCATTGACAACAAACACCAACAAGAAATCGTTTGGACCATTGGCGAGAATGGGGTTAGTTTCACCTATAGTCACCAAACTATTACTTAAATTACGCAAAAATAATAACTTTTTTTCGTAAAAATCACTGAACTTAACACTTGTATATATAAAAATCATTTTGACCGTTTTTCGGTAAATTGCTCGCCGGTAAATCTACTTGGCATATCCAATTAACATGTTTTTCACACATGACATGTCAAGTAATACAAAGTCAACATTTGACATGGCACACATGCCACGTCAGTAAACACGTGCGCAAGAAAAATGGCGGGTTGGATGCCACGTTATCATGTCACGTGGCGAATGATATATAGACAAAGTGTCATGTGCCATGTTAAGTTGGCAACACGTATACTGCCATGTGCGTAGGTCCCGCTGACTAGACATGCCAAATAGATTTTCTGGCGACCAGTTGAAGTGATTTTTCTGTATATAAGTGATAAGTTTAGTGATTTTTATGAAAAGAAAAATTATTTTATTATTTTTGATTAATTTAGACAATAGTCCGGTGATTATAAATGAAATTAACCTCAAGAATGGAGCGGGTTTTAACAAATTAAAAAGTTGACTTCAGGGAAGAATTTCAAGGGATTTGTATAATATCCTTGCTTGATTTCTATGGCATTATGAAGATTTTTTAAATTTCTTGAATTAATGGCAATTCAATTTTCCTATTTTATGTATAGATATCAACAAATAGAATCAAGTAATTCAGATAACCGGTAAAAAATAAACTAGTAAAAAGTGATATTTTTGAAAACAAAAATTTTAAAAAAGGTATATTTGAAATGAAAAAGAAAAAAAAATTGTAATTTTAAAAACTCATAAAAAAAAATATGGTATTCTATGCAATTTCTTCAATAACATTTTATGTATGCAAAGTGAGAACCAAAGTTTCTAATCCAATTCACAAACATCTGATGTGAAAAATTTTAACTCGATACATTTATAACTAATGGATATTATTTGTTATACATGTAACACGAATATTTCATTAAATTTTTTAAAAAAATATGTATCTTATAAAAATTCTAAGTTGAAATTTTATAACTATGACTAAATTTAGTAACTTAACCTTTACGTGCATGGTTTATGGATTTTGCATAATACTAGTACTAGAGATAATAAAAGCCAAGTTAAATAGACAAAGAAATACCCTAGGGAATAGGACAAAATTAAAAGAATTAAACTCATCCTTACATAAAGAGAGCAATAAGGAATTTAAATGAGTATAAAATGGCAACATAACATTACCATATTCTTACAAACAAAACAAGAAGAAAATGGCAAAATCAACCGATTTTATTTCGTCAATTTCTCTTCTTATCACTCTTTATTCTCTAGTTTTTGCAATTGAAACTAAAGAAACCGTAAGTGCAAGAAATAAACCCAATTTTAACCAATCAAACGTGGTAGAATTTGCAACTCCAACTGGTAGTAATTTTACCTTCATTTGTGATCCTGCAAGAATGGCTAAAGCTGGGCTACCCAATGGCACAAGTGTTGGGTTCTGTGATAAAAAACTTTCTTACCTAGCTAGGGCTAAAGATTTAGTGGGTCGAATGACATTAGCTGAAAAGGTTAGCCAGTTAGGAAATAATGCTACTGCAGTTCCTAGATTGGGCTTGCCTAGGTATGATTGGTGGTCTGAAGCTCTCCATGGTATGTCCAATGTCGGACCCGGAACTTTCTTCGATAATTTAGTCCCTACGGCTACTAGTTTTCCTACTCCTATTCTTACCACTGCTTCTTTCAATGACACCTTATGGAAAACCATTGGTCAGGTACACCATTGACCCTGTTTGAGATTTATGGATAAATTTTTTTTATGAATCGAGGTCATATCGTTTTACATAAGAAATTGATAATTTAGTGTTAATTATAGTTTGATGGAATGTGTAGGCGGTTTCAACAGAAGCAAGAGCTGCTTATAATCTAGCACGAGGTGGATTGACATTTTGGAGTCCGACAATTAACGTTGTAAGAGATCCTAGATGGGGAAGAACTGTGGAGACTCCTGGTGAAGATCCTTTTATTGTTGGTACATACGCTTCTAATTACGTTCGAGGCCTACAAGATATTCCCGGAACTGAAAATTTTAAGGATCCCCATTCAAGGCCACTTAAAATTTCTGCTTGTTGCAAACATTATACTGCTTATGATGTTGATAATTGGCAAGGAATTCAGCGATATTCTTTTGATGCTAGGGTAAATATTTTTTTATATAAACTTGATTTAAATTATATAATGGCTTGCTTCACGAATGAAAATATAAACTATAGTTGTAATTGAACTTTTTTTTTCTTATTTGTTAATCTTTTGGTAGATCACAGAGCAAGATTTGGAGGAGACATTCAATAGGCCATTTGAAATGTGTGTTAGAGATGGTGATGTTAGCAGTGTTATGTGTTCTTACAATAGAGTCAATGGAATTCCTACATGTGCTGATCCAAAGCTCTTAAACCAAACAATTAGAGGAGATTGGGATTTACATGGGTATGATTTAATTAATTACATTCAAATCTTAATGTGATTAATTGTTATTTTTTTATTGAAATACTAAATAAAAAATTTGTTTCTCCAGATACGTTGTTGCTGATTGTGATTCAATTGAAGTCATGGTGGATCGCCATAAGTGGCTTAATGTTACTCCAGAAGAAGCTGTTGGACAAACACTAAGAGCAGGTAATTGATTTTTTTCTTTTTAATTTATTTTTCTTATTTGGTAATTGGGTAATAAAAGGCTTGACTGAGGAGATTGAAAGATTCGTTGAACAAAACATTCAATTAAAAATTGAACCATTATTAAACTCTAATTTTTGTTCAACTGAGTCCTTATTTGCTGCAAAAAGTTTGCACTCACATGTGAAGGTTAAAAAATATGCTTCTTGGAGGACTCAAATTAATAAGAATTGAAGGTTGAGGGGTTCAATTGCACGAATTTTAGAGTATTTAGCATCATTTCTTCCTCAAAAAGAATTAACTTTTTATATCTACCAAAGAGGGTTTCAAATTATTTTTTTTAAGCTTATATTAGTTAATTAGCATCCTGCATGAGACTTAGTCTCTAAATAAAAGGTGTTGATTTTGAAATTTTGTGAAATTTAGGGTTGGATTTGGATTGTGGAGATTTCTACCCAAAATACACTGAAAGTGCAACAAGATTAGGAAAAGTTGATGAAGCAGACATAGACAAGTCATTAGTACATCTTTATGTTGTATTAATGAGATTAGGTTACTTTGATGGAAACCCTAAATTTGAAAAACTTGGGAAGCAAGATATGTGCACAAATAGCAACATAGAATTGGCAGCAGATGCAGCAAGACAAGGAATTGTTCTTCTCAAAAACGACGGCGTTTTGCCCTTAACCAACACTATCAAAACATTAGCCGTAATTGGGCCCCATGCAAATGCAACAGAAGCCATGATAGGTAACTATGCAATTTTATTTCTGATTAATTAGAAAAATTGTCACTCTTCTATGTTTGAACTACGTACAGGTAACTATGCATTTGACAGTTGGAAACCTGGAAGACCGTGTAAATACACATCTCCTATTGCTGGATTGTCATCGCACGCACAAGTTAACGCAGTACCAGGTTGTGTTAACGTTAAATGCGCCGATCAGAAGGCATTTCCGGCCGCAGTTGAAGCGGCCAAAGGAGCTGATGCAACTATTTTAATGATGGGATTGGATTTGTCTATTGAAGCTGAGGCATTGGATAGAAATGACCTTTTGTTCCCTGGAAATCAAGCTATGCTCATAAATCAAGTGGTCAATGCAGCTAAAGGTCCTGTTATTCTTGTAATTATGTCTGCTGGTGGGATTGATATCAATTTTGCTAAGGCTAATCCTAAAATTAAAGGCATTTTGTGGGCTGGATACCCTGGAGAAGAAGGTGGCCGTGCTATTGCTGATGTTGTTTTTGGCCAATACAACCCAGGTTAGCAAATTAGTCACTTCATTTTAGTACACATAACTGTGTATTTTTTTCGTTCCATTTAGAATTTAACTGAATCAATGAAACCAAACTTTTATCATTTTCGGTATCGAACCAAACTTTCAATCAGAATTGAATTGAACTAATCAAATTATAATTAGACAGTTTAGTGAAATCAGTTTTACAATATTGTATATAATATAATTTTTTTTTTTTATTTTAAAGTTCAATAAGTTTGATTTTATCGATTTTAAACTTTTGAAAACCAAATTGAATCAATTAAACTAAATTTTATATTTGAAAATCGAAATAATTTGACCAAAAAAATGTATTAAATAGACCAAATTTTTTACATTTCAGTTCAATTTTTGGTTCTAGTGGATTTTTAACACTATCTAATTAATTAGAGTGTCGATTAACAACCATAAGATATTTTCAAGGAATTCTAGTTTGGCTGTATATGTGATATATGTTGACGATGTATGAAAGAAATTCACGTTTTTACTCTTTCCATATTCTCATTAATCACTAAGAGCCATTAATATTTCTAACTAACTTTTATACTATGTACATTTTATGTTTCAGGAGGAAGATTACCAATCACATGGTATGAAGCAGGTTACATTAACAATTTTCCAATGACATCAATGCAACTAAGGCCAGATCCCACCAAAAACTATCCTGGAAGAACATACAGATTCTTTGCCGGACCAACTGTTTTCCCATTTGGGTATGGCCTTAGCTACACAAATTTCACTCACAAATCTTTAGCATCAAACATTGCAATTTCAATTCCCCTAAACAGATTGCAACATTGCCGCGAATTAGACTACAAAAATGCAACTTCTAAGCCTAAATGTGCTGCTGTAATGGTCAATGACATTAGCTGCAAAGAAATGTTCAATTTTGGAATTGAAGTTCAGAATTTGGGATCGAGAGATGGACATGATGTTATTATTGTTTATTCTGTGCCTCCTGCTGGTATTTCTGGTACCCATTTTAAACAAGTTATTGGGTTTAAAAGAGTTTCAATTCCGGCTGGTGGAAAGCAAAATGTGGCCTTTACTTTTAATGCTTGTAAGGCCTTGAGCATTGTAGATGTTGGTGGCAATCGCCTTCTTCCTTCTGGCCAGCATACCATTCTTATTGGAGATACCGGCGTTTCGTTTCCTATTCAGGTTAATTTAGGCTGATAATAGTGTTTTATGATTTAGAGTTTAAGGTTGTATTCAAAATAAATGAAATTATTTGGGATTTTATTTTTTGTAGCTCAGGTCACGAAAAAAATTAATAAATGAGTACAAGAATTTTGTTGAGTGTTGTAGAAATTGCTATCATAGACTATTAAAGAAGTTTTGTATTATTAATGTTTTTTTTTTATTTCTATCATAATTACTTAATTAAAGAATTAAAATATGAATGAGTTTAGTATTTTAAAGTAATTTTCAGTGCATTTTTGCTTTGTAGTGACAATTAATAAAATATAAGAAAGTGACGATATCAAATGTTGGGTTTATCTACCAGATGATGTTTTTTCTCATGACCAATTAATTGTATGCGGTACTATCAAGACGGATTTTGATGTAAATAATACAAAATGCTTTGGAAAAAATATGAATCGAGAACAGTTGAAGGATTGTTTATAAAAAAAAATGTTATGTAGGAAGAAATTATCTTATATTTTTTGTATTTTTCTATAAAATTTATATAATACTTTAAATTGTATTTAAATTATATCATTCTCACTACAAAAAAAAAAGCCAATTAGCGACGGAAATTTCCGTCGCTAATTGGGCTTTTTCCGTCGCTAATGCCCTTTAGCGACGCGGCGACTAAATGTCGCTATTGGGGCCGTCGCAAAAATTTTGCGACTAATCTATAAAACAGTCGCTAAAATTAGCGACTGAAAATTCCGTCGCTAAAATAAAATTTCAGTCGCTAAATAATATTAAAATTAGTCATATAAATATTTATTAGCGACAGAGAATTCGTCGCTATTCCGTCACTATTATATTTTTTAATATTATTTTTAATTTAATTTTTAATTACAATTTTTGATTTTTAATTAAAATTTTTGATTTAATTTATTATTATTATTATTATTATTATTATTTCTAAAAATATTTAATTTGAATTTCCAAATTATTATTATTATTATTATTATTATTATTGCTAAAAATATTTAATTTGAATTTCCAAATTACTAAAGACTGATGGTATTTGACTTCTGAATCAGATCTGCTTAGGCCATCAACCATATTATATTAGCACCCACAAGTTAAGGACTTGTATTATATTATGATGTGATCCTTTAAAAAATATAATTGAGAAAAAAAAACAAATAAAAATATGTTACAAATGAAAAATTCCTAAACTGAACAAATAATGCAAGAAAGCAATACTAAAGCTGCTTTGATAACAAAACTTATTTAAGTGCAACAAATAGGTTACTTGACATTGGAATTACCCTTTCATCTTCAACATAAAGATTTCTGATTGTTCTTGTAGCACGTTCATTCACATGAAACAGTTGCCCTATATAAACAAAAAGAATAATAGTGTCAAAAATCCATTAAATTCTGCTGATAAATAATTCCAAAAAAAGAAAAAAAAAAGCACATGCTCAAGTACAAGCAATCCTGCATGTGCAAACATGCATTGCCCTTTATATATAATTTGTACACTATAATTCTATGTATAAACAGGAACTAACCAAGTCTGCTGTGGCATATATTCAATCAGATTAAGTATTCCATGATTCACAATAAAACACTCCTCCCACCCCATGGCATAGTAATTCTGCTCCACTTATTTCCTTCGTGTTGTTCATTCTTGCAACATCCTGCCTAATCTATAATAATAATATTCTACTCATTTTTAGACAGTTCAATCACAAAAGATTTATATTAAAATGAAATTACTATTGTTAATAAAGAACAAATGAAATACTGAACCAGGGGAAAGTAAACTGAGGCGGATGGGGAGAATGGAATTCAAGAAAGACAAGGCACGTTATCTCTCACATTTGACCAAAAAAAAAAATCACTAGCTGACATTCCAATGATAGACAGACTAGCTGGCCCAAATTTTCTCCATTTTCCTCACTCTTGCTCTTTGTACTTGCATTCTATTCGCCTATTTTGATAATTTTTTTCCTTTTCTGTTACATTCATATTCTCAATTTATATACAAGTAAATGAAGTATGGAAAACTAATGATCCAAAAGCAACCAGTAGATTGGCAAGCATAAACAGAATAACTTACAGGCATTTAAGTGCAAAGATGTTATACTTTCACCAATTTCATGAATTCACTGTATTTCTTTAAAAGAAAAAGATAGCAGGAAAAGGGAGCATCATGTATGAAACCATAAATTTCTAGCACAGTAAAAAATAAATCATACATGATAATTAATTGCATATGATGTCACGTAAAAGAAGTGAATAAGAATGTCACATGAGACTATCCTTAATACTTGATTTGAAGACTACGATATATCTGGTCTGGACAAACAATGTCACCATCTTAAAATCTAGAAGCATAGCATGCAAAGTTCTTGGAGGTTTTCCAAGAAGATATCCATTTGACACTATTTTTAATTCATGATACAGCAACGACAACAACAACTAAGCCTCAAACTCATACTAGCTAAAAGAATTCTTCAAGCTAAAAATTGAAATGCTCTCAATTATGGAATTAATTTTTAACATTGTTGTCCTAACGCTTTGGCATCTACCTAAGCCAGATGTTCTACAATCGCTCTTGTCAATTAACTCTCTAGATTATCCAACTATGCCTGCTGAACTATGGTTCTTTGCCATACTTATGTCCTAATAATATTGCTGTAACTGTGAACATCTTTCCTCCTCTTCATAGGACAGAATCTAAAACGTAAGCAGAAAAATCCAAGGTCTTTCTTTCTTCCAATAAAGGTTCAAGAGTTTCAAATCTACCAAATGGGTTTATTGAAATTCTGTAAAATAACACATCGATCTGAAATCCAGAACAATTACCAACAAAAAAAAAAAAAAGAACAGGCCTTTCAACCGAAACGCAAACAGCAGGAACTCAAAGCTACAAGAGTACTTCAGATCTTGTCAAATTAAAAAGAAAAATAAAATAAAATCAAAAGCAAGAAACAACAGATAACCCACCTCTTCAATAGCTCTAAATCCTTATTCTTCTTGCTGGATAGGAAATCCGAAATTCAAAAAATTGGAGAAAGACGAAATCCGTTTGGTCGGAATCGCTGTCGAAAGGCGTCGGCTTCCGTTTTCCGATCTCCCATTTTCCGGCGGCTGAGGGTGATTGGTGGGTACCGGAAGGAGCGCCCGCTCGTCAGGAGCCCAGCGATGCCGTTCGTGCCGCCATTGGATGCCGGAGTTGGCCGGAACTGGGGAAAGAAGCTTCGGCTTCTCTCTCTCTCTCGCTTCCCTCCTCTGTTTTCCCTTTCCTTTCTTTCTCGCGTTAAAATCTTTTTATCTTTAAAAAAATTGAAAAATTTTTAGCGACTGAAAAATCAGTCTCTATTTAGTTTCTAATTCAAGTGTTTTTAGCGACAACAAATTTAGTCGCTAAATCCGTCGCTAAAATTGCCTATAAATTTAACGACGAATTTTGCCGTCGCTATTTTAGTGACAACTATTTTAGTGGCTAAATTAGTCGCAAAAAAAAGCGCCATACATTGCCGCCAAAATTTAGCGACGATTTCTTTTTTCCGTCGCTAAAATTGAAAAAAATAGTTTTGCACGACTAATTCTTAATTTTATCGCAAATCAGTCGCTAATTAGCGACTGAAAAGTTTCCGTCGCTAATTTGGATTATTTTTGTAGTGTCTCCACTAATTATATAGAGTAATATCATGTATATGGAGTAGCTAATTTTTTTATTGTATTTATTAGTATCGATATTTTACTTGATAATATTTAATTATATATATATATTTTTATATTTTAGAGTCCATATTTTGACATTTAATTTTGTTCAAAATTTTTCTTTAACTTGGGATTAATCATGCTAATTTCCAATAAATATCAAATTCACTTTATAATATTAGCTATTAATTTATTGAACATATTTTTTGGCTAGTATATTATTTTGTTTTATAATTTTTATTTTAAATTACTTTGCACATTTAAAATTAAATTGAACTTTGCTTAATTTTTTTTATATGATTGTATATTATAAATTTTAGTAGTTAACTGAAAAATATTGGTTAATCAAATTAAAAAAAATAAAATCAATTTACCGATTAACCGAATGAAATAGACTAGTTAATAATTAATAATTTTAAAAAATCGATATTAATAGACCGATTAATTTTTTTTTATTAATAGACCGGTTGCCATAACTAACTATAAACAATAACAATATAAAACAACCCTATAAATGAAAACAAGGAAAAACAATGAAAAAAAAAAACTAGTATTAGAAATGTGTTTATGGCAAGATAGTATTTTATTAATAAACAATCACCACATTTGAACGATGGATCATGGAAACAAATAATATCTTGTGAATAATTAATTAATTAAATTAAAATAAAATAAAAATTATGAAATCCACTACATTTGTCCAGCAAACATTTTGCAAAAATGTGTCCACTAATTAATAGAGCAATTATTTTAAAGTTGTTTTGTATGTGATGCAAAAGTTTTCAAATCTAAAACACAGTTTCATATATATGGAACAGGAAAAGATAGAATAAGCGTTTCTAATAGGTCACCTTAAAAGTATAACACCATCATCCTCAATTATAATTAATAATGTTCCAAAGAAAATCACACAAGATCTTGACCAAAAAATAAAAATTCACCGAATTATAATTGAATCCAAATTATGACGGTGATAAATATTAATATTCAAATGGGAAGTTATCAAACAAGATGTACATGAAAAAAAAAATTATGATACTATGTTTTTCGTATTTTAAAAAAACCTATTTCATTAAAAATTAAAAAAATATATGCATAGAATTATGGAATCAAAAATAATATAAATAGATTATAAATGAGTCAGGTCATACGAGTCAAGTAATGAGTCGAGTTACTTAGCAAGTTAAACGTATTAGATCATTGATTGATCGAATTTTAGTCACATTTTTATAAATGAATTGTGACTGGTTAAAATTTCTTACCATTACTGCACATATTAATACGCATTAAAAAAAATTGCCCTTCAACATTATAAATGTTAAAATATTTATTAAATTCAAGGGTTCAATTACTGAAAAGTTTGAATTCAAATTTGATAATTTAAATAACTTTTCGGTTTCTTGTATATATATAAAAATATATTTATATATACTTTTATCTTCTTAATTAACTGGTTGAATATAAATGGCATTATGATATATGATTATAAGCAATTCATGTTCCAACTAACTAAAAAAAAATTAACTTTTCATATTTAGAAAAATCTCACTTTCAATTTCGTGACATTTTTTTAAAAAGATATTAGATATATATTTAAATAAGAGTAACAATTTAAAGAAAACATTTTCAAATTAATTACGAAAATTAATAAAATTTATTATTAATTTTTAGTTCCATTAATAACTAAATAAAAATTCAAAAACAATAATTTTTTAATAGAAAATTTAAGTTTTTGTTAATTTTCATAGGAAATTAAAAGAGTTCCTCAGTTGAAAAAATACCAAAACATTAGTATTCAATCAGTAAAAATTTAAACGTTGGTCAGTGAATTGAAATATAGATGGAGGGTTAAGGTTTTTTTTTTTAGCTAGCCCTAAAAAAATCCTTGAAAATTTACTAATATAAAAAAAAATCATAATATAATAACAGATAAAAAAAAATTAAAGATAGCAAAGTGGGCAGGGTTGGATTGGATTATAAATGAACAGATTATAAATGAGCTGGTCATAAATGGACAAAAAAGAATGGATTATTTAAAATGGATAAAATGCCCAAATGGGTTAAGCAGGTTGGGTCGATCCATGAGTTAAAAATTTTAATATAGCTTTGAAAATTTAGTATTTTTTTCCATGTAATTTTGAGACTTTTATTCGGCTGCAATAATAATAAATATCTGGTAAGAATATTTTAAGAACACGCAAATTGATCAGATGGCCCTAATAGATCGGTGGAGGTTCAAATAAGCCGAGATGTGAGTCGAAGCATTTGACGTATTTTTTATCGAAAAATAATTTTTGATATAATAACGGGATACTAAAATAAACAGAACACAGAAATAACTTCTTGACAGCTAATAAAAATCAACTTCAGTACTTTACAGCTCAACAAACTAGCTAAATTAGCCTTTTCTTTTCCATTTAAAGGCAGTTAATTAAGAAATCAGTGTGTTTATTTATTTATCATGTTATTGTTAATTAAGTACTCAAATAATTAATTTGAAACAAAAGTCTATAAATTTTATTGGGACAAAATTTAAATGTGGACCCAACAAAATGAATGTGAAAAATTAGATAAATGTTCCTAAATATAATTTTTTTTATAATTATCCTAAATAAGTTTGATTAGAATAAATTTATAGCTCCATAGGTTTATAGCACCGATCAATCAACATGTAGGAAAGAATTTACTTTCATTAAAAATTTTAAGCTCCTAAATTCCTAAATAATTCAATCAAGTGGCTCCATTCCTTATAGGTTATTCCTGAATTTTCATACATCCTTTTTAGGAGCTCTATCATTATTAATTATATGTGAAAGTTATGTATAGTTCAAATTGTTGATATTTTGATAATTTTTTTAATTAATTAAAATTCGAATCTCATATCGTTCTCAAAGATGTAATTATATATAAAAAAATGTATTAATTATTAATTGTATTAAAATTAATCCTTAAAATAGCACTAAATAACATACTAGGAGCTCACCATAGCATGCTTAAGAAAAAAATCGAAAATTTAATTTAACACTTTACCTCTTAAATTTACTAACTAATAAATATATTTTGCATCTTAACACGTTGATATGAGTTGGCAATACATAGTTTGGACTATTCATACTCGCTTTAATCACGTAAAATGACATAATTTTTGTAAAATATCTTTACAACTATTATGACATTAAGAAATAAATTTAATAAAATTTCAATCTCACCATCATATACACCTAAAGTGAGTGTTACATGTTGGATGTTGCTAGCTTACATTAGCATGTTAGAGTATAAAATGCATCATATCCGTCGGTTCAAATTTAAATGTCAAGTTCGATATTTATATGGATAGATATCGTTCGGTTATAATTAAAAATTGAAGTGAATAAATTTGATCCAATTAATTAGTTGAGTTTTGATTTATAATTTTTACCAAAATTTGATTTTTAGTTCAATTAATAACCGAAAATTTAAGAAAATTATTTTTTTTAAAATGATATTATTTTATTTAATAAAATTTTTTAAATTATTAATCAATTCGATTTCAGTTAGTGAAATAAGAGAATTTTGATTTTCGATTTGGTTAATATAAATTTTTGATTCTATTTCAATTGATGATTTTTTTATCAAAATTTAATTTTTAATTATTTCGATTCAATTATAATCGAAAATCAAATCGTATTCCCCACAAAACGATTGAATTGGTAAAATGTGACAAATTCGGGCATGATTTTATATATTAAGTCAAAGAAAGACTTAATATAGATAAAAGATGAATAATTTGAATTTTTCTAACATTGTTGACTTATTCATAAAATCATCAATTGAAAATTAAAGATGCCAATTCATAAAATTCCAATAAAGACGATGCCAAAACATATTAGAAGTACAAACCAAATCCCACCACACACGTTGCCTTGTGGCGTTCCTTCACAACATTTATTTAATAGTACAGAACGAACTAAGATCCCAAATACCCTAATCACCGCCACTCGCCACCGTCACCTCCACCGCTTCGTCGCCAACTAAACACCTTAAATTCATATCCGTGCTAGCCGTACCCTACAACCTAGCATCCCAAATCAATTCTCTTAGATAGTGACACTTGGATTCCTCATTTAATTTTAAAATATTATTATTAGTTTTTTTATAATATATATTTGTGTAGTATAAGATTAATTAATCGTTTATGCAATTAATTAAACTTTCAATATTATTATTAAATAATTTAATTAAATTTCTTTTTTATATTATTTAATAATAATATTATTATTAAATTATGATAGCAAGGACCAACATTGATTTATTTAACTTGTTGGATATTTATTATTTTTAAATGAAATTTTAAATTTAAATTGAATCAATTTTATAAATTACAATTATAATGAACCAATTGAACACTGAAACCCTAATTTTATATATATATATATTATAGAGAGAGAGAGAAGAGAAATCCTCTCTCTACGTCTTTAATTGACTTTTTTCTTGGCGGGCTCCACATTTGCTACCCACTTTCAATCTCTTAATCTTCCCTTAAGCAGGGCCCACCTCCACACCGAGATATCGGGTCCAAGGGAATCTACGGTGTCACTGTATACATATGTATAATTATACGGTTTTGATTTAGCAATTAGAATATCAAAATTCCATCATCTCCACAGAACAAAAGATATAAAAAAAATTTAAAAAAAAAAACCTTCCTTTAACCCATTATCTCTCTTCCTATTCACACAATAACAACACAAACACAATCCCTTTTAAAAAATCATGGAGTTTTCAAGGAGAATAACGTCACTACCGCCTGATAGCTATGTGCTCTCTTAATGGTATGCACTTACCATTTTTTTCTTCCCAATTTATTTGGTTCGAGACTTTATCTTTATGGCTTGTGAATGTAAATTGGAGTCGTTTGCATATCTGGGTCATTCTTATTTTTGTAATTGAATATTGGGTGATAATTGTTTTGACACAATGATTGGTTTTCTTTCCAGTGTTTTAATGGGGGAGGAAACAATCATGGGTGTTTCTTTATTTTTCAAAATAATCGAGTATACTCGCTTTTTTGTTTAATATTTTTCAAATATATTTTTTTTTTATTGATTTATTTGTTTATTGGCCACTGGGCTACCTCTGTGGGATTTTCCAGGCTTCTACGGAAGGGGCCATTTGACTTTGAAGCGAACGATAAAAAGGGGTCAGTTCATAAGGTCAGGCGGTCTGGTTTGGTGGTGATAATCAGTGTTTTAATGGGTTTTAGAGGATTCTTTTTAATGTAATTTATTTTTTTGTTTCTGTTCCCGATGGGTTTCATGGGATTTTGGCTGCAATGGAAATAGGATTCAAGTCTGTTATGGTCTCTCTGTTTTGGTTTGTTTTCAGAGGTTTGAATGTTTGTTGATTCTAGCAAACCACAAAAGTTTGAACCTTTAGAGCTTAATTGTTAGTGGGTTGGGACAGATTTCATTCTTTGCGCGCTGCTAGGCTTTTCTTTGATTTCAAAGCATTCTTCTTTTATTCAGCTGAAGGTGGAGGAGAAAATTTCAGAAGTTGAGGAATTTAGTGGGTTTTACAATTTGTTTTTAGGGTTTCAAATATCGAATTACTGTGATAAAAGAAAAGAAAAATGGAGGAAGATAGTGGTTCCTGGATAAGAAGGACAAAGTATTCACACACAGTTTGTCATCGTTTAGATTCTTCCAGATTAGCCTCTTTTCCATTATCAATTCAGCCAGATAGGAATACAAGCTCAAGCTTGAAATCAAGGCCTGGAGTTTCTACTTGTCGTCAGAAATCTGTTCCAGCTTCAGATTACAGATCATCAGTTCTCAGTAATCCACAGATTCAACGAAATCCTGTCACCAACAAGCAGAGATCTTTATCACCTCTACCTCAAACAACTCTCTCAGATACTTTTAAGGAAGCAAAGTCTGTCAGCAAGAGATTTTTAACTCCTCATCCTCGCATGAAGGTGCCAGACAAGGGAAATAAGGAGTCTTTTGAAGCCAAGCCATCGAAAAATGCCTCGAATACAAGCCCTCTAAGGCACTTGATTTCAACGAAGGGTCATGAGAAATCTAAGAACAAAAAGGACTCTAGCTGGACAAAGTTATTTGACCATGCTGGAGGAAGAGTTAATGCTGTTGAAGCAGCTGATGAATTTAGTGTGGATATGTCCAAGCTCTTTCTAGGCCTCAGATTTGCTCATGGAGCTCATAGCAGGCTCTACCATGGTGTATATAAGGATGAGCCAGTGGCAGTTAAAATTATCAGGGCACCAGATGATGATGAAACTGGAACATTAGCATTGAGATTAAAGAATCAATATGACAGAGAAGTTACCCTTTTATCTCGGCTTCACCACCAGAATGTTATAAAGGTCATTATTTTTCTTTCTTTTCTTCTCCTTCGTTTTTGGTTGTCTATGGCCATATTTTCTATTCATGTAATTTAAAGCTTAGATGAACGGTATGATTTGGATTGTTGTCTTATGATGAGTCCATGATTCGATTACTAATTGGCACAACATAAATGTGAACTTTTTATTTGTGATTGAAACTTCTCTAACTGGAATAAGTTTGGGGTTGCTTCGTGAATTCCTTCTCATATACATATTTTGATTGTTATGCAGTTTGTAGCAGCATGCAAAAAGCCACCAGTTTTTTGTGTTATAACAGAATATCTATCTGAAGGTTCCTTGAGGGCGTATTTGCACAAGCTTGAGCATAAGTCTGTTCCTTTACAGAAATTAATTGCAATTGCTTTGGAAATTGCTCATGGAATGGAATATATCCACTCACAAGGTGTCATTCATCGAGATCTCAAGCCGGAGAATGTTCTTATAGATCAAGATTTTCATCCAAAAATTGCTGATTTTGGCATAGCTTGTGAGGAGGCATATTGTGATTTACTGGCTGATGACCCAGGGACTTACAGATGGATGGCACCTGAGATGATCAAGAAGAAATCCTATGGGAGAAGAGTCGATGTTTATAGTTTTGGGCTCATTTTATGGGAAATGGTGGCAGGAACAATTCCTTATGAGGATATGAATCCCATACAAGCTGCATTTGCAGTAGTGAATAAGGTATTTCTTTTTCCTGTTTCCCTTTTCCTTTCTACTTAAATGCTCTAGCCTAACTTCCTCCCATCTTGTAGATGTGGTCCTAAACTCAGCAAAATAAATTTCTTTGAATCATCTAGGTTGAAATTAAGGTTGTTTTTTTTGTTGATTTGATTATGCGCTAATAACTCTTGGCTTTTTCTTGATTGCATTTATGACTGCTCAATCAATAACATTCCTTTCAAATTTTGCGATAGAGCACATCCCACTCCTTTTCCTAGATTCTTCTGCTGTTCTATTATCTTTTCTATCTAAATTATGGCTGCCCCAAGCAAGTGGTTGCTATACTCATGGCAAACCAATTTCTGATGTGTCTATATCATAGATTTACAGAATTGCTTCTTAAATTGGTTAGATGAAGCAACATATATGTTACTGTCATGAAAAGTATGGTGATTAATTGTATAGTGATATAGACATCATTAAGTGACATATCTTCCTCCTGCTTTTGGGTTGAAGTAGAGCAACTGAAACCTATTGCAATGAGCATCGATTTGATGGTTAGAAGGTATTAGTTTAAAAATATTGGTTTGCATGCCATGGTAATTGACTTTGCATTATCTTTCTAAGAAGAAGAGGAAGGGTAAGCTTTTGTGTTGTCAATCTCAATTTATTTCTGGTAGAGCTGTCAAAATTATAGGCCTTTTGTGAATCTCAAGTACTATATTCAAAGGCCACTCGACCTAAACCCTCAAGCTTTCAAATGAAGGCTCGAAGAATAGTTTTGTATCTTAAAGAGTAGGGGTTTTGTTGTTTTTTTAAGTTTTTCATTTGTTTTTGTTTATTCTCTTTTACGTGTTCCTTATTTCCTTATTCCTACAAAACTTCATCTTTAACTTAGTTTGAATGTGAAATTTTTTTTGTCTCTTTGCAGAATTTGAGACCTTCTATCCCACGGGATTGCCCTCTTGCTATGAAAGCTTTAATTGAGCAATGCTGGTCCTTGCACCCAGATAAGAGGCCTGAGTTTTGGCAAATTGTCAAGGTATTAGAGCAATTTGAGGCTTCACGTGCTTGTGACGGTACCTTGAATTTGGTGCCAAACCCAACTTGCCAAGATCATAAGAAAGGTCTTCTGCATTGGATTCAAAAGCTTGGTCCTGCTCATCCAAGTAGCACACCGACGCCTAAACCAAAATTCACATGAATCTCTCTTATCACCCGGCTTTTATAGTGCATTAGGCCACTTGTAATTAGAAAAGGTTTGTTTTGTGAACCTCTCCACTTGTACTCTTCTATTTCACATTCATGGAAGAGTGAATTAATAGATTGGTAGACAATCCATTGAGGTGAAAGCATCTTTCCTTCACAAATATACATACACAACAAAATGATCACGTGTTAGGGCGTTCTCAACATTGTAAGCATTGGAAGATGACGAAAAAAAAAGTAGTGTTTTTTAGAAGGCCATAAATTTCAGATTTGTTATGAATTCTTTACTCTGCCCTTTCCTTGATCCCGTTCTGTTATTTTCAGTTTTATACATTTGTTTTACGGTTTAGAAGCTTCATCATACATTATGATACATAGTCATTATGTGTGTGTGAAGTTCAATTTTCGCGTTTTTTAGCTCGTTCTCGTTACTGGTTGCTGGTTCGGTTTTATGGGGAACAAGTCGTACTGTGTTTCATGTATCATGTGATTGAACAGATGCTGTATACTGTTATTTGCTTTTGATCAGCAGCTTGTTAATTATTTAGATGAGGTTCGGAATACATGAACCTATAGATGATTTGTGATGAACATGAATTACGTGATCATCTTTGCATGTGACTTAATAGTAAATTAGGTTTCATGAATTTCCAAATTACGTGCATGCATTGTCTTTCTCAATTCGATGCTTTTAGAAGGCATTAGATGGTATATATTTTTTGGTGAATACATTCATGGAATGTATTAAACAAGATTTTTTATATTCCCAATTTTGCCATTTTGATTTTTGGGATATATTTCTTTAATCTTTCCTATCACATCCTTATTTTTCATCCATTTTTGGAAGCATTTGTTCATTTTTGTTCTTTTCTTGATTTGTATTTGGAAAAACTCATATTTCCAATCTTGAATTTTGTTCAGATGAGCCTTTATTTACTTGGACTGAACAAAATATTAAGTTGGATAGCTTTATTTTATTTTCTTTGTAATAAGAAAATTCTTCTAGCATTGATTGTCCATCTAGATATTGATAGTAATGGCAAATATTTATAGCAATTGTTTGATTAAAAATTGGGATTATTTAAAGTAATTAGAAAATTGAAGTTGAATTTTCTTAGGTTAGTTGGATGTAGGGAATAATAGAAAAAAAAGCATGCTGTGATGATAATTGAGGGGGCAAGTGGGGATCATGAGATTTTCCATCCAATCTTTTTAGCTATTTAATTAGAAAATTATATTTCATTTTATGAATTGTGTCCGATTTTGGGATTAATTTGGTGCGTAGATATTTAGACTGTTGAATCATGCGTTTTTTTCGATCCAAAAGTTTAAATTTGTGTGTCACGGACACTTGATTTTAGTAGGTATTTTGTAGAGTTGCAGGGAATTGTCTTTTAAGCAGTTACTTGTCAATTTAATATACTTACTTGTATTTTTCACTTGACAAAAACATATAACCACATTTCCACTGGCAAAAAAATCTTCACATTTATTGCTTTTACCTTAATTTTAGTAAGGAAAAATCTTCGCAATGTCACGTTCACATCTACTGGTTTCACCTAACATCAGTTATTTCCTGCTCAAATATACCGGTAAATGGGTTTAGCGTAATTGATCGAATTTAAATCACTTTTTTATAAGTGAGTCGAATTAAAATTTGTTATTTTTATTAATATATATTTATTTATTTTTATATAGTCTATATTTATTAACATATAATATATCTGAAGTATTGTGAGCATTTGTTCATTTCAGTGAAAAATTTAAGTGAAATTTACTTTAAACCTTCACTAAATGATTTGTATTTTTCCTAATAAAAGTAAATCAATAACCAACGTGAAGTGTGGTTTAGGCGAGTGAGGTTCTAAAATTGGACAGATGCAATGAAACCTTTATCAAGATGATGATGGAGAGTTTGGTCCAAATTAAGTATTATGTACATTGGATTGTTATTAATTGTTGTCATTTTCTTATTCCCATGTTTGACTTTTCCTCAAGTGTTGGACTATTCAAGCTTAGACTACGATTGGGCCTATCTTAATTTATTAATTAATTATTATTAATCAAGCTCAAAAAAATATTAAAAAAAAAAGAAAAAAATAACAGTAAAAATTGATATTTTAGCCGGTATTCAATTAAAAATATAAAAAAAAGTTAAGAGTGAGTAAAAAACACGGATCGATGTGGTTAATTGAAAAATCGATTCAAAACGGAACCGATAAACTGGTTAACTGATTATAACGAACTGATTAATGATTAATATTTTAAAAAAATCGATATTAATGGACTGTTTTTTTTTTGCTAGTTGACCCATTAACCTATAAATAATCACTCCTACAGTTTATTAACTTTATTTCATTCTTTCTTTCTTTTTATTACAATTTTTTTATTTCATTATTTTCATATTTAATTATTTATATTCCTTTACTTTTCATTTATTTTAAAATATATTTCAATTTCATTTTAGTTTTTTAAAGATATTGTAGTTAATTTATTAATTATTCAATATGTCCATATACAGTATTTCTTATTATTTATTGATTTATCAATTTTTCATTAATGAAAATGATAATATATTCAAAAAGTTATATAATGTTAATATATTAACTAAATTTTTTTATAATTTCAAAAAAAAACTAAAATTTTTAATATATGTGAAAATAATGTGTTTTAAATTAAAAAATAAAGGAAAACAGTTGTTAGTATTGGATAGATTTATTTTAAGAATTTTTGTTGCATTTTTTTCATTATCCTGATTATTTTCAAATTTTTAAGTTTTTTTTAATTGGCGATTACTAAGTGTAACCATCATCTAATTATGATTGATCATGAACCGGTTAATTTATTTACTTATTAAATCTCAATTTTTTAAAAAAAAATTGCTTTTATCCACCAAACACTTTTATTTTAACAACAATAATGTTATATTATAGTGTAGAATTTTTTATTTTTAAGTATATTGAATATTTTAATTTTATTTATGAAAATATCTTATAATTGTAGTGGTTAACTGAAAAAATATTGATTAACTGACGGACTGGTTTATGGTTATTATTTTGAAAAAACTGATATTTAGAGAGTGATTTTTTTTGACTAATGAACCGGTTAACTGATCCATAATCACCTTTAATTACAGTGATAGCATTTTGCTAAGTGAATACATATGGATTAAATTTATTTTATTAAATCAATAAATCATAGACATAATTTCAAGTAAAAATAAAAAATTAAATTGGTTATAAATTTTATCACATATTTATTTTTGACATGAATGTAAGTTAGTGATTTGATTAGTAAATAAAAAATGTTCACCCAAGAAATTTAAAGAAGAATTTTTTTTTTTTGTTTAATGCTTATTCGGCATTCATGGTTTTTAAATTGTATTGTGTGATGGACTTGTCGATTATATTCGGGCTGGGCCCTTAGTGACTTTCATTTCTTCAGCCTTTTAACAAGGCCTCTTAATGCAAGCAATCCATTCTTTTTTTTTTTTTTCCTTATTTCCATTTTTTTTGGGACAATGATTTAATTAATATTTAAAAAAATATTTTGAAAATTATTTTCCGATCTTGAGTCAATATCGTAGGAGAACCCTACGATAATTGTAACATGTGTGGAGGCGGTAGGACTAAAGCTTGTCAAGCCTAAAGCCACAGTTGGCGGTTGCGTTTTTAGGCTCTCATTTTCCTCTTTCTTTTTTTTTCAAATCTTTTCTTTTTTTTTTTAAAAAAAAAAAAAAGAAGCTGTCGGTCTGCTTTTTGATTTTTTTTTTTTAATCTTTAAGACTTTTGCTTCTAATTTTTTTCTATAACTATTATATTGTAATTTATAGCTAAAAAAATTATGAAGAGGGCAAAAAAAATTTATAAAATTTTATCCAAAAAGAACTATAATACATATATTATTTTCTTCACTTAATTAAAAATTAAATTCAAGTATTCAAGTCATATATAGTATTATTAGACTAACAACATCTCATAATGCATTTATTATTTTCTTCATTTTTATGATATTTAAATAAAACTAATTCATACTTTCAACTTATAAGATGTAATGAAGCTCTTTTTTTTTCTTAGTTATAAATTAAATTCAAAATCTATCATTTTACTTTTAATTCTTTAAATCCTTAGATAAATTATTTTGCTCTTTTTCCAACATGTTCAATAGTAAATTTTAAATATCTAATAATTATAAAAAATGAAAACAAAAATTTCTATTTAATAAGTTAAAATTTTATAATTTTTTTGGCCTCTTTCGTAAATTTGTTAGCTATAAATGACAATAGTTGTAGTTATAGAAAAAATTTAGTAGTTATGGAAAAGTTGACAACCTGTGGCGGGTTTTATAAAAAAAAAAAAAAGTAAATGTTGCAGATGCAGCTTCTGAAAAAAGAAAAGAAAATAAAATGAGAGCTAAAAATTGCAGCTGAAAATTACGATTTCAGGCGTGATAGGACTAAAAAATTTCATGCGGTATTGATCCAGTACATTTCTAAAGTCGTAAATAGTTTTTAAAATACTCCACTGTTATAAATTTAAAAAAAAAAAACATTAATTAAATCACTGACCCTATTTTCTCATAATTAAAGCATTGTCCAGTAAAAACAAATCATTTGGGAGAAATTCCGAAATGATGAAACAGAATGGTTGGCATCATTTCTTTTTTAACCAAAAGTTTTAACTTCAAATCTTGAATTTGGACCATATTTAAATACTTTAAAATAAATATTTTGATCATTTTTATAGACCTAATCAATATAAATTTAAATTAATCGAATTAATAATTATCTAATTCAAATGATTAGAAGTTATTAAAAATAATTAAAAATTATCCAATTCAATAATTCGAGCTCGACCCCGAACTTGATGAAAATTTGAAACTTGAAAATAAATAAATCGAAATAAGAGGACTCATTTACGATAAGATGTCATTGTCATGTTTGATGCCAGTCAAAAAGAAGGAACTAAATACACGTCACAATCAATTGGATACAAATACAATACAACTTTACAGCGAACATTTATATCGGATGATTCCATGCGTACCCTTGACTCACGTGCGAAATTGTTGAATGAAAAATAAAAAATATATATATAAATTATTTTATTTAAAAATATATGTACGATGCATAGAGGTGTATAGAATCAATACTCGTCATATTCGACAAACAAATCGGATCATCAATTAGTCAGATAATTATGAGTTATAAACGGATTGAGCTATAATCTAATATGAGTCATTGGTAAATAGATTTTCACAAAAATATTTAAAAAAATTAAGATATTTACAAAATTACTATCCAAACTTTATGATTTTCAAAATACAAATCACTTTTTAGTAAGATTTCTATTTTTACTGAAATTTCTATCTTTTGCATATCTTTTATAATTCAATTAGTATAAACTGTTATCTTTTCTGCTAAAAAAATATCATTTTTTTTCATCACGTTAACGTTTTTTGTGAAAATCTATTATGCTATTAAAATACATAATCAATTACTCATATAAATATTATGCCAAAAATAGATGAGTATTGGTTGAGTAATGCTAAAAATAAATTGAATTATTGATAAGGTGATTAATATTATATACCCATACATTTACATCAATTGGTAAAATTTCATTTTTAATACATTCTTATTTATAAATGGATTTTTAATTTACATACTCATATAAAAATTGTGACGAAAATAGATAAGTATTAGTTGAGTGACACTAAAAATAAATAAAATTAATTGCATATTCATATAGATATAATAATTAAATTTATCAAATTAATAATTAAAATATCCATTTTAATTTATTAACTATTTATTATATTAATTTAGTGCATTAAAATATTTAATACAAATAATTATGAAACTATATTTATATAATAAATATATAATATAAATTATAAATAATATTTATATATAAATTACTAGTATTATACATAATAAGTAATAAATATCGGTTCTTTCGGTCCAATTCGGTTCCAAAACAGTTCGGTACTGTTCAATACGGTTCTCGGTCCGGTTCCAGTACAATTCGGTTCGGTTCTAGTCAAAAAGTCAACGGTACAATTCGGTTCGATTCTAGTAAAAAAAGTCAACGGTACAATTCGGTTCTGGATCTTTTTCTTCGGAATTTCGGTTCGGTACAGAAAGATCCAGACCCGTGTACACCCTTACTTATTAATTCCAATCTCGAAATTACTTGCTTGCAGTTCGGTATGATCATGTAAATAAAGGTATACCAACCGATCCAAACGAAAAAAAAAAAAAGAAGAAAAAATTAGGTTAAATTAAAATTAAGAGACCATTAGCTTTGAATTTGATTTTGCTTATGCTCAACTCCTCCGATGTAGGGTGCTTGGTCGGTTGTTGTTGGAAAAGAGATAGTATGTTAGTGAGAGAAGAAAGAATGGGCTCAAAGAATAAACAACAATGGCAAGGGTTTGAAGAAAGGCAGAGTTTTGACAAACTAAATATTTTTTTTTTTATTTAATGTGTATTTGAATTTCTACTTTTTGGATATCATACTTACAAGCAATGGGTAAAATTTGATCTGCTAAAAAAAGTGATAATTTTAAAATTGAAAAAAAAAGTATTTTTAAAAGGAAGGAAAAAAATGATATTATGTGCAATTTTTCATTGGAAAATAAAAAAAAAAAAAGTTATAAATGAATTAAATTATAAACGGATCAATTTATATTTTTATATGACATTATTTAATTTTTTTTTTCTTTATATTTTAATAACATGCAACTATAAAAATGATTGTCTTTATATTTATATTACATAAAAAAAGACTAAATTATAAATAATATAAATGAGTTACAAGTAAATGATAAATAGATCATATCATACGATTCATATAACGAATATAGCAACGAACCGGATCAAATTTAGGTTGCATTTTTATTAATGAATTGGTTGAAGTAAAAATTTATTGCTTCTATATTTGGTATTGATTTTTAAATTAAGAAAGCAATAAATAAATAAATAAATAAACAAATAAGTATTTTTATAAATCAATAAATATATATGTTAGCATCTCTCAAAAGATAGCTAGTCCATTGTCCTTGCAATCAATTCCGATAGTGCATAAGCTTTTATCAATCGCATCATGCTGATAGATATCTCTTTTCACATGCCTTATCATGTGTACCCACTGTAAACCTCCACTCCATTTCTTTAAAGATTCATGTTTTTTTCAGTTTCTATTTGTCTTTTTTTTTTTATTTTTTTTTATTTTTTAATGTGCTGAAGTTTGAATCTTAAATTCCTTTTGGTAAAGAAATTTTAAATTACTATTTGAGCTATTTCTTGAAAGAAAAAGTTTATTTTTCGTGTAAATTATACAGTCTCGTTTATTGTACTTCCACTTTCTCAACAATTTAACATGCATCTCCTTTTTAATATTCTTAATTTTAATTCTAAAATAGCTTCTTTTTTTAAGCCAGTTCTAATATTTGTTTTAGTAAATAAATATATTCATTCAATTCTAATATTTGTTTTAGTAAAGAAAGAAATTCTTAAAATATTCTTATATATTTAGGCATCGGAATGTTTTTTTTTGTCATTTTTACATGTTATAATAATTTTTTAACTTAATTTATCGGATCTTCATATGAATGAATAATGTTAAATTTATACATTTAGATTTGACATAAATTGATTCATATTGAATATAGCATCATATGTCATATAAAAGCTGCTCATAAGTTGTAATTAAAAAATTATTTAACCCCAGGGGTGCAGGTGAGTTGGTTGGGGATTCTCCTGGCTTAAGCGAAGTCGTAAGTTCGAATTCTCGTATATGCAGCCACTTTAAATACTTGGAGCCAGAGCTTAGCCTTCCGTAAGAGACCGACACGGCTCGAGTGAGGATTAGTTTGGATGTGGTTACGGGCTTAAACGTGCATTTTCCACAGTTGGGACCATTTCAGGACACCGCACGGTTATAAACCAAAAAAAATTATTTAAAAAATGGCAACTAAAAAGTGTGTATATATATAGTGTGGTTTAAAAGTAAACAGCAAACCAAAAAATTGAACTAAATATATGATTTTTTATTCGATTTTCGATTTGAGTTTCACTTTATTCACTTCAAGGTATACAAATGAAAAAAAAATGATCCCTACAGGCCAAAGTTTGGTCATTTACGTAACCAGACATCTCCAATAAAAGCATAAACTTCCTTTTATGGCACTCTATAAGGCTCAAATAAAAGCTATTTTAAATTTTAAAGAGCCTCCCTTCTTTTTGATTTAGTGATATTCAAGTATTTGCATTTTATCTACCTTAATATTAACGTATGAAATATTTATTTATGTTTTAATTTATAATTTAATTAAACTGTAGTGTTCTGATAGTTAGTTTTATTACAGTTGTTCAATTTGATCTAAATTTTGTTTCAGTTAAAATCATGATTTTGACGTGATATTATTTGATTACAATAGGGGAATCATATGATTTTATTAAGATATGATTTATTGAATTTTTAAAATAATTTATTTCATTTTTATTGTTAATGTGTACCAAAATAATTACCTATAATTGATATTAGTAATAAAATAACACTTTGCATTTTAATTGCATATAATTAAGGAACAAGAACCAAGTTTGCTACTAAATTTACAAAAATTGTATAAATTTGCTCTTAAATTTTTATTTTTTATTTTTTTAAATAAAATTATATTACTATTAAATCGAATCACATTTGTCATTATTTATAGCGGTTGGTGTAAATATAAAAAATTTTATTAATGAAAAATATAAAAAGATAGCTTATAATTATGTTCGCCATTACAAATAAATAAAAATATAAGTTAAATTTATAAAAGTAAAGACACACACACACATATATATATATATATATATATATATATATGAGAACTCAAACAAATTTGCCACATCCCTATAATTAAATACGAGAACTCAAACAAAATGCCATTACATTTAAATATTTAATCAGCTCTTAATTAACTATCATATAATGAACCCTTTGGAATTTTAACTATCTTATTGTACTTTCAAATTCTTAAGCAGCTTAATTCAAGAACAAATTATTCGGGTTGAAATTTAATTCATATTTTCATTTATCTTTTGAATCTAAAAACATAATATCCGAATTCAATAGTAATTGAAATTCTAGCCAAATTGTCAAATTATCAAATAAATAAATAAAAATCCTTTTTCAAATTATCAAATAAATAAATAAATATCCTTTTTCATGCAATAATAAATTAATTACTGAGTCAAATAAAAATATTTAAGTAAGAAAATTCCAGTAACTTTATAAAAAAATAAGTGGTCAAAAAAGGTCCACGTAGCCTGTAATGGCAAGGTTAAAGAAAGGGGCAGACAAGCACCCCACCAAGCTTTAAACACTAGCAGTAACAGCATCTAATCGATTTTTGCTTTTTTACCTTATGCTTATAAGTTATATTCACTCTCATCAAAGCTTCCAGTGTGAAATAATCAAGTGGCCATTTCCTCTTCAGTTTCTCAAAAAAGTAATTAAGTATAGCCAACTTTCATGGAGAATAATAACCCTACTTCCTCAAAAACTGATAGGAAAACCATCGAAAGAAACAGAAGAAATCAAATGAAATCTCTCTACTCCAAGCTCAATTCTCTCATCCCCCGCCAAAGCTCCAAGGTAGTTTATTTTTCTAGTGTAGTAGAAAATATATCTTTTATTTTTATTTTTATGTTAATTAATCAATTTTTTTTTTTAAAATAATTATAGGAAGTGGTTTCGCTGCCTGATCAACTAGAGGATGCTGCAAATTATATAAAAAAGTTGGAGATAAACTTGGAAAGAATGAAGGAAAAAAAAGAGAGATTAAGAGGAAATTATTATGAAAATAATAATAATAATAATTATCAAGAAAAGCCAAATATTGCAAGTATGAGATCTCCAAAAATTCAGATTCATGAAATTGGTTCAGCTTTAGAGATTGTTTTAGTTACTGGTTTGGATTTTCATTTCATGTTTAATCAAACTATTCGTGTTCTTCATGAAGAAGGAGTTGAGATTATTAATGCCAATTTTTCTGTTGTTGATGATACTATTTTCCACTCCATTCATTCCCAGGTATGGTCATTTTTTCTAAATCTGTTCCCTCATTAATTCAAAATCGACCTAATAATACACTGTTACGTAAAGAAGAAAAGCCGAGAAGTAAAATCCCTTAATTATTTGCAGGTTGGAGATTCTAATTCAAGTGTTGTTGCTGCCAGAATTTCTGAAAGACTAAAGCAGTTCGTTCAAGATTGTAATTCATTTTGAAGTTCTATTTTAATTTATGTTATCTTCATGTCAGTATTAGATCTGTTGTCCTTGTTAATTAATACTGTTGTCACGTTTTGCTAATTAGGCAATATTTAACATGTTAAGTATTTTTTAGCAATGTTATTTTATTAGTTGGGATTTTTGGCCACAGCATCGGATCTAATTAACTTGGAAGTTAATTTGTTTAATTAATAGTTGCTAAAATTAATTTGAAGTAACATCATTTCCTTCTGCATTTTCATGCTTAATTCTTATTAAAGATTTGAATAATAATGGCTTAATTTCCATTGTATAAACAATAAGAATTTATACAAATAGAGCTGCTAATCTAAATAGGAAAGAATTCTATATATACTTAACTTCCTAGTTTTAAGAGATTTACTATAATTATAAAGATACAAATATAATTATAAAAATACATGAAATAATATGGTGAATCCTCTAATATGCGCCCTCAATATGGAGCTCGAGTTGAGAGTCCAATCTTGAACTTCATTGAATGAAAACGTGTGCGAGGAAGAGATTTTCGTTAAGACATCAGCTAATTGATCAATAGAGGATACATGAGAGACACTTAAAGCTCCACTTTGGACTTGATCCCGAATAAGGTGATAATCTAGAGCAACATGTTTTATGCGTGAGGGAAAAGCAGGATTGGCACAAAGATGAGTGGCACCAACATTGTCACAATAGATAACCTGTGCAATAGGTAGTTCAACGCCAAGCTCAGAGAGAAGAGAACAAATCTACCACAACTCAACAGCTATAGAAGCCACTGCACGATATTAAGCTTCAATAGAAGAGTGGGCAACCGTTCATTATTTCTTAAAGGACCAAGATATCATAGTGCCACCAAGATACACAATATAAGCACTGGTAGAAGTGTAGTCATCCTTGTTGCCAACCCAGTCCACATCCGAGAAGGCATGAAGAGAGATAGATTTGTGATGAATGCGTGTGAATGCGTAGAAGGGGTTGATTTCATTTACGGTCACTCGACTTATCATTTATCGCGCAAAAGTAAGCGACTTTTTTTTTTCTGACTTAAATGTCACTGAACTTTTAACATTTTTGCAAAAAAGTCATATTGATCGGAATCCAACAAGAACCCTCGTCGGATTGATGATATGGCATGCCATGTCAGAAACTATATGTCGTTTAACAATATTTACAACAAATGATACATTTAAATCAATTTCACTTACGATTACTAAACTTATCATTTATCGCGCTAAAATAACCAATTTTTTTTTTCAACTTAAATGTTACTGAACTTCTAATATTTTTGTAAAAAAGTCATGTATTTAATATTTGTCGTCACGTGTCATATGCCATGTTATTAATCCGGCAAGAGTTCTTACCGGATTCCGGTTTACATGACTTTTTTGTAAAAATGTTAGAAGTTCAGTGATTTTTAAGTCAGGAAAAAAAAGTCTGTTAATTTTGCGCGATAAGTAATAAATTGAGTGATTATGAGTAAAATTGACCCTACATAAAAATAGTAGAATGGGCAGGAGTGGGATGGCTGGTCGAGAAATCTGAACCCAAGGGCAAGCTAGAGGTGGCGTTGATGAGTGGCGTCAACAAAGAGGAAATAGCAGACACCGACGAAAACCAGTTAAAATTTAAAAATTATCAGTCTGAATGGAAAAAAAATCTATCTATATTCAATTATTAATTGTTTTATTTTTAATCTATGTAAATGTAACCGAGGACTAACCATCTCCACGAGTTTTGCGCTTGTAGTGCCGAAAAAAAGACATAATGATTGAAGATAAATAATAATTAATTACGTATTAAAATATTAATTCCAAGAATTTTGCATAAAAAAGTTCATTAAAAGACACAATTTAAGGAAAATTAGGGTGGGTTCATAAACCATGGTACTAATAATATGTATAAATTAATTAATTGAAAGTCCGCAATGTGAATCGGAAAAAAAGATGGTGAAAGTTTGTAAAAGCCTCACTTTTGTAATTATTATAATAATATATTGACTAGCCATGTCTTTCTTTATTAAGGCTGTTTTATGTTCACTTTGGTCCTGAAAAACGTTTCTTAGGTCATTGTTAGTGGTAAGCAAACTTCTGTTCAATGAGAAAAATTGAACTAAATCGATTATTTCAGTTCGGTTAAATTTTAAAAGGCAAAAACAAAAAAAATGAAACGACCGAATAATTATTAATATACATTAATTTTCTCCGATTTTTACATAAATAAACTTTATTTTTGTATTTCTTGATCAGTTTAAGAGACTTGAACTAAAATTATATACGTACATTTTTCAATTTGAATATTTTTATTTTAGTTTTATGATTTGTAATTTTGTGTAATTTTTAGACACAGTTTTTTCAATTATAAATTTAAAATTTCGGTTATATGGTTAACCGAACCGAACTGAAAAGATCAAAAATTTTGGTTCGGTTATCATATAAATCCAATTCGGTTCAATTTATTCAAATATTAAAATTTCAAATTTCGGTTATTTTGGTTCGGTTCGGTTCGGTTATTAAATACCGTGGAGCCCTACTCATTGTCATGTTAGTGGGATTATATGACGTCACATGAATGACGTCATGGAAGTAAACGTTGCACCTCGAATTTCAAAAATTATGTTGAATTTCTATTTTGCTTTTTAAATTATTTTTAGCTAAAATGCTAAATAGAACCAGTTGCTACCCTTTTCAGCAATTATAGAAACATTCTCGTACCATTTTTAATAATAATAAAAGTATTTTAGCATATTTTTAAACAACTGTAATACTATTTTTGTGAACCAATGATTACAAAAGAAAAGATAATACTTCATTCCACCATCATCAATAGGTTAATCAATATCTTCGTTCAACACTTCTTAGCCGCATGGGAACTGATGTTACTAAATCTATACTTATTTGTAGACAATTCTCCCTCCTATTCCTAAATCTCTTTCTCTTTTTCCTGAAAGGGCTGGGCTCTCCTGATCCGATTTAGTTTGTCTTTGCCAAACCCACAGTGATGGACTTAAAGGCCATTATATGGGCCCAAGGCCATTAGCAAAATATTCTAGCTATTACCTGAGATGGGCTTAAATCCCAAACTAATTTCAAAGCCTGCACATAAGTTGTCTGCCACACTGTTTAGAGTTCTTATCTTCCAAATTCTCCAATCGCTGAACTCTATGTTTGGATCGAGAGGAGTGGATGGAAATAAGAGGAAAGTAAGTCTAATTAACCTTACTTTCTGTCGTTTTGACGATAAAATAACAAGAGAAGTGGGAGGAAAACGAAGTAAGTTAGAATTCCCAATTTCCCTTATTTCATCACTTTTATTTCCTCCCGATTTGGAAAGAAATGGAGGTAAGTGGAAGATAATGAACAGTAATTATAAAAATTGACCAAAATACCCTATTTTATAAATAAAGTTCTATTTATCTTCAATTTGGGTAAAACGTCGCTCACTCTTCTCTCCCGCGCTCTGTTCTGTTCTCCCGCTATCTCTGCTTGTCTCCCGCTATCTGTGCTTTTTTACTGTTCATCATCTCCATGACTTTTAAATCAATGCAAAGTTATTATAACCTTAATTTTTTGTAAATTTGGTATATTTTGGTTGACCAGCAAACATCATTTTTTGGCTCATATATATTCCAAACAAGCATTGTCAAATGGTATTATTATGGCAGCTCATATATATTTATGTACTATACTGTGAATTGATAAAATTGGACTCCATCATTGCATCATCTTCTAGCCATATTCCTCCTGCATTATTGTTCTTGCAAATCCAAGTTTTGGGCATTCCTTAGTTATTCTTGAAGCAAAAATAAACATTAACCCGTAAGTGGGTTAATGTTCATTTTACAGATATCGAATTGCAACATAAAATTCTTATTCTTGAAGCAAAAATAAACATTAACCCGCAAGTGAGTTAATGTTCATTTTACAGGTATCGAATTGCTACATAAAATTCTTATTCTTGAAGCAAAAATAAACATTAACCCGCAAGTGAGTTAATGTTCATTTTACAGGTATCGAATTGCAACATAAAATTCTTATTCTTGAAGCAAAAATAAACATTAACCCGCAAGTGGGTTAATGTTCATTTTACAGGTATCGAATTGCAATATAAAATTTTTATTCTTGAAGCAAGAACAAACATTAACCCGCAAGTGGGTTAATGTTCATTTTACAGATATCGAATTGCAACATAAAATTCTTATTCTTGAAGCAAGAACAAACATTAACCCGCAAGTGGGTTAATGTTCATTTTCTTTTACGTTTCTGCTCTTTCTTTCATTTGTTCTGAGTTTGTTTTGCAAGTTTTATTTCATATGAGAATAAAATATTTAAATGTTTACAGGGAAAGTAGAGGGTTTAAATTCGAATCCTTTACCTGTTGCCCTAACTTAGGCCACTCGTTATCATCATGCCAGGATTTTATTTTTTTAGCCAAAAAGCTTTTCTTTTTTTAATTGAATTTTAACTTTTATTTGTTGCCATTGGGTTCTTAATTTTCTTTTTAGAAAATGTACTTAAAATTTTATTTTGACAGAGATTAAATTTATTTGTTATCAAAGTTAGATAAATAATAGCATAATTTTAGTATTTAATGAATTTTTAAATTTTATTAGGAAGAAATTTTAGTATGTATTAAATTTTAGAAAATTGTAATAATTAATATTATTATCATAAAATAATATCATACGGATATAAATGCCAAAGTTCCATCTACTATTCAGAATGAAATTTAATTTACTCTATATTTATTTTAGATTAACCAAACAATGAAAATATATTTATTTTAGGTTAATCAAACAATGAAATTGAAAATAGAAGTAAATTAAATTTACTTTAGTCTGGTTTCCTCCCATTTCCCTTCATTAAAATAAATTCAACTTGCTCCCGTCCAAACAAAGGGAAGTCTTAGCAAAGTCTTCACTCTCATGCTATCGCTAATTCTACCTCTAGTCCCTTCGTTTGCATCAAAGGAAGTGGGAGGAAATTCCCTTGTTTGGTTTGTAAAATGGCAAAAATGGAGAGAGGAATACAAGGTAAATCAGATTTCCCAACAATGGTAGGCTGCTTCGAAGTCGGCGCCGTTCCCAGCAACCCCGACGGCTGGGGTCCACCGGATGCGACGGCTTCCACCACCATCACCACCTCCACACTTCCACTTAATGTTCCTTTTGCTCCGTTCTCCCGCTCCGACAAACTCGGTCGGATTGCTGACTGGACTCGAAACGTCAATAACCCTAACGCCAATCGGTCAGGCGGTAAAAACGCAGCGGATTCGGTTTTCGACTTCACCGCTGATGATTCATTCCCGGCAGCTGCCTCCGCCGGCGATGACGACTCAACCTTTCTACTTGTCGACGGAAAACCTCCTCCACGCCCTAAATTCGGCCCTAAATGGCGGTTCAACCAGCAGCGGCCGCAGCTTCCTCAGCGCCGCGATGAGGAAGTTGAGGCTCGCAAGCGTGAGGCGGAGAAGGAACGTGCTCGCCGAGACCGGCTCTATAATCTTAACCGGTCCAACCAGAACCAGACACGCAGGGAGGCGGCAGCTTTCAAGTCCTCGGTCGATATTCAGCCAGAGTGGAACATGCTCGATCAGATCCCCTTCTCCACGTTTTCGAAGCTATCGTTCTCAGTCCCCGAGCCAGAAGATTTACTTCTCTGTGGTGGACTCGAGTTTTACGATAGATCGTATGATAGAATCACTCCTAAAAACGAGCGTCGTTTGGAGAGGTTTAAGAATCGCAATTTCTTCAAAGTTACCACCACTGATGATCCGGTGATCAGGAGGCTTGCAAATGAGGATAAAGCTACTGTCTTTGCTACAGATACCATCCTCGCCACCTTGATGTGCGCGCCAAGGTCGGTTTATTCATGGGATATTGTGATTCAGAGAGTTGGAAACAAGCTCTTCTTTGACAAGAGGGATGGCTCCCAGCTTGATTTGCTTTCGGTGCATGAGACCTCACAGGAGCCGTTGCCGGAGGCCAAGGATGATATGAACTCCGCCTACTCCTTGAGTGTTGAAGCTGCTTATATTAATCAGAATTTCTCGCAGCAAGTCCTGATTAGAGATGGAAATAAAGTAACATTTGATGAGCCTAACCCGTTTGCAAATGAAGGGGAAGAAGTTGCTTCTATGGCTTATAGATATAGAAGGTGGAAGCTTGATGATGATACGCATCTTGTTGCAAGGTGCGAGGTGCAGAGTGTTGTAGAAGTTAACAAACAGAGATCGTTTTTGACACTGAATGCACTCAACGAATTTGATCCTAAGTATTCTGGAGTTGATTGGAGACAGAAGTTGGAGACTCAGCGAGGTGCTGTCTTGGCCACTGAATTGAAGAACAATGCTAATAAATTGGCTAAATGGACTGCACAAGCTTTGTTGGCCAGTGCTGATTTGATGAAGTTGGGTTATGTTTCAAGGGTTCATCCAAGGGATCATTACAACCATGTTATATTGGCTGTTGTTGGGTACAAGCCAAGGGATTTTGCTGCTCAGATTAATTTGAATACATCCAACATGTGGGGTATTGTAAAGAGCATTGTGGACTTGTGTATGAAGTTGGAAGAAGGAAAGTATGTGTTGGTGAAAGACCCTTCTAAGCCACAAGTGAGAATTTATGAGGTTCCTGCTGATGCATTTGAGAATGATTACGTGGAGGAACCTTTGCCCGAGGAGGAACAAGTGCAGCCACCTGGTGAGGATACTGAAAATGCTGAGGCAACTGGAGCCACTAATGATGTGGAGGATAAAGAAGTTGTTGCTCAGGCATAGAGGTATTACTTTATATTTCCATCTTGACCAACATGGGCATATTTTTCTATGATTTTACTATAGAATAAAATCTGCATTTAAAACTTCATAAGTGAATATGAAGAAGTTCTATGACTTTTTTAGATGGTTGCTTTCTTGATGACTCAAATGTGTTAAATGAACTATAGTTCAAGCGGTTTTCAATGATTGTTTATCTTCTATGCTGCCTCAATGACATAAAGAACCTTTTTGAATTAATATTGATAGCACTACCAATGCTTGATGCGAGTATTGAATTTCTCAAGATACCTTTTCTAATAATGAAGTTTTATGCTCTTGAGGTTTTCATGGATTTCTTTATTTCATTTGTTTATCTTATTTCATACATGTTATTCAGTGTATGCATGTGCTTGCGGTTGGTGAATGTAAATTTTCTGTTGAAAAAAATGAGATGTCATGGATGTCACAATATAGTTATTAACCAGCAATCTTGTCGTTTTCTCTGTGTTAATTCTTCCATCAATTGTGAATGTGATAATGTGCAGCTGTAGCATTAGTTTAAATTGGGTTATGCATGTCATCTTGGGCTTTTTAAGTATAATGATAAATATGGAGACCTGATTTAGACTATTTCTTGATTGCTATGGTCACAATTTATGTTTTATATTTTTGTTATAATTCATGAGAAAGTATGGATGAAGGGATCTGTGATAGCATATTTTCGTATACCTTTCTTAATTATTATTTTATATATATATATATTTGGCCTGAAAATACAGCTTTTAGCTTGAGTTTGCTATTTGCACTTGTCATATGATTTGATTAGTGTTAGGTTTTGTTTGCTCCATCATTAAAAAGGTTGTTTAAGGTATTTCTAACCTCTTAGGATGACACTGCATTTTATCGATCCATGGAGCCTGTAGATTTACTGGATGTAAAAACACCATACGAGGGAATGTGGAGATTGCAATAATAAATCAAACCTAGAATAAGACCATTTGTCTATTTTTTTATTAAAGCGTGTTGGAATTTCTGGTAATCGAAATTAAAAATTCAAAAACTGGTCATATAATCAGATTGAAAGTCATCATAGGAAGATCCAAGTGTTTCGGCCAAATGACATAGAAAGTGTTATGAATTGATACTTATGGGATTCAGGTCTCTCTTTTTTCAGTATATCTGATAACCTTGTTGAGTTCTCAGTCTCCAAGCATTTTTGCTTTTTTGATATATTTGGGCTTGAACTATTGTTGACCTGCGTATTGTCAATTACTTAGCTAAGTTAAAAACTTAATCATCTACAATTCCTGATCACTGATGTAGGCATGGGTCTGTGGTCATTTCTGTCTTAACTAAAGCTCTTTTTTTTCTTTTTAAACTCAGTTTTCCAGTGACTGTGGCTTTAGTCTTTTGCAAACGTTGAGGATTGAGGGCATATGAGTAATATTTATGATACCGAAGTCATTCACTAACTCCTCTTTTGTCGAAATGGTTCAAATAAATCCATCAACCATGGATTGCACATTGCAATTTGTTGATGTCACTCTCCATCTTCAGTCTGTCCTTTTGGTCGAAGCTCAAAAAAGAATTTGTTGCTTGTGTAGTTTCTTCAAAATTAATTTTTGTAATATTGCTTCTTCAGCCTTCTTTTGGTTGTCCATAATTTTATCAAAGTGGACTGCTACCATTTATCATTTCCAGTCAACAATAAATGATGAACTATGATGCCGGAGTATGACAGCTCTTTAACCCACCTTGTGATGTCTTTTACCTCAGTATTAGATCCATAAGTGCTCAACAGGGTTTAGCAAATACTTGTACAAATATTGATGATAACTATATATAAGACTGTGTATAATGGAAAACTCTGGTTACGATTTCTGAATTTAAGAACGGTCCACGACTTAAAACTAGCAACTATCATGATAATCTACTCCTTGAGCTACTATAATTGTGGTTACATTTCTATATTCTCTTATTTCCTGTGAGCAGTATCCTTTGCTTACTGTTTTAAGTTGTCTCAAGTTCTGCTGTGTGAATCGGTTTTTCATTTAATTGTTCTGGTTGAAGGTTGTTCTGGAGAGAATGAATCAGCCGTGATGAAGTTTTCAGTTGGCGCATATTCAGACTCTCTCGTCTTTCATGTCTTCAAGTTTTGGTGTAGCTTGGTTCCCTTGATTTCTTTTTGTACTCCTGCGATTTCATCCTGATGGGGCCAAATACAAGCATAAAGATTATGAGCATTGGATGCTTGCACTCTGTTTGAGACTTGGTAGACATATAACTAGTATTTAGATGGGTAGACATAATATTATGTTAAATTTGATGTGAAACCCGTAATCTTTACAATATTAATTAGGAATTTAGAATCATTTTTTTTTAAATACAATTAGTCATATATATTCTTAAAACACGTGTGGCATTCATAGTTAGCTATGCTTCGTCCATTGTAAAAAAAATAATAATGATATAGTAATAGTAATAGTAAAAGGCTCGTGAATTTGCAAAACTAAAATTTATTGAACTCTAGAGGAAAATGATTTTTTTTAATTCTTTGTTTGGATTGGTGAAATTGAGAGTTATTGAGAAAAAAATAAGTGATTTAATCTATTTTACTGTTTGATTTGTAAAATAGCGGAGTAAATAGAAGTAAATGAAAGAGTTTGCAAAATAGCATATTAAATGGAAGTAAATGAAGGAAGATTAATTTTTTCAATTTTCTCTTAATTGTCTAAAATATTTTTTCCCGATTTGGAGGAAAAATAGAGAAAATACCGTCAAAGAAGTAAGGGGACTGGTAATCTTACTCTCTGTCTTGCTACTTATGAATGTTTTGTCGACTATGTTGACGGAGTACTGCTACACTGCTAAGGGAACGGAGGATAAAAAAACAGATTTAGCAAGTTAATAACTTCAGAAATGAAATTCCAAAGAAAGAGTACAAAGAAGAGAAACAGAAAGAGAGCAAAGCAACATAGAGTAGACGGCGGTGAGTGGGGACAAAGGGTGAAGGAGAAGAACGTGGGAATGGTAAATGAAAAAAATAAAAAAAGAGATGAAAATAAAATTTACTTTATATAATTTTTAGGTTAATCAAATAATAAAAAAAAAGAGATGGAAATAAAATTTATTTTATATCTTTTAGGTTAACCAAACAATGAAAATAAATTTGATGAAAATAAAATTTATATTACTGCCACTACCTTTTATTTCCCGCCGCAAATTCAACTAACATTCATCCAAACGTAGCATTATTCTCCCTCTTCTTTTCCTACCTCTTTTACCTGAAAGAGCTGGGCTCACTTGATCCGCTTTATCTTTTCTCATCCAAACCCACAAAAATGGACTTAAAGCACACGATATAAGCCTAAGCCCATAAACAAAATATTCGAGCTGTTACCTGATATGGGCTTCAAGCCCAAACTAATTCAAAGAACGCACATAAGTTATCTGCCACAATGTTTAGGGTTTTTATCTTCCAAATTCTCCAAGCCTTCAAATCTCAGCGAACTTCACTCTTCACTCTCCTGCGATCGCCAATTCCACCCTCTCAGATCCAACAATGGTAGGCGGTTTCGAAGTCCGCGCCGTTCCCTTCAACCCTGACGGCTGGGGTCCACCGGATGCGACGCTTGCCACCACCATCACCACCTCCACACTTCCACTTAATGTTCCTTTTGCTCCGTTCTCCCGCTCCGAGAAACTCGGTCGGATTGCTGACTGGACTCGAAACGTCAATAACCCTAACGCTAATCGGTCAGGCGGTAAAAACGCATCGGATTCGGTTTTCGACTTCACTGCCGATGATTCATTCCCGGCAGCTGCCGCTGCCGGCGATGACGACTCCACTTTTCGCCTCGTCGACGGAAAACCTCCTCCACGCCCTAAATTCGGCCCTAAGTGGCGGTTCAACCAGCAGCGGCCGCAGCTTCCTCAGCGCCGCGATGAGGAAGTTGAGGCTCGCAAGCGTGAGGCGGAGAAGGAACGTGCTCGCCGAGACCGGCTCTATAATCTTAACCGGTCCAACCAGAACCAGACACGCAGGGAGGCGGCAGCTTTCAAGTCCTCGGTCGATATTCAGCCAGAGTGGAACATGCTCGATCAGATCCCCTTCTCCACGTTTTCGAAGCTATCGTTCTCAGTCCCCGAGCCAGAAGATTTACTTCTCTGTGGTGGACTCGAGTTTTACGATAGATCGTATGATAGAATCACTCCTAAAAACGAGCGTCGTTTGGAGAGGTTTAAGAATCGCAATTTCTTCAAAGTTACCACCACTGATGATCCGGTGATCAGGAGGCTTGCAAATGAGGATAAAGCTACTGTCTTTGCTACAGATACCATCCTCGCCACCTTGATGTGCGCGCCAAGGTCGGTTTATTCATGGGATATTGTGATTCAGAGAGTTGGAAACAAGCTCTTCTTTGACAAGAGGGATGGCTCCCAGCTTGATTTGCTTTCGGTGCATGAGACCTCACAGGAGCCGTTGCCGGAGGCCAAGGATGATATGAACTCTGCCTACTCTTTGAGTGTTGAAGCTGCTTATATAAATCAGAATTTCTCGCAGCAAGTCCTGATTAGGGATGGGAATAAAGTAACATTTGATGAGCCTAACCCGTTTGCAAATGAAGGGGAAGAAGTTGCTTCTGTGGCTTATAGATATAGAAGGTGGAAGCTTGATGATGATATGCATCTTGTTGCAAGGTGCGAGGTGCAGAGTGTTGTAGAAGTTAACAAACAGAGATCGTTTTTGACACTGAATGCACTCAACGAATTTGATCCCAAGTATTCTGGAGTTGATTGGAGACAGAAGTTGGAGACTCAGCGAGGTGCTGTTTTGGCCACTGAATTGAAGAACAATGCTAATAAATTGGCTAAATGGACTGCACAAGCTTTGTTGGCCAGTGCTGATTTGATGAAGTTGGGTTATGTTTCAAGGGTTCATCCAAGGGATCATTACAACCATGTTATATTGGCTGTTGTTGGGTACAAGCCAAGGGATTTTGCTGCTCAGATTAATTTGAATACATCCAACATGTGGGGTATTGTAAAGAGCATTGTTGACTTGTGTATGAAGTTGAATGAAGGAAAGTATGTGTTGGTGAAAGACCCGTCTAAGCCACAAGTGAGAATTTATGAGGTTCCTGCTGATGCATTTGAGAATGATTACGTGGAGGAACCTTTGCCCGAGGAGGAACAAGTGCAGCCACCTGGTGAGGATACTGAAAATGCTGAGGCAACTGGAGCCACTAATGGTGTGGAGGATAAAGAGGTTGTTGCTCAGGCATAGAGGTATACTTTATATTTCCATCTTGACCAACATGGGCATAGTTTTCTCTGATTTTACTATAGAATAAAATCTGCATTTAAAACTTCATTAGTAAATATGAAAAAGGTCTCTGACTTTTTTAGATGGTTGCTTTCTTGATGACTCAAATGTGTTAAATGAACTGTAGTTCATGCGTTTTAATGATTGGTTATCTACTATGCTGCCTCAATGACATAAAGAGCCTTTTTGAATGAATATTGATAGCACTACCGAGGCTGGTTGCGAGTATTGAATTTCTCAAGATACTTTTTCTAATAATGAAGTTATATGCTCTTGAGGTTTTCATGGATTTCTTCATTCCATTTGTTTATCGTATTTCATACGTGTTATTCAGTGTATGCATATGCTTGCGGCTGGTGAATGTAGGCATGTATCAGTAGTCATTTCTGTCTTAACTAAAGCTATTTTTTTTTTTTTTACTTGGTTTTCCAGTGATTGTGGCTTTAGTCTTTTGCAAACGTTGAGGATTGAGTGCACATGAGTAATATTTATGGTACTGAAGTCATTCACTAACTCCTTTTTTGTTGAAATGGTTCAAATACATCCGTCAATCATTGATTGCTCATTGCAGTTTGTTGATTTCATTCTCCATTTTCAGTGTGTCCTTTTGGTCGATGCTCCAAAAAGAATTGGTTGCTTGTGTAGTTTCTTAAAAATCAATTTTTGTAATGTTTGCTTCTTCGGCCTTCTTTTGGTGGTTCACTGTTCTATTAAAGTGGACTGCTACCATTTATCATTTCCAGTTAACAATAAATGATGAACTTTGATACCGGAGTATGATAGCTCTTTAGCCCACCTTTTAATATCTGTTACCTCAGTATTAGATCCATATGTGCTCAACAGGGTTTAGCAACATTTTTACAAATATTGACAATAACTATATATAAGAGAGTGTCTAATTGCAAAACTCTAGTTACGATTTCTGAATTTGTGAACAATCCAATTTAAAACTAGCAACTATCATTATAATCTACTCCTTGAGCTACTATAATTGTGGTTTTTCCAATTTCTTATACATTTCTATATTCTCTTATTTCCTGTGGCAGTAGCCTTTACTTACTGTCTTTCGTTGTCTCGAGTTCTGCTGTGTGAATCGGTTTTCATTTAATTGTTCTGGTTGCAGGTTGTTCTGGAGAGAATGAATCACATATTCAGACACTCTCTTCTTTCACGTCTTCAAGTTTTGGTCCAGCTTGGTTCCCTAGATTTCTTTTTATTCTCTTGCAATTTCATCCTGATGGGGCAAATACAAGCATAAAGATTATGAGCATTAGATGCTTGCACCCTGTCTGCGACTTGGTAGAGATATAACTAGTATTTACATGGTCGGAGTTTTGTTGGTCCGGAGATAATCTTTAACATTAATTGAGTATAATGCCTTGTGATGAAGAACAACGAATGAGAAAAATGTTCTTGTTTGAGCTTATTTTGTACATTTATTTGTTTTTGTTTCTGCCTGTTGTGTGTTGCGACTTCAAATGCGGTTGAGCTTTGCATTTTGCTGCCTTTTGTCAACAGAATAAGCAGATACTACCACTGAAAACCTCTCCATCTTAGCGCTTACAAAGTACCACTACCTCAAAAGTTTGTATTGAAATATATATAGAAAGTGCGGAACAACATAATTTGATTCGGGGTGAAGTAAATGTTCTCTTCCTCATAAGCTTTGACCGTTTTGCCTAAATAAGCGAATACATGCATGTATAATTGTATATGAGTTCATTATATATATATATATATATGTATAGGTGATTACTGGATTAATTTATTAGACTCGGCCCAGGTCTGTTATAAGTTTCGTTTTGAGTCCACCCACAATCTTGCTTCTAAGAAATTTAAGGTGGGTATGAGTGTGGTCTATCCCACTCCAGTCCGTAACAATAGACTGTTCTAGTGCAATGTGTTGATGGTACTCAAAACCTAACCGAAGATCTGCCCCGATTCTCTTAGGTACACAAGCTGCTCCAAAATATTTACTTGTTCATGTAATTATAGCTTTTAAATTTGGCAATTAAGCAATTTCATTATTTGATTGAATTTAATTCCTACCCTTAGAAAAATCAAAATTGACTCTTTAAAAAATTAAAATTCACCCTCAAAAGAATCAAATTTCATCTTTTATTTGGAACAGTAAGAGGTTAAATCTTTTATTCGTGTGATTTTCGTCTTTGTGATGTGATATGTGATATTTTGTTAACATCTGTTTTCTATTCTGTTCTAACTAATTTTTTCCAGCAGTGGCTAGAGGAGAGTCAAGTGTTGGACCGATAGTTGAAATTGTAGATTTCTTGATCGAGTCTTGTTCCACACTTAGCTGGTCCATTTGTGTGATAAGTTGCTCTTCTTGAGTGACAAGTAGTTTGGTGAAACATACCCAATTACAACATGCGAAGATGAATAGTCTCTTAATAACAGAAGAAATTCTTTCAGAACAGCCGCAATCTCGCATAGAGCTGGAGTGATCTTTTTAATCGCCTGAATCAAGCCTTTAGAATCGGACTTGAAGATGATATGGTTGAAGCTTTTATCTACTGCCAACAAGATGGCTTGTCTAAGCGCAAAGCTTTCGGCTAAAAAGGCCGACGAGGCACGCTCTTACCACAACATAGATCCAGCACCCTAGCAAGAGAATCCCGGCAAACAACTGCCTAAAAAACCACACCGGTGGACGAATTAAAACTCATTGTTGATCTTAACAAAAGGCGCGCAAGGAACTGTCTAAGAGCTAGAAGAGGGAGGTGCTATCAAGAGTGCAGCTGAAATAGTGCCATTTAGGACGGTTAGGCGTCCTCCAAAAGCTCTATCAGCAGAACAGGCGGCAAGGATGGGGTTCGGATCAGCATTTCTAAAGGCCACATTGTTTCTATTGATCCGAATGCTCCACAGAATATAGGAGATATGCACTATGATGTTCCCGTTGTTAGGGAGCAATCTATCCTGTATGTGCTGCCACCAAATAGGGATAGATGGAAAACTCATCTCCAAGACTGTATTAATACATGTGTGAATAATACATTTATGAGAGCATTCAATTTTTTTCACAGTATCAAAACTATAACTGGTCTAATCGACCCATGGACCCCGTTCCTCCTCTCATTCCATGGATATAGTATCCATGGTATATCGCTTTGGAGTCTTTCTTGTTTTCATGTTTTTGCTAGAAATTGGTGATAGCATTTTCGACCTTACAGAGCTCATCGGAACATCCATCCAGCTGATAGCTCGGTTCTACCATATAGTTCGGTATCCGTGCAATCAATAAAGTTTTCTTATTGCTTAGGAATTCTTACGAGTCTTAAATTAAAAAGGTTCTAATTCCACTATAATGGAGATTATTTGAATTTACCTTATTTGACTTTACAAATTAGGAATTGATAAGTTCAAATATTATCTAATTAGGAATATTACTTAATTTGAAATACTACCTAAACAAGGACATATATCCATATTCAGACTCTAACTCTATAAATATACAGGAATACATGTATGATAGATATCTCTTTTAATTCAATTCAATTTTTTCTTTTAATTCATCTAAGATAGATATTTTCGTCAATTATTCGTAAATCTCTATATGTCCTTTACTTTTTTTTTTTTTTGCAGGTATCAAGTTTTGAGATTTTTTCTGACAATATTATTATTTGGTGCGGTTAGCGTGGATCACACTTTCACACATTTTTACGGCAATTCCCTACATCAATTATACCGATTTGAAGCAAATCATGTTTACATATTAAATTGTTGGTTCTCCACTTCGCAGTCTGTCTACTCAAGAGAGGTATAATTCATGAAATAAAATCAAGCAATAATTTCCACAAACAAAACGTAGGTAACTCCCTCTTGATTCTATCAAACAAGAAGAAAAGATAGTGCCCACAGAATTTTGGGGGATTGGCGTCTCTGCCGTGATTCTATCGAAGTGTGATTTATTGGCCTTGAAATCTTTGCCTGTATTTAGTTACCTGTTAATTGAATTTTGTTCTTCAATCACGTTACTTTTAGCCTTGAAAGTTTGGTAGTTGCACCTGCATTCCATTGTTTTCCGGTGCTCATTATTATGGTCGTGTATTAACTAAAGATATACTGATATCTGGTGACATGGCTACATGAGTAACACCATCTATAATGATAGAATTCATGTTGCTTATGCCATTTTCAAGTTCATATATATTTATAAATGTTGTAACTCACCGTATCTTTTTTCCTCAATGAAGATTATAATTAAATCAGTAATTATCTTCTATTTTGATACTGTCTTATTGTGTGGAATTTGGTGACCCTTCAATTTCCGGAGTATTCGGCTATTTATCACTGTGCTCTTCTTGCTATGTTTCGCTTTTGTTGCCTCCACTTCTAGGTTCCATTATCCTTCCATTTTTGAGTTTTTACTTGATTTACCAATCTGTTGGTGGCTTCTGAGCTGTTGCATTTGAGTAAAAGGACTTGCATTCAAGTTCCCATGATACCTTCTGATAGAGCTATTATCTTTTTGTCCACTCTTGTCACGTAGTTGGAAATTATACATGGAGATTATTCTTTCCATTCATCAGCTTCCTCAAATTGCAAATTTAAACTTCATCAAGTTTAAATCAGTCCTGTAAGTGAAGGTTATTTAGTTCATTTTAAGAACATATTTTGATTTATTAACCTAAACTTTGGCATATCACAGCCATATTATTTTAGCTAAATGCTTAATATATTAAGGCCACCATCACCCATATAATAAGCATATTCAAATGCAAATTGATTGTGCTTTTCAAATATTCACCGCATTTATATTATCTTTACAGTCTTAATTTTTGTTGATTATTCTTCAATTTGTTCTTGTTTAACTAACAATCTACCAAACAAGACATGTGAGTTTTGAATTTCTTGTAGTTATTTTTCAAAAATAGCTCAAAACAATACAAATAAGAACAGTAATAACTGAGGCAGCTCTCAGTCTAGACTCGAAAGAACAAGCATACTTCAAGTTTATTAAAATTTTTACATCCTTTTTACAAGTACATTTATCTTTCAAATACATTTTTATTGTACTTTCATACATGTCTCTCAATTGAAGTACATATAATTTTATTATTTATTTTGTGAAATCCAACATATTTCTGTTGATTAAATTTTGGCACATGCAATACAAACCTATTCTCAAGATAGGGAGCAAAATCTTATGCAGCTAATTAATCGTCTTGCGCAAGTGTTTTTACTATACGAATTTACATTTTTATGCTACACATATACTAACTTGTTTGCCCAAGAGGCAGAAGTCAAATTGAAACTTCTTGCAGATTTAAAAATTAACTGTTATCACCTAAAATAAATCGAGTTTTCACTCGGCTCAATTTTAGGGAGGAAAAACAAAGCATAAATTTTGCAACTGGAAATACAAGATGAGCTGGTTAAGCTCATTCTCTTTCGACTCATGCCGACAAAAGTTCCACAACAGTTCGGATCTAATTTCTTATCACTCAAGATTGGCATTATTGCCACTCAAGCAATCAATCGCTCACTCGGCAATTTTGCCACGAGCACTTGGTTTCATTTAAATCGCTCACTCGGCAGTTTCACCACGAGCACATAGTTTTATTCAATCACTCATTCGGCAGTATCGCCATCCGAGCACTTCGTTTCACACAGCTAAAGTTTGGCAGTTTCGCCAATCGAGCACTCACTTCACACTTTACGAGCACTATCTTATTTCAGTTGTTATTGTTCCAGTTTGGCAGTTATGCTTTACGAGCGCTGTCTTATTTCAATCGCTCATTCGATAATTTCGCCACTCGAGCACTTGGTTTCATTTCAATCTCTTATTCAGCAATATCGCCATTCGAGCATTTAGTTCAGTTCAGCTTATTTAATCGCTTAATTCGGCTATATTGCCATTTAAGCAGTTGTACCAGCAAAAATATCAATAAAGATGCTTCTTCATGCAAGAAGCTGTTCGGCATTATCGGCATTCAAGTAAGTATTCATTGCTAATTTACTCTGTTCAGTATTCACTGTTAATTTGCTTAGTTTGGCTATATCGCCATTTGAGCATTTATACCATGTTTCACTCTTTCTCGCTCAGTCTAGAGGTTTCACTAGAAATTGGTGATAGCATTTTCACCCTTTCTCTCATAAATATGTTATTCACATGTGAAATAATTGAATACTCCCATAAATGTTATTCACATACATGTATTTATACAGTCCTAGAGTTAATACTATAATAGAAAATAACTTACAATAGGAAAGAGTTACAACACTATAATAGAAAATAACTTACAATAGGAAAGAGTTACAACAGAGGAAGAAATCCTCAATAGAAAGAAATCACAATATGGGAAGAAAATCTAAATGGGATAATTACAAACAATTGGAGAATAATAAATTATAAATAAGATATATATTATATTACATCATCCCTGCAAATTGTACTGGCTGGGGAGGTTTCACTACACATTTTATCACTCGAGCATGTGAAATAATTGAATATCGTATGCTCATACTTATTACAGCCTGTGCTTATGTAATCAATGAGTTAAAAGTCATGGACTCGAGAACTGCATGCATGAGGAAAATTTTTGGGATCTAATGCTAATTAATGTGTATTGATTATAGCATAAAATTAATATATTTAGACATTTGGATGGAGTCGTTTGCAAGCATAAATAATAGAGCAAATCCTACGTGAAATCACATTGCTTCCCAAAAGTTTGACTTTACCACATTAATTACCTGCTCGTAGATGTAAAAAATAATTTAATTAATTTCTTTAATTTGGTCCCCATATTTTAATTATTCATGTTAGCCTCCAGGATTCTTTTGAGGTGTGATTCAGTGCCATTAGACTGGCAGTATTTTTATGCATGCAGATGCAGCTTGGCTGTATACCATCTTGAAAACCTCTGTCAGTATGTCCGACCAAAAACACAAGGCAAGGGAAAAAGCTCCATATTTAAGCAATGAGATATGCTATCACTTTTGGGTTGAATTAATTCTAAAATCAGTTTACATTGCATAAGAGTTTCTAGTTTTTCAATGTTAGGCGATTTGCAAATGTCCAGCACACTTCAAATTTTTCACACGTATTTGGCCTTAGAAACGAGAGAATGTGTTAATATATAATATCCCTTATATGTCATTTTAATGTATAATTCTAAAAAATATTTTTTTAGAATTTATCTCTCTAAATTTATTTTAAAAAAAATATAATGAAATTTGTTTTTTTTTAAAGCCAAATTCTAAATCTGCCCCCGATTTGAGATTAAACCTAGATTGCTTTTTTAATGGAGTCCATACTATCTAATTATGAATAATAATAGTATATAAAATAAAGGTAAAATATTTTTTTTTCTAGAGTTCTTAAATATTTCTTGATTATTATATTACTGACAGAACTTTGAAATATGTTTGCATATTTCAGTTTCTTATTATTATTTTATTTTATCATGTGAGAATTGAGATGTTTATTGTTTATTGGCCTTTCTCGATTGTGATTATTTTACATGATTTTCGACCATTAGCCAGCTAGCATAGCAATTTAAATATTGCCAATAGTAAAACGAATTTAAAAAATTAAATATGATCGATGCAACAAAGTTGAAAAAAATACATAGCTTTAAGATTTTAAAATGAAAAGAATATCATCAATTCTCTTAACTTTTCAATTTCCTACTGTTAAATATCTATAATTTTATTTTACAATATTTAGCTCTAAATGTTTATTTCTTTAAACATTAAATCATCGGAAAACAAAAAACGTGAAATTAAACAGTACGTTTCGTTTCACATGTCTTTAACATCAACATTCCAATCTCAATTTGATATGTCATAATTAATTAATACTCTTGTGAATTTTAACTTGGAGTACTAATTAAGAATATTGATTAACTTAAAATTGACAAAAAAAATATGCATAAACACATCAAATTGAGATTTACATACAGATATTAAAAGCGTGCCAAATAAAATATATTATTTAATTTCACGATTTTCTTCATAGGTTGAAAGTTTAATGTATTAAAAAATAAAAATTTAAGAATTCAAATATTACAAAATAAAAATATAGAAACTAATTAATAGAAAACAAATTGAAAAGTTGGGAGGCTTTATAACTCATTTTGCCATTATCATAGCCATACCAATCTAAACTCTAAAATCCTTTTTCTAGTTTTATTAATTTATAGAAAAGAAGAAAAAGTAAAAGAAAATTATTGAAAATGAAACCCTATTTTGGGGAGCAAATACTGATGGTTAGAACCCAAAAATTTTGTTTGTATGCCATTGTCTTTTTCTGGCATGACCAATAATAATTAATAGGACAAAAATTAATGGATGCTTTAATTAATAGTAAAATAACTCAAAAATTCCAGCAAATTAAAAAAAAAAAAAGAATCCAAGAAATAGCAGTAAATTAATTATAATATTCTTATCTACAAAGCAAAAAGGGACCCCCAACTTTTAATCCATTGGTCAATAATCAATATAACACTCTCCTGTCTCGATCCTCTGACGACTTAAATTATAATTATATAATAATTCGATTTACCTTAATAAAAGAATTAAAATATTATTATTATTATTATTTTCTAAGAATGAGAATAACATTTATTATATATATTGAACTGAAAATAATCCAAGTCCTTGGAAACTTCTCCTTTGTCTAGCAACATGTGCACAATTCCAAGGCTATAAACTTGCCTCATGTGAACTTCTGCATTTCTTCTCTCTTACGAATCATTTATCTGTAAATAGACTTTTTCTTTTCGATTTTTTATTATAATTAAGTAATATATCTTGTGATATAATTTATTTAAAAAGTGTTATTTCAATCACGAACGCACCACTAATCGGACAGTAAGCAACGCACCGTGCATGAAATTATCACCTGATTTTATAAGACATTAAATCAATACAAAATATAACATTTTATTCTGAAATATATGTATGTCTGCATTATGAGTTAGCCGTTAAATATTAATATCGCCATATATATTAATATCATCATTATAAGGTACATTAAAATAATAATAATCTGCACTGCCTAGTTGTAATAATATATTTAGCTCTGGATGGAGGAAAATACCATATTTAAACTCAATTTTTATTTTTATTTTTTTGAGAATTGAAAATTTTTATACAATTGAATATATGTAAAGAAAGAATTGAAGTTATTATAATTTATTCAACGCATAATAACATTTACTGAGTTTCAAAATTATTGGTTCGCATTAGATTTGGCGATGTTTATTTTTCTAACAAATTTGACGAGACTCTGATAGTAAATATGCTTCGGTCATGTTCTCTATCCAGTAAGAGTAAGTCACGTGGTTGCATTTTGACCAAATCAAAATAAAGCAATACGCTCCGATCTTGTTTTTTCATGCAACTATAGACCATTATCCAAAACACAAATAAAAAATAATTCAATTTTTTTAAAATTTTTAATTCTTTTTATATCTATATCATATTCAAAACAATTTATTAGTTCGATTTAATTAAAAAATCGATAAATTGAAAAATCGAGATTAATTAAATAGCTTTCTCTTTTTTGAGACTAGAGTTTGGTTATAATAACATGCGTATTATAACTTCTCATATCAAAATCGAACATAGTTTCTAGAGATTTATGAGAAATGTGAAGGGAAATAGGTAATTGAGATGGAAATTTTAGATCAAATTTTGTAAGAGAAAATACATTAAAAAAATATTATTTAAATGAAATTTTATAAATGAATTTACGAACCAATCTAATTATAAATCAAGCACCCTTAGCCATAATGACAGAATTCTTTTTGTTTTTTAATATCCTAAATAATAATAATAATACTAAAATAAACTCCAACTGACATTTATGATTCCCAGTCATCATTAATACACAGTTTTAGTTTAATTTCGAACGTTATATAATACAAAAGTCTAGTAGGGTACCCCACAACTTAATAATTAATTAATAAAAACAATAAAATAATACTGATCATCAACAAAAATAGGAGAAAATCAAGGCTTAAAGTCCTATAAAATCCATACTAAAGAACCCATTTCACCATCTTTATTTCACTCTCTCTCTCTTAAAAAATAATAATAATAAAACAATGGGTTTAGCCATAGCTAAAGCTCTTCTCCTACTACACCTTTCTTTACTCTGCTTCACTGTTTTTAGCTATGAGGAGATAGAAGCAGTTGCACCTGCTCCCCGTCACCGTGTTTATGCTCATTCACCGGCGGTGGCACCGGCTCACCACCACCACGCTCACTCACCAAGCCTTTCTCCCAGCCTAGCCCCGAGCCATCACCACCACCACAGCTCTGCACCAGTTCACCCACCAATGCCACGCTCACACCCACCAGTTCAGTCTCCAAAACACTCTCCAAAGCCACAACCTCACCCACCTGTCAAACCACCGTCTCAGCCACCCAGCTACCACTTCCCAAGAAGCTTCGTGGCCATACAAGGTGTGGTTTATTGCAAATCTTGCAAATATGCCGGTGTTGAGACTCTCTTGGGTGCTTCTCCACTTCCTGGTAATTATTTCCTTTTCTCTTTTATATACCATACTAAAAAAATATTTTCTTAAAATGCCAAAAAGAAAAATATGTTATCTTCTTCTTCATAGAAAAAATAAATTTTTTCCTGTTTATCGATTTTTCTTGTCGGCATTAATACATCTTGAATTGGGTGTTCAAATTCAACTTAAAGATTTAAACTTTAGAGAGAGAGAGGAGCTTTTGCTTTCTATTTTTTAATTTATTTAATGTATAGTTGAATTTTGAGTTACCTATGTACCATCAACTTTCTGCCATTTTACATGGAATCCAAGGCCGAAATATCTTTTTCTTATTTTAATTTTAGTAAATAATTTATTGTTTTAATTTAGTAGTAATCATCTAAAAGGAAACTGAGTAATGATATTTCAAAAAAATGGCAGGAGCAACTGTGAAATTACAGTGCAACAATACAAAATACCCAGTAGAAGTTAAGGGCGCAACAGACAAGAATGGCTATTTCTTCATCGAAGCTCCAAAAACCATAACCAGTTATGGGGCCCACAAGTGCAAAGCTTTTCTGGTTTCTGCACCCAACACTGCCTGTGCTAAAATTACAAATCTCCATGGAGGTTTGGTTGGTGGAATTTTGAGGCCTGAGAAGAAATATGAAGCTAAGAAGCTGCCTTTTGTGCTTTTCTCTGTTGGTCCTTTTGCTTTTGAGCCTAAATGCCCTCGTTAATTTAGGGTTTTTATTGTTTGTTTTGCTTATTAAATGATCTTTCTTTATGGTTATGAAGAAGAAGAAAATATTTTAGTTTGTGTTTTTATTTCAGTTTTAGGTGAGATTTCCCTCTTTGTGTTTCTATGTACTCATCTCTGTAATAATGGGAGCTTCGCTGCCATTTATCAGTGTGATGTTATTTTGTGGGAAATAAATTTTAATAAATTAATCCTGTTAATTACTGCAAAATAAAATCTTGTTTAATTTTTGAATTAATTATACGCAAGATCAATATAATTTTATATATATATATATATATATATAAACAAGATCAATGGAGTTCATACTACGTTAAATTTTTGAATTAAGAAGTATCATTAAGTATCTAATAAATTACTATATTTATTTTTTGTTTCAGTTAATTTGATGCTTTTTAGGTTGTTATAGTAGTATAAATGAAATGAGGGAGTAATTAGATGCACCGATGTAAAGTGTAGTCTCTTGATGAGTCTGTCTGATGGGAGATGTGATTCAGCCATGAAAAAGTGGTGAAGATTCATAATGTTGTATACGTTATGGCAGACAATTATTTATTCTCTTCCCTTTCTCAATCCAATTTTCAGAAAAATTATTGCAATTCCCCGAAAAGTACACTAATAATGAAGCTACCATAAATTTTCAAAATTTTAATATTTTGTTTTAATAAAAAAATATAAAAAATTATCTTATACCGAATGGATAATGTGTGCATGTATGTTGCTGCGCCTGCTCACTGTAACAATATTTTTTGTTTTATTAATTTTCTTAACTTTAAATTTAATAAGCTTAATCAAATTTAGTATCTTTCGATTCTAAAATAAGTCCCTATTGTTGCTTAAACTTTCATTTATATATATTCAAAGACTTTGATACAATATTTCAGTTATATTTGTGACATCAGGTATAAAGAAAATATGAATTTTTGCAATTTTTTAAATGAAAAAGTAGATTCAGCAAAAAATTGAGTCCGATCAATTCAAAATAAATTAGATCATAAGTGAATTAAATCGTAAACGAATCGAGTTAGGTTACATGCGGATTAAATCAATCATAAATCGACTAAAATAGGTCACAAATCGATGCATTTGAGCCATTTATTTTTTTACTATTATTTAAAATGCATAAAATAAATTTTATAAACACTACAAGAATTCCATAAGTTAAAATGTATTAAATTTAGTAAACGTATTAAATTTTACTAAGTTTCAGAGTAATTTCAAAATGTCGGTTGCATTTCAATTAAATTTAATTTCAAAATTTAATTCATATGTTGTTACTTTTACTATTATTTTAACCTACGTATGCATTTCCTAACAATTAGTTGGCAACTTCTTCCAGTAATTCCAAAAAAAAATCTATTTCCTGCTAATGAGGTGGCAAATTATATAAAATATTGTAAAACGGTATAAAATCGCATATAATATAAATGATTGGATCGTATAGATCACAAAATAAATTGAAGTAGATCAAATCACTGTACAAATCAAATGAATTGAAATCATAATCAAATTATTATTGGATTGGCAAATTAGACCACATTCTGGTGGTTTAAAGGCACATCTTAATTTTGATAATAATCAAATTTTAAATAAATTATATTGTAAATTTTTTTCTAAACAATTTCTAAAGAAATTTTCTATATATTTTCTGGTGCTAAATATTTCTTGGTTCGATATTGAAGACAAATCTGAAGATTGCCTTAGTTTATTAGAAATTAGGATACTAAATTGTAAAATCAAATTGAGGCATATCATTTACATTAATGCATACATATTATAACTTTAAAATTATATAAAAATATTTTTAAATCAGAAAATGAGTTTTTGAACAAAACTGGTTTTCGTCAGAAAATGGTTTTTTAGAAAATGTGCATCAGATTTCTGGACAAAATTTTGAATTTTACTACAGGACAAAAATAACGGCCAGTTTGCGTTTGTTTTTCCAGAATTACCATCCAACGGCTAAAAACGGACAGTTTAGGTTTCAAACAACTATAACTGAATTTTTGAATATAAATACATGTTATTTCACCTATTAAAAAGTTAAATAAAAGTTGGAAAGAATATCTATATTTCAAGAGAAAAATCTTAACTTTATTCTTATCACTTTCCACATTTTTTGCACTTTATTCTTTACATATTCTTTTCAATTTGATTATAACTTTTATTATAATTGTTTGTGAGAAAATTATATTTGTAAAAAATTGTGAGTTGGGTTGGCTAAAAGTTAGGAAAAAAATTTTAGTAAGTGTTTTATATTTTTTACTTTGAAAAAAGATTATGGATAGATATACATATTTAAGATTATATATTGGCTTTAACTCTTACTTTTAAAAGAGTTAAAAGTTGAGAAAAAAGTTTAAAAAGTGAATCTTGAAAAAAATGAATCTTGAGGGGTGGATATAGGCATAGAGGCCGAACCACTATAAATTCTGTGTGTTTGCATTTCTGCTCCATTTTCTGAAACTTTATTTTTTTACTACTTTATTTTAATATTATGAAATCTGTGTTTTCAAAATTGTTTTTAAAATAATTCTTGAAAAATTCACAATAAATTTTACACACACTTTTCAGAATTATTTTAGAAATTTTATTTAAAAAATAACTTACAAAAATCTGAACATTATTTATATTACATTTCTGTATTTATAGTCAGAATTTTGTATTTTCATACATTTATGTTCTATTAGAAAAATAGCAAAAAAAAAATTGAGACACTCGATTTACTACTCTTATATGTTTTTGAGACCTATACATTCGAATCAAAATTTAGTACCTCTATTTTTCTTTTTTTTTTTTTAAATCATTGAGACATCTAATTTAAAACTTCATAAATATTTAATATATTGGAGTAGCAGAGCAGGAGAATGTGTAAATTTAAATGTTTAATAGCAATATTTAATTATAAAAATTGAAAATTGAAATTACCGACAAGTTGAATGAACAAATTCACAATTTAATCCTTAAAATATTTCTGAAATTACCAATTAAAATTACAGTGAAATGTAGGGCCAACATTGAATCATGAGTCATGATCATAGTACATTATTGGCCTTACAACATAGGCTAGAGTCACATTTAATAGCAACTTCACATTCTTCGTACATAATTTCTATGCTTTTTTTAAATAATAATTTTCGAAAGTACTTGTGATAGAAATCGTCATAATTATGTTTAAATATTTATTTATTTTTTTTTAATTTCTTATTCTGTCATTACATATTCAAGATAATATGTACTCTGCATGCGGCTGCCAATTATTATTGTTGTTCCTTTAGCAACAAAAAGCTAAATAAAATTACTTTATCCTTTTCAATTTGTCTCCTAATCAATCAATTAATTTGGTATTCAATATTACATAATTCCCACTAAAATAACATTTAAAATCTGCCAATTTTATTGTCTATTTGTAATTTTAGAAAGGTATGAGCTTTAATTTTAATAATTATTGCTATGATATTCAAATGGTTTAATAATTGTTCACCCTCTTATATTATCTTGATTTTTCACTTAGGCATATCACTTTTTTTTTTTCCATCAGTCCACTCAGTCTCCTTATTTTGATGTAATAATTAAATGTCATCATGAAGTTAACACTCACCCCATGCTACTTTAAGCAGGAATGGAGTCCACAAGTTATATAAAAGAGCCCAGTGTTAGACTTGCACAATATTTAGACTTGATGTTGGCCCAAATTTCAAAATTAATGATGTATTAATTATCAATTTTACCCACAATAATGGGCCACCTTACAGAACTTCATGGGCCCAAAAATTTATTTCAAGACATATCCATCTCTCCAATGGGCTCATTGTCCAAAAATGGCAATTACAAATTTGATTATCTTCTTCTAGATTGGGTTCATATTTTCAATTTTTAACCAAGCTAACAAGTTATTATCTGATTGGATTGGAGCAAACATTTTTAAATATTTAACTGAAGCATTTCATTCCATTTGTAAATATGTCCGGTATAAATTTAAATTAATTGAACCAATAAATTTTAAATGATGATTGATAGCAAAATTTTGATCACTTAAAAAAAATAATTTGAAGAATTTTTCATAAAAGAGAGTACGGCGGTCAATTTAATAAGAGAATAAAGGTAAAAACTAAAAAGATATTCTGTAAAGTAAAGTTTAGAAAATTTACCTAGTAAAGTTGAATACCCTTATATAATATAGGGTTAATATTATGTTTTACCATCAAACTTTTTGAAGTGGTTCGAAGATGCGATCGATTTTTTTAGGTTGTTTTTACATTTATATATTTGTAACGCTCGGACAACTTTGATTATAGCTAAGTTTGAAGAATAAACATTATACAATTCAGTTATCACACTTATATATAGTTTGGTTATTGATATATTCAGGCATCGCCGTGAGCCGGTGTATCAGTTATCATCAAACATCAAATGATTTGAAAAAATAAAAGTTATTATTATATTGAAAAAAATAAATAAATCTACAATTGAGTTAAATAAATTAAAAAGTGTTATTTATTGTTAGTCAAAAGGGTAGATTTAAAATGAATTTGATATTAGTATCAGTAATGAATGCGATGTAAACAAACAATATTCTATTTCTAAAATGCTCTCTACTTATGCAAGTTATGGGGCCAGCGGCAGTATGACACCTCTTTGTTAGTTTTGTTTCTAAAAATGGCCAATCTCACCACTCTCTCCAATCTATAAATGATTTACTTGAATTTCAAGTTCTGTTGTGGTTGAAACATCTTCATCAAATTCCTTTTAATCTAAAATTTTCATCTAACTACTCTCTTACTGCCCTACACTAACTATCTGGTCAAACTAACCCTCTTTAGTAGTTTTAAGACTAACAAATTTTCTCATTTTCTCTACTTAGTTTCACCCTAAAAACCAATTAACTTTAGTTGAATATGAAATGGAAAGTGATATTTAGAATTGCAATTAATCCGAGCAGGGTTAGATCAGGTCCTACCAAAATAATATAAATTTGAAAAATATAATCAGATTTCCTAAACTTGAATATGGCTCAATAATGTATTCAAAGTAATCAGATTCACTTTTTATTGAATTTAATTAGGATCAAATAATAATTTAAAAATGTATTATTAATTACAATCAACTTGGGTAAGAAAATAGATATTCTGTTAAAATCACTTTTTCTTTAGAAATACTGATTCAGGAATTTATTTCTTAATAATTTAATAATAATAAAAGTGTCAATTTATGAGAATCCAAATAGTGATAAAACAGGCAGTAGTGGATTCATCTACCACTTCAAGCTTAATAAATGGAGTCTTTTCAATAAGTGAATAGAATATATTTTTGGAATTGAAATGAAGAGAGGTCACATTCACTTTTATTAAATGATTTTATTCAGTTTACTATAAAACCAGAATTCGAATTCACATTCACATCTCTTCTCATCTCCCCCAAATTCATACTAATGCTACCCTCAAAATTATAAAATTCTCTAATTAATTTTTGGGTTATTTTAAATTTCAATCAAATAAGTAAAATTTTCGTTCTTCAATAAAAATATATATATGGATTGATTAAAACTTGGAAGAATTATAATTAGTATCCGATTTTATATTAATCGATTCCATGATTTAAAAAAATTAAAAAGGATACCAAATGTCACGGAAAAAATGATAAATAATAAAGATATTAAAAATTTAAAATATCCAGCTATATATAATTATATAAAGTAAAAAGAAAAAAAGTATTAAGATTGACAAATTTGAAAGTAATTAAGTGGTGATATGTGATTATCTATTTTGTCGTTTGGTTGATTTGAAATTCCACTGCCGACTGATTCTTTCGTTTACTTTAATTTATTCACACATTAAGTGAATATTTTTGGATGTGTGCCATTTGTACTATAATAAGTCAACTATGCTAATGCCTCCTCACTCGAACCGAAGTTGAATTAGAAACTAAGCAAAACTATAGATTAATTAATATGCATATAGTATCACTAAAAATTGAGTTAATAGTCAGCATTCGATAAAATAAATTTATAACTCGACATTAGAGAAAAAAACTCTTAAAAAATTTGAGATATCTTTTAATGGGAATCACATTCTATTGCCTGAATTCTCGTCAAATTTCATATATTATATTGTTAATGGTCCACCATTGCGTAATATTTAGGGCTGTGCAAATTTCGGTTTAAACCGAAAAACCGAACCAAACCGACCGAAATTTTTAATTCGGTTCGGTTATTCGGTTTTTCGGTTCAGTTTCGGTTTCCAAAATAATGTAATTTCGGTTTTTCGGTTCGGTTCGGTTTTGAAAGGTAAAAACCGAACCGACCGAACTTTTGATTATATATATATATTTTTCATTTTTTACTAAAATAAACAATACTTTTGTATTTTTTTAATTTAATATAAGTGGATTTAACTCAAATTAAACATATATATATTTTTTAATTTGAATTTTTTAATTTTAATTATATAATTTGTAATTTGTTATAATTTTTAGAGAATTATTTTAATTATAATTTTAAAATTTCGGTTTTTCGGTTAACCGAACCAAACCGACCGAAAATATCGGTTCGGTTTGAATTCGGTTATTGTATTATATCGGTTCGGTTCGTCTAAATATTAAAATTTCGGTTTTCGGTTATTTCGGTTCGGTTCGGTTCGGTTATTGAACCGAACCGACCGATGCACAGGGCTAGTAATATTAATATTTAAATACTATATAACAGCCCTCGACTTTACCGGCTGCATTCTAGGTTTTTACATACCCTAATTATATTTTCCATTTATCTCCTAATCAAACATATTGTTTTACTGGTAAAGTCTTATTTGATAAAAAATTATAGAATTTCTCTCATTTCAACACAATCGTCAATTTATTTTTTTCTTGTAAAAATTAGTTCCTTCAATTTACTAGAGGTGTGGGGACATGAGATGAGACTCACACAGGGGTCACTGAATTGTACTTGACAAATTTGCAAAGGACAAAACACACACCGTATGATATATGATTTGCAGCTCACATAACCTAATGGAGGAATGGGACCAAACAAAGTGGTGGCATATGGGAATTTCGGAGTGAAATCGAGGGTAATGATGGAAATAAAAAATATGATAAGACTAGATTAGACTTGGACCTAAGAAGCATCTAAATCAAATATAATTAATTACTTGTGGTATAGTAATATTAAATTATAATCTTAGAAATCTTCTAATTAATTGTAACCATCCAACGGCCGACCATTCTTAAATAAGATCAGCAGATAATACGAGTTAAAAGTGATTAGTATAGCAATTATATTTAATGTTAGGATATAGTAATTAGTTGATAGAGCACAATTCATCACCACTAGAGAAAGGAAGGAGGGCCATTGATCTATTTATGAAATATTTTTATAGCTAAAGAAGACGACAATTGGATTTAATTTAATTTAGGTTTAATTGAAAATGACTATGGTTTGGTAATGATAATTAATTATAAATAACAATAATAATAATATTAACCTTTACCGTAGTCAGAGACTCAGAGGAAGTGCAAGTCAATGAAAAATGTCTGAACTCTTTTTGGGCGATTACTCTCAAAAATTGGGGCCCACTCCTTTTTTGTCTGAAATTCCACCACACCACCAATGGCATGTTACCACTCCCGGCTTGCCCTCTTTTCCTGTCCATTTCTCTTCCTTCGCGCGTTTCTTCACCTCACTTTCCATCACCCAAGTCAATATTATTCATTACCGATGTGAAACTCGCAATTCGTAGAGCGGGCTATGTTTTTGACCTAATTTCTGTTGCAAAAACCTTAGCAAAACCCCAAATGCAAAAAGTGGATCATGCAATGTTATCCTTATTGTGGTCTTGATGAATCTTTGATGCATGTTTTCACATATGCTGCAATGGTATTCCCTCTCTTTTTGTCATCATTCCATGCTATGTAAAAATAATAATAGTAATAGTTTGAGATGGTTGTACTGCATCCTTTAAAACTGTTACCCTTTTTAATAGTTTCATGGCAAGTTAATTTTTCTTTTCGTTCTTTATATGCTATTCAAAAGAAAAAAGAAAAGAAAAAAAACTTGAAATCATTGTAGTACATGTATTGAAATTGCTGGACTTCTCAATAAATAATTTAAAACCATCATACTGCATGCACTAAAATCATTGTATTTTTCAACAGTTTTATGGCAATTCTACTGTAATTGTTGGGCTTATTTATGCATGAAATTGTTTTTGGCAGCAAAACGGTTTTAATGCATATGAAATTCAGTTGTTGGATCCTACAACATTAAAACTGTTAGCACTTTTAGCGGTTTTAGTGAAAAGATTTCTCTTTGCATGGAGCCCTTTGGACAATTAAAATGTTGAGCCCAACAGTTTCTATATGTTTGATTATAATTTACTTTATAGCATGATTCAAATTTTCTTTTAAAATTAGCATTATTATTATTTTTTTTTAAAGCTCACATTAGCTTTATTGCTTTTTTAGGTATAATTACTCCTATTATTAAAGGGTTTGAAAGGATATTTATTCCTTATAAGCCAGGGTAGGAATTGTATCGTGATTTCCCGCACTTCTTATTGTGCCAAGAACTCATTTCTTATCATTTTTTGATTGATAGGGTCAGCCTTTCTTTTCTTCTCCCCCAATTTTATTAACTTTGATGTAAAATAATGACTTTTCTGTAGATTATAGGTCAAAATTTTTTTTGTGTCCAAAAAAGTTATCCTTGCTACTCAATTTCTGTCTCCAGAACTACATATATAAGTGGCTTCCTATGATGACCTTCTATCTCGTCGGAAAAGTGCTGGATTGCCTCATTATGAAGATGTTAATTTTGCTATTTATAGGATTGAAATTTAAGATTGGCTTAATATACTAATTGCCCTTTCAACTTGTAATTGATTGCCAAACCACTCCCTTAACTTAATTTTTTTAAATTAAACACTTCAACTCAACAAAATCATATATTATAAACACCTATCCCAGAAACAACACGTGATTTACAAACTTGCTGAGGTGTAAGCATTTTTCTATGCATCAAATAAAATTGTGCCATGTGTAAAGTTGTCTGTATTGTGGCTGTCAGAGCTAGCCACCTTGTCTGTGTTGTGGCTTCCTCCGTTCCGTCTAAGAAAAGGCGAAAACTTTCCTTTCTTCTCAATTACATTTTTGTTTCTCCATATCCAATTTCACGGAAGAAACATCCAGAATTTTCTTATAAACCCAAGAAATTAACCTATCTCTCTTAATTTCCCTAATTTTTGCTTTGAATCTCTCTTGTGATTCCGACTTGGTTCATGGTGATTTTGAAGTACAAGATCGGGAATGCGAATGCTGGGAGAGAAATGGTGTTGAAGGCGCTAAAGTTGACGGCGGAGATGGCAGTTGCGAGGGGGATTATCCACTCTGTGCACGATAGCTCGGAGGTGACTGTTGATGCGGCTGTGGAGCTTGGAGAGGAATTGGTGAGGAGAAAATGGGATGGACACGTGTATGCAGATAATAGGCTAGTTGTTTTAGGTGAGGTGATGAAAAGATTGGGAACGATGAAACTATTGAGGGACAAATTGACTCCTTCTCCCTCCTCCGGCGACAGTGATTTCGATTTCCCCGGAGCTTGGTATGGAAACATCCAATACCTTCTTAACATTTCAGCTTTTGGGTTGTTCTTATGTGTTTTTATTTTCTTCTTTGTCAAGCTTCACAGTGACCGCCGTCGAATTGCTGGCCCTTCTGCGTTGTTCGCGAAGCTCCTTGCGCTTTGCCACACCATTGGGCGAGAGATCGCTCGCCAATGTGGAGCTGATGCTGCCTAATTTCTTATAATTGAAAGCGGTAGCTTTGCTGTGCTTATAGGCATTGCGGTTTTGTCAATTTGTTTTGTCCTTCCTTTGAATCTCTCTACTAGGACTATTGTGCTTTCTTTGCTGGTCCTGCTTCTCGTCCTTCTACTAACAAACTGGGGCATCGATAGAAGGAGGAGTAGCTGGAGATATGGACGGAGATGGCGACTACGGCAAAAACCACCACCAACGCCATTAACTATTTTAGAGAGAAACAGAAAAGCAATTTTTTTTTTTATTATAAAGGTCTCACGTGTCTTAAATAAATTTCTAGTGCCACATTAGCTAATTTTATGCGATATCATCATTTAAATGTTTATAATATATGATTTTGTTGAGTTGAGGTATTTAATTGGAAAAATGTTAAGTTAAAATGGTTGTTTGACAATCAATTAGAAGTTGAATGGTCAATTAGCATATTAAGCCTTTAAGATTTTATTTAAAGGAGAAATTTTCATTGCTTATTTTGATTGTTTTTCTCCTCTAACAAAATTATTTTTATCATTTTCTAAGTATATCATTTTAAGCTTTCCAATTTTACGTTGGATAACTTATTTAACAATTTTACTAAGGAAAATTTTGTAATTTAATTTTTGAATTGATAATATTCATATTTGATTATATTGAGTAATGGAGTGGAGCGTGAGATACAAAATCCTTAAAAGGAGAGTAAGAACAGAAACCATAGAGGAAACTTCAAAGGCCACAGTCCCTACCAAAACATTTCTTACCAAACCAAAGAAAGTAACGAAGTTCTCTCTTCTTAATCTCTTCACACAGTTCTCTCTCTTCTTCTTCTTCTTCTTCTTCATCTCTCCGTAGAAGTTGAAGTTAAAGACTTTTAAGCGACAGAACACAGACCCATCAATGGAAACTTCACCCAATCATCAAGATAACCACAACCCACAATCCACCCTTCTTTCCCCTACCAGCCATAGTACCAGCAGTAGCAGCAGCAGCAACACCACCGCCGCCGCCACCGCCACCGCCGCTAACGGTGGTTTCAACAATAATCAGCCACCTTCACTTCTTTCCCCCAAACCAATCACCAGATCCGAATCCGCTAGCCCTTACCCAACTACCTTCGTTCAAGCAGACACTTCTTCCTTCAAGCAAGTGGTTCAAATGTTGACCGGATCCCCGAAACCCACCGCAACCGCCGCCGCTTCTCAACCCGACTCGTCACCGAAATCCCATGCCCATAACATCCCACCTATCAAATCCATACCTAAAAAGAATCAATCATCCGGGTTTAAACTCTATGAACGGAGAAATTCGCTCAAAAACCTCAAGATCAACCCCTTAAACCCGATTTTTACTCCTCCTGGTTCCGGATTCTCGCCGAGAAAACCCGAGATCCTTTCTCCCAGTATCTTAGACTTCCCGGCGCTGGTTCTTAGCCCGGTTACTCCTTTAATACCCGACCCGTTTGACCGATCTGGAGCATCGAATTACTCTAATTGCTACAGTCCTTTAAATAATTCAAGCAATAATAGTAAGAGTAATTTAATGGATACTGATGCGGAGGAGAAAGCAATCAAAGAGAAAGGATTTTTCTTACATCCATCGCCGGCTTCGACGCCGCGAGAGGCGGAGCCACGGTTGTTGCCGCTCTTTCCCGTCACATCTCCTAGAGTTTCAGGTTCTGCAAATTCTTCGTCTTGAATAGATGCCTTTTTTTCGTATTTTTAATTTTATTTTATTTTTTCTGATTTTGTGTAAGATTTTTATATAATATATTACTGGCATTGATGATGATGATTATGGAAGAGGAAGATATAATCTTGTAATTTTCGAAACTTGCAGAGAATGAAAGTATCTTTGCTTCAACTGTATAATTTAGTTCGTTATGTTCAATTTTCTACTTTCATTTCTTGGAAAATTTTCTCTTAGGCGTTTGGTTTCCAGGAAAAAGAAAATAAAGGGACTGATTTGACTATTATGCTGGATTTTATTTACTTCTCAAAAATAGAAATTTATTGCAATTGTGGAATTGGCAACTTTGTATAAATCTTTAATAAAAATAATTACAAAATTTTACATTTAATCTTACTTTATATGGAGAATTAATCTTGCATTTTTAATTGAACAAGAAAAAATCCAAAGAAAGTAATTTTGGGAGGTCTAATTTCCTTTTCATAATTCAGACAATAATAAAAAAAAATGTTAGTGTTAATAAGGCATTGCTTGTAAGAAAAAGTATAGATCAAATAGCAAAAGCTGATTGGGGCTAGCTGTCAAAGAAAGAGTAGATAAATGGGCAAGGAATCTTGACCTTGCCCTCTATTTTTTTTTTCAAAGTGGAGTAAAAAAGATGCCATTTTCTATGTGCTTTTATTGGAAGCAAAATGAGTTCATTTTTCTTTATAATAATGCCTTCTCATTTCCACTATGTGGTATTATGGTCTAAAGCCAATTTTCTAGCATACCCACCTGGATTTTTAGCTTTGATTATATCTACCAATACTAGTTCTTGTGGAAAAATACTAACTTGCCATTGAATTCTTGATGGGTCCATGTATGAAGAATTAGCTTAAGCTAGTGATCTCCTTGCAAGTTCTAGTTGTTATTAGGGTGTTAAGGAAGTTGAGATTAGTAGAATTTTAACTACATGAGGGGACCCAATTGAAAATTTTGGACCCACTTGTGGGGAGGAAAGAAAGAAAGAGAAAGGGATGACCCGTTTAAGTTTCCTGGGTTAGGGGGTACTTTTAATATTAGAGAAAGTTTGAATTGGTGTAAAAGCAATGATACAAAGGTAGTTCCTCTTTCTTTGAATCTATCCACCCACTTTCATTGATTATAAGTCTCTTTTTTTGACTGAAAGCAGACCATAAATGTTGAAAATGGGGACATGATAGAGAAAGTGAAGGTGGGTAAGGGAAAGTGGGACTTGTGATGATGAAAGGGGAAGAATTCAAAGAAAGAAAATTTGAGTGATTAAAATTGGTAAAGCCACAATACATGGTGATGTTTTGTTTTGTTGTCTTTGTTTGTTTGTTTGTATGGAAATTGGCTCACCACCATATGGATTGGTGGGCCATTTAATTGAGAAAAGTTTGAACTTTCTCATGTGCACTGTTTACACACCCCATTAATTTGGCCTTTCCTTTTCAATAATCATCAACTCACATTCCCAACTTCATCATTCACTCAAATTAATTTACCCTTCTCAATCAATTATACTTTACTTACGATTATGAAGTTTTAATCTTCTTTTTTAAACAACATTGCAAGTTAATCAAGCTTTCTTTTCTTTAGTGGATAAGATAAAGTACCAATAACTCTTGGCTCAGGCATACTAATTTCGAGATTAGTTTAAGGCTTTGTATATTGAAGTCTCGAGTTCAAACTTCAGACATCCTATGCGGTTAAGCCTAAGGTGAAAAGAGAAGGAAAAAAAAAGGCTTTGAATGTTGAAATCTCGAGTTTAAACTTCAGATTTCCTACAAAATTAGGCCTAAGGTGAGAAGCTTTAAATATCGATGTCTCGACTTCAAGCATAAGATCTAAGGAGAGTAGAAAAAGAAAGATGGAGCTACACGTGAAAGAAATATCAAGATGAAGCTTGTTGGTAGTGAGTGGTCAATTTGGAGAGAAATATCTAAGATGGATTGTTTAAAGAAATGACATAAATTGGTATGCTGAAATATACCCACTCATGTACGAATTACAAATTGAAAAGATTGAGCACGCTTTTATTCCCCCCACTAGTATAAAGATAGAAAAAGAGATGAAGTTGAATTGTTTGTAATTAATATTATAATATCAGATTATATGAAAAGACTCCTTCGTCCCACCATTAAGATATTTCTTTATTTGCTTAAATCCAACCATTGATTGAGATTCTAATCAAAGATAATAATACTCCATTTATTGGATCCCTAGGCAAACCTAAAGTATAATTAATATATAATTAGTTCCACTCATCTAGAGCAAAAAAAATAAAAATAAAAATCATAATAATAGAAACATAAATTATGCTATTATTTTTTTTTTTAATTATTTTTTTTAAAAGGAAAGTTGGGGTGAGCATTATGAGCTCCACTCCCTTGAGCACTGCAATAAATTATACTCCAATCTTATCGGAATACTTATCCAGCAAGTAATTCGGTTTCTCTAAACAGTTCGGTATTCAAATATTACTTGAAAAGTTTTCATTATTTAGGACACTAAAAAATGAATTTAAATAATATGCATCAATTTATGGGCACTCATATGCAATAATATGCATCAATTTATGTAATATAAATAAATTAAACTTTGGTTACAATTGATGAATGAATTTAAATAGAATTTTTATTATTTTTATACTATATGAGATGTTATTTTTGGTTATTGTTGCGTACCCTTTTCAACATCCTAGTAAAATTTATTTATTTATTTATGTTGATGAAAGTTAGAGATAAAAACTTTGATTTGGCTTTTGTATTGTATATAAATTCAAAGCAGAGAAAGAAAAAAGAATTACTGAAATAATTAAGGAACAGTCGTAAACAAAAGGTCAAAGGGATGTGAGTAGAGCAGTTGGGCCGTAAAGTTGGACCACAAATCGGCCATTTCATGTATCTTTTGGACACTACTGAAATTAATTCATACTTTCCTTCAATTTTTATTAATTATATGACTATGATGTTCTGCTTCTGTCCACCAAATCACTTGTTTCTATTCTATTATTATCTGCTCTCTTCACATGCAAACGAATGTAAGGAATATTTTCTAATAATTTTATTTTGACCATTCTAACTCTTGAATTTGCAATAAGTTTGGTTCAAAATCAACATTTGAACTATTATTATAATTATTATTAATATTAGTATTAGCCAAATTTCGGCTAATACCTTTCAAAATCCTTTCATTTGCATAAGGTTTGTAATAGATTACACACGAGTTATGCTTTTAATTGATTAGAATTCGAATTTCGCTCCAAAAATATAACTATCAATAAAGAAAACTTACATAAGAAAAAATTAAAATAAGTTATGAAAACAAGAAGAAATTCATAAAAGTCACTCATATGTCACCTATGTATAATGGACCGGGTTAATTTGTAGGCCAAATTCTTCAATAGTTTAGTCAATACAGGCCTCATTAAGATTTTCTTTTCCAATCAAAAAGCCCAAAGCTATAGTTTGGGCTCTTCTAATCCATGAATATTTACCAATCAAGAAAATAAACAAATAACATTTTTTCACTTGTAAAATGAAAGAAGTAGAAATGAAGAACCAAGAAAATAAAAAATAAAAAATATGTATACTCATGACAATTCTAAATTATAATTTTGAACAAAATATATTTTTAGAATAAATTTTACTGATTACATTGGGCTAGTTACAATTTTTTTACGAAATAATAATTCATTTTATTTGATAATTTTCTATTGACATGTTAAATGAAATTCTTATGAATCCAATCTGGTGCATAATGCACTAAACCTACAGTGTATTGATATGTAAAAAATAATTACGTTATTAGCTTAGTATAGTAGACTCCGGCTGGGGAAGAAAAATCCTATACGCAAGTCTTTTGCACGGCATATAGTGCTATTATTTTCTGCCACAATAGCGACAGTTGTTGTTTTCGTGGCTCAACTATGTTATCCTTTTATAGTTTTGCCGTGCTGCAGGTAAGAACTTAGTCACCAAAACATCCTTATAGCGACAGATATTGGTTTCCCTGCTAATAGGAGCTTTTGTATATATATTATCAAGTATTGGGCTAATCGGATATTTTTATTAACTTGAATGTTATAGAGTATAAAGTAGAAGGATTTAGGGTGAAAATTATCCATAATAAGAATAAAGAAATATGATATAGGTGGACCAGGCAAGTCTATTATGGGATAAGTCTACCCTTTTGTAGTAGTCTGTCTAGGTCGTCGATTGACAAGTCTTTTGATGGGGTCCATCGCATTATTCTATCGAAGACTCGAAAGAAAAAAGCGGTAGATATTTAGATAACCGTTATGAATTTATGATTTTAGAGTATATGGAAATATTTGTTTAATTGGTCTAAGTCTTTGGAAATATCTGTTTCGTCAATCTGCTTAGCTAATCCATTTTGGTATGTTTACAAAGTTCAAACCCCTAACTAAAGTTTACACTAATTTATTTCTTTTCTTCACCAATTTGCCCTTTAATGTTTTTGTTTTTTCAACCTAAAATATGCGATTGCGTTTTGAATTCCATATTTATTTGCCTCCACTAAATTCTAATATCATCCAAACTAGGGGTGAGCAAAAAAATCGATTAACTTGGTTAACCGAAAAAAAATTCGAAACCGAACCGATTGACCGGTTAACCGATTGTAATGAACTGGTTAATAGTTAGTATTTTGAAAAAACCGTTATTAATGGACTGATTAATGGTTTTTGACTCATGTGACTGGTTAACCGAACCGAAATCGAATTTTTCGTTAATTTATTAATTTTTTAATAATTTATAACAATTTATCCTAATTGAAGGTGATTATATACTTTTTTTCATTATAATAATTATTTTAAAGTTTTAAAGTTTTTTTAATTGGCTATTAGTAAGTATAACAATTTATCTAATTAAAAGTGATTATAGACCGGTTAATATATTTACTTATTAAATATTAATTTTTAAAAATAAATTTACTTATATCCACCAAATATTTTTATTTTAACAACAATAATGTTATATTATAGTGAAAAAATTTTAATTTTTAAGTATCTTGAATATTTTAATTTTATTTATAAATATATTTATAATTATAGTGGTTAACCGAAAAAAATTGGGTAACCGATCTAAAAATCCGAAACTGATGGACTAATTAACCGATGGTAATGGACTGGTTAATGGACTGAAATTTCAAAAAATCGATATTAATAGACTGATTAATGGATTGGAGCTCATGCACCGGTTAATCGACCATGCTCACCTCTAATCCAAACTCCTATCAAAATATTATCAGTATTGAATAGTCAAATATAACCGGCACGCATTATTTATAATAAATTTAATTAATAGTCGAGTGATATTAACTATTATTTAGAATTTGTAATTTCATAACTATTTTGGACCATTTTTCAAACATAGCAAATTCCTTTGGAAAACAGAAAAACATAAGAAATTAATGCAAACCAGTAATGAAATATGTTATTGTATATGTGTCGACACAGGAGCGTAGGCAGAAATTAAATTCAGTGAGATCAAAAATTATTACAGATAAAAAAATTTTAAAATATTTTAGTATGATTAATTTTTAACAGAAATATTTAAATATATTAGTTGGGTCAATTTTTAATAAAATCAATTGTTAATAAGGTTATTTAGTGGAGTTAATTTTTAAAAAAAATTATTAAGCATATTTTAAAAAATTTTATAAATTGAGTGGGCCAATTGATCCCATTCAGTATGTTTTGCCTACGCCCTGTGTCGGCACTAATTTTGGGTTTGTAAATGGCCTCAAATTTCATTTCACTGTCAATATGTTTGACTTTCCTTTAGAAAAGAAAAGAAAAGAAAAGTCTGTAGATTGAACGCCTAAGATATTTTTCTTAATTTATGATGATAGGTTAAAACTGTAGGGGCCCCATTTAATTATGTATTGCACCTGTGATGCGTACACGCTTTTAATATCCACTACCAAGACCTTGACTTCATTGCCCAACTCCTATTCTTTTTTCTTTAATTCTTTTTTATAAATAAGGAATTTTTCATGTTATGTTAGTTTTAATTTCAGATTTTATAAGGATATGGATCAACGTTTTTATAATTTATTTTGTTCATGTTTTCAAAACAATAGATATGGGTTTAATTAAAATTTTTAAATGAATTTCAGACAAATAATAGAGTACTATACTATATGATTTGACTTGTAAAATCTAATTATTTATATTCGTATCTTTTTCTGTTAAAAGAGCGGAATTTTTTTATGTTTTGATTACCAAATCAATGGCATTAAATTATAGTAAATTAGTAATTGATTGTTTATATGTTTTTTAATGAAATTTTCTCTATATGATCATTGTATTTGACAAATATGCAGATTTATTTTCTTAAGCTTTGACAAGTGAAATAGTATATATATATATTTATTTATTTCATGTGGATAGAAGTTGTATAATTGAGTGATAATTAATTAGCGGGCCATATTTAAAAGGAACTTAATAAAATATAATTATTTAATTTTAAAAAAGGGCTGCTGGAAGATGAGTAAGCCCAATACTTGGCCGCATTCATAAATAATGGTTTTGTTCGTATATGACAAGGCAAGGCATACAGAAAATGACCTATTAGGAGAAACTTGACCTCTCAACCACCCGCCAGCTTCTGCACACGTGTTCACCTCACATGCCATTCTCTTTCATCCCATTTAACTAAAATGAAAGCTGTATGCACGAGTCTGCATAGGGCGGATTCGATATTCGGGTCCGACAAGGTCAATTCGAATATTTCGGGACTCACGCTTATCAACTCGAAATTTTGTTCCACAAGCAGGATTAGCAAATGAATTCCACAAGCATCATTAGCAACTGAATCCATTTTAAATTAAAAATCAAAACTTATCATTAAAACAAGCTGCGTTCAAAATCAAAGAATGTCAGATAATGATCCAGATTTAGATAACCAGATACAACACATTCACTAATTAATTCATAAAACAAGCAGCAATTCTTACAAATCAAAGCTGAGAGAGTGAAAATGAATTGAAACTACTCGCACACAAGCGCATGGATCATCCACCACTACTACCTCACCATCCTCGCTCCTAGGCAACAGATATACAACTGACAACCCCACTACAATAGCTAGAGATGATCATGGGACAGGCTGATAGGGACCTGATCCGAACAAAACAGAATTTTTTTTAATTTTTTTACCACGGGAACGGGGGTGGAAAAAAAAATCCTCATCCTTGAATTCTGGAGCGGGAAACGGGGCCCCTGTCCTGAAAAAGAAATTAATATTTTATTATTTTATATATATATATATATTAAATTATATATATATTAATTTTTTTCAGGTTGATATTTTTTGGTGTGTAAATTATTCAAGTGATATTATTAATATTTGAATTGTATAAAATATTTACAAATATTTGTATTTTAATTGCATAAGATGTTTATAAATATTTGTATTTAAATTATATAAGATATTTTTAATTTTATGTTATCAATTATTAAAGTTTGCAACATAAATTTTGTAAAATATTTTTTATTCGGTTCGAAAATTTCCATTGGGATTAAAAATTTCCATTGGAGTTGAGTATTTTTATAGGGGACGGGGATGGGGATGCGGGGATTTTTCCCCGCGTCCCCGGCGGGGGCAGGGAAGGAGAATCCCCGCCCCTGGGCGAGGCAGTAGGTGGGGAGCCACTCACCGCCCCCATCCCGTGATCATTCCTAACAATAGCCAAGAAAATGCCGCTGTTGAAAGACATGATCGCTGACATTAATAAATACCCGATTGTCGAATTCAATCAGAATAGAACGGCCGCTGACAATTTCGCTGGACCATATTAGAGCTTGGAGTGCAAAAGAGGAACGCCGATTGACAACGACTGCGATGGAGCGGCGTCAAGTGCTTTAAATCAGATACATCTATCCTCCATATATTGGTAAAAAGTGGAGAAGGAAAAGCAAGCGAGTGAGGAAAGGAGGTAATTAACTGGGCCATGAATTGGTCTTCCAAGAATTGAAGAGCGGAGGTCGATGGTGGTGGCGATTTTCAGAGGGCAAAATGCAGATAGATTTACCTTTTGTTTGGATATGTGGAATTGAGGATTATTGGAGGGAAAGTAAGTGAAATTTTCACTGTTTGATATGCAAAATAGCAGAGTAAATGGGAGTAAATAAAGAAAAATTGAATTTTTCAATTTACTCTCATTCTTTCAAAATATTTTCTCACAATTTGAAGAGAAAGCAAAGAAAATAGGTGAGAATGGAGGACAAAGAACCGGATTTTACACACTGGATTGAACAAGATGATTCAGAACTTACCGACGAGAAAATAAGTACCAGACAAAAGTAAAATTCAAAACCAGAGAGCAAAATTACACTTCTACACTGTACCTCAGATCTAGTGTTGATATGGCTAACACCGATGGCAACGCCAGGGATATTTGTGATATCATAAAAGCCGAGGTTAGAAACAAGAGGTGAGAGAGTAGAGGTGAGGAATAAGACAATGGGAATGAGAAATGGGATTTACTCTATAACCAAACAATGAAAATCAAAATCTGAATACATAAAATTTCCATTACTTCAATTTTTCTTCATTAAAGTAAATTCAACTTACAGCCATCCAAAAAAAAGGTTAGGGATTTGAGAAGAGAAATGAGGAAATAACTCATTTTTAACCTTTATGTTTCGTGTTTCGGTTGGATCAGATTTATTTGGCTTTAACTCGATCCAACATATTTAAAATTCTTCAACCCAACTCGACTCAAATAACTCTAACAATCCTATTTGAATGCAAATTTATGATAGAGTTCTTCTAGTCGGGTCGGATTTTACACACACCTGTGTATGCTAAATAAACTAAAAATAGTGCCAAAAATATTTTAGAGTAAATTATATGATGTGGATGAGCTATGGGGTAACAACATGAATATCTATATATATTAATAAATTACTAATAATTTAATACTAATTATTAGTATATAATTATCTTTTAAGAATAATATTTTATTATATATCAATTTCAATATATTGAATTGTTCTGACTTCGAGTTTTGCCTCCATCTTCTTCTCAGTAATAATAATAATAATAATAATAATAATAATAAAAAAGCATCTTGATAAAGTTGGAAGACAAAAAATGATGAGCTTAGCTTAGATTGCAAGGGATCCTCTTCAATCGTAGTCAACAAGAACTGTTGTTTATAATCATCAACATCATTAAGATTTTTGTGCATTCTCTCTCCTTTGTATGATAACTTTGGAAAAGTTCGGTCCAATTGGAAAATATATATATATATATATAAACTCATTTTAGTGATATATTTTTCAAATTTTTATTGATAAGAAACCTAATTACTAATAATTTTATTTTATTAAATAATTACTAAGAAAATAAAATATACATGGTAAAGTGTAATTTTTGTAAGTAAAGTTTATATGATTGAAAAATGTTAATAAATATCATAAATAATTTGCTTTTATTAATGATTAGAATGTAATTTGAGTTTTGTTGACTGACTATAAAATTTCTCATTTTAATTTATTAGATTAAGCACATATAATTATTAATTGAAAATGATATTACTAGTGTATAATAGAAATTATATATATATATCATTCGATTTTTTCAATACAATTTAGTAAAGTTCTAAATTTGAATCTCAATAAAAATTCATATTCATTTCAAATTAAAATACAGTGTAGAATTCGGTCCAATTTTAATAAAAAAAAAATTAATAGCTAAATTTAACAAAATTTCACTAAATTAAAAAATTACTAAAAAGGGAAAAAGAAAAAAAAGAGAAAATTGTTAAAATTTAATAATAATAAAAAATCTCATAACCAGCATCCTTTAACTTTGTCTGTTTCACAACGGAGCGGTACAAGTGGCTAGACTCTTGCTGCTTTCTTCCAATCCTCTCTCTCTCTATGTGTTTTATTTTTTTGTGGGGTTTGGTCTCAATTTCTGTATTAGACGTTGTCTGCAAGCTTACTAACTTTAATAAAAGCTTTAATTTTTGATGATTTTTGACTGAATTGTATATGCTCTTGAGGTATCTTTTCCTTTATCCATTTCCTGGAAACAGTTCTTTTCTTTTCTTTATGCTCTCTTTATCTCCTCATATGATCCATAAAAGGCTAAAAGTTCTTTGTTTTGACCTGTCCATGTTGCTTAATTTGATGCTGCTTTTGTTGTTTTCAAGGTCAGGTTTGTTTATGTTTATTTTTGCTTGGATTATTTCTATGATTTTCTTGGATATATGTTTATGTAGTTAATTTCTGTCTCTCTTTCTTTCTCATGTTTAATTAACTGATTGCTTCTAGTCTAGGGCCCAATAGCATATAACAATTGAACAATTTTCACTTGTAGACTTGGTTTGGTATTTGTTTTATACTTATTTGTGAAGATGATGATCATCTTCTGGGTGAGTACTATCTGTTGTGTTCTAAAGAAAACTTCAAAATTTGATCTTGAATTCCAGCCTTCCTGTTTAAAGATTTGAAGTTTATTTGAATTTACTTGATGTTTGGTTACTTGTGGTAGCTTTTAATATTTGGGGTAAAACATTTGCTGAAAATCCCTGGTTCTTAATGGTGTCTTTGCAAGGTGTCTAAATCTGAATTCATTCTTTTATTTAGACATATGTATTTAAATATGACCTATCGATTCCTCTAAATTGCATATATTAATGTTGCCTTTGCTGAATGGCAATTTTTTTCCATGTTTTTCAGCAAATTTTAAATGCTTCTAAGGAAAGAACTTTTCTTTTGCAGTAAAATAAAAGAACTACTAGTTTGCTTATCTGTTACTTAAGCTTAATCTCTATATAACATTTTGATCTGTAATTTAGTAGTTGATTTATATTTGCTCTTTCAGGGTCTAGTAAATAGCAGGGAAGAGAGGTTTTCTATCTCGAATTATGGATGCTAATTCGCTTCCTCCCCCTAAGGATCAGAAAGAAAAACCAAGAATTCTCATTGAGGTGAAGCATTGTATTTGATTCTTCATTTTTTGCCGTAAAATTCCTATTCTTCCAAGTTTAATATTTGATTCTTGAAAATTCGGTGTTTTTAGGTTACTAATGTAGAGAAACAATTGCGGGCATTGATCCTTACTAAAGGTATACAGCATTCTGAAGTTCAAGCATTGTACCAGAAAGTTTGTTCTACATATGAGAAAATCATCCTTAATGATCACGAATTGGTAGAACTTCAAGATATTGAATATTCCTTGTGGAAGCTTCATTATACTCACATTGATGAATTTCGTAAAAGAATAAAGAAAAGTTCTGCTAATGAAGAGGGTACACAGAGAAATAATGACATTCATGTTAAAGGATTTAAGTCATTTCTGTCGCAGGCGACTAAATATTATGAGAATTTGATCATAAAGATCAAGAGGTATTATGGGCTCCCGAAAGACTTTTCCTTCTGTAGAAAGGGTGGAAATTCTATTTCTGTTGACCCTAAGAAAATGCAGAAACTCCAATTTTTATGCCATCGCTTTCTAGTTTGTCTTGGAGATCTCGCTAGATATACAGAACAATGTGAAAAGTCAGATAACCAAAACTGGTCAGTTGCAGTCACGCATTACCTGGAAGCAACAAAGATATGGCCACACAGTGGAAACCCTCAAAATCAGGTATGTTCTGGCAAAATCTCATGATATTTGATGTAAATTAATTCAAACTTTTATGCCTTGCAATAGCTGCTACATGCTTTTTGTGTTTATAACCAACTATTCTTATTACAGCTGGCAGTGTTAGCAACATATGTCGGTGATGAGTTCCTAGCATTGTATCACTGCATAAGAAGTTTGGCTGTTAGAGAGCCTTTCCCCGATGCATGGGATAACCTCATATTATTGTTTGAAAGAGTAAGCTGCACTTTTATCGTCCTTATCATTAAAAGTTTTATCACCTAATCTTCGATCTTGATGTTTATTCTTGGGCTTCTCAATTGCTTATGATCTTGCAGAACAGGTCATCTCATTTGCATTTCCTTTCTAGTGATGCCCGTTTTGATTTCTTTAATCCTTCTGAAAGTTCTATTGGAGACAACTCTCAATCAAGTAATAATCTGCCAAATTGCAAGATCGTGCAAACTGAACATGATGGCTTGAGGGAAACTAATTTGTGGCCTTTGTTCATTAGAACAATAAGCTTCTTTTTCATAAAATCCAGGTACTCCTTGAAGCAAATTGTTTTTCTAATTCTCTGTTGAGTTTCTTATGCATTTCTTGATTGCTTTTATTTTTGTTATTTGTGGAGTATCTAGAATTAGTCAGATGTTAGTTTTAGTAGTCATATATCACATACACAGTAGTTCTGGTGTCATCTTAGACATTAGATGTTTAAACCGACAGTTTAACATCATAGGTCTGATGTGTAATTTGGTGGATATGAAGGCAAATGTATGGACATTTATCACATCATTAAGGAGTCTCCTCTTGTTATTTGCACAAGACGTAAACAAACAGAGCCACCAGAAACATTTATTGGATTTTTATCAAAGAAACTATAAATGTTTCCATTTTTAGATGGAAATGAGTTTTAACAAGATTTGAGGAGCTTTCTTTCTTAGATATATCATTTCTGGTTGAGTTTGTTTTGGGAGCATGCATTCTCTAAATTCAGTGCGTGCTGCCCACTGGTAATGAGCTTAATACTGTATGAATTTATGCCTTTCAAATATTTCTGTTGCCTCTTCAAAATTGTTCTATCAGCACTTCTGTTCAAACGGAATGATGTTTGTTTGTCTGGTCAGAGGCATAATAAGATGGGATTATATATCTATTTATTTGATATTCAGATGTATATTTTCCTGCTGGAATGTTTTCATCTGCTTATTTCTTTTTTTATGTTGAAGATTGTAATGATATCTTAAGGCACGTTAATAAAAAGAATAGAAAGTTCAATATAAATTTTTGCCTTGAAATTTTTTTAAATTTAAATATCTGTGCCTTTGCCTATAGAAATGCAATGGTTACTAGATGATTTATGGTCACTACTCACAGAAGCGGATGGCTTGCAGTAAATCTCTATTCATAGCTAAATGTGACAATTTTTTTAGAGTTGAACTAGATGGTAGAAATAAGGTATTGCTTGAGCAAGATTTTGAAAACTAGAATCTGAGAACATGATTCTTTTAACAAATAATGCATGATTTGAACTTAAATTAGCAAATTGATGTCTATTTTGCTACTTGGTTATCAGCCTTTAGTTCAGTAACAGGGATCAAAACCATGTTTAATGTGCTTAGAGACTTACCTCTATTGTATTTGCAATGTTGCAAATTCTACATTTAAAAATCTTCTTATAAAGATTATACTCAAATTCTAATCTTTGTTCCATGTTTTACATGAGGCAGTTTGGAGGACTTCCCTATTACTTTTGCATCTACTGTAAAGGAGCTTGACATGCTGATGGCACTGGATGACAAAAAATTAAAAGCTTCAATGGAGTCTTACCAGCTTGTGGATTCAGCTAGAAGCGGCCCTTTTCGAACTCTTCAAGCTGTCTCTGTCTTCATCTTTGTCATTGAGAATCATCTAATAAAGAGCCTGGAACGAAGAGATTCGAAGAACAAGAATGATACAGACCAGATTGAGTTGACACAACAGGCAGTGAATACTACATTTATTTTCATGGGACGCCTCGTCAATAGATGTTTGAAGGCAAAATTCCTAGATTCTTGTCCCAACCTACCTGCTGTACTTGTCTTTTCAGAGTGGTTGACGGGGATTCTTGATGAGGTAGAAACATATGGATCTAATGAAAAAAGTAGCAGTGCTATTAACTACTTTTTTGGTACTTTTCTTGAACTTCTGAAGCGGTTTGATATTAATAAAGTTGAAATAAAGCCCCCGGGAAGTATGGCTCTTTGGGAAGACTATGAGCTGAGGGGCTTTGCACCCTTAGCTTCTTCTCACAAGTCATTAGATTTTTTGACTCATTGGGGAAATGCAGAAAGTTATGAGAGTACAGCTGAGTGCCGTAGAAGCCGAATTATCAATGCTGCCATCAAAATTGCTGACAAATCAAATAATAATCAGAAGTGGATCTGCTATAATCAATCTGGAAAAGAATTTTTTGCAGCAGACTCTACTAAATTTTTGAGCAAGAAAGAAGAGGTGGCAGAGGTCCCTAGTACTGTTGTTGATGTGAGAGAGTCAGGTCAGCAGGTTCACAAAATGGTTGAAGAATCTGAGAAGATTGAGGAGAAACCAAGTATCTCTCATGCGATTAACAAATCTGTGGCTGTTGATGAGGAAGAAGTCATTCTTTTCAAGCCTCTGACGAGATACAATTCTGCACCACTTTATAGTGCTACAGGGGCTAATAATGAATCAACTCGAGAAGATGTGATAAATCACATAGTACCTGCTGATGAATGCTTGCGACGTGCAACTTCAATGCTAATACAGCAGAACCGGGCACAGGGTGATTCTTCATCATTTCAATCTGATCTCTCTAATTTCAGGCGCAACAAACCATCCGAACAACAGGAGCCTCTTGGAAAGGATGTGGCATCACAACCACATTCTGAAGCCTCTTTGTCTTCTGTGCCTTTCTCTTTCAACACCGGTATCTCTGCTGGACCACCTTCACTGAATGCTTGGGTCCTTGATGGAGGAAGTTTTAGCAATGACAAAGGGAAAGGGAAAAGAGACATGAATAGACATAGCATGCCACCTATTGAAGAAATTGCATCTACATCACTGAATGATCTCTCCATAAGTGATTCTGCAAACTCTATCATTATTTCCGGGCATGAATCCGTGATCACCCATAACACTGGTCCTACTTATTCACCTCCAAGACCTTCTGCTCCACTCCTGCCAGATGATGCTGTTTGGTTTAATGGCATTCAATCTACTTCCTCCAACTACAGTGGTTTAGTAAACACCAATGGAATGAACAACGCCTTTGATGCATCACAAGTAGGTGGCTATCCAAGTTGGACAGTTTCTCATCAGCCACTTGATTATGGCGGTTACCCACCAATGCGTAGGATGACTTCTTCCGAATGGCTTCGTCAATACAGGGAAAGTCAGAACCTTGATCGAACCCCAAATCATGTACAGCCGGAGCAGTCATATACTGCTGTGAACACTGGAATTTTGTATGGTCATGACATGTCAAGGTCCGGTCTTTTTGATCAATTTGGAGTTCCATTGGCTGCAAATCCATTGATTTACAAGGAAAACCCGCCGCTGTTTGTGGGTTATGCTCCTGTTTATGGCAATGGCATTGTTGAGCAGAGAAGGGATAAGCTGTATCATGGTTATCAAAGACCCCCTTATGGCTGTGGTGCTGTGAATGAGCCAGAGCCACTTTTGCAGTATCTCAAGGAGAAGGATTGGCTACTTAAGCAAGATCCAACTTTTAGAGGTCCTACGTATATGGGTAGTTGATAATTTTCATGTGAACATGACCATAAGATGAACATCTCAGATTGCTGCATACTTTTCATTAGAACTAATACATTCAGCACATAATGATTTAAGTAGGCCCTAAATGTTGATTTAGAGTGGTTTTTACATGTCTGTTAACTAGGCATGTGTACATAACTACATATATTGTATAATAGAGTACGAGTCCAAAAGAAGAGCTGCTAAAAAATCTGTAGAAAAATTTCTGCTGTTTTGATCATGCCATTACAATTGTGGAAAGTTATATTTTCCCCGGCTGATCAGTCACAGCCAAGTCAGTTTCTTTAATGGTTCTATTGCAATTAATGACGGTGGTAGGTATGAACTTTTTGTCAGTATAAGCCAATAATTGGTTGGCTACATAACATATTCATTTATTATCATTTTTTGTAGAGAAAAAGGGTTTTATAAAAAAAGGAGATAAGAGGCTACTTTTTAAGATTATTTTTTAGGGTCAGTTTTATCTCTGAATAGTGAATTATCCTCTTAGGACTTAGTTGAAATATTTCTTTTTTATACATAAATCTTATATTATATTTTCTGCTTATATGGTTTAGGATTTTTTTATAACCAATGTTAAAGTATCTCGTATCCACATAATAATAAAATAATTATAAAAATATAACACTTTTTTTTAATGGTTTGGATATTGGTTATACATATATGTATAATACTTATTGGATATTGATTGGTTATAAGGTTATATTACTTTTATAATCACTTACGTTACAACCTAATTATGAAATTGAGTTATATTTAACTACATTTTATTCAATAATCTATTTATTTAGCTATTTTAAATTTATTGCTCAAATTTTTAAGTTGGTCTTAGTAATTTACAACTTTTTGTTTGGCATGGCTAATTAGGATCAGGGCAAAGCATATTTCTCTTAAATATTTTAAAAATAAACCTTGATTAAGAAGAAGATAACCCCATCATCCAATATAAAATTTGTTTGGGCTCTTAAATCCAATTAGCAAGGCCCAATTCGACTGCCTCGTCTTTTTCTTCTTCAACTCCACACGCCCTCTTTCTCTGAAATTCAACTCGCAGATCTAAGCTATAGCCAAGGAAAAAGTAAAAAAAATGGAAGATAAAAAGCCATTGGACATATCATCAACAAAAGCAGTCTTATTAGGAGCTCTAGCTCCTGGTGTTAATGTTAGTACTGATTTTATAGCATATATTTTTTATGATCATGTACTCTTTGTTATTCATCTCTTACTTCTTAAAAACTTTTATCATTTTGCTGATTAATTTTCAGGGTCCTACATGGAATACTCTAAAGTCGGCTTTTTTAATGCTGGGTTTATGCCTTGCTGTTATGCTTGGCTTAGCATTCTCTTCAAGCGATTCTTTACTGATAATCCATATCGGGTTCTTTGTTCTGATAGCTGCCACTCTCTTCTTTCTTCTTACCTGGTAAAGCAATTCTTGACTTATTTTTTCAATTGATTTGTGGATTTGAACATGTGTTATTGTTATTTGGTTTGAAATTAATGTGATTTTGGGGCTATGCTGCTTCTGTTTGTTAATGATGCTCAATGTGTAAGTATTATTTGTTATCAGTTAAGTTTAATTTAATTTGGAATTCTATAATGCTTTACTTGTAAGCTAGTATTAAACTCTCACCTTTGTTTCTAGGTCTGCTTGATTTAATCAAGCATCCATTAAGTAATCTTTAAGTTTTCCCCATTAGTGCAGGACTCTTACCTTCACCATGTTTTGTTTCTTAGCTTCTTGATACAATTTTACTATTTCCTGGGGCAGAATGCTGCGCCAAAATTCTTCTTTTTTTTTTTCTCCTGTTAATGGTTACATGACATACTTTTACTTTCACAAAGTGAATTGTCCTGAAAAATGCCTCATGGGTGGTTGTGAAATTATCATCCAATTATGTATCTGCTTGAGCCATGGTGCTAATTATCATCCAGTTATGTATCTGCTTGAGCCATGGTGCTATTTATCATCCAATTATGTATCTGCTTGAGCCATGGTGCTAAGTATTGGATCTGTAAGGTGTAGAGGAGTGGACAGGGTCATTAAGAATGATACTCTTCCTGGGGCTCAATGGAATAGCTTTGGCTATGCCATTAAAATTTGAAGAGCAGGATACATGAATCTGACATGTTATGTCTTCAATTCCTTAAGTGTTCGGAGGGGTAAAAATCAGAAAGGTTAAATGATGCCTGATAATTCCAGCTTTGTGAGGGTGGAGAAGGTTTAAAAACTAAATGATCATTCTTGGGAATTGAATGAACATGTCTTTAGTTGCGGGATGTACTTATGGGGGTTTCTTCTATTTCTCCATGGTGATTTTTTGGTTCTATGTGTTCCCAATATTAATTTAGTTCAGGCTTTAAGTCTTCAACAGGGTCAGATCCACTCAGAAAAGAAGGGGCACAGTTCATTTTTTATCTTTTAAATGTTTAATAAAAAAGTTGAATAACAATCAAATATGCCCCCTTATATTGATGTGTTGCCCTCCTTATGAAAATATATTAAGATAATATATTAAGATTTTGCCTCCCTTAATATCAAACCTTGGGCTTTAATGAGCTAGGATCAGCATACAAGCTAAGGTAGACCAAGATGTGTACTTGGATTTATATGTCTTAGGCGTCTGACGTGCAACTGAGGGCATTCATATGATGAATTATGTCCAATGTGGGCAAACTTTGAAAAAGAAAATAGAGAAAAACAGAAAAGTAGAGAGAATGAGGAATTTGGTTTATTTATTTCATTATGAACTCTAAAGAAGCTATTCCTGTGATGCATTTGACATTTGCATTTTAATTGTGATAAAAGAAACCAAATCTGCATTATATTTTATCCTTAATTTGGTCTGTAATATGTTGCTTCTTAATGTCAAATTATTGAATTTCCCCTGCAGGTTTCTTTCTCATATTGGTTTGGTTTCAGTTGAAAATCAAATGAAAGAAATGGACTTGGTCCCAAACTATCACACAGATTAAGCAGAGGAAGAGTTTAAATTTTCGTAACCTAGAATGACAACAGATAGAGGTGAGGCAAATCATCATCAACGAGGAAAGAGATGTAACACTCTACTTCATGACCATTTGAAAGAAAGATACAAATGAGATGAAAAGATTACAAGAGCGACAAGTGAACCATCGAAGGTCCCCTTCATGCTTTCGAAGGAAATCTGGGTCTGCATTACCGCTCCTGTCAGTCATCTTTCCTTTCCTTCTCCTTATGTTTGTCTTTTTTGGCCTTGATGAAACAGAAACATGAGCAACAAGGCAGCTGAAGCAAGAACTTCATCTCTTATGCATTGATTTGAAATGTTTGGAAAACCTTATCTTTATATAGTTCCAGGCATGATCTTTTGTTATTTAAAATTCTTCATATCTCTTTAGATGCCATTCCTATCTCTGTATGTGAAAAGATGCCTAGCTTCTCCATTGGCAATCAGGATTATGCTTCTCCATCTGTGTCATATTGCTACTTGCATTAGAGGGGCCTAGAGAAAAAGCAATATAAAAGGAAAAAGAGGCTTGATTTTGTAATGCTTTTCTTTGAGGAGATGTTCTCTAGGCTGGTAAATGACAAATCAAGTACAGGGATTATAATTATATTCCTTAAAAAGTATTAACTTTGGTGGCTTGATGAAGTGTGTTAAACAACCTAGGTGCTACCTCATATTATAAAAAGATAAAAAGTGAGAGAGAGGAGAAAAAGAAAACACAAAATGTTCCCTCCCAGCTCGGTGATTTAGCTATGGTTATTCTTGATTATTTATTATTTCTATTTTCTTATGGGTATATTCGCTGATTATAATTATAAATGTTACTACAAGGAATCAAATTCGAGACATTTTACACTTTGAACCGAGTGTAAAATGCTTATTTTGTACTAAAAAAATGTTTCATTCACGAATTTACAATATTCTAATTTTTAAAGCTTCAAAATTTCTATATTAGAATTTGAGGAATTAATTAAAATGGCATAAGATACTTTTATCTAAGCTCTACATCCTTAAAAGAAAAGGTCGGTTGAAGTTGTTTGCTCGTGTAATTAGTTAATTATAATTTAGAATTTCCTTATCTTTTTAATCTATGATGTGTTATTTTCTTGGAAAAAAAATTATAATTTAGAATTACATATGAATACGAGAGTAGTAGTATGGTGTGCGCATTTTTACCCCTAATCGGATGCGTGCATGATCAAACGGTTTAAAAAAATCGTATCATAATCCAATTATGATGAACAATATATAAAAAAAGAAAAAAATCAAAAATTTGATGCCTTATCTACGTTAAATGAATAATTTTGTATATATGTTTACGTTATACAATGCTCATATGTTAAATGGAAATATTTATAAATCAAAGTGAAAGAATATATGTAGTCCAACAATCCTCAATTTGGTATGGTCTAGCTATCCTAATCTAACATTTTATTTGTTAAAATGTGATGTAGTATGGTATATCATAAAAGATATAAAAAAAAATGTATTGTGAATATTTCTATACAAATTATTTAGATAAACCTTCATGGGGTATATATATTTGAAGAATTATTTGGGAGAGTGATTCGGTACCGTAAACAATGTGCAAAATGGTTGAATGAGAAGTAAAAAAAAAAAATTCTAATCTAACAGTTTGCACAGATTATATAAGATACATGGAATGTACTGAATGAAAATTATTTATTTAGGTGCTAATGTGGCATTTTATAAGGTGAAAATATTTCCATTGAATTGCTGACATGGCAACGTTTAGTAGCATTTCTCATATCTCAAAAGGGAAATAAAAAAACGAATGGCAAAGAGATTTTCTTTCAAAGCTATTGTCATAAATAATATATATATTTTTTTCCTTACGAAGTTATAGGCAAAATTTCAATAAAAAAGAAAGCTTAACCCAAAAACAAAAGTGAAATAAATAAATTCATATTTTACCAACTTTTTCTTTTGAGAAAACAAAACAAAAGTGAAATAAATAAATAAATAAATTCATATTTTACCAACTTTTTCTTTTGAGAAAACATATTTTACCAGTGGATTAATATGTTAAAATTAATATTGAAAATTAACTATAATTTAGATGGTTTTGTTTTAGGGACGTTAAAATAACGAGTTAGAAGAGAAAAAATAAATTTAAGCAACACATTATTTTACAAAATATATTATATAAATTAAATTTAAAGTTTACGAAAATCTATCCGTTCTATTTTTCAACACCTCTAAATTTTTTGGCTAATTTTTGAATGGATCACATTTGAAATTTCCTCACTGAAATATGTAATTATAAAAAATTTAAAATTAATATATTTAAATAAATAAATAATATCAATAGTTTTTAATGGGACAAAGATTTGACTATGGCTTTTTTAGAAAGTTTTTACGAAAATAGGGTGGGTTGAAAAATATTTCCGGGAGGGGGGTTGAGTCAGAAGCCGCAGCTGACGCCTGCGGCTTCTGACAGTGGGACCCACAAAGTGGGTGGCTTTTGGAATAGTGATGCCGCAGCTGTTAGCTGCGGCATCACTTATATATATATATATATATATATATATATATATATATATATAAAAAGAAAGGGGCAGCAGCTGCCGCCTGCTGCCCCTTTCTTTTCCTATATATTTTCTTTTCCTATATATATATAGGAAAAGAAAGGGGCAGCAGGCGGCAGCTGCTGCCCCTTGTTAATTTTTTTTTTATTTTAATATAATAATAAATAATATTATTATATCAATATTATTTATTATAATAAAATAAAATTATAATAATATATTTATTAAATATAATAATATAATTATGATAAAATAATATTTAAATAATATACGAAACGAAACTCTATTTTTTTATCGTTAAGTTATAAATTTTTAAAAAATATTAAATATTTTTATTTAATGTTATTAAAAATATTTTTATTTAATATTTTAATAATATTAACAAACATATGATAATTTTAATTTCATTTAGTGTTATTATTTGATTTAGTGTTATTATTTGATTTTTATATCAAAAAAATTATTTTTATGTTATTATTTGATTTTTATATCAAAAAAATTATTTGTTACTAATAATTGATCTAAAAATCAAATAATAAAAATTAAATACTAGTAACAAATAATAACATAATAAAAAATTATTTTTATGTTATTATTTGATTTTTATATCAAAAAAATTATTTGTTACTAATAATTGATCTAAAAATCAAATAATAAAAATCAAATACTAGTATTTGTTACAGCTGTAATTTTACATGAGATAGTAGAAAGTTCTAATATACTAAAGAACCCAATTAATGAAGCAATAGTCAATTTTACATGAGATAGTAGAAAGTTCTAATATACTAAAGAACCCAATTAATGAAGCAATAGTCAAGTGATTTTTACAACTGTAACAAATACTAGTATTTGATTTTTATTATTTGATTTTTAGATCAATTATTAGTAACAAATAATTTTTTTGATATAAAAATCAAATAATAACATAAAAATAATTTTTTATTATGTTATTATTTGTTACTAGTATTTGATTTTTATTATTTGATTTTTAGATCAATTATTAGTAACAAATAATTTTTTTGATATAAAAATCAAATAATAACATAAAAATAATTTTTTTGATATAAAAATCAAATAATAACACTAAATCAAATAATAACACTAAATGAAATTAAAATTATCATATGTTTGTTAATATTATTAAAATATTAAATAAAAATATTTTTAATAACATTAAATAAAAATATTTAATATTTTTTAAAAATTTATAACTTAACGATAAAAAAATAGAGTTTCGTTTCGTATATTATTTAAATATTATTTTATCATAATTATATTATTATATTTAATAAATATATTATTATAATTTTATTTTATTATAATAAATAATATTGATATAATAATATTATTTATTATTATATTAAAATAAAAAAAAAATTAACAAGGGGCAGCAGCTGCCGCCTGCTGCCCCTTTCTTTTCCTATATATATATAGGAAAAGAAAATATATAGGAAAAGAAAGGGGCAGCAGGCGGCAGCTGCTGCCCCTTTCTTTTTATATATATATATATATATATATATATATATATATATAAGTGATGCCGCAGCTAACAGCTGCGGCATCACTATTCCAAAAGCCACCCACTTTGTGGGTCCCACTGTCAGAAGCCGCAGGCGTCAGCTGCGGCTTCTGACTCAACCCCCCTCCCGGAAATATTTTTCAACCCACCCTATTTTCGTAAAAACTTTCTAAAAAAGCCATAATCAAATCTTTGTCCCGTTTTGAATATAGTATATTTTGTCCGTAGGCCACGAAAGCAAAGAAAGAAAGAGAAGGGTGGCAGTGGAGAGTGGGTGAGTATATAAAATCCATTGCTTTCTCTCTTAATCACAAAGAAAAGAAAATCCATTTGTTAGTTTTGTCCTTTCTGTTTCTCTTTCTCTTTCGCTCTCTTTTTGCATGGCACTGTCACTTCTTGCTGCTTAGCTAACTCTTTCCATGCGTTTCTTTCTCAGTTTTTCATTTTTTGTTTTTATATATTCATGGACGTGATTTCTATGTAGCTTTAACTTCTTTGTTTGATTAGCTTTTAAGTTTTCCGGTTCGAGTTTGGTGATTTTGATCGATCATGGATTCATCGGCTCATCATCAATGGGATGCTACAAAGATGTTTGTGATTTATTCGCTTTCTTTGATTTTAATTTCTTGACTTGCTCTTCAGATTTGGTGTTTCATTTGGTTTACAGGTTTGATTTGTATTTGCATGATTACTTGAAGAAAAAGAAGTTGAATCATACTGCTGATGTTTTTAGGAAAGAAGCAAATGTCTGTTCTAAACCTGTTGGTAAGACCTTTCTATTTCTTTCTCTGTTTATATTAATTTGTTCATTAACAAATTGATTAAATGAATCTGTTAATATCGATTTTGTTCACTCTTGATGTTGAGAATTCATAATCAATTTTGCTTTTGTATTTTAGTTTGCTTATTTTAATTCTTTAATTAAATTTACATCAGTAATAATGGATTTCTTGTTCTTGCACTGTGAAGTTTTTAACTGATATTGGAATAAGTTTTTGTTGTTTTCAGCAATCAATTCACCGGATGGGTTCTTACATGAATGGTGGGCATTGTTTTCTGATGTGTTTGTTTCAAGGCAACTTAAGCATCAACAAGCCAAGGAAAAGTCCTCTTTTAAGGTCATACTCTATTGAATTAAAAAAAGAAGGATTTTCATGGTTTCTTTGTTCTAAAATGGTGAATCCTTTTTGTTCAATTTTTAGGATGGACAGAATGAGCCACAAACTATCAATCCATACAGGAGGTTAGGGAAATTTCATCCCTTCCTTTTGCCTAGGCCTCAGCAGCAGCAAAATTGGAATCAAGCTCAACAGCTACTTGCAGGAGTCTGTTCTAATGTACAAAATTCAGTGTATAGAGTAAGAATTACAAGTCAGTAGAGTGTAAAATGACGGTTTAATAATTTATGCAGAAAATTAGAATTGGCATTAGCATTCCTGGACCTAATGCTATGAGCATCACTCACTCGGGAATACGTAAGGCCTTATTCCCCATAACCGGATCTTGTGATGCAGGCATGTTAAAAGGTAGAGCTGCAAAATTAACCAGCAAGCCTTAGTTTTCAGTTACAATATTTTGATGTTCTTGGCAAAATTTTAAGCTACAAACTGAAATAGATTCCTGAAGTCGCATCTAATTTTCTCATTTTGTGATATTCTACTTGTGAATTCTAATGCCTAAGTTTCTAATGGAGTCAATCCAGCTCCACCACCTAGGCCAGCACCAAATCATCCAGAGTTTCCTTTGTTTATAGAGCAAAGCCAGCAAAACTTATTAGGTCGATCCATGTCACTTGCATCTGGAAACCTCAGAATAATTCCCAAGAGTAATTTGAGTCAGAAAGAGGCACAGGTCAGTGAAAATAATCAAGAATCATCTACTTAGCTTCTTCACAGCATAAAATTTACTTTGTTTTATTCTTGAGGGCTATGAGAGAAGCATTCTTCACCTCAAATTTCCTTATACTGATAATGAAAATTTCACACAAGAGCGAAAATGTGGATCATCAAACAGTGTCTAATTATATAAGTTCTGTTTTATTAACATTTTCGTAAGTTTTTGTCTTTATTGGCAATGTTATTATGATAAACTAGATGGTGGCTCAAAGGAAGCTAACTCAACAGCATCAAGAACAAAACCTTCAGAATCTACAGCAGCAATTGCCAGATGTAAAAGTCCTTAGTGATGCTTTCCTGATTCTGGTACCATGTATTTACTTGTCTGATATGCGTTCTTCTAATTTTACTTGCTTTTGATCAGAATTGCAGAAAGAGAAGGAGATTGTCTTGTTCAAGTACTGGAGAAAAAACTTGGGTAGGCCAATCTGAACTTCTCTGACGCTTTTATGTCTGATAATCTGTGAGGCATTCTTAAAGGAATGTGCATTTCACAGGGCAGTGCAAATGCTGAAGTTGATAAACCTGTGGATGAAATCGAATCCTTTTTATCTGCCGATGATGACAAATATGAAAATAAAGGCATTCCTCTTGGCACCCTGAAACATACTTCTACATCTTGCAGTAAAACTGATAATGAAGGTAAATCTCTTTAAGCTAACAAGAGGAGGTATTGCCATATATTCATTTATATTATCACATTAAAGATTCGTTTCTATCTTGTAGGCTTTTCTTTTAAAGAGATTGGTTGCCTTAACTCTAGCAAAAGCAAGGTATTGTGCTGCCATTTTTCATCTGATGGGAGACTATTAGCTAGTGCAGGACATGATAAGAAGGTATTTCCGGTCACCGATCTTCAAGTTTTGAGTTCAGCATTCATGACTAGTTCAGTGAATTTGGCCCTTATTTCATTTTTCTATTGGCAGGTTTTTACGTGGAACATGAATACTTTTGACTTCAGCAATTCATTAGGAGGACATTCTCTTCTAATTACAGATGTTCGGTTTAGACCAAATTCAACTATACTCGCCACATCTTCCTTTGATAAGACATTGCAAATATGGGACGCAGCCAAAGTATACTGTTCCTTCTCTCCTCTCTAGTCTACATTCACTGTTCTTTTCTTAGCTTATAAGTTGAGTTCTAATTAGCCAAATTCATGTGATATAATAACATTCTTAGTTTCTTGAGCTGCAGCCAAGCAAATCGCTGTTTAAGCTTCAAGGGCATGCTGAACAAGTGATGGCATTAGATTTTCACCCGAGAAAGGTTGATCTCCTTTGCTCGTGCGACAGTGATGATGAAATCCGACTATGGAATGTCAACCGCGGTGTTTGCATTAAAGCCTCTAAGGTCCAATCTTTACCCTCGCCTTCCAAAATAATAGATAGTAGCAATAGCTAATGGTCTGGAATGGGGATTACTTGATTTTTAGTATTTTGTACAAGTGTTCAGCATCATTTTAGAAGCTAGTTACAGTGAATTCTGTTGTAATCTTCTCCTTAGAAATGGGAGTAGTCAAGATTCTATTGAAATTTTGTCAAGACTGACCTATCTTAATCTCCCATGGTGCAACTGAAGGGAGCTACTAAGCAAGTCAGATTCCAGCCTCAGCATGGGAAGCTATTGGCAACTACCATTGGAAACAGTATCAATATAATTGATGTCGATAATCATAGTGGTGTACTATTCAACTTGAGGGTAATCAGTGAACATTCCAGTATTTAACTAACATATAATTATAATTTGCAATCATTTATTTACCATCTCTTTCCAGACTCTGTAGTGGTTGATTTTCTTGTGGCTTTGCAGGGGCATGCCAAGGAAGTCGTCTGTCTTTGCTGGGATACGAGTGGGAAGTATATTGCATCTGTAAGTGAAGATAGTGCACGACTGTGGTCACTTGTGTCCGGTGGAAATTGCATCCATGAATTGCATTCAAATGGCAACAAGTTCCAATCTTGCACCTTCCATCCTGGATATTCGTTACTTCTGATAATCGGTTGTTACCAGGTAAATTGTCTCTTTACAGAATGCAAAACATTTCTGCAGAAATCAAATTTTTTCAGTGGTTTAATTGCTTGAAGAATAAACAGTCCCTTGAGCTGTGGAATCCAAGTGAGGGCAGCAAAACACTGTCAGTTGCAGCACATGATGGGTTGATTGCTGCACTGGCTGGTTCACTAGAGAATGAGATGATTGCATCAGCAAGCCATGACCGATGTGTCAAAATATGGAAATGAGCAAATCCATGTCATACTCATACATGTAGAAATAATGGCAAAGCCTGTCTATGAAGAAAAACTCACAAGGCTGAAAGATACAATTTTTTCTCATAGCAGTATAGGCAGAGATACAATGCTTGGAATCATGTATCTTGTGCAGATATATACTTTGACAAATTGAATCAAAAGAACAAATCGTTAAAGAAATTGATAGTGTCTGATTTTACACAATTTCAGTTCCATACTTTTTCTCCTAAAGGAAAATGGTAACGCGGCATGAATTGAAAAAGAACTTGGCAACAATTAGAGAAAATACTTGGATCATGGAAAAAAAACGGCTTAACCTTGTTCTTGTTTCCATTGGATTTACAACAAAAACCTCCTGTGATAATGCACATTTAAGAATGAAAAGAGAAAAAAGAGCTTCTTTTACATCCATCACTTCCACAGTTCTTCCATTGGGATCCCACGTTCGCGAGCAACATCTCGGAATTGCCTCATTTTTTGCACTGCAACTACCGTGGCTCTGGCATTATTAAGGGCATTCTTACTCCCGAGTTGCTTTCCTAAAGCATTCTCAACTCCTGCCATTTCAAGAACAATTCTCACTGCACCTCCAGCAATCACTCCAGTACCTGGGGAGGCAGGTCTAAGCATCACCTTTGCTGCTCCATAATCTCCATCAGATCTGCCATTCATTATTAAGTGCGATTACAGCATATTATCAGCATGTTGCTAGTTTGTCACTAAGCTCATTATCAAATAAAGCTTTCATGTGAAACATCCACATTAACATAATGCAAGCCATGCTTCCATGGTAAGATCAATTCATAATTCTTGAATCTGAAATACGGGTTCCAACTTCCTTAGAACTACAGCAGCAGATATTGCTGCGCTTTTTCCTTGAATTTTTCCTTGAGCTCATATTTCTATGAGGAAAGGTTAGCAATTTGACGTTCCAGTCATGAAGAAGGTTTATTTCTTGTCAACAGCATCCTATTAGTACTTGAACAAATTGCAGTCTTCAAAAGAGAAGAAAGAAAATTTTCAAAATCATGGTGACATTAAGAAAGCCCTCATTTTTTAATAGCTGCATACTAATAGTGGTAGTCAGTAGTTTTTGAAAAGCACTCAGCACTTACAAGTGAGCACTCCAGGCAATCTTGCATAATTGTAGGGGAGCTCAAAACTTCTCTCCAGAACCTAAATATCCCAAAATTACATTTTTGGATGGTGCAATGTTATGCGATAAATTTCAACAGCATTTGTCTGTACGGCAATGGAGGCCCAGATAGCAAGTCTGCTCATATTATTGTTACCAGAAATGGAGGAAAATGAAAGCCAGTAACAAAACCAGACTCCAAATTCCACTTGAATAGACACTTGCAGGCAACAATCTCAGCGAAAAGAACAGAATTTAGTATAATTGGTCCTATAACTAATCTCACAACTAGGTTCAAAAACAAAAACTTTAGCATTAACAAACACAGAATCAACAAAATAAGATACACAGCTAATGGAATTTTAGGCCAAATATAAGAACATAAAACTCTAAACAACAAGCAAAGGTTTTGAAAATCATACCTGTGAGGGAAAGTCAAGTACTTGGTCATGGGAACAGTAATGATATTCCTCCTAGCATTAACAGCCGATTTCTGAACAGCAACAATAACTTCCTTAGCTTTCCCAACCCCAACACCGACCTGTCCTTGCTTGTCCCCAACCACCACAATTGCTCTAAAATGCAATTGTTTCCCTCCTTTAACAACTTTAGTCACTCTCCTCACCTGCACCACTCTCTCCTCAAACCCATCTCTCACTTTCTCCTTTTTCGCTTTTGACCCAAACCCAGTTGTTTTCTTCACCTTTGAATCCATCACATACACATCGTTCCCCAAAACACTCACTCCGCTATATGCGGGTCCGTACATCTCCTCATAAGCAGCAGCGATTTCGTCCTCGGTTTCAATTGGGCCATCATCGAAGGACGGCGGAGGAACGAAGTCTTCCGGCGGCGTTGGTGGGTCGAATACAAGGTCTTCTTCGGGATTCAGATTCTCGAAGAAGGTAGTGTCAATGTCGCTAGAATTGGCTCTGGTGATTGTGGTTAAATTAGAAGAGAAAGAAAGAATTGAGGATTTTGGGAAGAAATGAAAGAACTTTATGGGCTTGGAGAGAGAAAGACCAGGCTTGGTGTGAAGAGAGAGAGAGGAGAGAGAAGAGAGAGTAGATGCTGTTAGTGTTGCTGCCATGGTCACTGAGCTTGAAGATCAGTGAAGTGGAGACGGGGAAAGACTTATCCCAAAACTGTGATGGATAAAATGGGAAAGACGATAGGGGTAAAGTTGGAAGTTTTGATTTTAAAGCGAAATATGTTAGTAATTAGTTGACGACTTGACGTGTCATACTGTACAATAAGAAAATTAGAATGAAAATAAAACGACTTGTCGTTCGACTCGTACGTGGAAAACCAATTATTTGGTCAATTTTTTTTATAGCAAAATATTTCTTTCTCCAAATAACAATTTCTTTGATTATAAAAGCAATTAAAATTTATTCTCTATTATTCTTTCTCCAAATAACAATTTTTTGATTATAAAAGCAATTAAAATTTATGTTAAAATCTTTTTTAAAGCTGTTAAATTAAATTTTAAATTATAACTCCATTAATTAAAGAACGACATTAGGGTGTGCAGAACCGAACCGAAATCAAAAATTGAACTGAACCAAATAGATTTTAGTCTATTTAGATTATTTTTTTTGGTGTTAGGTACTAAATCGAAATTAAATTTCGGTTATTTCAGTTCTTAAAATTAAAAAATCAAAGGAACCGAACCGATCAAATTATGCAAAACACACCGTTTTGCTATTTGTATATTTCTCTCTCCTCCCCTTTTTCATTTCTTCGATTATGCAGATAAGAACTCCATCTCTCTCTCTCTCTTTAGCTCAGCATCACAAAACCCACTCTCTCAAATTCAATCCAAATCAAAACAAATTAGATTATCTGAAGTTTCTCTTTAGAATAAGAAAAAGAAGTTAGAGCAGCAACAACAAGAAGATCTCGTGGCAAACATACGTAGATGATCACCTCATGTGTGAAATCGAGGGGAATCACCTCTCTGTCGTCGCCATCATCGGCCAAGATGGCAACGTTTGGGCTCAGAACTCTAATTACCCAAAACTCACCAATTTTGTTACTTTATTTTGGTCGGTTTGCTTTATGAGATTTGATCTATTCGAGTTTTGTTTTTTGAATTTGAAATGCTTTTTTCTTTTTCAATTAAATTAGCCGCTAGAAAAGATGTTGATCTTAGTCAACGATGCTAGTTTTTGTCTGATCTGATTTATTTGGTGTTCTTGTTTGTGATCTGTCTTGTATTCTTGCTATGTTGATATATGGGTGTGTTCGATCTTTGGATTAGCTTTATTTCTGTTTGATAATTGCTTTAGTTTGTTGTTGGTTTGGAGATTGAATGCTGCAAAGTGTTGTAAAAAATAAGGACTTGATTAGAGCAAAATCGCAGCTAAAATAGAGATAATAAGGAACACACGGATTTACGTGGAAAATCCCAAACAAATCAGGGTAAAAATCACGGGCAAGAGTAACAAAATTTTACTATAAAATAGGAGTTACAATCTCTCTATATTTTACACAAGAAAATATGAGAAACACTCTCTATTTATACTAGGAGACCTCAAGAATGAGATGATTAAACCTAAAACTAATAGGCTATATTTATAACTAAAAAATCTTTTCACTTTCTATACAATCCCGATGTAGGATTCTATAACTTCAATTGTTTTTTTTTTTTTCTTTCTTTCTTTTTCCTTTTCTTTCTTTTTCTTTTGCCTACAATTGTGGACTGCCAACCATAATTGACTACAACAATCTCCCACTTGAAGATTTGATTGAATATCAATCAGATCTTCACATCACTTTTTCTACCTTGCCATTTTACCTCGCACTTTGTAATCTTTGAAAAACTAAAAACACATCAAACTTACTCTTGATCGAATACACTCAACATCTCCTGGAATAGTTGTCTCCTAAGGATGAAACTGGTGTTTGCCATACATCAGAGTGAACCAATTCTTAGAACATCATTTCTAGAATTTTATGTGTTTTAACTTCAAACGATGCTGCTTTCTCATCACACATCCGCAGCTATCTTTTCTCCTTTCATAAGTACAAGCGCTTCTCCTTTATGATCCCATTTTCCATATCTTGCATCTCAAACATCCACTTGTCATATAGACAACAGATTCCTTTTGAGCCTTCCACATACATCATAGAGCATTTCCATCGTCGGAACAACTCGCCACATTTCCTTGAGAATTGGAATACTTTAGATTCCAGCAATCATTCTTCAAATGACCCTTCTTGCCACAGTTGTAGCATTTAATATTCTTCTTACTCCTGAATCTTGAACTACCATGATTGTGGCTCCCACTTGAGCCACGTTCCGTTGATCTTCCTTTCATCACCGTCAAGGCTTCCACATGCTGTGAACTTGCCTGCCTGTCTTCCTTGTTTTTGCGCCGATTTTCTTCTTCCAGAATAGCAGCTGCAACATCATCGAAGACTAGAGCATCCATATTATTTGTTAAATTGATGATGAGTTGATCATACGAATCTGGTAAACTTTGGAGTAGAATTTCAGCACGTTCCTCTGCCTCTATTTTATACCCCAACGAAGTGAGTTGAGAAAATAGAGTATTCAAAGTATTTAAGTACTCCGTCACTGAAGTAGATTCCTCCATACGAAGAGTATAGAGTTTTCTTTTCAGGAAAATTTTGTTGTGTAGTGATTTGGCCTCGTACAATTTAGTGAGATGATCCCAGATCTCCTTTACTGTTTTTTTCTCTTCTATACTTGACAACACTCTATCTGCTAATGTCAGATGAAGATTTGCCATAACATTTCCATCCATCTCGTTCCACTTATTATTATCTGTGAAATCAGCCGGCCTTTGACTTATAGCCGCTAGGCAATTATCTTTTCTCAAGATAGCCTTCATTTTCAATTTTCACAGAGAGAAATTACTTCCGTTGAATTTCTCGATCTCATATTTTGCCGTCATTGCTTCTATCACGAACTTTTCTGCTCAAAAATCAGCTCCCACTATTTCACGTGAATAGTAACCGTATATGTGAATAGTAACCGTATAGATGAACAGTGACCGTATACGTGAACAGTATCCAAGGAAAAATCTTTTCTGATTTGGAAGATCAGCCTATGCTGCAACCACAGAGCATACTAAGACAGAACCTCGGCTCTGATACCACTTGTTGTAAAAAATAAGGACCGGATTAGAGCAAAACCGCAGCTAAAATAGAGATAATAAGGAACACACGGATTTACGTGGAAAACCCCTAAACAAATCAGGGTAAAAACCACGGGCAAGAGTAACAAAATTTTACTATAAAATAGGAGTTACAACCTCTCTATATTTTACACAAGAAAATATGAGAAACACTCTCTATTTATACTAGGAGACCTCAAGAATGAGATTATTAAACCTAAAACTAATAGGCTATATTTATAACTAAAAAATCTCTGCACTTTCTATACAATCCCGATGTGGGATTCTATAACTTCAATTGTTTTTTTTTTTCTTTCTTTCTTTCTTTCTTTTTCCTTTTCTTTCTTTTTCTTTTGCCTACAATTGTGGACTGCCAACCATAATTGACTACAACACAAAGCTGAGTTATGGCCGCAAGTGGATTTGATTTGAATTTCCGTTTGATATACGAGGAGAAGGGGGAATTTTAATCCGTTAAGACCGATCGAACCGAACCAAACCGATCGACATTAATTCGGTCTATTTGTTTTCGGTAATAAATAGTTCGGTTCTTTTAATTTGAAAATTTCGATTTTCGATTTATTCGGTTCGGTCCAAAATCTAACCGAACCAACTGTTTGCACAGCCCTAAACGACATATAATAACAAATAAACTTTCATACTAAGATTTCGATTGAAACAAATAAATTTAGATTGTTGAATTTATTTTTAAATGAATTTCATATGGAATTCCTCTGTACTTACAATAAAATTACTAAAATGAATTCTTATCAAGTATAAGAATTCATTTTCAAATGAATTACTAAAATGAAATCTTATCAAGTATAAGAATTTATTTTCAAATGAATTTTATATGAAATTTTTTTAAGTGAATTTTTATATTTAAAATAAAATTACTAAAATATAAGATTGAAAATGAATTACTTATCTTTATACTTGGAATAAATGAATAAAGGAATTCATTTATATTTTATTTTCTAAAATATTCTCAATGCCAATTTTGATGGCTTCTTCTATTTACTCACAATAAAAATAAATTTAACAACCATTAATCATCATTTTAAAATTTTTAACAAACATTGAATCAATGATAATACAAATTAAAAAAAAAAAGTTATATTCATAGTAGTATTCAGTGCAGACATAATTTAGAAAAAATAGAAAATAAAACGAAAAAAAGCCATAAATACCGATAACTAATGAAGCTGGTAGGTGAAAGTCCAACGAAACGAGTCAAAATTCGGTGATGATGGTTTTGGTTGAAAGAAAAACAGTGATAGGAGAGAAAGAAAAACAGTGATGGGAGAAGAAGAAAAACAGACTACGTTACCTGCACAAAAATAATTTATTTTTAATAAATGATCAAGAGCATATTATAGTTTTTTCAAATTAAACTCTTAAAAATATGAAATTTATTTGTAAATTTCACCTATTTTGGTGGAATTTGGTGAAAGAATAATAAATTCTATAGAATTGAATTCTTCAATTCCTTTTTTTTTTTTTTTTTTTTGCATTTTAAACATAAAAAATAAGAATTACAAATAAAATATAAAATTTTATGAAATTTATTTGTTCAAAACGGAGTCTAATACTTCAATTAATAAATTTGGGTATAGTTTATATCGGTTTTATTTCATAATAATGATATTTTTAAGTTTGAAGTCCAATCGCATACGGCCGTACTAAGAAAATTAATTAAACAAACAATAATTAACTTCCAACATATAAACTATCCTTTAACTTTAAATTTAAAAAGAAAAATCCCATCTATATCTCCTCCCAAAATCCAGAAAAATCTGTCCAGAAACAATCATGTATAAGCATATAATATAACCCAAAAACACATTACTCAAACTTACAAACCGATCATTTTTTTTTTCCTGTCCTTCACCTTCCTTGTGAAAGATCAAAGTGAAAAATTATACCTATTAACGTCAGGAAGAAGGCCAAGTCCAGTGTAGCAATCATCAATGGGTGCAGAAGTTGGTGGTTCCTTTTTGTGTAGTCTATAATTATAAGATGGAGCAATGTCCATTGATAAAGTGAGAAGGCTGTTAGCTTCCTCTTCTTGTTGCTCTTTATGTTTAAGTTGTTCTATAAGTAGTGCTAATGATGCTTCTTCTTCGTCCCTTGCTTGGTATAGATGTTGTATGTATGTTGAATCTTCTGTTGTTTTCACTTTCTTCACTGAGAAATACTGTTAATTTCCACCATAAAAATTATGAGTCAGGACTTTGTAATTAAATGAACGCTAATTATACCATATAAAATACAATTTATTAATGGTGGTCAAAAAGTGAAAAATATAGTATGTTGGTGAGAACGCTAGCTTATGCTCTTACATAATAGGTAAGTTAAGGCTAAGGAATGATTCTTATTCGAATGATATCCAAAAAGAAATTATTACCTAGATTGTCTATATTTTTATTTATTAACGGAAGTAGTAATAAACTGTATTGACGTATGCATGAATTTATAAATAAAAAAATACGTGCTGAATAAAAACTGAATAAATGTAAAAAGAATTGTACCTAAAAACAATAAATAGGTAAGTTAAAAGGCTAAAAATAATTTCTGTTGAGATGACATTCAAAAAAGAATTATTCACCTAATTAATTCGATTCCATATGTACTTTTATTCATTAGTGGATCTAATGATGATAAGGTGTTTAAATTACTTTTGTCACGTGAGTCATATGTATAAATTTATAAATAAAAACACGTGTTGAATAAAAAATGAATAAATGTGAAACGAATAAAAACAAATTTTCACTTTATTCGAATATTTGAAGTAGATATTCTTTACTAAATTTAGATAATGAATAAATTCATAAACTAACCCAATAATTAAAAGTCATGTATACAATTTGAATACGTATGGGTTGTATAAATAGATAAGCACATATGTTTATACATAAATAGATTATGCCATTATATTTGTTGCTGTTTCTTAGTATTCCATTGCGAGACAATTCATAATTGGCTGTGTTTGAAATTTGCGAAACAAAAGGGTTTCTTAATATTGTCCATTTTTGGCATTATTTTATTCTTGGTTTTTATCCAGTCATATACTTCCAAAGGATGGGTCAGCTAGCATTATAGAAAACATTGTCATATAGCTAAACCGACTTCCCTTTTTCTCAATTTTTTTAATGCAAACTTTAGTGTGGAACATAATCTTAATTAACTATTGCCATAATTGTAATACGAAGAAGAGAAGACTCACGAGATTCTTGCTTTCATCCTCGTAAAGTGTAAGAGCATCTCCAATCTCCAGCCCATTTTGCTTCACAAAATCTCCTATTTACATTATAAAAGAGATGTAATTACCATAGATGGAAAGAGAACGTTGGATACCCTAAAAAATATATATATATATACAAGTTTTTTAAACAAACCTGTGTTTTCAAGAACATACATTCTGCTCTTGTTATTGGACCAATACCTATGTCATTAAAAGATTAGAAACGATTGTAACCTAAAAGAAAAATATAAAGATTAACAAATTTTATTTCGGTTAACTCTAAGAGTTTAAAATTCGAGCTTACAAATTGTAAAACATAAAATTACAATTTTCAACGATAATTGAATTAATTTAATAATAAATTTTTGCGAATGCAAAATGGCTATTACTTTGCATACATGATAGTTTATCATTGAATTAATAAGTATGAAAATCTTATTTTGTGAATAAAAAAAATGGGAATTGTGGAAAAAAGAGAGTAAAAAGAACAGGATGAAGGATTGAATTTGCTTACTTGAACCTTAAGCTCCATTCTTGGGTAGAGTAAACATCTTTAATCACAACTTGGATGCCATCTTTATCAGAAAGAGGAGGAAGATTTTCCTCAGTTTCTCTCTGGATTCGCATATGCAAGAACCAAACTTTTGACAGTCAAGAAGATAGGATTTGCCATTTTCTTATTTGAAAATTAACAGTAAATTAGAAGAAATGTATATAATTACAAAGATAAACCTATCTCTTCTGTCTTATTTATTTTAAATTTCCTTTTCCAATTTCTGGTTTTGTGCACCAATCGAGAAGTCAGGAAGAGATTAGTTATTGGGCAGTCTAAATCAATGTCACAGTGTTCAACAATAGCAAGTCAACCAAACACACTGGTTGGTTATTTTTCACATCTTTTCTTTCTCCATAGAGGAAAAAAAAAAGGAACAGAAACCAAAACAAGCAAAATCTACAAAAGATCACTGAGTGCAGAGATGCCCTAATTAATTGATCAGAAAACCTCACCTTTGGAAGGACAATTCTTCCAAGAGACCCAACATCACTGTTCTTCAGCTCTTTCCTCAGCAACAATCTAAGTTTCTGCACCCAAAAAAAGAAATCCCACAATTTAAAAATTGTAAAGATCCAAACTTTATAATCAGAAACTCAAATTCAAAACAAACCCACTATGTTATCTGGAGTGCAGAACTTATAAAGCTCGCTTTTGATGCTGGTTTGGCTGTTTTGATCTTTCCTTGAATCCACCTGAGATGAATTAGGACTGGAAGAAGAGTTTTTGTTAAGGCTTCTCTGGCGTGCAAGCTTTCTTTTGTTTCTAGCAATCTTGGTCTTGTAAGCATCAAGAACTCTCCTTTCTTGATCTACTGGCAACCCATTTGGGTGTAAAAGCCATGATCTTTGGGAGAAAAAGAAAGGATATGATTGTGGAAATTGGTGGGTTTGCAAATTTGGTGGTGACATGTTTGAAGAAGAAGTTGAAAGGTTGCTGAACTGGGAATTTTGAGAACAACTCAATTTTTGTTTGGTAATGGTGGTGGTATTGGGATGGTTGTTGTTGTTGTTCTTATCTGTAGAGAAAGGTGAGAAAAGTTTCTCCATTTAACAAAACAGACACAAAGGAGAGTGATAATGTGGTTATCAGAGTGTGTTTTTATTAGGGTATTGAATGTAAAATCCGGTGAGATAGAGTGATGGGGTTGCAAATGGGTGCCAGTAGAAACAACCCAAGTGTTCATAAAGGAAAAGGAACGCGTCAAGAGAGAGAAAAGGGCATGGATGAGAAGAAAAGAGAAGGCCAATGGGGGTTGAGGAAGATGACAAATGGCCGGAGATTGCTGGTTTTGGGATGCCCAAATGACCAGTAAGGAGCCTGTAAGACAGTTAAGCTTATAAAGTTTGAAACTTTGGCGCCACCTCTGGTTTAAATATGGCAGTTCTCTTCTGGGGCCAATCTTCACAGTTTGCACTGACCACCATGGTCATGCCTAATAAGCTAAACCATTTCACTCTCTCTCTCAATAAAGAACGTGCTTTCTCTCTCTAAACCCAGTTCTTTTGCCTATGGAAAATTCTTGCATTATTAAGTTCTTTTTTTTTTTTCCTGTTAATTTCAAATATAGAGTAAAAACATTAACCCCAACAAAAACAATCCATCTAATTCATTCTGCTTTCAAAGAAAAATTTGCAGAATTCTCTTTTTGTTGCATCTTTAGAATTTCTCTTCTTTTTTTCTTTTAAAAAAAAATTAACTAGCAAGAAAATTTTGGGATAAGTGTTATATTTGCTTCTAAATTATTAAAAATTTTGTGTATTTGTCACTTAAATATATATTTTGAATCAAATCTACTCTTGAAGTATTAAAAATAATACATATTTATTTCTTAAAAATGTTTTTATGCCAAAATTATCATCGTTATTACGTAATTGACTAAAATTTACTATTAAAACTAACAAAACTGCAGGTAAGCAAATATAAACACATATATTAAACTTATTGAAATAATATAAACTTGATACATGTGCACTGTAAATTAATATTGGTATCAATTTATAGTGTACATGTATCAAGTTTATTTGGTTTCAATCAGCTCTTTATGTACTTTTTTTGTAATTTTGGCTCAAAAATATATTCACTACAAGAATTTTGTGAAATAGCAACGGAAAAATAGCAACGGAATTTTTTCCGTTGCTAAATAGCAACGAAATTTCATTTCCGTTGCTATTTAGCAACGGAAAAATGATTCCGTTGCTATTTTTGGTTACATTTCACACATATAGCAACGGTTATAATTCCGTTGCTAAATGGAGAAAAGTAGCAACGGAAATAATTTCCGTTGCTAAATTAGCAACGGAATTTGGATTCCGTTGCTATAAATCTGTAAGGACGAAAAATTGGGTCCTAAAATAGCAACGGAATAAAATTTCCGTTGCTATTTAGCAACGGAAAATTAATTCCGTTGCTACATTTTTCATAATAACAAAACCGGGTCATAAATTGCAACGGAAAACTAATTCCGTTGCTATTTAGCAACGGAATACAATTTCCGTTGCTAAATAGCAACGGAATAATATTTCCGTTGCTATATTTTTCATAAAAAAATCAGGTCATAAATTGCAACGAAATTATTTTTCCGTTGCTATTTTGCAACGGAATACAATTTCCGTTGCTATTTAGCAACGGAAAAATTATTCCATTGCTATATTTTTCATAATAAAAAAAATTAGGTCATAAATTGCAACGGAATTATTTTTCCGTTGCAATTTAGCAACGGAAATTGTATTCCGTTGCTATATTTTTTATAAAAAAAATTGGGCCATAAATAGCAACGGAATTATTTTTCCGTTGCTATTTAGCAACGGAATACAATATCCGTTGCAATTTAGCAAGGGAAATTGTTTTCCGTTGCTACCGTTGCTATAATTTTCTTAATAGCAAAATCACACGATTTTCATTCATTCTTAAGATAGAAAATAGAAGGGAGAGGAAATCACGGTGTGGAGAACGGGAAACCGAAGAAGAAGGAGAGAAAGAAAGAGAGAGGGGGAGGAGCGGCGGTCGACGACGAACGGCGGAAGGTGGACTCCACGGCGTTGCTGGTCACGACATTTTCCTCCCCAACGTGGTGTCGTCGGTCCAGGATAACGGGAGGAGACCGCGAGCTGCTTCAGCCTTTTCCGGCGAGTTCCGACGGCTAGGGATGACACGAGCGGCGCGACTGAACTCACGGTGGCCAGACGAAGCTCCCGGTGGCCTTGGATCTCCCTCAATCGCCGGCTACGAGAAGATCGGAGAGGAAGAAGACCGAAGCTTTCGACGGCGATTCCGGCTAAACGGTGCCATGGATGGGCGTGTGATCATCGGGGAAGGAACCCCGAGTCTTCGATCTTCCTTCCGATGATGTCAGCACCTCCGATGGAGCTCCGGCGAGTCTCCGGCGACGGTGAACGGAGCCAAAAACTTTCGAAAAATGGGTAAGTGGCTGTCAAATTTAATTTTCCTAATGATTTATACATAAATTGGTTATAATCGGTGATTTTTCAATTGCTGTTGTACAAGCTAATTCTTTGCTTGAAGACCAAGGCCAAGTCTATACTTCTCCTTCTGCTACTTATATTGGTGTTTATGATGGCCATGGAGGCCCTGAAGCTTCTCGCTTCATCGGTGATCATCTTTTTCCTTTTCTCCAAAGTGAGTTTTTCTCCCCTTTTTTAATTCATTTTCTGGCTTTTGTTTGGTTTCCGGGAAAGTGAGATGGAATTTGTCGCTGTTGACTGTTGCTTCACTGAGATGGAATTTGTCAGCACCTCCATCCTGATGATGCACATATTGTAATATATACTCGTGGCGTTTGGCGGTTAAAGGGCATCATTCAGGTACCATTTGCTTTAATACCTCAACATTTATTTGCATTCTTGGAATTCACTGGATTGTATTTTCAATCGGGTTCTTTAAGTTCTTGTAGCTTTGAGATGAAGTGAATCAAACGAAATTTGGTGTTGTATAGTCCATTATTGCTTATAATCGAATGATTAAATTAAATTTATGGGATGAAATTTATTCAATGTTAGTGAGTTTGTTGTCCTTCACTACTGGTATGAGTCCTTGTTAATAATTTGAGTTCATTTTGCGTTAAGTAGTTAGGCTTCAACGTACTGCAATAATGCTGGTTCGTAGGCTACTTTTGTTTCAAGTTTTTGGGTTCGGGTCCGTATGTTTCGTCGCTATGTTCTTAACACATGGCCAAAGCCGTGTTAAACTTCTGGGATGGATTTGTTTGATTTTTGCTCTATGCGTATTTGTTGCTCCTCTTGCCATTGTGGTAAGCTAATATTATTTAAATATCTTATTAATATTATGGAAAATGATAATATTGATAATTAATATATCTTGTATAATTATTTGCAGAGAAAAGTTATAAAAACAAAGAGCGTGGAGTTCATGCCCTTCTCTTTATCATTCTTCCTCACCGTGAGTGCAGTCATGTGGTTCTTTTATGGATTTCTGAAGAAAGACCTTTATGTTGCTGTAAGTTCATATATTAATATTTGGCACAAACCCATCATTAAGTCACTGAATTTTTTAGTTTCTGCAATTAAACCCCTAAATATTTATTTTACAATATTGAGTCCTTAAAATTTTATTATTTTTGACATTAAGCTTTTGATTAGTATGATATGCACACTTATATTTGTCTCTCATGTTGAGATGGAAAAAAGAATCATGCAAAAAAATTCCGTCAATTGAGGTCTCAATGTCAAAAATAATAAAAGTTAATGGGCTTCATATTTGGTATACTCCAAATGGTGCTTTACGTGATCTACAGGAACCCAAAGAAAAATGTGGAGGAGCCAAACGAATTATCTCAGCCAACTATCATTGATATCGCAAAGCTGGGTGCTCCGATCAGCGGCTGCGACCTGAACACGGTGGTGGCCGGATACAAGAACAATGGTGAACATAAAATTGACGAGCAACAGAACATGTGCAAAGAGAAAGAAGAGAATAATAGGGATGTCTTGGACACAGTTTAACAGCCGGCTTAATGTTTTTAATTAATTATTATGCTTATGCATGCAACTTGTCATCGGACATTAAGTGGGATGCATTCGTAGGTTTAGAGGTGTTAAGAGTTAATGTTGAGTCAATTAATCCTGGTCCGCACCTTTCAATCTATTATCTCAATTAGCAGATATATTTGTAATTTCAGTTTCTTATAGAAAATAAAATATCTTAGTAATTACATCAAGTGTTTCATTAATATCTTGTCTAATTTTGATTTACGTATAAGTTACTGGTAAAGGAAAAGTGAGATGACGCCAAGCATTTCCCAATTCTTAATTGCATATAATGAATGATGGTTGAATATATCTTGGAATATATATCATAAAATAGCAACGGAATTTTTTTTCCGTTGCTAAAAATAGCAACGGAATCATAATTCCGTTGCTATTTTTAGCAACGGAAAAAAAATTCCGTTGCTATTTTAGCAACGGAATCATCATTCCGTTGCTATTTTTAGCAACGGAAAAAAAATTCCGTTGCTATTTTAGCAACGGAATACTTATTCCTTTGCTAAAAATAGCAACGGAATCATGATTCCGTTGCTATTTTTAGCAACGGAAAAAAAATTCCGTTGCTATTTTAGCAACGGAATCATTATTCCGTTGCTAAATTTAGCGTCGGCCAAAATTGCAACGGATTTTTCCGTTGCAATTTTCCGTTGCTAATTTTGATTAGCAACGGAAAATTAGCAAATTCCGTTGCTATTTTCCGTTGCTATTTCCGTATTTTCTTGTAGTGATTTAAAATGAGAATATGTACTATTTTTAATATTTGAGGCACAAATTTGACCCAAAATATATTTAAAAGTCAAATATGCATCTTTTTTAATATTTTATAGGCGAATTTGGCTATTTTCCTAAAAAATTTCCTTGTTTTGAGATGGATGATAAAGTTAATTAACTCATAATTATAATTTAGTCTAATTATTTGTTCTATATATTCATGACGTGCAGTTCTTCTCAATCCCAATATTTAGTTCACTTATCATTTTTGTAGAATATATAGAGCTAGAGCTAGAGCTAGAGCTTAGTTGGTTTGGTTGGGTTAAATAGCAGTTACACTTAAGTTAACTAAATATAGTTAAATAACTGTGGTTACTTTTTCCTTTTTTTTTCCGTGTATATATACTCATTCTTTGGGACCTGTTACTTGTGTGTATGCAGAAGTAAATAACAGAGCAAAGTTTTCTCTGTTTTTTCCATTAAGCTTTCTTCATGCTCAGTTGAGCCCATGTACTATTTTCTTCTTTAAGTTTGTTCATGGTATCAGAGCAGCAACGATCCAAATTCTTGGTTGCTGAAGACATGGACGATCCAGAAAATATAAGAGCGACAAATTCATCGATGAGCAATGAAAATGTCAGAGAGAATCGATCAAGAGGAGTAGCTAATGTGGACTATGAAGAAGATCCACTGAAGTTGACTAATTCAGATCATACAGGTATGGTTCTTGTGGCCAATCATTTGACTGGAAACAATTTCATGAGTTGGAGTATATGTCTGTGATGAATTCTCTGGAAGCAAAAGATAAGTTCGGGTTTATTGATGGGTCTATCAGTGTTTCGGAGAGTAGTAATGAGTATAAAAGATGGAGGAAGGTTGATTGTATGATTAAACAATGGATCTTGAACTCTATGGTGAAGGAGATCGCTGATTCGTTCATATACAACCATAATTCAAAGGTTCTTTGGGACAAACTAGAAGAGAGGTTTAGGGATAAAAATAATAGTCCTCAATTATATCAGATTCAATAAGAACAAAGCTTCACTGAGCAAGGAAATAATTCCTTGGCTGTTTACTATAGTAAGCTTGCAAAATGTTGGGATGAGATGAATAGACTTGAGCCTCTACCTATTTGTTCTTGTAACGGTTGTAAATGTGGGCTGAACAAGAAACTTGAACTGATTGATATGAAGCAGAAGGTTTTGCAATTATTGATGGGACTGAATCAATCTTACGATAATATTAGGAGTCAAATTCTGGCTTCTGATCCATTGCCTAGTGTAGACAAAGTTTATTCCATGATTTCAAGAGTAGAAAGATAGAGGCAAATTCAAGTTCAGCATACAAAGGCTTTAGACGCATCTGCTATGATAGCAAGGAGTAAAACTGATGCAAAGAATACCTGAAAGAAGAAAGATGGAAAAAAAAGAAGATAAGTATTGTGAGCATTGTAAGACCGAAGGTCATGAGAAAGACACGTGTTTCAAAATTCATGGTTATCTTGACTGGTGGAAAGAACTAAAGTAGAAGAAAGGAAACATGAAATGAGGTTATAAGGGTAAACAAATCAACATGGCAAAGTCTCCTTTTGATGATGCAGATGATTTTGATGGACACAAGGATGGCAGCTCACATTTAACTACTCTAATACAGCAGGAACTAGCGAAATTACTGAAAGGGAAACAGCTGGTAGATGCAGAATACATGAATTTTGCAAGGGCGGAGTATGCAGGTAATTCTATTCATTATTTCTTTAATGTAAAAAAGAAATATATGGCAACTAGTAATGATGTGTTGGACATTGAATTGTGGATATTGGGGCTTCGACTCACATATGCAATAGAAATGATGCTTTTCTTAATATGACTGAAGTTGTTAAGCCTACAATAGTACATCTTCCTAGTGGAGAAATTAAGAAGGTGAAGTTTAAAGGAAATGTTAAGTTTGGTTCCGAATTGGTGCTTAAAAATGTCCTGTACATTCCTTCATTCACTCACAATTTATTGTCCATGAACAAGTTTTCAAAAACTGCCTCGGTAATGTTTAGTTTTTACCCAGAGCGTTGTATCTTACAGGACCTAAAGACTAAAAAGATCTTGGCTATTGGAAAAGTTGTGAGCAACTTATACCTGATGAATAAAGATGCATTCGAAAGGAATGGTGGTATAAATACTAAGAAAAATGTATTTCTTAATTCTGTTGCGACAGTTGAACATTGTAAGGAAAATAAAGGGGTTGTTTCCTCTGTCACATGGCACCAGAGGCTTGGACACCTTCTTTGATTGTGATGAAACATTTGAACTGTAATAAAAATTTTTTAGAGGAAGATTGTTGTGAGATATGTCCGTTGGCTAAGCAAACTAGATCTCCTTTTCCCATTAGTGAGTCTATTGTTGCATTTATTTTTATGCTTGTTCATGTTGATATTTGGGGTCCTTATAAACAAGCATCAGTTTCAGGAGCTCATTATTTTCTGACTATAGTAGATGAATTCAACGAGTGTACATGGACTTATTTTATGAGGCATAAAATACAGGTGTATGATGTTTCCCAATCCTTTATAATTATGGTTAAGACACAGTTTGAATGTACTATTCAAAAAGTTCGATCTGACAATGGAGCTGAATTTTTAAGCATCAGATTTCAAGACTTGTTGAAGGACAATGGGATTTTGCATCAAAGAAGTTGTGCTTATACTCCACAGCAAAACAACACTGTAGAAAGAAAACATAGGCATTTAATACAGGTAGCAAGATGCTGAATGATGCAAGCTGATTTGCTTAAGAAGTTCTGGGGAGATTGTATTCTTCGTGCTACTTACTTGATTAACAGATGGCCTACTCTTGCTCTATCATGGAAGACTCCTTATGAGATGTTGTTTGATAAAACCCCATCTTATGATGTTTTGAAGATTTTCGGGTGTTTGTGTTTCTCTGCAGTAGTAAAACCACACCGAGATAAGTTTTCACCGCGAGCACAAAAATATATATTCTTGGGTTTTCACCAGGGTAGAAGGGATACAAGTTATACAATCTTGAAGAAAGCTGTTATGTTGTTTCTAGAGATGTTATGTTTAAAGAAGACGTTTTTCCCTACAAGTTACCAGCTGGAGTCGATTTTGATACAGCAGTCCCTTTACCATATGTTCGGATTTCATCTGATGATCTTTATTCTGTACCAGTAGCACCATGTGAAACTAATTTAAATAATTTTGCTGATTTTACTTCTCCATCAATGACCACTTCTATCCCGGAATTTCAAGCTCCATGTAGTTTGACAACTACTGCTGTTGAATCTGTCCCGCAACAAGAGGCTACTATTCAACCACCTACTCAATTACGGTGAAGCAGTAGACAAAGGAGCACTCCAGCCTGGATGTCTGATTTTGTTGCTAACAATGTTTGTCATTTTTCAGGTGTTTTTGAGCCTTTAAAGAATGGTGATAAGCAGTATACTCCTAAAACTTTTCCATTTATTTCTTCACCCAATTTTTCTACAGCATATCTTTGCTTCTTTGCAAAGATTAATAAACTCCAAGATCCTAAAAATTATCATTAAGCAAAGGGCATTCTAGAATGGGAACGTGAAATGCAAGATGTGCTCAGTGCTTTGGAGAAAAATAGGACTTGGGAATTAACACTTTTACCCCCAGACAAAACAGCAATCGGGTCCAAGTGGGTGTATAAGACCAAATTGAAGGCTGATGGTTCTGTGGATAAATTCAAGGCAAGGTTAGTGGCCAATGGTTATAACCAGGTTCGGGGACTAGATTATACCGATAGTTTTTCACCAGTGGATAAGGTTGTTACTATAAGGATTTTTTTGGCGCTGGCTTCAACCAGGAATTGGAGTCTTCACAAACTAGACATAAATAATGCCTTTCTACATGGCTTTATTGATGAAGAAGTGTACATGCTACCTCCTGCGGGTTACCAAAAGGCTAAGAAATGAGAAGTTTGTAGGCTTAAGAGATCGTTGTATGGTCTCAAACAAGCGTCTAGGCAGTGGAATTTAGAATTGACTTCTCAATTGCAGGTTTTTGGTTTTAAACAATCTCCTCATGATCACTGCTTGTTTGTTTACTGCAAGTCTTCTATGTTTGTGGCAATATTGATGTATGTGGATGACATGTTACTAACTGGAAACACAAAGGAGCTAATTGATTCTGTTAATAGATTTCTCGATGCCAAGTTCACGATTAAAGATCTTAGTCATGCTAAATATTTTCTTGGTTTAGAATTAGCTCTATCTGAAGCTGGTATCTATGTCAACCAGAGGAAATATGTGCTGGACCTTCTTTATTCGGCTGGTTTGATGGGAGCTAAACTTATTGCCACTCCATTACAGAAGGGGCTGAAGCTTTCTCTTGATGTTGGGACTATTTTACCTGAGGAGAAACAACATCAATTTCGAAGAATAATTGCTCAGTTAATTTATTTAGGATTTACTAGACCTGACATCACTTTTGCCACTCATCAATTGAGTCAATTTGTTCAACAACCAACAGATATTCATTGGGATCCTGTGATACATATACTGTGATATTTGAAAAGCTGCCCTTCTTTAGGTCTTTTCTTCCCTGCTACCAATGATCTAGTAGTTACAACCTATGTTGATGCTGACTGGGCAGCATGTATTGATAGCAGACGGTCTATTACTGGCTTTTGCATTTACCTGGGAGGTTCATTAATTTCATAGAGATCGAAGAAACAGGCGACAGTGTCCAAATCATCCGCTGAAGCTGAGTACCAAAGTATGGCTGCTACCGTCTGTGAACTTCAATGGATTTCTTTTGTTCTCAAGGATTTAAGAATCCCCTTCAAGCTTCCATTTTCGTTAAAATATGATAACAAGGTTGCTCTTCATATAGAAGCCAACCTGTTTTTCATGAACGCACGAAACATATAAACATTAATTGTCATATTGTCAGGGATCAGTTGAAGGCTAGATTTATTGCTACTACACACTTGTCCACTTCTCTACAGGTGGCAGACATATTTACCAAATCCTTGAACAGTTCTATATTCAACAAGCTCAAGTGCAAGCTGGGCTTAGTGGATTTTCACCAAGCTCCATCTTGAGGGGGGAATGTAGAATATATAGAGCTAGAGCTTAGTTGAGCTTAGTTGGTTTGGTTGGGTTAAATAGCAGTTACACTTAAGTTAACTAAATATAGTTAAATAACTGTGGTTACTTTTTCTTTTTTGGTGTGTATATATTCATTCTTTGGGACCTGTTACTTGTGTGTGTGCAGAAGTAAATAACAGAGCAAAATTTTCTCTATTTTTTCCATTAAGCTTTCTTCATGCTCAGTTGAGCCCGTGTACTATTTTTTTTCTTTAAGTTTGTTCAATTTTTGTCCCTAGATTTCGTTACAAAAACTAGAAGGTCCTTTCTTCGAACTTTTGTGAGGCATCTAAAAAGTAAAATGCATTATAAACTTCAAATTTATAGTAGAAAATTTGTACTAATTAGTCGTTTGTTACTAGTTTAGTCCACAATTGACAAAATCACAAAAGAGATACGAACTTTAGGGCCGGGCCTTGAGCCCAAAATAAGAATCTGTACCCCGTCTTAATTAGTCCAGCCGATGCCAGATGCCATTTGACTACGTTCTTGTTTTCATGTAAAACAGTAAATCACAACTACTATTAGAGGCATAATCAGGAAATTAGTTTAATAAGTCGAAAAATAAAAATAAAAATAAATTATTTTAATATTTTAATGAGATCAATTTTTAAAAAATTAAAATTAAAAAAGTTTTTAAATTTTTTTTAATTGAATAGAATCAATGGAATGGGGTCAATTCAAGGGGCAGCTAGGCCACTGCTATACTACTTTATAAAAAAAATAAAAGAAGTCAACAAGCGGTGACTAGTTACACCGCCAATCCACACACGTGGCATCAACAAGCCTACGTGTTTCTTGAAACGAGCTGCCACAGTTTCCTCTTCAGTTGTACAAATAACCTTCGATACAAAGTACAAAGAATTCCATAAATCATCAATGGCAGCCATTTCTTTAACCAGAACAGCCATGTTTAATCTCTCAAGAACTCTCCCTCGCTCTCCCTCTCTCTTCCATGGCTCCTCCTCCCACAAGCTCTCTCGCGTCTGCTTCACCTCGGCCTCCAAACACAATCAGGTATACAATTTAATCAAGTATTTAAATCAATCTTGAAATTTATAATCTTCTTGATTAATCTGTTCGATTTCAGGGACAAAATGCAGAGGACAAGAATTTCACTGATTTAGCCAGAGAGACTACAAAAGAAGGTATGGATAGAGCCCAAGACCGCGCATCTCAGGCCAGAGATGACGCAAAGAAAATGAAAGGAAGAGCTAAAGAACAAGCTGAGGATATGAAAGAAAAGGCTGAAGGAAGCGCGCATAAGGCCGCGGAGAAGGCCGAGGAGACGAAAGAGAAAACAAAAGATTATGCTTATGATGCTAAGGAGAAGACAAAAGACACTGCGCATGATGTTAAAGAGAAGACCAAAGAGTATACTGACGTGGCGACTGATAAAGCTAGAGGCGGGACGATTAAGGTGGTGGAGACGGTGGGGAGTGTAGGGAATAAAGCGAGGAGGCATGGGATGCGGCCAAGGGGACTACGCAGAAGATAAAGGAGACGGTGGTCGGGAAAGATAAGGATGAAGATGAGAAAGAGAAGGTTATGGATGAGGATGTGGCGGAGCTGAGGCGGCACGTGGGTGGTGAAGAGACTAGTAGTAGTGATAGTGATGATGATTTGAAGAGAAGAAAGAATCGTTGATCTCCTTTTTCTTTTTCAGTTTTTAATAACAAAATAAGTAGAGTCTTTGGAGGTGTTGGCGTTGTGGTATATATATATATATATATAGCTATTTTGTTTCTTAATTACTTGCATTAATGGCTCAAACCATTCTAAAGTTTGGACTTTGGTGATTTCTTAAAATATTGCAATGAATTTTTATGAATAATTTGGTCCTTGTGTGTGTGGTCATTCCTACTAATGTTTCTGCTATTGGTGTTTGAACTTTTATGAATAACTTTAAATTTTTGCCTTGTATTTAGGTAAGATACATGGACCAGACATATAGATGGTGCATTGACCGACCCCTTATAATTACCACCTCACTCTTTCCACCAACACTCTTTTCACCAACTTTGCATACTTTGCATATGCGATTTTTTATCGTTGTCCAAGACTTTGGTTTGGTTTGTATCGTTCTGCTATTACTACTATTGCTTTGAGTTTCTGGTATTGGGTTTGGTTTGTATCATTCTGCTATTTCTACGTACTATTAGTTTGGGTTTTTCTACTATTGGTTTGCTCGATATCTTTGTATCGTTCTATTTTTTCAAATTTCTTGGCTTAAATATCTTTTCATGATCCAATTGGTTTGCTTTGGTTTTTATATTTTTTCAAAGGTTTAGGAGGGAAGTGCCCAATTCATCCCTATAGTAATGCAGTTAATGTTTTTTATTTAACCATTTCACCATTTTACGTATAGTTTTTTATTGGATCGATCCGCAGCATGATTAGACAAGATTTACTCGTCAATCATTTTAAGGTGTATATATATATATATATATTCATGGATCCATTAATATTGCATGTAATTAGATTTCTAATGAGTTCACATATGAAACTGGAAAGCATTTGAGTCCAAAACAAGTAAAGTGGTAAGTGGTATATGGAAATTACCCTATTATTATAGAAATTTTCAGATTCGCCGGCCAGACTCGTAGCCCAACAAAAACAAAATCCATAGGCTGAATTACGCATGGACCCTTGGGTTTCTTGTGGGCTATATTTTACAGCAGTTGCAACCCCACTTCTTGGGCCTATATATATATATATATATATATATATATTAGAACAGCAATTAACTCCTCAAATTTAGGGGATGGCCCACAGAAAAGACCACCCCTTTAAGTCTGAAAGCCCACGTCCACCTCAAGATGGGAGGGTCAAAAGGCTAGTAACATGGAGGATGAGGACCACAATACAAGGTAGCATTTTCCCTACTTTATAATTGAGGGATATATAATAAAAACTCTTTTAATATCGTGGAACAGTGTATGTGAACCAATCCAATTAGAAACTATTATTATATATTAAAAGATGAGAGCTAAGCAAGTCAGCAACAAAATTTAAATGTGTAATAATTTTGTAGGACAAACTGAGGAAATTTTTATGGTATTTTTGGTATGATTTATGTAGAACAACAACAAACGAAATAGAAAGAAAGCAGAAATGTTGTTTAGTGAATGTCCACAGTGGCTTGGATGCATAGGAGCAGTTGCAACCCCTAACGGATCTGCGCGTCATCTCTCTTTCGCTTACCTGTCTCTTTAGCACGTGCTTCTCACTCCCTCAACAAATACTCCCGCCCCACTCCGCTTTCCATAAATGATTTTCACAACAATTTCAAATTATTATTTATATTGTATATGTCATTAAAATACTCGTCTAAATTGAATTTATAAATTTACTAAATAAATAAATATTTATTAACATTAAGTCTATAAACCTGATTTGTATACTTGAATTTGATGAATCGGGTTGTTAATTATCAAAGTTTTCTTTTTATATTTATCAGATTCTATAACTCAACGTTAACTAATGTTTAAATTTAATTGAAGTATATGTATATATGAGTAAATAATTATTAATGTACAATACACAGGTAATCCATCGATTAAGTTCCACCTTCTATCTTCTATCATATGTAGAGAGAGAGTGAAAAAAAGTGATTAAAGATAGCTCCCTCAAAAAAAAATTTAAAGTTAATTTTATATGCATCGGATCAAATTTTACGTATATTTTCTCTCTTAACCATATATTTTAAATTTGAGTGCTAAAAATAGAGTGTCTTTGAAATTTAAAAATGAGTACTTTTCTTTTTTTTTTTTTTATAAGTTTATTTGATTAAAATCTGAATTAGTTTGATATATAAATTTTGGATAACAAACGAGTGTAAATACTAAATGATTAATTTTATGCATTCAATTCTATTTATTTAAGAGTCAAAATTAACCCTAGCTAGCAGATATCTTAATGTAAACTCACTCGCTATCTTGCTATTATTCTTGTTTCTTATTAGGTTTAGGGTTTAGACTGTTCGTGAGTCAAAGAATTCATGTAAGATGAATTATGGTTTCAATGTTATTATTGTCCTATTTAATAATTTTATTAATAGCTGGCACTCTGCTACTGATCGATAATGCTAATTATGCATTTGATTATGTGATACGTATTTTTTTTTAATAATGTGATACGTATTTAGTTAGCTAAATTATTCTTACACGACACCATTATTTGTTTACTTTTCAACATAAGAAGACTGGAATTTTTATCAATTTACGGTGGTTTCATTTTACATTTCAATGAGGAAATTAATTAAAGATATTGATCTTATTCATTTAATATAAAAGGTTTTTGTTACTTTAAAATGATTTTGATTTTAAACTAAAACAAAAATGCGTTTACTCCATTTTATAAAAATAAATTACTTTCTTTCAGCCGCAATGTATAAAATGAAATGGTATTTTTTTTTTCTTTCAATAAGAGATTTTAAATTTACTCTAACGGAAATAATATTATAATATATATAATATATTAATATTTCATACGTACCAATTTATTAATACAAGCTCTCGTCAAATATAAATATATTATAAGCAAAAGCAAATTTATTTTATGTACTGCGGAGTATTCTTTTACGAATTCAAGAATTTTATAATCATACGATCTTAAAAAGAAAAAAAAAATTATCATAAGATTTATGGGTTTTCCTTTAAAGAAAATGTCTACTTAGAAAATATATAATTAGATGTAATAAAACAAACTATGAATTAATGGAGGTTTTATTTGGATATGAAAAAACTAAGAATTAATTAAATTCAGGTCATCTTCTCAATTCTTTTAATATTTAAAAAAAAAAAAAAGTAAAAAGTAAAACATGTTGAATTTAGCACTGAAAAATGCAATCCGAAAGTATAAATATGAAGTTCAGTAGAGGGATGATGAACCAAAAAGCCATAAAAGAAAGGATATCAGTGTCATTTTAGCGAATGAGTGTTGAAGTTATCAAGAATGGGCATTTACAAATGGCGCAAAATTGTGATGTCAGAAACAACAGAAAGAAAGAAAGAAAGAAGAACAAGAAAATAATAATTATAATAATAATAATAATAATAATAAAAATGATATTTAGATAATAGAAGATTGTAGACAGAGAAAATTCGAAAGTGGAAAGAGAGAGAGAGAGAGAAAAAAGCAACAAAAAAGAAGAATATGGGAGAAATAGCTCAACTCTGACACCGCCACCCACCACCAGCTCCGCCACCATTCTTGGCCACGCCGCCTCTTTCTTCTTCCCATCATCAGTCTCTCAGATTTAGATCTTTCTTGATCTTCAATCTTGATTCTTGAAACTGATCAGAAAATTCAAATACTGTTTTTCTTTCTAAGTTGGTATTACCTTGAAGAAGAAATCCAAGACAAAGACTTGTCCTTTGTTGTCTTTAACAGGTGATCCTTCTCTTTCTCTTCTTGTTTCTCTGTCTACAAATCCATTATGTGTTCTAATTATTAATTAGATATTGAGAGAGAAGGTGAAGAAAATCAAGAAATTTAAAAATCTTGGTGGATTTTGGGGGATATGGAGTTCTTGATTTCGCATTTGGTGTTATATGCTGAATATTTAATACTGAGATATAGTCATGCACGAGGTAACCATTAAAACCATCAACTGTGTGTAGTATTTTAGATTCTTCATAGCCACGTTCAATTTCTCTATAAAACCACACCAAAAATCCAATCTTTCTCTTCACATATTCTACTGTAAAACCCAGAAAAACCCAAATCAAGAAACATGAGTGAAGAGACCATGAAGCAGAATCAAGATCGGAGGCTGAAGCCGATGCAAGGAGGAGATAGTATTAATACTGATAATAATAGTACTAATAATCAACCACAGAAATGCCCTCGATGTGAGTCTTTGAATACAAAGTTTTGTTATTACAATAACTACAGTCTTTCTCAGCCTCGGTACTTTTGCAAGACTTGTAGAAGATACTGGACTCAAGGCGGAACCCTAAGGAATGTACCCGTAGGCGGTGGTTGCCGGAAAGGGAAGCGAGCAAAAACATCAGCTGCTTCTTCTTCTTCAAGTGAGAATTCCAGGCCTCAAGTTTCTCAGCCGCAGACTGTAGTTTCTGCTGCAAATTCAGGTAATGGAAGTCTTGGTTTGAGGAGTAAAGAATTGGGGAATTCTTTGGTTTCACCTTCAATGGGTTGTTTCTATTCTGGTGGTGGTTTCTTGAATTCTTTAGCAGCAATTCAATCTTTGAGTGCACCACAGAATTTTGGTTTAAATCAGCAGCAACCAGTGAATAATCCTGCTCCGGATTTGGGAATTAGCACTTCAAATTTGAATCTTTTGCATGGTTTTAACGCCGCCGTTTCTCCATTTGGTTCACAATTACACCAAAGGCAATTCTATGCAAATCAGCAGCAAAATTGGCAACAAGCTTTAATGGCCAACACTAACCCTACTGTATCAGATACTGCTTTGTGGAGCATCAGCACCACCACTACCACCGCCGCTGGCAACTCTAACATCTCCGCCGCTTCCGGTGGTTCTTTTCCTCTGAACCCAACTGATAATGAGTGGCATGATCTACCAGGTTATGGTCCTCCTCCATGACCTTCTGTAACCTCAAGCTCCAAAAAGAGGACTCTATCAAAGGCATATTTTTTTTTTTGCTTTTTGTATACAGATCAAAAATGGATCTTTTTCTTTTCTCTTTAATTATATGTTTTCTCTTTACATGGCTTATTTTAGTTTAACATACATTTAATGGTGTATTCTATAGAGGAAATTCTGGGTTGGGTTAATTAGGTTGTTTAATTTTGAAAGTTAATTAATATGTTTGTTTGTTTATGTTTCTCCTTTTTATGATTTCAATTTCCAATTCTTACATTCAAAAAGTATTGAGTTTTTATACCTTATTGTAGTTGTTGATTAGGGTAGATTAACAAAGATTTAAAAGAGATCAAATTCAAAGGAGAAGGAATAGTTTTAAAGAATAAAAAAAGTGGTGCATGAGATAGTGGAGCTGAGCTTATGTCCCTGTAAAAGTAGTTGGACAAGATGGTTTGTTCTTGTTCTGTCCATGTGGGAGACTGACCATACAAAAATATGCTTTTAAGTCTATCATTTTAAAGTGTTTCAATTTGCCTTTAATCAAGCTCTCCACCCACTTCATTATATTATCTTACTGTCAAATTCTTCTTTGTGAAGGTAATCCACATCAAACTAGAGACTGTAGACTTACAAATTTCCATCATTTGCGTCAGCATTAGAAATTTGTTCTCCAATTTGCTTTAGGATCGAATTAATAATGCAATGTTATATGTAATGATTTATTATTAGTTCAATGTTATATTCTTTTTATCGACTAGTAGATAAACATAAAAAAAAAAATAGTACAATTTATGGATAAAAACATATATAAATCTAATAAATAAGTATAAACAGTTCGATTCATGAATAAAAACATAAATAGAATAAAAGTTGACAAAGCGGTTAGAAGCGTAACATAATAAATGCATTAAATTCTACATTGGTATATTGGAATTAAATGAATTAGTGACGTAGATGATCAAATATTGAATAGTCGACTGCATGGTTTTGTTACTTCTGTCCGTTCCCTTCGAAATCCGCACGTTCCTTGCCCTATTGTTACATAATGGAACAAAAAGGAAATAAACAAAGCGCAATGGTAGGAATTAGGAAAAACCAGCTTTCAACAAAATTCTTATATTTTTACGAAATCGGGGTGAGTTTGTTATGAATTATGTTCGTCTTTCTATGTTTATTTTTAACTCTTTTAGACTCGCATATAGATGTCATGTGCGTGTTAATTATAAGTAATAAATAAGCAAGTTGGATTGACAAAACAGTAAATAAAGATGTTAAATTAATTAAAAAATAGAGATAGTATTATGGATGGATGATGGAGAGTGTTGTGGATTCCGAGCAAAGCAAATCTTACAGGCAGAGAAAATGAGATCTATACCAGGCAGAGAATAAGATTAGGCACTCTTCTCTTCACTTCTCTTCTCTTGCTTTCCTTATATTCCCAACACTGCTTTTGCCGTACTTCACCCCACGTTTTACTGTTTTACTTTTACACCTCCTCTTCTTCACCTTACTGTTACTCAAATTTACATCTACTATAACTATTTAATGTTTTTTTAATCATAATTTTTCATCTATATACATGGACTACTCATTCCTTACCTGTGCCTGCGGATTGTAACATTAAAAACTCATATTTCTTTATACAACCTGTTTGGTTTTTGTTGAATTTAACTATCTAAATTACTAATAATGGAATTTATGCCATGAATTGCATGCGGTGTCCACATTACTACCGAATTATACATTTAGATCAACCCGATATCATTTCACCGTGAGAAAATATATATATATATTTTTGGCTTAATATATCAAATTCCCCTTGTACTTATATTTAATTTCAAAATTGATACCTGAATTTTAACTATTTTTGATTTACTACTTGAACTTTGAAAAGTGTATTAAATTACCACCTAACGCAATAATATCGCGTATAACTTACCACCTACGCGCTGAAATGGACTGGAGCGTGAAATGCACGCGCTGAGGAAAGTAGGTGGTAAGTTATACGCAGTATCATTGTGTTAGGTGGTAAATTAAAAACTTTTCAAAGTTCGGGTGATAAATTAAAAATTTTTCAAAGTTTGGATGGAAAATTAAAAACTTAAAAAGTAAAGGAATCAATTTTGAAATTAAATACAAGTATAGGGGGGTTTTTATGTATTAAGCCTATATTTTTTTATGTTTCATTTGTGGTTCTTACTATATGTATATTGTTACGTGCACACTTTTTCCTATAACATGAAAGAAATAGAGAACTATAAGATTGCGAATTTAATTAAAATATAAAAAGCCTTGTAAACAATTTTTTTTTTTAAAAAAAAAGGAAATTTTTAATACTAATCTATTATTATTAATTCACTTGGCGGTTGATTCCTTCCAATGCCATATTGCAAAAGTAACATGGGTTACCACCAAGAGTTGTCCATCGAAATATTTGATAAAAAATATACGAAATTTTGACTTAGATTTCTTCTAATAATATTTATATATTTGGAAGTTATATATCTTTTAATAATAATAATAATAATAATAATAATACTTTCTTGGGAAATTCAAGGGGAATAAGTGCTTTGAATTAGAAATTTCAGATTTCCTTTCCTTTCATATACAACATAGATTTTGACTAGTTCAAATTAAAGTGAAAAGCCGCCTACTAAAAATGGTCTAAACTTTACGTGCTTTCATTATGAGAATTGAGTCTACAATTCATATATTGCCATATAAGATTTTTTTTTTTTTTTTACCTTTTTTGCTTTTTAATTTTTACACAACTGTATATATAGCATTTAAGGTGAATATGAACCGATTAATCGGTTTATTAATAATTTTTGTAATCAATTCATTAATATTAATTTTTTAAAAATTATTAACTATTGGCTAGTGCATTAAATTCGGTTTTGATTTTTGTGGTTTGGTTAACCAATATTTTTTTTGGTTAACTATAAAAATTTTTACATGCAAATATACAATCATAAAACAAAAGTTAGACAAAATTGAATGCTATTTCAAATATTCAAAATAAAAATTAAAAAGTAATTATAATATTAGTCAAAATTTATATCACATTTTCATCATTCTCTCCTTTTTATTGTTAATTATTTCAATAAATAAATGGCTATAAAATGATAATATTTGTTGTAAATTAGCACGCTTAATCTTAGATTAAAAAAAAAAGCTTTGGATGAAATTAAGTGTTAAAAAAAAAAGCTATCATGTAAGATATATAGACACCAAAATGTATAATAAGAAACAACATACATAAAAGTTAACCAATTATTCTACATTTTTAAGGAAAATCGCATTTAATTTAAATATACTTATAAGTATTACTCTATATAATTTAGAAAAATAGCATATAATTAAAATATATTTTAAATTATTTCTCTACATAAGTTTTAAAGAGCAATAAAAAAGAAATTTTTTAAGATATAAAAATAAAAAACAAATACGAACTGATTAATCATATATTGACAGTTGATCAATACTTAAAAATTGAAACCGAAAATAATAATTTAAAATATTAAAAATAAAAATCGAAATCCGATATATCAAATTGGTTAATCAAAAAATCCAAGTTGATTTGGAACCGATCTTAAAGTAAACCAAATTTTTAATTTTTCTTGCTCACCTAATAGCATTAATACATATCAGTAGCAAGTAAAATCTGTAAACGATATTGTTAGTTATTATTTAAGCAGATGAATTTGGTGTCTAAAGTTGAAATTTTCTAATTATGCAATTCCCGAATTCCGAAAAGAATTTAAAAATTTACTAGTCAAATAAATTTGTGTATTAGTGCATGTAATCTGATTATGGTTCCTGAATATTCATTGAAGTCAAAGGGAGAATGAAGAGATTATTACGAGCTGTGAAAGCAGCAGTAATTAATGTGAAAGCTGAGAAGAGAATTCCGACTTTGATTGTTAAATAGAAATAATAAAAATTTATAATTATAATTTAATTAATTCTAGATTTAACTTATAATTATTAAGTCTTAACTTTTTAAATTTACACGGGTGAAAGTTTGAGTTAAAAATAAAAAGATTGAGATTGATAAAATACGTAATAAATTTAAATAAATAATAATTAATGATTGGACACGTTGCACCAAAAAAAAAGTTATTGAGATTTGTATATTAAAAATTTAATGAAAAATAATAAAAATTTATAATTATCGTTAAACTAACTCTAAGAAAAACTTGTATTCTCTTATAGAAATAATTAAATTATGTTTACCAAAACCAATTGTCCATGTATGTTTAGAAAGCATGATTATATAGCTATAGGTTGCAATGGTGACAGATGCATGGAAAGCAAGAATCCAGTGTCTACCTTTAACACCACAATAATCTCCCATCTTGATGTAAACTTTGTGTGGGACCTTTTCTAATTTTCTTTTAAAAAGTATGGATTAGAGCATGCATAAATTAATTGTGGTTCCCACTTTATATCATAATATCCCATCACTGTGGAACTCAAAGGACCCATTAATCATTTCCCTCCGTTTAATCACACTCCATCAAATTATGAGAAAATAAATCAAATATCACCCCAAATTTTATATCTCTACAATCGATTTATGATTTTATTTATAAATTGAACTCTTAATTTTGTATCTTAAATTTTACTTAATTCGAATTGCAATCCGACCCGACAAGCTCTCAGAGCAATTTGAATTGATGAAAAATGAAAATTTTTGTCCGTAACGAAAAACGAGTTATATTTTCTGTTGTATGAGACCTATTTTATTTTGGTCCCATTGATTTTGGAAAACGTCCATCAATTATAGGATTTGGAAATTTGGAGAAAAATTGTATGTACATCTTAATTATAATGAAAAATAGTCTTTCTCCTGCTCGAGGATATAGACATTTTTGACTGAATTTCATTAAATCATGTGTTAATTTTTTCTGCTCTTTTATTTTTGTGTGATTGTATATTAGTTAATTGTGTTTTATCTCATGGTAAAATATGATTTAAAAAGTTTTTATATATATAAAGTGAGAATCCTTGTAAGCTTTGCTATATACAAATGAATTGAAATTCTGTCTCAAATGCCATCATAATTAAGGCTCCTTCCATGGAGAGTTATATTATGATCATAATTAACAAACATAATTCCTATTTAATTAGGATTAATTTGAACTACACCCACGTGTGTTTGCCACTTCAATTCATTCACAAAATCTGCTTTAGGCTTTTATCTAGTCCTAATTTTGGCTTTAACTTCACTTTTACTTTGACTACAATTTCTTTTCAAGCTATAATTACTTTGAAATGAACCGACATTTGTATGCATGATAATCCCATGTGAGGCCCATATAAAATGAGCACCAACTAAGAAAAAATAGAAATAATAGCATTTTAATTTTTACTAATTTATTAATCCAATGAGAATTTTAATTCGTGCTACTGAACTATAGAAATTATAAGAGTCAAAAGTAACTTTGCGTGATGTCTTGTATTGTAATATTTGATGGGATTGAAGTTGACAAAATAAGAAAAGAAAAAGAAAAATAATGAGAGTGAAAAATGGAAAGACTTGTCAACTAAGGAATTAGAACAGACAACATAAAAATTGAGAGAATTCTTAAGTTGTTCTTAGTGAAATGTTAACTTAGGCTGATGTTTGTTGATCCACTTTTCTTAGCTAGGAGTGGTTGCTCTTATGACTTGTATATTACTCATGACTACTCACACTTTGCCAAAGTCACAAATATGTCCACAATAGTTTTTGGATGGTCCCAATTCTATGCCTATATATATATATAATAAACACAATTCAAATTGGCATCATTATTGCGAGGGGTGAGAAAAAAAATTGAAATTTTAATTAATCGAAAAATCGATTTAAAACCGAATTAATTTTAAATTAATCAAATCGAAAATTTTGAATTACAGTTTTTATTTTTAAAAATACGGTTAACCGATGTATATACATTTCATATATAATATTTTAATTTTTACACTTAAATTTTTTAATATTTTTATAATTTATAAATATTAGGATATATAACTTTTTAAAATATTAATATAATACATATTTTTAGGTAAATAAACATTGAAATAATCTTCTTATTACAATTATTTATTCATTATATGTATATAATTAGCACTCTATTGTTAGTTTCATATTAAATATATTCAATTCTTATAATTAATTATGAAAATTTTATTTTTCTTTTGATTTTTTTAATTGATATTATATTTGATTTGTATTTTTTATTTTTGAAGCATTTTAACTATTAAAAACAACATTACAAATTGTATAATTTATTAAATTTATATGTTAAAATTTTTTAATAGTTAACCAATAAACAGATTTGAAATTTTGGTTAAAAATCGAAACCAATATAATGGTTGGCCGAAATTAATAAACAAGTTAATAAAATTATTAATGAACTTATTAATCGATCTATATTCACCTCTAATTATTGTTAAATTATTGTTATCTTTATTAATTATGTCATGATCTACCTAAACTGGTTACATCTGGTAGCAATTTTACAAAAATAAATGTATAACCATGTTCATAAGTTTTAGTGGAATCATAATTTATAAGTGGGAAAAGAATATTGACCTAATTTAACTTTAAAAGTTAACTTATGATACGAAAATTATCTAAATTTTTATAAGAATTATTATATTTTTATAACTAGTCGATGTAGAATAGTAAGACGAGATATCTGCGGACAGCCCAACGTTAAATACTAGTGGCTTAGGAACATGTAAAGAAAATTTATTTTGATCTAATTTCTTAGAAATTAGTTTGTGAGGTAAAAATTGTCCAAATTTTTGTAAAGCGTATTACATTTTTATAATTAACCGATATAAGATACTTAACATACCCTTAACGTTTAGGTCTAACACATGCGAGAAATCTTAAATGTAAAGTGTGTAAGATTGTATATGAGCGACGGCTCAACATTAACAACTAGTTAGTGATTATCATGTGAAAAAAATGAATTTAGATCTAAATTAATTTTAAAGGTTAGTTTGTAAGGCTAATGTTATAAAAAGTATATATATATAATTATATATATTATAAGTGGAGAATTTGTGATAGTTAACATAAATTAAGGATAAGTAAATTAAGAATAAGTATTATATGAATTGCGGTAATTTTACGATAAATAAGATTTTCTTTTTAAACTTAATTAGTACACTTAACAACAAATACTACATGCAACTGTAGCTTTCCACGGCCGGTTTACTTGTGCAAAAGGAGACCTGAAATTTTGACTCAAACAGATAATATTGGATTGAATGCCAATTAAAAGACAGTATAAGTAATTTCTTGATAACTTGAAACTTTGACTCTTCGAATACAATTGGCATACAAATTTTAAGTATGAGGACTAAAAAAATACTATTTAAATGTTTTTAAGCATGATTGTGACTAATTACCAAATGGAAATCCAACCCATTTTTGGAACGTCATTAGTACTCAAATTACCCAATAAAAGCTTGAATTTTGGAATGCAAGCTTGCCTTATAATGGAGATCACAATAATATAAAAAATAAAAATAAAAATAGAATATATCATGGCATGCAAATCATAAATGTACGTGTGTCGATATTCAATTCAAGAAATGGGTTCACATTAGATATATGGACCCTCCAAAATATTCTCTTTAATTGCCATCAGATTTCTTAGAATTGAAGGCTTTGACTTCATAATTTATAAGACCAGATGTATACATTCTTGCCTTTGTCGCTAGCTCTATATTTTTATTTATATATATAATTGTAGTGGACAAGAGATGCGTAATCACCACTAATAATTTTAATTCTAGTATATCTCCAACTGCTCATCATGTCCCTTTCTATATGGTGTATGAGAGAATAATTTTGTCCAGGCTTTCAATTCAATTTTAATAATATTCAACAAATATCTTATAGTTGTTGGTGAATTTTAAATTAATTTTAAATCCTTCCTATTTACATTTCTTTGAGTTTTTCGTCATCAATTTTTTTCCTTAATTTCTGATAATTTTTCTCAATATGTTTATCAGATTCATATTTATTGAAATTTTTCTCAATTGAAAAGGTTAAAAAAAATGTAATTGGAAGTTGAAATTGTTTCCATTAACCAAAAATATATACAGTTGGGTTGGGTAGTTATACATGAGATATATTAATTTATCAACCTACGTGCATTATATATATATATTAGAAGTACTGACGTACTACTACCACTGCTCCTTTTGATAGGCTACTACTACTACTACTACAGTCTATAATTAAGGCTGAGACTCACATTTTTATTTGTAATATTTAGGTTTTATATCTCTGATGTACAAAAATTATTTTAATTAAAATGTTTTATTTTTGTATGTAACTCAAAATAAAATAGAGTAATAGGTTAAATATATTAGTTTGTACCGTATTCATTGGGCTCAAATCCATTGATCAAGGCATAAAAAAATGCCCAAGAAAATACTTGATGGGCTTGGCCCAAAATTCTAGAATCTAACCCATAAATTAATGCCTTCATTTATGAACAAAGCCTATAATCGGATATTTTATTTATTTTATAAATAATAAAATTAATTCTAAAAATTATCATTTCTAATTGTCTATCTTTAAATAAGAAAAAAAAAAAAATCAAGGGGATAATTGCCCATCTCCTCATAAACATGATCCTCCTCTTTATACAAGTTGGCAAACACTTATTTATTAATACCACATTTTGCTGAAAAAAAGAAGTTAAATTTTTAATCCTTTAATGTTAAATTGTAGCTCCATCATGTCTGTACATTTTATAATTAGTTTTATACTATTCCCTCCTTTTACAAATAAGTATTTATTTTTTTTATTTATTCACAAATAAATATTAACTTTTCAAAAATGTAATATGTTTAAATATGATTTTTCAAATATGTATTTCGTACAATAAATATTAGTCTAATTTTTAAAACATAACTAATAATTAATTATCTCTTTTCAAGAAAAACAAAATTAGTAAAAACGTGAAGTGATAAGTGAATTTCTTAACATGTAAGCAAAAAGAAAAGTGGACACTTATTTGTCAACGGAAGAAGTAATTTTTAATTTTTACATGACAATGTATATTATTGGTTATTTAACTCATTCATAATTAATAAAGATTTGTGTTAAAGTGAATAGAAGAATTTTTGAACCAATAATTGAGCAAGCAATTTACCCATAGTACGTTAATTAATTAGACAATAACTTAGCTAATTAATTATATGGTAAACAAATGTGTAGTGATATCTAATTGGAAGTTTGATTTGAACTTCCATTTGGTCCCCACGATATAGAATACCTTTACACATGCTTCTTTGTACTACGCTCATCAAGCTATGTCTATTTCACGTTTAGAATAGCTATAGACACCTCTCTATCCATTATTATTTTTGTGATTTTTTTTCACTTCTTTTATATAAAATTTTCATTTTTAAATTGAATTTAGTATGTAATTGCTACAAATACTGTGAATGAAAGAAATACATATATAAATTATTATATCATATAACTACATATTGGGGTGGATTAGAGTGAATTAGAGAGTAAATTTTGGACTAAATTAAAATGATGTAAATTGTAATTGTAAAATTATGATTATGGCATCTTCAAGTTGGCATTACTACTTTAACAAGTCAAAGCTGTCATGATCTACTACATAATATCATAATTATAGGTAAGCACTGAGTGGCCATAGCCGTTTGCATTATATTCTGCAAAAAACAGCTCATTCATACTGTTCACTATCACCTATACACCTTTGCACCTTTGAAAGCACAAACTGCTTATATGTCCAGGTCATCGGAGCTTTATTTACTTATTTGAATAATTTGAAGAAATTAAGTTTATGTCAGAAGTGTTAATGATTTGAATCAAAAAGATTTTATTCAAAAATTTTAGTGTAGCTCACAGCAATGATACACTACCATGTTAAAAAATATTAATTTTTACTTAACAAATATAAAAAATGATTGTAAGTGCTACTATAATTTCTTGATGTTATAATAATTTCAACTAATTTATTTTACTTCGTTTCACTCGCCTGTCAATTAACACTAAAATTTTAAAATAAAAAGTGATAAGAATTGGCTGAGCAAGCTGTGCTAGCGCAAATCATTAGCCACCGATGCTTCTTAACACTATATTATTTGATGATTTTGAGCATTATTAATTTATTGTGTGCAGCCACAATCATAAAGGCCCAATGCTATTTATGCCTACCGATAATTTCTTTTTCCAATTTTTAATGATGAATTTATAGTCATTTTTTTTTTTGCAGGTAATCCTTTCTGTGATATCTGTTTTGGTAAGGAAGAAAATATTCTTCATATCTTTAGGGATTGCCCCCAATCTAGTTTTATCTAGTCCTCTGTTGTTCCGTTTTCTATCCTGGATTTTCAAAGGCCTCAACGTACTTTGGAGTGACTGTACTTAAATTTAATTGGAGTTGAAAATTGCAAGTTTTCGGTTGGAAGGAGAGGTTTGCCATCATTGTGTGGTGGATTTAGAAGTGGAGGTGTAATGAAGTCTTTCGCAGTTCTAGTTTGCCTAAGGATTTGAAGATTTCCTTCCTGCACAATTTTTGCTCTCAAGTGCTAGACGCGATAGTTAAGAAGAAGCATGTTTTCTTCAACCCTGTGACTTATGAAAATAAGTTTTGTTAAGTGGGAACTGCCGCCGACTGGTTGAGTGAAAGTTAATGTCGATGGGTGCAGTAGAGGAAACTTTGGGAAAGCGGAAGTGGCGGTCTCATCCATAATAGCCAGGGTAGTTGGTTGAGGAGTTTCGTTGTCAATATTGGATATTGCAATGCCATTGGAGCCAAGCTTTGGGCTCTCTTGTAAGGCCTTGATCTAGTTTGGAAGCAAGGCTTTCCGAAGATGATTGTGAAAAGTAATTCTTTGGTGGTGGTTCAATGGATTAGTAAGATTAATGGGTGTAATGACACACACAGAAACTTGATTCAAACTTGTAGAGAATTCATTGATAGAAACTGGAAGTTGCGTATTGTGTATGTTTTCAGAGAAATGAATTGTGTGACAGATTTTTTGGTTAATTTTGCTTTGAAGTATGAAACGGACATTCATGAGCTTATTAATCTGAACGAGAAGGTTCAAGAGTTGTTTCAGAAATATTTGATGTATATTGCAAGACTAGGCTCGTTAGAGTTAATTATTTTTGTGTTTTTCGTGGATTTGTCTTCTGGCCCTGTATCCAAAAAAAAAAAATTTATAGTCATATTCTTGTAATATTAAATTAATTTTCATTTTCTTTTTTCTTTTCCAATTATAACACCAAAAACTAAAACATTTATCTTCGAATCAACCAAAGTACCAACTAAGTAATTGTAAAATAAAATTCAGTTTCCTAATGTCACAAAGTATTATTTGTTTTATACATATATGAAAAGCTTAAGTGAATTAATCTTATAATTAAAAAAATAAATCTCCTTTAAAAAAACACTTAATCTATATTATGTTGTTTAAACTTGTCCACCAATGGGATAAATCCTCCTTTGATTTTATTTATCGACCAAATTAGCAATAAAATGGCATCTAAAAAAACCAATTTTTGTAGTTTCTTTCGCTGGCTGAGCTCATGCCAAGACTACAAGCAACTAAAATCATTAATTAATTAATCTCCATCTGTGTCTCTGCCTCTGGTACTTGAGAAAATTAATGAAAATGTATGGATTCTTCAGCCAGAATACTAAAATCCAAGCCCTGAACATGAAATCTATTTTTCTGTCCTCCATGATAAAATCCAAATTACTCAAAAGTCAAAATTCTTGCCTAAATAAAACACTGAATTTTTGCAACTAAGGCATAATGCATATAACAAGCTTAATTAGTGTTCAATGTTCATACACATGAAATTCTAAAATGGTTCCAAAAATTGAAAATTAACCATAATTATCCATACCAATCAAATACAAAGAAAGAGATCAACAACATATAACAAAAAGACACCCAAATAACCACATAATTAAACCAAAAATTACACCCACATTCCAATAATAAATCTCCCTCTTTGATCCTATATACCACTTATACCCAATCCATATTTCCCCATAAACCCCAAAATAATTATCAAAAGAAAAAAAATTCAGTGCCTAGAGAATTAAATGTAGCATATACCCCCCCAAATCCGAACCTAATAACAAGTACATTAGAAAGAAAATTTAAGGACTAATGTGATGCATATATATTTATATACATACAAATTAAAAAGTGAATTAAAAGACCAACTTACTGATACAAAGAAAAGTTGCACCACAATAGTTGATCTTTTATTTTTTTGCCTGCGTCACTGTGTAGATGATGATGAGATTGAAGAGGATCCGAGGTTCCTCTCAGCGCAAATTTAGAGATTTTCAACCTTGAAAAATAAAACTTACAGGCTGCTAATTTCTTGCTGCTGACATGATCTCTCCGATCCAACCTCCTCTCATCTTTAATTTGCATCAGTACCATACTTTTTTTTTTGGTTCCTGAGACCATGAACTGAACTAGAAACTGAAATAATCAACAAAAAAAGACCTAATTAAAGAGGGAGATGAAGTGAAGGAAAATTTGATTTTTGCTAGATCAGAGAAGTGACTGATGATCCAATGTTATTAGCTGGATCATGCCATGGACCAACACTGCTTGTAGTTGTTGGATTCCAATAAATTGAAGGATCTGATGATGAAAATCCAATTTGATCAATCTGATTCCAGTGAAACCTGCTGTTTTGTTGTTCTTGCTCAATTTTCACTTCTTTCATTGAGATCCCAGATTCACCATTCATGTGCAAATCCTCAAAATATGTTAAATTTTGATGAAATTGATTTGGAGGTGAAGTTTCTTTGATGTTGAACTTGTGTTGTTGGTGAAGAGTAGACCCAAGCAAAGAAGCTATAGAAGGAGAAGTTGAACCAAAGATTGAATAATTTGAAAGCAGAGATTCTTGGATTTGTTTTTGAGGATTAACATTAACATTAAACCCATTGTTAGCATCACTACTGCTCATGAACCCTAATCCAAGACCATTCAATTGAGGCTGAAGATCAAACCCAGGAACAGTATCCATTTTTGAGCTGAATCTTTGTTGAAATGGAAGATTCATATGATCAGATGGGTTAGTAGGTAGTCCATAAAACAAAGGATTGACGTGATTTTGAGCTGAAGAAACATCAATATGTGGGGGTTGAGAAGAAGGAATTAGGTTACTAGGGTTTGCAGTAGTAGCTGGAGTAGGAGTAGTAGCAGCACCACCGTCAACGGCGGAGGAAGACAATTTCACGCGCTTATTTTTCCGGCAACCACCGCCAACGGGAACATTCCTTAAAGTCCCACCTCGAGTCCAGTACCTTTTACAAGCCTTGCAAAAGTGTCTGGGCTGTGATAAACTGTAGTTGTTATAGTAACAGAACTTAGTGTTTGAAGAATCACAGCGAGGGCACTTAAGAGCTTGTTGTTGTGGTGGTGGGTGTGCTTGTGCTTGTGATTGTGCTTGTGCTTGTGATTTCTCCATAGTCATCAACCTTTTTTCATCTATCTGAAAAATTGGAAAAGAAAAGAATTAAAGGGAGGTGGTTTTAGGGTAAAAATAACAAGAACAAGAACAAGAACAAACACAACAACGTTAAGATATTCTGTTCCAAAAGCAAAGAAACAAAAAATGGGGTCATCTAATTGTGTAATAATTGAAAGAGAGAGAGAAAGAAAAAGGAAAGAAACCTGTGGCCATTGGTTATTAGTAGTTGGAGAGATGAGAATCATCTTCTCCTCACCACAGTTACCCAACATTTGCTCTAACTATGTAATTCTTGAAACAATTGATTGAGTAAACAGACAAAGAGCAAAGAAAATATATTTGCTATTTTGCTAATTATATTACTGTTTGTGTTTGTGTGAATGAGAGAGAGAAAGAGAGAGGGTTTGTGTACTTGTGGAAATTTATTAATCAGATTTTCACGTGATGGGTCTTTTTTTTTCTAGTCCTTATAAATTATAAAATTAAAATTTAATCGAGTAATTTTGTTAATTAAATTTTCAATTTTAAGGAGGGAGAACATTCAAAATCCAAGAAAAGGACAGGGAGGTAAAGAAATGAATCTTTTAGAGGTTCAAGAAATAACATAAACATGAATCAGGACTACTCACTCCACATCACTACGTAACATTCCTTTGTATAGATTGAATAGAGCTATAGAGGGAATCCCTAGAGCCCATTCTCCAATGCAATCCCACTTCCACTTCATCCAATTTTATTTTATATGAATATGACGAAATGTATATATTAATTTGTGTATTTACACCATTAATTATAAATTATGGCTATGGTTGGAAGAAGATAATTCCTCGTTGAAATTGCTTTAATGTATTGAAAAAATTTAAATTCGACTCTCATTCTTCTTTTTTTTTTTTCGGTAAAAAATTTATAGTTACGACTTTTATATTATAATTTCCATAAAAAGTTCTAGCTAATTTAAATATATATGCTAATAGTGCATACCAGTCTAACTCATCACATTCTCTTCCAAATCAAGAGTTAAAATGCAATCAATGTATAGGCGACATTCTATTATTTTATTACAAAAATTCAAAGACTAAATCTAAATAAGTATTTTCAAAAGTTAATCAACATTCCTTAATTTCTAGTCATTTACTGAATAGTAAAAGTAATGTAGTTGTGCAGCTAAATAGTATTTTTCATGCCGATTTGTATTGGATAAGCCAATAAACATGTGATTATCAAGAGACTAAAGATGAGTTAATTTCTTATGGGTAATGTAGCAATTGGAATAATATGGTTTGGTTGTATACATATAAAAAATTTCATTAAAAATGACAATATATGTGTGTGTACACAAAGAGATGTGTAATGAGATAAAAACAAAAGAAAAGAAAAGCATGTTCAAATGTTACTTTTTGAAGAAGAGTATTCAGTGGTTAAGAAAGAATGTGAAAATTCCAAGAGAAAAAAGACAAGAGGGCTCCATGTGAGAGACTTATTTAGTTATTTATATATCTAAGTCGCAAAGACACACACATATATATATATATATATATATATATATATAGTTTATGTAAGAATATTATTACGCCAAATTGCTTTATTCTCTTCCCTTCCCTAGGGCTCTACATATCTGCTCTTGCATGCTCTGCTTATTATTCTTCTTTTCTCTCTTTATCACGATTTCATGCGCTATGCAGCTCAGCTCTATATTGTATCATATGTATATACAGTCCAATAGAAAAATGATTTATTTTTTTAAATGCATCGTGTAGCATATCAGATTAGCATTTTTTTAAATTTTTTTAAAATGCAAATCAAAAAATAAAACCGTTAAGAATTTGAGGGAGAGAGAGAAAGGGGTACATAGGCATGTGGTGGGCAGCTCAGCTGCAATGGAAAAAGAAGAAAAAAAAGCAAAGGCATTGTTTGGGGAACAAACGGATTTTGTAGTCTTTCAAGGGATTTTCTCTTCCTCCCTAACATCCCATCATTATTCTTTGCGCAGTCCTATTCGCTAGTTAATTACTTAATTATCTTAATTTCATCTTTACCAATTTTAGCTACTATTATTTATTAATTATTACTGTTCACCTTATATGATATCTGCATTAATTTAATTATTCTTGTGTTTCTTTTTTAATTTTGGAGGTCGAAGATAGTTTCCAGATTTGGTTGTCAGGTCTTTTTTAACTAGATAGGCAGCTATGTAGTCATTAGTGAAATTAGAATTCTTTTATATATGTTAGTTAACACTGTAATGATCATTTGACGCTCTTTTAATTGGTAATTCCAAAGGTTTAATCAGCTATTAATTTAAGTAAAAAGAATAGTGATTAATTGGTAAAAATACCACTTACCTATAGTTTTTTTTTTATAATTACAAATGCCATGATATTGGGCTCTTTGGTTTGCCTTAATTTGACTTTTAAAGTAGTCGATGCCCTTATTTAAGGAAGTCAAAAATTATAATGGTAAAGTTATTTACATATGTATTTAATTCGCAATTTTTAAAAAGGGAATAAAAAATGCTTTTAAAATTACAAATTTTGTGCAAATTGTAATCAAGAAAAATCAACCATCTTTGTTTGTACTGATTTAGTATTATCTTTTCAACCAGTTCATTATATGTGTTAATTTATTATTAATTTAGTCTACAAAAATTTTATAAATTCAATCTAAATAAAACTTTCTCCTTATATAAATATATATATTTTCTGGTATGATTTCATTACGAAATTAGTGAAAATAAAAGTTCGAGCTATCATCATAACAATTTTAATAAGATTTAAAATATTAACTTCATTTTATTTTTGTGATCTAAATTTATGATATGATTTAGTTTTTTTTTTAATGATGTATGAAAATCTTCAAGAAATTAATAAATAATAAAAAAGAAAGATTTCACTGATAAAATTGGCACCATACAAGGGAGTCTTTATTATTATTATTGTTGTTCGTTTCATTTCATTTCAGCATCACTTGGTAGAACCGTTCAAGTCTTGATCAACCAAACGAAAAATAAAAAATAAATTTATAAAATATTTTTTGGATTGAGTGGAAAACCTATATATTGTGTTTGTTGCACATCTACGTGCCGACAGTATGGGCAGCTCTATAATTGATTACACAACCATGGTTCTGCCTTTTTCACTCTCTCTCTCTCTGTCTTTTTTTCTGTTTTTAATAGTATGTAATTCTCTCTGCGTCTTTAATTAATTAATTATCTATATATATATATACCTCCGTCGTGGGAACCCTAATACTTTTTTTGATATAGACCAAGGATAATTAAAGGATCGGGACACTAACATTTTAGGGCCATTCGCTGCCTACCTAATTCAAGAAGATTTTCTCCGCTATTAACCCTCATAATTCATATTCTTTCTCATTATTATTATTATTATTATTATTATTATTGCCTCTAGACATGTCCTATGTCCATACCATAAATTAACTATCATGAATTACAACACTTTTTTTTCTGTAATTAATTTTCATGTAAAAATATATGAGTGTGCACTGGTCTAGTGCACACACGCACAGTATCACTCAACAAATTATTACTGTATATCATTATTGAATAAGTATTTATTTAATGGCGTGGAAAAAACTAATTTTAAATTTTAACAGAAGTTTTCTCTTTATGAATAGGAAAACAAGAAGCATATTTGAATGAGAATTCATTACAAAGGAATTATGAGGGAACAAGAAATAATTCCTTTGTTGTAATGTGCATGACATGTCCACTTAATAACTATGAGACGGCCAAGATGTGACTTCTGTACAATTTAGTCCATCCGATGCCTATCCAAAACAGGACCAACATATATTGCATATCTTATAAACCTGTTGTTATTTACGTAAAATTTAATTGATGTCCACTCCATAACACTATATAATTGTGGACGTGTATTATAAAATAATATTTACTCAGATTTGAACTATATATTATATATATATATTGATGGGCTAAAATAAGAAACTTTTGTGACGTTATATACGAGTTATCAACCTTCAAAAATTGACAAAACTTTTTTAGTAAGCTACGTAATTTAATGGTTACAATCAATCTAAATTCAAATTTCATTCTGATATCACCTCAATATGACCCAAAGATAATCAAAGTGAAAATTTGAATATAAATATATAGGGATGATAGCTGACAGAGAGTGTTCGCGAAAATTACTTTATCTAAATCTAAACTCATGAAGTATATGTGTAAAAGTAGTCAAATTCGATTGCATATAAAAATATTTAATTTCTCACAAATTCAATTATAATTACTTACTCAAATGTTATCCAGTTATTATAGTCAGGATGATGATGATGTGGAAAATGAATGAAGGTAGTCAAATATAGAGGAAGAGAATAGGTCCCACTCCTACCCACCTAAGGCCTCACTAAGTGGTCAGTGCCCCACAAGAAATGCCAAATTGGCTTAACTTGAAAGTAACCAAACACGCACGTTAAAGCAATGTCTGTATCACTATAGCTCACTGTATATAGCACTTAGAGAGAGGTGGGTTTTAGGGGACCAAAGCACCCAATGCACCTCCAAACAATGTCCAAACAAAATCTTTCACCATTCTTTTTGGGCTTACTTATCATCATATTTTCTTACCAACCAACTATTTTTTTCGTACTATTACAAAATGACTGTATTTTTATAAATATTTATAGATATTTCATATTTAAAATTTAAATTTTGAAATTTTTAATTAAAAAAAAAAAAAAACTTATGCGGCCATATTATAATTATTTTTGTTTAATATACCCTTTATTGGTAGCTTTATATTAAACAAGTATAAATTTGGCATTCCCACCACATTTTCTTTTCTTCTAACTTATTACAGAAAAGATAATGTTATATGTTAATTATATATATATATGTATGCATTTGAATAAAAGATGAATTCGTATTTTTCAGAGTCATTTACTATTCAAAATTTATTAACTTAATTAATTTAAATTTGAGCCAAATAAATTTATAAAAAGAAACAAAACAAAATGCTTCATATAACAAATATTTAAAATTGTATCCAATAATATTAATTATAAATTCTTTTGATAAGCAAATGGATAGAGAAATCGAATTTAAATTGGACTTATGTGAGAGCGACACATAAAAGGAGAGAAAATTGTGAGAAATGATTTTATGAAATATTCCAATTTGATGACTCGTGTATATCCAACACGTACCTCCCGTACTCATGTATATTGTTATATATGGATGGTAATAAATGATGATATATATATATATATATATATATAGTGTTAGGTCAAGTGGAAGAAAACACATGGTGGGTGGGAGTCATAAACAATGTCTCTAGTAGGAAAATTATATGACAAAAATTGATGATATGATGATGATGCTATTCTAATCCACATAGTTCCCCACGTTTTAGATAAAGCACTTACCAATCACATTTTTTCATTAAAGATCATTTATTTATTGAAATCTTCATTAAAAATCTTAAGTCCACTTGTAATTGCAAGCTTGCAATCATGCTCATTTTTTACTCTGTAATTCCTATAGTTTTACCTTATTCAATCCAACCTATTTATCCTAAATTTTAAATAATTTTTTACAACTTTGAATTATTTAATCTTTTTAGTTCACACAATAATCTAAAGATTTTTGTTTGCCTAAATAAAGTTTTATTTTTTTTTATATAGAAAAATAACCAACCTTGGTTGGTTGGTTTGATACTTGTTTTTTTTATTGAGTAAAGTTTTGGATTTGAATATGGTGAGTATAGAAAATTATAAAATTTTTTATGAGCTACAGAGTTGGACTTATAAATAATTATAAGTTCAATGTTACTTTAAAATAACTTAAATCATTCTATAAAATTAGTTCAATATACAATTTTTTTTAATTGTACGATTATTCAGTGATATTTGAGTAGATATAATGATTCGTACCAATAAAAAAGAAATGAAAAAATGAAGTGGAGGAGTCAAAGGTGGAAATGTGAACATAAAAAGGAGGGATATGCATAGAAAATTCCAGTGAGGTTCTGATCACAAATTGTCTTTAAAGAATCTTCGCATGTAAAATTCTATTATCCTTTATTTATTTATTTATTTATTTACTTACATAATATCAGAAGCTTGTGGACTCTTGCTCATGGATGTTTCAAAGGCAGTGGGACCTACGGAATGTTGTGGGGGACAATTCTATTTTATTTTAATAATCTTTCCAGAAAATAAAATTATTTTATTTTTCAGAATATGTCCAAATACAAAAAGTCCACATGTTGGTACACTCAATCGCTAGCTTACCTATATCAAAGAATTTGATTAGCCAATTCAGATTCTCCCACTTTGTGTACCTAATAATCCTAATCATGTTCCATTGATTTTATTTTTTAATTTTCAAAATTAATATATCTATTCACAAATAAAATTATTATATAAAAATTAATTTTTGTTTTATAGATATAAAATTAAAATAGTAAAAACTATCTTAATTTCTTATGTGACATGTCATCTATATATGATTTGCTTGTTCATAAATGAAGTCTTGCAACCTCATAAATCCTTTCTTATTTTCAATAACTTTAATTCCCTTTCTAAAAAGCTTATTTTAATCAAAGTAGAGATTTGTAAAATCCAAAACATCATGGGTTCATAATTATGTTAAATCTTATAGCGATTTGCTTACGTTATCTTAATTCTATAAGTCTTATAAATTAGTATCTTGTTGCTGTCCATTAATTATATAAGATAGACTAGAGAATAATAGCCTAAAATTCCTTTTTTAATAATTAAATTGAGATTATGTATAAGCTTGTGCTTAAGAGTCAAATAGTGAATTAACCCTTCATCAATTTCACTTTTAAAAAATTAAAATTAGACTAAATGGATCCTTAAAAAATCAAAATTGAATAAAAATGTCATAATTAAGAAGAAATGCATTATATATATATTTTTTTCACATTAATATCTTTTGGTTACAATTTCTTTTCCCTCATTTGCGATTTTAATCCACCACAATTCTTTTTTTATAGAGGGAAAGGAGAGTAAGGACTCAAATTAGAAAATTTTCAGCATATTGTTTACCACCGAAATGTTTATTTAGGAACAATCTACCACAACTTTAATAGTAGAGTTTCGTTAATTAAGCTTAACGGTCCATTATATCTATTTGACAAAATTTTGATTTTTTAAGGATGGATATATGAAAAGTTTACTAGACTATCAAAGTAAACTTGAGGGGCTTGTTTGACATTTTGACTTTAAATTAATAAATAAGCTTGGCCATTGCCCATTAACTTAGCCTAACTATTTTTTTCTGAGGACAACTCTCATAAACTATTTTTTTTATCTTTTGAAATTTTAATTTCACTGTTCCTCAAAAAAAATTAATTCACCCGTTAATTTAAGCTTAATGACAAAATTTCATCAATATTATTTATTTTTTGACGTCTAAGTAAATAAATTTGAAGCCTTAATTTCGTTTTCTTTTCTAATGTTTGTGGTTTCTTCCTTCTTAGACTGGCCCAAAGATCGCCGACATATTGAGCCTCAACGGCCCAGTTTGATCCAATGTTGGACCTGTCAGGCCCAGACAATTGCCGTGAAACGACGCCGTTGCCTTCCCCTAGTTTCTTCTTTGTAATATTTTATTTATTTATTATTTTTTCCTCAGTCCCTCAATTTCTCATTGACAATGGTTTGAGCTGTGAAGGCATATTATCGGGTAATAATCGGACGATACCTTGGCCGGTGAAAGAAGCTTCAAGCATTTTATAGAGTGAGTATTTTAAGTTTAAAATGGTTGCTAATTATTGAGAAAGTTTTGACCTTTCTGCAGTAAAATTGTTGTAGGATTACTGAGAAGATCTATTGGATTATATTTTATCAGTAATATTGAGCTTTTCTTTATTGCAATTTCAAATTTCACTATGTTTTTCAGCTAAAGGGCGAGAGAGATGGGTATATTATCAGTTGCAGTAATTGTGAGCGTATGGGTGATTTTCACATCAGTTCTTGTCAATCGAATTGTGCCCGAGCCTTATATGGTAAGATTTTCTAGGAAAGTCTCTCTGAAAAAAAAAAAGAAACGTAAAATCTTTTTATGTATAGAAGCCCTAAATTGCAGGATGAAATATTCCACATACCACAAGCTCAACAATACTGCAAGGGCAATTTCTGGAGTTGGGACCCCATGATCACTACTCCACCTGGGCTGTATGTTCCACCACACCCCATTGAATTTTTTATTTTCATTATTTTTTTTTAGCATTTTGGAAAGTGGATTTTTGACGATTGTCAACAATAGTTGGTTCTTTCTGCAATTTAGAATCTTATTTAGGCTTTTCTGGATATCAAAAGTTCAAGTGGCGTCACTTTCTAATTCTAAAACAGCTCAAATTAGCAATTTTGAGAAGCTGATGAAATTTAATCCTTTCTGGCCTATTACTTGGTTAGAGAAGTTGATATATACAATCAAACCTCTTGCAGGTACTGTCTTTCACTTGCCCATGTTGCTTGTTTGTTTCCAGGCATGTTTCTCATGCGAGTGGTGTCATCATTTTCTGAACTGTGTTCCGCTACAATTCTTCGCTCAACAAATGGTGTTTTGGCGGTATTGTGCAGCATAGTTCTGTATGAGATAATCATCCACTCGAGACCAACTCTTGATGAAAAAAAAGCTTCAGTTTTTGCTGTGATCCTAGCCCTGTACCCTCTCCATTGGTTCTTCACTTTTATTTACTACACTGATGTTGCATCACTTACTGCAGTGCTTGCTATGTATCTTGCATGCTTGAAGGAGAAATACCACCTCAGTGCATTGGTAAATGAATTATCTACTTTGTTTTTGAATGGTCATTTGCATCAGTATTTTCCACGTGTAATTTTAAATTATGATAGAAGGAAACCTGAAGTTCTTTATTGTCTTCTTTGTTTAACAGCAGAGCGTTCTTTGTGCTAAATATCTTCATGAGAAAAAAAGATATGATAAAATTTACTGAGAAGCCTTTGTTTACAATGTGTCAAGCTTTTCTGTCAAAATTGACACATTGACTCTTCATTACAATCTCAGATGCTTCTTAATTGCCAGTAATAGTTAAATATAGTATCTTGTTTCACAATCACTAGAAACTTATCAAGGACTAGACTTCTAATGAGTGTCTGAAGGAGTGCTTGCAGTTGTGACAGACTCTTCAGTTTTTCAAATTCATTCGAACATTTCATTGTTGTCATCAATGTCTTGAGAGTTGAATCTCAGTGCTGTTGCCTCATAACTACACCTGCTGTATTTAGATTTTATTCAATTATTCAGAAGATGCATATATCTCCTTTTTAACTCTAAGGTAATCAAATTTTCTCTTCTTGTGTTTGAGGATAAACAACGAAGCAGAGGCTGCCTGTTTCCTTTAAATTACTTCAATATTCTTGAACTTTTGGCATTAATTTTAGTTGTCATTTGTCATAAACTTAAAAGAATACTAAATTTCAAGAGTTGATTGAGGAATAGTCTAGAGTTACTCGAATGGAGGAAAATGTAATTATCAGAAGTATACCAGCATTTTGTTAATTTAACATTGCATTTAACATGCGTATATGCTCTAGAGACTTTTGTGATATTGGTTTTCAGAAACGCAATCAAAATATAAGCCTAAAGTATATAATGCACAAATTTCAACTTTAGCAATGCCCTCTTATGTTCTGGAAGTTAAGATCACTTTTCGTTTTTTCTTATGCAGCTTGGGGTCGCTGCAGTTTTCATTAGGCAAACGAATATTGTATGGATGCTTTTTGTTGCATGCACTGGGGTCATAGATATTACTTTGGCCCATCAAAATAAAAATGTTAAAGTAGATGAGTTAAAAGAATCAGGCAAGGAAACTGGTCAGCTAATTTCCAAAAATTCTGTAATAGCAGGCCCAAACATTAGACGACGAAACACCGGTACTGCTAATGCTAGCACATATTCAATGATCATTGCAACTGGCTCCTCAAAGGCCCCTTCTTCAGGTTCTGTTCTTGATTGCGTTTCTGTAATTGATGAAATGTCAATTTGCAATTTGCAAATGGCATCTCCCATTTCTTATTGTAATTGGTGAAATGTCAATTTGCAATTTGCAAATAGCATCTCCCATTTCTTATGGTCTTGCCGATTTGTTTTGTTCTGCACCACCTTTTGTTTTCTTCATCGTTGATGCTAAGTTTATCTTATCGGACATTTTGCAGGTTTTCTTGATGAGATTCGGGAAATCTGTTTAACATCATGGCATATGAGATGGAAACTTATCTTATACTTTAGCCCCTTCCTCTTGGTATTGGTGGCATTTGCTGCTTTTGTTCATTGGAATGGGAGTGTAGTTCTTGGTACTGTTCAGATTGTCATGTTCTATTTGATGGAGTTAGGGCTTCTTTCTGACTGTCTCCTAATGTTGCAGGTGCAAAAGAAGCTCATGTGGTTTCTCCACATTTTGCACAGATGATGTATTTTAGTCTGGTTTCTACTCTGGCAACAGCTCCAATGCATTTCTCTTTAGGACAGTGTGGACACCTGTTTTGTTCTTTCGGGAAGAACAGGCTCCTTACTTTTTGTCTATGGGGTGCGGCTCTTACTGCTGGCTTCCTCTCTGTGCATTTTTTCAGGTAAATTCAGATGTCATATTAAATGCTGAGCTAAATGAAACAAAACTTTCCCAGATTGTCCATTTTGACACCACAAACTGGATCACAACGGAGATAGTTTTGTTTGATTTAGAGGACAGGAAGTTGTGCATTTGCACTATTGTTTTGTAGTTGACTTATCCGAGTTATATCCAGCTATCAGGTTATTTTATGCAAATAAAAGTGTTGTTGATAGTTTATCACTGCTATTACAGCATAGCTCATCCCTATCTTCTTGCTGACAATCGGCATTATCCCTTCTACCTCTGGCGGAAGATCATCAAAGCTCATTGGTTAATGAAATATTTATTGGTTCCGCTTTACATCTACTCATGGTTTTCGATTTTCAGCATTTTGGGTTAGTATCTATCTTCTCACTTAATTTTTTATATTTCCACTTATTGATTGCTGTTCATCATTCATTGGCAGGGAAAGTTCGATCGAGAATCTGGGTACTGGCATATTTCTTGGCTACAACTGCAGTTCTGGTTCCTGCTCCACTTATTGAGTTCAGATACTATACCATACCATTTTATTTCTTCATGCTTCATACCCGTTTCAATGATAGTCGAAGTTGGATCATTATGGGAATGATGTATGTGGTAATCAATATTTTCACAATGGCGATGTTCTTGTTTCGGCCATTTTCTTGGAATCACGAACCGGGGATCCAGAGGTTCATTTGGTAGATAACATTTAGAGATGCTTCATAATATCTTGATAATGTTAACCAACATACAAATTCAATTTTCATGTACTTTAGATTCCCTAAAACATTTTGGAAAATTGCTTTCAATTACTTTTATCACCATGGATTCTATCCCTTGATCAATGGCTGTGTAACTCCTCATTCCTTTAAACTTGTTGTGACTCTCAAATATATGCTCTAGAGGGGGATGAATAGAGTATTACCAAATTTTCAGTAACCGAAATAAATTAGAACAGAAATAGTTTTAGAAATAGAGCACCAAGATTATAATTAATTCATTTCATATATTTAATTTAAAATATTTTTAATAATTTTTTTTTAATGTTAAACATATGCATGGTCGAAATTTTTGATGGATAAAAATTAAATTAAAATTTGCTAAAATAATTTATGCAAAAATTTAATTTCATCTTGTGGTAGAATACAAACTGATATTTGACACTATTTTATATAATATGTATAGATCATATAGATTAAGCACACTATAAATATATAGGGCACGAATTTGAAAAGAGTAAGGAATAGAGATATTTGATATCGCGATTTATAAAGATTCGATTATCGTTTATATCATCTCCTTAAAAATAACTTGTTTTAAGAGTTTTTCTTTTTTTAGTGTGATTTTATATTTAGCGGGTAAAAGTCAAAAATTGATTATATGTAGTTATACAAGTTTTTCTACCAACACTTAATTCTTTTTTTCAAGTAAAAGGATTATACTTTTTTTTTCAAGTAAAAAAACTTAAATATTTGCTAATTTATTTTTTTAAGCCCTAGCAAACCTAACCTTGAATTATCTCACAAATAATAAACCTCACTAATATGATTATAATTATTTTGAGAGAATGCGATTGTGGATGCTCATGATGGAATTAAATTTGCAAACAGATCAAAGCTAAAGCTAAAATGGAAAATACGTTTTCACTCACATATTAGAACACCTCAACATAAAATAATTTTATAGTTAAAATAAAATAGTTGTTGAATGTGAGTTCAATTTCAAAAATGATTCCATAAGTAAAAAGAGATTTGATTTGTATTTCCTTAGATAAAATCCAATCAGTTAGAAAATATTTTAGAATTTTTCTTTCTTTTTTCAAAAAAACATGTATATATATGGAAAACTTAGAAATAAATAAATTTAAATAAATCAAGATAGCTAAAATAAAATAGCTGTTGAGTGTGAGTTCAATTTCAAAAACGTTTCCATAAGTAAAAGAGATTTGATTTGTAATCCCTTATATAAAATCCAATCAGTTGGAAAATATTTTAGAATTTTTCTTTCTTTTTGCAAAAAAGTATATGGAAAACTTAAGTTATTTTGAAAAGCTATAAATGCAGTGAATGATTTATGTGAGTGTGTAAATGATTTTATAATTATTTCCTAAAGAGTTTTGACCATCATAACACGCCACAAATCATCAGGTCTAATTCTAATAAAAAAGTAGAATACATTTGGTCAGTTCTGATTCAGATAAAATATCTGACAGCAGTGTTATTTAATTTGGACCTGCACAATATGAATTTAAAAAAGCCAAAAATTTAATTTTGAGCCAACACTTGTTTGCGGTGAAAGCTAGTGAGCATTTTAGGAACAATTTTTTTTTTTGCAGATTCTGTGAAGGAAACCTTTGTTTTCTTTGATCAGTTAGTTTCTTTGGCAATAACGAAGCTGCTTCATGCTGGTGCAACCTTCACCTGCACCTGCACCTGCATTTCAGAAACTGCACGTCTATGAATAAGTTTCTCTATTTGATGATTGCTTGAGCAACGGTAGACCTAAAAAAAGATGAATAGTGGCAGAATTTGGACAAGGAAAGATTTTGACGGTGAGATTAGTGATTTGAGAGAAAAGAAAATGGAAAATAGCTTGTTTTAGAGTTTAGAAAACTTATCTTGAAGGTCTAAGAGATTTATTAACTTGATTAATTGTATTGAATTAGCTGTCCTATAAATGTTGAGTAATAGCTTGTAGCAAGCTGTCATTACGAATTGTAACCTCTGATTTACAATTGGCTCTTTTTTTAAAAAGAAAATTATAATTGATTCTTCAACGATATTTAGAGAATTCGAATTGGATAGTTTGGTTATCACTATTTAAGGAAAGAAGTGAAGACTGTAAATCAACACCTGAAAGCTTAATAATGTAATTGGGTCATATCACTTTGACTACTACAGTGTCTATGGGAGAAACGTGCCTATATCTTCAAAGACAAAATTCATTCCTGTTTCTGACCGGAAAGAAATGATTTTCAATCACTGAAGTTTGCCACTCAACCTGTTTATCTGATATTGTATACAAATTCTGATACTTATAGCATAGCATTCAATTCCTGAAAATGCAAGCTAATTAATATACATTATTATATAGAAACAAAAAAGCAATGTTTTACTTTATAATTTATATATGTGGTAGGAAAAACTAATTAATACTTGTCACACTTAAAATAAATTTTATATTCCGATATATATATATATATATATATATATATTCTACTTCATTTTCCTTGGAACAAATTCCACAAAAAGGTGCAATTGGTATGGAACTTCACGTGGTGGAAATGTCCTATTCAATTTTAGTACTAAGACCTAAATATGTTATTCGATTCTAAAATAAAATTGAATTGAATATAGTGCAGACAGAAGCTGCCCTAGTGCAAAGGGGTAGGGGACCAATTTAAGATGATGATAATGAAGAAACGTGGTCCATTTTTATGAAAGAAAACAATAATGCATAAGAGATAGGTTTGTGTGTGTCCACTTTGTTTCAAAACTGTTGGCTACAGCTAAAATGCGAAAACTAATAGGTGAAAGAAAAGGGAGGGAATTAGATGCTCAAGGACATATAATAGATAATGATCGTACCATTTGCATCTAATCTTGATTGACAAGTTTGGAAAATTATTGCACCATTGTTTTTCCCTTTTAACCTTTCAATAATATATAAGATTCTTTCGGCACGTATTTTTTATTAATGAATATAAACCGTTAAATTTCGCATTCGGTATTCCATATTTGATACATTTAGTATATTTGTGTACCAAAAAAAATATTTATGTACTATATAAAGGCTCAGCATGCATACTTAGAAACATTATGTATGTGTATATATGTACAAATGTCAAATATAGAAGAAGAAATACTTGGCGAAATTAATTAGTAAAAGAAATCTAGACAGTCTGTAAATAATATATAAGCAAAAAATGTTTTAACAGTTAGCTGATAATTATTGAGTACCAAAATAATTTTCTCACAAGTCTTTTTATTATTAAAGAAATCCCATACAAATTCTGATGGTACTAATTAAATCCAACTCAAAACTTTCATTGTTGGACAACAGAGAGACTCCCTGTAGTACGTATCTATTAATTTATCACCTAACATATAATTGCTAGCAACTTGTTGATTTAAAAATCTTGACCTAAATCAATCACATGTGAGATTACTGTATGCACAAACACCCTAACTAAATTGACCTAGCTATTTATACTTGTCCAATTTATAAATAAAAAGATTTTATATATGTGGTTGATATACAATAGAATAATAAATTCTCTTAATTGTATTAACAATAAAAACCTAATTCAGATAAAATTTATTAAAAATATACATATAATTTAAATTAAACTCGAAAGTATCAAGTTCCGACACGCTAATAACGATTATTGGTATATTATTACCGAGTTGATGTATTTTATACCTATGATATTATTGTCTTGAAGCAAAATTGAACAAACTTTCTTCCCTACCCTTTACCATTACCCCTTAAAATGTTGACAGAGAATAAAAATGAAAGTCTGTGGTCCTCACACATAAATCTTCTTCTTTCTCACTCATTATTTCTCAGACAAATCTTCTATTATTTCTCTTGTATTTGCTTCATTTTCCTCCTCCTCCCATGGCCGCGAGCAAAGCCGAGGGAAAGAGGAGCTTAAAGGAGATGGAAGAAGAGGAAGAAGAGGAAGAAGATGAAGAGAATAGTGGATTAGGGTTTGGAGAAGAAGAGAAGAAAAAGAAAGGCAAGAAAGGATCAAGTGTTGGTGTTAGTGGCTCAATGCCGCCGGTTACTTGCCAGGCGGAGAATTGCACCGCCGATATGGCGGCTGCTAAGAGATACCATAAACGCCATAAAGTGTGTGAGTTCCATGCTAAATCTCCCTTTGTACTGGTTGCCGGAATCCACCAACGCTTTTGCCAGCAATGTAGCAGGTGAAACCCTAATTTTTTGCTTTTCAATAACTTTTCTAATCTCATTATTAATCTATAGTAGTTCCAATTCCACTTGATTAAGGTCCATTTAGTCATTTCCAATTCATGTGGAAATGAAAACCCTAATTTCAATTTTTCTTCATTTTTTTTTATTTGAGTGCATCTATAAACTAACTTTTAAATTTAATGATTTAATGAAATTGAATTAAGTTTATTTTCTTATTAAATTTATTAACCATGATCAATCTATATATGGAGCTTAGATTATATTTTAATAAAATCTATATTTGAAATCTTCAAATTCTAATTCTAACAGTTGGATTGGAGTGCACTCTTGCTCAAACTAAAAGGAAATTTTTTTACTTTTAATTATTCAATTCGGATTTATTATTATTATTATTATTATTTTTAGCATATGATTGATGAGAACAGAAAAGTTTATTATACATGAAAAGAAAATTGATAATAATTAAGACTAAAAAAGCTCCTTGGTCTAGATGAATTTAATTATGTAATATCCAGTGTGTGCTCTTAACATATGTTGGCTGATTTTTTTTTTTTTATAGAGATTTACAGTTTATTTGAACTATAATTAAGTTAATATATGTTTTTTTTTTCTATAGAAGGTAAATATAGAGTTGATTATTCATATAAACTTTTTTTTTTCCATATATGTTCTTACCAAGAGATTTTCACATTAGTTTGATTACTCCTAATTATGTGTTTTGAAGTAAGAATAATTCTAAGGAGAAGATATGAATAGTAAAATGGTCACATTAATATATATTTTCAAAATAAATTAACTAAAGAAAGTAAAAGTAGTATGATTGAGATTTGTTTAGGTTTTTATTTTATATAAGTTAACAGTATAAACTGAGAGAATAATTCTTTTAAATAATAATTTTGTTAGCTTTATTACATGTTAGTCAAACAATAGTACACATAAAACATAGTTATAATTTCTTACTCTTATATATAACTATTCAAACTCACTTTTTTTCTTTCAATTTTCTGGAATGTTTGTTTGTTGTTGAGTTAATTACTAGATAAAAGATAATGCATATATATATATATATAGCAACGAAATTAGTTATGTAGAAAAAATATTAAGGGTGAATCTTTTATATTAATTAAGAAAGTGATGATATAATTAATTTTTGTTTTTATTTAGACGTCTCAATTCTTAGACACAATTAAGATAATAATCAAATTAATTATGAGACAAAAAAATTAAAAAAAAAAAAAGATAAGATCCACATCATTTGGATTAAAACTTAATTTTTATATTACACTGAAAAGCAATATATATATATATATAGTAAGATTGCTTTCTGCTTTCAATTCAAACTTAATTTACTCGGTATTTAGCACTTAATTAAAATGTTAAAAATTTCAAATTTAATTCTTCATTTCGAAATTTATAATTGAATTATGTACCCTTAATTACTTGTAATAGGAAGGGAAAAGAAATCGCTTTCAATTCAATTCAGACCTAACTTTCATCCAAAGGTACTCACTCACAATTCACTCATGACATAACAGTAACCAAAAGATGAGATGTGAGCTGGAGATCACAATACAATTATGAATCATTAATTCTAGAAACATTAAAAAGGGCACACCATTAACCCCACTTTCATCAATGTCCTTTTTCAACTCTTTACTCTTACAGTACTACTCCTTGTTAAAATAATTCCTCAAATTATTGTAATTAAGTTCATATAGTACCATACAGCACGCCGAATTAATTATTTTCCTTACCAAAATTTCTTTCTTGATGGAAAGGAAAGTTGCATTAGTCCTATGAATTGAAGAGTAAGTCACAGTCGTCCTATGTAGTCCAAAGTTAATGAGGTCCTGTGACTTGATTACGAGGTTAGTTCTTATTTAATTCTTTTCAAGTAAAGATAACATTTCTTATGCTTTTGAACTGTTATTGGATATGAATAAATCCTCCTTTTGATTTTGTCACTATCCTCCACTTTACCACAAAATGCTCTCCACCATTGTTTTTAGTAGCGAAATTAATAGGAACTAAAATTCATGAGTTAAAATCCTCTGGATACGAGGGGTTGAAGTTGAATTTTTATAATTTTTTTTTTTTAACGCGGAGTACCGCCCTTTACTAACTATTGTCTTAACCGAATGTCATGTACTCAAATCATGGATATAAAACATTTTTAAATAGCTAGAATTCAACACAATCGACATTCATCGAACCAGTATTTGCATATGATATCTTAAATGTAACCATGAATGACCGTGTATATATACATATATAGGATTACGAAATTGCAGAATGAATTAGTACGTATGTGTGATTTCATTTGTTGGATCATTGGCCTGTGGATTCCCTGAAATTTAACAACTTATTTAGTGATTAATACCATTTGTTCCTTGTACAATGCAGCTTACGATTGACATCAGCCAAAGAAAAATGGAAATTTTGTGCAGGGATTTTTCAGTTTTGTGAGAAAAATTTTCTTATTTTTTTCATATTTTTGTCTCCCTTTGAAATGGTAATTGCAGGTTCCATGAGTTGTCGGAGTTTGATGACAGCAAAAGAAGTTGCCGGAGGCGTCTCGCCGGACACAATGAGAGGCGGAGAAAAAGTTCATCTGAATATCAGGGAGAAGCCTGCAACTAAGGTTTTGCTAATCACTGGAGAGGTATAAGCTTTATTAAAGAGGGAGAAAAAATTAGATTATTTCCCAATAATTGCCTCTTCCAAGCATGTTTAGATCGGCTGCAGATCTAGATATATCAGCTCTACTGTGCTCTCTCTCTTTTGTCAATCCAATTATATAAATACTTCAATTATGAATCAAACAATTATTTATTACGCCCTCAATCAATTAAAAAAAATAAAAAAATCGAAAAATCATATATTTAGGCAAGGTTTCTGCATTAAAAATAGAGAGAAATTCTGCCACATTCAAATCTTATGAGCAGATTATATAAAAACCTCTGCTAGTTGTTACAATTGTATGCATTGCTACAATGCTAAGAAAATGAAGGCTTTCATAAAAATTCTTGTAGAATCGAAAATAAAGTTTTCATTGTGTATAATCCTTACGTAAGGGCCAATCCTATCCAACTTTCTTGTTAGGATAAAAGATGACAGTAAATCATTCACACAGGCAACAGGCAAAAGTTATTGAACTTCAGCAAGACTAGCCTAAGCAACATATTTAACCACACAACTTGACATTTTCAAAACCGAATGCAATTTCTTATGATAAAAAAATAATGAAAATCCTTCAAATAGCGAAGGTTAATGTAATTCAGCAGGATTAGGAACTTGCCTCAGGCCATGCACAACGAAAGCTTGAGATTTTCTGAGTTGGATAGCTGAGTAGGTCACTATTTGTCAGTGAAACTGCTCTAATCTAGATACCATACGTGGAGCTTCAATCTGAATAGTGCTTCCCGACTCTACCATATAAAATTTGTCAATCCAAGTTTGTTAAATGTCTTCCAAAGCAAGCGCTAACTATATAACTAATCATGCCTGATTCCCAATAGTTTCATTGCAAGCTCCCATGTAACGATTGCAGCTGCATTAGCAGGAAATGCTCTTACAATTGTGGGACCTAAACCTGCATAGCATCCTTTAATTCCAGCCCTCCTGTAAATCTAACAAAAAAGAACTTATTTAGTCTCTCTACTGCCTATGTGGAGCACCTGATGCTAAATGATCTAAAGAGAATAAGAACATCTTTACCAAGTTCAGTACTTGGATTGGACTTCTGGTGAAGCTCTTATCTGGGGAAGTCTGGATGATAGTTTTTGCAACATCCAAGGGCAAAACAGCAGACCAGAACTGGATGACAGAAGAATGGAAAACACTGAGTAAATGTTGCAAATAAACACATTAAACATCTTAAATCTAACAGTTTAATTTTAGAGATATGCAAAGCTGTCAGAATACTTACAGCTACGCCACCAAGGCCACCACTCATAATTCCTATCCCCATGTCAATCAAATTGCTGTGGTCAGATAAAAAAGGTTTCAATTGTAAATGCATGTAGTAGCGGACATACTCATAAACACTAAAGAAAACTGCATTCCCAACAGATTCTCTTAACAATGTCGTAAAACCTCCTCGAAAAACACCTGACACCTGAAATATTTTCTATCAGACCAAGACCATGTTAATACTTATAAAGCAAATACATGGGAGGATTTTCTCACCCCATCATTTTTCACCGTTTGAAGGGCACAATCAAGAGGACTAGTGTATCTATGAGATTTCGGAACTAAGGAGTCAGCACCCTGAACTTGCATCCTACACTGAAGAAACTAGGTGTCATAAAAATGCCACAAGGTAGTGGGCTAGGTGGTAGGGGAAAGGGGGAGAAAGAAACAGCAATACATGAACTCTAAGGTAACCGACCTTTATTAGCTCAGATGGACATAAAACAAAACTGATAATTGCTCCACCATAAACTGCAGAAGGAATTATCACTTGGGGCATGGGTACATCACTATGGACTCCTCCCTTCACAAATAAAAGAAAAAGAAAAAGGTTATAGACATGTGTGCTATAGACTTCAAATGCCTGTAACATATATGTTTCACAAAACCATGAAGGCAGTGGGTATGCAACAACCTCAAGTGAAATTCAGCATAACAATTATCAGAGAACAGATTCATTCACTCAATTTAATTCTCACTGACCTGCAAAGACTGCTTTGTTTGGGAGTAAACACCAAATAGAATTGAACTCTCGAAAGCCATCCCAACAAATGATGATGTTGCACCCCTGTAGAGTCCTTTAACCTGTCTAGGACAAGTATAACTTGCTTATCCTCTGAAAAATGTAATTTCAGGGAACTCAAACACCAAAGACCTTTACAATGTGCACAGCTTTCCCTCAAAGAGAGAGGAGGCCCCTGTACCTCTGAAATGAGGAAGTGATGCAGTTCAAAATCCTAAGGTAGCTTACCTAGTATTAATCCCAGTGACAAACTAGTTGAAACAAATATAATTCCAAAGACAACTAGATACATAAAGTGGGATTACAGATTAAAATTGCAAACTTTTTAATTAAATTGCAGTTTATTTCACCTGGCATAAGGTGTCAGTGGCAATGATAGGAAGGGCAATTGTGATGCCACAATACCTCAATTATTTAAATACAACTAAAGTGGATAGCTAGGGATAGATATGGGTTCTAGAAGTAAAAACAATCAAATAAGGTGAACAAGAAGCCTTCCATTAATTCAAGGACATTTAGCTCACAGCAGCAGTCGTTTCTAAGGATATAACCTGGGTATTGCAAAAAAAGATGCAAGACAAATATCCATGACCCCAACAATAGACATGCCCATGATTGATCTTTATAGAGCCCCTAAAAGAAATGGAAAAAGAAAAAAAGAAGTACGAAGAAAAAGAGAAAACACTTCAAGAACAAAGTGATTTCATTCCAGTTGCATAAAAGATAGCAAGGTCAAATTTTTTTTATGCCACAGTAAGAAGATATAATCTAACAGAATGAGTTTCCTGTATCTGGTGACATCCTCTATTCCAATTCATATTACCGCCACGCTAACCGACCCCCAAGAAAAAAAGAAAATCAAACAATTTAGCAATTACGATCTTTTAGTAAAATGACTAAGCTTATTCATTTAGGATGCTAGCCAAAGCAACCTTGTCTGTTACTTAAAGTCAGTAAACCACAATATACTGAAAATTGCTAAAAATTGTAACCTTCTTATATTAAACTAGCATTAGTGTACAACAATTGCTACCCAATCAATCTGACAAGCAAATAATATGTTTAACTACAGGTACTTTATGACTCCCAGAAAGTGTTAAAAGATTACTCCTTCAGTCTGCAGGATCCTAGTCGTGCAATGCAAACCGTTCCTGTACTTAATCCCATGCGCTTCTGTGTTATGCTTTTGCAACTTAACCTAATAATTAAACAAAACAATCACATTACAAACACAAATTTCATGAGCCCATAACCACGAAGCCGCTAAACTACATAAATTACTACAAAAGAGAGGATGTTATATGCAGAACTGCAAATTTGGAGCTACCCAGAAAGAAAGAAAAAAAATACCTTTACAGTGTCAAATGGATGACCGGTGATAACGGTGGCAATACCAGCAAGCAGGCCGGCTAAGTACTCTTTGTAAGCCAGAGTCTCACCCATTTCCCTGTTTTCTCTCTGACCTTCACAATTTATGAGTATCGGTGGTGATCTTAGTCACCACACAGTAGACACTAGTACTTGTTTGTCTCTGAATTGTTGCGGAACTACGAAGGGAAGGGAGATTGAAGATGCGGAGACTGGAAAAAGTTTAGCTGAAAAATGGCAATGAATAAATAGAAGAAAGAGACGGAGAGTGATGGGGGTGAGTTTATGGTTAGACGAGGTATAAAAAGATGGATTAAAGTGGCGCAATAACGAGTCAGATCTTATTAGAACCGCACATGGCGGTTTTGTTTCCTAGTTTCTTATAAGGGAAACATTGCCTTCCACCGCAGAACGTTTGGTTGCTTTATGACGGCGATAACCCAGTCCAGTCAGAGGCGTGTGGGAGGAAAATAAATGGTCAATATTAAAATTATTATTTTTTTAATCTAAATTAGCACCAAAACTTCACTTTATGCCTTATGGCATGATAATAATGTTGAAACGAAATGGGTTAATTTCACTCATGATTAGTGAACTTATACTCAAATAATACTAATATAATGAAAGAATTTTTGTTCTCATAAAAATCATTGAACTTAAAACATGTTTACAGAAAAATCACTTTAATCGTTTTCTGACGATTTTTTCGCCGAAAAATCCAGCCGACACATACACTCAACACATCATGCATAAATGGCTTGACACGTGGTATATCTTATGGAAAAAATGACATGTAAGTATACCACATGGTAAACTGATTTGTCAAAATATTCATGCGACATGGCATGCTTATATGTCATTTTTTCCATGCGATATGCCACGTATCAAGCCATGTGTGCATGGAGATGTTAAGTGTACGAGCCGATTAAATTTTTCGGCGAAAAAATCGTCAAAAAACGATTAAAGTAATTTTTCTGTAAACATGTTTTAAGTTTGATGATTTTTATGAAAAAAAAAAATTCTTTCATTATATTAGTGTTATTTGAGTATAAATTCAATGACCATGAGTAAAATTAACCCAATGAAATGGCAAGAATCGCTTTTCTCTTAATCAGACGTTTAGTATTAAAATTGTTATTATTAAAATTTAAGTCTCGAAAATTCTACTAAAAAATCGAGAAAGTGAGTATTAAATTAAGTTCCAAATCTCAAATCCCTTATACAAGTGTTCATTCCTCATACAATTCACAATGAATGTTACAACCATAGCAATATAAAACTTCACACATTGATCTCACATTCCTGCTTATGATATCTTCTTCATTTGGTGAAATATCAAATGTGACATAACCAATTTACCCCCAACTTGGCTATGGTCATAACTTACTAGGAAATATCTCGCTTGAAATCCTTTCAGCCTTGCCGAATCGAGTCGAGCTGCTCAAAATCGTATTTTTTCCTGCAATAAATTTAGCAAATTTTGAACCTTTGTGTAGTTTGTTGTTGTTGTCTTCCTGTAGAGACTCCAGCAACTTAGGCAGAGGAGGACTTGGCTTAGGGGAAAGTGGTGGCATCAATGCCCATACTGATGATATCTGTTGATTTGGTTTATCAAGATTCTGGAGAAATGCAGCATCTTGCATATCTGTCCAAGGAAAAACCAAAAATTTCATCTTATATCGTTAACATACTTTGCATCGAAAACTAAATTACAAATTCCAAACCACTTATAGAATATCAGAATCTTAGGGGATGAATATTATAAGCATAAAGTTCTGCTCTATCACCTCTTGAAAACTTGAAAATAGGCTCCAATAATGCACAGGGAATGCTGAAATTTAGATGTGGTATAACAGTCCCTCCCCCATGCCTCGCGTTGCTGTACAAAAAGGTTAAAACACAAAATTCCTTACTGCAAGTACTGAAGAACCCAGATTTTACAATATTAGTATTAGATCCCGTGGTAATAAAGAAAATATAGCATTGGCCATGGACTCATTTGCATTCCTAAGGTGCACCATATTCCAGCCATTTCTTGAATTGAACCAAAACTACCTATCCTATCCTGAAGCTATTTCTTCTTTGCTTCCTAAAATTACTCCATGAAATCGGGTAAGTATTTTTAACAGGCATAGGATAAATATATGAATAACATAGTCCAGCATAAAATCAAAGCATAACTCATAAAATCAAAACATAACTTTATAGAGAAGTAAGAGAATGGCAAAACAAATCTGGATCCTTTTCAGATATATCAAGATAAACATGCTCTGATAAGAACATGAACAGAATAACTCGAGATCAAATCAAAATGGATATGCTTATCTGATGCTTTATTTTTTTTGTGGAGCTTCTTATATGGTATATGTTCATGGAACATAACTGACTAACACTTATGCAAAACTTTAGTTAACAGTACCTTGTAACAAGCCCAATCATGTGACCTTCTGAATTAATGACAGCACCACCACTACTACCAGGGTGGACGGCAGCTGTTGTTTCAAGCATAGCAGGAATCTGAGAATCCCGAAGGGATTTATAGTATGAAGGAGCTTTTGCTTTCACTATTTTTGATATCACTCCTGCGCAAACCGAAGGGGAAAAACCTACAATATTCAAAGAGTGAGCTCAGAAAAAGACTACCCGAGTAGATGCTTAAAAATGCCCGTAAATGTTTAAGAGACAACCTGAATTGATTCAATTTATTTTTACTAATTGCCTACAAAGTTCTCTAATTAACAGGGAATTAGAGTGAATAAACTTATATAAAATGAAGTTTAACATTTATTTTGATGCTAAAAACTGAAAGAACCCGTTCTATATCTTAAAACAAAAAAGTATAACTATGCATAAAATGAAAAAAAACTCAAGTAAACCATAAGTATATAGATTTTCTCCAATGTCATTCAGAAAATTTGAACAGAGGTATAAGGTAAGCAAGGGTGTTACCACATCTTGGTCCAAACAGTCCATGACCAATGATATATGCCTTTGAACCCAAAACTGGGCAGGTAAGGTCCACCTCAATAGGGTGTAGCTGTTCTGGAACATGTTCAAGCTGCAGTAAGGCAACATCCAAAGGCCCCTTACAGACATATATTACTCTGGCAACACACCACATCCAAGGATTCACATGATCCAAGCGAACACGTATTCTTCTATGGCTGCTGTAAGACAAGCTTGATTTGTATACTTTGCTTTGATCAACTGTGGATAAATCCATGGTCTTTGCAGTATTTGGCAGCAAGCTTTGACTCATCTGGTAACTATCAACATTGCTATTGCTAGCAGATACTTCTGACGGAAGAAAAAGTGCTTCTGACTTTGTTCTATATCTTCCGCTAATGGTTGTTTTTCCAAATCTCCATGGCTCCACCAAGTGAGCATTTGTGAGTATCAGGCCTTGATCATTGAGCAGCACCCCAGATGCCCATGCACTTTCATCAATGGTAATAAGACAAACAGAAGGCATCACCTTCTCAACTGGTTGTGGTGAAGGGCAATAAGAACTAATATGCTTGTCCTTATAATAGAAGGGTCCACCAGACTCATTGCTGTATGCATTCCCTACAGCATTTAAGTTTTCCTTGTTAATATGAGTCCCTTTTTCTGCATTTTGAGGCTCCTTCAGCAGCAAGTCACTGCAAGCAGTTGCAATGGCTTCCCACGGAATCACCAGCTGTTACCGAAGGCTAAATTTTGCATGATCCATTTACCCCCATATAGTTAAAAAATTTAAAATGAGTATATTTCAATTACCTGAATTTCAGCACCACTACTCTTTTGCCTCAAAGGTCTAATCAAAATGCCAATGAAATATCCACATTCACCAAAAACCGGACCACCTTCCATTCCTGACAAATTTGGCACAAAAACGGAATCAGAATTCATTAGCATCTCTTGGCTATTCATAATCTAAGAGAGAAAATTCACACCTGGAAGACACCGCATGTCAGCCATCAGCAATGAAAAATTTGATGACCCAGCTGGATAGCAGTTTGCAATAGATCCGACAGCCAAGCTGGTTCAACAGTAAAGGATTACTAAAATATTCGTAAAGTTGTAACCTTCGCTGTATCATCATATGATTTCATCAAGAATACTGTCAGAAGCATGAACGATAGAAAGTACATGTGGAAATATAAGACATAATACCTGTTAAAGAAGTGTGCGGAGGAAAGGGCACCAAAAGGAGAACCCACTGCTAAGATAGATTCCCCTCTTCTAGTCGAAGGTGATATTGCTATGTTTGGCAGATCCTAGATAATAATGCGTTATGTTAAAGAAAAATCATGCAGGTGGTTTTGCCACTAATTGCATGTAAATAGAAATATAAGTAGGGAAAGCAACAGACAGGGTACCTTCATATGTAAGAAAACTCCAAGAATTGCAATTCTAGTAGTTGTCTTGCTCATATGACTTGGACTGCCAGATTCTCCCACTGCTAAATGCTTGTGTCTCTCCATAAAAGATTTTCCATACTCAGTCTGAAAGGATCACTTTAACATTGGTTAGTGTATATATGGAATGACATTCAAAGAAAATAATGCTAGGGAAACAACTTTTGCCTCTGGTCAACAAACTCTGATATGAACATCTCCTAGTAATTTTAACCGAGTTAACAATTTCAACTATCAACTCAAATATTCTGTACAGTAGCCACAGGGTTTCAATAATGATCACTTGATTAATTAATTTAGCACACAAATAATTCAAATTTACTTGTTTTTCAATAAAGTCGCCATTTATCTTCCAGCAAAAACTCAGTTCAAATGACATTCCTTTAATTTAACAGCAAACTGTTAGGACTTCTTCAGTTGGCTGTCTTGTTAAAATTCAAGCAACTCTATATTAGAATATGGCAATATAAACCTAATTAGAACAGAAGTTAAGAATCATTCATGTAACATATTAAAGTGTAGCAACCATGCTAAAATTTGGTAATAACTTCAGTGGTTACAGGTTAAATTAGCCACCAGCTATGGGGCCACAAAGCACATCCACAAAACCTATTGAATGCAATTAAGTTTTTCCTCTTTACATTTTCAAACACTTATATAAGAAAGTGAAAGGTGCACCTCTAATGAATATTTGTAACTTGTATCTAGCAATTCAACCTTAAGGCTTCTATTTTTGCACTCAAAACATTGACTCCACATGAAAGTTTGGCTAGTTTATTTCCTTAAATGCTATGCATCCTATTGTGCTGTGCTTCATTAAATACCATCTCACAAAAGAAAAAAAAAAAAGAGGAATAGTTTGATACATTGAAAGGAAATGACAAGCAGCCTTAAGGTAAGATCAATAACAAACAAAACAAAAAACTAACCTGTGTCTGAATGGCTTTAGTAAACGTTTGAGAACCATTATCATGTGAGGCCAAGGACCAGCCAATCTCCCATAAATGATCTATTGAGCCTGAAGAAGATTCAACAAGCGATAGGAGAGCGAGGGAAGATACAGGAACATCAACCTTCAAATCAAATTTGCTAATATAAATAACATGTCCGCTGTCTAATTGTTCATTTCTATATTTGTTTTAATAGATGATTAAGTTAAAAAATTGAAATAACATTGCACAAGAAATCTAGGCCTCTAACTGTCATTAATTACTAGTACCAAGCTAAGACCAACAAGACACTTTTAAAGTGGCCAGTTGACCATAATATGCACTTTCATCTTGCACAAGTAACTGTCAGACATCATAGAAAACTCCCAATGTGCAATTAGTATTCATCCATCCCATGAAATTACATTGCATTTTAAGTAAAAGTTAACTAGTCAGGACCATCATGGCAACTGGAATAACCATCATAGAAAATAATATGCTATTCACATTAAAATTTCATCAAACACTAGAGAGTTGGGATTTTGACTACCATTTTCCTTGAGCCCTCAATAGCCTCAATAACTACTAGCCACCTCAACTTCAAGTAATTGATATAGAAAAGCATATATAGAAACTTAAGTTCAAAAACAGTCAATATTGCCATATTGATGAATGTCGGAAAAATAATGCACCAACTATGTGCAAACATTACATGATTGAATAAACGGAAGGAAAAAAAAAACACACAAAAGATTCATTAACGAGTTGCACATGGTGCTTAAATTGGTAGACAACTAGCACCAGAGGCATCTACTAAAGCATATAACTAAGCAATTTGAAATTCAAGAAAAGAGAAAAGTAACCAATGCACTTACCAATCTTATAAGTTGGGCAGTGCGCCAATGAGAAGCTCTATCATCCAACCTCCTCTCATCCAGTCTCTGCATCCCTGACTGTTCCTCAAAATCAACACACTCAAATTACCATAATTCCATTCTGATAAAACAGCCCCAAATACTAATCATACCAATAAACTAAGAACATCATACTGCTATCTTATACCTCCACCATAACATCAATCTGAGCACCAGGAATCATCTCGGTTTGGCCCTACAACAAACAAGAAGTCAAAAAAATTGCACCAAAAACCAAACCCAACAACAAAAGCAATCTAATTATCCATATACTGATATTGAAAATTGAACCTTAGAAATGCTCTCTCTCTGTTTCGGTGACAGAAAAGACTCGACAACAGAAGCAACAGTCACAATCAGAGCAAGATCCTGACTTTCCTTGCCATTGCAACTCAAAATTTGCTTCACCAAATCAGAGTCATAAAGGGTATCAGGCAATAAAATCCCAGAAGCAGAAAGTGTTGTCTTCCCAGAACTGCATACGCAAAAACAGGAAAAAAAAAATTAAAAACTTCATTTAAAAGTGTTCAGAAAAAAGAAAAGGAAAGCCAAAAATTGAATATTAAACACTTACTTGTATTGATGAAAAGCATGTCTCCGCATCTTCAGCCCTTTAGGATCCTAAAAGAAGTTCCATGAAAGAATTTAGCACAGAGAAAGATAAATAAGCATGTGTAATACTGAAGAAACAGAGAGAAACTTACAGGGCCGTGGACTCTGACCATAACGGCGAAGTTACGGGCAGAATCGAAGGTTTCAGGCAAACCCATGAGGAAAGCAGAGGAAGATAATGGAAGTTTTGTTGAATTTTGGGTTATGGTTATATTAATGGTTATTGATAGAACCCAAACATTTGGAAATTTTTAATTTCCGATTCCGAGCGGCGAAGACGAGAATGGTGATATCAGTTTTTTTTGTGCTCTCGAGGCATGTTATGACTAAATGCTTCGACGTCGTTTTCATCTGTACTTTCAACTCTTTATTTATTACTATAATATTTTCTCCTTACCCGGCCCAACCATCCGAGCCCCGAAAATCTTTTCCCAACTCCATGAGTTTTCCATTGGAAAAATCCTCCTTAAAAAAAGGTTAAAATTAATTACATTAAATTTTTGTATAATTATCGGAATTATTCAATTTGAGTCCACGTTATAAAAGTAAAATTATTTCAACATTTTTTAACTTAGAATTTTATTTAAGCAAAATAAGTATCAAAATATTTAAACCAATCAATGTTGATTAAATACATTAAATTTTAATTAGTGGATAAATTGCAAATGAATTTCTTTTTACAGGATTTCAATGGATATATTCAATTTTTTTTTATTTTAACTCTAGCATATTATGTTGAAAATAAAAAAAATATACATATTCATTTTTTTAACACAACTTAAATTTTAATATATTAAATATTTCAGCTCAAGGTAACACTCTTAATTTGTGTTTAGATTTTAATGACATTCTTTTAGTGTATTCAAACATTTATTAACCGTTTAAGAAGCATCAGTCGTTGAATTTAGCATTAAAAGGATATCTGAAGATGTAAATTTTATCCCTTAGTAAAATTAGTTTATTGACATTTTCTATAAATATAGCATAATTGATAAAAGTAATATGCATATTCACTCGATGTCTGTGATTTTTCTATCGTTTAAGAACCCATAAAGATTATAACAGTACGATATATTCAATATTTGCCATTGCATCTAGTGTTAATTTGTTTTACATGTTCGGTTATAAGATCGTGCAAACTTGTTAATACTACACAACGACCCACGACCAATTTAATTTGACTGGTGTGAAGAATGATGACTTTTCAATGTCCCAGTCCCTGCTCCATGTTTAATGATAATACTCGCATTATCTCACACTCCATCTATGTTTCAAGGGACATGAATTCAAACTCAAAAAAGATTATAAATCAATTGAGTAAGGCCATAAATCAGGCCCCACGAGCCATTCACCATTTTGATGTGTTAATTCTCATATCTTAATCATAGCAAAGGTTCTCAATGCCTACAAATAGAAGGCTTATAAAATCTCTAAAGTTTTCTCCATACTCTATCTACTTTTTAAAAGAGTATTATGTCCCGTCTCTTAACTAGCTTAAATTTTAAAGTGCTTGTTCCGAAATTCAATAGGACACTTATCTTATTTGTTATTGGAACACTCACTTTATTTTTAAATTTATTATTTGGTACATTTGTTATGATATTTTTCTATTGATATCATTTTTCAAAACGATTTACTGAGCTACGAAAAAGATAGAGAAAAAATAAAACATTCTCATATTCACGGCCGATTGAAGGGAACAACTTAAGGCATAAGAATGCCTGATCGAAATTTATTCCACTGCTTATTCTTAACAACAAATTAGAAAGAGATAAAGGCATAAGAATGCCTAATCAAATGTTCTTCTACTGTCCATTCTCCATGACAGATCAAATGTTCTCCCATCATTCGCTCTTCACGGGCTGATACACAGTGATAAAGGCATAAAAATGCGCAATCGGAAGTTCTTCCATCGTTCATTCTCCATGGTAGATCAGATGTTCTTCCATCATCAGTTTTTCATGGCGGATCGTAAAGAGTAAGGCATAAGAATGCCTAGTCAAACTTTCTTCCAACGTCAATTATCCACGGTAGATTGGAAAAAGATAAAGATATAAGAATTCCTAATCAAACTTTTATTTCACCATTTGTTTTCCTTAGTCGATCAGATGTTCTTCCACCATAAAAAGATAAAAGGCATAAGAATGCCTAATTGAAGGTTCTTCCACCATCCACTCTTTACGACAAATCAAAAAGAAATAAAGGCATAACAATACCTAATCAAACTTTCTTACACAGTCTACTCTCCACAAAAAAGATAAACACATAATAATGCCTAATCAAACTTTCTTCAACTGTTCTTTCTCCATCGTAGATCAGACATTCCCCTATCATTTATTTTTCACGACTGATGCATAGGGATAATTGCATAAAAATGTGTAATCGAAGGTTGTTCCACTATCCATTCTTCACAACAGAACGACAAGAGACAAAGGCATAAAAATGCCTAATCAATCTTTCTTCCAACGTTTGTTCTTCATAGTGGATTAGAAAGAGATAAAGTAATAAAAATGCCCAATCAAACTTTCCTCCACCTCGGTGAGTCGGAAAGAGATAAAGACATAAGAATGTTAAATCAAACTCTTTTTCACCATCCATTCTCTATGGCGGATCGAAAGTTCTCTCATCCTCTATTCTTTATGGATCAATCATTAAAGATGAGGCATGAGAATGCTCGATCATCCGATCTTCCATAGGGGTGTGCAAAACCCGACCCGACCCGTCGGACCCGAAAAGGCTATTCAGGTAGGGTTAGTCGGGTATAACGGGCCGGGTCGGTTCCTTAAAAAGTAAATGTTTCGGGTCGGGTTAAAACCATCAAAATCTGAACCCTACCGAAATGTTATATATATACTCTCTTTTTTTTTTTATTTTTTTTCCCACAGTCCCACTTCCCCCCCCCCCTCCCTCTCTCTCTCTCTCTCTCTCTCTGTGTGTGTTCTTCGATCTGCCCACTTCCCCCTCCACTCTCTCCTCTTCTTCTTCTTCTTCCTTTCCCCTTCCCCTATCTTTCTTCTTCTTCTTCTTCTTCTTCCCTTCTTCGATCTACCTTTCCTTTCTCTCTTCTTCTCTTTGGATCTGCTTCTCCTCTCTCCCTTTTTTTTCTTCTCCGATCTCCGATCTGCCCTTCATCTTGCATCTCCTCTCTTCTTCTTCGATCTTGCTTCTCCTCTCTTCTTCTTCTTCGAGATCTAGCGTTTTGCTTTTTTTTTTTGTTGAACTGAAGATATGAATTTTTAGTCTAAAATAAAATTAGATTTGTTTTTTTTTTTGCTAAAATATGTATTTTTTTGGCATGATATTTGGTTTCTTTTTAATTTTTTTTGGTTTGATTTGCTGATTGTTGCTTGTTGTTGGTAGTAAGGAAGATTATTTGCTGGGGTTTTTGGGATTTTCAGGGTTTCAATTTTAGATTTTCTGCTGGGGTTGCTGATTGTTGGTTGTTGCTGGGGTTGCTGATTGTTGGTTGCTGCTGGGATTTCTGGAATTTTCTTGGTTTCTTGGTTTCAATTTTAAATTTCCTGGGTTTTCTGTTTTTGGGTTTCAATTTCAATTTTCTAGGTTTCTGTTTTTGGGTTTCAATTTCAGAATTTCTGGGTTTCAATTCCGGGTGGCTCGGGTGTCTCGGGTCGGGGCCCGAAAATTTTCGAGTAGATCAGTTCGGGGCCCTTCTATGTATTAGGGTCGGTTCGGGTGATGAATTATGTGAAATTTTGGATTTTGGGTTCGGTTCGGGTTGACCCGAACCCGACCGATGCACACCCCTAATCTTCCATCATCTGTTCTTCATGAACCAATCAATCAAGATGAAGGCATAAGATTGCTCGATCATCCAATTTTCCATCATTTACTCTTTACGAACCGATCAATCAAGATGAAGGCATAAGAAATTTCAATCATCTGATCTTCCATTCATGGACCAATCAATCAAGATAAAGACATGAGAATGCCCAATCATCCGATCTTTCAATCAATCAAGATGAAGGCATAAAAATGTCCAATCATCCGAACTTTCATTGAAATTCTTCACGGACCGATTATTAAAGATGAAGGCATAATAATGCTCAATCATTCGATTTTCCATCATCTGTTCTTCATAGACTAATCAATCAAAATAAAGACATAAGAAATTCTGATCATCGGATCTTCCATTGTCTGTTATTCACGAACCGATCAATCAAGATGAAGACATGAGAATGCCAAATCATTCGATCTTCCTTCGTTCGTTCTTCACGGACCTAGTCAATCAAGAATAAGGCATATGAATGTCCGATCATCTGATCTTCCATCGCCCATTTTTCGCTGACTTACTAATCAAGAAGAAGGCATAAGAATAATGCAAAAATAAAAAGAAATGAAGAAAATAACAAGAAGGAAAAGTTTTTAAGGAGACATAGGGTTTTAAAGGTCCAAAAGTGAAAACGGAACCCTAAGTAACATGTGTTTCATGAAAGATAGCAAGACTCAAAAAATACTGTTTAAAATACAACAAACGTCACTGCATGCTAATCGATTGGACATCACCCAATTTAATTAACAGTTCAGGTAATCAAACCCTTGTAGAGGACTAATAATAAGACTCACATTATCTTATACCTGATCTATGCTCCAAGGGACTTGAACCTAAGCACAAAAGACCATAAGCCTATTGAGTATGGTCATAGGTCAAGCCCCGTAAGCAACTTGTAAATGGTACGGATATCGGATGTTACAACATTGCTCTGACATATGCTACAATGCATTCGACAGTTCATCGAATAAATTTTTTTTCCACAATAATAACATTCATACAAATATAACAATATAATAAACATACTGACCCACAAATTCATATACCTATCCTGCACAATCTCGTAATCATCTATTGAACTCGTATACATGCCATGCCTACACCTTTATCCTTGCTGTCGAATATTCAATAATTTCTCAACCTGATGCGTGCACAGGGGGGTCAACATTGCAACGTTATAAACATTGCAAGTTCATATTCATGGAGATCAAATTTAAGAAGTGTTATAAAGAGCTTGAAGGAGGCTAACATTGCAAGTTCATATTCATGAAGATCAAATTTAAGAAGTGTTATAAAGAGCTTGAAGGAGGCTTTCACAAAGTACTTAGCCTTTTGGAAGCTTCTAGTGAAATTGGGCCAACTTAAGCCATTTTTGGGCCAATTTAAGTCATTTTTGGGTTTATACTACTTTGGGCTTTATTTGTACAAGTCATGTGTTTCATTTAAAAGTCACATGACTCATTTATTTAATGACTTAATGGGCTAAACGAATTGGGCTTTTAGATTGGGTTTAGTTTAGTTATTTTTGGGTTTTAATTAGTCTTTCTTTTGGGCTTATTTTAAGTGTGTTTAATTCTTTAGCTTGGGCTTAACTTATCTTGTAAAGCCCATGGACAATTCGGCCACACCATGTTTAAGGCCTCATTAGGGTTTGTTTTAGGTTATTTGCTAGCTAGGGTTAGCCACCCTATAAATAGAACATGTTATGTTAAGAATTTCAGATTTTGAATGACATTTTCTTGGCATAGCCGAATTTTCTTTGCTTAGAATGAGAGTGAATTGCTTTCTTTTCTATTGCATGAAAAATTTGATTAACTTATCAATTGTTTGATTGTGGCGTTTTTCAGGTTCTTTAATTCCCGATTATTTGCGTTTTCAGTCACAGGTTGATTGAGGGTTCAATAGGGAGGGTGTTTATCTGATTTGGTTTGCTATTCGAATTGTATGTGTGGGTTTGTAGCTCGATAGCTATTGGGTTCCGCATCACAACCACTACGATTTCTCTACTTTCCATAACCTGCATGCGGTAACCACCCATTTGGTTTATTGATTCTTATGCCTAACCGTAATCAAATACACTCAATGCCTATACATAGAAGGCTCATAAGACCTCCAAAGTTATGTTTTTCTCCACATACTCTCTCTAAGAGAGCATTATGTTCAGTTTTCAGACTAACTTAAATTTCGAAATGCTTGTACCGAAACTCATCAGAGCACTTACCTTGTTTCTTTTTCAAGATTATAATTTGATCTCTTGAGAAGAGTCCATTCTTCCAATATTACCTTGTTTCTTTTTCGAGATTATAATTCACTTACCTATTTTTGTACTAAGTTACAATCAAATATTAAGGGGAATTGATGCTACATATCATCTATTTATTAGAGTCAAGTAAGACAAAAATCTTCTTTCTTTCTTCCATACTATTTGTACATATCAAAATTTGATATCATCTATGAATACTTTTTATACGACCCACATTTTTTTTATCCAAATTCAATATGTACTAACTCGTCAATGACCCATTAATTCAATCCGATCCATTGTGTGATTTACTTGGACCATGATGCAATCCAACTCGTTTATGATCTATTTATATTTTTTTTATATAATATAAATATAAAAAAAAAGTTATAGCTTATACATGCATAATTTTTTATTTTTAATCAACAAAATTTTAAAAAGATAAAAAAAATAGTCATAAAATTTGACATGGTTAACAATTATTCGTTTGGGGTATGACACAATCCGATCCATTCATGATGCGACCATATTTACCACATATACTTCCATTAAAGAAAATCCATTCATAAGGCCTTTTTTCTATTTCAAATGTCAAATTTTAAGATTTCAAAAATATTAATTATATAATTTACGGTTATATATTAAAAAAAAAGATATAGTAAGAATATATAATTATATAAAATAGATAAATGAGTACTTTAGTAACTTATAATTAATATTTTATAAATTCATGTTACTTAAATATTTTCTTAATTGTATGAAAATTTAAACATTGACATTTTGAATGTAGCTGGGGGATTAATTTATAAAGGGCTGGAAAAAGAAGGGAAATATTATGAGTAATTTAAAGAAAAAAAAATAAAGATAAACGTGGAAAAGAAAAGAAGAGGAGAAAAATGGAAAAAAGTTATTCACCAAACTCTGAAAAAAAGATAAAAGCAATTATAAGAAGACAAAAAACAAAGGTTACATATGAGGTTTATATAAAAACTAAATCCTACCATATGAAGGAAACTGATAATGAAAGTTACTATTTTTATATAAAAAGTTACCAACTAAACTACCATTTATTAAGTAATCTTTTACTATATGCATTATGTTATAGTTACACACGTAAACCATTATAAAATTGTTTTAACTCCAAAAGAAATAATTATAATTTATAAATAGGTTTCAATTTATGACCTAATTTCTGTTAGATCCCTGTAAAATTGAACAAACCATTTCCAATTTTTCACGACAATTACAATTTGAACTTTTTATTATTTAATTATCACAAAATTAAACGAATGTTGAGTTAGTAGCATTGTGAATTTTATAAAATGCTTACAATTTAATATTTCGATAGTTTTGAGCCAATAAAATAACCGGTTTGAAAAATAGAGTCATTTTGTTTGGTTTTATATATTGAAACTAATTAAATTTAAGCTAAATTTATTTTTTGCTATCCTTTTTTTCCAATTGGTTATAAAAGGCCAATCAACTTTTGTGAGGTATTTTTACTATTAAAATTTGAAAAAGGAAAAAAATTCATTATCTTTCATCTGAATTATCTTATATTTTAGTGATAAAATATATTTATTTTAAAAAATTTAATGGCAAAATTATATGTTTTAAAAAATATAGTGACGAAATTTTTATTTTTATTTTAAATTTAATGGAAAAAAAAATCGAACACTTAAATTTAAGTAAGAAAAAAATATATATAGAAAAATGAGTATAACTTGGTGAAGAAAGGTGGGACATGTACATATATAAATACAAGAAAGTCCGGCGGTAAGGACACAGAGAGAGAGAGAGAGAGAGAGAGACCCCCACACAGAACACAACCTCTACTCATCCGCCTTTCTTTTATTTATATTCTCCCTTCTTCCTCTCTTCTCTCTCAACAAGGTCAAGCTCATATTCCACCTCACCACCACCTTCAATTCTCTCTTCTTCCTTCTCTCAATTGGGTTGTCCAATCACCATTCACATCTTACCATCATCAAAAACTCATCTTTCTAATCTTTTCGTTGTTGGGTATCCAACATTAGTAACAAATATTAACAAAAATGCCAGCCCAGAAACGCCCCTACGATACCCACCAAAACGACGACGATTCTATGCTGCAACACCACCATGAACAGCACCACTCGCCCCAGCCTGATGATGGCGGTGCTGATGGTACGTGTATAGCTTGAGAATTTTAATCAACGATAATAATAAAAATAGTTGGAAAGAAATAACACCCAGTTTTATGCATTCCCTTTTATTGGGAAATTTGATTATCGTTTTAGCTTAAAGGTCTTGTCTTTGGGGTTGTTTTGCTGTTCCTTCACAGAATCTGATCGCACACAATCTTCGAGCAACGAAGACGAGAAAGAAGAGTACGTGTTTGTTCTTTTTCTTTTGGTTACTTTTTTTTTTTTCACATTCTCTTCTTCTTCTTTTGTGGATCGCCACGTTTTGTTGCTCTTTGATGCGTGAATGCTGGAGTTTTGATTTGGGATATTCATGCTTTGTTTCTTCGTTACTGTTTTACTCGTACATGTACATTATGGGGATAAATTTTATTTGGGTTTATAGAGTTTTCCCTTTTCTTCCAGTATAGTCATGGATGGTTTTTATCTTTCATTATTAGGTGCACATCTCTTTAATATATTTCTTTTTCTAACCAAAAAATAAAATAAAATTAATGATAGTTTTTTTGTGATGGGTATCATGAGTCGTGGTGACTTTGCTTGAATTGGTCAAGTGTAATCAAGTGTGGTGGATTGTATTTCTGCAGCATGAATTTTTGTTTATGCAGGTAAAATTTTGTACTATTTTATCTGCACGTTATGAAGCAACTCTTCGGCTTCATGATTTTGCTTGATTTCAGTGACTAATCCAATATTAAGCATGGGTTTATCTGCGAGGCATAAACCATTAATTCCTTGTAGCTTCAATGGAATGCTTCATGATTCCATATTAGTAGATCAGATTTCTTGGCCAACTTAGTCGATTGAATTCCACTAAAAAGGAAGAGCTCACCAAGTATTCCTACTGCTGGCAACCTAGTGTGTTAATTCTGTTCCTTACTGTGTAATCGAGAGTCAAGGAGTAAATGACTTTGCTTCCACTAATGGTTTGGCTAACATTATTTGTCTTTTTATGTAATAAATTTATATACTTTGCAACTTTCTTGGTAATGCAATACGTCGCAGCTGCCTCTGGTAGATTTATTTATCATATATAGCAATTATGTTTCTGTCTTCTTTTTATATCTTGTGTAACCTTAGGATGATATGCCTCTAAACGAGGAACTCTATAATCATTTTGCTTTACTGCAAGATCCTAAACAATTTATTTCATATATCTTTTTTGTACTGTTATATATTCTGTTTGATTTTTTTTTTTTTGAAAAAAAAAAAATCCAATTCTCAAATTCTAGCTAAACTCTGTACTCAATAATCTAACTTTTGTGTGTTGCCGGATTTAGTGGTTCAGAATTTGATAAAATGTGATATCAAAATGCTTGGTCTGTGTTCTCATTTTTTTGTAGTTTAAGGCAAAGTATGAATGCTACATATGGAAATTAATACCGAATCAGTGCATTTCGTTTTTGTAACAGATTAAGTATCATATACATAGATTGGCAGCACTTTAGTTATGCTATCCATTCTTTTTTTAAACTAAGGTTTATTTGCCACAAACTGCTCTGGCTGCATCTTCATTTGCCTCATGGGTGTCCATATTTCTGAATTCATGGCTGCATCTTATCCAAATGTTTTGGTTGAATTCATGGTAGCTAGTGACTGAAGCAGAGCAGAATTTTGGACCCTGCTCAATTTTTGGATTCCTTTTATCAGAACAATTATGTTAGGCAGTGATGTATGGCAAGCATTCTGGCTGTATTATAAAAAATACATTGTGGAGGTTTTTGGAGCAGGTGTTTCAAATCCTGAATGGATATGCCACATGGACATTGTTGCCTTTAAATACCAGATGTAGAACAAAAAACTGTTTCTGGGGGTTGAATTGCCTTGTATAAACCTTCTTTCTGGTTTGCAGTTCCCTTCAAAAAGTAGTTCATCTCTTTCTATTTTTGTCAGGAGCTCCAATTTGAGGGTCATGCCTCAAAATTTCTTTTCAATTTCTTTAGCACAAAGCAAAACTTTGAAAATGAACCTTCAACATTTTTTAGCACAAAGCATTCTATTTCTCGCATTACAATGAAAAACAGACTCGTTAATAACATCAACTGTTGCTTTTTTAATGATCTTTTTGCCAAATAATACAGCAGATTATACATTCAATGTTTTTATGGATCTATGGGCTGGCACATAGATATGTAGCACATATTGGCTACTTAGACTTAAAAACTTGAAAATTTGATCACTTTATGTTGACAATAAACAAAGGGAAAAATGGTTGTGAAAAGTCAATATGCTGGCAATTGACATTGTTTGTGCTGTTGGTTTTTTGCAGATATGTTGTGGTGAAGTTGTCTGATATTCGCAAGGAAGTACAATGTCCAATCTGTTTAGGTATGGATTTTAGCTTGCTCTATTTGCTTTCAGATGCCAAGAGATGCCAAATTGCAAGTAGACAATTATTATTTTTGCTGGAACTTTCTGCTTTTTGACAACAAACTATAAAGAGTATGAATATGAGTTGGTTGCTAATAGCATGGGTTCTTGTGCGTTTTTTGCTAATCTCAGAATGACCAGTTGCTTTATTTGTTTGCTTTCTTATTGATCATACGTGTCCAAGTTGTGAGTGTGCTGCCCATGTCTCCATCATGTGCTTGAATATGAGCTGGGGAAAAACTTAAGTAGATTGGCCAGGTGCTGTCAAATTCCCTGTATCCATCCACCATGCCATGTGTGATAAACTGCTTAGATGTGAAATTTATTTGTATGGTTTTTTGAACTGTGATAAATTTTGAATAACTTCATTGATAACTCAAAATTCATGATGTGAACTATGGATATTGAACCAAGTTAAACTAGCTTCATTTTGCTTTTAATTTGTATTTTCCCCACTCTGATATCTTGATTTTTTGTTAAGATTGTTTGCAGTTTTGTTGTCTAGTTTTATGGGGTATGATCGTATGTTAACTTTATTCAACAATCGCTATGTCAATTCCAAACAACCTAGACTTAAGATGTCACTTTAGGCTTAGAGCTTATAGGAACTGTTCTTTCTTTGAATGCAAACATAAGTATCAATTTTGGGGAATCTCATCAATTTTACTCGTTCTATGCCTAGGCATTATTCGAAAGACAAGGACAGTGATGGAATGCCTGCATCGCTTTTGCAGGGAATGCATAGACAAATCTATGCGACTCGGGTAATTCTTCAATATATCTCATCTCAACCTAGCTCAGTTGAAATGCATGTTTCCTTGTATTGCTTTTCTTGCATCTTTTCAATAATTTTCGGAAATTTGTCCTTAAATTCACTATAGGAACAATGAGTGCCCTGCTTGCCGAACACATTGTGCCAGTCGGCGTTCCTTGAGGGATGACCCAAATTATGATGCATTAGTTGCTGCTTTGTATCCAGATATTGACAAGTACGAGGAAGAGGTATGATTTCACTGCAAATTTCCGTCTTAAAATGGGATCTGTTATTCTGTATTAGAATGCTGGAACAAGGGTTATTTATTTATATCTGCTGTAGGAATTGGCTTTTCATGAAGAGGAAATGGCTCGCAACAAGCAGGTGAATTACTGATGTGATTTCAAGTCTTTTAAATCCATAAACATATGTATTTGTTTCATTCCATAGTGAATTAGGTTGTTTGTGTAGATCCAAGCTTCAATTGCCCAGACTCTTCGTCGACAAGCTGAAGCTCTTGGTAGGAAACGACCTGCTAAAGCCACAATTGGTGCATTTTCAAGGAGACTACAAAGCCGTTACCATGATGGCCACTCAAGAGGGAAGAGAAATTATCGAGCAGCTGATCTCCAAGGGTCTGACGAAACTGAGGATGCAAATGGTGATGGAGCCAAAAATTCATCATCTGCGGAGGAACAAAGCGCTGAAATTAAAGCAAAGAGACAGAAAAGATGGGGAGGTGCTCGGTCTACAGCTGCGAATGCAGATGGAGGAGGTGATGAGAATGATGCAGAAAGGAATAGAGAATCTATGGGATCTTCTGCTGGGTTTATTGGGCCCTCAGAGAGGCTTGCTTGGGGAAAAGGTGGCATGCGGAGTCACACACGATACGGCAATGCTAATGGTGGGAATGGGAAGAATTCCAGGAACAGCCGTATATTTAAATTGGCAGATTATCTTCGTAACTTGGACGAAAATGATAATGAGGTAACTAGTCTGAATAATGTGATCATTCTGTTTCTGGACAGTTATTCTATGATTGCGGCCTAACTCAAAAATGATGGATATGCTTCCGTGAAATTTCAGTTGGACATCCACCTCACACTTATTTCTTTCGACGAGCAAAGAATACCGAGTTTACAGCAGCCATACCTCTGTTGCAGGCCAAGTTTATCAGTCAAACACCTACGTCAGGTCACTCTTCTTCTCTTGTAAAACTTGTTTCCTACTAATGATGTTTCATTTTATTTCAATAACTAAGTACATTGCACCATCACTATTGTTTACCAATTCTCCGCTGTAATGCAGTATGTTGCTCTGCAAACTGCTCTGCAAGTGGATGAAGTTGAAATATACTTGGTGAAAGAGTTAAATTCCACAAATATATCCATTTCTAAACCCTGTATAATCGATCTGTCCAAAGATAAGCTGCAAGTTTTAGAAGAACAAGAAACTCTTGCAGGACTTAAAACATCTAATTTCACTCAAGGGAATCTGGTGAGGGTTTTTTTTTTTTTTTAAAGCTTAAATCTATACTTGCAGTCTTTGGAGATGAGATATACTGGTTTATTGTAATAATCTTCTGTGCTTGTGTTATTTCAGCTTCTTGCATATCAGAAAAAGCTGTGGAACTCAAAATGGTAATGAGATTGCTGCCTTCATGGCTTGGATTCCAATATTTTTTTTTTCTTATATATATTTTATACAAAAATGGAATTATAAATACATGCTTCTAATAGGGAGTGCAGTCAAGTTTTTTATTTTTATTTTTATTTTTTAGCACAAATTGGTCTAAATTATCATATATTATAGGAATGGTGTTAATTTCAGTAGGTTTAGTACACTTAAGATTAAAAAAGCATATATAATCCAAAATTTTATTGGATAGCCTTAAAGTTTGTTTGGTGTAAACTTTGCCAATTTTCTTTTATGTTAAATATTTGTGTAATCTAAGGGTTGGTATTTAGAATTCATTTCCGATTTTTTCCCCATTATATGGGATAATAATTTATCCCCTGATATTTTATTGATTTTAAGTGGTTTGTATGTCCACGTGTAATATGGCATCACAAGCAAATTCGCAATTAATTTGTTTTCCCTCCCTTGGCGCAAGAATTATCAGTTTGTCACAAAAATTAACTTTAACTACACCCATTTAGTTTTTATGTGTTCAAAATTAAATTTATTATTTTATTAAATATAATATTATGTATTCTTCCGTTAAATAAAAGTTACTTTTGATATTTTTACATGGATCAAGATGTATTAATTATACTTAAATTTAAGATAAAATTGAGTGATTCAATGCACAAATTTAAATATAATTGGTCAATTTGCATTGAAAAAGGAAATTTAATTAAAAAATAAAGTAAATTGTATTGAAAATCTAAAAATAACAGATAAATGAAATTTAAATTTTACTCAAAAGTTATTAATAAAAACGTGTAAATTTTTGTTTGCATTTTTAAAAAGATATTTAAAATAATATAAAATAAAATTAGAATTTTGTAAAATGAAAAGGGTAAAGTGATTCTAACATTAAAAAGGAAAAAAAAAAAGGATTTTGAGATGAGCTTATTCTTACAAAAAACGTTAATGATTCCTTTAGCCTTTCGTCTGCATTTGTTTTGGACATAAGGCATCGAAACAAAGCGAAAAATAAAATAAAATTAAGAGAGTGTATCTTCGAAGTCCGTCTCGAAATTCTATTTTATTTTTTAAAGTAAAATAGATTAGGGGTGACAATGTTAGTGTTAAAATGTGCATTTTTTGTATATATATTTTTAATATTTTAGCACAAGACAAACAATAAGTGCATAATACAGCTATGGTGCAAATCGATGAATTGATATGCTGACGTGTGTGCAGTATTAGTTTTAGAATAACGTAGCTCTTACGAAATTTTCTTGTACTACAAACTATTTTACTTTCGTCATATTTACATTATTAGTCCGATCAACCTTATAATCTTGTCTTTTTTTGGAAACAGTCCTACCGTGTACCTATTAACACCGGAGTTCAAAATTTGCCTGTCACACGATCAAATGCCAATTTTAGGATCTTTCCTGGCTTTTATCTTTAACTGGAGGACTTGGAAGTCAAGAAATTACTAATTCTTTAACAATATAATCTGTTTTTTTCAGATAATATATAAAATTATTCATTCAAATTTATTAAAACTTCAACTTATTCCCTTTAAAATATGCGCAATACATGTTAAAATATATATAAAGATAATGTCCATTTAGGACGTAATAATGAAGATAAAATAATCTGATAATTAGAAGTATTTTATATACATTTTAATAGTATAGCAAATATTATATTAATATTTTTATAAAATAATTTAATACGTAATTAATTTTTTAAAAATAATGTGTTAAATTAAAAATATATATATATATATATATATATATATTAGCATGTTAAATGTATTTTTTCTTTTTTTGAATTTCGGTATTTTTAGAACCAACTTTACAATGAAAGTGTATGAATCAAGGTTTAAATTGCAAGAAAAAAAGAAATATCCTCGATTATTAAAAGCAATCATTTTTTAGATGTTTTAATAATTTTCCCTTAAGTTTTTTACACGGCTATTTATTAAACGAATTAATAATTGTTCTTCTTGGTTATTACGGCAGCTAGTTTTTACGTAGATCCACTAGATCCACACTCCTCCACTCACACGTGTGCTAAATTCCAAATCCACGTGTCCTTATCCATACTCTATCGCCAGTGGGCTCCACTTTCTATCTTATAAACTTTAATATTATTATGACCAATCAATGAATGGGCCCTCAACTTCAATATATGTTAAAACTTCATTGTCACACTTAATCAATTAAGAAGTAATTAGGATAAGCTAAAGATAATACCGAAGAGATAACAAATACATTAATTAATTTAATTAATATTTTAAAGAAAACGCTACAAATATAACTTATTTATAAAATAATACTTAACAAAAAGTAGCTTCATCATAGTTTCAACCAAAAAAAAAAAAAAAAGGGGAAAGAGGCAGCTTCATCACCACCGTCCACGTCAGATCTCACTAGCAAATATCGGGAAAAAAAAAAAAAAAAAACTTCTAAGCACTTAGATTTGGCCTAGATAATAATAGCCATAGAAGTCGCAGCATTAACCAAAACGACAAGGACACGTCCCACATATGGGAATGAAACGACACTATTTACACTACATCCATATTTTTACTGCCATCCTCAACGATGTTTGCTCCTGGTGTCTCCGCTATAAAGCCTGTAATCACATATAACCCACCTCATTTTAACATCCTCATAAACCCAATATGAAAAAAAAGAAACAGAAAAAACAAATTACTAGGTCCAATCTAACCATATTTATCCACTTAGATTCACGAATAATTATTTATAAATAATATTAACTATTATTCTATTATTTTGTGTACATTTTAACTTTAGAAATTTTAAAAATTCATGTGCTTGAGATCTGATAAATGCGACTCCAAAGAGAAAGCCTACTAAAAGAAATTGATAAAGCAGATCTAAGCCATTTGATGAGAAACGTGATCAGATCTAACGGCTAGAGTTAGCATAACATAATAATATACCATATCGTGAACTTGCATGCATGCAAAAAGAAGAAACAGATCTAATCCCATGCGCCGCTATACCACCTGAAAATTTCTCGCAAAGAAAAATAAGAAGAAATAGTTTCCTTCTAATTTTCTCAGCAACCAAACACACACACAATAAGAATTGTAATTTAATTAATTACCAATCATAAACAGTAGGCGAGTTAGGCTGCAATGGCTTGTCAAAGACCTGCGCACCAATTTTCTTGGTAGCAAGGTTGCTTCCAGGGTGAAATACACTCCTCCACACGTTATCTTTCCTCGCCGACGCCGGAGTTGTCGGTGTTCCCGGCGTTGATGGACTTGCCGGCATAGATATTGACCTCTGGAGTTTGCTCGCTTCTGCTTCACCATCTACTCCTATAAGTACATAATAGCCGTTTAAAAATCAATAATTAAGCTTTTAACTCAGTAATATTAATCTGATGAAAAGTAATGTAAAGACTATGATGATTGTCAAGAAATTAATACCTATTTTTAAGGGTTTGGGGGTGCTGATCTTTCTAAGCTTGCCAAGGCCACGATCGGGCGGAGGCCCGGCAACAACGTCGTCCCACATCCCGTCGAGCAACATTTTCTTTTATCTTTTTTTGCTTAGCTCAGTCAGATTTTTGTGCTTCTTGCTTGTGTTCCTTGGTTCAGATATATAGAGGACTGGCTAAGGGTTTGATGACAAAATAATATCTATTACACTTTAATATTATTGTTGGTGGAAAATATCCAGACAGTTTTAGGGCCCAATCTATTCGGGGTTACAATGAAATGGCTTGATTTTCGGATCTGACATTAAACCGGATTAATTGGTTTGGTTTGGTTTGGCTTGTTTATTAGAATCTCCACCTTTTTGAGTTTACGTTTTTAATTATTTATGTTAGAAATGGATTTTTAGTTAGGAATTTCAAAATGGATAGCACTAAACTATTGGAAGATTTTATTTAAATTTTTTTTATATATCCTCAATTATATAATGTAAAGTAATGTCTATAAAAGGCCATGTGCCACGTCCACTTTAAAAGTAAAATATTTTCCTTTCAACAAATATAACGAGAACAATTATCTATTTTAAAATATAGATATAAATTACTCAATTTTATATAATTTAAATTGAATATTAACAAAAAAATAAGTAAAATCACTCTACTTCAAATATTTGAGGAAAGAAATATTTGTTATCCTTTGCAAAATGACACAATGACACACAGCAAAGTAAATTCGAGATTTTTCTGGTAAAATCTTTTGCTGATCTCAAGTGAAAAAAAAGAACCTAATGAGTGCTTCATTCAGTAAGTATGGTCCGACCTGTTGATTTAGTCCGGTTCAACAAAACGGGGCTAAATAAGGAAAATGGCAAAAGTGGAAATTTGATAGGTGGATAAGGATGAAGACTCAGTAAAATGGGACCCGCAAAATAATATCTTCTCATTAAAATTAAACTGATGGGAAAAGTTTAGTGGTTTGCTTGACAAGTGTCACTATTTGTCCTGTTCCATGGACAATTGTGGGGTCCATATTGATGGAAGATAATGGGACAGATCGTGAAATGCGGGCCCCACAGGTTTGAAAATAATGGTGATTCCTTCTTTTCAACAATGAATAAAATGATTGTGGGATTTTGATTCAGTATATCGTGTACATTTTTTTATGTAGTGATTTAGTTTATGTTAGTGTGCGCATTTTAAAAGGATGAAAGTGACCTATTAAGTTATGATGAGTTTAATTGACTATCAAAAAAAATTTGAAAGCTCTGTTTAACCCGTTACCCAGTGGGATAACTTGCAAGTGTCTGATAAAAAAACTTAATGCCTTTCTTATTTATGTGTCTCGAAAGGTTGCATCGTTTTTCTAAATTTCTCTTATTTCTTTGAACAAACTTTCTTAATTTCAGACTTGCTATCTTTTGTTGTTGAGTGCAGAACTGCGTTGCTCGTGACTTGGGTTCGTAGGCCTGTCCTATAAGAATATGGGCAATTGTCTCCAAAAAATAAAAGTCCATTTCTGCGTTTGACGAATAACTAGGTGACATCATTATTCCTTATAATAAAGTTAATGTTGATCATATACACACAAGCGCAAATATATTTTTTGAGGAATCCAGATTAGATCCTACTTATGTCCCATCATGGGTACGGGAAAGAATCACATAAAAGACAATTGGTAAGAATAAGCCCACCTTAGATGGAACGCTATTTTTCGCCCCAGTAAGCGATCTTAGCCCAAAATAAAAATCTAGGAGCATTTGCAACTCAAAACGTATATTGTGCAGCAGAAATGGTACCCAAGTTAAAATAGATTAAATGCAATATTACCAGCTGATAATATAGTATTATGTCAAAAACATAAATTTTAATTTTCTTATATTGCTTCATGAAATGAAAAAGATTTCGTAAAGTTCATTAGTCCAGTTAATTGGTTGAGGAATATAGCTCAGAATATATAGTAAGCATACATTACTACCATAATATATGTATTATGAAAGAGAGGCGTAATACTTAATTACAACTCTAAATGTCTCTATAAGAGACCCCACACTTTTAATCAAAATATCTGTTGAATCTAAAGTGAAATTTCTTTTAGCAAAGCAAGACGGACTCATTCGGCCAATAATTAGGCCATAAAAAATAACCCAAGGTTGAATTCCATTGATAAGGATGGAGATTAAAATATTATCAATTTATTTATGTATTTAACTAGCCGCCTCCTTGGAATTTCAATCCCACAAAAAATCAAAACTAATAATTAGTGCTGAGGGGTGATCTATGATAATTGACTGCTAATCAAATAATAAATAACACCAACTTGTAGCTCAGACTCATTTTTAACGAGAATCCCTAGAGATAATCTAGAGTAAAAGAATTTTAGTTTATTATCTAATCGTTTTACCAACTATGACTTATTTTTGTGAATGAATCGAAAAGAAATGGTCAAGATGATATGCATAAAATTAAAATTATACGATGCATTATTTGGCATTGTTGTTAGAATTGCTTACCAGGAACTTGCACAAAACTTCCTGACTCGGTCTGTTGACTCCATTGATATATTCACCTTTCGTAACCTCTGCTACAAAGTTGCCTGCATCGGTGGAGACATGTTAGCATGAGTACGCATAAATTGTAAAAGAAGTTTTTACTTGTCCTTTTCAGGTCGTTATTGTCAATGAATTATTTAAGCAATTTACAGCAGAAGTCGGCCAAGGCTCAGCAGAAACTGAAATCCAATAAACGGTAATTGAGATTGGAAGCACCGTCAAGACTTTCAATATTATTTTGAATTTTCCTAACGGTAATCCACATTTCAAGAAAACAAAAACGATAAAGGACTAAAATAAAATAAAATCTAAATGGTATAAAAGTTTGTTTTTTTTTCAAAAATAATATCCATAAAATATTAAAAATAGTATAAATTTATCCTTATTTGATACTTTAAAGAACCATTTTTAATGCTTTAAGAGAAAAACATATCAATTTTCATATTTGTTGTCAATAAAAAGATTCATATTTATTCTTAAAATATTAAAAATAGTTTATATTTGCCATCATCAATACTATTTTCATTATTTTAGGGCATTTAAAAAAATTGAATGACAAATTTATACCATTTCTAATAATTTAAAGACAAATTTGACACTTCCCAATACAATGGAACAAAAAAGAGAGAGAAAGGTTATCCCTTTTCCAACATGTATGGCGCCAAATAATTTGAATATCGGACAAATAAAAAAAAATCCTTTGAACAAAAATTCCATGCAGTGACTACTACACCGAAAAAGAACTTCGGTTAAATATTTTCATGATGTCCCTCTCATGGGACAAAATGCCAATCCTAGAGGGCTAAAAGGAAGTAAATTTTAGCCCGCATGCATTTCAAACAAAAGACAGTTTAAGTGGCCGAGAAAATCAAGAATAATAAACAGAAAAGAACAGATGCCATCACATATTGTCCAGCCTTGCCTTGGTTTATATAAAGCAGGTTATAGAACAAAGTTAGCAACAAAATGGCAACCAACCTGCGAAAGAAGATGTCCATGGGTAGTGCAGAAGATAACAGTTCAGGTGAAGCACTGTCCTTTGCTTGCCTCCTATCTATTCAAGATCTGCAGTCAAAGGCCCCTCCTATAGACCAAGAATTTAGTTACATTAAACCAGACTCAGCTTCTCATAGTTCAAAAAGGAATTGTCCTGCAGATTTTTCAATCACTAACCGCCAGGTTCAACTGCAAGCATTTCTGTATCAGTCCAAGCAGGTGAATCATAAGGCTCGCTCCAAAGGTGCAACTGGTAGCAATAACAAGAGATCGATTGATCGCAGCAATGATAGCATAAATATCCCAGTTACGCCGGATCATAAAGCAAAAAGCCAAGCCAAAGAAGAGCGTAGTTATTCAAATTTGTCATTTGGCCAGAAAATATTCCAGTCATTTTTAACTCCATGCAGGGAATGCCATGCTCACGACCCAAAGATTAAAGCACATACAGTACCACAATAAACAATCCATTTACATTAGATTGATGCTCTACTTTACAGTTTTTCTAAGCCAAATTGACTGAAGCACCACCAGCTGCTGCTTTCCAAGAATTAAATAAATAAATAGTTCAAATTAGCTAAAAGATTAGAAAACAACATATTACTCTATTGCTAAAAATTGTGCATCTTTATTACCCTCAATTTTGCATCAGTTCAGTTTTCTGAAAATGAATATTTGGCTCTCACTATTTAGACACGGCCTCATGCTCCATCTAAACAACATACTTCGCTGTTCGATGGGCCCAAGGGAATATGATTAGAAGCTGGTAAAGTGAGAAATTACCTAACCAAAACCAAGGTGCAATATCTTTAATTTTGCAATTAAATGACAATTACAAAGCGATACAACGTGTTCCTCTCCCACCTTAACTTAATCTGCCTTACATCCTTAATTTTTTTTTCTTAGAAAAAATAACAAAGGACAAAAATATATCAAACTAGAGGTGCATCCCTAGTATTAATTTCTCCATCTTATAACCTGACATTCTATTGTGTCGCAAATAAATTTTAGATGACTTATGCGAGGAATAGATCTTAGTAGCAACCAAGAGAGAAGAATGTGACCCATCACAGGTTAAGAGTTAAGAATGGCACAGCATGGTAACTTATGCACACTCCACAATGAAATTAATGCACAAACTGCAGGAGGGATATAACTATTCCCCTTTCCTTCAATCAGCTTAGTAAAAATCATACATATATCCACCTCTAGGAAGTGGGTTGCTTCCAATGAAATCTCCATTAACATTCACAAAGCAATGCCATTTTGCAATCATCCTCACAAAATTTCCTGGGATAGTGCTGTCTTCATCTTTTACTGTGCCTCTCCACTATATTATAGATTTGAGATACAGAACAGTTAAATGACATGGGGAGCCCTGAACTCATCACAGGTTAAGAGTTAAGAATGGAACAAGAAAGAAACATTCATATTCATATTCACAATACTGTGACTTGGTGTATAAGTTTTTCTTTCCTATAAAATCACTATTGAAATTCCCAAGCTAATCGCATCCTGACATCGCCTTCAACTGAAGGACTCTACTGAGACAAAGATGGACTGTCAAGAACGTAGCGAGGCAAGATGGGCAGTTGGTCAGATTTAGTATGGATCGTACATAGACGATAGTTGGAGTCAACGGCTCTCCTAAGGATCCCTCATCCTGCTAGTAAGGCTAGTGCAGAAAGAAATAATAGAAAAATAGCTCCAATATAAAGATCTTCGTTAGTACATAAACCGGTTGTATACCACCATTGATAAACACCAAAATAAGCGAAATTCACTGGGCCAGGGACGCCCCTTCGAGTAAAAGCTTCCACGGCCGGTTGACCAAAATGAGGATCCCAAATTTTATTCAGTTATTGGAGAAAAATCAATATACTTCTAATGTCGAATTAGGATCAACTAGGACAGGAATAAAATATTGGGTCGAACTCTTTTTCGGTGTCAAGGTAATAGTTATGAATAGCCATTGACTCTCGGGAAAAGGTAAAAGAATGAGACCTGTTATGGGACATACAATGCATTACAGATGTATGATCATTACGCTTCAACCGGGTTATTCTATTCCACCTCTTAGAAAGAAAAGTAATAAAAAATATTGATTTTTCTATTGTAATTTGATTCTTTTTTTTTTTCTGAAAAAACGAAAACGGGGATTAAAAAAAGGAAATGATTATTTCGCTCTGGATAGTTATTTCTTTAATCGGTGTGTAGGATCATACTCTAGATCGGAATCATTGGGAGTACTGCTTGCTCATTTCTACCAATTTCATGCATTATGTTAGATATCAACGAAAATCAATTCTGACTTTAAAAGACATGCCTCTTCTGATGAAAAAATGGAAATATTACCTTGTCAATTTATATCAATATTATTTTTATGTATGGTTTCAACCAGAAAAGATCTATATAAATTCATTATCCAAGCATTCTCTCAACTTTTTGGGCTATCTTTCAAAGGTGCAAATAAATGATTCCATCATACATGATTGAGTTGCGAAAGCTTCTGGATGGGTATCCTACATCTGAACTGCAGAACTTAACCCAACACCTTACGATACGAGCTGACGACAACCATGCACCACCTGTGTCCGCATTCCCGAAGGTACCCCTCTCTTTCAAGAGGATTCAAAAGTTTTGTTTGATTGAAAATATATAATATATATATTATATTGACTATTATATATTGAAAATATATCCAGTATTTTCTAAATCCTTAAAAAATAGATAAATCGAATACGATTGAAGTACATAATGCAGAAGAAAAGAAGACTTATTAAGAGATAACTATAGCTAGTTTGATAAGGAAAACCAGAGAAAATGAATCTGCTAACGAAGGTTATAGATTTGGTCGTTTGCTGTCTGTACATATAATGCATACAGCTTTGGTTGCCGGTTGGACCGGTTCGATGGCTCTATTTTTTGATAAATGCTGTTCCTCTCCCTCTTATACTTTGTCTCTCCATAATGTCATATCGAGACAACAGAACCATTAAATGAATTGGGAATTCTACTATTGCGAAATTTTACCGGGCAATATACAGATCAATCAACTATGACCTTCTTAACAAATTTTTCTAACCCACAAATCAGTGAGATGTCAAGGTTTGACAATTTATGGAGCTAAGTGAACCCATTTAGGGAGCCCAGTCCCAATCTATCCTGGTTTAGATTCTGGTCTCTTCACTTAAGATTTGGTTCTGAACTGTAATAGTGCAAGCCACATAAAATACTATCAACCAATTAAAAGATGCATTGATGATTCACAAAATGTATATGCAAAACTTGCCAAGTGCATGTTTCTTAACTATATATTCATTTTATAGAGGGAACCCATAAGCAAAATAAGACAAGTACCTCAACTCCATAAAAAAATATCCTTTGTTGGAAAGCAACATGCACTATCCATCCATAAACAAGGTATCTGAAAACCACAACAAATTATAATAAAGAATAAATTACACAAATAAGATATATAATATGAAAGATAAAATACGTAAACATCCTAATATACTAGCAGAAATAATGCAAAGAATTGTTCCTGAACCCCAAAAGTAATAACCATGGATTTCTACTATCATTCTTTCCAAACAACAAAGCATACATAAACCAATAAACAAAATGGTGGAACAACACAGTCACTTTGCCACCTTCTATAAAGCTAGTTCACAAGCATTTGCGACTCCTAAACTGTTTGCAGAAGAGATGTTCCAGGTCAAAGACAGCTTCACAACATGAAACCATCAATTTTGTGTCATCCGTCCCATATGCCTTGTAAAAGCAAAGGGAAACCTTCTGATAAACCAAGGAGGCCTGAGAGAAGCTACAGTTAATCACAAAAATGAGTTCTGCAAACACAGATCGTAGTGATAACTATTAGGCTAAGGTTTTGTTAATCAGCTAATTTTGACATTTATACTTTTTAGTTATCTTTTATTTAAGATAGAGAAGATGCTTTACTAACAAACTAAATTCTAATATAACTTCTATACATTATTTTGAAAAGATCAAGGAGGAAGCAAAAACAATCCACAAAAAAATGCATCTGACCAAAATTCATGGCATTCCTCATAAATCTCTGTTTTAACTTTGTTAAATATGCCTCAATGTACTTGCGCAACTTTTAAATTACTAGAATGTATAGGAAACTGTACAAATCGAAAAGAAAAAGACTTGGCCTTGAATTTCAAGATTTCCCATACTTTGTACGATATCCCTGCAAGGGAAAGAAGCAACCATCAAATTCCAAGCACAAACAAAATCCAATATCTATCTGTTTCTCAAGCACACATATCTCTAAAATTAAGGCACTCACCTCAACAAGCTTTGCAATTTTAGGCTGCGATAAAGAAAGATACTGCTTTATTGATTCCATTGCAATTGGAATTTGATGGGGCTGCATGGTACCAATAACCTTCTCGACTGCCTTTTTAACAATTGTGTTGTGTGCATCCTTGCGAAGATGACCCTCACGCCAGGTTGGTTTCAACAACGCTTTGACAAAATCCACAAGAGCAGCTCGAAACTGTCTCATAGCTTTTGATTCTCCATCTGCCTTTTTGTTAACCTCTACTTCATTTTCTTTCCTATCTACATTTAAGGCATTTTTGCGTCTGGCCCCATCATGTTGCCACCTAGAATCATGAGCAACATTGATTTTTCTCGCATTTGGAACATCTTTGGAATGTCCAGTGCTTGAAGCATTTTCTTCATCCAGAATGATCTCTTTATTCTCATTGACCACAAATGTCTCCCCTGTCACTTTTCCAGCAGTAAATGCATCTTTTCCAGGTGTATAACAGTTTTTTTCCACCATGTTTACAGGGAATTTACCATGAAAAGATAAAGTACTTTTGTCATCTTTCTCTGAGCCAAGGGCACGGCTTACTAAGGGGTTATTGTATACTGGTTGAGTGCCCTGACTAACGAAAGAAAATTTAAAGGGCAGCCTATATCCTGCAGTAGGCAAGTCAATACTATCACGAAGAGGGTCATACTGACTTCCTGAAGATGATGGCAATAAAGGAGTGACAAAAAAAGATGGCTGAAAAGGTACAGATGGTTCCCAGTCATTAGAGGAAATTTTCACTTCATGTTTTGCATAACACAACAGATCCCGAGAAACACTGTCTAAGGGCAAATTTTCTCTGTCAGAACCAGAGAGAGGGGAAGCACTTTGCTGCAAAGAAGATGATCTAAATGCACGATGGTCTCTATCATTGTCCACCAGCTTTTTAGAACCAAAAGGACTTGTTTTCAAAGAGGAGCTAAAAGAAAATGATGGTCCAGTCCAAGCTGAGGTCTGACGAGAAGGCAATATACTATGGTCAAGTTTTGCACCATGCACAGATTGACCTCTAATAGATGTTTGATTCTCTAGGCTGCTCAGATATGAAGAGAGATTCAAGCCATGGTACTTGCTTGAGGTTGCAGCTGAGCCACTAAAATCAGATCGGTGTTCAGGAAGCAATCTGTTTTGCAATGCAGGAGAGCTATTGCTATTAATTGGAGAGACATGGCTTCCATAATCAGCAGTGTGCCAACTTCGTCTAAGATTCTCCACACCTGGATCCTTAACGGAAGAAAACACAAGATCATCTTTTGATGAAGGATATTGCCGGGTGTCAAGGTTGACAGCCTGAGATAAGTCCCTCTGATGAAGTGATGAAGACTTATGTTTGTCATCTAACTGATGCAATATTTGGCTTTCTTCACTTTCGAATTCAGAGATTCTTTTTGACGAGAAATTACAAGAATAAGCAGCATCATTTCCTATTGAAGAAACCACTGGGTCAGGATTACCAGGCAACTTTGGTTTTTCCATGATGTTTCCTAGACCTGATACAGGAGTAGGTGCAAGGCCAGTGTTATAAATATCATAAGTACTGAAGGATCTTCAAAATCACACCATGAGGAATATTATATACCTTTGTCAAACTGGTCAAGTTTTGAGAAGTTTGCAGCAGTTGTGTATCCTTCCAGCGGCTCTCTAGTGTTATCTGCTTTATTATTTATATGAAGGAACCTACATGAACTCCCCTTAATGCACCACCCTTTAGCGAAGAAGTCACATATAATTGCTGGTCGTTTATTCTGATCCTTAAACTCAGCAGATGGGGAGAGACTTCGTGTCCTTATCTCTGACGTAAGCAATCTGGAAAATCTAAAGTTAGCACGGATTAGGAATTGATGGTAGCACCCTAGGAAAGGAAAATTTAAAAAAAAATATAGAAAAAAGAGCTGCGAAACCATATATATATATATATCGAGCCAACATCACCGCACCTTGATGTTGTTTTCTCTTTATCATCCTTTGACTGCACATCCATCGGCTTAACCTCTTCCTCAGAAACCTTAATATCATTAGGCTCCATATCTAACAAGTCTTTCATTGCTAAGGCATTAGATGCCTCATTTGTAAGTTGACTGTTGGTCTCAGCAGCCATAACTTCACTATTACATGAATGAGGCTTCATACTGCTATGGGGGTGTTTGTTGCCTTCCCCAGAGGTTTCCTTTATCATAAATGCCTCAGCATCCTTTTTGACAACAAAATCTTGACTCCCATTCTTTCCAGGGGTAATCAAATGCTCAAAGTACATACATGATTCATCTCCTATTGCTAATGGTTCTTCTGAAGGACCTGCCGTGTCCTTTTTGACAACAGAATCTTGACCCCCATTTTGTCCAGAGGTAATCAATTTCTCTCCTGATTTAATACACTTAACGTCCTCATGTAGCATACATGATTCATCCCCTATTGCTAAAGGTTCTTTCGAAGGACCTGCAAATTTGGAGTTGGAGACACTATCTTCTACATGTGAATTGGAATGTAGCCGCAACTCAGATTTTTCTGAAGTAGAATGCAATTCCAGTTGCCTGTCATTCTCCTCAAAGTCCATAACTTGACTAATATCTACACGGAAGAAGGACCAAATCAATAAATGAAGCAAATTATCAATTTCCCTAGAACATATACACCATTTTTGCTTTTACATGGGGTCCTAAAAGCAAAACCTTGAGAGAGACTTAATTACTACAGAAATTTGAATAAGGGCTTTCAAACTATAAAATACCAGCATTTCTCATAAACTACCCTAACAAGACACTTCCAAAGAGATGACCCTCATGCGCAAGAGAGAGACTTGATATTAAGGCATCTAAAAAATAAACTTCCTTACTTGTGCTCCCTAAGCTCTTCTTTTTTTTTTCCCTTTTCTAAGATGCAAAATTTTGCGTGTCTATGCCTGCAAGAAGGAATTCGTATTAAATTTATACTTTTCTTCCATATGATAAATATGTATGGTAAATTCAGGTTTTCATTTGAGATTGAGATTGATGAGGTAATGATTACAGAGGGAGAGATGTAGGAGACTACTGTGGCTTCCATAAAATCATATAGTTGAAGAAGAAACCATGATTCCAGTGTAAAGTGCTAGATGAGATAGATTCTTGGCAAGAAAGGTTGTTTGGCGAAGAGACCTATTGTACATGGCCGTAATAGGTAAAGGAAGATTAAACAAAACTGCTATAACAATAAAATGGCAATAAGGAATGATATTTTACAAGTATCAAATGCCTCATGGAAGAAGGATATTGCCTTGTTTAAAAGCAGCTTTTCTATGTAAAATAATCTAACTTCAACGTCATAGCATTTCACTATAAAATAATACAACCAGCAGAGATTAGTATTTTAGAGGTCCTTCATATGTTTCATGGATGAGAGAATTCTACTTGTTCAAAATGAACCTTTGTGAAAGGCTTTTCTATGGACCATTATCATTACATTTAAAGATCTTAAGGCTTTGAAAATTAAGAATAAAAAGAAGAAATTGAAACTGTGGCAGAGAATATTTTCTGGAAAAAAAAGTTTAGCAATTGTGCTTAATAAGTAATTTGAGAGAAAATTTTGACTAATAATAACCACCCAGTAAAATACCAAGTCAATACACATTTCCCTTGCAAATGTGCAAATCAACCCTATACTATTTGTGAATGGACTTGAAAGTTTTGGGAGAACATTTTTTTTTTTAAATCTTTAGAATGACATATATATATTAATGAGTATGACAAAAAAGTCACTGGATGTAATTACAGAGCATCAATACCTGCGCATAATGGTTAGATTGCTCCATTACAACTAGAAGGTAATGGGTTCATGTCATAGAAACAAGTTTTGACTAAAGGTAGGAGAAAAGTTGTGTTAAATAGACAATTGTTCCTAAGCTAAGAGCCTTCTGATCTATTAGGACTCCATTTAATTGAAAGACATCCTTTCATATTTACTTTTCTATAAATGTCCATGCTTTGTTAAAAGTTTCTCTTTTCAGTTTCAACCAGTCTCCCACCTACATGTTGCTATTCTTTTCCAATCGCTCCCTTTCTACTAACCACACCACTACCTAGATCAAAGTGCACTTTCCCAAAGGAACTGATGCGGTCACTAATGTAGACATGCGACTAGAAAATGGCGCATGAAAACATTTGTGCTCCTTTACTTTTAAATTTCGTCTCATACTTATTCTATAAAACCTATATCATAGGTATAAAAAGAAAATGGTCCAATTCTTTATTTGCTAGTTATTGCAGTACTAAACTTGGTCTTCACATGTGTTTTAATTTTATCCTTCAATCAACCAAATTCAAGATCCAAAAATAGCTTGTAAAAAAAAATATTCATAAAAAAGTAGGCAGATGCAATGAGCAATCTTACTAGACCACTTCTTTCCAATTAGTAGCATATAAGAGCCCTTTATACTCAAACCCCTCATGAAAAGTGATACAAGATAAGCTGCTATTAAAAAATAAATTAGGACTGTTGTCTTTGAAACATCCCTAACTTTGGTGGACTGCCACTTAACATTTATCCAAAACACAGCAAAATGTTAGCCCATGGCAATCAAGCTTGGTAAATTATGGTCCCAGACATATAGTAGTTCTTCCAAAAAAATGATTTTCTTTACATCACCGTGATCATCTCTAAGAAAAACAAAGACAGTCATATTCAAGCTCTTGCATGCTTTCCCCTTAAGAACATGCTAGCATCTTAAAAATTATTCTCTCCTTCATTATATACCATCATAATATCATATATTCCGGGTTTAGTTAATCCAGTGACAACCTAGAATGCATGCCATATATATAGAAAACTAAATTGCCCCCACATTAATGTTGCTGTTGTTGTATCAATGTTGATAGAATTAAACCAAATAATAACCAACTTGTTGTCATCATATGGTACCTTGCCTTCTGATGGCCACTTAAATTTATCAAGTTATGCCAGTTAAGCTTAGGCACTTTCCATCAAAATCCCAACATGGAAATTCAGACAGAATTGTAAAAGAATATTCATAAACAAACAGCTAAAGGCTACCAAATGATGTCTAATGATCCTGACAAAGCTACTCAAAAGTAACAATCTCATCTAAACCTAAGGCACCACGGGAATTTCTATACATCAGTTGAATCCTGAATATGTGGCACTACCATTTTCCATCGTTTGTTCACAATGCATTAAGCAAGGTGATGTTTCCTCCTAGGGCAGGAGTAGAGGAGTTGTGAATTTCTGACCTAGGACAGCTTGTAAAGACTGTAATTTTAGGTTTCTACGATGGCAATGAGCTGGTTCACAATACAACTAAATAACGGAATTAAGTCCTATAAAGTCGAATTCTCAGTGCCAACCACCTAACTTTACCGACTGAAACTAAGGCACCAAGGCTTACTCTCAAACACGTTCAAAGAAACTCATGATTTCCCAAATCGAATCACATAATCTCCCACAATCAACTGAAAGAGTAAATTTCAAATAAAAACCGAAGTGTACCTTCGGCAAATTAATTTCTTGGCCTGTTTTATCAACTGAAGGATTAACTAATTCTAGTTACATTTACTACTAATTCTGCTAGTTATTCACAATCAAGAATATCATCAGGAATCAATTCGATAGAAACACATCAAAATACAACTAGAAGGTAAAATTTGAAATCAATCAATTATTAAAAACAAAAACTAACCGTTATGTTTCTCAATGGCCTCCTTCGGTGCATCTGAAACATTCTCTTTTTCTTCTTCCTCCTCCTCCTCTTCTACCTCTTCTCCTTCTTCTTCTTCCTCTACTTCCTCTTCTACTTCTTCTTCTTCTTCTTCTTCCTCCTCCTCCTCCTCTTCTTCTTCTTCCTCTTCCTCCTCCTCCTCCTCCTCCTCCTCCTCTTCTTCTACTTCAATTTCTTCTTCAATTTCTTCTTCCTCTTCTACCTCTATCTCTTCATACTCTACTTCGTCGTCGTCATTACCGTCGGCAGGGTCGGAATGGGAGATTCTGGTTGCTGGATCGGATTCATCATTACCGTCGGTTGGCATTGGATTGATCGCCTGAAAGTTGTACTGAGTTTGAGCAGATAGTTGCGGTTTGTTTAGGTCCGGTGTGATGTGAGATTTCGAGAGAGGAAGAGACGTTAATTAAAAAGCAGTAGCTAAAGAAAACATCTGTAGGCCAATTGCGCAGTTCTTCATCTTTGCCGTGAGAAGACTATTGGTAAAATGGGGTTGGGTTGGGCTGGGCTGGGCTTAAACTTAAACCCATAAAAGGAAGCTGACAAGGTGTAGTTTCTTTAGAATTTTGAATCTGAGCGAACAGGAGGAGGAATGTTGGGTCCAGATCTGGCCATACAACCCATAATTCCTCAGGCTATGTTTGGTAGGGTGTTTTGCATTGTAATGTAATTAAGTCCGTAATCATTACTTTGTTTGTTTGTATACAAAATTTATACTGTATTGTAATGATATATACATCAGTAATGCCCAATACACTTACTCATGTATTTTTTAATCCCCTAATTTTGTACAGTATTTTCCATTACAATTCATCTATTCACCTCCGTAGCCTCCCTCACCTCCCTAAATTCCTTTGCCTCCTTCATCTCCATCGCCGGTCTCACCTCACCATCGCCGGTCTCGCTACCATCGGAATCACCATTGCTGCCGATAGAAGACGAAGCTCTCTCCTCTCTTTTTAACGGTGAGTAACTCATCGATTCTCTCCAGATTTTCTCCAAACATAACCTTAGACTTTTGAGTCAAACAGCTTCTTCTTGTGGGTGTGAGAGAAATTGGAACTTATTTGAAACATCCATACCAAAATAAGAAATAAATTGGAGTATTAGAGGTTAAATGATCTTATTTTTGTGATTACAATTTGAACTTGAAAATTTGTTAAGTAAAACCAAATTATGGGTTGAAGAGTGAACACTGAATTGTTATTTTTTGTAAATTTGGAGCATCTTGTCCATTCAATGTCCACCACTCATCTATACATTATAATAAAAGTAGTTTCATAATTATAACATTTCATGCAATTAGAATAAATGGAAAATGCAAATAGCAAACTATTATAAAATAAGCATTATTCATTACCTAGTTACATGTGTTTAGTTGAAATTAAAGCTGACCAAAGCTCCCAATTTGCTCTTTATATAATCTTGTTTCTTTCATTGCTTTATGAGCAAATGGATTTATTGCTGGCAACTCTCCCAAAACCGTAGACTTCTCACAAAATTTAGGAACATGCATAAAAGTGAGATTTAAAAAGTGAGATGTTGTATGTAGATTCTGATGAAGGTACTTGGTCCATCTCTCATCAATGACTTGATATATGCCTTTATAATGTTTTTTCTTTTTCTTGAACATATGCTTGATAGACTTGCGGGCCAATCGCATTCCTTCATAAACATGTCCTAATGCAGGCTTTTCATCGAAGTCCACAATATGCAACAATTGAATGAGTGGTACAACAATTTTAACCATAATCAAACAATTATCCCAAAATCTGTCATCAATACTATAGAAGAAAATAATTTTCCTTTGTTGTTCTTGAGAGCATATTATCCATGAATTATTTGCTTGTAGCTAAGGGCAAGTCATGCTTGTGGTCGTAACACTTTTCAAAGTTATTGCTGTTGGATTGAAGATTTATAACCTCTTTTGGGCAGATTGAAGAATCAAAGTTGAGCAAACATGAAAAACCTCAAAAAAATTACAGGAGCAGGAGAACGAAATGTAAATTTGCATTCTAGAAAAAAAAACCTTTAAAGTAAAAAAGTCCTAAAAAAACAAAACTTTAAAATATGGGAAAAAACCTCAACACCAGTTAGGTTTAAGTAGTTTCTAGTTCAACCATTTGATTCGCCGATTTTAGTACAAGTATTGATTATAGTGGTTGATAATACTAAATCAATCAAGAAACGTGACTAATTCTTGATTAGTTATATTGAGTATAAGTTGTATAAATTAATTGTGGCGTAGTGGTACAAATACAACTTACTTTTCTCACTTGTCGCTAGTTTGAATCACCGAAACTTCAAATAAATTGTTTTGCCTTTTTTAAAAAAAGTATATTGATAACTAAACAATTCTAAAAATAAATATTGCTTAATTTGGGGTACTACCTAAATAGGAACATAAACTCATATTCAAACGCTACTACACAACTCTATAAATAGACGAAAAATCAGGTATTCTACTCTCTCGAATTCTATTTGAATTTCAATTCATTATTCGTCAATTACTGACTTGACCGTCGGAGTGTTCATAAATCTACACAGATCTTTTATTGTTTCTTGCAGATAACAGATCACGGGAATTTTCTCGATAAAGTTATCATTGGTGCGGCGAGCGTGGACCGAACAAAGCCCTGAATCTTTAATCAACAACTGATCAATAATCAATCTGACGGATTTTTCATAGAGGAATGGAGATGGAGATTCTTAAATCCAGATGGGAATGGATTGCCGTTTTAATTTTTCTATTAGCAAACAATTCCATTTTGATTATAATTCATTTTATTCAATTAGTACCAATACTTTGATTTATTGGCAGAAAATAAAATATTAGAAGATGGAACAAAAGAGGGAGGGAGACATGAAAATAGGGGAGCACGGGAAGGCAAGAAACCGAGAAAAGAGGAACTGAAGAAGAGTACTCCGGCGTAGGGGTGTGCAACGGTCGGTTCGGTTCAATAACCGAACCGAAATAACCGAAAATCGAAATTACAATATTTTACGAAACCGAACCGAATTTGTCGGTCGTTTGGTTCGGTTAACCGAAAAACCGAAAATCCAAAATTATAATTAAAAAAATTATCTAAAAAATTATACAAAATTATAAATCATAAAATTAAAATTAAAAAAAATCAAATTAAAAAAATGTACATATATAATTTAATTTCAAACCCCTTAAATTGATAAAAAAAATACAAAAATAATTTTTTTAATGTAAAAATTGAATAAAATAATATATAAATTTAAAAGTTCGGTTTTTCTTCGGTTTTTGCCTTTCAAAACCGAACCGAACCGAAATAACCGATGTACCTATAAATTTAAAATCGAAACCGAATCGAATTTTAAAAATCGATCGGTTTGGTTCGATTTTTCGGTTTTAACCGAATTTTGCTCACCCCTACTCCGGCGACCAATCCCGACGGCGAGCGGCATCACGCGCGGCACCAGTAAACTCCTCCGGTCCAAACGCTTCAGCCGTTACCCACCGGACCTCCTCAATCGCCGGCAGCAAGCGGATTGGAGATGGGTCTCCCACGCCTTCCGACGCGATTTTCGGTCCGACCACCGCTCCTCCCGGTGCGTGACTGTCTGTGGTGAACTCCCAGTGCCTCGATCTATAATCCGGTGACAGTAGACAATATGCCCAAAGCTCTCAATCCATGGAGCTCTCTCTATAATTTGCTATTTTGTAATATTTATACATAAATTTACGTGAGTTGCTTCTGTGCCTTTCTAGCTTGTTATGTGCAGAGATTGCCCGGTCATGAGACCAGTGTGGGCCAAGGCAGCAGCTATGAATATGACCACTCTGTTTCTTTTCTTGCTTGGTTTTGGCATTGAAGTATTGGGTGTAAGAATGATGCTTTGCTTCTCTCTTCTGTGATTACCGATCCGATTTGTGGGTTTTTCAACACATGCAGTCCAAAGCACATGGCTGCATTGGGCGTATTCTTCTTGATGAAGGTGTTTTATTCCTTTAGACTAAATAATGTAAAATTATTTAAACGTGAAGCCAATCCCACCTAACAGTGCACTTGATGGAGTGAATTTAAAGCTATTCTCATCTAGTAGGCCAATGGTTGGCTTTGCTGCGAAATTGACCCAGATTTACAACCTCCAAGTTGGTGATGAGAACAAAAAGGTTCAGGCTTTAGTCAACACTCCAGCATTTGACTAGCAACTAAGAAACTTTCTCGAAATTGCAGAGCAAAGAACGAATAGACTAGCAACAATGAAATTGAAAGGCAATAACCTTTTTATTTGCTCGTAATGGAACAAGAGCGACACTGCATCGTCTCCGCACTGTTCTCTCGAAGGGGAAAAAGCTTCAGCGGATCAAGTTTGCGTTCTTCAAGAAACTTCATGACAGATTTCAGAGTGGCCAAATGCTTCTGGCTGGCTTCTTTCAGTAAAATAAGTAAATCATTCACATCTCTTTTTCGCCTCTTGTATGTTTCTTTTGAAGCTCGCAGGTATGAAATTAGAGGTTTTCGAGGCAGAAACTTATCTCCAATCCCAAAAGCACGGGCTCTATCAACAGCTTCAATAGGAAAAAATACTCTTGTTATTTGTGAATCGTAATTATCAAGCACCAGCACTTGTTTCATTTTCTCCTGAAATTTTGTGCTCAAGAATTGCAACTCAATTTAAATCAAGTGGTAGCAAATTATTTACTTTGTCGATGCTCTTGCGTCAATGCTAATTTGGATGCTTTCATGGAGGAAATTAATTTGAAGACTTGGGTTTTTAATGATCTTAATTCTTGGAGCAGAAAGCGCCATGATTATGTCAATTTGGTCAATAATTATTGGAATGGTGGTTTATGTATCTTGCAATACTCTGTCTTCTTCGTTTGTTTTTATTCACAACTCCACTTTTGGTCAGGCAAAAATTCAGAGATTGTAAGAGAGATCATATGCTACTCAGAAGCCATATCACTAGGGTTCTCTTCTACTTTTAGCCCAAGTCCGGAATCTTATCCCACTCAGAACTGAGATTCTACCTCTATAAGTGATTTACATGATCCATATCAAAGTTCATCTAGTCCAGGCTCTATGGAAATTAGTACAGAGCGAGTCATAGTCACTAAAAATGACGAGTTTGACTCTACAACAGAAGTTATTGGTTCTAAAAAAGATGAAATTAATCAATACTTGAGAAGATTAGAGGAACAGTTGAGTCTGAATGAAGACGGCATCAAAGACATTGGTTCATCTAGAAGAACCACATCTCTTTCAAAGCTCCTCTTCTGTGGTCTAATTATATGCTTAAAGTGGACCTCAAAAAAGGCTTACAATTGTTTGAGATGGGAATTTATTTTTGATACTCTTTTTGAAGTTGGTTTCCCTGAGTCTCTTATTTTTGTTTTGGGCTACTTAGTCCAGTCAAGAGAACAGATCTTTAAGAGCAACCATTAAATCAGCCACGTCACTCTTTATGATAATGGGCAGCTTGAATCTCTTGCAATGGCTTGCTTCTTTGACAGTCTATGCAAAATCCACTAGAAAGCAACTGTTTCATTGATGAGTTGCTTATCTGTTACCCTACTACTCGACAATCTAGAAGAATATCTTGTTCAGGTTAACTTCTTGAAAAATATATTCTATTGATTGATAACTGTCACGTCCAACAGGGGAATCAAGTGGTGTTTCTTCTTGTTCTTCATATGCTGTCTCACATGGATCATTTGATTGCTTCATCACTTAAAATAAGTTCGGCTATGTCGCCAATTATTGCTCACTTAGGCAAGTTCGCCATTTGAGCATCAAGTTCGGCTGTGTCGCCAATTATTGCTCACTTATGCAAGTTCGCCATTCGAGCATCAAGTTCGGCTGTGTCGCCAATTATTGCTCACTTAGGCAAGTTCGCCATTCGAGCATCAAGTTCGGCTGTATCGCCAATTATTGCCCACTTAGGCAAGTTCGCCATTCTAGCATCAAGTTCGGCTGTGTCGCCAATTATTGCTCACTTAGGCAATTCGCCATTCGAGCATCAAGTTCGGCTGTGTCGCCATTTATTGCTTAATACCGCTATCCGTGCTCTCGATTTCACTTCAATAGCTCAAGTTCGGCAATTTTGCCATTTACATGGACAGTCTTATATCTCATACGTTATCCTGAGTTCGGACGAGCAATAAGTATACACTGGGCAATTTATTACTTCGCTCCTGACGGCTTTACGAGACCCGGGCAATTATTCATCGGTTTCGTCATCAACTCGGTTATTTTTTCTAAATTCCTAGCTCGGTTATTTTTCTAAGTCATTCAGATTTTCAATCAACTCGGAACACCACATTCCAAGCTCAGTTTTTCAATCAACTCGGAACACCACATTCCTAGTTCGGTCTCTGCGGCCTGGTGTTTTTTCTTTTCCTACCCGAATACTGACATAAATGTCATATACTGGAGGGGGACTTATGATAACTAAACAATTCTAAAAAAGAATATTGCTTAAATTGGGGTACTACCTAAATAGGAACATAAACTCCTATTCAAACGCTACTATACAACTCTATAAATAGGCGAAAAATCAGGTATTCTACTCTCTCGAATTCTATTTGAATTTCAATTCATTATTCGTCAATTACTGACTTGACCATCGGAGTGTTCATAAATCTCCACAGGTCCTTTATTGTTTCTTGCAGGTAACAGATCACGGGAATTTTCTCGATAATATTATCATATATTATTTAAAAAAATTCTCCTAAACTTTCTCCTTACATCCTATCTAACGCCCTTCACTTTAATTGTATAAAATAAAACTCCTATCAATAGCAATAATAGAAGCTAAACAATTAGGAAAAGAATTAAATCGGTTTGCATATAACAAAACTACCCGATCAAGAGCACGAGCCATTTGATATATTATATCACTTTTGGGATATATTTTCACAATTTTATATAATACAATATACATTTTATACATTAAAATTATTATTTTATTTAACTTTTTAATATAGGGCTGACCCAAGCATGGCCTGCACTGAAACCGTCTTTTATTTATGCGAGCTTGGACCATGCTCGGCCGAGAAAATATTATAAAAATTCTAATTGAGCCCGGCCCAAGACACATTATATTATATAAGACCAAATTATTATGAATTTTTCTCTAAAATAATCATAATCCTCCTTTTTTTTTTTTACTCTCTCCGTTCTATAATATCTGTCACTTTTACTATTTTCGTTAGAATTAAAAAACATTAATTAGGCCTAAATTTATAATTAAATATAGTAAATAATGACTAAATTACCTTTATTTTTATTATTTCGAAAATGATAACTTAAATCTAATTGGTTGAATAAAATTGAAAATGTAATAGTAAATTAATATCGTATTAAAAATTGAAAAAAAGAAAATTAATATTGTATTGAAAGTTTAAAAATAATATCTAAAATGGAATACAAAAGTTTCTAAAAAATAACAGTCATTAAGAAACGGATGTAGCATTATTTATCGGCAATAAGGTGAGGAATGTGTAGAAAATCGAATTATAATTAGGGACCGCATTTCACTTAAATTGTATTAAGCAATTTTAGGTATATAATATTTTGAATATGATTAGAGTAATATTGCTAATTAAAAAGTAGAAATGGTCAAGATTTTTCTAATGTTCCATTAAGTGTGTGATGTTACCGATTCCAATGCAAACATTGATCTGAGGTTGGGCTAATCTAAAATCTGCCTGCACAGTTATTCCCTTCGCCTTACGTACAAGTAGGCTGGGCTAATTTACAAATATCCCGTGGGCAATAATACACTATGCTCGTGCCCACCCAGTCATCATAGTCCAACAGTTTAGGCATCTAAAACTTTTTGTTTCTATTCTATTAATATTATTATCTCTTGATAATCAGAAGATTACAAAAAAAAAAAAAATGAAAACTTAATTTAGATACAAGTGGTTGATAAAAATTCATCCGCAGTAACGAGAAGAAATAATTTCCATTTTGGCTTTAAATTGAAATAGAGATTATTAAATGTGAAAAGTGATATTTTTCTCCAAATCCGATTTTTAAATTTTTAATTATGAGGGCAACATTAAAGTGCACATACTGGTCTACATATTACGGACGAGAATATTTTTCGACAATAAATTTCCAGCGAATACGAACACAAAAGGGGAAATATCATTAATATTAGCATGGACCCCAGTATATATATATATATATATAATTTTTTTTTTCTTTATCTCTTAATTCCCAAACCCGATGATTGCGCACCAATAAACGGACGTGACTTGAAGGAGAAAAAGGGCAAGTCAAAACTCAAAAAGTCAAAGAAACATGGAAGGCTTTTATCCTATACCGTCTGATCAAGTGCTAACGTCCAGAGATCAAGGGACGTTGACCCAAAACATTTCCGTTTTATCCTCACCATGTCCTTAAAAGAAAAATTAATCTGGAAGTAGAAAAAAGTTATCTGGAAACAGCAACTTCACTCCACTCTGTCTCTCTGGACATCATACGTCACAATCTGTCAAGTGGTGGGCCCATCACAATATAAGAAAAGGAAAATGCTTTGATGTAGACTCACGAGCTTTCTGCACCGCCCGATTAGGAAGGCCTATCGTGGCTAATGAACCCTACATGCACCGCGGCAACTTATCCTCCCTCACGGGTCAACCAAACAAAGAAAAGGGAAATTAAAATAAAATCAAGTACCAGTTTATTGTTTACCTGTACACACGTCCTTGCACTCACTCTCTCTTTTGCTCGTTTCTCTTTCTCCTAAGAAAAGCTTCACACGAGAAAAATCAATCCATAGGCCAACAGCGAGAGAGATAGCTTAATTGAAGCTGAAAATGGCGAGATTCGTTTGTTTGCTTGTTGTTTGCTTATATCTCTCCACTTGTTTAGCTAAACCTGGTGAGCTTTTTTACTTTAATTTTCAGTTGTATTTGGACTCCAAATTATGATTAATGGATGCTTGGGTATTTGAGTTAGAGATTCTTGAGGCTCTTTTTTTTTTTTGTTTTGCATTTCACTCGATTTTTATTGGTAAGGGAGTGTATGTTGTGAATGTATATATGTGCTGTTTTTGGTTTGGCCGAATCTGTTTTTTTTTTTTTTGTTTTTTCAATTGCTAATTAGTGTTAGATTGAAGAGTTATGTTATTTGATATGATAATTTGAATCAATTGGATGTGTTAATGAGCTGTCTGGATCTGCCCGATTGCTGAGCTCGACTTTATAAAGCTGAATGTTCAGTTGATGCTGATTTAATCATCTCAATATCAAAGAACCTATATAATTTCTACCCATTTACTTTATTTTTTTTCAGTTAGTTTATACAACAAAGAAGCTTATAATGTAGGTTGGGAGTTAGAATTACCAGACAGATAAAAAAAAAAGAGGAGCGAAAATATGGCTAAGTGATTTGTTTTGTCAATTCTACATGCATGTTTGGATGGGTAACATTTGCAAATAATGAAGCACATGGCAGAAACTGGTGATTTTTTAGGTTGCTTTTCAGAAATATATGCATGGTTGACCACTGTTTAAATAATAAATTTGGTTAGACATCTAATAATGAAGCATGTTCTATATAACAATATCAGAGTTTGCATCAATAAGGGAAATTAATTTCAAAATTAATTGCTGAAGTAAAGTTGCTATAGTATCTTGATACAGGTATTGCCTAATTGTTTTGCTTTAGTAGTTTTTACTGGCTTTAGGAGTTAGACTCATGAGATTTGTTTTATTATACAGCACCCTGGGTTATGCGCATTAGCTGTGGATCTCGTGTTAACCTTCATACAGCACCAACCAATACACTTTGGTACAAAGATTTTGCATATACGGGTGGTGTTCCTTTTAATTCAACACCTACAAGTTATATAGCCCCTCCACTTAAAACTCTTCGCTATTTTCCCCTTTCTGAAGGTCCCAATAATTGCTACAACATTAGAAAAGTGCCAAAGGGACATTATTCAGTACGGGTGTTCTTTGCGTTGGTTGCACATGATGCTAATCCAAGTTTTGATAATGAACCTCTATTTGACATTTCTATCGAAGGCACCCAGGTTTATTCACTACAATCAGGTTGGAGTGGCCATGATGACCAAGTATTTACTGAAGCTCAAGTGTTCCTTACAGATGGCACAGCCTCTATCTGTTTCCATAGCACAGGGCATGGAGATCCAGCAGTACTTTCCATTGAAATTCTTCAAGTTGATGACAAAGCATATTATTTTGGCCCAGGATGGGGTCAAGGGATAATCCTAAGAACTGCAGCTAGATTTAGTTGTGGTAATGGGAAGTCAAAATTTGATATAGACTATAGTGGGGATAGATGGGGAGGGGATAGATTTTGGAACCGTATGACAACATTTGGCCAGGATTCAGATAAAGCTATATCTACTGAAAATAGCATTAAGCAGGCTTCAAATGCACCGAACTTTTATCCAGAAGCTCTTTATCAAACTGCCCTTGTTAGCACTGATTCTCAACCAGATTTAACATACACAATAGATGTTGATCCAAACAAAAACTACTCAATTTGGCTACATTTTGCTGAGATTGACAGTACAATAACAGGTGTGGGAAAAAGGGTATTTGACATCCGGATTAATGGTGATCTTGTATTTGAAGGAGTAGATGTTGCCAAAATGAGTGGGGATCGTAATGCGGCTTTAGTGCTTAACAGAACAACAACTGTTAATGGGAGAACTTTGACAATCTCCTTGCATCCTAGAGAAGGAAATCATGCCATAATCAATGCCATTGAAGTCTTTGAGGTTATCGCTGCCGAGTCCAAAACTTTATTGGACGAAGGTACACATATTATGCTCTTTTAAGATTGTTTATACTTTTTTGTTTTTTGATATATGGCACCAGAATATGTGTGTATTTAATTCACCAGCATGTTTGCGTTTGATGTGGTTATAATACTGCTATAACACTCAATATATATTCTTTTATTCACATAGTGTGTCGTAATGTGTGATTATTCAGCATTTATATGAGGTTCAAGTAGTTTGCAAATTACATAACAGCCTGCAACATGGTAAAGTTAAAAAATAGTTTTTATCTATTTGGTCATATGAATTTGGTTATTCAGCTTTTGGATATGAGGTGCAACTTTTCTAAAGTTGGCAACTATTCGAATTACTAATTTAGTTCTCATTCTAGTTAGAGCTTTACAGACATTAAAGAGTGCATTGGGCCTTCCTCTTCGATTTGGATGGAATGGTGATCCTTGTGTTCCACAACAACATCCATGGAGTGGAGCAGATTGTCTATTTGATGGAACTAGCAATAAATGGGGCATTGATGGCCTGTACTTTCTTGATCCTTTATCCCCATTTCATTTTCATTTCCTTCTGCTTCTTATTAATTTGTGGGATTAACTATTCCCTAAAATGCCTGCCTTGCACAAAGTAGTTCAGTGTTAGCATCAACCTCATAGTCAATTTCTTGAATTAAGTTAACATCATCTGCATGGCTTCTTTGGATTCTCAAAATGTATTCCTGAAAAGGGAAATAATGTACAGAGCTGTTGATAACCGCATCTTCCCTTTGAAAATTTAATGGGAGGTGGCTTGGTCAATCAATTTCCTATTATTTATATTAGTTGTACAGTGTTATTGTCTTTTACAAGATAAGTTGCCTTCCAATTAGTTTAATATTTGATCATGTTAATTAATGTGTGTAATACTAAGTTGTTAGGTTTTCTTGGTCAGTGGTCTTGACAACCAAGGTTTGAGGGGTTTCTTGCCTAATGACGTAGCTAGGCTTCGCCACTTACAGAGCATGTAAGTTGCTAACATATTTACTCATCTAATTCCAATTGGAAAGTACTTGAAGCATTAATATTTTTTGGCTTCTCAGCTCTGATATTTGTCTAAATCTGTTCATTTACAGAAATTTAAGTGGCAACAGCATTCGTGGGGCCATTCCATCATCAATTGGATCAATAACAGGGTTAGAACTACTGTAAGTGCAGTTTGTTCACGTTGTTGTTATTCATTTTCAGTAGCTACCAAGCTTGGCTGGTTTCTTGGAACTAAGTTTTTCACTTATGGATCAATTCTTGCAAATGAAAATAATAAGTATCGTGTAAGCAATTCTGCTTTACTTGTCTTAAGTTGCATGCAGTCATAGTGGCCCTAAGAAGTCATCATTATTTGCAGAGAATTCCATTTTCATAGAACACAAGTAAAAGCATTTAATCCGATTTGTGGCTCAAATTTTAATGTGCTAAATGAGCAGGTGACTTAGCAGCATAACATTTTATTGGTTGTGCTTTCTTCTGTTTCATGAAGGCATTTTGATTCAGAAATGTTATTCTTTTAATGGGAATCTAAAATTCAGATATTGCTGCTTGAATAAAGAGATTTCCGCTCACTGATTTAAGGACACGACAATCTATTTTCACATATCATGCTTCTATCCAGACTCTTAAAGTATATAATTTTTTGGTGTGACAAAAGGATTTCTTAACGAAAAAATATCCACCAAACACGGAACTTCTAAGTTTAAACGTGAAAAGCTTATTAGGTCCTCTTCTATGATTAAGAGAATAAGAGTTAGAAATTTCATGTATACATCATCTTATCACATGTATTTTCTTGGCAGGGACCTCTCCTATAATTTCTTCAATGGATCAATTCCTGAGAGCCTTGGACAGTTGACATCATTGCGAAGATTGTAAGACCTTTCACATGTCTAATTAAGCAATCACGCTTACTACTCAAGAGTCAAGATGATTTTAACTCGAGTTTTTATGAGCAGAAATCTCAATGGCAACTCCTTGTCTGGAAGAGTCCCAGCTGCATTAGGAGGAAGGCTTTTGCATGGAGCTAGCTTCAAGTATGCCCTTATGTCTCTAATTTTATCTTCTTCTTCTCTCTCTTTTTTTTCTGTTTTAATTAACTAAGTCTGAAGAATACTACTCTTATGGTGGTTTCTGCAGTTTTACTGATAATGCTGGTCTTTGTGGTATACCTGGATTGCGTGCTTGTGGACCCCACCTTTCAGCTGGTGCAAAAATTGGCATTGCTTTTGGTGCATCTGTTACATTCCTTCTCATGGTTTTATGTTCAATGTGTTGGTGGAAAAGGCGACAGAATATTCTCCGCGCACAGCAAATTGCAGGTAAGTACAAACAAAGAGAGTACTTTACCACATAATTTAGATCCGTTTCTCTTAAACCAAATTGTTAGATTTCCTTTGAATTTCACATCTTACTTGTATCGTTCTGTAACAGCTAGAGGTGCTCCTTATGCAAAAGCAAGGACCCAATTAACGCATGATATCCAGATGACGAGGCATTATAATCACGGCCATGCAAGGACAGCTGCTGAAAACGGGCCTAGCCTACTGTCATGATTAACCAAGACAATCAAGTTCAGCGTTCCTGCATTGTCTTTCTTGCAATCTGATTAGCTTCAAAGCATGACTTCCATCACTTGGCGATTGATTCAGCACACTCCTTGAACTCATAATGCTGACAATGGTGCCTGTTCCTTGAAAATCGTTTGTGGAATGGAAGAAATCAGGTAATAGACACACTGCTTTAAACTTCAATTCCTTTTGGTGCCATCAAAAGCCATCTAGGAGAAGAATCCTGTACATTTTTGGTTTCCAATTCTCTGTCTCAGTTCGAGCAAAGAGACATTGTAAAATGTTGAGAACAGATGCATATAATATATACATACAGAAATGTTTCCGGATTCTTTCCATTTTTATATGTAGTTTCAAATGAACATGTTGATTGCCAACTGCGTAATGATATAGTTTGGAGAATAATTAGAGCAGTGTGCGAGTATAAGCAATTATTGCTTCACTTATTATAATCACCTAAAAACATGTGTATATTTTACAAGTTTTAGATAGAGCGCAGGTTATAAGTGTGACCTTAACCCTGTGTCAGAAAATTATTGCACTTGGCTCAGCCGATAGTAATTTTTCGGATTTGGCAGACAAGTAAAGCCAGCAATAATTTAGAATTTTGTTGTCAGTTGGGGGGCTCGAAGCTGTGGAAAGCTTATTGAATTTTTGGACTTGGACCACTATTAAACTAAGATTTTAGAACTACCATTTAGCACACTTGTGCTTTGGCAGTGGGATTCTTAGTTTCCTTGGGCAAATTTTGCAGTTATCTACGATACAATCAGAGAGGGGGAAAAAAGAAATGCTAAAGGGGTGTTCGTTTGCATTTATCATCTTTTATTTCCTATAAGTTTGCGACAGGAATTATAAAATAAATAAAAATTATTAGCTATTTGATTTATAGGTACATAAATGATTCCAATATCTATACAATTAACAAGTTTAAATTCCAAATAAACTCATTCAAAAACATATTGAAAGTAACCATATCCGTAATTATCACGTCTGGGTTCTCCTGCTTTTTATTCTAAAGCCGATGGATAGATAGCTGCACTGATAATGACCCATTGCATATATATTTATATATATATATATATAAAGCATAGAGATGCTAATCAAATCCAAAACTTGTGGGATATTTCAGCCCATAAGGACCAAAGTGGTCCTCACATGCAACCGAGCTATCATATCCATGTGTCGGATTGCCAGCAAGAAAATGAAAGCCCCGCTTTTCCTCTGCCCAAGCTATTATAGTTGAGTATAAATCGATTAATTGGTCTATCAATCTAAAAAAAATTAATTTATTAATATCGATTTTTTTAAAATACTAATCATTAATCAGTCCGTTATTATCGATTAATCAATCCATCAGTTTCGAATTTTCGGACCAGTTACCCAATACTTTTCGGTTGACTACTATAATTATAAAATATATTCATAAATAAAATTAAAATGTTTAAGTTACTTAAAAATAAAAATTTTTTCACTATAATATAACATTATTGTTGTTAAAATAAAAATATTTGGTGGATATAAGTGAATTTGTTTTTTAAAATTAATATTTAATAAGTAAATAAATTAACCGGTTCATAATCACTTTTAATTAGATAAATTATTATACTTACCAATCATCAATTAAAAAAACTTAAAAACTTTAAAATAATTAGTATAATGGAAAAAAAAGTACATGATTACCTTTAATTAGAATAAATTGTTATATAACTTTTCGAATATATTCTAATTTTCATTATTGAAAATTTGATAAATCAAGAAATAATAAAAAATAATAAATATGGACATATTGAATAATTAATAAATTAACTAAAAATTCGGTTTCGGTTCGGTTAACCGGTCACATGAGCTAAAATTATTAACCAGTCCATTAATATCGATTTTTTCAAAATATTAAATATTAATCAGTACATTACAATCGGTTAACCAGTTTATCGGTTCGATTTTGATTTATTTTTCGGTTAACCTAATCGGGTAATATACTCGGGTAATCAGGACACGTGTTCCAACATTATGCATATTTGGAGATAATATAATCGGGTAATATACCTCTTGTAGCGCAGATATTTTGACGGAAGCGATTACAAGGATCCCTTCTTGTATCACTGGTCTGGCTGATATCTACGAGCGGGATAACGGTAACTAAACCACAGTCTAAAAACCACTTTAAGTGAAAAGCAGGTGAGAAGATAATCCAGCAGAGTTTTAGTATAAAAATTTTTTCTTATTTTTTCTTATTTTTACCTTAACCCTATTTATAAAGAGTCTTATACTCTTAATCAGTAGAGCTATTAATTAAGGTAATTAATAAAAAATGGCAGTTATAAAATTAATAATAATTAAATTGACAATTACAACTATTAATTAAAAAATTAATATTTAAGTTTCTTTATTTAATTCATTTAATTAAGGGAAATAACATTTAATTAAAAATTCTAATATGAAATATTTTTTATATTTGTGTAATTCTCATATAGATATGAATTTGAATTCATATCAGAAGTTATGTGGGTATATAGAGTCTATCAAAATTAAATTATATTAGAAATTTAAAAGTAACATATAAAAAAAATTGTATTTTATTCCAATTGACAAATAGTATGTAACCGAAGGAATATATATATGGGATACAGGGGGTGCTAAAGACCAAAAAGTAGACCTCAAACTAATTGCCTCAAATTTTATTAATCGGAAATCTTTCTGTTCTTAATTTCTTTAATTGGTCTAAACAAAATAATACAATTTCTTAAGGTTGGAACACGTGTCCCGGGTGTAATAATTCAACCCACGGTCAAAAGATATTAAAAAATATATGTATAAAAAGATCTCCTTCACGTGAACATGTGTCAGTTTTCCTGCATCTGCACCCTGATGAATCTTCAGTCACCACTCACCACCACGATCACCACCACCGTCAGCTCCACCATATCCGTACCCGACCCACCCATTTTTAATATTAGTGGACCACATCCAGCCACCACCTCAAAAAACAACAACGTTAACCCCCAAAACCGAGTCAAACACGCTAACTCGACTCGTTCCTGTCTCCTGCAACTCAGACACCACTCCCCTATGTACCTCCACGTGGGGGATCTCTATACTCGTCTCTTTTCCACCTCTACCCTCCAATCATTACCCAACACGTAACCCATCCACCTGCGGTATCTGATCCACTCTGTAATCATAATTTTATTTCTTTTACATTTCTTACAAACAAAAGGCAGGCGCCGTACAACATGGTGTTAGGGCTGACATCATCACCGGCGCACATGACCCCACTACGACTCTCATGTCTAATCAGGCGGCGGCTATTTTATTTTTTGAAACATCGTGGGACCCACATCGATTTATTCACCGTTGATCTTAATCCGACGGTGGAGATTTAACTTCATTTTATTTATAAATGGGGAGCCGTCCAGCCGACGATTACGGGTGACTACGTGGGTCCCTCCACATTTATACTTTTTTTCTCCATTTTCTGTCTCTGTAAAGTTTGCTTTTTTATTTGTTTTTCTTTCAATGGCTTCTTCTACGAGAGAAGGTCACTACAGAGGAGTGCGAAAGAGGCCATGGGGTCGCTACGCAGCTGAAATAAGAGATCCATGGAAGAAGACCAGGGTTTGGTTGGGTACATTCGACACACCAGAAGAAGCTGCACTCGCATACGATGGTGCTGCTCGTTCTCTTCGTGGAGCTAAAGCCAAAACTAATTTTCCTGCTCCGGCCACTGCTCTTTCTCTCGACCTCAACCTCCCTTCCGATTCTCACCACCGTGCTTGGGCCTCCTCCGCCGGCGGCCACCGCTTCACTCTCGGTGAGTTCTTGCAAACTGGAGTTCTTAAAGAGATAAGCTTTAATGGTGAAGCCTCCGGGTCTGGGAAGAATGAGAGTGCTGGTTCAGGCGGCGGTCCGTTGCCGGAGAATGGGGGTCAGCCATCTTTTTTGGGGATTGTGCGGCGTGGTTTGCCGATTGATTTGAATGAGCCTCCGCCTTTGTGGCTGTGAGATTATTTTGCTTAATTTACTACTGATCATTCTCCGAGTGCTTTTAATCTTTCTATTTTATCCTAATTTCCACTTTTTATTATTTTTTTAGTTTTTTTTTTCTTGATGATCCTTATTTTAACATCAAATCATTAAAAAAAAAAAAAGATGTCTGTAAATATTATGTTCTTGTATTTCGCTTACTAGTGCTATGAATTTTTTTTTTTATATCTAGTTTAACTATTTAATATTGTATATTTTCTTGCATTTTATTTTATTTTATAAATTATCCGTCGTTGATCCCTTGGTCAGCATTTTTTCCTGCCGTTGATCTGGCCTACTTAATCTTAACAGATCAAAAGAATATGGGAGAAAAGCTGATTTCGGAAATATTTATCTGAGTTTGTTTGGCACGCGCTGATGAGATGAGAATGAGGGTAAGCACAAAATAAGTTCTTTTTGTACTTTTTTTTATTAAGGTTGTAAGAAATTACGGAGAAATAATGAATTTTTAATTTAATTAACCAAAAAATTGTCTTAATAAATAAAAAAGAATACCTCTCAAAATAATAATAATAAAATATATATAGAGAGAAAGTTTAGATGGCTGCCTCGTATTTCAGTTAGCGGAACGAGTTTAATTAGTAGTTTTTGAATATTTACTAATTAATTAAAAAAGTTTTGCTTTTTTTTTTTTGAATAATAATACAGTACACCAATAGTACCATGCACAAATAAAAATATAGATCAAGTGCATTCGAGAGATAAAATGAAATGGTCAGTCATTTTTTCTTTAATTAAAAATTTCTAACTAGAATTTAAGCATACAAATTTTAAAATATCTTAAAATAGATGATTTATCCTTTATATTAATATATTTAATGTGAATTTAAATAAATAAAGTAAATTTCATTGAAAAACAAGAAATTAGTATTTCTTTTGGTGAGAAATAGGATTGGGTGCGGGTTGGTGTAGTGGTGTGGTGTGTCCCAAGTTCCAACAAGCAGTCAAAATAATTATTAGGAGAGAGAGAGAGTGTGATTAACGTTGTTAAATTAGGAAGATTGTTTTTTTGTACGAGAATCTAAGGCTTAGTTTTTTTTTTTTTTTTCTTTTTATGTCTATCTTTATATTGCTAGGCAGGACGGTAGAATTATACTACTACTAAATAAGAGTATGTTGTATTAATTACTAATTATCTACATTCAATTAATACTGGATAAAGTTTGCTCTCCTTTGTTGTACATTATGTGTTAAATTCCATTTTTGAAGTACATTAAACTTCATGAATGGCCTTATATATGCCCACCCCTTTCTCTTTTTAAGGGTATATATCTATTGTGGAGGGACTATTATTATTACATATATATATATTCTCTAAATATGACTCTTTCGATCCATTTTTCATACGGTAGTATGGCCAAAACTAGTATAAGTTTTCGTATATTTTTTGCAAAAATCAACTTCGCCACTTATATATGTATCCTAATAATGTGACAAAAACCTTTTATTTTTAGAAAAAAAAATATTTCAAACATTAAATTATTTAATGAATTAAATTAAATATAAAGCTTATTTAAAACTATTAAACGAGTTAAATCTTAAAATAATTATTAGAAGAGTTGAATAATTAATATTTTAGCATTACTGTCATCAACAATAATAAGAAATAAAAAAAAACGATTATTTTAATGTTTTAATTTTTGCGGCTGGATGTGGCTTTTGCGGTGTCTATTAAGAGATTATTCTTTTAAAACTTTCTATATCGCCCTATAAAAAAAATGTCTTCCTGTTCTAGAAAATTAGTTCCAATCCATAATAGAAGAAAGTTCCATCCAACGGTCAAAAATTAGCCCAAAACCATTAGCAACCTCCATAAACTCCTTGTTTAATATGGCAGGAAAATAAATTAAAAATATTAATTAAAAAAAAAAACAAAAGTATGCAATATGATACATTCTTTATAACACTAAATTCATGTGTTTGGGGTCTATCTCTTAACCTATTAGGTTCATTTGCAAGATACAATAAGATTCTCTTTAATAACAAGTAATTTTTTTAAAAGCACACTTGAATTAATTAAATATAGAAAAAGATTGTTGGTAATATAATATAATATCATATACTTTTAAATTCAAAGAATGAGGCGAAATTAGCATAAAGTGTCTGCATCAACGTGTTTATTTTTAGTAGGACGGCGGCTTTATCTGCTAAGTAAATGTCAACAATAATTCTTAATAATTAAAATTCACTCAATATTATATTGCGTAACATCATTATTATTATTATAATTTTAAATTTAGGGGGAAAAGATTAAGGAAATTGAAAATTTCTTATTGGGATAATGTTCCATTTAATTGTCGCTTTCCAATTGAGACCTAAACATTCAACTACAAAATACCAGTTTCTAAATTTATGGGGGCAATCAACAGCATAATGCTCTTTTTATCAGTAAATAATAATAAAATTGCATAGAAAAATTAATTAGGAATAAAGAAAAATATATAATGATGTAGATGAAGGAGGGGTGTACATAGCCCAGAATCAGGGGATCTAAATGTCAGAATTATTGGACGGAAGCAAATAAAAAAGTTATATTGTCAGACAAGCAAACCCATAGCCCGGTACAGGAGGGTAAAACCAGACCCGCATAGCCACCTCCCACTTTATTATTATTATTTAATTAACCGATTTTCCAATTTTCTTTTCTTTTTTTTTTTTTCAAAGAAAGTACACAACAACCAAACAAAATCAAACGTTAACACGCAAAGCTCCCTGCTCAGGACTCAGCTCAGCTATTGTATAGCGTTTACGTCATCAACCTGTGAGTGGGCAGTACTGCATCACCATCATCCATGCCTATATATATAATACATACCTTTGTTGAATAAATTATTGCTAACTCAAAACCCAGCTGCTTAATTTCAACCTCCTAAACTCACATAATATTTGGACTCTTATATGAAAATTGAATATTTATTTATAACAATAGGATGTTATATTTAATAATGACAAATTATTATTCAGTATTAATAATTTAATTCATTTAATATGATATAATTAATTATTATACAAGGATTTAATTAAATAATTTCTTTAAAATTTCATATATATATATATATATATATAGTAAAAATATTTTTTAAATTAATATATTAATATTAATAGTAGTAATGTTTAATTGTTATGTTTAGTCTAATCATAATTATATAATGTAATGAAAAATGACAGAAGGAACAGAATCATTTCCTTACATACACTTAGAAGAAAAAGAGAGATAATTAAATTAGTGATACGTCAAAAACATCAGATGGAGACCAGCACACACGGAATCCTTTTCCCCTCACTCACAGACATTCAAAATAATCTGCTGCGTGGGCCTCACGCAATGCACGTGTCACCACCGCACGATTGCTGGGAGTGGGCCCCTTTCACGAGCAAATCTGTCGGCAGCAGAGGAGGTTCCGGCGGTCTAACCTTACCCACCATCCAAACAACATAAATGTAACACAAAACAACATATAAAAAATATATATATATTGTTTGTTGTCTGTCGTACAGAAACTCCGTGACCTTGTCGGTGACGGCGGCGGCGCAGCGACGTCTCTTTAAACGCTGTCGTATCCGCAGGGTACAGATGTTAATGCATCTTTTTCCAACAGTTGAGCGGTTTGGTTCCCACTTTGCAGATTGACGGCACCGTTTATTTTGTCGGAAAACGCACAATATCATTTATTTCTACTGTGTTTTTCCTTTTTCTACCCTTAGCAGTACTATTTAGGTTAATTAATTTTTTTTTTCAACTGACAGACAGCGTCAACTCGAAGCTGATTTAACCTGACTAAATCATGAACAATTTTTATATTTAAAATAAAATTCTTTATTAAATTTTTACATTAAATTTCTAAAATTAATAGTTCTTTTTCAATGGAGTCATAGTACAACGAGGATGACAATTTTACATATGATGCGCCGAACATTTCGTACGATCATGTCAATATAAACACACTAATTAAATAGTATATAGTGCTTAGAATGATGAATTTATTGTCAATTTGATGAAAATGGAATTAAATAGGCGTTCGGTGGACTTTGGGCTAAATGCTGGATTATAGTACTCTAAAGTGTGCGTTGCACTTTGGCCAAACCCGTCAATTAGAAATTTACTATGAAAGATACATAAAATAGAGAGATTGGTTGTAAATACTTAAAAATTGAGGGATTTGGTATTAAAAAAAAATTGTGAAAATGTATTTTGGGCACTTTATGTATGTGGGTGGACTGTGGAGGACATTGACATGATAAAGAAGATGAGGATAATGATGGCTGTGGGTGAGGGATGAAAGAAATGATGATGGTGGGTGGGGAGGTTGTGTGCGTCTATATTTTGACTCTTTCTCTTTTTTATTATTATTTTTTAAGACTTTCATTTCACTCCATCCAAAAAAGACAAACTAAATTTGGACTCCTAAATTAATTTAACCGATTTTATTTATTTATTTATTTTATTTTATTAATAATTGAGAAAAATTTAAACATCGTTTTGCATAATAAAGTTTTATAAATTTTTCAATTTTAATTTAAGATATAAAAGAAGTTCGACTTCTCTTTCCGTCAGTACAAAAATTAAATTTTTAATTTTTAGTTATAATTTGATTTAATTCGATTACAACTAAAAATCAAACAATTATTATAAATTAAGAAAAAAATAACGAGTAGTAAAAAGAGAGGAAATGAAATAATAAATCACAGTGCGTGCATATATACGCTGAATTTAACTGCATGTCGTACTATTATACTAATATAAAGTCAAAATTTCGAGCATTGAATTGAAGATGTAGGTCGAAAGCGCACACAGGTGAAGAGGAGACATGATTTTGAGTGATTGACGCACAAGTCCAGTTGTCGAATGTAGGAAGAGCCGCACATTAGCCTTTCAGTGGGGGCTTCATTAACTAGCCGGCGGTGGCCCAAATCCTACCCCCTTATTCGGTGGGCCATCTTTGCTTCTCTCCCACTATAATTCTATTGGATATAGTGGGCCCTACCTACTCCTCTACCTGTTTTCTTTTCTTTTCTTTTCTTTTCTTTTCCAATCCCTTTTTTTAAATAAATTCACACGTTATGTTTTAAGAAAAATGAACCCCTTAAAACTATTTCTTATAATCCTCTCCTTGTTCATATTCTTTTGGTACATTATACATTCAATTTTTTTAATTTTAGTATATAATGTTTTTTATTTTTAAATAATCAAATATCAGTATTATTTATAATACGAAAAGTAATAGAATTAGGAATTCATTTAAAATACGAAAACTAATGGAGTGAGAAACACGTTGGTCAAGATAATAGCATCTTTAGGAATTTTATCTGTTTTTCTTTGATAGTTTTTTCAAATGTACATTCCTAACATTTAATTTGTGACCTTCTCATCATCTATACTCTCAACCATTGCAAGATTAGGAATGCCTGCTGCACAAGAACAATTACAATTGATATTCCATAATCTCCACCCATTACTAAATTCAATGCAAAAAAAAGAAAAAGAATTTCTTAATCAACAAAGAAATTGAATTATACTCAGTAAAGATTAACTTTATTGCTATGTAAATTCCCAATAAAATGACTATTAATTAATTAGCATTTGATTTTATCTTCAACAGCAATATTTGGAGTTCTTACAATGAGCAATGGCTGCTTGAATAGCAACCTGCCAATTCTTCCATAGTACTATCACTAGCAGGAGGAGGAGAAGAAGAATCCATAGTTGTAGTAGCTACAAGAAGTCCACTATTTGTAAGAGATGTTCTCATGGAAGCGGGTGCAGAGAATAATTCTCTCTTCTTCTTCCTTTGAAGAACAGTAATGGCCTCACCATTCTTATATACCTTTTTAAAACTTCAAATCTCAGTATTTTTTTTTTTTTTGCTTCTCTTTCTCTTCTCTCTCTTTACCTTCAAATTCTTAATCTATAATATACTCAGCAGATGAGGGACTTGGTCATGCTAACAGCCACCACTCGGATCCGCTGGGGACTTCGACTAGCTCGCTTCGTTGCCTGGTTGATAGAAGAGAGAGAGGAGATCGGGAGAGGAGGAAGGAGGTTGATTAGCGATGGAGGAATGGTGAAAACTAAATGACGATCGCGAAACGCAGACGGAGAGAAATGAGAGCGAAAGAGGATGTACGATGCTGGTCAGCGATGAAGGAATAGCCAAAGAATAATGGCGAAAATGAGAGAGAGAAAGGAGATCGGAAGAGGAAGTAAGAGCTGATTACGAACGTGTAACGCTCCGGACATCCATCGATGACGTGTCCAGTTGAATGCCAACACATGTCCTCCAAACGCTAAGTAAACAATAACACCTGAAACAATGGTTTTTAAAATCGGACCGGCCGGTTGAACCGATTCAACCGCGAACCGGCAAGAAATTCAATTTGATTAAATGTGAAAACGAAACAGACAACAAACCGAATTGAACAGTAAAAAAATCGAGTTGAACCGAGAAATTTTGGTTAGACCGAAAAAAATTTAATATACCCTAAATAATTTTTTTTTTATTTTTATAATCCGGATTAATAGTTATTAAATATTATTTAATTAAAATTTTATATTTGATGATAAAATCAATTTATATTAATATTAGACTGATAAAATTAAAAATTATGTGAAATTATTTTCACTACATTTTAATTTTATATTTTTTTGATATTAAAAAAAATGAAGATAACTATGATAATTATAAAAATAATATCTTTAGGTAAGGTTATAAAAATAAATTTTATAATTGAAATTAAAATTTATAAATTTATAAATTCAAAAATATATTTTCCTTATAAATTTAAATATTTAACAAAAAAAATCCAACTCTAGCATTTAATTTTTTATTATCATTACTAAAAAAAATAGTAAAATAAATGAATAATAATTAATAGATTGTTTAAATATATTTTTTATATATCATATTTTAAATTTTTATAAATAATTATATTTAAAAAAAATGATAAAAACTCATTTTCAACTCGATCGAACCAGTTGACTTATGACTCAGTTGACAGACCGAATCCATATTCGGTCTAATTTTAAAAACATTGCCCGAAACCCAAAACTCACGTTTGCTAGCATGACAATAGAAACAGAAAATCAAAAGTGGTTTAAGTTTGCAGATTACGTGCTATTTCTCACATTCAAATTCTTAGATGGATGTAAAAGTTGTTTGTTTGTTGTTTTTCTTTTTTACATATACACTTCATAGAGGAAGCTTGTCCACATTTGCTGAAGTCCTTTAAGTATATAAAAAAAATTTGATCAAAGTTACCAGCTACTGATAGCCAAGATAAACGTTTAAAGATTATGGCTCCTAAAACTCCATTCATATGAACTAAAACTTGTTGGAGGATCATTTCACAGTGTAGCATTCTCTGCGTCACTTGAACTAGGGCGAGCTTCCAAATTGAATTCCTCTGCGACCTCCTCATCTATCCTCCACCTGTATATTATTCGCACGCGCACAACTTCAGTCATGATCACTACCCATCTAGGGTATGAAATGATAAACAAAGTAAAGCCAATGGATTTAACTAAATTAGTACCTTTCAAGAACAAATTTTCCTTCCTTGTACTTTTGGCTTTTGTCATGTGCAGACACCTACACAATATCCCCTAATGATGTTAAAAACCAGGAGAACACTGGAATTTGAGTAAAAGAACATGAAAATTAAATCAAATGCAGTGATGCATGTGGAGCGAATTATAAGTGTTAGCCAAACTACAAAGTTTAATGTGAGGACGACAAGGAGCTTCAACAGGAAGTATTAGAACAGTAATTTTTCGGGATTTTCAGGAAATATTAGGACATTGACTAGCGATACCACAAATGACATAGAAGAAGCTTACGTATTTCCACCCTAGAAGCTGTCCACAGCGACAGCAATATATATCTTCCACAGTATGCAAACCAGAAAGCATCATCCTTTCCTCAGACGGCCCAGCTGCTATGTTCACCCTGTGGAAAAGGAGAAGTTGAATCCTTAATGTATGAACACGTCAACATTGAGAATATGCACTCTGCTAGTTCTCGAGGTGCATGCAAAACTATGTAAAGAACTTACACATTGCTGAATAGGTATGCCCTCCCTTTGCGGCAATTGAAAGTCTGACCAATCACAAAGCAGGGGGTCAAGAAAAAAAGCACGCTTGCTAAGCACATTTTTTTACCAGGTCAGAAAGCCCAGAGAATATGATTGAACAGAACTGACAAGTAAGAAACTATCGACTTTAGCTTCTTTTATCACCAATCTCTACATAGCCCCTCATGCAACTCAATACAATAGAACAAAATATTACTCCAATAAACATGTGAACATTGGCATCAGAATTGCAGGTAATGATTAGCTAAAACACTAATAATCAACATGATAAGTTAACTAGTATTTACAAGTTTAGAAACTTGAATCTAAATCGTTTTCCATGCACATGGCACAGTACATTACTTGGAAATTACTATATGTTGATGGAAGCAATATAGACTGTTCTTTCTTTTTCTGGTATCCTTGGCTTGGACAATAGTGCTAACTACTTCTGCAGTTATAATTTTTTGAAGAGAATCAACAACTGGCTGCTGACAGAATACCAAATCCATCTTTTCTACCACTTTGAGCCCAGACGGGCAATAATTTACAAATCACAGTCAATGTTGTAATTGACTGCATTTCAAAAGTGGCGTATGAGATTTCCTCCAAAATGGCCATTGGCCAACATGCAGGAAGGGCTAAACTTCAAACTATGTTTTTTATTAGCTGAAGAATGACTTGAATGGAAGAGTGGTTGATAAACGATGGTCAAAAGGGATAGCAAAAGAAAAGTAAAAAGACTAACAGCAAAGGGAGACAAAAGAAAAGGTAAACAATCGAAAAGCTCCCCACAAGCCATGAGAAAAGCCAAGTTTTAATGGAAATACAGGAATGCTTACCTTAACTAGGAACTATTCCTTGAATAAATACTAAATAAAGTTCATTAGAAGCTCCACAATCTTGAAAGGGAGAAAAATCACATCACAGACAAGCCTAAGCAAAATTCAATCCATCCATTCATGCCCAATATCCCAAATTTTAACCGTGTACTACAAATTGAATCAAAATTATAATAACCCATTTAGCAGATAACAAAACCCTAGGAACATATCCTCTTCAAAATGATCAATTTTAGCATGTTCCAGTCGTAAAACGAGAAAAATCAATTAAAAAAAAGGCAAATTTCATGATCGATCAAGGAGAATTCTAATTCTACGACTAATCAGCACCATAAGATGAGTAAAATCAAAGAATTGGGAAATAAAAGGGGGGTAAAAAGAGAATCAGAAGGTTATGAAGTACCCGAGAAAGAACATCTTCCGCAAGAGCAAGAGGAGTATCACAAAATCTGCATCTGTAGCACTTTCCTTCTAAATCTACCACAAAAATTCTCCCCATCAGCTCCTTTACTCCTATCTCTAGTCCTGCATACCCACCCAGATCAAACTTGTACAGGTAAAGTTTCTATCTTTTTTCTTCTTGTTTTTTTTTTTTGAGAACAACTAGAGTTTGGGTGAAGCTTAATTTCCAACTAAGAAATCCTTTATTTAAGAAATAAAAAAATATATTTGTCCTTTTACTTGCCTTGTTAGCATATTTTAATAGCCTTTTTTGTAAATGTTTCTTTCCTGAAAATTGCTTTGAAGTTTCTTAAATTTTCAAATTCTTAATATAAAAATTTTAGGAATCAAATTTTCAATCTAATGGCATGTCATGTCATCATTTTTAGTGTAAATTTATCTTTTTAATTGGAAAAAAATATTTGGGATTTTACTATAATTATTTTTTTTTTTTTTAAATTACTTTTCTAGGGAAGTATTTTGAATTGAGTCAAGGGTTATAAGGAAAAAGGCAAAACAAAGCTAAACAAAGTTGAACATTCTAAAACTAAGCTAGCCCAAGATACAAGAAAGCCTTATTAATTAATGCATGAGATGAGGTCAATTAGTGGCAAAATGCATTTTTACAGCCACCCAACCATTTAAATTTTTCAACAATTTTTTGACCCTAATGTCAAATTGAAATTTAAATCAATTTAATTGAGATGCTCCAATATCACCAAAATTTATTATTAAATATTAGTGAAATTCTATTCTACTTAAGGTCTTATAAAATCACATGTTGATCGTATAATATCATCAAAAAAAAAAAATCAATACATGCATAATTTATATTCGAAATTTTTTTGATTAAAGAATAAATGAGTTTAAGTGAACATTATGAACTCACGCAAGTTGAAAGACTACTTTCCATACTCCGTCGCTTATGATTCTTGTTTGGAATTTTCACGCTCTTCTCCGGGAAATTTGTCTTCGCTTTCCGTCCATAAAACTCATGAGCGGCATCATCGGCTATGTCGAAGGTCCCTCGCCAGATCGGGCATTTCTTTGACGGATCTCTGATATCGGCGCTGAATGGGGCCCAAGGCTTCTTCGTCACTCCCCTAAAAGTCACCTTCTGAGCTGCCCTTGCAGCAGAACGGTGGTTACCGTTGGCTTTAACGGCAGGCCTCTTAACCATACTTGTATACTTTTCTGCTCATTCTTTTCAATAAATTTGAAGTTTTGGAGCGTGTTGGATCATTATTCTCCTTAATATATTATTAATGTATTTTATTGTACACCTTTTAAAAGCATTTATTTTGATGGTTTAAAAAATTATATTATATTTTCAAAATCACGAAAAAAGGTCATTTTTTCAAATAATAATTTGATGATTGTACAAAATTTATATTTTTAAATTATAATCTTTATTATTGTTTATAGTTGCTAAATAAATTATAAAATTATACAATCTAAGCAAATATGATTCAAAAAATCATACATCATAAGAATATACACTATATATTAATACACATTAATAAATGATTGTAAAATACCATTCAAACATATTTTTAATTAAATAAGAAAATAATTTTATACTGGAGTTCAATTAAAAGGGAGGGTTGAACTTCAAATCCATGAAATGTTGCCAAAAATATTAACAAACTAAATCCATTAAAGTATCACTTTGGCCTCTTGACGTGCATATTAAAAAATAATTAAAATATTTCAATATTTTTTAAAATATTGTTAAATGACTAAAATTGTTCATTATTAATTAATTAAAAAAATAAAATAAACGAATGCACGTAGAATAACAATATAATAATAAAATAACATAAATGTTTGTTGAATTTTGAAAAGCTCACAAAAAGGGGAAGACAGGAAATAATATTATATTCGTTATATAATATTTGTCACTTTTATTATTTTTATTAAAATTAAAAAATATTAATTAAATTTAAATTTAAGATAAAATTGAATAATTAAATATACAAATTTAAGTTTAATTGATTTATTTTTATTAAATAAATTAAATAAAAAAATTAATTTTTTTTTTTAAATTGATAGATATTATGAAACGAATGTATCTAAAGTTTTGATTAATTACTACTAAACACTTGCTCAAATCTTACCAGAAAAGAAACAAATAAATAAAGGGTAAGACAAAGAGGGGCGGCTACGCTAAAAATTCTAGAAAGGGATGGGGAGCTACAATGCGCTTCTAAAATGCGCAGGAGGGGAGGCGTCAATGTCACCTCAAGAGGCAACATATGTCCACTTAAAAAGGCAGCAAACCAAAGCAGCTGCCGCCCCACCTCCACCACATCCACACCTAACCCTTTTTTTACTATTTTTCTATAAATAATTTCTCTATTTCTTCATTTGATTTCCTTTTATTTGTTCATATTTATATACCCATATGATATTTTGAAGATAATTGGTTGCATCTATTAAATTATTAAACGTGAACTATTTAATAAATAAAATTTAAATATTATTTTTTTCCTTATATAGTATGTATTAATGTATTAGATTTTGTGGATGCATAGAGATATTAAATATAAATAAAAATTATTTTTTTATGTAATTGTGTGGGGTAGTAAGATTTCATTGGAATTATACACTTTTTTAATTCTTTCAATTATAACTTAAATTTTGAGAGGAAATTTACAGTCATTGTCATAATATATAAATTTTGAAGGAACTTGATTTAATTCGATTTTGACAATTCAAATTTGGACACGTTATATACACATATGCATCGAATTATTATTCAAGCTCAAGTCACCCAAAAAAAAGTTGCTTGTCAATACATTGAGCTCAATTTACATGGTATAGTGACAATTTTAGAAAATGGAATAATACTTGTTTTGAGTTTTTTGATTTATTGGACATTTAAAACTAACGTGATAGTGCCCTGAATATGAAATCTATATTAAAAAAATAAAATAAAAAAATCCAAAATTTCAGAGTTTAACAAGCGCGAAACGTGGCGTATCAACAGGCAAATCTGCCGTCTAAAAGGGTGGTGGAAGGGAAATGGGTCCCACCAATCAAACCTCATCCGCCGGCGCACCTGTCTGTCCTTACTGACACGTGTCTAGTATGCGCCGTACATTTTTAAATAGATAATTTTTTTATTTTTATTCTTTTAATAAATACATATTTTTTAATCATTGCTCTGATGCTGTTATTATTATTTGTTACAAGTATTTGGTCTAATTCTCCATGCATTCCCATGTCATTGTCATTATCATTATCATTATCTTATACTATTAATTAATTAATATATTTTATTAACAAATTTACAATCAATTATCTTCTTTTCAAGAAATTAGCTTTCTATACATGGAGTCATCACGTTTTCAATTAAAATATGGACCACAGCAGAACCTTTCTTCAATTAGTGTGTTTGAATTTTTTGACTAATTATAAATGCCCCTCAATATGCTCATATTTATTGAATTTGACACTACAAAATTTATTTTAAACACCATCCAAAATTCCCAATTCCATGAAATCGATATATTTTTTCTAATAAATGATAATGTGCTAAAATTATTATGCTACTCGCTCCGTCTCCTAATTTTTTTTCTATATTTCTATATTGGTTTGTCATAAAATATTATCCACTCGCGTTTTTTACATTGTAGTTAATTGATGAATTATTCAATCCATATTTAATTTTATATATCTTATTTATGTAATTTAAATTTCTAATTTCATATTATCAACTGTGATTTTAATAGTTTTGAATTCTATTTAATTACACATTATATGTTTAAAATGGGTATAATAGGAATTTTATGGATATTGTTGTATCTTTTTTTTTTTTTTAATGCAAATTAAACTTTCATTAATATAATAAAAAATACATCTGTAAAATACAGATAAACTTATAAAAGTTAAAAGTACATAAGATGTATGAAATAAATGAAGTTACTGGATTATATCTCTGAACTTATTCGACAAGAACAGTGGATAATGGTAACATGCGGTGCGCAATCTGGCTATCAGCGGGAAACTCCGTCCATCTGTTGTTCAAATGAAAACTTCCATAAAACAAGACTATCAAACTTCCATAACGGAAGACAATCCAACTTCCATGAAGGAAGACCACAACCTCCAAATTTGGAGAACAAACTTTCATAATAAAAATTTAAATTGCACTCAATTTTAATTAAAAAACTATATCTAAATAAAAATTTCAGATTTGATAAAAAACAAACTCGAAATAAAAACACAGAAAATTTAGATATGAGGTTATAAAAACAAAAAAAATACAAAAAAATAAAAAACTAATAAAAAATAAATCAGATCTATACAGATCTGTATTTATTGAAACAAAAAACACAGAAACAAGAAACAAAGGGTTTCAGATCTAACACAATAATCCAAAAACAAAAGAAAAACACAAAAAAAAACCAAATCTGAATTTATTAAAACAAATAACACACTCAAAAACACAAAAAAACAACGAATAAAATTAAAAATTCAGATCTGTACTGATCTGAAAATTATTATAGAAATAAAAGAAAAAAGATGAGGGGCTGCCGCCAGAAAATAAAGTGACGGCAGCCCCAAAATTAGGTTAACAATTTGGCGACTATGGAACCCAGAGAGCGAAAGAGAAAGAGAAAGAGAAAGATAGAGTTTTTTTTTTTGATATTGTTGTATCTTAACCATACTAACTTGTGAAAATAAGAATACGAAAGGATAAGACTTAAGGAAAAAATTATAGTAGAAAAGTGTTGTATTTCCAATATCATTAATAGACCATAATACAGCTATAAATATACAATAAATTCGAGAAAAAAGGAAAGAGAATAACTATAACATATTTTGACTAAACAAATAAGGAATGTGATTTGATTTGCTTTAATCTGTAGATCTGTTGTAGTTTGATATGATCTGCTGATCTGAGTTTTATTCTGATCTTATTTCTTAATTTGAATTGTTTCCTTTACAGTCCACTTTAAGATGGAGTCGGAGTGAATATGATGACCCACCTTGGCAACTAAAGTAGAACAAACTGAGTTGGCTAATGGCTTGATAAAAACATTTGCTAATTGTAAGGACAAATGAACAAATTGAGTATTGCCATTGATTTAAATATATATGTGACAGTTTTGCTACCATTAACAAACCGTTATCAGATCTTGATATAGTTTTCCAATTTTCAAGAGATTTGGACTCAAAATATCAAGCATTTCACGCTGCCGTGCTTATTAAACCTCCATATCCAACTTTTCAACAATTTATACTTGCTCTACAAAGTCATGAACAAACAATGCAGATTTTCCGTGGAAAAGAAAAGAGCCATCTTAATTGCAATCAATCCTTTATTGGTCAAAGAGGTCGTGGTCGAATTACTATAGGAAGTTGGGGTGGATATTTTTTTATCACGAGGATGTGGTTTTCAACCCACTGGTAGAAAAAAATCAGCAAAACCGTTCACAGAACTCCAATTCCTCTACTTAAAATCATAACACCGGCAAAAAATTTAGAACAAACATAATAGATCGGAACTGCATCCAATTTAACATATTAGATTAGCTATCAAATTTATGTTAAATCTAATCATTATGCCTTTGATTTTTGGTATCGATATGATTACTCTCATCAATCCGAGGATATTTATGAAATTCTTATCAGTGAAGCTGTTGTTGATTCTCATGATGACAATTTTAATGCCGATTCTGATGCCACCGCTCATATGACCAACAATTTATGTTAACCTTTTTGAGACCCGTCTTTATTCTGTAAATGATGTGATATATGTTGGTAATGAAAATCAGCTTCTACCAGCAAATGGAATTTGCATGTAAAAGATGTTCTAGTAGTACCAGACTTAACAAAAAATTTGCTCTCTGTTGGAAAACTCATATCTGATCAAAATTGCACTTAATCTGAGTTTTATATATATATTCCGATCTTTTTTCTTAATTTGAATTGTTCCCTTTACACTAACTACATGCTTTTAATATGTGTAAAAATTGACAAAATTATGGGTAAAATGAAGTACTTAATTCCTTATTTTATATTTAGGATGGGTATAATAGCAAAATTATTAGAAAAAAAAATTATCTCTTAATTATAATAACTATAATTTATTAAATTTGCGTGAAAAATGAAAATGTAAAGAAAAACAAAATGTGACGGAGGGAGTGGTACATATTAAGAATTTTGTTAAAAATATTAAAACTCACATGCCTGCTAATCAAATAATTTGATTGATTTTCGATAGTTATGTTTGATTTTGACATTTTTGGAGCTGTGGATACGAAATTAATTTTGAGATTCTTTCTTAGATCAAACAAATTGTTCACATTAATACTTGATTTTGATTTATTTGTCTTTCAAATGAATAATTTTTTTAAATATATTATGAATTCAATAGTTATAATTATCAGCATCATTAAGCAATTTTCAAAGTAACAAACAAAAATAACCACTTTTATTTCATTTGATTTTGAAAAATTTGAAAGGAAATTATTACTAATCAACAATAAGAAAATAAAATAATTCGCCACATTCTTCTGATTTCCATTGGGTTTAATTTTCTGATGCTTAATTTATAATTAAGATTAAGTGATTAAGGGCAGAAATCCCACAGGTGGGGAGTCAATTTATTTAACAAACTTGATAAAAGAATTCAAACGTGGGGGCAAAGTTTTACAATTATTTTGACGTCATTAACAACATAAATTAAGGTAATGACGCCAACAATTAGTTAATTAAGATTAAAAGATTTTAGGGCATTAAACTTTATTTAAAAAGAAGTGAAAAAAGAGGGAAAATAGTACATCTCGACTACTATTGGACTGGGACCCACCAAAAGCGGCTGCCGCGCTTCCCCACTTCCACTCCCTGCGTCCCGCGTCGACGTGGGCCCCATTTCTTGTCTGCTTTTTCGTGTTTTTAATTAATTAATTTCGAAAGAAAAATAAAAAATATGTTACATAGCCGTATAACACGTGCAATTCTTACACGGATCTCAAGAACTCAGTCAACATAGAATTACCTTTCGGTCTCTCACTTGTAACATGCCTTTATTGTCATTTTACGCGCCCTTTATCTTGTTTTATAACCACTCGCCATTAATTTGACATAAAATTTTAATTAAACGCTGTGCATTTAATTTTTTTTTAAAAAAACCTTTGTTCTACTTAGCTCTGGCAATTAAGTTAAAATGATTGGAGTTCGGACAATTCACAATTCATTTCAATTACAATTTTTCTGGTTAATTTTTGAATCACAATTAAAATCGATAAAATTGAGTAAAAATAAAAAAATTGAATTAAAATAAAATTAATTCGTTTTGTCTTTTTTATATATTTATTTAAATAAAAATTCAATTTTGAAATAATAATTAAAATAGAAAACTTAACAAAGAAATGAAGCAGATGAATTTCTTTCAAGTTTGAAATGTAATAATTTGATAAAAAAAAAAAATTAAATAGTACAGCTGAATAACAATAGCAATGTTCTGTCTAAAAAAAACAATGGCAATGTAAGATTGTGAATAGATAGTGGGCATAAAAATAATGGCGAATTAGAAAATTGATCAAAGAAAGATTGAGAAAATAAATATACAAATAATAAAAAATTTAAAATATAGTATATACTATACGACATTTAATTATTATTTTTTATTTTATTTTTTATTTCTTTTTTTTTTCCATTTTTTGCTTCTCAAATTTAAAAATTAGACAATTATTTTTATTTCATTTGAGTTTAATTTTTATATGAAAATTAGAATGTGAATATTAATAAAATAGTATAGTCATTGTATATATATATATATATATATATATATATATATATATATATATATATATATACATATAAATTATAATTTATAAATAAATAATATATAAAATAAAATTTAATTAAAACGTTGGATATAGATATATTTTCCATCAACTTGGAGCATATTTTTTCCTATCGACGCATGGATTTAGAAAATGTTTGAAACATTTAAAATGACAATTTAGTTGACATTATATGAGGATAAAATTGAAAATAATGCATTAAATGTTATTTTCAATTTATAAAAATGACAATTTAGTGAGAAAATATGTTGTTGATAATTTGGTAGGACAATTTGTTTTCGAAAAGTGAATTTAGTAGGATTAAGATAGTAAGGTGGACTGCGGATAATGAGTTGTTACAACAGGAGTTTACAGAAGAAGATGTGAGAACTGCAGTGTTTAGCCTCCATCCAGACAAGTCTCCAGGCCTCGATGGAATGAATGCTGCTTTCTATCAGAGGTGTTGGAATGTGGTGGGTAAGGATGTAACCCAGGAGTGTTTAAAGATTATTAGTTCTGGAGTCATGCCTCAGAACCTTAAAGAGACAGCCATTGTTCTTGTTCCGAAAAAAGAAAAAGTTGAAACCATGGCTGATCTTCGGCCAATTGCCCTCTGTAATGTCATCTACAAAGTGATTGCAAAGATGTTAACTCAGAGACTGAAGACCATCCTGCCTTCACTTATCTCTCTTAACCAAAGCGCTTTTGTTCCAAACCGTCTAATTTCTGATAATTTCCTGGTAGCTTATGAAGTAATGCATTTTTTGAAGAGGAAAACTCAGGGTAAATCAGAAATGGCAGCTCTCAAGTTGGACATGAGCAAGGCGTATGATAGAATGGAGTGGCATTTTGTGGAAGCTTCACTTACTCGGATGGGCTTTAATATGCGCTGGATCAAGCTTATTAAAATGTGTATGGAATCGGTGGAGTATGTAGTTACCTGTGAAGATAAACTTTTAGGTCCAATCACTCCTTTGCGGGGTTTAAGACAAGGTGATCCACTGTCACCCTACCTTTTTATTATCTGTGCTGAAGGTCTTTCGGCTCTTTTGCATCATGCTGAAGAGGCTGGCCTCATTCATGGATGTAGAGTAGCAAGGTCGGCCCCAGCGGTTTCTCACCTTTTATTCGCTGATGATAGCTTTATGTTTTTTAAAGCAAATGCTCAAGAAGCAGGTGCGATCAAGCAAGCTTTGGATATTTATTCATCTGATTCTGGTCAGCTCATAAATTTTCAAAAATCCTCGGTTCATTTCAGCTCAAACACTTCTAGTCTGGACAAAGAGCAGGTATACTCAGTCCTATCTATCAATCCGAATTCTAGACATGAATTATATTTGGGGCTTCCTTCTCTCATTGGTAGGAATAAACAGGAGGTGCTTAACTTCATTGAGCATAAATTAAGAAAGCGGGTGAGTGGTTGGAATAGAACCTTGCTGTCAAGAGCTGGGAAAGAGGTTCTTTTGAAATCTATAGCTCAATCCTTGCCTACTTATGCTATGTCTGTCTTTCTCCTCCCAGTGGGTTTGTGCAGGAAGCTGAAAAACATGCTCAATGCTTTTTGGTGGGGAACGAAGAGTTCATCTGTCCGGAGTATTCATTGGATGTCGTGGAATAGACTTTGTTGGCCAAAAGATGAGGGTGGTCAAGGATTTAGATCTCTTTTGGATTTTAATCTTGCTCTTCTTGGGAAACAATGTTGGCGGCTTCTTTCAGGAAAGAATTCTCTGGTTTTTAAGATTTTAAAGGCTAGATATTTTCCTCATTGTGATTTTTGGGATGCTGAGATTGGAGCTAATCCAAGCTACACTTGGAGGAGTATTATTTGTGCTTGGGATAAGCTCAAGGCTGGGTTTAGATGGCGGGTGGGAAGCGGCCATTGTATAAATGTTCTAACTGACCCCTGGTTGCCAGACCCAGTTAATCCCTGTATCACTTCGGTCTTGGATGGGAACTGGAATGCTCTTAAGGTCAGTGATTTGATGATGAACAACCCTCTTGAATGGAATCACTCTTTAGTTTCGTCTCTTTTCAATTCAAGGGATAACAGTCTGATATATAAAATGCCGTTAAGTTTGTATAAGATGGAGGATCGTTGGCTATGGAGTAGAGAAGCTTCAGGCATTTATTCCGTAAAAAGTGGGTACAGGTTTCTCCACTCTGGCCCTGTTCCCTTTTCTGCCGATATCAAATCAGTGAGGTGGAAGAATTTCTGGAGCTTGAGTGTCCCTCACAAAGTGAAGCACTTTTTTTGGCGTGCTATTCATTCATGCCTTCCTGTTCGTATGGTGCTGATTGCTAAAGGTGTAGATGTGGTCCACTCTTGTCCCTTTTGTAATACTGATGGAGAATCTATTTTACATGCTTTTATTGACTGCACCTTTGCTAGAGAAGTGTGGAATAAATCAGCTCTGGGATTTATCAGAGGTAACGTTTTTAATTTGTTGCAGTGGTTTAATCTCATTTCTTCCTGCTGGGATTCTGAGTTGTGTGGTCAGGCTGTTATGCTCTGTTGGGCGATTTGGAAGGCGAGGAATGATTTAGTTTGGAATCAATCTAGAACATCACCTTCTGCGGTGGTTTCAATGGCCAAAGTAGTGCGAGATGAGTGGAGTCTGGCTCGAAGAAGAGATGATCGTCCACAGGAGGATTCAGCCTCTGCTACTATAAATTGGAGTCCTCCCCAGTATAATTGCTTGAAAATAAACACAGATGCAGCCATCAATTCTAGGATGGGGAAGTCTAGTCTGGCATTTGTTGTGAGGGATTGGCATGGTGCTTTTGTGGCAGCTGGTTCCAAGGTTCTTCAAGGTGTTTTTGATCCGTTGATTATTGTGGCTATGAGTGTTCGTGAAGCTTTAAGCTGGATAAAGTCCAAGAATATTCATTCAGCTATTGTTGAAACCGATTCGCAATTGGTTAGTCAGGCTCTCAACTCTAGTGTGAGTCCTTGCTCAAATGTTGGTATTTTGATTGATGATTGTAAGTTGTTAGCTAGTTATTTGTTCAACATCCAGTTTGGATTTGTGAAAAGATCTGCGAATTCGGCAGCTCATGATTTAGCAAAGGCTGCGTTTTCTTTTACAGGTCTTAATTTCTAGGATTTATCTCCCCCCTCTTGTACAGGTCTTAATTTCTAGGATTTATCTCCTCCCTCTTGTATTGTTTCAGCTCTTCTGGCTGATTCTTCTTAATGAAATCTTTTTTCTCTAAAAAAAAAGATAGTAAGGTGGAAAAAAGTATAAAAAAATATATAAATGTATTTAAAATATTTAAACAAGGCAAAATTATATATAAAAAAAAATACTTTAACATTTTTCTTTAATTTTAAAAGAAAACACTGAAAAAGAAAAAAAAATAGGGGGCAGTAATATACAAATTTTGATATAAGAAACTAATTAATATGTCTAGTGAAATGATTAAATGAAATGGATAAACATGAAAGATATACAATAATGGTACATGATGCTATTAACTACCTATAATATATTCTCATACAATTTATTATAAAAAAATAATAATAAAGTTTTGGTCAAAAAGCTAATGGTATTAATAAAGCATGATTGTTACTTCCATTTTGTTTGTTTTCAGCCAAATCTTTTATTTTATTTTTATATTATTGACGTATTGCATGAGAAATAATCATTAAGATCAACTATTCTTATTTTGATATCATTATTTCATAACATTAGATTTAATATTTCAACTCTTATTCTCAACTTAGCGGCAACATGTTCTTGTAAATTAAAATACATATAGATATTAGCATCATATTTATTTAAAAATAAAAACCTTTTAATGGTAATAACTATAAGTATGTTCAACAGCAAATTAACAACTACCATTTTCTTATTTCTAAAATTTTTTTGCTCTGCATTCAAAAAAAAAAAAACAAAATTTTTTTTGCTCTATATTTTTACTCCGCATTCATTCGAAACATTAAATGTATCGTATATTAAATTTAAAAAAATATACATTTTATTTTTCATCAAACAATTCATATTTAATCATTTCAGTACACGAAATGCACCACTCATTTCCCTTTTTTAATACTTATCCATTCTTTTAGTAAATTTTAAGATTTAAAGTTACTTATTTTGTAGTTTAGTTAGGCTCCCTTTCCTAAAATTTAATATACCATTTTAAAATATTTGTATTGGCCCTTTTGAATTTCTTATATATTTTTAAAAAAAATTAGTATTTTAGTCTCCAAAAATTATATAAAATTTAATTATAATCATCATGTATTTATTTAGAACATATTTTATATTCACTTAAAATTAGACTTAGACTTATTATTTTCTCAAAAATAAAAAATTGACATTTATTTTTCGTGCTTCTAATATAAAATTTTAACCCAATCAATCCGGTCTATTTACATATATTCTTGTCTAACAATTCCAAACAGGTTACTACAAAATGGTATCAGCAAGTATGCAATCAATTTCAGCATTTTTGGATAAACAAATATGCAATTAAAATGTTCAGAATTTTCTTAAATAATTCACTCTTTTATTTGTTATATTTGGAAATATATTTTCAAAAAAAAAATGTTTATTATCCTAAATTTTTCTTTCAACGCAGACTGGAGCCACGTGGTAGCGAGTACGAGTGTAGTGATATCGCTATCGAGTACGCACCCCAACAAATCTTGAGAGAACAACCTAAACCTTACCTCGTGTGTCTTGTCCTCACTGATATAAACATCACCGCCGATTTGTTTTTTATCCCCATTTCCGGCTAGACTCGCCGGCGAAATAAACTGTTTAAAATAACCAAATAACCGTATAAAGTAAAGATTTTGAACAACATATTATTCGTGTCAATCCATCGATTAAAAAGTGCATTAAGAGTATTACAGTAACTAATTACCAACAACAGGGAGACAAATCTCTGTTGCAAAAAAGGGTGATCCGCTAATCTTTATACACATGGAGAGGATTAAAAACTCGTTAAGATAATAATAAAAGCTCTCTTTTTTTGAGGTTTTCTTTTTCTACTCCTAATTATCCTATCACATAAAATGGGAAAAAAATTAAAATAAAATTTTCAAGGAAAATGGAATTTTTAGAGGGAAATCATGCGAATCTCCGGCCAAAAAAAAAAAATTCAGGCGATTTCAGCTTTAGGAGGGAGGTTGAGATCGAAATCGAGAGATCTCCGGGGCGGCGGGTGGATCTCGTGTTGGTTCAAATCAACGACGGATGATGAATCGGAATCACTGTGGACCCCCCCACCAACATTTCCACCGGCGAACTGTTGATTATAAAACATCCTTTGATACTGACTCTTCACCATCGCGTCAAAGTATAAAACGTGTTGATGATTCACCACCGGTGGTGTAAAAACGCCGCCGACCGTCGGAACCGGCTGGAATGGGAACCGGACTGGCGGCGAGGGGCCGAGATTAAGATCCAGAGGAGATGAAGAATCCATCATAAGAGCCGGCGGCTCTCGGCTGGAAGATTCCACGGTGCTACTAGGGCTAGGGCTCTGATTATTGGAGCCAGAATCGTTCTTTTTGTTCCTAATTATATTCTTGTTCGCATTTTCCCTCGAAAGCGGGAAATTAGTCTTGGCTTTCGCGCCCCGGAATTCGCGGGCGGCAGCATCGTAAGCACGGGCGGCTTCCTCAGCCGTGTCAAAAGTTCCAAGCCAGACTCGGCTTTTCTTGCTGGGATCCCTAATCTCGGCGGCGTAACGGCCCCATGGCCTCTTCCTTACTCCTCTAAAATGCACCTCCTTTGATGCGGCGCCGCAGTTACCGTTAGATTTAACGGCAGCCGGCTTGTCCTTCGGCGCCATAGTGGTTGTTCCGTGTGTATTGATTTTGTTAGAAAAGCGAAAACGAAAGAAACAAGAGGAGCTTGGGAGCTAGGAGAGGCCAATACAGGAAGAGGGATTTATATAGAGAAATTAATAGGTAGAGATAAGAATCGGCGAGGAATTTCAGTCAACGAGTGATTTGACTGAGAAGGGCGGCTTTGGTTAGGAACCGTGGATTACGTGTCATGTGCGATGCGGAGAGAGCAAAACCGGCCTCATACAGTAGTATATTGTGACTCTATCTATCTATATTATATATATATTTTAATTAACTTGGTTGGATCATGTAAATTTTGATTTATGTTGGATTAAAAAAAAAATTAAAATCAAAATTTTTAAAATTATAATTGGTTCGATAAACTATTAATTCTGTTCCATTAATATAAAGTTTAATTTAGTTTCAATTTTAATTTTTATTTAAATTTTATATTTTTATTTGATTATAATTGAAAATTGAACAGTACACTAATTTTATATTTTTTCTTAGTTAAATATTAAGTTTATTTAATTGGTAGTCTCTTAAAAAAATAATTCAAGTCCCATTATGTTTTATTGTCCGAAGCAAAACCTATAAAAGAGCATACGTATCTTCATCAACCTTATCATCATGCCATCCAACGGCCAAAAACACAGAGCGCGTGAGAGAAATGAAGAAAGCGCGTACGGGTAGGGAAATTTGGTGGAACAAAGTTGTCGGCATATTCTGGTAAATCGGCGCGTGACTTGGATCGGATGGGCATGGTGGTTTTTCTCTCTGTGTGCGGCATTTTTTAAGCCCGCACGCCCTTTATGGATGCCCTTTAGAACCGCTCGTGTGGACCAACAGCAAGAGAGTTGGGGCGGTTAACCAATGACAATAAGACACGCGTATTATTTCGAACAAGCGTGTTCAATGCCATAGTCCAGAGGACCTAACGTCTGCAGCCACATGATTTTCTGACAGCTACTTTCAATATCAGCCGACAACTTTCGTTTTCTCACGGCTGTTCCCTCTGTCGTGGCCTTCACGCTCCTTCCCCATTTAACTACCACCTTATGTTTTCCTCTTAATCAGTTAGTATTTTATTTTATTTTTCCAAAAAAAAAAACTGCCTGATCAAATTTTAGCTACTACGTGCTTCAGTTTTGTATATTACTAATATATTAAAATTTCAATTTTTTTTTAATATTTATTTTATTTTTTTTGGTAAAGGAAAATGAGAGCAATAATTCGAATTTAAAATTTTTTAATATATTAAAATCGACTTTTAAGCATTAGATTGGAGCCATATTTGTATTAGCTGCTACGTTTATAAATAGAAAGTATAAATCCCATATTGAAAAAAAAGTTATTTATTTAAAATTCCAAATTAAGAATTTAATATTGAATATTTATATTATAGAGAATAAAGTTAAAATTATTACATTAATTGATATACCAAATAAAAATATGCATTACTCCAATAAAGAAGTGTTGTATATTTTTTTTTTCTGATAAATAAGTGTTATAAAAATAATTTTAGTGCACTTTTTTTTTATTATTATTTTCTTTTGAAGTAGGATTCTGAAATAGAAGTAATGATTTTAACTTAGTGATGGAAATAAAATAAATGAAAGAGGGTAGTGGGAAGTCAAGGATGGGGCATTAATGCATTTCATATATCCCTTGAGATGAAAAGCATAAAGATAAGCACCCGATTTTTTTCTTCTATTTAATTCTAATTTTTACGGCCATTAGTGATCATAGGGTATGATCTGGTGCCCTCATTTATAAGGGACAAAAAAAAATAAATTTTAATTCGACAATGCATAATAATGTATATATATCTACTTTATATTAATATTTTATAATTATAATATTATCTAATTAAGAGTATGATTCAGTGATCAGATATACATAATGCAAGTGTTTGAAAATCGTTTAATGTAACACAACGAACTGATATGACAATTTTTAGACATGTACACACTATGATAGGCGTGACTGGCAGATCAAGTCTTCCTAATTAGCAACAAGATTTATCTATATTATTGTTTTTCCAAATGTGAAATGATAAAAGTAGGATGTGGCTACGAGGGCAGGGGAGTAGTAAGCATGTGTATGTGGTGGTGCCTTGTGAACACCTAGAAATTATCATTTAAGGCCAAAAAATTAGTTGTGTTGGCATTTTGACAAGCAGTATAACGCCATTAAATGTGACCCTAATATGTAGCTCCTAACGAGGACAACTTCAATGGTAGGTCCGATGACTTGCATGTGAAAGATTTCAATTACCACTACTTAATAATTGCTAATTAACTGCTTCAGATTATGCCTTTAATTGGGTCTTACTAGAGGATATTGATGATGATTTTTCGGGTTTTATCTTCATGTTAATGGAAAGTAACAACAATTAAAAGGTTGGTGGAATATAAACCTGTGGTTAATTAGAGGCAGATCCATGGGGCAATTGGCCCCTTAATTTTTGTTATAAATGAAATTAATTACTTATGTTTCCTTTAATATATAACCCCAAAGAAATATTTTTTATTTTATATTTTACAGTTTATCCCCTTAATTTAATTTTAGAAAAATATAACGAAATTTATCATTTCTAATGCAAAATTCCAAATCCACACTTGTCTATGTTTAATGATTTTTTTTTTTTTTATATGCAACCGATACATATTTTATACGATGAACCGAATCAATGTCGAAATATCGTATGTAACAATTATTTTATATGTTAATATATCATTATTTTTTTTATTTTTGTAATTTTTCTGTCTCCAAGTAGATATATAATACTGCTTTCTCTCTTGACCACAAATAGCTATTTTAATTTATACTACTATTTTTTAGGAATTTACTGGAATGTTTGGAAATTGGAATCAAGATTCCGCGAAGGCAAAGTCCTCTAGCAAGAGTTCCTTTTATGTAGTATTTATTTATGTTTAAAGGAGACAAAGACAGGAAGTTTGACAATATTACGTTAAGGCACGTTAACCACGCCCATGAAAAATTGAAAACGATTATCTCCGTTTCACTTTCTTCTTTTCTGTGTTCTAACTTAATAATGAAAACAAGTGTTTACAAGTTGCAATATCAATATCAAGATTATCATTGTGCGTGAATCAAATTCTAAACAGCGACGGTATATATACGCGCACGCTGCATACGAATGTGTATAATTTCGCAACGTGTAACGTGCCAAAAATTGAAATATAAGGAGAAAAAAAAAACTTATAAGAGTATAAAATCAGAAAAAAGATAAACATGTAAAATTGATTAATTAAGCTTCCAGGAAAAACAACCAACCACTGCAGATCCATGAAATCTTTGAGATCTCATAATTAATTAATTTTATGATTTGAAGGTGCTGAGAATGTACCTAATAATTTATTTTGCAGTCTCATATTTTCAAATATTTTTTAATGATAGGCCACCAAAGGTCCACGCGTCAAGTTGACTTCCTGATCTTCAAAATCTACAAAATAAAACCAAACCTCCAGTCCACTCCCTAACTAAATTCAACAAATTAAAATTAAAATTAATATATATATATATATTGAACAAAATATAAATTAGGAATTAATTATATATATGTTGAAATTAAACTATAATCTGAGTAGAGAAAAGGTGTCCAATAAAGTAGATGCATTGAATTCGAGATAATAGCATTTATTCGAATAAGAAAGAGATTCACAAAAAATAGATACACAACGAATAATAATAATAATAATTCTGAAGGAAGCATGAAAGAAATTGTCTCTTTATGTATAGACAAAGTTTAATTATAACATACTTTGTGGCTATGCTTGATTTGCATAGCATAGCCACCGCCATGGGAGATGAGAGGAGATCTATTACGATCTCTTATCTGCCACCTCATACATTCTAGTCCTGTATTTTATTATTATTTTTAAATTTTTAATTAATTGTATGTGATGATTTAATATTTTTAATTAAATGTTATAAGATGAAAATTTACACAATTTAATTAAATGAATTATATATATAATTATATAATTGGGGTGGGAGAAATTGAAATTTGAATACTTATGATTAGCTGAAAAAACTAATGAAATTACAAGTAATTTTTAATAAAAATATTTTTCTTTTTTAATTTTTTTTAATTGATGTCGAACCGTGGATTATGCAATTACTAGCTCACATGGGTCTCCCTCTAGCTATATACCTTAATAAAGTTTGCGAAATGTTAAAATTTTTAGGAATGGATTTAGATTTTAGGCCCTAATTCTTTTAATTACTATTTGTCTTACAATTAAAATTTCTTAATTTACAGTGCATTTACTTTCATTGATTCTTCAAAAAAAAAAAAACACATTTTCTGTTTTTTTTTTTATTTTATTTTTGTACTTATAATGAAATTGAATAAATTAATCATAAAAACTTAGAAATAATACATAAATTCTTCATAAATTATCACCATATAACATAATACCATTTGAATTAATCAAGTTTCAAATTACCCCACTTTTAAATTTGTTAAAAGTGTAAGTAGCACGCTTATACTATTAAAAATTATATAAAATATCCTCTAAACTTGTTAAAAAATATTAAATTATCTCGTGTTACTATTTACGAATCATATGCAAACATGATTTTTACGTGATTTTCATGACATGTCACGTATCATTATAAGAGGAGAATTTGGCATTTTTAATAGTTCATTGAAGTAATCTAACACTCGATCAATTTAGTAAGTAATATATTAAACGGTAATAGTTTAGAAAGAAATTATATATTTTGTATTAATTAGACAGCAAAATTTAACTTCTAACATGAAAAAATTCGAAAAATAAATTCACCCTTCATGAAAAAAAAAAAAAAGTGTATAAGTTTGCACGTACAATGATGTAAATGTGTGTGTGTGTGAAAGCATTAATTGATTTATATTAGTAGTATTATTATATACATATGTATAACATTGAAGCGTGTTGAATAACTAGAAAATGTTGCTTGGCTTGGACTGGTTTCATTTTATACGTTTCATATTCTTCCTTAGTCAAATACCCTATAAATTCCAAAATTCTTCCATAAATTCAAATCAATTTCACTTATGACTTATATATATATATATATATTGAGATTAATCATGACTTATATAATACTCATATATAGTTAATTATTTTGTGTGTGAATCAGATATTGATCAAGAGAATTATTACCACTGACTTGGGTAGAAAATTCCAAAACAAGCACCGCAGCCCTATAATTAGCTTTTTAGTGTACTTAATAGAAAAATTAATTAAAGGGATTTTGAACATTTCAAAATCTTCTTTGGCACTTTTCTCTCTTTGACTTAAACCTCTTTTTTCCCTTGATTGTCCCATAAATACGATACAAAACAATCATTAACCATTTTATTAATTGATTATATTTAATCATTTTCACACCATTCATTAATTATCTCTCTCGCAGGCCGCAGCCGCTCAATTTCCATGATGTTGAAATGTGCAAAAAGAAGTTGTTCAAAGCGGAACTCTTATTACCTCGTTAGGTCTACTTCTCTATCTTCATGTGTATTTATTTCATAAAACTATACTCAAATTGTTATCTCTAAAATTTCGACCTCATGTACACGTTTAAAATTGATTTTTAAGTTGCAAAGGTGTCATTTTGTTTGATTGGGTATACTGAATTTATATTCTATTAATGATTCCATCATATTTATTTATTTTTTTCTTAATTTTTTAAATATTTTAGTTGTAAAATCATGGATCCAATGTTAGAATGAAATTCACATCAAGCTAATATACCATTCGAGAGGCATACTTTGAAAAATTATACGTTAGCATTTTAGTGTCATATTCATATATATATATATATATATAATTTGTGTTTTTCCTATTATTCACTATTTAAATTATTTTATTTTTAAATGTTGAGTTATAATAGACTCAAGTATAAAAAATATATATATGCAAATTTTAACAAGTGATATTATTTATATAATGTCCCATTGTAGCAAACATGGAAGCAGATGGAAATTAGTAAGTTAGGTATGGATTTGACTTGGAAAACTTTGCTCAAAATCATGGACTCTATAGTAAAGTGAATTTATTTGTTTGATCAGGTCACGTTTTGAAGGCGTGGTTTTAGCAATTAGCCGCGTTGTTTTGGTATAAATCATGCCCTACTTTCTCTTTCAATTTCTAAGAAAATGCCATACCTTTCTCTTTTTCTTCTTCTTATTACTTTTTTTTTAACCATGGCCATTTAATCAACTTCTTTAATAGTATTTATAATTGTAATTAAACATTATATCTGTAATTTCCTATGATCATCTTATTTGTGCCTTAAAGATATTATATTTAATATATTCAGCCAATAAGCTATATAAACAATCCACTTCTTCACAATCATGTTAATCTTAGAGTTATTATACAAAATTATTTGATGAGGTAGAGGGCCCCTACATCCTAACCTGCAAAACATATAATTATATCTTGTCCTTCTTAAGCTCAGATTAATTAATTTGGAAAACTAGATGCATGTAACTATTTTTCAGGTCTGGAGATTCATTTAAGTTAGAACAATAAATAAGGAGAAGTAATTAATATTCTCTATAACTTAATTATTGTTTTATATATACTCTTTTAATTTTTTAAGTTGTGTAATTTACTTATGATTACTGTTAATTATACAAACATTTTTGGAGATTTATTTGCATATGCACTATTAATTTGAGAATTCGGAAAATTAGTTTAATTAAAATAAATTTGAATAATTTATCAATTTTATTATAAATTAATAATTTAAAAAATAAACAAACACATGGCAATTCGCCAGTGTACAGTAGGATAGTTGAACTAAAATTAGAAAATAATCAAATAGTGTAAACCTGCATCGTCAAATTGTGAGTTCAATCGGGGTGCCATTTGGTGACCTCGTGCATGGCGATCAATGCACGCTACTGTATATATTTAATCGGACGGTATGCAAGCAAACGTGCAATGTACACTAATTGGCCATAAAGTTAAAAAAAAAAAAAAAAAAAAAATCATCAATTGTAAATTGAGGCCCATGATTTTGCATCCATGTGAGTGAGTTTGGGATATGAAGTAATTAGGTTGCAAAGGGCCTTATTTTTACATTATACTTGATTTTAAAAAAAATCTCAGAAGGTGAATGGGAGTTCTCAAGCATTTTATATGGGCTTGGGCACGTAGAGATGACAATAAACATGGATTCAAGCTTCGTATAAATAGGGTGGTATCCCAGTTGGGGTATTGGGCCTATGAACGTAGGAAATTACGTATGATATATATTTTTTTTCATTTTCAAAATTGTAGGAAATTACGTATTATTTTTTATCCAAATTTAGCAATTTTGTTTTCATTATTTTGGTTTGACTGCTTCCACATGTTGATGTTAATGTTGACGGAGTAGAGTAGAACAAATTAAACATAGTGGCATCCACATATGTCAAACTGCAATTAATGCACTGAAAAGAAGTAGGTCTTTTTGATTATTATGTTGTAATTAATGTATTGTCCTTATATTTGTATTTTTCTTTAATTGCTACCCAACTTAGTGTTTAACATTCAAACAAAAAGTTCATTATACTTGAAAAGGAAATTTTACTCTTACTTCTTCTAAGAGGCAGCTTTTACTTTAATTCGAGAATTAAAAAAAATGATTAAAAAATATTTATTTTATAAATAAATAATTGACTAATTTATTTTTTAAATTTTAAGTATACCATTTAATTTTTATATGATTAAAATTAAATTTATTATTCTATTAAATATATGGTCAGTTTGGTAAAACTTATAAAAATAATTTTTTTAATGGAAAAAACTTATATTTCAAAAAGATATATATCAAAAAATAAGTAACTGTTTGGTAAATAAAATTCAAAGTAACTTATAAAATAAAAAACAGTTGTTAATTATTTAATAAATGATATAATTAAAAATGACTTTTTATAATAAAAAGACAAAAAATAATATATATAAATTTTAATATATTATATTCAAAATCTCACTAAAAAAATAATAATAGTTCACACTTATTTAAATTTTTTTATTTCACTAAACTATTAAAACCATATATTTTCATATATAATTAAATAAAAAAAATATAATATAAAAAATTAAAAATATATATATTGTCTTTATAATTAATCATACATATTATTTTGGATGATAAGAAAAGAGAAGAGAAAAAAAAGAATATAATTATTTTTAACATTAAATGATTTTGGGTGGTAAGATAAGAGAAAAGAGTAAAAAAAAAAAATTATATTAGATATAATTGTCATTATGAAATAAAATAAATGATCTTTTTGTTTAAAAAAATATTAAATTTGCTACCCTTAAAAATAAAAAATCAGATTTTATAAAAATTTTCAATTTCTATTTTTTTTTTACTAAAAAGTTTTTTTCACTTTTCACAAAATTGATTTTTTTAAAATTAGTATTTACCAAACATTTATTTTTATCTTATAATTAAATTTTTATCTAATAAACAGTTTTTTATCATTTCAAAAGTAATGCCAAACACAGCCATAATTATATAGTATAACAAATTAAAAGGGAGGGAGTATATTATTAACTAGATGACAGAAGACAGTTATGTGAAACGAGGAGCAGGCGACCACTACACTTAAAATTTTTAATTTTTTTTTTAAATATTAGTATTAGCTTTTTTAAAATTTTCTATATTACATTTTTATCCATGAAGTTCTATACGTTTTCTAAGTAAACTATTATTCATTTTTTTTAAAAAAAAAGTAACCTATTATTGATATTTAAGATTATATAAATTTTTTTTATGATCATTATATATTTATTTAAAAAAAATATTTATATTTACTTTAAATTAAATTAAATTTTTTATACAGAAAATGCTTCGCATTTATTTATTTTTGCCTCACTAATGTAAACTTCAAACTCCACCCCTATGTGAAGTTGAGCTTCTAAATGACTAAGGTTCAGTTTAGCAAAATTTATGAAAATAGCTTTTTTAATTAAAAAAAATTGTATTTCAAAAAGTTGTATATCCAAAAGTACATAACTGTTTGATAAATAAAATTCAAAATAACTTATAAAATCAAAAACAATTGTCAACTGTTTGGTAGATAATATGATTAAAAATAGCTTTTTAGAATAAAAATAGAAAAAGACATATATAAATTTTAACATATTATAATTAAAATTTTACAAAAAATAATAATTACTTCCACTTATTTATACTTTTTTATTTTACTAAACTATTAAAATCATATATTTTTATATATAATTAAATAAGAATAAATATAAAATTAAAAAATTAAAAAATATATATATTGCCTTCATATATATATATATAAACAACCTATTTATATGTATGTGATACTAGTGAATCTCATATATATATATATATATATATATATATATATATCAAAATAAATTTTTCTTTTTTTCTAATTTTTAATTGGTATATATAGATAGTTTAATTGTAATTATAAAAAAATTAAGGAACATTTTTGTGTAAATGATAAAAAAATAGCTTTAATGAAAAGTTAAAATTCAGCTTTTATCAATACGTGATTTTTTCACTTTTTAGAAAATTCTTTTTATCAAACATGTATTTTCATCATATAATCAGCTTTTGATCGAATAATTAGCGTTTAAGTCTCTCATAAGCAATATCAAACAGGCACTAACTTAGCCTACAAATATAGAGATACTGTTTTGGATGGAATAAGGATTAGCACTAGTTACATACTCAAGCGAGTATTTTACTATTTTTGTGTGTAATAAAGGATAAAATGAGAGAAGTGGATTGAGCAGAGGTCTTAGCTTGTTCTTTTCTTGTGAAAATCTGTTACCTATTTATAATTTTTGAGCATATATATATATATATAGCCCTCAAAAAAATAAAAACTGATACAATATGTAAATATAAATTAGACTTTAATTATAAAATTCACATTGATCGATTGACGTATTCAACTATGTTAGTTAAACTTCGGTAATGATGTGATTGGTTGAGTTCGACTAGATAGTTTGGATAAGACTCAGACCTTGGCCTCAATGGACGTTGAATCCAGATGATAATGGGGTGTAATCACTTGCTATATGAATATGAATGCAAAGAGAAAATGAGTTTTATTATTATTATTAAATAAAGAAATATATTTTATCAATCAAGAGAAGATTGTGCTATTGGAGTCTTATTGTACACGGTGCTCAAAGTTTGTATATATTCAAAATTTTTCTCTATTGTTAAAAAACCTGAGATTATTATATTATTATTTTTTATATAGAAAAATTATTAATTACTAGCAGAGGTTTGGATTTCAAAACTCTCCAATTCCAATACGCTATAATATATTTTTATTGCTATGACAAAAAATAATTATAACTCAACAATTGGATGTGTGGCACGTGACTTAGTGCCACTTGCCATTATACAAAACAATTTAATGGCTAACAGTGTATTTTGCGTTGCAGGTGATCGATGATAATAAAATAAAATAAACTCCACTTTTTCAAGTTTGGCCAACTCACAATTCAAGTATGGACGGTTGACTTATGTGATCTCATGATCCATCCACGAAAAGATTTGCCAAAATCCATTAATTTTCTACATTATATATGCAATTTCTAATAATTTGTATATATATATATATATATATTAATTGCCATTAATAACGCATCGTATTAATAAAATGTATTCTTAATTAAATTTTTAAATTTTTTATATTGAATTATTAAATTACTACAATTTTTATTTTAGATCACATTACAAGAAATAATACATTTTTTTAACGGTAATTGAAATAGATATATATTAATTATATAAATACAAATTTCCATATTATTTTAAATTAAAATATAAAAATTTAATCGAGAATTTTTTTATAAATAGAGCAAATATAAAAAAATTTAAAAGTTGAAGGAACTGAAATAATATTTTACTAAAATATCATGCTTCCATTAGTCAAAGGTCAAGGTTTCATTGCAGTCAAACAGTAAGAAACAAGTTACGACATCGTTTACTTTTAAATTTTAATTTCAGGCATTGAAAGTTTCATAAATTAACTTAATAGATTTTTTCTTTAAAAAAAAAACCGATTTTTTCAAAATTTGATCCATATATTTTTAATTATCATAAGAGAGGGCATATTTTATAACTATAAATGCCAAAAATTAAATTCAAAATTTCATTTAATTAAAACCGATTATCATATTAAACTCTAATAGTCACCATAAGTTATTAATAAATTAAAAAATACGGAGAATATAAATTTTAATGTTGTAAAAATGAATTCGATGCGATTTATTCAATCCAATTAATCGTAATTATTATTTTTTTATTAATTCATCATTAAAAGCGGTTTTGAATGATATATACAAAATCAAAATTAATTTCCTTTTTTAGGACAATGTACACAAATAATAACCATTGAATTAAAAAGAAAAATTTATCCAACGGTGCACGGGTGCATCGGATCAGTTCTCATGAAGGTAGATGCTAATAGTGGTAAAAAAATTTATTTGACATCATAAAAAAAATATTTGAAATTATCGTCTTTTCAATCCGGTAAACGCCTTGTGGCGGCGAAAACGGGCAAAGAAAAGCAGAGTTTTCTCGGTGCCACTTGGCTGACAACCAATAGACAGCCGCCATTTAAATCCCTGCGTCTCCATTTATTAAAAAAGTACCCGAAAAGTAAAAAATTCAAAAAATAATGAACAGAAAAGTCCAACTTTCAATTCGGTCGTCTTCTATTCTCTCCTCGCTCTCAATTTTAAACCAAAGATTACTTCAATGGGTCTTATATTCTATTCATTGTCATCTCCATTGTCATCACCTTTATTTTCTAAAACCCTAACAAACCTTGCAGTGCTGTTAACAGGTTTCAAAAATCCAAATTGTAGCTAAAGCTCTCAGCTTTCTACTGATTTCATGGCTTTCAATGGCCTTGACCCGCACTCTGCGGCTGAGAAGGCTGTTTCCGTTGTTGGGTATGGGTACGATATGACTTGTGATATCAGATTATCCGCTTGCAAGCCGGGTCCTACCGGGTCTAGACTCATCGAACTTGACCCGAATATGACCCGTGACCTTGTTGTTCCTGGTGGGATTGTTGTTAGAAACGTTTGCAGTGAAATCAAGTGCGATAAAGGGGAGCGTACTAGGTTCCGCTCCGATGTTCTCAATTTTAATCAGGTCAAACATTGATGAATATGAAATGGGTTTTGGTTTTTATTCTGAATTTTTGCTAAATTTAGGATCTTTCTTGGACTTACATTAAGATACTTCTTTTATTTTTGTGTGTTTGTTTAGATGTCGGAGAAGTTCAATCAGGAGCTTTCCTTATCAGGTAAAATTCCTTCTGGGCTGTTTAATGCCATGTTTGACCTCAGGGGATCTTGGCAGAAGGATGCATCTTCAGTTAAAAGTCTAGCTTATGATGGTTGGTTTATAACTTTGTATAACATTGAGTTGGAAAGATCACATATGACATTGTCAGAACAAATCAAACAAGAAGTTCCTACTTCTTGGGATGCTGCTGCTCTCGCTGAGTAAGTTCGTCAAAGCTCAAAGCTCATTAATTTTTGCATAATTGCTCTTGTAATTTATTGCATGCCGAATACTGGAATAAATGTATAGGAGAGTGGAGCAATTCTTGTGGAAATACAGTTGAAATATCAAGCCTAGTAAGCTTTGTCAGATTGCTCTTCCTATTGTTCCACACGACAGTTTGAAGGATAAGTCAAAATACTGGGTTTATAACATCCATTTTCTCCTCTTCCTTCCTTTTTTTTTGTGATCTAATTGTGTTCAAGAAGTCATTTTAGCTCTTGAAGCTACCTATTCTACTTATAATAAAAACATAGGATAAGACTTACGAATCAAATGCATGGAGATGTGAAATTGTAAGGATTTAATGAAAAATTTGTAAGAGCTCATTGTTAACTGAAATGAAAGAAACTTGATTCAAACTTATGTTGTCCCTTTCCTTAATAATCGTGTCGCCTGCACAGAGCAAAATCTTATTGGCTCGCACTATCTGTGTCTCTCTATCCCAGTTCTCTGTCCTGCACCAGTAAAATTTATGAAAAGCTACCATCACATGTCAGCAATAATGTGAACTTTCAGGTTCATTGAGAAATATGGTACTCATGTTGTCGTTGGAGTAAAGATGGGAGGTAAAGATGTGACACACATAAAGCAGTTACAAAATTCAAATGTCCAGCCAGCTGAAGTGCAGAAATTGTTAAAACAGATAGCTGATGAGAGGTTTGCAGAAGAGGCAGTTGATCCTCAACTGTCCCGAAAACCAAAGGTATATATAGTCTTAAATAATGGTAAACAGGAATAGTGGTTCTTGTGAGAATAATAGGTGTAATGTATCACAAATATCAGTCATGATGGAGATGGAAGATGTTGCCAATGTCTTGGCCTAGGAAATTTCAGATACTAACAAAAGTCTGTCATCAATTGTATGAATTAGTTTCTCCTTGGAATGAACCACTACTCTATACTTTTTGACTTCAAAGTTTTACTATGTCCTTAAAAAATGAATACTTCTATAACACAATTGTCATCTGGGAAGAAAATGGTATATGCAAATCCACATTTTGTTAAGAACAAAGAAACATGCAGAATCTTTCTTTGATGTTCTTGCCAATGCAGCAATTATCTGGTTCAAGTCAAGTCCTTCAAGTATACACGTGAAGCTAAATATGCATTAAGGGTCCCATCCCTTCATCTATTTATTCTTTACTGTTCAAATTTTTTTTTTTTTTTTTTTTTTTCAAAAATTGTGCAATCATTGCTTATGGGATTAAAAATTCGCTGCCATTCATGGAAGTACTGAAGTTTTCTCTCCTTTTATTCCGTCCTTTCTTCTTCTTGTTTGACAGATAACTTTTGTGCTCGTTAAAGGAGAACAAAATGATTGCAATCAATTTTAAAGATAATTGTCCTTCATGAATAGCAAAGGAGAAAGCAATAAGATTTTAAATCATTAAGGGCATATTGTTGGTATTTTAGATTTTAAAGCATGAATTTCAGTTAATATTCAATATAGTCTTGGCATATATGAATAGAACATTTCTTCTATCAAACTAAAATTTAAGGAATTGTAATTTGGAGAAACGATAATGAAATCTTTTTGCTTATGAAATTCTAATGTATCCTTCCAGGGTGGAAATTCTGTGAAATGGGATCTTTACCAAGGATTGGCTACTTCAACTAGGCCACCAATCATTACTCCCATAAAGAATGAGGTGAGGTGCTTGATATCTATCGCAAGAACTGAATTCAAACAATGTGCTCTAAGCATACTGAGATTTTAGTTGATTTATTTAATGTCATTGCAGAATATACAGAGTGTTTCTATCCGAAGGGGAGGTAGAGATATTGGTCAAAGCCATAACCAGTGGCTGTCAACTATATCACAGTCACCAAATGTCATTTCAATGTCCTTTGTGCCCATAACTTCTCTCTTGAGTGGCGTCCGGGGCAATGGATTTTTAAGTCATGCCGTGAATCTTTATCTTCGATGTGCGTAAATATCTCTCTGTACTGTTATTTTGGTGTCTATATGACATTGTTGTCCAACCATGATGCACTGCTGCATTTAATGAATTAAATGTAGTTGCAGATATGCACTAAATCAAGATTGTCATAAAACACCATATATTGGATGTTTCACAATTTTGCAATTATGCAAACTTATATAGGATGATGCATGCATGCATTTGATTGAATTAGTGTTTGCTGATGATAGCTTTCAGGTTTAGTCAATGCATTATCATCTAAAAGGTTGTTGCATAGAATTTTCATCAATTCTTTTTCTAGTAATTTGATGTCCAATGAAATTTTGTAGATAAACCGGCCATAGAGGAACTCCATCCGTTTCTGGAGTTTCAATTACCTCGGCAATGGGCTCCAGTATATGGTGATCTGCCTCTTACTCTTAGGCGCAGAAAGCAAGCATCCCCATCTCTCCGGTTTAGCTTTATGGGTCCTAAGCTTTATGTCAACACTATGCAGGTAATTCATGTACTGTAGCTTATAGAATTATGACTGGTTCTAAGATTTAAATTATTTTGTGATGACTCATTAAGTGTCAGTACGTTTTAACCTTTGATTTTTCTCTGCTCAAAGCCCTCAACTCAAATCTGATCCTCCCACCAACTCTCTGATTTAGAGCTCTGCATAACCTCCAACTATATAACTATACAGTTTTTTTAGATTTCGAACTTGCCATTTAGCAAAATTTATACAAATTGACAGGCTTCTGGCTTTACTGACCCCTCTTTACACATCAATGGATTACAGGTTGATTCTGGAAATAGGCCAGTGACAGGAATCCGCTTATACTTGGAAGGTAAGAGAAGTGACCATTTGGCCATCCATCTCCAGCATCTCTCAAATCTTCCCAGTATTGTCCAACTTTCAAATGATCATAGTTATGAGGCCAATGATGAACCTGTAGAACGAGGCTACTTTGAACCTGTCAATTGGAGCATATTTTCACATGTGTGCACTGCTCCAGTGCAGTACAGTGGAGCACACATTGATGAATCTGCTTCTATTGTGACAAGGGCCTGGTTTGAGGTTAAGGTTATCGGGATGAAGAAAGTTCTATTCTTGAGGCTCGGATTCTCAATGGTGTCATCAGCAATGATCCGCAGGGCAGAATGGGATGGACCTTCAACTTTGTCAAGGAAGTCAGGGCTCTTCTCATCACTGATCAGCACACGGTTCAGTACTGCACTTAATCCATCCGAAAAGCCAGCAAAAGTGGATGTGAATTCTGCAGTTTTTCCTGCAGGTCCACCCTTACAAACAGGGGCACCGAAAATGTTGAACTTCGTGGACACCAAGGAAATGGTGAGGGGTCCTGAGGATCCGCCTGGATATTGGGTGGTCACCGGAGCCAAGCTTTGCGTAGAAGGTGGTAGAATATCGATAAAAGTGAAGTATTCATTGTTAGCAATAATGTCGGAGGAGTCACTGATGTTAATGTGAGTAAACCCAGAAAAAAAAAAGTACAGAAATCTGTATTCTGTTGTATATGATATTTTTTTGTATGTTACTTGTTCAAATTTAGCTTCTTCTCAAAGAAATGAGAAAAAAACTTCATGGAAGAGTCTCAATCATTTGTTTCTCCATGTCCTGTGTATATATAATCGTCTCATGCAACAAATTTTAAAGCGCTGACAAAAAAGGAAATCATATTTCTTCATGTTGATTCTAAAATAATTTCAAAAATAAGGATTTTTTTACTTAATGATAGAGTATGTTTGAACTAATACATCAAAATTCATAAACGTTCCATATGCTAGACAGCAAAATAACCTTGAATGATAAACGGGAAAACTTCAAGGTGTCACCATATAATGAAAGAATAGAAGGTATAATCAATGAATGTTTACCAATAATCACCACAAGAACATGAACCATCTTTGAAATGATGGAACCTGTTGATGTCTCTCACAATTATCTCCCTCGAGACGATTTTACAAATGTATTTGAATGCAGTATGGCAATCCAAACAAACTCGAAGATTCTTTTTCACCCTAATGGGAGCACCTGGCGGGGTAGCTATCAATCCAAAAGCAACTGCAAGTTTCTCACTGTGGTAGAATAGAAGCTTTTCTTTTTCGCTTCGTGCAACATCATGGAGATCAATCTCTACCATAGGGACATAGCCAGCTTTATTTAAGAGGTCACCCAATTCATCAAGCTTTGCATATATTTCCTTACTTCTAGAATGGCTTCTGTCTCCTACTATAAATGTGTATACCTTGTCTTTTACCTCGAGCCAACTCATTGCAGGTTCCTTCTTCAACTTGCTGTCCTTCATGAGTCTTCTCATCTTTGCTACATCATCCCACATGCCAGCTGATGCATAAATGTTTGAGAGAAGAACATGGGTACCTGATTTTTCAGGTTCTAGGGCAAAAAGCATCTCGGCAGCTTGTTGTCCAAGCTCGGGATTCTTGTGGATTCTGGCAGCACCGAGAAGGGAACCCCACACTTCAGCATTAGCTTGAAATGGCATTGTATTTACAAGCTTCATGGCCTCCTCTAATTTTCCAGCTCGACCAAGGATATCAATCATGCAAGCATAATGCTCTTGTAGTGGTTCAACACCGAATAAAGCTTCCATTGATTTGAAATATCGTTGGGCTTCAGAAAGCAAGCCAGTATGATTACATGCACTAAGTACACTAAGTAGAGTTATATGATTCGGAGGAACACCATCTTGTAGCATCTGATCGAATAATTGGAGGGCCTCTTTCCCGTGTCCATGTTGAGCAAGTCCACCAATCATTGCAGACCAGGATACTATTCCTCTGTTGGGTATCTCAGAGAAAGCAAGGTTGGCATCATCTATGCTTCCACATTTGGCGTACATGTTAACAAGAGAATTTCCAGCAAACATATCTGACACGAATCCAAACTTCAAGATGTGAACATGAATTTGTTTCCCTTGTTCATAAGCTGACAAATTTGCACATGCATTCAGAAGAGAACTACAAAGAAAGGAATCTGGCTTTATTCCCCTATCTTGCATTTGCAGATAGAGCTTTAAAGCTTCTTCACCCTGTCCATCTTGAGAAAACGCAGTTATCATAGATGTGAAAGCCACCAAATCTACACTTGGGCTTTCTTTGAATACTCTGGTTGCATCTTCTATGCAACCGCATTTTCCATACGTATCTATGAGGCTGTTTGCTACATAATTGTCATACTCAAAACCTGATTTCACAGAAAGTGCATGAATTTGCCTGCAAACATGGTCAGCCTGCAAGCTAGCTAGAGATTTGAGAATTGTTGATAAAGTTATCTGGTTAAACCCTACTCCCTCCTTGTGCATCAAAGGAAAAAGAGAGGCAGCTTCTACATCATCTCCATTTTGCGAATATCCAGTGATCATAGCATTCCATGTGATCAACTCCTTCTCTGGCATTAACTTAAAAACCAAATTTGCATCAGTCATTAAGTCACACTTGGAATACATATCTATAAGTCCAACACTGATAAAAGAATCAGATTCTATATTCATCTTGGTTAAGCTACAATGCAACTGTCTCCCAGATTCTCCAAGACCCATTCCAACACAAGCTCTAAGAGCACTTGATATTGTATACAAATTGGGTGACGGACCTGATCTATTCATTTTTCCAAACAACTCTAAGGCCCATGGATGGTGCTCCTGAAGAACACAACCAGCAATAACAGCATTCCAAGAAACAGTATCAGGTCTGGCAATTTCCTCAAAAACACGGATAGCATCTTCAAGATTTCCCACTTTTCCATACATGTCAACAAGAGCATTCACGGAGAATAGATCCGAATCATATGCAAGTTTTATTAAGTACCCATGAATCTTTTTCCCTTGACTAATATCCTCTAAGCCAGTGCAAGCATTTATTATACAGGATAAACTAAATTCGTTAGGCATTATTCCACTAAAAATCATTTCCTCAAACAAACTAATTGCTTCTTCACACGAATCACTTTGCACGTAACAAGATAACAATGAATTCCAAGAAACAACACTCCGTTCAGAAATTGCGTTAAAAAGCCTACATGAATCCCCAAACTCCCCACATTTTGCATATAAAACAACTAAGCTATTCGCAACAAACTCATCATTTTCAAACCCTGTAACCACCACAGTACCGTGAACCTGCTTCCCCAGCCACAAATCCCTAGTGACCGTGCAAGCCTTGAGTACACTTGGAAAAGTGAACTCATTGCACTTAAGACCCAACAAATGCATCTCACAGAAGGCCAAAATTGCTTCTTTACCAAGCCCATTTTGTGAATAACCAGAAATCAAAGCAGACCAAGAAACCAAATCCGGTTCAGTACTTTCATCAACCAGTTTCCGTGCATACCTGAAAACCTGGCACTTAGAATACAGATTAATCAAAAGGTTTCTTATTTTGGAGTGTTGAGATAAACCAAATTGGATTACATGGGCATGGATTTCCTTGCCCGGAGTTAAAGATTTCGAAGCAGTGCATTGTGAGAGCCGCTTAGAGTAGGTTACTGAGGTGGGTGTGGAATAAAAATTGGAACGTTTTGTAGCGCTTGAGAAAGAAATGAACTTAGATTGTTGGGTAAATATAGTAGAATTAGTTAAATAATGGAATGGGGTTTTGATGATGACGGATTTAAAAAGTAGGTAATGTCGTTGGCGATGAAGGAAGTGGCGGTAACAAAGGTTCATTGTCCATTTGATCATTAACCAGCTTACGGGTGTCTCTTCATTTGTACCTGTTGGCTATATGACCGAAACAGCGAGTCGATGTCTCTTGCTTATTAATATATATTGAGGGAAGATTAATCCTTTCAGCGTCGACTTTCCCAACGAAAAGTCTCGTAAATATTAAAATACGTGAACCTAGCAGCTCACAGATTTAATAATATATTTATTCTTATTTAATTTAAATTATAATTTAATATTATGTACCATATTTAAAAGGTAAATGTTTTATATATTTTTGCTCAATATATATGATTTTTTATATGATAAATAATTATTAATTTGATTCAATGTGTCTTTTTTTTTTCTTTGCTATTGGGTGCCATTTCTACAATTCAAGAAAGAGTTAATTAGATAAGATATATTACCATTGGTTCTCAGTAGCGAATTTGAATTCTTTTAAGCGATATTATAAATTAAATTTTTATCTTATACATGAAACGTATATCGTTAAAAGAATTATTTTTAATTGAATATTTTTAATAATTTCGTCGGTAACATTAGGGATGGAATTTTTCGTCGTTAAATTGGTACCTACGCACGTTTTAGGGACGGATATATTCCGTCGGTAAAATAAAAAAAACCGTCGGTAAGGTCATTTTTCGTCGGTAAAATACTAAATTCCGTCGGTAAAATCCGTCGGTAAAATGCATTTTTTTGTAGTGATGGAATTGAAAGAGTATATGTAGAACGTTCTATTTTTATTTTATGTGTCTATCAATACAAATCTAAATTAATTAAATTAATAAATTTCAAATATCTTGCTGTTATATCGAAAATGGGTTTCATAACTCTATTAATAAATAGCAAATGTATGAAAATTTAAAAGAAATAATATATAAATACCCTTATCAACAAAAAATAATTTCCACACGTGCATTTATCTAGTGTTAGATTGTGTGTGGCTAAATTTAATTTTTAATTATTTTCTAAAGTATTTTATAATTATAGGCGGATAATACAATATTTCATTAATTGAGATGGATACGCTATTTTTCATGAATAGTTGGGAGTTTTATGTTATATCCCCAACTTTAGTATCATTCATAAAAAATTAGGTAGAACGTTACTCTCTTATTTTTATTTTTTTTAAATTGTATAATGCTGCCCTTCAATTCTTAAATTAGGTCAATACTATCCTAATTTCAACCATAATTAACCAAAAAATGTTTTATTGCATGGCATTAAAAAATGATTTAAAGTTAGCTAAAAATGAATTAGAAACGGCATGACGTTTATATTCTTATCCGATATGATAATGGACTGTACAACGAAAAGTCAGCAAACACTATAAGAGTAAAACCAAGTAACTCTGAGTTTCAAGCTTCTAACAAAAAACATAGAAAGAGAAGCAGCCATTCATACGTTTTCAGATAAATTGACATCTGCCATTTTTGCTCCATTTAAAGAAATGAAATGATGAGTTTTTAGATAAATTCATAAGGAGTTTTCCATTATTTGAGTTGTATTACCTCATAATTACTTGTACAATTAAACTACCACTATAATCTTGCCCAAAAAGATATAATTATATACATAAAGGACTACTGCAGTGCAGGTGGAAGCTACCATAGTACCATCCAATCAATTCTCCAATCATTAGTATATTGCTTGAACAATTAATTCTCAATCTCCCTTCACCATCCAACAAAACCCAGAAAACTGCACCCAAAATTGTCATAATTCAAATCCGAACAACAACAGGAATTATTAATTATCAATCGGAACAAGGATAAATCATTAAAACCCACAAAAAATCAAACAACAAAATGGAGAAAAGTTTTGATCTTTATTCTTGAGAAACAAGAAAGATAATAACTTTGATCGCAAAATGACCAAACAATGAAAAAAATAAAACAGTACCTGAGAGAACGAAAGGCTAGATGGTGAGAAAGAATATGGAAGAAGAAATTAGCTCCATGGAGGAGCATCACAACTCCAGTACATCCCAACACAAATAGCTCCACCGCCATATTTTCTTAATCCTTAAAAGACTAAAAAAAAAAAACGACAGACAGATCCTGTTGATCAGACCTCAAAATCAGAGCTTTATAGTAGAAACTCGCAAATGGGTAAACTTTATTCTAGTTTTTGGTTTCATTTTCTACAACAAAAGCGGGATCTGATTGGTTATTGAATTGACCAGAGTTGGTTCTAGCGATTTGAGACCGTTGGATGAAAATTCTTTGCATAAAGAGATGACAAGTAGGTGGAGATATAAAAATAAAATAATAAATGGATAAAGACTCAAAGAGTGGTTTTTTCTTTTTCTTTTTTTCTAAATCTGTTTTGCTTTTATTCAAATATTTTCTTAACCACAGAAGTGATAGGATCAATAACTCATGACCGACTCGCCGCCACCAACTTCCATAGAGCACTACAGAAGTGTTTTTCAAAGCTTCATTTCTTTGTCGTTTCGGTGCTGCACTGACAGCCGCCGCCAGAGTCACCACTCTCGTTTTAAAATTGGTTAGTCGACATTAAACTACCACTAATATGATTGTAGCACAATCATTAGAATAATTAGTTATTGATAATAGTTTGATTAGTCCGAGCTCACTAGTTATTTGAAAAGACCAATTTTCGGTTAAATCAGTTAATTTTGTCAAATTAGCTAATAAAATTAAGGGTAATCTAAAAAAAATTGTACCAAGGCATTGAAATGGTTTGTATTTTTTAAGAGTATAGCTATTCCTTTTTCAATTAAAAAAATTTTAAAAAATCTTTATAATTTTAATTTTTTTTCTTAAAAATGACCCAATTCAATATAGACAAAATTTAAAAATAACCTATAATTTATCTATTTTTTTAAATTGATCTCACTAAAATATTTAAATGAGTTTTGTTATTTTTTTTTAAAAAAGGATCAAATTTGTATTGAAAATGGTGTAAATTTATTTTTGAAAACCCATAAGATATTAAAAATGGAACAAATTTGTCATTTTTCAATATTTTTGAGGGACAAATACGATCATTTCAATTTTCCAATACTATGAGATAAGTATGCACTTTTTTTTTATATATATTTGTTATTAATAAAAATATTTATATTTGCCCTGTAAAGACAAATTTGTAAAATTTTTAATGTTTTTTAGACATTTAAAAAAACAAATTTCAATGACAAATTTATATCATTTTTAATATTTTATAGATAAAATTGGCTTTTATCTCTATTTATTTTGTATGTAAATAATTTTATTTTTTTATGAATGGCTGTAATTTTTGACCCTATTGGGCCATATTCATGAATACGCACTTGCATATTCTGTACAACTTTCGGAATATCATTTTTCATATCATAAATGATACTATCTTCATTCCTTTATAAGTGTCCATTTTAACTTTTATTTTTATTTTTAAATAAGTGTCCATTTAGAAAAATAAAGTATAATTACAAATTATTTTTTTTATATTAATTTTATTTTAATAAATAATTATTGATGTATTAAAGATGCACAATATTTTAGAGGAGGCTAATTTAGTAAAGCATTAAATAAATTAATAATTTATTAACCTCGATGAAAAGCTCAAAATGAACATTTCAAAGGGAATAGAGGAAGTAGTTTAAAGAGATACCACTTAGAGAGCAGACCTTGTGAGGTTAAGGGGCCTTATATAGATTGTTCTGCCCATTATTAATGTGCCAGGCCATTTAATGCCCAATAATGGCTAGATAATAACGAGTTGTAATGCTTATAACTATTATTTTTAACCCTCCATAAATATATGAAATGTATGAATAACTCAGGCACTCAAATTTAGAGTCATGGTATAATAGTTGGATTATCAGTTATCGTCCAAACATTTAAAAGTTTCAAAATGTTGCAGAATTAGAAGAAAATCATTCAACCCACAGGTAATAATTTTTGTATACAGAAAAAGGGAAGTGAAGGTTTGAATCAAAGATCATCTTGGACAATAGAATCAACTTTACTGCTGAAATGTCCTCAAGACCATAAGTAATGATTTAGCATCAACTATTTCAAGTTTATAACTTTCCTCGACATTGGACGTGTAGATTAAAGTTCTGAACTTCCAATGTCCAGTAATTGCAGCAGGCTAGATAGACTACACGTCTATGCAGGAGAAGCAACTTTCGGCAATGAGAAATTGTAACCTCTATCCATCTCTATCAGGCTATACCCTGGGGATTTGATTAATCCTCTCTGCTTCATCAGCTCTCTTACCTGCTTAACCTGATTCCATCTTCCATCAAACGCATACAAATTGCACATTAGCACATAATAACAAGCATTATGAGGATGCAATTCTTGCATTCTCTTGACTGCTATCTCTCCAAGATCAAACCTTGAATGCAGCTCACATCCATGGAGAAAGGCTGCAAACAAACTAACTTCGGGCTCAACTGGAATTTTCTCAATGAACTCCCAGGCCTCTTCAAGCCTGCCTGACCGAGCCAATAGATCAACCATGCATGCATAATGCTTCATGGAGGGCTCAAAGTTATATTCTTTGCACATGGAAATGAAAATTTTCCATCCCTCCCCAACCAATCCAGTATGACTACAGGCAGATAAAATGGTTGTGAAGATTACTTCATTTGGTTTCAATTCTTCCCTCAACATATCACTGAAAAGAGCAAGGGATCCACTAGCATCCCCCTGAATTCCATAACCGCCAATCATTGCACTCCATGTGACAGTGTTCTTCTCTCCCATACCATCAAAAACTGCACGTGCAGATTTGGCATCCCCACATTTGGCATAAAAGGTCAAAAGTGCAGTGCCAAGATAGACATTGGAATATAGTAGACCCACCTTTATAGAATAAGCATGGAGAGAAGAACCAGCTCGGAGAGCGCCAAGGAAAGCACATGCTGAGAAGACACTGACCAGTGTGATTGGATCAGGCAAAACAGATTCCATTCTCATTTGACTAAACAATTCAAGGGCTTCATATGCAGACCCATTCTGAGAATACCCAGAAATAATAGAATTCCAGGCAACCACATCCTTATATGTTGCTGCATCAAATATGTATCGAGCATCTTTATTCACAAGGCATTTTGCATACATGTCAACCATAGCATTAGCAACAGTGGGTTCCCTAAACCCGAGTTGAATCCCAAGACCATGAATTGACTTTCCCAAATCCAAATTCCCCAGCTGCGCACATGCTGACAACACACTTACAATGGTGACATCATTGGGCAAAATACCAACCCATTTCTTATCCATAAATAACTTCAGTGCCTCGTAATAATAGCCAGTATGAACATACCCGACGATCATAGCAGTCCAGGAGATGAGATCAGTAATAGATAACTCATCAAATACAGACCTAGCATCTCTAATTACTCCACACTTGACATACATGTCTAGAAGAGCTGTTACCAAGTATGAATTAAGATGAAAACCAATTTTAATCACGTACCCATGAACCCACTTACCTTGATGCAAAGCCCCTATTTTTGTGCATGCAGTAACTAAGCTTCCTAAGGTAAATTGGTTACCCTCAATCAATGCTTCTCTCATTCTATTAAACAAAACCAAACCTTCTACAGGACAATCGTTCTGTACATACCCCACAATCATCGAAGTCCAAGAGACCACATTTCTGTCAAGATTTTCATCGAACACACCACGGGAGAACTCAACGTATCCGCACTTTGCATACATACCTACAAGACCAGTCAACACAAAACTATCAGGATTGCCCACTTTGATAATTTGACTGTGTAATTTTCTCCCTTTATCAAAATCTCGCAATTCACTACACGCCTTTAACACAATAGAGAAAACAACATTATCACACTCTATTAGGCACAATCTCATACGGGTATAAAGCCCAATTATCTCCCAGTAAACTTCATTCAAAAAATACCACCTTAGCATAACTTTCCAAGAATAAAGGTCTGGGTTAGGCATTCTATCAAACACCAAGCGTGCGGCATCGACAAGCCCAAAAGAACCATACAAGCTAACCAATTTGGTATTGTATAAAAGATCACCAGAAAGGCCACCGACGATGAGCAGTCCATGGATTATCTTGAGTGAATGGATGCTTTTACATAAACTCAGAAGATAAGAAGATGGGTTTGAGAACATGAAGGCCATATCATGGTTAATCTTGGGGGAGTGTAGAGGCAGCTGATGGGTTAAGTAGGAGGAATATCTCCAATTGAAGTAAAAGGGTTTTCTGGAGAGATGTTTGTGGACTAAGGTGATTAGTTTTAACATATTTTTTTCTTCATCAGCTTCCCGCCATTTTACATAAACGATAAGTCGTTATAGTCGTTAAAAGCTCCCTAATTTGAGCATTATTTAAAAAGAACGGAATGTAAATGGAAAATGAGCTTATGGCCACCATGCCCAAAGGCGTAGCAGTGGAAGGGAAAGAGTTAGTGGTGAATGGTCGATGATCGTTGGGATTTGAATATATGATTCAATTGTTAATAAGTTAATAATATTAGGATGGAATTGAAGTGGCTGTAAAGGTGACATATTATTAACGAAATATCTAAGATTAATTCATGGTGGGTATCCCCTAAATTAATAGATAATTATTTTTATTTCCAAACAAACATGTACTATTATTGGAAAAGTTAAGGATGATTACCAATGATGAAGCTAAATTGGGCTGATAATAAATATTTCTTTAATTAATTAGACAAACCTATCATTATTTACTACAAATTAGATTTCATATTCTAGATTAACGATAAATTTCTTGGTAAATAGTTGAGCACAGCGAATTTCCCTTGGCGCCGTCTGTTTGCTCAGGAACTGTGTAGAGAATTATGGTCCTGCTGCAAATTGGCACACAAAAGAATTTTGAAGCATGAAGTAATTTATAAATTAAAACCTTCCATAAACTAGAAGATCTTTGTTTCTGCAGAAGGTTAATACAAGTTTTTCTGTAAACAAGAATGAGATTTTAACTATCATCTGGTGATCTTGAGGCTCTGCTTCAATATTCAAACAAGGCATTCGTTTAGGTTCTTGAGCTGTATTACACAATTAGAGTGCATCATACAAAAGATTTTAAATCTCATCCATTATTTTGTAATCTGCTTTCGTTAGTCGATTAATAGAGTAGAGAGAAGCAGATCCTGCACAAACCCAGCTCTTCCAGTGGCCTGTTTCATCCTTTTCTCCCTTTCTTCGTAACTCAAAGAAGGATCGAAACTGCAAAAGCAGAATTATAGTTAAATCTAAAATGCAGGTTCTTCCAGATTGGCCTTGCATTAGCATCACATTACTTGAATTTGAAATTGCAAATGTAATTTTTCGATACCAAGATTCCATTTTCAATCAAAGCCCTGAACAAGAAGGAACGAATATAATAGCAAGATGATCATCTTCCATGCTCTGGAGGCTTAATACAATTATCAGCCCACTAACTCCGGCAAAAAACGCCATCGTGATATTTCAATTTTTTGAAAAACCATACACATAGAATGTCTATTTGGTGACTTTTATGTGTCTTTAGCTAGCATGATGGTAGCACAGCAAGGTGTCATAGGGCTAAAGTGCCCGCCAAATCTAAACTTTCTTTTTAGTTGCACCCCTATGCTTGTCCATAGACTTATCGGCACGCCAGTTGGCCTACCACCAAGGCTTGGCCCCTTACACAAGGAACATGAACTACAAGAATTCCAACTGTTTTAAGGTGCTTAGAAGTGACAAACACGGATAAGTATAATTTGTTCTTATGGTTTTTCAAAAGTGTAAGAGCGACTATCCTTTTTTCCCCAAATAAAGGGTCTACAGAGTTACATTTCCTCTATGTTTCTACAGAAATTCAAGTTCTAAAGATGTAATAAACCCTTTATGTTTCTATTGAAAGTTCAAGGTAGTTCAAATTATGAAACAAAACATAGTAAAGCAGCAACAACCCTTCTTTTTATTCGATTTGGTAAACAGAGGGGAGAGAAAAAAGAAAAATTATGCCCAACTAAACATTGCAAAGCAGCTCCACATATGTACTGAAACAAGAGCACCCTTTGATAGATCATCATAGCAGTATGATATTGACGAGTTTTTAAAGTATAATCAGGCCACCAAATGAAAGAGAAAAGTCAAAAAAGAGTTCACAATATGCTCCATCTACTATTTGAAAATTTAATGAGAATCAGTACCTTGATCTCCACATATATGTAGGTGTTTCATTTTTCACAGTTGTATCTTCTACACTTGTTGTTACAGACTTTGAAATTTCTTCAGCCTCAGAAGTAGGAAAATTCAAAATAAGCGATGAAAGAAACGGATCTGTAGCTGCATTAGACACATTAGCATTGTTTGATCTGTATCCACCACCTCCTAACAGCATTTGCAGATGAGCCTCGCGGAGGTCCCGGCCAAGAAGAGACAATGCCTGACTGCTGGGAATTGCAACTCTACGTAATCTTCGACGTCTCTGCAAGTAAATTTTAGTTAAGGGAAGCTTGGACAATAATCCGATTTCGGTAATACTTCAGCCAAAAATTAGAAATCATATAACTTCATGGAAATTCCTATTTAAGGATATCTTGAACAAGTGTCCATGTTGCAGAGTGATATGACTTAGCATGTCCCGTGCAACTTTCACAGAACAAATGGGACAAACCTGCAATGGCAAAGTCGATGTAATATGAAAAATTGTTGCCGCAAAAGCATCAATTAGAACCCATAAGCTTGTTAAACAAAATAATTTCCATGAACCCATTTTTTAATAAGGACAAACAGCACCCTCAGTTGCTCACATCTGTTTACCAAATTTTCTTTTACCTTCTAATTTCTAGTAACATCATGGATTTTTTAACCAATAAGAATACAATCCATGCATCAGACTGGATACTGATGTAGATGATCTCAATCTCATATAAGCCCCATCAGCAACTCAAGCAACACAAGGCATTGACTAGAAAAAGTTAACAAATGAGCGATAACATCATCAGGCATATGCTCGCTTTCTTAAGACTTCATTGTTACTATGAAACCCATCCTAATACAATAACTGTGAGAGATCTGCAGTCTGCAGATTGCAAAAGAGAGAAGCATATAGGAAGAGAGAGAGGAATGTGTAGTAAAGCACACTCTTAAGAGAGAAGTATGCTGAGGAATTGCTCATGTCTGATGCCAAATGCTTTTGAACTGAAATTCCAAATGAACAACATAGAATATAAAATAATTTTCAAATTTTCTCCTTCCTCTCCCTTTGCCTTCATGCTTTCATTAAAAGACACCTCTTGAAAGGAAAGTGGGGAAGTGCAAGAGAATAAAGAGAACTTCTATATGGAAGAGCAAAACAAGAAGTTCTGGACTCCTTTGTCATCAGATTTGTTGATCCTTCGCCTCTTCATATTTTACATCAACTTGAAGATATTGAGTTTGTTGTCCAACTAAGACAAGCACCTTAGTTATATATCCTTGTATAGGATTTCCACAAAAATTAAAAAACACAGCAACATGCCCCCATTGTGTCAAGGATGACATCTATGCTGCCCGCCACAAAAAATTGCACACGTTAGCTGCAGTAACTAGAAACCCTGCTTCTTACTCAAAAAGTTGAGAGCACTGATCAGCTCTTCTCCTATATCTGTAGCCAACAGCTCTCATAACCAGCTACAATGAAATCAATAACTGAGATTGTAAATTATTCAAGTAGAGCCAGTCAACTCAAAGATGTCCTAGAGAAGAATGAAACTGACCCAACATTTGTTTCTTTCATATTCACTTTCAGCCAACTCAAGGAAGGACTAGCTTCATCATGGCCATCCACGGACATCAATCATTGAACTCTAACTTGACATGCATTCCCTTTCTTATATTACCAACAGCATCAATTAGACAGAGGACCTCTCTACCCAGACTTTAGAAATCCAGAAAACAAAACAACTGGAAGAGTGAGTATAAGCATCAAGATGAGTAATAGCCTGGTGTAATTAGCAAATTCATCAATAACTACAAGAACACACATAGAGAGCTAAGCAAGCTCAACCACAGTTCCTATTATGCAACAAAACAATGTAGCTGATTCCCCTATGCAATTCAGGTAGCAGCATGATTATCTTCCGAACCATTGCATAGCCAACAAGGTACCATGTTTTTCCAACATTCCACCCTGCCTTAAAAGAAAAAGCACAAACCTTTTGCTACACAGGAAAAGATATAAACAAAAGATTTAATCCTACTCAGCCCATTTACTATACATAGAAAAAGGATCAAGTTTTAAACAAAAAGAATGACCAAACAAGGTAACAGCTATATAGAACAAAACAAAGACCAGAACCAGAAGCACAGAAAATATAAAATTAAAAAAATATGTAAAAATCAAAACTTTTCGACTTACGGTGACTTTAGACTCGCAAGAGTGCTCATCTTCGAGATGGGAACACAGAGATGCGATGTCAAAATCCTCGTAACAATAAGGACATGGGAAATCCGATCGAACATCGTCTTCTACCTCGAACTCATCGATACTCAATCGATCTAAATCGCAAAATTTTTTTAGAAAAAAATCAGGTACCTATAAAAAGAACCCAGAAATTAATTTGAGAAGGAACATAGAAAAGGCAACCTAAATGGGACGTTTGATGATGGTTCTGCAAGTTGTATTGACGTTTGGCGGCGGCGAGACGAGAGGTCCAGAAATCAGAATCCATTTCTCTTCGAAGAATCAGAGATTCGAGCTGGATTTGAATCTCCTTATAATCAAAATATAAAATCTTTTATTCACCTCCAAAACTAATTCAAACAATTGTAAGAACAAAAAGTTATTATCTTTTACTGATTAATCTCTTGTGTGTATGTATATTCCACGAATGTTCAACTATTTGTGCAAAAAAAAAAAAAAACATGAGAATAAAGAAAACGGGAGAAAGAAGAAGAAAAATAAAAAGTCGAAGTTTCTAATTCATGGTTGACTTGTTCCAAAGGAAGGTTGGAGAGAGAGAGAGAGAGAGAGGGAGAGAGAGAGGAAGCTTCAAAAAATGGAGACGATGGAATTAAGGAAGGAGAGGGAGAGAATGGGTAAAGAAGGTGTGAGCTTAAGCTATGTGGCCATGACAGGACATGACGTAAACAAAATGAGAGCATTTGTCGGATTTTCTCTGCGATTAACGCACGTTCCTGTTCTTGTTTTGGATTATTTATTTGTTTTATTTTATTTTTTGTGGTCCTAAAATTACAGCTAATTCATTTTGTGATTTATTTTTAATAATCACTATGAGGTGGGAATTGCATTTTTCTTGGGTCCATTGAGTGAAGAAACTAATAAGTCGGTTGATTTTTTAGCATAATCAATCTTAATATTATCATTAACTTTATCTTATATTATTTTTAAAAAATTATATGGGGTATTTATTTTTACAAAATTTTTATTAATGAAATGAGATACGTTTGTCACAAAAGCTAAATTCCTTATTGGATTAGAGTGGCAAAAAAAATAATTTGAAAACCTGAGCTTAATTATTTATTTATTTATTTATTTTTGAAGATGAAATATTGTTGGTTTTCCATTTTGCTAATAGAAAAAACCTGTAAATATCTAAAAGAGAGCCGAGTTGGATGTGTGTGTAATCATAGATGGAATGCAATGCTGGAGGCACATAAGAAAAAATAAAAAATACAAAAAAGGTCTTGTTGAGAAATAGTTGTATTACTGATGATTGTCTCCAGACTCGTATTATCTACTTGGCAGTTGGCACCATCCACTAGACCAACCTTCTTTATAATAAGCAAATATGCATTATATATAATTAAAGTTAATTGATTTAAATAATTACTCTATGATTGGACTATAATTAGTTTATATAACATATTAAATTAATTAAATAAATAATTATATATCATATAGATAAAATATTAAAAAATTATATAAAAGTGTATAAATTGGTCGGTTAAGTACATTCATTTTTTCGACATAAAAAATAAACCAAGCAACAAAAATTGTATAGACAGAACAAATTAAAATAACCGAATTGTATATAACTGGATTTGACTTGAAAGCACCATAGTATTCAAAGTTAACCATAATACGTTTAACATAAAATATAAAATTTCCATAATACGTTTTTCAAAAGAAACTAAGTCTCGGCATTAAGGTCAATATCATAAAAACGGACTTTTTCAAAGTAAAAAAAAAAAAAAAATTATACCAAAATTTAACATTTGCATTTCTAAAGTAAAAAGTTTACAATTGGAGGGCTAAATTTTGAAAAAAATAAATTTAAAGGGTTTAATTTTGAAAAATAAAAGTACAATGACTTACATTTGAGATAGTAAAAATTAAGCAGTTCATAGGTAGTAGGTGTAATCGTTCGTTAGTAGTAAATTATAATTACTAGCATCTGCATTCATTTCCTTCTTTGAAGAAAGAAACGACCTGTCGTCTGTTAACCAAACGGCGGCCAAAAATCTCAAAACGGCAGTACAGAACTAACAAATACAATTAGCTGCCAATTCCATCGAAAATTCACAAATCGCTGTCCTTAGGGTTTTCTCCGGAGCAGAGAAGGAAAAATCATTGCAAACCTAGAATCCAAGAACTTATCTTTCACAATCAAAATCAATGGCAACAGCAGCTACAAATCAGCAACAAGGAAACACGAACAAGATAGAGAAGAGGAAGCCCGTTTTTATTAAAGTGGATCAGCTTAAACCAGGAACCAGTGGACATAACTTGATGGCCAAGGTCTTGACTTCCAACACCGTTTTGCAAAAGGGACGAGCCACCTCCGCCTCTAACCGCCTCGGTAATACTCGCATCGCCGAATGTCTCATCGGTGATGAAACTGGCACCATCCTCTTCACCGCCCGTAACGATCAAGGTTTAATTTTATTTTCCTTTAATTATCTTTGTGAATGCGCGCATCAAGAGATTTGTTTGAATGTGGTTTTATTTGAGGATGGGTGTATATGCATTTTATTTTTATAAATGAGGAAAGCTTTGGCCTTTTGAGATGGGTCATTCTCTGCTGATTGTATTGTTTTTCTTTGGTTTTTTCTCTGTGGATTGGTTTAATTGTGTTGGGATGATTTTTTTATTTTTTATTTTTTTTTATGTGCTGAAGTTGGCGGTTTTTGTGGCAAGTTGGGTTTTGTCTTTACTAGTTTCTTTTTTTTTTTTTTTCTTTTCTTCTTCCTTTTTTTTTTCCCTTCCTTCCTTCCTTCTTTGGTTTGAGAACATGATGTAGATGCAGCTAGTGTTTGGTTTCACTTGCAAGAATCTCTCATTTTTGTTTGGTGTTTGGATATTATGGGTTTACATTGAAATGCTTAGAAATCATCCTCCTCTTGTTCTCGGTTATACTTATAATTTCTATTGAGTTCTGAGATACTGGTGTGATTATAAGGTGTGTGTGTGTGTATATATATATAAAGTAAGTTTGATGCCAAATACACCAATGGTACACTACAAGGTGACGATTAAGATGTCTGGCTACGGGTTAGACTGCAGATGCTTATGTTCCCACTCTTTGCATATAGAATCTTAGGTAATATGAAGAAATAAAGACATTAGAGTCCTACTTCTGCAGAGCCAGATTCTCATTTAGCTAATGCTGTCATTTATTTTATTTCTTTTAGATTTATCTTTCAACAAATTCTATGAGGTATTTTTCTGTTATTACCGTTTCAGCATGGCAATAGAAGGCATTGGTAGAATGATATAGGTTCTGTTTTTTTGTTTGTTGACATTGTCATGGAGCAGGATTTGTTAGCTGTTTTCATCTCGTTCTCTCACTCTCTATTTCTTCCCTTTTTTTTGTTTTGTTTTTACCTTCAAAAGAGATTTCTCTAATGAGTTGCAAACTCCATTGTTGTCAATGGCGAGCTGTTATCACTGCATTATAATTATAATGATAGTGGCTTTGTTTGTGCAGTTGATTTGATGAAGCCAGGGGCCACTGTAATACTTCGGAATGGAAAAATTGACATGTTTAAGGGTTCCATGAGGCTGGCTGTTGATAAATGGGGCCGCATTGAGGTCACTGAACCAGCCAAATTTGTTGTAAAAGAGGATAACAATCTTTCCCTGGTTGAGTATGAATTGGTGACTGTGGCTTCTGAAGAGTGATAGGAGTGTCATAGAAGTCTCTGCATAGTGGTTTATGAAATTAAAAGGCCCCTCATGATGTTTCTACTGTTGCTTCATGATCTATTAAGGTATGTTTCATCGACAATTAGGTTTGGGTACACAGATGCCCCCGAAATTGGTTAGTCTCATTTTTAACTTGGTTAACTTCTATTAGGATTATCTTAACGTCATTTAAGTGTGAAAAGATTGTCGCTTGTTTCAGTCTTGTGAAGAATTGGTGCACACAGAACCTGGAATTGAATATATTTGTGTTAATAGTAAAAGTCCCATTATCTATTTGCTTTACGCTCATCTGTGTATTACAATTAGTTATTCTCTATCTTCTTTATCCATGAATCCTGTCTTTGTGCATGGGAGTGGGGTGTGAATGCCCACAAGTTGTGATTGGCATACATATTAACTGCTAGTCTTTGAGTCATTTTCATGCATTTTACTTCGGTGACTGTCTTGAAGATTTTATCATCTTTCCAACCTGCTATGTGCCTAGAACATGCCCATATAATGTTTTGTTGTCTAGACGAGGTACCTAAATGAATTCATGGGCTTATCAAACAATGAACTGTTGTGTCTGTAATTGCGTAATAGCTAAATTTACGTTAGTGGGAGTTGGAAAGCGTGGATTCTTATTGCTATTAGTATGTGAGAAAGCACATTCAAGTCTTATATATCTTGCTTAGTTCTGCTTAAGAATTCTGATTAATGGACACGGTTAATCATATACAGCCATTGCAACTTCCAAAGATGGTATCTACTCCTTGACAAGTATTGACGAGTTACCTGCCCAATTTTATATAAATATGGCTCTTTGTTAAATGAATTGAATTGGGTTGAAAACCCCGAATTCATATATGGCTCACAAGTATAACTCTTTTTTGAATAAATTTAGATAAAAAGTAAAATTATTCAAAAACAAAACACTAGAGTTCCGCTTGAAACAAATGAATTTCATAAAATTTTATATAATTCATTTGTAATTTCTATTTTTTTATATTTGGTATATAAAAAATATAGAATTCTATGGAATTTATTGTGTTTTCACCAAATTTGATAAAAATAGATGGAATTTATGAATGAATTTCATATTTTTAAAGGTTAAATTTAAAAAGACTAGAATACCTTTTTGATAATTTGTTAAAAATAAATTATCTTTATGCAGTTAACGTAATATGTTTTTGTTTTCTTTCTCTGCGACTGTTTTTTTCCTCTCCTGCCACTATTCTGTACTGAATGTTAATATATATATATGATTTTTTTTAATTATGTTATAATTGATTTAATATTTATCGAAAATTTTAAAATAATGATTGTTAAATTTTTTTATTGTAAATAGTAAAAATAAAGTATCAAAATTGGCATTGAGGATATTTTAAAAAATAAAATAAAAATGAATTTTTTTATTCATTTATTCCAATTATAATAATAAACAATTTATTTTTAATTTTATATTTTGTTAATTTTATTTCAAGTATAACAATTTATTTACAAATAAATTTTATATGTAATTCATTTGTAAATAAATTTTATAATTTAAATTTATTTATTCTAATCTAAGCTTGGATGAAATAAGTTATATGGATTTATCTCATTTTTCCTTTATAGCCATGTTGGCCTTTGATGTTAAGCTGAACAAAATCAGGACTTTTTTTATATATGGTGTTTTTTAAAAAATATTTAGGTTTTTGGTGCGTTTTGAATAATATTTAGAAAAATGGGGTGTTTATCCATTTCTGCAACAATTTGTTGCGGAAATGGTTGTACTTTTTTTTTAATACCATTTCCGCAACATTATGTTGCGGAAATGGTATTTATTTTTTTTAATTTTTTTTTTTATAAGTTGAATGGAAATCAAAGCTCATCGTCGGCAGCTTGAAAAGCTGCCGGTTTTTTTTTTATTATTATTTTTTAAAATAATAATTTTTTAACAAAAAATATAAATATTTTTTTATGAATGGAAAAATATAAATAAATTTTGCCTTTTTTATTAATTTAAAAAAATTAATTTTGTTTTACTCAATTTGATAAATGTGATAAAAAAAATTATAAGTTAATATACATGTATTGAATTATAACGAAAATATTATTTAAATTTTATCATTTATATAATGAATGTGTTATCTTTTATTTTGAAAAAATTATAGGTTAATATACGTGTCTTGAATTAAAACGAAAATATTATTTAAATTTGATTATTTATATAAATAATACATCAATTTAAATAATATTATTTGTATATATCCCAATCTAATAGTGAAATTGAGCTAAATTATTTAAAGTCATAAATTGGAAAGATTTCTGTAACTGTATGCATTTGTTATTGATGATAATTAAAAGATCACCACTAAATTCAATTAAAGAGATCGTTGAATAACAATTTTAATAATTCAATCCATGAGAAAAAAAAGTAAACAAATTCTTTTCTATATATATATATATATAAAACAATTTCATATTTGTAGCACGTCACAAATATATGCCAAATAATTTATTTGATATTGCTCAAAATTAAATTTGTTCAAATTGAAATTCAATTTAAGCTTTATAATTCAATCCAAATTCAAATTATTTTAGAAGTAGAATTTAATTATTTAATTTAGCTCAATTTCACTATTGGATTGGGATATATACAAATAATATTATTTAAATTGATGTATTATTTATATAAATAATCAAATTTAAATAATATTTTCGTTTTAATTCAAGACACGTATATTAACCTATAATTTTTTCAAAATAAAAGATAACACATTCATTATATAAATGATAAAATTTAAATAATATTTTCATTTTAATTCAACACACGTATATTAACTTATAATTTTTTTTATCACATTTATCAAATTGAGTAAAAGAAAATTAATTTTTTTATATTAATAAAAAAGGCAAAATTTATTTATATTTTTCCATTCATAAAAAAATATTTACATTTTATTTATATTTTTTATTAAAAAAATTATTTTTAAAAAAAATAAAAAATAAAAAAAACCGGCAGCTTCAATGAGCTTTGCTTTCCATTTAAATGGACATTAAAAAAAATTAAAAAAAAAGTACAACCATTTCCGCAACAAATTGTTGCGGAAATGGATAAACACCCAATTTTTTCAAATATTATTAAAAACACACCAAAAATCTAAATATTTTTTAAAAAATGCCATATATAAAAAAGTCCCAACAAAACCATATCCGTCTCAATGTCTAAGTAATGGCAAAATCCTTAAACACTTTCTCTCCATGTTATCTTAGGTCTCGACCTTTTTATCTACATAATAAGTAAAATTATTAATACACTTAATTAAGAACAAACGATTTTTGATATATACATTAAAGCACTTGTATAATTCTCACCGCATTAGTTTTAATTAAGAAAATGTGCAAGGAACAAACTCTTGTAATAAACATTATTTTTTGATGAAATGAGTTTCAAAGTTGCTCGTTTGCATTACAAATGAATTTGATTGAGCTCTCATTGGGCTAGTCATCAAATAATTCATGAGTGGTTGATTCGTTTACAGCCCTAGAAAAATATAATCATGTTTACAACATATAATCATCAAGAAATGAGCAGTGCTTGATTTCACTAATCTTAAAAGAATGAAGAGAGAAAGAAAAATATAAACTTTGTTCATCATAATACAGATAATATGGCTATTTTTTTTTTTTAATAATAATGAAAAAACACACGAGTTAGGGTGTTGTAGGATCAGGCATAAGATTTGATTTCGATTCAGAGGAAGATAAATGGCCATAATACTTATTCATAAGTTGCATCGTATAATCAAAACTTGTAATGATCAATGCTCAGCAGCTCAAAAAATGCGGAAGTATATGTATTTCCTACAGAATAACTAGTCATATAACTTGAAGAAGTAGGCAGGAATTTCTCATTTGCGGACAAGCAAGATGAATAAACTTGATTGAAATCCAAGAATTATTATGAACCGCATCGAAGAAAGAACCATCATCCATCTACAATACAGAGGCATGATAGCAGAAATGAGTCACTACTTGACCTTCAAGACAAATTGCAAGAAAAATATGCTCAATATGCAACAAGGGTTAGGAGGTTAGTCTCAATCCCCAACCCAGTGAAAGCCAGTTACCAGTGATACAAGCCAATGAGGTAACTACAACAGAAATAATTATTCTCCTGGTGAATATAATTATTGTTGAAAAACCATGTAGGATAACTAAGACCAACTCATTCCCATACTTCATTATGATCAGCCCTAAAGAATCAAAGTGATTGTTTAGGACATTCTAGGTTTATAAACAGAAAAAGAGTCCTAAGACGAGCATTATATTATCAGCACCTTCTCATTGAGTGCATGTACAAAAACTCCGCTTGAACCCTCTGACATGCATCATACATCATCATTGCAATCTGAGTGAATAAACAAATTAGTATGGCCCCCATATTCGCATTAAATGAATGACAGGAAAGAGTGATTTCAGATAAGTCCACAAACTGGCATACATTTTTGTATTAACATCTAATCCAAATGAACAGTTTGTTTAAGCCTCATTATCATCGCTTAATGAAAATATGAAACAACATGATTTCTATCTGACATGGAAATACAACAATTATATTGGTTGTTTCCCACTTAAATGGTGCTTTCTATGGCAAAAAAATGTAGCATAAATTTGCATAGGCCAAAAGTTTTGCATGCTGTGGATCTTAGGAATAAGCACTGTTAAGTGATTTAGGAAAAAGTAAACTTCATAAACTCCTTGAGTTCAATATCCCAGCTCTCAAAATTATTTCTAGATAAGACATCTCATTTTAAACTGCTAAACACAAATTCTCTAATACTTCCAAAGTTGACAACATAAGAATCCAAAAGACTCCATCTTTGGTTGCTTGATCTTCATCTAGGCTTGCATTGCCCTACAAAAGGAAGCAGAATACATGTTCTTTCATTTCCCAGGGGAGGAAGCAGACACAGGTCAGACAACTTAAAAGAAAGAAACCCAAACTCTTGATGCAGAAAAGGGCAATCACAATTGTTTCAGTACAGAACGCTTCCTCATCATACGCAACTAAGCAAATATCTAGCCCTGCAACGTTCCCACTCCCCTAGATACCTAAAGAAAACAATGGTTTTCAAAGAATCAGAACATAACCTACAAATATTTATCAGGGTAAAAGTTGGATTTTTTTTATTAAAAAAAATCCATTAAGAAACAATATCTAGGAGCATAGCAAAGAAATTCTCTTAGAAGTTGCAAATTCTTATCCATTACCAGTCTGTTCCCAACAAGCATTGAGTTCCCCACATTTTCAATCCAAAAAATCACGATTTCCACAATTTTCCCTATAAAATCATGTTAAAAGAACAGTTGCAAATATCTGCCCAGATCATCAGCCAAGGCTCATCCCATAAGATGTAAAACACATACAGACTCAAATGCTTACACTTTGTTTAGTTACTTATTGGTGGAAGGGAAAAGAGAAGATTTCTGATTGCCTCCACTTTCCCAACAAATTGGTAGGAAATGATCGTGGCCTTTCAAGGAAATTTCAGAATTCACGTTTCCCATATTTGCAATGACTTCCTTCTCCATCTAGTAACCAAACATGAGACAGAAAAGAAATTTTCTTTTCCACCCAATTTCCGCAAAACAAACAAGCTAACAAAAATTGAAACACTAAGGAATTATTTCTCATAATTTACCTTCATCAGTCCAACCATAGCTTCGGCGAGAGACGGAGAGCATTGAAGTGAGTAAAGCAGAAGCAGTGGCAGTGTGATATGGAAGCATAGTCTCCACACAACAGCCCAATTCCACCGGTGACCTTTATTTGAAAAAAAAAAATGATAACTTTATTTCAAAGATGCAAACTTTTCACTTGAACATAAAGAAATGAATACTGGATTTGATTTAAATTACCTGAAAATCCGTCGGGAGAGGGGGGTTTGCTTAGAGATGCCAAATGGACAGAACGCTGGTTTGCTTCCAGGCCTGGGTTTACATCCGGCGGCCACTCTGGAGGCTCGGACGGCCGTAGAACGGAGAACTGACCTGGCGGCTGCGGCGGCGGACATAACTATTGGGATGTGAAGACAAATGGAGATCTTGAATTGAGGGTTTTGGGCTATACGCACAGGGGTTTAACAGCTGAGGTTGAAACAGGATTTTAGTGTTGTGTGTATATGCGTGTACTGGATCTCAGCCTTCTAGATAACGTGGATCTTTCTGGTCCGTTGATTGGGTTTACCTATCATTCATGCAACCATGCCTTAATTTTATTTTTAGAAGTCATAAATAAAATTTCGAAAATCATATTAAATACGCCATAGTAATCACCAATCAAGCAAATTTATGACATTTTATATATGCAATGAGAGTTATCGTCACAATCTTGATAAATGTATCTTTATTTTTAATTTATTGCAAATGGATCGTTAAGTGTATGAGATTGTTAGGGCAAAGATATTTATGTTCATTTATTAAAAATTTTAATTTTGAAAAATATCATGATTATCATATGTCGTACCAATTAATTCTATTCAGATATTTATGATTAAAAAGCACTGAATTATTCGAATAAATTTAGAAAAAATAAGAGCGGAACGACACATTGAAGCCTATTTATTGAGCAAGAATTAGTATTCGTTGAATGCAGAATGAATCTTTACAAATTCATAAAACAGAAACAAAACAGGAAAGAAATTAGAAACGATGCATGCCAATAAGGCTTAATCCTTTCCACATATACTCATCACTAAAAAAATCTATCTTTTTAACTTGCTTTTGTTTCTGCTCATCTTTTCCAGAGTACCAACCAGCAAAGGAATGCAAATTCCTTGTGACATTTCTGTTCTGCTCACTTGAGAGTTTGTTGCCATTGCAGATTTTCGCTCTCGATCTCCTTCATCTAACTGGATTTTGCTCGCGAAGTAGAGGTTTCGTTTACGATTCCCCGGTTTAATGCCAATTAGCCGGCCCAGTGATGTGCTATTGTCTTGAAAGAAGGATGCTGTAGACTGATTCAACTCACATATAAGCTAATTTGTCATAATTCTCTTCTGTAACATTTAGTCTAAAGGAAGGATTATCTAAAATGAAATGAGCAAGTTTCATACAAAGCTCAAAAAAGCAAAAAATTGAACTTTACATGATCATATATCACAGAAATATCTTCTGTCAAAAGCAAAAGAACATTAGTATTAAGAAGCAAGTGGCTTCAAGATCATTCTTAGCTAATTGGATGTTCATAAATTCACAAAATTGGAGTGAGAAAAGTAGTAAAGCTCACCTCAGTATCGAGGTTCGAGGATGAGAAAGAGGAGAAACTATGCGAGCGAAATTGCAGTCTGGAATATGGTTGTGCTGGAGCAGCAGCTTGCATGGTTTCTGTCACTCGGAGCCTTATGTTCATGACCTCAAGCCCTAGTGGCCATCCAATGGACATCTCACTTTCCTATATACAACACACAAATAGATAATGAAAATACAAAACTAACCTAAAATCTAGAGTTGAAGTTTGAAAGACTAATAATTCTTATAACCCGGCATCAGATTTATGAACAAGAATGAGCTTGGAAGAATATGTTTAACCAAATATATGAATCAATTTCAAGTAATTGTCAATGTGCAGCTAATAAAAAATATTTGAAATTTCTTTTTCTTGTATAACTACCTGTTATTCGGACCTATTAACTCGATTGATTAATTTGAATTCGCATCAGAATAGACTTTGTAACATAAAATGTTCTTTCCGACGTCCATAAAAATGATAGATATTCAGAACTCAGAACTCAGAACTCAAAAAGGTGGAGGGACACATGCCATTCCATATCTTGGGGATATTTGAAGTTTCTAAGTTGTCTTTAGGTCATTTCTAGAAAGGAATCTTCACCTGGGTTTCAATAGATTGAACTAAGTATCAAAGGAATAAGGCAATTTCAAGATCATTAAAAAGGAATTCTCAGAAGTTTTATTGATTTTAGAAAAGAGAATGGTACTCAATTTGGCTTAAACTCAGGAAGCAACCCAATAATAATACATGTAGCTTTCTGATTCTGCTTTCCAGCATTTAGCCACAATCAAATTTGTCCCTCTTTTCCTATCTATTTTCTTATTTTTTTGATGTAGCAGTAAAAATTAAAAAAAAAAAAAAAAAAAAAAAGAAAGAAAAGAAAAGAAGAAGAAGATCAAACCCAGTCCAAGAATCACATTAACAAACAGATTCAAAACCCAAGAAGAAAAGCAGAACAAAACCAACCTAGAAAGATTTTTCACAAATTCATGAACATTTCATTAACATACCAAGGACCAAGAACCAAGAATCAAGAATCAAGAAAGAAAAAATGGCTCTTACCTGTGTGGCCATGGACATGTGCAGCTTCCACAAGGGAGGCAGAGAATTGCTGAAGACAATTAGTAAGAAATCGTACATGACAAAATCAATGAACTAAGTTAGAGTTTTAGGCTGTTTTTTATTCCTAAATTTTCAGACTGAACATGAGACAATTAATAGACGTGGGTCCCACTTTGTATGTTCAGATTTTCAAATCAGTGTGGGTTCAAACAAAAGTTATCTTTGATTAGCAATTGCTAATCACAGCTGTTTAGACACAACAACCGCAACTGGGTAACCGTTAAGTTACCGCCAGCATTTTAAATACCCTTTAATTATGTAGAAATTAGGGAGTAATTTAATTAATCAAACGGTGAAAACTCAAACTACATTGTCTATTATGATCAAGAGCGTCCATTTATTAGCTTTAATTAGGTTCAAACTGTGCCACCAACTAATGATCGATTAGTTGAAATTTCTTAGCTACATTAATCTCTGTATATTTATAAACTCAGTTAATAATAACGTATAAGAAAACTAATGAGAATTATAATTCGCCCACACACACACGAAGTTATGTTGTCGTGCTAATTAATTAACTTCACTGGCAAGTTCATTTTAACTCATACACATATATTAAAATAAACATGGAATTAAAATAATAATTGAATTATCTGATTATAATATCTTCTTTCAGATTCTCTATTTCAATTTCATTAATTTTCTATCAATAATATAGTGATGGTTAAACTAAATTTTGATTGCAAATAGAAGCACTCTATCTCTGTATCTGAAGCCACCCATTCACCAGCATTGAAGGTACATCTTGATAACTTTATAGCTCATAGCTGACGACACCGACAAAAAATTATGCTAATAGAAGTTCTTGAATTCTATGGGCCCCTAAACCTTCCAAAATTATGCAAACTTATTATCATAAATAAAGTAATAATTGTATTATTTTCTTATTTTACGTCGAAAATTTATTTTAATAATATAAAACTTTTCATGAGCTTTATATTTTTTTTTTTAATTTAAAAGGCTTTATATATAATTTAATATTGAAAAATTATTGGATTTAAAATCTGCAATGTTTAATTAGATTGTGGATATAATTATATATCTCTAATTGAAGAAAGAGAAACCTAAGGTACCAACTACCAATCATTGTCTAAGACAATTGAATAATACTGTTGGAAAGTTGCATTTTATAAATAAAAAAAATATTGGAAGTGTCCAGGACAAATCTTATCTAAAATCCACTAATATTCTTATAAAAATTAGTAACAGTTTTTATAGGAATTTTTAATTTGAATTTCATCTCTTCATTTTTAAAGATGTAATTGTCAAAAATAAATATCAGTTTTTAATTAATTTTTATATATTTAAAGAAAAAATCTGATAATTTTATACATCAATATATGATAAATTTAATTTATAAATAAATACAAAAGAATTGGCCTCAAATGCTGATATATATATAAAACAGTTGAAGTGGGCATGGCATGGCATGCTGTTCTAGCAAAAGCAAAGTGTTAAAAGTATATAAATTGAGAAAGACGGGTAGGGCCCAGATAGATAGCCCAAGGCCTAAAATAATTATTTATTTAATTACACGTGGCGAAGAAAGGGACACAAGAAAAGTAATGTTTTTGTGGTTAGTTAGGCTGACTTCCGTAACTGACCGGGCATTTGCTTAATCTCCTTCTTCAATGGCGTAACTGACCTTATGGTTCGCCTTTGATTTTGCTTCTTCTTAATTGATTGATTACTTCACTTTCAAATGTGTAGCAAAAATCACTGCAATAACTTCTATTTTGACTATTGGCCGAGTCTTAGGTCTTCTGATGTGGGCTTAACAGGAATTAAGTAGGCCCAAATATGTCAATTTGCTCCACTATATGCATGTTGAATTCTATGGGTCAAAGGACATCCCGTTAATCAATTCTTATCTTTTGCAAGGAGAATACAATCATTATAGAAAGAGGATAATGATTTGGGCTTTTGCTTAAGTGAGGTGATCAAGTGGCCCATGTCCATTAAAGGAACCAAAATATTTATTATATATAATTGCAAAACAGTTTACAACAATTCCGAGCCCAAAAATAAAAGTATTTATTCCTCCATTAATTCGAAGAAATCTAAGTACTCAACTCTTATGGTTCATATACTAATTAAGAGGCCCAATAGAAACTAGAAATCCCCAGATTTATAATGCGGATACAACATAGTATGGAGTCTGAATTAAACCAGAAATTTTTGAACGAAAATTGTTGTTTGTTGCTAAAGAAAAACTAAAATGCATGAACTGTATTAGATTCCTAGTAATAATTTGGTATTCCTTTTTGTGTAAACTTAATTTAATGCAAATAGACAATATGATGATGGCATGGCCAACAGCAGAAGTTGGTGAATATCATTATTATTATTCATTATATCTAATTTATATTTCACTTCTTTTTCATTATTACTTCCATGCCAAATCTACAATTTCATATTCCTATTATTTTTTTTAAATTATATTTCAGTGATGTAATTTGTTACGCATACATTTAAATCGTCGTATCCCCACAATTGATAAATTTTATTTCTAACTATTAGTAAACCGACAAATGCGACATAACAAAATGCTAAACTCCAGTGTAAAGGTTGAAGAAAGTGGTCGAAATCAAAACAAAAGACTCCAAAGAGAGAGCAAATAATTAATTCAAGATTGAAGAAAATAAAAAGTCAGCCCACCATTCACGGATAACTGCCCAATTACCTCAACTGCTATATCGCTATAGTGTGTGACCAACATAATTTTTCTATGCTTTTGTTGTTTTAATCGAATTTATGAATGTTCATGATGGATTGTTTATTATTAATTACATTTATTTATTTATTTATGAAGTTCATCTAGGTAAATATTATAGCATAATTTCATTTATATTTTTACTCATGGACTACGTAAACAATAAATTATTGACTAGTATTTATATTTTACTTGTAGAACAAATATTTAGTAAACAAAAAAAATAACTGATTTTCCCTTTCCTTACGTATGAAAAAAAAAATAACTGATAATTCTCTTGCTGAAATTAGGAATTTATTTAATAATAAAATACGAAATTCTGAATTGACTGTATTTACAATCAATCTAAAAAAATTTTCATGTATTTGGTTAATTATTTATCTCCATATCAAAATATAATTAACAATTAATTTTACATTTATAAAATAATTAATACAATAATATATTATTAATTCGAAATGTATATAAAATTATAAGTCTAGTGCACAAGCACAACCCAAAAAGTTAAATGCGCAATCATAGGTGCTATAGTCCGCAAGTGACTTGGTGGCAGTCAGCAATCAACATATAGCTTGGGCCACACACATCATCCCATTGCTGGGTTATATTATAGTTTAATTTATAGTTTATATACATAAGAAAGTGCACTAGGGCAAAGATATAATTTGTTTTATTGTTGCAATATGATGAAGAACGACAATAGGAAAAAAACAGCAGACCTTAATTCTTTTATGGATCAAATTGTAATGGTAATTAACAAAAAAAAGGTAATTATCAAATTTAATAATATATAACTCTTATAATTAGACCATATCTTGGCCCTTGGCAGGTTAACTAGGGTTGATGCATGTGCATATCTTAGCAGATTGATATATACAATGCAGACTTTGAATATTTATAATTCAAACTTTATATAAACTGATTGAATATATTTAGCCATTTGAAATATTATTATATAGTTAAAATCACTCTAAAAACGTTTTGTTAATTCAAACGTTATAGCTGATGCTTAATTATATATATTATGACTATAAAGAGAAGCAACGGAAAAGCAATTAATAATAATAATGTACATTTTATTAATTTAATTATTCATTACCAAAAAAGAAAAGGCAAAGAACCACGCTCTCATATTTCAAAAGAGGCTATGCAAAAACATTAAACACCATCACAAGATAAACAACACAATAAATGAAATCAGAAATCACAATTTTTTTTATATATATAAAAATATAATTAATTTTTAATCTTTCCCACTAGTAACATAATTGAAAATCTAAAATTTCTTCTGATCTCTGATCAAGGATCATAAGCTCCAATTTGATTCTCCTGAAACTCTTCATTGTTCTGGAATTTATTATACCCATAAGTATTCTCATTATTGTTGTCGTAGTAAGCTCTTGTATCATAATTGTTTCTTGAATTCTGATCATACTGATTTTGATACTCATTTCTTGAATTCTGATATTGATTTTCATAATAATTGTTCCCATTCCTCACATCAACGTAATACTTTCCATTCTCCATGAATCTGGTGTCACTCATCCCTTGCCTCTCCACATTGTAGTTGTTGTTCCGGTTGCCGGTGGTGGTGGCGCCGCCGTAGCGGCTTCCTTGGAGGCTAGTTTCATATGAATTGCTGTACTGTTCATTGTTGTAGTAGTTGTTGGTGTTGGTGTTAGGGTAGGTTTCTTGGGATTTGTAGGGGGTGTAAGAGGTGGTCGGGGTGGTGGTGGTGGTGGTGTAGGCGGCGGTGCCCAATTTGGTGGTGGTGGGGAAGTCTTGGGTGGATTCTTGACCATAAAGACCATAAGCATTTTGTGTTTCTTGCATAAAGCTTGGTTCTTGTTCTTGCTTGTTCAAGTTTTCTTCTTTCCCGGTGGTGGTTGTTGGGTTCACGGTGCCGGTGGTGGTGGTGGGGGAGACCTTGCTAAAGAACTGAACATCTCTAGCATAAATTTGAAGGAAGAAAATAAATAAAACAAAGAAAAAGGAAAAGAATTTGGGAGAGAGAGCCATTGAAGACTAAAAGAAAATAGTGTTTTCGTTTATGGTGATGAGCAAGAATTGTAATGGTGCGATCTTTATATATAGAAAAATATTTGGTTATTTTTTTTTCTAATTTTTTTGGTAATTATTCTTAAATATATATATATATATATATATATATATATATATATATTTGGCACTCATAAATTAGTTTGCAAATGGAGGGAATAGGCGATGATTGTGGACCATGCATGGAAAAACTTTTAAAAAGGAAAAGATCCCTTTTCTTTTATTTTATTTTATTTTATTTTATTTTGCTCATGTTTATAGATAATTATGTTTTTTTTTTATAATATATTTATTTTGGCAGTATTTAAAGAAATCTCAATCTTTGTTTCGAGTATATATATATATATATATATGTTTTGCCTTAGGATACTCACATGTGAGCCAATTACTTAATTAGATCTCCATAATCAAATATACTAATCACTATGTTTTTTCTCGAATTCCTTTCTTATCTTTTAAGCAAATCAATCTGAATTATGGGTCCAGAAAATGGTAAATTGCTCTTTTAATTTTAGTTTACATTAAAAAAAAAAATCATTAAAACTCCAGGGTGTTAGTTTGAACCGGGAAAATTGCTATCCATAACTCAATAAATAAATAATTGAAAAACTTAAATATAGAAATATAGCTTAAAAAAATCCATAAATTAGCAAAAAGACTTCATATTAAAGGAAATACTTAAAACAATGTTTATTGCTAAAAAATAAAGAGACGATTTGAATTCACTGATTTCCTTTAATTAATTTGGTAAAATGTCTAATCTTTATTTATTTTTTTAATAAAGACAATTAACGCTCTGAATTATAGTACTAAACTACTAGTAATTAAGAAAGTTATACGTTAAAAAAAAATCACAGCTCATAAATTAGCAGGAAGATATTTTAATTTTATATTAAAGGAAACGTTATTTTCTCAAATAAGAAATAATTTGGATTCACATATTTTATTTGATAAATCTTCAATTAATCTTTTATTCCCTTTAATAAAGAAAACTCACAATTATAATTTTCTAATTCAGATATTATTCTCTAATTGAGAAAAATTTATATTAGTGAAATGCAAAAGTTGTCCTTAAGATTGTGGAATCACTTAGAACCTTGAGAAATGAATTTTCATTATCATTTCCTCTTCACACACATAATAATAATAATAATAATAATAATAATAATAATAATAATAATAATAATAATAATAATAATAATTAAGTAGTAATATATATGGTTGAATTAAAAGATAATAGTACATTATTTTTAATTTAATAGTGAGAAATTGAGAATTGATGCACACTATAGAATTAATATGAAAATGACAAAATTGAGAAAGATAATAAAAATAAAAGAAGTGGGCGAGTAATTATGCGGGGATTGTGGAAGGTGGGGCAAAGCTAATAATAGCAGTGAGTGGCCCTCTTCTCTTTGTCTAATTTTTAAGGGCAAAACCTTTTATCGTATGCATATGCTTTGCCACATTCTTATTAATTCTGCATGCGCAACATTACTGTATTATATTATGCCACCATTTTAATTATTTATTTTCCTTTTCTTTAAAAAAAAATTAAGTTGGTGTTTACACTTTTATTTATGGATTAACATTCCATCGGTTCAGCTTAAAAACCGAACAGACCAAAATTGCTATAAAAAAAATGAATAGATCAAATATGTAAAGAGAAATCAAACCAAAAATCGAACAAAACTGACCAAATAATATTTTAATTTTGGTTCGGTTTTACACACTCCATTTATACTTATTTTTCTCAATAAATAAAACTAAATAGAACAAACTCAACAGTAAAAAAATCAAATAAAAATTTAAAATTTCTCTATTCAAATTTTTGATTTTGGTTGGATTTTGCACTCCATTTCTATAATTATGATTAGTTTGGTTTAAAATTAAATAAAAAATGAAAATAGCTATTTTCTTGTCTATTTCCTCATGCCTTAGTTTAGCAATGGAATATAGACTAGCTATGTGTTATAGATGCATGTTAATTTGGCAATATTCTAATTCCAACTTTATGGATTAATGATCACTTTGTATTTGGTTTAGATATGTGTAATATTATTTTTTGTTTAGAAAAAAGGTGGCTAGCACCCTATTTATTATGATATTATATATTAAACCTGGCCATTGGCTTGGTTGGTTGGTTGGTCGAGTTGGAATCACTTCAAGTCAATTTTTTTTCGATTTTGAATTTTTGGGTCATTATTTTTATGGTCATTTTTAGTTAGGATTAAAAAACCGGAACAAAACCGAATCAAATAGTAAATAATTCGATATATTTAGTTTAGTTTTTGGTTTCTATTAATTCGTTTGATTTTGAAATAGAAATTCGATTATATCGATTTACTTTTCAATATCCAAAAATCACTAAAATCGAATCGACCGAACTATTAGTAAAATTATATTATTTTGTACCATTTTATATATTTATATAAAAATCCTTATTTCTTTTATTTTTTTTTTATTTCTGCTTATGTGCCGCCTCTCCCTCACAATTAGTAAAAAGAATAATAAATTAAACTAAATTTTGAAATAAAAAATTTTACCAAAAAAAATAAAGGATATATCTCTTTTTCAAGTTTGAAATGCAATAATTTAACGAAAGAAAAATTAGAAAAAATGTAAGGTGGTGGATGAGTCGTGAGTAACAAAACAATGACGAATTAAGGCATTGAGCGAAAAAATCAAGAGAGTGAATATGCAAAAAATAAAAATAGTAAAATACAATATGTATTATATGTCACTTAATTATCATTTTCAATTTTACTTTTTTTTTTTAACTATTCAAAACTTAAACAATTAAATATTTCTATTTTCTCTCAATTAAATATAATTTTTATATAAAAATTAGAATGAAAATATTAATAAAAATGGTGTAGTGTTAATATATACAAAATTGAGTTGCAATTAGAATCGAGCTTTAGGTATTTTCGAGTAGATTTTTTAAAATTATATATTGTATTAAATATGACAAAAAAAAATCTAATATAAAAAATCAGATCACAAATTCAGATATTTTTGAATTTTGTGTTAGATTCAACCCTAAAAATTTAGGTTATATATGTGAGTTTTTTTTGAATTCGAATCATTATTTTCGGATGAATTCAAATTGGGTAAGAAATTGCCCATGTCTTAATATATACATACATACATCAGAATTAAAGGCAACTAAGGGAATATGATCTTTCTGATTACCATGATATGGAATTAGAAATATCTGTGATATGTACAAATGCAAGGTGGTTGTTCCAGGAATTGCTGAATTAAGTAAGCAACGTAATTAACATTTGGTGAGATAGGTCCAACAATTAATGTTTATAGCACATGATGATGATCATAGCAAAGCTAAATTTAAAAACTTTAAATTAATTATGACTTGGACTCACCATTAATTAGTTATATATATGAATTGTTTGAGCTTTTTAATTTGCATATTTTCTTGGAAAGCTGTAAATATTGTTTATTTGTGCCTTCATATAATCTTACAAGAAATTTATTTAAATAAAAATTTGAATAATTGTGAAATTTTTTTAAAAAATATTAAAATCGGTACAAATTTGTTATTTAAATTTATTTTTAAAATGTATTAAAATATTAAAAATTGTACATATTTACTTTTACGAAACCAAATATAGATATTTTTATTGATGGTTAATATAAAAATATGTATCGCATTTATCTCAAATTATTAAAATGATCCATATTTGCCCATTAAATTATGGAATAAAAGCAAATTTGTACCGTTTAATATCTTGAAGATATTTCTTTTTTAAAAAAATAAATTTTAGAGGCAGATATATACTATTTATAATAATTTAAGAGTAAATTTGAACTTTATTATTAAAAAAATAAATTTATTTAAATATTTTAGTGGGATCAATTTAAAAAAATTAAACTTATAAAGTGATTTTTAAATTCTTTTTATAATTAAGTGGGGTCATTTTTTAAAAAAATTTAAACTATAAGGACTCTTTTGAAATTTTTTTATGGTTGAGGGGTCAATTGACCCCACTCAACATACACTAGCTACGCCCCTGTATACATATCATATATTTTTTATATAAGAAAATCGATTTTTAACTTATATATTTTTTTTTTTTTACAATATATAATGTTACTATTAACTGGGTCGATTTCTGAATTAATCCCACCTTGTGCAATCGAATAAAATTGTGTGAAAGTGAAAGTAAAAGAAAAAGGTAAGGATTAAAGAAGCTTCTAACCAAACCAATCAATGGTTAATTGGTACATTTTATCAATTCAGCCGACCAGAAAAATAAAAGCCAATAAAGAGAGAGGTTTTCAAAAAGCATAGTCTCTATTTCTTGACCAACAACTTAACAAAATTAATTACTTTTTCACATTTTCTTTCAAATATAAAGAAAAATTATTTGGTTAAAGTAGAAAACTAATTGGAATAATAGCTTAAAACTTTAATTACTTTCTAAATTGTATCTTTGTAGTTAGGGATTTCACTAGTTATTCAAATTAAACTGACCAAATGCTCTACCTTAAATCTGGTCACCATATCCTACTATTAAATTAAGACTCATTTTTTCTTAGTAGTATACCAACATTTCATCTAACAAAGGGCAAAAATACATTTTTGCCCATTTCGTTTATCAAAATAAACAAATTTACTCTCAACTTTTATTTTGAAGCAAATTTGCCTATAACGTGTGTAAAATGAGATATTTTAATCCCTGCTGTCAGTGATCAACTAACGTATTAATAGTCAAAGTTATTGGTAATTGACAGTAAGAGCAAAAATCTCTTATTTTATAAACGTTAGGGACAAATTTGCACGTTTGAAAAAACGTTAGGGACAAAAATGCACATGTGACACCCAAACGTTTGATTCACGTGTCCAATGAATGTATACCACGTGTTTTACTAGCGGTCAACTAACGTATTAATGGTTAAAGTTAGCGACAATTGACGGTAAGAATAAAAATCTCATATTTTATAAATTTTAGAGGCAAATTTATTTTAAAATAAATATTTGGGATAAATTTATCCATTTTGACTATAGTAACGAGGCTACAAAAGTTTACAGTAATAGTGGGCGATTACATAGAAACGAGTTTATGGAATCATAGTTGGCAAATAGAATGCCATTTGAAGTGGGATGTAAGTTATCATATAACACTCCATTCAATTTGTCAACCTTTGCATTTTCACTTGTCAGCTAACTAAAAACTCTTCTTTCAACTCGTGTTAGGTTTTCCTCCGTGATTAGCGGGTTAAAGCAGGGAAACCGTGTATTGGCGGTAGCATTTTGGCATTATAAGCCTCCTTTGGAAAATTAGGAGAAAAAGAAAAAATGAAAAATAAAAGTTGTTGAAGGGTAATTTGGCATTATCAACTCTATGAATGTTGGGGCCATAATTTATGTGTATATATTTAAAATAATATTCAAACTTAAAAATCTAAACGACAAAAGACTACCATTGCATCTAAATTTTAAAAAAAAAAGAAAACAAAAATTGCTTATAACGATAGTGGGTGTTTGATTTAATTTTTTAAAAATATTCTTATTATTTTCTATTTCAACAGCTCAATTAATTTTTTAAAATAAGAGCTGATAAGTGTTTTTCATACCTTTTCAAAAGCACAAATTTTGAGTTTTTTTTTTAAAAGTTTTTTCATAATTTTTATTAATTTATTTAACACAAAAATAAAATTACTCATCACTATTTATAAAATAGATTTGAAAAAAACATAAATTTATATCACATACATTTTTACGATAAGTTGTTTATTTGAGTAATTTATAAATTTTTATATTATTTTATTTATTTATGATAAAAGAATACTTTTACTGTTTTACATTAAAAAAATATATTCATTTTAATAATTATGTAAAATGAAACAATTAACTATTAATCAACAATCAAAAACATGTATTCGGTATCGGCTGTATTCATTAGCTAAACTAATAGAGTAGTAGGTAGGTTGAATTAGACGGACTTCGATAAAATTACATTACAATCAAGTTTATAAATAGTTATACAAATTCTATTAACTAAATGGTTTATAAACTTCCACATTTCATTTCTCCTCAACCGCAAGCGCCACTAACTATGATTTCAATAAGAGATTAGTTGAAATATTTGAATGCTGATTTCGCGATGAGAGTTCAAATTCGCTACTAAAAAACTATAACTTTGGTTGGAGCAATTCACTTTCTATTTTCTCCTTAGGGTACTACCAACTATCAACTCCCTTGACCCAACACCACTCAATTACTTTGTTAAATTGGCCAGCTGGACCACACAACTTTATTGGATAAATCAACTGAACCATCTCCACCCTCAGTTGGAAAAAGAAAGCCCCATCTTACCTATACCATAGACTTTTTTTTTTATCATCCAATACTAGATGCTTAGCATTCAATAAACAAATAAAATAAAATTTCAAATTTAATTACTTTTACTTTCCCTATTTTTTTTATTTATTATTTTTATTATAATTAACGGTATTAATTAAACTTAAATTTAGAATAAAATTGAATAATTTAATATATAAATTTACGTCTAATTTATCAACTTTTTATTGAAAAAAAAAATAAATTGAAAAAAATAAATTTCATTATAAATCAAATTTAAAAGTAATATATAAATAAAATTTAAATTTTATTAAAAAATTAAAAATAAAAAAGAATAAAAGAGATAATATTTTTTTTTTAACTAACCATTATATCTCTCTTAAAAAAAATTATTTATTGTCTTTAAAAGAAAAATTATTAAAATACAATCACATAACATAAGCATGTTCCAAAATCCATTGGAAACAGAAAATTTCTTGCCAGAACACCAACCTACCTTACACGAAAATTCCAAAATAAATTTCTCAAGAATCAAGATCAGGAAATGGGTTCAAGAAAAGAAGAGAAAAGAGAAAGAGATTAGGAATTAATATAGGAATTAAAGGGTGAATGTTACTCTCAAGTCTTTTTCTCCTTAGCCTTTTCCTTAAATACTCTCTTTTTTCTTCATCACCCCACTTTGCTTCCTCTACTCCTCTTGCAAGAATCAGTGGCGGTGGCTGTTGGTACGGGCACTTTGCCCTCCAAGAAGTTTCAGGAAGCCCTAATCTTGATACCCTTTTCAGAAACAGAGAGATTCCCCATTTTAGATGCAGAGAAGGGAAAGTCTTTGTTGGATCTTGGTTGCAGAGAATTGGTGGATAGTCCCATTTCAGGTAGCATGGAATCTGTGTGGAGATAAAGAATTGGGAATAGATAGGAGGTTTTGTTGTAGGGTTTGTTAGGATGTGTGTTAGGGCTTGCAGTCTTTGCTCCCAAGTCGTGTTCTCCATCTTTAGGGTATAGATAAGATAAGAATTGAATCGTAAATCGTTGCTTCTATTTCTGGTTTTTGATCTGTACAAAGAGATCTGTTGAGTCTTCTAGACAAATATTGGCTTGAAACAAGAAGCTAAATCAAACAAGTGAATGAAACATCAAATTTAATTTATAATAATGTCAACTCTGGGGCATATAGTCGCACTAAAACTCATGTGTTGTTCAATTCAATGTCAGTGTATAAATTGGCCAATATATTTTTACTCATCGGTATTGACAATAATTCAGGGTAGTGAGATTTGGAATTTAAATATCATAGAAGTAACTTTCAACTTAATAACCAAATTAACTTGCATTCTCTATGCTTGAATTAGGTCTGAACTTAACGTTACCATAGGTTACCTGATTTTATACTAGTTGGCTATTATAACTTGTTACGCAGCAGACCATCCAATGCCACTTATCTAAAAGCCATATAAACCTTCTGGATAAGCTCTCTAAGCACAAAACTCTAAGCTATTTGGCTTCTCTCCCCTTTAAGTATTGACTTCACGGCTGGAGTCTCTTTTAATTGAAATTCCGACAGTGCTCATTTGTTCCTTTTTCAGGTAAATCGTTCTTCAAGCAATTATCACAAATCAATTCAAAGAATTACACACCTAAAAAGAGCATTGAAGTTACCAATGCCATAATGGAGGAAAGAAGATTGTGACTTGTGAAGCAGTTTGCAATTTCAGAACAATCCGGCTAAAATGCAAGATATTTTCACCACCCCACAAAAAATTTGATAAACAGATTCTGATTGTGATCTGTAGCATATTTTACAGTCAGGAAATTTGAATCTAATTTCTAAGGGTAAAAAATTCCAGCTAAAGTGGGCTTAACTATTTAATGTGGCCTTGTGAAGATGAAAGAGCGCCCACTGCTTGTGGAGACAGGATTACAAACAATCCAACATGGAAATGAAGCCACATGTTTAGAACAAGAAAATAAACTGTTGCCCCCTATCAACAAGACTAAATAAATGAGAGGGTGGGTGGTTTGGAAGTTGTCCTCTTCTTCAACATAGAATAGGCTGCCATCTGCAAAGAGCATATTCTCAACTAGCGGAAATGCGGTGAAAGCAACATCCAACCACTCAATACTGGGAAGATAACTAAAACAGAAGCCTGAGGAGTTCCACAAAATCCATTGCAATGTTATTATTATTATTTTTTTCTTTTTGGAGAAATGAAATAACTAAACACAGTGAATCCACATTAGACTATTAGTATACAAATGCCCAATTATACATGAAACAGAAAAAAAGAGAGGTTCTTTTCCCCTTTTCTCTTGTTGACTTGTGTGTGTGTGTGTGTGTGTGTTTTTTTTTTGGTTGGGATGGGTAACATATTGTGAATGAAGAACCAAAGGCAATGAAAAGAAGCAAATACCAAGACAAATACAAGTTCCTCATTCGCAAGAGGTGCAGTGAACTCGTGTCTTTCCATTTCTCTTTTGATGAAACCTTGCAGCTACAAACAAAAAAAGATAGTTAAAATTCCAATACCTCAACAGAATAATATCTAGGCAGCATCAAGGTTAAAGGGCCTCAATCAAAGAACATGATGGAGTGAATGTCATATTGTCAAGTACACTTCATTGCTTAGCATAAATATCATTGCTACGTCACTAACTTAGAAACCAAAAATACAAGAATATTCAATATAGACTAGCATATGCATGCATTACATCCATGATCTGATAATCAGCAAAATAAAATACAAATAAGAAGCAATTAGTATTAAATCTGATTTCATAATAATTTAGCCAATTGAGAGAGGCAAGTATAAAGCAGCAACAAGCTTATGGCTTAATCAAATATAGTTAGACATGGTCATTCTCCAACCAAGCATTGAAGTATATTTAAATAAAAAAAACAAACATAAAAGAAAGAAATAGACTCATTATAGATAATTATCATAGAGAATCCTAGCACTTAAATATTAATGAAGTAACAATCTGTCTACAAGTCACTTTTCACTGGTTATCTTAAGTTGAGTGCAAAGTGAAAGTCAAGACGAGATATAATAAATGAAAGTTTAAGAAATACAAACCTTATGGTGGGACTCTTTCACTTTTGTATAAAAGCTATTTAACTGATGTAGAATTTGGGACATGTAGGATCTGAAGGCAGACTCTTTCTCAAATAAATATGAATCCAGTGGCTCAAGATACTTTGTTATATATTTGCTCGAAAGATCCTCCATGAACTATAAATCCAAAGAAAGCATGCATTGCTATCAAAAACTACATCTAGGAAATTTATTTATTTTTCCTGGAAGGGGAAATTTTGGCGCCAATTTACATCTAAGATAGCACATCAGAAACTTCTAACTTCCTAGCACATCAGAAACTTCTAACTTCCAGAGAACAATTGTTGCTACTCACAATGCATGAGGAAGACTAAAATTGTAATATCACCTTCAAGAATAAGCATCTTGCAGACCTTGCTTGCCCCTGAACCTTTAATATTGTCATCTGTTAAAAGGAGGGTAAACTGTGACAGATCATTTATGACCTCAACAAAAAACAAAGCAAAACCTTAGTTTTCCAAATCATAGAACATAAGGCAAATATTGCTGTTTTCCCATATTATACTTCTCTAAGTTGAAGAGCCTGCTCAAACTGCTGAATTTGGACCCATTGCTCTGACACTATGTCTGCCATCTGAAAAAACAAAACAGCAATAACAATAACTAACAGATTTGCATAATGAATATTCGAAAACCCCACATTTAGAATAATGATTTTACAAGCTTGAAAACGTCAAAAATAGCATAACAATAACTGTACCCTCACTCCAAAAGAAAAGGAACATTAATTTACTCAAAATTATTGATCATCTTATTTGCCTAAAAATAATTCCAATAACTTTCTTGTCCAATTTCACATCAAAATACATTGTAAATTTAAAGACCACCAAAAAAAAAGCTGGGTTCTGCACAATATTTTGATCATCCCTTCTTCGGATAAATATTTCTATCCAAAGCAAAGAGCTACAATCACAATCATTGGGGTTAAGAGTAATACCTTTTCAACATGCAAAGTGACTGTTTGTAACCTTTCTTCAGCTTCTCTTGCTTTAGACTCCAAAACATGAATATCGAAATTGTTCTTCCTCGAAGCCGCCCATAGAATTTTTAACTAGGCATCAACAAGCTACTCGTTGGGTCAGTTGAACTTTCAATGTACAAACAACAATTTTCAATTCACACAGCAGATTGAAAAATCAATACAAAGAAAAGTGAAAAAATACGAATTAAATACAAGAGAAAAACACCTCTTCTTCCAGTGCATTAGTATTTTCATCAACAGCGAATGAGTCACTCTGTAATTAAGAGCATATAAGTAAAATGCAGATATTATAAGTACAAATCAACAGATATAATAAGTAATGAATAAAATAAACCTTCAAATTTGAAAGAATAGATTGGAGATCTTTTGTTCTTTCGTCCATCTTCTGAATTTGTTTCTCTCCCTCCTCCAGAAAATGATCTCTAGCCTTTAGCTTTTGGATGATTTCCTCGAGAGAAGATTCTGCTAATAGAAGAAATCGGCTTAGGGCTCCTAAATCTGAGTTCACTTTCAAATTAGGTGAGGTCGATCGTACCTAATTGAGCAATCTTGAGCTCGGCATCGCTCAGTTGGGTGAGAAGGAAATGGTTGGTCTGTGGATCTTGAGATGTAAGACCCAGTAGAGTTGACAAAAAAATGGCGGGAAATAGAATTTGATAAACGGTCGCCATTGTTGTCGTCTCTGCTGCTACGACGCAGAGCTCTGCGCTTACTATTGTTGTGAGCTAATCCGCTCTTTTCTTCGTTGATATTATTTACCCCGTACACTTTTTATTGTGTTTAATTATTTGATTATTTCTATTCTTATATTTATATCACTGGTCATTGAATGAATAATTGCCAAACCAACATAAATTATCAATTCTTTTGCATTAATATTAAATTTATTGTTATTAATATATTCGGTCAGTTTCATTTTATATATTATTTAATTAAAATTAAAATTTTATTTATTTAATTTATGCTTATGATAAAATTTAATTTTTTAATAAAAATTGATTAATTAAATTTAAATTTATAAATTAAATTATTAATTTTATTTTATATTTAATCATAATTAATACTCTTTTTTTTTTTTAAACAGAAGAAACTTCATTAACAAGAGTAAACTAAAATAGCTTGACTAATACAGGTAGGAGCAATTAAATCCCAAATAACAAGACCTGACAAATAATAAGCAACACACGCTAGATTATGAGCTGCCTTATTCGCAAATCTCTTAACATATTCAAAACGAATATTAGAAAATGAATCACTAATTCAAATTAGAGACGACAAGCTGAGAGTCGGACTCGATAATAACCATAATTAATACTCATTAATTTTAATAAAAATAATAAAAATAACGCATAAAATGAGTAATAATTTCATGAAAGGAAATTTTTTTTTTCTTTATTGTAAAATTAATGATAAATGTTATCTTGAAGGGCATTGCTAATGCTCAATGTAAAGACACCCAAAATTCGGCTATTGAGAACAAAAGAATAATGCACGAGACGGTTGAAGGAAGAAATAATAGGGAGAATTGGCCTCTGAAGCTTTTTTGGCTATGATGAATTTGTGTAAATTTAAGCCTATTTCATTTCTAAAAGTATACTTCTTCATTTTTGTTTAAACACTTCACAGCTACTTATGCAGTGAATTCTACAATTAAATACAAAAATGAAGGAAAAACCGAAAGAAGACGTGCTCTGAAGAAGAAATGAAGCTAAAAAATGACAGCAAGTGTTAAGTGTCCGGCCTAAAATTAATTTTGAGACTTTAAAGAAAAAATTTCATAAAATCATACATTGCTAGCAATTGAGCAAAAGTTTGCTAAAATGAGAATTAAATGAACCATTAAGATGATATTATTGTAGCACTGCTAACAAAGCTATCGAACTAATTATTCGAGTGAATAATTGCACATTATTTATCATGTCTAACTGCAGAAATCCCAACTCAGTTTGATTTAATGTTGCTTACAACTGCATCATAAAATTGATTATTTAATAGACGAACAATTTACTGTTTATCATCTCTTCCCAAGTTGCACATATGAAAAGTAACAGTGAGATTTACCTACTAATGTGAAGAACCAACACCAATTAGTGTCACTGATGTGAAGAACCAGGCAGAGAACTCATGTTATTTATTTAACCTGTTTATTTTTATTTGATCAATCTTTCTATTAAGAATTGGAGATCAGAATGGGCACCGACAAGGTTCGATACCCCAAGACTGCTCTGCATATTCTTCAATTGTTCTATCACTGCTAAATCTTCCAGACCCGGCTGTGCTAAGAATGCTCATCCGAGTCCACTTTTCTTGATCAACAAATGCTTTATCTGCAGCAGCCTGCAGTTGTATAATGTCAGAACAATAATTTATTTTAAAAAAAAATACAAAATAACAAGTAAAATATATATGACCTGTGCCTCTAGATAGCTCTCAAAGTCAGAACCTAGGAGGTAAAAGTCCTTGCCACCTTCTACACTGTCGCACAATGATTTGAAATAGTCCTCAAATCCAAAATAGCCATTTTGCACCATCCTGAATGTGACATCAGGGTGAATATCCACATCAGTATGTGATGAAGCAGCTCAGTTTGACATCATAGATGAATATTACTAGTGTCATGTATGTAGAAATGAATGCTACGTATTGTATTGGGAAATGGATAATATGCTCAAAAAGAATAAAATAAACATTTGCATTATGTTCATGAAAATATTTTGCAGGTTCGATGATTAGAAGAATGAAACTCAGAACTTTTTAGGACTACACTTTCTCAAAATGGAGGAAGGTAAATTTAGAAACAAAAAGTAACATTGAATGAACTAAAGCCTGGTAAGTGGATGACATGTCAAACAAGCATGGATCGCTTTTTCTAGATTGCTTTTATTTTGATCTTGCAGTTGATATATAGCTAGGACCACTTAATGATGCAAGTTCTCAGATGAACCTATATTTAAATCATCATAAATTCATAATGTTATTGTTGTTGTCCTTCAACCCATTGCACCTTAGACTAATTTACAGAGGCTATTTCCATATGTCCAATATAAACCAAAAACCTGCAGAACAAGGCTGAAATTTTCACACCAAGAATGAATTTGAAGAATAAATCTTCTGAGATCCACTGGCATTGTGGAAAAACAATCAAAAAATGTATTGTCTTCAGGACATCTCAAGCGAAATTGGAGGCAGTATGTCTATCAATGACCTGGGTTTTAAGCTTCTCATTTATAAAGTACAAACATGTTTAGACAAATAGAACTGCATTCATGGTGGTAGAACATCTCTTTTGTGTGTGTTTGTGGTGTGGGAGATGGCATTAACAAATTAATCATATACCTTACAACACGAGCAAATTGAAGAGGCACTTTAGTTGCAGGTCCCTTCTCACGCAAAACTGGAACTTCGTGTAATTTTGCACCGAACAAAAACTGGAAGGAAAATTTATTCCATCAGAAAGCAATTCATCTAATAGTATCAGCACATATGTGCATTATGATTTGTAATGGGTATGACATTTAAGACCTGCAACCAGATAATGAAGACGCAGTTGTTTTGGTAGCATTGAGGTAGAATGAGAAACAAAGAAGCCTTATCCAATCTCAAGGAGTTTGTTGCCCATAATCCAAGTACCAAAATCAAATAAGTTTAATCCCAACTATCAAAAGTTGGTTTTCAGTAATTTTACTCTTAAAAACCATATATTTTGATCATATATCTAGTTATATTACAAGCAACACTAGGACAAAAACCTCCTGCAAATCATATCCTCACCAAATTCATTTCTAATGGTGCTTACCATGCTATCTGATCCTATTTCTTCAATTATTTCAGTAGTAGAACCATCTTCAGTAGCTAGAAGTAAACATCCATTCATCAGAAATTTCATGCTGCTAGTGCCTGATGCCTCGTGTCCAGCAGTACTATACATAAAACAAACGAAAAGAGGAACATTAGGTATGGTACTAGGAGTATTTAAACAGAAAGATGCATCGCCTGAATTGTTTGATAGGAAAAACTGAACCCAAGAGCTATTCCAACCAACATCCCAACATCAAGAATTACCATCTCAATTTAAAAACATGCATGAAGATTCATAAGTGATGCAGAATAATCTAATTAATTGGCCACTATCATAAAAAAATTAGATTGAGCACTAACGCCATTAATATCTAGCCCACTATCAGAGCTGATAAATATGACCAAATTACTTGAGTTGATACAATAGCCTTCCAGCTAGTTTGTGTTTGACTCGCGTAACTTACTACATTAGGATAAGTATTTGACAACTAGTGGATGTCTCAACGAACTTGTAGAGAAACCAAAAATTTAAATGGGTAGTGTCTCAAATGGCTTCTTCTAGGATTGAAAAATCCTACCAGAATTGGTTTCGGAAATTTCTAATCAGCAGTTAACAGCAATTAGTTTAAAGATAATAGGAAAACAGTTGGGATTGATGCCCAATAGCATTGTATCACATTTACAAACCTTATGTGCTGTGAAATATCAGCCCCTGGTATTACGAGCTCAGCAACAGAGACATTGTAATCAGGGATAAAAACCTGTCATGTGCAAAAACATAGTCACAAATGATGCATATAAACTTTTTTTCTCAATTGGCACTGAAAAGCTAAAATACATGGCCGTTCAATAATGGACGTTTGAAGGAAAGAATGATAAAAATGAAAAGCCACAGGATAACATGGATTAGCACTTGGTGATCCACAAAGAAGAAGTATAGCCAAAAATGAAATATAAGAACTCAAATTCACTGCAAGAAGTTGTGGTTTTCTGATGTGGATGTCAACATTCCCGCCCAAAGAAGTTTGCTTTATTGCTTTTTCCAAAGTCAAATGCTTTCTAGTAAGAATAAGAAGCAAGTAACCAAGTGTCTTTTACAATTCCACACAGGCATACATTATCCTCTTACCAACTTCAAGAGATCTCCAATGTCTGGATCATTGTTAATTTTTTCTGCCACAGCATGGCAAAGTTTGATAATTTTCTTTGCAATTTCATAACCAGGTGCAGCTTTCCCTCCAATTATGCAGACTCGAGGGACCACATTTCTCCTGGCATTCTCCTCCATGTTCTGCGACAAAATTATAGTAGTATCATACATCCTATTAATTCATATTAGCATTAAAATCAGCATTTCAATTCAAAGAAAGCTTAATAATTCTTACCCATTAATGAAAGCTAGGAAATGTGATTCTAATGTGACAAATAATTAGGCTTCAGCCAACACAAAACAAAATCCCAAATACAGTCAGTTTACAGATGTTGAAATCACTCATTGGCACTGTACACTTGTATCCAGAAAGATGTAAATTCTAGCAACACATGCACTATACAGCACCCAGCAATGAGAAAATGGACGATGCACTTAAGCCAAAAGTGAGGCAAGATGGTCTCATTTTCAAATTAGCTGATACTATAATATGTTTAACAGATGACAATACAATCCTTCTCATAAGAACATTCAGTTTACCTTGATGCAGTCATATCTATGGATGATTCCAAGTATGTTGAGAAATTGTCTTTTGTACTCGTGTATTCGCTTTATCTGCACATCAAACATTGCATCCACGCTGACCTGCAATTAATATGATGTACAGCTAAATTATACAAGTGTTAAAACTTCTGAACATGAGGATTCTAATAAAGTTTTCACTCAAACCTTGATCCCACTCATTGCTTCAATATATTCTGCAAGCCTCATTTTGTTAACCTTCCTAACCTACAACAGCAAAAATTACTAAGTAAATCAATTCACGCATACAAAAATTTATTATTTGCTCAAAGCATTTGCATGCATGTTGAAGTTAAAAATTACCATCTTCCATTCCTTCTGTAGATCAAAATTTGTTGCATGTTCTTGCAAGCCTGCTAATAGGTCCACATCTCGAATCCAAGCTTCTGTTCCAAGCCATTTTGAGATAAGAGCACATAAACTTGGATTGCTGACAACAATCCACCGACGCTGAGATATCAAATGTTGATACATCAAAACCAATTTGCTTGTAGATGAATATCAGCAATGTACACTTAAAATAGGAGTTATGACAAATTAATTAATAGCCATGTGCATTTTCATTAACAATAATAATAATAAAAAAGATTGCCAAAACTAAACCAGATTAAAAAAAAAAATTGAGGATATCTGACAGGAAAAGTATATAAGTTCTTCCACATGGGACTTGCTTGAAGATCATCAGTGATGTACAGAGGGCATTCAAGTAAGGAAATTCATCTGAATTATTGCATCTGTTGTCCAAATCATTCATATCAGCATTGTAGATGTTTGAGTAGCAATTACAGTATGCTATGCAATTAGAGGTCTACACTTAGAATTCCTACACTTAAGCAATCTTAGCCATTCAATACATGGTATTCTCAAGGATCTGACATGAGGAGCCTTGCAGAAAATCTATATTCTTTAATTGCTAGAAATTTTAGGGTCATCAGTTATTGGTGAAGCCAATGAGTACCACCAGGATATGCTTAAATAGACAATTCACAGTTCTTTATACAGAACACTAAAAAAAAAAAAAAGAAAAAGAAAAAGGTCTAATAAATCAATTTTTTTTCTAAAGGGTTAACAGAAACAAAGGCAACTGAAGAAGGTAATCAATCTCAACCTGTGTTACTCCATTTGTCTTGTAGTGAAATTTTTCAGGCCATAATTCATAGAAGTCCTGCAGAGATGTTCTAAAGAATTTCAGAGATATGCTAAGGACTTCCCCAATTAGCATATTCCCAAAAAGAATGAAACAACAAATTATTGTCATGAAAATTATATCTTACCTTGAATACTTTTGTTTTCAATAATTCAGAATGTACTTTAGAAACACCATTCACAGTATGTGAGCAGACAATTGATAGATTTGCCATCCGAATACTCTGTCCAACAATAGAATTAAAACCTCAACTTTCACAATATATTCACGATACATCAAGCTGTGCATACAAGAAAATTATCAACAGAAAACCGAAGTTTTACTAGTGATTTACCCACAATGAGGCCATTGATCATATTACTACACCCATTTTCTTAGAACAAATATAAGCATGGAGGGAAAGAGACGGTTCAAGTGGAAAAAAGAAGACTTTTGGTCCTCAATGTCCAATCAAATGACATCCTGAACCAGAACTAAACATGGATAAATTTACTCCATTCAACTTCCTATAGAGCCATTCCTTTGTCATCCGATTCAATATTAAGTGATATTTTACCACTTTGACCTGTTTCATCCTCATGCATGCACAAAAAAAAAATAATAAAATAAAAATAAAAGCCCAAAATATCCAATCATAAAAAGGATTTCACAAAGGTGGAAAATTAAAAGTGCCAGCTAACCTGCAGAAAACTACAAGCTTCCTGATTCTAGAACCAGAACCAACCTAGATATCAGAATATCTTCAGGTTACTTGTAAAACCCAATAGGGTCTGCTAAGATAAAAAAAAATTAGGGGGTCTTAAAAATGCATAACTAGAGAGGTAATTAGTTTCTCAGTTGAGAAAAACTACATACCAGGTTGTGTTGATCTTTCTCTTTAATTAGAAACTCACTGGTTGTATTAGTAACACAACAACAAAAGAATAAAGGGAAGGTGCTGACTCACAAGTGTTGAGAATAAGTGTATATTCTGATTCATCTGTGGTTGATTAACTCTAGGATTTTTGTTAATATCTTCTTTCCTAAAGTTACTGTGTAAATACTCTGTTTTCCTAAAACTTGGGAAAATAGATGTAGTTGCTTCTTTTTCCACAACTGCTGTATAAATAGCCCTTTAGTGGCTCTCGTATATTTCAAGAATTACAATTACGATTTCTTTTGAGAACAAGTACTCAAGCCATTAGCAAAAAGTAATGCCAGAAAGAATTAGCCATGAAATGACAAACTTTTGAATGAACTTTGCAAATACCTTCACAGCACCTTCATCAATGATTGACATCCTGGAAAGCCGGTCATAATCTAAGCCAATTCTCTTCTTCAAATCTTCAATGAAATCTTGGTTTATATCATATATAATCTGAATGAAAGAGCAATTGCATCAGGGAGATATAATGATGTAAAAGATGCGGAATACTTGCCTTTCTAAACTCTTCAAGTTTCAAAAATACTTTTACAATCCAACTGGATCTTAAGGATCTAAGATTACAAAGAGCTTCTAATGCTAGATGATAACATAGATATATTTTTTGGATTGAAAACCTGGTATGCCCGATAACGTCAAAGTAATATCACAAGAAATTCTTGAAAATTATTCACAAGATATTTACATGAGAAAAAAATGAATTAGGAGAAACTCACTTGTAAATGACGCGGTAAAAGACTTCCTAGTAGATCAACAGGGATTTTCTCCAATCCTTGAGGTAATACTGTATGAGTGGTGAAAGAGAAAATTTTGCATGCGATATCCCAGGCTCTATTCCAACTCAAATTCTCTTCATCAACAAGTACCCTCATGACCTCAGCTATTGCAAGAGATGGGTGAGTGTCATTCAACTGCAGGGCAACCTACATAGTGTAAAGCAATGTATTGCGATTATTTGTGAATCCAGAGAAGCTCATGCATCTACATGCAATCCACCATCCATAATGACTATTAGCATGAAAATGTCTTGGCTTCATCTTCATTTTTCGCTAGATACACATGTTCGCTACCATCATATATAACTTGATATATAAATATATACTTCATATAGGCTCAAGTCAACACAGCATAACTGACAAGCAGGTCAAATTACAGAGGCTTTTCTTCAGGTGGTAGAATGTAAAAATTGTCAAGCAGAAATGTAATGGCAAATGCTATAAAATTTTGGAGTCATCATTTCTTGTAATAACATTTAATTAGCAGACACATTTGATTGGCATGCAAATGCTGATCGAGATCAGAAACCTTTTCTGGGAAGTCATCAAAATTACTGTGAGTTTCCTTGAACCTTCGAATGATGTCTTGCAATGATGCAGAGACAAAAAAATAATGTTGTTTCAATCGCAGTTCCTTCCCCTGAAAGAGTAGATCAACCAATGAAAAGGAATTTCCAGATATGGATGTAAAGTCCTTTACAATCTCACACTAAACAATATAGTAACGCAAAGCAGCCACGGTATTTAAAAAAAAAGCACTTATCCACTTGCTGGGAAAGTGGAACTAGACATTGCATATTAGACACCATTGAAGCCAGACTAGCAATGATTAGTAATCATTTGATGCCTATTTGTACTACCAATTAACAAAGACTTTCTGCTGTCTCATTATAAGCTTCAAAAGTCGTGGAAGAGTGAACAACTGCAATAAAAGAATACGAAAAAAAAAAGTAGAATCTTTCATGAAGAAAGTATGAGCAATCCTCACTCTTCTATGCATATCAAACCCCTAAAAAAGCAAATTGACTTCAATACAAGCTCTGCAAAAGGAGCAGAATAAATATAATTTCGTGGAGAAGAAAGCTAGACATACGCAAAATATAATTTGGTGGAATAGAAAGCTAGACATAAGCAAAAAAACTAACCAATAGAAGAGCAAAACCCATGCCTGATATGAGCGATCGTCAGGGTACAAAACACTACTTATGCTTTCTGCCTTCTGCCGATTGACAACAGCATTTATGTAGTCTCCAGTATTATAGGACTCCTGCAAACAAGGGAACTTAGCACTGCTCCAATTTTCTTAAGCAGTAAGTTACAATATCCAAAAGTGGAAAGATATTAGCATAGAGCAAGAGATAAAAGTAAAAGTCAGGTGTCAATATTAATCAGATAAATAAGCGCCCTAACACTCCACTAGATCATCTAATCAAGCTACACACAACTTTTTCAAGGGGATAAATTTCATGTTTTATCGCTGTCCAAATTTAGTATGCAAAATAAGTGTCTGCTGGATCAAAGCAGAGTGCAATAAATTATGTTTTATATATATATTTTTTTATCACCATGAAATAAGGAACATTGATCATGCCTGTTAAACATAAAAATATGCCTGGTCCATCTAAGGTTATTACCATGAAAGTCACTTGAGAATAAAAAAGAAAACTATAAGGATTAAATGTAAAGACCTAATTTAATTGGTGCACTGGACTTTTGTTATCAAATCTTGGCTTCTTAGCCTCCATCCTCCTCTCATGAAGATAGAGCCATACAAAAGTAATGATTCATGTTAAATACAAAATATCATCATAACTACTCTTTAAATCAACTTGATATTTTTAATGATTTATAGTTTTACACTATAGTAGTTTCTCATCAGCATACCAGTAACATGAAATAGAACATGCATGTTTGAAATGAATAAAATCCAACTTTAGTAAAATTTACCATATCATTTTGATCACTTGGTTTAGCAGCCCAGAGGCGGAGAGTTATAGTATTTCTTGTTCCATAGCCAGGTATAGGATTATCATATGCTACAGCTTCAACCTAGCAGCATAGGGAGATATCATAAGCTTCAGGAAACTTGAGCAGTTGTTCCAAAATATATTTCATATATTAAATTACATAAAATTATCCAGATGTATAACAGTTAAGAGAGATTTTTTTTATATATATATATAAGAAATAGATTAACTTTGAAGAAAGCAATCCTGGAGATACTACTGTTTACCATTTCTTTGGAGATCCAAACTTTACGTTTTCCACCGTTGAAATCTTCATCTTCAACTGTTCCATAGAACTAATGAAGCCACCACAGAAAAAAAAATTATAGAAAGGATAATGAACAAATTGGCATTATTGTGACAAGCAATAATTAACGAAAACTTAGGCAAGACAAAAAGTTGGACATAGTTGCAACCTTCACAGGATAAGTCACATGAATCCGTTCAATCTCCCAAGGATTTCCAAAATTTAACCAATAATCAGGTTGCTCATGTTGATAGCCATCCAATATGACCTGACGGAACAGCCCATACTCGTATCGCAGCCCGTAACTGCAAAAGCAAGTTGCCAAAGACTTGTACCTGTTAATTATTTAAAATTGAGAAAATTGATCGAACCACAGGGTTCCATTATGACATACATAACCACAAGATGAAGAACCAATAAGTCAAAGCCCTTTCAGGCTTTCACAAAATCACTTGATCATATGGTCGTTCAGGGAAGAAAATAGGAATTACATCAGAAACAGGCAATATTTTTATGTAATTTTCAGTGTCTCGTGATCACTCGTAAGACAAGCTGCTTTTTCTTCTACATGAATTATCAAACTCCCATTCCTTGATTCTAAGGTGGTTGACACTATCAGGCTTTAAACATTATTGAAGATAATTGTGACATAATATTTAATGAAACCAGTTGAATAATGCACAAGCTTAAGTGAGAAAGATATAAATAAGACCAATCTCAAAGCCCCACAGAGCTACCACATTGCAAAGAGGCAATTATCACTTTCAACATGAATAAAAGATAGAACAGAGTCACAGAGTAGCATTGTACCCCCATGCTGGATAGTCCAACGTTGCTAAGGAATCCATTTGACAAGCTGAAAGACGTGCAAGGCCACCATTACCAAGGGCCGCATCCCCTTCCTTTTAACATGGCAACAAATAATGATTGCATAAGATAAGAACAATTAACTCAACACAAAAAGGTGAACAGTAGGAAAAAGTACATAATTCTTTTAGCATGTGACTGTGTGAATACTATTATTGTCGAATTCATTGATCCTATAGCCCAGGAAAAGAAGATGACACTACAGACATCCAAAAACATCGGTCAGTTTATATGACAATGGAAAGCAAGCCCACCATTAAACAATATATAATACCTAACCTAACCACACTTGACTTGTTTTCACCAGTAAATATCAAAATTTCAGATCGATACTGACAGTCCACATTATTTGCATATATTGGAGTCTTTTCTTCTCCCCATCCAAGCTAAAAGCCCTTTAAACAAGCAATTTTACTCAATTTTTTCCTTAGAAAAATAAATAAATATTTTGTTGTCTTAAAACTATTTTTCCTTCAGATTACTGAGTTTTAAGATATAATTTTAACAAAATCTGCATTAATGAAACAAAAATTTTGTTAGAATTCTTCTATGCATGCCTTTTCAAGGATAAATGGGTAATTTGTTAATTTCAAGCTCCTCATTAAACTCAAGGACAAACAAAAACTACTAATCATTATAAATGCTCATTTCGCCGATGGAGCCTGTTCCCTCCTGCGGCTATGACAAGTCAATGCCCAAAGGTTTCCTTGGCTAACTTTTATATGTAAATACAATTTTAAGTTTAAGTTGGTCTTCAATTTCCCTTGAGAACAGACCTAAAAATTACAGTGCAAAATCCAATAACAGCATTGATCAATCATGCCCTTAAAGATCTCCTCTTCCACACCTTTTCTGGGAGAACCAATCTTATACCTAACAGCCAGTATATCTGTACATCTTTGCACAATAGACACAGTTCACCTGGAACCACTTTACCATTTTCTTCCGATTCTTGTTGCATGGATATTCCATATAATCACTCTATTCATGCAAAGTTTTATGTAGGAAGAGAAGAATCAAAGTGAAGTTAACCTGCTCTGCCAAAACTTCATACTCAAAACCAAGCTGCGACAATGCTTCTACGTACTGGTCCCGTAAGCCAAGATTGATAACACTATTTGACAGCGAGCGACCTGTTATTCCAATAATTTAAACCGATTATTAACAGAGAAATGCAAATCCCAAAAATTAATTCAGTCAGCTTCTTTTCCACCAGAGCCCAATAGGTTGATAAATAGCGTGTCATTCAATTCAAACTAAAGCAAACATGAGAAGGCATCCAAAGAAAATCTCAAACATTCATCAGTTACAACACTATCATCTACAAGGGAAATATAAATAAAGCTAACAGCGAAGAAACTTTAATATAATATACCAAAATGAAAGTTAAAAATGCCAAAAAGAAATGAAGTACATCAATCTTAAATAAGCGTATTAATACCCATAAGATACTCTAGTGAGAGGAAGTATATGCGCTTTGGATCTTTCCTCTCAAAGTATGATTGAGTATCATGCCAACGTTCAATCAACCGATCTCTCACACTATGTGCTAAAGCCTGCAGAGATAACAGAAATTCAAAATTAAATTTGCAATGACAATTCCAAAAAAGTACTGTCATATTGGCAACATGCAGGTCATTTTGGTCATTAACCCGTATTTGCAATCTAACATCCTGGTTTAAGATGCTGACTGGTGAATAGTGGCAGAAGGAATCGATCAGCAAAAAAAAAAATCGACAGAACCAGAAACTGTTCATAACACTAAAGTTACAAAATTGAATTATAAAAAGAAATTGGAAAAGGTCTTAACTAAATCCAACTTTGCTAATATTTCCTCTCACCAAATAAATAAAAATGAAAACCCAAATAGAAAAATATTAAATCTGGGGGGAATTTATAATTGGACTCGAAAACAATTCATTTACAGTATTTTTATTATTATGTTACAGTAGAAGAATACATTTCCCGCCAAAATTTAAATCATAAAAAGATTTTATAAAATGGGGAATGGTATCGTTAATGCCATTACCTGGTAAGCTTCAAAATCGTCGAAACTAAAGCGTGACCTAGCCACCGTATACTCAACGTGATCCAGAATATCCGTTTGTAGACTAATAGGATCATTTTTCAAAAACCGATCCATTAACCCGAACATCCTCTCCGCTTTAGCTCTTCCCTCACCAAACTCCGATCCAGGCCTCCTCACAAGCACTCCTCTTGTAGTGGGTCCCATCTTCACTTCGCCGGCACAATCTCCGCCGTCGATCGCATCAAACAATGCTCTCTTAATATTCTCCAAGCTCTCGGATTCCTCAATTCTGTTACCGTGAGAATCAGTAACATAAAACGTTTCCGTTACATAATCGCCGTCCAATTGTACCGTGGCCTTCTCTATACGGAGCCCGAGGACGTTGAAAACGCGAGTAACGACCTGAAGGAGGCCGATACGGTTACGAGCGTGGATCACGAAGGCGGTAGAGCCGAAGCCGGGATCGGACTTATCATCCGTTTCGACGGTGACAGTGGTGGTTGAAGAGGTGGCGTAAAGCGGTTTTCCGGTGCAAGCGAGCCTGGGGAAGCGGAAGGCGACATGAGAAGTAGGATGGAGAATGGAAATGGAGGAGAGCTTTGTAGAAGGAAGGAAAGGAGATTTGATGAATGGAAATGAGAGGTTTGATTGGAAGAGAGAGAATGAGATTAGAGACATTGCAGAAAATTAGAGCATATAGTAAAATTGATAGTTATGGAGGTTAGTATATGAGATGTGTTAATAGCATTTTGTGGTTTGATACTGTAAACAGAAGTGTGACTGTGCGTAGTTGATGAAGAAGAAGGGAGTGAGGAGAGATGCTGAAAAGTCGACGTTGACCCGCATTCGTACGTGGTGTACCACATTACTCTTGCTTGATTAGACGGTATGCACGGCTCATTGAATCATAACTCCAATTCAATGCCATTTTAAAAAATATAAATTTATGTTATTTTTTAAAATTAAAATATGTGTTATTCAATCATTTATGTAAACACAACATTAAATAAAACTAACAATAAAAAATATTTTTTACTAAAATAATTTTAATATTATATAAAATATGCATAATATTATAAATTATAATTTTAAATATGAATTTATATTTATTATTTATAAAATTGATAAATATAAATATTTAATCGGTAAATATTAAATAAATTATGGCACCGATAAATGTTTGAAAAAGTCTATATTATGGAGTATTATGAGTTATTTATTTCATTTCATTTTACGCGTTACTTCTGTTATTTTTACTATAATTAAAAAATATTAATTATACTTAAATTTATGATAAAATTAAATTTAATTTGTCAACTTACATTAAAAAAATAATTAAATTATATTTTATCGAAAACCGAAAAATGCATTAAAATTTGAATTTTATTCTAAAATGGCATGGAGGCAGTGCTATTTAGTAAATGATTGAATATTAGTAATGTTTATGATGGTTGGTTGGTTGATCGTCGTGGATAAGGGGGTTGCCTGTTGTGAGGGGCACTGAAATCTGCAAAACTTTTTGGAAGGGAAGCATTAACCATCACGTGCACCACCACCTGTATTCCTCCTAACAAAACTCGAGAATCTCGACTCTTTTCCCAGTCAATAACCAATAATCTTTTAGGCATCCAATTAATAACATTGTGTAATTTCATTCCAAGCTGTAGAAAATATAAATTTATACCTAATTTCATTCTCACATTCTTAGCTTTAGCATATCAAGAAATTTACAACTTTTTTATGGACATAGCAATAAATAATGTTTTCTTAAAAAAAAAAGCAATAAATAATCTTTTTTTTTATATACCCATGTGGTATTAGTTAAATTTATACTTGATATAAATGTACCAAATAGGGTGAAAATTTTATACTAAACTAACATTTTTTGTTATTTTGTTATTGTTTTATTAGATGAGAAAAACTTGACTATAAGTCAATTGTGACACATTTTTATGATAACTATGGCACGTATAAATAAAATATGATATAATAATTATGACACTTACTACAAGAATTATAAGTGAAAACGACCTCACATCATAAGCTAGATACGGAGGGAGTGGAGTTGAAGGATTGTGGGTGGAGAATTTTTGGAGTAAATTATTTAGAAATCATTAGATTTATGTGTTATAGTTTATTGATTTTTTTATTTAAATATATTATATATATATTCACTTTTTAATATATTATATTATAGTTTGATTTTGGAAATCGTAAATAAAAATATATAATTATAATATTTATGCACACCTAACTAGTTTATAAATAAATATACGAACTTAAGTATAAAAAAAATGGAAATATAATGAGAAACAAATTAATATTCCTTAGTTTTACTTGATGAATCGAGAGATAGAACATGCATTTAAAAAAAATTGTTACAAGTAATTGCAAAAATAAATTAAAGGATGATTATTAAATTCGACCATATCTATAACAAAAATCAATCATGAATTCATTAACATGAGATCAACAAGGTAAGAAATTTTAATTTTCTTAAAAATATAATAATATCAGATAGTTTATATATATATACACACACACACGCACGTATGTGTGTATCAAAATAATAATAAATATAAATAAATAAATTTTAAAAAAATAATAAATAAAATAAAAAATAAGTAGATATCCATGAAAGTAGAATCAGAATTCAGAACAGGCATTAGCTGATTAGTGAAGATCTAAATATATTATTCACATTTTTAGTTCTTCTTGGACTTAAAGTAGGCCCAAATTAATTGGGCTTTAGACCCGCATACCCAATGCCAGGAAAATCGAGGTGATGATACAGTTATAAAACCGTTAATTTTGCCTTTTTCACAACAATGTTAAAAACGGGAATGGGTAAAGAGAGAAACGACGAGAACATGGAGCAATTCATCTGGAAAGTTCCACAGCATTCTGGTATTCATACATGTTCCATACAAATCCTCCTCCTCCTCCTCCTCCTCCTTCTCCAATTCACTAGTCCCATCTTCAATCCAATTATAACACTTACGAACAAAAACACATAATCAAAATTTATCACTTGCACCGCACTATCATTAGTAGAAGAAGAACTAGAAAGAAGAAATAAAAGAAAATTCAGAATATGGGTGTGGATTATTACAAAATATTGCAGGTTGATAAGAATGCTAAAGATGATGACTTGAAGAAGTCTTATAGAAAGCTTGCCATGAAATGGCATCCTGATAAAAACCCAAATAATAAAAAAGAAGCTGAGGCCAAATTCAAGGAGATTTCTGAGGCCTATGAGGTAAAATATCATTACTTTCTTCTATTTGTTCCTTCTTATTTATTTATTTGTGTTCTTCTTCTTTTAACATACACGATTTTGGAAGAATTTATCTGGGGTTTTCCTTAGAAATTGAAATAGTGTTTTGTCTCTTAATCTCATATATATTTCTGATTCAGAAAATTCTGATATTGTTTCGATTCTAATTTGTAAGAAGTGATTTTGGCTCTTTAAGGGAAATTTAGAATTGAAGTTGTTTTTATTTTTGATAATTTCCCCTCTCCAGTACATTAGTAACCAAACAAGAGAAAAGAATTCAGCTTGATTTTTCTGTTTGTAGGTTCTAAGTGATCCTCAGAAGAGAGCAATATATGATCAGTATGGGGAAGAAGGGCTGAAAGGTCAGGTGCCACCACCTGATGCAGGTGGTCCAGGGGGAGCAACTTTCTTCTCAACTGGACATGGCCCAACAACGTTTAGATTCAATCCCAGAAATGCCGATGACATTTTTGCAGAATTCTTTGGCTTCTCAAGCCCATTTGGAGGAATGGGAGGTGGTAGTGGGATGAGAGGTGGACCAAGGTCCTTCGGTGGAATGTTTGGTGATGATATTTTCAGTCCTTTTGCTGAAGGACGGCCTATGAGTTCAGCTCCTCGAAAAGCTCCGCCTATACAGAATACATTGCCTTGTACCCTCGAGGAGCTTTACAAAGGGACTACCAAAAAGATGAAAATTTCAAGGGAAATTGCTGATGCCAGTGGGTAAGTATTGCCTTTTCATCTGTACTAAATTTATTTGATGCTTTCTTTTGGCAATGTGTTTGAATTTTGGGAATTTGTTATGTATCCATTCATAGACTGAACCAGTGACATACTATCATGAAAAAGAACTGATTTTTACTTGCAGAAACAATTATGTGATTGTGAAAACTAGTTTTTTAGGTGGAGAAATCTATATTCTGCTCGGTCAATGAGTGAGAAGGATGGACCAGGATAAGTAAAATCCATTTTGCGATAACTTCATCTCTGGCGATAAGGCTTGGTAGCCTGCTCTAGAAATGAATGCTTATGCACATTGTAGTTTATGTACGTGTTGAGAGTTTTAATTCCGTTGTTGGCTTGGTTTTTTAGAAGATACTTGCATGTTCATGATTTTTACTCTTAGGATAGGTATGGTGGTATTCAGTCTTCTCTGCATCTTTTGTACCCTTGAAATGTTCTGGGTGGGGAAAAGCTCTTGGTGAATTAAGTAAATCTTATGCTTATAAGTTCTAGGAGTGGAGTGAACTTTGCACATAAGACTGTAACTCTTTGGGTTGTTTCTGCATTTGGGGGGTTGTTTCTGCATTTGGGTGGTTGTTCATTTTATTTGCTTTAACCATTAAAATTGCGGATTACAAATTCAAACTAAAGGGATTGTCCTGTGTGCATATCCCCTAGCTAGTTTTGCTTTGCAGTGCTGGTATATTAACTGCTAGTTTTATTCTTGTGAATCACTATAACAGGAAAACCTTGCCCGTAGAGGAAATATTAACCATTGATATCAAGCCAGGGTGGAAAAAGGGAACCAAGATCACCTTCCCAGAGAAAGGGAATGAGCAACCGAATGTTGTCCCTGCGGATCTTGTCTTCATAATTGATGAGAAACCGCACGGCACATTCACAAGGGAAGGCAATGATCTGGTCGTCGCTAAGAAGATAACTCTAGCAGAAGCTCTTACAGGGTATACTGTCCATCTTACAACTTTAGATGGCAGAAGCCTCACCATCCCAATCAACAATGTTATTCATCCAGACTATGAAGAAGTTGTGCCTAGAGAAGGAATGCCTATACCGAAGGATCCTTCAAGGAAGGGAAACCTGAGAATCAAATTCAACATAAAATTTCCAACAAGGTTGACAGCTGAGCAGAAGTCGGGAATCAAGAAGCTATTGGCTGCATAAAATGTCCAACATGTGAATGCTTTTTTTTTTTTCCTTTTTTTGAGATGGGTTGTTTTGTGTTACTAGTCTGTGTTGTTGGGTTGAATAAAATTTGGCAGCTCAGAAAGTAGCTTAATGTTTCAAGTTGATTGATTGAGTTAAATTTTGCACTTAAATTCATTTGTTTCCATTTCATACTTAAACGAGCCTTCTTTGAGGTCACGTATACAAATATTAAAAATATGACCTTGAATTTATCAAAGAATATGCAGTTGGCCATTTGCTATCTTCTCTCTGATGGTTTACAGCAGAGAAATATAACACTAACATTGGGCTTATGCTCTCAGTTCTTACAAATATATTCTCATTCAAAAAAGAGGCCAACAACAAATTATTAGTTGGATAATTGTTACACTGGGAAAAATATCATTTTAAATAAGGCAAAAAAAAAAATGACATCTCACTACTAATTGCACATGGCTTATAGCTACAATTCATGGCGAATCTAATAAATTAACTTTACCTTCTATCTGCTTATGTGTGCACTGTAAATGGGAAGAGAAACTGGGAAACGCCCAGTTTCTTTGTTCTCATATGTATAAACTTAGCTGCTGCTGCTGCTGCTGCAAAGATGAAAAATAGTGCAGCGAAACAGCAGCAATTATATCACCAGGACTCCCATCAATAGCGAAATGCTTCAGTCACTATAGTCATCATCTGACACTGAGTCTGAGTCGTTATCATTCTCCATCTTATTAGCTTCTCCATCTGAGTCTTCGCTCATTTCTAGATCTTCCTCTGACTCTGAGTCTTCAGCTCCCATATCTTCAATTGCAACGTAATCTCCAGAAGCATCCCCATCTTCGTCACTTGCTTCTGCTGAATTTCTGTTCCACCCATTGGAGGCCCCGTCATAGATCTGTTCCCAGTTCCGTTGTTCGTATCCCTCTGCCTCAACATTGTCATCCGATTCTGCAGCTTCTGCACTGTTACTATTATCAACGTCATCCACATCAACACTTGCTTTCTCAATACCCCAATCTTCCTCACTCAAGTTTCTTAATGATCCACTGTAGATCTTTGGGTTGTTCACGCGACCAACCAATGTGTCCTCAGCTGTTATCTTATCTGCTCTCCTCTTTCTAACTGTTCGGCGACCCCGAGCAGAAGGTTGTGCATTGGTTTTTCGGACTTGCTGTCTTGGTGGAACACTAAATTTCTCAAATTCCCTAATGTTACGCCTACTAACTTCGGACTTAAAAACAGGCACTCTTCTCTGTGATTTTGTCCCATATCCTTGATCACGGCCTCCTCGCCCACGTTTGTTATTGTTACGTTTGACACGCATATCAGTTAAGTACTCTCCTTTGGTTGGTTCATCCTGCTTTAGTTCTTTAAGTTCGATCTCTTTATTCTTCAGAGGAGAGTATCTTGAAGGAAGCTTCTGGATACAAAGAAAAAGGATTCAGCAAGATAAAACTGGCCAAAACAACAACATTCGCCTGATGGCACATCCACAAATTAAAACTGGGCTACCGCACAAAAGGCACTCTCGCCCCCATCCCAGCCCGAGGGATGGATTTAAAGCCATGCCATCCTTTTTAAGGGTATGAACTGGAGATACAGATAAAAGGTTTCTGAACAAGTTGGAATGTCGATAACTATGTTGCTACAAGTTAATTATTTACAGAAAGGGACAAAAAGTGTGATAAAGTAATAGACAAAAGTTTTCAGGTCCTTTGGAACTTTGCTAAAAGTTGCAATCAAAACACCTACTTCCTCCATCAAGATTGGTCCATAAGGAAAGTAAAAGCAAAGAAAGGAGAGCAAAAGCAGCAGTAGAATAGCTGAAGTTGGGGCGAAGTTAAAGAACTGACCATATATACTTTAGCTGGCTTGTCCTCACTGGGCTCAGCTTTCTCCTGTTGAACATATGTAATTGATGCATCCAGATCGAAAAGCCTCAAAGCTACAGCTGCAATGGTTTTTGGAATCCATGGAAGTACAGAAAATGATCCCATATCAGCAGAACCAGATTGCGATGAACTGGAGGAGACCAGTAACTCTTTTGTCATCTCAAAGTTAGCAGACAAACAATCTCTTTTTATGGCAGTTTCAAGTACAGTCAACATCTGCAATATAACCCGCTATATAAATAAAATCACACCAAGTAGAAAGGATAAAGATATGCAAATACAATAGATGGCTTCAGGTAGAGTTGTTTATATTACAAATAAGTAGACAGTAGAATATGGAAGAAACAAATAATCAAAAACTACATTCAAATATTCCATGTGTACTGAGATTATGTGCAGAAAATATAATCCTGGTCACTGATTGTGCTGTGCAATTAGCTAGAGTTCTTTGAATTATTAAGCTAATTAAATAGGAAGTGGGAGGAAACTAATATTTATTAATAATGCAAAAGTATAATGCAGCTAAGGCACTCATAAGTGCAACCTCAACTAAGTATCTAGATTTCTGTCCAAAAAGAAAGAAAATAAAATTATTGTTAATCAACATAAAGTTTCCAGCATGAAGCATGTCTCGAACCTGCAGGAGTTCCTCAGCTGATGAGGACATATTCAACTTCGTAGCCCAAGTGTTTCTGTAATTCTCCGTCCAATAATATTCAAGAGCTTCTGGTGGAACAGATACCTGCTTATTTAGGGGTACAAAAGAATGTGTCAGGAACAAGAAATACTTTCCAGTGCTTAGAAAATCAAAAGGCAAGAAAAATATCAATAAACTAGGACTTCATTACACCTCAATGAACGCTAACAGAGCCTTTAGCAATCTGATTCCCAGAGGTAGAGAATAATTGTATGCCCTGCAGTCTATCTCCATTCTATTTATACAGTGAATTTCATGTTCTGAAAAATTAAAACTCTTCGTAGAGTTATTGAATGTCTGGTGGCAAGAAAGACAGTGGATGTCTTCAGCAAGATAAGAATCAAAACACCAATCACAAGTGGCTAACATTGACATACCCCTTTTCTTCCCGTATTTCATGGAACATAATGTTAAGGAATTGAAACATTCTTTCCACATCCACTTCTGCAAATCTTGGTACCTTTTCAGGGCACCTCGCTTTTCCATTTCATTTCTCCCAAGCTCAATTCTGAACAACGAAGAAGTACCCACTGTATCCGAGTTTGGACCACATACAATACTGTTAGGACTGCCCATGCCAGCTGAACAATTAGAGCTACAATCTGCTTCACTAGCTTCATTTTCAGCTGTAGCTCCATTTTGGCAGGCAATGCTTTCAGATTGGGAGCTCCTTCGTACGTTTTCCTTGAAAGATTTCTCGATTTTTTGCAACATTATACGCAAATGGGATTCCCTCACCCCATGGATATCCAAAGATGACAAAAGAGCATCAAAGGCCTGCACACAAATGGAATGAAAACGATGCCAGTGAATGATTTAATCAAATGAATTGAGTTTGTATTGTCATGCAAACAATCCTAAAAAATATGACCACAGGTAAGGATAAACAAGACAATTTCCCTACTTCAACTGAAAATGCAAAACTATATTGGAAGAGAAAATTTCGAGGGAAGTTGAATTCCCCTATGAGAAGACTACAACAAAGAATCAACACAGCAAAAAGGGAAAATCCCATTTCTGAGAATCACATAAGAGGGGAAAAAAAAAGGTCACTATCTATAAACCACTCTATGGATCAAAGCAGAAAAACTAGTACAGAGATTCTGTTTCATCTACAAATCATTAAACTTTATATTAATGTGATTAGTTGAGATTCTACCCCAATTAAAAGTCAATTAATAAAAAAAACAACGTCAAAGGTTTTACAGGTCATAATCACTGAACTTATGAATGTGCTAGAAGTCATTAAAACTCATAGCATAGAGGGATGAAAAATCACAGTAGTCAGTTAAATTACCTCTTCACAATCAATTAGCCTCCAATTACCATTATGCGATTCAACAAAAATTCTACCAGAACAAGGATCATTTCTAGAAGCAGATGCAACAAATTGCCAGTATCGATTCCGTCTGCGATCTTGTCCAAGAGGCAAGGACCTGTAAACATATGTCTCTTCTGCTAAGTGACCAACATAAGCTTTCAGTTGTGAGCGAGACCTTTTTGAAGTACATCCATGTTGCTGACTTGAGACATTATCTGGATTAAAGGAGGGATCTTGAGCATGTGAGATTTTTTCAGTAGGAACACTACTAAGGTTATTCTGTACATTTTCTGAAGCAAGTAGTTCTTTATGGTCTTCACTAGAGCTTGGTGATGCCTCCTTAGTTTTACCATCACCAATAGGCAATGGGCTTTGGCTGCCCTCTGCAGCAGAATTTGCAATTTGCAATTCAGCCTTGCCCCCATTAGATGATGGAAACTCTAATTTATTGACAACATCTTCTTTCAAGCGACTTCTATCTAATTGTGCTTCAGCCCACATTTGTTTCTTAAGAGCATTTGCAGCTTCCAAGCGATCCTGCAGAGAAAAGCCATCAATTTACAAACAAAAAAGAAAAGAGAGAGAATTGAACCTCTCTCTCTTCAATGTAAGACTGATTTCACATGTGAGTTGCTTAGAAAAGGCGATTCACCTCAAGTACAGCACGAATGGTATTTCCTTCATTTGCAAGACCCACCAAGGCAACAAGGGCATTAAGGCGCTCTTCAACAGAGAGATGGGCATATTCGCCCTCTGCAATTCCTTGAATCCATGATTCACCTGACTTGCTTTCATCAATCTCAACACTTTGCTGATCCACATTACTAGCCTCTTCATCTTCTTGAGCATCACACTGCTCAATAGGAATCATGGGCTTCACATCCTCTGGACCATTCAGGTCAACAGACGAAGGTTCTTTCTCGGGTTCATTTTGTTCAAGTATTGAAATACCATTGCAGACACTATCCTTTCCACTTCCCAAGCAAGTGCTTGCTTCGTTAGAATGGTCCACACTTTTGTTAGCACTCAATGGGGCAGCTAAATCATCAACTTCAGGATCCTCATCAACGTCACCTTCAGAATCTTCATCTCTTTCAACATCATCACCATCCTCTCCACCTAAAAACCCATTTTCAAATATTCGAATTTTCTTTCTAGCAGCTGAAAGAATTGCCTCTGCATCAGCAGGATCCTTTCTATAAGCAGCCCGTATACAGTATGTTGAAGGAGCAATTCTCTCAAAAAGCTTTTGATCCCTTGTCAGGGCAACAGATATAGATGCCTCTGGTGTCTTGCTTGTTGTCAGGTCCCGTAGCCCAGATTTCTATATGCAAAAATGATAAGGAAGGTGACAATGATGATGAGGCATAATTGACAAAGATAAACTTAAGATATAAAAGAACTCACTTGGATTTTATCAGCAAGCTCTAGCACTGTTAATCCCTTGCTTCCCTCAAGTGAAAGAACATGAAAAGCTGCAAACTTAACAGTTCCAGGTGTCAATCGATGCCTAGATCTCCGAGGAAGTAGTAAACCCCTTTCTCTCATCAGAGCAAATGCATTTTCAGCTGCTGATCCATTGCGTAAAGTAGAAATAGTATCTTCACAGCCTTTAACCTGCAATTGAGTATGTGCGCACTTAAGTAGGAGATCAAAAGTAAAGTAACTCACATCCTCAAGAATCTATCTGTACCATGTTGCTCAAGGAAAGAATGTCCCAATGTTAAAAGTTAATAGTTGCAAAGTCTGTCCAACGTAACCGTAAGAGAATTTATCAAATCAAATTATTTGCACCTGCTTAAGATATAATTACACCTCAAAACCATCAAGCAACATCATGTGTGTAAAATCAAGTTGAAAGTGCTATTTCATATAAATCATGTACTGTTAAGTTAAAAGATTGTTGCAAACTAGGATTCTCCTATCATGCAACTGACTTTCATTGTTTGTGGCTTTATAGACACACCGTGCAATCATTTTCGTATTCCTGTCAAATCATATATCAGAAAACAAGATGATAAGGATGCAGCCACAGGAAATATCACAAAATGGATCTCTTCTCAAGTAACTTCAGATGTAGGCAAACAGTTCTCACATCCAGCAATCATTTTCTGTTCTTCACAATATGCCTAGCCCTAGGCAATTTGAATAGCTACATCTTTATTGCCTTGATAATCAACTGGGACCACAGATTCAACTTCCCAGTCCCCATAGACCAATTTTGTGGTATATATAGCATTACTAAAGTAGTTCATCGTAGAGACAGAGAGAACACAATTAAACCAGATCGAGACTAATTGAAGGGCAAACCTCATCATTATCACCCAAGTATGACCATCTCGTGCTCCTTTTCTTTAACCGTGGCCCGAATCCAGCAGACAAGGCCAATTGCCGGAATATTTCAGGCCATGTCAGTGGATTTAGGTGTTGTTGCCAGTTACGTATGTCAAAGCCCCACATATAAGCCTAATAAACGGTAACAGCAAAAATCAGTTCAGCATCAATCACAAAAAAAGCATACCACCAAATAACACCTTTAACATTAATGTCAAGCAGTTACCCCCTCAACAATCTGTGGATGTCCACCTTCAGGATTAGCTGAATAATATTGATTTGTTCCCAATCCAGTAGAAGGTGTCCTAGCAACATCTTCAATATCTTTAATTATCAATTTCAGAAGGGAAATATGTATTTCACCCAGCAACCTTGAATCCTAAAATCAAGATAATACATACATCAAGTGAAAAAGAAGAAGGTGATGTCTAAAATGAAGAAAGAAAAGAAAGAAAATAATTACTCACATAGTCATGGAAAGCTTGAACAAACTCATCAAGTGTAAAAGGCCATAACCCAAGAACATCAGCAAAAGTAATAAAAAACCTCCAGACCTGGAAAAGAAAACAAATTTTGAGATCTCAGAACAGGTGGCACTGAATTTACACGAGCCAACATGTCATATGAGCATCACCATAATTACAGAACAAAAATGTAGGAGACTAAGGAGAGTGCATAAATGAAGGCCAAAAAGGCCAATACTGAGCCAATTAGAGCATACTGCTCTCGCTCTCCCTCTAACACACACACACAGAGAGACGTGCGTGGGTGTAAATGTATACACTAGCAGATGAGTATGAAGTGAAGCGCAAAACATCTAGAAAAGAAAGATGATCAAAACCTATCTAGCATAAAAAAAAAAAAATCCTTCATGAGAAATCAAACAAGAAGTAAACAATTGCATGAACAAAATAAAGATGATCTTAAGACATACCATCAGAAGATTGCCAATGTTTTCCTCTGAATCCACCCAAGGTTGAAATGCAAATGGTTTTTTTAATTGTACGGACTCTGGTGGGAACACTCTCAAAGAATCTGAAGCACAAACAGAAAAAGGGTTACAACTGATAAGAGAGAGAAATTCACAAGAAAGGTGACCTATCAGACAAGAGTACAAGAGAACCATTAGGATATATAACAGGAAAACTGATTAAAACTTTGACCCAACTTTTTATTTTTTTTTCAGTATCTACGCAAACCCTCCTTATACCTAAATTCATAAAAAGGATAAAGTTTAAGTGGGCTCTAATAGGAAAATAAAACCTAAATGCCACCTGAAAGTTGAGGACAAGGCAATAAAATGTTAGCATCATCTCCACATTCCAGCCTAGGGCAATTCTCTACCCCATACACAGTAATATCATCCAAGCTTCTGGACTTGATCAAATGCAAGCCCAGGTCAATCTTGGCTTCAGACCACATAGCCCGTTAAGGCTGAGCCTATCCCATCCCGCCTATTCAGGCCTATAATTTTTCCCAAACACAGACAGATAGGAAATATATGTACTTTTACATCTATTTTTTATTTGGGCAGAGCTTTAAGGAAAATGTCTACCCACGCTAACCTAAAAATTTAAAAAAATAAATAAAAAAATAAAGCAGTCTTAGAATACAGGTTTGGCAAGCTTAAAGAGGAAAAAGAAAATGCATCCAAAACAAGTTATTCTCAGTGGTGGCCAGGCCAGGTGAGCAGCTATACACATCACTACAAGCCTGTGATCAGGCCTATGCACACCACTGCAGTAATTTACAAAAAAAGGACGATGACTGCTAGAAATGTTGGCAGAAAAAAAGAGACTAATTAGGCACTGCTGACTGCTAGAATAGAACATAGGCAAATTTAAGGTAGCATGTTGAAACATCTGGCCTAGATGAGAATAGCCCCTGCTATTGTTTAGATAAACAGAAATATGTAGAGTACATAATTCAATGGGCATAGTTGGCCACTATATTAGAAGAAAAATAAATAATTCATTTTCTAGAAGGCATCATTACTTCTGAAAGACTCGAGGTTTTGCAAAGTATCGTAGTTGAGGTGAACTATTGATGTTAACCCCTTGCTTGCAGCAGCCAATTCCATGAGCTCCAGCTGTTCATCCTCTATAAGATCCAAAGATTCCTTAGCAATTCTGCGTGCAGTTGCCTTCTCAATGGCAGCTTGGCGTTTAACTGCCTCTTTCTCCCTCCGAAGTTCCTCCTTTTGCCTCCTTTTCTCAGCCTTTAAAATAGACAAAGGAAATAAGAGACAGTCACATAAACTTTTAACTGAAAATAAAAAATTTAGCACATAAGATAGCTCAAAACTAAGAACAGAGGACTCCAACGCACTCTTAAATACTCTTTCTGCAAAAACTTTTCCCTTCGTTCAAGTTCACGTTTTTGCTCACGCAGTGATCTCTCCTCCTCTCGCTGCCTTTCACGCATCAACCTCTCTTCTTCTTTTCGTCTTTCACGGTCCAGTCTTTCCATTTCTTTTCTCATGCGTTCCTCATTCTACACATACAAGATTTGAATACTACTATTAGATAAGGATCCATTGAATCGGTCAGAATCTTATGAACAAAAGGCAATAATATGATACCTTCCGCTGCAATTGATGCTGTTTCTCAAGCTCTTTGCGCATCCTTTGTTCATGAGCTTCAGCTTCCCTTGCAAGTCTAGCTTCATCAATCTACAAGAAGGAACCAACTGTATGATAATCAATCCATGATAGAAATAAATAAAACCTGCTGAATATTTTTAGCATACTTTGCGCTTCTTTCCCACCCGAACATCTGATTCCGAATGGAAGATTTGAGTGTCAGGAAAGATATCAGAATTTTCAGATCCCACAAGTGAGTGGTTAACAGACTGCACACTCATTCTATTGTTTGGGAAGAGGTCATGATGCAATTGATAGTCATCATCTTTGTGAGGTGATGAAAAAACATGCGCCTTCTTGTCTGTTTGAGATAAAACACGAAAACGTGATGCTTGACCTTGGCCACTATAAACCCTGGCCAATGGTTCATGTTCATGCACAAAGGATGCTCTTCCACTCAGATTATCAGCTGGAGGATCATGATAAGGAGATTGTGAAGCTTGGCCATATGTATCAGATCTAATACTGGACTGGTCCTGAAGAAGCTGATAGTCATTGAATGACCTCTGCAAGATGAATAATACAATTTTGAGAAGTTAAGGAATATGAATCAGGAAACTTACAACTGTTTATGCTGACTTGGAAATGCATTCAACTCAAACAAGCACCACAAAATCCTATACAATTTACATGAGTGCATTATAAGCAAGAATCCCTGTTCTTTAGAAAAAGAGGGAAAAAAAGTAAAGGATAAAATTTCGGGTCCAACATTTGAAATGAAAAGCTGTTAATATGACCTCCTCAATGCACCTTCTTCTTTTCATAAAAAAGAAAAAAAAAGCCCAATTGCAGTGCAACCTCCCTCCCAGGAAACACGCATAAATGCACCTCGAAGAAGATAAGTTATAAACCATTGAGTCTAGTGCATCACAACGAAAGGAACAATGAAAAAATACCAATTGATGAACCAATTGATGAAAATAAAAACTGGAACCCCCATCAACCAATCATTGGATACAGAAGAACTCTGTTATCCAAGATTAGATACTCCTAAGTACCTTAATAGCACATCAATCTTATCCACCATAGTACAGTTCCATCTACTAACTAATGTCCCCACAGTTAAATAACAACAACAGCAGCAGCAACAAAACCTTAATCCCAATACTAAATGGGTCTGGCTATATGGACTCTCTGTCTCCAAATCCCTCTGTCTGAAGTTAAATCTGCCTCAATGTCCAGTAATTAAAGGTCTTTAGACACTTTTAAAATTCAATTATTTGATATGTATGAGAATGCCAAATTCAATTATACGAGTCAATAAATCAATGGGCATGCCAAATATGATTCACAAAACACAATGAAATGACTAATTTGGGAAACCAACTTTGCTTGATTTTGCATTGTGTCGCTCATAAGTTTTGCCATCATAAGCATGTGCTGACCGCTTCTGCTGCTCCACATTTACTGTTGGACATGGAACACCAAAAAAAAGTTTAGGGAAAGAAAATTAGGGCATGTAGCAATTTTTAAAAGGAAATTAAGTTATTAAATAATAAGCAAAAAAAATAAGCAGAGGTTATAGCCAGAGAATAAACTGCCCTGGATTCATTATATTGCCAAACAAAAAATGCAGAGGCAGCAAGAAATTAACGTCAGATAACATAGTCACAATATCCATATTTACAGAATCCTATATTTTAATCCTAAAACAGAAACAGTCAATTTGGAGTACAACATACCTATAGGTGCTCCAAATGCATCAGGTGGCAATGGATCAAACTCCATTCCAAGAATAGGCCCATCCTCCCTTAGTGGCTCCCCCAGCTGTGCTTCCACACAGGCAATAGCTCTAAGCTCCATTACTGATTGTGGCGATGACTCGTAGTATCTCCTCGTTGGTGGCATATCATCCAAAGCCATTTTTCTGGGCTCCATAAATGGACTAGAGCCAGAACCTGACCCAGAAGCATAATCACTTCCAGGCTCAGGTCCTACAGTCCTCACCTCCTCCACAGGAGACTCTGTCAAAGGCAGTGACTTTCGAGGTTTCTTAGCAGGAGTCTCCTTCTTGTCCTTTAATCTCCTGTGACAAAACCACATCTGCAATTGCCTATCAGAGAGATTCAACCTCTGTGATAATTCTGCCCGCAACGCCTCTGAAGGGTAGGTCTCCACTAATCAAACCATGAAAAAATAACATAATCAACAAACTGAACCAAAAATACTCGTTCATACAAACATCAGCATACACCAAGTTCCAACACAAATACATACAGATTATCAAAACGAAGCAAACCTCACAAAATTCAACAAAATCACCAAAAAAAAAAAAAAACAAATTTTACCAACAAAAACTTATTGCATACATTCAATAACACATATAAACAAACCACAAAAGCCAGGCTACTAAACACAAAATCATACAGAAAAAGAAAAAAAATTCCAAACTTCATAAAAAAATCAAAAAGAAAGTAGAGATTAAAGAAATAATTGAACATACAAGCATAAGCCTTTTCAAGAGCTTCAAGTTGAAAAGGAGTCTTCATCTGGCGTTTAGGCTTGCTCTGTACTTCATTATTAGAATTTCCAGCGCCGGACTTGTTGCCTCTGCTCTGATTTTCCCTTTCCCCTTCTGAATTCGCCTCCATTGAAGCGATCGCAGATCTCAGAACCCAAAAATTGAAAAAAAAAATTAGGGTTTCATTGAAAAATATAAAGAGAGAGGAAACAAAAAAAGAATAGTAAAAATTTCTAATTTGTTTGCCTTCCAATCTCTCTCTAAAGAACTAAATATCGTGATAGTCAAGAAAGAGAAAGGCGGAAAGAATTAACATAATTATTATTAGAATTAAAAAAAAAATTATTGTTTATATTTCACAGAGAATTGTAATTTGTAAATGAACAAAAAGAAAAAGATTTGAACAAATTATAATTATAATTATTATAATTATATAAGAAAAAATAAAATATGAAAAAGTAGAAATCAGTAACAAAAACAAAAAACCAACAGTAGTACTCCTTCACTCTAAATTTGCTTTCCATGTTTTCTTCTGATATTAATTAAAATTAACCCTTTTAATCATTATTATTATTATTATTAGTTCTTTTATTTTCTCTCTCTTTTTTTTCTTTTCTTGAAAAATTCGTTATTTTCTTTTCTTTTGTCATGTTTCATTGTTTAAGTAGAATATAAGTTCACAGTTGGAATTTCTAATTTCTTTTATTTTTGTAATTTCTATAACGTGGTTTTTTCCTTTTTCTTATGCCGAAAGATGTCAACTTGTCAATGAAAATTTCTAATCCCTTGTTGGAAAAAAAAAATTTAAAAAGAAAAAGAGAAATTGAAAAATGGCTGGGTTCTTGTTTGCTTGTAGAACATTGAACACCGTTGTAGTGTTCTTTGTTTTAGGTTTTTTCAAAAGGCTTAGAGCTTATGGGATCTTTGGGTGCGACAGCCGACGGAGAATTTCCGGTTTGTGTTGGTTGGTGGGGGTAGCCTTTATTTTTGGGCCTACTATTTTCTGAATTGGGCTTACTGAGCCTACTCAGGTCTTAGATAGTTGAATCTATTAATTGTACATTATTTTCTGCAAAGGGTACGGTAAACATTATTTTATTTTGTGGAAATATTATACAAATACTCTCCACTTGAGATTAATGTTTGGTTCATTAAGTTCATTGTTTTTTATATATATATATATATAAATTCTATGAATGGAGAATAGTTAATAAGCTAAGTGAGAATTCCTAAAAAAAAAAATTAGAAATAGAATGAGGCAAGATGTAAGTTTTGAATAATTCGATCTGATTAACAAAACAACCGTATCTACAATAAAACAAGTCATGTTAGACCAGGTGTAAATATTCTAAAACTTAAGTTAATAAAGTTCAAAAAGAGAATCTCAATAATTCAATATTTAGTCGTACAGTGTTTTAGGCTATTTATAATAGATGTGACAAATCACTCGAGTATTAGAAATGAGTCTGCTTAGATATCAGAGCAGATGAGCAGTGATATGATAGAAAACAGGTAGAAAGTATAAGCTATTAACATGTCAATGAACTTTGATATATATAATTCGAGTCATTTCAGTCCGCTCGTCTTGTTAGCTTTTTGGACATCTGCTTGTCCAGAACCATGCCTTGAGCTTCTAACCTGTCTTGTGTTGGATCCTAGGACTGATGATGAGTTAGGCTCGGTAAAAATAAGGGATATTATTACTAATTACAGTCCATTTGAAGACTTTTCAATAATAAAATTAACTTTAACGTATTAAATAGCTTTAAATTCGAATATTCACTCTTTTTTCTTTTAAAACGACAATAGTTGTCTAGAGATAAAGCATGCAGACCATGAAATTGTAATTCCCACTACTGGGTTGGATTTGCAACTGTGGATGTTGGCATTTGAAATCTTCTGATTGTTTATACCTCTTATTAAGGGTATAATTGATTCCCCTATTGCTTTGAATGAACTTGATTAAAATTTAAGGGTTTAGTATAAATTGTTAACGGTTTTTAAAAATCAAATATAATCTTCTTTTTCTTGAGATTTTTTTCTAAAATAATGTTAATTTAATAATTATTTTGAGACATGTTGCTAGCAAAACAATTTTGGGAAATTGGGATTGTTTTTTGACATAAATTGCAAAGCCAAAACAATTTTTTCCGAGGAGAAGATCATTTTCAATGTTTCCATTGCATAATAGTTTACTATTTTGGAAGCAAAACAGATTAGAAAGAAGGAAAAGCAATATCAATTTGTCATTGAATATGTGATTATTTATTTGGGTTCAGCATACCTTCAGGCATAAGTAACTCTTGTGTAGATGTCAAATTATTGGTTTTAAGATTAAATATGGAAATTGAATATTAACATTCCGATAGACTAGCTCTGGAGCTTCTAATCATATATAAGCCTGTTCTGAGAAACAGAGCAAGCAATGTGACATTATTTTTAGTGAACATGAATGAGAGAAAATCGATGAAATTACAAAAATAACTTCAAAATCGTACAATAGGTTACTCGATTTGTCATTCTTATCTTGGGAATATCAGAATATCACTTTACACGCAAGCTTTCTTCAATTACAATGCTTCTTCTTATGCTGCTTTCCCTTGCTGCAAAGAAAACCAGTGCAAGACAATATGAATATAAGCTTGCATATTATGGCATAATAATATTTTCAAGGGATAGTTACCGATATCCCCTAGCCTATTACTTAAACTTCAACTAGGCCTCTAATGTATAAAATCGGAGTGGATTCTCAATGTATTAACCTCTAATAGACTGATGGAGTTATAATTCTTATAACTCACATCTCTCCATCTCCATGTTAAAGCCACATATGGGTATAATTTCAAAATGTTACGTACTCGTTTCTCTTCTTCCATCTTTGCCTTCAGGAAAGAGTAGATTGCCACTCCAGCAATAGCAATGACTGTTCCAATACCAGTTTGTGTTGAAATCTTGTTACCTGAATGGAAGTCATTAAATGTTATTATCTATAGATAATAAAAAGGAGAAAAAGACATGTTGTAGGCAAGACATATAATTACCAAAGGCCACGATCGAGAAGCCAATCACAAACACACGTTTCAGAACATTGCCAACTGCGTGTGTAAGTGGTGCAACCCTCTCCAAAGTGTTGGTAGCCAGCTGAGAATTCAAAGATTCTTAAACAAAATAAAGATTCTTACACAAAATATCAACAGCTTAAAGAACTTGTCAAAAAATGACGGCAGTAGAGGTATGAGAATGATGAAAATGAACAAGTGATTGTTTTGTAACATCAAAATGGGTTTCTAATTAAAAGGGGAGGATCCATAATTGCTGCGTTGAATCCTCTATGACAATTGACAAGAATCCATACATAACATTCTTACCTGGTTGTACAGGTGATAAAACATTCCTACCCAGAAGAGGTCTGAAATGAACTTGGTGGTACCCACTTTAGCAATCGCATCACCAAAGCCGTGCTTCATCAGCTGAGGTCCTTCAAGCTGCAAGAGTAACATGACTCAAACATGAGTAAAAACGGAGATAATTAAACCCTGTGAACATGAAAGCCGCCAGCGACTTGAGGTCTCTTTACTCACAATTATGGCAGGCGGGATACACACAATGAGAGCAATAATGGAAATGTAAGCATAGACATTAGTGCTGTCCATATCAGTCTGCAGAAAGAGGAAAAACATGCAATTACTTCCAAGAGTTCATTTCCCAAATCAATCAGCCATTGGTAGGAATGGAACAAGAATTAATGCCAATGAAAATCACCATAGCTTTCTTTGAGTAGATACTCCTGTAAGTGAAGGAGATGTTGGAAATCATAGCACTAATGAATCCCGTCCAATTGAATGAGAGTTCAGTCAATGATGCCATGGACACACCTGCATTTGATTGATAACTTAGTGTCAGCAAAATGAGTAGTGCTTTTTCAGCTGTCGATAGACAAAGCCCTATTACCATATCAATAAGGTGGTATATAATATGCAGACATCATGACGAAGAGCTTACCAATAACCACAGGAGCAAGCGAAAGCCATAGAGAAAGTGAGATTGATTGTCCTAGAATGAACTGGGAAGCAGCGGCATTGAAGAAGGGCTCAAGTGCTGAAATGAAACAAAACCATTATCAAGGTAGTAAAGAAAGAATATATGCCTAATAGGCACTTGTAAAACAATGTCAATAATAATCATCTATTCCCCAAAAATTGCATGATGAAATGGTTTCTCTATCACCTTTGATTGTGTGGGTGAACGACACAGCAACTGCAGCAAATGAGACGTTACTTGTCACATGGCCTAGTGCATGACACACAGCAACAGGTATCAACAGGCTCAGAAGCTTTGAGTCAATAGGCTACAAATAAAGCACCACTCACCATAATCAGTGCATATGAACGTAAGTAATCATCATCTTAAGTAATACCATACAGTCACAAAGTTTCTACATGAAGGTAGAAAAACAAATCGTATGACCATTAAGGAACTTGGAACCAGGTTAGGTAAGAAAGTCCCTTGAACATTAATTAATAATTACCATCATCAGAGGATGAAAGGATAACTAAAAGAATAACTTCTCCTTCATTAAGAACAAAGTTTTCACTTGTCACTGGCAGTAAAATTCACTTACAGTATCATTTTTTTACTAGGTCATCTAATAAAAGTTACTTCTTGACATAAAGTCCCAAACTTTAATAATCAGGATAAAATTTGGAAAAACAGATCTGATTAGGATTCGATGATATCTAATAGTAATAAAAATAATTAATTAATAAAAACAGAGTTAATGGGCCAAATAGAGGTTTTACTTACAGCGCGCTTAGGAAGACCCACAGCCCAGCTAACCAAACAGTACACAACTCCAACAAACAAATGAATCACTGAAACAAAACTTCAGAATCCAAAAGACTTTCGTCAAAACTAAGCTAATTTGAGAATCAAGGTGTTAGACAATAGTATCTGAATTGCTACACTTACTATGGATAAGGAAAATAATTGTAGATCTTCTTGTTCAATATGTTAAATATCACATTTAAGAAGTACCTGAAAAATAAAATAATTAAAGTTATATTAACGAACTAAGACCGAAAGTTTGACTCGTTGACCGTTTTACGGTATAGCGATTCTAGCGAGACCTACCACATGAAGAAGAAAAATCCGGTGACTAATGCCGGATATTTATCAAAAAACCCAACGGCGGCGACTTTCCCGTCCCTGCCAAAACAACGAGTCAAAAAAATACGAACGACAAGTCAGAAACCGACACGGAGCGAGTTGATCGAGTCAGAACGGAGTAGACGGACCTCACCCGGAGGAATCGCTTCCTTCAGCCGGAGAAGAAGCAGCAGCAAGAGTCGGCCGGATAATGTCCCGTTTAGCAGCTGGAGAGCTCTCAAAGAAGAGAGATGGACGGAGTTGCCTTCCCCATATGAGGTTCCCGCCTTCAGCAACGGCTCCGATCGGTTTCATTGAGACAAAGCTGGAAGAGTTGCCGTCTCGAATAGATCTCCGGAGGTGAGGCAAGGAGGCGACGGGGGTAGCGCGTGATAAGACTCGCGACTCCATAGCGATCGGAGAGAAAGTAAGTGAAAGAGAAGGAAATGTGCTTTGGGTAGATAGAGTGAGCTCTTATTCTTGAAAGGAAACCGTTTTTTGTGGCTCTAAAGTGCCGGAGTCCAGCGGTTAATCACATTCTGTCCCTATTCAATTCAGTTTGTTTTCCTCTACGTCGCGGATCACTGTAGTAGTCTGCATATATCTTTTAATCAAAGGTTTTTAGATTATAATGAGAATATAGGAATATTGTGGTGAGAAGATGCTTAACTAGCGGAAAGAATTTTGCATTGTTAATTACATTTATAAATTTACTTTTATTTTTCTTTAAATAAAGTATAGATTTCAAATTCCTAATATATTAAAATCAGTTAAAAATTAGTAATAATAATTATATACATGCAACTAATTATATGCATGATTTATTGAACACATACTTTGATAATGGTTAGATTACAAAATAAATTATCTCACAATTATATTTAAATTAAAATCAATTTTGTTAAAAAATTACGAATTCGACATTGAAATGCTAGTGTGGCATATTTCATGGCATTTCACATAATATATTTTAAATCGATGTGATTTATATCAATATTTTAACGTTAAATTTATAATTTTTCGATAAAAATAAGATATATTATTAAAGTATAAGTTTTAGTAAAATTAGCCCCATATATAAGTTCAGACAAGAATATCAAATTTTGTTTTTTTATTTTGACAATAAGTAGTATTGTATAATGCAACTTAATTATAAATTCGTGCTATAACTACCAGCAATATAAAATACGAAAATGATATTTTTCACAATAATTGGATGTTTTTTTTTTTTTGGGAAAAAAGAAAATGCGGTAAGGATAATATTTATTGTGGATTATAGTAAGGTGGGGCCCGGTTATCTTGAGAGAGAGGCTAGTGAGGAAGGGCGTGTCATGTCCAATCCTCTGCCATTGTTTTTGCAATCCTCTTATCTATCTTTCTACGTTCTGTTTTCTTGTGACGCTAGTGGTGACTTTGTTGCCATTTCAAGTCACTTTGTTTTCTCAACCTGGTGACCTACGATTTGTTTCCCAAATTTCATTTTATGTTCCTTTCTCTAACTGTATCTTGGGATGATAATGGAAGTAGAAAATACTTGCTTATTCTTTATCTACATTCTTATTCAAGTACATGTATACGTGGCAAACATATCGGAACGTATGGATTTGAATTGAATTTATGCCTCAATGAATTATAAACAAATTAAAATTATGAAGAACATCGATAAGTTGTATTATAAATTGATCAAATTTTATAATATTATTTTTTTAAAAATATTTTTCATTTAAAATTAATAAATTATACATTTAAAATGTACAAAAATAGTTATTTTTATATTTACATTATATAAAAAAAATTGAAATAACTTATAATATAAATAAATTATAAATGGATCAAATCATGCCAATTTATATATATATCGAATTGAATTGCATCGGATAATTGATGGACCGAATCGAATTTAAATCATATTTTTATGGGCGAATTGGATCGGATTAAAATTTACTATCTCGAAATTTACAAATACCAAAGTAACCACACACATATATATAAGTCGATTGGAGGTCCAACTAAAAGTCTTTGAATCTCCAAACCAGTATACTAAGGTCATGTTTGGTATATAAAATTGTAATGTAACGTAATGAATAATGTATTGATTACTTTATTTGTTAACTCAAATTTTTTACATTGTAATTATAAATATGCATGTAATCCTCAATACATTAATAGATGTATTCCATAATTCACAATATTTTGTGGTATTTTTTATTACATTTATCTTTTTCAAATTAAATCATATTCTCTCAAATTTAGTAGAATTGTCATTTTATATAAGATTGCATTTTTAATATAAGTTTTTTTTTTTAAACATTATGCTTTATCAAGTTCAGACTTTTGTATTTTTTAATATAATAAATATATAAGTATATAAAATAATTATAAAAAATTATATAATCATATAAAAATTAGTTGATAATTATAAATATATTTGCATCACAATTATAGGTGGCAAGTTGGGCGGGTTTGGGTTGGGTCACTAATGGGCGGGTCATAAATGGGCCAAAAAGCATGGGTCAAATATCCAAATGGGTTGGACGGGTTGGGTCAACCCATGGGCTAAAAACTTTTTGAATATACAAAAAATTTATAATAATACGCAAATGACTCGGGTGATCCAAATGGACCAATTTTGGTCCAAACGAATTGAGTAGCCCAAATGGGCCGCTTGAGACTCAAACGGGCCAAGATGTAATTTGATATTTTTAATCCATTTTTAATAAAAAATAATTTTCTATATAATAAAGGGTTATTAAAGTGACTAATGTAAAATAATTTGATCCAAATGGATTGGATGGCCCAAATGGGCTGCTTGAGCTCCAAACGGGCCGAAATGTGATTTGACCCATTTAATTCATTTTTAATGAAAAATAATTTTCGATATAATAAAATGAGAGAGAAGGGTAAATGAGCTTCCTTTTGATCAATACTAGGTTTGAACCTAAATTATAGAAAATTGTCTTATAAAGGAAAATATATCACTCCCATATGTTCTTTTTTTGGAGAACTTGGGTTTCAGTTTGCATTTATACTTGTGGTGAATATATAGTTCTTAAATTAAGTTGTTATCCTTAATGTTTGCACCTCTCGTATGAACGATTCTAAAAGTATTAGAGAATAGAAAATGGAGAAAAAGTAACTGCCATTCTCATGTGTAGAGATTAAAGAATAAGTTTACAAGAGCTAAAACCAGCTTATTTGCGCTGACAACTAACTAACTACTTCTAACAAAAATAAGCTACAACATCACTAATAAACTAACTATTGCTACTAAGCTAATGAGCTGAGCTAAACTAACATAATGTTAAATGATATCTTACCTCATCTTCTACATCATATAATTTTATAACACTTTAAAAGTTTGTATATTATTTTTCCTTTAAGAGAAAGATAGTAACATATTATTGACCCTCAGGCACAAATCTGCAGGCAGATTAAAAAATTCAAACTATCTTTAAACTTATGTGTTTTGTTGTTTTAACATTTATGTAGGAACATTTGCCATACTGTATAATTGCATTTCAAATCCTCTTTTATATTCCCATTAAAGCTAAAATGCATTAACAAGCTAAAATCACCGTTATTTTTGCAAATATAAGCACAGAAATTCCCATATAATAACTGCCACATTACTTAATTTATATAATTAGGCTTTCTTCATATTTATAGATGCTGAACAAATTTATACCTTCTTAAAACAATGACTTCGGAAATTTCACGACAAGCTAATTACAACCCATTAAAAATCGACTATGAATTTTACATAAATTGCACAAAATAAAAAGCAACAAATGGCATGTCAGAAATAAAAACCTTGACTTTGGAAAGAACAAGAGTAGCATGTCGCTCCGGCCAGTCAGAGAGATCCTTTCGAACATTAGCCGGTGTTGCTTGAAAGCTGCTACTGCTTATAATTTCATCGTCAAAAGCAGTTCCGGCAATTTCGTTTTCTTCAGCTACAACGAATGGATGTATCGGACTTCAGAGCAAGAACTAACAATCCCAATGGATCTTGAAATGAGAAGAGTGTTACCTTGGAGAGGGAAATTCTTGAAGGTATCAACTGTAAATGTCTTGACATGATCGATTAATTAATGGGTAACTCCAAGCTGTTGTTCTTCTTCTTCATCTAGCACTTTGTGTTGCTTTTGATTCTGTCGATTTGGGCTTTTAGCGTTTCTATTACTGAGTCGAAACCATCAGAAAAGGGAATGAAGTACAGTGATTGTGGCTGGGTGAGAGGAGGAGGCAAGAGCTGAAGAAAGGAAGTTGGGAAACAGATCCGTTGGGCATAGAAACACACCCAAACGGGCTGTGTGTGTTAACGGGTTGGCCCAATTGGGCATCTGGTGGGTTGAATTGGGTTTTGGTCAAATTTTTTTGGACGGGTTGGGCGGGGTTTCTGGGCTTGGGCCAAATTTGCCACCTCTAATCAAAATACATATATATAATCCAAATAAACATAAAAATATATTAGTATTTACGTTACATTACTAATGCAACCAAATATATTAATTTAATTATAATTCCAATCAATTGCATTACATTCCTTAATCTATTACATTATTTATAATACAATTGATTATGGTCTTAAGTAATTTTTATTAGTTAAGCTAGTGATATATGATCAAGTAACAAAATTGTGTTAAGACGGATTCATGAACACATATGTATTCCTAATTATTCAGATTTATTGCAGCGAAAGTCATTAGAGTACTTATGTCCTAATCGGCTAATAGTGACAAAAGAATTTTTTAATAAAAAAAATATATGAAAGAAACATATATATATATAAATGCATAAAATAGGATGAAAACATTTTTGAACATTAATAATCTTATATTTTTATATTATTAACAAAAAAAAAGGCAAATTAAGAATTCGTAATAGAAAAAATTATTAACAAATATAATGAATTAAATTATGTTCATACAATCCGAAATTGATGAGTTAGGTTCTATTCGGATTCTTTTATATTGGGATTAATTATAACCAAAGGCGTAATCAGAAAATTAGTACAGTTGAGTCAAAAAAATAAAAATAAATTATTTAAATATTTTAATGGGGTCATTTTCAAAAAAAATAAGATTATAAGGGTATTTTTTAATTTTTTAGTAGAATCAATTTTATAAAAAAAAAATTAAAATTAAAGGATTTTTTTAAAATTTTTTTAGTTGAGTGGGGTCAATTTAGGGGCAGCTACGCCCCTGATTATAACATAGTCTACCTTATGTCACAAATGTACGGTAAAATGATTCAATTGTCAAAAGGCTCTTCTTAATTTATACTATTTTTTCTTTTATTTTCTTGTTTAATTATGCATAAAAAATATTTTAATAGGTAAAATACAATTTGGTTCATTAAGTACATTATTTACAATTCAATATTACATTGAAACTTTTTTAATAAATATGCTTTACAAGTTGCGTGTCAATAAAATAAAATGTATAGAGAATATCTCACTCTATTTAATTTTAATAAATTTTATGAAATATTTAAATGCATCAACTCTTTGGATTGCAGGTGGTTTTATCCCAAAACCCTTTTTTTTCCTTTTCGCCATTTTCAAAACCCTGCTCCCATTTCTGCCTGAGTATGGATTCCCGTGATAAAAGAGAAAGAGAAAGAAAAAGAAAAGCTATGTCCCATTTGTTGAGAACTCAAATAGAGAATATGTGGGGCTTGCATTCATATGTGGACATGGAATGGCGAAGAACATAGGCACGGAACTCAAAGCTAAGGCTTTCTCCATTTGGGAAATGGATGAAATAGTTGCTGATTGCTTCTACATTTCCAGTAAGCAATGTGATATGTCTAGGACATTTTTTGAGATTGCCCAATTGGCCAGCCTTCGGTTGGCTGGGTTGAGAAATACAGTTGACGGCATGGTGGTGCAGTCAAGAATCGTCCTCCGAACCTCAAATACCTGTGAGTACGTAGCAAGATTACAGTAACCCAATCGAGTAAATTCGCTTCTTTAAAAACGCTTAATTAAGGGCAATGCAGTATTTCATGGGGGCATATAGGTCCTCTCAAATTTTTTCATATATATATATATATATATATTTGTGTGTGTGAGAGATATATAATGTATGTGTCAAAAAAAATCATACAATGTGTATATTATAGTAGATTTCAATTATAAAATTACTTTGCTGGTTGACCCTCTTAAATATATTAGTCAATATCCGCTACGTTATATGCGTACGTGTGTGATATCATATAATGTATTTGCCTAAAAAAAACTCATACAGTGTGTATATATATTAGATTTCAATTATAAAATTACTTTTGCCAGTTGACTCTTTCAAATGTATTAGTCAATATCCGCTACGTTGTGTGTGTCTATGTGCCTATAATACATGCACAGACATGTATGTAAGTATATTTACTTGTTGGTTTAAAAAGGATCTGTGAATATGTGAATGTATGAGAGTAGGGCGGAATGGTAAGAGTTTTAACTTTTAAGTGTATATATTGTTTTATTAGATATAAAAAGAAAATAAAAGAAAGTAAAAAATGGAGAAAGTAAAAATTGGTGGCCAGCAGATAAAGTCAACAATGGAGACATCAAATTTAAAGGCGTCAAATTTGGAGACGGGGCCAGCAAATGTTTGATTGGCAATGCGGTACCTCCTGCTTATATAAGACAGAAAATTGTTTTTCAAATATAAATGGATTCAATGTGAGGATTACAATGAAAGTTTGTTTGTAAATTTTGAAATTTAGAGAATTTGTGGGAAATTCTCTTGGTTTTGTATCCATTTATTGAGTGTGTGAGAAAATACTAGAGTGGATGAATGTAAAAATTGTTCAAACAATTAGTTAAATTTTCTTGGTTATTTTCGGACAACAAGTGATTTTTCTCCAATTTGGAGTTTTTCACTATAATTGCTTGTGTTGAGATTATTATTTTGATTTTTCTTTATTTATTCCGCATTTATTAGAAGGATTATTTTTTCCAACAAGTGGTATCAAAGTTTTGGTTCGACTATTTTTCGACACTGTATCAAGACTGCCGTCTTGAAAAAATAATTATATTGGTAGGAAGAGAAAAATATAAGAAATTTTTCGGTACGATCCGTTTCGAAAACGGGTGTAAAACGAGAAATTTGGTGAATAGTAATACTGTTCAAACTGCAAATTTTGCATTCAAAATTTGCATGGTACTGTAGTTTTTTTGTTCAAAAGTATTCTTCAGAGTAATGTAGGTGGGTCAAACGTACTGTTCATGTTACTGTAACTGGGTACTGTTCATGCTACTGTAGTTGGATACTGTTCATACGGTACTGTAGATTAAGATTTAAGATGGAGAAATTTGACGGAAAAATTAATTTTAGTTTGTGGCAAATTCAAGTCAAAGATTTGTTGATTCAATCCGAGTTACACAAGGCATTGGAAAAAGAAATTGTTGAAAAGATGGAGCTGGCAACTCCAGTCTAATTCCGTTGGTTGGTGAAGCTGTGTCTATTTCGGGTGAGGTAGATTTTGCGGATGTTCTCTAAAAAAAACATGAATGTCCTTATGACACATCGTTAGTTTCCACAAGTTGCCATGATAGAGGATATGTTACCACTAGCGGGTTTTCCACACGGGCATTGACTTGATCAAGATGCAAGGTGTGAAATAGATTTATGTCGATAGTTGAGTAACTCTCGGAAAAATCAAGCATAAGAATTGCACCATAATTTCAACAATTTTGTTCGATATGTTGCCAAAAGATTAATAACTTAAAATTTCTTAATTTTAAGTGAAATACTTTATATGGTGGAGTATGCATTTTTAATTATCGATTGTAGATAATTGTTTCGTCAGTATAGGCGATAGTAGTTTTTTTTTTTAAATTTAGGTGGAAATTGTAGTATTAGATTTAAAAAGAAAAGAAAATAAAGTCAAGCAAAAAATGAAGGAAGTAAAAATTGGTGGCCAGCAGATGAAATCAACAATAGAGGCATCAAATTTATAGGCGGGGCCAGCAAATATTTGATTGGCAACGCGATACCTCCTGTGTAACACCCCTTACCCGTACGTAGTAAACCATACCGTGAACCGGTGGTTCACGACGACGGTCAAGGGCATTACCGAATAAACATGTAAAACTTATAAACCTTTAAGCTAAAATATGGGTTATAAAATTTCTTTCATTTTTAAAAACACATTATAATTAACTATAAATTCATTATAAATTCACATTATAAAGTAAACTTCTTCAGGATTTACTATAGACAGATCTTTTACATAACCAATATCACTTTTACAAAACTTATAATTTAAAATTATAAATTCTTGCATACATTCCGTAGACGATACAAATCCTACTCTAATAACTCTTCATAAGCTTGCATTGGCCTGGACTGCTGCGGAAAGACTCTCGAAAGACCCGATCAATAGTACCTACACGGATTAAAAGAAAATCCGTGCTAAGCATAAAGCTTAGTGGGAAACACATACACATAACAAGTAATACACCACACAAATAGAACATCATACATTATACGCAAAAGATCATACTTAACTTACCATATCACATTAAGTACCATTTTAGGCATGTCATGATTTATTTAGCATTCTCATACACATAGAGCATTAAGCAACCCATCTCATAATTCCAGAATATAACATACATAATGGTTGTATTATTATTATTTCCATTTATTAAGTTGCCTGCAATTCAAAGACGCGGATAATGGGTTTCGCATTGGTACCACCGAGGTACTATGATATTTACGCATTGGTACCCTCAGGTACAGTAATATCATTTCAAATATAATAAAATCCAGCAAGAATTATACGCATTGTAATCGCATTGTGATTCCCAAGGAATCAGATACATTAAACGCATTGGGCTGCAGCACTTTGACCCTATAGGCATGCCTATCTATCCACTACTTGACTCGCAGGCTTAAGTTATTTAATTATGTTATCCATTTCACATTGATCAATTTTCATAACACATATACCATCCATAATCACATTCTCTTTTACACATGCACTTAACACATCAACTATTTACTTCACTTACGTACACATTACACTTCTCAAGTTTACGTGTTCATGGTCATTAATTACATACTTAGTTAAGTTCAAGAATCACCATGTCATAGGCATATACACATCACTTGAGTTTAACATCGAGCTCAAACACATATATTTATCATTCCATTACTATTCTTCACATAATTATATGTATAACATCGAGCTCAAACACATATATTTATCATTCCATTACTATTCTTCACATAATTATATGTATTGTTACTTTTGCTAATAGGTTTTATGGACTATTTTTAGGTGAATTTTAGGTTAATTTTATTAATCTTCAATGATTTATTAATCTTCAATGATTAATGAGTTAGGAGTTAAAAGAAATATCCATTGGAAGCTTTAGAGATCCAAAAAGAGTGTTAAATGTTGAAAGAAAGCAACCAGAATGTTTCACCACCTAAGGCTGTGATATTTTGAGTGACAGCCTATTTCACCACCTGAGGTGGTGACACTGGGCAGAAATCACCACGTGAGGATGTGACAGATTATTTCACCATCTAAGAGTGTGACAGATTATTTCACCACCTGAGGTGGTGACACTGGGCAAAACTCACCACAATTTTGTACAGCCCAAAACGATATCTTACACCCAATTTTAGGAAAAAGTCCCTTCTTAACAAATGATACTTAGGATGTTAGCTTTCATATAAAACAAATTTCAGTTCATTTGGACACCTAAATCTCCAGATATGAACAAAACAATATACACTGCTCTCCTGAACCCGGCCAGAGAAGATAGCTCTACTTCATGACCACTTTTGAGATAGTTAGAGCTAGAATTTGCTCAAGCTTATTTCTAAGACATTTGTAGGAATATGTCTTAGCTTTCAAACGGTACTTTTTTTCATACCATTTGGAGTTCTAAAACTCTGGATGTAACCTAATAACCGAAGAAAGGTCAAGTGTTTCTTAACACAATTTTCATCAAATCCTACTCACATGCACAATTTTAACAATCTAAAGCCAACACTCATTATCAACATCATAGATTCAACACATATCATTCAAATACATCTCAAATCATATTATTTATCATCAAAACACATCAAATCAAACTAGTTTCCAAACCTCACTTCCTTTGCTCCTTTTAGTTCAATTAGTTGCACTCCTCTACTCCCATATTTTTTTCATGATCACAATCATCCAATTTCCTCATCAAAACCCATGAAATTACATGTTAGCATATCTAATAACCATAATTTCTATATAAATTCTGAAACTTACAATTAGAGAAGAAGAAGAAGAGGTACAATTATACAACTTACCTCCAAATCAATAACTCTTGCTTAATTTTTCCCAACTTTCATCTCTCTTTCTTTTACCAATTTAAAAGATGAAGAACAAAAAGAAAAGGAGAAGCAAAATTTTGAGTTTTCCAGCCAAAGAACCCGTGTACCCCTATCTCATTCTTTCCCCTTTTACATACTTGGTCTATATTGAGCCACATGCCATGCTCCTATTGGCTACACTTAGATTTTTATGTTGAATATCAATTTAGTCCTTTATTCTTTTGTTTCTTCATACATTTTACAAATAACTATCTCCAATTAAAACATTGGCATACAGATCTTTTTAATTAGTTTATTTAAGTCACAATTTGGCAAATTACCAAAATACCCTTAACTTTTCACCTAATACCGATGACGTCCTTTACTACACTTAATCATTTCCATCATCCCATTACACATTTTAAGCAACAAGAATAATTCTCTTCATGTCATTAGAGGCACGATGATATAATTGTTCCATTTACAGAAACTCGCCGAAACTTTCGAATTAATGATGGTTATATCCTTTTTGACACTTCCATTCATATCTCAACCACATTCGGTTTCCGTTACACCCTAAACCTATCTTGATCCGACTAGGGTGTGTTCGGGGTGTTACATCCTGCCTGTATAAGGCAGGAGATTGTTCTTCAAATGTAATTGGATTCAATGTGAAGATTCAAATGAAACCTTCTTTGTAAGTTTTGAAGCTTAGAGAATTTGTGGGAAATTTTTTTGGATTTGTATCCATTTATTGGGTGTGTGAGAAAATAGTAGAGTGGGTGAATGTAAAAATTGTTTAAACATTTAGTAAAATTTTCTTGGTTATTTTCGGACAACAAGTGATTTTTCTCCGATTTGGAGTTTTTCACTATAATTTTCTGTGTTAAGATTATTATTTTGATTTTTTTTTATTTATTCCGCGTTTATTAGAAATGTTATTTTTCCCAATATATATAAGTGTCTATGTCTGCGAAAATGTACAAACAGACTTTATATTTTCTATGAAAGACAACGCTGCAGCCAGCTTCGAGCGAACTGCTTGCATGACTTTTATACAGCATTCGTCATTGTTCGAAGGAGCCACCTTTATCATCTTGTGCCCGATCTTTTTATCAATCATTTATATAATTAAAATGTTATGGGAGTTACAATTGTACATTCATGAGTTATAAAAACATAAATGCAAATATAAATAAAAAGCAAAATCAGTCAATATTGTTCAAAAATCACAATTAGAGCACTACTTGTCAATAAAATAAAGTACAACTTATTACTTTCAGGTGGAGTGTCATTATATTTTATATATTATATTAGATTAAGTTAAGGCATATATTAAAAATTCAATAAACAATTAATTATAAAATATTAGGAATTCAATTTATATTCAAAAAAAAATTAATTTGCCAACCAATATTGGATTAGCATTATAATCTAATTTCTTTAGAATTTTTTAGAACTATACTTATATGCCTGAAGTTTAATAAATTTAAATAAAAAGAATTAGTGCAATAAAAATTTAGAAAATGAATTGAAATATTATTTAAATATATAAAATATAAATTATTTATTCTTTATGGAAGTAATAATAATTTTAACAATAAATAAAAGAAAAATGGTAACATATTTGTAAAATCAATATGCTTAGTTCCTTCCATAATAACATATATTGTTTAAATATATTTCAAATAAATAATCTCCATAATAAAATATTCAAAATATTAATATTCATCATAATAATTTTCATATTAATATAATAATCATATTTTAATAGGAAAAGGACAATTTTAACATAATAATATATTATATTATTATTCAATCACAAAATTATATTTAAATATTTATTTATCACAAATTAAAGCCAAAATGTAATAATATTTAATAAATATATTTTTATAAACTAAAATTTAATAATTGATAAATTTAAGGAAATAGATTATAGAAATAATAAATTGAGGTATCAATATGTAAAAGTGAGGGGTTTAATATGAAAATTTACTTAAAAGAGTGACAAAGGTCTTGCAATACTATAAAAAAGAATTGAAAATAAATGAATTTTAATAGAAACCTAATTCAATTATACTTTGATTATATCAAAATATTTAATTAATTATATTTCTACTCACCTCTTAATTTAGTTATTTTTGTTAATAGTGCAAAAATATGAGTTATAACTGTCTAGAAAATTTTCACCTATTTTGTACATATTTATTGTATGTGTATATAACTATTAGTTATTAAAATATAATATTTTTTTATAATAACTTCAACAATTTTCACCTTATAAGTTAACTTTTAAAATTTGTGTGATGATGTTGGACTATTTGCAAATATCTATTAGGGCTATTTACATAATTATACACAAAAAAAAAAATAACAAAAAAAAAACAAACACTTCCCACAATATTTCAAATATACAACATTTTAAAATCTTAATTTCATTTATACAAATCTTTTTTACAAAAATAACACTTTTATAAAATATCAAAACAAAAACCCTACCAATTTTTCAAAACACCGGACAATTCTTTCTTTCTTTCGATTTCGAAACCACTGGCACTCTCCTTCTCTATTGATTTTGAGTATTTCGTTCTCTGATTCAACCTAGAGTCACCACCGCCGAAGCCACCACCGCAGCCAGCTCTCTCTTCTTCGATACTACAAACTTTACCCTTTAGTAGGCTAGGTGCAAAAAACTGAGCCCATAAACAAGCATACCTAGCAGGCTAGCACAGGCAACTGAAATCTGTAAATCTTGAAGCCCTGTACGAGCAAGCAGATCAAACTCTACGGGCTTTATTGAAGGTCATGATGGGGTACTATAATTGTAAATTGGCAATGGGTACTATATTTCAAACTCAGCCCACGTGAGAAACATAAGCACAGCTCGCTCACTGCCCTTAATCATTTACTGTAATTGTAAAATGGGGCTTATTTTGTTTATATGCACTCATTTTTTCTGCCACAAGCCGAAGACTGCCAACTTCATAAATCCCCTGCTCCTTTCACTCCCGCAAACCAGGCACAGGAACAGAAACTTAGACTCGTGTTTCTTCGTCTCTCTCGAAACCCCATGTTTTTAAAGCCATTGCTAAGTCTATTTTCTCTCACCAGCTCATGAAATTACTTTGGATCATCAAAAGTTTTCTCATTTCACGTTTTCATCACTTGCCCTCCCCTTATTCGATGAAATGCTTAAGAGAAGAGAGAAAGTAATATTTCGCCTTATCTTGAGTTTTATACTTAATAGCTCTCGGCCTTGTTCTTAATAGTACTCTCGGAATCGCATTGGTGTTTATAATTATCATGCTTTTTAGGACTTAAGTGCGCAAAAGTAGAGTGGAGAAAGGCAGGGGGAGCATTTATAATGGGCATAAAAACTTTGTTTAAATGGTCGAAACAAATAACTCCTGCTCAAGTTGTGCAGCTTATACGTGCCGAAAAAGATGTACAGAAAGCTAAACTTGTTTTTGATTCTGCAACAGCGGAGTATGGTAATGGATTTAAGCATGATCATAACTCATTTGGTGCCATGATGTCTAAGTTACTCTCTGCCAATCAGTTCTGGCCAGCAGAGGATATGCTTCACAGAATGAAAGAAGAAAAATGTGATATTGCGGAAGATATATTTCTTTCTATTTGCAGAGCGTATGGCAGGGTTCACAGGCCTTTAGACGCCATCAGGGTTTTCCATAAGATGAATGAATTTGGATGCAAACCCACCCAGAAGTCTTATATCACTGTATTTTCTATTCTTGTTGAGGAGAATCAATTAAAGATTGCAATGAGGTTCTATAAGTACATGAGGGAAATGGGTATTTCACCTAGTGTCGTGTCTCTTAATATTCTGATTAAAGCACTTTGCAAGAACAGTGGAACTATTGATGCTGCTCTTAAGATATTCCACGAGATGCCAAATCGGGGATGTAATCCAGATTCGTATACATATGGCACATTAATAAATGGTTTGTGTCGATCAGGGAAGATTTTTGAGGCTAAGGAGTTATTTAGAGAGATGGAAGAAAAAGGTTATTCACCATCTGTTGTCACATACACTTCTTTGATACATGGTTTGTCTCAGTCTAAGAATATGGATGAAGCTATGGGGTTACTTGATGATATGAAAAGCAAAGGCATTGAGCCAAATGTGTTCACTTACAGCTGTTTAATGGACGGTCTCTGCAAAGACAGACGCTCTACACAAGCTATGGAGCTACTGGGAATGATGGTTAGCAAACGCCACAAACCTAATAATATAACTTATAGTACCCTAATTAATGGCCTTTGTAAAGAAGGGAAACTTCCTGAAGCTGTGGAGATGATTGACAAGATGAAGATTCAGGGCATAAGACCAGATGCAGGACTGTATGGGAAGATCATAAATGGATTCTGTGAAATTCACAAGTTTCAGGAGGCTGCAAACTTCCTTGATGAGATGATTCTTGAGGGGATCTCACCGAACAGATTAACTTGGGGTCTTCATGTTAGGACTAACAATGTAGTAGTTAGAGGCCTTTGCACAGACAAAGATGCAAAGCGAGCATTTCAGTTGTACTTAAGTATGCGTTGTAGAGGAATCTCAATTGAATTTGAGACTTTTGATACTTTAATGAAATGTTTCTGCAATAAAGGGGACATGCAAAAAGCTGCTCGCATTTTTGATGAGATGGTGCTCGATGGGTGTCTTCCTGAGCAGGAAACATGGAAAGCAGCTGTGAAAGGGTTCTGCAATCAGAGAAAAGTGTGGGAAGCTTCTAAGTCATTAGTGATTGAGTTGATGCACAATTCAGTTTAGCATGTCATGCAACTTAAGTAAAGATATTGCATTCCAATTTTAAGGTATAGATTTCATTATTCTCAGATGGATAAGAAAGTCTTTATTGCTTATTGCTAAAATACACAATGAGTTCTTTATTCTACCTGTAGCTTTGATTTACATTTTGGAAAGGTTATAGATACATTTGGTGTTGCCATCCAAATGGCATATTGCAATATTACTAATTTCTTTCACACTTTATTTTTATGGCAATGCTCCATCAAACATGATCGGTATGTATTTACTATGTTGTTTAGCTTTAATTTTCCTCATTCAGCAGTTGTGCAACATAAGTGATAATTTCACCCTTTTCTTGAGCTAAATTCTTCTTCTTTTATTAGGAGAATCATGTTGATAAGCTGAAATTCATTTCTTTTGGATACCCAATTTTCGCAAAAACCAATTATCCCAGTTTGGTTCATAACTTTAGTCTGTAGAATGCTAAAAGCATTGTGTTCATTGCTATAGAACTTTTCTCAACTATAGCGAGGATGCTTACAGTAGTAAATGCATGCATTTATCTTTTAGATATTTTCTTTTTCTAAATTTGTTGGCAAATGAAAAGGTAAGATAGACATGTCTAGAACCAAATTAGGTGATGTCACAGTTGTGCTACTAGCCCTCATCCTCTTCCATTATTTCGCATCAGGCCAGTTTTGAAGAGCTAGAAAGTATCTGCTAGGACAAAATTATTAAAGACCTTGAAGCAAATAGACAATTATTTTTTACGATTGCAGGGACAGGGAACATTATTCTGGTTGCGTAGGAAACAAACTTGAAGAATGATGAAGACTTATAGCAGATATATGATGCAACTATATGCTGCTAATTGATCATCAGAGAAGGGAAAGCCAAGTAGATGGCTCTTGGTGGGCAAAAGAACAAACAAGGCACTGCAAACAGAACTAATCCTAATGGCAAGGCTATTAGTGAAGCATTTAACACAAAACAGAACATCCCACTGAGTGAAACCAGCGTGCCAGAACATCCTGTATAATGTATTGCAGTTACCTTGATTTGTCACAATTGGTGACAGAAGCTGGTACCTGTTGGCAAATGGTTAGCTAGGATGTTTGTGCTTCTTGTTTTTTTCTTTATTTTCTTTGGAGTAATTGATTACCTCTGTTTCAGAATCAGGTTTCTCTCCTAGAAGATGGGAGACTATCCTAGTAGCCGCCGATTCATTAAGCATGACCCAGATATCTTTTAATTCTTTTATCAGCTTTTCTCTCATATCTACAATTTGAGGTTAACAACTCTCTTTGTAGGAGCAGCTTGGGGTAGGAGACTCTTGGTTACAAAGTTCCAATTTGTTACGACAGTTATTTGAAAGAAGCTGACGTGAGTCCCTATCTAGCTCTTGTATCTCCTATGAAAGTACACAGACAGAGGCACAACAGATAAAGACAGAGTTGGAGGTATTGGATGCCATTATTCATTAGTGTTCTATGATTCGTTGGAGTTTGGCAGCACATATTCAATTCACATGTTTAGCTTATGAAGTACACCAATAGAAGCACACAACATCGGCCCAATTCTATTCATACTTGATCATAACTTAATGATATAATCCAATCAGATTGTTGTGTGGGGCAAAAAAAAAAAAAAGGTTCTGGCAGTCTTGTTACAACAGCATTGCAGATTAATCATGAAGTATCAATTAGCAGAGAGTGGGAAACCGATTCCATGGCGTTGAGTTGGAAAAACAACAAACAACATGCTGCAAATGACACCAATTCCCACTGGCAATGAGGTAAGAACCTCCTTTGTCTCAGTAGACGGCATTGGAAAGAAGCAAGCAACCACATTCTGATCAAACAATGCAACAGCTGCAAATACAAGTATTGACATGAGGGCATGGACAAAATCTATAAACTGCACCCTGTATTTAGCAGCAAGCTCAGGTGATATAGCTGTAGATCCATCAATGATCCATATTCCACGAAATGTAGCGAAACCATAAAAGACATTCCCATTGTTGTCTCTAACAGTATCAGTGAAGCTCGACAAGAAACATGATAACCCGCATAGAAAAACTAGCCCAGCAGTCATGGACCTGCTAACTGGATCACAGTTACCAGAGTTCGAGAATATTGGAGATAGAAGTTGGAAAGCAAGAACTGTTCCTGTAGGTAATAAATTTGCCAAGTGAGCTGTGCTCCTAAATGTCTGACTAATAGCTTTCTGAATCAGAGTTTTCTCGTCTGTGTTAGGAACTGCCGAATCTTTAAGAAGAGGAAGCTTCTCCTCCTTGAGAAGATCATGATGAGAGCTTGCATCTTCTCCAATTATATGTGTGTTCTTTTGCTGCAACTGTTTAGGAGGAGGAAGCTTTTCCTCCTGCATAAGATCGTGATGTGAGCTTCCATTTTCAACTTTGATTTCCTTTAAATTTCCATTCTTCTGCAAATGCTTACAAAGAGAGAGCTTTTCCTCCTTGAGAAGATCATGGTGAGAGGTTCCATTTTCAACCTTGATTTCCATTAAATTTCCATTCATCTTTCGCAAATGTTTAAGAAGAGGAAGAGTTTCCTCCTTGAGAAGATCATAATGACGGCTTCCATTTTCTAGATTTTTATTCATTTTCTGCAAATGTTTAAGAAGAGGAAGCTTTTCCTCCTTGAGAAGATCATGATGAAAGCTTCCATTTTCAACCTTGAATTCCATTAAATTTATGATCTTTTTCTGCAGATTGTAGTGTTAGATGCTTGTTAATCTTTGTGTGTTTGTATATATTACGTTTATAGATATGAAGAGGAGATTGGATTTGAGTGAAGGAAAAGAGAGAAGAAATTTAGTGTTGTCTTACAAGAAACATAAACCAACATTTGGAAGAATTCAGGAAGTAAAGTTAGGAGTTACGGTTACTATGTTTAGTTAATTAGTTAAGTTTGTTAGAAGTCTTTCCTCATTCAGCGGTAAGCTTATGAGATTTTGCAGGCAGATGTTTTTTTTATTTTTTGCAATTATTGTGAGAGTTTGCAAATATAAATCAAGGGGTTAGGATAGGGTGCGCAGGCGTATGCGTGCACAAGCATTTGGATCCTTCAATAACTCGTGCATCTGGTTGGACAGCGCAGATTACATGTGGCCTGTGCACTGACTACCACACAAAGCAAGGCAGTTTTTTTTTTTTAATATTTTTTTTGTATTTTGTTTTTGGGCTTTATCTTAACTTATGCAGAAAAGTTGGTGATTTTTGGGTATGTGAATTATAAATTGCAGAAAATGATGAAAAGGGTATAGTTGAGATATGAAATTAGGATACTTTATGTAAAAGCAAAGGGATTGATTAGATAAGCTTTATATACATAATACCTTGCACGCATTAATTTGATGAGTAGCGAGGATTCCACGTAACGGAAGGAATATAGCTAGATGTGGGGCTGTAATTTGATATGCACTCTCATGTGTTGCGTCTTCATTTAAACCGTTGAATTGCACATATTCTATTGATTTAATGGTTCAAATGCGCGTATGCACTGAGTGACTGCTCTTAGATATGGGAGGAAAAAAAAAAGTCAAGTAAGCTCGGCAAAACTTGCATGCCTAATAATTTTCTACCAAATAGACTTAGCAATGGGCTAGGCTGGGCCTGCCTCAATGCTAGCTAAATTTTACATAATTGAGCCCAAATCAAAAGTCTTTCCCTTTTCATTCTCATGTGGAAACCTAGCCCACAAAATACTTATAAAGCCGGAGCTCAGCCCATGGGTGCTTTTTATTATAGTCAAATTTAGTATTTCCCAAATTAAATGAAACAAGAAATGGTAAACTCTCAAATTTTAACTATTTATTAATTACCATGAAAATTAAAAAAAGAGTATATTCCAACATTTATCACCATTAAAATACTACTAATTCTTGAACCGTCTAACAGACTAACACCATCACTTGTTGAATCTTACAAACAATCCAGAAAATATTATAATCACGATAACAAATCTATCATAAATATTCAAAATAAATATCATATTTGTTGAATAGTATATCTAGAAAAAAAAAAATCTTTTAAAGTGTAGTACTGCACCCTTTATGTATGTATTGTATTGGTTGAATTAATGCAATTTTTTTAATGTGTCCTTTCATTATTAAATAATAAGCAACATATCAGTAACTGACATAGTAATTTATACTCATTTTGTCTCATAAAAATAAATTTATTTTCCTTTTTAATTTACCCGCAATAATATATAGTTCACTTTTATTATTTATAGGCTTAATACCTAAAATTCCCCCTATACTTGTATTTAATTTCATTATTGATGCTTATACTTTTTAAATTTTTAATTCACCACCCAAATTTTAAAAAATGTATTAATTTACCACCTAATTCAATGGTATTACAAACAATTTACCACCTAACTTCGAGAGAGTGAAATGCACGTAATAAAAGAGCGTGAGGCATGAAGAAATGACCTTTTCAATTTTAGCGACGCATATTTCCGTCGCTAATCCGTCGGTAAATTTTATTAATGATTTTTACCCAATAACAGAAAATGAAATAGCATGCATTTTAAAGACACAGATCCACAAAACAAATGAAATTCTAAAATTTAGGTGTTTCAACAAAACTCAAATACTAAAACTCATGACAAATAATTGAGGTACTAATTTTCATCAGCATCTAAAATTCAATACTTCCATTTCCATCAGCATCGACTTCGTTGATCATGTCTTGAAAATGCCAATTCCACAACAGTAATGCATCTTGTAATTCATTAATAGATAATTAAGACAAAACCAAACAACATTCAGGTACCACAATTTCTATTCCATTCTTTAGCTTCAAGAAAAACATCAGGTTTAGATTTGGCAAGACCAACAGCACAAATAGCATGTTCCTCTCTACTGTACTCAGGGCATTGTCCGGAGAACTTTCACTTGAAGAATCACCATCAACTAGAACTCTTACACACTCATCACTAGTCTAGAATAACAGAGAAAAATCTAGCCATGTTTCACAAAATTGTAAGCAAAAAAGTTCTAAACAGTAATCAAATCAAAACTATGAAAATATGTTAAAAGGGATGATACCAAGCAGATGATATTGTTCACTGTTAAACTGTATCCCAAATTTGCAATTCACCATCCGTTGAGCTGCGACATCAATCCCCAAAAATTTATTCAAATTCACAAATAGAAGCCCAAACAATGGTAGTGAGATCGAGATCGAGTGAGAGAGAGTGAGAGCGAGATTGGGACAGAGAGAGCGAGATTGCGACAAAGAGAGACCGAAATCGAGACAGGGAGAGAGAAACTGAGACAGAGAGAGAGTGAGCTTGAGAAAGAGAGGGAGCAAGATTGGGAGACAATGGATCGAGTAAGGGATAACGAGAAACGAAAAGAGATATTGAGCAATGTTGAGCGATAGTAAGAAAGAGAGAGACAGAGATTAAGGCTGAACGATTGAAAGAGAGAGGGAGACGCAGGTGGTGGCGCCGGTGATAGATTTCGGTGGTGGGTGGCAGCAACTAGTGGGCCAGATGAAGAACACGGGAAAAGGGGAAAAATTATTTCTGCTTTGGTTATTTCACCCTTTTCTTTCAATGGTCCACTTGTCGACCATGCAATGGTCCCTTTACAGGTTAGACGCGCGTGTATTGCACTGCAAAATAATTAGGTGTGCTTTGTTTTCAAGTAGTAAATTGTTATGATTTTTTAAAATTTGAGTAGTAAATTAAATACGGTTAAAGTTCAAGTATCGATTATGAAATTTAATACAAGTATAGGGGGAATTTTATGTATTAAGCCTTATTTATATTATAATTCATAATTATTTGGATGGCAAACGGTTATATGGGTCTTGGTAGGCTTGTTAGACCGATCGGCTCTATGAGTCTAATAACCTAAGTTAAGAAATAAGTCCAAAAGAGTGATATGGAGTCAATTAATTTATGTGAAATTTAAAATAAGCATATATTTGTTTTCAGGTAGTAAATTGTTATGATTTTTTAAAATTTGAGTAGTAAATTAAATACGGTTAAAGTTCAAGTATCGATTATGAAATTTAATACAAGTATAAGGGGAATTTTATGTATTAAGCCTTATTTATATTATAATTCATAATTATTTGGATGGCAAACGGTTATATGGGTCTTGGTAGGCTTGTTAGACCGATCGGCTCTATGAGTCTAATAACCTAAGTTAAGAAATAAGTCCAAAAGAGTGATATGGAGTCAATTAATTTATGTGAAATTTAAAATAAGCATATATTTGTGAAATGAGTGGAGTATTTATGATTACAACCACAAGATTCGTTAAACGGTGACAGATCAAACATTTAATAAATTAATTAAATGATATTAAAAGAAAAAATGAAATTATAATTTAGAACAAATTAAAAAAAAAATGAACCGGAGTAGTATACATAAATTCGAATTCCATAATTTCTATCAGCTCTCTTATATCATGTATTAATTTAGTGCATGCCAAATCCAAATTAATGTTATTTTTTCTTTTTCATGCGTCTTTTTTAATAATAAAGTTGATTCCGATATAGTAGGAGATTTCAAATTTGATTATTTACTCATCTTTTCTGCTAAAAGAATAAATTAGCTGCTATTTTTAAAAAATATTATGAAAGTCATACCATTTAGTGAATATTTATATTTAAATGGTTCAACTAAATAGAATAAATTATAAGTATATTTTTAATGAATTTACTTTTTAACATTTTTATAATTTGAATATAAAAAATATTAGTTGAGGATTTGGTTTCTAATTTAATTGATTGCTAAGATTCAATCTAAAAAAAGTTTACCTCATCGGTTGCCTCATCCTTTCAGTCTCATGCCTACTTGTGCACATAAAATCAAAATAAAGTATAATGATATGTCTAATTTATATAAAAATACTAACATCTATAGCTTTGTTGTGTCAACTCTAGCCTCTAGGTGATGTTTTCTACAATTTATTTTTTTAATCAAATTAAAGACCGTCTTAAATTTAATCATCCCAAGATATAGAAATTAAGGAGTTAAGCACCAAATCAATCAATTAATTAATTAATTAGATAGTGGAAATAATCTCCCCATATTATATGATAGATTAAGCAACTAGTTACTAGCTAAATGCTTCGCAACACATACTTATGGGATATAAAACTTTTGTTAATCACAAGATGACGAAGGTTATATTTTTCTTAAATATATCATCAACTAACGAATTAATCTATTATATTAATGTCGATTTGCTAAATGTTTTTGTCTTGGATGTATAAGATGTTGATTTTTTAAGTGCACTGTCTCCAACAATCGGTCCACATGCACATGCTATGTTCACCTTCCACATCTTAATGGTCATCCTAATTAATTAATTAATTAATTAATTAATTAAAAGAAACAGAAAAGTAAGTAAATGTATAATCACAAACTAGTGGAAGACTCACCCATTGCAGAGATAATAATTACAATTTTATAAAAATTTTCTACTTTAATAATTAGAAGTACTTATATTGATATTGGAAATGGGCCAACAGAGACTTACATGTGTGAAGGGCCATTGGCCCATAGATAACTAATATTCCATAAAAAGGTGGAGTAATGTCTTGAACAAATTGCATAAAATACCACTTTTTTTTCCTTCTTTTTAAAAATACAATTTTCTCTTCTTTTTTTTTTTTAAATAAACAATTTTTTAAAATTTTTATTTTCAAAAATAAAATTTTTAATAGTATAATTTTGCAGATTTTTTAATTTTATTGGTTTCTATACTTAAAAATTGGGAAAATCAAATCCCATTAAATAAAAAAAATAAATAAAAAATCCTCCTATTACCTTAGAAAATCCCACAAGTGGTGGTATCGTACAAATCCTCAAAATTCCGTTTCTTAAATCCTTTTTTTAATTTGTCAAAACCCTCCATTTCTTCAAATGTTTTTGGTGTTGTTCTTCGACATCGTTCTCACTCCTAAATAAAAATGTTATTGTATTTTCACTTTTTACCACCGTTGTAGTATAGGTCGGTTGTAGTATAGGTCGGTATACAGAATTGCAAATAAGTAATTTTAAGATTGAAATTAAGTATACCGTATGGTATGACTTGATATACCGATTTCAAGTTAAAAATTGTAATCATGCATTTTGATTTATATATATACTAAAGTCGAGAATATGAATTTTTAGTTATATAAGTTGTTATACTTATTAGTATACCAAGTGAGCTATTGATAGTCAGTATACTGAGATATACATTGGTATACATAAATATTTTGAATTAAATACTATGAAATTTTTAAGTATAACTGATTTAAAAAAAGAAAATAAAAAAAATTGTAACGCAATTTATGAAAATATATATATATTTGGGAAAATGAAAAGTTAATTTTAAATAGGAGACTTTTAAAAAGTGGGTTAGGAAAATAGAATTTGAATTGAAAAGTGGTATTTTATCTTAATGGTCAATTAAGCTCCTCATATTTTGATAGAACCAAATTTACCCTCTAAATGATCAAACTTTGGTCTAATAGATCCTAATATAATATAACACTCTAATAAAATTGATTCAATTGCTAGAATTAAATATATAATTTGTAGACAAAAAATATATATATATATATATAGGAATATTATAATATAAAACTATCAATGTTGCACTGTAAAATGTAAATTAATGGTTATATACAAAGTAATAGCATTTAAGATCTAAAAACTATTAACCAATCAAAATCTAACTTTTAATTAGCACTTCAGTTGGGAAGAAAAAATCATTCAAATTATCAATATTATGAACAAAATAATTGAGGTGGAGCATACTATAGTTATGGAGAAGATAGACAGAAGATTTAGGATTTCTCTTTTTCAGTGTTGAAGGTGAACGAAAGTGACTTCAGTTTCAACTTTCAAATTATGAAGCTCAAGAATCTTTATTTATTGTTCTTGCAAAAAAAAATTGTACATTACATCATAGGATAATCATGCATGACCTACCCACAGTGTGCATACTGTCTCTATTGGATTAATTAAATTCAAATGTTTATTTTTCCAATTAATCCAATTTCTTTTTTTTTTAAAAAAAAGAAAAAAGTTAGGGGTTGTTTAGTTCTGAAAAATAAAGCCAGTTTTCCAGAAAATTACTGCAAGAAAATTAGAAAATAGAAAATGCTGTTTAGTTGTAATATTTTCCAATTTAGAAAATTAGAAAACTATTTTCTGAATTTTTCAAAATTAAACTATTGTATGGAAAACACAAAAAATATGTTTTCTTATTTTTCCTTTATTAAAAGAGAGTTCAAATTCAACTACATTACCTTATTTTCTAATTTATAAAATTATAAAAGAAATGGAAAATGAAAATACAAATAAGCAAACATAATTTTCATTTTTTAATTTTTTATTTTGGAAAATGAAAATATGAAAAAGTAAGAAATGAAAATGAAAACTGGAAAAGGAAAATGGAAAACATTTTCTTTAACTAAACAGCCCCTTAATTTTTATCTTGTCAAATTTCAGTTTTATGTTTTTATCTTAATTCAATTTTTTTTTCGGAACTTCCGAAATTACTCCAAAATACTTGTATCGAAACTTTGATATTAATCAAATTAAGCGAATATACTCGGTCTCTAACTATCTTATGTAGAACTATTTAGGATAGTTAAAAAATAATTTTAAAATCCCTGAATAGCTCTAAAATTCTGATTAGAATATTTAGAAAATTTTTAGTATAATTAGGAGCACTTTGATTTATATAAAAAACTTGATATAAATATTTTAAAGTAATTTTATAGATTTTGGATATACATTAAAAGAAAAAATAAATTTTGATAAAAAAATGAATTGGAGTAAACATATAAAATTGAAAAATTAAGATAATATGAAGAAATATTTCGATAGCAAATTAATTCTTTTATCAAAATGTTAGAGACAAATTATAAGTTTTTCCCATATATAATTAAATTCGATGAAAGAGCTCGGAAGACAGTTTATAGAAATGCAGAATCTGGTCCAAAAATATTTAGGTTTGTGTCAGCAGTTAGAGATTATTTAGTTATATTACATTTATACATAATTAATCAATTTAATTATTTTGCAACCAAAAATAGAAGCAAAACCTTTTTAGCCGGTCCATTATGCAATCATTATAAGGTTTTTTAACATCAATATTCATTGGATGATTTTGTTATACCAAATAAACTTTCATATTCATGAAACTATTTTATTTTAATGGAAAGTGGAATTAAAAAACAAATGGAATATATTGGAAAGAATCTCATATAATTAAAGGGCATAAAAATGGGTTATAACTGTGGTAAAATTAACTTTTTAAAGACTTAACTTGTTTTAAAACTGTGAAAACCACGTAAATGACATCTACTGAAAGGCTCATTCAGCCGGCTCAATCCACCTGACAGGGTTCAAAATTCATCAGTAAAGAGCACTAGGCGTGAGTTTGAAAGCAGCGTCCACGTCCGATCGGACTGATGTGACCGCAAGTCCCATCGATCCGCTAACACAAAACAGCGCCCATGCCCTTCACCTACTCCATGTCATTTCGCCGCTCAACTGCTCTGACTGCCAGTTATCACGCTCCAAGTACTCAAGTGCACCGCTCCTATCTTTTATAAATATTCCAGCAAACAGTGGCACCAGGTATCGAATTTCTGAAATTCTCTCTCTAAATATTCTCTCTTTAGAAAGCCACTAACTTAAGTTTCGAAATACTCACGTCTGGTCCAACCAGTTATTCTTTTTTGCAGGTCTCATCTATCCGACCTACTATCTTTTTTTTTCTAAATAAAGACATTTTACGTCTTACCAAAAACAAGGGTAAATTAATAATTATATAAATCTAGGGGTGTTCAAAAATGGATTGGATGGGTTACGATCGGTTTTCAATCCAACCCATCTAAAATTTTAAATGGGTTGAACCCAACCCAATCCAGCTGGATTATAACTTAAACTTTTTATATTGGGTTGGTTGGTTTATGACTGGGTTATATGGGTTATGTTAATTTTCTAACATATAAATTTTATATTATCTATATTTATATTTTTTAAGTATAAAACATTAATTTTATTCTTGTAAATATTTTTTTAAATAACACATGCATATTTCATTTAAAAAAAAAATTAATTCCGAAGAATAGCGTGGTAAAAAAAAATGAAAAAAATTAATTCCAAAGAATAGTGTGGTATATTTGGAAGGAAAATTGCTAATGGACTTGCATGCTAGGATTCAAAAGACTATCGTTGAAAAGTTTATCAAAAAGTTATATCAATATTAGTTAGTTATACCAAAAGACTTTATACTTAATATTTATTAGGTCCAATAATTTTTCTCTTATTTCTAATAAAAATATATCCATAAATGTCGAAAAATATTTTCTAGGTTGCACAAAAATTTCATGTCATCTAAAGTTTTAACCAAGAATTTAACAAAAATTCATTAAAATGGCTTACCATAGCGGTGTTCAATCATTGAAATGGTTTAATAATAATAATAATAATAATAATAATAATAATAATAATAATATCTTGAGAAAATAAAAAGATAAAACAGTAAAACACACATGAATTATATTAAATTAAGAAAACACAAACAACTACAAATAGAGCAAAATATAAGAGAAAATTTTTGAATTTCCTACTTGAAGCAGTAATTTGCCATGTAAAAGAAAAATGAACTATTGCATTATATCATTTTACATTATATGTTTTTTCACTTTCCAACTCCAATTTATTTCAAATTTAATTCAATAATTCATAACATATAAAAATTAGACTGTACACAAAATTTTAACTCAATTAGAGTCTATTTTCAATTCGATTTACTCAAATCGGTCTGATTCAATAATTTTCGGTGTTACCAAAAATTTGCCTTTTTACTGTCAATAAATTCTAAATATTATTTAGAGGTCATCTGAAATTTTTGATAAATTTTGGAAATCATTTATTATTTTAAAAGTTTCGGTCAAATATCCAGTCAACCTAGTACTATTTAAACCGAAATCACAACTTTTTCTTACTTTTTAAGTTTAATTCCTCGTAAAAATGAATTCATAATTCTTAAAATATGTTCATTAGACTCCAAGAATATTTTTGGGTCAATCGAAAACCATTTCTTAGTCCGGTAATTATTTATCAGTCCGATAACTCAATTTTACAGTGTCACCAAAAATTAATTTTTCATTATCATATAATTATACTCATTAATACGAGTACGTCCATATTTTCAGATTATTTTTCTAAGGTCCGTAGCATTTTTTACGGTTCGGTCAAACCTTTAGTCAACCTAATCACTATTTGAAATGAAGCCGTGATTTTTTCGTATTTTCGATTTTTAGAGGTCTATTTGACCTCATTTTCACTCCAAATTTTAATCTCGGACTTATCGTGACTTATATTTTCTAATAGTCAAATAAAATATTTTTCGCCTCCGGATTTACTTTTTGCCCCAGAAGCATTATTTACTATTGGGGAATACTATTAACGGCTAACCCGGTATTAAAACCATTACACTCCATTTGTAATGAATTCTGATTTATTATATACATAGAAGATAGAAGAGAAAAAACAGCTTGTCCCATAAATGAATTGTACGGGTTAACTGGTTGGGTTATATAATAACCCATAACCCATATAAATATTCTGTAAAATTTAGAATGGGTTGTATGGATTATAATAATCCATTAAAATTATGAAAAAAATGGGTTAGATGGGTTGGATTAAATGGTTTGGATGGGTTATACCGTTTTTGAACACCCCTATATAAATCTTAGGTTTTGAATTTTACGCTTTGACTAGAGAAACAATGATTAATTTTCAGGTCGCACATCTTATTATAAAATCATGAGTCTTAACAAACCAACGGTCTTTTCTTGTGATAATTCATCAAAAAATTAATTTTTAAATCTAATTAGCATGACCTTAATTAATCTAGCAGTTTTAATTTTAGTGGTACGTTCGTAAAGTTGAGAAGCTAATCAAACTATATATGAAATTATCCAAAATTTTGCAGCTGTTTCTATTTCTACACTTGGTTTTAGAATCAATGGAGAAAATGATAAATAAAGAAATAGAAAATAATCTTATTATAAAATAGAGAAAATTGAACATCAAAAATAAGTTTTATTTTTCTTTTGTTTAAAAAATTCAATCGGACCAAATTAATTACCACAAAAATGTTTAGAAATTAGAAAATTATTTTTTTTAACTTTCATTATTTTTTAAAAATTAATTATATATGAGTATTGGTTGACAGATGAATTGGTTTAATTTTCCATCCCTTTTTTTTCTGTTAGGGTTTAATAATTTGATAAAGAGAACAAAGTCAATTTGAAGAACCTTTAGTGGTTACTTATTACAACAAACCTTAGTTATTACTTGTAATAATGTTATAGAAATTGCACCAAGTCCTTGCATTATCAAAATGGACCCATCGTAATAAAACTGTGTCCCCCGTAATATCACAGAATACAAACCAAAAACTTTGGACCCATTGATTTGGTTGTTGTCGAGTTATATAAATTAAATTTCACCACTCAAAATAAAATAAAATTTTAGTTGATACTATTTATCCAATCATGAGGTTGTGCTGATGTAATAATTAATTGTTTAAAATGCAATCACAATTTCGATGTAGTGGGCAATCCATCATATAGGGAATTAAAAAGAAAGAAAAGGAGTTTCTTGAAGTGCGACATTACTAGTGCTTCTTAAAAGCACAAGAACTCAAAAATGCATTTTTCTCTAACAGATATCAATGCTATCCTATCCCATATCGGCTGTAAATGAGGTGAAAATAAACTTTATAAGATCATGAATCACCTTTTTTCTGTACGAGACCTTCCCCAGCGAACAAAACCTTGAGGGTTAGAGGGCAATGCCCAAAAACGACCCAAACAGGACAATATCGTAGCGGATGCTCACCATGAGTTATGAAAGCACTCAGCGGATCGAGTGGGTCTGACCCTTAAAACCCTTACGAGGCCTTTTAAAGCCGTGATTGCTCCGGGTTAAAGCGGACAATATTGTACAGAACCCGGTGCTCTCGATAAAGTCAGAATATCTTTATCATGTGGTGCTTTTGTTGAGAGACGAGGGCCAGCGCCCGAAGACCTCTTTCGGGGGGGAGATAATGATAGCAATGATATCTTATCCCACATCGGCTGGAAATGAGCTGAAAATGGAACTTATAAGGCCATGGACCACATTCTTCCTGTACGAGACCTCCCCTAGCGAACAAAAGTTTGAGGGTTAGAGGGCAATGCTCGAAGACGACCCAAAAAAGATAATATCGTAGCGGGTGCTTACCCTGAACTATGAAAGCACTCAGCGGATCGAGTGGGCTTGACCCTCAAAATCCCTACAAGGCCTTTTAAAATCGTGAGAGTTCCGGCTCAAAACAGACAATATCGTACAGAACCCGGTGCTCCCGATAAAGTCAGAAATGACTTTATCACTAACATTTACAAATAAAAAGTTGGGACTTTTTTTTTATAAATGATATTTTTTAAAAAAATAATTTAAATTTTGGAATATTTTAACAATTATTTAAAGGGTCGGAGTGTTTTACAATTTCGCAACATAGTACTGCGGACTTTGAGTTCAATTCCGCAGCCCACTGCTGCAGAATTGAACTTAACTTTTTTTTTTATTTATTTTAGGTTGAAAAACTGCAACTTCACATTTCTACCGGCAGCTTTAAGCTACAATTTTTTTTTTATTTTTTGGTGTTAAGATGAGAAAATATAAACTTAATTTTTCCATTCCTTTTATTAATATAGATTTTTTTTCTTTTACTCAATTTGATAAACATGATAAAAAAAATTATAGGTTAATAAATAGGATAAAAATTGATAAACTAACCACTGAAATTATTATTATTGGTTAGTTTCAAAACGTGATTTAATTTCTACCATTATTATTATTATGACATTACGTATTCCAATATGATTGGATACCAGTAAAATAAATAGATTCGAAATTAAATTTTTCAATGCGATAAAGAACCAATAATCAGAAATAATATAATATAAAGTTGATTTTTTTTAACACTTAACTTTTTTCGTGAATTTGAATTCATTGTTTAATTAAAAAAAGTTCATATACATATGGAAGAGATATATTTTTATCTATTTATATATATATATTTCTTTTTTATTTATATTATACATATTCTATTTTTATTTTATATATAAAAATAGATAAAAATAAATAAATCGAATATGATTGAAATATACGATTGAAGTATATAATGAAAAAAAAAGAAGGCTTATTAAGAGATAACTATAGTTATCTATATATATACATGACTCCTACGTCTCTCCCTTTCCTGCAGAAACTAACCAATAATAATAATTTCAATCGTTAGTTTATCAATTTTTATCTTATTTATTAACCTACAATTTTTTTTATCCTGTTTATCAAATTGAGTGAAATTATAGTTATAAAATCATTAAAAAAATTGTCAATATAATAAAAATAATTTTGATTCGATCACATAATTTATGGTATCGATTAATACAATTTTGTTTGGCAGTGGTGCATTTAAGGCGGCATTTTATAAATGATAAACTAGATACTCCCTCCGTTCCTTAATATCTGTCATTTTTGACAAAAATTCAAATTCTATTTATCTGTCACTTTTAAATTTTCAATACAATTTAATTTTCTCTTTCCAATTTAATTTTCATTTTCAATAAAAATTGACCAATTAGATTCATTTTTTTGCATTAAATTACTTAATTTACATTGAATCACTCAATTTTTTTTTAAATTTAAAATTAATTAATATTTTTTAATTATTATGAAAATAACAAAAGTGACTAGTATTTAGGAACGGAGAGAGTAATAGATTTTCTACGTACCCTTGCACAAAGTGGAAATTATAGGATAAAAGAAAGCGTGTGGAGCCATGGGCTCCGAGTTCCATAGTTCCAAATTCCAATCAAGCGAAAACAAAACAACATGTTACATCAGTTGAGTTCCCAGAGGTTTAGGGTCTACTCCTATTAATTCTATCAATCAATGAATTAATAAAATTAAAAAAAAAACGTGGTCTAATCAAATTGACCCTACAACACCTAATACCTCTTTGATTAAGAGCAAACAAACAATTTCTCACTGCTTTACCTTTATCCTAAATGGCCTAACTGCTTTACCTTCCTCATAAATGGTTTGCCAGTATCAGATATGTTACTTGTTATTTATCATTTTTATTATTTTTATTGATATTAAAAAATATTAATTATATTTAAATTTAAAATAAAATTAAATATTTTAATATATAAATTTAAATTTAATTGATTAATTTGTATTAAAAATAAAATAAATAAATTATATTATATTAAAAATTTAAAAATAACATATAAATAAAATTTAAATTTTTATAAAAAATAATAAATAAAAAGTAACGGAAAAAGTATCAACTAAGTGTTAATTATTTTTTATAAAGTTAAAATCAAATAATGCATTTATTGCAATAAATTTTTAAGCAATAACTGTAATATTATTGCTTTTTATCTATAAAATAATATAATTGAAATATTTTTAAACTATAGCATGAAAAAATATATTACATAAAAAATATTCAAATTATTGCAATAATTTAAAAGAGCGAAAATGACATGAAAAATTTCACTCTATAATTGGCTTATCCAACTCAAATTGAATTGATAAAACGATGAAATAATTAAATATATTAAATAATATGGAAAAACAAAATTTTATTTAAAAAATAAAAAAGAAAAAGAAATGAGTGGGAGTAGTATAGTGAGTAGCTAAGGCAGACAGGATAGTAGCAGGCCACAACACGTCTAAATTGAATTGATTCTGTTCAGGGAAGTTGATGAGCAGAAGCAACAATTTCCATTGCTAACTCTATCTAATATGCATATCTATTCATCATCACTTGTCTCTTTCCTTGACCCTTTTTTTTTTTAAATTTTTCTTTGAATAATTGCTTCGCAATTATTTTTGTTTTTATTACTAGATTTGCCATATTTTGTTCTTTCATACTATTTTCTTAGCTTTCACACAGTGTCTTGAAAAGATTCATGCCTTCTTGGTCTGATAAAAATATGTACAGCATTCCAAATTATGCCGACATTATAATTAATTTTTAACAAACTATATTCCCTCCATTCCTATATTTATACCAATATTTAGTAATGTACATAGATAATTATGATTTTTTTATCTCAAAAAATAAAATGGAATGGTAAATGTCCCTTATCCATTAATAAAAGGTTTCAAATTCAGATTTTGAAAATACAACATTATCACATAATTAGGAGGAAATGATTTGTTCTTGATAAAGCCATTTCTGACTTTATCGGGAGCACCGGGTACTGCATATGTTGTCCGCTTTGAGCCGGAGCGCTCACAATTTTGTTTTTGGGGCAAAGGTCTATACAGGGAGAGGGTGTCCATGGCCTTATAAGGACCACTTCAACCTCATCTCCAGCCGATGTGGAATTGGAAGATAGCATTGCTATCATTATTCCCCCTCCCGAAGAGGTCTTCAGGGCGCCTTCGGGCGCTGGCCGCTTTGGGAGCTGCCGATCGGGCGCTGACCCTCGTACCGTTCGTCTCTCAACGAAAGCACCAAATGATAAAGCCAAAGATGTCTTTATCTGAAGAAGAGAAGGCAATCCGATCGGATGAGAAGACCTGCAATAAGAAGAGCCCGGTCGGATCAGGCGTGAGCACTTCGAAACTTAAATTAGTAGCTTAGAGAAAGAATGTGCTTTTAGAAAGAGAAAGTTTTGGATTCAATACCTGGTGCCATCGTTGGCTGGGCTATTTATATGAGACGATTGAGGGGCACTTGAGTGCCTGGGTAGTGATTACTGGCTGTCAGAATAGGTATTCGGCGACATGAAAGGGAGCATGTGGTAGGCATGGGCGCTGCCTTGTGTCAGGCGACTGATGGGACTGGTGGTCACATCACTCGATCGGACGTGTGCGCTGCCTAGAAGCTCGTGTCAGCTACTCTGGGTTGTTGGGCCTTGGGCTTTGCCGGTTGAGTGGGTCGGCTGGATGGGTCTCTAAGCAAATGATATTTGCTGTGTTATCAGTTCTCTTCTGTAGGCCTAAGTGGCTTGAATTTGGATTAGTTGAAGCACTAAATTTTGAATACCGAATGGTTATACCAAAAAATAGTTATAATTTTTTTTTTCTTTGAGAGACAATAGTTGTGAATCTATTAGTGTTTAATGGCAAATTGAAAGGTAAGGAGATGATCCCAAATGGATGTAATGGAATGGTACAATTTTCTAGAAGTTTTGGGTTCAAGTATGTGTTGGGGTACAATCTAAGTCCCACGTTGAAAAATTAAGGAAGAAACATGTTAAATATAAAGTGTTCACCTAACTCTATTAGTATGAGCCCTTTTAGGAGGAAGCAAAAAACAAATCTGTGCGGACTTGGACCAAACCGGACAATATCATACTGATGTGGACTAATGTGGAGTTAAGTAATATTTAGCAGTCCTAACAAGTGGTATCAGAGCCATGGTCTGGAAACGGTCCGAAATGGTGGACTGCGTTGTGTGAAAGGCCTCCGGTACGATCTCGCGATTGGAGATTCGTGTTTGGTGCCTTGTGTCGAAAGTCTTCCTGATATTGTATTGGTCAGGCGGCGTGTTCCGTTAGTTGATAACGGCGGTGCAAAATGATTTGGCGAATCAAATGGATTATCGTTCGATAAGAGGACATAAGCTGTGTGGTTCTTGGTTTTAGAAGATGATTGTTGGGGTACAATCCAAGTCTCACATTGGAAAATTAAGGAAAAAATACTTTTAATATAAAGTATTCACCTAATTCTATTAGTATAAAATATTTTGGGAGGAATCCAAAAACAAATTCGTGCGGTTTTGGGTCAAAACGGACAATATCATACTAATGTGGAGTTAAATGATGTTTGGCATTACTAACAGTATGAGCACACTTAAATACTAAAAAATAGCATTTTCATAAAAGATAGATTCTATTCTATCATATTTTTATTATAGTTGTCTAATCTGTTTCACGTCGGTTCTAAATTATGTTAGAATTCATTATTCACTCTAATTGAATTCGCTAAAAATATGATCAGATTTGATCAAGGATAATCTAATAAAAATAGACTTCGTTTAATATATCATTTGTTGTATTTTCTAGATTGTTTGTTTCCTATTTTACTTGTAATCTAAAGTGCTTATATTTGTAAATGATCACTACAATATACATGAGATGATTTATTTTTTACATACGTTTTATCTCTTTGTGGACCTACCAACATGAATCTCTGATATAATTTTTAAGGCAAATTTATATTAGTCAAATTAGTGAAATTAAAATACCAATGAATATAATAATAAGAAGAAGAAGAAGAAGAAGAAGAAGAAGAAGAATACCCTCAAACAATTTATACACGACAATGCAATTTTTTATGGCAAGCACATAAGGACACTTTTAATTTCTGAATTCCAATGGGTGTAGGTTAACTATCTAGAATCCACGTGATTAACACCTATAGTTGATTTTAATTTTTGCACCAAGATCTAATAGATGATCGCTCTCCCAATTTATGATTGCAGCATTGTTGGGGGCACATCATATATCATGATAATCTCATCTTTAGACTTCGTTTCTTAATCATTGCTCGTTTCTTAATCATTGCTGAAACTATAGCAATAATATGTTAATTAATTAGGTGAAAAATATTTTATTTTTGTTAATTACTCAATAATCATTGATAAGACGAATAATGTCTTTATCTAGAAAAGAGAAGAGCCGATGGGAAGTTTCAAGTAATATAGAAAGAGAGCAGGTCGGAAGATTGGGACCTGCAAGAAAGAGTAACCGGTCGGACCAGGCGTGAGCACTCCAAATCTTAAGTTAGTAGCTTTTTAGAGATAGAATACTTAGAGAGAGAGTTTCAGAGATTTGATACCTGATGCCACTATTTATTGGGTTATTTATAAGAGATAGGAGATGTGCACTTGAGTTCCTGAAAAATGATAACTGGCAGTTAGAGTAAGTGAGCGGCGAAGTGACAGGGAGCAGGTGAAGAGCATGGCGCTGCCTTGTGTCAGTGGGCTAATTGGACGTGTTGTCATATCAGTCCGATCGGACGTGGCGCTGTCTTCATACTCAGCTTTTGTGCTTTTTGATGATGGGATTTGGACCCTGCCAAGTGAATTGGGCCGACTGAATGGACTTCTTTGCAAATGTTATTTATGTAATTATCAATCACCTTTCCTCTTCTTTCTTCCATTCTCCTGCTTCTCTTGAACAAATCATACTATTAGTTTTTATTAGTTGTCCTTATCATTAGAGATTGAGTTATCATCCAAGTTCTAAAACCCTTTTGTATTTATGCTAATTTTCTATTTCTTGCATTTAATCGAATTTGTGTTTGTTTTACAATGAAACACACGAATAACAATTGCAAAAAGAAACATTCAATAAAAATAATTACCTATTTTTCCAAAGCACTAAAGCATGCTACTATACTTTAATTAATGTTAGTATGATTAATAAATTAATGATACTATAATTAAACAAGATCTTACACTTTAAACTTTAACATTTAAAAGATATTCTTTATATATTTTCCTAGTCTAGCTACCACCACTAATGATTCACGAGTAGGATCAAAGCAGAGATTGTAACAAAAGAAGAGAAAGCGACACGAAAAGATTGGAGAAAAATATTTTTCCAATAATAGATGAAAAAGCCAATCTTTTTGGTTAAAAATAAATAAATAAAAGTAGGAGATGGGTTTTGAAGCATAAGAGTACAATTATGATTGTGGTTTGGAGCAGACTCAAATGGGTTGGAAACTCCACTAAATTGCCTTTTACTATTCTTTTGAATCTTTTCATATAAGTCCCTTTCTATATTACAAATCAAATAAAATTTTTGCCTCAAAGTTTGTAATAGTGTTTGATTTTTGGTCCCACGGATCTTGGATATGGGTTCCACAATATTTGTTCACAGTATCATCTATTCTTATGTCTCTTTTTGTTTTTCTTTTTTAAGGTAATTATATCTCATTCCCGAGTTGCTAATAGAGTTAGCAAATTTTTGTCCCAATTCTTAAATAAAACTGTGATTCAAATTTAATCCGGGCAAATCTAATCCGTTGTGTAATTCGAACGGATTAATCTATTTGCAAAATAATATGCTCTAATCTTATCATTATGTGATGATCGGATTCATTTATAATCCATTTACTTATTTAGGTTATTTTGTAATTTTAGAACATTTTTATATAAAAAATAATTTTATATATTATACATGTATATTTTTTATTTTTAATAAAAAAATTTTAAAAAATAATATCATAAAACTTAAAATATTTAATAATAACCTATTTGAACAAAGATGACTCTACATATTTTTTTGGCGGGGGTGGGGGGGAATTATAATTCGGCCTGGCAAATTTTTTAGACCCCTTTATATATAATATTTGGCCCTCCATCTCTTCATTCTAGATTCTTTTTTTATTATAATCCAATTTATTTTTTTATTATAATCCAATTTATTTATCATCCGTGAAATTTTAATTTATTTACTGTTCAAATGATTTAATTTAAAATAATTCGACTTTATTTCTGATAACCAGACACCTCTGCTCTGAGTTCGGTTACGCATCTGTTATGAGTTCGGTTACGCTTTACTCCTGGATTCGGATAGTCCAGCTGATTTGAATAATATCTCAATAACAGCTCGGTCTATCCTAATATCTCAGAAAGAGTTTGTCTTCGTAGGTTATCAGAATTGTTAGAATCCTTCAAAAACTTTTATTTCATTACAATACGGATTTTTCGTGTTCAATTTTATCTAATTAGGAATCGACTTTATCTAATCGGAAATTAAACTTATCTGATTAGAAAATATCCTTATCTAGTCAGGGTTTTGAGTTCTATCACAATTAAGAGTTTCAAATTTTATCCTATTGAGAATACTTATTTTACGTAGAAGTGAACTCATAATCTAATACTAATTTCTAACTTTATAAAATAAAAAATTCAGGTATGTTTGTTCTTGATTTTTTTTTAATTATAATATATTTATTTTTATCAATTTTTTTAACTTGACGTTCGGTGAAATTTTTCATTTTCAAGTGGCTTATATAAGCTGTTAGCATGAAAATTTCGAGCTGCCGTCAATTCTTTTGTCACTAATGATGCAGTTTTGCAAATTTATTTAAGTGTTGCCATTCCATTTATATTTTCATTTCCCAAAAAACTTTGACGTATTAGTACTATGTCATTTACATTGGTAACAACGAAAGCTTTGCAGTCTAATCAATAATTAAAAATATGAAGAATGGTTAATTGATTGATTACACTATTGCCCAAAGGAACCTGTGACTAAGTTGGTTGGACCACTATCTTTAATCTTTTAGACCAATACAAAGTGTGAAGCTGAAAATCATCATTGACTTAGAAGGGGGCTGGGCTTGGTCTTTTTTATTTATTTATTTATTTTTTGTTGGACCACTCCTTTTTAAAATTTTAATTTATATATGATTAATAATCAATTAGGTAAATAAAAAGGATTAGCAATCTCTTGAAGCAAGCTTGATCTGTGGGATAATTACTAATTAATGCAGTTTTGCAGTTGTAATTTCGGCAATCAAATGTCACCTATAATTGCAGCTTTCATGCAATTAGATTGTAACACATGCAACTAATTTTCATGCCTGGGTTTTTACTTTTTATATATACTTCTCGATAATTCTGGTAATATCGTAATGATCAATAGAAAGAAACCGATCTCGATTAGTTTTGCCGATTTGATCAGATATTCGAGAACCGATTTGCAAGACAAATAAAACTAATTTTTAATGCGCAGAAAATTAGCACTCCAATGTTTTAGTCAGTAAAAGACTTGAAAAACAAACTGTAAAAAGTTGATGTCTCTTATTTTTTTAGTATGTATGTTACCTGAATTCTAAGTGTTTTGATATTTATGTGAACGAAATAGCTTATTTGAGTGGCTTACTTGAGTATCATAATAGGCTTCCGGCGATATGATAGGGATAAGGCAAAAGGAATGGTGGCACCGCGTATCAACAAGACGTTGAGGGAAAAGCCTGAGCAATTTGATCAGGTGGCACGCTGATGTCACTTTCGTGATTTTCTTGCCCAAGCTGCCTGTCAATCATTATACCTTCGAGATTTTGGGCTTAAATTTTGCTGGACTTTCGGCTGGGCTTTATGTTGGGACAGATAGGTGCTAATATTTGGTACATTATCACTTCTTCTTTTATTTTATTTTTTTTTTTCGTAATTTAACATAATAACATTTAAATACTAAAATTGATATTATTATATTGAGTGAATTTCTCTCTAATTAAAAAAAAAAAAAACTCAAGTTTTAAATTTTAAGTGGCTATAAAATAAGAATGCAATTAATCACTTTCATTAATTGATTTTTATTCAAAATTTTCAAGAATCTATGAGTGAGCCACCATTTGATGTCATGCTTGTATAAGATATAATACCTCGACAAGTTTGGCATATTGAATATTTGAATAATGCTTGTAATTATTGATGCACTACTATTAAACTTGCTTCCAGTTTTTGCCAACACTTTAATTGATAGAAAATTAATGTTAAATGTTTTTTTTTTCATTTATTGCATTTTAATTTATTAGGGCAGTCCAAAAGATGTATATATTGTTAACTAATAAGTGTAAAACATCATTTAACTAACGGTTATCGGTTCACGTGGTAAAAATTTTAATTATTTTTAAATGAATTTTCAAGTTCAATATTTATTTTATGCATGTTGTGTACATCTTGGTAAGAATTGGTACTAATTATAAGTTCACTAGTACTCGATTTTGGATTGATCGATTTAAAAAAAAAAAATAGAGTAAATATTTAATATAAGTAAAAAAAAAAATTAAAGTTAGGACTTATTTTGGTTTCGTGGTTCAAAATAGATATACGTTATTGATAAAATAATAACAATAGATGTTAATCTTTCATTAGAGATGAACTTGTTAACTATTGTTATTCCTATGTTAAAGTGATGAGTATGGACTATAAGTATTAATTTTTTTCATACTTAGTTACACACACGGAGATTGAATGAAATTCAGTCAATAATTATTACTCCCTCCATTATATTTTATGTGTCATTTTTATTATTTTCATTAGAATTAAGTAGTATTAATTAAGTTTAAATTTATAATAAAATTGAGTAATTTAATGTACAAATTTAAATTTAATTAATTAATTTACATTGAAAAAAAATTAAATTGAAAAAAAAAATAAATTCTATTAAAAATCTAAAAATATTATTAAAATCTAAAAATATCAGATAAATAAAATTTGAATTTTATTAAAAAAAATAACACATAAAATGGAATGGAGAGAGTATATACGTTATGAAGTAAGAACATAGACATTTTCATTAAGAAAAATGAGAAAATTGTACAGGTTGAAAATCTCTTACAAACTCATTAGACACAAATATCTATTGGTGAAATATGCCTCAAAGTTGCAAAATAATATAGCAGATTCATAGCGTAGCATATTTCCTAGATCTAGCCACTTACTACTTATTAAGAAACATTAACTCATATAGTATATTAATATTATGCAAAGACTATAAGGCTTTGAATTCAAATCTCTAAATAGTCCAATTGATCTTATTCCATAAATTAATCAAACCAATGGATTAGGTATATTATTATTGTATTTACAAATATATATTTGTAAAGTAAAAAATCCTTACTTTTAAATGGCAGTGAGGAAAGCCTAATGAATATAAATAGATGAACCTAATTAAGCACAATGAAGATCCTAATTTGTGGCCTGCAGATGGAATATTCTCCTAAAAAATGTATCAATTTTGAGATAATATTAGTCGGTTTGAATTGGATTAATTGTTAAGAAAAATAAGATATAATACGCAATGATCGAAAGAATAATTACAAAAGTTGACGTCTAAAAATGAACTTTACCTTTTTTACCTTATACGCAGAAACTCAATTGCTTCATTCGCTAACGTGGTAAATAAGGTAAATAAATACATAAAACATTGATGACAAAACCCTATTTTCCTTTTCTTTGCTTTTTTCTGAAGAAACCATATAAAAATATGATTGTTTCTTTTTACTGACATTTAAAATTCTAGGAAACTGATGAAATTTACAATAATTATACTAGCTTTTTTTTCTCCTTTTTTCTTTTCCACACTTTGTCACCCAAATCATAACTGGGTGGCCCTTTTACAGTGCATGCATGTTTACCCTTAAAACACCAGTATGAAAGGGACAAGCAAGTGGAGTCATTATCCATACACTCACTTTTAGGCACACGTATTTGATTGGTTTCATGTTAGTGTGTGAGATTTTAAAAGCAAAAGCGAATTATTACAATAATTCGGTTTCACATAGGTTGTAAGAGAATTGGAACATACTGTGAGAGAGATTCTCTTAAGAACTCTGTTGGGTTGGTTTAAAGAATAAAGAGAAGTGTTTAGAATCTTGATTTAATCAAACTTTGTTTGACTTCTCGGAACGAAATATTAAGGATTGCAGTTGAGGAGTTCACTCATTCATGATGGATCTACCAATGGCCTTTTGATGTATATACTTATCTATTAACCACAAAATTAGATGAGAATTACTTCAAACTTTCCTAAATTATATATCAGTTTGTTTAGTCGGTTATAATCGGTTATAATCGAACCGCATTCGATCCTATTTGAGAATGAGCATTTTGTAAGTAAGCACTACTCTAATCCAAAATTAATGGGGCTAGGACAATGAAAATGTATATATTATAGTAAAATAGAATCAAGCAATAAATTAAGATAGATCATATTAATTAGAATAATTAATACGAATAAAGTTGTGCCAAAGATTCCAACTTTCTTTGATTTTAAAACAAGCAGATAAGCAGGTGGCATTAAAGAAAGAAAATCAATTGTTTGATATTAATTCTTTTTTTTTTTTTATATATTAATTCTATACACCTCGTATTAATTTTTGCAAATGCCCACCGACACAAGCATATTAAACCTGGGACCAGTTTTGGAAAAATCGGCCTAGTTGCATAAATTAATTAATTTCGAAATTAATTTTTCTGCAATTCTTGTGAATTTTTGAAATTTTTAAATGATAATCTTTTTTTTTTTTATTTCCATTATGCATATATTGATTATATTCCATTCTATGAATGTGAACTTTGACTGCTTCAACGCAGTTTCTTAACAAGTGTATTTTGACTGGAATCGCAACTTTAGATTAAATTATATAATATAAAAACTGAGTGGACACAAATAAAAAAGATTATTTCTGTCAATTAAATATGTGACAAAAAAAATCTAAAATTATCTTTAAAAAATTGGAAAAAAATAAATATGAACTGTTAATTACATGGACTGTGGGAGTTGGTTGAATATAAAGGAGCATTACATTGCATGTTTTTAAAAACAAACAAGTAATTGCATGCCATGCCAGATTGGACATTTATTTATTCAAATAAATGAATAAAATAACTATATATTTTTTGAATTTAACCTAAGTCTATAAATACGACCAATAAATTAAATAATAAATAGGATGGATCTCAGAATTCTGAGTTGGTGGGACTTATTATATATCTCAACTACAAACCTCAAAATTCTGATTTTAACTTATAAAAGTTTTATTTATTTATTTATGAGAACAATGTTTTTTCTCGTGAATTTTCTTGGGAAAATTGAAATTCAGAGACAATATGAGGCGTAGAGAAAAGGTAACAGCTTGGAAAATGACATTACTGCTCTGAACCTGCAATGATAAATGATTGAAGATAAAATAAGACTACATTCGTGTGGCTACCAGACCTACTTCTTCCTTTCTATTTTCGAATCTTAAAATTTCTTGACTTGTAAAATCAACTAATTTCACAAGTACAGCATTAGTCTAAATTTTCAAAACTTTTCATGAAATAAATTCTCATTTAAATAATTTTAAGTCCTATAAAATTCAAATTTGAAATGCTAAGACTCATTCTTCTTCGGAAGTTAATTAATGGGATAAATTAAAATAAAATAGCACAAATTTATCTTTAATTTTTTTTTTAAAATATTTCTATAGTTACTAAATTGGCTTAAATTTACTCTAATATTTGTAACGGTGATAAAAAATATAAATCATTTTACTAATGAAAAATATGAAAAAATTGTTCACGTTTGCTATTACTATTGCAGATAAGGATAAGATAAGTGATAAATACATTCTCTTTAATAACTTTTATTTTGTTTTCTCTATTTATTGCAAGACATATGTGCAAGCCAATTAAAACATATGATATAATTCTATAATTTATGAAGCCCACAGACGAGAATTTTTAAAAAATTAGACTATTCAAGGTAATTTAATGACAAATTTTACCATTATTAAAAAAAAAAAAGCTATATTATTATAAAAAAAATGAAGTCTATATATTTATGGAATGGAGATAATAATAAAATTCAGCCAAATTTTAAACAAGATTTATGGTATTGAAATGATATTTGCTTTTTAAAGAGTTCTGATGATAACTGTTTACTATTTAGTCCCTCCAAATTTAAACTTGACTGCATAGGGAAATGGAAGCAGAAAAACTCAAAAAAGCACCGCAAATACTAAGAAAATGTAAAAAAGAAAACTGTTGAGATGGGCAGTGGTGCCTAATGTCAGGAATCAGAATGTGCATATCAAGAAAATAAACACTTTCATATATATATATATATATATATATAATTTTGAAATTTCAAAGAATATTGATTTTGGATTTATTACAGTAAGTGGATAAAAAAAGGGATAGTTTGGAACAATGTGAATATTAGGATAGGATAAATGGGGACATTTTTCATTGCTTTTGTGTTTTGAGTAAATTTGCACATCTTTTTGAATCCCCAAATCCCAATTGCTTTTTCTTTCTTATCCCAATTTCTATCTTTATTTATTTCATTTTAAGCTCCTCCATATATCCTTTCTGCTATTCAATATTTTATTTTTATTTTTATCTATCAGAATATATTACTATACATAATTTATTGTACAATTATATGAATATTATCTGATGACTGTCTGGCAAGTAGCCACCCAAAAGGAATACTACCAACAATTTTTTGACAAAAGACTTTCCGTTCAAGAGTCATACATCAAAGAAATTTGTAGACTTAAAAGTTTATAGAGCATATATGGTGGAATAAAAATACTTTATACAGTTGTATTATATTGTAACCCTGGTGCAGGTAAGTTGCCAGCCAACTCTCGTTGTTTAAGCGAGATCGTGAGTTTAATATTTCGTATACGCAGCCATTTAAAATACGAAGGCAGAATTTTATCTCTCGCAGTAGATTTTTTCTGTTCGAACGAGAATTAATCTGAATGTGGTATGAGTTTAAAATTATCTCCCAAAATTGATAAATAAATGTATGAGTCGGGATTTATCCGGAATATCGCGTGGTAAAAAAAAATGAGTTATTAATAGTAACAGTTTTCGGTAATTTTTTATTGATTAGCAATATACATAGATTACAAATAATTCTTAAATGACGGTAATAGTCAAATCAGAATTCGAGTGATAGAATCCAGTAATCATAAAAAATATATATATATTTTGAGGATATTTGTTTCAAAATGAGATTTGTTACTCCATGTATCACTCGCAATTTTTCAATTAATTTATTACAAAATTAATATGAAAAACAAATTTTAATCTAAAATTACTATTAACAATATTATTTAGGTGGCATATACATAAAAATATTGATAAAACTTTATAAAAATTATCCTTGGTAAAAGTAGGTGACAGTAGGCGAATCTTTGATCACCTGGGAATTAGATATTGTCATATTGGAATCAAAGTTTCTGCTGATCTGTTCGGGACATAGGAATACTATAGTTGGACTCTCATCCTTCATTTGCCACGTGTACGGCAGTTAGTACTTTGCAGGATGAGCCCCACAGTAACCTATCATGTGCCACTGCCAGACCTACTAGGGACAGACTGCTTAGCCTAAACAGTAGAACTAGAAAATTCAAACAAAAAAATCCAAATATTATTAAATTGATGGTTAAAATCCATTTCGAATCTGACTATGTGGTTAACTTTTACAATTGAACGTGAATGCAAAATTTAATTTTTAAAAACGATGATTAATAAATTAAATTTAAAATTTAATGTCTAATTAATTGATTGATTAATAGTTAATCGATTTTTATGTATACATAGTACCAAAGATAATTTTTATATTTTAATTATTGCTATTTTACTCTATATAAATATAAATATATTTCATACTTTAATCACAAAAAATCATTCATATGTCAATATTTTAGTGTTGAATTATTTTTTTGTGTTGTCGTGTAGAACATTTATGTATTTTTTTTCTTTATGTTTAAAACTTCTAAAATTTATATTTTAATTTTATAGATGCATTTTTTTTTATGAAATATAGATTAATTGTATATGTTTAATTTTGGAATAATTAAAGATTAATTAACCGTCTTTAGTAGTTAACCGATTGTTAATTGACTAAATTTATACTTTAAATTTGAAAAACTGATATTAATGAACTGTACTTTAAAAATATACCGTGAAGGGAAATGGTTAAATAGTTCATCTCACACTTACTAAATAGTTTAAATAACTATTTTTAAGCATTTAGAATTGCAAAATTGTTACTCGTTTTATTTCAATAGCTGTTTTTAAATATTTTTACTTTTAAGTCACTTTTTAAATTTTAAAAATATTGTATATATTTTATTTTCTCCTTACTTTTGCACTAAAAATGATAAATTGAGATTGAAACTTTAGAACATTAATAAAATGGGATTTTAGTAAATTATATAAATATTTTAAAAAGAAGATATAAATAGTCATTCAACCCCTTTCATTAATAGTGTTGTTCTAAAACTTTGTTATGTAATATTCAGTATACAAAAGATATTGCAAGTGTTGCTTTGCAATATTTAAGAGAAAATTTATTTTATGTTGCTTATTTTACTTTTTATTTAGCATTTTAAAATTTAAATGAATTTATATTTTATTGTCATTTTACATTTTTATTTTAATTAATAAAAGAATAACTAATTGAGATATGGAAAATAACAATTTTTTAATATTTTAATATTTGCGAAAAATAAAAGCAATTGTAATATATATGGAAAAATTAAAACATTCGAAATAAACCATATGATTATATTATTTGTTAAAATTAAAATTGGCATTTTTCATTATTTATAGATTGTACTTGAACACAAAATTTTTATTTATTTATTTTTTTAAATCATATGGAATCAGATTTCTCATCTACTTGTTGTGATTAAACAACACACATGGACCAAATTTCCAAACTGTCTTCTTGTTCGGTAGACCAAATTAATCTAATAATTAATTACTGTATATAAATAAATTAGATGGTAAATTTTCTAAGCATGTCTCTACAAGCTAATCATGGTGTCTAAATGTGTAAACAACACAAAATAATTCAAGTTTACCAATCAGAAAATGACGTCGTTTTGCTTTTGACTGGCCATCTGTTTTTTCTTGTTGGGTCCAATCACAGTAGCTGCTTCGAAGAAATTGCCGTGTCTGTGGTTTTCTTCTCTTTTCTTCGCTGCACACACGCGAGACACAGACAGCCACTTGATTTCCTCTGTTTTTTAACGTTTTTTCTAATCCCGCTTTACGATGAAACATCCAAACATACTAATTACTGCCCTAAAAATATTTATTTATTCCTATATTTGTATTTTCTTTTTAAATAATTCTAGCTTCGATTTTGATGAACTATAGTGTTAAAGGTCAATTTTTTTTACCATTAAATTTTTCTAACTAGTTAACTTTATTTTCTTTTTGTTGTTTATACCATTACAATTTTATAATACATACAAAATGTTGTCATCTTATACTATATCTAATCATAAATTTTAGAGATGAAAATGCTCGTATTAATAAATTTAAAGATAAAAATGATTTATTTTAAAAAATATAAGGATAAAATCTTTCGTTTATAAAACCTTCAAATTAAAAAAAAAAAAAGAAAATTTTTATGGCAAACAATGACATTAACTTAAGCTAAACATGATACTATGTATTTTTGCTTTGTTGAACTATATTTCAATTTTCAAATATTGAAAATTATATGCTACATATTTTAATAGAATGAGAATATATAATTTTTAAAAATTAATAAAAAATATTTCAATAAAGTATAATTAATATTTTATAAAAATGATGATAATTAATTATTTAGTTGTATGTGAGAAATTTAAAAATAATATATTTGAAAGATGAATGGAGGAAGTAACGAATTAATATTAAATGGTTAGATATCGTAACTATATATCTATTATCTACCAAATATATAATAACAGAAATTTTGATTTTCTAATAATATAAAAAAATTTCCACCGATGAATAATTATTTCGTGGGATTTTAGTTGCTTATATTATATTTTAGCGGATAATATTATAGTAAAAAATTAATTGTTCTTTTAGACGAAAAACGTAATCTAAAAATTATGCCAAAAAAACATAAAAACAGAATCTAAAAATAAAACAAATGCACTACAGAGTGAAAAGAAAAGATTTCAACGGCTAGAAGAAACAAGTTAAGCTAACATTAAATCCGTACACATCATTTCATTATCAAACTACAGTCACAGTACATCTCAAGCAACTTTCACCCATTTTTAGTCCTATTTATTTATATTTGCCATGTGATCCAAAATTTTCATTTTCTTACATTACCATATTATATTTTGCTTCTATTTCCCTTACTATTCCCATATAAAAGAAATGCTATATATATATTTTTAATTTTAAAAAATATTATTTCATATAACAACCGATTACTAATATCATGTATTATTTTTAATAAATTTAGCCAAAAATATTTATTTGAAAATTTTAATGGTAAAAATATATATAAAAAAAGGGTTTAAACGTATTATCTAACAACTCCAAAAAAAATTGAAGAATGAAAATCTTAGATAATGTGGAAATATGACAAGTTTATATAATTGGAAAGTAGGCATGTCTTGGAACCGAATAACAAAACAATAAGAGTGAAAAATTAGTAAAATAGAATGATTAAAAATCATGCAATGTCTAAAAGAGTGAGCGAGTGAGTGAGCCCACAATCACAGTCTCTCACTCACTCCATGAAATTGAAAGCTATCAATCGAAATCTCTATTTTCATTTTCATTTTCACTTTTACTTCCAATTTTCAACTCTCTTTATAATCAAACCCACGAATTCTCCATACCCACACCTCATTTCTTCCACTTCAACATCCTCCATAGCCATGCTTCTCTTTCTCTGTTTCTTTTCTCTTCTTTTCATTTCTCCTTCTCTGTCTCTTAACCAAGAAGGTCTTTATCTTCACCAAGTCAAGCTCGCTCTTTCCGACCCGGATTCTACCCTCTCTTCCTGGTCCGACCGGGACGCCACTCCTTGCTCCTGGCACGGTGTTGCCTGCGACGGAGCTACCCACTCTGTTACTTCAATTGACCTCTCAAACGCCAATCTCGGTGGCCCTTTTCCTACTCTCCTCTGCCGTCTTCAAAATCTCACCTTTATTTCTTTCTCTAACAACGCCATTAATGACACTCTCCCTCTTGAAATCTCCACTTGCCAGAGTTTACGGCATCTTGATCTGTCTCAGAATTATCTTACTGGTTCTTTGCCTCATACTTTAGCTGACCTTCCTAATCTTGTTTATCTTGACCTCACCGGAAATAATTTCTCTGGTGACATTCCCGAGTCTTTTGGCCGGTTTCAGAAACTTGAGGTCATTTCTCTTGTTTATAATCTGTTCGATGGGATAATTCCTCCGTTTTTGGGGAACATTAGTACTTTAAAGATGCTTAATTTATCGTACAACCCGTTTTCTCCCAGTAACATTCCACCGGAGTTTGGGAATTTGACGAACTTGGAAATTTTGTGGCTCACCGAGTGTAATCTTATCGGTGAAATTCCCGACTCACTGGGTCGACTCAGGAAGCTCAAGGATTTGGACCTTGCCATCAATAATTTGGTGGGAAATATACCGAGTTCACTCACTGAGTTGACCAGTGTGTTCCAAATCGAGCTGTATAACAACTCGCTGGCCGGCGAGTTGCCTCGGGGGATGGAGAATATGACCGCATTGAGGCTGCTCGACGCGTCAATGAACGGGTTGACTGGGAAAATTCCTGACGAGTTATGCCGGTTACAGTTGGAAAGTCTCAATCTTTACGAGAACCGCTTCGAAGGAACTTTGCCTGAAAGCATAAGCAACTCGCCGAGGTTATACGAGCTCAGGCTGTTTCAAAATAGACTTGTAGGCGAGTTGCCACAGAACCTCGGCAAAAACTCGCCGCTGAGATGGCTCGACGTATCGGACAACAAATTCACCGGCCAAATCCCGGCGACCTTGTGCGAAAAGGGCAAGTTAGAGGAGATGCTAATGATTCACAATTCATTTTCAGGTCAAATACCGGAGAGTTTGGGTGAATGCCGGAGCTTGACCCGAGTCCGGTTGGGTTACAACCAGTTATCCGGGATAGTGCCATCTGGTCTCTGGGGTCTGCCTCATGTCTACCTTGTTGAGCTTGTTCACAATTCATTGTCGGGTCAGATTGCGAAGACTATAGCAAGTGCAGCAAATTTGTCACAGTTGATTATAGATAATAACAAGTTCAATGGAAGCATACCAGAGGAAATTGGGTTTTTAGGAAATATTGGATCGTTTTCTGCAAGTGAAAATGAGTTCAGTGGATCTTTGCCCGTGAGTATGGTAAATCTGAAGCAGTTAGGGAGTCTAGATCTCCATGGCAATTTGCTTTCTGGTGAGCTACCAAGTGGGGTTGATTCATGGAAGAAAATGAATGAGCTTAACTTGGCCAACAACAAGTTGTCTGGGAAAATCCCCGAGGAAATTGGGAAATTGCCTGTGCTCAATTATCTTGATTTGTCAAGCAATCATTTTTCTGGGAAAATCCCATTTAGCTTGCAGAATTTGAAGTTGAATCAGCTCAATTTGTCTGATAATGGACTAGACGGTCCGATCCCACCTTTATTTGCTAAAGCTTTTTACAAAAGTAGCTTTCTTGGGAATCCTGGGTTGTGTGGAGATATAGAAGGTTTGTGCAGTGGGAGAGGTGAAGGCAAAGGCCAAGGTTATGCTTGGTTGCTGAAGTCCATGTTTATACTAGCTGCTTTAGTCCTTGTTATTGGTGTGGTTTGGTTCTATGTCAAGTACAGGAATTTCAAGAATGCAAGAACAATTGACAAGTCTAAATGGACATTGATGTCATTCCACAAACTTGGTTTCAGTGAATTTGAGATCTTGGCATGTCTTGATGAGGATAATGTAATTGGCAGCGGCTCGTCCGGGAAAGTTTACAAGGTTGTGCTATCCAATGGAGATGCAGTTGCAGTGAAGAAGCTCTGGGGAGGAACCAAAAAGGATATGGATAATAACGATGCTGAGAAAGGTGAGGTCAAGGATGACGGATTCGAAGCCGAGGTTGATACTTTGGGCAAAATTAGGCACAAGAACATTGTTAAGCTATGGTGTTGTTGTACAACTAGAGACTGTAGGCTTTTGGTATATGAGTACATGCCTAATGGAAGTTTGGGTGATTTGTTGCATGGTAGCAAAGGAGGGTTGTTAGATTGGCCAACAAGGTGTAAGATTCTCTTAGATGCGGCTGAAGGCCTTTCCTATTTGCATCATGATTGTGTTCCTCCAATTGTGCATAGAGATGTCAAGTCCAACAACATCTTGTTGGATGGAGATTTGGGTGCTCGGGTGGCTGATTTTGGTGTAGCCAAGGTGTTTGATTCAACCGGAAAGCCTAAATCCATGTCTGTCATTGCAGGGTCCTGTGGTTACATCGCTCCAGGTTAGCCCCACCATCCTTCAAACAGTTTTAAATTTTATGAATTTGGAATTTGTCTTGTGACATTTCATTTCTTTTGCATCAATATGCTCATTGATTAGTGCTTATGTGTTAAAGTTGCATACTTTTCCGCAATATCTGATTCAAAAGTGGTGTATTGGACCTACTTAATGAGTGTCTTTTGCCAATTCATAGAATAGCTTTAAACATTCTGATGTGTATTGTTCTTAGCTTTTCTTCTAATGACATAATATGATTCCATTCCTAACTTACTGCAGAGTATGCTTACACGCTTCGAGTGAACGAAAAGAGTGACATCTACAGCTTCGGCGTGGTAATTCTTGAGCTAGTCACAAGAAGACGGCCAGTTGATCCCGAATTCGGGGAAAAGGACTTGGTGAAGTGGGTATGCACCACTCTAGATCAGAAAGGAGTGGATCATGTTATTGATTCAAAATTAGATTCTTGTTTCAAAGAAGAGATATGCAAGGTCCTCAACATTGCTATTCTCTGCACCAGCCCTCTCCCCATTAACCGCCCATCGATGCGAAGGGTGGTGAAAATGCTTCAAGAAGTTGGGGGAGAGAGCTTGCCCAAGGCTGTGAAAAAAAATGGCAAATTAACACCTTATTACTATGAAGATGGCTCAGATCATGGAAGTGTAGCTTGAGACATTAGAATTGAAGTTTTGATGCATACTCAGACATGAAAAGGAGCTAACTTTGCGCTCCGATTTTCTTGTTCTCGGGCTAACTTGCGGGGTTCTTTTTCACATCCAGACTGGTGTTTTGCTTTGCAAAGGAGGAGGAAACATAGAATAGTTGATGGAGAGGATAAAAGCAGTTAGATGAAAATGGAAAATGAAAGGCAAAGGTTGTTTTAAGTTATTCCTATGTAAAGTAATTATTTCTCTAAATATGGTTGATTGCAGTGCTTTTAAGTGAATTTATGTTGTGTTATATTTCCAGTACTTAGTGCTGGTTTTCAATGAAAATGAAAATGAAAATGCTCTTGTATATGCTGTCAACTGCTAGGATTAGAAAATTCAAAGTAATGGTACTTCACTAACACGGTTCGGTTGTAATAGAAAACCAGACTTTGGCCTACTTGCACATGCACAGTTAGTTAAGGCTGGTTCAATATAGGTCCTTTTTTATTTATGTGAAAAAAGACTTACCTAAATCCATTTATAGATAAAATTCATTTCATTACAGACTTCTCAGTAATAAAAGCTGAACAATATCATATTCAAACCCCAAACGCTTCCTTTTCTTTTATGAAAAAAATATATACTCTGAGCTTTAATTTCTCTTTTTACAGCCTCTTATTAATATTTATTAAAAATATTATTTTTAACATATGATTTAGATTGGTGAATAAATGATGTTTTTGGGAAACGAATAAGACATTTTCATTGGTAGTTATGGAGTGCTACCCTGGCGGCTTGGCCGTTGAAGGGTTCATTTTTAGTTGGTCAGTCAGCAAAAGTCAGTTTGAGTGGATGATATTCTTTCATTCTTTTATCATGCTAAATATTCTTAGTTTTTATTGAATTTAACAATAATTTCTTAAGCTATTTGACAAAATAATTACATTTTTTGAACTTAATCCAATTGTAATTTTAAGATATAGTTTTCTCTCTCTTTTAATTCTCATATAAATATTCATAACTGAATTATGACAGACAACACTACTTTAATTTAATATATATATATTCAAAATTAAATGTTTGAGATATTTCATAGACCTCCAATCATTTTATAAGATTAAGACATTATGAATGAATTCTGCTTTCTAATTTCTAAAGGACATTTCCTTTTCTGGTCCCATATAGAAATTCAAACTTGAATTATGGATTAATCAAAGCTGAGCCACAAGTTGATCAGCTTATTGGGCCCAAAACTATGAATTCATGCTTCAAATTTAAAATCTAAGCCCCAAATTGGCCCACTTTAAATTCTCCAATTGTGCGCCTTCATGTTACCAGGCCCATCCTATCCCTACCCACATAGTCTGTTGAGACATTCTCCCTATTTAAATTTTTTAACTTATCTCCATTCATTCTTTATTTAATGGCTTTTATCCTTAATATTTAAGTTGGTGAAATATTATTTTGCTTGTTTTGAAATTTTAAAAAATTTACTCTTTTTATATCATATGTCTGCTTATTCGAATGTCACGTGTTAAGAAATTGTTAAAAAAAATATAAAATTCTCTCAATTTTAAAACATAAAAGATAATATTTTGCTAATTAAAATAGTAGAAATAAAATAGTATTTTTTATCAAATATTAAAATTAAATTTGCATCTTTAGCTTTATTTACGGATTGAATCCATGATTTGTTTCCATTTAAGCAAATAATTTTATATGCATTTGTAAAATAATTATGAATATTTTACTTGATGTTACATTATTGATCTAATTTTGGGGAAGGATTTGTTGAAATTTATCAAAATATTGATGTTACATTATTGAACATTATTGATGTTACATTATTGAACACAAAATATTTTACTTGATGTTTTTTTTTTTTTTTTTTGAATAAAATAAAAAAAAAATATTATATCAAAATCTTAAGCGAATCACAAACCCTAGCTATTTTAGCTTTGCAGGTTATAAGAAAAATAAATAGGACAACCTATTTAATTTTAAACTATGGCTATCGTGAATTATTGATCAAAATAATTAAAGATAAAATTATTTATTTCTTTGTTTACGTAATAACATATAAAATGTGCATTATATGTAAATGATTTTTTTTAAAAAAAAAATCTAATTGATTAAATGTGTGTTCAATCCTGATTCGAGAAAAAAGAATTAATGGACCCTTATATTAGATTTTTTTGTTTTTATTTATTTTTTTTTTAAAAAAAAGCAACCTTGTAATAGAATAATACTATTTTTTTTGGTGGTTGGTAGCGTCGGTTGGATGAAAAGTTGGTGCATTACTCATCCCCGGACCCTGTCCCCCTTCTCATTCAACAAATTAGCTCTATAAGCTAGTGACTTAGAGTTATTTTGGATAGGGATATTCAACGGTCGGTTCGGTTCAATAACCGAACCGAAATAATCGAAAATTGAAATTACAATATTTTACGAAATCGAACCGAATTGAATTTATATAATAACCGAATTCAAATCGAACCGAATTTGTCGGTCGGTTTGGTTCGATTAACCGAAAAACCGAAAATCCAAAATTATAATTAAAAAAATTATCTAAAAAATTATACAAAATTATAAATTATAAAATTAAAAATAAAAAAAAATCAAATCAAAAAAAATGTACATATATAATTTAATTTCAAACCCCTTAAATTGATAAAAAAAAATACAAAATAATTTTTTTAATGTATAAATTGAATAAAATAATATATAAATTTAAAAGTTCGGTCGGTTCGGTTTTTGCCTTTCAAAACCGAACCGAAATAACCGATGTACCTATAAATTTATAACCGAAACCGAACTGAATAACCGAACCGAATTTAAAAAATCGGTCGGTTTGGTTCGATTTTAACCGAATTTTGCTCACCCCTAATTTTGGATTTTATATATGGCTATACGGTATTAAATGTCCATTACATTATCAAAATTTTGATTCAAAAAATCATCTTTAATTTAAACAAATGAATTTTCTTTTTTTTGTTTTATATTTCTTTTAATTGATCAAAATTTAATTTTCATTGGCCAACTCTAAAAAATATAATTATAAAAAAATTGATTTAAATTCGAGAATTTATATAACTTTAAAAATTAGTATATGATTTGAAATTTAACTGTGCGTTCAGATAGGTTTTTGTTTTCAGTTTTTTGTTTATTTTTTAAAAAATAAAACCAAAACACGTTCGACAAATTAATTTTCGTTTCAACTTTTGTAAGAATTTAAAAGAACTGATTTTCACATCTAAAGAAAAAAAATAAAAAATAAAAATCTTCAAAATTAGATTTTTAGAATTTTGCTATTTTATCTTTATTACCATCACACCGTCACCACTACCACCACACTGACACCATCGCAGCCGCTGCTGCTGTTGCCACCACCACGCCTCAGCCACAACCACGCCTCCGCCGCCACCGTGCCGCCTCCACCACCACCATGCCTCCGCTGCCACCATGCCGCCTCCGCTGCCACCTCCATGCTGCCTCCACCACTGCCGCCACCGCCTCCACCATTACCACTACCACGCCGCTACCGTCTCCAACACCACCACGCCACCGCTACCGCCGCCACTGCTACGTCGCCACCACACCGTTGCCACCTCCATCGCCACACCGTTGCCATCTTCACCACCACGGTGATAGCCACTACACTGTTGCTGCCTCTACCACCACCACGCTGCCGCCGCCTCCACCACCACCATGCTGCCGCTGCCGCCTTCGCCACCACTACGCTGCCGCCGCCTCTACCATCACTATGCTGTCGATGCCCCCACCACTACGCCGCTGTCACCTCCACCACCGCCGCCGCTGCCTCAGCCTCCACCACCACCACACCTCCGCCACCTCCGCCCTGCCCCCGCTACCACCACAACGATACTGTCGCTGCTGTCACTGCTACCAGCAAAGTCATTATTATAATGTAAATGAATAATTAAAAAATATAGATGAATAATTAGAAAAATATGATAAAATTTTTAAATATATAAAACAGTTTTCTAAAAAATAAATAACAAAAACTAAAAATAGTTTTTAGATTTTAAAAACAAAAAACTAAAAATCTACAATTTTACCGAACACACCCTAAACTTTTACATTTTAAAGTCAAAATAACATTATGAAAGTATCAGCATAACTGAATTAAATTTTATTAGTATTTGCCATTTAATTGAAATTATGAATAGATAATAAAAAAGATAGTACTATGTATGAGAAATCATTAGTTTAAACGTTTTTGCTGCTTTTTTAGTTGATCAATATTCAAATCTCATTTATTTCGTTCCAATAATATAATTATAAAAATAAAATGAATTATTTTTTAATTGAACCTAACACATGCTAGGAATTTGGGATTGTTTAAATATTATGTGATAACCGGACACTCTATCATAGAGTTCGCATTACCGAGCTCATTGAAATATTCGTTCAGCAAAAATCTCGGTTCATCTATACAACTCGGAATCCGAATACTATTAAAAGAGTTTCCACTATTTAGGACATTTTCAAAGTTTTTAGAAAACTCCAAATTCTACTATAATGGGAATTTCAGGATTTACTTTATATGATTCTATAAATCAGAATCAACAAGGATTATTCCTGATTTGGGACTCATTTTCCTATTTAGACACTACTACTAAACTATATAAATAGATAGATATTCGGGTATGGATTTCGTTGGATTTTCTCTCTTAATTTATCTAAAATATTTTCGTCAATATACTGACTTGACTTATAAAATATTTGTAAATTTGCATACATTCTTTATTCTTTATTTTGCAGGTGCCGAATTTAGGAATTTTTTTTGAGAATGTTATCATTATGAATCATATATAAGTGATTTTCGTAGTTTATAATTTAACATTATTTTGCTGACTCAACAAGATCTCAGTTGGAAAAAAAAAAAAACCAATCAAGAACTAAGTAATCATGATATAGTGATATGACATTTATTTAATATGGAATCTATGATTAATAAATTTATGAAAAATTCAATATTAATAAACTGCCATATATATAAAATAAAAATTACATCTTGTATAAATTTATCATGGATATTTAAAGGTAAATAATGTTATAAAAATAATAATGACTCAATCTAAGTAAATTATCTTATAATAGTTATAATTACACTTAATTAGAAAAAAAATTTCGTTTAAAGTAACCTCATAAATTTATTCATGGAAAAATATAGAAATACAATTAATTGATTTGAAATACTAATTCTTTCAAACCATTCCATTATTTTGATCCAAAATCTTGGAAAATCTAACTAAATACTTTCCTTTTCATAAGAAAAAGTAAAACGTAGGACGGCCAACCGTGAACTAACATAAAATTGAAAGCTATAAAAATTCCACCTTTCTTACCAGAAAAAACCCCAATTTTTCAAAGCATACACATTTGTGCCAGATAATATATAGTATAAATTTATCTTTAATTTTTTTTTATTTTTTATTTTTTAAATGTCTTTATAGTTATTAAAGTGGCTCACATTTGATCTTGTTTATAACGATAAGGGCAAATATATACTATTTATTAATAGCTAATATGAAATATAATTCTCATTTTTCATTAATAAAAAGATATATATTTCCAATTTGATAATACATGAGTATTTTTTTTTAAAAAAATATATAAGGGTACAAGGGCGTAACTATCCATATTGAGTGGAGTCAACTGACCCCACTCAACTATAAAAAAAATTTCAAAATAACACTTATAATTTTATTTTTTAAAAATGATCCCACTCAATTATGAAAAAATTGAAAATCAGTTTAACTTTTTTTTTTAAATTGACCCCGCGAAATATTTAAATGAGTTTCTTATTTTTTTGTGATAAAGTCTAAATTTGTCTTTAAATTATTAAAAATAGTATATATTTGTCTCTAAAATTTATTATTTTTTTAAAAAGTCTCTTAAAATATTAAAATAGTACATATTTGCTTTTATTCAATACTTTGAGGAGCAAATGTGAGCCATTTTAATAATTTGAGATAAATGAGAATTATATTTCATATTAGCTATTAATAAATATTTACCTTCATAAAATTAAATATGTATAATTTTTAATATTTTAATAAGTTTAAAAAAATAAATTTAAATAACAAATTTGTACCGATTCAATATTTTGAAGAAAAATTTCACACTTATTTATATTTTTATATAAATAATTTTTTTACAAGTTGTTGTAGTTTTTAATCACATTAAATAGAATTCCAGCTGTAAGGGTAAATTTATATTATTTCGAATAGTTGGAAGACAAATATATATATATATATATATATATATATATATATATATATATATATATATATATATATATATATATATATATATATATATATATATATATATATATATATTTGTCTCTCTTCCCTTGTATTTGCACTGAAATTCAATCTGTAATATGAGTTCCATACTCTAAAATCTAAAATCATCAAGACAAAGTATGTATTCCTCGGAGCACATTGCTTATGTTTTTATATTGTCTTTTCTTGCAATTTGTCTCATAATTCTTGGTCTTGTCCTAATATTCTACTGTAGACAAAAACCTGTACAATCCAAAGAAACTCTCCCAATTAAAGTTCATGCACCCACATTTTCGTTAACAGAGATCGATGCAGCCACAGATAGCTTCAACCCTCGAAGAATCATAGGCAAAGGCCGGTTAGGCACGGTATATGCCGCCGTTTTATCAAGAAATCAAGAACTAGTTGCTGTTAAAAGAATACACCCATATCTTGTTTTAAGCAATGCTGGTTTTGGATTCTCTTCTATTCTAAAAACTCTGTCTTTAGCTCACCATCCCAATCTTGTTCCGATTCTAGGGTTTTCACAGGCTCCTGGAGAAAGAATTATTGTTATGGAATTTATAGGAACGGAAAGTTTGGATTGTTATTTGCATCAAAATCCTGTCGGTGGTTCGTTATTGGATTGGAGGCAGCGGCTGAGGATTGCCGCCGGCGCCGCCAGAGGAGTTCATTTCTTGCATGAAGGAATGGCACCGAATGTTGTACATGGTTGTTTAAAGTCATCAAATATTCTATTAGATGAGAAATTTTGTGCTAGGATTTGCGATTATGGGCTTTCCTTTTTAGCTCCTAATGAGAAAAGAGGCCTTTTTGGGTATGTAGATGATGAGTATTGGAGTCCGGCGGGTGGCGGCGGCGGAGGAGGAGGTGGTGGGCCTTGTAAAGAAAGTGATGTTTATGGGTTTGGTGTGGTTTTGTTAGAAATTTTGAGTGGTAGGAGAAGTGAAGAAGGTTTGCTTGTGAAGTGGGCATTGCCATTGATTAAAGAAATGAGGTTTAGTGAGGTTTTGGACCAAAGACTTGGTTTGCCTTGTGATATGAAACCAATTATTAGATTGGCTAAGGTTGCTTCTGTATGTGTTTGTAATTCTAGGAAGAGTAGGCCTACATTTGCTCAAATCGTACCTATTTTAAATTCTTTGGAACTTGAGGTATGCACTTGTGATGCTAATTAGTATATCAATCAATTAATTTTAATTGATTTGTATAGATGTATAACATGAAAAAACAAAAAAATCATAATACAATTACTGTTATATTATTCTATCTATTTATATGACTCAATTTATACTTTTTTTTTTGAACTATATCAATTGCTATTATAAAAAAATTAATTTTTAATAGCGGTTTATTAATTAAAAAGTAAAGAAATTTGAGTTTAATGATGAGTTGTAATTAAATTTGATTAGAAAAAACCCAAATTCTTGAAGGGGTGAGTATGCTGAATGGGACAGGATGGATCGGTGACTTCTTGTATTGGGCGGTGAATTTTAATCTTTGTTTTCGTGTAGAATGGGATCTCTTTTAGACCGAAAGAGACACATTTTAATCTTCTTTTTTCGTTTAGTCTAAAGGGATCGAACGTATTTTCCTTTTCCTTTTCCTTTGCATATATATATATATATTAAAGATTGTTTCAGGTTCACCATAAAAAAGAAAAGAAAAGATAAGAAAAGAAAATAAATGATTTGTTGATCATTGGTTTCGTGGCGTTTGTAATTGATTTATGTATAATTGTGATTAGAATAAAATTATTATTATTATCATGAATAAGGCAGATGGCAATGAATTGGAGAGTTAGGATTACGTCTTTATCTAAATACTTCTCAAATAGAATTAAGTTTTATCACAAAATTCAAATTCATACTTTTACTTTCGATCATAGATAATTATAAAATCCATTTGACCTTTCAAAAATGGAGATGCTTCGTACTTGGTAGAATGTCTTTGTAAACAAAAGTATATTTTGACTTCGCTAAAAAATACATCAACAATGGCAAGTTGTCTACCCTTTTATGATTTTATTCATCAATTATTAATTATCAAAAATTATATTTTATAATTAGCAGCATATTTTGCGTAATATTCTTTTTAAAAATAATTATTTTTTACGTAACAATTTATTATTGGCTTATTACATATACACATTATGTAGGCAATAATTTTTCATTTTCCATTATTTCATATTTATAACTCTTCATTCACTGGGCTTTAAATATGGACGTAATGATGTGGCCCAGTGAAGAAGGAGGTACACATTTTACAATATGTCTCTCTCAAATGCGCTGGACATGACCCATTGGGCCTCATCATTTTGTATTAGCCATAATTCAATTTTCTTATATATTCTAAAAATATATATATATATATATAAAAATGCTAACATTATAATTTTCTATCCAAATTTCAATTTTTTTATCCATAAATTTGATATAATTATCATCCCAACCTTTAAATCTGTTCTTGTACCTAAAATTCCACTTAGCTTAATCATTTTCCAGTTCTATAATATGAATTGGGCCGAAGAATTCTTCAAGTTAGACCCAATCTAGCCCAAATTCGAGAAAATAAGTGAGGTGTTATATTGATCTTGTGATGATTTTTTCTTAAAAATAGAGCAATTTAATTTACCATTTAAATTTTTGTTGACCTAAAAATTGTTCTTAAAGTCACTGAAATGGGACAAGGATACCTTTATGTGAAATAAAATATCTATGTGGCAAATAGACGTAGCTGTAATTAATCAAATAATGTCCGTAAAAACCATATGTAACCATATATTTTGTAAAATCGACCAATTTTACTTTTAAATTTTTTAAAATAGAACAATTTCTCTTGGTAAGCAAAAACCAAGTTAGTGGTGTTACAAAGAGAGGGCATTTTTGCAGCATTTATGTAATTTTTTAGGATAATATTTGCTAAAAAAAAAAAATCAATGGGAAAATCGTATAATTTTGCAAAGTTTAAAGACAAAAAGAAATACCTTCAAAATCCAACTTAAATTGGCTGAATCACTACATATGCAAAGTTTATGAGTTGGATTATTTGATGTTTATCACCCGATTTAGGTAATTATTATATATAACTCAGAAAATTTTATCTGTATTTCTTATTTACATTTTTAGAGAATTACCTTCTACCTATTATGCAAGATTTTGGAAGCGTGTGAATCGTGATCGGTGAATACTAATCATAAGGTATAATTAAGGACTTAAAAAATAGAGAATTACGGCATACAATAGCATAATGATAAAGTTCTATTGATCTAGAAGTTTCCAATTATATGATATCTGATGGTGCAAAAATTTCCAAAGACTTGAAGAAAATTTCTCTGAAAAAAACCCATAAAGTGCGTAGATCATGTCTCACTCATGAGAAGCAAAAGCACTACCAATTACTTGTCAATTCCATATCCAATTGAAAATTAATTAAGCATATAAACTCCCCTTTTACCCCCTCAATTAAAGTCATTGGCTCATTATAATATATCAATCTTTATATTATAGTTTATCACTATAGAAAATTGATGTGAAAATTTTATACATGCATGTACATGTGTTTCAGCTTCCCAAACCTAACTATTGGAATTTTTATATTTATAAGTAATAAAATAATATGGGTGGAATATACTTTGACTTGGAAAATGACCGTTGACACCAATCAAGTTTGCTAAGATTATATATTCTATGAAACTATAAATGTTTATTTCGATGATTTTCCAAGTTTCTTCGTTTCAAACTTTAGTTGGATTGGGTCGTAAGTGCACTTTTTCCATTGCTCTCCTGAAACTTATTGACTGGGGACCTTTTGGTATATGCGATCTTTAATTTCTCGTTTCATGTCTTTCTAGTTAAGAAATGTATCTATAAAGTATAAAATTGTGTAGTCTAAATATATGAAATTTTCAGTTATATAAGTGCAAAATTTTGGTATAACTATCCAATATCGTAAGTTTATCAATTCAATTAATTTGAATTTGCATCAGACGATGAAAAAAAAATATTTTCTACTAAATATTTAAAAATAATACATATTAAAAATTAAATTAAATTCAAAACTTCTAATTAAGAAAAATGGGATTGTTGCAATACATTCTATCTAATATCTTAAAAGATACACAAATATTTTCTTTATTGGCACCGATTATAATGAGTTATGCATAAAATTATTAAATTACGGTGCATGAATCTAATATTAATAAGAATTTTTTTTCATTAAAAAGAGGTTGATTGAAATTCGAATTAGAAATCTTAATGAAGAGGTTGTTTAGAATTCGAATTAGAAATCTCATATCACCGGTTACATACAAACATCATTAAAATAAAACTAACTAGTCAACAAATTTTCTCAATTTGCGGAATTGAGAATGTAAAATAGAAGACGTTTATACTAATAAACGAAGAACAAGTTGACAAAAAGGTCAAAACCCTAATCTATACGTTAAAGGCAGAGCTAGAAAGTAGAAAGCTTAACAAATAAGCTTCAATCGTTGCGTAGCTTAGCTTCCTTGAGAAGCCGAATAAAACATAACTATTAAATATCCAAGACATGTCCGCTAATAATTCAAGAAATTTACGTGTGGGACATTATTGTGTACAGCACTATCTTTTTAGCTTTCTTGCAATCGCCAGCCTACCACCAATCAACATTTTTGTATTCTTCTTTGCATCACCCAATTTTACAAGTTGAGCTCCATAGTATTCCAAGAAAATTCTTATCAAGATTATATCCATAAATATTTTTATAAATTAAATTAATAATAAAATGATATTTGCATATGTCAATATTATTATCGTTCATTTTCAGTCAATTTGTAATTTATATGGCATATTTATATTGAATTTGTTTATAAAATTTTAGTGGATATGATTTAGATAAATCTTTTATGACCGTTGATATATTAATCTTGTCACCAAAGCAAACATGTACATCACAAATCTTGTACCCAAAGCGAGGGGAAGAAAAAATTATATAAAAATAAATAAATAAGTTTCCTATTTGAGTAAGTTATATTTTAATACTATTATATATGTTAATTATCAATTTGAAAAGGATTAACATTGACCCATTATCATATATAGTTATGTATACTATGATAAAATGGACAATTAATACGATGTTGGACAGAAAAATGAAGACATTAATATAAATTTACACATTTTTTTGTAATATAAAAAATAAAAGGAATCACAATTTAAACTAGTTAAATAGTATTCATTTATGTTGATCTTTAACTAAATATTAGTAGTAATTAATTATCCAATACTTAGATATTGACATTACAATATGTCCAAGGAAACGGTTGTTGTATATATTAAATACCAATATATATATATTCATTGCTTTCATACCAGAATTAATAACATATTTATGGACAAAATAATAAGAAAAACATTAATGTAGTGTATTAGAAATTTAGAATCGTGTATTTATTTTTCAAAAGCACTATACCATAAATATACATATCTTAGATGTTGGCAAATTAAAATTCTACGTGAAGTAATGGATTAGGAGCAATAGCAACATACAAGTTGGTGTACCATACGCATAATACCAATTTCATTTTTTTTTATTTTTTTTTTTAATTTAACCTTCATATTATATTCAAGAAATTTTTTTAAGTTGGACTTTTGTAAATCAATCCAATAAATTTAAATAGTTATGTGCGTAACAACTATTTCTTATACATGATAATATATCATTAAATTAATACATAATGAACCCAATCTAAATAAGATTTCTTCTCTAAATTCTAAAATTTTAGGTCCATCTCTTTGTTCACCGAAGAATAAAATTCAGACTTGATTAATAAAAATTAAAACAAAATTCACATAATTAAATCCTATGGATAATTGAATTTATTCTTGCAAAGTATTTAGATGGGGTTTAAAATAATAATTTATTTATTTTTTACTGGTATTATTTTCATGTTCAATTGGCTAATACATGCAACTAATTAATTGATGCATATCTAGCTTTAAGCATACTCCAGGTTGACACTAGAACTAAAAAAACACATTTTAATTTTTTCCTAATTAAAAAGGTAAAAATGCTCCATCTCTACCTTTACATATTCAACAAAAAATAGGCATTTGATTTTAATCTTGGATTGTTCCCTTTAACCTTTAACTTTCCAAAGATGGATTTAAGCTAATTAAAAAAATGACTTGCATTTCTTCTACGATGGAACTGGATATATAATATCATAACCAAACTTGACGTCCAAGCAACCCAAATAATTTATAGAAAATTAGAAAATCTCATTTATTCCTATATCTGATCACCTCACTCTTTTCTTTTCTTTTCTTTTCTTTTTTTTATAAATACCCTTGTTTATCAAATTCCTTCTCTTTCTCGTTCTCTGTGTCTTTCGTAAGTGTAAAAGAATTAAATTCCTTTGCCTAATTACTTGAACAAGAGAAAGATCATTTGGGTATTGCGTTATAGCACAGAAAACGTGTTTTTAGATTATAAAGAGACAATTTTTCTTGCTTTTCTTTACTTTATTTTATTTTATTTTAAGAGCTGGCTATCTGATTCTTGATTTTCTTTTTTGGGAGAGAATAAAGCAAATTATTGTGATGGGCAAAGCACAAAGCTAAAGAAATGACATGGTGCAACAATAAATCTGTTCAAGAAACTGGAATTCATCAATTAGTTACAGCTAAAGAAACTGCAATTCTTGAAACCAAAACTGATGAAATTAGAACCTTAAGTTGCCCTTCTTGTGGCCATAGAATTGAAATTAAAGATCAGGTAAAGCTGCAATCTTTATGTGTTTTTTTGATAAATTGTTTCTTCTTTTTTTGTTTTCTAATTTTTTTGGGAGAAATTAATAGGGAGGTGGAATCCAAGATTTGCCTGGATTACCAGCGGGAGTGAAGTTTGATCCAACGGACCAAGAAATTCTTCAACATTTAGAGGCAAAGATATTATCTGACATGGGTAAACTTCATCCTCTAATTGATGAATTTATACCAACAATTGAAGGAGAAAATGGAATTTGCTACACTCATCCAGAGAAGCTGCCAGGTAGTGTTTTTTTTTTTTTTTTTTTAAATTAATTAATTTTTTTTATCTTTTATGAAAATATTTTTAATTAATTAGTTATTCTTACAATAAAATTCCTAAACCAACCTTAATATTTAATTAGATCCATTGTAATTAGACTGAATTAAGTACACAACTTGTTGGTGCATTGCAAACTAAAGAATTTTCTTTTTCTTTCAAAAAAAATAAGAATTGGTCCATCTCTATGTGCGGATTACTTATGAATATTAGGAAAACTTAGGGCTTGTTTGGTTCTAGAAAATATTTTTCATTTTCCATTTTCCTTTTTCAGTTTTCATTTTCATTTTTTACTTTTCCAAAATAAAAAAATAAAAAATGAAAATCATGTTTGTTTCTCTCCTTTTATCAGTATTTTTATTTTTCATGTTCTTTACAATTTTCTTTTTAATATTCTATATATTCTATCAATATAATTATAATAATTGTTGTTTATATTAATAATATTTTAGGTATTGATAAATAAATATTTAAATTAATCAACGCTTAAAATGCTAACAAGTATATATAAAAATTTTGGACAAGGTATAAGTGAACAATCCACAAATAAAAACTACAACAAAACTATTGTAGGTGATAATCAAATAGAAACAAAAAAAAAATACAATAATTATAATAAAAATAAAAAATTAATATATAATTAAATAAGAAATCAATGAGAAAGATAATCATAAAAAAAATAAAACTGACCTCGTAGTTGATTGTTTGCAGCAGAAGATGAAATATTGTATTAGGTTTGTATTATATTTTTTTTTATATAAATTAGAAGAGAAAATAGTGTAGTGAGATTTGAACACTTCTTTAATAAAAGAAAAATGAGAAAACATATTTTTGTGTTTTTATACAATAGTTTAATTTTGAAAAATTCAGAAAATAGTTTTCTAATTTTCTAAATTGGAAAATATTACAACTAAACAGTAATTTTCATTTTCTAATTTTCTTAGAGCAATTTTCTGAAAAACTAGGTTTGTTTTTTAGAACTAAACAGTTCCTTAGATTTTCTACACTTTACGAATACACTTATAAAATTCAAAATAAAATAAATATTTAATACCTAATTATGTAACATAACTAAAATAATTTGTATAACTAATTAGTTGAAAATTTTAATATAGTACGAAATCTATTAATATCTTTAATTGTCTTTTTATATATATGTTGAGAATAGAAATTTATGTTTTTACGATAAAGTATTTTTGAGCCTTTTCTAAGAAAAATATTCAAATCATGTGATTTACAATATAAAAATAGAGAAGATAAAGAAAACTTATAAGAACATTAATGAGATATCATAAAGATGAATTTATAATATATATATAGAGAGATGAAAACTTCTCATAGAATTTATTCCTAACCAAATTATTTAATTACTTTTTACGTGAACAATTAATTTATAGGATGTATATTTGCTAGTTTCAAGTCGCCTTTTCAACACGAGTCTTATTTCAATTTAGTTTGATAAGAGGACTGATAACCTCTGAAACGTCATAAGTTGAATGAGGCCGGATGCAAGTTGACGTGTAAACCGTTTGGATCAGTAATGCTCTAACCTTGCAATAAAAGATGTCTGATCGGATTAGGCGTGATCACTCCGAAATTTAAGTCAGTAATTTTAGAGAGATATGGGGGTCTTAAGATTTCTCATACATGAGTCTGCAGTTCTAGGGGGCATTTATAGAGGATTTGAGAAGTCACTTGAGTAGTCTATTATGATGCCAAAATAGGTATGCGGCGACGTGATGCAGAACAGGCAAAAGGAATGGCCTGTGGCGTGTGTCAATGGACAAATAATGCCTGTCAGTTCGATCGGACGTATAGCATTGCTAGCTTCCCAGCTTCCTTTGGGCGTCCGATTGTCACGCGTCGGACCTGGTGGCTTTTTTACGCTCTTGGCCTTTATTGAGCCTTGGGCTAAGATTGATTCATGCCCAGTTTAATAATGGGTATTATCATGGACAAAATCTAAATCCTTGAGTTTCAATCAAGCTCTATAATTAAACTAAATAAAATAACTTATGTTATTTTTTTTAATGCAAATTAAACTTTCATTAATATAATAAAAAATATATTTGGAGAGTATAAATAAATTTATAAAAGTTAAAAGTGCATAATATGTATGAAATAAATGAAGTTATTGGATTATATCTCTGAACTTTTTCGACAAAAACAGTGGATAATGGTAACATGCCGTGCGCAATCTGATTTTCAGCGAAAAACTCGATCCATCTGTTATTCAAATGAAAACTTGCATAAAGGAAGACAACCAAATTTCCATAACGAAAAACAACCAAACTTCCATAAAGGAAGACAACAACCTCCAAATTTGAAAAATAATCTTTCATTATAAAAATTTAAATTACATTCAACTTTAATTAAAAAGAACTAAATCTAAAAAAAAATTCAGATTTGATAAAAATATCCAAACTCGAAAATAAAAACACAGAAAGTTTCAGATCTGAGATTATAAAAATAAAAAATTCAAAAAATTCAAAAATAAATAATAACTTACTCAGATATATACAGATCTATATTTATTGAAACCAAAAATACAAAAACAAAACACAAAAGGTTTCAGATCTGATACAAAAATCCAAAAACGAAAGAAAAATAAAAAAAAAAAATTCAAATCTGAGTTTATTGAACCAAATAACACAATCAAAAGACACAAAAAAAATCCAAAAATAAATAAAAATGCAAATAATAAAATTAAAAATTCAGATTTGTACTGATCTGAAAATTATTATAGAAAAAAATAAGATAAAATAAAAGAGGTAAGGGGCTGCCGCCTGAAAATGAAATGACGACTGCCCCAAAATTAGATCAAAAAATTGGTGGTTATGGAATTCAGAGAGAAAGAGAAAAAGAGAGATATTTTTGAAGATAAAATAACTTATGTTATTAGATATAAGATTTGTAAGGAGCATTTTTCAATTAATACAATGGTTAATTTAAAATGTCTTTTCTTTAAATATTTTTGGTTTAATATGATAATCACCCCTTATACTTGTACATGTTTGTCAAGCCGCTCTTTTAACTCAACATTTTCCCAATTAAATACTTTAACTCAACAAAATTATATGTTATAAACCCTTAAACGATGACATGGCATGAAACTCGCTAAGGTGGCACCAAGTATTTTGTTTCACGCACTGAAAGCGCGTGACAATGAGATCAAGTGCTATATTAAAAAAAAAAAAAGAAGAAGAAGGTGCTTTTCCGTCCAACATTGGCTTCTTCTCCGTCAACTACACCTCCTCCATCCACAGCTGATTCTCCGCCATCTCCTCCTTCATCTTCACAATCTCCAGCTTTGAAAGGGTTAAAAAGGTGGATACCAAAACTTCAAGAGTGTTCCAGTGTAATACAAAATTAAAACTTTACATCCAAAAAGAAAATATCAAACTTTAGCCAAATCTGAACACGAAAAGATTATCCAAAAAAATCCATTTTTCTAGAACATAAATGCACCAAGAATTAACCAATTCAAGAGTGTTCCAGTGTAATACAACCAAATTTTTAGTGTTCTAGTGCTTAAAAACCTAGAAAACTCATTTCTAGTGTTGTGTTCCAACTTTCTAAACAAAAAATATGAAAATTCAAGTATAATACAACTAGACAGATTCAGAAGAATTAAAATTAAAAATCATACATTTTTCAAATCTTCAAACAAATAATTCTCCACTGGCTCCATACTCCACTAGCTCCATACAATCACACAAACAAATCTTGCCAGAGGACAGAAAAATCAAGAAGAAAAGGCAAGAGGAAAAATGAAACAAAAAAAAAGAAAAAAAGTGGAAGGGAAGATTAGAGATTGGGTGGCACTAGTTAGCTCCAAAAGGCAAGGCATCATCTTCTTATGTCGTCACTAGACGAGGAAGACGGTTGTTAGTGGAGGCGTTACTGGTGTGGTGGCTAGTGGGTACTGGAGCGGAGCGATGCGGCATCTGCATGGCTGGCATGGTGGCACGGTAAGCATCCACACCATGCTTGTCGGAGCTACCACCAGAGAGAGAGAGGGAAGAGAGAAACCAGAAGCGAGAGAGAAGGGGGAGAGAGAGAGAGAGAGAGAGTGAAAGGGGGGAAGAGAGAGAATGGTGAGTCTGTTAAGTTGATTATTTTAAATTCACGTGTCGTTTTATTATTGGTAAAAAAATGACATATCAGTCATGTCAAGCGATTACATTACACACGTTACCATCAGATAAAAAATGTGTTTATTTATGTTTTAATAATCAATTAAAAGTATTCAACTGGTAAACTTAAAAATTAGAGTGGTGGCATGGCAATGGATACCAAGTTGAAAAGTTAATTAGCATATTAAGCCAATATTTTTCTCATTTCATTTGAATATAAATTTCATAATATCTCCTTATAAAATTGATAACATCTTTATGATCTATTAGTTCCTATAACTTCAACACTTAAATTTTGAAGTTAGTTTTAGATTTTCTAGTATCATTTTAATTATAGTTCAAATCTAGATACATTTGCATCTATTACTCGATTGTTAACAATATATATTGCATGCAAGGGAAGGATACATAGAGTTCTTTTTAAGCAGGCATTTTTTGTTTAAATTTTAAAGGCTATATATATATATATATATACACACGTATAAGAGTTCACAACTAGAAACATTTTTATCATATTGTGATAAATGAAGATTCATGTTGGGGAAGTTTTTGATTCTCAAAGTTTTCAATCAAGTGAAAAAAGTAGTTAATAATTTCAAGTTCTAAAATTGATTTCTTCTAGTCATTAAATCTCTTAAACATTGAATTTCAGGTCCTCTTCTAGGAAATGCAAAATTTTTATCCACTTTTTTAATGACTTTACAACGTGTAATATGGAAATTTCTTGTTTAGACAAGTTCATGAAATTGCTTATGAACCAATTTAATGACAAACTACCACATATAATATCACATATTTATTAAGTAGTATAATATTAGAAATCACTGGTGGCCCAAATCGTTGAGACTCGTAAATGTGTTTCAAGTCATTAGGGTTCGAATATCCACCCACCCTTGCTAAAAGAATATATATATATATATAATAGGAAAATATTACAGAAAGATCTATATATATATATATTTATTGTGATGCAGGAGTGAGCAATGATGGGCAAATCCGGCACTTCTTTCATAGGCCATCAAAGGCATACACAACAGGCAACAGAAAAAGAAGAAAAGTGCACACAGATGAAGACGGAAGCGAGACAAGATGGCACAAAACAGGCAAAACAAGGCCAGTTTTCATTGATGGGAAAGTGAAAGGATTCAAGAAAATATTGGTTCTTTACACCAACTATGGCAGACAAAGAAAACCGGAAAAGACAAACTGGGTTATGCACCAATACCATCTTGGCAATGATGAAGAAGAGAAAGATGGTGAGTTAGTTGTTTCCAAGGTTTTCTATCAAACTCAACCTAGACAATGTGGTTCAACTACTAAAGATTCATCACTTGACCAAACCTTGAAAAACCCTAATCTTGATAATCCTATGATTAAGAATCCTTCAATGGTTGATTATTATAGTCCAGGTTTCATGCCTTCGGATTATAATAGAGGCAGTCCATCTCAGTTAATCCCAAGCTATGGTGTTCAAGGTGATGTGTCTTCATATATTGGATTAGCTGAAAATACAAGCAAAGCAAAACTTCAAAGAAGATAGAGATTAGTTGTTCTGGTAGAGTAGAAATTGAGAAAGACTGTTTTTGGTTATGGATGTTGAGTGCAACGGTCATGTATAAGTTATTAGATAGTGAGATTTTTTTAGCTTGAAGATAAAGAGAATTCGGGAATAAGTAATCAGTTGAAAGAGAAGCTACAGTAACAAATCAGGACAGTACAAATAAAGATTGGGATTGATGTGCTTTGAGTGGTTCGGTACTTTTTCAACTGGACTTTCATTGTGAATGGAAAAAATTAATGCTGAAAAAAATTTATTTTTATAGTAAATCGATCCAACTTGAACTGATCAGTAGAAACCGATGACTTCAAATGCCGGCAATCGTACAAAATATTGGCATTGACACTTTTTTAGTAGTTCTTGATCAAGAATGGATATGGCAACAAAGTTACTGACCCTACTGTAGAGGTGACTTTTTCATTTATATATATACACTATAAAGTGTACAAATTAAGACTTAGTTTGATATATATATATGTACTCTAAGTAGCTTCATCATCATATACAGATTTTGTTTGAATAAATATGATTTTTTTTGTTAGGAATTATACAACGTAGGGGGAATGGCTGTGCTTGTGATGTGTAAAAGGCCCTTTATTTTCTCGTGCTAACATGTTTTCTTTTAATAGTTGTGTAAGGGGGTTAATTTCACCAATAATCACTGAACTTATAATCAAATAATACTAATATAATGAAATAATTTTTGTTTTCATAAAAATCATCGAATTTAGAATATATTTACAGAAAAATCACTTTAATTATTTTCTGATGATTCTTTCGCCGGAAAGTCCAGTTAACGCGTACACTCAGCACCCTCATGCACACATAGCTTGACACGTGGCATACCATTTGGAAAAAATAACATGTAAGCATGCCATGTGGCATGGTACATGGACATTTCGACAAGTCAGTTTGTCATATGGCATACTTACATGTCATTTTTTTCACAAGACATGACATGTTTCAAGCCACTTATGCATGAGGGTGCTGAGTGTATGCACTGGCTGTAATTTTTAACCCTTTTTTTGACAAAAAACGATTTAAGTGATTTTTCTGTGAATATGTTTTAAGTTTAGTGATTTTTATGAAAACAAAAATTCTTTCATTATATTAGTGTTATTTGAGTATAAGTTCAGTGACCATGGGTGAAATTAATCCTTATGTAAAATATACTTCGAATATCTCAATAAATCTTTTGATAAATTACCACGCCAATTTTTATTTTTTATTTTTATTTTTTTTAGTATAGAACTCTCTCTCTCTTTGTTTTTTACTAGCATACATATATATTAAAATCCATACAACAGATCTGTTGGGAAAAATAACACTTCTAATAAATGCGGAATAAATCTGAAAAAATAAAAATAACAATCACAACATAAAAAATTATAGTGAAAAACTCCAAATCGAAGAAAAATCACTTGTCCGAAAACAACCAAAAAAATTTCACTAAGTGTTTGAACAATTTTTACATTAACTCACTCTACTATTTTCTCACACACCCAATAAATGGATACAAATTTAAGAGAATTTTTCCACAAATTCTCTAAATTTCAAATCTTACAAACAATTTTTCATTGGATACTTCTTATTTGGATCCAATGTATTTTTGAAAAACAAACTCCTGCCTTATATAGGCAGGAGGCACTGCCATTTGCTGGCCAAGAAACCAACTAATGGCCAGCAAATGGCCACCAAAGCATTTGTTGGAAATGAAATTTCCAGCAAATCTTTTGCTGGCCCCGCCTCCAAGTTTGAAGCCTCTTTTTTATTTTTTTTGACTTCCTCTTCTTTTTTTTTAAATCTAATACAACAATTTTCACCTAAATTAAAAAAAAATATTCACAATCGCCTATACCGACGAAACAATTATCTACAACTGATAATTAACAATACATACTCCACCATACAAAATATTTCACTTAAAATTAAGAAATTTTAAGTCATTAATTATCTGACAACATGTCGAACAAAATTGTTGAAATTATGGTACAACTCTCACTCTTAATTTTTTCGAGAGTTCCTCAACCATCGACATAGGTCTACCTCACATCTTGCATCTTGATCAAACCAATGCCCGTGTGAAAAACCCGCTAGTGGTAACATATCTTCTATCATGGCAACTTGTGGAGACTAACGACATGCCATAAGGATATTCATGTTCTTTTTAGAGAACATCCGCAAAATCTACCTCACCCAAAATAGACACAACTTCACCAACCAACGGAATTGGACTGGAGTTGCCAGCTCCACCTTTTCGACAATTTCCTTTTCCAATGCCTTGTGTAACTCATATTAAATCAACAAATCCTTAACTTGAATTTGCCACAAGCCAAAATTAATTTTTCCAACAAATTTCTCCACCCCAAACCTTAATCCCGACATATTAGAATACATAAACAGTATATAGCTACAGTACCGTATAAACAGTACCCAGCTACAATACTTTAAATAGTACTTTTGGCCCACCTACAGTATTCTGAACAGTACTTTTGAACAAAAAGACTACAGTACCATGCAAAATTTGCACTTTGAATAGTACTACTATTCACCAAATTTCTCATTTTATACCCGTTTTTGAAACGGATCGTATCGAAAAATTTATTATATTTTTCTCTTCCTGGCAATATAATTATTTTTTCAAAATTCAATACTTTCCCGGACAGCAGTCCTGATGCAGTATGAAAAAATAGCCGAACCAAGGCTCTGATACCACTTGTTGTGAAAAATAACCCTTCTAATAAATGTGGAATAAATCAGGAGAAATCAAAATAACAATCACAACACAATAAATTATAGTGAAAAACTCCAAATCGGATAAAAACCGCTTGTTATACGAAAACAATCAAGAAAATTTCACCAAATGTTTGAACAATTTTTACATTCACTCATTCTAATATTTTCTCACACACCTAATAAATGAATACAAAGTCAAGAGATTTTTTTCACAAATTCTCTAAGTTTCAAAGCCTACAAACAATCTTTCATTGAATACTTCTCCTTTGGATCCAATATGTTTTTTGAAGAACAAACTCCTGCCAGGAGGCACCGCCATTTGTTGGCCAAGAAACCAACTAATGGCCACCAAAGCATTTGCTGGAAATGAAATTTTCAGCAAATCTTTTGCTAGCCCTGCCTCCAAGTTTGAAGCCTCTTTTTTCTTATTTTGACTTCCTCTTATTTTCTTTTTAAATCTAATACAACAAGATCTTCCCCAGAGTATTATGGCTAGAATGTTTATGAAAAAGTTTGTTAATAAAGATCTTATTTTATATGTCTCGAAGCCTCGAATATGTTTTTTAAGAGATATAAAATTTGCTAGGATAATTTTTAATTTATAATTTTTAAGCGATATACAATTAATATTGGTTCAGTCTATCTGACTTAAAAACTATCAAAATTGAATCGATATATTTTTTAAAAAGAATAAAATTAACCGAATGAAATTTAGGATGCAATCTAACCAAAATAGCTGAAATTATTTTGATTGATTTGGTTTTTTTTTTACAAAAAAAATTTGGCTACTGAACTTTATTTTTTACTTTTAACTTTTATGCTATTATATACATTAATTTGAATAAAATTGCAATTAACTATAGATTATTAGGTTTTGAATAATTATTAATAATGATTAACAATATCAACAATAAATTATAAAATATTAACATTTGAATTAATATAGCTGAACATTCATTATACAATAAATTTAGAATTCTAATGCAACTACTAATAAGTATATTATATATAAACTGATCATAATTCAAATGTTCAATAATTATAATAAAGTAATTATGTATTTTATATAATTATAACTAATTAATTATAGTTAATTTATATATACATACTAAATTAATTAATTAATTATGTTATATTATACAAATAAAAAATTATGTAAAAATTATATATAAAGTTCAATTGGTTGAGCCGATTCATTTTTTCAACATAACAAATCAAACTAAATAGAATAAATTGAAATAACCTAATCATTTAAATATTCAAATATATGAATATTAATTAAATAAGCTGTAATATTCATTGTTGTAGGATAAAAATCTGCTGATACATTAAAAAAATTATTATTTTAGAAGAATTTTTATTTTTAATTCTTATTATCATTATGAACATAACATACTAAGAAAAAAGATAATATATATTGTGTATTATATTTTTCCTTTTTGTGTATTATATTTTCTTTGTTGACTACTCATTTTTATCTTTCTGGCTTCACAAATATAGATTTGCAATTATGAATTTACGACCAATGCTGTGTTCAAATATGTGAAGAAATTAAAAAATAATAATAATTTATGAGTATATATATATAAACATATTTGGTTTGGTAGGTCATAAATGAATATACTCCTCATTCCTCATATACTTTGAATAATATGTTCCAATTACCCATAACTCCACGTCTAAATTAATTGTTAGCAAAGTCAAAGAAGAAAAATGATAAACTTTTTTTTATCACTAAAGTGAATTTTTTTTTTCTTGTTGATTATTTGAATGTTGATTTGGTAAATTACTATTGACATAACACTATAAGTGGCAATCGGATTGAGTTGATGAGGGGATCTAAAACGGATAAAAATTTTGCAAGTTATAAATATATTTAAATTAGAATGGATCGTGATTTAAATGGATCATTGTTAAATAAGTTACAAATGAGTTGACCATAAATAGATTGGTTTATAAATAAATCAAATTTTATGATATTTTTTTTTATTTTTTTGAATTTTTTTATTAAAAATATAAAATATGCATATATAACCTCTAAAAATATTTTTTTATATTTGCATTATATATATATAAAAAAAAATTACGATAACACAAATAATATAAACGGCTTGATAGATTACAAGTAGATCATAAACAAATTAGATCATACAATTAATATAATAGATTAATCATTTAGCGGGTTATAAATGAATTATTGATGGATCATATTAAATTTAAATTATATTTTCATGAATAAATTGAATAGAGTTTCTGAGTCAAATTAGAATTTGCTTTCTCTACACAGGATTATATATTGCCATGAAATAAAAAGATAATAAACCTTATAGGTATTTTAAGTATTATATAATTTATAAGATGAAAATTGAAATTGACAAATTGTAAATGTGCGATCCCATTTAGAAAGTTCTAGAATAGAAGATTCTATAATGAAAAGACCTTATACACTAAGGATTGAAGGGGACCAACGAGAAATTGAGGATGCAAAAACTAGGGGTGAGAAAAAAACAGATGGACTCGGTTAACCGAAAAAAAAAATTCGAAACCGAACCGATGGACTGGTTAACCGATTGTAATGGACTGGTTAACGGTTAGTGTTTTGAAAAAACCGATATTAATGGACTTGTTAATGGTTTTTGACTCATATGGCTGGTTAACCGAACCGAAACCGAATTTTTTCTTAATTTATTAATTTATAAATAATTTATAACAATTTATCATAATTAAATGTGAGCATATACTTTTTTTTCATTATACTAATTATTTTAAACTTTTTAATTTTTTTTAATTAGCTATTAGTAAGTATAACAATTTATCTAATTAAAAATGATTATGAACTGATTAATATATTTATTTATTAAATATTAATTTTTAAAAACAAATTTGCTTATATCCACCAAATATTTTTATTTTAAAAACAATAATGTTATATTATAGTGAAAAAATTTTAATTTTTAAGTATTTTGAATATTTTAATTTTATTTATTAATATATTTATAATTATAGTGGTTAACCGAAAAATATTGGGTAACCGATCCGAAAATCCGAAACCGATGGACTGGTTAACCGATGGTAATGGATTGGTTAATGGACTGCAATTTTAAAAAATTGATATTAATGGACTGATTAATGGACTGGAGTTAATGGATCGGTTAACAGACCATGCTCACCCCTAGCAAAAACTCATTTTAATTTGATTTTACCCAAATCCCCTATAGTAAAATGTGACAGTGCCTTTTCATGTGTAATATTTCGAAATACTAATTTTTAAATTGCAAAACAAAAATAGCCGGAAAATATTCTCAGGACATATTATTTTTATTTTCTATTGGGAATTAATTTAATATAAAATACTAAAATTCTTTATCAATTAACATATAATTTTGTCATCTCAGAAACATTGCAGTATAGTAAAAAAGATGCCAATATATGTAAAAATGTTTTAGATACGAATTTCATAACTAAAATGATACGCTAGTGGGATATTTACTTGAATTTATTTAAGATTCTAATTTTCATTAATCATCAAGAATGATGGAATTTTACTAAATTTATACCGGTTTCCTTTTTTTTCTTTTTAACACTATTTCTAATTATCTTGGTAAGTAAATTATACATCTCTAACATAACCGTCGTTAAAGCTCACAGATTTCTCAGCTATAACACATTCTGTCTTTAACAATTAGATCTACTCACAAAAAAATGATACAATTAGATCCATGAATCAGAAGTTCAGTAAACAATATTTCCTCAAAACTGTCAACAGAACTTAAAAGTTTACACACCTTAATCTAAGCTGTCCAAAAACAAGGCCACGCATCACGCAATCAAATAGCTCTGCCATGAGCAAATTTCAATAAGTATTTTCAACGGTAGATTAAAAATTTCTGCCCCTCGACAAAGTATGAACAACCCCTAATTACTTAAATTAACATCATTCTTCAAAACTAATATAAAAATTATACTAGTTCCCAAGGAACAAACCCTTCAGAAATTGAATTGCCCCTAGCTTCACCCTTAATCTATTGACTAAACTTCCAGTAGATTACAAGCACCTTCATATACAAGCCGATCGATCTCTCTCTTACGACTTCTGGAGAACACATCTCTCGTATAAAGCAAGAATGTCTTTCTTGTTGGGATTTTTTAACTGAAGGAGCTCAGCACCAAAATTATGCTTAGTGAGTTCCTGCTTGAGTTTCTGAATTGTGAACTTCGTGTAATCTTCCTGATCACTATGCTGACTGTGGTTTTCCTCGTCACCTCTAAACACGGAACCACCGTCTTCTGGCTGCGTGTGTTTTAATGGGCTTGTCGTGCTCCTGGATTTCTTACTCTGTCTTACACTTTTGTCATTTGTGTCCATTTCTTGAACTGATCCTACACCCATCTCAATATCATCAGTTCGTACACGTTTGCCGTGGGAAACTGTCTTGAGCCTGCTATCCAATGCTGACTCGTTTAAACGGACAGACGTCAACTGTTGTTGGAGCAAATCAAGTTTTGCCCGTGCTTCTTCCAGCTGAAGAGAAAAGTCCTCGGCGCGTTTGTTTGCAATACTATGCGCTTTACGCTCATCATCCAAAAGATCTTTAAGGGCTTGAACATTACTGGCCCTCTCTTCATTATTTGATTTCAGCAGCAACTCTATTTCTTTCTCTCTTTCTTCAACTCTTGCCTCTAAACGTGCTACCTTAGAGAGAGCTTCCGTCTCGGACACACGTATTCGATCAACTTCATCTGCCAAATCAGTTTTCTCCCTTTCCAAATTTTCAATATGTCTCTGAGCTCTCTCAACTTGCGCTAACCTTTCCATAGCCAATCTCTGGAACTCGCTTTTTTCCTTTTGAGCAGATGCTGCATCAACACGTGCTTTATCAGCCAATTCAGTAGCCCTCTTCGATTCTTTTTCAGCACGACTACACCTATCCTGGACCTCAGCAAACCTCTCAAACTCGGATCGGTATCTCTGCTCCAGATGAATCTTCTCCTGCTCCAATATCCTAGCTTCTTTCTCATAAGACTGAGCCCTAGCATTTGAAGACTCCAATTTCTCACCCAATTCTTTAATTTCATTCTTTAAAAATGATATTTCAGAATCATAACTCTTCAATTTTGACTCAGCAGCCTGCAAAAGGTTAAACAAACCATCTCAGGTTCTGATAGATTTTTCATATCCAAGGGGCAGGGGAAGGGAGGTTTTCATATCCAAGGGGCAGGGGAAGGGAGGTTCATAGTAACTTTTTCAAATAATAATGATCCAAGAAGCACACCTTTAACTCCAAGTTTAAGGTTGTGACACACTGCTCTGCATGCTCTAACTTAATATTTTTCTCCTTTAATTCCTCTTCCTGCATATTGATTTAGATAATTGTCAAATACTACTCAAATGAATGTGTGCGAATTTAAGAAAGTGTACTTTGTTGCAAGCACACTTCATGATAAGAGAGAGAAAGCGAGTGAGATCACCTTTTCAGTTAAACGGCTAGAAAATTCTGCCCGAAGTGCATCTTCCCTCAATTGTGTTTCTTTGCCTGTCCGTTCTTGAACAATTGCAGCCTTCTCTAAAGCAGCTTTTGTTTCTCTTACTGTGATGTCATATTTTCGTTTCCACTCCGCAGCCTCCTCTTGAGCTGACCTAGTTTGTTCATGAGCAGCAGCAAGCCTTGCTTCTGCAGCGCTACTTCTAGACTTGAGAATAGCAATTTCTGAATTAGTCTGATCTTCTTCAGCTTTCAGTTTTGATAAGACCTGGTCATGCTTTCTTTTCCAATCTAATGATTCTTGCTTGGCAGATTCCAAAGCTTTCACCAAGCTTGAACATCTCTCATCTAGTGAACTGCGACTACTCTGCACATCAGATATGCGCTTCATATAGTCATCAGCAAGCTTCTTCTTCTCATTGATCGCTTCATCATAACGTTTCATGTAATCTGACTTATGTTTCTCACTAGCTTCCAGTTGCTTGTTAAGCAATGCCATCTTATCCTCAATAGAGCGACATTTTAACATGAGGGAAGTCTTCTCTGATCCAAGTTGATCATTAAGCCTCTTGCCAAGGTCACATATTGGGCCTTCCAAACTGGGAATTACAACAGCAGAATTTTTTTAGGCTTTAAGTCAGTATATGCAAAAACTCAGAACTGACCAAAGAGGGAAGGGTAAGGATGGCACATACAGACCTTTGTTGTAGGAAAGTGGCTAATTTCTGCCATTTCCCTGGGCCATGACATGATGTTTCATAGTCGGATAGAAGACCTTCAAGAATCTGCAAAAAAACATAGAATTGAAATTTAATGCCAAAAAAATGTAACAAAATTATGCTGTAGCAGTAGTTTAACACAACCATTAAGCATTTAAGAACCTAAGACATGGAGATGCATGCCATCTCGTTCCCTCATGCTAGAGGGTGCTCGTGATGGTTCAAGGATGAGTAAGTCACCCCATTAGATGGGAGACCATGGCAAATTTATCAACCTAATCAAGCCATGTTGAACACTGCATGTTTCTACCAAAGAGTAAAGACGAATGCAAGCTCCATTTGGGCTAAATGGAAACAGAATCAAGCAGCACACGAGAGATAAAATGAAGAAAAGAAAACCCTGTGCTACGATGGCATCTAAAGATTATTTTGGTTTTCCCAAATCAGATAGTTTACTATTCCTCCAGTACCTCCTTGTTTATAAAAACCCTACTACAAGAGAATGTTGTATTATTTTCTAAATCAGAAATAGAAAGTACAGTTATATGACGCAATTTCATTAAATATCATGAATCCCCTTGAGTATATTAATCATGGCAATAAGGTCAATGGGACAAAGACAGCCATAGTATACATTACCTAATAATTCTGCAGCATGCAATAATATATGCATGGCACCTCATTCCAAGAAGCATGTTTTTATATCAAAATCATACATGACTATGTGACTTCTTTGACATCTAAAATGCAAAAAGCAAAAAAGGAACATCTGAAGGGTTAAATCAAGCAACTTAGACAAAAGCCATAAATTTCAAAATATGTATCTTGTGGGCTCAAATCACTTCTTGACTCAAGATATCTTGCACTAAAACTAAAGAAGCTAAGAAACCCAAACTCACTAAATAACATTATTTGCAATGTTTGAAACAAATACAAGGAAAAAAAAAAAGGCCAAATCTCCTCACATCATGCATAAGACAAATGCCTAGCGTGCTTACCTTCACAATTTTATCTACATTGGCATCTGAAGCATGACAAGCTGCTCTCAACCTCTTTTCCATGTTTTGTATAGCACTTGAGCATCGTAAATCTGCCTCCATAAATGCATTCCTCTTATAATCCTGTATTGGCAACAACAGGTTAAGTAAAATCATCTGAACATTCCAAGCAGGCCACTTAACAGGGGCAAAAAGGGCAAAAAAAACCTTCTATTTTTCACTTGAAATATCTACGTTGCAACTTCTTGCAACTAATGATTCCATAACCTACCAAAGTAATGCCCACTCACTACTCTCATATTTTTCCCTTTTGCTACAAATAAATCATTCCATTGAACTCCAAATGACTGAAATGTACAAGCTGGAGCTCAAGGCTCACAACTCATAGATACAGGTGACCAATAACAAAGCCTCTGCCTTGACATCTTAATCAATTTCACAATTTCTACAAAGCAATTCAACAATCACAGAATATTTTCTAAGCTCAGAAGTAGTGGAACAACTCCAGAAGAGATAATAGATGCAGCAACCAACACAACACTCAGAATAAATATTTCATGCTAGTTTCCTTAAAGAACCTTACCTCAAAAGCTTTTTTGAAGAACTTTTGAAGAAGCCCTTCATATTTCTTCCTTGCTGAACCAACCCCTACAGCGTTAGCATTAAATGCAGCCAGTGCCTTTTGAACTGCTTCTTCATGTGCTTCCCTTAGAGCAACCTGCCATAGTGAAATTAGAAATTGATGGAAAATCATCAAATAACTATGATAAAAGCAACACTTACTTCCACTGGTGGCTTTGAACGGTCAAAAGTGGACATATAAACCTCAGTAGCAGCATCATATGCTTTTCGACACTCAGCTTCTTCAACACTCTGAAAAATAAATAAGATGAAAAAGAAAAAAATTGATGAAGATGATTTCATATGTGAACTTTTGTTGAGTGCCTTCACTAAATAAAGTTCTTGTATTTAAAAAAAAAAAAGAATGATCTATAATGCATTGGCAGTATAATTCATATGCATGCCAGCTGCAACTTTCATTGCCTATTAGAAAGAGAGAGAGAGAAAAAAAATCCAAAGGAAAAAAGGAATTGAAGAGAATATTAAACAAAAAGAAAATCAAACAGAAACAGGAAACAAAAAAGTTTTCAACAACATTATTAACACAAATAAAAGCAACAGAACCCTTGATTCAGAATGCAAACAGCAGCTTTGACCATGGAGTAAACGTAAATCATTACATTGGCAAAGACTTTCCTACACAAAGGATACATAAAGCTCACATTGCCAATGATTATCTCTAAGTTAATAATAACACATAGCCAAACACTGATTCAACCCATTTTCCTTGAAGAAAACTACGTGCGAGAACAATTATTTGAGCAATGACTTTTAAGAGTAAAAAATCTTTCATTATATCAAACCAACCCAAAAGAAAAGCATCAAGGCACAACACCAACCTGCCATGAGGAGGATATTGTAGGCACAGCACCATTATTGAGAGCCTCCAAATAAGATTCTGTTATACCAACAAGAATTGGGCCAGTCATTATAGTGGCCCCAACTTGCTTGGGCCTGGTCCTCTCAAACACAAACTTTGTTAGTGCATCCAATCCAGCCCGAAACTCTGGCCTCAATTTTTCCAACTGCAAATAACAATCAGTTAAGAAATATAATGTAGCAGGAAGAAACGAGTAGCATTTGTAATCTCATAAATGCACATGCAGACACACATCTGAAATTACTAACCGCAATTTGATCCAGTCTCTGCAGATCATTTTCATTGTTCAAAGGCCTCACCAGGGTGAAGCATTCTCTATCTGGGAAGAGAGCTCGAATGGAGTCCCGAATCTACAAAGAAAAAGAATAAAAAGTTCTCAATCACTCAGCAATTGATATCTAAATGGACTTAAGTCCATCAGATTTGACAAAATCATGGTTACGTCAAACACATCAGTATCACTTAGAGGAGAACACAAGCTAATTACTCAAAACCAAACTTTAACCAAATGCAGGAGAGAGAAATTAAGGGATTAATGGTCAAAAAAAACTAACATAAATGCAAAATGTTACCTCATTTTTGGCAGCTATATCTCTTCCGCTGCCCTGAACTGGCCTTAAAGCGATTTCTAGATAGTCACGTGGAGTTATTTTCTTATTATCTTCCACTAAATCTAGATAGAAGTCCTTCAAGGAAAAAATAAATAAATAAATAAATATTATGAAGTGATTTAGAAATTATGAAGTGAAAAATTGTGCATCAAAAACCTATTTCACAACAAACAAGGGAAATAATATGTCAAACTAGGGAAAATAATATTTAGGATACCCTTAAAAGCCAGACAAATACAGGTGAGAATTGCCCAATTTCAGAAGCTGTGGTCCTTCCACCAGAAGCTCTCACTCGAATGTGTTTTGTCATTTGAGTGACAAGAGAAAGGCGATCAAGTGCAGCTTCATCTATACCACCCATCTAGGTAAAAGCAAACAAAAGGGTAAATGAGTGTGAAATCCCGATAGGGGCCATCAAGATGTTAATATTGAATGGCACAAATCAATCAAGGAAATTGAAAGTATGTTCACCATAAGTTGTTCGAACCTGATTATAAATGAACATACTAGATAAAAGAACAGCTAAGGAGAATATTTGAGTGCTGTATGTCCCCTGAGAGAGAAAAAAAAAATGGAATTAAAGTAGAATAGCAGCAAAGCATAACATTATACTTGATCATAGATCACATATACAGCCAATACTTGTTCTTGAACAATCAAACAGTCAGCAAGCTGATCATATCTTAATTCTGATAATAATAATAATAATAATAATAATGGTATAAAACTTACTGTTTGATCATAGGCGTCTATTCCTTCACTATCTAATAGTAAAAGATTGTACTCCGTTCCATCAAGAGCAATTCTCTTTAAGGGTGCACTCCACAACCAAAGCCCTTTTGTACATGGCCTATGAGTTGATGCTACTTGAAATCCACTACTCCTCCCTAAAAGCTACAATTCATACACCAAACTGCAGGACTTAGTTATAAGAATTGATCAACAAGCATACGATAGGGGCAAGATGCAGATGATAACCAAAATCATGACATTATGCAAGCAATAAATATGTATTCAAGATATGAAGAATAAATCTCTAAATTAAAAATAATGCTTCAACTAAGGTTACTACAAACACCATGATGCCACACATAGACATGAGATTATGCAAAAGAGAAGATAGCAAAAAAACCACTATTTAAACAACAAATTTAGCATGAGGCAAAAACTACCGGAGAGAAACGAATGCATAAATCAAGATAAAGAGAAGACCAGAAAGGTTTACAAAACTTTATCCACTGCACCTCCAAAACAAATATGGCTAGCAACAAAACGTGACATGCATCAAGCATTACATGAGTCTCTGTTTGCCAAAGTAAAGTCCATGTGACAAATTAAATGAAGTGGCTTCTTCAAGCTGCAACATATAAGAAGTTGAAAGTGAATATGAAATGCCATCACACTTGCAAAAATTCCACTGTGCACATGAAGGTTACTGACTTCTAAAAACTACCAATGGTTTTCCATCAGTGGAATAGATAAAGATATAGTATTGGAGGTGCACCGTCACTAGACACTAAATTGCCTCCAAGTACAAGTATGAGCACAAACCTATTTGAAAAGTGCCAGCAAAGACCACTCCTAAGATGAATAAACATACACCCTACTTTCAGCACTTTCAACCCTTAAAGATTAAACTTGCAATTTTCTCAACTGAAAAACTTTCTACTGCTAACTCCTGAGGCTGAAGGCATCTCCAAATCCCCTCAATTCACTTCCATTGCTAACACAAACAATTCTTCAACCTAACGAATCTGCTTACTGAAGTTCAAACTTCACACAAGAACAAAAACGAAAAGTCCCATGATTTCTCTTCTGATTACTGTTTCAATGTCAAAGCTGATTCACCTAGGTACTTCAACAACACAAAAATACGGCACATTTTCTCTTGAAAATAGCCAAATCCAAAACAGAACCAAATCCTGGTCAAATTGCCAAAAATAACAAACCCTAAAGTTCAATGTAGCCATGAGAAAAACAAAAATTTCCCCCGTGTTTCTCTAAACTAACAAATTACAATATAAAAATTAACCTGATTCAAAATGAAGCTTTTTCCCTGACGAGCACGACCACAAACCGAAACAACGCCAATTGGGCCCTTAACGAGCTGGAGGGCAGCGACTGCTTCTGGATCCATCCGAAACTTTCCCTTCTCATCGCAGTACACCAGCCTAATCGGCCTCGCCGGTCCGGTAACCGGAGAGCGAGACATGGACGGAGATTGAGAAGGGAAGTCCTGAGGCGAGGAATCTCCTGCCGTTTCTCTCCCTCTATTGAAGATTTTGAACATCTTGGTGCTGGTAGTGTTTCCGCAATTGATAACGGAGCTAGAGCGGTGCTATCGGTGGTGATTGTGTGAGCTTTTTTCGTTTACGCTTCTCTGGTGTGTGTGCCCTCCTCTGCTTCAGCTTTTTCTTTTGGTTTCCTGGCGTTTAAAATTGAAGAGGGAAAGAGAAAGGTTCCCTGCGGAGTCGTGCTCTATTATTTTTTATAAAGTGTTGAGAACAAGTAAAATGACAATTATGGGCTTCGTTGCGATGCCCTGCCTTTCGGAAAACTGGGGATTCTTTTGCCAATTTGTGGAGGCCGGAAATAATCGGCGCGGCCCTATTATTATGAAAATACCTTAATGTTGAAATTTTAGGACATGAAAAGAAAAATTATATTCATAAAAACACATAATTTATCGGAACAGTAAAATTGATCTTAATATATTGAAATTCTCCTATCCAAGCCATTATTTTTCTTTTTTCTCTATTAAAAAAAAAATTATTAAGAGAAAAAACGAATATAAGCTACATATCATTTTAAAAATTATACTATATAAATTAAGTTAAAATTTGATTGTAAATTTATAACCCATTTCAAACCATTTTTTGAACAGCTCTAGCTAAGGGTAAATATGGACCAGTTAACTGGTCCATAAGTCACACAAAAAATCAGTATATTAATATCGATTTTTTCAAAATATTAATCATTAATCTATCCATCGATTTCAATTTTTTAAATCGGTTAATCAATATTTTTCGGTTAATCACTATAATAAAATATATTTATAAATAAAATTAAAATATTTAAAATACTTAAAAATTAAATTTTTTCCGTTATAATATAACATTATTGTTATTAAAATAAAAGTTTTTTGTGGATATAAGCAATTTTATTTTAAAAAATTAAAACTTACCGAGTAAATAAATTAACCGGTCCATTAACCCCCTAATTAGATAGACGGTTACACTTACTAATCGTCAATTAAAAAAAATTAAAAACTTTAAAATAATTATGATAATGAAAAAGGTGTATAAAAAATATTCAAAAATACAAAAATTTTAAAATAAATCCATTCAATGCTAACAACTATTTTGTTTTATTTTTTTTAATTTAACACACATTATTTTCACATATATTAAAAACTTTATTTTTTAAAAAATTATTGAAAATTTTAGTTAATATATTAATATTATATAACTTTCGAATATATTTTGATTTTCATTAATAAAAAATTGTTAAATTAAGAAATAATAATAAATACTAAATATGAAAATATTGAACAATTAATAAATCAACTAAAATATTTTTTTAAATTAAAATAAATTTGAAATATATTTTATATTAATGAAAATTAAAGAAATATAAATAATTAAATATGAAAATAATTAAATAAAAAAATTGTAATAAAAAGAAAGAAAGAGTGAAATAAAGCCAATAAATTATATGAATGTTTATGTATCAGTTATCGATTCGGTTAATTGGTATATGAATGAAAAAAATCAGTCTATTAATATCGATTTTTTTAAAACACTAACTGTTAATCATTAAAATTGGTTCGGTTAATATATTTTTTGGATTGATTTCAATTCCGTTTATCGGTTAAACAAATTCAATGTTTTTTTTTCACCCGTAACTATAGTCAAACCCAATAAACATTTAGCTCCACTAAATCCAAAAATCAAATTAATGTTTAAATTAAATATTATTATCTATAAATTAATTAACGATAGAGTCTTTTTGTTTATTTGGACATAAATTTCATTTTGAAGTTATATTTACATTGCATTGTTTTTACATTCAATTTTTACTTCTTTTTTTTTTATCTCATTTACATTGAATCAAATGGAGTGGAAATTTTAAAACTTGAATTGAAATTATATGAAATAATTTATTTATTTTCACTATGTTATAATATTGTGATTCTCTTCTTAGAAAAAAAAAAAAGCAAAATCGAGTGTTTGTTTTATATGATTTCTTTAACATTTTCAAATCCACCTAAAGATTAAAAATCAAAATCATACAAATACATATTAATCGTCACTTTATATTGTTTATTTTTTTATATGGGATATGGAAAAAATTTTAAAAAACCGCATGAAGGTTTTTTTTCTTTTAATGTTAATTACTCCTTAATATTAATTTAAAAATGATAATAATAGATTATCATGGTATAATTTAATTTTTAATTTTATATATACATATAAAGTGGTCCTTCCGATTTTGGGTCTTGGTTCGACCATTGGACTTAAATGATATTGGCTCCATTCTTATTTCTATGCAAGATTTGAACTTAAAATTCTATTTAAAAAGGATAAATATTAAACCACTTAAATCAATGTACGATCTTGAGTTATATTTTAAATTTATTTATTTATTTGTTTCCAAAAGTTAAAGGGTTGAAAATGGAAAGTTTGGCCAAGTACTTATTGGGACAAAGATTTGAATGTGGCAATTTTGAAATGTAATTACCGTAATAAGGTTGGGGGAAAAATATTTTCGGGAGGGGGGTGGTCCAGGTCAATGCCGCAGGGTTGACCTGCGGCATTGAGGTCAGATGCCGCAGCCTCAGGCTGCGGCATCTGTGTCAGTTGCCGCAGCTTAAAGCTGCGGCAACTGATGTCATATGCCGCAGCTACATGCTGCGGCATATGGCTGGAGCTGCTCCCAGCAAGGCTGCAACAAGACAGTCACGCGTGAACAGTGTCACGCGTGACTGTCAATTCTTCAATTAGTGAAAATTGAAGAATGGGTGAAATCCGACTCCTTTATAATGGGTGGATGTGTGCCCTTATACGAAAAAAAAAATTTATATCATTCTCTTCTTCTTCTTTCTTTATAAAATACTCAGTCGGATTGTACACAGCATTTGGTAAGTTTTTCTTTTTTTTTTAGCGATAATAGTGTGTATTTCCATGTTTTTATAGTTACTGTGATGATAATTTTTTAAAGCAAATATGTAACTGTATAATGTTGAATTTTATAGATATTTATTTAAGCGTACTGGTCACGAAAACGCTAAAAGGCAAGTTATTAATTTTTATTTTTTTTGGTTAAATAAAATGCGAGAGGGGGAAAAAATGAGTAGGAAAAAATTATTGAACATGATTGAAGAGTAGTATATTATTTTTTTCTATCCGACAAAAAATATAACTTAAATAATATGAAATCGTTAGAAAATAATATGGAGTTGTTAGAAAATTATAACGTAAATATTAAACTTACGTATGCAAGTTGATAGAATAAGCAGAAAATAAATTTAATTGTGGAACATGAATAACAAATAGTACATTACACGTATTGTATTAGGCTGGAGCAAAATTTATTTTTGAGAAATATGGGTGAAAAAATATGATTATTGTATATGTGTATGATAGCTGTTAAAATAAATTTCTTATTATTTGTGTCATTTGTTAGAAAGAAAAAAATGAAATATTTCTGTTAATTCATTTTAATCCACCAACTTTAGAAAATAACAGTGCGCAGGAAATAATATTTAATTATTATTTTTCGTTTTATGAAGGAATTTTTTTGAAGATCTTGAGGACGCTGTGAAGAAGGTACGTATCTAAATTTTTGTGTGTAATGCATTTTGTAATGTAATATAGTAATCATTTCTTGTGTGTATAATAGTGAAGTTGGATTAAAATTTTTGGCATAGTATAGTAATTTGGTTAACTCATAGAGATGTAGCAAATAATATAATTATTGTTCTTTTATATGTATTATTATTTCAATATGCAATCGTTTAGCTGTCGGGGGGGGGGGGGAATAATGGTATTTTTGAATGGAATTATTAATAGATTATTTTATTTAATTCGAATGGATTTTTGTGTTCGCATGTAGCGAAGTAGCATAATGTTAATACGTTACGCATTTGAATAGAAAGTTGATTATGTAATTTAGGAGCTTAAAAATTTTAACATACATTAATAGTTAATATTTTCGAATATTTGTCGATGAATTAGTAAAAATTACAGTAACATTTGTTCGTAGGCGGAAAAAATGAATCAATTTGAAAATCGGCAATACATAAATCCGGGTCCAATTGTGGATGAGCTGTTGAAGTTGCATGGGAAACACCGTGCAGATGCAGTTTGGACTAATAATATATGTATAGCTACGAGACTAGTTTTATAAAATATTTTAATGTATTTACAAAGTACATAATGGTTTAGGGATGTGCGACTGGAATTGAATAATTTTGCAGGTTGAACATCAAGTATTGTTTGCACGACGATCTAGCGTGGAGAGCCATTATAGGAATATTGACCCAAGAATAATGCCGTACATTCGAGTGGCTGGATTTTACGGGGTTGCTCAAATTGGAGTTATAAATGTGGACTACCAATTAATAACTTCACTGGTAGAAAGGTGGAGACCGGAGACACACACGTTTCATCTTGCTGTAGGTGAAGCAACAATAACTCTTCAGGACATTGGAATCCTGACCGGTCTGCCTGTTGAAGGAATGGCTGTTACTGGACATTTGCAGTACAATTGGGCAGATGTATGCGGAAGGTAGTTAGGACAAGTTCCTCCAGAAGATGTTCTGAAAGGACATCAAGTTAAAATGACATGGCTCAGTCGGAATTTTAGTTTGTTACCTGAGAGGGCAAATGAGTACACTGTACAATGTTTTGCCCGGGCGTGGATACTGCGGTGTATAGACGGATTGTTATGTCCTGGACAGTCGAATAATTACATACACTTAATGTGGCTTCCGCTCTTGGAGAATTTAGATCAAGCCGGCAATTATAGTTGGGGATCGGCTTGTCTTGCGTGGCTTTATAGAGAGTTATGCCGTGCCACACGTCCAAGCGCAAATGGACTAGGTGGTTATCAGCAACTGATTCAGTTATGGGCGTGGGAAAGGCTAACTCAATTGCGGCCTGCATTTTTGGATAATGTTGTGATTAATCAGACCCTACCATATGGCTTTAGGTAATGTATACATTTTTAATTAAACACACACAGACACACACAATTAATTTTTAATTAATTGTTTCGTACAATAATTTATAATTTGTTTTCATTGTCAGGTGGCGATCTCCGATTGATTTGAGAAACAACCATAATAAAAATGTCAATGACTATCGTTTAGATTTAGACCTGCAACGGCCCGATCAGGTTTGTCTAATTTTAGACTTAATTAATATTATTTAATACCTAGGAATGCGAGTAGAAGTCGAACATATTTAGTTGACTATGTAAATTTTTTGCAGATGGAATGGGAGCCCTACAGCAATGTGATCCACTTATTTCCCGAGTATTGTAGAGACGGTGTCAATAGTTGGCGATCAGTAGTGCCGTTAGTGTGTTTTCACATTATCGAGTGGCACCAACCAGATAGGTGCTTACGATAATTCGGTATGGAGCAACCGATTCCATATCCGCCGCAAAATAATGATACTGTGCATTCTGTGGACTTGTGAGGGCACAACGACGTGAATTGGGAAGATAAATTCGCCAGTTTCATTTTTGAATGGCAAAATAGATGGAATCGGGCCGTGGAAACTCAATTGTTGAATACTCCCCTACACCCGAGATCGCAGTACATGCAATGGTACATTCAGCGGACTCGGCGATGGATAACCCAGATTGGAGCTTCAATGGGATCAACGGTATGACACTTAACTGCAATGAAGATTGAGTCATTTGCTCTTTTTTCTCTAAACAGATATTGCTTGTAATGCAGGCCGATGGGGTGGAACGGATTTACCATGCGGGCAATGCTTCGTCATCAATTGATGCTGGTGAAATTTGTTTAACGTCAGAAAGCATTTTAGGTTCGCTGGGAGAAATAAGAAGGACATCAGTTGAATACCCCAGACAGCCAGTTCCGCATGCTGTACAGATTCAACCTCTATCCACACCATATGAAGATTTTTTATCCACCAGGCGTAGCAGGAGAGGAATGTCAGAGCGGCGCACCTCAGTAGCATCCATTCCTATTCCCCCAGGAGTTCATCAGGTCCCTCCACCCATGTCATGGCCATTTTTTCCTGTCGACATTCCAGGTTCATTCGACATTCCTATTTTAAGTCATCAACAACAATTTGACCAGCAACATTTTTATGAAACTCAAGCTGGTCCATCCAATTATTATGAGCCTGATGCTGGCCCTTCTAGACTAAATGTGGATTTGAATGTCAGTTTATCTGAGGGTGATCGTCCGCCGAATAGCACCTATGGACAAGTCGATCCGATTCTCCATCCTGATGATTTTATTAACGAATTTTTTTACAGTCCCAATGTTAGTAATGCAGTCGGGTTACGAGATCGTCCGCTATACAGTGGCGATTATAATGATGTGCTGCATATGCCATATGAGCCGAACCCAAATGAGTCTGATCCTCAGGACAATGTGGGTGATAGTTCATCGCGTAGTACTCGCTAGAACAGTAGGAGGTTCTGAATTTGTTGTATAATTTGTACTATTGTATTGATGTGAAAACATTTTTCATTAAACCACAATATTTATATTTTAAAAATATTGTTCCGAAATGAAATGATGTCCAACAACATTAAGCAATTGAAATTACTTGACATCTTATTAAGCACAAAATATTACTATCATATTATTATATCTAAACATACAACATTAAAATATTATACTTATGTCACTAATTATCCAATATCAAATATGCTGATTGGATGGTCCTGCCGCACTAGTGCAGGTTTTCTTGTTGTGTCCGTTGTTTCCACATTTGCTGCAGTGGACAACGTTGCTTCTCTCACGTCTGTCCATTTCATTGCGTATGCGAGATGTTTTTGGCATGCCTTTCTTTCGCATCAGTTCCATATCGAGGACCAACTTCGGACCATTCCACATGGGCCAATATGCTCTATGTGCTAGGGGCCGGAATTCACCATCATAGCACTTAAGTGCCTCAGTAATAGTATAGCACTCATCAACAAATGTGTACATGTCAATGTGTCTGTGCATGCACGCAGCAATAGCATGTGAACAGGGCATTTTTGTCCCCTGGAACTTGCCACACTCGCACTCCCGCCTATCGAGACTAACAACATAAGTATCAACTTCAGTATCAGCTTCAGGTACCCTGCATGCGATGACGCTAAACAACCGATGATGACCATCATAATCAACGACCATGTGGCCCCGAGCACTAACAGCACGTTTATTCATTGTTTGTACACATTTTGGGGTGAACCTGTAGCCTTCACCCATTTTGCTCATATACATGTTTCTTCTCATATCGAAGAATTTAACCAACCTACCGAAAACATGTTCTACAATGGCTGTGATAGGCATCATGCGTACACCCTTAAGAGCACTGTTCACGCTTTCTGCTATGTTTGTCGTCAGATGACCATACCGATGTCCACCATCAGCTGATAATGTCCAACGTTCTAATGGCACCCGCATCGCCAAGTTAAAAGAATCCATGTCAAGCGCCTTAACATCATCCATATGCTTAACGAACTTATGCGGTTGAAACTGTGCACCTACAACATACATAATAGTAAATATAAACATATATGATGTGAATAAATCACTAAGCTGTGAATAAAGAATTGCAGCTGACCAGTCTTATAAAGAAGGTCCTTGATTGTTTTGTTGTGATGATGGTTGTTGTAATTGCTGACGAAGTGGCGCAGACATATTCTGTGAAATGACTGTGGTTCCTTCCAACCACTTCTTTCATCGCGAAATACAGCCATTATACCAGCATGTCTGTCCGATATAACTGCAAGACCTGGGCGTTGCGTCACGTGCTTTGTGATTAATTGCATGAACCATGCCCAACTGTATTTATTTTCTGACTCAACGACAGCAAAGGCAACCGGGAACAACGTGCTGTTGCCATCAACGGAGCTAGCTACTAGAAGTGTTTGTTGGAATTTACCGGTTAAGAAAGTTCCATAGATCAATAAAATTGGCTTACAGTGAACAAGTCCGTCAATAGCCGGTTTGAAGCTCCAGAAAACCCGTCGAAATTGCTTCACATTTGGAAGGGTCGTATCTTGAACGTCAATCTCGTACACCGCTCCGGGATTGTAAGTTTCTAGAGTTAACAAAAAACTAGGCAGCTTCGTGTAAGAATCAATATAATTTCCGAAAATGCTCTCCAATGCTCGCATCTTCGCGTACCATGCCTTTTTGTAAGACACTTCAAACTTAAATTGCTGCTTAATGGACACTGCGATTACATCAACAGGCATGGTGGGATTTTTACTTACCATTCCAATAATGCAGTTTCTAATGACTTTGGACCCCAATTGTCTGTGATCCTTAGACATATTAATGGAAAGGCATGTATGTGGTCCCTCGTACCTAGTAATCGTCCAAAAATGACTATTTCCTTTCATAACAGCCCTTAACCTCCAATTCCAACCGTCGTCAGCATTAGCACAACGCAAAACCCACGTTTTGGCTTTTGATTCGATAACTCTGAAGTCAACATTTCTAATAATTGAATACTTTTTCACACTGGATTTAACTTCATCCTTACTGTTGAAAAACATACCAGTAGATAACTCGGACATTCCATCCCATGAGTTAAACTGAACTCCTCGTGACAAATCAACTTGTGCAGCATCAAAGTCGATTTCGGTATAGTGTTCGGAAGGAAAGTTGTACCTAGCATGGCCTGTATCCTCTTCAGGATGGAGTGATGCTACAAGACTTGCATATTGTGTAGCTGAAGATGTGTCACTATCCCCACTATCAATATCCCCACTTTCGCCACTCATGTTCGCAGCGGCCCCCTCAACATCATCTTCGGATTCGACATCGTTACTTAATAAAAAATCAGGGTCATCCTCCATGTCTCCCATCTCACAGGACAACTCTTTGTGATGTTCCGCGCTGCTTTGAGTACATAATATAACATCGTCTGCATTTGTAACTGAAGTGTTGACGGGTGACGGGTCCTCGGCAAGTGTACCGAATTGACAAGTAATAAAGTGAGGTATAGTTAGGACCCCGAGTTATCGTACCCAAGGGAACAAGGATTGTCCAGTTAAATATCTATAGATGAGTAAATTTGAGATGTCCCCAATTTGTTTGGTGGAGAAAACTAAACTAAGCAAGAAAATAAATTAACAATTAAATATAAAATTGGTCATCAAGAAATTACTCAAGGATGAAATTAAATGCTTAGGAAATTCTATCCTCATAGATGTAACTGAAAATTGGTAAAACAATATAACATGAAATTCTGGACAACCCAACTAAGCCCAAGCCTACCATATCCCTGGATTAAGCTATTCTAATTAACAAACCTACCATATCCCTGGATTAAGTCTATTAATTAGCTTAAGCGCGGGTTACCAAATCCTAGATCTAAGACAACCTACCATCCCGGATTAAGCTATCTTAAACCTATTTATTCCTCACTATTCTTAATCTAATAACATCAACACCCACAAACCAACCTACCATCCCTGGATTAAGCTGGAAAGATAAATGTCAATATTAAAAGAACAGAGCATTTGCACAAACAATAATTTTCGGATTTAGCTCCAATCATCATTATAATTGCAAAACAATATATAACAAGAGGAATAAAAGAAAACATGAAAATATTTATTAAATCCAAATATCCAAAATACAAATATGATTCAAGAACTCCCAAGCATGATTAACTAATCTAACATCAAGAATATAAACATAAAAGATGGAAAATTAGAGTTTAGAATACACCCTTGATGAGAGAGAAAATAGATCTTGAAGTTCTTGTTCTTCAACCTTGGAATCCACTTGAATCCCCAAAATCTAGATTTAAACTAAATTGATCTAAATTATTTAAGAAGGAAATTGTAATTCAAAATTAAATCTAAGCTAAACATAATTTAAAAGGAAAATTAAAACATGAAAATAAAATAAATTGTTGCTGGAAATTAAAGAAAAATAAACCTAAGTCTACTGCCTAAAGGAAAGAATAAGAAAATACAAACTAAAACTAACTAAAAATAAAAACTCTCTCCTCCAGAATGCAGCGGCGCTTCTATTTTAATTGTCTGAAGAAAAGCACAGCTGTGCTGTGCTAGGGTTGCGCGATTTCTGGGCGAGATCAGCGTGACACAGTTGTGCTTCTCGCTGAAGCACAGCTGTGCTGTGGGCGAGGCTGTGTGCGTTGTCACTCCGCGTGTGCGCGCCTTTCGCTGCCTAACACAGCTGTGCTTTGCGATGAAGCACAGCTGTGTCGCCGTGTTGTTCCGTGTGCGCTGCGCGGTCCTTTGAAAGCACAGTTGTGCTATTGAAAAGCACGGCTGTGCTTTAGGCAAATTTTGCCTATTTTCACCAATTTCTACTAAAATCAGCCCCAAACCTCCAATTTAGCTCCGGATTAAAATAAAACACCTGAAAACATCCCAAAACTTATTAAAAATTATAAAAACATTGTAAATTAATAAAAACACAAAAACTAATTAATTATTATTAAAATTAAATAAATAAAACACATAATTATGCCAATAATTAATCTAAAATATTAATATAATTGCAACTTATCAACGGGTATGGAATCTACCAATAAATCACTGTCCCTTCTACTATGCGACTCATTTCGCTGGTCTGGTTCTTCAATTTGAATCTGTGACATCATATTTCTTCTCCCACCATCAGCAAATGTGGACACAGATCGTCGTTGTCTGACATCCAAAATATGAGAAACTGATCGTCGTGACCCAATTTGCTATGTACTATGACTTTCAACTGCATTACATCTCCCAACCGAATTTAAGTCATTCGACCTGCTACCTGATCTTATCCCAAATAATGATTTACTAATAAAATTACCGACATGCCTGCTAATTGATCTTCTTGGTTCACTCACATAACTCGCACCTCTCTGGCTTACTGATCGACGAAGCTCACCGTACGCGAATCCTTCATTCGTCCCTATTTTGTTCAAATCACTTGGCATGCAACTGACGGACTGCCTAGGCTGAATAGGAACAACTTCCACGGCATTTCGATCTGTTTGCCTTTGTAGACTGTTACTTACATTATTCCCTGTATCGGTATTTTCTCCACCGTAAAAATTACTTTGAGATAACAGTTTAGTATCATGTCTACTTACATCTTGCTCTGGCTGACTCCCACCCACCTCATCTACATATATAGGTTGACTTTGACCTACATCAATAGTCGCCATATTTGCAGCTGCATCTGCTTCAGTAACCACAATAATTAATTCCACCAACGTATAATCTTCAATTCTTCTAAGATTTTCATATATCATTTCAACATCATCATCATCCACCACGTCCACCGATGTCCAGCATATCGACCCTCGATTGTATATTGGACTCTTGTATATAATTCTTGAATGACGTCATTTATCCCTATGCCCAATTTCACGTGAATTTTATGAACCAGTTCTGCAAAATTGGGCTTATTCCTAAGCCTTAGCCTCCTCGTGATGTCATTCGGACCAGATATATCATATTGAAATCCTCCCGATCCATAACTTATTTGCCCACCGGTGTGCAAATAAAAGTCTGTATATGCTGCCATCGTCTAATTGCCTATACATTCAAATACAGGATTATTAACTAGCCATTATTTCATCAAAATTTTAACACTTCTTTTCGTTAATTAAAACGACATATTATTTATCACTTGATAATAAATAAACTAATTACATTTTATCAACCAATTATAATAACACTATAAATAACTATAATATTATTAATATTTACATTTGGACACTCAAATATTATTACATTAAAATTTTTCACATAACTACATTATTTAACATGCAATCCAAACTCCCATTACATTATACAAAAAAACTAATGAACGTAGTGTGTTCACATATTATAATTGTACCACTTACAATAATTTTTTTTCACTGGCATCGTATGTCTAATTTTCAAATATTCTTTTTCACTAATTTCGATTATATTTTCCACAAAAATCAGTACTAGTTCCTCATATTTTTGTCACAGCTTCGCTATTCCAATTTTTAACGCTTCTTTTCATTAATTTAAAGGATATATTATTTATCATTTGATAAATATTCAACTAATTACATTTTATCAACCAATAATAATAACAGTTACTATAACTATAATATTATTAATATTTCTATTTGGACGCTCTAATATCATTACATTATAATTTTTCACAATACTACAATATTTAACATTAAATCTAAACTCCCATTACATTATACAAAAAAAAACTAATGAACGTAGTATGCAGGCCACATATTATAATTGTACCACTTACAATAAATTTTTTGTTCCACTGGCATCGTATCTCTAATTTTTAGATATTCATCTTCACTAATTTCGATTACATCTTTCACAAAAATCAAGACTAATTCCTCATATTTTGTCACATCATCGCTATTCCAAATTTCCAATATAGACTTCAAGTAACGCAATGGTATGGTCATGTAAAGAGTTTCAACCATCTCCGCTTGCTCCATTGGATATTCACTCATTATAATTTCTTATAGCCTTTTATTAATTGCAATAATATGATTAAACATTGTTATGCCATATCCAATCCGACAGTTATACAAATTATTCCACTTTTGTGCGACCATTTGCTTTGCGATATCACCCATCATAGCTCTTGGAGTTAAAAATGTGCATACCATCTATCACAATTACAATAATTAATTTTTTTACACTACATAAAAACTATTTCCAATTTTATTACATGCTAACATTTATATATTATAATACTAACATAATTTTATTTTATTGCAATTCGTATGAAAATATATAAAAAAAATATATTTTCATGCCGTACCTCGATTTTTCTTGCTTAAACGTGTTGATAAACTTTTGCTGAATGTTGTATACCTACTCCAAACGTTGCTATTCCTAAAAAATATTTTCATATATTATAATACTAACATAATTTTATTTTATTGCAATTCGCATGATAATAGATAAAATAAATTTTTTTCACGTCGTACCTTGAATTTTCTTACTCAAACGTGTTGATAAATTTTAACTGAACTTCGTTTACTTACTCAAAATATTGCTTTTCCTAAAGAAAAATTTTCCTTACTTTCCAGAAATAAGAAAACACACCGGGTGGATGGAAATTAAATAAAATTGAAGCCGCTGTTTTTGATTGCGGCGCCAATCTGACATGCCGCAGTCCCTTATGGCGGCATTTCTCTGACCGGGCACTGCGATGTGGGACCCACCCACTGAAGATGTAGTACTTGCCTGCGTCTTCAAATACTTGCCTGCGTCTTCAAAGTTATCCCCCCGAAAATACTTGCTTCACCCCTATATGGGTAAAAATTTTTCCTTTTTTGCCACAGTCAAATCTTTGTCCCGTACTTGTTGGGATATAAGTAGGGATGATTTGGACATTTGACGGAGCTCTGGTGTTCTCAGAACGACAGCGTGGAAACGAAGCTAGCAGCTATGGCAGCCACCCGCGTTTTTCTAATTGTTAATTTTTATTTTATTTTAGTTTTTTCAATTAAGTGAAATATCTTAGCGCTGAAGATTAGATTTATTTTTTATTTATTTTTTTATTATTTTTTTTTTGGCAGTTGGATTTGTTCAGTGCTGTTTCGTTTCTCACTGGTTTCATGGAGTTGAAATCCAAATTGAATTCCAAAATTACAGTTCTGGAAACTGATTATAGTCGCCTTGAGCTCTTAAAATGGAGGTATCTATCCATTATGTTGCCTGACAAAGTAAATCAAAGCAAAGCAAGTGTATAAAAATTAAAAACACAGAGCTCCATTAGCATTTTATTTTACAGAAATGGCGATGGCGATTGATCAAGTTGCAGTTTTTTCAGCTGCTCGCTCGCGATCAATGGAGCTTTTCACTTTCTTCTGCCAGTCAATGTGGCATTAATGGTACGATTCCAACTCTCTTTTTGTTTTTTTTTTTTTTTGAAATATCCTCCCTTTCATTTAATCTTTTAATAAATAATAATAATTTAATCAAAATTATTATTATATATTTTTTATTTTTTCAATTGGATCTCTCTATTTTTGTGTCCATCACTTATTGATCTTTTGTTTTACCTTGACACTATACATGAGTGCAATTATATGCTCGAACATTAATATTTGAATCTTTATTGAGCTGTGATGCTATTTATGAAGTTGATTTGTACTGTGGTGTGAATTCTTTTATTTTTATGGGCATACAGACAAATGCTATAATGCATTGATACAGAATGAAGATATAATGGTACTTTATAGTCTGTACACTTGCCAAACAATTAGTAGCACATTTAGCTAATGAACTCTGGGAAGCTCCGTGGAAATGGTGGTGAAATTGAAGGAGAAGAAACTTGAAAAATGCTTGTATTCTCTGAATTAGATGCTGTGGAGGCATGCAGCCTTTTCTTTGGTGGAACTGGCATTAATTCCTCTAGTGCTCCAATAGAGAGTACTTTCTTGATGGACTCAAGTGCCTCTTGTAAGGAGGAAACTGATTCAGGTTGAGAATCATACTCCACTGCTGAAATTGAGGTGACAGGAGATCCTTCTTGAAACTCTAATTGTCCATCTGCCTCCTCACTTTCTAAAGGATTAAGACAAGCTTGAAAATCATTGTTGTAGCTTCCTAGTTCTGTGTTCCTTTTCATTAATTCTTGACCCGGTAAGTGCCCCATATAAAATGGAGGAGAGCCACTACAGCTGCTGTCATAAGTTTCCCATTCTTGTTTCTGAGTGTTGCTTTTTTGGCGAACTCGACATAAAACCCAATCGTCCAACTGAAAAATTAAATAGCAACTTAGAAGTCAGTCTGTTAGAGTCTTGCTGAACTGAAATTGAACTCTTTTCAATGTTCTGTCATTCTCTTCCATGGTGTATGCTTTGGGTTTCAAGAAAAATTCTCCAAGGAAGCAAACCTTGAGAACGATTGCCATTTTCATCTTTCAAATAAAAATTTTTGATAAGAAATATATTTTACTTTTTGCAAAGGAGGAGCCTATTTGAACATTCTAATAGAATTAGGCCTTCTGATTGCAAGGCTCATGATTAAATGGACATCATCTAATGGATGATTATATAGGATCCAAATAGAACTTACTGACATGGGTTAGTTTGTTATTTGTTGTTTCCTTGATTCCTTCTAGTACATCCCTTAGTCCTTACTGATTAGAAGTTAGTTTTTAGGTCCTGTTTTCGTTTCCTTTTTCTTAATCATCAAAAGTTCTTGTGTCAGAAGAACCAAGAAAAAAAAAGAAAACAACTTACTCTCATTGATCTCCTTATTAGTTTGTGCAGATGATGGGTATCATCTAGAACCCTGTATTCAAGCATCATCCAATTTGTTTTTATGCCTTTTGGAGCTCGGCCTTTGTAAAATACAAGAGCTTTCTTAACCCCAAGGCACTGTGATCCATTGGACGTGAGTATTGGTTTATCAGTTCCTGTAGCTTTCCAGTAACCAGATGCAGCTATTCTGCTTGGTCGAGCACCATTTGGATATTTCCTGTCTCTTGGGCTGAAGAAAAACCACTCACTCTCCCCAAATAAGGCCTTGCCTGCAAATACAATCTGAAGAATCATGGAAACAAATAGAATAACTTTTGCATTAAGCAGGAAATTCGCATATCAGTGATTTAAGTAGGTTCATTTATGCATTAATAGATAAGAAGACTGGAGTGTCACCAGGAAGTTCCCATGGATTGAACTTGTAGATATTGACACTTGCTATTATAGAAAGTTCTGGATTGAAAGAAGATGAGATTTTCTTTTTCAGATAATGGTTGATGAGTTCCTCATCTGTAGGATGAAATCTGAATCCTGGTGGAAGGATAAGACTGGGCATATTAATTCCAGCCATAGTCAGATAGTGGAAGATATTATGGAGCTATTTCTAGTATTTATACAAGTACTTTTATGTATAAATGAATCTTCTTGGAGACTTCATCACAATATTTTATAACTAGCTAGTCATCTTGTGATTGTTGGTTTCTGATCTTTATTATTGTGAATTTTTTTTTCATATATATAAAATGGAAACATTAAGAAAAGTACATTCTCTCATACAAATTCTCAATTTCTGTTGGCATCTGTGCTGCTCATTTTGTACTTGTACTTATAGAAATAAATTCAATTATAATATAAATGATTTTCCTTTGTCTTTGTAGTTCATTTCTAGATGACAAAGCTTGATGCGTAAAATATGCTTTGCTGCTGTAGGATAATCGACCTTTGGTGTCACCGATGAATTATTTATTGCTGTATTTGTGCTTACAGCAGATAGAATCCATGAGATAAATGTACTCGTAACCTGGTACTTAATTGGCTGCATGGCAAGGTACTTGCATTGTGATATTAATAAAGAATGCGTGAAATTTTGTTTGCTTTTGGTTGTCTTATTGTTGTCATTGAATAACTTCTAATACGTGCAACTTGCCTCTCCTAGATTCTATTGCAGCATAGTTTAAGTTTCACATGAATGTTCCTGTTGGTGTCCAATAATGAGAAAAATATCTCAACTCTTTTGATTAAGTGAATATCTTATTATTTTCATTTCTCTTATGATTTCTTTGTTGGTGTGAACTTGTTCTACTTATTAATTAATTGTTTTTTATTTATCATATGCGCATGCAAATGGTAAACAACTGAATACCCTGTAGTTTATTCCAAGATAGGAAACTGCATATCAATTACTTTGACCTCCCATTGTGGATTAATTAACTTTTCCCATTGGGAATAGAGTGATGCATGATAATTCATAAGATTTTTATTTACATCCCAACATAGACTGCCATGATATCTTTTTACAGCTAATACAACAATTCCTGCTGTGTAATACCTGAAACAAACTTGATTGCCTGGTTAATATAAACCTTTAGGATTAGAAACCTTTGAAATAATAGTAAGAAAGGTTGCATTCAGTTGCCAACGAGCAGCCCATTTCTCCGAGCAGAAATTCTTATATAGATCAGGTTCATGTATCCATTTGTCAAAATTGTGTTAATGCTATAGAAGAATGTAAGACTACTGATTTTTACTACACAATTGTGTTACTGCAAATTAATATTTTTCTTTAGTAGGTAAATAGAGAGAACTAAACCAACAGAAATCTAATTACTATTCCTACTCTTATCCAGTTTTGTCAGGAAACCACGCAGATCTAAAGGCCATGTAGACAATGTGTGGCTGCAATTATTGGGAATGCCATTTTCTAACTAAAGCCCTTGAAGGTACTCTAATAGCTGCTTTCTTACCCAAAAATCTGCATCTAAGTTTCTCATTGAATATTAACAAGGAACATGATCCCTTTGATTTGGGCATTGTATATTCAACATTCTTAAAACAACCAAATACTTGGAATCTTGTTGAGAATGATTTTGGCAGCAAAGACAAGATTGCTGTTGTGGTTCAATTTCTTCCTTTTTCCCAAGCACGTGTGTTTGAATTGCTTTATATTCATAACTTTAAAAAACAGTTTAATATACTCAAAACCTTGTTCTTCTTACATTAAGGAGAAAGCAGTGGAAGAGACATATAATGAGACAACTACACATATTTTAGACATTTGGTGGCATCAAAGGTAATTCGATAATTGAGTTCTAGATGTTTCCGATTTTGTAGGACCCAGTTGAGATGACTAGACAAAGCTTAATCCTTTATTTTGTAGTTACATGTAAATTAACATCTGTAGCTTATCTTCAGGGTAACCTATAGACCCAGTTCAGATGACTAGACGAAGCTCTAGCAAACATATCATTTAGAATTATTTTCAGAACCTATTAGTCCCTTTAATTTTGGTACTTGAGCTTCTAAAGTTAAGAGCTTGAGATTATTTAAATTTTAAAGAAAAACAGCAATGCACATAATTTTAGAAGAATCTCAAAAGCATTAGAATTTAGAGTATTGATTCTGAATCTTTAATCGTGGGACAGCTACCAATGCTTCTTTTTTTTGTTATTGTCATTAAAACATCACTTTGGAGAATTCTGAAAAATTCTGAAAAAGCTGTCAAAATAAAAATGAAAGCAACCTCAGAAGTCATATAATTATTAAGTATCCTCCATATTAGAATTTTTATCAAAATATATTAAAAAAATTTATATATATTGGAATTTTGTGTTTTCACCTTTTTTTAGCCAATTTATGTTCACGTTTATGATTGGCTAAGCAACTTACTAAGTAAAAGCTGAAAGCAAAAAAATAATAAAATAGAAAATTGATAAAATTATCAGATCTCTTACAACCTAGGCGGCTCCGATGAAAATACTGATTTTGATGTGTAAGTAGATATTTATGCTTGAAAGTTCGGTTCTTAATAAGAGGAGATAGTTTTGTTTCCAATCTCTTTTTTGGCAAAATTTCCAATCAAATTGTTGACCATAGTTCTGATTAAAACTCTTATAACATATTTTTATAAAAATATGGGCCTAGGTGGCTCCGATATGGGTGATATATATGTGGGGCCCTTTTATCTAATATTTTATTTTTTTGTTTTTATTTTTCTCTGAGTATTATTCTTTTTTGTGTTTTATAAATAATTAAGTGGAATCTATATGACATCAAATAGCAATCAATTAGTGCTCTTCTCTAAGATAGCAATTAAATTTCATTCATAATCTCTAAATTCTACACTTATTTACTAATTATTTCCATAAGTTTTTTTCTTGTTAACATATAACTCAATTACAATTGTTAATTAAAAGAAGGAATCGGATTCAAAACCTTACCACCGTACTAATTTTTATGTTGTTGATTAATTTTATGGTTGGAGTAGTTAAATTAAATGGGATATTTATTTAAAACTAAAAGCAATGGGCACTAGATTTCTCTTTTTAGGATGTCAAAAATCTTGGGCTAATCAATTACAAAATTGGTATTGGGCTATTTTGTGCTTTGACCATTACAAGCCCAAGTATTCAATATAGATTATTAAAAATAGAGAATATCCAAACACTTGTTTTGAAAGAATATGAAACATTGATGTCATTAAAATTTTATTAATTCTATTAAATTCATGATCTAAAGTACGATTACATTGACAAATTTTCATAGCCCTTACGGTCGCCAAATTGCCAAAATCATCTTTTAAATTAAGTTTTGGAGACTTAAAAATAAATAAATAAATAAATAAAAACGGGGGGAGAGAGAGAGTCATGATCATTATCTTTTCTTGTGATGTTAGATTATTTAGACTAAATCTGAATTTCTAGAATTTAAACCCCCCCAAAAAAAAAGAATAAAAAGTCCAAAAACCTAATTATTTGGATTTTTCTGTATTTCTTCCAAATGTTGAGCTAAATTTGACTATAAATTGCCTCTCTAATTTTTCTTGAATTGACGACTAAATTTTTATATGATATGTTTGGTGCAAGACAGTCCAAGATTAACAAATTAAGAGAGGTATTGAATGGTCAATAACCAAAATAATAATAATAATAATAATTTGATCTAATTGGAGAAGGGTAAATTTGCCCTTAAAATCAACTTTTAATTATGAATTAATTGTTCTCTAAATTATAAAGAATTGCATCATCTATACCATCAGCATTCAACTGTATTTTATATAATACTAGTTGTTAGACTGACTTAACTAAATCTTTGTACTTAATTAATCAAGAAAGAGAGAAGCTATGCCTTTCATAGCTAAAAATGGATAAATTAATGATTCTTAATTAAGATTAGGAGGAGGATTAGGTGTGTCCAATTACATGAAGATAACGTAACAAATAAAAATGGGTTTGTCCCAGAAATATGGCTGAGTAGATAAGCCACTTTTTGGGGTCAATTGCGTGGGCGGTTCCCATAAAAAGTTAAGAAATTATTTATCTAAAATCGTTGGCAATTCCCTAATGGATTAGGAGAAATTAATCATAATCATGATTCCACGTGTACATAAATACTAATCTTTCGTTAATTGAGGTTTCATTTCTGGCTTCACATGAATCTGATTGAAAATTGACATTATATATATTTGTGGTTTGTTGCTCCAAAAATGGATAAGCCATATCATCAAAATCTTTCACCATCTTTAACTTCAATTAATAATCAGTGTGGATGAAAATCAAACACATGGATAATCCTTATTCATGCACTTCTATTTTAACATTTTCTTTTTCGATTTTTTACAATTCTATTATTTCCTATTAGCAAATTATGATAACGCATCTATACGATTAGACGGGAGCAGCACGGGGGCGGGAAGTGGCTTCCCACCTACTGCCCCTTCCAGAGGCAGGGATTTTCTGTCCTCTACGGAAATACCCCACCAACCCGAATCAAAAATATCCTGATAAAATTTGTATCCGCCAGTTATAAGAGTTTGTCAAAATGGACAAATTTACTAATAACATTTATTTTGGGATAAATTTACTCTTAACATTCGTAAAATGGGAGATTTTTGCTAATGCCGTTAATTGCAACTAATTTTAACCGTTAATACATTAGTTGACCGCCAGTGAAACACGTGTCATACATCAATTGGATACATGAATCAAACGTTTGAATGCAAAAGATATATTTTTGCTTCTAACGTTTTTCCAAACGTACAAATTTTTACTTAACGTTTATAAAATTGAAGATTTTTGCTACTGTCATCAATTACATGTAATTTTATCCGTTAATATGTTAGTTTCCCGCTGACGGCAGGTCAAAAATCTTTCATTTTACAAATATTATGATTAAATTTGCTCCAAAATAAACATTTAGAGTAAATTGCTTCAAAATAAACATTTAAAGTAAATTTATACATTTTAAAAAACGATAGGGAAAAAATGCAAGTTTGCCTAAAATTTATAACTAAATTAACTAGTGCAACCTTGGAAAATTGGTGATTACCTTACTGAGTTTACGAAACTTCTACTCACTTTTTCAAAGCTTCATATCTACTCAATTTATGGTTTACTATTAGTTATAACTTGTATTATTGATCTTGTATTAAGTAAAACAACAAAACCTACTAATAACCGTTGTGTAAAAAAAAAAATATTCTTTTTATTTAGAGAACAATCGATATGAATAACAAATTAACAATAAAATATTAATGAATTTTATCTCTTAATTAGGTGTTTTACAACTCTTAGCATTTTCATTTACCTTAATAAATTTTTAAATATGCAAAATATTTGACTTAAGTATCATAGTGCAATTCATAAAATATTTTTGGGTACAGTTTATGTCTGAATACTAATTAGTTTAATTAATTTGGATTTACACTGAGTGACTCGTATGTTTTCTTTCAAATATTTAAAACTCGAACTTTAACGTATGATTTATCTAATTTTCAAAATCTACTATATTCAAGCTGCAAAAATCTATGAAAGGATTTTCAAAATCTACTATATTCAAGCTGCAAAAATCTATGAAAGGAAGAGAATATTATTTCCTTTAATTTTATATTCATAATTCGAAATCAAAATCTGTAATTAAGAAATAATGGAGCTAATGCTTGAAGTTCGAATATTGGTTTGAACCTATAAATATGTTTTTAATGAATTAGATTAAAGTTCCAATAAAGCAAAAAGGATGGGATAAATATTTTATAGAAAAGAACAAAAACAGTACGACTGGGAGAGATCATCTCCAATTTGAATTTAAATAGTTGACATTATACATAGTGGAATTAATTCAATTATTCATAAAATATTTATAATTGAAAATCCCAATCCCACTAATAAGTGATGCATGCAGTGATTAATAAGTAAGCTCTATGCTCCTTCGATTTTGGCCCACTTATATTTATTCTAATGGTTATCAAAGCGTAATAATCCTCGCACTTGTCTTGAATAATTATTACATCGTTTGATTCCTTCCAACGTCGGCTGTCTCGTTGTTTACATCATTTTAATGACCTAACCATACGTAAATATTTTTAAATGGATTTTTTTTTTATTTTTTTTTGCTAAAATCAATCCACGTATTTTGATTTGCTTAGATTTTTCCACATTACTATAGCTTGGTTGACAATTTTTCCAAAAAAAAAAAAATTACACAATTAATTAATGATCTTTTATTTAATGTACACAACATGCTTTAATTTTGTTTATTTAATGTAATTTGTTTTCTCATGAAATTGTTAGTTAGACTCAACGCGTTGCTTACTTTGGACCGAATTTTAATTTAAATAAGTAGTATATAAATATATTCATTAATGAAGATACTGATAAAAATTAAATGCATTCATCATAATAAATCATTTTTATTGCACGGAATATGGAATTATTAGTTAATGGTACTCTACACACATAATAGGTACTAAAGAAAAATTCAATTTGGATGATGACTGAATGGTACAAGGAAGAAGATCTTAGATGCTTTAAAAAAAAAAAAGATATAAGCCAGAAAAGGAGATTTTGAATATTTGAATTATTAATTTTCGGAAAAATGTATCTTTAGGTCCCTGAATTTATACGTTTTTTGCTATTGAATTTTTATATTTGTATTTGATTACATCGAATTATTAAATTCTTAATTTAATGTACATTAAACCCAGAAATGAATTTAATAGAATAAAAATAAGAGTTGAGAAACTCAATATATACTAAAATTATATTTATTATTTTATATAAATTTGATAATTTAAAATTTAATACGGATAAAAATAAAAATTTAAAAATTCGATATGACCAAATAAAAGTTTAAAGACTCCGTATAATTTAGGGACCTAATGATGTGTTTTTTCTTAATATTTTTTAACAAGATATTTGAATTATTAAATTAGAAAAAAAGGTTAGGATTAATTTTGAAGAATAATAGGTGATCCGATTGAACTGGGGAGACCTAGCGTGTGGAACCCATAAGACAGTAAGATTTTGTAACGTAACTTTCAATATTGATGCCAATTTTTTATTTCCATTTTATACCATTGGAAATAATTATTACCTTGGTCTAAATAATACTTTTGAAATTTGAATCTTTATGTTATGTTATAATACTTAGATAATATTTTTATGAATTTATTTGCCATATTGGAAAATGAAAGTTTAATTTTTCTATAAAAAAAATATATAATTTCTAATTATAATATAAATATTATGAGGACAAATTAAATATGATGAAATCTAATTCTATCAATTAAATGCTAAGATTAACGTCTAATTTTATTAACAGTAGTTGATTTGCTGAAGTGGCACCATATATAATTTCCGAATAATAAGATAAAGAGCAATTATATAAATTTTCCTTATTTTATGCTCAAAAATTTAAATAAAAGTTACATAATCTACATCAAGATCGAAATCAAATTAAAATTAGATGATTTACAAACCTCATCCAAAGCCAATCACATGTATAACTAACTATATCTGAAAATTTATCAGAGAAAATTACCCAACAAAACCATTAATTCAAAATCAGAGAACTAAAAAGAAAAAGTCAGTCATAGCCATAAAGCTCCGGCATCTTTTAAGATGGGCACCAACTCGCCGGAAATATGAGTAGCCATAACTCTTTCAAGTCCACCAAACAACTTTCCCCCTACAAACACCACCGGAAACTGCACTTCTCCGCTGTCTTCTCCGCCATTAATCACCGACAACTCACTGATCACCGTCGCTTCCTCCTTCTCATCCACCTCGAACACCGCGGGATTGACACCAAGCCCTAGAAGCAACTTCTTCACCACATGGCACATACAGCATCCACGTTTCCCAAATACTATTACCGAATTCTCTAATACCAACTTTTGAACATAATGTCCGCCGTCAACCGGAGAGAACATCCGGCTGCTTCCGCCTGTGGCGGTGGCCGGGATGTAAGTTCGGAATGGGATTGCTTCTTGCATTAGAAAATTGTGAACTTTGTTTTTTTTAATTCTTTTGTTTGTTTGTTTGGGGAAGGGGAGAGGGGGGAGAGATTAGAATGGAGGCAATTGGGATTTAATAGGAAGAAAAGAGAAGACTCCAACGTCAACTGCAGTTACGCATCAATTTACGTCACAGAGACTGTGGGTGACGTTGTCTAACGTCACCGCTTTGTAGACGGATTCTTAGCTGCTACACCTCACTGACCTTGACTCTTTCTATTTGGATGCGGCCACTACTTAAATTTTATAATACCAACAACTTTTAGATTTTTATTAAATTTTCTTTTTTTAAAATTGCGAATTCCTTTATGGAAAATTACTTGCTTGTCCTTTCGTTAAGCATTAATTCCCACATATATTATGAGTAGGAAAGACATAGTATTAATACAATTTTCTAACGAAAGTAATAATTTTTATAAATTTCTCGGGGTACTGATAATTTTAAGGATGAAGATGACATCCATTTGTCGATACAGACAATAAATTTTGGAGAATTCAAAGCTTCAGTTCATCAACCATTGTCTGATGACCTCATCCGATTTTTATATCTTCATTATGCATGGATAATTACATCATCTTATAATTAATCTAATCCATCATATTTTTAATCACATAATTAAACATTGCTGGTAGTATTATTTTTATTTTTAATGCAACTTTTAGTTGTACGTCATTCATTTTTATGATGTAAAATAACCAATTGTCAAATTAAAAAAAAAAATAATAATAATTTTATCATTAAAAGTAAATTAATACACGAAAATTATCCTCTACTTATTGGTTGAAGTTTGCATTTTATTTATTGTTCTGAATATTTGAGAATTAAATTTAATTGGAAAAATAAGTTGCCGGAGCTCAAATGAGACAAAGTCAGAAAAGGGTTCATTCAATTGGCCGTTCAAGGACGGCGAGCCGGCATACACGTCAGCAATAGTAACAGAAATGGTGGTGAATGAAACACCATTATCTTATCTCCGTACAGGATTTGTTTGTTTTGATGCTGATTTTTGCCACATGTAATTGGATAATGTTCCTGATTATGCCACTATGGCATCCCATTTCTTGTATTCTCATCCACGTGTTCCTACTCACGTTGGAATGATGATAGCACGTGGACCCCACCTCAGACAATGACATGGATATTGAATTAACTCTGTCATAAAATAAAACAAATTAAAAACCTCCAAAATTCTAAAAACAGCACTGAGTTGCTTTCCCATTGAAAATTCTGAAGATGCTCCCCTTCCATTCAAATCGACCTTCGGTTGTTAAAAGAAATGGTTGGATATTTCTTCCATTTTATTTAACTTGTTATTTTTTAATAAAATTTAATTTTTATTTTTAAATTTTTAATATAATTTATTTATTTATTTAATTAAAATTTATCAATTAAATTTAAATTTATGTATTAAATTATATAATTTTATCTTAAATTTAAATTCAATCAATTTTATTTATCTTTTCACCTTTATTTATTGAATTACAGAAAGAGTTATTTTTGCATTGAAATAAAAAAAATTAATCTGAGTAATACTTTATTAACTTTAGGAGTGTGCAAAATTGAATTAAAATCGAATATTGAATCGGACAGTGTGTAATTTAATTTTTCAATTTTACATAGATCCATTTGGTTCGATTTTTAGAATGTAACTTCAATCCAATCGGATTTGATTGATTTTTAAATGTCAAATATATATATATAGGTCCAATAACAATTGTCCGAATTGACCGAACCTAATAGGATTAAAATAAAATAATTTGATTAGTTCGGTTCCCTGATAAAGTTCTATTTGCTTTTTAAATTTTGAAAGTTTGGTACTTGATTTATTTAGTTTGATCCGGTTTTGAACCGAACCGAATATATCACCATTCTTATTATTTGTTAAAAAGATTATTAAAATTTTTTTAAATAAGTTGAAATGAAAGTTTTATAAAATTGAGAAAAAATATTTGTTTATTTATTTATCTACTCTTAAAAAGTAATTTACCTTTTTCATTACATTAAATTAATTATAGAAGTTATATTTATTGCATAATACTTCGCCTCTTGAGGTAGTATTAATCTATTTCTTTTGCTATCTCAGAATAGGACAAACTACGAATAATAATTACAGAAGGAATAATATTTATTTTTAAATTGGAACACGTTTATTTATCAGATATTAAAGGCAAGGTTGCTGATGATTTTGGTTGCAGATAAAAGCAAGCTGCATGTGGGACGTTTATATCAATTTTGCTGACCTAAACCATGATGAAATTTGAATAGCCATTTTAGCTAATTTCTTAGTATTCTGGAATTTTGGTTAAAATTAACTTAACTGTATATTTTCTCCATGCTTAATTAACTTATACCTAAATTCAATTAATGGCTCACAAACTTTGGTTTTATTATACGACCAGCAGTTTATTTTGAAATTTAGAACATATAATAATAAAATAAATATACACAAACTTTGAAGAATTTTATGAAAATCAACAAAAGAAAAACAATGGTACGTAGATAAAGGTCACAAAGTTGGAAGGGGAGTTTACTTTGAAATTACAGAAGTAGGTCGGTTGGTCTACTTCGTGTGGAACTACTCATTCCTAACCTAAAAAAGAAAAATTCCAATTGATAATAATGACAAACAAGTTTGCCTAAAAATGATAATTTTATTTTTAATATTTAATTGATTTAATATTAGCATGTTATTCTTCGCATTTTAAAATTGAAAAAATTTTGACTTTTTTTTTAATAGTCTTTTAACGCATGTTATTTAAATAAATGGACACGTTTCGAAGCACATTGATACGAGTTTTGTAAAAAAAAAAAAAGAAAGAGGTAATTGATAAATTTTAAAAAACTTTTAATTAAAGCCGTTTAATGTTTTTATTTATACATTAAACGAAATCGATAATTTTCTCATCCCAAAGGAATAATTTAATAGTTTAACAAATTGAATTTTAATTAGAAATTTCATAGATTTGATAAGCTTCTGTTCATGGGGCAATTACACGTAGCCGAGAGAAATAAAACCATAACAAAGAGCAAAGATTAGTCTATTTTTCTCCACTAATACATAATACACAAATTGTGACCATTGCGCCCCACAATACACCATAGTCCATGCAATTTGTAACATCTTATATTAGAACCACACAAATTAAAAAAAAAAAAAAAGATTATGTCCATGTTTTCAATGCTATATGATCTTCTTCAATGGATATTTAAGAGTTCGGCTCCATTATTAGTGATTGTGTTTCTTTAAAAAAATCAGATTAGTGGTTTGTCTGTGTAAGGTTTGCTAATAAAGCAGCTCATCTGTTAGCTAGGGCGGCTTTATCATCAGCTAACTACAAGGTTTGAGATTCTATTCCCTTTTGCTAAGTTTCGTGTTTGTTTGAACATGTTCTTAACTAGCAAAACCGTCTCTAATTATAATTTAAATTAGTTAATTCTATGAATTTAAGTAAATTGAATCGAATACTAAAAATATAATTAAAAAAAAAAAAACAATCAATGAGTTATAAGAGTGTTTTTGAAGTCAGTACTACGTAAAACTCTACAAAATTTTAAATTTTGCTTTTATTAGAGTATTTTAAGTTTTTATGTATGTTGAATCTGAAGTTATAAATATTTTCAGTTTGAAGGTAGGTTTTATAATAAGCTTTAGTTGTATGTATATATACCTAAATCAATATTAATATTATACTGTATGAGAAAGATATCTGGACAATTTTGATAGCTAACTTTAATTTCCATACCTTACTTTATGTTGGTGTAATAATAAATCGGTGTACGTGAGTTTGGGGCACAAATTATATGGCGGCAGCAATTTTTGACCACCACCTAATAATAAAGCAATAAGAACTCTCCAATATTTTCCACGTTTACCTCAGTTTTATCATTCAAATCGTGGCTCTAAACACGGTCATTCTACCAAACTCTATATAAGGATTCATAAAAAAGTAAAATGATGTTTTCTAACCACTTCGAACATTATAGAGATTTTTGCATTGATCATTTTATATATATGCAGTCTCATTCAACTATGAAAATAAACAAACAGTTCCCTCTAGAAGGAGAGATTTTGAAGAATTTGAGCACCAGTCACAATTTCACATTGAATATATCTAGATGTTGGAACTATATATTTGAGGTCATACGTCAATGGATATTAACCTATACTTTGTTTCATACATAACAAGAAGCAATTAATGTCTTTTCAAGTCAATCATAGAGACTTTTTGATTCTCACATCAAAAAATCAAAGTTCTACAAGCTGCAAAATGAAAACTAAATAATCTGAAAATGCTGACTACACTGCATTGGAATTAATGGTTCTTACTTTTTAGTGGCTACAATTCCAAGTTCATGGCTTGAAGGTTCAGCAGAAGGTCATTGGCATTCAACAAGACCCTGTTGGAAGATTCTGATACAACTTCCGCAATTTCTCTTGCAGCTTCAATTTCTCTCAAGTGTAAGAAATGAATGATTGTCGGCAATGGTTTGACCAATCAATTCAGCACTCTTGGCCTCTCCCTGATCACAAGCCAATCGAAATATTAAATTCCAGGAGAAATAAAATAAAAAAAAAAAACAAGTATTAGAGCCAATAAAAGATGCATTTCTGGTGTACTTGTGCCCTGATGATAGCTCCCTTCTTATCTTGTGCTGCAATTTGCTTAGCTTCAATGGCAGCTGTAAACTCCTTTCCACAAGTCAGTGCTGTAATTGACACATCATCTACATTGCAATGCTGAATGCAGCCGCCCCCTCTGTCAATATCATTTGAATTTCTCGACTGATAGTCTGTATCAAAATTATAGGATTATCATTATAAGAAGATGTTTAAAGTACATGGATAGATAGATAAATAGATACCTCTCTCTGAGTGATAAGCTGGCTAGCATTGTATTTTGCAATAACAGCCTTGAGAGTTTCATCAACAATTGAAGGCAGGATTCTATCCCTATAATCCTTGCCTAGAGTTCGATAGATCCTGTCACTGAAGAAAACTTGCAAACTGAGAACCCATCAAACTACTTGCCATTTGCGGCACTGTAAGAACTTCTGCCAAGCTTTACTTAAAATTTACTTGTTCTCCACTTACCGCACTGTCACAAATCACAACATAGACTTTCAAGAAATTCAACCTCAAATCAGCTAAAGCCATGTAAATAGTATACTTATTTTGATCTTCATGTGACTACCAAGGCACTTTCTTAATCTTGAGAGTGCAAGAGAGATACTATACCATTTGGAGGTCACGGCCACCAGAAATGCTCTCAACTAGTTGGGGATGCGCACGAATATCACAGATAATTGGCCTATCAAACCAAGGAATTGCAAAGTGTGTTCCTTCAGGGTAGATCTGATATGAGGCATGCAAGGAATTAATCAAATTAGATTAAAGTTATGCCTGCCTGATAAAACTTGACAGAAGGGCATTTAGCAGCTGGGATCATACAGCAAAAAGAAAATGAACAATTACCACAATCATGACATTTTATTTCTCATAAGAATTCACCAATACAATTGGAACTGAATCCAATTTTCCAGGATGTTTCAATTCATATTGAGGATTCGTGTCTAATTCCACTATATCCCAAATTTCAACTCCATGATATCAATTGATGGAGCATTTACAAATTCATATACATTGGTTTTAATTCCATTTATGAGGACAAAATACAGCTGAACCAACAACAAAAGCAAGAAAATTTTTACTTAAACCACATAAAAGCAAGAAATTAATCACAAGGATAAAATTTATTTAAGAAAAGAATAATTGGGATACTTGAAGAAAGCATCCCTTGTCTACAACACCGAGCACTGGGTTGAACACAATTTCCCTTTGCCCTCCTCAACATTGAGTAGGCTATTGCAAGCAGCATAGAGGCCAATGCCTCCAAGAACTCCATACTTGAGAAACATGGAAGTTGCTCTAGCCACTTTTGGGGCATCAAAGTTCTTCATATCCTTGTTCATTCCCTCAAAAGGATAAAAATAAAATTGACAAATCAAACAATAATTTAGTAAAACAATGATCTAAGTTTGTAATTAGATTTCTTTCACAAAGGACCCAAAAAACATACGAGACAATGCAACCACCAAATGAAAACATCAACATAAAATCTAACCTCCACAAAGTATTATGAGAAAACTCTTGAGAACTTCCTCTTACCAAGATTTTTGTTCATCTTATCAAACGTAAACAGTACTTCCGTGATATAAGCAGAAGCAGAGACAAAAGTGTATTCAACAGGACAATAAGGAGAAAATTCAATTTAGGTTCATGTCATACAATTCCATATATAACAAACCCATTCAAGTTGTATCTATAATGTGCATTGTCATTGTAACAAACTATACCCATTTCCATTCCATTCACAATTATATAGTTAAATGAACTTCATCATTACCATATTCACCAATAAACGCATCAACCCATAACTTAAAAGTGTAAAATTCTTGTTTAATAACCTGCAAACAGCGATAGAAAATCTTTTTTGAGCCTGGATCTACCTAAAAACCTCAGCTTTTATCACTTGAATCTAAACTTAGAAACTACAAGCCTCTGACGGCAAACAAAAAAAAATGTGAACATATATATATATACACATATATATTTCAGAAAAACAAGACCTTTAATAAGAAAAATAAAACAAAATTTCACCTCGAGGAAAGCAGAACGCCACATTTGAATGTGGTAGCTTCTGAATTAGTCACGGCATAAACAAACAGAGCTTCACATATTTGAAGGTGGTTTAGTGTATGCCTTATAAACATAAAGATATAGCAGAATCGACAAATTTAAAAGGGAGAAATCGTGAAAGTTTATTCCTTTTGTGAAATCTGTTAATGGGTTTTGATTTGCTTTTCTTTTTTCGTGGGGGGTTTTTGATGGGTTTAATTGATACTATTTCCATGCCCATCACCGCATAGAGAGGTAGGTGACGAGCACTAGGATTCTCCTCTTTCTTGTCGTCCAAAAATGTCAGTTTCAGACTTGGGCCTCAGAAATCCCAAGGTCTAATATGGCTCATTACATTATAATTGGGCCAAAAACATTCCTAATGTCCCCAGAGATTTGACCCAATTTTATTTGGTCAAATTTTCATTTTTTTTTTTAAAAAAAAAACAGAAACTATCATTAAAAAAGCACAAAGAACATATAGCCATGGAAAGAGAAGGACAATTTAACCTGAGCCATCTGCCCCCCCAATATATTCAAACTAGTGTACTTCACTCTCTAAGCGCTCAGAATAATCAATAAAGTCAGAAGAAATACAAGAAACCAGAAATTTTTTATTAAATTTTAAAACTAGACTCAAAAAGTTCAACGTATTTTTGGTATGTGAATATATACAAATTAAATCTAAATAAAATCTTTTTTTTTTAAGTTATCCGAAGAAAATAATTATTATTTAGTTGGGGGACGTAGGATGAAATTTTGAGGGGTTGGCGTAATCTTGATGGTTCAAGTTGATAATCGGAGTGTGGTTTAAGGTATTCAGAATGATCGCAGGACTGCTCTGTAGCATGGGGATTTGATTTGCAAAATTCGTGCTCTTATGGAGAGGGATTGGAATGTACAGGCCTTGCATGTGTATAGGGAAGCAAATGTTATCGCGGACAGAACGGCCAATATGTCCTTCAATCAGGTCGAGGGCTTCGGCTTGTTTGATACTGCTCCAAGATGTGTTGCTGCTGGGACTAGCATCATTCGAAAAGTCCAACTTTAATTTTCTCTGTTTTGTTTTTGTTGTTTTCTTTCATTAATAAAAATAAAAATAAAAAAAATTAAAATTGAGGGATAAAAATTTTTAAGTTGAAAATAAAAAGAAAAAAATCAATTCTCAATTTATAAATTTCTCTTCAAATGTTGTTTAAAAATTAAACAGTTGAGGTCATTTAATTTTTTTAAATTGGTTAGAAAATGCCACTTAATAAATTTTCTTTTTTTGCTATTTTCATTCTTAAAATTTCAAAATAGAGAAAAAAAATATCATTATCGTTTATTAGGGTGTGCAAAAAAAAAAACCGACGAACCAAAAAAAATCTGAATCTACAATGTAAATGGGTCGAATTAAAAGTATATGAAATTTGAATTTCAGATTTTTTGGGTTAATGCAAATAACTCGAATTTTTTTTTTATTTTGAAAATATAATTGTTTATCAATTTATAATTGTTCAATTAATTTAATTATTCATTAACTTATAATCATTTAAATGAAAATCTTAGGAATTAATAGTTACATTGATTTAATTATCATGTTATTCGTGATTAATGATTATTGGATTATGTGTTTATTTTGTTAGAAATTAAAGTGATTATAATTTTTATTAATTATTTTTGATGTCTGGGATGTAACTTAATTTGAACTTTGAAATGTATTGTAATTTATTATTTATTAATTTAATATTTATAAAAAAAATTATAAAATATAATCTCAAGTTGTTCAGAACTCGAATAATTAGATTCAAAAAATCTGGAGTTATAAGTATGAAGCCTCTATATTTATTTTGGGTTGGGTTAAACTAGGGGTGAGCATGGTCGGTTAACCGGTCCATAAGCTCCAGTCCATTAACCAGTCCATTAATATCGGTTTTTTGAAATTCCAGTCCATTAACCAGTCCATTACTATCGGTTAACCAGTCCATCGGTTTCGGATTTTCGGATCGGTTACCCAATATTTTTCGGTTAACCATTATAATTATAAATATATTCATAAATAAAATTAAAATGTTCAAGATACTTAAAAATTACAAATTTTTCACTATAATATAATATTATTGTTGTTAAAATAAAAATATTTGGTGGATATAAGCAAATTTGTTTTGAAAAATTAATAATTAATAAGTAAATATATTAACTGGTCCATAATCACTTTTAATTAGATAAATTGTTATATTTACTAATAGCCAATTTAAAAAACTTAAAAACTTTAAAATAATTAGTATAATGAAAAAAATACATGATCGCCTTTAATTAGGATAAATTGTTATATAAATTGTTATAAATTATTAAAAATTAATAAATTAACTAAAAATTCGGTTTCGGTTCGGTTAACCAGTCACATAGTCAAAAACCACTAACCAGTCCATTAATATCGGTTTTTTCAAAACACTAACCATTAACCAGTCCATTACAATCGGTTAACCGATCCATCGGATTCGGTTTCGGATTTTTTTTCGGTTAACCAAGTCCATCGGTTTTTTTGCTCACCCCTAGGTTAAACTCTTCCTTAAATTTTGGAGTTTTGGGTTAAAATCCAACCGATGTACACTTTTATATCGTATAGTAAATCATCACATAATATTACATGCAAAACTGGCATGTATTTGAACCAGAGTTAATACATAATGTAATCATAAGATTTGCAAGTGAAGTTAGAAGCTGAACCAATTAAGAAAAAGGAAACCTATATTTCATACATTCTACAAAAATGAAGAACTATCTAATACACAATAATCTGTACAATCCATCATCCTTAAAATAAAAATATATCCATACCATAGCTAAACTCGTAAACTACTCTGTTTGTCCAAAACTGAGGTTTCATCAGTTCCATTTGCAACAAACCCTTCAAATGAATCCTTTTTCTGACGTTGTTTGTCTTCGTCTCCGTCTTCCTCTTCTCTATTTTCAACTTCAATGGCGAAACGTTCGGCATCGGAGGGGCGATCAGAGTTTACAGTATATGAAGCATCAAGACTAAACGAAGGTGATGATTCAAGAGAAAGTGAAGTATCAAGAGAAGGTGGAGCCGATGAGCCATTTTTTTTCAGGTTCTTTCTTGCTCTGGCTCGCCACTTTTTCAAGCCTTCTTCTACATTCGCAGTGAATACAGCTTTCTTCATTGATGTGCCCATCTGTTTCATCAATTTCATACATAAATTATAATCAATTCCTTGACTGAATTTGATTTAGTATGAGCTATTCAGATGTCATTTTATGGGTTTATGGGTGAAGCCATACCTGCGTGACCAAAGCATATAGAGGTAGAGTTACGTAGCCACAAAGGAAGTGCACTAATAACCCCATTACTAGCCTTATCACAATATCCTCTGTTTCTCGGTGAAAGCATGATCTTAGCCCAAATTTAAACTGTATTTATTTATATCAATAAATAATTAAATAAATCTCTATTTTTCTAACCTTAAATTAATTTATAATCATAAATTAATGCTTACCCAAGTCCAAGTGAAAAATGCTAGCTGAAAAGAATTCTGCAACAGAACAAACATAAAATTCATTGATTTTATTCATGAATAATTGTATAAACTTGATTTAAATAAAATATTTGAATTAGTAATGAGTTATATTAGGATTAAGGAAATTACCTGAAACAAAATGAAGTGAATGAGGTGAAGGAGCAATTTGGGCCAACCAAACCAAAAGAAATGGTCACTGGGCCTAACAAGCACAGTTCCCCTAACAACTTGAGATTTTTCATGGCTATCTATGCACATTGAAGTTATAATTCCTTGCAATTTAGTCCCAACCAACAATAACAGCTGCAAAACAATTTTTATATTCTCTCTTTATCTTCATAATAATCCAAAATTTCAAGCTAAAAAAATAATAATTAACTTTCTTACCACTAATGGAATGAAGGGTAGCCATAAATAACTGTAAAATTCTGTACAAACAGATAATAAAAGGCCAATTAGAATTATGTTTTGATTTATTAATATTTATACAAATTTAATAATTGAAGCAAATTGCTTACTGTGTGCATTGAAGAATATGTAGAAAACTGAGAACATCCAAATCCATAAGCTGCAAAACAAACATAATTGCAATTTTAATGAGAATTATATTTAATATATATATATATATATATATAAAGGATTTAACCCAAAAATATATATATATATATATATATATATATATATAAATATATATATATTTACCTTATTCCTACTACCACCCCAAAATCTTTCTCCAATGCTCTTTTTATGTATTTTTGAAAATCAAAATTGCTTCCTTCCTCAAAATGTGCCTGTCATTTAACACGCAAAATCTTAAATAACCGAAATTTTATTATAAATTACAGTTAAAATTTATATTTATAAATTGAGTTAATAATATATTTATTATTTAAAATTGCTTTAAAAATTATTTTTTATATTAATATGTGTTTTATTAAATAAGGAATGGACCGTATTTAATAAAAAATTCTTTTATAAATATATATATTTTTTCAAATTTGAAGTAGTCAATAATTTTACCGCAATGAATCCATGTCTAAGTGTGAGGTAATCCGCTTTAGAAACGGAACCATAAAATTGTCTCAGAAAACACGTCTGCAAAATAATTACATGAATAAATTAGGTTCAGATATTTAAACATTATTATTATTATTATTATTTCATTATTAAAAAAAAAAAAATAAAAAACTTACCGGCCACCGTAGAAGGCGGTGCTCGCTCCAGTATCTCAGGTGCCTTCTGCCGAATGATGTTTGATGGGTCAACAAGAACCTCCTTGGATCTGTCCATAATTAGTACAAATTTTTAATGTTAAATTAAGACAAATAAAAGTATATTATTCAGCATATATAATTCGATCTTTTTTTTATTTAAGAAATATTGTTTTTTCTTAAAAATAAAAGTTATGACTATTTTTTTGGCAGGTAAAAATAAATATCATTTGGTGGAATAATAAAATAACATATTAATATATTCTAAATAAAACAAAATATTGAATTGTCATGTCTTGTATGTTTTGACTAATTTCTAACTTAAATTTCAACAATTATAAACTGACGGTGCAAATTAAAATATTGACAAAATTAAGTGTACCGACAAAATTACAAATAAAATTTAATTTTAATCCTTAAAAAAGGTTAATTACCCTTCAAAAATTGGTATTCGAAGGTTCTGGTCTGTGCCTCCCAAAACTCCCATTTCCTCATCTGTCAACGTTAGCAGTTTCCTTCGTTAGTTGTCAAACTCAACACACACTTTTTCCGTTTGAAAATGTCTTAAACTAAGACTTTCAAACAATTAATCTAATGTTCACATTCTCGTTAACCTTCTCTTTCTGTCTTTAAATTTCAAAATTTTGACTCCCAACATTCATTTATATCTTTAAAAGTCAAGCTCAACAATAAATAAATATATTAATTAGACCAATAATAATAATAATATATAACCAATTATGGGTATATATATTTTTATATTTTTTTAATTTTTATCAGACTTAATACACACAATTGTATTAATTTACACTTGTGCACTTAATTAAAAAAGAAAAGAGCCTACCTTGGCCATGCCTAACCCAAAGATGACAATGCATGATAAAGAATGGAAAGAAGCCAACACGAATATGAGATACTGTAGTTCCGTCACACCTGACCTTGACAATAATGAAACCTTTCCCTGTTCACAATTCCCATTCCAAACATTAATCTAATTGTAGCATTAATTAACACATCATTCGATTTAACTGTTTCATTGATCAGCTGATAGCTATTTCGTTAGATAAAAATTTAAAAAGCATGCAGATTAATCTTTGAAATACGTACCTGTTCTGCACATTTAGCTTCTTCTTCAGCATCACTCAAAGAAACACTACCACAAGGAAGAAAAGTTTCTGCTGCACTTTTTGGTATGCAAATTTTTGCAATTTGCTTTTCACTTACAGTAAGCAGCAAAGAGATGAAACCCAGTAGCATCAATTCTGCAATAACAAAATTAATTCAGCAACAATTAAATATTCACATCTTATATGTATATATTAATGTAATTTAATTTTACCTGATTTAATCTTGTCTAATGCCTGAAGAAGAGCCTTTCTCTTTCTCTTGTGAAAATACTGTATATAATTAAACCAAGAAATTAATTACAAAATTAAAGACATGAAAAATGAATATTAACTATAAATATATGTTAAATTAATTAGTTGTACCTTAGCTAAAAGATGAAGTAAATGCTCAATTAAAATTGACGAAAGAATAAGAATTGAGCAAACAGTGGCAACAGCCCATGTTGGTGTTGTTTGAAGAGTTCTTTCTTCTCCTTCTTCTGCCATTTTTTTTTTTTTGTTTCTCTCTCTTCTGTTAGTGAGAGAATTTGAACTGAAATGCTAGTGTGGGCTTCGTCAAGTCCAATATTTATAAATGTTTAAAGTAATAGAATTTGAAGTGGGAACTCAAGGTCTTTTAGTTTCTTGGTGATTTCTTTTGATTCTTGGAAAGATGATTAAAAGAATATTAGTTTAAGAGTTGATACAGAAATATATGTTTGACCTCAATGACTCCTGATACGAAATGAATGACGTGTAGTGTAGTAGAAAAAGCACCATATGACTAATAAAAATATAAAATTCTACATATGATTGTGCACTTTCAATTAGACCACCAAATAGGGGTGTGCAAAAACCGAACCGACCCGAATAACCCGAACCGAAATATAAATTCGGGTAGGGTTATTCGGATAATTCGGTTCGGGTGTGAGAATTTGTAAAATTTCGGGTCGGGTGAAAATCAATATAAAACCGAATAACCCGAACCGAACCGAATTTATTGTAATATTTGGATTATTAATTGTTATAATATTTGGGTTATTAATTTGTTGTAATATTTGGACATTTTAAGATGGTGAACATATTAATTAGGTATTTTTTATATTATATGGTTACTATATTATATGTTAATTAGGTAGTTATATGTTAATTAGGTATTTAATTATGTATTTTTCATATTATATGTTAATTAATTAGGTAGTTATATGTTAATTAGGTATTTAATTATGTATTTTTCATGTTATATGGTGACTATATATTAATTAGATATTTAATATTTTAATTATGTATTTAATAGTTTTCATAATATTGTTCAATTAGGTTTAATTAAAAAAATAAAATAAAATTCGGGTAATTATGGTTATTCGGTTCGGGACCCTATAAGGAGTTAGGGTCGGTTCGGGTGTTAAATTTCTTGCAAATTCGGGTTTCGGGTTAGGGTCGGGTTGACCCGAACCCGACCTATGCACACCCCTACCACCAAAATATGGTATATTTTCTGTTAGTCTTAGTTCCTTTTTGACATTAATTATCTATTCTTAGTTAAACCAACTGGTGGAATATTCCACTCGGAGAATATTTTTACTTTGATCCCTTTTTTAACATATACTTTAATCCCATTAACATCTAAAAACAAAACTATATATCATAATTAAAAAAAAAAATTCGAAGCAAATCCAAGATACTAAGTAATTAATTATGCGAATACAAAAGTAATTGAAAGAACTAATTTTATTTCATAAAGATTTAGTTTCATAAATAAATAAATATATATATATATATATATAATCGGATTTTAGATGTAAATTGGAAGGAAGAAGGCCATGGGAACAACAAATAAGGAGGTGGAGAAAGTGAAGAACGAGGGAAAGAGATTCACTATTTTGGCAGTTAATTACGCGTCATTAGAGTGATATAACGGCTACTTTTTCAATTTCATATTCACATTAATATATTTTTGCCTATTTTATAATCATGATTTTTTATTTTAATTTTTTTATACACAAATGATAAATCATTAAAGTTAATAATCTCAATGATTTAATTAATATTAATATAATAATATACATTTTACAGTTTTTGAATATTTGATTTTCTAATTCCGGGACCAGCATATTATTTTCAAAAAATCATTTTTTGACCCCACTAGTTTAATAACTGTTTGACAGCTAAAGCTTGAAAAATATTGCAGAGGCAGTTCCACGGGAGATATGGACCATTTAATTAATTATGACAAGAAATAAAGTTTACAAATTATGTGGATTTGTTTTTTCTAATTTTTTTTTTTTAATTTAAAATCTATTTTATAACAATACAATTAGTTTCATAAAATATTTTTAATCCATTATGTAGAAATTTTTTCACTAAAAGAATTAGAATAGAATAAAAACAGAACTAAAGCAACTGTGACAGATTACCAAATCTGTGGATGCTATAAATTGTATTCTCCGCGTACTATTTTTCCATTTATAATAATAATAATAATAATAATAAATAAATAAACTTTAGGCATTAAAATAGAGAAAGGAGAAAAAAAAAACAGAAATTGGTGCAGAAAAAAGAAAATTGATGGAAATTAATCGAGAGAGGAGTAAAACAGAAATTATGCGGAATCAGTATTGCAATGTGATAAAGCTGCAAAAATAGGTGGCTGTGTTTGTGGACCTTTGCCTATATTATCTAAAACAAAACTGAACCACATTCTACGCATAGTATTTCAATCAAACCCCCAATTACTTATTTTGGTTCTGCAATCTCTGTTTCTATTTAATTTTATTTCCTAATTTTTATTTTTATGTACTCAGTTTATGGGATGTTCATAGCCTTTGAATCATAATAACTCTTTTGAATGTTTAGAACACAGAGACACGTAAACTTAATTTTATAATTCATTTAATATTTAAATTTTAATATTTATAATTCATTTAATATTTAAATTTTAATATTGATATGTTCATTGCGAAAAAAACATCTCACAATCCAACATAATAAAGGACAAATACAGTGCAAATCACAAGAAAAATTGATAATTGGAGAATCAGACAAAACCAAGAAACAGAATAATTCAGCATCAGCAGCATTTCACAGATCCAAAGATGCTGCAAACTAGGAAACTACTAAATAAATTATCAGTCAGTCAGATATTACAATTCCATGCCGTACTGAACCAGAAATTATACAGAATACACAATTCTTGTCACTAACAACCTAATTGATCAGTACAATCTTCTCTTTTGCATTAGCCAATGGAGTTAGAACACCAAGTTACTTGAGCAGACTAATTACAATTTTTTTCATTATGCTAAAGTGAGCATTTTCTTCTGCAGACTCTTCCATTGAATGTCAGTCAATATATATGATAATTTTCTTGATGCTGTTGCAAAATTATCTGCAAAAACAATTTCTATTAGATTAAAATCAATTGAAAAACTTTTTTTTTTCTTTGGTGTAGATGCTGCTTACTTTAGCATAATCGCTTCCAACTGAATTCGTTATCCCCGTGGGATTCAGATGGAGCTTTTCTCCAACATGAGGCAGAAATGAACTTCCCGGATTCAAGGACGTCAGTGAAATGGGGTTCTCATCCTTGTTACCAACACGGCTATCCTCGGTCAGCTGGAAGCCGAAGAGTCTGCAACTGCTTTTACACGAGGAAACCAGATCTTGGCTACCTCTAAATGGTGATTCAGTTATCAGAGTCTGTGAAATGCCACGTTGAATATGCCCAGAGCTCATGCTCCACTGATCATTCCTCTGGAGATTGCGCTCGGAACCATTTTCATTATAGTTGTACATGGGAGTTTGGTTTGACACCGTATTGCTTGCTTGCTGAAACATTAATACTGATGATGGTGAAGATACCTGTGTCGGAGGGCACACACGAGCATTATAACCCTGCATCATGATAGGCCACCCAGTCCTTGAGCCTGTCACTTGAGCACCATCAGAGCTTCCAAAAGAACCATTTTCATGAGCCTCGTTTGTGCTAGCAGAGGCTCTTCCAAATGGTGAACTTGGATTGATTTCTTGACCTTGCAAGACCTTGTGGAATCTAAAAGATTCGCCAAAGCTCATGCTTTTATAGGAAGCACCAGAGTTCAAAAAAGAGTCTCCAGTGCCATTTCTTGTTCTGGCAATCACAGAACCATGCACACCAGGGAAAAACCTCGATGAATGCCGATTCTGATCAACACCATTGTAATGAGGATTGAAACTCAAAATTTCTTGACCTTGCAAGACCTTCTGAAACCTCGAAGGTTCCCTCAAGTCTGATGCACCAATCCCATCTGATAGGAAAACATTACAACCATTCAATATCAAAGTTTAAAAAAAAAATTGCCATGATCATTCAGTCTCTTAAGAATGCAAAACAAACCAGGAATTGGAAACTCGGGCTTTGACGAAGGCAATCCAGATCTGCACCTCTTCAAACCAGATGCTACAAAGCCATTGGAACCCGAAACTGGACCAATTGATTCAATTTCCCAAGGAGAAACCCTGCTGTGCCTGGTAGTCTCCATATCATCCCACCTTACCTGAAAAAAAATAGCCATCGGCTAATAAGACAAAAAAAATTGCACATTTGCTAATTAAAAGGAATGACATTGGTATGACCATAATTTGCATAGGCAAGTTTCAAGTCAAATCTTATTTGCAGCAAACACCAATTATTAGAAACTATCCCAGACCAATTTAAAGGTATGTTTCAAGACAAATTTTATTTTCAACAAACATAAATTATTAAAATCTATCCAGAAAAATTCTTGAGTAAGTAGATGTTTCAAAGTAGAACTGCTCTAATAAAGACCTACCACAAGGCATCTCCATTTTGAACCAGGCCATCTGCTAGGTTCTAGGTCACTGATTCCGGTAACTATTCCCATATATCTGACAAAGAGACTTTAGTAAACATGTTGATATTATAGTAAATTCAAATGCAACAGGACTGAGCATATTGAACCTTCTTTCTGCAGCATCTTCACTTTCAAAACGCATTTTAAATCTCATTCCAACAGAAAAAGAATGATCAAGGCTCTTCATGAACTTATGGAGAGGTATTATGAACTCTGATGAACTTGGCCTACAAAATATACTCAAAAATTTTAGGGAAAAAGAAATTAGATGGAATTGTGACAGACACCAAGTCTTAAAATGCCATCTTCTAGTCTTAACATGCAGAGGAGATCATGATAAAGGAGCAGCACTGAAAAACATTAGCATATGCTGAATTCAGAGAATTCAAGGTACACCAGTAAAGCATGAGATATCAACTGAATGGTTATATATTCAAGAAACCATTTTAATATCAAAATAGACAGTCTATTGCCATCAATATTTCTAATTTACAGCTATAATTCTCTACTAGGTCAATCCGGCAGCTTTTTCATGCTCTCAAAAATTGATAAGCTGTATTTACTCAAAGGATCAATATACCTCGGATTGTAGCAAATGTTGAAAACACTTCTCATAGACGTAGCATTAACTACATCAGCAAAAGTGTTGATATTCAACTGCTGACTACAAAGGGCTGGAAGAGTAGCACCGCCTTTAACTTGTGCAGCTCTTCGAATTCCCAGTCTAAGTTCTCCATCGTCACCCCTGATGCAAGATGCTAACTAAGAATCAAACTGAAAAGTTGTGAATAGTTTCCCTGAAAACAGGATTCTGTACCTCAGAAAGAGCACAGCATCTCCAGAAACAAGTTTCTTCTTATTTACAAATGCACTCCATCCAGTGGTGAGCAAATGCCTCCGTGGTTGCCCTGTTTTGACCAAAGAGGCAACATAAAAACTCAATAATCTGCACTCCACACATGCCAATTATGGAAAATAAAGGCAGGTGTGCAATTTTCTAATACATACCACGGTAGATATGTCTAAACTTCCATTCAAAACCATGCAAATCCTTGGCTACAAGCTCTTGAGAAGGCCTTTGCTGAGCATAATCCTACAAAAACAATCAACTTGATTCAACATGTAAACAAATTAACCGATAAACCGACATGGTTAGATCTAAACCAATAAACCGACATAGTTAGATCGAAGTAACTATGCACCTGAAAATTATTACTTAAAACGGTGAAAGCAGTTCAATTACCAAGGGGGGGAAGCAGTCTTCTGCAGCTCTACGAGGAACTGAAAAGCCTCCATGAGTGCTAGTGTCAGAAGCAGTAAGGGTTTTGCAGAACATATGGGGTGTAGTTGTCTTCATATTTGCCTCTATGTCCTCGTCACCATCCTCCTCAATTTTCCCATGCTTTAAGTTTTGCTCAACTTGCTTTATAGAACAATGACTCAAAATCAGATCAACGTCATCTCAATAATTTCAGGCAACCACTTGAGTACTAAAAAAACAAACACGCAGTTCCAAAGTGTAAATTGAAAAGAAATTATAAAAAAGTTACTTATTTCCCATTTAATAGCAAACCATCCACAACATAATAAATAAATCTTTGAATCTATTGCCTTTAATAGTTTGGTTCACTTGTTCAATTACAAATACTCCCTTCTCTAAATTTATAATCACAAAGAAGCATAAAATTAGAAACCACCAACCTCATTCTCAGGAACCAGAGAAACTTGTGCATAAACCTCATCATTATCTGCCTCTGCCTGAACCCAAAAAAGAAAAGGCACATTTAACCACAACTTGTACTCCAATTGGCCCCCATTGAAGATTAAAGTAAAATAAAGATAAGTTATAAGCACATATGGAATCCCGTAGCATCTTATTACTACTTAAAAAGTACTTTTGCAAATTTAAAATGGCAATTATAAGTGCAATTCTCAAGAGTTGAAAACCAAATTAAAGAGACCAATACATCAAATTAAGTCATAAATAAACTTACAAGGAGCTTTACGTCAACAACCCGACAGAAGATATGAGAAGGAAGATCATAGGCAGCAAGGGGCAAATCAGGGAGTTGCTCCAAGTGGCCCTGAGGGAAGTACACCACCACACTCCCTCTCTTCGGCAAGGATATTAGTGGGCCCGCACAAGCATGCCATAGCTCCAAACAAACTGAAGAAGAACCAGTAGCAGGACTTAGAGCAGAAGCAGAAGAAGAGGATTGGGAAGACAGAGACCCAGAAGACGGCGTCGTTTCATCCTCCTCAGTAGTATTAAGATCTATCATACCCACCATTTTTAACCTCAACCCAACTAACCCACAAGACCAAAGAGTTGAAAACTGAAAAGATTTAGGTAATTGCTTTTGTTGAAGTGAATAAAGGAGAGAGCTCTCATGGCTGCATTAGTGCAACTATGGCATTAGCTTAATAAAAGTAGATGGGGAGGGAGTGAGAGAGTCAATACTCTTGAAAAAGAGAGAGACCCTTTTCTTCTCTTTCCTTCTCTTTCTCTCACTCAATGTGCTTTTGCAAGATATCAAATCAAAGCTTGCTTTTTTATTTTTTTTTTTCTTTGAGATTTAAATTGGGAATTAATGGAGGAAGAAGAGTGATTACTGATTTTTTGCCTTTAAATTTCTTTTTAAGTTTGGGGGTTTCTCTTTTTTTTTCTCATCTGCCAAACTGAGACGCAGAGCAGCAGGGCAATGCTGCAATGCTGAGAGACTGCTGAGAGATGTGATGTGTGGCAGAGAGATAAAGAGAGAGTAATGAGAAGTAGAGCTTTATTTTATTTTTTTAAATAAAAAAAAGGCTTTTTCCCTACTTTTTTGAGGCTTTTGTTAATTAATTACTCAATGCCTAGCAAAATTTAATACTACTAAATTAATATCTCCAATTAAATTATTTAAAATATATATTTATAGATATATCAAGTTTCCTGTACGGATCCCTGTATTTTCGGGCGGATGTCTATTCTGTCCCCTTTCTCTTTCCAAATCTCGCTCATGTCCCTAATCTTTGCTTATGTTTTCAATTTTTATACTCGTATTATTATTTTGGCTAAATTAATCACGTAAGATTTGTAATATCGAATTCGTAGTAAAGTGCACGTAAAAATTATAAAAACTATAAATCACTTGATCTAGTATTATAAGATAAAAAATAAATTATAGCAATTTACTTTTTATATTCCTTTTTAGAGGCATATCAAGGGAAGAATATTATTATAATATGGAATTAATTCCAAAAGTAATATTTATTATCAATTTTTTTCTATAAAAAATAAAAGAATATTTGGTATTCTATTAGCACTTCATGTTCACTCTTTCCTTTATTTAGACTTTTTGTTTTTCAATTCAAATATTTTAGCCCATAATTAGAGAACTTATAATGACTGTATTTTCAATTTGCAATATCTTTTTTCTTGTTAAATAAATTATATTTATAATTAGTTTAATTTGTTAAGCCAATAATTAAATCCAAAAAATCAAAGTTTTTTATTATTTAGTCATTTTAGAAATCACTAAAATTAAAATATATATAAAAAAAATCATTTTAACCGTTTTTAACTTTTTTCCGGCTAAGCAACTGTCAAAAAATTTGGTTGACACATATACTCAACATCTCTTTGCATGCATGGATTGAAGCGTGACATGTCATGTGGAAAAAAAATGACAAGTAAGTATGCCATTTGGCATGCCATGTAAACGACAAGTCAACTTGTCACGTGTCATGCGTACATGTTATCTTTTCACGTGTAATGTCCAATGTCAAGCCACACGTGCAAGAAAGTGATGAGTGTACGTGGCAGCTGATTTTTTCGGCATTTTTTTTGCCTAAAACGGTTAAAATGACTTTTTTTATATATATTATAAGATAAATAATTTTTAAAAGAGCAAAAAATTCTTCCATTAACCCATTTTATTTCTTATATGTTGATGATGTTGCTACCTATTTTTCTGTTCATGTTTTGACTTTTATCTATATATAGTTATAGTAGGCAATTATAATTATTTTTTTAGGCAGAAAGCAAATCACAAATGCTTGTCATTATGCCTAACCATTTAGATAGACATCAAAATATATTATTATATAATATTAAATGCAAGACAAGGCCAATATGTTCATATCATTTTGGAGATTAAATCAATTATTTTTAACTCTTAAATAATTAATTATTTTGTAGACCGTACTTTTTTTTTACTTGTGGAGGGCATACCAAATTAATTATTATCATCATCAATGGCTCATATTAATTAGGCTTTTGCTAGATAGATTAATAAATCTAGCTTGTCTATTATATTCCATATTGTACTGTTTCGGTCCCGTTGTTTAATAGACAGGACATGCTGATGTCTGATACTTTCAGGCAGAATTGGTTCTTCAATCTGCCCTTTTTGTTCTTGGATTTGTGCTTTGCTAATTGAAGGAGATCATTCTAATTCTAATTTAGTAGGAACAAAACTTTTGACTAGAAAGCATAAATTAATATTGAAATTATGAAAATGATAATGGAGGAAATAGTTTTCGATACACAGAGAGAAATTAAACTAAAGAAAGTAATTACTAGTAAATTTTAGTTTAGTGATACTGATACGATGATCAGGACAGTAAAACACTAATTCAAAAGTCATTTATAGCCTTAATCGCATTTTGATTTTAATTAAAAATAAAATCGAATTATTTCGATTAGTTTAATTCGGTTTTGATTAATAAAATATTTAAATTTAATATCAATTTGGTTTGGTTAATAATCCAAAATTTTGATTCAAACTAAAAAAATCAAAATTTCTAAATTTTTAAATTATTAATTAATTCATTTTCCATTGATAATAAAATTATTTTAATTATTAATTCCATCAATATAAAAATTCAGTTCAATTTTGATTTATAATTTTTTTACTAAATTTTAATTTTCAAATTCGACCGGATTATAATCGAAAAATGAGCAACCTCAATTTTAATATGCCTAATGATAAAAGGGCAGGAAAGGAAAAGAAAAGAAAAGGAGGTGTATGGAGAAATGTGTCACAGTAATGGAAAGGGAGAGGTCTTTATCAGAGAAATGAATTGCAAAGAACCCAAAGGCTTGAGGGGTAGGGCGGGTTGTGGGGGACGTAGCCACACATATATAGGACACATACCCTGCTGCTAGTATTAGGTTAAAGGCAGATAACCCGGACAAAACGGGTTGCAATTTAATGCCCAATTGTGTATTGGTATATTGGTAAACTTTCCAATCCCACTCTCGCTTCACTCCCCATAATCGATAATCCTTAATTCCTTGCTCATTCCATGAATTTCATTTCTTTTAATTAACTTAATCTTCTTTATATCCATTTCCACTTTGCAACCGAATATTACTCTTAATACATTTTAATTTTATATATTATCAAATGTAGAGACACTTTATCATTACCTTGGATTAGATTTGATTTATTTTAATTTCAATATAATATATATATAAAATCAAGTTTGAATGTAGATATATAATAAGAAAATCTATATTTAAAAGTCTATAAAATTTCTTCCCGTAAAAAAAAAGTTTATATACAATTTCAATTTATTTTTAACACAAATTTATATTAAGTCACTTTTAAAAAAGCAGTATAACTGGTATATATTATTATATCTCGTGAAAAAAAAAAGATAAATATTATTATATGAATAATAATAATAATACATTGATAGAAATAAAAAATATTATTTTTATTAGATGATGCAGGTTGATATGCACTGTTAACACTATAAGTCATATTAACGCTCATATCAGATACCATTCTAAATATTTCATTAAATTTAACTAAATAAAATAATATCTGAATTGATAAATTCATAAATGCTGTGGGCGTGGGTGAACCCGCTAGACAAGAGCGTGGACAGCATCTGAGTTTTCTTCCCATTTTGCCTTCAGTTTACCCTTTTGCGTCAGACCCACCAACCGCACTAAGATTGTTTCATAATTAGACTGCAAAATTTGATTGGAGCGCTCACTCTACTTTCGATAAATGGGGCACCTCACATAATTAAACAGAACATCTTTATTTTATTAAATTTTATAAAATTACTCCTAAACTTTCTAAAAAGATAATATTTACCCTTTAAATTATCTTTTGTTCAAAAATTCCCTCCGCATTACAAACATAAATCACATGTAAAATGTTTGTATTAACATTAAAATATGGATAATTATTGTTATAATTTATTATATTTTTTATTTTAATAACTTTTTACGATGTATTTTCAATTTTAAAAGTAATTTAGTTAACTATAATAGAGCATTATAGTTTAGGGAAAATTTAAATATTATATATTAAAATTAAATAGAACATGTAGGGGTAGGAAGACTTAAAAATTGCCCTGCACTTATGACACTTTTTGATGGTTAATAAATGATTTTAAGTGGAAATATTAATTGAGTGGTCATATAAAATTCCAATTTTCCTAATATAATGGTCAAATGTTTTGTTTAATGGTTTACCCTGTTGGGAAACCATTAGCATAATTCATTCTCTTTTCTCCATATCTGCATCCATATATAGGGTTTGGTGCCCTTTACTCTTATACATCTTTTAGGGTATATTACTTTAGATTTTCCTAAACTTTCCTTTTCATAAGAAAAAGCTAATGGGACAATGCTATGTCCTTTCTATATAATATACTGAATAAAGTTATACTTATCAAAATTATTGTAGGAATTTATTCTTAAAATCTCACACGTTTTAAGATAAAATTGCAATTGAATTTGATTTTATTTATTTGATATCCTACAGGATTATTTTTTTTAATAATTTTTATTTCATTTTTGTCATTTAATTCATTAATAATTGTATCATCTTTTTTATCCTCAGGAAACAAAGAAAAAGATGTCTTCTTTTTTCACATGCTAGCAGACTGCATGTCCTTGATTAGCGATTAACATTTTCCTTTGTAGGGTATAGGTAATTTAGGCTGGACAAAGGTTTTGATCTTCCTTTAATTTATCAAGAAAAATGAAAATCAAAATATATATATAAAGATGAAAAGTTAAGTAAGAATATGCAAGTAAGTAAAAGTTTTTACCTCTATTAATTCATGTATCTATCTATAGAATATATCTACAATGCAAAGTCATATTAACAAAACTTAGCTAATTTTACTTACGTGCGTAAAAGCAATAGTAATTTAGGTGTCATCCGTTGTAAAAATAAATAAATAAAAATTGCTATCCATTAATTATTAATCTCAGACACATTTCAAATTCATATCCGAATACTACTAGTATTGAAGAGTTTATTATAAATATTAGATATTATTTTATTAATCATCGGCCATTATTAGCAAATATTGTTAAATTAACTTATTAATAAATATGTTAATTTGATTTAAAAAGAATTGATAATTTGAAAAGGCAAAAGCTTTTCTTCCACTTGGGGCAAGGAAGAAAAAGATAAACAAGGATGAAAAAGGTAAAAGTAAAACTTTTAGGCATTCATAAGTGACAAATGGAATAAAATAATGGTGAATCTCACGTGCGCCGTGCATGGGATAAAACGCATGGATGAAATTGATAATGCTTGTCTTGTGATATCATACTGTTTAGCTAATAATCATGATTAAGTAAAAATATTATCTTAACCAAATCTCATAATTACGTCTTTTGACCAATTCCACATTTTAATTAAGGATAGTCGGTTAGTTTGTCGCATGAGAATGATCACAGCTGATTTTTACTTTTACATTTATATATACTATTTTTTGTGCACCCGCCAAGCACGTGACAAATTATTTCATTTTTATAAAATTAGCTTATTTAGTTGTTTATAAAATAATTAAAAATTTTCACAAGATTTACGTTTAACCAAATAATTTATAATTATTTAATATATAAATACACAAATAAAATGGTACAGATTTATATCACAAATTATTTTGTCTTGATAATTTATGATTTTCTACAAAAATATTTATTTTTTATTTTTTATTTATATCATAGTATTGAAAAAAATAAATTTATCATTTAAAAAATATAACTAAATTTTATAATATAAAATCAAACGAATATAAAAATTAATGCACTAATTTTTGTAATAATAAAATATTACTATTGATAAAGCATGAAATGTTTTATCGAGTACACTGGGTACTGCATATATTGTCCGCTTTGAACCGGGACTCTCACGGTTTTGTTTCTAGAGTTTTGTCCCAAAATGCCTATGCAGGGAGAAGGTGTTCATGTACTTATAAGATCCATTTCCAACTCATCTCTAACCGATGTGGGATAGGAAGATAGTATTGCTATCATTTTTCCTCCTCCCGAGAGAGGTATTCGGGCGCTGGCCGCTCGGGTACTGGCCATCGTCTCTCAGTGAAAGCACCAAATGATAAACCGTGAAACGTTTTTATCGAGTACACCAAGCACTGCATATATTGTCCGCTTTGGGCCGGGGTTCTCACGGTTTTGTTTCTGAAATTTTGCCCCAAAAGACTTATGCAGGGAGAAAGTGTCCATGACTTTATAAGGTGCAATTCTAACTCATCTACCGATGTTAGCAATGCTATCCTCCTATCTCACATCGGCTGGAGATGAATTGGAAGTGGATCTTATAAGACTATTGACACCTTCTCCCTGCATAGGCCTTTTGGGGCAAAATTCTAAAAACAAAACCGTGAGGGTTCCGGCTTATAGCGGACAATATATACAGTGGCCGGTGTAATCGATAAAAACGTTTCACGCTTTATCAACTATTATTATTATAATTAAAAGTATTATTATTTATATTAAATTTTCTTTAACTTCTTATAATTTTAACGTTTCATTAACTTAAAATAAAAAATACATATATGAAAAACAAGGACGAATGCATGATATATCAAACACTAACAGGGAGCTAATAAATTTAGACATCACATAAGATAAGAAAAAAATAGAAGGGATAAACTGTAAAAAATAAAAAAAATTAGAACCTCGCTTGGGTTTGCTTCCAATAAAAAGATAAATGGCAGAAAATTAATACTTAATGCATTATTTTTAACTTTATAAAATGGATAAATTTTATTATAATTAATAATTGATTTTAAAAAAATATAGCTTCATTAGAAAAAAAAATAGAGGAAAAAATTTCCAACGGAAAAAAAGATAGCTTATTCTTTTTTAATATATTTAAATTAGAATTACGCTAATTTTTAGTGGGAAGATGAAATTTGGCATTTTTGTAATGAATATTATAAAAAGAAATATAAAACTATTGTACATCAAACTGATGTTATTTTGTACTTTTATATATAGTGTAGATGTTTTTAGGTTAATTTAAAAATAAATAAAAATATAATTTTTTTTTTATAAAACACGCACACGGATAGAAAACGAACATACCATTTATTAAAATTATGGCGATTTTTATATTATTATTATTATTATTATTATTATTATTATTTATATTTTAGTATCATGATTAAAATAAAGATAATCACATAAGCGCACGAGTTACCTAATTATTAATTTCGTCGTCCAAACATAGAAAAGCAGTATAATAATTAGTTGTTAGATTCACACTAGGATTGTTTCAAACCACTGGAATTTCTACTTCGTTGAAATTAGCCAAAGATCAACAACATTGGGGCCCTAACTCTTATAACATCACAGTGCTTTTCCTTTTTTCGCAAGTTTATAAAAACTCATGAATCGAATATAGACAATAATTTTATTTAGTTAAATAATCGGACATAACAAATATTCTAAGCTTTAGATTCTATTTAATAAAACAAACGACAAGTAATTTGTTTTCTTTTTTCTATAATTTATTCTATTAAGTTCTAAAAAATCATTATCTAAACTAAAATATAATGGAATAAAGCAAAAAATTATGTATATTATTCTTCTTCTTTGTGGCTGCTTTTGTCTCCATTAGAATTATTACTAAGCATACTTTATCGTCCATTTCACGAAGACAATGATGTACTATGGTTGATAGACATAATTATCGTTTAGTATCTTTACTTATTATGAAAAAGAAACTTATCCATGTCCCCAAGCAGTTAGCTTTGTTGGTTAGAAACTGTACTTTTTATGTTTTTTTATCAATTCCTAACTATGACCAAGCATTTTATATTTTTGTTCCATTGAGATATACGTCATTATTAAAGTTACAAAAAAATCAAATTTTAAATTGTATAGAATTAATCAAAATTTATAAGCTTTCGAATACCCGACAAAAGGGGAAAAAAAAAAGTCTATTAGTTGATGATCGCATTAATTTGTTGATAAAATTGTAAAATTTTCAATCCACAATCGTAAGCTTAGTTTGTAATATTAGGCTACCAACAAAACATGTTTTACTTTAAGATTAATTGGATTTAGTTGGCTTGATTAATGCATACGCAACCATTGGCCATATAAAGACAAATGCATTATGATCTTTTTAACCCATCATTTTCAAACCTAATCAATGTTGTCGTGTGCCAACAAATTGTACGGCTTATTTTAAATCTCAATTAAACCAATTTATTATTATCAACTGTAACCCCCTAATTAAATCAAAAAAAAAAAAAAAACTGTAACCCCCTAATTAAATCCAACCAATTTACTATCATTCATTTCAATCTTAAACAGTATAAAACAACGGATAAGTATAAAATTAAAAACTTTAATATTGTAATTTTTGGGTATTTAATTGGCCTTATATATATATATATATATATATATATATATATATATATATATATATATATATATATATATATATATATATATATATATAATCCATGCACGATTAATCTTTTTGGGCATCACTGTCACCCTCAAACCTTTTAAAAATTAGACATGGCATGCCCTTTTATACCTTTAAATTACGTATTATCTTTATTTTTTTCTTTTCTCTTTTTGCAATGTACGAAAAATAATGATATATCCGCTACTTATTATGCTTTGGCTGCCTAAATTTAATAGAAGAATTAATTTCACCATTAAAATAACCATTACCCTTTTAAAACCCATATAATAAAAATATAACTAACGTATAAAACAATGAATAAAAAATCAGTCTGCACATCTCAATTAATAAAATATTGTACCAGCCTTTTGTACTATGAAATTCCTCTTATACTTGTAATAATTACATGAATTATCACCTAAAAAGACAACAAATCAAATTTAGTCATTCACATAGCATAAGTGTGCAAAAGTATATGAAAATAGTATAAAATTACTTTAAAAGTTATTTTTATAATGACTTAAAATGTTAAAAATGATATAAATTTAATATTACAAAGATAAATATAAATATTTTTTTATCGATGAAACCGTTAAAAAATGATTTATATTTTTCGCATATTATTTAAAATATTTTAATATTTAAAAAAAAAAATTAGTGCCGTTTCATTATTTTTAAGATAAAGATTACTTTATCCTTTATTGTTATTTTTTTTAATCGCGACATACATTTTTATAAAAGTTAATATAATATTTTTAGGAAACTTTGTGTGCTTATGCGATAATCGTGCAACTTATATTCATTGATAGTGTAGGAGTTTTTTTTTATATTATCACTAATAAAAATTGTTTAAAATGTAAAAGGAATGTGGATGTATAAAAAACTTTTCCTGACTTGCGAGGTGTGATGAGTGCAACTGGTAGTACGATCACCACAAAGTAACCAGAATCGTAAATCTATGACTCAACTACGTTAGCTGCAACCCTAATCCACCCACACTCTAAGAGCGCGTGAATTCCACAATCTCCACAAAAAGATCACTAACTTCAATCTTAACATCCAACAGAAGTAGTGGGCGAGTGGATTAGCAGCACCTGAAAAGAGAATTAAATTAAAAAAAGAAAGAAAGTAAACAAAAAGAGATGGTGGTCCCCTACAACAGTAGGACTAAAGCAGTGTGGGGGCAGAGGAACCCTCGACTTTTTCGCGGGTGCTTGCTGATCTCTGGCCTTTGTCTCAGCCTTTCATCGTACTTTTAGTCGTGTCAATCATCTTCTCCCCCGCTCCTTTGCACGCGCCTCCACGCTTCTCTTTCTGTTTCCTTGTACCTTTCTTGTCTTAATCCGGTCCTCTCCCTACACGTGTTCTTTATTATTTTTCTTGTCCGTTGGATCTCTTCCAGTTTTCCGCTCCAATGCTTCCGTAATGTCCACCCAGCTAACCCAAACCCGTTAAAATTTCAATCATATTAATTTCTGTGGTGACAAAATTTTTGTTCTCTTTGTTAGAGTTATTTCCTTCTAAATTGAATTTATAATATAAAATAAAAATATTTAAGAAAATAATAAAAAATTTACATATATAGTAATTATCAAAACTAGTGAATATTATTTATTTAATTTCAATTAAATTTCACAGGAGTTATTAATTTGTTAGAATAAATTTACAAATTGATGATCATATATCTGAAGGAGATGAATTAGATATTCAATATTTAATTTAGGCACAAGAAAGACAACAAACTTGTTGCTAAAAATGGGTAGACTGTTCTTGAAATTCGAATGAATCAGAAATTAGTTGCAGTACAGTTTTACCATAAGTTGTAATATTTTTAAAAGATTATGAAGGAGATAGATGACAAAAGCATTAAATTTCAACATTTGATTGACTGCAATTGATTACTATCTGCCAAGTAGAGTATCATAAAGCATTCAATTCAATTTTAGAAAAGGAAAAATATTTATGTGTCGTCAAACCACTGCTGCTGCTTTACTTAAATTATGGTGGATTGAAATCTCTCTCTTTTTATTTTCAACAGACTAAAAATTGCTCATTAAATGTTAGATTAATTGCTCTTCAAACCAAAATACTCCATTAAATTGCAACATTCATTTGTTAATCGAGCACAAATATTCAGTTAATAATATAAAATACTCTTTCCGTTTCTTAATATGTGTTATTTTTAATAAAAATTCAAATTTAATTTATCTGTTATTTTTATATTTTCAATGCAATTTATTTTTTTTTCAATACAAATTTAGCAATTAAATTTAAATTTGTATATTAAAACACTCAATTTTATCTTAAATTTAAATCTAATTAATATTTTTTAATTGTAGTGAAAACAATAAAAGTGACAATTAATAAGAAACGGAGTGAGTAATTAATTAATGTAACAAATAGAAAAATAAAAACACAATTATAGTTGGTCAAATTTTCTAGTTACACACAATTTTGCGAATAATATTTTTCACACATAAAATTAACAAAAAGAACTTATTGTCCATCTGAATTTGACAAAACTTTCAGTACTAACAAAAACATAACTATTATCCTCTTGAATTATTTTTGTATGTAATTTTCTTTGTTAATATAGAGTACAATAGACACATTTTGTTAAACGCGAACTTAACCAAAAACAAATGCACATGCTGAAAGGATTCAAGGGGTATTGATGTAACATTGAAAATTAATGTGTGCAAATTGTTAAATTTAGCTGAATAATGGATTAATTTTACAAATTTTAAATGTGTAAAACATTATTTATGAAATTAAGATGTGTAATTATAATTTTTTACCAAATACATATGTGTTTTTATGCATTATCCTATATAAATCTACCAAATAAATTTAGTTAAAGTAACAGTTCATTTATTCATAAAAATTAAACTCTTTAAAAAACCCATCTTAGGCATTTCGCATTATTTTACATGTCAATTTTTTACTCTAATCTGACATTCGATCCGAATTAGCTTAAATAATTAACTTACATTCAAAAAAAAAAAAGAGCATGACTCGACCTGTAATCTGAATGGATCGATTCAAATTTGATTTTTTTAATATTAATTTATAATTTTTTCTATTTCAATAATTAATCAAACTTTTCTTTTGAAAAATCTCAATTTTATGTATGTTGTCATTTTATTGGTATGTAAAAAACTTATGATACCATAAATTATACAAATTTTATTTTTCACTTTTTTCAAAACCAAACTAATTAAATTTTGTGAAACAATGTAGTTTTTTTTTTTTTTTTTTTTTTTTTTTTGTGTTTATATACATACATTACACATATGGATGGACATGTATGTGTATATATATATGTATGTCGTACATAAATGCATATAAATATATGCATACATGCATGTAGGTGAATATGCAAGTACGTAGGTACATAATGCATGTAAGTATGCTTGTACATACTTGCATATGTATATATATAATGAATCATTATTATTGCTTGATTTACGTAAACAAAGTAGTTAAAATAATTTTATTTTATTTTTTGAATTTGCATATATTATTATTTAAATTTAAAAGTAATTGAAATATATTAATATTTTTTTTAAATATGAAATTAAAAATTCATCAATTAATCTAATGTTAAAAAAGTGAATTTGACACGAATTTTAAAGTGATTCAACTCAAAATTGATCCGGCCAAACCACTCAACCCGATATTCAATTTTTAACGAATTAGTAGATTACAGTTTATCGTTAACCACATAAAAGAATTTGATGACATACAACCTAATTTGTGTTTATAATACATTTTTTGGACATAAATAGTTATCTTATCAGGCAAATAGTTTATCACCAAATGATTATTATTATTTTGATAATTACATAGTTTGGGGAGGAGAAGATGGTATTTGAATCATAATTAATTAGAAGAGTAGTTCGACTATCAATACTTTGACCGGTGTGTAATTCTATAATCACCAAATTATGAATTTAATTGTTTTCCATATTTTTTTTAAAAATAGAAGCCATTTTCATTAGTAGTGTGATATGTTGCCATTTAATCAATATAATTGTCATTTAATTAGATTTTGATTCAATTTAATGCTTAATTTTGTTTTCCCTTTATTGGTTTAGAAAAAAGCAAAATAATTACAATACTTTTTTATTTTTATAAAAAATCAAAATGATAAATACATATATATTTAGTTTTCATGACACAGAAATATCCAAAGAGATGAAGAAAAAATATTCGAAAAGAAGCTAAAAGAGAGAAGTTCAAAAAAATAGGTAAGTAAAAAACTAAAACGTATAAATTCTTACTCAATTTTGACAAACGTTTGATTATTTTATTTATTTTTATCCCTCTCTCTAATAAGTATCCATCCCCTTAAATCCTAACTTATTTCACTTTTCCCCTTAAATTTGTCCATAAGTAGCTACTACGGTTTTATTTTCACTTATTTATTTTATTCTTAATAAATTAAGTTTGACTGGAACTACATTTCAACTCACTATGACTCCATTACTTGTTAATGTCAATCAAGCATTCATGGTCCCTAAAGGTACACAGTCTAACACCTAAATACGCCTTATGAGAATATCGGAGTCGCTACACACATATAAATACGCATACGATGCAATTATCACATACTATGGCGGAAAGCATACTGTTAAGCAGAAAAACATCATAAAAACAACACACTCCTCGTAAACAACTTAACCAAAAATTCTGTTACAAAATATCATCATCCTTATATTACATGATCATGCCTTTACTAACATTATACATTACATTATACAAAATATTCTTTACAAATACTCTTTACTTAACATTACAAAAAGAATCACGTACAAAAGCAAAAATTACACTATCCAAATCCTAGTGGCCAGCAGATGAATGGCTCTCACAACCGAACCGACTTGTATACCTACAAAAAAAAATATTTGTGTTAAGCGATAACGTTTAATGGGGATAACCAGATACAAAAGACTTCTATCGAAGTCACAAACTGAACAATTTGTTTACATAACAATAATACTTATGCGAGTAACATATATTAACATTTTTTAACATAAACATCAGTATGTGCATAATAAAAGCACAACAAAAGCATTTACATATACTATTACATGCATATAAAACATACTAACATACCTTTACCGTACACGTGCAAATCTTTTAATATATTAATTTTTTTTAACTCCCCGTAATATATAATCATGTGATTCGTTCTTATCAATGTTATTAAAACCGGACCGGATATAGAACCGGCAAGGCTGAGGGTTCGTGGTTCGACCGGGTTCGACCGGATTTTTTTCTATTTTTTAAAATATTATTAATTAGTATAATTTTTATAAATACTACTACTCAAATAAAAAAAATCCATCAAAATATTTAGTATATATCACAAATATACTAATAATAATATTTTTTTTATCTTTTATTTTTTTTAAAAAAATTATTACTTGATTAATTTAAAAATTAAATAATTTAATAACTTTAGGTGAAATTAAAGAAAAGGGTAAACAATTATTTTTACATTATACCAAATTTAATAATTTATTCAATTTTTATTCAATTATATTTTATTATATTATTAAACCATTATATTATTTTTATTAAATCCAAAAGTAATTAAATAGTAAAAGAATCAATTATTTGCTAAATAAAACTTATTAGATTATTTGTTTTTTATTTTTATGAAAATAGTACTAATTTTTATTAATTATTTTAAATTAAAAGCATTTTTCAAAAAAAAAATAAAAAAAAACATATAATAAATTGTTGACCGGTTTTTGACCGGTTCTAGCCGGTTCTCCGGTTTTTCCCGGTTCTGGCCGGTTTTTCCCGGTTCAATCCGGTTTTTTTAAGTCCGGTTTTCTGATGTTGAACCGGCCGTTTTGCCAACCGGTTCGCGGTTAAACCGGTTGAACCGGCCGGTCCGGTCCGGTTTCAATAACCATGGTTCTTATACATAACTATATCAATTTGGCCCCAAAATATTCAATTATGCATGAGACCCTATATATATAAATATATATTATTTATTTGATATACATAAAAAAAAAAACATTTATAAATGCGATATTGGTAAATATTTGGGATATGGTCCGTTTGCAGTACGCAGATGTACCAACGAATTGTTTGATTGAATTAGTATCTTATATTGACCGTTTGATAATTTGATGGAGCGTGCAGCGCACCGAAGCCCTGACGTACCGAATTAGTGCTCAAGTATGTTTTTTTAATCCTGAATTTAATAATAATATCACTGCAGCTGAGTATTTAGTTTTTGAGTCACTTGAATTCGTGCGAATAATGCGTTATGTACGTACGTAAAATATAACTGCGGAAGGATCAGAAGTACTCGTATCCCAAGATTAGGATAGGAAACGTGGCATGATTCGACGATGTATGTAGGACCCATAGTAGGATTTGCCTAAAAGGAACTAGACCGGTCCTTTACCGATCAGAGGCTGTCGGCTACTTATAAGGTAACGTCGCCACTGATCCTATGGCTAAGACCGGTCCAAGACTTTTAATTACAGAGTCAGATACAATCCAACTTTAATCACACTTACTAATAATGACTTTTAATTACCTCATTTACATAATGACAAATTTGCACACTGCAAGTGCAAAGATTTATGAAAAAATAAAAAAATGAATTTCCATTTTCTGTAAGGGCCCAATGGGCCAAAAACCCACTTTCACTTTGAGTTACTACTAGGTCCACCACATTATTTTGCCTATCAATTGAGGCCCCCCAAATAAATTTAAGATGGGCCATTATTTAATTTTGAAAATTTATATATAATAATGATTTTGAATTCAACTCAATTATAGTAAATACAATAGATATAGCATAAGAAATATACTTGTACTGATCTTTTATTTTTTTCTTAATTAGAAATTTTGTGTTCAAATTTTGAATATATAATATATGTATTCAGGAGGTAGTGTTTTGTTTCTTTTTATAGAAATTAATTGGACAAGTAGATTTCTAATACAATATGATTATAAAAAATAAAAAATAAAAATAAGGGTAAATATTTATTAATAGGAATACATGTCTAATTTATTAGTTAGCATATTAGTAAATGACATTTAATTATTGAACAGATTATCATAAATAAGAAAAATTGAGGTTTTCTTATAATTGATTATAAAAAAATTCTTACTTTTGATACAAGAAAGAAAGTTTGCAATCACAAGCAATGGGGCTTTGTAGAGTGGAAGAATGAATTATGGCATTTCCACACTCAACTCTATAGAGTGATAGTTGACTGGCAAGGACAATTCGAATTGAATCATAAATTATTTCTGTTTTATGTTAATTTCAGATTTTGTGAGATTATAATACTTATAAATATAATTATAACATTTTAATTATATGATATTTTAAGTACGGAGATATATAGCGTATGTGTACATATATATATATATATATATTGTTATACTCTCATCCGATTTGACAATGAGTACGTATGTACTGTAGCAATGCTCGATATTTTGATAATATTTAACATTTCAACTAAAAAAAAAAAAGAATTAATGATTCTTAGGAAATAATCTTGATTTCTTAAGTAAAACTTACATGATTAACTTCAAAATTACCATTTCCGAAAAGAAAAAAATTTTCAAAATTACCTGAAACGGCACTCAACGCCACCAAGCTCAGGAAATCTATCACCAACGCTTTTGATCATCTGGCTCGCCAGAGGATCATACCGGTGCAACGGAGCTGAGTTGGAATCAAGATAATGGAGGATGATTACCGTAATAACAGAAGAAATAAACATTGGTATAGGACCAAAAAACCACAGCAACAAATTCATAGCAAAATACAAAGCTCTAAGCCCTAGTGACCAAAAATCACCCCCTCTAATCACAGCCAATTCCACATTTTTTACGGGTATGTCGTTTCCTGGTGTGCTTATTAAATAATTAGTGTGCACAAAATGCCTTGCTGATTGAACAAAACATGAAAATGCTAGCAAAAAACATGTGATTAAGCTTATGTACTTGATGGAAATTGTTGTTGGCCTTGTGTCTCCATAGATTAATTCACTTTCGAAAACATTATTGCCTGAATTTCCAAGCCATGCTCCAATTAGGGAGCTGATTGTTAAGGAAATTGAAGCTAGGAAAGTTGCAGCTGATATGTTTGATGAAATTACTGTGAGAGCTATACTTACATCCTTTCTATCTGCCTGCAAGAATTAATAAAAAGAATCTTTGTGTTAGATTGCGGAAATTTTTGGGTTGGGAATAAAAAAAGAGATAGAGGAAGAGAGAGATTGGCCTGCATGATTCTTTCAACCCAAGCTCTTTTATCATTGTTTTCAAATCCCATAACTGTGGTGTGTGGGAGATTAAGGTATCTGTAGAGAAGGATTAGGTGGTAAGCAAACATGATTAGCAGCCCACTTGGGCTAATACCAAATCAAGGTACTCTTTTCTGAAACCCATGTTTTTTTCTTTCTTTCTTCTCTGCTAATTTTAATTAATCATCATAGGGGAGTTTCAAATTCTTCAAATATTTTGTTTTTGGTTTGTTACGATTCCTTGCTAGAAGTGTTTCTTTTTATTTTTAATGGCCAATTTGACTTGCTTTAGTTGAACTGCGAAGGCAAGTTGCAAATCTTTTTCCTTTTATTTTAGTTCCTAGTTGAGGAATAAGTTATTATGACTAATTATTTATTTATTAGGCAATATTATTGGTAATGATAACATTACGGTACTATTTTAGGACAAGGCTAATATCACCAAATCAAAAAGTTATTATTGATCTTTAGTTTATATCATCGCCATTGATCTCTAGCATTTTTATACCCTCATAAGTCATAACACGTTTCTCCTAATTCTAATAGACCAATCAAATTCATGCAAAATAATAGTTTATAATTAGATTGATTCATGATTTGATGCAAATAATTCTGTTTTGGTAAATATTCTTCTTTGAAGAGTATGAAATGGATACCTAAATTGCTCATCTCTCTCTTGGAGTGGAGGCAAGCAACATTATTTGGACAAAATCCGTTTTTTTCTTCATAATTATCTCAATTGACTTAACTAATTAATTTTGCAGTAAGTCATCATAATCATGTACTGCCAGATAGATTGCTTCTAAGCAAACAATACTGCAAATTGTTAGCTAAAATATAATAAACTTCTTTGAAGACTTCTCAAGGCTACAATGTCAAACATTTGCTACAATTCAACTCATATCCAACTCAAATGAAATATAATCAAGAAAATGCTACTAATTGGAAGCATGTTACATCAGATTCACTGACAAAACTACAAAATGGATCACTGATCCTCAATTGTGAAAGCTTAATTGAATTTTAATAGACTTGACATAGGCAGAAATATAATTTTGCATCCAAAACTAATCTTTTTATGGGAATGATTTTCACTAGCTGAATTTGTCTCCAAACCTCGTTGTCTTACCCTTTTGTTGAATCTTGCTTATACTGAATTCTTATGCAATGTAACAGTGTAAAAATCATGGTAATAGAGGATTATCACCATGAGAATGGAGGAAGCAAACATGGGTATTGGACCAAAAAACCAAAGGAGCATTGTAAGAGCAAAATAAAGTGATCTAAGCCCAAACTGCCAAAATTCACCCCCTTTTACTACTGCAAACTGTAATTTTTTGACATGGTTTTTCTTGTCAGGTGAGCTCATTAGATAATTTGAATGAACCAATTGTCTTGTAGCTTGAACGAAGCCTGAAAAAGCAAGAAGTAAACAGGCAAGCAAGGATATATGCTTGAGGAAAATGGTTAATGGCCTCGTGTCTCCGTAAATGTTTCTACTTTGAAACAAAGTATTTGTAGAAGAACTTCCTAGCCAAGTTCCAATTAGAGAGCAAAGAGTTAAAGAGACCATAGATAAGTAAGATGCTGCGGTTGTGTTGCTTGAAATCACATTCACAGCTCTGTTAAAATCATCTGAATCACTAGCCTGTATACATCAAAGAAAAAAGATATGCAAGCTAATAGATATAGACATGGAAGAAGAAGAAGAAGCAGAAGAAGAAGAAGAGAGGAGACTTGCCTGTGCAACTTTTTCAACCCATTCTTTCTTTTCTTTGCTCTCAAGGCCTATAATTGTGGAGTCAGGATCATTGAGATATTTGTAGAGAAGTAAAATATGGTATGCAAACATGATTACCAGTCCACTAGGGACCAGTATCAGGTCGAAGTTTTCCCTGAAGAGATACATGTTTTAACTTATTTTGTTCTGTGGCATTGAGAATGGAGTTTTCATGTTCTTAATAAGGTCTTTAGATTGTGTTTCTGAAATCAGAATATGCGGTGTTTATCCTTCAACATTAATCAATGTGAGGTTTTGGAGAAAACGCAAACCATTAATTTATCATTGATATGGCCTAGTGGTGGTGGTATATATATATATATATATATATATATATATATATATTAACCATATGCAATTAATCTAATTGGCTACAAGCTCAATAAGTTGAAAGATAATAGTTGATAAGTCAGCATGTAACTTCAAAAATACAGAATCCCATTTACAATATGCTAAATTTTCTCCGGAGAAAAGGAAAATTGCAAGAAGTTTTATTGAGGCACAACAGCTCAGAAGCTGCAAGCACATTAATTATTACAGCAAAGTAGTTTTACATTAAGGAATATAAATAAGACTCATTTAAGGATAGACTTCAATGATGGAATTTAAGCCAGAAATAGCAGTTATTTTATAGTGAGTAAACCCAGCTTCCAAGAAGAGCTTCTTCCATTGTTGTTCGTTTCTCTCTTTTCCAGAGCACAAAAGCATCATTTCAAGGTCTGCAAAAATCTTTGTTTCAGCCAATTCAGAGTCATCCTTGTTATTATCCATCACCATTTCTATAATTATCAATTTTCCTCCCTCTTCTCTGCTTGGAATGGCTTCTTTGCATCGTTTCAAGATGCTTACGCAGGCCTCATCACTCCAGTTATGAAGCACAGACTGCAAAAAGATGGATATTTTCATCACAAAAACAACTCAAACACGGATGTAGACTTGAACAAAGGGTTCAACTGCAACTGAGTATGACATCTCATAGCTCTAGTCACCAGATCAGTACCACTAAACTCGTTATAAAAAGAAAAACGCATATGTAAACATAATCAAAGGGTCCGCCAGGAATTCAATTTGACATCTCATAACTCTAGCCACTAGATCAATACCCCACTAAACTCATCATAAGAAGAACTCAAACATCGATGTACACCTAATCAAATGGTCCAATAGAAACTCAATTTGACATCTCATAGCTCTAGTCAGTAGATCAGTACTACTAAACTCATCAAAACAAGAACTCAAACACAGGTGTAAACCTAATCAAAAGGTTCAACTCCAACTCAATTTGATATCTCATGACTCTAGTCACTGGACCAATACCCCTAAACTCCTTATAAAAGGAACTCAAACGCAGATGCAGACCTAATCAAAAGGTCTCACGAAACTCAATCTATCTCATAACTCTAGTTAGTAACACTAAACTATAATAGTCAAAATTTTTTCAGTAAAACTGATCAAAGTCTAGCCTAAATCAAACTTTGAACAGGTGTAGACAAAAGTTGAACAATCAATCTAAATGAAAATTTGATACCTTGATCAGAACAGCATCTGCACAAGGAACGGACTGGAACATGTCACCGGCGACAAACTTCAAGTTCTTAGTCTCCGGCAGGTCAGCAACAACTTGTGGAAGGTCCAAGACTGTACATTTGATATTAGGGAAAGCATCAGAAATTGCCCTGGCAAGAGTTCCAGTGCCGCCACCAACATCAACCAAAGAACAAAATCCCTGAAATATTTCCTTATGATCCTTAACAATCAAGGTCATAAATTTAGAATCACTGGCCATCATCTCATTCAACGAACTCATAAACTCTTCATCTTCTTTCCCAAATTCCCAGAAACTCTTTCCATGGTAAGTTTCAAAAGCTGTGAGCTTTTCCCCTCTAAACCAATCGGAAAGCGAAAACCATGGAGCTATTAGTGCAGGATTTAGCATTGCTAGAACAAAATTTGACAACGGTGTTGGGCTGTCGTTGATTAAAAGAGTTGAAGAAGGTGTAAGAACATAGCCTTCTTGTTCTTTTTCTTGTTCTATACTAAAGAAGCCTGAGTGAACAAGAATTCGCATAATTCTTTGGAGAGAGTTTGTTTTAGTTGAAGGAACGTGAAGACGAGAAGCTAATTCGAAAAGAGTAACAGGTTTTTTAAGGCTGTGGATTATGTCCGGAATTCCTAATTGAATTGCACATTTTAAGGACATGGATTCCATGTAATGGTACATGTGTTTGTATATGTGACATTGAGCTTCAAACATCTCTGCATTTGCTTCATTTTTGTGATCTAACTCCATTTTTGTTTTTCAAGTTCTTTTCCTTATTTCCTCCTAACTTATTTATAGTTTCTATTTTATATTTACTAGTTCTGGTTTCGTACTCCCTTTGTCCACGCAAGTTATATATATATATATATATATATTTTAACATAGACTAAGATTGTTGATTTATTTGGTTTGAAAGTAAAATTTTGACATATTCTTTCTCATATATCCCCAATTAAATGGAGAACGACAAGTGTATAAATCAAGAAATGTCAGTGAATCAAAACTAGTTTTAGTAAATAAGTATGGCAGAAATAAATAATAATAATAATAATAATAAGAGTATTGTTGATTCCAAGGCAATTGAATAAAGGCATAGAATTATAATCTAAAATCTATATTTTGGAATAAATAAAAATGAAATCGGACGGGCCAATATTTGTGGGATGGGGAAAGTATAAATTATTAAATTTTGTTTAAGTAAGTATATAATTAAAATTTACTCTTTTTTTTCCCTTAGGTGTCCATTTCAACCTTTTTTTTTTCTTGTTCTTTAAGTGTCCATTTTATTTTTGTTACTATCTTTTTTTTTAACCATATTTATTCAATTCTACCAAAATTACATTCCATGTAAGGTAATTACACATTCTCTTTTATTATGCTCTTAATTGAAGAGTAATTAAAGAGTAACATATATCTTATATATATAAAAAAAAAAAGTAATACATGGATTTTGAGTACTTAAAATGAAAGAATCAACAGAAGAATTAAGTTAGCATTAAAAATATAATTAATTGAGTAACAGTACATTAATTATATATATATTACTCTCTCCGTTTCACTCAACTTGACAAATTTTAAGGGTTATTTTCAAATTAGAAAAAATTGATTAATTATATATATATTTTTTATTTTCCTTTATGTATGAACTAAAAAAGACAATTAATAGAATAAGAATTTATAATGGTAGAAAATTGATTATTAAAGGATAATTTAATAAATTATAATAATTTTTTTTATATAATTAATGTTAATTAATAATTTTTTTTGGTATGTCTTGAGAAATTAAGTTGTTTATATCAATTATTTTTTAATTTATATGCTAAAAACTTGGATGACATAGATAATGCAATAGGAGTAAGCAAATTTCGGTTCAAACCAAAAAATCGAACCAAACCGATCGATTGTTTAATTTGGTTCGAATTTTCGGTTCGATTTCAAAAATACATCAATTTCGGTTATTTCGGTTCAGTATGGTTTTGAAAGTAAAAAATTGAAAAACCCGAACGGACAGAATAATTATTAATATATATTATTTTTTTTCAATTTTTACAAAAATAAACTTTATTTTTGTATATTTTAATTTGAAATTAAATATATGTACATTTTTTAATTCGAATATTTTTATTTTTATTTTATGATTTGTAATTTTTATATAATTTTTTTAATTATAATTTTGAAATTTCGGTTTTATCGATTAACTGAATCGAAAATATCAGTTCGATTTGAGTTAGTTTATCATATAATTTCGGTTCGATTTGTCCAAATTATAATAAATCGATTTTTAGTTATTTCGAGTCGGTTCAATTATTGAACCGAATCTACTGTTGCTGATCCACAGATAATGGGGCAATGATGATGAAGTTTCGTTTTTCAACAAGAAGTCCCCTTGCTGAGCAAATGCGAATCAGGCAAAAAAGTTGTAATTTTTTTCCCCGAAGAAACTGTTCTTGACTCATAAAAATCAAAGATTTTGAATGTTAGGTTTCGCCATTCTACTCATTTTGGTATTGAATTCTTCCTTCTTTTTTTTTATGACAAGATGTCAAGATTACTTTTTTTTCTTTTTAATAAATAAGATTATTAATTGAATTTATTAAGCTCTTTCAAAATATATAATTTTTAAAAATCATATCCAATTCAAACCGTCAAAAATTTAGTACTATTTTAATCTATTAAAGTTTGAACTACATTTTTTCCGTCTTCAAAACATATTTTATTAGAAAGAAACCTATTCTTTCTACCATATTTTTTTATTCTTGACTTAACTCTGTGTTTTCATTCTCTAAATTAATAGATTAGTCTTCTTCAAGCCTGAGAAAAGAATTAATAATAATACCTTCAATAACCAAAACTAGTACTATAATTTTTGTTTTTACGTTCTTTGAATTCTATTTTTTTCATTTTAATAAATCAAGTTTTGATTATTATCATTTGATAAGAAATTTAATATGATATATTATCATAAATCATTGAGAATTAATTCGGTACATTCAATCGTATCATGTGCCACTATACATGAATTACTCCATCTTTTTTATTTTCATTTAATGGCTCAAATTTACCATGTACAATACACTAAGGGCACGTTTGGTTCGCTGTATTGTATTAGCCTGTATAGTATTAGTCTGTATAGTATTAGCTTGTATAGTATTAGTCTGTATAATATTAATGTGTATTATATTATACAGTATTTGGTATAATATTATATTAGTTTGTATTATTTTATATTGTATTTGATATATAATAGTATATTGTATTGTTTTTAAATAAAATTAAAAAATATGAAAAATTAAATTATTTTTAATATTATCAATTTAGACAAAAAAATTAATTGTAAAATACAATTTTTTAAAAATGTGCAAAAATTTCTTGAAATATAAATATATAATAGTAGATAAATTAACAATCAAACAAACAATTTAATTAATAACATTCAATTATATAATTGAAATATATTAATAAATGTGTTAAAATTAATAATTTTATACATAGTCCCATAACAAATCAAAATAAATAAACTTAATTATTATTATTTTATTATTTTAGACATAATCCAATATGTAACAGGCTCATAAGTAGAAAATCATGCAAAAAATAATTTAATAATAATAATAATAATATTCAAACTAAATAAATTTAATAAACTATTATGACACACAAAATATATATTCACAAAATAAAAATGATAATAAAATAATAAAATATAATTTATATAAAATGAGAAAAAGTAAAAATAAGGATAAACACCGTATTAAATAAACCCAGGGGAGAGGGATGTACTATTTTATACTGTGTATATAGGATAAAAACTAAATGTTGTATTATATAATACATGTATTATTTTTAAAAAAAATTAGCCAAACACCCTCTAATGTATTAGCCTGTATTATTTTATGCTATCCTGTATACTATACAGGAAAACAAACATGGCCTAAACGTATTGAATTATATTCCAAATCATTACTTCCTCATGTAGTATACTCTAAATTTGGACCATCAATCTACTCAACAAGCACAAACATTAATATGTAACTGTTACAAATATTACATAATTAATACTTGCGCTGTTATAATCGTTATCGGGCATTTTTAGCTTTAACTATATCTATTAATGACATATAAGAAAAACACTATATAAATTACACTCTTCGCACTCTAATTTCTCTTTAAAAATGACATTTTTTTTTACTAATTTGATTGTTAAAGTATTTTTACCGAATATTTTGTGTTTTCATATGCTCAAAAAAGCTCGGCAGGCCGAATTGTTATTAAATAATAATAATAATAATATATAGTGGGAAAGGCCATAGCTCTTTCCACTTGACTTGACTTGGACAATTGCAGAAGACGAATGGGAGACTGGCATTGTTTCTTGTGGTGTTGGTAGTTTATTTCTAAAATTTTGTTGATTACTTGAGCAGCATTGCTTGACTGCAAGCCAATTGAAATTATAAAATTTTACGAGTCTTGAAATTTCTACGAATCATTAGATTTATGGAGGAAGACTATTCCAATTGTTAAAAAAAATAACTTTTCTACACAAAATTTAGTGTTAGTTTAACCTAAAAGAATAAATGTTGTTGAACTTCAAATTAGAATCTTGATAATTTAACCATCAAACATAAGTATAAAATCTTATACTTATAATAAGATTTTATAATAAGGCTACTTATTATAAAAAGTATAAAATCTTATAATAAGGCTACTTATTTTAAATATTTAATTATTAATCTCTTTCTTTTTTATACGTAACATTAATATTGTTTTTTTGACATGACTCATAACATATAATATATGTGCTTTGTTTCAACCGTTTCTCATCAGGCAACATTTCTTAATTCGGGAAATCTTGGACTTGGACCACTTGCTACTGTCAACGTTGTAAAATCGCCCGACCAAGTCGGTTCAACTGGATTAACAATGACCACCTCAACTTCTGAATTAATTTATTTTTGTAAATCATAATTTAAATAATTCTTTTGTTTTTTGATGGAAAAAACACTGGTTTAAAATACATTTTAACTTTAATAAATAAATTGAGATATGAATTTATTATACCTATTCTTTAATAAATTGAGATATGAATTTACTTCTTCTCTCTTTTTCTTTGTATTATTCTTTTCTATTTTTCCCTTTTCTTTTTAGTTTAATCAAGAACGATTTATGTGTCTTGGACTCTTGGGTTGGGCCAATTCTATATAATTGCATAGAATTTATCACTTCAATTCTTATTCGACCTCGATTAAAACTCTGATTTATAATGATAAACTTTTATTATTTCTTTGACATCATCAAGTGATTTTTTTTTTCGGTAATGATAATATTAATTTATACTAACAATTTGGTTTTCTTGGATAGCTTGGATCTTTAGCTCTTGGTTAGCCGAGGTTAGAAAAATACGGTGAAACTCCACCTGTATTATTCATAATCGAGTATGAATATGATCAATGCTTGATAAAAGTAGTAATAGTTGTATTAACTTAACTGTTCGAGGGATGTATAGGTTTTCAACTAATTATGTGTAAATATTCCTTAATTCGGACATATCAAGCATTGGAAGAGTTGCTCGGTTATCAATAATGATAATAAGTTTAGTGTAAAAATATGAAGCTATTTAGGTAAAAAATTTCCCTTACATTGAAGAAGCCAGCCAGTCAAATACATCTTTGCAATTATAACAAAAACTCATGCAAACTTAGTTGAACTCTGATTGATGGAATCAAAGCCAAGGTTCATGTAGGATACAAAATTTTATTTATAGAACAATATAATAGTAACAACGGCTAACATTAAAATACTTTATTCTCAAAAAAAGGAAGAAAAAATAAACATTAAGGTACTAAAATAGTATGTTCCAATCTCAAGGATAAACCTCAATTAGGGACCTTAAACCAAGTAAAGGAGTAATCTTGTAGTGACTGAAACCTGCCATGAAGAATAGATTTTCCCAATCTTTCTCTGTTCTTTCTTTGCCAGAAGCAACAAACATCATAAGCATATCAAAAAGCAGCTTTGTTTCTGTTAATTCGTGTTCATCCTTCTTCTCGTTTATCACCAAATCTATCACTATCACTTTTCCGCCTTCCCCTTTTCTTGAAATTGCTTCTTTGCAATTCTTTAATATCTTCACGCACTCCTCGTCATTCCATCCATGCATAATCAACTGTCAACGAGGATGCAACCAAAATTTTGGTTTAGTAGAGTTAAAAATTGCATTTATATGCAAATATTTTATATATTTTATTCGGTTTAATTTTTTAAAAAATATAAAATTATAATAACTAACTACGCCCCTAACTACCACATATGTCATTTACACCCTCAAATAAGCCCTTGACCTTATTTAACGGGACAAGAAAATTACCATATTTAAGCAAAATAGTGAGAAATAAAGCATGAAGAAAATAAGAAAAAGATGGATTTTTCAATTAATTCCTCTGAAAACAAGAATTCTTTCATCATATAATAAAACCAAAAATAATAAAAGTTCTGGGGTTAAATTGAATAGCAATTCAGTTGAAGGACTCAATTCAACAATTTAAACAAATTATAGGGGGCAAAAATTGCAATTTCACAAATTTAAAATCTTTACCTTAAGTAGGACACAATCTGCAGAAGGAATATGCTGAAACATATCACCGCCAAGAAATTCCAAATTCTGAGTGCCTTGTAATGTGACAATAACCTGGGGAATTTCAAGAACCGTGCATTTTATATCTGGGAAAGCCTCAGCAATTATTCTAGCAAGTGACCCATTTCCTCCACCAACATCAACCAGAGAATTAACCCCTTCAAACATTGGCTTCCAATCTCTTATCACCAAATTCATCATCCTCGAATCACTCGCCATTGCTTCATTGAATTGCTTATTGAATTCTGGGTTCCTCTCATTGTACTCCCAAAACGCCATTCCATGAGCTTTCTCAAACACTGTTACCTCTTCTCCTACAAACCAATCACTCAAGAAATGCCCGGGAGTCACAAAATCTGGCTTGAGTAGTGAATTTACAAAGGGTGCCAAGCAATTTGGATTATTCTTCACCAGTAATTTGGAAGATGGGGTAAGAGCATAGGCTTCTTGTTGTTGTTCTTGGCCATTTTCAATTGTGGGTTTTATGTTTGAGAAAAAGCCTGAGAAAACTAACGTGCGCATTAGCCGATAGAAGCCACTGGTTTTTGTGGGATGGATGTGAAGTGATGAGACTAATTGTTGAAGAGTGATGGGTTTGCCATGGTTATGGATTATGTCTGCTATGCCTAACTCAACTGCGCACTTGAGTGACATAGAATTTAAGTAGTTGAATATGTGGTTATACAAATGAACTTGAGCTTTCATGAGTTGATTTGATTTCTGGCTGTCAATGGAATCCATAACTTTAAGCCCTTTGCTTGCAGAAGGGTGTTGCAATGTTTCTATGTCTTTATTGAACTTGCCTGTGAGATGTGCTACTAGATATATAGTGGTTATAAAGAGGAAAATTTTTAGTCCATGTCTTTATTCATAAATCGAATTAGGGTGTACATATTTCTGCTCAAATTGTCTTTGTTTTGAAAAGTCAGAAGTTTTTAAACTAAAGTATCATAATTTATATTAAAAAAAAAAATCAAAATTTTGGGACAATTCAATACAATCTTTTGAGATTGTAAATAATACAGTACAGTATAATCGATTTTTCAAATAAAGGGTTGATGTTTGTTAATTATAAGGGTCCTGACAACCATCAAGGGTATATAAATATTACAATATAAATTTTCAAATTTCTTTGGTTGTTAAAGAAATTATGATAAAATTGTAAAGTTTGAACATATACGATATAAATTCATAGATATTTCAGTACAAAGATGTAGACTCATAGATATTTCGGTACCAAGACGTGAACGTTTAGCGGACATGAAAAAAATAGAGGGAAAATAGTTTTCAATGATTTATACTTAGACTTAGTCATGTAAAAAACAAAGACACAGATTGGTGCTTGGCTATGTTTGCTAATAGACGTCACTCACTTTAAATAAAGTGATTAATTCCTGCTCCTCTGTCCTTTTCTTCCAATTCCAACTTGCTAGGTACCACCTTCCTCAATTGCTTTCAATTGAAACATTCCAATACCATATATTACCATTATGAAGACCACGAAACAAGCATGAAATTTCTTATTGCCTTCTTATTTACTCTACGTATTATCCCAAATTGACTGCACCTTCAACCCCCACTTGACTCTGCTTTTTGGTATATTTCAGCTAAACTAACATTTCCACAAAAAAATAAAACTTGATTTGGTTCACTGTATTATCAAACTCATGATTTTCAACTATTTACTTGGGCTCCGAGCCCAATTCAATTAAGATTATGAACAGAATTTTGTGATCCAATGAAATTGTGGAATAGATATGGGGAAATTTCTCAATTCGTTAATTTGCAATTAAAAGACAGAATCGATGTGATTCAATCTCCAGAATCAATAATTAATTCAACTTTTCACCATAATCCCTCTCCTTTTACACTTAATAACGTTCTAATCATACCACATTCCTACTATGTTACTACACTCCAATATAGAAAACGTAATCAAAGAGAGGAACCAAAAGTCATAGAAACCACAGTTTCTAATGAAGGCTACTAATTCACTAAACTCAAGCTCGCTCGCCTCTGATCCTTCTGGCCAGCTGAATATCCTTTGGCATGATAGTGACTCTCTTGGCGTGAATGGCACAAAGATTTGTGTCCTCAAAAAGCCCGACGAGGTATGCCTCTGCCGCCTCTTGCAATGCCGCCACAGCTGAGCTCTGGAATCTGAGATCAGTCTTGAAGTCTTGAGCGATTTCACGGACTAATCGCTGAAATGGGAGCTTTCGAATCAGGAGCTCCGTACTCTTCTGGTACTTTCGGATCTCACGGAGGGCAACGGTTCCAGGTCTGAACCTGTGCGGTTTCTTTACTCCTCCGGTTGCCGGAGCAGACTTTCTGGCGGCTTTGGTTGCGAGCTGCTTTCTCGGTGCCTTTCCACCGGTGGACTTGCGGGCTGTTTGCTTGGTACGGGCCATGGCTATCGGCTCTTTTGATGTTTATAAATTTTGAATATATGAATTTCTCAGATTGGAAGCAGTGAAATTAGGAGGAGGTGAGTGGATCTTATTTATAGGGACATAGAGGATTGATCTTGGCCATTGGTTGACTTGGGTATACCTACGGTGGGAGTTTGAGCGGGAGGTGGATCGATGACGTGGCAATGTAAATTGGCTCGGTTTAAAAAGGTAATGGCGCGGGAGATGAAGGATTTTGGTTGTTCCACTGATATTATCAACGGCTATTGTTAAATTTGAGAAAGCTGGTTGTGGATCGATGACGTGGAGGATTGCGTTTGAATTAGGATGACAAAATGAGAGCGGGGAAAAAAACAATTTTTGCCTCGCCGTCTTGGCGCACTAACCTGTAAAAATAAAATCAAGTTTGGAGGAAATTGCCACTTTAATTATGCTATAAGTCCAGTTTTGAAATTGCTCCAATTATAATGGATGAGGCATTAAATTATGATCTATTTGATTTAATTTTATTTTTTAAAAGTGAAATTGACTCTATTTAATTATGAGAGATTTAATTGACAAAATTTAAAGGTTTATTGAGCTTTTTCGGTAATTAATTTTTATAATGGTCACTCAACTTTTAGAAAATTTTCTTAAATATTATTTTTAAAAAAATTAAAAAATAACTACTGTGTGCGTTTTCAGACAATAGGACAGAGGGTGCAGAACGCCATTTTGCACTGAAACCGCAGCCATCTGTTGCGGTTTCAGACTGGCATTAGAAAATAAAAATAAAAAAACAGCTTACAATATATATAATATATTAAATAAAATTTTCACATATCAATTGTGTCCTAGTGGTGCATGTTTCAGTGGTACAAATTTCCTTTATGAACATGTCACCAGTTCGAATCTCAAATTTCACAATTAATTTTATATTTTTTAATAAATATATTGAAATATTGAGTTTAAATTTCAAATATAATCTTGTTTATTTTTATTTAATTAATTGAAATATAAAAATTAAGGCTAAATTAGTTATAAATTTTAATTAATTAAAATATGAAAATTAATGTAAAAATGAAAAAATTAATAAAAAAATATTCGAACTTGCGGAAGCTGGAAAATCCAATTTCATTAAATTAGTTATAAATTTTAATTAATTAAAATATGAAAATTAATATAAAAATGAAAAATTAATAAAAAATATTCGAACCTTGGAAAGCTGAAAAATCCAAGAAATTGGATTGCATTTGTGCCACTTGGGCACAAGATTATATTTGAAATTTAAACTCAATATTTCAATATATTTATTAAAGAATATAAAATTAATCATGAATTTTGAAATTCGAACTGACGACCTGTTCATAAAAGAAATTTGTACCACTAGGACAAAATTGATATGTGAAAATCTTGTTTAATATATTTTTTATATCGTAGACGATTTATTTTTCTAACATAGTCTGAAACTGCAACAGTCTGAAACCATAGCCACGTGTTTGCGGTTTCAGTGCAAAAAGACATCCGTGGGTCCTACTGTCTGAAAACACACATAGTAGCTGCGTTTTTGTGAAGAACGCTACTATTTTGAATACTTTTTGACAAATACTAATTTTCTAATTTTTTTTAGAAATACATTATTTAAAAAAATATACCTTCAATTTTAGCAGTTGTAATGATATGGTCACTCTATTTTGATTTGTAATGAAAAAATAATTTATCTATTATTTTGTAACGATAAAATCACATTGATCGAAAATTGGGTTCGTCAACAACCGGCGTATGATCGTCTCCCTCTCGCATCTCACTATACAGATCTATTTTTTCTCTTCCTTTTTGTGGCTGCACTGTTTCTCCCTATCTCATTTTATCTTCCTCTTTTTTTTTTTTTGTCAATCTCATCTTAATCTCTTATTCAATGGCTTTTCATTATATTTCACCAGAAATTGGAAGATGTTATAGTCGCAACGAAAGAAAATAAATTGCTATTCCTTATTGTGGTTGTGAGGTCAAAGACGTAATGAAAACTTTTAAAACTAAAAATAATCAAATGAGTAAGTTTTTCACGTGTCATCTTACTCGGATAAGATTTATTATAGGAATCATTGAACTTAATTTATTATTTATCTTTCATTTATAACTTGTTATTGAAATTGTTTTTTTCATTTTGTAGGATAATAGAGGGTGTTGATTTTTTAGATGGTAAGATACACCGTTACTTAATAAGGCAAATCATATAATAAATAATTTGGTAAGAAAAATCAGCATATTGGAGAAGGAGTTGGCTGCCAAGAATCCGAGGGGACATGGCAAGTGCAGTATATATTCTCTTCCTTGCTGAAGCATTGCTGTTTTTCTTCCTATTTTTATTGTTGTAATATTTATTATGTAGTAGTAGGACATATTTTCTTACGTAGATGTAGGACAATGGAGAATGCAGTTTAAAATTATGTAATATGTGGAATATTTGCAGTGTTAATTCAAGAAACTTAAGTGGGAAATCAATGGGTTAATTACGTATGTGGTCATCGAATTTTGGTGCTTATAACCAAATGGTCATAATAAAATAATTTGTAATACAAAAATCATCAAACTTTTATTTTTTTTTCAATTAAGGTAAAAATGATAGAAAAATTAATTTTTCGTCACCGAAAAACCACACAAATATGCCACGTCATCAGTAATCTTCTAGAATGCGTCCAGTCAGCATGCGATATGACCCGCTTACATGGAGAAATTGACACGTTAGCAAGTACACGTGTTATGTCAACCTGTACAAAAGAAATTTTTTTTTTATTGACGTGTACTTACTAACGTGTTAATTCCTTCATGTAGGCGGGCTATATTGGCATATTTGTGTAATTTTTCGGTGACGAAAAATTAATTTTTCGATCATTTTTACCTTAATTGAAAAAAAATAAAAGTTTGATGATTTTTGTGTTACAAATTATTTTATTATGACCATTTGGTTATAAGCACTAAAATTCCATAACCACATACGTAATTAACCCGAAATCAATTGGAATTCTATTTATCTGGAAAAAAAAAGAACAAGTTTGTATTGAATTATTGGATGTTTTTTTAGCTGGTGTGCTCAACTGCATCAGAAAGCATTATACTGAACAATAAATTATTTACATATCAAGTTATGATATAAACGTTTTGATGAATCTGGAAAATAAAATGGGTAATGACAGTTCATGACAATGCTGCACAATAGAAGTTGACATCAAGTCGTTTTAAATGGGTAATGAGAGATAATAACAATGCTGCACAATAGAAGTTGATATCAATCCATTAATGTCAATGGTTCCTGTACAGAATTTGCAGCCAACACTATAACAAAAGAGAATTTAATCCTAATACATAAATATTTTTGAACTGATTTTACCATTCCAAACACAACTGTTTGAATTACAGCAGAGCAAAAAGACATAAAGCATTAGCAGAAACTAAAGGACAACAGCCTCAACAAAAACGCAAGGGATTACTCCTATTGGGCTCGCCTTCACTGAATCCAATGCAAGGGAAAGCCCATACAGCCCAAATCTCCCCGCACTAAGAAATCCAAAAATATATGAAAGAGATAAAACCTCGAGCCTTCCTAAATGGATCGACTCGCTTTTTATGTAATTTAAACTCATTCAAACTCCGAGTTCCGAACGAGTTAATCTTCTCTGCGACTTTCGGTTGATCTTTAAGGTTAGGCTTACAGTTCCTATTCTATGTATCAGTCAGAATGTGATACGATGGATATTTCGTTCTTATTGATGCTGATTTTGTTGTCTACAGGGAAGCTAATAGCTACTATTTGCGAGGATGTCTTCGGCTCAAGATCCATTTTATATCGTAAAAGAGGAGATTCAAGAATCTGTAAGTTTGTCATCAATTTAGCTAGAATTAATTGGATCTCTAATTGTATTAGTCGCGTTTTCTCTCTCTCTTTCTCTCTCTTTTTCCCCTTAATTAATTATACTATTTTTTACATACATCTGTTTCGTATTTTGTAAGGATAGAATCTCCTTTGAAAATTGAATTAGATCTATTCTTTAACAGTTTATTGGCCAAATTGATTGGATTTTGATGCTTATATGGATCCAGTTTTTGTTTTTTTGTTTGATTAATGATGTGAAAATTGGCGTTGCACCTTTCATTATTGGAACAAGGATTATTAAATGTTAAACAATCTGCTCATCTCTTGTTTATGATTGTTAAAAATTGATCATCTTTCCCATCATGTGAAGCGGAAACGAAAGAGCTACAAATTGTACATATAAACTTCTTTAAAATTTTCTAAGAATCTTGTTGATATATTGTGACATTGTCTAATCCAATTTTATGGATGCTCTGTTGGCTTGATATTTAGTTCACCAGATCAGTTGCCTCACGAGTATTCAGTTCTCCACATCATTACCTTCTTTTCGTGTTTTTCAGATTGATAAATTGCTGTCTACTTTTCACCAATGGGAGCGGACTTCTGATCCTGAAGAGCAAATGCATCTTACCAAGGAGCTGCTTACTGGTTGTGAGAGCATTGAGTGGCAGGTAACTGAAAGTGCCATATTGTAATCAAGCAGTTTTTCCTCACACACATCATTGGCTTGTGCTTTTATGGCCATTTGCTTTCAATTGAACAACTCAATGGCTGTCTGCAAATGCTGAAAACTTTCTTCATGATAGGAAGGTGGATGAACTAGACAAAGCAATTGCTGTAGCAGCAAAAGATCCTGCTTGGTATGGCATTAATGATGTAGAGCTTGAAAAGCGTAGACGATGGACCAGCACTGCTCGCACTCAGGTAATTATCATATTATATGTTATTAGATTTTTTCCATTTTGGCATATGAATGCATCTCTCTTTCTTTTTCTCTCTCATTTCTTTATATTTTTTGGGGAGAGCTGTTCACTAATATTTGTAGGCCAAATTGGCATAAAAAGTTTTCTCTGTCTCGCTTGACTTGTTAATCCAACATGTACTGTTAACTATGTTTTAATTTCTTAAATTTTAACATGAGGTGAGATCTGGGTTTTGATTTTGATTTTTATGGATTCTCTAAAGGATTGCATCGCTGTATCAGGTGGGCAATGTGAAAAAAACTGTTGTAGCTGGAAAAGCAGGGAATAGTAATGGGACTGCTAGCATAAACGGAATGCGCAGAGAGCTAATGAGGCTGCAAAATGCTCATGAGACGGATAAACCCAACCCCTACACTCAACAGAATGATGACTTTATACAATCGGAATCAGATAGGCAATTGCTTCTTATTAGGTATTATTTTCCTCAACTACCCTTTTCCTGCAACTTAAGTTCTTTAATTGATATCCACATAACAGTAGTCACTTGTATAAGCTGTTTTTGTAAGAATGAAGTATCTGATGCGGGATAAGATAAAATGAAATTGCTTTTTTTTTTTTAAGAACAATGCCATTGCTTGTTTTGGTTTGGAAGACTTAATCAGGTGATGTTTACTAGTCTCGTTTAAGTGTTATTTGGACATATAATTGGCTTAACAGAACCTATTGGCATTTCATAATTGTTTGATACAGAAATATGCGATGATAATGTGACATTTTTAATTCCAAAACCAGGTACTAAAAGATAGTGATGGGAACTAGTATGCGTGGTGCTTTTTATGGTGTTATATTTCATCATGGGGTTCTAATGCTGGGGGAAAGGGGACTGCAAAATTTTATTCTGTACTCAGAATGACTAATGAGTTCTTTCTGATTAATGAGGTTAACCTTTTGCGGTTATAGTTCTGGTTAGAGCTCCTGTTTCTGGGGCAGTGACAAAATGATGACTTCAGAATGGTAGAAAATGTAGGACTAGTTAGTGTTAATAATGCATAAGACAAGCCTTTTTAATTTCCTTTTACTCTCATTTCCCCTTATTCAATCGCCTTTTGCAATTGCAGGCAACAAGATGAAGAGTTGGATGAGCTTAGTGCAAGCGTGGAGCGAATTGGAGGTGTTGGGCTTACCATACACGAGGAACTACTTGCACAGGTTAGATTTTGTGGGTTGATATTTGTTGTAAAGCATATACCTTAATAATATTTAATAAATTTGCATACAACTCGATTAGCATTTGTTTCTTGTCAAGCGTTTATTTTAGGGGTCAAAACAGTATCAATTAACTGAGTTTCTGGAGTCTGAATGCTAAAGCCTAAAATATTTTCTGCTTCAGGATAAAATAATAGATGATTTCGGTAATGAAATGGACAGTACGTCAAATCGTCTTGATTTTGTTCAGGTGACACTCACTTCACCCCTTTGTATAATTCAAGCAATTTTCTTATTTTCATTTTCAGATGACATGAAATATTCTCATTTGATACTTGCAGAAAAAAGTGGCAATGGTCATGAAGAAGGCTAGTGTGAAGGGGCAGATCATGATGATTTTATTTTTGCTAATTCTGTTCATCATCTTGTTTGTCCTTGTTTTCCTTACATAATCTGTAAATTTACCAGCATGTGGGCACCGAGTGAGTTATTCAGAAGAATTGATAGGTCTGATCTGATTAGATTGAGCGAAAAGCCAGAAGTAGTAAACTGGAGTAAGAACCTTCAATTGAAGGTTCAATGGCCTTTAAGCTCAACTGTTCATTTTGATATTTAGCAGCTTATAGAAATCATGTAAGACCTGGTCACATGGTTATAATTCGATTGTTATTTCTTGCATCTAGTTTTTAATTGTTTGTTCGTGTCTAGGTGGGGTTCATGTGGAGGATGTGCATATAGATAAATTCTAATGATTTCTCTTTAGTTTTCTTTTAATTTTATTTTTGTATTTAATTATTTGTAGATGTTCCTAGCTTAAATGCTCTCTTTCTAACTTGTACGAACGCCATTTTCATGGCGGCTCCAAAAAAAAACCTCGATTTAGAATCCATGGAATTCAAGGTGTTATACACCCTGGCGTTCCGCTACAAGTATCGCTTATGATTAAAGCACTTTAATATTTTTAAAATATTATTAAATGATTAAATTGTATTTTGATTAATTAATATAGCAAAAAATGGTAAGAAACATATAAATGTACTGAAAATATCAAAATATGAATAAAATATAAAAAGTGTATTAAATTTTTTCTTATTCTGAAAAGCACACTTAAAAGGGCAATAAAAAAAAATCTCTAAAAGTGATAACTTAAAAAGTAAACGGAGAGTAATTTATATTTTAAATTTAAATTATTAAGTAGTTGTAATTTATTATCGAAATCTATATTTTAAATTTAAACTATTCAGTAATTGTAATTTATTACTCAATTAAATTCATATTTGGTCTAGTTAGATTTACTAATGAATTGAAATTCAGATTCATTGCTGGATTAATCTAAATTCATGTGGAGTGGAGTTAGCTCTATTCCGAGCAAATTCACCAACTAATCCAAATTTGAATAATTTTTTTTAAATAATTAAAGCCACTAAAATTAATCATTAGGAGTTGGTATAAAAGATAGGAGATTTCGAATTTAATTCATTTTAACTATATTTATAGTGGTAATTACACGAGTTAGATATATTTTTTTATTAAAAACAAAATCGATAAAACTGAAAAGCATAAATAAAAAATTAATTGAAGGTTAAGGAGTTACAAATAAAAATTTAAATAATTAAAAATAGAGGGTAGGATTCAAAATCATAATTGGTTTTGGAATTGTGTGTGTATAATGTTTGTATTAATGGATTTTACTGATTATTTTCTCAAAAATCTAATTTGGTAGGTTAGTATATAATGAAAAAACCATAGTTCTAGCATTAGAAAATACTGAAAAATGAAAATAGAATGACCTTTTCTAATATTCTAGCATGAACACAATAAACTAACCATTAACCAAAAGACCTTACTCACATCTTCAACCTCTGACCTTGGCCATTTCGCAGCAGCCAATTTTGCTTCTTCACCAAGAAATATATTTTCGATATACAATTCAAACTCGACGCGATCCGTTATAAAAACTCAAAGAAAAAGCCAATTAGTTGGTTCATTTCCGTCATTCTCAGTCAAAATCGCTGAAATCAGATCTCAAAAACTTGGAAAAACAAGCTTATTATGGTGCTACCCTTGTTAAAGCTCGGTACTCTAGCCGTCAAAACACTAAGCAAACCAGTCGCTGCAAAGCTCAAGCAACAAGCCGCCACATACCCAAAGTTCCGCCAGCTCATCGTCAGCATAGCTCAGGTACTCATATAATCTCTCCGCCTTATCACATTTCAGCATTTTTTGTAGTGTATTGATCAGTAATGTCTTTGTTAAATTTGATTGGTTGGTTGGTTTCAATTTTTGCTTCGATAATTTTAGTCATTGTAATGAATTACTGGAACCAGGCAAATCACAGAACGACGACCAGAATGCAAAGGCGAATCTATAGTCACTCAACGGACGTTGAAATACGCCCTCTGAATGAAGAAAAAGCTGTTCAGGCTGCTGTTGATCTCATCGGTGAAATCTTTGTTTTCACGGTACTGTTACATTCTTTTTTCTTTTCTTCATTGCCCTGAAAACCCTTTTTTGGGGAATCATGGAAAATATTTGCTTGTTCTGCGTTTGTCTAATATTTCTTTATGTGCAATTGAGCTATGATTGGAAAGTAAGAATATCACTAGTTTGAGCTTGGGGCATTCCAATTCTTTAACTCCTTTGGCATGACATTTAGCCTTGGTGAATGTGAATGAAGTTCATAGTGTGTGATTTAGCCTTGGACGAATAGTATGTTATTTGATCTATGAGGTTTTTCACTTTTTGTTAGGTTGGAGAGGTGGGGTTTTTCTGTTGTGGGAGGAGGGCAGGGCTAAGTGATATGTACTTACCTATTTTAGCGTGGAGAATTCATTCTTCATCTGCTTTGAAGGACCACTGTTAGTTGGATCACAATATTGGTAACATCTGTGTTGAATCAATATCTGACTTAAATTTCCAGAATCCTCTGCAGTTTTTTATTTTTAGCATTACACCATAAAGAATGTTGATTGGCCTTTGATAATGTGTGTGGAAAGGGTACAACCTGTTAATGCTATGCAGCTAGAGTACAGTAGCACTGGTCACTTAATGAACTCTTGAGGTTCCAAATCTAGAAATACTTTGCTTAAGGTGGACCTCAACATGTTTACTAGATGGGATGCTGCTTATGGAAAGGGCAGTAACAAAAGTAAGCATTGTATATCAAAAAGCATACTCTTTGCATTCCGTGAAAAAATCTGTTCTTTACTTCTATCAGTGTGACCATGATGATAAGACATTGCGAGGCACTGCAGAGTGCGACTGTCTATATCTTGCAATAACAGCTACTTTATATTATTATCTGTAGCTTTGCCATATGGATTTATGTAAAAATGAAGTCAATGCTTCATAACATGGTGTTTATACATGCCAAGGATAATGTAAAGTATTAAATGTGTTTTTTCTACTCTCAGTTGTAAATAAAAAAAACCTGTTGCATCATCATTCAGGTGCCACATTTTTCTATTTCTACAGGTGGCAGGAGCTGTTGTGATTTTTGAGGTGCACAGGAGTGCTAAATCAGAAGCCAGAAAGGAGGAAGCTCGGCGACATGAATTGGAGGTTAGAAAGCAATAATTTTGTCATTCTTCTGACACATTTATTGGTTGTAATGTCCTTTAATTTCATCGAAGGAAAAAGCTAGATTTTCTTTTTGTTGCCATCTTTATGCATGAATATTTTGACAGGCTTCTTTAAATATCATTAGAGATGCTACATTCTAGGATTTTCCATGTAATTTCTTGATAATTGCATTTGAGCCTAGGTGTCTCATTTTCTTCAAGTCTTCCATTGGGCTATGAGTGTTTCTCTCTAGGTTGGGGGAAAAAAGTTTTCTATGAACGAACAACGATAATCATTTATTTATTTTTTATTTTCTTTTTATTAGGAGGGACTAAAGCCAATTAATATTTGATTCACTAGGAAATAAATATAGATTTTCATCCATCCACAAAGTGAGAGAAAAACACAGGGGAGATCCTTAACATATCAGGTCATATATATATTGTTTCCAATTTAATGCTTTTCATGAATAGAATTGTATTATCCTTATGCTTTTAAACAGAGAGAGTAATTCTATTAGCTTGCTTAAATTCTATCAAATGCTTCTTTGCTCTGAGGGCGTGGATGGTGCTCACTGTTTTCTCATAAAATGTGAGAGATTAAGAATATAAAAAAATTTCTACCCTCGTTGTTCACTCCATGTTATTGGCGGTCGAACCACTTTGATAGCTTTGTGGATTTATATTGTTTGTTTGAAGATCACTATTTTGGTGATTGATTCGTCAGAAGTTAAATTGTACTGCTATGATCTAAGATTGTTGACCTAATAATGAATTCTGTAACCTAGATATAACCACTTATTTTTTTTAGCTTTATATCTGACCTTGAGCTATACTTGTCAGCATTTGTTATTGCTTAATGCATTAGGAAAGGCAAGATTTTTTGGGGTATCATGTCTTCCAGTATCTCTACAAGCTAGCATCTCTAGTCAATCTATTTTAAGGAAGTGTTTAATGCTCTGAAATGAATCAAATCAAGTTGTCTCAACGAGACGATGATTTGAAGGCCAGTGATCTGCCATTGTTGCTGTATCTGGGTTTGAAAGGTTTGTCATTGGATTGCGTTTCATGTCCCTTTTCTCAAAGGATCATTTGTACTTAATAAACAAAGAAAAAGTTGGTCATTGATGGTTTCAAACTTGTTTTGATGACTAGGTTAGTTGTTTAATTGTGAAGCTTAATGGTTAGAATTTTTCTTCATCAAGTGATTACATTTAATTCACTCTTTGCATATTTTTTAATTGATAAATGTTCATGTTTAAGTATTCCTATTTCATGGAACCTGTTCACTTGTTTTAGACAATGAGGCTACGGGATGAAGAGCTAGCAAAAGAAGTTGAGATTCTTAGACACAAGCTTGAAGAAATTGAGCAGCTTGCCAAGGGACGAGGACTAAGTGGTCTTCTCAACTTCAAACACCTGAACACAGAAGGAGGGAAGGTTGAAAAACCAGCATAATTTCTATTGCACATTTGATCAATTGAATACAATGTGGTTAGACAACTTCTAATTCATTGAGGAGCTGCATCCTAGAAAATAAAGCTTTCTGCTTTTGATGCTTTTCCCACTGTTCTCAAATTGATTCCAAATTATTGTTTAAGACTCCATAGTTTTGCTTGTAGGAATAAATGAAAAAGGAATGTATAGATGCTGATTGATTGAGATATGCACTCTAATTACGAAAGTAGGGTAAATGCCAGTTATTACCTTAATGAAGGAAGGCTATAAAATACTGGGAGTGTGCAGAATTTTTAAATAATGTCTCTAGGTTGTTATTTTGCAGCACAGATGCTCTCACAAAATATTTCTATGCAAACAACACCTGTTTTCCCTGTAAATTTTTGTGTGCCTCTATCGCTCTCTTAGATATTCACATAGACGCATACTCCAAAGACACTCATGCATGCCTGTATATTTGTCCTGGTGAGCACTGACCCATCTAGTAATATGATATTCTCCACTAGCATTTTCTTTTTATACAATAAACAAATCGTTGTACAGGACTTCATTAAATGAATATCTTTGGTTTTGAATCTTGATACCTTGCGGTTGAAAATTAATTTTGCACTTCTTCATATTGGTTTTGGACACTTATGTTGGCTTTTGGTACATGTAGATATGTTATATTAGCAAGTGAGCGTGTGATAATGCAAACAGTGTAGATTTTGGATAGCCAATATCAAGTTTTGTTGCTTATTGGCAGTAACCTTGAAGAGAGTTTTAGAACCAGTCATTTCAAAGTTTTTAGGTAGAAGTCTTTATGGCTTCTTTTTCATTTTTATGCACGAACTATGCTTGATAACTTTCAAAATATTGCAAAAATGCACTGCATTTCTCTTTATGAATGTACTTCAAATGTGTCCAGGCTTGTGTTGCTCACACATTGCATAGGGGTAACAACGTGCTTATTTGAGTGAGAACTTTTGCTGAGCCCCAGAGTTCACCGATAATAAATAACAAAAGGCTATATTCTGGGAGCTAAAGAACTTGATAGACTTTTGAGCAAAAATTGGTTATCTGATATGGATTTGTGAGGATAAATTCTCTACTCCTTTATATGAAAAGAAAAAAGACTATTCGTTCGAGCATTATTTTCCTTTCCTCTCTTCGATGATTACCAATGGGCTAGCATTACAAAAAACTGAATGGTATTTTGTTCTGTTACAGACTAATTAGGGGGGCAATTTTCATCTCTCCTGTTGGTCTTCATAACATGTTTATTTCTTCAGTGGAAGAAACAAACTTAAGCAATACGTCTGATGTTGTGCAATTTCTAATTTGATTGAAGATTGTTATAAGTATTCTCCGATGATCACTTATCACATATAATTTCTTGGTCTTATTTTAGGATAAACCATGTTTATCTATAGACTATTTCACCGACCAAAATTATTGAAATAAGATGCTGGTTGTCTACAATTGTATAGAAACAGCGTGTGAAGTAAAAGTTGGCATCTCCAATGGGCATCAAGACAGGAATCTACTGCCTTGTAGTGGACGTGCCTTTATGCCTTTCTTACTCTGCTAAACATCATCTCACAAATTGAATTGTGGGTTTTGTTTCTTTTATTTTAAAAAAAAAATTAGAAAAACAAAAAGTAATTATCATAGTCGGTTTGCTCTATCTATAATTGAATAATAAACTTTGGGTTGTCAACGTTGAATGTTCTCAATGTGCCACTAAATGAATTGTCTCTTATGTGTACCATGTATTCATAAAGCCTTCCATACCAATCCACTTCCTTTTTTCTTGGGTTCTTATTCACGTTTATGCTTGAGTAATTCAAGAAAAAATAATAGAGATATTTTATATTTTATCAGTCTATTAAATTCTAGTGGTTTCATTTTTCTCAAGTTTATTATATAATTTTCTTAAAAGTGTGGGTAAACATTCCCTTCACTTGCTTATATCATGGTGAAATAATAAATGAAATAATTCGTGAAACATGCCTTTGAAACAACTGCAAGTCCAGCCATTTGGGCCTCTAACCAAATCAATTTGACAATGTTGGAAAATGTTACAATATGTTATGCTTTTTATTTTATTTATTTCTAAACTCTCTCTATTATAAGATAATTCTAAATATACTGAATTAACAAAATACTATTATTTTTAATTTAAATACTCCTATTACACAGTGGAGTGAAAAATACAGAAAGAAAATCGGAATTCTAAGGAAATTCCTAATGGGGTACTAAATTGGAAATTGATAATCAAAAAATAAAAAAAAAAAAAACAAAAGAAAAAAGGGAAAAACTTTGAGGTAACAAGCATCTCTGCTTTTCGGTTCTCGAATATTTACTTTCTCTCTTTGCCATCTCTCGCCGCACTTTTCTTTTTTCTTACCCCTCTCTCTCGCCTTGTCTTTGGCTCTGGACCTCCAGATTGGAACTAGATAGACTCTGTAAGTTTTTTTTTTTTTTTTCTTTTTAAATAAGCTTTCCTCTTGGATGCTCAGTCTATTGTTTATACAAGTTTAGACAAAATTGGGTATGCTGAACTTTTTTTTTTTTCAATTAAATCTCGATGTCTGTAATTTTTCTCGTTTTTTCTTTTCTGCTTCTCTTTAAAAAATAATGGTTCTGTGTATCTTCTGCTGATATCTTAATTGGTTGTCGATTGTTTTACAAGATGAACTGCTACAAAGCTTGCTGTTTAGTGTAGTGACGTTTATTAGTTTCAGCTGTATTGTTTTTAATTATGCTTTTGAAAGCTATATATTAGATAGTCGGGAATGGATATATTTCCTTTTTTTTTGTGATTTTTTTTTCTTTTGTTCTTTTTGACTAAAATTTATTTCAATTTCTGCAGGGTTATATAGGGAGTGACAGGGAGGTTTGTTGCTGAAATGGGGAAGGGTTCAAAGATTAATTGCAAGTCAGCATCTCATAAGCTTTTCAAGGATAAGGCCAAGAACCGTGTGGATGATCTGCAAGGGATGTTCATAGATCTGCAGTTTGCCAGGAAGGAGAGCCGCACCGTTGATGTGGCTGTCCTTGAAGAGCAAGTTCACCAGATGCTTCGGGAATGGAAAGCCGAGCTCAACGAGCCCTCTCCAGCTTCTTCCTTGCAACAAGTTAGCATTGAATATTTTAATCCCATTTTGAGCACGTGTATATTGCTATAACTTTGCATGCGTGTATGTTGAAATATATGTTAATAAAATGCTATAAATTTAGTTTGTGATGGTAATAAAATGGTTTTGTCACATTAGTTGTTGTAATTGTGAACATGGTATTTCTGGGACTGTAGGGTGCGAGTCTTGGCTCGTTTTCATCAGATATATGTAGGTTGTTGCAACTCTGTGAGGAGGAAGATGATGCCACTAGTGCATTAGCTGCACCAAAGCCTGAGCCTAATGATCAAAGCTTACAAGTCGGGGATCATGTGACCTTTCATGAGGTGGGTCTTTTACTCTTATTTCTTGCTCTATTCATTTATGGTAACTTTTTGGTTTAAATGGTGACTCTTTGCTTGGAGTTCTTGAATTCAAGGGTCAGTTGGGATATGCGACAGCATGGAAGGCTTCAGTGCTTTATATTTTTTATTGGATGTCTTGATGTGGTTGCATGCTATACTTTGTTGTCATTTCATTGTAATTATGTAGGTGTAGAGTTCTTGATTTATTGGTTATTGTAGAGGAAATCACCTCCATTGTGGGTTGAGTGTGCGATGAGTGGTTTAGACAAGGAAATGGCAGGAGAAAGATGACTGACTTTTAAGATAGTCAAAATAAGAACATCCTGAGTTTTTCTCTGTTGCAAAATCTTTGAGCTGAATATAGAATTTTGATAGCACTGTACTTTTTGCTTGGTTATGACTTGTGACTAGAAGTTATTTTTAAGTGAACTGACCAAAAGTGATATGATGTGGAAACAGCTGGTGAACTGTGGTGACTGAATACCAGATTAATGATGAGCAATAGTTGTTTGCTTGGGATTAAATCATATTCCCTCTCAAATTAGTTGTTGGGAAGCACCTGGATGGTTGGGATGATGAACAGGGGGTTAATGGTGCAATTTTGCTAATTATATAATTCTGCTGTAGCTGGTTCCCTGCTCAACTAGGTCTAGGATTTGGTGACAACTGATGGAACTAGTTGATATCCTTGAATTCAAGGTTATAGTTTCCATTGCATTTCTAGTTTGAGGGCAGCGGATGTGTTTAGTCATTGTTGAGCACTGTAAGTCTTATCACCTGAGCTACATTATTTTAGCTTGAAATAAACTGCCCTCACGAGGAAATTTCTCTATAAGTTGGAATCATAAAAAGTTGTATCAGGCTCAGCATTAAGTTGATATTCTATTGCCATTTTCTGATCCCCAATTCCATAATTCCCAGTAAATTGCTGCCACTTGCTTAAAGATTGTTAATTGTCCATAGGATGTCCGAAATTTTAATTGAAGTCAGTGGTGCACAATTTATTTAGACACTGGATTATTAGTAGTCATGTTTTGCTTCTCTAGTGAGCTTGTGGTTGAAATCTGTTTGAAACATTGCATAATATGTTATTTTATTAGAACTGAATTAGATACTCGTTTTCTCCCTTTGTTTTTTTTTTTCAAAAAAGAAGAACTATTGCTTTACTCAAATATCCATCTCAGTTGTGATTCTGGCTTCAATATCTGTTAGGGATATGGTGTGAATCAGGGGCAACATGAACAGAGCTTCACATTTGTTGATCACTGCAAAAATTCTCCTTCAACAGTACATGGAGTGGGGATTAATGACTTAGAAGGAGCCACTCATTTGGACTACCATCAGTTTGATTTGTCTCAAAATTATGAGCCACACTTTTATGCTGGTTTTAATGGCACAGATATGTGTGCTGAGGATGGCATTCCTCATATTTCTGGCTACCTACCGAGTATATGTCCTCCGCCTTCAGCTTTCTTGGGCCCAAAATGTGCACTCTGGGATTGTCCAAGGCCCGCTCAAGGAGGTTTGGACTGGTGTCAGGACTACTGCAGTAGCTTTCACCACGCTTTAGCACTGAATGAGGGCCCACCTGGAATGAGTCCAGTTCTTCGACCTGGTGGGATTGGACTGAAGGATGGTCTGCTCTTTGCTGCTCTAAGTGCAAAGGCACAAGGGAAAGATGTTGGTGTTCCAGAATGTGAGGGAGCTGCAACTGCAAAGTCTCCATGGAATGCACCTGGTAAGAGAATTTTTGTTGTTTTACCTTTGGCGCAGTCTCTATTTTTTTTTTTAAATAATGCATGGTGTTCTGTCTGAGTTATGTATGTTCAATTTTCTTTAAAAATTGCAGAGCTCTTTGACCTTTCAGTTCTTGAGGGTGAATCAATTAGAGAATGGCTTTTTTTCGATAAGCCACGTAGAGCATTTGAGAGTGGGAATAGAAAGCAAAGATCGTTACCAGATTATAGTGGGCGTGGTTGGCATGAATCAAGGAAGCAAGTGATGAATGAATTTGGAGGCCTTAAAAGATCCTACTATATGGATCCACAACCACTTAACAATTTTGAGTGGCATCTTTATGAATATGAGATCAATAAGTGCGATGCTTGTGCTTTGTATAGATTAGAATTGAAAGCCGTTGATGGAAAGAAGGGTGCCAAGGGTAAAATAACAAACGAATCAGTTGCTGACCTGCAGAAGCAGATGGGAAGACTCTCTGCTGAGTTTCCATCTGATAACAAGCGGTCGATTAAAGGAAGAACCAAAGTGAATGCTAAGGTTGGTGTTGGAAATGTTTATTCGGCTCCTAATCGAGTGACTCCAGCAAATGAAACATTCGATTATGAGCTAGGTCCTCCATACAACTATCTTGTTGACACTCTAAGTGACTACTATGTCACTTAAATTGAAGAAACCTCATTTGACAGTTATGTCAGTTGAGGCATATTCATCTTATTATTGGTGGCTTGATCGTCAGTTTTGTGTAGTGAATAAGAAGAATTCAAGCCCTTTTTGGTCATCGTTTGTGCATAGTTCATTTTCCACATCGGAGTGCTGCCTGTGTAACTACTGCTGTGGCTGCCGGAGCATATTCTAACATGAAGGTGAGGAAAAAAAAATGGCTGTTTTTCATCATTCCATTTTTCTTTAACTGGTTGCACAATGGAAACAAGTATGTGTCACCAGAATACTAAGTGGTGGATGCGAATATAGCAATATTGATTTGACTGACATATTTTCTGGGATTATAAAGACAATACAAATTCTGTCTCTGCCATGTTACTAATGCTGAGATATGATCTTAATATGTAACTTTCTTCTAAATATACTGTATCATCTGTTTAGATGGTCAGGGTAGAATTTCTGAGTCAGCTCGCTCAGGAATTTGTAAATAATTATTACATCAAATTAATCAGACTTTGTATGCCATTTCTTGTGCGAATATGTTGTTTGTTTCCACAATTATCATTTATCAGTCAGTCCTCTTCCTGGAAGAACATAGATGATGGCCTTTGTTATATATATATATATATTCATGATTAATTTTTATTACTCTTAATTGAACGATTCACAATTATAGATGCCGTTAACGATCATTACCTTCTCAGTGTGGACTAAAATTATTATTATTATTTTTTTATATATATATTTTGCTTAAAAAAAGAAAAAGAAAAAGGGTACCGAGCATATAATACGCCGAGTTTGCTTTCGCTAACGTACGCTCAACGTTAAAATTCAAAAACCCACCGAAAACCCTTGTCTTCATAAAAAATGGCTCCTCAATCTCTCTCCCTCCTCTCACCTCTTCTTCTCATTCCACGATCCCACTCTCTCAGCTCCATGCCATCAAGTCCCTCATTTCCTATTCCCAAATTGTCCCTCACAGATTCCAGGAATTCCCTCCCTGTCCTCTTCTGCACTTCACGAAAGTCCACACAGCAACAGCAACAAGAGGAAGCAATTCTTAAATTCGTAGCGGATTCTAACGAGAAGACCCTTCCTTGCGTCAGAACCTTCGAGAACGACTTGGCTTGGCTTAGTTTAGTCGGTCCTGTAGGCTTCGAACAGGCTCTCATTGCAGCTGCAGCCGATGGCGGCCAAGCTGCTGCCGAGCACATTGACTCCGGCGCCCCTGCCATGGTCGTTGAGACGGTTTTCCCGGGCCCTGGGGACCAGCACGCCACCATCTCTACTCGATTGGTAAGTTCTTCTTTTAAACATTTCGCTGTTGATATATCCATATGTTAGCTTATAACATGCCTGAAAATTAAATTGTCCATTCTGATTCTAGATGGTTCCCTTGTTTCGTTATTACTGTTTTTATTGTTTATTGTTATTGAAATGTATGATTGACTGTATTTTGTAGAAAGTCACAGTTTTTTTTTTTTTTGATAGAGAATTTGCTTTGATTTATGGAAGTCTTTTAATGAATTGTTATACTTACTGTAGTTGCTTTAACAGTTTTTACCTGCTATGAAAGTTAAAGAAAAAGCAGCTAGACTCAAACGTTCTTTCGCTGAAGATATGCTTTCTGGTACTTCACAAAATGTACTTGCCATGACATTTAGGCAAGTGGTTATGCAGCAGCTGTGGAACTTTGAACTTGTTGTGTTTAGGCCTGGCACAGAAAGAGATATGGGGGATCTTGAAAACCCAAGAGAGGTTGGATGTCTATTTTCCTTCTTACTCTTTTATATGTTAAAATCTGCACTGCTCTGTTGTGTGATATCATATTAGTATGTCTGTCATGCAGGTGCCACATGATACTGATAGGTTCAGTTGTCTTATGCATTTCGTATAAGCAGGTTCCTGCATCTTTCTTTCTCAGCTCATCAGATGAACGGGTTATCTCTGTGCTTGCAGAAGCTATTTGTGTAGCTGCTCTTCAGAATACTGAAAGGGGTTTTCTTGATGAGTTTTTGGGGAGAACTTCTGGCAGTGCATTCCACTGGTTGCAAAAGCCCAAAAGAATCATGTCCAGGGATTCTTCTGTTATAATTTATAAATTATTTGAAGATGAAATAGTAGAAAATGCCAAGAGCTTGCTAGAAAGTTTTAATTCAATTAAGGAAAGTTTTAAAGGTACGAAAATGAGGCAGAAGTACAATTGGTGGACGCCAGTAACGCACTCTAAGTTGGAGAAAGTTGGAGGGCCTGACTTCAGTGCTTGGACAAGTGAGTTTGTACCTGCTTATAGACTACAAATTGATGCTGATAAAGTTAAGGATGTAAAATTTGAAGGATGGAGAAGATTGGAGGAGAATAGATGGGAAGGTCTTTTGACCCATTCACAAATGGTAATCTATTCTTTCCTTTGTGCTAGGCTTTTAGCTGTTAGTGATACCATCCCTTTCCTCGTGTCTTTGGCTTTCTGCCATTGAGATTTGATGTATGAAAATTTGTTATTTTTGAATTCTAAGTCAATGATTTACTGTTGTTGAATGCCCATTTCAAAAAGAAAGAATAAAAAAGAAGAATAGTCTGACTTCTGCCTCTGTAATGTAAAGTATGACGTCCAGATTAGATGAACAGTAAGAGGTCTAGTAGTTTGAAGGAGCCTGATTGGTGAATTTGCTCTATCATCATGTCTGATTTTCTCTTCCATATCTTTGCATGGGATTGATGTGTTTTTCTTCTGACTCTAGTATGTATAAATTTGTAGGTTGGATTGGCTGAAATATTGGATATCTACTATGAAGATGTATACACTTTGCCTGATAAACGGCTTTCATGTCGTGCCACTGCTGATTTTGCGAACCTCTCTAACTCAAAGGTCTGCAAATGGATGCTTTCTGTCTGTTGTAATTAATAAGTTTATTTGATACTTCTGGTTTTTGTTGGTAAATTTCATTTTTCAACTATTTTACATGTGCATACAGAGGGGAAACAAACAAAATCTAAGTGGAATATTTATATGACTGTTTCAGCTCAGCTAATCACCCTTTTTCAATAATATAATGCCAAAAGCTGAAGCCCTAACTATGTAACGTTTAAAGATGCCATTCTGCACCCAAAAGCTGAAGTCCACGAGTCCTACCAGTGTTATAGAAAAGCTAGAGGCTGAAGTTGCATCTTGGGGATTGATGCATGTATAATAATATTTGTTGGAGGACTGATGTATCTTTTCTAAATACCATATTCTTCCCTGTGAATATTCTAGACATGCTTCCTAAACGTTAAAATTTGTTTCCTTATTTCAATCTTTCCATTAGAAATTTGAATTGAAGCAGTAATATAAAAAAGTGCATTGATCTGCAGAGATTGGTTTCAGTAAGTTTGTAAATTGGAGTTTTCTTAAAAATAGCCTACTTTTGTCAGCTGTAGCAGATTTATGCATACAACATGTATAGCATATATAATTTTCCCTCTGGGAGAAATCATATAAATCTCTTTGGGTTAAATTGAGTTTAAGTATTCATTGAGTGAATTGTTTTCCCTCACTTTGTAAAGGAAAGTATGGTGAGAATTGCACTTTTTGATGGAATTTACAAGGAAAAATTTGTGATCAACTCCTAATTGATGTTGTTAAATAAACAATTTTCATCTTTGCTAATTTACCAAGGGCCACATAGTGATCCTCCAATACAAGTGCTTCAAACATTTCAAAACACCTGCATGCTTTTTTAATTTCAGCAGACTGTGAATTGGGAACTTTTGATGTTTATCGTCAGTCTATTGGGATCAGGCTAATTGGTTACTTTCCTTACAGAGGAGCTCTTTGATGCTGAACATCTTGTCAATTAGCCTTGCAAGTGGAATTTTTCTTGTCACCATCAGCACTCTTGCTCATTTTTGTTTTCCTCATCTACGCAAAGGACAAACATACCCTCAAGGACATATATCTCCTCCAATATCTGAAATTAAGGATGCAACAAATAAATCTTTGGATGCTGAAAAGGTACATCTATGTTGTAAGCATTGTCCTAGTCCAACCCACTAATTCAATATAACACCTGTTCTTGGTGCAAGAATGAAGTGCGTGAGTTCATGGAGTAAGTTCATGCACCAGTTAGGAAGTCCTGCGGAGTTTAGTGGTTATAACATATTATTTGTGCTACCAGAATCCATTCATAGTTGCCAAAAGGAATTTACTTGGTTAAAGTTTTGTTTTCCATTTTGTGCTTATTTTTGTTGTATACGACCAATATATGATCTTCTTTTGTGTAGTTGCAAGAGTTTTGCATCTTGATCATCAAAAAGATAAAGGATGCGTATGGCTGGCCTGGTGACATAATAACAGAATCAACTAATGGTGCTTGGATTGGAGAGATTCCAAAATACTTGAAAGCAACTTGTGAATCTGATTCCAGTAAACAAGCAAATTCAACTTCTGCCTCCTTAATGACATTTGATGAAGATATGAAGTCATCTGCCCAAGATATTGCTTCTTATCAGGTAGTCCAGTTTATCTAATTACCTTTGCTAGTTTTGTATCTGCTATGCACCCACGTCTGCTATCCTGCTATATTTGGATGCAATCTAATGCAATGAGCATAATCATCTTGATGTGAGACACAGTAATTGTTATGAAATGTACACAAATAAAGTAATTTGGTAATGATTTGATTGTAATGTTTGAGGCTGTCTTCTGGACCAGCATCCTATTAAGGATCAAAGTGATGCCTGTGCTGGCCTTATTCTGTTTGTCCATTTCAACTTATCCTTTCACATCTTGGATAGTGAACCTGTTGGGATAATGATTGGACAGGTGAATTAAGCCATATATGTCCTGTTGAATCTGTTGATTCAATGCTTAAATGGGGAGTATAGAGAATATCATTCCGCTCGTCTTATTCATTCTTGATTATTACTCTTGAAGAACTATTTTACCTAATGAATTTGCTTGTATTTGTGGTTGGAATTTAGGCTGTTCTATCACTTGATGGTAAAATAGTTGGGTTCCAGCCTACGAGCAGGATAGGGGTGAATCATTGGGCAGCCAATCCCTTAGCCAGGGAGCTGTATGGTGGACGGAAGCTATCCCCGGGTATAAATTGGTTGTTTTGCCTTTTAGTTATTCTATTAATTGTCTTTCTTGTTTTGACAGTGGTATGTCTTGAACTTGTGGCCAGCAGGTTTTATCGAACGTGGAGTCAAGATCCCCCTTCCAAGTGAAGTAGTTGTAATCGAGCTGTTGATATTAGTTAATATAGATGCCCACTTTGCATTGGCAAGGCCACTTAATTGACTGTCAGCTTAAGCATGGATATCATCAATGCAGCTTTTGCTCACCCTACATAGGTCTTGGGTCGAAAGATGGGAAGTTTAAACTTCTGGATGGATGCATGAAAATTTTGTGATAATTAATGAGCCCCGGAACTTTCGAGTTTTCTAGTTACTCCAAATTGAGGCAATCGAAGTAAAAATTTCAATGTTACCTTGCTACAAAGTCAGATGCTCTTCTATTGTTCCTTTGAAGGTATGCTTTATGTCGTACTTGCTGTGTAATTAATGAAATTTTAAGCAAGTGTATGGTATTCATTTGCATTAAAATGTTCTATGTTATTACGTTATGCACATCTTTGTTGTACAAGATGGCAACTTGGAAGTCTGTTGCTACTTGTATCAGTTCAAACAAAATGCTGCGATAATATGTGAACATTATTGGTGTTAAAATCCTACTCGAAACTACTGTACTAGTCCGAGTACCGCAGCCTGTGCCACGTTAATGAGCTAATTTTTGTGCTACTATCCCAGTTCTGCACCTCTCCTTTTACAGTTGCTTCTGCTATCGTCCCTCATCTCGCTTATATTACTGGATTCTGCTTCAGCTAAAGCTTGGAAGCCACGGGTGGAAGCAGATCAGAGGCCTTGGAAGCCAAGGGCGAGAATAGGATATGGAAACGTCTTTGTCAGGCAAATGGTAGCCAGAAGGTGTCTGTACTACCTAATTGACTGTTTACAAGCTTTGCTTTCAAGCTGTACCCAATAAAACGTCTCGTCGCTTACTTTATGATTAGCTGATTGATTGAATGTGGCCAAAAATTTCTGGGGGGCTTAATTAGTTTTATGGACAAATATTAGCTTGCAAGTATATGTACCCAATTTTGCTCATGTGTACATATAGCAACTTGACTACTGAGAGTTGGCTGATGTGTGCGAGTGTAATTAATGCAGCTTTTGAATGCTATTTTTTGGTCTTAGATCTCAATGGATACATGAAAATTTTCGTGTCAATTATAGTCTTGGAGCTTAAAAACCCAAGAACCCTACCTATATTCTGTCCGCTGGCATAAAATTCAATTCTTTTTTGCCGCATTTATCAATTCTTTTCTTCACCAAAATTTTCATTGTAGACAAAATTACTCCTATCTTCCCCTCGCTGAAAAGCAAGAATTTACACCTGAAAATTTTCCTCTATTGGAAAGCAGCTATACGACTCGTTACGTGATATGCAAACTGCAGAGATGGAATTCCTGGCAACTTGCACTCAAGTAAGGAACGCTAACCCATATATGATACATTTGTTAATTTTAGGTATTCAAAAGCAAGAAGTAATTGGTTTCAGAAAAAAAAAATAATAAAAAAAAAGCAAGAAATCACGTTCATATGGGTAATTTTGTCTGTGAAAAACTAGTTATAAGAACAGTTGATTTGATTAAAAGCTCAAAAGGTTGCTGATTGGATCAGCAGCTGATTAGGGCACAAACAACCATCAGCTGTTGTTTAGAAAATTTAAATAAACACATCTTAATGAGCTGTTGGGATAAAATCAGCCACCAGCTATTTCCGTGGTTAAACAAAAAACCTTAATGTATTCCCGTGACTTTGGAGCTTCTAATTTATAATCTACAATTAAAATTAGACATTGATTTATGTTTGTAATTGCTGTGTACTGTATCACTTTATAATTTTTATGTTTTTTGAAGTTTTTTCTAGGCAGAATATACAAATTTTTCTTTAAAGTTGTTCAAATGTTTAATCATGCCCCCATAAATTTCAACTGCTCTCAATTCTGCTACCAAATTAACAGAAAGTCCACATTAACATATTAAATGTTTAATTCTATTCTTTAACTTGTAAAATTAAATCAATATGGACCCAATTTCATAGACATTTCATGTCAATAAATGATACACATGGGATGAAAATGTCAATAAATGATAATGAAAAGATCTTGTGTGTAGAGATATTATAATGGAAGGATTTCTAGTTGCAACAAACTAAAGTTGAAAGTTTAGGCACAATACCAAAAAGTTATTACCGGTAGAAGATAAAACCCAAATATGTGCTTATCATAATCATAAATAATTTTATATAATAATTAAATCACAAAGAAATAACTCCTTGCATATATAACTTTTATACATCAGAATCCACTGTCAAATTTATGGATTTGAGTGCTCTAACTTTTATCTCATTGCAATACCTTAAATAATAGGAAAAAGTGTAAATTTTACCTTTAAAATTATTAAAAATGCACAAACTTACCATTTAAATTTAATTTTTTTAAAGAATCTTTAAAATTTTAAAAATAATGCAAATTTGTCATTATAAGATTAAATATGGACCATTTTCAGTACTCGAAAATAAATATGAATAAAAAAGTTTATATTTGCTACTTAAAATACTGAAATAATTATAAATTTGTACAATTTTTAATATTTTAAAAGAATTGTTTTTTTAAAAAGAAAAACTAAAGTTTAATAACAAATTTGTACCAAAATTTATCCTTTATCTCTAAATAAAAAAATCATAAATAATTAAATAAATAAAGACCCATTTTGCAGTAACAGGTAAATCATCTGTTTGGTGAAGCTAAGCCTGAAATCAAGAACAGATATAAAGCAAATTAATTTCCCTCAAAAACTAACATATCAAAACTTGTAGCCGAGCAGTGACTCCTAAAATACTATCATAACCTTCTTCTCTTTCGCCTTATAAATTTATAATATCCTACCAAACCTTAGCAGCAAAATAAAAATGGAGAATAACAACTTTCACATAGCAATGTATCCATGGTTTGGCTTAGGCCATATCACTTCATTTCTCCATTTATCCAACAAACTTGCAGAGAGGACCCACAAAATCTCCTTCTTCTTGCCAATCAAAACCATACCCAAGTTTGAATCTTTCAATCTCCACCCAAATTTAATCAATTTCATTGGCCTCACTCTTCCACATGTTGATGGCCTTCCTTATGGCGCTGAAACAACAGCTGATGTTCCTTTCCCTTTGCATCCTCTTTTAATGTCCGCCATGGATCTCACTGCACCTTTCATCCAAGCTCAGCTCCGCAATCTTAAGCCTCACTTCGTGTTCTTTGATTTCACTTATTGGTTGCCTTCATTGTCGCGATCTATTGGGATAAAATCTGTGCATTACTGTACTATTAGTCCTGCTGCTGTTGGCTATTTCATGAGCCCTGAAAGAGATTTACTCCGCAAAAAAATTTTGACGGAGGAGGATTTGATGAAACCGCCAGCGAATTTCCCTCCTTCGTCGATTAAGCTGCGAGCCCATGAAGCTCGAGGAATTGCTGCTGGTGCTGCCATGGAATATGGCAGTGGGATTTCGTTCCTTGAACGACAATTGCGAGCTTTTAATGAATGTGATGCTATCAGCTTCAAAACCTGCACAGAAATGGAAGGACCTTACTGCCATTATATCGAGACCCAATTTGGGAAGCCAGTCATTCTTGCAGGCAAGCACAAATTTCTATTAAATTCTGTTAAGTTCCTGTATTATTTTTATTTTTATTTTGCTCCATTACCTATTTTGTTTATATATTGCATTATAATGCAATAAATTTGCCCCCATCTAAAATTAAATTCTGAATTCATCCAGGTCCAGTTGTGCCGGAGACACCAAGCTCGGTTCTAGACGAAAAGATAGAAAAATATTTAAATCAGTTTGAGGCAGGAAGTGTAGTGTTCTGTGCATTTGGAAGTGAATGCATTCTTAAGAAAGATCAATTTCAAGAACTATTGTTAGGTCTTGAACTTACAGGTTTTCCATTTCTTGCTGCTTTGAAGCCACCAATGGAAGCTGAAACAATGGAGTGTGCACTACCAGAAGGGTTTAAAGAGAGAACAAAAGGGAAAGGATTTGTTTATGGGGATTGGATTCAACAACAACTGATCTTAAAACACAGTTCTATAGGGTGTTTCTTGACCCACTGTGGATCTGGGTCATTATCAGAATCTATGGTGAACAAATGCCAACTGGTTTTGCTGCCAAATGTAGGAGATCAAATAATCAATGCAAGAGTAATGGGTGGTGACCTCAAAGTTGGAGTTGAAGTGGAGAAAGATGAAGAAGACGGTTTGTTTACAAGAAACAGCGTTTGCAAAGCAGTTAAAGCTGTAATGGATTGTGATAATGAGATTGGGAAACAGGTTAAATTAAATCATACAAAATGGAGAGACTTTTTGTTGAGCGAAGGACTTGAAAATTCTTACGTTGATCATTTTATTCATAAACTGCATTCCTTGCTGTGATTTTTAGATTGAGATTAGTGAATTCTGGTCATTTTTTCAATGATAATCACATATTTTTCTTACTTTATATTTGTGATTTTATTGGAGTTTAATGTTAATAAAAGAATTATTGTAGCTGAAAGTTTTATTTATTTTCTAATAAGATATGTACGTAATTTTGGTGGTTTTAAAAACTCAAATTGAATCATATCATAAAAAATAAATTAAAAAGATAGATGAATGAGTATGTTATGAATATTTTCACGAGATTTATGCTAACAGAAGTTTCTACTTTTTACCAATTATTTCGGTGGAAGTTAATAGAGATTGTTTTTCATTTCTTAAATACGTCTTCACATGTTTGCTGGATTTATGCTAACACCAACAACTGTGTTTATGAATCTTTAATTTGAATAGAAATAATTTTTTTTTTTATTTTTAATTTATTTCTCGTGATAAATAATTTACATAAATATGGAATTAGAAAATCACTCGTAATTCAATTGATTAGATTTCGAATCTCAATACCTTCGCTCCAATGATATAATCATATAATTAAAAAAAAAAAATTATAGACTTATGCAGTCAGAATAAATTTAGGGAAGATGATTCAACAATTAAATATGGCACAAAGAGAATGTTCTTTTAGCCGTTAGATGGATTCATCTAACGGTACTGATTAGTCCCGTTTTAAAAGCGCGCATACAATAATCGTTTTTTACACTCTGTTTGATCATATTGATCAAGACGTGGAGCCCTCAGAGTACATGATCAACAGATCGTTTCTGTGTAAACGTGTACAGAGATATATCGCCCCTCCACCACAAGCTGGTCCAGATTCATTCGCCACTAGGGTTTTTGGAATCGAATAAACAAAAAAAATCCTTCTCTCCGTTAAATTCAGGCAAAACCTGTAGTTGATTCTTCAGATATTGAAGTTGCTTCTTGATTTTTTCAGCTTCTCTTCAGAGTCAAGACTTCCAATTTCTATTTGATCTTAGTTTTACTGTTCACGATGGGTAGAGGAAAGTTCAAGGGCAAGCCCACCGGCCAGCGCCGTTTCTCCACCCCCGAAGAGATGCGTAAGCTCCCGAAAAACTTTTTGTTATTATTATTTTTATTATTTTAAGTTTGTTTCTTAAGAAACGTTGCAGGGGTGTAGATTGGAGAAGAATAATTGATATTACTTTAATGTTTTTTCTGTTAAATTGTGAGAAACATTGTTGGATTCATAATTAAACGCGTTTTCGTAGAGCCTTAGAGTTTTTTTTAAGGATTTTATGATTTTCTTTTCCGGAAACTTTTGATCCTTGGATCTGGATTGGCTGATCGATTGAGAATCGCCAGTATTGTTTCCAATTTCTGTTTGCTAATAACATAAAGCAGGTTCATGCTTTGCTCTGGTTGCGTTTAAGTAAATAAGAACAATATGCTATAAGTAGGGGAATTCATAGTGAGCAATTGGTTATTTTGCTTCTAGTTTTTATTCTGGATTCTCTTTTTCCTTTGAATGTTAAACCGTGATTCTGGGTATACCACTTTATTTAATCAAGTAATAGCATTTAGCTTGGATAATTGAAGAAAAACTGTGCAAACATTCTGCAATAAGCCAGGGAACTCCCACTGCTTGGTAGAATTAGTACCTTCTTTGTGGAAAGAAAGGTAGTATTGTAGAATTGTTGAATAAGTGTGGCCTTAAATATTTATAGGGCCTTAGTTATAGTAAGGACTAATTTTGGGTTGCAGGAAGAGAATAAATATTGCTAACCTTTACTTAATGTAGCTGGCTGTATTAATTTTGAATCTACATGAACTCTCAGTATTTTTTGAGTATTATATCTGGTGGCCTAAAAGTAGACTGCTGAATTTTATGTGTTATGTGAATGCAGTTGCTGGCACCTCTACGCGTCCTCGTACATTTAAAAGGGTCTGCCTTTCTATCTCCAATATTATTCTATAGCTGGAATTTTCAATATAACTATGTGCCCTTATGGCTCTGTAAAGCATGTCTATCTTTCATGTTTTTAGGAAGAAGTTGCATACAAAGAGGAAAATACTGAAGAAGAATCTGGACAGGAGTCTGAAGAAGAATCAGATGATGAACCTGAAGTTAGTAGTTAATAATTTGCTATTTAAAAGAAACTTTGTTTTCATATATATTGGGTTGGTACAGGATAGGAATGACTAAATCAATTGGGAATTTTTTTTCCTTTTTTCTCTAACAATATTGGCAGAAGCGGAAGGGAACACAAGGCCTTATTCAGATTGAAAATCCTAATCTTGTAAAGGCAAAGAATTTGAAAGCTAGAGACCTTGATGTAAGTTTCTGAAATATTGTTGCCTCCATATAGTTCTTATAATTGAGTTATATTGAGAAGACACGTGCTCATATTTCTGTTTTGCAGACTGGCAAAACGACAGAGCTTTCAAGGCGTGAAAGGTTAGTAATTGCTTATACTTCCCCCTCTATTGTTTATGGAACATACCCAAAGTCATCTGGTTAATATACATCTCAGGGAAGGAATAGCACCCTGCTGATTTGATTCAAACCTGAGGATGATAAGTTATCTACCTGTGGAGATTTCTGTTTTGAATTCTACTTTTATCCATTGGTGGCAGGGAGGAGTTAGAGAAACAAAAAGCTCATGAGCGATACATGAGGCTGCAAGAACAAGGAAAGACAGAACAGGCGAGGAAAGATCTAGGCAAGTTTTTTTGACAATGTAGACGTTGATTAATACTGTTTTTGATAACATCCTGTCAGCATGATGGTTTAACACTTAAAGTTAGATGAAAGAAGCCATTAGGAAGTTCCAATCTAAAAATCTCACACCCTTTGTTTGTTTTGATAGAATTAGGTGGAAAAGAAAAGAATTGAAATAAAGTTTCTATTCTTTTCAATTGTTTGGGTATTAAAGCGAGGAAAGAACTCCAATTTCCCCAAGGGAATTTAAATTTCCCAATTCCCTCTTAACCTCCAAAATAATTTTCTACCTAAGGGGAAATCTGGAGAGAAAGACTAAACTAAATTTAAAATATTATTTCTTTTATTTTATTATGTGAGAGAAATTTAATTTCCTTCAAGATTTAAGTTAAACGACCAAACATCACAAAGGAATTTCGTTCACTAAAGGAATTGAGATTTTATGAAAGGCTTCTTCTAAAGCTTCTCACTTTTATACATATTTTTTTGCTTTATGTATATCTTCAAGTAGCTTTGGTTGAATTTGCCCTTTTGTCTTGTTTGTCCACAATGATAAAGGCTTACATGGATTGCTATTTTCATTTTTGTATGCCAGCAACCTCTAGTTTTAAGCTTTAATGATTATAAAATCTATGTTGGTACATATGAAATGGCTTCAATAGAATAATACATTTGCGTGTTGTAATTTTTTTGGCACCCTCATACTGCTCAAGGTTCCTAACCATGGTGTCTTCTTTCCATTAGAGCGGTTGAGTCTGATACGTCAACAAAGGGAAGAAGCTGCTAGAAAGCGGGAGGAAGAAAAGGCCGGTAATATTAAGAAGTCCTCTCTGAATTGCTCGTTTGTCATATATATTGGTTTGAAAATAACAAATCTTCTTTTATATCAGCCAAAGAGCAGAAGAGGGCTGAAGCTCGGAAATAACTTGGCAGGAAAAATATTTCACAAAACTAAAAAGGCCTTGCGTATTATTAGAGAGAAGCTTGGTGATTGGTTTATGATTGTTGTCCCTGCCAGTAACTGTATCAACTTGAAAAATTTCTTGTGTTTCACAATTGATTTTGTTATTATTTTCAAAGCAAATAGATTTCAGTGCTTTTCAGAAACTTCCTCGAAATCATATGTAAAACTTTTCTATGGGAATGTCCGGTAACAGCATTTTTATTTGCATACGTGGCAGTTAATCGTTGGATATGTGCAGGTGTGTACATTTGTTTTAGTTTGTATTTGGTAGGTAACAAATTGCTTCCTTTTCTGAAGGTGATTATAAGTGCAGCAAGACCTAGAATTAATATTGGCACGGGAGTAATGGTCTGGTGATTTGAAAAGACAGGCATGAATGCAAAATTCGATTTGGTTACATTGAGTGCATGTTCTGAGTTATAACACAATCTCTTGTTACTCTGATTTTATTGAAAAGTAAAAAACATTAAAGGGGGTTTTGGTCCATTGCTATACATTTAACCATGGAGATCTGCCTTCGAATCGTATGTGGCTCTGTCTGGCAGTGTTATAGGTTTATTAAATGTATATGTAAATGTTCATCAGAGGTTTAAACAGGTGGCTTGGAAAATGTGATGTACGCATATTTTATACAGTCAGAAAGAAAATGGCTTAAGAATATCTATTTAGAAAATATTATTTCATTTGATATTTAATAGAACGTAGAACTTGGACGTGGGTTTAATATCTACTGCATTTTTTTTGGCCCATTTAGTTGTTTGGTAATGGTGTGATGAGATTTGGGAAATCTATTGAACGCCTCAATTCATAAATATGGTGGCTTATTAAACATTTTCATGCATCAAATCAAACAACCAGGATTTACGTCCAGCTGCAAGAATTTGCTTAAACATTAAACAGAAATAAGTAATTTGAAGCAACGGCAAATTATGAATGTAATAAAACAAAATGTTAGCCCCTTCGCCCATGACTTTTTTCTTTAAAAAACAAAAAAATTCTACATATTAAAATAATATTTAAATTATTTTAATTTTATAAAAATATATTATGACGGATTATAATATTTTCAAATTCAAAATTATGATATTGGACTGATTATTAATTTTTTTTTTGATAAATCGGCTAACCGGTCTGTCCAACCACACAAATACAAACCGAATTTTATTTTATTTTTGCTAGCTATATAGTATATAATAAATTAATAATCTAATCGGTAAGCACCAAAGCTATAATTGCAATGGCTGATCCCCGAAACCCCAACAACTCCCAAAATCTTCCTTCATCTTCTTCTTCTAAAATTCCGTCCGAAATCAGAAATGGTACCACTAACTCCAACTCTAACGCTAATTTCTCGGGCCAAAAGATTAACTACCCGAACCCACCCGATGCGGCAAACCCGGACCCGGCTACACTGAGGGACCAGTGGAGGTTTGCTACTAGGCAGTATAGCAGATGGTACTCTCAAGCTTGGGGCACCGCAATTCTCGCTGGTCTCTCTTTCTTTGCTTTGGGTTGGATTGTCAAGGGCTCCAATCCTCTTCCCTCTTTCAACCAGGATCATTCTTCTTCTTCATCTTCTAAAGATGCTGATGAATCTCGCCAGTGACATGTGAGTCCGATTTTCTGGTTGTTATTTTCATGGTCTTGTTTCTGGTTTTTGATTTATTAGCTTTGTGGTTATGTTCTTTGTAAATTAGTTTCGTTTTGTGATTTTGAGATTGAGCTGTGAATTGTACAATATGGAGACTTTTTGATGGAATTTGTGGTATGCAAGGAGTAAAATCTAGTTGTGCAAGAAAAAATAGTGGCATAATCAAGAAATTAGAGTGTATAGCTTCAATATGATCATCAATAACTGAAGTTTTCATAGATTGTTCTGCCCCAAATAGCCGCTTTTTTTATTAATTATTATTATGTCCTTGTCATAGTGCTTATCAATATGCATTTTGTTTATTTTTTCTTGTGAGTAATTAATATTTCAAATTATGCGTAATTTGTGCTTAGTGCAAACTGATGATCTATACTGTTAATTGTTTATTTGGTTTTCTTCTAATGTTGATAATTTTTGGGCTCATTCACATAACTAAGTAAAATCCTGAAGCTTCTGTGACTGAGCTGCAATTGGCTTCCTTGCAAGGTTAAAATATTTGCTGCATAATGTGTACCAACCATGATAAGGTTGTTGATACTCAACTTTTTTGTGTTCTTAGGTTAATAGCTAATTTAATAGTTTTGAACAGTTGGTCATGTTATATGCAGTGCGGTTAAAGACATTTTTTGCCATCAAACTTTTTGAAGTGGTTAGAAAATGTTCCTGAATTTTTTACTTTTACCCTTAAGTTTTAGATTTTGTCTTTATACTTTCAAAATATGTAATTTTTGCCCATAAACTTGTCAAAATGGTCATACATTACCGATAAAGTGGAGGATATATGGCATTATGTATTTAGTTGCTTTACAGGACAATGCATTTTATCTCTATTTTGAAACTTTTTAAAGTTTATTGGTATTTTTTAACTATTTCAAAAAGTTCGATGGCAGAAAATGAACTTTGACTCTTTGCAATGTTAGGCCTTTAATTTATTTAGCTGACTAAAGGATTGTTTTTTCTTATCCTTCAATTCTTTCTATTTGCACTCTTGGAGCTTCTTACTTAAAGCATTGCAGTTGGTTTCAATTTGGTCTTGATGGTCATCATTGCTGAAAGCTTGAAGATATTCTTGATAGAGCTAAGTTTACTTGAAGGATTTTGATTCATGAAGGATCTTTCTTGAAGGTGCCACAAGAAAAATGACAAACAGCCTTTGCATCAGCAGATCAGCAGATTTGCAGCTAAATTTTCTGCTGGTTTGGTGTACAGGAGCATAAAATCTGCATCTTATGTTGTTTAGTCAGGTTTTGTTATGTTTTCCAAATACATTGGCTTACATGTGTGTAAAACTATAATAATTTATCCGAGGAAAAAATCTTTATATGTTTGTTCTATCCTTGATAATCTGGCCTTTAGTCAGTCTTTCGTATGTTTTCTAATTATATTGCCTTTGATGCGTGTAACACAACGTTATGTCCATGGAAATTCTTTCTCAAGAATCAATGTAGCAAATCTTATGGAGTTAGCATGTTCTTGTAATTTCCCCTTATGAAGGGATGGACAAACAAATGGCTTTTAGAATTTAGCTAGCTATGTTGAAAGTGGGTCTGGCATTGCTTAAGTTGGGACAATGGGATTTCAGCAGATACTGGTGCTGGTGCGCATGACAATAGTCCAATGGTTCCCTGAGCTCGTCTACGAACACAAATTTGTAGAACCCAAACCCCAGCATTCCTACAAAGTTGCAAATAGTGGAACATATTGAAATAGAGGGAAACTGTTTTAGTTATCTATTTACTGTGTGTAACAGTTCATGTTTTCATCGAGGTCTATATGGATACATAGTTTTCTTTACCACCCAACTAGCTTGTGCTGATTTGTGTTGTTTGCCAATTAAAAAGGCAAGCCTTGACTTGCATGGACAAATGGGTTGTGGGTAGTGAATTTTAATATAGTATACTGTTTCCTAAAATTGACAGAGGCAGACCTCATTTCCACATTATATGGTTCCTTGTAGAGAATGCGGTCAACAAACTATACATATAGCTGCAGCAATTAAAAAGGGTACAATGGGGAAGGCAAGTAGTTCACAGTTAGAATCACAAAAAAGAAATAAAGCTAATTTATCTTGTTTTCAGATCCTGCATGGTTTTTTTTTTTTTTTTGGTTTACAGGGATAAAACACAATGTTTAGACAGTCAACAAATTTGTCGTCAAGCAAATTGCTATTATATGAACTGGGCAATGGATCTCGAGGATGATCAATCTTCAGAATTGCTTGAAAATAAGATCCTCAAATGATGCAATTATAAGAGCTGAGAAAATCTCCCCAAACTTAATTTGAGCAGCATCCAGCTTTTTTCACTGCTGAGACATCATCTTTGCCTCCAACATTGATTGTCTGTCCTTTGGGCAAAGCAGCCGGGTCATCCCCAATGTCCAGTGCCTTCCTGCTAACGACTCGATAGATCTGGGTAAGAACCTCCGTGAATGCATTCTCGACATTCATGGACTCGAGAGCAGATGTCTCCATGAAGAAGGTGCCCTCTCGTTCTGCAAACCCCGTGGCGTCTTCGGTGGACACGGCTCGGAGGTGACGGAGATCTGCCTTGTTTCCTACCAGCATGATCACAATGTTGGCATCTGTGTGATCTCGAAGTTCCTTGAGCCATCTCTCCACGTTTTCGAATGTAACGTGGCGAGTAACATCATATACTAGTAAAGCTCCAACAGCACCTCTATAGTATGCACTTGTGATTGCACGATATCTTTCCCAAAACCAAAAGAAATTAAACAAGTCATGTAGCTTTCGAAACATAATCATCTAAATAAATTAACTAGTTTTGTGCACAACCCCTCCATTTCTTTTGCAATCTAGCTAAGATACAGTTTCTCTGTAAATTACCAATAAGATGCATAATATCCATGAATATGTACCTCTAGTAAACGTGATTTCCTAATTTAAAAAAAAAAATCCAAAATTTAAGATGTTTATAATATTAAAAATCCAAATTTATTCTTAAATTCATGTTTGGGGAAAACATTAATTTATAATTCTTAAATTCTTGCTAACAATAATTTATAATTCCATTGATCTAATAAGCTCCATGTTAGACGATCAAAATTGCTAAAGCCAATCCGAAATGGGATTGAGTTTATCAAAAAGCAAATGGAAAAAATTGATTCAATTCCATGTGAATAACAAGTGCACAAGAGATCAACTGCATCAAGATCTAACGTTAAAAATTTAGGGAAAACCTTTCTTGGCCGGCGGTGTCCCAAATCTGAGCTTTAACGACCTTATCATCAACGTGGATACTGCGAGTAGCGAACTCAACGCCAATGGTGGATTTGGATTCAAGGCTAAATTCATTTCTCGTAAAACGAGACAAAAGGTTAGATTTGCCGACGCCAGAATCTCCGATCAAAACCACCTTGAACAAGTAATCATAATCATCATCCGCTCTGTATGCTCCCATTTGATTGATACCTTTCGTTTTGAAATTAATTCGATTTGGTGGAAATTGAGGTACGGTAATGGCGGAAACTTTGAATTTAAGTAGGATTAAACGATGAAAGGATCATTGTTTTCGTTTTTGAAACCAAGAGAGATTGATGAGAAACAGAATCAGGAGCTGGAATTGTCAAATTATGGGCTTCTTTCTTGTAATCTTCCAGTTGGCAAAGTAACCAACTGAAATTCTGTTTGTTTTTCTTTATTTTCTTTTCTGTTTTTTTCTTAAAGATAATAAATCGTAACAAGTAATCAATTTTTAGATATCGACTACGCTTTTTAAGATATCTTCCCCTAAAATAGATACGTTATGCCCAGGGTGGAGCAAATTTTGGATAAAATTAAATCAAACCAGTCGATTTTTTTAATTTTAATTTTAAAATTTCAGCAAGTTTGGTTAATTTAATTCGATTTTGATTGATAAAAATCGAACCAACCGATTTATACTTAAAATTATTAATTTATTTATTTTATATTTAAAAATTGAAATTGTATTTTTATTTTTATAAGTTGTATTATGTATTTTAAAATTGTATCTTTAATTTAGATTTAGATTTTTTTCAATTTGGATATTTTTATTTTTATTTTATGATTTGTAATTTTGTATAATTTTTAGACACAATTTATTTTAGTTATAATTTTAAAATTTTAGTTATTTGATTAACCGAACTGAATGAATATTCTTGTACGATTTGAATTTGATTATTATGTAACTTCGGTTCGATTTATTCAAATTATAAATTTTCAATTTTATTGGTTCGGTTTGATAATAGAACCAAACCGACTGTTGCTCACCGCTAATTATGCCACTAACTAATTGTTTTTTCTTTTTTTATTTTTCAGATATTATTTTTTGATTACAACATTTTGAATTCTGAAAATAAAATAATTTTAAATATTTAAAAATAAGTATTTTGCTTTTTCCAAATTTATTTAGTTCAATTATTTATTAACCCGTCTATAAATTTCGAATATCATATAATTATATAAAAAAACTGATGACCTTTTAACACTTGTTGGCCTGTTATTAAACTACTTCCAGCTTATTGTTAGAAATTAAGATTTAAGGGTGGCTTTCAAGATATGAAGATTCAGAAAGGGCCCAACTGAATAGTGAGTTGGAGGCCCAAATATGCTCAAGTTTTCTATAAATAAGCAAATAAAATGCAGAAAATTACATAACTTGTCGCCTTTTTTAACTTTCTTCTTAAAAATGCACAATTTATTAAATTTCCAATTATGTAATTCAAGTCCAACAAATAATTTTAGATTTGGGATTGAATAGTAGTCTAATTATTTAGAGAACTCAGTTATGGTGTTAAAAGATTCTTATTCAAATTCCACCAGCTAATTTCTCCTAATTATCTAAAACTTATCTATATCATATTTATAAAAATTTTATAAATCAAGTTAACATAAAAATGTTACACAACTTAAATCAATTGTAAAGAAATTGATAGTAGTTAATATGCACTGGTAACATTTCATTCTTAACTTGGTCTATAAAAAACTCATCAGCCTTTTCATCTATATATATATATATATATATATTAGATTCATAATTTTCTTTTTATAGAAAAAAGAATAAAAAGAGATTTAAATTTAAAATATTTCAGTATATTAAAATTAATTTTATTATCGGGATTTTTCGATGGGACAAATTTTGTGTGTTTGATGAACAAGATTCTTTAATTTTCGGAATCTGAATCTTTGAACTCAGACATTGGACATCCAATTCCTTCACAAGAGAGAAGTATGTAGTCATGACAGTCATAATTATAACCTACGTAATGGTGCATGCAAGAGGCAGTGACAAAATTAAGAATTTTCTTTCCGTTTCTTGGCAGAGAAAGAAAGAAAGAAAGAAAAGAAAGTAAAATGAATGGATATATCAAAATACATGTCGCATAGTCAAATCGAAGAAGTGAAATATAAACACTGTTATGGGAAGTAAACACGTAAAATAATCTGAACCACTCACTCAACACTTACCTTAGGGTTGACTGATCTTCAGTCAACACCCACTTCTTATTAGTGTCTGTCCGTCTGTCTCTTTTATCTTTCTTTTTGTTTTTACACACAAATCATATTTTCCACAACCATCCAAATTAACAAACAGTAGTTTCATGTTAAATCAGATGTTCTGTTCCTAAAAGTTCAAATTCAACCATGGACTTTACAATTATACTTTTTCCGTTTTCGGCTCAGATCTTCTGATTCGCCAACCAAATGTCCATTTCAGTTTGCTTCTGAGGTTATTATTTAATGCGTGATTTGCTGTTCCATTTTTTTAGCTATTGTGAAGAAATTAATTGTTTCATAGCAACTTGTAAGATTCTTTTTCTTTTCATCACATTTTATTGTATGCTCAATTCATTTAAGTGAAATATAATAACATGTTTACACATAAATAGTAGATATAATTCAAGGGACTTTTGAAAACGTGAATGCTTAAAATATGAGTTCATAACTCACTAATAATTTAATTATTCTACGTCAACAAGTTATTGGGTAATTAATTAAAAACAAATTCATATATCAAATTAATAGCAGGATGTCATATTAAATAAAAAAAAATTAAAAAATAATAAGTACATAATTATTAATAATATATAGTAATTCATTCGTTCTAAATAAAAATTTTTCTAATTATTAAACCTGATGTGTTTAGTTTCTTTTCTTTAAATGTATTTTTTTGGCATACAAGAGTGCATCGGGAGAAAGATACTCAATGGACCTAATATAGAGTTAGAGTGAAGAAATTAAAAATGGACCCCAATAAAAAAAAATATATATATATCTACATGGACATAGTTCAAATCTGCAATGCATGACGTGATACACGTATCACTTGAAACATAAAGTCCTAAACAAGGGCTTTAGTCAGTTGGAAACTCAATTAGCCTATAAGATTTTGACACGTATAGGTTAAAAAGAAGCAATTAGCCCTACAAACTGTAATTTTCTGATGTACCGTATAACATCATAAGGTAACAAAGTTACATAAAATGACAATTCGTGACGCTACAAGGTGGCAGTCTTGACCTAATTTCGGCCAGGTGAATCAAATAAATGACTTAATTTGACAAAAATAAATAAATAAATAAGTGCCTTAAGACTAACAGCCTTTACTTCAATAATAAGTTAAACCTAAAACCTGCCTGAATCTATGAGAATGATATCACCTCACTTGGACTTTGATGTAACTATATATTTAACCAGAGGCGTAGCATTTGACTCCATTCAATTTAAAAAAATATTAAAAATAGTACTTAATTTTTAAGTTTTTTCAAAAATAATTATATTAAAATGGCTTCGTTATTGCGACGGAAATTGTTAAAATGACAATGTTCACAGTGAATATAATGGAAAATTGTGTGCGAAATTAAATGGAAAATCAGCCATTCAGTTATTTTTTTTAATGCAAATTAAACTTTTATTAATATAATAAAAAATATATCTGCAAAATACAAATAAACTTTTAAAAGTTAAAAGTACATACAATGTATGAAATAAATGAAGTTACTGGATTATATTTTTTAACTTTTTCGACAAAAATAATGGATAATGGTAACATGCAGTGCACAATCTAGTTTTCAGCGGAAAACTCAATCCATCTATTGTTCAAAAGAAAACTTTCATAAAGGAAAATAACCAAACTTTCATAACGGAAAACAACCAAACTTTCATAAAAAAAGACAACAACCTTCAAATTTGGAGAACAATCTTTCATTATAAAAATTTAAATTGCATTCAAGTTTAATTAAAAAAAAACTAAATCTAAACAAAAATTTCAGATTTGATAAAAAGATCAAAACTCGAAAACAAAAATATAGAAAGTTTCAGATCTGAGATAATAAAAATAAAAAATACAAAAAATTCAAAAACAAATAATAAATGACTCAGATTTTACACAATAATCCAAAAAAGAAAGAAAAACACAAAAAATTTCAAATCTGAGTTTATTGAATCAAATAACACAACCAAAAGACACAAAAAAATTCAAAAATAAATAAAAAAACAATGAATAAAATTAAAAATTCTGATTTGTACTGATCTGAATAGAAAAAAGTAAAATAAAAGAACAGAGATAAGAGGTTGCCGCCTGAAAATGAAGTGACGACAGCCCTAAAATAAGGTCAAGAAATTGGTGGCTATGAAATTCAGAGAGAGGGAGAGAAAGAGAGAGTTGTTAAGAGATAGTGTTGATGTCATTCAGTTATTAGTTAGTTACTTATATTAAAAATGATATATTTAAAAATATTAATAATAAAATAATTATTTAATAATTTCAAAATATGAATATTATGAGTATTTTTATAAATATTATAAAGTTAATTTTTCTTATTTTTTATGTGAATAAATTTTTGACTGGTAGTAAATTTTTTTAATTTCAGTATGCTTAATTTCAGATTATGTCACTATATTACCGCTTATTAATTTTTTTCATTTATTTATAAATTTACATTTTTCATATCTCATCTATTTTTTTTATTCATATACCGAGCCAAAAATAATTTAAATGCGAGAATATAAACAACAAATGTGTATATTTTAGGGCAAAGATGAGATAGGCAAATTCCATATATTTCTTTGAGAAACAAGAAACATCGGTCCACAAAGTTCTTATATATATTATCCAAAGATTAACAGCTAGCAGCTAAAAACCTGATTCAAAATCTAAATATGAAACCACACGAATAATAGGAATTTCCATATCCTAAATTCAGCTTTCCACCTTCAAACCTGCAATCCAAGAAAAACTCATAAAATTAATATTTTATTAAACAAAATTGAACAAAATCTTGAAATCCAAGAAAAACCATTAATAGTCATTCAACTGAACAAAAGCTTTTCACAGTTCACACACAAAAAAGTCAGAAGAATGAAGTAGAGTTTCAAGCTGGATGCCATTTTTAAAAACCCAAAGCAAAGACTATAGCAATTCTTTGAGAAAATCATTGTCAAACCATGAGAGTAATAAAACAAGTTAATTTAATTGAAATTCAACTCATAATTAATTAAATTAAAATCAATCAAAGAGTGAAAAAGACTAACATGTTCTGTCATAGAAAGGGAGACTAAGTAATAAGAAGCTCCATGCTGAAGGGAATGAAGAGTGACACCCCAGTCATTGGTTAGAACAGGATGGCCAGAAGAATGAATCAACATAATATCATCCCCAAATGCTTCTCTCACATTGAAGGGTCCCACTCCTACTTCGAATGCAACATCATTGATGAACACCGTTGATCTTGAACTTGCTGATGATGACTCCCCTACTCCTGCACCCACACAATCATTTCTCTCTCAAAAGCATGCCATTGCCTAACGCACTAGTCAACTTCAATCAAACCAAACCCATGCACACGTCCATCCAGACAAGAGCTCGCAAATAGTAGCACTTTCTTAAAAGACAAATTTGTCCTCCATCAAATTTATTAATTCCCTCCTAATAAACCAAAAATGGTTTGATATATAAATCAATCACGTCCATCTATTTACTTTGGTTGAAAAAAGAATCACAAAACCTAGTTTACCCTACTTTTGAATATTTACCAGGAACATGCAATTAGGGCAAACAATGAAGGGATAAAACTTACTTCCACCAGGTTTATCAGAAACTGTTATGTATGTTAAAGTAATCATTTTCATACATATGTTAGTTTTTTTTTTGGATACCTATGAATCTGGTTTAGACCAGAAAAATTCCAACGAAGAGAGTTTGAGATAAAAGTTACCTTGATTTGGGTTGGTAGAAGATGGAACTGTAGAGGGAAAGAAATTAGGAGGAGCAAGCCCTATGGTACGAGTAATTGGAGGGGTAACTGAGTAATCATTAGCTAAGTTTGGTTGCATCTTAAGGTTCTTGTGATCATGGTTAAGATCTTTCTTTGAATAATCAGAATTCATAATCTCACTCAGCAAAAGACTAGTACATGGCCCAACAGTACTATGTTCTTGAACCACATTTGATAGATCAGAAAAGCAAAAACCTTGTGTAAAAGACCCGGTTCCTGTACTGGGTTGACCCGGGAAGAAATAGGGTTCAGGCACGAACTGATCATTTTGGGGCTGAAAATAAGAGGTCTGGTTCACGGAAGCGGTTGGAGAATTGGACAAATCAAGAACAGTAGTTTGGGAGTTCAAAGACAAAGTTTTAATGGAGGAAGTAGGAGAGGATTTCTCAGAGGATGATGAAGAAGAAGAAGGAGCTTGAAGATTTGTCGTTGTAGAAGAAGAAGATTGCTGTTTTGATGAGTTTTGAAGGAGCTTGAGCTTGTGTTTGCTTCTTGATTTTCTGTTCTGGAACCAGTAAAACACATTTGCATCCCCAACTTGTCCATACTCTTGTAATTGAGCTCTGATCTTCCTTATCTCATCTCTTGGTGGATTCACCATGCCTGAGTTAAAGATTGCTTCCAATATTCGAATTTGCTCCGGCTTCGGATTCCATCTTGGCTTTGGCTCTGGACTTCTCTCTTCACATCCACCAACTGTTCTCAAAACAAAATTACTTAAAAACTGTATCAAACAAATAAGTTTTAACCTTAGCAGTACTGATCTTCGCACGTTTAAAAAGTCAGGCAATGATATATTTATAGAATAACAACAATAAAATTATTGGAATTGAGTGAATTATAGTCACCTGGTGGTGAGTAAGGGGATCTGTTGCAAGGAGAAGACACAAAAGAGGAAGAGTTGATATCATTTTGCCATTGATGGTGGTGAGAGTTGCAAGGTTTGGACTTGAACATGCTAGGCCAGTGTCTGTTTGATGAAGCCATGATGATGGTAATTAAAAAAAAAATCAATCAAAGAAGAGATTAATAAGGCCTTTTTGTTGCCCTAGCTAGCTTATGATACTGAATAAAACTCCAGCCAAACACAATATCCCTTCTTATAGCCTCCTCACCTACCCCTGCATTCATTTTTAACTCAGTTAATAAACAGTCCCATTTCCTTCTCCCAAAATTTAATATTAATATATTAAATTTTATAAAATAGACAAACAGGAATCCCCTGTGGCAAGATAAACAAGAAAGGAAATTAAAAAGAAAAAAAGAAGAAGAATAAGAGAGAAAAGTACAAGTCTCCCATGCCTTGTTTACAGGTTTTGCATTAAAACTGAAATGCTTCTGTTCTACTCAAGGTACAACCCGATTGCCCCGGACGAGAAGCAAATGAGATAAACCAAAACAATACATCCTGGATGCTTATTTAGAATTGAAAAAGAGAGATAAAAGAAACTTTTTTTTTTAAAGAGAAATGGGTAGCTCTGATGAATTTGTCTGTTTTGTGATTTAAAAAGAAGAATTCAGATTTCAATGGAGATGATTCTCTTCTCTTGGTTCAGTTAGGTATTAATGAGAGATTATTCTAATGGAAAAGGTTGTTGTTGCAGGAATAAATATGGGTTCTTTTGGTGTTTGAAAGTCAAGAAAAGAAGAACATGTAGAGCTTGATTGGAAAGCGGTGATGGTACAGTAATTACTTGTTTGTGTTATTTTTTGCAATGTAAGGTGGGATTTGGATTGACTCGAGGGCCTTTATTTATTGTATTATTGTGGTATAATTACTTAGTCAAATAGTATTAAAATTATTTACCTCAATTAATTTGAGACAGATTTATTCTTCCAAAACTTTTAAAACTGAATTAATTGGTTGTTTTATAGTCAACACCTCTTGAAAATGTTTGAACGATTGAATACAACTGAGATAGAGTTTGCAAATTTTGCCACCGATAAATTTATTTGACTCCAATTGAATGCTTGATTAGAAATATAAATTTGATAATATACTAATTTTATGGAGATTTTTAATGAAAAAACTTATGAATTTAATTAAATCAATAATGGTTCATTGATTGCATTTCATTTTATAAAAGAAAACTTAGCCAAATAAAAAGAAAAATATCATTGATATGTTGAGGCCACTTTAGGTATGTGTAATGGACTTTAGGTATGTGTGAATGGGCTTGTTATTCTATTACACATATGGGTTGCTTAGCATGAATTCTAATTTTTAAAATATTTCTTTTATGTTATATGCAATAATTTAATAATTAAAATTATTTTACTGTTTTCTTATTATATATATATATATATATATATATATATATATAGTAGCAAATGCTGCGAACTGAATGCTAAATTAATTAACATTGATTTTCGTCAATTAATATAAACCAATAATGCTGGTTTGCATTTTAATTCGGTTGGATTATCCATGGAACTTAAAACAATATCAGAAGTGAACGGATTGATCTAATATATACATATATATATATATATATATATATATATAATGAAGAGGCAATTGAAAGAGGAAGGGCGAGTTGAGGAAAGGAGTAATGGTTTGGTCTAAGTGGTGTCGGTCCCATTCCGACAAGCCAAGTTAACACACAACTTGGCTGCTTCACATCTCTTGTGTTTTTCCATTTTTCAATCTTAATTTGTCTACTTCCTACTCCAACATCTCACTTTTTCTCTATTTGCTTTCAAGATAACAAACAAATCTCCGTATATATATAGATTTAAAACTTGTATTTGAAGGTAAATTAATGGAATTATAGGAAATTAAAATTCAATTAATTATTTTCCTTATTACTCTAACTCTGACACAAGTAACATGGGACTAAGGAGTGTTTAGGGGCTGACAGACACACTAGAAACAAAGCAGAAACTACTGTGGAAAAATATCCCATCAAATGTCTTTAAGAAACTGAAAATTGAATTTATTAGTTTGTAGATTTAATTCGTCACTTGCTTTCAAAACGTGCGTACTCTTGGTTAATTATGGGCACAGAAGAGGTACTTGTGTTCCATACCTCACAACTTCACTTTGCTGTCCTCAATAAGATCTTCTTCACCTTTCTCTCTCACTCTTCTATTTATTGCTTTTTTTCTATTTTTGTCTTTCTTTTCCCTTTCTAATCATTTTCTTTTCTTTCACTCTGTCTCCAGAAATTTCGAAAAAGGACATTAACTTTACCATTTTTCTACTGCCTTCATCTTCACTTTTACGTGATTCATACTCACAATTATTATTTCATTTTCACCTTTCTTCATGTTACAACGTTAATCCTTTTACCAACTTTGTTGCTTCTTCTTCATGATTGCCATCAATCTACTTCTCTACACTCTACACCCTATCAGTTGCTCCCTACCTATATACACCTCTTGCTAATTACATTCTTAATTTTTCATCAAACCTGTGATGTTAATTTTTAAAAATTTAATTTAATATGCGATATGTCTTAATTTTAATTCATTTTACAGATATTTTCAATTGCAATTAGATTAGTTTTATTTATTTTTTTATATATAATTACTAATATTGGAAAGTCCAATTAATTTTGATAAAGGGATCGTAGATTTAAATTTACATATTTCATCTTATTTATTTATTTTAATTATATGATAGCTGCTTCTAGTTGTCTAACTAACTAGGATAGGTAATTAAAGTCCAAAAAGGCTATACCTACAAACAGACCATGCTTCTACACGTCTTTGAAACCTCAAATCACAAGTACAAAATCCAATACAAGTCACTCCATAATTAATCTCTTTTTTTTTTTTAATTAACCTTTGAACTTACTATAATTTAAGCATCAACATAAACCAAAATCAGCAAGAATTTGTCGTATTTATCTCGATATTACAAGAGAATAAATACATGATGACTTAATTATAATCATGTCTTATTAAATTAATTATATATATAGATACGGAGAAAAACTAAAACATTCTAACTTAATAACAGTTAAGCTCAATGTTAAGTGTAAAATCTGTTAAATGTCCTCTTTATTCACAGAAAATTTGATGGATTCGAATTGAAAATCTTACAAGATTAAAATTTCGATGCCATTTTGATAAAATTAGTAATTTTTTTAGTTATACGAGAGACATATATTATCGAATACAATTATAAATATTAATAAAAAAATTACAATTGAGGTTTTTCATATTTTTCAATTGAATAATAACTAAGACCAAATTATAATGGTTTAAAATTAGTAGAATTTAATATTAATTAAGACAAACATACCTTTAATTTGACTTATAAATTAATCCCGATTTCTAACTAGATTAAGCACAACAACCAAACTTAATATATTTAAGAATGGTGGAAAACAAAAGGCAAGCTAAATTCTGGAAGATTCCACAACCAAAAATAAGAATAAAAAGATACTCCCTCCGTTCCTTAATATCTGTCACTTTTGACAAAAATCCAAATTCCATTTATCTGTCACTTTTAGATTTTCAATACAATTTAATTTTCTCTTTCCAATTTAATTTTCATTTTCAATAAAAATTGACCAATTAGATTCATTTTTTTGCATTGAATTACTCAATTTACATTGAATCACTCAATTTTTTCCTAAATTCAAAACTAATTAATATTTCTTAATTATTGTGAAAACAACAAAAGTGACTAGTATTTAGGAACGGAGGGAGTAAATTTTAGAGTAGAAGTCGCACATGATTATAATAAATGAAAGGATACATAAAATAGGTATTTGTGTGTGGCTAAGCAACAAATGCGCTAAAACAATAGTCACTAAATGCAAACGTGCAAGTAATTAATATCCAACTTGCTAAGATTAAATGCACCAATTTGGCCTCACATGCCACCAAAATATAATAATAATACTCTAAATATTTCTTGAAATTTAGAAGATCACAGATAATATAAATATATATTTGGCACTGAAAAGTTTGGTAGGCAGCAAAAATTATAGGAATTAATTTTATTTTTCGAATGTTGTTTGCAAAATTTAGCACCCATTTTTGGGTGCATATATAAATTTTGTTTTGATTAATCTTTCCATAGATAATTCCAGTTCAAATTACTGAGTTCAATGGACATGGTTTTTGAATGTTTTAGTTAACATTTGGCTTTTGCTGCTGCTCCTTTTTATTAGGATTGGGATTAATGTATATATATATATAATTTAATATTGAAAAATGAAAGTGTAAAAGTTTAAAGGGAAAAACTCAAAAAGTTTAGAGATTTGGTGATGCATTATACCTATTTATAATGGTGAAATTTACGAATTATGTAGAGTTGCATGTATATATATAAAATTTCTCACACCATATTAATCAAAAAAAGAAAATGCTATAACAAATTGCTCAATCTTTATTTTTACGATCCATGAAAAACATACTTTAAATATTTTCCGTCTAGTTTTCAATACCGTACTAATTTTTGGCATGAAAAACCTAATAGAAGATGGTTTTTTTTAGTGTAAAAACCAAAAGATATTAGAAAAATTGGGTTACAGTAAAAAAAAATTAGCAAAATAGGGTGTCAGAAAACGGCAATCTAGGTTGCCGTTTTCTGACAGTGTGGGTTCCACCCAAATTTATTATTTTTTTTAGGCGCAAAACGGCACCGTTTTGAGCCTGGCACTATAAGAAAATTGAGTTTTAACGACCAAAATTTAGCGAAAGGATAAAAATCCGGCCGTAAAAAAATAAAAGCAACGAAGGGAATTTATTCCGGTCGTTAAAACTCAAATTTTAGTATTATTTAACAAGGGGTATATTTTCGGTCGTTAAAAGCCTCAAAATCTGGTCGTAAAAAAATGAAAGTAACGAAGGGAATTTAATCCGGTCGTTAAAACTCAAATTTTATTATTATTTAACAAGGGTATATTTCCGGTTGTTAAAAGTTTCAAAATCCGGTCGTTAAAAGTCTTAAAACAAAATAAACTATTTACCTCCAAAAAAATACCTAAAATCACAAAATGTATTGGTAGGTCAAAATTTTATCAAAGATTAATTTTTGATGCATAAGAGGTGGAATTTTTCTTAAAACTACACAATTTAATTATTCAAAAAAATTTTAGACAAATATATAAATAAATATATAATTATATTTACATATAAATAGACAAAAAGATATTAAACAAAAAATAATAAGTAAATAGATAAATAAAAATTGTAATAACATATAATTATTTTTATAGGTCTAGAATTATCCAGACATGTGGGATTAAGCTAGAACTATTGGGAATCATGAGGGAAAAAAAAAGAAAAGAGAAAGGGAAAGACACGAAACGGGGGCAGAACAGGGAAAGAGACCGAGGAAGAGAAAGAGAGAGTGAGAGGGAGAGAGAGACGGCGGAGCACGGCGGAAGGTGGCGAGGCGGCTGGCGACGGACGACGGCGAGCAACCGGGCTCCTCGCAATGCCGATCTCGGCGCCTTTTTCCCTGTCGCGACGTTGCCGTTCCAGCGAGAAAAACCGAAGCTTCTCTTGCGTTTTTCGGCCGGCTCCGGCGGCGAACGAAGACACGAACGGCACGAAGGGACTCCTGGCGGGCAGGCGAATCTCCCGGTACCCATGGGTGGTCTTCAATCGCCGGCGACGAACAGATCGGAGAGGGGGAGAACCGAGATTTTCGACGTCGATTCACCGGAAAAGCAACCCCGACGCTTCAAGCTTCCTTCTGGTTAGCTCCGGTGAGGCTCCGGCGTCGGTGAAGGGACCAAAAATTTCAGAAAAATCAGTAAGTGGCTACCAAACTTACCTTTCCAAGTGATTTTTTTTTACATAAATTAAACTTGTTAAGGTGTGATTTTACAGTTACAGTTTGTGTGTTGTTATGGTTTGCTAAATTAATTGGTAAATTGGCTGTGTTATTTGAGTAATTGGTTTGATTAAATTGAGTTAAATAAATTATTGTTGATATTGCCAGATGCTTTATTTGTTGATTATATAATGAAATTAATATTGTTGTGCGGGAATTAGGTCTGTCTGATGTTTTCCTGCATATGAAAATATGATTTTGTGCAAATTTTGAGTTTACAGTGTGATTGGATAATGGCTATCACTCTCTAATTGAACTTCTTGCTGTTCATATTACACTGGATAGTATCTAATGGACATCTGTCTCTGAATTTGCTTATATTCTTACTGGCCTTAAAAAGGTGAGCATATATTCTATATTCTTGATTATCTGCTGGAAAACTATTAGGTGTTGTAGTTCAAAAATGTGAGAGGTTAATAGTAGCAGGTAAAAAGAAGCATAGAGGTAGGCCCTTTGTAAAGATATACATTTACTTGATTGAGTTCTCAAGGTTTAATAACGTTATCTTATCTATTTTGGCAAATGTGAACATAAAAATAAAAAAAAATTATATATAAAAGTGTATCTTCTATAGGTCCTCTTAAATTTCTCTTGCTGGAAAAGAATGTGTCTAGTCTTTGGGCTTACGGGATTAGTGATGATACAGATATTCTGTTTTGTGATAACAATCTTAAAATTTGTTTTATTTTGGTTGATATGCTTACCAGTATCTACATATTGTATGATATTATGGTTTCTAATTTATCATCCTACTGCTAATATCTGTGCCTTGTGAAATCTGTGTAGAATGTGATTAGCTTTGCATGATCCTATGATTAGCTTTGCATGATCCTGTATGTTCTTTAGTAGATAATACTACTTTAAATTTTTTTAAAATTATTATACCTTACTTTTAACTGAAGTTGGATAGTTTAATGGAACAATTTTAGAAATATATATATATATATATATATATATATATATATATATATATATATATATATATATATATATATATATATATTGCAACTGTGGTAGGAAGCCAAGCAATAATCTCAGCTACTTTCTCCATTGCAACTGTGGTAGGAAGCCAAGCAATAATCTCAGCTACTTTCTCCATCATTAGCCAGTGCAGGGCACTAAGTTGGTTGATAGGTGTGTACATGGCATGTTGTACTAGATGAACATAGAACTGTAAATGCCCATAGCATGTCATCTTGTGCCTACATTTGCTGAAAATGTATTACTATGTTCTTTAATAGATAATACTACTTTAAATTTTTTAAAAATTATTATACCTTACTTTTAACTGAAGTTGGATAGTTTAATGGAACATGATTAGAAAATGGGATAATTGTTGGCACAACATTAGTTGTATCTACAAGGAAGGTATCTTGGATTGTTGAAGAATTTAATGCTATGGGCTTTGGTCTAGTCCCTAAATTACCCAACATACCACCCGCACATCCAACCACCTCGCCATGGCCAGTTTTTTTTTTTTTCTTTATTTGCATTAGTGATTACTTCTGAAGCTCTTGAATGATTTTTGCTGTTTAGGCGGCTGCAGATAGAGCTTGCAAGAGATATGGGTTATGCTACAGGAAGATTTGGCCACGTAATGTATCATGAGAATGTTTACGAGCCAGCCTTAGATTGTGCAGAGCTTTTGCTTGAGGGTGTGGGTAAAGGTTAGTATTTTTAGTTCAGTTATTACTTTTAACAGTTCTTTTGTATTATTGGAGTGATCTCCTTCACAAGTCTGCTTGATTAGCAAACATCTAGTTCAATATGTGAGTTGTTACTCTCTCTCTCTCTCTCTCTCTCTCTCTCTCTCTCTCTATATATATATATATATATATATATATATATATATATGTGCTCATTTTACTTTGCTTGCTCTTAATTACAAAGCTGTAGCCTGTATAAATTGTAGTCACTCAACATATTAGATTGCATTCTATTATTTTTTTCTGACTCATTTTGAATGGGAATTATTAACTTATTTTCCTTTCTTACAGGCTGGGCTTCGAAAGTGTACTCCCATCAGATCACATTAAAGCAACTTTATTTTGACTTTGTGTCCTTGTATGTTTTCTTGTTTGACCTCTATCACTATGGCAATGCTTGTAAGACTATTTTTTTTTTCAAGTATTGTCCTATGGCATCCATGATGACCTTGAGAATGTATCCATGGAGTATGATTGGTTAGTTTCTATTATAGTTATTAGTATTTGTCTTTGATTCTAACTTTGTCAGTATTAGTATTTATTTTTTAATTTCCTGACCTCACCAAAGGCATTGTAGATATATTGCTCCTCTACCTCGAAGGTCATAAGTTGCCCATACTTTCTATTATTGATATTTTTGTTTATATCCGTGAATATTAATTTTAGCTTTTGTTATACATTTTGCAGGTCTTCAAAATTTTGGACAGCGAAGTTAGGAGGTTTATTTTTCACATTTTTCTCAAAAATCGTTTGAATATAAATTAGTATAGAGAGAAGTTATTTTCTTGAACCTGTCATTGATAGTTTTTATACTTTGTAAATATGATTATGCTTTGTACCTTTTCTTTTTCAATATATGAAAATAATTTATTATATTTTTGTATAAAATATATGTGAATGATATGTACCGTAAATGTAATATTATAAAATGGTTTATATTTTAAAGTACCATTCTGCTATCTATGTCTGGTGTATTATGATAAATCAAAAGGCATTATATATTAGTTGAAAGTGAACACAATTAGCGAAAGAAAATCTAGTCGCTAAACAGTATCTTTAACGACCGGAATTACATTCATTGAAAGTGAATACAATCAGCGAAAGGAAAATTCGGTCGCTAAAACGTATTTTCAATGACCGGAATTCCTTTCGTTGAAAGTGAAAACAATCAGCGAACGAAAAATCCGGTCGCTTAATGGTATCTTCAACGACCGGAATTCCCTTCGTTGAAAGTGAAAACAATCAGCAAAGGGAAAATCCGGTCGCTAAAAGGTATCTTCAACGACTGGAATTCCCTTCGTTGAAAGTGAAAACAACCAGCGAAGGGAAAATCGGGTCGTTAAAAATCAGTATTTAATGACCGAAAATATTTCGGTCGTTAAAGATATTAACGACCGGATTCAAAATCCGGTCGTCTATACCTTTAACGAAGGAGCTTTTACCGACCGGATTTTCCAGTCGTTATTGGCCTTTAACGACCGGATTTTGACTTTTAACGACCGGATTTCCTTTCGTTAAAGGCCATTTTTCTTGTAGTGTGGGTTGGGAGACCCGGCAGTGGGGCCCACTTGTCAGAAAACGACAACCTAAGTTTCCCGATGTGGTTTTTTATTTTTTATTTTTATTTTTTTTTCTGCCTATCATATTTGACTAACAATCTCTCACTTGAAGATTTGAATGAGTATCAATCACATCTTCGCATTATTTTTTCTCTCTTGCCAATCCCGTTGCTTGTGTATCTGTCAGGCCGCTGAAAAATCGACACCAAATAAACTTGTCAGTATTAACTGCTTTCGTCATAAAATCTGCTATGTTTTCTTTGGTATGAATTTTTTGCATATTTATTATTCCTTCTTCCATTTTCTCACGAGCGAAGTGGTACTGCACCCTTATGTGTTTGATTTTCGAATGAAAAGCTGGATTTCTTGCAAGATGCAAAGCACTCTGACTGTCAAAAAATAAAAAAAAAAATTCTCTTGCTTGTGCCCGAATTCCTCCAATAGCATTTTTAACCATACTGCTTCTTTACTGGCTTTTGTAGTTGCTACATATTCTACTTCTGTTGTTGATGTGGCCACAACTTATTGCAGTTTTAAAATCCAGTTTACAGTTTCACCAGCAAGTTTAAACACATGACCTGTAGTACATTTGCTTTTATCAAGATCACCCGCATAATTTGAATCAACATATCCGCTGACAATAAAGTCTGATCCTCCATAACATAATGCAACATCTGAGGTTCCCTTAATGTATCTTAGGATCCTCTTAACATAATTCCAATGCTCTCTACCAGGATTCGCCGTGTATCGACTAACCATTCCCACTGCATGTGCAATATCTGGTCTTGTACATATCATAGCGAATACTAAACTCCCCACTGCTGATGCATATGATACTCGAGACATCTCCATCCTCTCTTCTTCATTGCTAGGACTCATGTTTGAGGATAACTTGAAATTAAGAGGAAGTGGGGTAGAAATTGGCTTACAATCTTGCATGTTGAAACGTCACATGATTTTCTTCAAATAATTCGTTTGAGAAAGCCAAATCTTCCTATTATTTCTGTCTTGGTGAATTTGCATCCCTAGAATCTTGTTTGCTGGTCCCAAGTCCTTCATATCAAATTCCCTAGCCAACTGAGCCTTTAACTCCTTGATACGATTTTTATTGGGGCCTGTTACCAACATGTTGTCTACATACAATAGCAAGATAATGACATTATTTTCACTAAACCTCTTGAAATATGCACAAGGGTCTGCATTTAGCCTGTTGCATCCAAGACTCAAAATGAAAGAATCAAATCTCTTATACTAACACCTTGGCGTCTGTTTTAAACCGTACAGAGATTTGTTCAACCTGCAAACCAAGTTCTCCTTTACTTTTTCTTCAAAACCTTCTGGTTAGAGCATATAAATTTCTTCTTCAAGATCTCCATGAAGAAATGCAGTTTTCACATCTAACTGCTCAAGATGCAAGTCAGAATTTGTACATATTGCCAGGATTACTCGGATTATAATGAGACGAACAACAGGTGAGAAGATTTAATTAAAGTCCACCCCTTCTTTCTGAGCATATCCTTTTACTACAAGTCTAGCACGATATCTCTCAATTTGATTATCACCATTCCGCTTGATTTTGTAGACTCATTTATTGCCTATGGGTTTTCTCCCTTGCGGTAGTGACATCCATGTCTTATTTTTATGAAGAGCTTCAATTTTCTCTTGCATTGCTGCAATCCACTGAGATGCATATGAACTATTCATTACTTCTTATAGAGTTGATGGCTCCCCATCCTCGGTTAGAAGACAATATGCAACATTACCCTCAGTGATGTAATCTGAGTGCTAATTAGGTGGCTTTATTGTGCGAGTTGATTGCAGTTTCGACTGGCTCTTGTTCCTCGTGCTCTGGTGAAGTTTCAGAAGAATTACTAGTTTCTGATTCTCTTTTTACACATACTGTTGTAGTCTCTGACTTTTCTTGCTTTCTACTTGCTCTTGATTTTTATCTTCTATAAAGATAATTTCCCTGCTGACAACAACCTTGTGGGTACTGGGATCCCACAGGCGATACCCCTTTACTCCTTCAGCATATCCTAAGAATATGCATTTTTTAGATTTTGGATCCAGTTTTGTAGTTTTTTGGGCATTGTACATCACATAAGCAGGACTTTCAAATACATGGAGGTTTGAATAATCCACCGGTTTTCCAGCCCACATCTTCATTGGTGTCTTATACTCAATTGCAGTTGATGGAGCTTGATTCACCACATAACAGGCAGTGTTGACTGCTTTTGCCCAGAATTTCTTATCTAAATCTGCAGTTTTCATCATTGCTCTTGTTCTTTCCAACGGAGTTCTGTTCATCCGCGCTGCCACTCTATTTTGTTGAGGAGTGTATGCTGTAGTGAACTGTCTTTTGATGTCTTCTTATTTACAGAATTCATCAAATTCTTTACTGGTGTATTCTCCTCCATTATCTGTCCTCAAACACTTGATCTTTTGGCCAGATTCAAGTTCCACTCGCGCTTTGTAAGTTTTGAAGACTGGAAACACATATGCTTTCTTTTTGATAGGAAACACCCAATACCTCCTAGAGTAATCATCGATAAACGACACAAAGTAATTTGCTCCTCCTAGGGATGACACTGATGTTTGCTATCATCAGAATGAACTAATTCCAAAATGGCTTTGCTTCTGAAATTTGATATGTTGAACTTCAATCGATGCTGCTTGCTTATCATACAATGCTCACAAAAGGGTAGTGAGACCTTTGCATGTGAGACCTGGAAGTAGATTTCTCTCTGCAAGAATCTTTATTCCTTGTTCAGACATATGCCCAAGTTTCTTATGCCAGGTCATTGCACATTTTTCACTTGGACTGCTCGTGATGACAGATGCCTCCCCTTCTTACAAAGTTTCTCCTTTTATCATGTATAAATTTGTAGCTATCTTTTCTCCCTTCATAAGTACAAGCGCTCCTTTTGCTATCTTTATAATTCCCTTCTCACCACTGAACTTGCACCCCAAATCATCTAGTTGTCCTAAAGACAACAGATTCTCCTTTAGGTCCTCCACATGCCGTACGTTTTGAATAGTATAGATTGTACCAAATTACATTTTCAGCTTAATAGTTCCAATGCCAACGATCTTTAAGGCTTGATTATTGCAGCTGTACACAGATCTTCCAGAGATAGGTTCATAATGATGGAACCATTCTCTTCGAGAGGTCATGTGAAATGTAGCTCCTGAATCAAGGAGCCATACTTCAACAAATCTTTTTCTGCCTTCATTAGTCGTTGCTGCTTCACAACATATAGCATCTCCGCCATTGGAATAGCTTGCCACATTTTCTTGAGAATCAAAACTTTTCTTTAAACTCCAACAATCCTTTTTCAAGTGACCCTTCTTGCCACAGTTGTAGCATTTAACGTTCTTCTTACTTCTTGATTTTGATCTACCATGATTGTGGCTCCTACTTGAGCCGCGTTCTGTTGATCTCCCTCTCATAACTGTTAGGGCTTCCACATGCTGTGAACTTGCATGCATGTCTTCCTTATTTTTGCGTCGATTTTCCTCCTTTATAATAGCGGCTGCAACATTATCGAAGACTATAATATCCGTAAGGATATTATTTGTTAAGTTAATGATGAGTTGATCATACAAATCTGGTAAATATTGAAGTAGAAGCTCAGCACATTTTACTGTCTCTATTTTATAACCCAAAGAAGTGAGTTGAGAAAATAGAGTATTCAAAGTATTGATATGCTCTGTCACTGAAGTAGATTCCTCTATACGAAGAGTATAGAGTTTTATTTTAAGGAAATTTTGTTGTGGAGTGATTTGGCCTCGTACAACTTAGTGAGGTGATTCCAGATCTCCATAACATTTCCATCCATCTCGTTCCATTTATTATCATCTATGAAATCAGCTGGCATTTGACTTATAGCTGCTAGGCAATTATCTTTTCCCAAGATAGCCTTCATCTTTAATTTTCATAGTGAGAAATTACTCCCGTTGAATTTCTCAATCTCATATTTTACCGCCATTGCTTCTATCACGAACTTCTCTGCTCAAAAATTAGCTCTCACTATTTCACGTGAATAGTAACAGTACACGTGAATAGTAACTGTCTAGATGAACAGTAACCGTATATGTAAACAGTATCGTATACGTGAACAATATCCAAAGAAAAGTCTTTTCTGATATGAAAGATCAGTCTATACTGCAACCACAGAGCATACTAAGACATAATATCGGCTCTGATACCACTTGTTATAAAAAATAAGGACCGGATTAGAGCAAAAAATCGCAGCTAAAATAAAAATAATAAGGAACATAAGATTTTAACGAGATTCGGCCAATATTGCCTATACTCTCGGAGACTAAAAATATTATTTCACTAAAATTGAAAAGTGAAATAATACAAAAGAAAAAAAATATGCTTAACTAATTGACAAATTAAGCAATAAGGGATGATTAAATCTAAATCTAAGAGACTATATTTATAGCTATAAAAAATATTCCTCTTTTTAAGTGACGCGACCTCAGCAAGTGTACTGAATCGGCAAGTAATATAGTGGAATATAATTAAGACCACAAGTTATCGAACCCAAGGGACTGTGTTGTGCAAGTGTTTGACAATTAAATGTATGCTAAAGAATTCCCAATTATTTTGATTTGGTGATTGTTTAACGCAGAAGAATTAATAATCTAACTGATGATATTAGTGTCTAAGAATATTAACGATTTAATAATACAGCAATTTGATAAAATAACTAAGAGATCTTGCTAAGGAATACCCATTCTCCCCAATAATATCATGTGAATACTTGATTCATCAATTTCATATACAATCAATGAATAATCTAGCCTATACCATAGCTTGCCTTTCGGATCCAGCTTCTCTAAAATATGCACTTACCAATCCGGATTCAGTACATAAATTAGCATTATTACAGATCTTAAGTTCTAAGTTAAATAATCTTACCATTACGGATTCAGATATCAAACTCATTTATCTTCCACCATTCTGAACCTATTGAAATAAACATTCACAGATTTTAACTACCAATTCGGATTCATCAAATCAATGAAAGTTGATTAAAATAGAACAGAACATGTGTACGTATTTATGGGCTAATTGCAATCAAAGTTTATCTTGGTAGATCTCCCCTTAACTTGCATTCAAACCAGCAACAACAGATAATTTCAGAGAAGATAAAACTGAAGTATATTTGTATGTATTTTTGAACTAATTACCATTAAAGTTTATCTTGGTAGATCTCCCCTTAACTTGTATTCAATTCAGCAACAACAAATAAAATCAGAGAAGATAAAACTGAAGTATATGCATAATACAATCCATACAAAATATTCACATGATTTACTGGGGATTTAAGGCATCCCTTAACAAGAAATAAAATTACTCACTCATATTTGAAATAAAGACTGAATTAAATAAAGAGAAGTTGATATTACCCATTTGAATCTGAAAATGAAAATCTTACAGTAAACCAAACGATGTTCTTCAATTGAATCAGCTATTTCAACTTCCAAATTAAATTACAGAATTGAAATCTCACTTCTAAGAATTTCCAGATCTGAAATCACAGAGTTTATTTTCTTCAGCCCAAAACTAAAACTAAAAGTTCTTCTCGTTCAATCTGTTCTCAAAACTTCAAAAATAAATAATAACCTTCAACTCTCTCTGATTATTCCTCTCCGATTTAAATAACAACAGCTTAAATTCAATCCACAACTATATTAAAAATCCTAACTTAACTTACAGAGAAAATAAATTTTCTTTTTGTTTCCAGAAAAAATCCATCGACCTCCCTTCTGTCTAATTTCAGTCTCTAAATAACCGTTCAAAGTTCAAAGTCAAAAGGTGGCCTTCAAAGTCTTTGATTTTGTGCAGATTTGGTTCACAAATAGGTTACACGGCGGTATGAGAGTCTCTCACCGCCGTGTAACTTGCCACTGGTCAACAATCTTGACATTTTGCTCCCCTTGTCCAGTGCCGCAATTTCTGAAATTTTTACGCCTCACACGGCGGTATGAGACTTCCATACCGCCGTGTAACACCTTACGTATGGGATGATTCTCGTGGTACACGGCGGTATGGATGTTCCTTACCGCCGTGTTCTGCCCTTCTGATGCTGTCTTTTATTTTCGCCTCACACGGCAGTGAGGAATAACCTTACCGCCGTGTAAGCTACCTAAAAATGCCAAAATTAACATAAATCTTCATTTAGTGCACCAACTAACATCAAATGACATTTTATCAAAAATTAACACAAATAACAGCTTTTAGACTAAGAAATAATCTCTAAATTCACATCAAAACATTGTTTAATTTAAACTTATCATTAAGTTTCCCGATGTGGGATTCTTTTATTTTTCTGCCTACCATATTTGACTAACAATTTATGCATATATGTAAAATTATTTAATTAGGATTTTCTTCCTTTTAGGATAAATGAAACAAATTCACCTATAAATACAGTGTGTCCAAGAGATAAAATCACAATTAAATTAAAGTAAATTAATTTGGTTCAATAAAAAATTAAAGACATGTCAACTCTTAAGTTTTCGGTGGTGCTCCCTTTCCTAGTTGCTCTATTAATAGTTGCTTCTTGTTAGTTTCTTTTAAGCTCTCTTCGTTTTGTTTATTGCCACTATGATTTTCATTTTATTTATTTTGTATAATATTAATTATAAACTACTGCTTGAAAAATCTGATAAAAATTAATTAATATATAATCTTTTTACATACAGGTTCGCATATGGCTGTTGGTGTTGGAAAAGAGATAAATTTGGGAATTGATCTAAAATGCAGGACAAACGCTGACTGTCAAGATCCCCGCAAATGCATCTGCTTTACTAATGAATGTGATTGTGACGGAAGTTTTTGTAGGTGTGTGCCTGAAAATAGCCAAGATTAATCTAATCGCCAAGATTGTGAGATCTTGAGTTCAAATAACAGTTAGACTCATTGCAACAGAAAAAAGACTTTTGGTCATATTATCATCAATAAATTGAATTTCTCGATGAATAATTAAATTTTAATTTGTGTCAATTACTAAGATTAGCATAAAATTTGACTTCTTGTTGTAAATAATTTCAACATGATTCCATTTTTCCCAATTATCTAAAGCAATATATTCTTAAAAAATGCATCAATCGCACCTCAAACTATTCTTTTCAACTAGAACTTTCAATAAGCATATATATATATATATTATTCCAATTCATATACGGCACTTTCTTGTAACTTCTACTGCGATTGACATCCTCCATATAGGTCCGAAGAGAATGAATGTATTTTATAAAATTCAGTAAGTTCAAGTGAGCCAATTTGGCTGCACATGCAACCAAAATATAACACTTCAATATTCTTGAAATTCAAAAGATTTCAATTAACTTTTTACACGAAAAAAACGCATTTTACTGAAATCCAAAAAGTCATTGCTGAAAATTGTTACCGAAGAACTATTATCGGATTTCAATTGGTACAAAAAAACATGCGCAAGTACGGTTATGGCAACCCCGTCATGTTTGGCAAAGTTTGTGCTTAGAAATGCAAATGGATAAATTGAATTATAAAAACATCTCCGAGAAATAAATCCGATCACATATGAATAAAAGGATTCTGGATTGATTTGTTTGTTTTCTTAATAATTTTTTAAATCATGTATATATATGTTATGTGTCAGTTTTGATTGCATTATGAAAGTGACGGATGTGTTATTTTTTATTATAATTGTCATTTTAAATTCAATTAATTGGAACCTTTATTTTTATTATTATTATTATTATTATAAATTGGAATAATACATAAGGAGTTTATCGAATTTGTCACCAAAATTATTTGAATACCTGAATTTTAAAAATGACTAGATAAACACATATAGTTGACTAAAGTGCATGAAATAAACACAAAAATATTATTTCTTGAGTAATTACCGCGTGCGTGAGAGGCAAACGAGATGACATGGGCATTGATCATTTACGTGATTGACACGTGGCATTACACTTTGACCATCTGAACTGAAAAAGAAGCGAGTTTGAAAACCCAATAATGTCTTTTGCAACATGCAGGATTCTCAGAGGCTGCAGGGCTCTCTTAGCTCCGGCTAAGTCTGCTGCCACCACTACAACAAAAACCACTTCTTCAAAAACCACCGTTACTAAAGCTCCACCCAAGTCGAAATCGGCTAAGCCGGTTAAGCCTGTCGGCAGACTCAAGCCGATCAGAACCTTGTTATCTGTAAAAGAGTTTGTCTGATTGGATCGGACGTTAACATTTCGAAACTTAAGTCAATAGTATTTGGAAAGAAAAGATAGTGAGAGAAGCTCTTAAAATTGAATTGTGTTACCTGAGTATAATGACTCTGGATGTTTATAGTGAATGCGAGAATCCATTCAAATAGTCTACTCTAGTATCAGAGTAGATTGGCAACAATATGACCGGGAGCAGTTTTGAAGGAAATGCGGTAGCGTACATCAGTGGATTGACAGGGGCATGTCCCGTCAGTATAATTGGATAGCTTGCAGAGCCTTATGTCCTATGGTTTCGTGCACGTCCGCTCACCATGGCCAAGCTCAATGGTGCTGGGCTTTTTTAGCTAGCTGGGCTTTTAATCCTTACTGGGCTTTGGACTTAGACTCGAGAACAAGTTATTTCCGGTATTATTAATACATTTTCGTCAATGTTGTTTTTTTTTTTTTTTTTTATCAAATAAATATCTAATTGGCATGAAATCCAAATTGAATATACTTTCCTTCTTTAACAGCAATCCAAATCTATGAATATATGTAGGAGTATTAAATTAGGATTTTTTTCCTTCCACGATAAATGAGACTCACCTATAAATACCGAGTGGCAAAGAAAATATAATCACAATCAAATTCAAAATAAACTTGCTTCAATTAAAAAAAAAAAAAATTAAAGATATGGCAACAATAAAGTCTTCGATGGTGCTATCTTTTATAGCTGCTCTATTAATTATTTCTTCTTGTTAGTTTCTTTCCAGCTCTCTATCTAATTTGTATAGTGCTATCATAATTTTCATTTTACTTTTTTTTTTTAAATGAATTTTCATTTTACTTATTTCATATAATATTAATTATAAATTACTATCTGAAAAATCTAACAAAAATTTATATATGATTTTATTATATACAGATTCGCAAATGGCTGTTGGAAAAGAGATAAATAGGGGAATTGTGATTGATCCAACCTGCAAAACAACTCCTGAATGTCAAGATTCCCACAAATGCGTATGCTTTCCTAATCCATGCACTTGTGACAATGGTTCGTGCAAGTGTACACCAAATAATTTCCCATTCAATCCACAAACTTTAGTATAGAAATAAATATTAGCCCAATGATCAATATTGGAAGATTTAAATTCAAATAACTGTGAGGCTCAGAAAAAAGAATTTCGTTGATATTAAATGAAATATCGTCAATAAATTGTATTTCAAGGCAAAAAATACATCGGGTATTCTCAAATGAGGAGTACGTTTCTCAATTATCCATCGCAACATTTTGGCAACATCCATTCGATATGACGTCTTTAGCTGGTTGAATTAATCGAAAGAATAGTGAAAAATCACACATAATTAAATTCTAGTAATATCTTATTATGACTTCACATATCTAATTACACAATCATTGGGCTAGCAACTTATTATTCCAGCATGGTTTGGTAGTTCAAAAGATTAAGCTAGTGTTCATTTTCCTAAAAAACAAGACACCAAGCGTTCACTTTATATGACAGTTTTAACGATATCTTAAGGGGATTTTCCGAATCATATCTTAATGTTAGCAGCGAAATATGTTGTCTCTACCTGTGGTGCTAATGTAGTATCCCACCCTTTAGAGTTTTGAGCCAAAATTTTAGAAAAAAAAAAAAAGAAAGAGTTACCCCTTAGAGTTTTTAGGTAAAAATTCAGAAAAAACAAAAAGGATATCCCTTAGAATTTTTGGATATAAATTTAGAAAAAAAACCAAAAGGTTATCCTTTCGAGTTTTGGGCTAAAAAATTTAGAGAAAAACTAAAGGGTTACCCCTTGAAATTATTGGACAAAAGTTTAGAAAATAACAAAATAGTATCCCTTGAAATTTTGAGCCAAATTTTTTAAAAAAAAACTAAAGGGGTACACCTTGAAGTTTTTGGATAAGAATTCAGAAAAAAATAAAAGGGGTTCTCCTTGAAGTTTTTGAAAAAGAATTTAGAAAAAAATAAAAGGGGTACCCCTTGAAATTTTTGGATAATTTTTTTTTAAAAAAAAATCAAAGGGGTACCCCTTTAAATTTTGGGCCAAAAAAATTAGAAAAAAAATCAAACGGCCACCCCCTCGAGTTTATGGACAAAATTTTAGAAAAAAACCAAAGGGAACCCCCTGGAATTTTGAGCCAAAATTTTAGAAAAAAACCAAAAGGGCCTTGGAGTTTTGGGCAAAAAAATTTAGAAAAAAACCAAAGAGATATCCCTTGCAATTTTGGGTCAAAAAAATTATAAAAAAAATAAAAAGGTTACCCCTTAGAATTTTTGGATAAAAATTTAAAAAATAATCAAAATGGGTACGGGTACCCCTTAGAGTTTTGGCAAAATTTTAGAAATAAACAAAAAGGGTATCCTTAGAGTTTTGGTTCAAAAAATTTAGAAAAAAACAAAACTGCTACTTGTTGGAGTTTTATGCCAAATAATTTATAAAAAAACCAAAGGGGGTACCTCTTAGAGTTTTGGGCCAAAATTTTAGGAAAAAATCAAAGGGAGTACTTTGTTAATGGTACCTACCAACCACAACCTCACTTGGCAAAAGATCTTCTCACATTTCCAGACTTATATCAAAAGCAGATCCAACAGTTCTTGGAAATTGTCAATTATATCGGACAATTTATTCCCCACTTCAGCCACCTGTCAAAACCACTAACCCAGCTTTTGAAAAAGAAACTTCCACCATGGTCTACCACTCGCTCCCAATCAAGCCAAAAGATAAAAGCAGCCACTCAAAAATTGACACCTCTCCATATGCCCTCCACTCGTAAGAGATTCCTCCAAACAGATGCTAGTGATGAATGCGGGGGTGCAGTTCTCTTGGAAGAAAAAGACAATATCCGAAACATTTGTGGATATGCTAGTGGTCAGTTTAAAGAATCATAATGCCATTATCACTCTACTTTTAAAGAAATCTTAGCAATGAAGTATGGTATCAAAATATTCGATTTTCATCTCATTGGACACCGCTTTACAGTTGTCATGGATTGCTCGTCTTTTCCTAAAATACTTTCCTTCAAAGGTAAGAAACAAAGAGAGGGGGACAATATGATGGTGGATTCTACGGGAAATAGTAATTGGGAGCCAGGTAAGTCAAATAGCCCAGTTCTCTCTTTCAAAGATGCCTTGATTCGCAAAGCTAGGCGGCGATTTGGGGATCACATTCCTATAGTGAATTATGAGGACTCTGATACTGAAACAGAGGCTAGTAATGAGGAAGGAAAGGATGAGGACCCCTTAGATCCAGACGAATGCTTAGTGGATGAGGTGGAGGATGATGAGGAAATCAACATTTCAATCAAGGATGGACTACTCAAATTGGATGTCTCTGACAAGCTTGAAACGCAGCTAGCCCGCCCATGGAAAAAATCAGTGGTAGTCCGCCTACTGGGAAGGTATGTGAGCTACAAAGTTTTGTGTAACAGGGTGGAGGCACTTTGGGCACCAAAAGGAGGCTTCAAGATAATTGATCTAGATAATAATTTCTTCTTAGTGCATTTTGACTTAATGGATGATTATATCAATGTTCTGATGGGAGGACCGTGGGTTATCCTTGGTCATTATCTTACAGTGCAACCTTGGCACACCGGATTCTCTACTGACAATGATGCTCTAACCTCTGTGGTTGCTTGGGTTCGCTTTGCAGGTTTTCCCTTGCATTTCTACCATAAGCGTATCCTTCGACAGATTGGTGCTAACATCGGTAAGATGGTTAAGATTGACTATAATACGTCCATCTCCAAAAGAGTTAAATTTGCTAGAATGGCTATAGAATTAGACTTAACAAAACCGTTGGTCTCGAAAATCCAGATTAAAGACAGAACCTTCAACGTTGAATATGAAGGCCTTTATAAGATCTGTTTTTCATGTGGGAAATATGGGCACCTAAAAGAACAATGCAAAAATGGGAGCATTCAGGAAAACCCAAGCAAGGAGCAAGCCATGGGAAACAATTTCAATGACCATAGCTCCAAAGATGATAATGCTGGAAACACCAACAAGGAGAACACCGAAGATTCATTCCATTTTGGCCCATGGATGACGGTTCAACGCCGAGGACGGAATAACAATGGAAACCAAGCTGCACAAGGTAGCCGTACTGGCAAGGATGCTAACAAAAGAAATGGATCAAGGTTTGACTCTCTTGCCAACTTTCAAGAGGAAACAGAACAAAGCCCCCTCACCAACAATGTTACTTTCCTCAAAGGGCAGCCTTCTGGGTTTACTAAAGAACCAAAACAGAACACAGTGCCAAATGAGAAAAATAGAAATCACATTATCGGCACCTCCTCCGTTATTCCTGTTGGCAACCCAAGGACATCTTTTCAGGGTGAGCAAAAGCAGCTCAGTACCAATCCCATCTCCATAAACCCACAGCCATGCCTTTTCAAACCGATGGGAAAGGAAAATCAGGATATAAATAAAGGAGCTGGACCAAAGGAGTAGGAAAAGGCAAAGACTTTAGCTCTTAGAGTTGACACCACGGAAGTCAGTACCAGAGCCAATAATGTTATCCCAGAAATCCTGGATCCTAAACAACATGTGGCTATCTCAGTTCCCTACCCGGTTAACCCAGGTGTTCACCAACCAGCCTCCAAGCCAGGAAAAAACTCCACCATCAATCACAGATATAAAACTACTTTATTGGGCAAAGGAAGACCACCTGACAAAGGGATTTTGAAGCCAGTCCGAGAGGCTCTCTTTGCAAAGGGGAAGAAGAAAAAAACAAGCAATTCAAATATCAAGATCAGTGACTCTTTGGATCTCTTCACCAATATGGTTCAACTGGATAACTCCGGAGAGAAGTTGAATGACACATGCAGCGTACCAGTGGCCATAATGGACACCAGTGAGGAAACTCCAGAGATCGATCAGGTGGTATAAGCTTAGCTGGTCTTCTTTTCTCTCAATTTTATGGATTTAAATATTATGGCTTGGAATTGTCAGGGTGCTGGAAGTAATGATTTTGTTAGGCATGCTAGAAATTTAATTAAACTGTACAAGGTCTCTATCCTTGTTTTGCTGGAAACTCGTATTAGTGGGAGTACTGCAGATAGCATCATTCGTCGTCTTGGTTTTCATCATTCTTTCAGAGTTGAAGCTAATGGTTTTGCAGGAGGCATATGGCTTCTTTGGGAGTCAGATATCACCATTGATGTACAGACTTGTTCTTATCAGTTTATTCACTTCAAAGTTAAGGGTAGTGACGTGAGTCCTATGTATTGCACTGCTGTCTATGGAGACCCATCGAGCAATCGGAGGAAAATACTCTGGGATAATTTACAAGATATTGCTGAAACAACTCGGTACCCTTGGACTGCTTTTGGTGATTTTAATGCCTTTCTTTTCTCTAACGAAAAATCTGGAGGCTCTAACAGGGGTAGTAAACCGTGTTCTCTTTTCACTCAATGCATTGCGGATTGTCAGTTAGTAGATATGGGATTCTCTGGGCCTAATTTCACTTGGCATAGGGGGCTTGTTATGGAGCGCTTGGACCGGTATCTCTGCAATCTCAGCTGGATGGATAAGTTTCCAAAGGCGAAAGTCTTTCACCTACCAATGACTAAATCTGATCACAGACCTGTTCTCTTAAAGCTGCTGAACAACCACTACAACCCCACAGATCGTAACTTCAAATTCAACGCAGCCTGGACTTTACATCAGGATTTTGTCAATTTAGTGCGTGATAACTGGATGGTGCGGGATCATTTGGCTGCCACTGTCAAAGAATTTCAAGCTAAGGCAACTGGTTGGAGCAAGAGAGTCTTTGGCTGCATCAGGTACCGGAAAATGAACATTATGGCCAGGATTGCAGGTATTGAGAAATTTCTTGAAAATGCTAGATCTCCCTTTCTTGAGGACTTGGGGTGCAAGCTGAGAGTAGAGCTAGACAACATTCTCCTACAGGAAGAGGCTTACTGGAAACAAAAGGCCAATTCTGATTGGCTACTTGCGGGGGATAAAAACACATCCTATTTCCACAACAAGGTTCGGATTAAAAGGCAGAAGTGTTATATTCATGGCCTATTAATGTCAGATGGGACATGGATGTTTGATCAGGAAAAATTGAAACAACATGTGGTTAATTTTTTCAATAACCTCTATTCAGACAGTCACCAAGAGGCTCCCCTCTACTCTATTGGGAAACATTTCTACTAAGGCCGCTCTCCATTCCATGCTCTGTGAGCTCAAAAATATTGAATCATTTTCTCTGCATCCACCAACATATGACACTACTGAGTTATCTCTCTGACCCAATTATCTAGACTCATTATTTCAGGATTTTCAGGACCCATACTTTGATCTGAGCATAGATTATGATGCCTGTACCAATATAACTCAAGATCTCCTCTCTTTTCTGGATCACAAGCCGACACACAAATACAAATTTGATGACCTGGATGACTTTGATTGGACCCCACAGATCAACACGCATGATGATCCAGAGGATATGAATATGTCCCCCTTCTCATGAGGCCATCCATCATCACAACAAGAACTAAAGTTGCTTTAGATAAAGTTACTTTAGATAAAGTTGTTTTAATAAAGTTACTTTAGATAAATTTTTTTTAGTAAAGTATCTTTTATAAAAAGTAGATCCCTCCTTATCTTGTAATGATGGAAGAAATGTTGTAAGCCTTAAGCCTGCTGGCTCCATAAATATGTAATCTGATCCCATAGAGGGATCAAGCTTTGTGAAGTAAGAAATAAAAATTTCTTGTTTGTCTTCTCTAATGTATTCTTAAAGTTCTATCTTTCTCTCTTCGTTAAAATACTCTTATTCATCTCTCTTGGATCCTATTATCTATCTTTTAGGTCTGTAAAAAAAGTCGTGTTGTATTGTCTAAGAGGACAAGTCCACCAGTTGGCTAGAGAGAGCCGTTTATTTGGATAGTTATAACTGACTTCTCAATCGGTCTATTTACAGCCCTAAGAGTACTTGCCCCTTAAGTTTTTCGATAAAAATTTAAAAAATCAGCAAAGGGGTACCCCTTGGAGTTTTGGGTAAAATTTTTTTAAAAAATAAAATGGGTACCCCTTGGAGATTTGGGCCAAATAATTTAGAAAAAAACCAAAGGGGTACCCTTGGAGTTTTGGGCCAAAAAATTAAAAAAAAAACAAATTGTTACCGCTTGTAGTTTTGTGCCAAATAATTGATAAAAAAACTAAAGGGGTACCCCTTAAAGTTTTTAGATAAAAATTTAGAAAAAAACTAAAGGGGTACCCCTTATAGTTTTGGGCCAAAAAAAAACCGAAGGGTTACCCCATTGAGATTTTGGACAAAAATTTAGAAAATAACAAAAGGAGTACCCCTTGAAATTTTGGGTCAAATTTTTTTAAAAAAACCAAAGGAGTACCCCGTTGAGTTTTTGGATAAGAATTCAGAAAAAAAAACAAAATGGGTACCCGTTGGAATTTTTGGATAAAAATTTAGAATAAAATAAAAGGGTTACCCGTTTGAGTTTTTTGATAAAAAATTAGAAAAAAACCAAGATGGTTCTCGCCAAAATTTTAGAAAAAAAACACAAAGGGGTTGGAGTTTTTGGAAAAAAGTTCAGAAAAAAACATACGGGGTACCCCTTGGAGTTTTTGCAAAAAAATTTAGAAAAAAACCAAAATGGTACACTTTGGAGTTTTGTGCCAAAAAATGTATAATAAAATCAAAGGATTACCATTCGAGTTTTCGGACAAAAATTTAGAAAAAAAGCAAAGGGGTACCCCTCGGTGTTTTTGGCCAAATAATTTAGAAAAAAAAACAAAGGGTTACTTCTTGGAGTTTTGGGCCAAAAAATTTAAGAAAAAACCAAAGGATTACCACTTATAGTTTTTGGACAAAAATTTAGAAAATAACAAAAGGGGTACCCGTAGAAGTTTTGGCCCAAAAGGTTTTAAAAAAATCAAAGGGATACCTCTAAGAGTTTTTGGATAAGAATTCAGAAAAAAAAACAAAAGGGGTACACCTTGGGGTTTTTGGATAAAAATTTAGAAAAAAACTAAAGGGGTACCCTTTGGAGTTTTGAGCAAAAAAATATAGAAAAAAAATCAAAGGGTTACCCATTTGAGTTTTTGGATAAAAATTTAGATAAAAAGTAAGGGGGTACTCCTTGCAATTTTGGGCCAAAATTTTAGAAAAAAACCAAAAGAGTACCCCTTGGATTTTTGGACCAAATAATTTAGAAAAAAACTAAAAGGTTATCCTTCGAAATTTTTGGTCAAAAATTTAGAAAATAATCGAAGGAGTATCCCTTAAAGTTTTGGGCAAAATTTTAGAAAAAAACCAAAAGGGTATCGCTTGGAGTTTTTGCATAAAAATTCAGAAAAAAATAAGGGGTACCCCTTGGAGTTTTTGGACAAAAATTTAGAAAAAAAATAAAGGGGTACCCCTTGGAATTTTGGGCCAAATAATTTAGAAAAAAACTAATGGTTTATCCCTTGAAATTTTTGGACAAAAATTTAGAAAATAACCAAAAGGGTACCCCTATGTGTTTTGAGCTAAAATTTTAGAAAAAAACCAAAAGGGTACCCCTTGGAGTTTTCGGATAAAAATTATGAAAAAAATATAAGGGGTACCCCTTAGTGTTTTTGGATAAAAATTTAGGAAAAAAACAAAGTTGTACCCCTTGGAATTTTTGGATAAAAATTTAGAAAAAAACCAAAGGGGCACACCTTTGAGTTTTGGATAAAAATTTAGAAAAAAATAAAAGGGGTATCCTTTGAAGTTTTGGGTCAAAAAATTTAGAAAAAAAATCAAAGGGTTACCCCTTGGAGTTTTTGGAGAAAAAATTAGAAAATCACAAAAGGGGTACCACTTGAAGTTTTGGCCCAAAAATTTTGAAAAAAATCAAAGGGGAACCCCTTGGAGTTTTTGGATAAGAATTCAGAAAAAAACAAAAAGGGTACCTCCTTTGAGTTTTTGGATAAAAATTTAGAAAAAAACTAAATAGGTATCCCTTAGAATTTTGGGGCAAAAAATTTAGAAAAAAACTAAATGGGTATTCGTTGTAGTTTTGGACCAAATAATGTAGAAACAAAGCCAAAGTGGCACCCCTTTGAGTTTTGGGATAAAAAAACTAGAAAAAAACCAAAGGGTTACCACTTGGAGTTTTTGGATAAAATTTAGAAAAAACCCAAATGGGTGCCCTTTAGAATTTTGGGCCAAAAAATTCAGAAAATAACAAAAGGGGTACCACTTGGAGTTTTTGGCCAAAAATTTAGAATATAACAAAAGGGGTATCCCCTGAAGTTTTGGCCCAAAATTTTTTTAAAAAAATGAAAGTGGTACCCCTTGGAGTTTTTGGATAAGAATTCACCAAAAAATAAAAAGGGTACCACTTGGAATTTTTGGATAAAAATTTAGAAAAAAACCAAAGGGGTACCCCTTAGAATTTTGGGTTAAAGAATTTAGAAAAAAAATCAAAGGGTTACCCTTTCGAGCTTTTGGACAAAAGTTTACAAAAAAACCAAAGTGTTATCACTTGAAGTTTTGGGTAAAAATTTTAGAAAAAAACCAAAGGGGTATCCCTTGAAATTTTGGGCTAAATAATTTAAAAAAAAAAACCAAAATAATTTAGAAGAAAACCAAATTGGTACCCCTTGTAATTTTTTGCCAAATAATTTAGAAAAAAATCAAAATGGTACAAAGGGTTATCGCTCAGAGTATTTGGATAACATTTAGAAAAAAATCAAATGGGTACCCTTTAGAATTTTGGGCCAATAAATTTAGAAAAAAAAAGGATTACCCCATGAATTTTTGGATAAAAATTCAAAAAATAACAAAAGGGTTACCACTTGGAGTTTTGAACAAAATTGTAGAAAAAAATAAAAGGGGAACCCCTTGGAGATTTGCGGCAAATAATTTAGAAAAAATTCAAATTGCACCCTGAGAGTTTTGGTCAAAAAAATTAAAAAAAGACCAAAGAGTTACCGCTTAGAGTTTCGTGCCAAAAAATTAATAATAGCCATTACAATGAATTTTTCCTAAATTTTAGAACTCACATCAAAAATTTCACAACTTTTTATAATTTTTAGATTTTAGTGATTTTTTCTAATATAATGCCTTTAGAAATTTATAAAAATTCGTCAGATTTCGATGAAACCAATTCTCTATCCATTGTGATTCGTAAACTTTCAATAACCATTCCAATGAAGTTTTACTAAATTACAGAACTCACATCCAAAATTTCACCACTTTTTATAATTTTTAGATATAGTGATTTTTTCTATTATAATGCCTTAAAAAATCCAATAAAATTCGTCAGATTTCGGTGAAACCAATTCTCTATGTATTTTGATTGGTAGGCTTCCAATAGTTATTCCAATAAAATTTTTATAAATTGTATGACTCACATCCAAAATTTAACCATTTTTTTATAATTTTTAGATTTTAGTGATTTTTTCTAGTATAATTCCTTCAGAAATCTATAAAAATTCGTCAGATTTCGATGAAACTAATTCTCTATGCATTGTGATTGGTAATCTTCCAATAGCCATTCCAATGAAGTTTTACAAAATTATAGGACTCACATCAAAAATTTCGCCACTTTTTATAATTTATAGATTTTAGTGATTTTACCTAATATAATACCTTCAGAAATCTATAAAAATTCGTCAGATTTCGATGAAATCAGTTCTCTATACAATGTGATTCATAAACTTTCAATAGTCATTGCAATGAAATTTTACTAAATAATAGAACTCACATCCAAAATTTCATCACTTTTTATAATTTTTAGATTTTAATGTTTTTACCTAGTATAATACTTTCAGAAATCTATAAAAATTCGTCAAATTTCGATGAAACCAATTCTCTATGCAATGTGATTTGTGAACTTTTATGAGCCATTGCAATAAAGTTTTACTAAATTATAGGACTCATATCCAAAATTTCACAACTTTTTACAATTTTTAGATTTGAGTGATTTTTTCTAATATAATGCCTTCAGAAATTTATAAAAATTCGTTAGATTTCTAGGAAACCAATTCTATATGCATTCGGATTGGTAAACTTCTAATAGCCATTACAATAAAATTTTCCTAAATTATAGGACTTACATAGAAAATTTCACCACTTTTTATAATTTTTAGATTTTAGCTATTTTTCCTAGTATAATTCATTAAGAAATCAATAAAAATTAATCAGGTTTCGATGAAACTAATTTTTAATGTATTGTGATTGGTAAGTTTTCAATAGTAATTTCAATGAAATTTTCATAAATTATAGGACTCACATTCAAAATTTCACCACAGTTTATAAATTTTAGATATTAGTGATTTTTTTCTAATATAATGCCTTCAGAAATCGATAAAAATTTGTCAGATTTCGATGATGCCAATTCTCTATGCATTCTGTAAACTTTCAATAACCATTCTAATGAAATTTTACTAAATTATAAGACTCACATCCAAAATTTCACCACTTTTTATAATTTTTAGATTTTAATGATTTTATCTAATATAATGCTTTCAGAAATGTATAAAAATTATTCAGATTTTGATGAAACTAATTCTCTATGCAATGTGAGTCGTAAACTTTCAATAGCCATTGCAATGAAATTTTACTAAATTATAGGACTCACATCCAAAATTTCACCATTTTTTATAATTTTTAGATTTTAGTGATTTTACCTAGTATAATTCTTTCAGAATCTATAAAAATTAGTCAGATTTCGATGAAACCAATTCTCTATGTATCGTGATTGGTAAACATCCAATAGCCATTTTAATGAAGTTTTTATAAATTATAGGATTCACATCCAAAATTTTATCAATTTTTATAATTTTTAGATTTTAGTGATTTTACCTAGTATAATACATTCAGAAATCTATAAAAATTCGTCAGATTTCAATGAAATTAATTCTCTATGCATTGTGATTAGTAAACTTCCAATAGCCATTCCAATGAATTTTTTCTAAATTATAGGACTCACATCCAAAATTTCACAATTTTTTATAATTTTTAGATTTTAGTGATTTTTCCTTGTATAATGTGTTCAGAAATCCATAAAAATTCGTCAGATTTCGATGAAGCCAATTCTCTATGGATTTTGATTGGTAAACTTCCAATATCTATTCAAATGAAGTTTTCCTAAATTATAGGACTCACATCTAAAAATTCACCACTTTTAATAATTTTTAGATTTTAGTGATTGTTTCTAGTATAATGCCTTCAGAAATTTATAAAAATTCGTCAGATTTCGATGAAATCAATTCTCTATGCATTGTAATTGGTAAGTTTCCAATAGCCATTACAATAAAAGTTTTCTAAATTATAGTACTCACATATAAAATTTTATCACTTTTTATTATTTTTAGATTTTAGTGATTTTTCCTAAAATAATACTTTCAGAAAGTCATAAAAATTTTTCAGATTTCGATAAAACCAATTCTCTATGCATTCTGATTCGTAACATTTCAATAACCATTCCAATGAACTTTTACTAAATTATTGGACCCACATCCAAAATTTCACCACTTTTTATAATTTTTAAATTTTAATGATCTTCCCTAGTATAATGCCTTTAGAAATCTATAGAAATTCGTCAGATTTCGTCAAAACCAATTCTCTATGCATTATAATTGGTAAACTTGCAATATCCATTCCAATGAAGTTTTTTTAAATTACATGACTCAAATAAAAAATTTCACCACTTTTTATAATTTTTAGATTTTAGTAATTTTCCCTTGTATAATACTTTCAAAAATCCATAAAAATTCGTCAGATGTCGATAAAGCCAATTCTCTATGCATTGTGATTTGTTAGCTTTCAATAGCTATTCCAATGAAATTTTACTAAATTATAGGGCTCACATCATTAATTTCATCACTTTTATAATTGTTAGATTTTAGTGATTTTAGCTAGTATAATTCCTTCAGAAATCTATAAAAATTCGTTAGATTTCGATGAAACCAATTCTCTATACATTGTGATTGGTAAGCTTTCAATAGAAATTCTAATGAAATTTTTCTAAATTATAGGACTCACATAAAAAATTTCACAACTTTTTATAGATTTTAGATTTTAGTGATTTTCCCAAGTCTAATGCCTTCAGAAATCCATAAAAATGCGTCAGATTTCGATGAAGCCAATTCTCTGTACATTATGATTGGTAAGCTTCCAATAGCAATTTCAATGAAGTTTTCCTAAATTATAGGATTCATATCCAAAATTTCACCACTATTTATAATTTTTAGATTTTATTGATTTTACCTAATATAATTTTTTCAGAAATCCATAAAAATTCTTTAGATTTTGATGAAGCCAATTCTTTATTCATTGTGATTGGTAAGCTTCCAATAGCCATTCCAATAAAACTCTCTTAAATTATACGACTCACATCCAAAGTTTCATCACTTTTTTTAATTTTTAGATTTTAGTTATTTTTCCTAGTATAATACTTTTAGAAATTAATAAAAATTAATCTGATTTCGATAATGCCAATTCTTTATGGATTGTGATTGGTTAGCTTCCAACAGCCATTCCAATGAAATTTTACTAAATTATAGGACTCACATCCAAAATTTAACCACTTTTTATAATTTTTGGATTTTAGTGATTTTACCTAGTATAATGCTTTCAGAAATCTATAAAATTCCGTCAGATTTCGATAAAACCAATTCTCGATGCATTGTGATTCGTAAACTTTGAAAAGCAATTGCAATTAAGTTTTTCTAAATTATAGGACTCACATCAAAAATTTCACCACTTGTTATAATTTTTGGATTTTAGTGATTTTTCATAGTATAATTCTTTCAGAAATCCATAAATATTCGTCAGATTTCGATGAAACCAATTCTCTATGCATTGTGATTGGTTAGCTTCCAATATCCATTCCAATAAAGTTTTACTAAATTATAGGACTAAAATCCAAAATTTTATGACTTTTTATAATTTTTTGATTTTAGTGATTTTCCCTAATATAATACATTCAGAAATGCATAAAAAATTTGTCAGATTTCGATTAAGCCAATTCACTATACATTGTGATTGGTAAGTTTCTAATAGCCGTTCCAATTAAGTTTTCTTAAATTATAGGACTCACATCCAAAATTTCAACACTATTTATAATTTTTAGATTTTTGTAATTTTTCCTACGATAATACTTTAAAAAATCTATAAAAATTTGTCAAATTTCGATGAAACCAAATCTTTATGCATTGTTATCGGTAAGATTTAATAGCCATTCCAATGAAATTTTTCTAAATTATAGGACTCACATCTAAAATTTCACCACTTTTTAGAATTTTTAGATTTTAGTGACTTTTCAAAATATATTGACTTCAAAAATCTATAAAAATTCGTCAGATTTCGATGAAACCAATTATCTATGAATTTTGATTGGTAAGTTTCCAATAGCTATTCCAATAAAGATTTTCTAAATTATAGGACTCACATAAAAAATTTCACCTCTTTTTATATTATTTAGATTTAGTTATTTTTTCTATTATAAAACCTTCAGAAATCCATAAAAAATCGTTAGGTATCGATGAAACCAATTCTCGAAGTATTGTGATTGGTAAACTTCCAATAGCCATTCCAATAAAGTTTTTCTAAATTATTGGACTCACATAAAAAATTTCACCACTTTTTATAATTTTTAGATTTTAGTGATTTTCCCTAGTGTAATGCCTTCAGAAATCCATAAAAATTCGTCAGATTTTGATGAAAGCAATTCTCTATGCATTGTGATTGGTAAGCTTCCAATAGCCATTCCGATGAGGTTTTTCTAAATTATAGGACTCACATCCAAAATTTCACTACTTTTTATAATTTTTACCTTTTAGCCATTTTCCTAGTTTAATGCCTTCAAAAATCCATAAAAATTTGTCAGATTTCGATGAAACCAATTATCTATGCATTGTTTTTGGTAAGCTTCCAATAGCCATTCCAATGAAAATTTCCTAAATTATAGGACTCACATCCAAAATTTCACCACTTTTTATAATTTTTAGATTTTTGTGATTTTTTCTCATATAATGCCTTCAGAAATACATAGAAATTCGTCAGATGTCGATGAAGCCAATTTTCTATGCATTGTCATTGGTAAGATTCCAATAATCATTCCAATGAAGTTTTCCTAAATTATAGGAATCATATCCAAAATTTTACTACTTTTTATAATTTCTAGATTTTAGTGATTTTTCCTAGTATAATGCTTTCAGAAATCCATAAAAATTCTTCAGATTTCGATGAACTCCATTATCTATGCATTGTGATTGGTAAGCTTCTAATAACCATTCTAATGAAGCTTTCCTAAATTATAGGACTCATATCAAAAATTTTACTACTTTTTATAATTTTTAGGTTTTAGTGATTTGTCCGAGTATAATACTTTTAGAAATCTATAAATATTCGTCAGATTTCGATGAAACCAATTCTCTATGTATTGTGATTGCTAATCTTCCAATAGCCATTCCAATAAGGTTTTTCTAAATTATACGACTCACATCCAAAATTCCACCACCTTTTATAATTTTTAGATTTTAGTAATTTTTCCTAGTGTAATTCTTTCAGACTTCGATGAAGCCAATTCTCTATGTATTGTGATTGGTAAGCTTCCAATAGCCATTCCGATAAAGTTTTCCTAAATTATAAGATACACATCCAAAATTTCACAACTTTTTTATAATTTTTAGCTTTTAATGATTTTTCCTAGTACAATACTTTCAGAAATATATAAAAATTCGTCAGATTTCGATGAAGCCAATTCTCTATACAATGTCATTCGTAAACTTTCAATAGCAATTGCAATTAAATTTTTCTAAATTATAGGACTAAAATCCAAAACTTCACTACTTTTTATAATTTTTAGATTTTTGTGATTTTTCCTAGTATAATGCTTTCAGAAATCCATACAAATTCGTCAGATTTCGATGAAACCAATTCTCCATGTATTGTGATTGGTAAGATTCCAATAGCCATTCCAATAAAGTTTTTCTAAATTATATAACTCAAATTAAAAATTTCACCACTTTTTATAATTTTTAGATTTTAGTGATTTTTCCTAGTGTAATGCATTCAGAAATACATAAAAATTCGTCAGATTTCGATGAAGGCAATTCTCTATGCATTGTAATTGGTAAGCTTCCAATAGCCATTCCAATGAAGATTTCCTAAATTATAGGACTCAGATAAAAAGTTTCACCACTTTTTATAATTTTTAGATTTTAGTAATTTTTCCTAGTGTATTGTTTTCAGAAATAATTAAAAATTCTTCAGATTTCGATGAAATCAATTCACTATGCATTGTGATTGGTAAGCTTACAATAGCCATTCCGATGAGATTTTTCTAAATTATAAGATTCACATCCAAAATTTCACCAATTTTTATAATTGTTAAATTTTAGTAATTTTTCATAGTATAATGCTTTCAGAAATTCATAAAAAATTTTCAGATTTCGATGAAACCAATTCTCTATGAATTGTGATTGGTAAGCTTCCTATAGTCATTCCGATGAAATTTTTTTAAATTATAGGACTCACATCTAAAATTTCGCCACCTTTTATAACTTTTAGCTTTTAGTGATTTTTCCAAGAATAATGCCTTTAGAAATATATAAAAATTCGTCAGATTTCGATGAAACCAATTCTCTATACAATGTTATTCGTAAAATTTCAATAGAAATTGCAATTAAATTTTTCTAAATTATAGGATTAACATCCAAAACTTTACCACTTTTATTAATTTTTAGATTTTTGTGATTTTTCATAGTATTAGTTTCAGAAATCCATGCAAATTTGTCAGATTTTGATAAAACTAATTATATATGTATTGTAAATTGTAAGCTTCCAGTAGCCATTCCAATAATTTTTTTCTTAATTATAAGACTCACATAAAAAATTTCACAACTTTTTATAATTTTTAGATTTTAGTGATTTTTCCTAGTATAATCCCTTTAGAAATCCATAAAAATTCGTCCGATTTCGATGAAAGCAATTCTCTATGCATTGTGATTTGTAAGCTTCCAATAGCCATTCAAATGAAATTTTCCTAAATTATAGGACTCGCATCCAAAATTCCACCACTTTTTATAATTTTTAGATTTTAGTAATTTTTCCTAATGTAATTCATTCAGAAATCCATAAAAATTCTTCTGACTTCAATGAAATCAATTCAATATGTATTGCGATTGGTAAGCTTTCAATAGCCATTCCGACGAAGTTTAACAAAATTATAGGACTAACATCCAAAATTTCACCACTTTTCATAATTTTTAGATTTTAGTAATTTTTCCTAGTTTAATGCCTTCAGAAATTCATAAAAATTCGTCAGATTTTGATGAAGCCAATTATCTATGCATTGTGATTGGTAAGCTTCCAATAGCCATTACAATGAAACTTTCCTAAATTATAGGACTCACATCAAAAATTTTACCACTTTTTATTATTTTTAGATTTTTGTGATTTTACCTAGTATAATGCCTTCAGAAATCTATAAAATTTCGTCAGATTTCTATAAATCCAATTCTCTATGCATTGTGATTGGTAAGCTTCCAATAGCCATTCCAATGAAGTTTACCTAAATTATTGGACTCACATCAAGAATTTCACCACCTTTTATAATTTTTAGATTTTAGTAATTTTTTCTAGTGTAATGCATTCAGAAATCCATAAAAATTCGTCAGATTTCGATGAAGCCAATTCTCTATGCATTGTGATTGGTAAGCTTCCAATGTATACCAATAAAATTTTACTAAATTATAGGACTCACATCCAAAATTTAACCACTTTTTATAATTTCTAGATTTTAGTTATTTTCCTTAATATAATGCTTTCAGAAATATGTAAAAATTCGTCAGATTTCAGTGAAACCAATTATCTATACATTGTAATTGTTAAGCTTCCAATAGTTATTCCAATGACAATTTTCTAAATTATAGGACTTACATCCAAAATTTCACCACTTTTTATAATTTTTAGATTTTTGTGATTTTAACTAGTATAATGCCTTCAGAAATCCATAAAAATTCATCAGATTTCGATGAATCCAATTCTCTATGCATTGTGATTGGTAAGCTTCCAATAGTCCAATCAAGTTTTCCTAAATTATTGGACCCACATCAAAAATTTCACCACTTTTTATAATTTTTAGATTTTAATAATTTTTCCTAGTGTAATTCCTTCAGAAATTCATTAAAATTATTCAGATTTTGACGCAACCAATTCATTATGCAATGCAATTGGTAAGCTTTCAATAGACATTCCGATAAAGTTTTCCTAAATTATAGGACTCACATCCAAAATTCCACCACTTTTTATAATTTTTAAATTTTAGTAATTTTCTCTAGTTTAATGCTTTCAGAAATCCATAAAAATTCGTCAGATTTCGATGAAACCAATTTTCTATGCATTGTGATTGGTAACCTCCCAATAGCCATTCTAATGAAACTTTCCTAAATTATATGACTCACATCCAAAATTTCACCACTTTTTATAATTTTTAGATTTTAGTGATTTTACCTTTTATAATGCCTTCAGAAATCTATAAAATTTCGTCAGATTTCGATGTAGTCAATTCTTTCTGTCTTGTGATTGGTAAGCTTTCAGTGGCCATTTCAATAATTTTTTTCTAAATTATAGGACTCACATCCAAAATTACACCACTTTTTTATAATTTTTAGATTTTACTAATTTTACCTAGTGTAATGCTATCATAAATCTATAAAAAATTTTCAGATTTCTATGAAGCGAATTCTTTATGCATTGTGATTGGTGAGCTTCCAATAGCCATTCTGAAGAAATTTTCCTAAATTATAGGACTCACATCCAAAATTTCATCACTTTTTACAATTTTTAGCTTTTAGTGATTTTCCCTACTATAATGCTTTCAGAAATATATAAAAATTCATCAGATTTAGATGATTCTAATTCTCTATCCAATGTGATTCGTAAACTATCAATAGCAATTGCAATTAAATTTTTCCAAATTATAGGGCTCACATCAGAAATTTCACCACTTTTTTTAATTTTTATATTTTTGTGATTTTTTCTAGTATAATATCTTCAGAAATCCATAAAAATTCGTCAGATTTCGTTAAAACCAATTCTCTATGTATGGTGATTGGTAAGCTTCCAATAGCCATTCCAATAAAGTTTTTCTAAATTATAGGATTCACATAAAAAATTTTACTACTTTTTATAATTTTTAGATTTTAGATATTTTTTCTAGTATAATGCTTTAAGAAATGTATAAAAATTCGTCAGATTTCGATGAAACCAATTCTCTATGCAATGTGATCCGTAAACTTTCAATAGCAATTACAATTAAATTTTTCTAAATTATAGGACTCACATCCAAAATTTCACCACTCTTTATAATTTTTAGATTTTTGTGATTTTACCTAGTATAATGTGTTCAGAAATCTATAAAAATTCGTCAGATTTCGATGAAGACAATTCTCTATGTATTGTGATTGGTAAGCTTCCAATAGCCATTCCAATAAAGTTTTTCTAAATTATAGGACTCACATCAAAAATTTCACCACTTTTTAAAATTTGTAGATTTTAGTAATTTACCCTAGTGTAATGCCTCCAGAAATTCATAAAAATTCTTCCGATTTCGATGAAGCCAATTCTCTACGCATTGTGATTGGTAAGCTTCCAATAGCCATTCCGATGAAATTTTCCTAATTTATAGGACTCATATCAAAAATTTCATCACTTTTATAATTTTTATCTTTTAGTGATTTTCCCTTATATAATGTTTTCAGAAATATATAAATATTCGTCAGATTTTGATGATGCCAATTCTCTATCCAATGTGATTTGTAAACTTTCAATAGCAATTGCAATTAAGATTTTTCTAAATTATAAAACTCACATACAAAATTTCACCACGTTTTATAATTTTTAGATTTTTTCACTAATATAATGTCTTCAAAAATCCATAACAATTCGTCAGATTTCGATGAAACCAATTCTCTTGCATTGTGATTGGCAAGCTTCCAATAGCCATTCCAATAAAATTTTCCTAAATTATAGGACTCACATCCAAAATTTTATCACTTTTTATAATTCCTAGATTTTAGTAATTTTTCCTAATATATATAATGCTTTCAGAAATCCGTAAAAATTCGTCAGATTTCGATGAAAACAATTATCTATGCATTGTGATTGGTAAACTTATAATAGTCATTCCAATGAAGCTTTCCTAAATTATAGGACCCACATCCAAAATTTCACCACTTTTTATAATTTTTAGATTTTTGTGATTTTACCTAGTATAATACCTTAAAAAATCCATAAATATTCGTCAGATTTTGATGATGTCAATTCTCTATCCAATGTGATTTGTAAACTTTCAATAGCAATTGCAATTAAGATTTTTCTAAATTATAAAACTCACATCCAAAATTTCACCACGTTTTATAATTTTTAGATTTTTTCACTAATATAATGTCTTCAAAAATCCATAAAAATTCGTCAGATTTCGATGAAACCAATTCTCTTGCATTGTGATTGGCAAGCTTCCAATAGCCATTCCAATAAAATTTTCCTAAATTATAGGACTCACATCCAAAATTTTATCACTTTTTATAATTTCTAGATTTTAGTAATTTTTCCTAACATAATGCTTTCAGAAATCCGTAAACATTCGTCAGATTTCGATGAACCCAATTATCTATGCATTGTGATTGGTAAACTTATAATAGTCATTCCAATGAAGCTTTCCTAAATTATAGGACCCACATCCAAAATTTCACCACTTTTTATAATTTTTAGATTTTTGTGATTTTACCTAGTATAATACCTTAAGAAATCCATAAATATTCGTCAGATTTTGATGATGCCAATTCTCTATCCAATGTGATTTGTAAACTTTCAATAGCAATTGAAATTAAGATTTTTCTAAATTATAAAACTCACATCCAAAATTTTACCACGTTTTATAATTTTTAGATTTTTTCACTAATATAATGCCTTCAAAAATCCATAAAAATTCGTCAGATTTCGATGAAACCAATTCGCTTGCATTGTGATTGGAAAGCTTCCTGTTAAGTGCCTAATTTTACATATTTTAACATGTTTTTCATCACTTTATTGTACTTTATTTTGGCTTAAATTAGTACTTTTTACTTGTTTTATGATTTTTTGTCATTATAGGGTCAAAGTGATGGAAAGGAAGCAATTGAAGCCAAATAGAATGAATATGGAACAGCCAAGGAAAATCAAGGAATTTAGGAGCAGAAAACTGATCTTGGGTTTAGCCTTACCCAAGGCTAAGGGGCAAGGGTAAGGAGCTGCCTTGCCCAGGGCTAACAGCCAAAACGCGTTAGCAGAGTGCAGATTTCATATTTTTAATCCGAAATTGACCTAGCCGCCAGTTGGACTTCACCAGATTTTTAGGGATGATTGAGCTGTAATTCAAGGGATATTAGGCAGCCTTTTTAGAAGAATAATATTTTATTTATATTTGTAATTTATATTTCAAAGTTTGGTGAGTTATTTTCAATGTTTGGTGAGGATTTGGTGACTTTCCTATCCCACCAAGTTTGAATTCCTTTATAGTGAGGGAAAAACGTGAAGAAAAAAAAACTCTTCAGATCTGGAACATCGTCTTCATCTGTGTTTTTCTCAAGGCTGTAATGGGGAGTTTATTTTCTCACTTTTAATTTTATTTTGATTTTATTTCAATTATGTGTGGCTAAATACTGATATTCTAGTTAAAGATCACTTCAAAGCCAGGTTTTGATTCTCTGTGAGATTGTTATTCTTGCTTATTGTTCTTAATTTCATATGATGTTCATGCTATTTACTGAAATTAGAGAAACCATATCTCAATTATATTATTTATTTTATGTTCAATGAGGCGCCGTTGTTCATCTTAATAGATAATATATTGCTAGATTAATTTTGCTGAATCCGTAATTGTTTAGTAGAGTTAACAACAAGTGGCAATCAGTATAGCTTCCTCACAAGGGCTGTTATGTTGAGTAAATGCATGATTTGGTCTAAATCAATCTCGCGTGAGGTTGGTTGGCTTAGGTCGGGTCTTTCTATTTTATTAATGCTGTTAATAAATTAAATCCTTGCGCGTGTTTTGTGTTATTTATTGATTAGGAATTAATTATAGTCTTACTTGATTAATTCAATAATACGGAGAGATGAGGTTGGGAGCGCGAAGCCGACGGCTATAACTGGCCCATTATATGATTTTTGGAGTTAATCTTTCGTCAATGATCAGTTGAGTTAAACCTGTGCTGTGAATATCTTTAACTGAAATTTATCACATATTGAATTTCTTTTAATTAATTTACTGTTTATTTTATTTGTTTCTTTGAATTCAGCAATTGTTAGCTTTTAATGTATGAAAATCCCCCCTTTTTATATTTTTATTGTTAAAAATTTGGTTATTTAGAATTATTTCAGTGCTAGTCTCTGTGGATTCGACCCTTTCTTACCCTATTTGCAATTTATTTAGTAGGATAATTGAGGTATTTATTTTTGGTGGCTTCGACACCCATCACTTCCAATAGCCATTCCAATAAAATTTTCCTAAATTATAGGACTCACATCCAAAATTTTATCACTTTTTATAATTTCTAGATTTTAGTAATTTTTCCTAATATAATGCTTTCAGAAATCCGTAAAAATTCGTCAGATTTCGATGAACCCAATTATCTATGCATTGTGATTGGTAAACTTATAATAGTCATTCCAATGAAGCTTTCCTAAATTATAGGACCCACATCCAAAATTTCACCACTTTTTATAATTTTTTGATTTTTGTGATTTTATCTAGTATAATACCTTAAGAAATCCATAAAATTTCGTCAGATTTTGATGAATCCAATTCTCTATGCATGGTGATTGGTAAGCTTCCCATAGCTATTCCGATGAAGTTTTCCTAAATTATTGGACTCACATCAAAAATTTTACCGCTTTTTATAATTTTTAGATTTTAGTAATTTTTCCAAGAGTATTGCCTTCAAAAATTCATAGAAATTCGTCAGATTTCGATGAAATCAATTCTCTATGTATTGTGATTGGTAAGCTTTCAATAGCTATTCCAATAAAGTTGTTCTAAATTATATGACTCACATCCAAAATTTCACCACTTTTAATAATTTTTAGATTTTAGTAATTTTTTCTAGTGTAATGCATTCAGAAATCCATAAAAATTCTTGAGATTTTGATGAATCCAATTCTCTATGCATTATGATTGGTAAGATTCCAATAGCCATTCCGATGAAGTTTACCTAAATTATAAGACTCACATTCAAAATTTCATCACTTTTTATAATTTTTAGCTTTTAGTGATTTTCTATAGCATAATGCTTTCAGAAATATATAAAAATTCGTCAGATTTCGATGATACCAATTCTCTATCCAATGTGATTCGTAAACTTTTAATAGCAATTGCAATTAAGATTTTTCTAAATTATAGGACCCATATCTAAAATTTCACCACTTTTTATAATTTTTAAATTTTTTCCCTAGTATAATGCCTTCAGAAATCCATATAAATTCGTCAGATTTTGATGAAATCAATTCTCTATGTATTGTGGTTGGTAAATTTCCAATATCCATTCCAATAAATTTTTTCTAAATTATAGGACTCACATCCATAATTTCACTACTTTTATAATTTTTAGATTTTAGTGATTTTCACTATTATAATGCCTTCAGAAATCCATAAAAATTCGTCAGATTTCGATGAAGCCAATTCTCTATACATTGTAATTGGTAAGCTTCCAATAACCATTCCAATGAAGATTTCCTAAATTATAGGACTCACATCAAAAATTTCACCACTTTTTATAATTTTTAAATTTTAGTGATTTTATCTAGTTTAATGCCTTCAGAAATATATAAAATTTCGTCAGATTTCGATGAAACTAATTCTCTATCAATTGTGATTGGTAAGCTTTCAATATCCATTCTGAGGAAGTTTTCTTAAATTATAGGACTCACATAAAATTTTTTACCACTTTTTATAATTTTTAGCTTTTAGTGATTTTTCCTAGTATAATGCTTTCAGAAATATATAAAAATTCATCATATTTTGATAAAGCCAATTCTCTATGCAATGTGATTCATAAACTTCCAATCGCAATTGCAATTAAGTTTTTTTAAATTATTGGATTAACATCCAAAATTTTACTACTTTTTATAATTTTTAGATTTTTGTGATTTTTCCTAATATAATACCTTCAGAAATCCATAGAAATTCGTCAGATTTCGATTAAGTCAATTCTCTATGTATCGTGATTGTTAAGCTTCCAATAGCCATTCCAATAAAGTTGTTCTAAATTATAGGACACACATCCAAAATTTCACCACTATTTTTAATTTTTAGATTTTAGTAATTTTTCCTAGTGTAATGCCTTCAGAAATCCATAAAAATTCTTGAGATTTTGATGAATCCAATTCTCTATGCATTGTGATTGGTAAGGTTCCAATAGCCATTCCGATGAAGTTTACCTAAATTATAAGACTCACATTCAAAATTTCACCACATCTTATAATTTTTAGATTTTAGTAATTTTACCTAGTATAATGCCATCAGAAATCTATAAAATTTCGTCAGATTTCAATGAAGCCAATTCTCTATACATTGTGATAGGGAAGCTTCCAATAACCATTCCAATGAAGTTTTCCTAAATTATAGGACTCACATCAAAAAAAATTTACTTTTTATAATTTTTAGATTTTAGTGATTTTTCCTAGTGTAATGCCTTAAGAAATCCATAAAAAATATTTAGATTTCGATGAACCCAATTCTCTATGCATTTTGATTGGTAAACTTCCAATAGCCATTCCAATGAAACTTTCCTAAATTATAGGACTCATATAAAAAATTTCACCAGTTTTATAATTTTTAGATTTTTGTGATTTTACCTAGTGTATTGCCTTTAGAAATCCATAAAATTTTGTCAGATTTCAATGAATCCAATTCTCTATGCATGGTGATTGGTAATCTTCCAATAGCTATTCCGATGAAGTTTTCCTAAATTATTGGAGTCACATCAAAAATTTCACCACTTTTTATAATTTTTAGATTTTAGTAATTTTTTCTAGTGTATTGCCTTCAGATATCCATAGAAATTCGTCAGATTTCGATGAAACCAATTCTCTATGTATTGTGATTGGTAAGCTTCCAATAGCAATTCCAATAAAGTTGTTCTAAATTATAGGACTCACATCCAAAATTTCACCACTTTTTATAATTTTTAGATTTTAGTAATTTTTCCTAGTGTAATGCCTTCAGAAATCCATCAAAATTCTGGAGATTTTGATGAATCCAATTCTCTATGCATTGTGATTGGTAAGGTTCCAATAGCCATTCCGATGAAGTTTACCTAAATTATAGGACTCACATTCAAACTTTCATCATTTTATAATTTTTAGCTTTTAGTGATTTTCCCTAGTATAATGCTTTCAAAAATATATAAAAATTCGTCAGATTTCGATGATGCCAATTTTCTATCCAATGTGATTCGTAAACTTTCAATAGCAATTGCAATTAAGATTTTTCTAAATTATAGGACTCATATCAAAAATTTCACCACTTTTTATAATTTTTAGATTTGTTCCCTAGTATAATGCTTTCAGAAATCCATAGAAATTCGTTAGATTTCAATGAAGCCAATTCTCTATGTATTGTGGTTGGTAAATTTCCAATATCCATTCCAAAAAAATTTTTCTAAATTATAGGACTCACATCTAAAATTTCACCACTTTTATAAGTTTTAGATTTTAGTGATTTTCCCTAATGTAATGTCTTCAGAAATCCATAAAAATTCGTCAGATTTCGATATAGTCAGTTCTCTATGCAATGTGATTCGTAAACTTCTAATAGCAATTGCAATTAAGTTTTTTTAAATTATAGGACTTACATCCAAACTTTTACCACTTTTTGTAATTTTTAGATTTTTGTGATTTTACCTTGTATAATGCCTTCAGAAATCCATAAAATTTCGTCAGATTTCGATGAAGCCAATTCTCTATGCATTGTGATTGGCAAGCTTCCAATAGCCATTCCAATGAAACTTTCCTAAATTATAGCACTCACATCCAAAATTTCACAACTTTTTATAATTTTAAATTTTAGTGATTTTACATTGAACAATACCTTCAGAAATCTATAAAATTTCGTCAGATTTCGATGAAGCCAATTCTCTATGCATTATGATTGGTAAGTTTCTAATAGCCATTCCAATGAATTTTTCCTAAATTATAGGACATATATGAAAAATTTCACAGCTGGTTATAATTTTTAGATTTTAGTGATTTTCTCTAGTGTAATGCCTTCAAAAATCCATAAAAAATTTTCAGATTTTGATGAAGTCAATTCTCTATGCATTGTGGTTGGTAAGCTTCCAATAGCCATTCCACCGACGCTTTCCTCAATTATAGAACTCACATCCAAAATTTTACCACTTCTTATAATTTTTAGATTTTAGTAATTTTACCTAGTATAATGCCATCAGAAATCTATAAAATTTTGTCAGATTTTGATTAAGCCAATTCTCTATGCATTGTGATTGGGAAGCTTCCAATAACCATTCCAATGAAATTTTCTCAAATTATAGGACTCACATCAAAAATTTCACCACTTTTTATAATTTTTATATTTTAGTGATTTTCCCTATTGTAATGCCTTAAGAAATCCATAAAAATTATTTAGATTTCGATGAGGCCAATTCTCTTTGTATTGTGATTGGTAAACTTTCAATAGCCATTCCAATGAAGTTTTCCTAAATTATAGGACTCACATCCAAAATTTCACCACTTTTTATAATTTTTAGATTTTTGTGGTTTTACCTAGTGTATTGCCTTAAGAAATCCATAAAATTTTGTCAGATTTCGATGAATCAAATTCTCTATGCATGGTGATTGGTAAGCTTCCAATAGCTATGCCGTTAAAGTTTTCCTAAATTATTGGACTCACATCAAAAATTTTACCACTTTTTATAATTTTTAGATATTAGTAATTTTTCCTAGTGTATTGCCTTCAGAAATCCATAGAAATTCGTCAGATTTCGATGAAGCCAATTCTCTATGTATTGTGATTAGTAAGCTTTCAATAGCCATTCCAATAAAGTTGTTCTAAATTATAGGACTCACATCCAAAATTTCACCACTTTTTATAATTTTTAGATTTTAGTAATTTTTCCAAGTGTAATGCCTTCAGAAATCCATCAAAATTCTTGAGATTTTGAGGAATCCAGTTCTCTATGCATTGTGATTGGTGAGGTTCCAATAGCCTTTTCGATGAAATTTACCTAAATTATAGGACTCACATTCAAAATTTCATCAGTTTTTATAATTTTTAGCTTTTAGTGATTTTTCCTAGTATAATGCTTTCAGAAATATATAAAAATTCGTCAGATTTCGATGAGCCCAATTCTCTATCCAATGTGATTTGTAAACTTTCAATAGTAATTGCAATTAAGATTTTTCTAAATTATAGACTCATATCAAAAATTTCACCACTTTTTATAATTTTTAGATTTTATCCATAGTATAATGCCTTCAGAAATCCATAAAAATTCGTCAGATTTCGAGAAAGCCAATTCTCTATGTGTTGTGATTGGTAAATTTCCAATATCCATTCCAATAAATTTATTCTAAATTATAGGACTCACATCCAAAATTTCACCACTTTTATAATTTTAGATTTTAGTGATTTCCCCTAGTGTAATGCCTTCAGAAATCCATAAAAATTCGTCAGACTTCGATTAAGCCAATTCTCTATGCATTGTGATTGGTAAGCTTCCAATAGTCATTCCGATAAAGTTTTCCTAAATTATAGGACTCACATAAAATGTTTTACCACTTTTTATAATTTTTAGCTTTTATTGATTTTCCCTAGTATAATGCTTTCAGAAATATATAAAAATTCATCTGATTTCGATAAAGCCTGTTCTCTATGCAATGTGATTCGTAAACTTCCAATAGTAATTGCAATTAAGTTTTTTTAAATTATAGTACTAACATTCAAATTTTTACCACTTTTTATAATTTTTAGATTTTTATGATTTTTCCTTGTATAATGCCTTCAGAAATTTATAAAATTTCGTCAAATTTCGATGAAGCCAATTCTCTATATATTGTGATTGGCAAGCTTCCAATAGGCATTTCAGTGAAACTTTCCTAAATTACAACACTCACATCCAAAATTTCACAACTTTTTATAATTTTAAATTTTAGTGATTTTACATAGTACAATGCCTTCAGAAATCTATAAAATTTCGTCAGATTTCGATGAAACCAATTCTTTATAAATTGTGATTGGTAAACTTCCAATAGCCATTCCAATGAAGCTTTCCTAAATTATAGGACTCAAATCAAAAATTTCACCACTTTTTATAATTTTTAGATTTTTGTGATTTTACCTAGTGTATTGCCTTTAGAAATTCATAAAATTTTGTCAGATTTCGATGAATCCAATTCTCTATGCATGGTGATTGGTAATCTTCCAATAGCTATTCCGATGAAGTTTTCCTAAGTTAGTGGACTCACATAAAAAATTTCACCACTTTTTATAATTTTTAGATTTTAATAATTTTTCCTAGTGTATTGCCTTTAGAAATCCATAAAAATTCGTCAGATTTCGATGAAGCCAATTCTTTTTGTATTGTGATTGGTAAGCTTCCAATAACTATTCCAATAAAGTTTTTCTAAATTATAGGACTCACATCCAAAATTTTACCACTTTTTATAATTTTTAGATTTTAGTAATTTTTCCAAGTGTAATGCCTTCAGAAATCCATCAAAATTCTTGAGATTTTGATAAATCCAATTCTCTATGCATTGTGATTGGTAAGATTCCAATAGCCATTCCGATGAAATTTACCTAAATTATAGGACCCACATTCAAAATTTCATCAGTTTATAATTTTTAGCTTTTAGTGATTTTCCCTAGTATAATGCTTTCAAAAATATATAAAAATTCGTCAGATTTCGATGATTCCAATTCTCTATCCAATGTGATTCGTAAACTTTCAATAGCAATTGCAATTAAGATTTTTCTAAATTATAGTACTCATATCCAAAATTTCACCACTTTTTCTAAATTTTAGATTTTTTCCCTAGTATAATGCCTTCAGAAATCTATAAAAATTTGTCAGATTTCGATAAAGCCAATTCACTTTGCATTTTGATTGGTAAGCTTTCAAAAACCATTCTAATGAAATTTTCCTAAATTATAGGACTCACATTCAAAATTTTACCACTTTTTATAATTTTTAGATTTATTGATTGTTTCTAGTATAATGTATTCAGAAATATAAAAAAATTTGTCAGATTTCGATGAAACCAATTCTCTATGCATTGCGATTATTAAGCTTCTAATAGCTATTACAATGAAATTTTTTTAAATTATAGGACTCACATCCAAAGTTTCACCACTTTTTTAATTTTTAGATTTTAGTGATTTTCCCTAGTATAATGCTTTCAGAAATATATAAAAATTCGTCAGATTTCGATGAAGATAATTCTCTATGTATTGTGATTGGTAGGCTGCTAATAGCCATTCCAATGAAACTTTCCCAAATTATAGGGTTCACATTAAAAATTTCATCACTTTTCTTTAATTTTTAGATTTTAGTGATTGTTTCTAGTATAATGCCTTGAGAAATCTATAAAATTTCGTTAGGTTTCGATGAAGCCAATTCTCTATGTATTGTGATTGGTAACCTTCCAATAGCCATTCCAATAAAATTTTTCTAAATTATAGGACTCACATCCAAAATTTTACCACTTTTTTTAATTTTTGATTTTAGTAATTTTTCCTAGTGTAATGCCTTCAGAAATGCATAAAAATCCTTCAGATTTCGATGAAATCAATTTACTATGCATTGTGATTGGTAAACTTCCAATAGCCATTACAATAACATTTTCCTAAATAATAGGACTTACATCTAAACTTTCATCACTTTTTATAATTTTTAGATTTTAATGATTGTTTCTAGTATAATACCTTCAGAAATATTTAAAAATTCGTCAGATTTTGATGAAGGCAATTCTCTACGCATTGTGATTGGTAAGCTGCCACTAGATATTTCAATGAAGATTTCCTAAATTATAGAACTCACATCCAAAATTTTACCACTTTTTATAATTTTTAGATTTTAGTGATTTTTCCTAGTGTAATACTTTCAGAAATTCATAAAAATTCATCAAATTTCGATAAAACCAATTCTCTATGTATTGTGATTGGTAAGCTTCTATTAGGCTTTCTAATAAAGTTTTCCTAAATTATAGGACTCACATCCAAAATTTCACCACTTTATATAGTTTTTAGATTTTAGTGATTTTCTTTAGTATAATGCTTTCAGAAATATATAAAAATTCGTCAGATTTCGATAAAACCAATTCTCTATGCATTGTGATTGGTAAGTTTCCAATAGCCATTCCTATGAAGTTTTCCTAAATTATAGGACTCACATCCAAAATTTCACCCCTTTTTATAATTTTTAGATTTTAGTGATTCTCCCTAATATAATATCCATAAAAATTCGTCAGATTTCGATGAATCCAATTCTCTATGCATTGTGATTGGTAAGCTTCCAAAAGCTATTCCAATAAAGTTTTTCTAAATTATAGGACTCACATCCTAAATTTCTCCACTATTTTATAATTTTTTGATTTTAGTGATTTGACCTAGTATAATGACTTCAGAAATCCATAAAAATTCGTCAGATTTCGATGAATCAAATTCTCTTTGCATTGTGATTAGTAAGCTTCCAAAAGACATTCTAATGAAGTTTTCCTAAATTATATGACTCACATTCAAAATTTCACAACTTTTTATAATTTTTAGATTTTAGTGATTGTTTCTATTATAATGCATTCAGAAATATATAAAAATTTGTCAGATTTCGATTAAACCAATTCTCTATGCATTGTGATTACTAAACTTCCAATAGCTATTCCAATGAAATGTTTCTAAATTATAGGACTCACATCCAAAGTTTCACCACTTTTTATAATTTAGATTTTAGTGATTTTCCCTAGTATAATGCTTTCAGAAATATATAAAAATTCGTCAGATTTCGATGAAGACAATTCTCTATGTATTGTGATTGGTAAACTGCCAATAGCCATTCCAATGAAATTTTTCCAAATAATAGGACTCACAATAAAAATTTCATCACTTTTCTTTAATTTTTAGATTTTAGTGATTGTTTCTAGTATAATGCCTTCAGAAATCTATAAAAATTCGTCAGATTTCAATGAAGCCATTTTTCTATGCATTGTGATTGGTAAGCTGCCAATAGCCATTCCAATGAAGTTTTCCTAAATTATAGGACTCACATGAAAAATTTTACCACTTTTTTATAATTTTTTGATTTTAGTGATTTTAGCTAGTATAATGCCTTCAGAAATGCATAAAAATTCGTCAGATTTCGATGAAGCCAATTCTCTTTGTATTGTGATTGGTAAGCTTCCAATTAAAACCATTCTAATGAAATTTTTCTAAATTATAAGACTTACATTCAAAATTTCACCACTTTTTTTAATTTTTAGATTTATTGATTGTTTCTAGTATAATGCATTCTGAAATATATAAAAATTTGTCAGATTTCGATGAAATTAATTCTCTATGCATTGCGATTATTAAGCTTCCAATAACTATTACAATAAAATTTTTCTAAATTATAGGACTCATATCAAAAGTTTTACCACTTTTTTAATTTTTAGATTTAAGTGATTTTTCCTAGTATAATGCTTTCAGAAATATATAAAAATTCGTCAGATTTCGATGAAAATAATTCTCTATATATTGTGATTGGTAAGCTGTCAATAACCGTTCCAATGAAGCTTTCCCAAATTGTAGGGCTCACATTAAAAATTTCATCACTTTTCTTTAATTTTTAGATTTTAGTGATTGTTTCTAATATAATGCCTTCAGAAATCTATAAAAAATTTTCAGATTTCGATGAAATCAATTTTCTATGCATTGTGATTGGTAAGCTGCCAATAGTCATTCTAATTAAGATTTCCTAAATTATAGGACTCGCATGAAAAATTTCACCACTTTTTATAATTTTTTTATTTTAGTGATTTTACCTCGTATAATACATTCAGAAATCCATAAAAATTCGTCAGATTTCGATGAAACCAATTCTCTTTGCATTGTGATTGGTAAGCTTCCAATAGCCATTCCAATGAATGTTTCCTAAATTATAGGACTCACATCCAAAATTTCACCACTTTTTATAATTTTTAGATTTTAGTGATTTTCTCTAGTGTAATGCCTTCAGAAATTCATAAAAAATTTTCAGATTTCGATGAAGCCAATTCACTATGCATTGCGATTGGTAAACTTCCAATAGCCATTCCGATAATGTTTACCTAAATAATAGGACTCACATCCAAAAGTTCATCACTTTTTATACTTTTTAGATTTTATTATTTTTTTCTAGTATAATACCTTCAGAAATCTTTAAAAATTCGTCAGATTTCTATAAAACCAATTCTCTATGCATTGTGATTGGTAAGCTGCCATAAGATATTCCAATGAAGCTTTCCTAAATTATAGGACTTGCATCCAAAATTTTACCACTTTTTATAATTTTTAGATTTTAGTGATTTTTACTATTGTAATGCCTTCAGAAATTCATAAAAATTCATCAGATTTCGATAAAACCAATTCTCTATGCATTGTAATTGGTAAGCTTCTATTAGTCTTTCCAATAAAGTTTTCCTAAATTATAGGACTCACATTCAAAATTTCATCACTTTTTATAATTTTTAGATTTTAGTGATTTTCTTTAGTATGATGCTTTCAGAAATATATAAAAATTCGTCAGATTTTAATGAAGCCAATTCTCTATGAAATGTGATTGGTAAGCTTCCAATAGCCATTCCTATGAAATTTTCCTAAATTATAGGACTCACATCCAAAATTTTACCACTTTTTATAATTTTCAGATTTTAGTTATTTTTCCTAATATAATGCCTTCAGAAATCTATAAAAATTCGTCAGATTTTGATGAAAATAATTCTCTATGCATTGTGATTGTTAAGCTTCCAAAAACTATTTCAATAAATTTTTTCTAAATTATAGGACTCACATCCAAAATTTCACCACTTTTTATAATTTTTAGATTTTAGTGAATGTTTTAAGTATAATGCATTCAGACATTCATAAAAATTAGTTAGATTTTGATAAAGCCAATTCTCTATGCATTGTGATTGGTAAGCTGCCAATAGCCATTCCAATAAAACTTTCCTAAATTATAGGATTCGCATCCAAAATTTCAGCACTTTTTATAATTTTTAAATTTTAGTGATTTTTCCTAGTATAATACTTTCAGAAATCTATAAAAATTCATCAGATTTCGATGAAACCAATTCTTTATGCATGGTGATTGGTAAGCTTCCAATAGCAATTCCCATGAAATTTTCCTAAATTATAGGACTCACATCCACAATTTCACCACTTTTTATAATTTTTAGATTTTAGTGATTTTACCTATTATAATGCCTTCAGAAATCTATAAAAATTCGTCAGATTTCAATGAAACCAATTCTCCATGCATTGTGATTGGTAATCTTCCAATAGTCATTCCAATGAAGTATTACTAAATTATAGGACTCACATAAAAAATTTCACAACTTTTTATAATTTTTAGATTTAATGATTTTTTATATTATAATGCCTTCAGAAATCCATAAAATTCGTCAGATTTCGATGAAACCAATTCTCTATGCATTGTGATTGGTAAGCTGCCAATAGCTATTCCAATGAAATTTTACAAAATTATAGCACTCACATCCAAAATTTTACCCCTCTTTATAATTTTTAGATTTTAGTTATTTTATTCACTTGTATAATGCCTTCAGAAATCTATAAAAAATTTTCAGATTTCGATGAAACTGATTCTCTATACATTGTGATCGGTAAGCTGCCAATAGCCATTCCAATGAAATTTTACTAAATTATAATACTCACATCCAAAATTTCACCACTTTTTTATAATTTTTAGATTTTAGTGAATTTCCCTAATATAATGCCTTAAGAAATCTATAAAAATTCGTCAGATTTCGATAAAAATAATTCTCTATGCATTGTGATCGGTAAACTGCCAATAGCTATTCCAATGAAATTTTACAAAATTATAGCACTTACATCCAAAATTTCACCACTCTTTATAATTTTTAAATTTTAGTGATTTTCTCTAGTATAATGCTTTCAGAAATCTATAAAAATTCATCAGATTTCGATGAAGTCAATTCTCTATGCATTGTGATTTGTAAGCTGCCGATAGCCATTCCAATGAAGTTTTACTAAATTATAGCACTCATATCCAAAATTTTACCACTTTTTATAATTTTTAGATTTTAGTGATTTTTCCTAGTATAATGCCTTTAGAAAACGATAAAAATTCGTCAGATTTCGATTAAGCCAATTCTCTATGCATTGTGATTAGTAAGCTTCCAATAGCCATTCCAATGAAGTTTTCCTAAATTATAGGACTCACATCCAAAATTTCACCACTTTTTATAATTTGTAAATTTTAGTGATTTTTCCTAGTATAACATCCATAAAAATTCGTCAGATATCGATTAAGCCAATATGGACAAATTATTTTGAATCCAATAATTAAGAATCAAATTAAATTAAGAAATTTTAGTTCAAAAATCTAAGATAGAAAAATCGAATAGTTCAAGAACTCCATAATATATTTTTTCAATAATTTATAATTTCTCTATTCTAGAACTTTTCTCTTCCCTTTCTTTCCCATATGGACAAATTATTTTGGCCAATAATATTTACTTATATATTGGCAAGCAATCCAAACTGATTATCCTTTCCTTCTTTAACAACCATCAAAATCTATGCATCTATGTAGGATTATTTAATTAGGATTTTTTTTTCCTTCCAAGATAAATGTGACTCACCTATAAATACAGAAGGGTCAAGAGAATACAGTCACAATCAAATTCTAAGTAAATTTGTTCCAATATAAAAAATAAAATAAACTAAAGAGATGGCAACTGTTAAGTATTCCGTGGTGCTGCCTCTCCTAGCTGCTCTATTGATCATTTCCTTTTGTTAGTTTCCTTTCAGCTCTCTTTCTATTTGTTTAATGCTACAACAATTTTCATTTTATTAATTTATTTAATATAATATTACTTATAAATTACAATTTGACAAAAGTTTATATATGACTTTCTATTTTTCTTATATACAGATTCAGATATGGCGACTGGAAAAGAGATAAATAGAGGAATTATAATTAGTCTAAAATGCAAAACAACTCCTGAATGTCAAGATCCTCACAAATGTGTCTGCTTTCCTAAACCTTGTACTTGTGACAATGGTGTGTGTAGCTGTACACCTGAAAATGTCTCATTCAATGGCTAAATTCAAAGATTTGTGAGATTTTGAATTCGAAAAAAGAATCCTGGTCATATTAAATAAAATACCATCAATACATTGTATTTCAGGTAACAATAAAATAACCATCGAGTTTCTGAATTATATTATTGCACTTTTCACTAAATTTATCTACTTGTTTTGCCCATATCTATTTTTGGATGTGAAATTCAATCATTCAATTTTAATTTGTGTGAATTGCTGATTTTAGTTTAAAGTATGACCGCCAACCAGCAATCGTTCCATCATCAGTTTATTGGAACTTCGTTGCTTGAACTTTTACCTATGGGAAATCGGTCGGTATTTTGTGAAATAGCCAAAATATATTTCTGCTTCTCTTTCGCTTTAATTTGAGTGATAAACTTATAATGGGACAGTTGGTAAGTTGGCCGTTAGAATCATAATTAATGGATAAGATATCAAGAAGTGATAACAGATTTGTATTTGGACTGTGAGTAGATCTAGCCGTAAAGTTAAATATTCAAAGTTTGACTTTTAGAGGAGATAAATTGCCTAAAGGTAAGAAATTCAACAGTTCTTTTGGAGGAGAATGGATAGAATGTTAAAAAGGAGAAAATCATACTGGCATGTCAATTTATGAGCTATATATAGTCATACTTGACTACCTATCATTAAAGTTAGGATAATTAAATTAATGTAATAAATTATCATTGATTACCTAATAGTCGTTATGTAAGTGCAAAGGTTGCAATTGTTACGAAAGTGCAAAAATTGTAAGGTTCTAGTGTAAATCCAGACTCCGTTTGATAAGATATGTGAGGCTTTGTAACAATTATTCCGAGCTGATTGTGTTAGTCATGGAACCAAACTATTAGCTACAGTCCGATTATCAAAAAGCATATATTTTTTCACAGTGGTGTACGTATTTTAAAGTAGTGTATTTATAATTTCATGAAGAGTTTCATTTAATATAAAAAAGAAAAAGCAAACTGAAGAGGAAAATTGTTTAAATAATTATACAAGATTGAAGATTTTTCGATTAAAAAGCGCAGAAACTCTATAACTGTGAAGGAAAACATAATATACAAATTGGGATAATACATATTATCCCATTAGTTGAATGCCAAATTATCCTGTATATATGAACTTATCGAATGTCAAATTATCCTATATATGTTAACTTTTTAAAAATGTAAGTAATATTTTTAGATTATTAAAAATATCATATTCTCTTAAATTTGTTAAAAATGTTAAATTATCCTATTATCATTGTTATCACACCACATGTACGTGTTTTTTACGCACTCATAACGTGTTACGTATCACTGTGTAAAGATAATATGATATTTTTAATAAATTTAAGTGACTAATTTGACATTCGATTAATTTATTGTGGTAAGCTGTTAAACACCAGAAGTTTGGGAGGGAAACATGTATTAATCCAATAAAAAAATGGGTTTTTTTTTTTTTTTTTAGATAGTGAATATGCCTATCTACAGACGAATTAATTAAGAGTCTTTTGGAACAAAATTGTAATTTCAACAATTTTCTATTTCGAATGTAAAAACAAATTAAATTTCAATTTCATAAAAATAAATATAACTTCAAATTCCATAAAAATAGATGTATACTAAAAAGTTTTGGTAAAAAATATTCCTCCTCTTCTTTTCTCTTCTTCTATTTCCCTCTGTTTCCCACCAATCTCTCTTCCTTTCTCCTCCTTTTTTTTTTAATTAGAATGTAGAATTTTTTTTTAATATCAATGAAAATATTAATAATATGGATTTTTTTTAGACTTTTTTTATTTTTTTAATCTATTTCGTGTTTAATTTGGTGGTGGATTTTGAATTTAATATTTCTTTAATTTGAAGAAGTATAAGATTATGATTTTATTTATTTTTATAATGGTATAGTGTTAAGAAGATTTTAGATAATAATATCAATTGAATTTTGATTTTGAATTTGTCGCAAACAAAAAATATGGAATTCAATTAAAATACATATTTTGAATTTTGGCATTCTAAATATATATGAGAATTCATTTTGAAATTTAATTTTATATAAAATTAATTTGAAAATAAATTGTACGTTTTCAGCTTGCCAAACGGGCTCATGATATAAATTAAATTATCATTTGTACAAGCAATTTATTTATATAATTATAAAATTAAGAATATAGTTTACAAAAGTATCACACATTTTTGTCTTTCTATACATAAATAATTGAAGGATTTATATATCAACATGCCACATGCATATATGGAGGTAACATAAACGGGTTATATGCTACCTACCTCTTGTAGCGCAGATACTTTGGCGGAAGCGATTACAAGGATCCCTTCTAGCGTCACTGGTCTGGCTGATATCCACGAGCGGGATAACGGCAACTCTTTCACAGTCTAAAAACCACTTGGAGTGCAAAAATCGGCGAGGGGTGAAACCGACAGAGTTTCGGTATCTACAAGTTTCTCTATTCCTTTCTCAAAAGAGAAGCCTCCTATTTATAGGGATCCATCTCCCAAAGGAGATGAATGCTCCATAAATAGGAGCACTAACTCCCATTAGGGGAGTTACCCCTAATTAAAAGGGGAGCATGTAACTTCCCTTTACATTATGAGGGAAGTTACAAGGCTAGTAGAAGATTAAGGGACACAATCCCTTAATCAAGACTAAATATGGAGCTTTTCCCATATTTGCAGGATTTCCGGACTGATATATATATTTTCCGGGTCAACCCGAGAAGTCATGGGCGTATCCCGACTCCAACATCTCCCACTCGCACATGACTGAACGATTTTCAGTCGAGTTCTCCAGTTATACAGGCAGATAGACCGTGTGACCAGTATACATCGAGAGCACTAGTGCTATACACCTGTTAGGGATATATAGCGTCTCGAAAAGACGAGATCCTCTTATACACGTATGCCAAAACCCTAGACCGCCTTCTCACATCCATTGTTTTAACTCATGATCCCATAAAACAATTTTCGTGTTCACTATTATGTCTCTACTCATAGAAACCACAATAGGCATGCCGGTGAACCACGAAACAATTGAATGTGATCAAAAAGCTATCTTCCCCTCTTACTATATGCCATCCATCAAGATTCAGCTCGCTTTTCTAGTCAAGTCCGCCAGACCGAAATTATTCCATGGCCTCTTGGAAACTAACTAAGCTAGCCACACTGAATCATATTTCAGGGATAAGTTAAGGGTTCTAAGGGTCGAAATATGGTAGGGTCTCACAATAGGGAAAGTTGAGATCAATAATATTGACTTCCCATCCCTTGGTCACATAAGCACACAGGGTATAAAACATGTGTTATGGTGTTCATTCCTTCCCTTAAAGGAGCGCATGTCTTACATTTATATAACACCATACAGAAGTGTAAGGTTGCGATGCACCGAAACATCCAACTTTAGTCCACTTACTTAAGGACTACTTCTGGCCTTTTTAGACAGAACATAGTAGTTACATATAACTTACCATCGGATTCCTTATAATCCTTATTTGGATCTCAATCCAAAGCATACAACTTTATGTATGTCTTTATCTCACACCTTAACAAGACAAATTTTGTAATTTCTGCAAGACGGCACTTTTATTTTGAACAGGCTCTCGAGCATTCTCATATGTTCAAAAATTCGCCTCATCTTAGTCTTTATCAACTCATCGACAAAACTAAGGTAAACACCCTTGTGAGTAGGCTACTTCTCTGTCTGACATGCTCAATCTCAAATAAATAACAGTAAATATTTACACATAAATATTCACACTCATGTATTGCCAACAATGAACTTTCGTTATTATTCGCAAATAATAACATTAAGGGAATATATTAAAATATAACAGTACCAATTAAATTCTACGCAAACCTAAAGATCTAATGTGTTCCTCAAAACACATCTCTTATTACAGGTTTACTCAACGGATCTGCATGTGTAGAAACGTACTGTAAGTTCATTCTCTTCGTGCAACAATATTTCTCGTATATTGATACTTAATGTCAATATGCTTATCTCTACTATAAGCTATCGACAACTGACTGTCACTATAGACTGTCACCGATACCTCTGAGGTAGTTACTCTTAAATGACTCACAAACCATTTTAGCCAAACTATCTCTTGTACAACAGTTGAGGAAGCGATAAATTCAGCTTCCATTGTTGATAGGGCTACACAGATTTGATTCTTGCTAATTCACGAGATGGCACTCTTGCCAAACAAGAATATAAAACCTTGAATGAATTTTCTTTCATCCACATCTCCTGCCTAATCAACATTTCTTTATTCTCTCAATTGCAAATCCTTGCCTCAGAAAATTGAGAATAAAGTGTTGTACTTTCGAGGTATCTAAGTATCCTCGTAACTGCTTTCCAATGTGCTTTGCTTGGGTTAGATCGATATCTGCTTACTATGCCCACTGCATAGCATATATCATATCTTGTATACAATATTGCATACATAAGATTACCCACAACACTGGCATATGGAACATTCCTCGTACATTCCATCTCTTTTGGCATCTTAGGACATATCTCTTTGCTGAGAAACTGATTCTTAGCAACAGGGGTATCAATGGGCTTGCAATTTCGCATATTAAATCATTCAATGACTTTGTTGATATATTTCTCTTAAGAAAAGAACAACAACCTTATCGAATGATCTTTTGAAATTTTAACTTCAAGAATGTAATATGCTAGACCCATATCAAAGTTGGACAATAACCATTCTTTGAATTCATTTACGTACCTTTTGTCATTTCTAGCTATTAGTATGCCGTCTACATACAATGTTAAAATGACAAAATTACTTTTAGAGCTTTTATTATAAACGCAATGGTCTTTATCAATCATATTGAACACATTCGACATGATTGTATGATAAAGTTTCAAGGACCATTGTGTTGAAGACTGTTTAAGGCCATAGATTGATCTCTTCAATCTGCAAACCTTATGTTCGTTGCCTATTTCAATGAAACCTACAGGTTGATCCATGTAGATTTCTTCATACAATTCTCCATTGAGAAAAACAGTCTTTACATCCATTTGATGTAGCTCTAGGTTCAAACTCGTCACTATGACTAGAATTAACCGAATGTACATAAATCTTACAACATATGAGAATGTCTACTCATAGTCAATCTCTTCCTGTCGTATGAACCCCTTAGCGACTAGCTGAGTCTTATATATTTTGATACTACTTTTCGGCTTATCGCTTTACTTTGAGAATACGTTTATTCTCAATTTGTGTCCTTTTGACAGATCAACAAGTTCTCAAACTCGGTTTGATCTCATTGATGCTTTTTTTTTTTTTTTTTTTTTTTTTCATTGCTTTAATTCACTTTCTTTAAATGGGCATGAAAGAGCCTCTCGAATATTTTAGGCTTTTCCTTATCTTGTGGGGCAACTAAAAAAGCTTTGTTCGAGCCTTAGATCTCAAATCGTCGGCGCATAACTCTTTTCCTTTTAGATTTTTGCAATTCTGAATCTTGATAAATATGTCTCATATATTCATCGTAATTCAAAATGCTCCCACTGGAATCATGTTCCCTTACTCCCACTGGAGTTAGGAATACCATATTCTTTTCTCCCACTGAAGTGAAGAATACTCCCACTTGAATCAGGATCTCGAACATCCGGATCATTTGGAGGACAAAAGCCTTGGCTTTTTTTCTTCTAATTTCCTCCCACTCGGATGGAGTGATCCTGACAATTCCTTTTCCTGAGATTAATATAAAGTGAAATCCTAATTCACTTTGCCCAACTTTGGAAATTTATTCGCTAAGAATATAATGACTTGTGATCTGAATTCTGTCACGGTGCTATTTTCTTGCTCACCCATGAAAATGTATCCTTTTGATACTTTAGAATATCTCACATAAATACTCTTTCTATCTCTTGGTCCCAATTAACCAATTTTACATGAGGTATCATGGATGTAAACAACATAACCCTAAGGTCGTAAATGGCTTAGGTCAGCTTGTCGACCAGTTCACAACTCATAAGTTATAGATGTGATAGAGATAGAAGGCACTTGGTTTAAAAATATATGTGGCAGTCAATAAATTATCTCCTCGATATGAGATTGGCAAATCTGCCTCTGCCATCATATATCTAACCATATCTAGGAGAGTCCTATTTCTCCTTTTCGCAACATCGTTTTGTTGTGAATTTCTAGAATGAACAACTGATGTTCAATCACTTTTCATCACATGAAGCTTTAAATTTATCTGTAGGACATCACCGACCTCTGTCAGTTGTTAAAGCTTTGATCCTTTTATCTAATCGATTCTCAACTAACTTCATAAAAGTTTTGAAGCAACATAATACTTCTGGCTAGTGAGCAATCAAATTGAAATGACCATACCTAGTATAGTCATCCATAAAAGGTGATGAAATAGTAGGCCCCATGCCTTGCCCTCACATTCATTTGACCACATTCATCAGAATGAACTAACTGCAATGGAAATTTGGCTCTAGTTCCTTTATCGAATGATTTTCTAATTATTTTTTTCTCAAATAGTCATGGTACACATCCATAACAATGAAATCATTCAGTATTTAACCAGAACCTCATAATCATCATTTAAGTATAAGCTTATACCGTTATCCTCAAAACATAAATTGAAAACAAATTTCAATAAAGTAAGAACAGAAACATAACTCTTAACAAAGGTATCTGATCTCTTATTACATGATCCTTTGCTCTTGAATCTATCACTCACAAAGAATGAAATTCTGAGTTGGATACACAAATTTCACTCACTCTTAAGTCAAAATATTGTATCTGTTTGGGCACAGTGCAACCTCTTGCATAGTGACCTTTCCGGTGGCAATTAAAATATTTCACTCTTGAAACATTTACCGACTTCTTGCCTTTGGACCTCTTAAAATTCTGTTCTTTCTTTGCTTTTTAAGGCTATTGAGCCTTTTTCCTTATCCTACTTTTGAAACTTCTTATCTTGTTCTAGTTAGAACTCATTTCACCAGAATAATACTGTGTCATATGCACAGTGACATTGACCTTAATCAGTGCCAAATAGTCCTATTCAAGCTTCAAATGACAAGCGACATCCTCAAATATCTCAATGCTTGTCCGTTTGAGTTAGATGCATCTTTATATGCTCCTAACATTTGGGTAAGGAACGGATAACAGTTAGGACCTATTGCTCAACAGTCAACTTATGACCAATATCACTAAGCTTACTAATCATTTTCATCTCTCATAGATGTTTTCGCATCCAGCAATCAGACTTCTTCTGATAAGTATCAAATTTGATCATCAATGATCAAAAACTTAGTTAGAGACACACCTCTAAAATTTTCTTGCAAAGTGATTCACGGATCCATTGCATTTTGATACTTGTTGAACTACTTAGTGATATCATCTATTGCACTTAGCAAGATGACACGAGCAGTGAAATTCTTCTTTTTCTATACCACATAGGCATTACGGTCTCGCCTATACTGTGATGTAGTGCCGTTCTTAGGTTCAGCCATAACCGAACTTAAGGGTCCAAGAGCCTCTTGCTCTTCAAGCACACACTGGATTTTCATACTCCAAAATTCACAATTATCACCATTCATCTTACTACTTGTATGAAGTTATACGATAATTGATTTGAAAGCAGTATCCATTAGGATCCTCTGATCTCAAATGGAACAAAAATGCACAATTTTAAAGGATATAAGGCAATACATGCTATTTACTATGCATCTGAAATAATAACTCAGTAAAGTTTTCTATCAGGCTTCAATTCGAAAAGGCTACTAATAGTATCCAATTACCCTCTTAATCCTAATGTCCAACCTTACAAGTTAATATTTCATGCATAGTAAATCTGAATTATTGGATTATCAAGTTCTCAAACCTAAGAGGGGAATATTATTGGTTTAAATTTATTAAGCCTTTACTTAATAAACATGCAATTATTTTACTCATAAAATAATGCAAGGCAATTAACAGTTAAACAAACATATTTATTATAAAGTCAAATGCCATAATAATAAATAAACTCATTCATTCAACCAATATAAAAGAATCCAATAATCCAAAATATGACACTCATGTCAAAATAACAATAGAAAACATAAATCCCATTTAATAAAATTAAACACTAACTAAAATTGACACTCATGTCAACTAATATAAAAGTTTAGATTTTCACAAAATCTTTCTTGACACTGGGACTGATTCTTTGACCATCTTCATTAATTCATCAGGTAACTCATAAGTTCGTTGATGAAGCCATAGACGATGCACATTACGTCCACTTCTCAATTTCATCACAGATGTAGTGTTGCTCCTCAACACTCCTCTTTTGGCAACTCTAGCCAAAAAGAGGATGATAGATTTTCTATAAATTCTATCTCCAATGTACCAGGTAGTTTCCAATAACTCCCTGAGTTCTGGATGATATTCAAATGAGTCAGCCAACGCTTTGATCAGGACTCTATCATCTTTTCCCATACTTAAACCACCTAACCAAATGCACTCCTGCATTTCTTCATGCATAAACATTATGTGATGCACTATTGCATCAATGTCATCAGCTCGGATCTTCCTTCGCATTCTTAAGTTGCTTATTAAATGCACTTTTGCATTTCTTAAAGCAATCTCAAACGGAGTGCGAGGAACAATCGAAATCCTTATCATCACCATTTCTGTAACACATCACAGAAATAAAAAGATAGTTAATACACTTATGTATAAACATATATGATTGAACCTCATTTCAACCAACAATAAGGACAGATCCACAAAAAATTTCCAAAAAATATTTTTCAAAATAATTTAAAGGCAGAAAACACATTTTCCATAATTTTTATAATATTTTTAATAATTTAAAAATAATAATTTATTTTCTGGTCATCAAAAAATTCTGGAAAAATAACCAAAAAATCAGAAAAATTTTGAAAAACGGTTTCGCAAAAAACCGGAGCCGATTTGGTGGTCGAAGGAGGCCGCACGCGCTCACACGCGCCGCCAGGGGGAGGAGTGACGCGCTCACGCGCGCCTCCCATCTGCCCTGCCACGTGGCACAACCCTACGGTGCCACGTGTCAGAACGCGGTTGGTCCACCTGTCTGCCACGTGGCAGAAGGTGGACGTGTCATCGCCCACGTGGCACGACACCTGTCTGCCACGTGGCAATCACCTATTGGTCCACGTGGCGACAGTGACATGTCACTGTGCTGACATGGCACGACACGTGGCACGATCCCATTCGTCCACGTGTCACCCCCGGAGCGGTCCACGTGTCACATACGTGTCACCTGGTGGACCCTGTCTGCCACGTGGCGTGACCTGGGTCAGCCACGTGGCCGAATCCCATTGGGCCACGTGTCCACAGCTGTGGACCCGTGTTGCGCGCGTGTGAGCCACCGCCCACGCGCACGCGCCCTACGAGTAACGGCGCGTGCAAGCCACGCGCCGCCTTCCCGCCGGATTCTGGACTCCGAATTTTTTCCGGTGGGGGGTTTTTGGGGTCTGTGATCTCAATGGTGTGGTCAAAAATTACAAATCTCAATTTTAAGTCTAGCGTTTTGAATACCCATATTCATCCCCTCAATTTACGGTACACGTACACGTATTTTTAGACCCGAAAAATATATACAAATATATATTTTAACACAAAATAAATATATATCGGGTTCATGCATCCTAGATCTACTAATTTTACACATAAAATTTTAGATCCAATTTTTAGCCACATGCCAGGACGCCAAAATTATTGGCTCTGATACCAATGAAGGATTTATATATCAACATGCCACATGCATATATGGAGGTAACATAAACGGGTTATATGCTACCTACCTCTTGTAGCGCAGATACTTTGGCGGAAGCGATTACAAGGATCCCTTCTAGCGTCACTGGTCTGGCTGATATACACGAGCGGGATAACGGCAACTCTTTCACAGTCTAAAAACCACTTGGAGTGCAAAAATCGGCGAGGGGTGAAACCGACAGAGTTTCGGTATCTACAAGTTTCTCTATTCCTTTCTCAAAAGAGAAGCCTCCTATTTATAGGGATCCATCTCCCAAAGGAGATGAATGCTCCATAAATAGGAGCACTAACTCGCATTAGGGGAGTTACCCCTAATTAAAAGGGGAGCATGTAACTTCCCTTTACATTATGAGGGAAGTTACAAGGCTAGTAGAAGATTAAGGGACACAATCCCTTAATCAAGACTAAATATGGAGCTTTTCCCATATTTGCAGGATTTCCGGACTGATATATATATTTTCCGGGTCAACCCGAGAAGTCATGGGCGTATCCCGACTCCAACAATAATAAAGAAATTTATTTATCAAATAAATATCCTATAATTTATAGTTTTGTACCCTACATTTACCCTTAATAGTACAATTAATTATATGCTGAGATGACACGTATTTTTCTTGCTTAATAACATTTTCTTTTGTTAACAAAAAGTCTAACAAATAAAAACAAAATGAATTTTAAGTCAAAAATTTCAAACTTAATTAATAATAAAATTTTCAATATTCAGAAAAAGATGTGGGCTTTTAGCCTTTTACATCCAATATGCTATTAATTTTATTTCTAAGATTTAGTCATTAATTAGGTTTTTATGATTTTGGATTAATATTTTTTTAATTTTCCGAAAATTCTTTTAATGAATTAAAATTATCAATAATAAAAAAAACTGACAATTAAAATGAAAAATATGTGCCACCTCAACCTAAAGTTAGCGGTGCCAATTAACAAATAGATGTCATAAATCGGAGTTTTTATTTGACACATAAAAATTTCTTTCAATTACGTGTTTTTTTAAAAAAAAAAAAATAAAAAGAAATATTATATTTTTGTAAAATTCATCTTTGCAATATATCAAGAAATATAATTTTCTGACGGTCTTTTATTGGTTCAAACCACAACTAAGGATGAGAATGGACCGGTTAACCGGTCCATGAGTTCCAAAAAAAACAGCCTATTAATATCGATTTTTTTAAAATAATAACCATTAACTAATCCGTTACAATAGGTTAAATAGTCAATCGGTTTCAGTTTTTCGGATCGGTTAACTACTATAATTATAAGATAGATTTATAAATAAAATTAAAATGTTCAAAATACTTAAAAATTAAAATTTTTTCACTATAATATAATATTATTGTTGTTAAAATAAAAATTTTTGGTGGACATAAGTGACCTTATTTTTAAAAATTAAGACTTAATAAGTAAATAAATTAATCGGTCAATTTTCACTCTAATTAGATGGACAATTACGCTTGCTAATCGACAATTAAAAAACACTTGACAACTACAAAATAATTAGGATAATGAAAAAAAGTGTAATAAAAATACTTAAAAATGCGAAATTAGTAAAATAAATCCATCAAATGCTAACAACTCTTTTCCTTTATTTTTTTTAATTTGACACAAATTATTTTTACATATATTAAAAATTATAGTTTTTTTTTAAATTTTAAAAATTTTAGTTAATCTATTAATATTATATAATTTTTCGAATATATTTTGATTTTCATTAATGAAAAATTGATAAATAGAGAAATAATAATAAATATTAAATATAGACATATCATGAATAATTAATAAATTTACTAAAATGTTTTTTTTTTAAAAAAATTAGAATAAATTTGAAATATATTTTAAAGTAATGAAAATTAAAGAAATATAAATAATTAAATATGAAAATAATGAAATAAAAAAATTCTAATATATATATATATAAATTATATGAGTATTTATGTATCGGTTATTGGTTCGGTTAACCGATGCATGAGTCAAAAAAAACCAGCCCATAAATATCGGTTTTTTTAAAATACTAACCGTTGGCCATTAAAATCGGTTCGGTTAATATCTTTTTCGGATCAATTTCGGTTCGATTTTTCGATTAACCAAGTCCAACGGTTTTTTTACTCACCCCTAACCACGACATAAATAGAAATGAAATTCATTTAAAATACTAATTATTTTGAATAAGTGTCCAAATGCACCTTATAGAAAAGATTTTGTATCAAGGATTTGAATGCTAAAATTTAATCCCTAAATTGGTCAAGAATAATTTAAATTCTTAATAAAGAAAATGGGTGTAACAGAAAAGGATTGAATTAATTTAATTTACTTTAATATTTTTGGTTCTCTTATTTAAATTTGGAGAGAAATTAAATTTTTATCCAATGCAAAATAAATTTATATAAAGTAAATTTTCAATATAATTAATAGTGACTTATATATTGGCATGCAATCCAAATTAATTATAGTTTCCTTGTTTAACAGCAATCCAAATCTATGCATTTAATTAGGTTTTTTTTTTTCCATTGAAGATATATGAGACTTGCCTATAAATACAAAAGTTGCCAAGAGAATACAATCACAATCAAACTCAAAATAAAAGAAAAATTAAAAAGATGGCTACTGTTAAGTCTTCGGTGGTGCTGCCTTTCCTAGCTGCTCTCTTAATCATTGCTTCTTGTTAGTTTTCAGCTCTCTTTCTATTTGTTTTGTGCTACTATAATTTTCATTTTATATATTTCATATAATATTTAATTATAGAATATTATAAAAATTGATATATGATTTTGTTATATCCAGATTCGCATACGGCTGCTGGAAAAGAGATAAATAGAGGGATTATAATTGATCCAACGTGCAAAACAACCCCTGATTGTCAAAGTAACCACAAATGCATATGTTTTCCTAATCCTTGTATTTGCGACAATGGTTCGTGCAAGTGTAAGACTGATAATTAATTATAGTTAGAAGCATTAGTCTAATAACCAAGATTTATGAGGGTTTTTTTTTTTTAATTGGGGTCAAATTACAAAGTTTTTAGGGAAAGGGGGCTACAGTAAAAGTATTTAGGAAAAAGGGGTGCCAGAAACCGGCGCAACAGTGCGCCGGTTTCTGACAGGGGTGGGCCCAGCCGGTTCAGCCGGCTGGGGTGCTAAAAACCGGCACCAGTAGGTGCCGGTATAGTACAGATTTGCTGGAAACCGGCGCACTGTTGCGCCGGTTTCCAGCAAGGCTGCAGCCCCCTGCAGCTCACGTGGAGCTGCAGGGAGAGCTGGAAACCGGCGCCTGGTGGCGCCGGTTTCCAGCAAAGCTGCAGCTCCCTGCAGCCCCATGTGGAGCTGCAGGGAGGCGCCGGTTTCCAGCAAAGCTGCAGCTCTCTGCAGCTCCACGTGGAGCTGCAGGGAGAGCATAAATGAGCCAATTTTGTAATTTTTTTTTCTTCGCCTCTTTCATTTGCATTGTTTGAACTTAATATCTGCATTGTTTGTATCAGTGTTTGCTCCTTTCTCTCTATTTCATTTCTTTTATTCTTAGTTTGTGGAAGTGTATTTTGCATCAAAGGAACAAAAATCGTGCCGGCTTCTACAATCAGGTAAGATAATATTATTTATTATTATATTTAATATTAATTAAAAATTTATATTATTATTATTATTAATTAGTTATTATATGTTAATTTTAGGTGTTGGAATTTCTGAAAATTAAATAACATTATAAGTATGTTATAAGTGTTCGTTAATTTAAATAAACAATGTATTTAAGTTTTTTTAAGATTAGATAATAAATATGGCAATAAGAATTCATGATATGTGTGCATATGATGCAGGAAAAATGTCAATTCCAACAACTTTTATAATTCATACCGGAGGGCAATCGACGTTTGGCGCATCTGGGTTTAATTATGATGCTTCGAGCCCTTCAGCTAGATCGAGAAGAATGAAATTAAGGTATAAACCGACATTTGCAGAACTTCTTCACAAATTGTCAGTTAAATTGGAATTGGCTGCAGAAGTGAGAATCTGTAGGGTGATATATAAGTGTCCAGTTTACAGTCAGGGAGCGATTTCCTGGGCTACAATGGATATATTGGATGATGATGATATTGAGCAAATTTATGAAAATTTTAATAATTTTCCTGGATACAATATTGTGGAGCTAATAGTCATGACGGAAGAAATAGCAATTGGCGATCTCGAAAATGAATTGAATAATTTTAATCAAATGGGAACTGGAGGAGAAATAGGGGATGGACCATCTATGGACGAAGTAAACGAGTTGGGTGGTAATACACAGCATCCAACTGTTAGTCAGTTCGAGTTCTGTACACAGTTTGAGGTGCCAACAGAATTTGAAAATATTGATGAAACTGGGACAATAGATGCAAGTCCGATTAGAGAGTTAAGGGTTCCAAATGAAGTAAATTTTGGGCAGTTTGATTGTGTTGCTCGTGCAGAAACAGCAGGTCAAAATACAGATGGACATGTTGCCGAAACGACCACTAACGGTTATTTATCTCCAAGTTCCGATCCTGAAAATGATGATGAAGAAATAGATGTAAATGAAGTTGATCAAGGCAATGGGGTCGAAGGAGATGACGACATTATTCCAAGCAGTTCAATACATGTGACGGAACGCATACAGAATCTGCAATTAAATGAACAAGGTGGGCGGGTAAGTGGGCAGTCAAACCTTGCACAGTTTCAGTTTTCATCAGTTCACCACACGTCCGTTAATTTTGATGAAGCGGAGATTAACATGTATGGCGATTTTCCAATGATAAGATGGGATGATGTTTCAGAGTTATGCGAAGGATTGACCTTCACGTCGAAAGACGAAGTGAAGGCATGTGTGAAAAAGTTCTCAATTCTTAATAATGTGTCATACAAAGTGGTAGAGTCGAAGACAACGTACTGGGCGGTATGCTGTACACGCGCTGAAGTAGGTTGTCCGTGGAGATTGCGAGCAATTAAAAAAAGGACTTGTCCCTATTGGAGCATTAGTGTTTATAAGGGACCTCATAACTGTAATGCTTCAGCGGTATCACAACACCATAGACAGCTTGATTCGCAAATTATTTGTGATTGTATACTTGAAATGGTTAGTGTTGCACCTGATCTTAGAGTCAGCGTAATAATTGCTGATATGAGAAATCGGTTCAATTATGATATCTCTTATAGTAAAGCCTGGTATGCAAAAACTAAGGCTTTGGAGGAGATTTTCGGTAATTATGAGGGTTCTTATGGTAGGTTGCCGGGATACATGAAAGCAATGGAGACATACAATCCTGGAACTGCATATGACTTTATTGTTGACGAAAGTATGAGACCCAATTGCAAACAATTCAAAAGGCTCTTCTGGGTGTTCAAGCCATGCATTGAGGGACTACCTCACTGTAAGCCAGTGTTACTAATTGATGGAACCTTTTTGACAGGAAAGTTTCATCAAACTTTGTTGATTGCAACGTCCGTAGATGGAAATAATTTCTTATACCCAGTAGCGTTTGCTATTGTCGAGAGCGAGAATAAGTCGAGCTGGTCTTGGTTCATGACGTGCATTAGGCGATACGTGACAAGGCAGTCAGGGATAACTGTTATATCCGATCGGCATGCTGGGATAATGGCCTTATTTCGCGACGATAGTAGCGGTTGGAAGGAGCCATTAGCTTTTCACAGATTTTGTCTCCGTCATTTCGTAAGCAATTACAACACTGCTCACCGGAATTCAGCAATTAAGGACATGTTATATAAGGCCGGTATGTATAAGATATCTTTATTAATTATTACATAATTATGAAATGCTATGTTAATTGTTAAATTTATTAATATATAATTATTAAATGGATAGTGAATATATGAAAAAAAATTATATATATATATATATATATATATATATATTGAATTGTGGAGGAACACCCAGCGTCAGGTGTTCCTCCACAATTATATATATATAATTGTGGAGGAACACCTGACGCTGGGTGTTCCTCCACAATTCAATATGTGTTCCTCCACAATTATATATATATATATATATATATATATATATATATATATATAATTGTGGAGGAACACCTGACGCTGGGTGTTCCTCCACAATTCAATATATATATATATATATATATATATATATATATAATTTTTTTTCATAACAAATAATTTTTTATTAATTTGTAAATTAATAATAACATGTTATGTAATATCATTTTCTTAAATATTTGTAATCCGCAATGTAGGCAATAATTTTCAACCAAGAAAATTTACAAAAAGGATGGATGAGATAAAGGCGCTTGACATCGATTCTTATAACTGGGCAATGCAAAACTCATTAGACAAGTGGACCCTATCCCATGATAATGGACAGAGGTATGGTCACGCCACGACGAACATTGCAGAGAGTATAAATAGCGCGTTAAAGGGTGTAAGGATGATGCCCGTTTCTTGTATTGTTGAGCACGTATTTGCCGGACTTGTCAAGTTTTTTGATGACAGAAGGTGCATGTATCGCGCTCAAATTGCAGCCGGTAATACGTACACCCAGAATTGTTTGGAGGAGATGGCAAAACGCTCTAAAAAAGCTAGTGGCCACAGAGTTCAGAGTTTTGATAGGCGAATAGGGATTTTCACAATTAGGACCAGAAATCAGAAAAGTAAAAGGAAAGGCAATAACACGCAATCTGTTAATTTGGATTGTCGTCATTGTGAATGTGGTAAATTTCAAGGGACCAAAATGCCGTGTTCACATGCTATAGCAGCTTGTATGCATGTACGTGTCGACATGTGGTCATATGTCGACAAATGTTATAAACTAACAGAAGCATTGAGCTGTTACAGCGCACACTTTCTACCGCTTGCACACCGTGATTACTGGTCATCCTATGTTGGTCCAACTCTTGTGCCTGATCCAGAGCTGATACGGAAAAAAGGGAGACCAAGAACTTCGCGCTATCGGAATGAAATGGATAGGAGAGATCGATCCAGGCCTAACCGATGTACTTTATGCAGAAATGAGGGACATAACAGGAAAACTTGCCCGAACGCAGCTGGACCATCGAATTACACATACTGACATGGAAATCTTGTAGTACAACTATCGTAATCATGTGAAATATTTGCAGTCATTTGAAATATGTATGATGCATATTTATATTTGCGTATGTATTGTGATACTACTTCCAACTATGAATAGCTTAATTTTTTTACCCAATTATTAATTATAAATTTTGTAAAAATAGAATATTGTATATATTATATTATTTATTACAAATCAATTAATAAATATTAACATATATTAATAAGGATATATATATATATATATATAAATGGAGGGAGACGTCAGGTCTCCCTCCTCCATTTATACATATATATGTATATAAATGGAGGGAGACGTCAGGTCTCCCTCCATATTTATACATATATATGTATAAATGGAGGAGCACCTATATATATATATATATATATATATGTTAATATTTAATAATTGATTTGTAATAAATAATAACATTTTAAGTAATATTTATTTATATTTATTACATGTATTAATATTTATATTTATTTATTAATGTCTGATCCATTACGTGTTTCACACCAAATAATATTTATTTATATTGTAATGGACAAGTTGAAAATTAGATTAACAAAAAAGAGGATTTATATTCTTATTATTTCCAACCAGTATAACATATATATACTAACACTTTAACTATATATGTACATATATGTTTCAAAAACAATTATACATTTCTGCACGTCTAATTAATGAAATGTGACCCTGTTCCACATCTCGTCGGCCTTCTATTTCGGCCGGGATAACGCCGTTGCTCTTCCCCTTGCTGTGCATCACCCTCTTCTGCATTACTTGGTCCAACATCACCCCCCATCATATCATTATGGAAATTACCTAGTGAATGTCCTTCAGAACTTGATTGAGGATTGACTTGTTCTGGTGTTCCAAATAATTGTTGGAAGAATTCATTTCCATACACATCTTGAGTTGGGGTGGACTGCGTATTAAATGCAGGAAGTGTGAATGCATCCGGTGTTTGCTCTATCGGAACGGACATTGGTATCCCATGATATGAGCTACTGGGACCAGCGGTATCTCCAGGTGTGTAACTGGTGCCACCCATTTCAAAATGATGAGCAACTCCTGAATCCTGATAAGGCCACGCCATGGGTGGTGGAATTTGCGTTACCTGTGGATCATAATAAGTTTGCTCAACATTTCTTCGCCTGTCAATCATTCCAGTCCGATTTCATCGGGTACGAAAATCTTGGAATTGTTGTTCCATAGGCGCAACAGTCACAGGTTGTGGACACGGTTGTCGCTGATATTCATTCGAAATCCTATTCTCGTAACCAACTGCACCCAGAATACTTTCAAATATCCTATTGTTATCCACATATCCGGGGTGTTCGTGGTAGACTCTTTCAAGACCATCAGCCTACATAGTGTAAATATTTTTGTCAATATATTTCTAAAACATTTACCCAATTATTAATTAAAAATCATGTAAAAATAGGAGAATATATATATATATATATATATATATATATATATATATATAAACAAATGGAGGGAGACCTGACGCAGGTCTCCCTCCATTTATACATATATATGTATAAATGGAGGGAGACCTGCGTCAGGTCTCCCTCCATATTTATACATATATATGTATAAATGGAGGAGCACCCAGCGTCAAGTGCTCCTCCATTTATATATATATATATATATATATATATATATATATATATATAAATATTTGTTAATATATATATATATATATATCTTTATTAATATTTGTTAATATTAATTACATAACTTGTAATATATAGTTATAGATAACGCCGTTGTACATCAAAAATCGGTACCATACATATATAGTAATTGTGTAATATAAAATAAAGAAGAAAACTTACTGTAGCTCCTCGTTTCGCACCATTTGGGGTTATCCACCGTCTAGTTCTTTGCACGTACCATTGCATGTATTCAGATCGATAATGCAATGGCTGTCTTCGAAGTTGGCCAACAACAACACGACCATGCCGGTTATTCCATTCATTTATAAAGACTGCAAAATGTATCACCCAATTCACCTGAGTTTGTCCACGCATATCAATTGTATGCAGATTGTCTTGTATAAGTGGGGGCGATGGAATTTGCTGGTCGAAACCGAATTGACGCATGACCCTGTCAGGATGGTGCCACTCTATGATATAGAAACATATCAACGGAACGACAGCCATCCAACTTTGTTGGCCACTCCTACATACATCGGGAAGCAGTTGAATTACATTATGGTACGGCTCCCATTCAAACTGCATAGCAATTTATCACAGGTCATCTTAAATATTCATTAAAATTAATTTTTAAGCATAATTTAATCTACCAACATATGTACAAAAATTGCACAAAGTACCTCTTCTAGTCCTTGCGTATCAAATATTTCGCGGTATGTCCATATATCCCTTCTATATGTGACATTCCGATCCAATGTGCCACTCCACCTAATCAAATAACGTCATCACATATCATATCGCATAATTCAAACAAATATTATTTAAACTTTAATAACACTAAAAATCATAAAAATATTTTTACCTAATTCCGTAAGGTAAAGCTGTGTTTAAATTTTGAGGCTGTAAATATTTCGGCCTAAACTGTTGAAGTCGCTCCCACGCCCATATCTGAAGAAGTTGTAAATATCCAGCAACTCCTTTAGCATCTGGACGGGTTGCCCGACATAATTCTCTATATAACCAGCCTAAACAAGCCGATCCCCAACTATATTGCCCTACTGAGTCCAAATCCTCCAACAAAGGTAGGAACATTAAGTGCACCGTGCTGGATGATTGGGATGAAAATAACAAACCTCCAAAACACCCTAGTATCCAAGCACGAGCGTGCTGTTGCAATAACTCGTGTGTGGCATTTTCGGGAATTTCGCCAAACACACTATCCAACCAAGTCATTTTTATTTTTTCACCACGCATATCTCCAGCGGGAGGAACTACTCCAAGTAAATTATAACATAAAGTCCCCCAATCAAGATTAGTCCTTCCCGTTACAGGCCTACCCTCTATCGGTAAACCTGTCAACACTCCCACATCCTGAAGGGTTATTGTCGTCTCACCACATGCGAGGTGAAATGTGTGAGTTTCCGGTCTCCACCTCTCAATAAGTGCAGTAATAAAATTCCAATCAACATTTATCATTCCAATACGGGCTATTCCTAACAACCCTGCTGATGTTATATAGGGTATAATTCTAGGATTAATCTGTCGGTAATGCTCCACTACACTTCCTCTACGTGTCCTCAAAACGTCGCTTTCAACCTTTGAATTAATTTCAAACACATACCATTAAAGGTCATAAAAAATTAATCATTAATCTACACAATATATAAAATAAAAATTAAAAATTACCGAATTATTCCATATAGCATCCGATCGATGCTTTCCTTGTAATGATAGTAACTCTCCATTAATCCGACCAGGATTTATTCGTGTAGCTCCTATATGATATGGATCCATGTTTGAACTTGCAATTCAAAAAAAAAAACTAACCGTTACCAAATATTTATGCTAAATAATTTTATTTACATAATTCTTTTCTCCATAACTTATACATGTAAACTAATAAACAAATAAATAATAACTGTAAAATTTTACTATTACCATAAAAATTTCCAAACTAATTATTATATACAACATTAAACTATTTGCTTGTAATTAATTTTTTTTCTAACAAATAACGATTACAAATTTGCTATTGTTAAATTTATTTAAATTAACTTAAACATTTTCAAAAAGAATTTAAGTAGCAATATCATACCTATAATGTTGACAATTGGTAATTTTCAGAAATTCCAACACCTAAAATTAACATATAATATCTAATTAATAATAATAATAATATAAATTTTTAATTAATATTAAATATAATAATAAATAAAATTATCTTACCTGATTGTAGAAGCCGGCACGATTTTTGTTCCTTGGATGCAAAATACACTTCCACAGACTAAGAATAAAAGAAAGGAAATAGAGAGAATAGAGAGAAATGAGCAAAAACTGATGTTAACAACGCAGATATGAAGCTTGCAAACCAAAGAGGTAAAGAAAAATGGCCAAAAAAATTGGCTCAATTATGCTCTCCCTGCAGCTCCACGTGAAGCTGCAGGGAGCAGCAGCTTTGATGGAAACCGGCGCCATGTGGCACCGGTTTCCATCTCTCCCCTGCAGCTCCACGTGAAGCTGCAGGGGGCTGCAGCCTTGCTGGAAACCGGTGCCACATGGCGCCAGTTTCCAGCAAAATTGTACCCCTACCGGCACCTACAGTGCCGGTTTTTAGCACCCCAGCCGGTTCAGCCGGCTGGGCCCACCCCTGTCAGAAACCGGCGCACTGTAGCGCCGGTTTCTGGCACCCCTTTTTCCTAAATACTTTTACTGTAGCCCCCTTTCCCTAATTACTTTGTAATTTCACCCCATTTAAAAAAAAACCCGATTTATGAGATCTTGAATTCAAATAAGAGTTAGACTCAGTGTATTTCAGGACAAATGAATATCTCGAATATTCTATAATAATAAAATAAATATTGAGTTCCTGAATCATGTTATTGCGTAATTTACTAAATTTATGTAGTTTGTATGCAATATTATTTGGCACCAAAATTAAATTCTAGTAATATCTTGTGGAATCAGATATTTAATTACATAATCATTGGGCTAATAGCTTATTATTCCATGCATGTTTCATAGTGCCAAAGACAATTAATATTATATATATATTAGTCCAATTCATATATCGGCAAAGTTTGACGGATAGATTGTGTTGTTAAATTAAAATAATTCCATCACTAAATTGCTTGTTGGCAGTTAGAATTGGGATTAATGGATAAGAAACCATTCAAAAGCATGCATCACTAAATTAATAAGTATATGTCATAAAATTGAGTATTTATTTGACACATACAAACCTTCTTCACTTACTTGTGTGTTGTCCCAAAAAGAAATATCGTATTTTTGTAAAATTTATCCTTGGAATATATGGTATCAAGGATTTGAATGTTAAAAAATTAATTATTAAGGGTGTGTTCGGTAAAATTATAGGTTTTTTGTTTTTAAAATCTTTATCATATTTTTTTAATTATTCATATATATTTTTTAATTATTCATTACATTATAATAATGACTTTGGTGGTAGCAGTGACAGCAGCGGCGGTGTCATTGTGGTGGTAGCGGCGGCAACGGCGGCAGCGTGGCGGTGGCGGAGGTGGCAGCGGTGTGGTAGAGGCGGAGGTAGCGGCAGTGGTGGTGGAGGCGGTGGCAGCATGGTGGCGGCTGAAGTGACAGCGGCGTAGTGGTGGGGGCGGCGACAACATGGTGCTGGTGGAGGCGGCGACAGCGTGGTGGTGGCTGAGGCGATAGCAGCGTAATGGTGGAGGCAGCGACAGCGTGGTGGTGGTCGAGGCGGCGGCATGGTGGTGGTGGCGGTGGTGGAGGTGGCAATAGCGTGGTGGTGGCTAAGGCGATATGGAGGCGGCGACAGTGTGGTGATGGCTGAAGCGACAACGGCGTAGTGGTGGAGGCGGCGACAACGTCGTGGTGGTGGAGGCGGTGACAGCATGGTGGTGGTGCAGTCAGCGGTAGCGTGGTGGAGGCGGCAACGATGTGGTGGAGGCGGCAGCGATGTGGTGGTGGTGGTGGTGATAGAGGCAGTGGCAGCGTGGTGGTGGTGATAGAGGCAGTGGCAGTATGGTGGTGGTGGAGGCGGCAACAGTGTGGTGGCCGTCGTCGTGGCGAGGGAGATGGCAGCGGTGTGGCGGTGGAGGTGGCAGCGGTGTGGCGACGGCAGCGGTGTGGCGACGGCGTGGTAGTGGTGGAGGAGGCAGAGTAGTGGTGGTGGCGGCGACGGCGGCGGCGTGGTGGTGGTGGAGGTGGCAGCGGAGGCGGCGTGGTGGTGGTGGTGGCAACAGCGGCGGCGGCAGCAATGGTGGCGGTGTGGTGGTAGTGGTGGCGGTATGGTGATAATAAAGATAAAGTAGGAAAATCCTAAAAACCTCATTTTGAATATTTTTATTTTCTGTTTTGAATGTGAAAATCAATTTTTTAAATTTTTGCAAATGTCGAAACGGAAAAAAGTTTGCCGAACGTGTTTTGATTTTATTTTAAAAAAAATCGAAAACAAAAATCTCTCCGAACGAACCCTAAATTGGTTGAGAAATTTAAATTCTTTTAGTAAAGGAAATGGATGAAATAGAAAAGAATTGAATTTTTATTTACCTTTTAACATGCTTCGTTCTTTCATTTAGATTTTGAGAAAAAAAAAAATAATCCTATACTAATTAATAAATTTATAAAAAGTAATTTTGCAATTATACACTCGTAAGAATTTGTATATACACTACTAGAAAATAGCCAAAATGCGAGAAATAAATTTCTCACTAAACAGTAGAAAACTCCTCGCTAAAAAGAATCAACGAGAAAATATACTCAAAGCATTTTGTGTGCCATTTGAATGAACACAATGGGCATCTTTCAACTTCGGGACACATTGTATACCATTTAGCCGAATACAATGATAGATACCGAGTCAAGTACTTCCCAAGAGATCAACCATTTTGGAACTTCCATTACTCGAGCGCATTTAGTTTCAGAGAACTTTAACTATTTCGATTAAAGACTTAGTGAGAAAATGCATATATTTAATTTATATGATACTTGGTTATAGGCTAGATCTAATAGGACTTTTAAATTTTTATCTTCATTCAAGTCCGAACAAAGTCGGATCGGGTGCGGGTTGTGCTCAGGTTGGTATTAGACCAAAAAAAAATATTTAGATAAAAACTAATTTTAATTTATAAAATAAGTAAGGAAAATTCCACGTAGTATTGGAAAAAATTCTCTTGTAAAACTATATTTAGTTTTGCGAGGGACAATCCTATCATTAAAGCGGTGCATTTTGTGAGAGATTTTACCTTGCAAAATAAGTAAACAATATTCATTCCTTTCATCCAACATTTAGCATGAGAATATCCCTAGGGAAAAAAAAAAGATATAGCAAGAGATTTAAATCCCTCACTAAATTAACTAAGGTTTTCTCTCGCAAAATAAGTAGACATTCATTTCCTTTATCCTGCATGTTTGGCGAGGGAATAACCCTCCAATAAAATAATGAGTTAGCAAGGGATTCGTCCCACGCTAAATCAGCTACAATTTTTTTTTCACAAAATAAGTAAACATTTATTTCTCTCATTTTATATGTTTAACAAGGAAATATCTCTCATAAAAAAAATGATAAGGCGAGAGATTTCGAAAAGCTTGCAAAATACACTATAATTTAGCGAGAGATTTGTCCCTCGCTAAACTAGCTAGGAATTTTACATCGCAAAATACATCAAACATTAATTTTGCTCGATCTATACATGTTTAGCAAGGGAATATCCATCGCAAAAAATAATGATTTAATGAGAAATTTGAAATCTATCGCAAAATTCACTAATTTGGTGAAGGATGGATATGGCCTTCTCTAAATTAGTTATGGACGTTTCTCTCATTAAAACGTTGCTACAGCGCCGCAAGATTTTTGCTTGTAAAATTAGCAATGAATTTTATTTCCTATCATTATTTCCTTGTTATTCTTTCAGCGCACCGATTTAGCGCTTTTTTTAGTCTCTAAATGTAGAATTTCTCGCTAAAGCCTTGCTATTTTGCTAGAAAAGTTAGCCCTCGAAAAATTCTCTCTTTTTTGTCATTTTTTTTTTATGTATATACACGTACAAGAGATATAAAACTTAAATTACGCCTATACTTAAATTACGCCTATACTAGTCAGTGGAAGAAGTCAAACCTAAAACTCTCTACATTTTTAATGTTAGCTGCAACAATAAAAGTTACTAAAATGAATCTAATTTAAAATTTTATGCACTTTAAATCATGTGCTAGTTACTAAAACAAATCAAAGTATAACTGATATTTTCTTTATTCTCTTTTCTCTCCTATTTTTCCCTTTCTTTATTAAGATTCACTTAATTGGCATGCAATCCAAACTGATTATACTTTCTTTCTTTAACGCCCTTCGAAATCTACGCATATATCATATATATGTAGGATTATTAATTAGGATTTTCTTCCATCTAGGATAAATCATGATACAAGTTCTCTTATAAATACAGAGTAATCAAGAGAATAGAGTCACAATCAAATTCAAAGTAAATCTGCTTCAGTAAAAAAGTAATTAAAGAGATGGCAACTATTAAGTCTTCGATGGTGCTGCCTTTCCTAGTTGCTTTATTAATCATTGCTTCTCGTTAGTTTCTTTTCACCTCTCCTTCTATTTGTTTAGTGCTACTATAATTTTCATTTTATTTATTCCATATGACATTAATTATAAATTAATATTTAAAAAATCTAACAAAAATTTATGTATGATTTTGTTATATACAGATTCCCATATGGCTGTTGGAAAGGAAATAAATAGGGGAATTGTGATTGACCCAGAATGCAAAACAACTGCTGAGTGTCAAAATAACCACAAATGCTTCTGCTATCCTAATAATCCTTGTATTTGTGCAAATGGTGGGTGTAGGTGTTTGCCTTGATAATTCCCCATTCAATCGATAAATTCTAGTAGTTTTGAAGTATTAGCATGATGACCAAGATTGTGAAATCTGGTGCTTGGCCATAATAAATTGTATTTCGAGACAATGAATATCTCGAGTATTCTCAAGTAATATAATAACCATTGAATTCCTGAATCATGTTATTGTGTACTTCACTAAGTTTCTTTCTCTACTTTTTTGCCCATATTCATTTTTAGCGACAAATTCGATAATTAATCGTTGATGAATTAATTGTGAGCATGAAAAATCACATATAATTAGATTCAGTAATATCCTATGACTTCAATACTTAATTACATAGTTATTGGATTGATAACTTACTATACCATCATGTCTTCGAGTGCAGAAGGTATATGAGATCTTCCATATCGGTCTAAATAGAAAATTTGTATTTGATAAAGCTCAAGGAGTTCAAGTGAAACTACTCGGCTGCACATGCATCCAAAATATAACACTACAACATTCTTGAAATTAATTTAAAATATCTCAAATAAATTTTTATATATATATACGCACACATAATTTTGGGCATTGAAAAGTTTGAGAGGCGCCTGGAAAGCGAAAGGTCATTCATCATATTTCGTGTTAAAATATCCCATATTTTCTGGTGTTAAGTCTCTTTTGCTTCTTATAAGGAATTGGCAATCCTCACTTCCTGAGCTAGCTTTTAAAGCTGGAATTAGGCCCTCTTATCATGGTATCAGAACAGATTCCAATTGTCTATGTGTTATTAGATGCCCACCTACTGCCAAATTTCACACATCATATTCCAGTCATACTCTGTGTGAGGGAGTGTATTAAAATGTCCCGCGTCGCCTAGTATTAAGTCTTCTTTGCACTTTATAAGGGGTTGGCAATCCTTCCTCCCTGAGCTAGCTTTTGGAGCTGGAGTTAGGCCCTCCTATCATGGTATTAAAGCCAGGTTGCAGCTGTCAATCTATTGTTGGACACCCACCTACTGTCAAACTTCACGCATCAGATATTCAGCCCTACCCTGCCCTGCGTAAGCAAGTGTGTTAAAATGTCTCACATCGCCGGGCAATAAGTCTTCTTTGCTTTATATAAGAAGTTGGTGATCCTCTCCTCTTGAGCTAGCTTTTGAAACTGTAGTTAGGTCCTCTTATCATTTCGAATGTTTTTCATAAACTTAGTTACCGATATTCAATATTAATATATATGTTATGGCAAAAAGATCAAATTGGTCTTTTAAATTTACCTTTAAAGTTAACTAAGTGATTGCGACATAAATATGATAATGTAAATGAAATAACTAATTACATTTGAATTAGAAACTTTTTTTAATGCATTTCAATTAGAATCTATTTATTCAATTTTCATTGTTTAGGACATTATTTAACTTAATTTTAATTATTTTAGGCTGAAATTGGCCTCAGGAAAATATGAAGAGATTAATTGACAATTAAGACAAATTTAAGGTTTTATTTTTAATTGTCACTTCATGTCATTCTCTATGTGGAAAATTCAAGTTCAATGAGTTGAATGCTAAAACTAAAATTGGCCCCTTGTTGTTGTTCCTTTTTTCATCACTTTTAAAGTTTAAGAGAATTCTTTTTATATAGCTAATAATAGATTTAGGCTTCCCCCTTTAATCTTAATTATAACTTTTTTATAAAGCATATTCGGTAATTCAAGTACATTGGTTCAACTATTCTAAATTTGCACTGAATGCATATTCACAAAGGTATTAAATGCTCCTTTTCAAGTAAAAAATAAAAATAAAAAGCTCCATATTCGAGTTCGATTATTCGATTAAAAAGGGTAGGAACTCTAGAATTATAGAGGAAAACTTATAATAAAAAAAAAATGGATTTTTTTTTTCCTTTAGATGGTGGATATATGGACCACCTAGATAAACTATCATTTGAACAAGCAATTTATTATGTGACTATGAAATTTAGAATTTAGTTTACAAAAGTATCATACATTTTGGTCTTTTGACACATGAAAAATAAAGAAATTTCTTTTATCAACCCTCTAATTTATACCCTACTTTCTTGCTTAACTATCAATTTCTTTTGTTATAAAAAAAAAAGTCTAATAAATGAAATTTTAACTCAACCTTCAAACTTAATTATCCTATACGTTTAAGAGAATTCTTTTTATATAACTAATAATAGATTTATTAATCATAAAAGTGTGTATATACACTACTAGAAAATAGCCAAATACAAATCTCGCACTAAAAGGAGAAAATCCCCAGCTAAATAGATGCATCTCGACACTTTGTGCGCCATCTGGACTATCGCAATTGACATCTCCCAAAATTCACTGATTTAGCAAGGGATATGGCCCGCGCTAAATTAGCTAGCTAATTTCTCTCTCTAAACCGATCCTACATTGGGCGTCAAGATTTTTGCAAGTAAAGTAACAGATTTTATTTTTCATCATTATTAATATGCTATTTTTTTAGTTCGCCAATTTGGCACCTTTTATAGTCCTTAAATATAAAGTTGTCCGATACGGAGGATAAATTAAAATAAATTAGTAAAGTAAAAATATCGACACCAGCAATTTAACGTGATTCACCATTTAATTTGAGTTACGTTCACGGGACAAATTCCGAAAAATATTTCTTTCACTAATAAAATTAATAGGTACAAAAGAAAAATGTAATACAATAATTTTGAGATAAACCCAAAATAGTAGCACACAAGTGTTTCCCAAACTCAATATTTTGTCACTCCCCTTTTAAAAAAATATCCAAAATATTTTTCTTTTTCTTCTCTCTCTCACAAACTTCTGAAAGTTTGATATGATAAACTGAAATGAAATAAGATCTATTTATAGGCGACTCTATACGCGTTAATTACGCTTTTTGGACAGTTTTCAATAAACTGTCCACCTACCAATTTAAAAAAAAGAATTTAATTATTTCTTTCCTGTCTCAAATTTTGACTTTTGTTATTTCTTACCAACCTTCTCCTCTTTTTTTTTTCAATGATGTGGGCCCCACATGTTAGAGGAACCCACGCCTAACAATTCTCCCCCTTCCGACTACATGGTGGGGGGCTCCGCTAATCCTACAGCTAGCCTATAATACTCAAAATTCTGTTTTGGTAGAATTTTTGTCAACATGTCCGACCCATTTTTCTCCGTTTAGATCTTCTTAAACTGTAGTAGCTTTTTCTCCATCAAATCTCTTATCCAGTGATATCTCACATCAATATGTTTTGATTTTGAATGGAAAAAAGCATTCTTTCCAAGATGAATAGCACTCTGACTATCACAAAATAGCTGATATTTGTCTTGCTGCAAACCAAGTTCTTTCAAGAACTTCTTCATCCATAGCAACTCTTTACAAGCTTCCGTTGCTGCTATAAACTCTGTTTCAGAAGTAGAAAGTGCAATACACTTCTGTAACTTTGACTATCATGACACAGCTCCCCTTGCAAAATTAATCAGATAAGTAGAAATAAATTTTCTGAAATTCACATCGCCAGCCATATATGCATATGTGTAACCAGCTAACACAGGTTTGTCATTTATAAAATATAGACATATTTTGGAAATTCCTCGAAAATACCTGAAAATCCATTTTACTGCAGCCCAAATGTTCCTTTTCAGGATTTAAAAGGAATTTACTCATAACTCTAACTGCATGAGTGATCTAGCCGTGTACACACCATAGCATACATTAAACTTTCAACTGCTGAAGCATATAGAACTTTATCCATCTCTTCCTTTTCTTTGTCTGTAGAAGAGTTTTGTTTAGAACTCAGCTTAAAGTGATTAGGAAGAGGACAACTAACCGTTTTAGCCTTGTTCATATTACATCTCTGAAGTACTTTCTCAATGTACTTCTCCAGTGACAGCCACAATTTTTTGGCGCCTCTGTCTCTGATAATATTCATGCCAAGAATCTGCTTTGCTAGCCCCAAGTCTTTTATAGCAATTCAAATTGTTAATTTTGAAAATATTCTGGCCAACAATCAACATATCATCCACATAGAGCAAAATGATAGCAAAAGGATAATAAAATCATCATCAGAGAATTTTTGCACAAAAACACAATGGTCTGAAGTAGTTTTTTTATAGTCTTACTCCCCCATAACAGACTCAAACTTCTTATACCATTGTCTTGGTGCTTATTTTAAGCCGTAGAGACTTTTCTTCAACTTGCAGATATAATTTTCTTTTTCTCTTTCTTTGAACCCCTCTGACTGCTCTATGTATATCTCTTCTTCCAAATCACCTGCAGGAAGATAGTTTTGACATCCATTTGTTCAACCTCCAGGTGAAGACTTGCTGCTAATCCCAACACAGTTCGAATGGATGACATTTTTACAATCAGTAAGAAAATCTCATCAAAATCAACTCCTATTTTTTTTACTGAATCCCTTAACAATCAGTCTGGCTTTCTAATGTGAACTGAAACTGTGTTCTTCATGTTTTATCCTGAACACCCATTTATTTTTCAAGGCCCTTCTGCCTTTGAGCAACTTTACCAGTTCAAAAGTTTTGTTCTCATACAGGGACTTCATCTCATCTTGCATGACCTCAATCCATTTTTACTTGGATTCATCATCTATGGCTTCTTGATAACTCTCAGGTTCTCCCTCTTCAGTAATAGTCACATACTGGTCACGAGAATATCTAGAAGATGGCCATTTTGTTCTTTCACTTCTCCTTTGTGGAGGTGATGTTCCTTGGGGATATGAATAAATGCTTTACAGCCAAACACGCGCAAATGATCATAGGAAACATCTTTTCCTGACCATACTCTTTATGGAACATCCATCTTGAGAGGAGTACAAGGTGAAAGATTCAACACATGTGCAACTGTGAGTATAGCTTCACCCAAAAAAAAATCTTAGATAACTTTGCATGTGAGTAAGCCATTCAACTGCGGTATTTTTGGAGGTGTCATCTGATGCCAGATATCATGCTCTTTGCAGTAAACATGAAATGGTCCAGTGGAGGTGATGGCCATTGTCCGTTCGGATGCTTTTCAACTTCTTCCCAGTCTGTCTCTCAACTGAGGCATGAAATTCTTTAAAGACATCTAGCACCTGATCTTTTATTTTCAGAAGATATACCCATGTCTTCCTCGAATGATCATCAATGAAAGTCACAAAATACTGAGCACCACCAAGTGACTTTGGCATTGGTCCACACAAATCTGAGTGAATCAGATCTAACACATTTTTCATTTTGGAAGGAGAGGAACTTCTAAAAGCAAGTCTGTTTTCTTTCCAAATAGACAATCAACACATTTGTCTAAGTGTACTTTATTCATACCGGGAAATATTTTCTTTTTGGCTAGACTTTTCATTATTTTTTCACCTATGTGGCCAAGTCTCCTACGCCATCGTTCAATTGCACTATCTTTCTCCACGGCAGTTACTGTGTTGGTAGAGAGCTTTGCTTTCATCACATATAGAGTTGTATGATTTTTACCTCTAACCACTACTAAGGAGCCTTTTGTAAGTTTTCATTTGTTATAAATGAAGGAGCTGCAATATCCCTCATTTCCAAGTTTGCGTACAAAAATTAAATTCAAGCGCATGACTAGAATATGCCTGACATCCTTCAAAATTAGTCTGGCACCATTCTCTCTTTTCAAGCAAACATCTCCTCTGCCAACAACCTTTGATAGCCCTTCATTTCCCATTCTAACAATACCAAAATCTCCAAGTGTGTATGATAAGAAGAATTCTCTATAGAATGTAGCATGAATGGTAGCACCACTATCAAGCACCCAACTGGACTCCTGATATACAAGATTAACAATATCTTCATCATAAATGATATTGAATTCATTTACGATATTAGTTTGCTCATCATCACTATTGTCGTCTTTTTTCACAGCTCTGCTACGGTTCTTTTATTTCTTTTTGAACTTTTTAATGTGGCACTTCTTTTTAAATTGATGGCATTCAACATTGGCATATTTGTTTGACTTTCCTCTACTCTTGCCTTTAGGGTTTTATTCCCTAGACTGTCTCCTTCCTCTGGATTCTGCAACTATAACATCTGATTGTGATGAAGAAGATGAGGCCTGTGATCTCCTTCTCGTTTCTTCATTCAGGATACTACTTTTTACAATCTCCATGTTGACTACACCATTGGGTGCAGTGTTGGTGATGGAGATCTTCAAAGTCTTCTAGGACTGTGGCAGAGAGGTTAACACCAATAAAGCAAATACTTCATCAACCAGTTTTACTCTCATTCTGTTTAGCTGATCCTGGATCCCTTCTATCTCATTCAAGTGGTCTGGCAAGTAAGTTCCTTCTTTATATCTTACTTGCACCAACTTGGTCAAGTAAAATAATTTATTATTTCACGCCTTTGAAGAATACAACGTCTCCAGCTTATTCCACAGTATTATGGCATCTATCTCATTACAAATATGATTGAACACATTATCTTCGATAAATTGTCGGATAAAACTGCACACCTACTCATGGTCAAACTTCCACTCCTCATCGGTTTTACCTTCGCGTTTAGCTGCGGCAAACACCGGTAAATGCATTTTCGTCACAACTAGAAGATCTTTCATCTTTTTACTCTAGATATGGTAGTTTGAGCCATTTAAGTAGATCATTCTGCTAATTTTTGCCTCCATTTAGATTGAAATTCGTTGGACTTCTTCGATCTAAAAAATTTCCTGACAATGAACAGTATATATATACATGAACAGTACCGTATATCTTACTTGCACCAACTTGGTCAAGTAAAATAATTTATTATTTCCCTGGCAGAGAGGCTAACACCAATAAAGCAAATACTTTATCATCCAGTTTTACTTTCATTCTGTTTAGCTGATCCTGGATCCCTTCCATCACATTCAAGTGATCTGGCAAAAAAGTTTCTTCTTTATATGTTACTTGCACCAACTTGGTCAAGTAAAATAATTTATTATTTTTCGTCTTTGAAAAATACAACGTCTCCAGCTTATTCCACAGTATTCTGGCATCTATCTCATTACAAATGTGATTACAAATGTGATTGAACACATTGTCTTTGACAAATTATCGGATAAAACTGCACACCTGCTCATGGTCAAACTTTCACTGCTCATCGATTTTATCTTCGGGTTTAGCTGCGGTAAACACCGGTAAATGCATCTTCGTCATAACTAAAAGATCTTTCATCTTTTTACTCCAGATATGGTAGTTTGAGCCATTTAAGTAGATCATTCTGCTAATTTTTGCCTCCATTTAGATTGGAATTCATTGGACTTCTTCAATCTAAAAAATTTCCTGACAGTGAACAGTATACATATATACATGAACAGTACCATATATGTGAACAGTACCGTATATATGAACAGTGATGTATATCTAAACAGTGCCCAGGGAAAAAATTTCTGATATGGAATATCAGTCTACGCTGCAATTACAGAGTATACTAAGAAATAACCTTAGTTCTGATACCAGTTGTTGGGTATAGTAGATAAATTAAAATAAATTAGTAGAGTAAAAATATCGATACCGGCAATTTAACGTGATTCACCATTTAATTTGGGTTACGTCTACGGGATAAATTTCAAAAAATATTTCTTCCACTAATAAAATTAATGGGTATAAAATAGAAAGACAATATAATAATTTTGAGATACGCCCAAAATAGTAGCATATAAGTGTTTCCCAAACTCACTATTTTGTCACTCCCCTTTTAGAAAAATATTCCAAATATTTTTCTTTTTCTTCTCTCTCTCACAAACTTCTAAAAGTTTAATATGATAAACTGAAATGAAATAAGGGTTATTTATAGGCGACTTTATACGCGTTAATTACGCGTTTTGGACAGTTTTGAATAAGCTGTTCACCTACCAATTTAAAAGAAAGAATTCAATTATTTACTTTCGCAAATTTTGACTTTTCCTATTTCTTGTCAACCTTTTCCTCTTTTTATTTTTTCAATGATGTGGGCCCCACATGTTGGAGGAACCCATGCCTAACAAAAATCACTCGCAAATCTCTTGCTATTTTGCTAGAAAAATAAACTCTCCCAAAATTCTTTAGTTATTTTGTGATTTTTCTACTGTATATAGATACAAGTGATATAAAATTTAAATTACAACTATATTTATCATTAGAAGAAATCAAATTTAAAACTTTTCACACTTTTAAATGAATATTAAATCCAACTATAAAGTCTTAAAATGAATCTAATTTAAAATTTTATGCACTTTTAATCAAGTGCTAGTTACTAAAACAAATCAAAGTATAACTGATATTTTCTTTATTCTCTTTTCTCTCCTATTTTTCCCTTTCTTTATTAAGATTCAGTTAATTGGTATGCAATCCAAACTGTTAATACTTTCCTTCTTTAACACCCTTAGAAATCTATGCATAAATCATATGTATCTAGGATTATTAATTAGGATTTTCTTCCATCTAGGATAAATCATGATACAAATTCTCTTATAAATACAGAGTAATCAAGAGAATACAGTCACAATCAAATTCAAAGTAAATCTGCTTCAATAAAAAAATAATTAAAGAGATGGCAACTATTAAGTCTTCAATGGTGCTGCCTTTCCTAGTTGCTTTATTAATCATTGCTTCTTGTTAGTTTCTTTTCACCTTTCCTTCTATTTGTTTACTGCTATTATAATTTTCATTTTATTTATTCCATATGATATTAATTATAAATTAATATTTGAAAAATCTAACAAAAATTTATGTATGATTTTGTTATATACAGATTCGCATATGGCTGTTGGAAAGGAAATCAATAGGGGAATTGTGATTGACCCAGAATGCAAAACAACTGCTGAGTGTCAAAATAACCACAAATGCTTCTGCTATCCTAATAATCCTTGTATTTGTGCAAATGGTGGGTGTAGGTGTTTGCCTTGATAATTCCCCATTCGATCGATAAATTCTAGTAGTTTTGAAGTATTAGCCTGATGACCAAGATTGTGAAATCTTGTGCTTGGTCATATTAAATAAAATATCATCAATAAATTTTATTTCGAGACATTGAATATCTCGAGTATTCTCAAGTAATATAATAACCATTGGATTTTTAAATCGTGTTATTCGGGTCAATTTCACTCATGGTCACTCAACTTATCACTTATCGTACAAAAGTAACCGACTTTTTTTTCTATCTTAAATGTCACTGAACTTCTAATATTTTTTCAAAAAAGCCATGTTGACCGGAATCCGGCAAGAATCCTTGTCGGATTGATGACATGGCATATGATACGTGGCAACGAATAGTAAATATATGACTTTTTTGCAAAAATGTTAGAAGTTCAGTAACATTTAAGTTGGAAAAAAAGAAAATTGATTAGTTTTGCGCGATAAATGATAAGTTTAGTGACCGTGAGTGAAATTGATTTAGATGTAGCATTTATTGGAGATATTGTTAAACGACATGTAGTTTCTGACATGGCATACCATATCATCAATCCGGCGACAGTGCTCATCGGATTCCGGTCAACATGACTTTTTTGAAAAAAATGTTAAAAGTTCAGTGACATTTAAGTAAGAAAAAAAAAGTCGGTTATTTTTGCGCGATAAGTAATAAGTTGAGTGACCGTTAGTAAAATCAACCCGTGTTATTCTGTACTTCATTAAGTTTCTCTACATTTTTTTCCATATTCATTTCTCAATTAGAAATTCGATAATTGATAGTAAGCTGGTTGAATTAATTAGAATTAAATTCAGTAATATCTCATGACTTTAATACTTAATTACATAGTTATCGGATTGATAACTTACTATGCCATAATGTTCAAATAGAAAATTTGTATTTTATAAAGCTCAAGAAGTTCAAGTGAAACTACTTGGCTGCACATGCAACCAAAATATAACACTACAATATTTTTGATATATAGGCGAAAAAGCAAAAGTACATTCATCTTAGTTCGAACGTTTTTCGCAAACCTAGCTATCCATGTTCAATATTAATATATTCATTATGGCAGAAAGATAAAACAGGCCTCTTAAATTTACCTTTATAGTTAAGTAAGTCCTTTATGTTTTCATTGGGCTAACTTAACTAATGAAATGCTCGGCGGTTAAAGTTGTCGTACATTTAAATTTTTAATTAACATGATCATGTAAAAGAACTCGGTAATTAAAGTTAGTGTAAAAAAAATAATTTGCGACATAAACATGTTAATGTAAAAGAAATAGGTAGCTACATTTCATCTAAATTAGATCCTACTTACTCAATTTTTATTGTTTAGGAGCTTGTTTAGCTTAATTTTACACCTTCCATTTCATTTTATGTGTCATTTTGGTTGTTTTCACAAGTATTAACAAGTATTAATTAGGCTCAAATTTAGGATAAAATTGAGTAATTCAATGCATAAACTTAAATCTAATTGATCAACTTATATTGGAAAAGAAAATTAAATTGAAAAAAAAAATTAAGTGTCGTTAGAAATCTAAAAATGTCAAATAAATAAAATTTGAATTTTACTAAAAAGTGACACATAAAATGAAATCAATTGAGTAATTTTTTAAGGCTTCAATTGGCCTAATGAAAATATGGAGAGATTAATGGAGTAATTTTTTAAGGCTTCAATTGGCCTAATGAAAATATGGAGAGATTAATTGACAGTTAAGACAAATTTAAGTCCTATTCATAATTGTCACCTCGTGTCATTCTCTATGTGGAGAATTCAAGTTCAAAGTTTGAGTTCAAGAAGATGAATGCTAAAACTAACATTGGTCTCTTGTTATTGTTCCCTTTTTCATCATTTCTAAAGTTTAAGAGAATTCTTGTTATAAAGCTAATAATAGATTTATGTTTCCCCCTTTAATCTTAAGTATAACTTTTTTTTGTAAAGCATTCAGTAATTCAAGTCCATTGATTCAACCATTCTAAATTTGCAATGGATCGATACAGGTCCACAAAGATATCGAATGCTCCATTTCAAGTACCAAAAAAACTCCATATTCAAGTTTGAATATAAGACTTCTAATTAAAAGAGAAGAAATTAATAGTATCATTCCATCTCACCTAAAGTTAATTATGAAGTGGGATAAAAAACATGCATATAGATGGATGCCATCAATTTTTTGTCATAAAAAAAATCCATAGATATAGTTTAGGCAACAACTTTCCATTTAAAATATTTAATAATTTTCTTTTATTAAAAGGTTATACAGATAGGGTACATGATTCCTGTTATTAGATATATAACCAAGTGTAACTCATATCTCAGTTTTGAAGTGAAATTAGTTAGTTAGTCTTTCTCTCTCTGTTAGTTACCGGATAAACCCGAGTTAGTTTTGCCGAGCTTTTCACGTGATTGTAATCTTTGCTTGCATATATTACTTTCTTGCAAAAATATTAGAAGTTCAGTTACATTTAAGTCAGAAAAAAAAAAAAAAAAAAAAAAAAAAAAAAAAAAAAGTCGGTTACTTTTGCGCGATAAGTGATAAGTTGAGTGACCGTGAGTGAAATTGACCCTATAGTTTAGGCAACAACTTTCCATTTAAAATATTTAATAATTTTCTTTTATTAAAAGGTTATACAGACAGGGTACAATGATTCCTAATACATATATAACACAACAACAAATATAATAAAAATTAAAATTAAAAGTAAAACATCTCATACTTTTAGTGCTAGCCCTTAAGCTAATTTGATTGGTTATATTCAACACCTCCCTCAATTTATAAATATTAATCATTTTGCCCTCTTTAAACTTTTCAGAAAACCATTTAGCCCCAAAACTTTTAGTTTTTATAATCAATATGTCATGAAATGCTAATATAAAACTTTTCTTCTAATAAAAAAGAGACATGTGTAATTTTTTCACGTAAAATTAAATATACGAATCTCATTTTCGTTGAAAGAAAAATTTTCCATCAACATTTAGAGACCTATTTGTAACCGAAAGTAATAGTTTAAAAGGCCTACTAATTTTTTTGAAAAATTTATGGAGTAAAATGCGGAAATTATAAAGTTTAGGAGTTAGATATATAACCAAGTGTAACTCATATCTCAGTTTTGAAGTGAAATTAGTTAGTTAGTCTTTCTCTCTCTGTTAGTCACCGGATAAACCCGAGTTAGTTTTGCCGAGCTTTTCACGTGAATTTGTAATCTTTGCATATATTACTTTCTTACTTAGTTGATTGTATTAATTTGGCTGTCTCATTCTTCAAGATTTTCAATGAGAATTCTTTCTATTTCTCAATCCGGGATAAAGGAGATGCTATCTTTCTTGCTTGTTCTAATGGTCACTGCTTCATGTTAGTTTCTTCGTATAATTTCTTTAATTCTCATTTCACTTCTTTAATTATCATAATTAGTAAAATTAATATGACTATAATTTTGTTTGTATTCAGATTTGGAAATGGGGTGTAGTGAAGAGATAGAAAGAGGACCCATAGTTTCTTTCAGATGCATCACAAATGCTGAATGTACAGCCTCCAATCACAAATGCTTGTGCCCTCCTTGTATTTGTGAAAATGGTGTTTGTACCTGTGTTGATCCTCCATCACAATCAAGGCTTTGAATTTCATTGGTGGTATAAAAGTAAAATGTATGGATTATTTATCAAGTTAATTCCAGGAGAATTACCCCCTAGTTAGTGATCAAAACTCAGATTAGAAGTGTCGGAAGTTTTAATTTTAATTTTTTCAATAATATTTATAGGTGTAATTGGATATTATTGCTTCTCTTGTTAAAAATAAATATATAAATAAAAAAATAAATTCTATATATATGTTTGTTTATAGGTCCAATTTCTATAAAAATACAAAGACAAATTAAAGAAGAATATAAAAAGATCAAAAAATTTGAAATGTATACAGGAACTTGTAACATCTATAGGAAATTAAGATCCTCTCTGGATAGATTTCCACGGCTCCAAAGAGAAATTCGTATTTTATGAAAAATAATAAATCTAAAAAAAAAAAGAAAAAGATTGAATTTTTGTTTTTTTTTCTTGATAGTAGCAGACGGCATATAATTAGTATTGGCTAAAGGAAATTGCATGTTCTTTGCTTGTTGTGTGGCTTCTTCTTTGGCTTCGGTGGCCGCAGAGCTACTTTTATTGCAGCATCAAACACAGTTTTCACATTCTGGAAAATCAAACCATAAAAAGAAAAAAGAAAATAATTGTATTGTATTTAAAATAAATAAATAAATAGAGTTATAAGGGCTGTTTGTTTATGTTGTTATTATAGAAGAAGAAGGCCTACCTGCTGAGTTTTAGAACTGCATTCTATATAACTGACTGCACCGATCATTTTCTTCAGTTCCTCACCCTGCTCATTAAATACCAAGTTAATATTAAGCCAAACAAAACAATACTACTAATTCAATTTTGCAAATTTTAATGTAGTTTGGTTATATACCTGAGCTGTTGTTATGGGTGTTGCTCCTGGATGATCTATCAAGTACTGCTTGTCTTCTCTCAAATCTGCAATTATGCTCAAATTCATGTCAATCTCTGTTAATTAAGCGGACACAGTAATTCATAAATTACAAAACAATAATAATGGTTAAATTACTCACCAAGTTTGGTCCCAACAAGCACAATTGGCACATTTGGAGCATAATGTCTTAGCTCGGGGATCCACTGCCAGGAATTAACCACTAGGTGTCAATCATAATTAAACCAAGATATATGTTCTTGCCTACACCGATTTATAGATTAAATCAATGATTAAAAATAATAATCACCTTTTATAAATGAAAATTTAACATTAATTTGGTTCATAAGTTTATAAATTCCATCTAAATAAGTATTTTAAAAGAAATGAAAAGGAAAGACCTTTTTGTGTATGTTCTCAAAACTGGCCTTGCTAATGAGAGAAAAAGCCAATAAAAACACATCAGCTCCTCTGTAACTCAGTGGCCTCAGCCTGTTATAATCTTCCTGCCCTGAAATTCACAAAAACTTTCATTTTAATTTAATTCATCCCCATTTTAACTCAGGAAATTAGTAAAATTTACTCACCAGCTGTATCCCATAATCCAAGATTCACTGTACTACCATCCACCACCACATTAGCGCTGAAATTATCAAATACTGTAGGAACATAATCCTGACGCAAAAAAAAAAATAATAATTATCGATGAACACTGTCTTATCATAAAAAAAAAAAAAAAAAAAAAAAAGAATCATATGTTACCGTTGGAAATGTATTGCTAGTGTAGGAAATGAGCATGCAAGTTTTTCCTACAGCCCCATCTCCAACAGTTACACACTTGATAAATCTTGCTGTACTCATGTTTTTTTAGCAAGCCTCTTGAGCCAATCTTGTTCTGATCCTTTTATATAAGTGTATTAATACTTATACATATAACTAACTAGAAATAAAGAAGAAGTAGTTTTGAAGTATGAAATAGAAAATGGGAAGTAAGATGCAGGCATTTAACTACCCACAAAGCCTAACATCAAAAATAAAATGATTGAAGAAAAGGCCTTTTCATTTCTTTAAGTGCAAGGCCAAATGTAACAAATTAAGTAGGTTTGGTGCTGGTTGTTAGTTGGGTTTAATTAAGTGTAGGATAAGGGATGTGATGAATTGATAATGAAAATGAAAGAATTGCTATATTAACTAATGCATTATGATAGTGTTGTGGAAGGTTAAGTTAAGAATTACATGTAATTGGCAGAAATAAAGTCAAAAGGTTGTAACCTAATTAAAGGAGAGTCTTTTGTGGTCGTCACTATCATTTTGTTTGCTGATCTGGGCTGAGCTCATTTTTGCTAGCTTTGGAAGGAGCAATAAGAGGGTGAGAGAGGAAATCTTTCTCCCTCTTTCATGGAAACATATATTATATTATGAAACAAATTAATAAGGTTGGTGATGTCCCTTAAACATCTTGGGATCCTTTTAAGGATCTATATCCTACCTAGTTGGATAGTTGTGGTTGAAGTTTTTAGTAATTGAACTAAGTGTTTCCAAAAGTGTGAAATTTGTAAAACTTAGGCATATGCAAATAGCCAATATCACAAAATTGATGGCTCTAATATCGTGTTGAATAAAATAGATTTTAATTTAATTTAATTTTAAAAATTAACTCGTGATATGTTAATTGTTCAAGCCATTATAAAAAAAAGTACTTTAAAGACAAGGGGATTGACTAGATGAAGCAGACCTGACACTTGTCTTAAACTGAAGAGCCAGTAAGAGTAGTGTTAATTAATTGGGCCCTTATCTTTAAGCAATTTGTGTATATTGGGCCTCGCTGTCAGTTGGAACATGGGAGGGTCTGCATATATTGGGCCTTTGGCAAATTTTGAGGATCCTGAGTATGGCAGCTCAAATGCTATCAGGCTTAACCTAACCCAACTTCAATTCAAGTTAATGACAAGATTAATTCCATTGGATATTAAGTTGAGGTTAAATTTCGTTTGGTTTAGTGTTTTCTATATTTAGTAAAACAGATTTTTCTATAGATGAGAAGAAGAGGTGGAATTCGAACCATTGAGTACATTTGAACTAGTTTTATTACTAAAATTTGCTTAAAAATGCCTTAAATAACATATTTTCAATTTAGTAAATATGCAACATTTTTTAGAGAGAAAAATAATTAGCTAATTTATGAAATAAATAATACTTATTAAATTCATCATGAATTGATTTGATAATAAATTATGATGCATAGAAAATATTAATTATATAAATATTACGTCCATAAAAGGAAAAGTAAAGAAATTACTCATTAATGCTCAATTTTGGTGGGGAAAATCCTATTCGGGAAATAACTAAAATAGGCAGTTATTCGCCAAGATGAAAATGACGGATGGGGAAACCAAATAAACCGTCACCAAGTTCTATTCTAAAAGGACAAATTCGGCATTTTACATCCCCTTAATTCAAGAAGGTTTAACTTGGTTAAACAGGCTAAAACCCTATATATCGCACAGTTCCTCTTGTCTTCCTCATGTAATTCGCTTCACCGATTCTGCGATTCCTCTGGTTTTACTCGCTCGAATTAATCTACAAATTTCTTTTATCTTCCAATCATTTTTTAATCATTTTTTTTTTTGCATATTATCGAATTGGGTAAAGCACAAGAAACAATGCTAACAGAAAGCAACAATGAAGAATCAAGCAATAACGGACATGGATGCGCAGCGTGCAAGCATCAAAGAAAAAGGTGCGGAAGAGATTGTCTTCTGCAACCCTACTTTGGGGTAAACAGAAGTCAAGATTTTCAAGCGGCACATAAGGTTTTTGGAATTAGCAACATGACCAAGATGATGAAAGAACTTCGACTTCAAGAAAGGCCAAGAGCGATCGAATCTTTGGTATGGGAAGCTTCAATTTGGCAACAAGATCCTGTTAATGGGCCTCTTGGGCTCTATAAACAGTTAGAACAAGAGAATGCATTGTTGAAAGATAAGGTAAATCAGCTGAAAGGATTGATCAATAATAATGATTCTGCTATAAATGTGGGTGACATAAATATTGTGAATTTTTATACTGAGATGAGAAATCTACCCAATGTGGCCACAAATTCTTTGTTTTTAGGGCAAGATATGAATAGTTCTTTTAGGCCAAGTGGAAGTCAAGTTGGGATTAGCTTTAACGGTGCAATTATTAGTCATGACGAGGAGCAAGAAATGTTCAACCAGAGAGGGAATTTTCATGGGTCAAGACCAAGTTTTGGTGTTGTTGCAGAGCCAGTCAATTGGGTTAGAGGAAGAGATTATTGCTTTCCAAGTTATTTTCATAATAATCTTAATTGGCCACATCTACAACCCATGCCCAACCGTACCCAACAATTGCAAGCCGTCAATAACAACTTCATTCAAGGTAAAAAAAGACTTGGTCAATTTCTTTTATGAATTATGATATTTCTTCTATGTTTTTATGACGTATTGATTTATGAGTGTATCCGGAAATTAGATAAGTTCCATGTTTTTATTTTAAGTAGTTTCTTGGTTATATTAATCCATTAATCACATGACATAACATAATTGTTAATCCTTTAATGTAAAATCATATGACATGAATAATTATTATCGGAGCAGATTATATTGTAAGTCTACAAAGGATGAAATGAAGACAAAAATATTTGCTAAATTTTTCTGCTAGGTCTGCTTTCATCCCACCTTAATTAAGCTCCCTACATTAATTTAATGATGATTAAAAAAACTTCTAGGCGCATAATATATAGATAATTAATTACAGACATAGAGAATTTGTAGAAGAGCATATGCACATGATGAACATAGAAAATGGTACGTAGGACTATTAGCAATCTTGTCAAATATTAGAAACATTCATAATCTAACATTTTTTGTTTTTTCATTTTTTTTCTGTAATTTGATTCGACATGTTAATTAGTAGGTCTGTACTTCTGCAATTTTTTTTTTTTTTTAGAATTACATCTGCATATGTTTGCATTGTAGTTTTAATGATAAGTATATTTATATATCGAATTAAGTATCATTAGCAAAATTTCAATTTTTCTTCTCTTATTTATGATAATAGGCCAATTCAGCTATGCTAATATGGAGTTAATGGAAGATCAGTCTTTATGAATGCAGCACTAGTAATTGTTTTTAGTTAAAGAAGATTTGGAAACGGCATGGCTAGATCATGTACATGAATTTTTCATAGACTATATTAATGATGAATTGCCACCTGAAAATTGTAACCGCTATCTCTTTTTTTTTTCCTTTATATGACATTTTCATACTTGTCTAGATCATAAAATTTTAATAGGTTTGATTTAAACAAGTATTTTCCACTATTCTTTTTTTTTTTTTTTTCCTCCTTGGTATGGTCTCCCTTTCCTCAATTATCCAAGTAACAAAAGTAGGATTTCTTTCACATCAAAGAAAGTTTTATACGTATATTTTTAGAATATATCAGCCGCTTATTCAACATTAAAAAAAATATGTTAATTTTTCGTTTTACGTTTTAATTAACTTCTCATCATTGGTTATCTGAGTAGGTACGGAAAATATTTATCTAAATCTAGTGTAGGTAAATTTTATGAACCAAAATAATATAGATTATTATTTTATATTTATATATGAGAATTTGCAATCTTAAGATTAGCATTTAAATTGGTGGCCAACAATTTTTCTTTTTCCTTGTTGTTTTGAATATGGTGCATGACAGCATGTGGATTGGGCTTGCTTGACTTTCGGACATTGAATCTTACAAAGTTCTTTGGCTCCCATATAAACAAAAATATAAAATATGATTTATGTTGTATATATATTGGCTGTATTGAGTTGGGATTTTGAAAACTGTAAATATGTTTTCAAATTAAAGAACAGAGAGGGTTTCGTAGGAGACATAGAAATCTAGAATAAAAACACTACTACAAGTTTAACCTATCTTAAACTTTTTCCTTTTAAAAAAAAAAGGCCATTTCGAAGAACCTGTCATTCGGTCAAAGCACGTGCATGTTTAGTCTTGAATCTTGAATATTACCAAATAATTCGTAATTAATATTCATTCTTTTAGTCTTATCTTTTTCTAAAAATTACATAATATATCTATGTGTCACAATTAAGATGCCCTTTTTTAATTTATAACAATAATTCTATAGATACTATTATATTAAATTCAAGTAAAAAACTTAATTTATATCATATATTATATTTATTAATATTAAATTTTATTTTTTATAAAAAAAGGAAGAAAGTAGGGATTCGAATCTAAAATTGGGGCGAAAACTTTTGGATCCTATGAATTTTACAAAAAAGGTCTTTGAACTTTTTTATTTTACAATTAAGCCCCCTAAATTTTGTTGTTCTCATATATATATTGGTCTCCATCCTCCCTTTATCCAGCATTCGCACCACTTTAAGACCTCCATGACAATAAAACTTTATAATAGAAAAGTCAAAGATAAAAACTTGTTCAATTTGGACCCATTATGTGCCTACGTCATTTCTTCTAGAAAAGGTCTATCGCCTATCATGGTCTTCTTGGTCTCTTTCAATGGGAGGTTTTGTTACGCATTTGCCATTGTTTAGCACTTTTATTTCGGATTGCCTTTCTAGAGGTAATAGTCATTGTTAATTTATGAATTTGACAATAATCAATCAACAATTATTTGATAATCCTAAGATTTAGTATATATAATTATATAATAAAAAATCAAAGGGTGACTACGAGTTTTAAGTCTTTCACATTTACTGCTCAATTTGATGACTCATAATATATATCTTATGACTCCCATTAATCCAATTTCGCAAGTGAAAGTGATTTCTAATTAGATGATTAGGCTAAGTGTCTCAGAATCATAGATGATCTTATTTTCCATAAAGACAAATATTTCAAATTGATTGTTTTAGCATTATTTATTTATTGTCTTCTTCTTGGCCTTGTAAAAATTGTCAATTCAAATTTCGAAATAATTATTGATAATTTGACACAATTAATTCAAACCCAAACCAAAAATTTTAACCCCCCAAATGGAAGAAAATCCAAATCATTTCAACCCGAAAATTTGAAACTTTGGGATATCATTTGAAACTATTTCTAACACTGAAAACAGTATCATGTGTATTCAAAGGACAATATTAATTATAATTAGGACTAGAGTGAAACCCAATTTAGAAATTAATTGATTTTACCATTAAATTATTTGAAATTAAAATATATATTTTACCTTTCAATTTATCAGTACATTAGTTTTTTTTTAAAAAAAAAAAAAAGAAACTTATCAGTACATTATTTTTAAATAAGAAGAAATGAATGGCAAATGAAATTGACCATATAGGCATTTACATTTATGTCCACAGCACCGGGTCACCCATCCACCCACCCAACCCAATTAAGTAGAAAAAGACCAGCCTACTTATCTCCCCATTTCCCCTTACTTTCCCTCTTCCCAAACTTATATACAAATCTTTAAACCCTTTCCAAAAACCTCTATCCCCTTCTATTGCCAATGGTTTTAACATCTCAAACTGAGCTTCCATTTAATGAGAACGACTCACAAGATATGGTGATCTACCATATGATCAGTGAAGCGACACCGCATAATCATTCCTCTTCTACTTCTTCTATCCCACCCACAAGAAACCAAACCAACAACATCGCCAAGTCCATCTCCAAGAAGCACTACAGAGGTGTCCGCCGCCGTCCCTGGGGCAAATATGCGGCGGAGATTCGTGACTCCGCCCGCCACGGTGCACGTGTTTGGCTAGGCACTTTCAAGACAGCAGAGGAGGCTGCCTTGGCTTATGATATTGCTGCTTTTAAGATGCGTGGCTCTAAGGCTCTCCTTAATTTTCCTGCTGAACTTGTGGCTGCTGCTACTTCTGCTCAAAAGCTTAAGCTGAATCGAAATCTGGCTGAAACCAGTGGAGCCGCCGCCACTGTATCAGCCGGTACATCGGAATCCGAAAGTGGGAAAACTGGGGAAAAACAAAGTATGGGATCTGATTATTCTCTACAAATGGAACATCGAATTCCATGTTGTCGTATGCCTTAAAAATGGAATATTTCTGTCGGCTTGTTTTAATTTCTTAGGATTAGAGTGGTATTTATCTCATAAGCTTTTGCTCCAATTGTTCCAGGAGATATTCTGATTCAAAAAATAATAATAATAATGAAATTCAATTTCTTTTATATATATATATTTGCTACTCCTCAATATATCGGCGTTGATTATTGTCCTGTTTGTGTATCCAATTTGGAGTAGCATCTTATATATGAATTTAATTGACTCTGGTCATTTCGGATTAATGAAAATATATAAATAATGCGTTAAATTTTGATTATTAGCTTGAACAGCTTAAATGAAATTTGTTCAATTCTACGTACGTACGTACTCTCTGGAGAAGATTACTAAGCGGAAGCTATTTGATTATTCATAAGAAAAAACCGGGAAAAGGAGTGAATTACTATTACTCAAAAGGCACTGAATATTTTTATCAGAAAAAAAAAAAAATTAAAATGGACTTCTTTCCATTATTTAATTCATCACCAAAATAAATATGTTTTTTTTTAATCCAAATACATAGTATGTTTTTACTATACAAGACCAAGGAATAAGGATCGGTACGTAGTCGACAAATCAATGACGAAAAGCATAAAGAAACTCCATTTACTATTGTCCCATGTTTATGTTTTGACTTTTCCTAGTTAGTTCAACTGGTCACATGGTCCTAGAATGGTTGACGTGTATGAATCTCTACTAAAGCTGTATTGATCAATAAGAAACAAAATTAAACAAGGTTACCAAATTGGAACCGCATGTTTCAACTTGGCAGAATGGCAAGTAAAGTCTCCATCTCATATATTTTCTCATTTATCAGAGATTCTAAATGCAAGTTGGATCCACGTGGATATAAATAATTGCAGATTTATCATTATTTCAAAATTATTTAAATCATCATAAAGTTAGTTTCACTGTAACTATAAACATTTTTATTATCTTTAATATTCAAAGTAGGATTCTCAATTTTCAACATTTTTTTTAAAGTGCAACTCAGTTTTCTAATTTTATTTATTTGTATTTTTGCCTTGAGTCACAAGTTTTACTTTTTTGATCTAGACATTTATAGACCTAAGTTATTTCCCTACAATATCCGTGGTCATGCAGCATATAGCTCTTTTATAATTTTGGTACAATGTAAAATCTGCGTGAACCTAAAGTCAGACTTGATACTTTTAAACTCACCACATTCTTAAGTTAGTTTTGACATAATTATAAATTCTCTTTATGTTCTTTGTTATGTATTTTACCTATTTCATTTCCTCAAAATGTGAAAGAAGAAGAAGAAGAAGAAGAAGAAGAAGAAGTGAGCTAATTAATATATCATATCGTATGTTTCCAAATAATTTTAGTTTTCTCTTTCTCCCTCTCCTCGTGATTAATTGAGGAGACTCGCTTTTAGTGGCTGCGGTCATAATTTGGTCGTGAACTAGCCAGCAGCCACCAATAATGTATAGCCTTTTTCTACTTGCTATATATATATATATATATAAAATCAACACAGCAGCCAATAAACTATTATGTTAGAAAAATAATTTCCATAATCACTTTTATATTTGTAAGATGATTAATTTTATTATAAAACAAGTTTGAAAGCTTAAATAGACCTTTCAAGTTTATTTTGATAGTCAAGTAAATCAATTTTTATATTTCAATTCGGCTAATTTTACCCTTAAAAAATTAAAATTAGGTCAAATAGTCCCTAATGAAACTGCACATTTAGATTAATTGATAAAACACTTAACTGTTAATGTTGTGGGAAACTGAATTTTAATGCATTAAAGTAAAATAAACCTATTTGCTGAATCTCAATTTTTTAAGAATTTATTTAGTCTAATTTTAATTATTTAACGGTGTAATTGGCTCTATCGGAATGGGTTTAATTGACTACTGCAGTAAACTTAATTAAGGCCCTTATTTGACTTTTAAAGCCTATAACAATGTATTTTTCGCATCATCCACATAAATAGATAAATGCTGATAACAAGAGAAATTAGATGATGACGCCAACAAGAATATTCGTTCCATTAATGAACTTTATATCAAGAGAACAGTAGGCGAAATATTCCATGGGAGATGCTGGTGAACAAACCACTATGCATCTTCAATTATTGAAAAAAGAGATAAAAAAAAAAATTAAGTGATTTACACTCTTTCAATTATAACAATTTTGGCATTAGAATTTTTTTTTATCAATTTTTGTTGTTAAACTATTTAAAATATGGTAATTTTGTTTTTTTTTTTTTTGAAAAAGGTTATTTTGTTAATCTTAAATAATAATAAATCATATTTTGAAGAATATAAAAATAAAATTCATCTATTTCAAAAAATTTTAAAATAAAAATTGACAATTAATAAAAAAAAAAATCACTCCATTTCAAATATTAAAAAAAAAAAACGATGTTAGCAATCAATTGAGAAAAAGTGATGGAACGCTACAATTTTTCTTTAAAAAAAAAATAGAAAATTCTCGTGGATTAAACAGAATTGCGGGGAAGTATGATAAAGCCATATGCTGAATCGTCAAAACGAGAGGTGAAATGTTCCCCTTTACGAAAAATGTTGTTTTGCACGCTTGCAACCATTACATTACATGCGTATTTAGACACGATACTAGGCAGAGCGTCCATGTGGGGGAAGAAGATTGTGGTCACAATCTTAATTGACGCATAAACATTCATGCACATATTAACTAAGGCCATAATTTTTTAGAATTGTCAAGAGAAAAAACAAAACAACCAAACCAGTGATTTGACATTCTGACATAATCAGTGATGTCTAAGAATGAGACAACGGCGAAACTGATGGAATCATAGACTTTTTCTATTTGAAATTTAACTAAATCTATTTGAAAATAAAATCATAATCACATGAACTGAAAACTTTATTTGGAGGCCAAAGTTAATATATTTCAAAATTTGATTCAATTCATGAAGTCGATATGATTCATTCATAAAAAAAATAATTCAAATTCAACTCATTTTTTAACTTATAAAATGATTTAATTTAATTCAACCTATCAGTAACTTATACAATTCGATTCGTTTACAACTTATCTATAACTTATTTATTTTATACGAGATTTCATAACTTTTATAAATATATATGACCTTTATAGGTCATAATAAATACATAAATGAAAAATTTTAGAAAAATAAAAAAAAAGTAATACTAGGCCTAGTTCATATGACCGAATTCATTTTATATTGAACCATTTGAGTTATGATTGATTTAATTTAATCCAATCTATTTATGACCTGTAAAATTTTGATCCATTTATTCATGACTTGATCCAAATTTATCTAATCCACCTTGTTTGCCATGATATAAGTTTAAGGTGTTAAAATTAAACGGTGAAATAAATATTGAATACATTAAGTAAATTTGTGAGATGCATAGTAAGAATTTAAACGATTTTAGGGGATTATAACTAATTTTTGAAAAAAACATAATAATAATTTACGGATAAAAGTCTAATTTATAAAACTTTTAGGAGTTAATTACGTCTATAATCATCGAATTTTGGGACTTATAATCAAATAGTAATAATAAAATAATTTGTAATATAAAAATCATCAAAATTTTATTTTATTTCAATTAAGGTAAAAATAACTGAAAAATTAATTTTCTTTCACCGGAAGGTCACGCAAATATGCCATATCATCAGTAATTTTCTAGAACGCGCCTAGTCAACATGCGATATAGTCCGTCTACATGGAGGAATTGACACGTCAGCAAGACTTCTTTTTTGTCTTTTTGTACTGGTTGGCATGACACTAGTACTTGCTGATGTGTCAATTTCTCAATGTAAGCAGGGCACATAGCATCCTGACTGGACACATTATAAAAGATTACTGAAAATGTTGTATGCTTGCTTTGCCCTCCAATAAAAAAAAATTAAATTTTTGATCATTTTTACTTTAATTGAAATAAAATAAAAGTTTGATAATTTTTATATTACAAATTATTTTATTATAACTATTTATTTATAAGTTTAAAAATTGGATAACCACAGTCATAATTAACCCAACTTTTAGAGGTGTGACCCCTCTAGCGAGCTACATAATTATGCCCCCGTTGGTTCAAATTATTTCTAAGTATGTGATTCTAAATTTCTAACACATCATACTTTCTCTTTTCAAAAAAAAACACATCATACTTTCTCCTCAACTAATTAAATAAAAACACATAATAAATAAAAATAAACAAGTTTAACTAATTAAATAAAAATAAATTTCACTAACAACTTCAGATCGCAGCTATGTAACACTTCTATACTAAATTAAAAAAAAAAAGTAACATATGTTATTTCAATGATCCATCCCTTGCAACTGAAGTATTAGCTTTGGAAAATAACAATTTACATAAATAAATAAATATACCTACCTACAAATAAATCAAGCCTTCCTTAGTTCCTAAATGGTTAATGTACAGAAACAAAGTAATACCTAAAAAAAACATTCTTAATCTTTTTTTTTTATTATTTTACAAATAATACGTAATGTCTAATTACATTATGAATATCACTAACAATAATCAAACCTGAAACTTTTTGCACTTTTAATCAAGGATGTCACCGTAGCAATTTCCTTTTTTTTTTTTGATAGTAAAATAGCTGAATCATAAGGAGGCAAGTATAAACTGTCCAAGTAATCACTACCCAGATCCTGAAACTCTAACAAATCAAAATCATCATTCCCCAGTGTCTCCAATTTCTTCACTTCAGTCCGATCAAAGTTGTTAACTTCCCAATCTCTTGAAACCCTTTTTCTATGGCTTGAAACATTAACAATAACATTATTATTATTATTATCATATGTTTCTCCTACAAATGTGGAAGAATTATCGTACCCTTTAGTAATTGTTGTTGTCTTCGAATTGTTGCAATCATTATTTGAACAATAATCAATGCCCATAGCCTTAGAAACTGTTTCAATTGGAAAATTAAGATAAGCCTTAACACCCCTAATTCTCAAAGCAGCTTTATCGTAAGCTAAAGCTGCTTCTTCAGCTGTATCAAATGTTCCAAGCCAAACCCTTGCTCCTTTCCTCGTCGAATCTCTTATCTCCGCCGCGTATTTACCCCACGGCCGCCGCCTAACTCCCCGGTAATGCCTTGCCGCAACCTTATTAACATTCTGATCTCCTTTCACGGCGGTTACTTGGGAACTTTCTGAAATTTCTTTGCTAGAAAGTTCTTTAGTGTTATTACTGTTACTAGCCGGAATTTGAATTCCGGCGAGAAGCTCCTCCCAGGCCTCAGTTCCCATTGATATCCACCGCCCTAAACTTGGTAGCCTTTCAAGAATCTCCATTGACTCATCTCCTCTATCAAGACTAGGCAATTCTTGCCATGGTTTGGAATCTTCTTGCTCATTTTTTGCCCCTATGAAGCTTGCCCATACATCTTCTAGTAGAAGATGATCACTTTGTACGGCCATTTTTTTTCTTGAGAAAAATTAAATTCAGTTAACAAATTGAAGAAGGAAGTGGGAAAATTTATATATAAATGGTAATGTAAACGTGTTTTTAATCTGTTAACAACTAAGCTTGAACTTATCCTACTCCATTAATGAAAGCTCCAGCTAAGTAACTTGTGCTTTAATTAAGTAATCCAATAAACCAGCTAAAGTCATGGAGGATAATAGAATTTGAACACCAAGAAAGAGGTGGATTTGTGTATTTTAAAAGCCTCTTTTGCTGACTTGTGTAAATGTTTTAATCATTTCTGGGGTTTAATTTATGTACTTTGTATATTTAATTAGAATTTAGAAGAACTTCTTGTTAATTGACTCATAATATATATTATCAGGTGCATACGAGACATAGGATTTAAGGAATTGAAAGCTGGCTTGAGAATCTGCTTTATTTTCTTTATGCTGTTATTTTAATATTGTTGGATTTTTTGTTTATTATTGCTTTTTCCATATGAATAATATACACACATCTGAACTCAAATTTCCAATTACGCTGTCATTGCCAAAATAAAATCCTCAATTCAAATATATATTTGTATTGTTACGTTGAAAAATGTTAAAAGAGATAAGATTTTTTTAGAATCTGTACTTGTAAATTTTTGCATTACGAAATAATTAATTAAGTTATTTAAGGTAAGAACGTAAAGTTATTGCATATTATATGGCTAATACTACTTAATTAATTAATTTACTGTGTTGAATACTTGAAAAATTTTCAAGTTGCTTTGTATTCAAGGGTAATGACTGTGTGCTTTTGAAAAAGTAGGCGATGAAGAGAGACGATTAGGAACTTCTTGCTTAGTTTTATTGGGAGATACATTTCATTACAAAGACAGTTTTAAAATCTTTGTTCGTATTGAAATTTTGAAAAAGTCAAAATTTCTTTAATTTATAAGTTAGTTTTCTTATAAAATTTTCAATTAATCGGATTTGAATCCCCCGAAAATATATTATAAAAAAATAAATAAATTTTACTATTATTAATTATTGGTTTATGGTATAGAGAAAAAGCAAAATCAATATGAATACAACTTGTGAAAAAAATCTATTTAAATCATGAAAAAGTAATTTAGTAGCAAACATTCAATTAAAAATTACGAATTATTTCAAGTTTAATTTCTCATAATATAAAATACATAGGTTGAAGTCAATATATCCATCAATTTAGACCAAATTAAACCACACAATGAGTAAGTGTTTGGCTGAGTCATTAATTCTCTTGGCGCACAAGTAATGCCGCCTCGATTAAGGAAGAAAATAAATTAATAAATGAGCAAATAAATAAACTAGGTCTAGAGCCACACGGTTGGGAATATATGTATAGATTTAAATTCAAAAGGGAAGTTGAATTATTTAATTTTGAAGCAAAAAAATTAAGACAATACTCCAATGCAGCGAACTTAATTGATGATTCATTGCATTGTAGAGACAGAAAAGAAAACTCATGATATTACTGCAAGAAACCCCATGCCAATATATCAACTATATTCAAGAATCAACAATGTTTTTTTTTTTTTAATAGTAATTAAAAACCTAGAGTTTAATCTAAATTTCCTTAATTTATTGCTTATCTATTTGGATAATGTAGAATATTATAATTTAAGTGGAGAACCTGTGAGGGTAAAACACATTTAGAGTGCGTTTACTTACAGAAAATAGTTTTATGTTTTCTGTATTCTATTTTCTTAGAAAATTTGAGTATTTATTTTCTGTAAAAAATTTAGATAATGCGTTTATTTATCAAGAAATGAAAAATTAAATTATTTATTTTCTATATATATGTGTATGTATGTATGTATATATATATATAGACACATATGCATATGCGTATGCATATCAATAAATGAAAAATTAAAATAATGCACATACATACACATAGATGCATATGTATATGCACATACATATCAATAAATGGTAAATTAGAGTATTTATATTCTATGTCTGTATGTATGTATGTATGTATATATGTATGTATATGCATGTGCATGTGCATATGTACATATATGCATATACATGTATGTGCATATGTATATGCATATGCATATGCATGTGTATGCATATGTATATATATATATATATATATACATACATGTGTGTGTATGTATACGCATACACACACATACATACATACATACATATGTATATACACACACATATATATATATATGTATATGTATGTATGAGTATGTGTATGTGCATGTATATGTATGTACACACATATGTGTGTGTCTACGTGTGTGTGTGTGTGTGTATATATATATATATATATATATATATATATATATATATATATATATATATATATATAAATAAGTACGTACATACATATATGTATATATATGTATGTATGCATATATGTATGTATGTACGTATATAAGTACATACATATATGTATATGTATGTATGTACATACATACATACATGTCTATACATACATATACATACACATATATATATATGCACATACATGTATATGTATGTGTGTGTGAATATATACACATATATGTGTATATGTATTAAAATGATTTAGAAAATTTAGAAAATATTTTTTATTAGTTCTCCAATTTTTTTTTTATTTTAGAAAATTGGAAAATTTATTTTCTATTTTCTATTTTGGAAAATTTATTTTCTATTTTCTATTTTAGAAAATTGACTAAAATAAATATGATCTCTGTTTTCTATTTTCTGTGAAAATTTTTTCTGAAAAATTGGATTAATTTTCTGTAAGTAAACAGACCCTTGTATTCTAGAAAGTAACCATGGAAGCTGGAAAAAGGACCCTAATCTTTATTCAGTTCTCTAACTTTTTTTAGTGTTCTATTGGGTCCCTGGACAGTACGATCCAATTAATATTGGACCCAAATGAAGTCTCAATAAAATGTAAAAGGATAGTTTAGGATTTAATGTATCCTAAAGTAGCATTATTTGTTTGTGTCAAACTAAAAGTTTAAGAATTTAAAGAAATAAATACAAGTTGAAGGAATAAATTGAGTGTGATGTTAAAGTTTGGGGATCAGATGTGCTTTTTACTTTTTCCCAATATGGAGTGACCTTTTCTCTATGGGCCCATCTGCTTTTTGGACGCACTTGATGATACATACTCTAAAAATGTTAATTGGATATATAATTGGGCCTGACTTTTATGGGCCCGTTTTGTAACTGAAAAGATCGTTATTGTAACGAATGGGCTTCACACAAAATCCAAATCTAGATTTAGTAATTGAATAAATAATTTTATCGTAATTTTAGTTGAAATTAATCCAAATATATATATATATGGAAATTAGAAACGCTGTAAACTTAGAGAATCTTGACTGCTGGGACCGTATAAATTAATTTTTTTTATGACTAAATTTTTAAATGAGAATCAAGCTCTAATTAATTTAAAAAATCATCACTTTCAACCAGAAACCAGAAATATATATGACTTCCAAACCTTAGATTAACATTGTTTGAATTGGAATTACCGAATAAGATAAAGTTTAACATTTGAAAAAGAGGTTTGATAAAGTAGAAGGATTTTTAAATAATTTGAAGGCTCGATTACCTTAAAAAAAATATAGTATTTTAATTCAACAATTTAATGGAATGGAAAACATTATGAGTGAGAAAAAAAAATTAAAAATTTGGTTGAACACAAAATTGATCTAAAATGAAATTGATTTTTTTTATTAATCGGTCCAATCGATTCGGTTTCAATTGTTATTTTTAATTTTTATTTCGATTTTTTGGTATCAATTAACCATTAATTCATACCTAACCGATTCATATATATATATATACTTGCATACTTTAAATTTTTTTTGAAAAAAATTCTCTCCAAATTACTTGCATAGTAATACTTTAAAATATATTTTTATTTTTTATCTTAATTTTTGTATTTCTCTTTAAAATTTATTTATATTATGTCATTCTCCTAATTATATATAATAATATTTATATGAAGTAACTAATTTTTTATTATATATATTAGTGTTGATATTTTACTTGACATTGTCAAGTTGACAACATTTAATTATATTTTTTTATATTTTAGAATTTATATTTTAATATTTAATTTTGTCCAAAATTTTTTTGACTTATGATTAAGCATGCTAATTTCCAACAAATATCAAATTCACTTTACAATATTAGCTATTAATTTGTTGAACATATTTTTTTTGCTAGTATATTATATTTGGTTTGGAGGGAAACTGAGGCTTTAATTTTCTAATAAGAGGTGCAAAGATGAGTAATTAATATTTTTATTTAATTAATGCCTACACTAAGTATCTAAAAACAGAGGATTTGTACCATTTGATACATTTACAACTGCCAAACCAATTTGGATTTCGCTAGATCACGTAATGGATCCTGAAGGAAGGATGCAGAATATGTAGTCATTACTCATTACATAGACATGAATTTGTGAAAAGGGCTTGGCTTTTGCAGGTATAACATGTAATTTTCTTGGTTTTCTTTGGATATGGATAAGTTAAAAGGTGGTAGATATCATGGCCAATGCTTAAAGAGCTTCCATTAAGATATATGGACAGGCCTAATTAAATCCAGACAGCTAATTAATAATAAACATAGGAGTAATCTTTTGGTTATAATAAGATTTTTATGATTCAGTAGTAGCATTATTATTATTCTTCTTCTCTTTAGCCTTTTGTAACTTTGTGATAAGGACTAACTCTTGCCCTTAGAAATTAAATAGTTAAACTTGTCATATTTTTGCTTGTTTTTAATTTTTATTTCTTTGTTATTATTTGTAGAATGGATCCTAGTATTGGCAGTGTTAATGAGAGCATCGACACTTCTGCAGAAACAACTTCCAAAAGACGACGAGTGTCTTCTATATGGAATGACTTTGATTTCATACCACCTAGTCAATATGATGATGGAAAATCGAGAGGAAGGTGTAAGTATTGTTCCAAAGAATATATTACTGTTTCTACCCATGGAACTTCTAATTTAATACGTCACTTGAAAGTATGTCATAATTTTAATGCTGTGTCTGATGAAGTAAACTACAAGATAGATCAAGATGTATACAAAGAGCGTGTAGCTTTAGCTATAATTAGGCATGGCTATACTTTTACTTTTGTTGAACATGAAGAAAATAGAAATATTCATTTATACTTGAATCAAGGTGTGAAGCCAATATGTAGGAACACAGCAAAATCGTATTGCTTAAAGATATATAAGAGGGAATTGGATGTTCTTAAGAACACTTTAGCTGAAGTATCTGGTAGGATTTGTTTGACATGTGATGTATGGACCTCATGCATTTCTGAGGGTTACCTTTGCCTAACTGCTCATTATGTGGACAAAAATTGAAAGTTATGCTGTAAAATATTAAACTTTTGTCACTTTCCTCCACCGCACACTTCTTCTCTATTGTATGAAAAAGTTTATGACAAGTTAAAATTTTGGGGAATAGAGAAGAAAATTTTTACCATTACTTTAGATAATGCAAGAAATAATGACAATATGCAAGAGTTATTAAGAGATCAACTTAGTTTGCACGATTATTTGCATTGTAATGGTGAATTTTTTCATGTGCGTTGTGGAGCTCATATTCTAAATCTTATTGTTCAAGAGGGTTTGAAATTGATTGACAAATCAATTATATCTATTAGGGATGGGGTGAAATATGTGAATGGATCAGAAGCTAGGAAAATGAAGTTTGTTGAATGTGTTGATCGAGTAGGTCTTGAGTTTTCTAAAGGATTGTGGTTAGATTGTCCCACGAGGTGGAATTCTATCTATGTGATGCTTGATAGAGCCCTTTTTTATCGGAAGGCTTTTTCATATTTGGCTGTTGTTGACTCGGCATATATTTGGAATCCAACTGATGATCAGTGGAGTTTAGTTGAGAAAATATGTAATATATTGAAACATTTTCAAGATATTACAAATCTTTTTTCAGGAACCCATTATCCCACTTCAAATATGTACTTTTACAGTGTTTTGAGAATTCATCTATTATTGTTGGAAGGGAAAAGAAGTGAACATCAATGTATTAAGGATATGACAACTTTAATGTTTGATAAGTTTGAGAAGTATTAGGACTGCTATAGAACTATTCTTTCCTTTGCTATTATTCTAGATCCCCGTTATAAGTTGGATTTTATAACATTTTCTTATAGAAAGTTATTTGAAGATGAGATTGTTGTTCAATATGAATGCAGAGAAATTAAGGATAAGTTGTATGATCTTTTTGCATCATATGCAATTAATAATCCAACTCCGGATACACCAATAGAAAGGAGGTCAAGTCTGGATGATAATCTCATGAAAGTGCGTTCCTTATTCTTATTTTTTTTTTTTAGAATAAAATTTGTATTCTTGTTGTAATATATTGTATAACTTGTATAATAATTTTTATGTAGGAATTCGATAGTCTTGGCAGTAGTTTTGAAGATAAATCTGAGTTAGATATATATTTGAATGATCCAAGATTGGGTAGAATTTCTCAGTTTGATGTGTTATCTTGGTGGAAGGATAATGAGGCAAAATATCCAATTCTTTCTATGATGGCTAGAGATATTATGATAATTCCTATTACTACAGTTGTTTCAGAGTCAGCATTTAGTATGGGAGGGAGAATTCTCAATAAATGGAGGGCATCTATGTTACCTGAAAATGCGGAAGCTTTGATTACCACTCGCAGTTGGTTATTTGGATTTGAAGGTAAAATAAATATATTTATTTCTTTGAATGTGTATATAGGTTGTTTTGCGTATTAACAATATTTATTATTATTGCAGTTGAAAATGCGTCTCAAGATCATATTGGAAAAGATATTAAATTTTCAAAATCAAATCAAAATGTAGAGTAATCATTATTTAAAGTCAAAAAAATAGATTAGTATATTATTTACTATTTGTATATCTAATACTTTTTAGTATTGTTAATTTTTTATTATTTTGTTATTGAGAATTTTTTTTATTTTTTTAGTATTTCATTATTGAGAATTTTTTTTTTATCCATTTAGGGCTTCACCGATCCATTTGGAACACTCGACCCAATTGGGTCAAAATGGATCGACCCAAACCCACCCAACCCATTTGGGTATTGACCCATTTATGACCCACCCATTTATGACCCAACCCAAACCCGCCCAACCCACCCATTTGCCACCTCTATTTTACACATTTAAAATTGAATTTAACATTGTCATTTTTTTTAATAATTGAATGTTAAAAATTTTAGTTGTTAATCGAAAAATGTTGATTATCCAAACCGAATATAACGAATTGATTAATTTTAAAAAATAAAAGTTAATGTACTGATTAATTTTTTTTTAATAAATTGATTAATTAATTCATGCTCACTCCTAAAAAAATTATCATTATAATTATTATTATTATTTAAAAAAAAATATCGCCATTCTATAATTTTAATCCACCCAATACTTGCTTAACGTTAGATCCATTAAATAATGAAAGAAATTGCCACAGTTGCGGACCTACCCAATATGTTAAGTATTCTAACTATATATATATTAGAATAATTTAAACAAATTTCAACTAAATCATGATGTGACTTTTGGGAGTGAGTTAGCTATAATTATAAATCCATTTTTTTCAACACTTAACAAATTATATTTACTTTTGCTCTTAAATTTGTTGCCATTTTTGAACTGGACTTACACCAAACTTTTTAATTTAATCTATAAATTTTGGTCCCCTCACTTCTTTTTCTTTGGGTCTGCCCCAGCATTAGCATGAATATAAATCTGAGCAGATATTTTAATTAGTTTAATACCAATTCAAAGCACTCCAATCAAAATTTAATTTTATCAGAAAATTCGATCCATATAATCTACATTTTTAATTCAAATTCAATCCACAATAATCTGATTCAATGTATAATCCATTTGTTTAAATCTATTTGTATTTTTATAATTTTTTACATAATATAAATATAAAAAATATGCATAAAGTTTTACTTTTAATGAAAGAAATTTTGAAAGGAGTAAAAAATAATATTGTAAAGTTTGATCGGTTTATTACCCAATCTGTTTTAGCAATAACTCATTTAAATCATCCGATTTAACTCGTTCCGATTCAATCTATTTATAAATCATAAAATTATGATATGCATATCATCCGATACATCATGATCCAATTTAAACGGATTCATTTGCAACCTATGATTGAAAGTGATTTTGCATTTATTATCTTTATAGATAATAACATCTTACTTTTTTTCTTTTCATTTTAATTTAGGCTGAAAGTGGCAAATACATAACTATAAAATCAAGCGAACATACATCAAATTAATTAATTGCATCATTTTAACGTGATATTTCCTAGCAAGAATCAAAAGTGCAACCAAATTGTCATTGTCATTGTAATTGTTATGCATTTATGGTTGGGTCCATAAATTGATTTGAATAAATGGAAATGTATATATTTAATAAGTTTTATTTTGGATGTATGCTACTTTATTGTTAACAATAATTTAGTCTGTAATAAGTAGACTAATAAATTGAATTTAGACAGAAAATATATATATATATATATATATATATATATATATATATATTCTTATTACCATACAAGGACAGTAATTGCCCTAATTGTTCAAATAACATATAACATGATTAAGTAAAAATTAAAAAATAATACATCACTGTATCATTTGCGAATTTTTTATGGCAAAAAAAAAAAAAATTGCAAGCACTCAATTTTTTTTTTTTATTTTGCTATTAAACTTCTAAACATTTATTTTGCAACATTGAGTCCTTAAATTTTTATTGTTTTACATATTAAGCTCTCAATTCATGAAAAATAAAAAATTAAATTATTTGTCTCGTTTGGCTTACTTTTAGACAGTACTCAATTTGATATGACTATGTATATTGCTTGTTAATTTTAAGTTAATCATCATTTTCTATTAATACATCAATCTCAAATTAATAAGAAGATTAATGACAACACATCAAATTGAGATTGGGGTGCATATACCAAAGACACGTGAAATGGCACATACTATTTAATATCATGTTTTTCGTCAGATAAAGGCTTAATGTATATATATAAAAAATCAAATTTCAATATTACAAAATAAATGTTTAAAGGTTTAATAATAAAAATTTAAATAGTTTAGAAATTCATAAGTATTTTTTGGCAATTTTTTAGTAGCATTATTTTTCTTTTAACATTTCCTTCCGTTTTTCTTTTTCTTCTCTTTTTTTATACAACATTTTCTTTTTTTTTTTCTTTTTTATATAACCATGATAATATCAAAATTACTTAATATTGCAGACTATTCTATCCATGTCAATGGGCATTAGTATAGCAAAATTTTATTCTAGAAGGACGTCACTACAAGAAAAAAGCAAAATAGAGACGGAAAATAGAGACGAAATTCGGTCTCTAATCGAAAATAGAGACGGAAAATTTCCGTTTCTATTTCGGCGGTCTCTAAAAATTAGAGACCAAAATGCTCCGTCTCTATTTTTAGAGACGGAAAACAGTTTTCCGTCTCTATTTTTAGAGACGGAACGAGTTTTTTCGTCTCTAAAAATAGAGACGGAAGACCAGTTCGGTCTCTATTTTTAGAGACGGAAAACAGTTTTCCGTCTCTAAAAATAGAGACGAAAAACTATTTTCCGTCTCTAAAAATAGAGACGGAAATTTATATTCGGTCTCTAGTTTTAGAGACGGAAAATAGTTTTCCGTCTCTAATTTTAGAGACGGAATATAGTTTTCCGTCTCTAAAATTAGAGACGGAAAATAGTTTTTCGTCTCTAATTTTAAAATACAATTTTTTTTAAATATGTCAAAAATGAATAAATAATGTTAAATTTAAAAATTCCTTAATTTTATGTAATGAAAAAAAAATTAATAAACAATAAATAGATTTAAAAATATTGTATTTTATAATGTATTAATAATATATAAAAAGTATTTGTGACATTACAAAAAAAAAAAAACACAAGTGCAAAAATAATAACTAAGGTGGAGGAGTCTGCGGACGATCAGTAGATGGCGGGTCAGCAGGTAATCTACGAGTAATGAAGTCCTCTAACTTATTAATACGGTCCATCAGTACGTCGACCGTCCCGCGAAGCTCAATGACCTCATTTGTAGTTGCCGCAAGCCTACTAGCTGTAGCCGTGGAGGAGGATGACGCATGCGAATAACAAACATTCGCGTAGGAACCCAAACCGAATACCCGTCCATGGCGATCCCGACCACCAACAACCTCATAATATACTCGAGTGTGATCAATATTGTCGCCGTCCGTCTGCTGACTCTGAAGAGTCTCAACTACTCGCTCCTGTAATTAAAATTGTTATGTAATAGTAAAATAAAACTAATAAGTTATACGAAACTAAATATTAAATTTTGAAATTAGCATACATGAACTTGTCTGGCACGATCGCTGACGAATGTCACACTGTCATGCTTCCGAGTATGAGTGTGTACAAACACCTCATGAGGATAAGGTCGCCGGCCCATAGTAGACTCCTGTAAACAATTTTTAGGTTAAAAACTAATTGACAGATTTGTCTGTAAGTTTGTATGAAACCTAATGCATAACAAGAATACATAGGGATATGTATTGTTATTTTAACACCGACATAATAAAATTATGATTCGTAACACTATAACACTTGTCTATAATTTAATAAAATTTCGATCCCGAAGTAACTTATTCATTTCATAGAAACTGTCAACCATATTATTGTCCGTCGGTAAGGAGTCATTGTACCACGACAGGATTTCATTCAAACTTTGATCGGAAATATGACCTTCGGATTTAATGTTCAAAATTCGAGCAACTGATCCCAGTTGTGTCATATTATCACATCCGGGCCATAATTCCTGGTCAGCTGCATTAAGTAAATTGAAAAAATTACTGGCATCTGGGTTCGGTTCCTCTTCGACTCTGCCTAAATTGGGCTGAAATGAAGTTCCAGCTGCGTCAAAAACCATTTGAACATATGGATTCTCTGTATCACAAGTATTGGTATTCATAACATATGGCCCCCCTTGAACTTCGGATCCAATAACACCCGATCCAACAACACCCGATCCCACTTCCGCACTTCTAGACGTGCTACTAATTAATGGCTCTCCATGCCTTGTCCATTCAAAATAATTGGGCACAAATCTCTTTTTTAGTAAATGGAGTTGCACCTCATCCGTTGGAAGATAGCCCCTGTGTTTGCACTTCTTGCATGGACATCTAATTTTTAAACCGTCTATGTATGCAGGTTGGGAGCTTGCGTATTCAATAAAGTGCTGAACTCCTTCAGCAAACTCTAAATTAATATACCCATCTGGTGTTATTCTTCTATACATCCAACTTCTGTCCATATTGCTCATTAATGTTAAACTGTTTAGCAAGCATCATAAGGTCGAAGTTAGTACCATCACGAGTCAATTATTGTATTTTATTTCAACTCAATTCTCCAACCTACTATTTGACTTTAATCCATAATTAGTGTTACATAATTACTAGCATGATAAATAATACGCAGGTTATAGAAATCGTAACATTTATATACATAGAACCATCAAGAGGCACGTATCGAATAAAAAACCGGCCCATCAATTATTATTTGTACATGTAATTCAATTAATACTGACATTCATTCATTTTTCCAAATTAATTTCATAAAAATTTTGAAAAAAAATGGACAGAATTTCCCCTATACGGGTCCATATCCCCCCTACCAAACAGTAGCAAATTAAACACTTCGATAAAATGTCAACCAATCGCAACTCCAAAACAAAATCAATGCAATTAAAAATTTTCCCATCCACCTCAATCATCGAAATCTAACGGATAACTTCATCATCAACAGTTGTGAAATTATCCCTCAAAATCATATGCTATTATTACGGTATCATGAATAATTGCATAGTTGTTAATGTCGAATTACAACATGACAATGACTTACACATCTTTATCTCATTAAAACAACACATCTCAAACATGTAGATGCCATTGAAAATTCATAACCAAGTTTAATACATTTTCAAAAATATATTTTTAATACATAACACACTTACCTCGAGCAAAACTGTCGGTAAGCTGCGCCTGTTCGGCACGTACAACAGGTTAACGCCGACCCGAGCACAGTTGTCGTAGGTACATGCAATGACAAATAAATCATAATTTAGATATATAAAACATTTATATAATGGTAAAGTAAGCAAATATGAAAATGTCTAATGTAAACTAACTATAATTTGCATTATAATTTAAAAACTCAAAACCTTTTTCCATACTTTTTTATTTTTATCTATTTATTTACTTTTTTATGCAAGTGCCATAGCCAACAAGCTTATAGAGGTGGTGGACAGACAGTATGCAGTAGCTCCATCTACAAGTTGTTATTGATGATTAGCATATAAAAGAATTGCATTAGCAGTTGATGGGTAGGTTAAAAGTGAGGTCTTGGCTTTTAGTGGTCCACTGGTAGTTGGTTAAATAAGATTTTAGAGATATTTAAGTTTAACATCATTATTAAACAGTAAGAAGACACAAGCTTGTGAACTTTTCTTTTTATTAGAGAAGCTAATTACTTTGCTGACATTTTAGCCAAATTTGTTCTTATTATCTTTTTTATTTTATTTTGCTGGCATTAATTTCTCAAAGTTTGCGTTTTGATGTTCAAGTGCTGATCATCTTAATTTGCTCGTGTGTGTGTATATATAACTGAATTAGCTATCCTTACAATCGATTAAGTTAAACTCTAATTGTCTTTGATAATCTTAAATTATATTGAATTCTGAGATTTTGAAAGATGCACAGTTATTTTCAAAGAATAATTAAATTTTCATTTCATTTATTAGAAATCAAATGAATCATAGTTTTAGAAATACAAATTATTATTGCATGAAAAGATTCCACGTATTGAAATAAGGTTAGAATTAAAATGCTAGAAGTTTTAGTATTAATTGTGCACTTCATTTTCAAATATGTTTTAATTATTCATGGCACCTAACCTTGAGAATGTATATATAATGGATTTATTTTCTTTTATCATATATTATGAGAAATATTTTGGTTTTAATGAAGTCGGAATTCATTAATCTACTAATCTATATTGTTGTAGTGCGACATATATATATATGCTTAGTGAGTATATTAACTATTCGCATAATGTGATGAATAGATTCATTGCAATGAGATTGAAAATTATTGATTAAGATGACAAAGATATTACTATTTACTATTCTAATATAACATACACTAATCATGAATGAGCTTAATGACCAGACAAATTAACAATCACAGGATAAAGAGGTACAATTTCTATTATTTAAAATAACATGAGTATCCAGGAGTGGACCTTTGGCACGCCAAAACTTTTGAATTCTCACCATTTCTATAAAAGCTATTTTGAAATTTGACATCCTCTAAAAGTTTTGTGTCCTATGCAGGGAGGATCCAAGTCATGCCTTGCCTATGAATATTCTTGGAATTGCGAGAAATCCCATGTAAACAAACAAAAATTCTAAGCTATCATATCTGTCTGCTGAAGTACAAAATCATAAACTAACAATGATTGATTTGGTTTAGATTTTCTTTGGATCCTATGAAATTTGCCATGCTAAAGGCCTCTACTACCCTATCTGTATGAATTGTATTAAGAATTGTATTAAAAGAATTGTATTAAAAGAAAAAAGAAAAACATTCTGGTGGTTCACTGCAGCTTCTGTGACTGGTATACTCATAATACTGAGGGCTATCTGAAATTATATTTTTCAATTAAAATTTTTTAATTTGCAGCTGTGCTCTATAACCCTTGTGACTGGTATACTCATAATTGTGCTAATAGAGCTCTTGACATATTGAGTAGGATTTAATAAACTGAAATGTAAAGAAAAGGATGAACAAATACACATAAATAAATTACCAAACGAAAAACAAAGAAATGGCAGAAAAGAAATTACCTCAAATGGCAGATCTGGCCGGCGACGGCGTCGGGGGGAGCAGCGGCGTCGAAGGGGGAGAAAGAAGGACTGGCCGCCGGCGGGGAGGAAGCGGCGCTCCGGCAGGGAGCACAACGATCCCAGGGAAGAAAGGGAGGGGGAAGAAGGAGAGAAGGGAGGAAGGAGGGGAGCGGAGGGGGGCCGGAGGGGAGGGGAGGCGGCGGACGGAGCTGGGCGACGCCGGAGGCAGGAAGACGGACACCTGTGGCACCAGAGTGGGGAGGCGGCGAATCGGAGATGGGGGCGGGAAGGGGAAAATGAAAGAGAAGGATTTTTGTAAAGAAGAGGGCACAGTGAACAAATTAAATCCCGAAAATTAGAGACCAAAAATTTATTCGGTCTCTAATTAGAGACCGAATACATAATCGGTCTCTAAAATAGAGACCGAATATTTATTCGGTCTCTAATTAGAGACCGAATAAATATTCGGTCTCTATTTTTAGAGACCGACAAAATATTCGGTCTCTAAATTAGAGACCGAATATTTTGTCGGTCTCTAAAAATAGAGACCGAATATTTTTTCGGTCTCTAATTAGAGACCGAATAAATATTCGGTAATTAGAGACCGAATAAATTTTCGGTCTCTATTTTTAGAGACCGAATATTTTTTCTGTCTCTATTTAGAGACTGAAAAAATTTTCGGTCTCTAATTAGATTAGAGACCATATTCATAATCGGTTTCTAGATTAGAGACTCTTTATTTAGACACCGAATTGCAATATATTCAAATCATACAATATAGTAAAACATATTCGAACAAATTTAATTACAAATTAATTAAATATTAATTTTTATTAACCAACATATTAAACATTAATATAATTAATTCACATATTAAAATACAACAAAGTATATAATTGAAACAAATTAAATTGGAACATATTAAACTACATTAAACTAATTAACCAACATATTAAACTACATTAAACTAATTAATTAACAATAAACTACAACAAAGTATGAAATAAATAATATATAAAAAGAAGGAGAGAAGGAAAAGAATGGAATATCCCTAAAATAGAGACGGAATATAATTTTCCGTCTCTATTTAGAAACCGCACTAAAATTTCTCCTCTAAATAGAGACCGAATTCAATTACCGTCTCTATTTTTTGAGACCAACTAATTTTTCGGTCTCTAAATAGAGACCGAAATAATAGTCCGTCTCTAAATAGAGACGGAAATTGTTTTTGGTCTCTAAATAGAGACGGAAATGGTTTTCGGTCTCTAAATTTAGAGACGGAAAATAAAGTCCGTCTCTAAATAGAGACCGAATATTTTCCGTCTCTAAATAGAGACGGAGAATTATTTTCGGTCTCTAAAATAGAGACCGAAAATTATTTCGGTCTCTATTTAGAGACCAAAAAATTTTTCGTCTCTAATTTCGGTCTCAAATTTTGGAGGGAAGCCATCCCGCCAAAATTTGAGACGGAAAACATTTTTCCGTCTCTATTTAGAAACGAAAACTGTTTTCCGTCTCTATTTAGAGACGGAAAAATTTCGGTCTCTATTTTTCGGTCTCTATTTTCCAGTTTTCTTGTAGTGCGACATGGAATTGGAAGCTCAATGATCATCAGTAGATTTTACATTAATTCTTTATTCTTTCATCAAATCTATTAAAATGATAAAAATCTAATTACTATTAATTATCTTATTATATAAATTATTTCACACCATCAAGCATATTATATATCCTTGATAGTAGATGGCAATAAAATATCAATATTATATTAGTATTCCCTTGGTTTCATTTTTAGAATTAAGATAATAATTAAAGTATCCTAATACTTTAAAACAAAGACTGAATCTTTATTTTATTAATTAAGATGGGTAAAAAAAAAAATATACAAATGTATTGAAATGTCAGAATAAAGATAAAATGAAAAATATATAATAATTTATTTCATTTTAAAGAGAGAGAAGTGCGCACATATCTGAGTGGGACGGAGGGTTCGTTGGATATACCTATTAACTGAAACACGGACAGATATACAATTAATGGTGTCCATTGTCCGACTTACTAGTTACTGTTATTAACTTGTTGGAAATCATAAATATCCACGTGTTTCATTATAATGCGTCGGCCCGACATGGGCCTTTAGCTGTTGGTACTTTTGTATGCCTTTTCTGTTTTAGTGGACCCGTGGAGGCTTTATGTCATGGCTAGAAATTAATTTGAAAAAACTGTTAAATTAATGGATTAAATTAAAATTAATTAGTTCAATTAAATATGAATATAAATTTTAATTTTATGTATGTTTTTTATGAATCATATGGAAATTATATATGTTTATAATTTTTTCAATAATTAATTTACTACATTAAACGATTAACAAAATGTTAATGAACATGACTTATATTAGAATTTTAAAACATAATATTGATATATTAAATTTAAAAAATAGACTGTAAACTATTGATTTCGTACATCTTGTACTGCACGCAAAGAAGAATTTTCTACTACTATTGCTATATATTATGTGAGTCTAAGCTTTTTTTTAAAGGATTTCGATTGAGAAATTTTCCTGAAATTAATTATTTAATCATGTAGAGTTGATATGATCAATACCACTAAAGTACATTGTATTAGTAGAGGTCAAGTATTCTACATGAAAATTGAAATTGTTGAAATAAATTCTATATGGATGACGTTATAAATTCTACATTTATCCCTTCTAAATTTATACTATTAAACGATAAGGAAAAAAAAAATGATAACGTACGTAATAATGACGTAGGCTGTTGACCTTTCAACTAATTAGAAAATAAGCAAGGGATGCCGCATATGCAAATACTACAAGAAGCGCACCTATTGCATTTGCCATTTGTGGCGCATTATTATTATTTTCTTGATTTCTATAAGTAGTTAATGGAACAACATTACCACCAATTTAGTGTTTCTATTAATTGTTTATTCTCAAATCCACATATGGTCTACCATCCCACTATCAATATGGTTAAATGCCACTTTAGAACAAAAAAAAAAAAATGGATCAGTTTAATCTATATATACGTGATGGCAAGGTTAGTAGGGGAGGCTTTTGCAACCACCAACCAATCTTATAGGTATTTTTTTTATAATAATTTAATATTCAAAATTCATTAGCTCGATTTATTCCAATAAAAGTAGCTTTCCGTATTATTTGTATAATTTGTAAGCTTGTAAATTACAATCCAATACATCTTTAGTCAATTAATGCATCTAGTTATCAATCAATTAATATAAATTATCATATCTTTTTTGAAATAATTTGACAATATAATCAAGAAATCAGCATGATTTTTTCCATTTGCATTTAAAATAAAATATGAGTTATATCATGAAAAAATGTATGATTTCAAATATGGGTTGAATTTTCCTAATTCATGTGAAAATAGAATTAAGTTTATATTTGTAAGTCAAAGAAAGCAATGAATTTAGTCCCCAAGTGAAAAAAGAGTTGAGGTTATGTCACACTATACATCAAAATTATGGTATCAAATATTACGGGTTGATTTCACCTATGGTCATTCAACTTATCACTTATCGCGCAAAAGTAACCGACTTTTTTTTTCTTACTTAAATGTCACTGAACTTTTAACATTATTGCACAAAAGTCATGTTGACCGGAATCCGGCGACGACTCTTGCCGGATTGATAAGTTCAACAAATACTACATTTAAATTAATTTCACTCACGGTCACTAGACTTATCATTTATCTCGCAAAAGTAATTAACTTTTTTTTTTCAACTTAAATGTTACTGAACTTTTAACATTTTTGCAAAAAAGTCATCAATTCGGCAAGGGTCGTCGCCGGATTCCGGTCAACATGACTTTTGTGCAATAATGTTAAAAGTTCAGTGACATTTAAGTAAGAAAAAAAAAGTCGGTTACTTTTGCGCGATAAGTGATAAGTTGAGTGACAATGAGTGAAATTGACCCCAAATATTACCTTATCTTCTTTTTTTTTTTTTGTTTGGGTAGGGGGGGAGGGGTTATTAAGGCTCTAAACATCACTAAAAACAATTAAATTCAAGATTTTATGCGTTTTTAATCTAATGCTGACTACCAAACTGACTTCTTAATTATGAATTGTCTTATTTTGTTTTTTCTATTACTCTTAACATTAACAAAATGCCAGAATTTGTGCATCTTTGAGAATTTTCTGGTTCTCTCACTGGAAGTTCTCAAATTCTATCTATCGCATAGGAAAAAGGGATAAGATAAAATAATTGACAAGCATTGCCAGGGAACGAGAAAACAAAAGAGAGTGAAAATCTATGAAAAAACAATAACTATAAATAAAAAATGCACCGTTTTGAAGCTTTTCTTAAAGTTGTATTGCTGCTTAATTCAGAGTACACACAGCAGAAAAACTGGTATGCAATAGTAGATTTTTTGTCTGTTTTTTACTTTGACTACGTACGTACTCATTCAGATCACCGTCCGTTCATATTCAAATATAGCAAAGGTAGTTGAGAACTCTTAAATAATTTGGTTTCCAAACCTCAGCAACCTAGTAGAAATAGAAATACTGCTAATTTATGGATTTTATTTGCTTATATATAATTAATGTTTAATTTAACTTGTTTATGAACCAAGTTATAGTATTACATTATCATTTAAATAGTAACTTTACATTTAGTTTCAAATTTGTAAACTGAAAATATAACAGCTTATCATTAGTTTCAAATTTTGCAAAAAAGTTGGTTGGTTCAAATTAGGCATCTCAAATGGGTCGGGTTGAACAGATCTCGGATCATCAATTCTGTGTTGCTTCACTTTGGATTTTGAGTCGGATTGGACAGGTCTTTGGATCAAATTCATAATTATTTTTTGCATTATAAAAAATTTTCAAATTATTGATTTTAATTTTAATTTCATTTTAATTTTGTATTGAATATCCATTCCATATTTTTTAAAAACAAATGACTAAATTCTGAAGTAATAATTACGTAGAAGAAAAGAATTCACTGAGCCAAAAGCATATAAATGAAAAAGGAAAAAATATTATCAACATCAATCTCTAAAAATAATTTTTTGTACGTGTATAAATACATGCATATAAATATGTGTGTATGCATGTATGCATACACCCATATGTATGTATGTACGTTCGTATGCAGGTACACACACATATATATATATACCTTTATGTATGTATCTGCATACATGCATAAAATACATACATATATATACATATGTGTGTATATGCATATATGCATCCATATATATATATATATATATATATATATATATATATATATATATATATATATATACCGAAAACGACGTCATTTTACAAATTTTTTTATACATTAACAAAATGATAACATATGCAAAATTATTTTTTTTAAAAAAAAATTGAATTAATTATAAAAATTAAATAAAATTTATATAAAAAAATTGAATAGTTTGGATTTAGTAGTAAGCCTGTCAATTTGAGTCATTTTTGAATCAACCCATTCAGATTTCGAGTCGGGTCTTACCCTTAAATTCTCGAGTCAAATTTGGGTCGATCATATGCTTTTTTCGGATCGGATTCGAATCACCATTTTCATATGGATTCGGGTTAAAACTTATAATTTAGTTCAAATTATTTGATTATATTTATTGCCTTTAAATAAAATTTCAATTTCTAGTGTGGAGAACGCAAAAAATTTAACCAACAAAAATTTTATCCTAAACTACTTAATTCGAATTGAATTAATGGAAGCACATGATTTTTTAATATAGTAGTATATGAAAATTGGGAGCGAATATATTTCAATATTCAATTATAATCAAATTAAAATAACTACGAAATGAAATTTAATAAAATATCATAATTAAAACGGAACTAAAAAAATATCTTTTTCTGTTTTTCAATTATCAACGGAACCGAGCCAACAAAAGAAAAAAAAATCATATATTATACTGGCCGAGACGATTATAAATAATCTAATTGAATTAGTTTGTAAGATTTTTTTATTAAAACTCAACCATACTTACTACTGTTCAATATTATAAAAAAAAAAAGAAAAAAAAGAAAGGCATAACAGAAGGGCATTTATGTCATTAAATTTCAACTGCACATTATTAATTTTTGAGTCAGCATGTCTATAATAAAATGGGATTCTTCCACTTTATTGCACATTCATTCAAACCGAAGCTAGCCAGCCCCCTTAGCATCTACCATGGCAACATCTCATAAACACTTTCTTCCTCTTCTTCTTCTTCTTCTTCTTCTTCTTATTCTTCTTCTTTTAACATCTGAAACCAAAGCTCTGCCCCATCAAAGGCCATTCAATAATTCCATTACAGCAATTCTAATTTTTGGAGACTCCACAGTGGATTCTGGTAACAATAATTTCATCAAAACCATTTTTAAGGGAAATTTTCCTCCTTATGGAATCGATTTTCCCAATCAAGAACCTACCGGTCGGTTCACTAATGGCCGGTTAAGCACTGATTTTCTTGGTAAGTTTTGGCTTTTTTTTTTTTGTTAATTATGGTGATTAAGTATTCTAATTTTGGTTTTGTTTGGTTAATTACAATTTGGATCAGCTTCTTACGTTGGCGTTAAAGACTATGTGCCTCCATATTTGGACCCTTCTCTTAGCCTTGAAGAGCTTATGAGTGGAGTTAGTTTTGCTTCTGCTGGCACTGGATTTGATCCTCTCACTCCTCAAATCAGTGTATATTTCTATCTCTAATTATTCATTAATCATCATCATTATTCTCAATTTAATTCACATTAAAGATTGCTCTATATATATTCAAAACTCGAGCAATATACTTGTGGATAAACAAATTTTGGTTGAAAATGGGCAGAATGTGATAGAGATCCAAAAACAAGTGGAGTATTTCAAAGAATACAAGAGAAGGTTAGCGACAGCAATTGGCAAAGAAAGAACAGAAAATCACATAAAGAATGCACTGTACATAATAAGTGCAGGCACCAATGATTTTGTTGTTAATTATTTCACTCTTCCAATTCGAAGAAAGACCTTCTCCATTCAAGCTTACCAACAGTTTATCTTGCACAAATCTCTGCAATTCTTACAGGTAATTTCGCCCCATTTCTAAAAATTTTCTGGTTTAAATAATAAATGCTTTAGTAGGTTTGAATATTTTAATTTGTTGCCGTAGTATACTGTGCCATGACGCTTTTATTGCCGCTTTTTGTTGTATGGCCATCGGGCTTCACTAGTTATTTTTTCTCCTTAAATACGCCAGATATTCTTATAGTGTAGGACATTAGGGCTCGTGTTGGCTGACAAACGTGTAAGGTGAATTTATGTTGAATTTTATAGGTTGTCCCGTAGGCCAATCAAATTATAAAATCAATCAAACACTAAAGATGCTAGTTGGATTAAATCATGATTCAAATATATCATTACTAAATGGATTGGATTATAACACTATCACAAAATAAATTTATTACTCCTTCCGTTTTTATATGTTTGACGTTTAAGATTATTTGGCAAAACCAATAACTTATTAAATAGGCTATAGATATGACTAATTTATCCTTATTAATCTCCTACTTGAAAATAGTGTTCATTTAAGATGAGCAAATTAATAAAGGGCAAATATGGGACAAACTAACCAATAGTATATCAAAAGTTTCAAAAGTCATTCATAAAAGAATTTTTTAACAATTCTTAAACGTCAAACATAAAAAACCGGAGGGAGTATAACACATTTTTAACAATATATTTTAAATTGTTGCTTTAGTTTAACAATACTATAAATACTTAAGCGTTGCATTAAAATGCTTAAATTGTTGCAATAATTTAAAATAGTAAAAATGAATATAATACCTATTAAATTGTTGCTATATAATAATTTTATCATATGGCAACAGTTTGATAAACACTACATTCCCTAATTATTTTAGATTATTACAATGGTTTGAACATTTCAATGTAATATTTAAACGATTATAATATTTTAAATATGCTATTAAATTGTTGCATTATATAAAGTAAGGTAACAATTTCAAATATACTGCTAAGAATATGTTGTAGAAAGCTTATTATATGGTAGTGTAAATTAATGAGATTGATAAAATTTTGTAACATTATTTTTTTAAAAAAATTCATTAAAAATAAAATTATGCATGTATAATTTATAAGTATATTATTTTTATATTCGCATTATTTAAAATGTTATAAAATAATAAATAATATAAATGTATCATAAACATATTATAAGATGATCATAAATGGGTTGGGCTATATGGGCTACATGATTAATTTCATATATATAGTCACTGGATTTATAACATAATAACAATTCGGTCACAAAATAATTTTTTATTTTATAAAAATATCTCAATTTTTAAAATATTATCATTAAGTTACTTTGACCATAAAGTAAAAAATCCAGCACCGGAGTACTGATATGGCAAGCCACATTAATTTGGAATATTTTAAAAAATGGCAAGTGAAATATTCAGAACATGTCATGTGTATATTTTAAGTTAAAGTGAACGTCAGCGTTTTGATATCTAATTCATAATTTTATAGATAAAGTGACTTTAATAGTAATATTTCAAAAGTTAAAATATTTTTTTGAAATAAATATTTTTTGTATGACCAAGTCGTTATTATGTATAAATTTAGTAACCATAAATGAAATTAATCCTAAATCACATAATAGATTAGATTGAATTAAGTTATTTTATGAATCAAATAGATTGAATTATAAATGAATAATTGAATATAATCAAATTTGAATAGCATTTTTGTGCATAGATTGAATTAAATTTATCGGGCAAATCAAAATTTGTCACCTTGCTCGTCTATTGGTATCATATTTTCTGTTCTCCTACCAACACAAAATCCCATATTAATTGATGTAGACTATATTAAATAGACGAATAATGCGTTATAAATGTAGTTTTTTTTTTTCCATTTTTTAGTTATTATTAATTATGTTTAAATTGAATAAATGAATAAAAAAAATGTCTCTGTAAAAACTCTTAAAAAAAAATCAACTAAACTAACAAAGATATTTAATATAATAATAAAAATTTGTATTTCATGAATCATGATTTTTGAATGAAAATCAATTTTCAATTCTAATCAAAACTATTAATTAAAAAAATGTGTTGGGGCCGTAGATCATTATTTTCGCCTCTCAAATTAATTGCTAATTAAGATCAAAGATATGGGATCTATCCATGTGGACCACAACAAACCTCAATTACTCATTATAATTGTGCACCTTTTTAAACAAATTCTTTTTTTTTTTTAATATTTGGGTTTTGGAGTGAATAGATCTGATCATGGGTTGAGTTTGGACCAAACAAAAAAACATCCAGTCCATGAAATGGTCTAGAAGTGAGTGAGTGGAGATTTGAACCTTAATAACTTATAAAATTTTTATTTGCCTATATCCTTTTGATGATCTATTCATACGCCATATAAAAAGTAGCACAACTAACAATTTTTTACATTGCATTGATGGCTAAATAAATATATAAAATGTATTAAATATTTCAAATTTTGTTATAAAAATAGGAAAATTTTTCTTTGAATCTGCATGGAATATTGACATGTAAAAAAAATAAGTTATAAAAGTGGTTATTACTTATTATCTATATGCCTTCTTATTTTAATTTTTTTTGTTTTTACATTTCAATGTCTTATTGGTTTGGTAAATATAATGCTCTTCTTATTTTGCAACTAATTAATTAATTAAATATATATATATATATATTTGGAATCACTACCACAAAATAAGTTTATTACTATAACATATATTTAGCGGCAATTTAGCAATATATTTTAAATATTACGAATTAATAACGGCTGCAATAAAATGTTAAAATTGTTGACATAGATCTATGGCAATATATTTGATGCGTTCGTCCTTATTGCCTTAGGTTGTTGCATCAATTTTATCATATATTATGTCAAATTTGAAAGCGTTGCATTCGTCATTACTGTCTTAAGTTATTGCAACAATTTTAACATTTTATTGCAATAAATATTAGTTTGTAGCATTTTAAATATATTGCTAAATTGTAGCCTTATATATAGGCAACATTTCCAAATATGTTACTAAAAATATGTTGCAATAGTTTTATTTTGGGGTAGTGCTATGGAGTTTCTTACATTTCCGTATTGTTTTTGGATTTAGTTTTCTTATTCATTGTAACTATATAATGTCATTTTGCATTGGATTAAAATGCTGTAATTGAGATCTATAAAGTTGATTAATTATGAGATAAAATTGTAGGATTTGTTTGATGAAGGAGCAAGAAGAATAACATTTGCTACATTGCCTCCAATGGGATGTTTGCCAATTGTGATCACACTTTTCTCCCATAATGCCATTTTAGAACGTGGTTGCATTGATTACTATTCCTCTGTTGCAAGAGATTATAATCTCATGCTTCAAAAAGAAGTTAATCAAATGCATAATCGATTATCCAAACACGGTGCTAAGATTCTACTCAACGATGTTTATGGAGCTTTAAACAACATGATCCAAGGCCCTGCAAGCTCTGGTAAGCATGCATTATTTATTCACCAAATCAAACTGTAGATTATTATATAGGAAAAACAATTTTTATTTTAGGGTTAATTATAAATAACCTTTAACCTTATACTTCATGACAGTTAGAATATGAACTCTCCATTGTCCGAAATTAACGAAATTCTGAGTTGACAACATTTTATGGAGTCCATGCTTAAAGAAAAATGAGCTCCCGTAAGTGATACCAACTCATCATTCCTTAGTTTTGGACAAATATAAAAACACAATAGCGTTTGAATGATGGTAGTTTTATATTAAGGTCTTGCCTTTTATTAGATCATTTTATCACACATTAAATTCCAAAATTCGACAAAGTTCTAAATAAAACAATAGAAATTTAAGAACTTAAAAGAGTAAAAATAGAGATGCTAAAAATGTAGGTTTTTTGCTTTATTAATCCATAAACGAATTATTCATTTTATAATAAAATCGTGGCATTTAATAATTATTTTAATATAAAATATTTATTGTTTTGAAGAATTTGATGAAGTGAACACTGGATGTTGTGGAACGGGTTATCTAGAAGCAGGAATAATGTGCAATCCAAAATCATTAATTTGCCCAGATACATCAAAATATGTCTTTTGGGATTCAATTCACCCCACTGAGAAGGCATACTACCAAGTTTTTCAGGCTTCATTGCCTGTGTATGATTCTTTAATCAGGTAATAGATCTTTTTTTTAAACTTCTGTTCCTATTTTGAAATTTTTTATTTACAAGAGTAATATGTACACTAAAAATGTATAACCTATTGCATAAAGAAATTTGTGTAATAAAACTGCACAAGTATTGGATTAATTATTATCAGAAATGTTATTTTCTTATACAATAATTTTTATTTATTGTGGGATGATCTTCTATTAATTTAATAAAAGATATATCTGAATATTGCAAGCTAGTTAGTTATATTTATAATTAAAATTAAAAAAAAAAACAATACGAATAAAAACTTTGTCTTACGTTTGAAAAAACAGAACATATTTCGATTTCACTTCCAACAAAGTAATACTAAACCAGCAAACAGTAAACACACTCCTGCTATGACAAAGGAATGACAATTAAATACTTAGCCAAACATGAAAAATCCTAAACCCGATAATTAATTAATGATGCTTAGTTGTTGGCTTAACTGCCGATATCCATCATTATACATAAATAAATATTTCATAATTAGCGCAGCAGTGCTTCACTCAGAGATTCAACAGCTTCATCAGCAATAATTTGGTGCATTTTTTGCGTTGGATGACAAGCATCCCAATATACATACTTTGATGCATCCTTGCATGTACTCAGCCCTCTACATGAATCTCCATATTCTATTGTTCCTGTTCCACAGCAACCCTTTGATGATTCCTCTAAACCTGCCCGAGAAAAACAAAAAATAAAATTATTATTATTATTATTAGCTCGGTTCATGAATACAAATGAAAAAAAAATAAGGTAATAATAGTATAGTTTATGCACTGACCATATGCTTTGGGATTGTCTACAGCATTTTTTATGACGCCATAGATATCAACAAATGCATCTTTAATCCCTAATTTTTTCCTAAGCATTATTAACTCTTTTTTAATCCTAGAATTGAACGTGAAGGCATCTCGGTTATAGCTCTCCACACAATGTTCTTCACTCTTTATTGTCTTTACAAGTGGCATGCAGCCCAAAGGAGGAAGCCCTGCAACAATTAATCTGGTGGCTCCCAGATTTTGCATTTCCTGAAAATATTATTAGGTTTAGCAGAATTTAATTTAAATGATTTTATTTATAAAAGATAAAAAAAAAAAAGCAAGTTAAATAAAGATTTATTTATAGATTGATCCTACATAAATTCATGAATTATATTCAGGCAATAACTGTTCACTTCATAGCACATTATTTAACTTCCATAGATAAATTGAATTCTTACTCTTAACCCTAAGCTCTTAAAGACATATATTGACTAAGCATTTACAATATTATAACAAGTCAGTACATGGGGAGTTTTCCTAAATAATGTAGTTTTTAAAATAAATGAGTTATAGTGTAAAATGCCTAAAACCAAATATAAAAATTTCATTTTCATAATAGATTGGATGAAAAAGGAGGACAGCTGCAGCTCCAGCAATGACTAGTACAAACTTCTATATGATTTTCAAACTACAGCCGACAACTGCGATTTCAATGATAAACGATACAAATTTATTACGGATCTAACACACTAAAATTAAAAATATTTTTTTCGGTTTCATACTCAGCACCAAAATCCTATATATTTCGTTTGGCCCCATATCTCTCTCTCTCTTTTTTTTTAAATCACATTATTTATAGAAAAGCTGCATGTAAATAAAAGGCAAAATAATTTGATTTTATATTTGACCTTGCATAAATTTTAATGGAAAATTAAAAAATGTACCTTGATATTTTTGACCATCCGAGACACCAAGAAATTTTGGTATTGGTCTATATTGAATTGGGATGGACGAGTTGGATCTATATAATAATTTTGAACAAAATCATTTGAGCCCATACTCATAACGAAAACTGCATTTCTTATGATATTTTCTGCTTTCTTTTGCCCAACCAACCGGCTCAGGTGGAGCTTGTAGTGCTTAAAGTACTCTATCTGCTTGGAGACTGTCAACACATTCTATCATACAAAAAAAAAAAAAAAAAAAAAAAAAAAAGAATATATATTTTATAATTAAAATGCTGATGATTAATTATAGCTAAAAATTTAAAATTGATTAGTAATTAATTAGAGGTTTAATTACTGATAGATTTGCAGTGAAGTCATCGTAACCAGAAGCACCAGAAGCAAAACTGACGCCATGTAATAAATCTGTTGGTTTTAGATTTGGGTCCAGAAAGGCTGGAATTGCTTTTGTATATCCAATTGCCTCAGCTAAAAGAGAGAGAGAAAAATATATGATTAGTTTGTATTGAATTTTGAATTAATCTAGCATAGTTGGACAGTGCTAAAAAATAAAAGCTATTATTAATGTTTGATCAACTCGAATTTTAACCCCTTTTAGATAAAAACTTTTAATGCTGATTATAATTAAAAATAGAAAAGGAACTTTCACATATATATTAGACATTAGTCGTCCTTTTAATATTCTTAAATGGCTCTTACTTTGAAATTAGAGTTTCTTTTTTCTCTGTTGCAGATTTTTGCTTTTGGATAAATTTCACAAACAATATCAATACCAATATATATATATATATATATAAAATTGAAAATAAATAAATTATAATATAAGTGCAACTTAAGTTGTTGAATTTCTGTCATAGAATTTAACTATGCTGAAATAAGATCAGCACCTCTAAATTAAAATAATTAAAAAGCAATATAAAATCAGATAGAGAATTGTATATACCTATGAAATCAGTAGCAAGCCTTCCATTACTGAACCTTCCAGTAGGGTAGCCATTAAAGAAGTCCTTACCGTAAGGAAGAAAGTTGCTTTTCTTGGGGGTGTCGAGGCGATTGTTGTTGCCACTGTCAACACTTGAATCTCCGAAAACTAAAACACATGTAATATTATATCTAGCAGCTAGTGGCCTCACTTGATGAATATTCACTGCCCTTGTTTCCCATGCCATTATCATTCCCATTGCTACCAAAATTATCATCATTTTTACCCTTGGAATTATTCCCATTCTTCTCCTAATTTTTATCAAAGAGTTTGAAGGAATTTTGTAAGAGATATGTATGATCAAATATGCACTTCTTCTTCTTATTAAATAGACATTTTTTTTTTTGCTTCTCAGTTTAATATTTGACACGAGTCCCAAATTGATTGCTGGGTTAGTTTGAAAACACAGCAAAAGCAATCAATTTTGGCCAGTGGGGTTAGAGTTATTTTTACTGTTTTGTCACCAACATCATATACATCCTTGCAGTCTTCATAAATACCACATTCAAATTGAATATAATTTTTTTCTAAATCTAATTTTACTAATACTTTCATTTATTATTCTTTTAAACGTGTGAAAAAATCGAACAAATCAATTTGAATAAACATATCAAAAAGATCGACTTAGATAGATTTTTGAATTGAATCTATTTCGAGTAATTACTTTAATCATTTTTTGAGTCAATCAACTACTCGGGTCAAATTCATTTTTTTTCTCTTTTGCAACATTAGATTGATTTTAATCTTTTTTTTTTTTGTTTAATATTAATATATTTCAAGTGCTTTTAGATTTTAATAATAATTTATAAAAAAAAAAGTATATTATAAATATGTATTATAAAAAAAATCAATTAAAATATATTTTATAGTAACTAATTTATCTAAATTCATCTGGCAATAATAAAAAGAAAGTGTTGAATCTAAAAATGTGTCCAAATTCATTTTATAAAAATGTTTTCCGAAAGGCATTGCAATGGGCAACATATTTTTTATTTTCTTCAGGCTCGATTTACTCTGATTATTCTCGGGAAGTAGTTCAAGCTATAAGATCTGATGATATTTCTGAATTCGGTATATGATTGTCAATGATTGTAAAGAACTACTTCTTACTTCTTATTGGACATGATGTTAAGAGGGAAGCTAATGTAGAAGCTCACACTCTTGCTCGTTCTTCTACTATTTGTTTCCATGTTAGGGATTTGATCCGGATTGTATTTCCCATTTGTTCGCAGTTTAATGAAATTGATTAAGTGTAGAAAGTTTGATATATTGCTGCTGGCAATAAATTAATTTTGGCGTAAAACCTGATGGGAAAAATGACCAACAACGGAAACACTTAATTTGCGGAATGAATCTTCGTTGTTAATTTTTTCCTACTTGAATGAATCTTTTAGGTAAACTAACAAATAGAGCAATATCCAAATCAAATAATCTAGCAACAAAATCTGAACTCTACACCCACAATCAACACAAGAACACGCAAGATTTTTTACGTGGAAAACCTCCTCAATGTAAGGAGTAAAAACCACGGGACCCTTAGGCCGCTTAAATCTTCCACTATCAATTAATGGGCAAATACAACATATATTCTGTCTATTACAGCAATTCTTCTCTATACTGAACTAGAGGCATATCATCATCATCATCATCATCATAATCTTGGAATGAACATCAAGATATATGGAATAAATCAAAGACAAAAGCAAGAGAGATAATACCCAGAAATTTCTATTCTGTCCCAGCCACGAACTGACCTCCGGATGTCAGAATCCGATCTCCACCGTTCAGAATGAGGATCAAGATGTGAGTAAGATGCTGTAAAAAATACAGCTCAATCCAACGGTGCAATCTCCGGAAAGTAGATGATTTGTCAGACTGGTCTGTTGTAGAAGAAAGTTCTGTTGTCTCCACCACGAAATAACTTCTGAACCTCAGAATCTGATCTCCACCGTTGATAATGAAGATCGATGTGTGAGTAAGCTTCGTTTAAAATTTCAGCCCGATCTGATGGCTGAATCTCTGGAAAACGGAAAAATCGTGGGACTGGTTTTGTGTAAGAAAAATCAGATTTTACTTCTTCTTCTTCTTTCTTCAACTCTCTCTCTTTCTTTCTTATTTTTCCAACTAACTGCCAACTCTTTTTTTTTCTTTCTTTTATTTCACACACACATATTCAAACACACAAATGTAAAAATGAAAGGTCAAAAAATATGGACTCCTCATATGGAAGAAAAAGTCCAACAAATCTCCCCCTTTCTGACTATGAGGAAGAGTCTGCCATCCCGGCGATAGAGCAACACACCTTTATCTTCTCCCTAGCTAAAGCTTTTGTCAACATATCGGAACCATTATCATCGGTATGAACCTTATCAAGTTCAAACAACTTCTCTTCAAGAGCATCTCTAATCCAATGATACCTCACATCAATATGTTTTGTTTTCTTGTGGTAAGTCGAGTTTTTAGCAAGATGAATCGCGCTTTGATTATCACAAAGCACCACATAACGTTGTTGCTTGAAGCCTAAATCTTGCACAAATCTTTTCAACCATAACATCTCCTTACCTGCTTCTGTTGCTGCTATATACTCGGCCTCTGTAGTAGAAAGTGCAACACACTTTTGCAGTCTTGATTGCCATGACACAGCTCCCCCTGCAAAAGTCATCAAATATCCAGAAGTTGATTTGTGACTATCCTTGTCTCCTGCCATATCAGAATCTGTATACCCAACTAGCACTGGCTTTCCATTTCCAAATGTAAGACCCAATTTGGAAGTACCTCGAAGATATCTAAGTATCCACTTAACTGCTTCCCAATGCTTCTTACTCGGATTTGACAGAAAACGACTAACAACACCTACTGCATGAGCTATATCAGGCCGTGTGCACACCATAGCATACATCAAACTTCCTACAGCTGAGGCATATGGAACTCTATCCATCTCTTCCTTCTCTTACTCAGTAGAAGGGCAATCTTTTTCAGTTAGCTTAAAGTTGGTTGTAAGAGGAGAACTAACCACTTTAGCTTTATCCATGTTGAACCTGCAAAGCACCTTTTCAATATACTTTTCCTGTGACATATGCAATTTCTTGGCAGCCCTATCTCGAGTAATTTTAATGCCAAGAATTTGTTTTGCTGGCCCTAAGTCTTTCATAGCAAAAGACTTACTCAACTGTTGCTTCAACTGGGCAATCCTTCCAGCATTCTTTCCAACAATTAACATGTCATCAACATACAACAACAAAATGATAAAATCATCACTACCAAACCTTTGAACAAATACGCAGTGATCTGAAGTAGTCTTCCGGTAGCCTTGCTCCCCTATAACAGACTCAAACTTTTTGTACCACTGCCTTGGTGCTTGCTTCAAACCATATAGACTTTTCTGAAGTCTACACACATACCTCTCTTTGCCTTTCATCTGAAACCCTTCAGGTTGCTCCATGTAAATCTCCTTATCCAAGTCACCATGAAGAAAAGCAGTCTTGACATCCATCTGCTCAACCTCCAAATCAAGGCTAGCTGCTAAACCGAGAACAACACGAATAGATGCCATTTTCACAACTGGAGAAAAAATCTCATCAAAATCAATACCTTTCTTCTGGCTAAATCCTTTGACCACCAATCTAGCTTTGTACCGTGGCTGTGAAGAGTTCTCATCTTGCTTCACTTTGTACACCCACTTGTTCTTCAAAGCTCTTTTGCCTTTAGGTAACTCCACCAACTCAAAAGTATCATTCTCATACAAGGACTTCATTTCATCTTGCATGGCATCAATCCACTTCTTCTTATGCTCATCTTCCATGGCTTCTGCATAACTTTCAGGTTCTCCCCCATCAGTCAACAATACATACTCTTCAGCAGAATAACGTGTAGAAGAATGACGATCTCTAACAGACCGCCTAAGTGGAACAAATGGTGGTGCATCTGGTACTGGTGACTCATCATGGATAATCTCATCCATATCAACTTGTTGTGGAGCATCAACATCATAAGTAACCTGCTGGTCAGCATTCTGATCATCATCTCCAATCTGGGCATCAGCATGCTGAGGAGGAACTGGATCCAAATCAATAAGATCATCAGTACGCTGAGGAACTGTCTCTGCCTTCTCAACATCTTTCAAAGTCTGATCTTCCATAAAGATAACATCTCGGCTTCTCACAATTTTCTTCATAATTGGATCATACAACTTGTAACCCATCTCATCTTGTCCATAGCCAATGAACACACATTGCCTAGTCTTCACATCAAGCTTAGATCTCTCATCTTTTGGAATATGCACAAAAGCCTTGCATCCAAAGACGCGCAAGTGATCATAAGAAACATCTTTGCCGCTCCAAACCCTGTCAGGAACATCAAAATGCAAAGGAACACAGGGTGTTAAATTTAAAACATGTACCACAGTACTCAAAGCCTCACCCCAAAATGATCTAGGCAATCCTGCATGTGATAGCACACATCTGACTCGTTCAACCAATGTTCTGTTTGTCCTCTCTGCTAAACCATTCAGCTGCGGGGTCTTTGGAGGAGTCTTTTGGTGCCGAATACCTTGTTGTCTGCAATATGCATCAAAAGGGCCTATGTATTCCCCTCCATTGTCTGTCCGGATACACTTGAGCTTCTTCCCAGTCTGTCTCTCAACTAGAGCTTGAAACTGCTTGAATGCATCTAATACTTGATCTTTAGACTTCAAGGTATAAACCCAAATCTTCCTTGAACAATCATCGATGAATGTAACAAAATAAAGAGAACCACCAAGTGTCCTTGTAGACATAGGACCACAAACATCGGAATGCACCAAATCAAGTATTTTTTCCTTCCTGGAAGGAGGATGACTCTTAAAAGAGACTCTTGTCTGTTTACCTGTCAAGCAGTCAGAACATTTTTTCAAGTGAATATCCTGCACACCAGATAGCAATTTCTTCTTTGACAACATAGACATGCCCTTTTCACTCATATGGGCAAGTCTCTTATGCCATAAATCAATCACATCAGTATTCTCTACTACATTAACAAAGCTTTTGGAGATCTTTGGATGCACTGTGTACAACTTTGAATGTTTGCTACCTCTTGCCACAATCAAAGAACCTCGAGTGAGCTTCCATTGTCCATTACCAAGACTGTTGTAATAGCCATCATCATCAAGCAAGCCTGTAGAAATCAAATTCAATCTCATATCTGGAACATGTTTCACATTGTGCAAAACCAACTCCATCCCAGTGTCAAATTTCAAACAGACTTCTCCAATACCAATAGCCTTTGATATCCCATCATTGCCCATCTGTACATCACCAAAGTCACCTGGAGTGTAAGATGAAAAATAATCCTTTCGTGATGCAACATGACACGTAGCACCACTGTCAATTACCCAACTCGATTCATCATGTGCAAGGTTAACAATGTCACAATCACAACAAACAAGATAGTTATCAGTAGTAGCATTAACCATAGCATTTTCATTACCACTGTCAGTATTTTTCTGATTGTTGTCAGCCCGTTGTCTGTTGTCAGCATGTTGTCTGTTCTCTCTCTTCAGCTTTCTGCAAAACCTTTTAGTGTGCCCCTTCTTACCACAATGAAAACACTCAATATCAGCAAGCTTACCCTTAGAACTGCTGCGCTGATTTCCTCTATTCGGACCTCTGCTCTTACTTCTCCCCCGCCTTTCTGTGACTAAGACTTCTGAATGTGAGGAGGAACCTTGTGACTTTCTTCTAATCTCTTCATTCAAGACACTTCCCTTAGCCAATTCCATGGTAATAACCCCATCTGGTGCAGAGTTAGATAATGACGTTCTAAACGTCTCCCAAGAGTCCGGTAAAGTACCAAGAACCCACAAAGCCTGTATCTCATCCTCAAACTTGATCCCCATTCCTTCAAGCTGATTTATAATTCCTTGGAAGGCATTCAAGTGATCTCCCATAGGAGTTCCATCTCGATACTTCAAATTCATCATTTGCTTGATCAAGAACAACTTGTTATTCCCTGTCTTTCGAGCATACAACTGCTCAAGTTTATTCCATAACTTACGTGCATCTATCTCACCACTAATATGGTTCAAAACATTATCATCCACCCATTGCCGTATATACCCACAAACCTGTCGATGCAAAATAGTCCATTCTGTCTCTTTCTTATCATCAGGCATATTTTCCATAAACACCGGTAGATAATAATCTTTCACATAAAGAAGATCCTCCATTTTGCCTTTCCAGACATGGTAATTTGAACCATTTAAATTAACCATTCTACTTGTATTAGCTTCCATTATTCAAACAAGTATCACAACAACAATAACAACCAAATGCTCTGATACCAATCTGATGGGAAAAATGACCAACAACGGAAACACTTAATTTGCGGAATGAATCTTCGTTGTTAATTTTTTCCTACTTGAATGAATCTTTTAGGTAAACTAACAAATAGAGCAATATCCAAATCAAATAATCTAGCAACAAAATCTGAACTCTACACCCACAATCAACACAAGAACACGCAAGATTTTTTACGTGGAAAACCTCCTCAATGTAAGGAGTAAAAACCACGGGACCCTTAGGCCGCTTAAATCTTCCACTATCAATTAATGGGCAAATACAACATATATTCTGTCTATTACAGCAATTCTTCTCTATACTGAACTAGAGGCATATCATCATCATCATCATCATCATAATCTTGGAATGAACATCAAGATATATGGAATAAATCAAAGACAAAAGCAAGAGAGATAATACCCAGAAATTTCTATTCTGTCCCAGCCACGAACTGACCTCCGGATGTCAGAATCCGATCTCCACCGTTCAGAATGAGGATCAAGATGTGAGTAAGATGCTGTAAAAAATACAGCTCAATCCAACGGTGCAATCTCCGGAAAGTAGATGATTTGTCAGACTGGTCTGTTGTAGAAGAAAGTTCTGTTGTCTCCACCACGAAATAACTTCTGAACCTCAGAATCTGATCTCCACCGTTGATAATGAAGATCGATGTGTGAGTAAGCTTCGTTTAAAATTTCAGCCCGATCTGATGGCTGAATCTCTGGAAAACGGAAAAATCGTGGGACTGGTTTTGTGTAAGAAAAATCAGATTTTACTTCTTCTTCTTCTTTCTTCAACTCTCTCTCTTTCTTTCTTATTTTTCCAACTAACTGCCAACTCCTTTTTTTTCTTTCTTTTATTTCACACACACATATTCAAACACACAAATGTAAAAATGAAAGGTCAAAAAATATGGACTCCTCATATGGAAGAAAAAGTCCAACAAAACCCATGTAACAAAGTAATACTAGTAGGTTTGAGTAAATTTCAGTTATGACCAAAATAAACGAGTTAGGGCAGCCGAATTTTGATTTGATATGATTATATTCCTCTAACTCAGTTCGATTTTGATCTTCAATTTCCTGAGTATTTCAAGTTATCAACCAATTTGTATAAATTTTATTTTTTTATACGTAAATAATAAAAGTTATACCATGCATGTATATATGTTAGGCCTTAAATATTTAATGGAATTTGGAAAAAGAACATAATATTTATCGTACCTAGTTCCTTTCCTTTGTTTGATAATGAATTCGATATTGATGAGATTATAAGACATGGATAATGACCTGACAAGCTCAATTTGAGTGCTGGCTGTTAACCATCATATATAGGTGAGTTTCCTGCTTTTCTCTTTCTCTATCAATATTCATAATTTTGCTTTTGAAGGAAAATGAACTGGACCCTATTTAATTACATAATAAATAGAATTGACTTATCGAAACAATGGAATTGATTGACATTATGTAGATTGGATACAAAAAGAAAGCAAAGTATAAGGAGCCAGTGAGTCAACGAGTCGCGTACGTATCCACAACCACAAATTTTCTTTTGCATGCCACTGTTTATTAATTATTCTCACCAACCAAGCAACAACCAAAACATATCTGGATCATACATATCAAAAGTTTAATAGATTTTTATGGATATTGCAAATAATTGGACATTCTTAGAACGCTTGATTTTTCATAGGAGGGGGGAAATAACGGGAAACAAAGGAAACCGGATCGTTTGGCCATGTATCATTATTTTTTTTTAATATACTATAATTAATTTAATTTAATGCCGAAATATTTCATTAATATTACACTATTACAACTTTACAATCTAGCAATGCCAATTTTTTTTTCTCCTCATATGGACGCGTATTTGGCATTTAAACGTTTTTGTTAAAAACTCAGGATATAGCATATAAATTTGACTCGAATTTCGACTGTATTTTGTTGTTACTCCATCCGTTACTTAATATGTGTCACTTTTGTTGATTTTATTAAAATTAAGAAATATTAATTAGGGTTAAATTCATAAAAAAATTGAGTGATTTAATACAAAAAATTGAGTCTAATTGATTAATTTTTATTGAAAAAAAAAATTAAATTGAAAAATTAAATTAAATTAAATTGTATTGAAAATTTAAAAATTACAGATAAATAAAATTTGTATTTTATTTAAAAGTGACAAATAATAAAAAATTGAGTGAGTAATTATTTCACTATTGCATCGGAGAAAGACCTTCTCCATTCAAGCTTACCAACGGTTTATCTTGCATAAATCTCTGCAATTCATACAGGTAATTTCGCCCCATTTCTTATATATAATATTCTGGTTTAAATAATAAATGCTTTAGTAAGTTTGAATATTTTAATTTGTTGCCACAGGCTTTTATTGCCGCTTGTCGTTGTATGGCCATTGGGCTTCGCTATTGTTATTTTTTCCTTAAATTTGGCAGATATTCGTACGGTGTGAGACATTATAGCCCGTTTTGGCTGGCAAACGGATAAGATGAATTTATGTTGAATTTTACAGGTTGTCACGTGACCCAATCGAATTATAAAATGAAAGAATAAGTTTTTTTTAAAAAAAAATTTGAGTGATAATGTCTTTAAATTTTTTTTTAATTTTTTTTTAAACTCAATTTAATTATTGAAAAATACTATTGTCGGTTGACAAAAAATTCAGTTGACAAACGCGATTAACGGTAACCAATTATATTTCAACACGTCAGCTTACACGTGTCACTCTTTTTACTAGTCAAATTAAAAAAAATGTTGAGTTGGATTCTCTCTCTGCAAATTAATTGCAGCAAAATTGCCCCAACATTGCCTTCATTATCATCCCAGGAAAAATAAAATAAATAAATAAATAAAAACAAATGAATATATGACGGAGAGAAAAGAAGATGAAAATTTAATCAAATTGGAATATATTTCAAAGATTTTTACTAATGAATTCCTTCATTCATCTCTTGCCCACATTACTTTTCAAACCTTTTCCTTTTTCTGATCTTGATTTTCACATAAATTGCCTTTGATCACTAATAACATTCTCGAAAATAATTTCTTAATTTGTTACCTGCAAAAAAAAATAAAAAATTTGTTGAAAATTTACAAATATTCCGACGGTCAAGTCAGTAGCTTGACTAAAATATGTAAAACATAATATAATTGAGAAAAATGAATTCTTAAAAATACCTGAATTATTGCTATTTATAAGTTAAAAAATCAGTGTTGGAATAAGAATTAGAAACTAGATAAGATATGACTCGTATTTCGTAATTTATGATTAACTTCTGGTAGAATTCTATATTAAATTAAATTAGCTTTGTTATCAATCACATTTCTTTCTTACCCTTTTTTTCCCCTTCAAATTCCATCTTTTTATTTTTTTGGGTTTGATTCATGTTGAGGAATCAACATTTTTTTTTAAATTTCTGATTGTTAATTCCAACTTAAAATGGGATTAGAGGTTGTTTAAAAAGGAGGAAAAGTATGCCATGGCATGAGATTGTTTAGGGGGGTGGAAGGAGGAGAAGAGAGTGGTGGTGGTGGTGGTGGTAGTAGTAGAAATGGGATTAAAGGTGTGATTGGTGAGAATTAATGGTGGAGAGGATATTGCTGCTGTTGTTGTTGCTGGGTTTCATTGTTGTTGTTGCTGGATATTTTTTGGGTTTCATTGTTGATGTTGCTGGAAAACGAAGCTCATCAGAAAGAGAGAGAGAGCTTTCCACGTTACCTTTTTAATTTTTTTTTAATCTGACTAGGAAATATATTTGTCATGTGGATACTAACGTGTCGATGTGTAATTTCTTATCATTAATTTCGTTTGCCAGCTAAACTTTCTATCCAATATGCGGCTATTTTCCAACTATTAAAATGAATTCAGGAATAAATATGGACAAAAAATTTTTGATGGCATTTTCACTCCATTTCAAAAATTTGGAATACAAAAAAAACCTTTTATCTCTAAAATGAATCAAATAGATATAGATGTTGGATTAAATTATGATTCAAATATCTCATTGTGAAATGGATTGGATTATAACACTACCACAAAATAAATTTATTGTAACATATTTTTAACAATATATTTTAAATTGTTGTCTTAGCTTTACAATAATATAAATATAAGCGTTGCATTAAAATTCTTAAATTGCTGCAATAATCTAAGTTAATGAAAATGAATGTAATGCCTATTAAACTAATGCTATATAATAATTTTATCATACAACAACGATTTAATAGGTGCTACATTCGCTCGCTGCTTTTGTTTATTGCAAAGGTTTGAACATTTCTATGTAATATTTAAATGATTGTAATATTTCCATGATATTATTAAATTGTTGCATTATATAAATTAAGGTAAAAATTTCAAATATACTACTAAGAATATGTTGCAGCAGGCTTCTTATATGGTAGTGTAAATTGATGGGATTGATAAAATTTTATAACATTATTTTTAAAAAAAAATCATTAAAAATAAAATTATGTATGTATGATTTATAAGTATATTATTTTTATATTCGCATTATATAAAATGTTATAAAATAATAAATAATATAAATGTATCATAAGCATATTATAAGATGATGAGAAATGGATTGGGCTATATGTATTACAGGATTAATTTCATATATAGTTACTCAATTTATAACATAATAATAATTTGGTCACAAAATAATTTTTTATTTCATAAAAAATATTTTAAATTTTGAAATATTATCATTAAATTCACTTTGGCCAGAAAGTAAAAAATACAAACGCCAGAATACTGACATGGCAAGATACATTAATTTAAAATATTATAAAAAATATCAAGTGAAATCTGTCAAAATATGCCATGCGGATATTTTAAACTGACATAAATGTCAGCATTTCAATAACGAATTCATGATTTTCTGGCCAAAATAATTTTAGTGGTAATATTTTAAATGTTGAGATATTTTTTTGAAATAAAAATTTCTTGTGTGACCAAATCATTATTATGTATAAGTTTAATGATCATAAATTAAATTAATCCTAAATTATATAATGGATCAGGTTGAATTGAATCACTTTACGAATCAAATAGGTTGTATCATAAATAAATAATTGAATATAATCAAATTTGAATCACATTTTTATGCATAGATTGAATTAAATTTATCCGGCAAACCAAAATTTGTCACCTTACTCATCCATTTGTATTATATTTTCTGTTTTCCTACCAACACAAAATCTTATATTGATATAGACTCTATTAAATAGACGACTAATGCGTTATAACTGTAGTTTTATTTTCCATTTTTTAGTTATTATTAATTATGTTTAAATTGAATAAATGAATAAAAAAATGTCTTTGTAAAAACTCTTCAAAAAAACCCAACTAAACTAACAAAAATGCCTCACAGGTATGGGGCCCACCACTCTGACGACGCAAGTATCAGCTGCGGTTTCAGAAAAACCCTACTCCCGGCAATACTTTTCCTTTCAACCTATTTCGGTAAATATTTTTACCAATTACCCTAGTCAAATTTTTGTTCCATATTTCCAAATATATTATTAAAAATATACTGCAAGTCTTATTTTGTGGTAGTGAATTATGAAATTTCTTATATTTCCGTATTGTTTTTGGATTTCGTTTTTATGTTCATTGTAAATATATAATTTCATTTTGCATCTTAATATCGCAAACTTGATTACTGATATTTGGATTAAAATGTTGTAATTAAGATCTAAAAATGAAATAGAGTTGATTAATTATGAGATAAAATTGTAGGATTTATTTGATGAAGGAGCAAGAAGAATAGCATTCGCTTCATTGCCTCCAATGGGATGTTTGCCAATTGTGATCACACTTTTCTCCCATAATGCCATTTTAGAACGTGGTTGCATTGATTACGATTCCTCTGTTGCAAGAGATTACAATCTCATGCTTCAAAAAGAAGTCAATCAAATGCATGACCGATTGTTCAAAGACGGTGATAAGATTCTAGTCAACGATTCTTATGGACCTTTAAACGACGTGATCCAAGGCCCTGCAAGCTCTGGTAAGCACGCATTATTTATTCACCAAATCAAATTGTAGATTACTATATAATTAAGAAAAACAATTTTTATTTTAGGGTTAATTATAAATACCCTTTTAGCCTATCACTTAGATTTTAATTATATCGATCCCAATGTATAAAATAAAACCAAACAAATCAATAAATAATCTCTCATGACAGTTAAAATCTAAACTCTTTATTGTCCAAAAATAGTGAAATTCTGAATTGACGGCGTTTTATGGAGTCATGCTTAAAGAAAAATGAACTCGCACAAAGTGATACCAACTCATCATTCGATAGTTTTGGAGAAATATAAAAACACAATAGTGTTCGAATGATGGTAGTTTTATATAAATGTTATTTTATTTTTATTTATTGTTGGATGATCTTTTAATTTAATAAAAGATATATCTGAATATTGCAAGCAAGTTAGTTATATTCGATTCTAATCTATGAAACTAAAATCAAAAAATTCAATTCTTTTTTGACATTCTAACCCAGGCAGAGTAGTTTTTGGGCCTATACAGTGGTTAACGGATCCATTCTCAAAAAACAGTAACATTTTTTCCAAAATGAAAAGGCCTATGCAATTGGGCCCATAAAGTAGAGATGAAAATATTTATTAGACTGCCCTATTTATTATCCATACATTATCTATCATCTTAACTAAAAAAGTGCAAATAATAGGCAAAAATGAGAATGAATTTTAGTTTTTAAGGGTCAGATCAGATTTGCTTCAGACACCAATTGTAAGGGGCTAATTGAACGAAAAGTTACTTTGAAGGCCCATATCTCGTATTCGACCTTATTTGAGGTGCCGAATATTTATAATTACAATTAAAAAAATAATACGATTAAAACCTCTGTCTAACATTTGAGAAAACAGAACATATTTCGATTTCACTTCCAACAAAAGTAACACTAAACCAGTAAATAGTAAACACACTCCTGCATGCTATGAAAAACGAATGACAATTAATTACTTTACCAAACATGAAAAATCCCAAATCCTATAATTAATATAATGATGCTTAGTTGTTGGCTTAATTGCCGATATACATCTCTATGTATAAATAAGTATTTCATAATTAGCGCAACAGTGCTTCACTAAGAGATTCAACAGCTTCATCAGCAATAATTTGGTACATTTTTTGTGTTGGATGAACAGCATCCCAAAATGCATACTTTGATGCATCCTTGCATGTACTCGTCCCTCTACATGAATCTCCATATTCTATTGTTCCTGTTCCACAGCAACCCTTTGATGATTCCTCTAAACCTGTCCGAGAAAAACAGAAAATAAAATTATTAGCTCGGTTCATGAACACAAATGAAAAAAATAAGGTCCTAATAGTAGAGTTTATGCACTAACCATATGCTTTGGGATTGTCTACAGCATTTTTTAAGATGCCATACACATCAACAAATGCATCTTTAATCCCAAATTTTTTCCTAAGCATGATTAATTCCTCTTTAATCCTAGAATTGAACGTGAAGGCAACTTGGTTATAGCTCTCCACACAATTTTCTTCACTCTTTATTGTCTTTACAAGTGGCATGCAACCCAAAGGAGGAACCCCTACGACAATCAATCTGCTGGCTCCCAGGCTGTGCATTTCCTGCAAATATTATTAGTTTTAGTAGAATTTAATTTACATGATTTTATTTATAAATAGGACAAAAGATATAAAAATTTCATTTTCATAATAGATTGGATGAAAAAGGAGGAAAGTTGCAATTTCAGTAATGACCAGTACAAACATTGTGATTCTCAGGTATTGCAACTGTAGCTGACAACTGGATTCATTATGGATCTCATGCACTGAAATCAAAAATATTATTTTCGGTTTCATTTTCAACGCCAAAATCCCATATATTTCGTTATCACATTATTTGTAGAAAAGCCCTAGTAAATAAAAGGCAAAATAATTTGATTTTATATTTGAACTTGTATAAATTTTAATGGAAAATTAAAAATATGTACCTTGAAATTTTCGACCATCCGAGACACCAAGAAATTTTGGTATTGGTCTATATTGAATTGGGATGGACGAGTTGGATCTATATAATAATTTTGAAGAAAATCATTTGTGCCCATACTCGTAACGAATACTGCATTTCTTATGATATTTTCTGCCTTCTTTTGCCCAACCAACCGGCCCAGGTGGAGCTTGTAGTGCTTAAAATACTCTATCTGCTTGGAGACTGGCAACACATTCTATCATACAAAATATATATATATATATATATATATTATAATTAAAATGCTGATGATTAATTATAACTAAAAAATTAAAATTGATTAGTAATTAATTAAAGGTTTAATTACTGATAGATTTGCAGTGAAGTCATCGTAACCAGAAGCAGCAGAAGCAAAACTGACTCCATGTAATAAATCTGTTGGCTTTAGATTTGGGTCTAGAAAAGCTGGAATTGCTTTTGTATATCCAATCGCCTCAGCTAAGAGAGAGAGAAAAACATAAGTAATTAGTTTGTATTAATAATGATACGCACAATAATTGAATTAATCTAGCATAGTTGGTGCTAAATTTTTATTGTCTAGTCTATATCTCTAAATTAATGATAAACTACTAATTATATAAAATAAAAGCTATTATTAATGTTTGATCAACTCAAAGAATTTTAACCCCTTTTAGATAAAAACTTTTAATGCTGATTAGCACACTTAATTGAGGTTTATTTGAAACAATTATAATTAAAAATAGAAAAGGAACTTTATTATAAACGGAAACTCAGTTATAAAGTCCGATTGACCAAGTTTATCGAAATACTTATCCAGCAAATAACTCGATCTCTTCAGATAGCTCGGTATCCGAATATTACTTAAAGATTTTTCACTCTTTAGTACATTTTTAGAGTCTTGATGATATTCCAATCTCATTATAACGGAAATTATTTGAAATTCATTTTATCTGATCTTAAAAATCGGGAATTAATAACAACATCACCCGAATTAATAAGAATACTACTCAATTTAGAATATTGCCTGAATAGTGACTTGTATTCATATTCGAACTCTGCTATATATTTCTATTTAGACTCTATTATCTAATTATATAAATAAGCAGAAATCTAGGTATGAAAATAATTGAACTCTATTATTTAATTTTTTTAAATACTTTCGTCAATTTCAGACTTGACCGTCAGAGTATTCCTTATTGGAAACCTGTATTTTCAAGTGACATGTTTCAGTCCACAATCCAAAACATTCAGACAGACATCACTTTCATATATATATATATATATATATAATTGAAAATAAATAAAATATAATATGAGTGCAAATTAAGTTGTTGAATTTCTGACATAGAATTTAACTATGCTGAAATAAGATCAGCACCTCTAGATTAAAATAATTAAAAAGCAATATAAAATTAGAGAATTATATATACCTATGAAATCAGTAGCAAGTCTTCCATTACTGAACCTTCCAGTAGGGTAGCCATTAAAGAAGTCCTTACCATAAGGAAGAAAGTTGCTTTTCATGGGGGTGTCGAGGCGATTGTTATTGCCACTATCAACACTTGAATCTCCGAAAACTAAAACACATGTAATATTATTTCTAGCAGCTACTTGCCTCACTTGATGAATATTCACTGCCCTTGTTTCCCATGCCATTGTCATTCCCATTGCTACCAAAATTATCATCATTTTTACCCTTGAAATTATTCCCATTCTTCTAATTTTTATCAGAGAGTTTGATGGAATTTTGCAAGAGATGTGTATGACCAAAGATGCGCTTCTTCTTCTTCTTAAATAGACATTTTCTTTTTTGCTTTTTGGTTTAATATTTGACACGTGTCCCAAATTGATAGCTGGGTTTTGGTTTCGTGTAGTTTGAAACACAGCTAAAGCAATCAATTTTGGCCAGTACAGTTAGAGTCATTTTTATTGTTTTGTCACCAATATCATATACATCCTTACAGTCTTCATAAATACCACATTCAAATTGAAGATAATTTTATATATATATACCGGATTGTATTTCTCATTTGTTTGCAGTTCCTTTATTTGATAATGAATTCGATATTGATTAGATTATAATACATGGATGATGACTTGACAAGCTCAATTTGACCTAATTATTAAATTCACTTAAATCCCACTAGATAGTTTCTGTCTGGACGGATTAACATCTGCATAATTAGATATACATAATGATTACAAGAGATCGAACATGCAAATAAGTCATTTATTGTTGGAAAGATCCATTATCTCATTATCAATTATATCAATGCAATATATATATATATATATATATATATATATATATATATATATATTTTCTAATAGTGAATTTCAACTCAATTTCATTTAGATCTGATGGAGTCTGGATACTACTATAACTCCCGATATGTACCCGAATCCATATCTATATGAGAATTATACAGGTATGGAAAAAAATTCACATTAGGTCATTTAATTAATTGTTTGTCCCTTAATACAATAGATTAAATAAGGAAAGTTACATATTAATTTTTTAATTAAAAGTTGTAACTTCTCATTTAATTTCCATTAATTTTGTAACGTACATTTCCTATTAATTACCTTAATTAATATATAGCCCTCCTAATTAACAGTATAAGACTATTTATAAATAGGGTTAAGGTAAAGATAAGAAAAAAGAAGAAAAAGTTTTTATACTAAAATTCTGCTGGATTCTTCTCTCACCTGCTTTTCACTACAAGTGGCTTTTAGACTGTGGTTTAGTTGCCGTTATTCCGTTTGTGGATATCAGCCGGACCAATGACACCAGAAGGGATCCTTGTAAACGCTTCTGCCAAAGTATCTGCGCTACAAAAGGTAGGTAGCATATAACCCGATTATGTTACCTCCAAATATGTATATGGCATGCTATTTTCCTTTCATTGGTATTAGAGCCAACATTTTTGGCGTCCTGGCATATGGCTAAAATTAAATCTAAAATTTTATGTGTAAAATTGGTAGATCTAGGATGCATGAACAAAATATATTTATTTTTGTGTTAAAATATATATTTGTATATATTTTTCGGGTTTAAAATCGTATATGTGTACACCGTAATTTGAGGGGATGAATATGAGTATTCAAAATGTTAGACTAAAAATTGAGATTTGTAATATTTGACCATACCATTAAAATCACAGACCCCAAAAATCTCCCACTGGCAGAAATTCAAAGCTCAGAATCTGTCGAAAAAGCGACGCGTGGCATGCACACGCCGCTAAACGTTGGGCACGTGCGCGTGGGCGGTGGCCCACACGTGCGCAAACGCGGGTCCACAGTGATGCATCACTGTGGACACGTGGCCCATTCAGATTCTGCCATGTGGCTGACCCAGAAAAAGCCACATAGCGATGATGTGTCCACAAGGTGACACGTGGGCCAGTCAGGGGGTGACACGTGGACGAATGAAGTTGTGCCACGTGTCGGGCCATATCAGCACAGTGATGTGTCACTGATGCCATGTGGCCTAATAGGTTGTCGCCACGTGTTCAACAGGTGTTAGGCCACATAGCGATGACATGTCCACTCTTGCCACGTTGGCGATAGGTGGACCAACCATATTCTGACATGTGTCACGTTGTGGTTGTGACATATGGCAAGACAAGTGGGAGACGCATATGGTGGTGTGTGGGCAAGTCATCCCCCTTCTTGCGGTGCGTGTGGGCGCGTGCGGCCTGCTCCCACCACCGAATCAGCTCTGATTTTTTACAGATCAATTTTTCAAAATTTTTCTGATTTTTTTGTTATTTTTTCAAAATTTTTTAATGACCAGAAAATAAATTCTTATTTTTTAATTATTAAAAATATTATAAAATTGTGAAAAATGTGTTTTCTGCCTTTAACTAATTTTGAAAAAAAAATTGAAAAATTTCGAGGATATGTCCTTATTGTTGATTGAAATGTGTTTCAATCATATATGTTTATACATGAGTGTATTAACTACATTTTATTTCTGTGATGTGTTACAGAAATGGTGATGATAAGGACTTATGTGGTTCCTCGCACTCCATTTGAGATTGCTTTAAGAAATGCAAAAGTGAGTTTAATAAGCAACATAAGAATGCGAAGGAAGATTCGAACTGATGATACTGATGCAATAGTATATCACATAATGTTTATGTATGAAGAAATGCAGGAGTACATTTGGTTAGGTGGTTTATGTATGGGAAAAGATGATAGAGTTATGATCAAAGCATTGGCTGACTCATTTGTATATCATTCAGAACTCAGGGAGTTATTGAAAACTACCTAGTACATTAGAGATAGAATTTATAAAAAATCAATCATCCACTTTTTGGCTAGAGTTGCCAAAAAAAGAGTGTTGAGAAGCAACACTACATATGTGATGAAATTGTGAATTTGACGTAGTGTGCATTGTTTATAGCTTCATCAACGAACTTGTGAGTTACCTGATGAATTGATGAAGATGGTCAAAAAATCAGTCCCAATGTCAAGAAAGATTTTGCAAAAATCTAGATTTCTAAATTAATTGACAGAGTGTCAATCTTGGTTAACGTTTAATTTTATTTAATAGGATTTATATTTCCTATTGTTATTTGACACGCGTGTTATATTTTAGATTATTGGATTTATCTATTAGTTAAATGAATGCATTTATTTATTATGATGGCATTTAACTTTATAATAAATGTGTTTGTTTAACTGTTAATTACCTTACAATATTTTATGAGTAAAATAATTGCATATTTATTAAGTAGATGCTGAATAAATTTAAACCAATATTATTCCCCTCTTAAGTTTGAGAATTTAATAATCTAATAATTCAAATTTACTATGCATGAAATTTTAACTTGTAAGATTGGATATTAGGACTTAGAGGGTAATTAGATACTATTAGTAGTTTTTTCGAATTGAAGCCTGATAGAAAATTTTACTTGGTTATTATTTCAGATGCGTAGTAAATAGCATGTATTGCCTTATCTCCTTTAAAATTATGCAACATTGTTCCATTTGAGATCGGCGTATTCTAATGGATACTGCTTTCAAAGTCAATTGTTGCTAAACTTACTAAAGATATTATGATAAATGGTGACAATTATGAAATCTGGAGTATGAGAATCCAGTATGTGCTTGAAGATCAAGAGGATTTTAAACCCTTAAGTTCAGTTATGGCTGAACCTGAGAATGGCACTACATTCCAGTATAGGTGGGACTGAAATGCCTATGTGGTATGACAAAAAAAAAAGAATTTTACTGCTCGTATCATCTTGCTAAGTGCAATAGATGATAATATCACTAAGCAGTTCAATAAGTATTAAAATACAATTGATCCATGGATCGCTTTGTGGGAGAAGTTAAGAGGTGTGTCTCTGACTAAGTTTTTTTTATCATTAGTGATCAAATTTGATACTTATTAGATAAAGACTGATTATTCGATGCAAAAACATCTATGAGAGATGAATAGGATTAGTAAGCTTAGTGAGGTTGGTCATAAGTTGACCGATAAGCAACAGGTCCAAACTGTTATCCGTTCCTTATCCAAGAGTTAGAAGCATTAAGACATTTGAGGATGCCGCTTGTCATTTAGAGCTTAGAGAGGACTAATTGACAGCGATTAAAGTCAATGTCAAAGTGCATATGGCACAGTCCCATTCTGATAGAATGAGTTATAATCATAATAATAAATGAAGCTTCAAAAGTGGGAGAAGAAAAAGGTTGGGGAGCCTAAAAAGCAAAAAGTAAAATAGAACCACGAAAAGTCTAAAGGCAAAAAGAAAGTAAACGTTTCAAAAGAGAAATATTTTAATTGCCTAAAGAAATGACACTATGTAAAAGGTTGCAATATGTCCAAATAGATACACTATTTTGACTCAAGAGTGAGTGAAATTTATGCATCTAGTTCTGAATTTTATCCTTTTGTGGGTGATAGATTCAAAATCAATGGACCATGTAATAAGGGATCGAGATACCTTTGTTAAGAGTTCTGTTTCTGTTTTTGCTTTATTGAAATTTATTTTTAATTTACATTTTGAGAATAATAGTACATGCTTATGCTTAAATGATGATTATTATAGTTCTAGTAAAGTGATGAATGATTTTATTGTTATGGATGTGTACCGTGACTATTATCCATGACTATTGGAAGAAAATAAATATTTTTTTTAATTCCTTTTTTTCACATAGTTATGAGAATAATGTGAAAATATGACATAATAGAATTAAACCAAGCAGGTTAGACTGAAGGAGTCCGTTAGCTAATAGAGGTTTAATAGGTAGTTCAAATGAGGTTGAATTACTTACATGTAAGCATTCCCTAAAAAGAAAAATAATTAGAAAATCGTTCAAAAAAGAAACGAGAGCCAAATTTCCATTGCAGTTAGTTCATTCTGATGAATGTGGTTAAATGAATATGAGGGCAAGACATGGGACCTACTATTTTATCACGTTTATAGATAACTATACTAGGTATGGTCATGTCAATTTGATTTCTCACTAGTTAGAGCATTGTGTTGATTCAAGATTTTTATGAATTTTGTTGAAAATCAATTAGACAAAAGGATTAAATCTTTTGGAACTGACCGAGGTCTGGAATATCTGTTTGATGAATTTAAAGATTTATGTGATGAAAAGGGGATTAAGCATTAGTTGTCCATTCCCAAAACTCTACAACAAAATGGTGTTGTGGATAGGAGAAATAGGACTCTTCTTGATATGGTTAGATCTATGATGGTAGAGGCAAATTTGCCAATCTTCTATTGATGAGATTATTTATTGACTGCCACATATGTTCTAAATCGCAAGCCCTCTAAATCTGTTACATCCATACCTAATGAGATGTGGACTGGTCGACAAGCTGACCTAAGCCATTTACAACTTTGGGGTTGTGCTGCTTACGTCCATGATATATCGTATAAAATTGGTTAATTGGTACCAAGAGGTAAAAAAAGTATATATGTAAGATATTCTGAAGTATTAAAATGATACGTTTTCATGGGTGAGCAAGAAAATGGGAGTATGATAGAATTTGGACCACGAGATGTCAGATTCTTAAAGAATGAATTTTTAAATTTGGGCAAAGTGAATTAAGTTTTCACTTTATATAAAACTCAGGAAAAATGAACTATCAGGATCACTCCATCCGAGTGGGAGAGAGTTAGAGGAAGAAGGTTAAGACCTTCATCCTCCAAATAATCTGCATATTTGAAACCTTGATTTAAGTTAGAGTATTCTTGAATCCAGTGGGAGTAAAGAATATGGTATTCTTAACTCCAGTGGGAGCTTTTTGAATTACGATAAATATACGAGACATGTCTATTAAGATTCAGAACTACAAAAATCTAAAAGAAAAAGTGTTCCACACTGACGATTTGAGATTAAATGCTCGAATGAAGCCCTTTTGGTTACCCCACAAGACGAGAAAGAGCCTAAAAATATTCAAGAGGCTCTTTCATGCCCATTTAAGAAAAATGAATTAAATCAATGGAAAAAAAAGGCATCAATGAGATCAATCCAAGTTTGAGAACTGGTTGATCTGTCGAAATGACACAAACCAATTGGGAATAAATATATTCTCAAACTAAAGCGATAAGTTGAAAAAAGTATCGAGAGATATGAGACTCGGCTAGTCGCTAAGGGGTTTACACAACAGGAAGGGATTGACTTTGAGGAGTCTTTCTCACCTGTTGTAAGATTTACATCCATTAGGTTGATTTTAGCTATAGTGGCTAGTTTAGACGTAGAGCTATATCAAGTGGATGTGAAACTGCTTTTTTCAGTAGAGAATTGGATGGAACAACCTGTAGGTTTCGTCAGAAAAGGCAATGAACATAAAGTTTGCTGATTGATGAGTTTAATCTATAGCCTTAAACAATCTTTAAGACAATGGTACTTGAAATTTCATGATACAATCATATCGAATGGGCTAAACATGATTGATGAAAACCATTGCATTTATAGTAAAAACTCTAAAAGTAATTTTGTCATTTTAACATTGTATATAGACGACATACTAATAGCAGAAAATGACAAAAGGTACGTAATGAAATTAAAGATTGGTTATTGTCCAACTTTGAGATAAAAGATATGGGTCAAGCATATTACATTCTTGAAGTTAAGATTTCAAGAGATCATTTGAGAAGGTTGTCATTTTCTTAAGAGAAATATATCAATAAAGTCTTTGAGCGATTTAATATACAAAGCTCCAAACCCATACATAACCCCTACTGCTAAGAATCAGTTTCTCAATAAAAAAATGTGTCCTAAGATACCGAAAGAGATGGAACATATAAAGAACGTTCCATATGCTAGTGCTATGGGTAGTCTTATGTATGCAATATTGCATATAAGATATGATATATCCTACGCAGTGGGTATAGTAAGTAGATATCAATTTAACCCAGACAAAGCACATTGTAAAGCAGTTAAGAGGATACTTAGATACATCAAAGGTACAATAGATTATTCTCTATGTTCTTAAAGCAAGAATCTGCAATTGAGAGAATACAGAGATGTTAATTGGGCAGGAGATGTTGATGAGAGAAAATCCACTTCAGGTTTTTTACTCTTGCTTGGCAAGAGTGCTATCTCATATGAGTAGTAAGAAGTAAACTTGTGTAGCTCTATTAACAATGGAAGCTAAATTTGTCACTTTCGCATTTTCAGTACAAGAGATAGTTTGGATGAAATGGTTTGTGAGCCATTTAAGAGTAACTGTCTCAGAGGTACTAGTGACAGTCTATAGTGACAGTCAATTGTTGATAGCTTATAGTAGAGTTAAGCATATCGATATTAAGTATCAATATACGAGAGATATTGTTGCACGAGGAGAAGTGAACTTACAGTATTTTCTACGCATACAGATTTATTGAGTAAATCTATAACGAGAGATGTGTTTTGAGAAATATATTAGATCTCGAGATTTGCTTAGAATTTAATTGGTATTGTTATATTTTAATATATAATCCCTTAACGTTATTATTTGTGAATAATAATTAAAGTTCATTGTTAGCAATACATGAGTGTGAATGTTTATGTGTAAACATTTACTGTTATTTGTATGTGATTGAGCATGTCGGACAGAAAAGTAGCCCACTCACAAGGGTATTTACTTTAATTTTGTTATTGAGTTGGCAAAAATTAAGATGAGGTGAATTTGGAATATTTGAGATTGCTCGATAGTCTGTTAAAAATAAAAGTACTGTCTTGCAGAAATTATAAGATTTGTCTTATTAAGGTACGAGATAAAGATATATATAAAGTTGTATGCTTTGGATTGAGATCCAAATAAGGATTGTATGAAATTCGATGGTAAGTTATATGTAACTACTATGTTCTGTCTAAAAAGAGCAGAAATAGTCTTTCAGTAAGTGGATTAAAGTTGGATGTTTCGGTGTATCGCAGCCTTACGCCTCTGTATGGTGTTATATATATATATTTTAAATGTAAGACATGTTCTCCTTTAAGGAAAGGAATGAATACCATAACACATGTTTTATACCATGTGTTTTTATGTGACCAAGGGATGAAAAGTCAATATTATTAATCTCAACTTTCCCTATTGTGAGACCCTTCCATATTATGAGATCATAAGTTAAAACAGTGAATGTGAGAAGGCAATATAGGGTTTGGCAAACATGAATAAGAAGATATCATTTTTTCGAGACGCTATATATCCCTAGCAGGTGTATAGCACTAGCGCTATCGATGTATGCTGGTCACACGGTTTATCTGCCTGTATAACTGGAGAACTCGACCGAAAATCATTCTGTCATGTGCGAGTGGGAGATGATGGAGTCTGGATACGTCCATGACTCCCGATATGGACCGGAATCCATATTTATATGCGAATTACACAGGTATGAAAAATGTTCCATATTAGGTCCTTTAATTAAGTGTTTGTCCCTTAATACAATGGATTAAATAAGTGAAATTACATATTAATTATTTAATTAAAAGTTGTAACTGTCCATTTAATTTCCATTAATTTTATAACGTCCATTTCTTATTAATTACCTTAATTAATAGCTCTCCTAATTAAGAGTATAAGACTATCTATAAATAGAGTTAAGGTAAAGATAAGAAAAAAGAATAAAAAGTTCTTATATTGAAACTCTGTTGGATTCTCCTCTCACCTGCTTTTCACTCTAAGTAGCCTTTAGACTATAGTTTAGTTGCCGTTATCCCATTCGTGGATATCAACCAGACCAGTAACGCCAGAAATGATCCTTGTAAACGTTTCCACCAAAATATCTGCGCTACAAGAGATAGGTAGCATATAACCCGATTATGTTAACTCAAAATATGCATATAGCATGTTATTTTCCCTTCAAGATTATTTACCAATAATTTAATTTGTAAGATCTATTTCCTAATAATCAAAATTATATGAATCAAAAAGGATTTTTTTTTTTTACTATGTTTGGAAAATTCATTGGATTGTACAATTTCATATCTTTTCATTTCGAAGGCAATCATCCAAATTCAAATGTACTGTATATCATACTTAAAATTTTCAAATGGCACTAAAAAAATAAATTTTGAATTTTTCTATACTTTTTATTGAGTGTTGATTATTAATATGAATAATTTTGCTTTTGAAGGAAAATGAAATCAACTCTATTTAATTACATAATAAATACACCCACATGCAATGAAAGTTATATATAGATTGTGTTCAAAATTTGGCCATGAGTTGGACAAACCAAATTTGTTCGTATATAGTGTGTGAGAGCTATAAATTAACTTATGATGTGAATGGCTTATTTAATTATGTAGCGAATGACAAAAAAGTTTTAGAGATGAGATAAGATGATATGATATGGTTTTTTTTTTTTTTAATTAGAGATTTTCAATTTAAATTCTAAATATATATTATTTTTAAATATTTAAAAATGAACATTTTACTATTTTCAAATTAATCGTAAATACCTAATCAAATAAGAAAAAGAACCATTTTCCAAATAAAGGCGAGATATAAATGCCCATTAATATTTCGGTGCAAAGTATTTCATTTTTCAGGCGTTTCTGCCATTTTCAATTCTTTGCCATTCGTTTTCCCCTATTTGTGAATGTGGCCGACCCAAAAACAGCTAATATCATCAATGTCAAATATTTAGGTGTGAAATTGACATATCAAAACAATAGAATTGATTGGCATTATGTAAATTGGATACAAAAAGAAAGCAAAGTACTTATAAGCAGCCAGTGAGTCTACGAGTCGCTTACGTATCCACAACCACAAATTTTCTTTTGCATGCCACTATTTATTAATTATTCTCACCAACCAAGCAACCACCAAAACATATTCGGATCATACATATAAAAAGTTTAATAGATTTTTATGGATATTGCAAATAATTGGACATTCTTAGAATGCTTGATTTTTCATAGGAGGGGGGAAATAAAGGGGGACAAAGGAAACCGAATCATTTGGCCATATATCATTATTTTTTTGTTATTATACATATGCAAATGTCTGGATTAGGATTGATTGATGAATTATTCCATTTATAGGACTTGGACAATGTCATATTATTTTTCACTTTTTAACTATAAATAAATTAAAATTATTTGTTTTATCTAACTTTTTAAAATGGTTAGAAAATGTTACGTATTTTTTTTTAAATTATCTTTTCTTTTAACCATTTTAAAAAGTTAAGTTGAAAAAAATGAATTTAACCTTATTTTATTTGATACTCTTATACCTAATTAAATTATTAAAAAGTGAATATATAACTGAGTCTATTTTTATTTTATAGACATAAAAGTGTTAGGAATATGGCTGGATGGTTGGCCATGTTTCTTTTTATTTAATTAAGCCCACATCATTTTAGGTTTAGGGTTTATTAAGTTTAATAGTATATTAAATTTTAACCTTTAAATTAGTACTTGATAAACGTATTAGATTTAATTTTAAAAAGTATATAAATCAGTCATCTCTTCATCAAAATAAAATATATAATCGTATTTTGACTTTTTATCAATAATTTACTATAAAAAAAGGGTTAAGTAAGAGAAATCACTTTATAAAGTTGGTGATTGTCAAATTTCTATATATTATGTCAAATTTCGCTTAAAATAAATGAACTATTCACTTATTTTATGTGATTATTATTATTATATTAAAAATCTGAATGATTATGAATGTTTTATGATAATGATGATGTTTATATAAATTAATATCAAAACTTACAAAAAAGTGGGTTGAATATTGAAACTTTATTTTTTTATTATTATTAATATTATTTTTTTAATAAAGTGAATAGAAAATAAGTTTTCAACTTGAAATTTTTTACTATGCTAGAATCAATAATTTTAGTACTGAAATGTTTCATTAATATTACACTATTACAACTTTACAATCTAGCAATGACAATTTATTTTTTCCCCTCATATGGACACATATCTGACATTTAAATGTTTTGGTCAAAAAATCAAGATATAACACGTAAATTTGACTCGAATTTCCATTGGATTTTGACTGCTGTACACATGTAGTTTTTTTAATTTTGGTATTTTTTAACAAAAAAATAAAAATAAAAATTTAAGGCTACAGTAAACAATATTATAAAAGTGGGGTGTTAAAAATTAGTATACTAATGTGCCGATATTAATGAGAGTGAGGCCAGCCGGCAGCTCACTATTAATTCACGTGTGAGCTGCAGCAGAACTGACCCAATTTTTTTTTTTTTTTTCTTTGTTAACCTGTTAGCTGCCTTCCCTGCTTTCGCTAGCCACTCCATAATTCCTTTCTTTCATTAATTACTTTATCTAATCGTATTCACGTTAAGTTTCCGTTGTAGTCTAGTCGGTTAGGATATTCGGCTCTCACCCGAAAGACCCGGGTTCGATTCCCGGCAACGGAATGAATGTTTTTTTAAATTTTTTTCATCAAGTCAATTCTTATGGTTATATTTCAGAAATGGAAGAAATAATTTAGGCGGGAAATAACAAATTTCTTTTTCCGCCTACATAAAGCCCTTCTTCAACACAGAATTCTAGGGTTTCAAAATTTTTTCTAAAAGAAAAATTTAAATGGAAACTAGCTGCAGAAGAAGCATCGGCAATTCCAGAGGGGGCATTGAAGAGAATGTTTTAGCTATGATCGACGCAACCGATTCCAAAGACACTCAAGACGCCAACGATGACCGTGCGTATTTTCTTTTTCTCCTCCAAAATTTCTGTTTGGTTCCCGAGAAACAGCATGGAAACGAAGAAAAGGAATATCTCGAGTTTCTTCAATATTAACAAGTCCTTTTTAATGGAACACAGGGATTGCTTTTCTTCAGGCTGTTCGCTCTGCTTCCTTCAATCGAGATGATGGAACTCCTCCTACCAAGTAATTACATAACTAATGGTACTATTTGGTTATTGTATGGTAATAATTACACTGATAGTGAAATTTGGCTTGTGAAGCAAAATGTGCGAGGCAGTTTTTCAAATTTTAAGAGTTGGAAAACCTCTGGAACTGATTATGGAAAGTTTTCGGCTCCTAATTGAGATTGATAAGGTTCTTAGTTGCTTCTCTTATGCTCTGTAACTAATTACCGAGTCTAGTTTAGTCAGACTAGTTTTATTGCTTTGTGTTCACTTTTGTTCATTTTTGGTTTCTTTATGCGTAGCGTTTTCCACGAGTGTATTTATCAGATAGAGGAGCAAAGGTCTCTGAGCTAGTGGTGGTTGAAGAGGTACGTATTTGGTCTCTTGGCCTTTTCAAGTGACATATTTCTTGGTTTTGATATATGTTCAATTTGTTGCCCTAGGCATGGTCGCCTTTTGATATCAGTTCTTGTGAGAGAGAAACTACTGGGAAAGGCTCTAGTGGAGCATTTGATTCCTCGGTAAGGAACTTTATTTTGGTCCAATTTAATTTCAAGCAAGGATCATGATTTATTTTCTAGGAGTCAACTCGGTGAATTTTGTTTATATGTTTCCATGGGAGTAGGAAATCAATTTCTTGGCCCTTAATGGAGTGTCGGACAGTATTGGTTGTAATTCACTTCTGTTACTATGTGATCAGTTATAATTTTGCATCTTTTTTTTTTTTTTTTTTTAATCTTCTATATGACGGTATGGGATGAGGGATGCAGTCTGAATGTACATGACTAAAGTTTATATCTCATCTTCTTGTCATGTTGAGATTGCTGTGATGATAGAGTTTCAGTCTGAGAATAAATTGTTGATGTATTATTCTCATGGTGCACGTTGATGACTTTTTTCATATACTGCAGTGTTCATTTTTCAAATTATTCTATCTCTTATTTCAGCTTTTCCTTCTGCTAATACAAGATCTTGCTGAGGTGGCCAATGAAACCAACTTTCGAACATTAGAAATAAAGGTTTGCTTATGCTTATTCCTTGTACTGTGCAAGCACATATTGGAACTAGATGAGGTGTGGAATGCCCTCTGTGCCTATCTAGTTCTGCTGTTAACCCTAATCAAATGGAACTCGGGATTATCACCTCCTTGTTAACAAATACGAGGCTAATTTTTTTCAGTCATTGGGGAAGATGTTGCTCTTTCAGTATCTTGTTAATGTTCTTCAAGGAGATTTTGTACCACGTAACAAAGCTTATGAAGGTAAGAGTACGTGTCATGTTCTTATGCATTTCAGTACTGTAGAAGATCTTGACAACCTTTTGTTCTATCGCAGAAACTATGAATTGGATGCTTGTAAGAGATTCTTTGCTCAGCATGCTTCTGGTATATTCCCACTGAGCTTTAGATTATGAAGATTTATGCATCCTCTACTGTTTTATTTTATTATTAAGTGCTGCATTACACAATGAACTTTCTAATTGTCCTTTACTCCGATTTAAAATTCTACTGTGTTATTGAGGCATTGTTTTTGCTTTAAATGGCAAAAGATATGTGATTTTGTTGCTTGATTATGCAGTGTTCAAGAAGAATTAATTACAAAGTTCTGATGGAGGATTGTTTGTCCATTATGTGTGGACTATGTCAAGTTTCTGCAGAGCTTGATGATGATCTTGGATCGCATGATAAATCTATGGAAAAACCTTCTCAAAATGGGCATATGGCCATAGCACTTGTTCTACCTGAAGTGAGAAACACTACTTGTACTGCCATGCAGAAGCTTCTGACAATGGTAAGTTGCTAAAGACATCCATCATCCTTAAGTCTAAGACATCCTTAAGTCAACTTCTCTGAAAATTTTGACGTGATTTCAGATTATGGAGCTTGATGTGTTGAGGAAGATAGCAGATGCACAGGGTTCTACCACCAGAGCTGATGGTGTGAGGTGTTTAGCTGTCTTCTTGATATAATTTCTTTGATGCTTGTGTTCTTCATATGATGACTTGTCAATAAGTTTTTGACGCGCTTTGGTTCAGGACCCCTCTGGTGGAGATAATTCTAGATGAGCTAACTTATGATGGAGATATGCTTTCCCAGTTTCTTCAGGTATCAATCATGATTTTCTCTTTCTAAACTCCTTTTAATCTCTTGCACACACATGATTCTGCATGCACTTATGCAGGCATGGGCATGTGGAACTGGAAAAGTCACCTAGGCCACTGGTAGCCAGTGGTTTTATTCTGGTTTCTTGGCTCTAGAATCGGCTTATACCCTTGGTCATAGACTCCATAATCTGTAATTTTCACAGTAGTTTTTGTTTTTTATACTATGACAATGGGTTCATCAGAATCACTGTTATTGATCACAACATATTTGATTTTATTTTTTGGAAGTTTCATTCTTTGATAACTTTCTTTCTAAATTCCTTTACCATTGTTTTTGTTTTCCTGTACTTTTAGCTTTATTTAACATTATTCGATTGTAGTCATTCTAAGTTCCTTTAGCATAGTTTTGTTTCCTTTCTTTTTTTTAGAAAAAAAAATCTGTACTTCAACACACATTTATTCTGTTAAAGTTTGTTGGATGGAGTTGGTGAGGAGATTTTTTAACCGATTACAGGAATAATTTGCAGATATTTCATGAACCTAAGTGGAAGCTGGAAATTGTTCTGCAGTATTTATCAAAGTACACTGCTAAGGTGTGCAAATTTTAATAATAGCTAAATGATCCATATTTATGTCTCCATAGAGTTCCCTTAATGAAATCATGCAGGTGCTAGACAATGCTTCTACATCTTTGACAATAATTTAGTTAGACACTTCTATTCTATAGCCTTCTCTTCGCACTCGAAGATCAAATGGGCGAGCAGAGGATGATGGGACATTCGTGGGTGTTTTAAAGTGCTTCTCAAGTGTTGCTAGCACAAAGAATATAATAAAAAAGATAAGCATAGATGCAGTTCAGTTGCTTCTGGCACATGCCTTTCAGGTGATTGTTATTGCTTTTCTTAACAGCACACGAGTAGATGTTACAGATGCCTGATACTGAGTCACATTAGCATTTTCTTTGCTTAATTGTTGGATTGTACATAAAGGGACTCCATGCCCTGAAATTCAGCTCATATCCATGACATGTTTTGTTTTTCCCAGTGACTCGAGGTGCTGTTTTCTCTGCTGCATAATCATCTGCTGTGCCCATATGTCAATGTTTAGTTCGTTGTTATTTATTCTCGCATTTGTCAGATCAAATAAATAATAAATAGGCTACTTGGAGGTGGATATCTCCTGTCATCATGTGTTGGCCTTCCTTAACAACAAGAACTATGAAATATATTTGGGATCCAATATGTTCTAAGAAACATCAGCAGTAGTTTTGAAAGTACAACTGTACCTTTATTATTCTATTATATGCTGTTGCTGATTATGCCTGGTAACAATATAAGAGGTGAAAAAAAAAGAACCTTGATTGGGAATGCATCAACTGAATTTGTGATCCATTATTATATGTGCATTGTTGATGGGATAGTTTGTAAATCTAAAATGGTAGGAAGATTGTGATTTGGATACTTCAAGTTCATTTTGCTAGAAAGTGCTTTTCAGGATACAGAATCATATTCTACTAAATGGTTATAAAGTGAAAAAGTTGTTGATTGCAGACTTTGCCCTGCATTATTCTTCATTCAATTTGCTTAGGTTGTTCAATTCTTCGTCAGGCACATTTGTCACTGTCATCACCTCAACAAGAGGTTGAATGCAACTTCAATTACAAGGATAAAGTGAAAAACAGTTCTCTTGTGGATGTTTGTGGGAATTTAATCAGCGCATTCAGCAGTCTGAAAAGCACAGATCAGTAAGATTTTTTCTGCTGCTTTTTTATTATATAATGTAGCATTAAAATTTGGGTTTTGTAGTTGAAATTTGATAAAAAGTAGTATATGCCTTTCCTTTTGTCCATTATAACAAGCAGTTATCATCTATAGCAACACCTCTAAGTGGGAAAATGATGTATAAAAATTCACTATAGCTGAGAGGTACGATGTTATTTCCGCAAAATCAACTTAATTGTTCTTTAGATATCATATCTTTGTCAGATGAATGTAAGCAGGAGATTGCTGCAACTATTGTTCCTATTTCCGATCCAATTTTCTAAGGTTGAAGAGCCTTCATGTTAACTTAGCCTTAGCCTGTGATTAAGACTAGCAAAGTGAGTGGCCAATATGAGTCATTTGCTCGAGTCTTTTCAGGAAAAGGGGAGGCATGCTTGCTAGTAAAGGTGGACAAGAACTAACTTGGTTTTAAGCTGACCGCTTTCATGCCCTTGTTATTGAATAAAAAAATATCGACTCAAATGGTACTCCCTACTAAAGTTTGGCACATGTCATGTGGCAGGAACATAGAGATTTTACCTCTCGGAAAAGAAGCATTGTTTACTGCAGCAACTATCCTCTCAATGAAAATATAGGAAGTCATGTATGAAACAAGTCGCTAATCTGATCGAATTATGAATGCCTATGTAAATGTTTTATGGGCACTTGTAAAGTTCGGTTTTATACTCAATTATGCATATTGCAGTTTTTTTGTTATAGTTGACAAGTTTTTAATTTTACCCAAACATAGAATTGTATTCTTTAGGAGTAGGTTGGCTGCTCATAGGGGTGTGCAAAACATATTCGAAATCAAAAACCTAATTGAATTGAGGAAATTTTGGTATATTTAATTTGATTAGTTTGATTTGATTTTTGCTTAGAAAAAATGGATATAATTGAATTTACTAATCTTTTGATAAAATGATGCTGCCTTGTATATATATATTTTGTTCGGTTTCGTCTTGCATGTTTGGTCATTTCAATTTGATCGATTTTCAGATTGCATCAACAAAATGCTCAGACAATCCATAGCTAGCTGCAAAATAGAAGAGGATAATGTTCCCCTTAATGTTGGTCCCACACCCATTGCCTTGTTGGTTCGGCCCAATGCTCGAGTCATCTTGCGTTTTGCCGTAAAGCCATGGGTGAGGTAATTGGATTATTACTACTGATTACTTCCTATGCTCTGTAGCAAATGATGACTGTTTAACTCAAATCTTCAGTTTTTACCCACAAAATGCTGCTTTGTGACGTATCTTAGGCTAAATAAATAAAATTATTAGTCGTTTCATGCTCAAGTCCGTTGGTCATCAACTGAACTTTCTTATTGCAATCTGCAGTGCTTTTAGGTTGATTTCAATGCAAAATTTGAGAGTTCTTTATTAGAAGAAAACTACTTTTCTTCATATTAAGGCAAGAAACACAAAAAAAAACAACGTGGGGTGTGCAAGCACCGACCCGACCCGAAGAACCCGAACCGAAAATGCAATTCGGGTAGGATTGTTAGGGTTGTGCGGGTCGGGTCGGTTCTTTAAAAACATGATAGTTCGGGTCGGGTTAAACCCTTCAAAACCCGAACCCGACCGAAGAGGGTATATAAACCGTTTTTATTTTTTCCCTTTTCCCAATTGCCCCTCCCTCTCTCTCTCTCTCTCCATTCACGATCTCACGATCGCCCCTCTCTCTTCAGCTCTCAGCCCCTCACCAGACACCACCCACCCCCCTCTCCCTTCACGATCTCACCACCATATCCTTCTGCCCCTCTCTCTTCAACCCCCACCAGACACCACCCACCCACCGACGATCCGTTTCTGCTCCGTCGCTGTCGATCCGGCCCTGTTCCCTCTCTCTCTCTCTCTCTCGTTCTCCTTTGTCTTTGTTTTCTTCTTCAAATTTCGTTTTTTTCCCTTAGATCTGTGCTAATCTTTTACTTCATGCTCATCTTCTTCTTCTTCCAGCTTCGATTTCTTCTTTTTCGTCGTCGTTTTCTTCTTATCCTCAATCGATTTTTTAATCCTGGATTTATGTTTTTTTTTTTGATTTTATGTGTTTTTTTGATTTCTTCATCTTCGATTTCTTTTTTATTTCATCATCTTTGATTTTATGTGATAGATTTGTGCTTGGGTTGTTGAAATTGTTGATGGATTTGTGACAGAGATTTATTTTTGTGTTAGATTTAATTTTTATTTTGTTGCAAAATCATAGAAAGATGGAGATTGGAGTGAGATCTGGGAATGGGAAAAGGATGAGAGGAGAGGGAGATGGGGAGATTGGGTTACGGGTTAGTCGGTTCGGGCCCCGAAAATTATCGGGTTATGCGGTTCGGGGCCCAAGTAATTATAGGGTCGGTTCGATTTATAATATAGGGTATTTTCGGTTTTCGGGTTGGTCGGGTTCGGTTCGGGTTGACCCGAACCCGACCGATGCACAGCCCTAATAACAGGAGCGCACACACAAAAAAGACAAAAAGGTTGCTCTAACAAATAACAATACAATGTTCTCCCGATGACTAACTGATACCGTAATACCAGTTCTTGAGGTAAGGCTCAGTTCTAATCGAGTAAAACAAAAGAGTACAATTCCAAGCTAAATAACGGCACTGATCTTCTGTCCAATTGAATCTTTACAAGTTTTCAAGAAATATTAAATGTCGTACTGTTGTCTGGCAGAATTCTGCTTATCCATCAGTGTTCCTGAAAAATAAACGCAGTACAACAGCAGTTATTCATTGAATCTCAACTGATGATGCTGCACCTTAATCATAAAAGTAACATAATTTCACCCAATTGCAATGATCATTTTAGCTAACAGTACTCACTTGGATGATTGTGGTGAATCGAGTTGCATTGTCACTGGCCCATCATTAACCAGATTGACCTTTAAGAAGATACAGAAATACATAATTAAGTAAATGATTCAATTTTCTTTTTAGTTTTATTTTGCTCTTCGTGGGGGGTGGTGAAGGAAACTACCCAGTTAGGAAGCCTTACCTTCATCATTGCTCCAAATACACCATCTGCGAAGAACAATTGCAATAAAGTCAACAAAATTTGAATAACCCACTATATGCATTCTGCAGTATGCTGAGACCCATGAATAGAACAGTATGAAGCATTCCCATCTCTAGATAGAAACATTCTAGCATCATGGATAGAAACATTCTAGCATCATGGTGCTCTAAATATTCATTACATAAATTTTGAGCTGCATGTAATGTTATATGCTATAGGCTTTTCTAATGAAGAAGATTTTGGGATTGTATACGATATTATACTGCATACACACACTAAGCCCCCAAACCCGGAAATCCCTCTCCACTTTCAGATTGAATGTTAAACTTTCTCACAGTTTCCTGAATCTATGTCATATAGCACAAATGTTAATGAATACATCCAAAATTTTCCAAGCTCCATAAAATCAAGTAAAGACAGTTCAAAGTTTTATAAGATTATGCATGTATGAGCAATAATACCTTTCCAGAGAATTGCTAGTAACAAAAGATAATAAAACAGGCAAGCTTAAAAACAAAAAAAGATCCCATAAAGAATGCTGTAAACTGCATCTTTAAATGGTGCAGGGTATCAATTTACTGGCAACCAAAGGCAGTGATGCATTAACAAAACTAGGAAAGGCCTGCATTGCCCATTTTTTCTTTTTTTTAGAGGTCCTACCATATGCATTGTACAAAGCATGACAACAATGGGATTATATTATACATTATATAAAGTTGTAAGAAAGGAGGGTACCTTTTATAACCTCTGGCCGGTAAGATTTTCTAAATTTTTCAACTAAGGAATCATAGAATGGCTGTGCTTTCTGGGGTGGCATTGCTAGATGGAAATCTGGCTTGTTTCCCTTCAAGAATCCATACAAGGTAAATTGACTCACTGTAACAGCGAAAAAAAAAAACACTAAAATTGCATGATGCCACTATAATTTTGAAACGAAAACAGCATATTCACAATAATTATAACGTTTAAGCAAAACAAGAACATATATACGAGTTAATCCATTTTTAAATACCTAATAAGACTCCATAATTTCTCTGCATAACCTGCACATATACACACAAATAACTTCAACTAAACCAAATACAGCTTAAATTTAGCATATATATAGATAAAAAGTATATTAAGAGAGAGGAAATTACATTCTGGTCCCATCCTCTGCCGGTAGTTTCATTGGGAAACAATCTCATATTCAATACCTTACGGCATCTGCATATTTTTAATTTATTTCAACAATAACATTATTGAATTACTTGCGTGAGTTTACATACTTATATAAACAAATTAATACAAAAATTAATTCATATAAACTAGATTAGAACGCAAATGAGTTCATATACATAGGTATTGTAAGGAATGCTTATGGCTTTACATGTAATCGGCATCGGAGTCGGTATCGGACTCATGGAGGCCGACGAGAACGAGGAGACCCGGCCCAATCTCCGATACAATCCGACCGTCGACCTGGAAATAAAGCATTTCTGTGATGCTCCTCAGCCGGATAAAAGGGAAAAAGAGAGAGAGAGAGAGAAATAACAGAAAGTGACCTCGACGCTGGCGGAGGTAACTCGCTGGACAACGGCTCTCATGGCTCTGATTTGAAGTCTTCTTCTGTTAGTCCGAAAGTCTCCGCCAGCAGTGGCTGCGCGGCTGCTACAGGAGGAGCGTAGAGTTTCTAACGACGGAAGAGTGGAGAGGCTGAGGCAACCGTACTTCATTTTTCTTTTTATCTTTCAGCATTTATAAATGCTCCCCGTTTTGGACAACCTATCAAAAACCTTTTAAAAATAAAATAAACTATGGCTGTGCAAAATCGAACGGAATGAATTTTTGTCCATTTGGTTTGATTTTTTCGGTTCGTTCGGTTGTAAATTGAAATAAAATTTCGAATATTTCGGTTCGATTTTTATAATTATAAAACCGAAAAAAGCGAACCGACCGAAATTTATTAAGCTCACTATTTTTCTCTTTTATATATATTTATATATATATATATATATATATATAGTTATATTTATTTACATGTATATTTTTTAATTAAAGTATATTGAATGTATTATTAATAAAAATTTTTATTGTATTTATTTTTAATATATATTTTTTTAGTACAATTTTACTTAGTATTTATTAGAAAAATAATATGGAAAATTTATGTATATTTTTTCCTTTTAGTTATTTTAAATGGTTTTATTTTGTTAAATATAAGTTAATTTAATTTATGAATCCATATAAGTTAAAAATCTAAAAAAAAAATTATATATTTGTGAAGAACCGAACGAAATTATTTCGGTTTATTCAGTTTCGGTTCGCAGTTTTATTCTAAAAATTTCTCAAATTCGATTTTCGGTTTATTCGGTTCGGTCCAAAATCGAACTGACCATTTACACACCCCTAAAATAAACGAAAATTTTCTTCCTTTTTTCTTTTTTGATAATTTGAAGAAAATAAAATTCTTGATTGTTTTTTTAACAATACATTAAAATCAAGTGGGAACTGAAGAATGCCAACAAAAGCTAGCATCTTGATCGAAAGCCGGGCTCGCAAGACTATTTGCAACTGAGTTTGCTTCTCTATAAATGTGCTTGGTACAGACATCCCAATCTTTAGCTGTAAGAGCTTTAATTCCTCGGACAAGATCCACATTGGCTATCGGGACGGCATTTTCCCGGTTGAGAGAATGAACAACACTGGCATTATCAACCTGCACTTGGATCTTTCTCCAACCACGTCTCCAAGCTTCCTCAAGGCCATAAAAAACACCCCACAGCTCAGCTTGATAAACGCTACAAGAACCCAAGGAGACGGAAAATCCCCCTAGCCAATTTCCTTGTGAATTTCTGAAAGCCCCACCAACAGACGCCTTATTAAGAATGCTTCGCAAAGACCCATTAGTATTGAGAGTGATACAATCGCCCAGAGCTGGGCACCAACAAACAAGAATCTCCTCGGCAGGGGTGAGAAAAAAACCGATGTACTCGGTTAACCGAAAAGAAATTTGAAATCGAACCGATGGGCTGATTAACTGATTATAATGGACTGATTAATGGTTAGTATTTTGAAAAAATCGATATTAATTGACTGGTTAATGGTTTTTGACTCATATGACCGGTTAATCGAATCGAAACCGAATTTTTAGTTAATTTATTAATTATTTAATATGTTCATATTTATTATTTTTTATTATTTCTTAATTTATCAAATTTTCAATAAAAAAATAAGAATATATTCGAAAAATTATATAATAATTTAAACTAATTAAAAGTGATAATATACTTTTTTTTTCATTATACTAATTATTTTAAAGTATTTAAGTTTTTTTAATTGGATATTAGTAAATATAACAATTTATCTAATTAAAAATAATTATGAACCGGTTAATTTATTTACTTATTAAATATTAATTTTTAAAAACAAATTTACTTATATCCACCAAATATTTTTATTTTAACAATAATAATGTTATATTATAGTGAAAAAATTTTAATTTTTAAGTATTTTGAATATTTTAATTTTATTTATAAAAACATTTATAATTATAGTGGTTAACCGAAAAATATTAGGTAACCCGTCCGAAAATCCGAAACCGATGGATTGATTAACCGATAATAATGGACTAGTTAATGATTAGTATTTTAAAAAAATCGATATTAATAAACTGATTTTTTTTTTGGACTCATGAACCGGTTCATACTACCCTTCATGAATACTGTGCAGAGAATCGGAACCATTAAGCTGGCCTTTACTGCATTTAAAATAATAGCTAGTTTAGAAGAATAAGCCACCCTCTCGCCATTAAAAACCAGCAGGTTTCTCCATTTCCAAATATACCAACAAGTATAGCCGAAGACAACTGCCCAATTAAGATCATCAGAGCTGCGAAATCTTCCCTTTAAATTGCAAATCATCTAGTCCCTCAAATAAAGCGCAAAGAAACGATGAACCTCACTTGAATGAAGGAGCCTTTGCCATATACATTTGGCAAAGATGCGGTCACGCACAACATGTATAACAGATTTCACTGCAGTGTTACAAACAGAGCACAAATCGCTATCAGACAAGTGTCTTCGATGCCGCTGAAGATTAGTAAGAAGTCGACGTTGACAAACAAGCCACAAAAAGGAAAGAATACCAAATTCCAGCTATAATGAATGCCCTGATCATTTAAGTTCAGCAAGAAATAAGTATACATAGAAACGATAGAAAACTAACCATTAGAGCACAAGCGCCAAAGATTTATCAGTTTCTTATCAGGCAAAGAAGGAACACAAGCACAAATCTGATCAGTAATATCAGCAGGAAGATAGAACCTAATCAGCGATTTATTCCAATTACCGTTAACAACCAAAACATCTATAATCTTCCTTTAAAGAACTTCCCAAGAAATAGGAACCTCAGCCAACGAAAATACAGGATTAGTCCCCATCCAATATTTCAAGAGTTTAATATGTGTTAAAATAACATTAATGTCTTATTTGATGTCAAAATGGATTCAATATGAGATGTGGTGTGGATTCGGCATAATATATTTTTTAAGGTGAAATCATTAACACGTAAATATAAATGGTTTGTATAAAAATAAAAATTAAATTCAATTTTTTAAAATTACGCACGTCATAATATATTTGTGTACTAAATTACTACTAAAAAAAAGGAAAAAAAATCATTGACCATGCATACTACAATCTTTCCTCTTCTCTCCATGTTTTCTTCCCCTTTTCACCCCAATTGAACCCATTTTATCCATTGCTAGTGCAAAAGCTTGATAAAATTTTTGTTTATCCTTGCCTAGGATTTGGACAAAAGGCTTAGTCCTTAGGTCTAAAAACAAGGCTTGGTCAGTGGCCAACAAGCCCAATTTAGCCTCTAAATTCCCATAATAAGCATGATCAAATAAAAATGGAGTAGTGACATCAAATGGAGCGACAATATCTTGATTCCCACCAAATTGTGGGCATGCCATTTTCAGTGCCTTTAATAGTCTTGGGTCAATGGCTGGATCAGGCTGGTTTGTGCCATGAAAATTGTAGAGGCGATCCACAAATTGCTTGCAATGAGCAAACCCAATTGTATGGGCTCCTGAAAGGGCCACTAGGTCCTCCGTTGTTAGACCTTTGGAGTTGAATAGTTTTAGCATTTGATCAGTGGTTGAGTTTGCTCTAGGAAGATTGTAGGGTACTCTTGATGCCATTGATATTTTCCCATCCCATCTACCTTTCTTCACTTGGTAATAAGGTCCCCCTGCCTGTGCCATAATTATAATTCAAAGTTACCATACTTGATTGGATTTGAAATACAATGAAAATCACCTAATAAACCGATAGTAGTTGTGACTGATTGTGTAGAATTATGTAGCACAAGGAAAGACAGCCAAGTCTAATGAAAATGTACTTGTCCCAATGTGTACCTTTTCATGCTTTAGAATTTCAATGCTCATCATCATATAGCTATAGGCTCCAGGTTTTTTTTTGAAGGTGAAATTGATTTTTGTCTTCGAGTCTTGGTTGAGGACAAATTAGCAGCACAATAATCCAGCTGTCCAAATCACATATGTGATTATAAAGACAAAAAGGCACATGGAATTATGAATTTTATCCTTTGTTGTCTTCTTAGATCAGAGTGTTTATGTTTTATATTTTTGTTAAAAATGACAAAAACGGTCTTCCTCTCTACCTTTCTACTTTGGAAGCATTATTAATATTCTCACCTACAGACAATCCAAAGAAATTAAAATGTCCTTTCTTTTTACTAAGCACACTACTCTACACACTGGACCCTTTCTCGGTTACCAAGTTTTCTGGGCATTATTTATCAAAACATTACCTTCAAGTTATGGGTAGGATTTTTTTTTGGTATACAACTAGTCTGTATCTTTGACAAACAATGAAAAACAAACCATTTGATTTTCGAAGTCTATTAGCCTAATTAATTCAGATTTGCCACTAGGAGATAGCATGCCAATTGGGACAATTAATTCAATTCCATTAAAGTTAGGCTACTTAAGTGGCAACCCAAAATCACTAATCGAAAGGATAATAATTACTCAAGGTGTAAATATGCAACACAATATCATAATTGGGTTTATAATTTAGACAACTACACTTTCATTTAGATTTTGCTCAATGCAAACAATGGCGTAACCACATATACCAACTAACATTGGTATAAAATCTACTTTTTTAACGTGTAGTTATATACTTGCAGCATATATGAATTTTTGTGGAGATGGAGTTATTAAAAAAAAAAAGAAAAGAAAAAAGAATGATGCAATTACCAGATGGACAAAGTCTCTGGCTGCAATAGCAAGAATATCAGCACAAGAAACAACACCAGGGCACTTGCTCTCCACCAATGCCTTAGCCATTCTTATACTCTCAAATCCCTCTTCTCTCAAGTTGTTATTAACTTCTGCTTCTTTTTCTGCCAATTCTTTGCTCCCAGCCTTCGTCGATATCAGTATCGACGCATCGCAACCCTTTAATTATTTAACCATTAACATTAATTAATTAATGTCTGCTAAAACTTAAAAGGAAAAAAGAGAATAATCCATGCAAATTAACTAAGTCAATTACTTCTACGAAGCAGTCATGGAAGAATAGGCGAATAGTGGCTGGCCCTGAAACTGGCGTTTCTTTGAACTGCTGTGAGGTGACGGAACCAACGAGTTGCTCGACTTGCGGGCAGGTGTTTGCGTAGTAATTAACGGAGAGTTGACGTGGACGACGGCGAGTGATGTTTCTGGGTAAAGAAAATGAGCGATTGATGAATAAAGAGAAAAGAAAAAAACCAGTGAAAATATACGATGAAGAAGAAGAAGGCATGTTTGGAAGAAGAATCGTGCTTGTTTTGTGAGAAATAAAGGAACAGTAATGGGGACTATAAATCAGAAAGAAGACCCCAGCACTGGATCGTTATGCCTGGGACAGATCGCCATCTTCAAAAAAATATAATATAAACCGAATCATTACCCGTGAAACCCAATTTCTATATAAATTGTCCTAACAGTCAGTCATAGAAAAATATATATATGTTTTATTTGATGACTGCTTCACTAGCCATTGATATAAAAAATCATGGATTTTGGCTTTTGATAGTCAAAGTTTCGACCATTAAAGGGTATAAAATATTTTGAATTCAAGAAGCAATTCCTTGGAGATAGAAAGCAAAGTGCTACTGAGTATTAAAATGAAAAGCGAGTCAAAAAAAGAATGATGGGTAGGTTAAAGTGAGTCCCCACTTTCTCAACAGAATGTAACTTCTTCAATGCAGAGCATGTGGATACATAAAATCTTAGCCGTTACTTCTCTAATACAACATTGAAATCAATGGCTGATTTTAATGAGAAAGGGCTTTTAGTTATTTATTTGTGGAGTAAAAGGTGTACGGGCCAACAAATATTATTACTCCCGCAGAGTTCATTAATCATAAAAAACAGGGGCCGACCAAAGTAGTTAAGGGGAAGAGGGCAATTTCATCCCTTAGTTTTTAAACAAAATATAAATTAGTATGTAAAAATTAAATAAAATTTAAATAAGTTCCTTTAGTTCAACTTAATTCAGTTTTAAATTGAATAAAAATCAAACATGCCCTCTAAAAATTGGATATATTCCATTAGTTTAACTAGTTCATAAATTCATAATTTTGACTTTTATATTATCTGTTGTAGCTATGTAAATTCAAAGAGATATTTTCTGCTATAAAATGTGAAGAATATATGGCATAATAAATCACTATATTGAGAAAAATATTTTTATAGAATTAATAATAAAACTATTTTGCATCGCTATTAAGATGCGATGACTTGTAAATAGCAAGCTTTTTTTTTTTCTTTTAATTTTCACGTAAAAAATACTTCACATTAAGTTTTAATTAGTTAATTACTTGAAGTGATAATACTCATTATCATTTTGGACCTGATACCATCACCAGGTGATCGGATTGACAGGATCACGCCCTATCAAATTCACTAACACATTAGTATTCACACTCTACTGCCCATATTGTTTTGGCATACTTACCTTCAGCATTTGAATAGGTCTACATGTAGACTTATATACTATAAATAACTCAAATATGCATGAGTTAGGTATTGAATTGTAGAGACCTTTTCTACCTAAAAAGCTTTACTAACTTAAGTTTCGGAATGCTTACGCTTGATCTGACTAAACTTCTCTTATTTGCAGGCTCAGTTTATTTTGACGATCCGACCGGATTTTTCCATTAGAGGTTCATTCATTTCTGATTTTTCAAAGTTATCATGAAGGATTTTTTATGCATGCTAGATATAAGTTATTTTCTTCCTAAGGAAATATTAAAATTTTCCCCGTTAAAATCAAGTCTGACTCCACCCTCGATGAAACAGAAAAGTGAAAGTAACTCATATAATTTCTCTATTTCAAAAATTATATGATTTTTTTCAAAAAAAAAAAAAAAAGTAATTGGAAAACCCAGTTTGAATGATGAGTTAATGCAAATCGCTCTTGCCTGTGACAAACGTAAGAAGATTAAAAAATGTCTGTGGACTGCAGTTATTTTGATGAAAGTTGAAGTGAATTCTTGCACACAAAGCCTTTATTGTGTAACGTACAACTGCATGATTGTAATAACTGATATTCATTCACAAAGAAATAATAACTTTCTCCTACAACCAAAATATTTTTACATATTCCGAATATTCTTATATAATTTTTCAAGTTTGAATAGTGGCCCTAAATTAATTTCTGGATAATCAAATTGAGTTAACATCTGCCTTTGGACTCAGGATTGTAAATTAATTTAAATATTATATGAAAATAAATAAATAATCAAGTTCGGTTCATAACCGTTTTACTTATGATAACCGGGCTTTGAGGAACTAGAGCTCAGCATTTCTCTCCCCACTGAGGTTGTAAACCGGGCAAGTATAAAGTCACAATGATTGTTAAACGAGCGTATAGTTCGGTTATCTTGGATAGTTCGGTGGTCGTAAATGGAAAGTCATTAACTCCGGATATTTCCTGTATAGTGCCCTGATTCATAGATATCAAAGAAGGAAAGTGCTAGGAATCATTTATTGACCGGGTGCAGATAAGGAAACAACTTACAATCAGGAAATCAGCACGATTTCCTCTTAATTAGGAGATATTTTCCTATTCAGGAGCAAAGGAAGGACTCTATAAAAAGGAAGATCACAGGTACATAAACTCTCTCTAGACTCTATTGAAATAACCTAATTTTCTCTAAGGGACTGACTTGATCGTCGGAGCTTCCCCTGTCGGAAACCGACAACTCTATTGAATTCTTTTCAGGTAACTTGCTGGAGGAGAGCCTCTGAATCGTTAGGTTGTTATCATTTGGTGCGGTGAGCGTGGATTACTCCTCAGATTTCAGTGGACAATGGACCTTTTTCCCGATTTACCTATCCCTACCGGCGCTGCTTCCAATACACAAAATACTGAACTTGCACTTCCCCAGCCCCAAACAAACAACCTGGGCCAATTCTTCCCCAACCCACAGCCGGCCTCAACTGAGCAAATTTCCCCACTCCAGATGCGACAACTCCTCCCCCAGTCGCTCAAACTCTCTTAACCGCCTTATCCGCTATAGCGGCTCAGTCACCCCAAACAGTACCCCAAGGCAACGCCCCAGCAACACTCCAAACACAAACACCTACCCAAGCACAACTTCCCGCCCAGAATACCCAACTTCCACCTTCTTTGCCAAGCACATTAGCTCCGGGAGCAACCATCACAATGACGGCTGAACAGTTTGAAAGAATGTTCGAGGAAAGAATGCAGAAATTCCAGAATAGAAATACTTTGCAGTACCAGGGTAGCTTTCGGTCCCCTCTGTCTCGAGATATCCTGACGACTCCATTCCCGCAGATCAGATTGCCAAATTTACCAAAGTATAGCGGTAGCTCGGATCCCCGAGCTCACATTGACGAATTTCATCACACCCTGCTAGTCCATACAACGGAAGATGCTGCCTTATGTAAGGTATTCCCGCAAACTCTTACGGACTCTGCGCAGATCTGGTTTCGAAACCTCCCGGAGAACTCCATCCACAGTTTCGAACAGTTTAGCGACATGTTCATAGCTAAGTTCGTAGCTGCAATAAGACCGGCCAAGGTTTCAGCCGACCTCACAATGGTTTATCAGGAGAAAGGGGAGGCACTCCGGGTTTATGTCGAGAGATTCAATGCTGTGGCCATGGATATCCAAAATTTGAACTTGGAGGTAGCCATTAATGCACTCATAAGGAACACGAGGTGTCAGGACTTTAGCGACTCCTTAAGCAAAAAACCACCAGGCGATTTTACCGAACTTATGTCCCGAGCTCATAAGTATATCCGCATGGATGAAGCACGTCGTCTCCGTTACAGTTCGCAGGGCCGAGAATCAGACAGGGGTTTCCGTACAAACCGGGAGAGAGGCAACAATAACCGGGATGAAGGCAGAAATAGAACCTCCAGTAGCTCACACCGAGCTTTCCTTGTTTCGAAGTCTGCTCCCAGGGGCAAACAAGACGAAAGGTTCACACCATTAAACACACCAAGGTCCCAGATTCTAGCATGGATGAAAGAAAATGAGAGATTTGATTGGCCGCGCCCAATGATCGAAGATCCGAATAGAGACCAGAGCCTTTATTGTTCCTTTCACAGGGACAAGGGCCACCCAACGAACGACTGCAGGCAGCTGAAGCGCGAGATTGATAATCTTGTCCGGAGAGGTAGGCTCGGTCAGTTTGTAAAAGATAATGAAAGAAGTACAAGGAAGAGGTCGCCTTCACCGCGCGACGCGAACAATGGGGCAGGTTCTAGCAAAAAAGCCCCAGCTGGAGTCATTCATGTCATAGCAGGGGGAAAACATTATGATGTTTTTGAACAGTCAAGAAAGAGGAAAGCCAAAGAGGTGTTCTCCATGGGTGTGGGACTGGCTGAAAAGAGTTATGAGGTTAAATTTTCAGCAGAAGATGAAAATCATGTTCGGGGTCCCCATACTGACTCGTTGGTTGTTGAGGCTTTAATACAAGACTTCCTGGTTCAGAGGATTTTGATAGATACTGGAAGCGCGGTAAATCTCATCTCTTTACGAGCATATAAGGCGCTGGGCTTGTCCACCAACAAGTTAGAAGCCGTGTCTGCTCCACTCATTGGCATATCTGGGCGTCCGATCAAAGTAGACGGATCCGTGGTGCTGAACTTGCAGCTCGGGGATGAAGACAGTGTTTGCAACTGCAAGGCCTGTTTCATGGTAGTTGATATACCGATGGCGTACAATGTGATCATCGGCCGACCTCTTCTCATCGGTGTGGATGCATATATTTCTATGAGAAAGCTGCTCGTAAAGATACCAGTTCAGGGAGGAGTGGCCGTGTTAAGGGGTAATCAGAAAGCAGCTCGGGAAACCTATGTTACTATGTTAAAGGAGGCCGATCAAGCTCTACCTTTGGACCCACTAGACATCCTAACAACCAGGAACGCCGAGCCCGTAGACTCATTGCAGGATATGGAGCTATCATTGGGAAAAGTCGTTAAGATCGCCGCTAGCAAAACGGGCAAGGAGAAGGAGGCTTTGGTAGCCGTTCTGTCGGAGTACGAAGACGTGTTCGCCTGGGAGCCCTCGGACATCAAGGGCGTATCCTCTGAGGTAATATGCCACACTCTCAATGTGCAGCCAAACTGTAAGCCAGTCAAGCAAAAGAAGAGGAATCATGCTCCTGATCGACAGTTGGCAATGTCCGAAGAAGTTGACATCCTGATGAAAAACGGCTTTATCAGAGAGGTGCTGTATTCGGACTGGTTATCGAATGTGGTGTTGGTGAAAAAGGCGAGCGGGAAATGGAGGATGTGCGTGGATTTTACTGACCTGAACAAGGCGTGTCCTAAGGATTGCTATCCTTTGCCTAATATCGATCTCCTGGTCGACTCTACCTCGGGCTTTGATGAATATGCCTTTTTGGATGCCTCGGCAGGATATCATCAAATACCTATGAACAAGAATGATGAAGAGAAAACAGCATTTGTGACCCATCAAGCTACTTACTGCTATCGAGTCATGCCATTTGGGCTAAAGAACGCAGGGGCCACCTACCAGAGACTTATGAACAAGATGTTCGCCGATCAGTTGGGGAGAAACATTGAGGTCTACGTAGATGATATGATAGTCAAGAGTAAGACGGCGGCGAGCCTTCCAATCGAGCTATCGGAAACTTTTGGAGTTCTAAGGAAGTTTGGTTTAAAGTTGAACCCAGAAAAATGCGCCTTCGGTGTACAGTCTGGGAAGTTCCTGGGATATATGATTTCAAGAAGGGGCATAGAGGCGAACCCAACAAAATCCGAGCTATATTGGAAATGAAGTCACCAACATCGATAAAGGAAGTTCAACAGCTCAATGGGAGAATAACAGCACTCGGAAGGTTCATTTCTTGTTCGGCGAAGAGATGTCTACCTTTTTACAGCACTCTGAAGAAAGTAAAGAGTTTCGAGTGGACTTCGGATTGTCAGAAGGCGTTTGAGGAACTGAAGCATTTTCTTACTACCCCACCTCTATTAAGTCGGCCAAGACCAGGAGAAACTTTATACATGTACCTCGCAGTTTCAGCGGGAGCTTTGGGCTCGGTTTTGATAAGGGAAGAAGGTAGTCAGCAGTTTCCCATCTATTACACTAGCAAGGTCTTGAGAGGTGCCGAGTTGCGATACCACATACTTGAGCAGCTTGCCTTAGCCCTGGTAACATCCGTCATCAAGCTCCGACCTTATTTTCAGGCGCACACTGTTGTTGTACGAACTAATTCGAACCTCAAAAAAGTGCTACAGAAACCAGAAGCATCCGGGAGAATCACAGAATGGGCGGCCCGATTGGGAGAATTTGATGTACGATATGAAGCCCGTCCGTCGATGAAGGGCCAGATCCTTGCTGATTTTGTTGCCGAACTACATTCAAGTGTCCCGGAGCCACATCCGTGTTCATGGAAGTTGTTTGTGGATGGAGCATCTTCATCTGTAGGTGCGGGAGCCGGGGTCATATTGATTGGGCCAGGGCAAGTGGTAATTCGTGGAATGGCCCACATAGCATTCCAGGCGACCAATAATGCGGCAGAATACGAAGCTTTCAGTTTCGGGCTACAGCTAGCCACGGAGGTAAGACCAGACTCCCTGATTATTTACTCTGACTCACAGCTTGTTGTTAGCCAGATGCTCGGGAAGTTCGAAGCAAAGGACCACATGATGGTCAGATATAAGGAGTTGATTTCTGCGCTCCTCTCCCAATTGGAAAAAAAGGGATGCACATGGTCGATCGAGCAGGTTCCCCGAGCTGAAAATGAGGAAGCAGATGCTCTAGCCAAGCAGGCATGCCACCGAGACCAGTCATTTGACTCATGCATCATCTGGTCTATAATAACAGCCCCGACCCATGAAACATACAAGGTGCACATGCAGGAACCGATGGAAGGGTGGCGACTCCCGATTTACCAGTATCTGAATAATGGAGATCTTCCCGAGGATCCATTGCAAGCTCGGAAGATAGTCAGGCGGGCCAGCAGATATGCCATTATAGAAGACCAACTTTTTAGACGGTCCTTTTCAGCCCCATGGACTAAGTGCTTGAGTACGGAGGAAGGAGATTATGTACTGAGAGAAATCCATGAGGGAATTTGTGGAGCTCATGAGGGGGCACAGGCTGTAGCTCGGAAAGCCATGTTACAAGGATATTACTGGCCAACTATGGAGAAGGACGCTAAGGAGCTCGTCAAAAGATGTGACAAATGCCAGAGATTCGGTAATCTGAATCATCAGAAGCCTTCTTCCCAGATGTCGATTCATAGCCCGTGGCCATTTGCCCAGTGGGGTCTCGACATAGTAGGGCCTTTTCCTATAGCAACCGGGCAACGGAAGTTTCTGGTGGTAGCAGTTGATCACTTTACAAAGTGGGTAGAAGCAGAACCCTTGGCCACAATCACGCCAGCAAACATAATTAAGTTTATGCAGAGAGCTATCATAACAAGGTTCGGAATCCCGCACTCCATCATAACGGACAATGGGAAGCAATTTGACTGTACAGCTTTCAGGAACTACTGTTCGGAGTTGAAAATTCAACTATGTTTCACATCAGTGTATCACCCACAGTCGAACGGCATGACAGAGGTAACTAATCGAACTATTGTTGCAGGGATAAAGAAAAGGCTGGACACAGCAAAAGGTCTCTGGGTTGACGAAATCTATAACGTTCTCTGGGCTTACCGAACATCCCCAAGATCGGCAACAGGGGAAACACCGTTCTCCCTCACATACGGAACCGAAGCAGTCATTCCTTGTGAGATTGGTATGCCGAGCTTGAGAACGTCTAGCTTGGATCAAGATCGAAATGACGATAATTTGCTCTGCCACCTCGACAAAGTAGAAGAACGAAGAGAGCTCGCCCAAATGCGGTCAGCGGTATATAAACAGAGAATGTCATCTTATCATGACCGGAATGTCAAGCCTAGGACTTTCCGGATTGGACAACTCATCCTTAGAAAAGTCGTAGCTGCACAAACTTCGGCAGGAATAGGAAAGCTAAATCCCAACTGGGAAGGCCCATATATAATTCATGAGGTGCGCGGAGGAGCATACAAATTGAAGGACTCGGCTGGGAAGATTCTCCCTCACTCATGGAACATCTCCAATCTGAAAGCATATTTCCAGTAATTGAACACTTGTGGTTCGGCTATTTCAGATTTGATGCTCTTGGTCACTGCGCCATTAAGTATAATTTTTTATTGTAAGATCAGCTGTATACGCTCACTCGGCCGCTGTGCCATAGAGCTTTGTTTTACATATGTTATGTTGCCTAGTTCGGCTATATCGCCACAAATGCTATTGTACTAAGCAAACACATAAATAAAAGAGGTATATTCATGCATATTTCTTTGAATATGAGTTCGACTCTCATTTGGCAAATACATCAATCAGTTACACAGTTCTGTTTCGATTAACATCGATTTAAATACAATCTTGCACACATAATGTGCATCTTTTTAATCAGCTCGGTTGATCACATAATGAAGTGATAAAATAATACAAGTACACAAACAATTACGGCAACAAAAATTTTTTGATTTGCATTAATAACAGAAAATACATGGCAGATCAGTCATCGGGGTACACCTCGTCCAGCCAAGCCCAATCCATGTCAGGATATCGCCCTTTGACAGCATCGGAAAGCTTTTGGCTGAACGTAATACATTTATCTACTGCTAAGTCTAAGGACTTATATTCAAGGTCGACAACTTTTTCTTCAGCAATTTTCTTGTCCTTTTTAGCAGCTTCTAGTTTCGAGTACACCCCGGCAAGTTCGATCTCAATCTCGTCTCTCTTTTGCTCGGCAACGGCAAGTTTCTCTTTCAGCTCGGAGTTCTTTTTCTCGGCTTCGGTTATCTTGCCCTCGGCATCAAGAGCCCTTTTTTCAGCATCTTCAAGTTTGCCTTCAGCAGCACTTGCTCGGAGACGTTGCCCAGCCACGTTACCGGCCTCCCGATGATAGGCCATGAGTAACCGGTTCATTTTTACCATGACCGCCCCGGTCAAAATAGAACTCTATGAACAAAAGTATTTAATAAATAAGAGAACCGAGGAACTCATAAACCGAGTTGGTATTATCAGTACATACCTGAACTTGGTGCCTCTTTATGATTTCACCGAGCTCCTCCGCCTTCAGGCGAACAAGAGGTGAAACTCTATCGGGGATGCAAGCCAGCTGATGAATGAAGTCACAGAAGGCCGGGTTTTCCTCGGAATAGCCCTGCCCCTCCTGCTGCCACATTTCGCACAGTTCATCTGCAAGGGCCCTCATATTTTTTCTTTGGGGGTTTGGACCCGAGGACCTTGCGCCGCCTTCATCCAGAGATATTGGCCCAGGAGAGGTCTGCACTGTTGGCAGAGCCACCACGGCCTCAGCAGAACGAATGGGAGTCAGCTGAGTCTCAGAAAAAGTTTGGGCCGAGCTGTGATCCAACAGTTGCTCCGGATCCCCTTATGCCATAGGTCCAGCCGGTGTCCCTTGTTCCGCCTCGCCTGCAGCAGATGCCACTGTTTTCTTTCGCCTCTTGGCCTTCATCATCTCGGCCATGCTCGGTTTCTCAGTTCGCTTCATCTCTGCAAAAAACCGAACAATGAGCAAATATTAGAACAGAAGTACTGATAATAAAATATACCTTTTCTTTTTGGCCGAGGTCTTTCTGACCGGGCCAAGCCGGTCATTAGTTGTTCTTTTATGTCTATCTTCTGAGCAGTCAACGCTCTCCATCGAGCTAAGGTTTGCTCCTCCTCATCAGAGAGAAACAAAGGGTTATCGTTCTTGTTCACAAACCGACCCCATGTGGTCAGGAAGGGGAAGTCCGAATCACTCTCGACAATGAAGAATTGGTTCTTCCAATTCTTAAGCGACTCTGGGTTCCCAGAGAAAACTCCATACCCAGCTCGGGCTTGAACATAGTTGTGGTCCTCGGTTGATATTCTTAGGCCAACCACATGAGTTGCTTGAAATAGACGAAGAGTGAGGGGGATGTCATGCTCGGCACACCACATCTGTAGAGCAGATATTGTTCGCCAGGCATTGGGATGGATCTGCCCCATGGTTAAGCCGTAGTGGTTCATCAACGCCACTTCGAATGCAGTTGGGGGAAGGCTCATTCCGGCTTCGAAGTCCGCCTCATACACAACAATGGTTTTCTTTCCACTATACTTAGCTGGAGCTCGCACATGGGACCCAGGTGCTCGGATATTATAGTTCTCAGGAATCCCAAATTTGACACGCAGCTCTAGCATCTCGTTTGTCTTTATGATTGAACCAATGCTCGCCACTCGAGGATTTCTCCTTGGTGATTTCTTTCTGACCGGAATAGGCTGGCTAGAGCTGGGACCCTCGATGATGTCCTCGGTAGCAAGACCTCTCTCCACTTCCTCCCTCTCAGTGGAACTATCTGAGGCACTCATTGTGGGAAACAGTAAAAAGATAAGTAAAACACTAACCTGCGATCTTGTTGGGGAGGCTAAGAGATCAAACTCGAAGAACAAGTGAAGAACAGATGAAGAACAAACAAAGAACAAGTGAATAGCAAATCGCACAAATCTTCAAAAAAGAGAGGAAAGTAAAAAGATGAAATGCTCCAAAAGAACGAAAGTGAGAAGAGGGAGAAGAAGCAGGTATTTATAGGAGTCTCGCCTCGTTTAGGAAAGGACAGGTGGCAGGATTTTATTGGGGACAAGGACAACGATTATTTCTTGCGCGACAACCGAAGAGGCGCCATTATTGCAGGATCTGACACAACAGCTGGTTCACGATGAACGAGGCATCTGTTCTCACCTTTTGAGGAGTCACGCGGATGGCAGACCTAGAAATCTGATAATTACGGCTCACGCGCGTCCTTTCACAACTCAATGACATGAATGTCATTTTCTTTGGGAGGGACTTATGATAACCGGGCTTTGAGGAACTAGAGCTCGGCATTTCTCTCCCCACTGAGGTTGTAAACCGGGCAAGTATAAAGTCACAATGATTGTTAAACGAGCGTGTAGTTCGGTTATCTTGGATAGTTCGGTGGTCGTAAATGGAAAGTCATTAACTCCGGATATTTCCTGTATAGTGCCCTGATTCATAGATATCAAAGAAGGAAAGTGCTAGAAATCATTCATTGACCGGGTGCAGATAAGGAAACAACTTACAATCAGGAAATCAGCACGATTTCCTCTTAATTAGGAGATATTTTCCTATTCAGGAGCAAATGAAGGACTCTATAAAAAGGAAGATCACAGGTACATAAACTCTCTCTAGACTCTATTGAAATAACCTAATTTTCTCTAAGGGACTGACTTGATCGTCGGAGCTTCCCCTGTCGGAAACCGACAACTCTATTGAATTCTTTTCAGGTAACTTGCTGAAGGAGAACCTCTGAAGCGTTAGGTTGTTATCAACTTATAAAGATCAGATTTAATAGTAAAATCAAGAAAAAGAATGCCAATTTGCATGCGTAAGCAATAAATAATAAAGAATCTCCAGATCCTTCTTTGCAAAATAAATAAATAAATAATAACTGTACTTAATTTCGGTAACTGAAACTTGCAAGAATCAAGGACTAATATTCCAGTTTTGGTTTTTGTTTTGCTGGGTAGGCCAACTTGCTTGAATTGGGCATCTCACCATTTGATTGAACGATCAATATATATATATATATATACACTACATGCATGCGCACCTATTCTAACTGGATAGAATTGTTTTATTTGATCTAATTATCTAATATAATATATGTTAAACCCCATGCAGCAATTTCTAGGAAAAATTAAAAGAACTAAAAAGATTCCCTAAGTTAAAAAAAAAAAAGAAGAAAGTCAAACAGCAGTAGTGTTGTCAACTCTGGTTTGTAGGAATTAGGAACATATGATACGAGATTGTCCCCCATTAACATATGATACGAGATTGTCCCCCATATCATTATCAAATTAGGAACTCTGCAGAGACTTACTTTCCACCATAATGCTTCCCAACTTGAGAGAAACCATCACAAAGATTGGGCCTGAGTGTTGTTGGGCTGATTACCAAATCTTCTTTCATTTCGATTCGGTCTTCAAAGCCATCTTAAAGTTGGGCCATCCATTCCTCCATTTATTCTTATATGGGCTTAACTCAAGGCTCTTGGTCCCCATACTATTATCCAATTTTATAATAGATAAATCCACTGTATTTCCACCTTTATCGCCCTCTGCAATCTGCATCCTTTTCTGACTTCACCGGATTTTCTATTAATGCTGTCTCCTTACTTACAATTGGGAAATTCATGGTTGCATCTTAAATTCCGCGTTTGATACCTCAAACGATTTCGGTCATTTCTTCTGTGATCCGTTGTCCTCCGAATCCTCCAATATCTGAGAGCAACTATCACATGCTACTGCAAATTCTCTTAGCTTCACAATACTGCACCTTAGCTATTTGATAAAAGTCCTGAATGAACCATAGAGTCCCCAAACCGATTTCTTCAACGCTAGCTACCGTTAATTGTTCATAACTGAATTTGATCCTTCATTTGATAAGCTTAATATTTATATTATGCATCGGGTATCATCAAGACTCTCAAGAACCTCTTTGTTGTTAAATCTCTCCACTAATGCTTCAAAGCAGCGTTCTTTCGCGTCCTGCTCTCTGAACACGATCTTCCAAAACTTCCCGCAGCAAGAATCCGCCATTCCAGGCCATTTCCTCAGATGGGGGGCTCTTGGCTTTGTTAGAACCTCAAAGTTTGCTACTGGATTCACTCCATTGCAGCCAAAGCCTCTTAATTCTATAATGGATATCGATCGGGCCAAGAATAAATCCTCTGAGGACCTCGCTTCCATTTGGGACGATGTAAAGTCTCCAATTTCTTATTCCATTCATGATTATATGATTTTTAGATAATAATTTGACATCGATGATTAGCAGACTTACAGAATACAAAAATATTGTTGCGGAGAACTTTGAATTATAGATTGATCCATTCTGACATCGCACCATATTGATCTACAAAAACGTTATTGTTTTTCTCTTCCAGATTATGTTATGTTAATGCTAAATCACAGTTATACTGTAAATTCTAGTTAAGGAAATACGTGTTCGTCTAATGCAGCAGCTCTTGATTCTAGTGAGAGTACCCTGCATTAAAGATTTTCTTTCTCATTTTTGGTTTGACTTGGTTGAACTATGAATTCCTTGTAAAACAGTGTTCTGGGTTTATGCTCCGCTTTAAAATTCTAGTTTTCTTCAATTGTTAAATTTGTATCAAAACCTTCAATGCAGACAGGAGCAATTAGTAGACTAAAAGGTAGTGTATCTCCTACTTGTGGATACAGTATGTACACGTTGTCTTCTACTTTTCTCTGTTTTATACATAATTAATTACAAATTTCTTATTGCACTTGTTTTTCTTTTTGTTTTAGCAATACTGATATCATTTGCTGTTTATGAATTTATAGTTCTCAATTTCTATATGGTTTTCTTTTTGTTTTAGCAATTACCGATATCATTTGCTGTTTATGCATTTATAGTTCTCAATTTCTATATAGCTTTGTGTTTACATCGGATATTTGTTCATAGTTACATGTTGGATATTTGGGAAGGATCTTGGTTAAGCAAATCATGTATCAGATTCACTTTTTTTTAATCCAACAGGAAAAAAAAGGTTGTACAACGTTAGCTTTATTGCTGAACTGAAGCAATATTATTATTTTACAGTTTGAGATGATAATATATGTGAGTTACTTTGATTGTTTATTTATTGTTGAATTTTTTCTTATGCCAGTATCACTTGGGAAGGGGTCATATTGGTGCATCTATGAAAACCAAATTATATAATTTGTTGGTGCAAAGAGCAACAGACTGGTAATTCATATGCACAGAATTTGCACTGCAACCATGCCTTGTTTCTATTTTCATTCTTCCTTCTTCTTTGCAGCCGCTATTTTGTTATTCCTATGTGGAGAGGGAGTGGTTATACAACAATGTTTGCTCAAGGTTAGCTTTCTGACATCTGATTATTAGTGTCTGACAATTGCAGACATGATTTAACAACTAACCTCAGTGCTTTCACTTTTGAAAATTTTGATTGTTTTTTGGCAAATAAACAGCAAAGTTTCTCTGTATTTAATTTAGTATGTCTTATACCATATGCATTTTCATGTAAATTGTCATTGCACTGTCATGCATCCTTTTGTTCTGGATCTTATGGGAATTGAACAAGCTATACACAGTTATATAGTTCCAAGATAGGGAGAAATGTAGTTGGCACCTTGCTTTTATTTTTGTAGTTTATCAACTTATGGGATGATAGGCTGATTGTTGTCGCCCTGAATGGTCAGAAACTTGCATGTAAAATATTTTGAGGTGAAAATTCTGTGGTTTGTTTGACATAGTGACTTCCTTATAACTTTCTTGATTAACATTAGGAAGAGATTTCAAGCCTATCTGACAAACACTAGCATGCCCCGTATCCTAGTTTTAAATACTTCCATTTTCTCAGGTTGTTGGTAACAAGAGAGATTGAAAGTAAGCTTGGCATTTTGTTGTCTTGTCTTATTTGCTTATCATTTTATTTAAACCATTCTTTCAGTACATATGCCACACATGCTTTTCACTGGTCTTGAAGATTACAAAGCAAGAGGAACTCAGGCAGCACCCTACTTCACTATCACCTTTTACACCGAATTTGCAAAAAGCAAAGATCTAGTCCTTATCCGTGGAGATGTTGTTTTTACCAGCAAACTTAGTGATGAAGAGGCAAAGTGGCTTTTAGAGGCTGCACAATCTTTTTATTTGAATGATGCAAGGTACAAGCTAGTTGAACGATTCAACAAACAAACACGTGATTTTGAATTCAAGGATGTTTTACGAGCACTGGAGATGCCTATTCTCTGATGTCTATGAACTGAATCTAAGGATTCTGATTCTGGGAAGGAATTGATGCACCTTTTTTCTGCTGTGAGCTAATATTTTGCTTCTTGGATGAAGGTTGCTTTGTGCCTATTAATTATACTTAACAAAAAGAGAGAAGAAAATGCTGTTATATTTTCAGAGGGAAGCACACTTGCTTGCAGCCCATTTGATGAAATTGTGAATCTTGTGTAGTATGTGCCTTCATAAGTTGTGCTAATTCCTTTGAATTATAGCAACTCTCCAGCATAATTGGGATTGTTTTAGTGGATATTTAAAAAAGCTTTTCCCTTGGTTATTGGGTAACTTTTTGCATGGATATCCACTAGGTTGATGAACTTGAATTGAAGAGTTAAATTGGGCCGAGGGATTTCTCTAATTGGACCGAGTTTGTGGGCTCTGATGGACTAAATGGGAGGTGGCTGCAACTCCCAATTATTGTGCATGTCAACCTAAGAAATCACTTATTTTTCATTTGCACATACTATTAAATCAATCATGTACAAATTATTGTTGTTTTCGTCCATAGTCAAAAAGCTGTGGCATTAAGTTCTTCTTCAGTCCGCATTGCAAAAGAAAAAAAAAGGCGAAGCATGGATTTCTTGTTTTTAATGATTTTTAACGTCAAAACAATATCAAGAAAATTGAAAAATTCTTATCTAAAGTAGAGTTTTGTCATGAACCGATTTAATAATAAAGTCACACATTGAGATTTAATGAGCATATATCAACAATATCATGAAACAGATACGTTACACGAACCAAGAAGTACTATATAATAAAATTAAATGAATAAAATTTGAGAAAGAAAAGAAGATCAAGTTTAAGTGTTAAAGCAAACTGAGATTTAGATATTTTTATTATTTTTAAGGTCTCAAAAGTGCAGTCGCAATTAACTTTGTTTAAGATAAAACCAAGAGACGCCGTCGTTTAAGTCCATAAAGATAAAACTTGCTAAGGCGGACAAAGAAACGTGTCTTCTCTCTCCCCTCTGTTCCTTGCTCTTAATCAAAACCCTTGTTTGAGCTTTGTGTGTTTTGCTTTCAGTTTTCTTCTCATAAAACCCTTGTATGTCTTCTCTCTTCTTCACTATTAAACTTATAATCTCTCATTATTTTTGCCTCCAATCAAAATTATAAATTACTTATCCAAATGCTGTTTCAATAATTTCTTCAATTTCACTGCTCTGCACAGAAATAATTCAAACAATAAAAAAATAGTAATATTTATTATTACTGTTTCAATGAGTGATTCTGCCGACGACGCCAAGCACATCGAGCAGCTGTACGAGTTCGGCGAGAGACTCAATGAGTCTAAGGATAAGTCTCAGGTTCTTCTCTTTCTCTTAATTCTGAAGTTTTCTTTATCAATTTTGTTTCTATTTTTTGGAATTTTTTCTGATTATTCGGTTGTATTTTGCAGAATGTGAAGGATTATCAAGGGATTATAGATGCGGCTAAGACGAGCATTAAGGCAAAGCAATTGGCAGCTCAGCTTATTCCTAGATTCTTTAAGTTCTTTCCTGACCTCTCTAGCCAGGCCGTCGATGCTCATCTGGATTTGATCGAAGAAGAGGAGCTTGGGGTGTGTATTTATTTTAGCATATTTATGTATTATGAGTTGTTTTTATGCTGTGTAGCTAAATATAGTAGCTCAGCAAGATAGTCAGCTGATTGCAAAGTTATTAAAAAGTGACCATGTTTATGGTAAATATATGATGTTAGTTAAATTAGTATCTGGAACTTGTTAGTACATTGTTTTGCTAAGTGAACTAGACAGGAATATGCTTATATTACTGTTTCGGCATTTAAAGTAGTTCTGCTTGCCTTGTTCCCTTGGGAACAATACTTACTTGTGTGTATTGGTATGCATAGATCCGGGTGCAAGCAATTAGAGGGTTGCCATTATTCTGCAAGGATACTCCGGAGAACATCTCCAAAATAGTGGACATTCTTGTGCAACTTCTCTCAGCTGGTAAGTTGGATTTTGTTTTTTCCTTAAGTACTTATGCTTTTGTTAGGGTTCTAAAATCTTACTTTTTTTGATAATTATAGAGGAAATTGTGGAGAGGGATGCTGTACATAAAGCTCTTATGTCCTTGATGAGGCAAGATGTGAAAGGTGATTTGCAAAATCATTTAGTTGGAAAAATTGTTTCTGATGCATAATCTATAGCTGTAGACATAAAACAAAGTTATAATCATTGTTTCTGTGGAATAACTGCATTAATTTTCTAATGCAAACATTGTTGCCAAATTGCAAAAAATGGTCATTTTAACTAGCATGCAGAAATTAAGATAGATGCTCACTATGGTACTCATAATTTGAAGTCTTGTTTGAAGCTCCTTCAGTTCTATGGAGCAGTGGGATGATTAAGACTATTTGTGTTGGTGTATGTGGATATTATCACTATTCATGAGGCCTGGGGCAATACTGATCAACTGCAACTGATTATTGACTTGTAATCTTGATGAGCACACACTGCGGGGAAATAAAAGATAGGGCCTTGGATCATATGAAGATGGACTGAACTATTATTTATGATAAAATTTGGATAATGTAGTATGAGGCATACTTAATGCTTGCACTGGGATTGTTCCATATAAATATTTTGAACTGTTGTTTAATCAAAAAGTTTAGTAATGGTTTTTATATCACTATGACCTTTATTAGGATCTGAACCTTAACTGACACATGCTGTGTCTGTTTTCAAGCAGCACATATGTAACATGCATTGTAGTAAGTACCTGCTCATTTCCTGTTCATATTTGAGCTCCATGGTTTATCCCCTAATGTTCTTATTATCTTGCCCTGCTCACAAGTCTGACCGTATTTGGACCAGGTCAAGTGTGATTGCCATGTTCAAACCTGTCAAAGTTTCCATTGGTGTTTTTCTTTAACATTTTAGTCAAATCCATCTTATTTATGTCTAATTAAACTTCAAGCATTTTTAACTGCTCAAAGAGAGGATAAATGGGATAGACAACTTAAATAAGTGTTGATCCAAAATCAATTAAGGTTAGCTTGAGGATCTACAGAATGTCAACTAAAAAAAAAAAAGAAAATCATCGTACTAATGGTGCATCTTGTAAGCAGCAAATTTTTATGTTTAGTGCTTTTATGAGGAAATTCATACATTATTTTCTTTTTTACTTCCATTATCAGAGATATGTAGTTCACTATATGTCTCTCTACCCATCAATTTGTGGCCGCATCTCAAGGTTATTTTATCATATTGTGCAGCCTCTTTAACTGCCTTATTTAAGCACATTGTGAGTACTGATGAACAAACTGGGGATGACCTTCGCGATAAAGTTATTTGCTTCATAAAAGATAAGGTTAGAACCTTACCTCAAATAATTTGTCATGACCGTTGGTCCTTTTGGATTAGTAGTTGAGGATTAGTGACTGTATTACAGGTTTTCCCGCTAAAGGGTGAACTCTTGAGACCTCAAGAGGAAATGGAACGGCATATTACTGATTTGATTAAAAAGGTAGGCTCATCAACTTTACTCCCTCTATTTTTTGTGCATGGAATTCATTTTTGTTACCCTTATCACTAGAAGACTGATTAAACATTTGATTTGGTCCTTTGTAGGGCTTAGAAGATGTAACTGGAGCAGAGTTCAGAATGTTTATGGACTTCCTTAGAAGTTTGAGCATATTTGGAGATAAAGCTCCTCCTGAGCGCATGAAAGAACTTATTGGACTTATTGAAGCACAGGCTGATTTAGATGCACAATTCAATGTGAGTGCTTGTTTTGCAGGACTAGGTTGAGGATGTTTAGGAGTTTTATCTTTTTGTCTCCCAAAATATGAAGTATGTTTATCTATAATAAAAATAGTGAAAAAAAATCCATGTTTGTTCTAAAGGGCTGTATTTTGATGAATGTTATAGATGTGTTTTAAAGTAGTTTGTGTTCTTTAGAGAGATTCATGTTCGGTGTTCTTTTCCTTCCTAACAAAATTTGGGGTCCTATATTTTTCTATATCCATTAGAATAGGTGGTTTTGCTGGGTGAGTTGCTTCCGGTTAGCCTGGTGACAGGCATGTTGTTCCTATGATTCTAATTTGGCAAGCTAAAAAGAATCGTTCTAGTTCATACGTGATTATCCTGAATGGCAGACATATCTAAGGAGTTCTTTGAGGAGTCTCAGATGTCTAGGTTATACAGCTTTCATATTATGAACTAAAGAAGTAACTTGTACATATGTAAATTGCAATCAGGCGCCTGGCTAATGGCCTGGGCCAGAAATTGCCATTTCAGGCAACACATAGAATCTAGACTGATATGACAATGCAAAACTGAAATTCAACTTGGGAAAGTAGAGAAGGTTTGGCTAGTAACCATGTACAATATTCATTTTGCATGAACATGTATTCTGGTTTTATGTTTTATTTTGTTATGGATCATTATATTCTCATGAACTGAGAAATTCATATCTGCAGGAACCATTTTGTGTTTGGAGCAGTAATGTCAATTTTATATTGACTGGAACAATATCTATTCAAAAGATAGTCTAATCCCCAGTCACTTTTGGCTTCTAGTTCCCATATATAAAATTTTATGGCTATTGAAATGCAGGTTTCAGATGCTGATCATATTGACAGATTGATATCATGCCTCTACATGGCACTTCCTTTTTTCCTTGTAAGAACTGTGATTTGCAAAAAATTTGCACATGTTAAAGTGTTTCTCTGAATTTATAGCTTCACCTCTCATTCTTGACACAGCGAGGTGCATCAGGCAGCAGGTTCCTAAACTATCTGAACAAGTTCATCTTACCTGTTTTTGAGCAGGTAATGCATTGGGTTCTCTTACATTATGACCTTGATGTCCGTGTAGTTTTATGTATGGTTGTTTTCTGGAAGCCTTTTCAGTACATGTTATTTGATAGTTATACCATATAAAATATACTATATAAATCAGTCCATTCTAATGAGTTCCTTTCTTGCCAGCTTCCTGAGGAGCGGAAGCTTGATTTGCTCAAAGCACTTGCAGAAATTTCTCCTTATACTCTACCTCAGGATTCACGCCAGATTCTTCCTTCTGTTGTTCAGCTGTTAAAGGTATGCATCATGTTTCACAATGCATTAAGTAATTTTGTCATCATGTTTCACAATGCATTAAGTAATTTTGTCAAGGACGATAATGCAGAATAGCACTTCGTACATGGTCTTAATGTGCTTATTCTCCTAGATTTTCAGTTCTACTTAGAGGAGTAGATTGTTCTCCTTTTTTTTTTGTTCTCTTATTTATTATGTTGCACTCATGTCCTCTTTCTCAAATAATTTTACACACATTTTTGCTACTTTTTGGTTTGTGGTATTAACTGTGCCTCGTTGCAAAGCTTTACTTATTCTTTTTTTCCTGCAGAATTACATGCCTCGAAAGAAGACTGGAGAAGAGATGAACTTCACTTATGTTGAGTGCTTGTTATACTCATTTCACCATTTAGCTCATAAGGTAATAATTCCTTGATGACCTGCGTGTTTATAATTTTACAATGGATGAAGGGTCAATTTGGCCACGATGCTTTTTTGTGATGTTGAATTTACTCAAAATCAACTTTTTAGCCTACATATTAAAAGTTTACCTTCTAGAGCCAATTTACCCCCCTATGTTTCCTCAAAAACACCTTTTCCATCTTTTTTTGCCCCAAAATCCTTACCTACCATGAATTTTATTGCAATTTGACAAGTAATTGTGCACTGGTTTTTCCAATCAATTAAAAAAAAAAAGAAAAAAAGTGCTTTGGAGGGTGAGATGGTGTAAATTGGCTGAAAAAGTTTAATTTTGTAATAATTAGGCCCAAAAGTTGATTTGGGCAAATTGTTGGTGTGGAACTGATACTTCATCAATTTTATAGTTGTTTACACTGATATTCATTTGATGTCTTTTATGCTAAAGGCTCCTAATGCCACAAACAGTCTATGTGGTAACAAGATAGTGACTGGCCAGCCATCAGATAGGCTTGGAGAGGACTTCTCTGAGTTGTACAAGGATTTCACAGAGAGGTAATAATTTGTCTCAAGAATTTTCAGAGGACTTCTTATGTATTGAATAAGTGATTCCTATTCTTCTTTGCCTCATGTCAAACAGAATATTATTCTAAATGTTAAATCTGGGTGCAAGTATGAGATATCTAATTTGATGCGTGATGTTAGGAACTTTTCATTTATTTATTTATTTTTTTGAAGCAGTTTTGCCCCTCTTTTGTCAGTTGGAGAGAAAATGGAAATTATTATTGCCTTTGTAATAGAGGTCATACAATTAATTGCTAATGGTTTTGCCTGCCATTAGTTGTTTCGTATCATTAAATTTAAACATTATTGAGTTCATTAAGAAAGGAGCTTTCTTCTACTTATGCATACATCCTCAGATTAGAAAAGCAAAAAAGGATAACCACAAGGTTTGCTTTTTTATTTGCTGAAAAATTAGTGGCGTAGCATTGTCGCATTAGTCTCATTCATTTGTGGTTTCAGGAGGGTTGAGATTTATGAAGTTCATTTGCTCTGTGGTTTCATTAGATCAAGTTCATGAGGGCAATAGTTATCAATGTTCTATGCAGACATTCTTGATTGCAATGTTTAATTTTGGATATGAAATCCTCTGCTCAGAGCATGATTATTCCTGTAATGGATGGAAATTTGTGGACTGCTGAGTCAAATAAACTGGAACCTTAGTATTTTGATTTGGACTAGATGGTCACCAGAAGAGTTGTTTGTATGGGGAATACTGTTAATACTGGTGATCTGAATCTCTATATATTGGGGTTTATAGTTGTCAGTTTCAATTTGTGCTCTACAAATGCTGTGTCTTAATTGATGAATTCTTATTCTTCATTGAAATCCAAAATAAATATGCAATTTAATTTGCAGTTTGTATGTTTCTCTTGTTGTTTGGATGATACAGGTTGAGTAATGTAGAAGAGCTAACAAGGGCAACCATGAAAAAGTTAACTCAGGGAATGGCTGAGCAGAATAAAGCAATGGCAAGTGCAAAGACCGATGAAGCAAAGGAGAGCATAGTGAGTTAATCATTTGGAAATTGAAATTGTCTCTTTAGAGTTGCTTGTAACGTGTATCTCATTATTTCTCATTAAATTTTGCAGAAAACGAAGAAACAGAATACAACAACTGGCTTGCGTACCTGCAATAACATTTTGGCAATGACGAAGGTAAAGACAAACAGTTTTCAGACTCAAAATTTCATTAACGTTCACTCCTAAACCACCCTAAATAATGCTCACATTTTAACAATTTTCAGCCACTGCATTCCAAGACACCTTCATTTCTTGGAGATAAGAGTATTAATCTCTCTTGGAAAGAAGCAGTAAAACCTACTGTGGCTTCCACTGCAGCAGCTACTGGGTACATGAGATTCCCTTCAACTTTTATGTTGCATGTTGCTATTTATTTATATTGTTTTCTCTGTTTGCTGTAGAAGCATATTTATTTTTTTTGTATAGTTTCATAATCATCTTTGAAACTTTGTTTAACACCAATTGGTCTATGTTTTTCTACTTGGTATATCATAGAAGAAATGAGCTCTTATTTTGCACGTATTTTCTGCAGAGCGAAACGACCTGCAACTGCCACTAATGGTAACAATGCAAAAAAGGGCCGGGGGGCTGGTGGTGTACAAAATCAACTAGTTAACAGAGCATTGGAAGGTATATCTCATGGAGGTAGAGGTGGTGCAAGGGGCAGGGGCAGAGGGAGGGGTTGGGGTGGACGTGGAAGAGGAAGAGGAAGAGGAAGAGGCTATCGGTAAATGAGATGCATATGCATATGCACAAGGATAACCGGAATCTGGAGATGATCTGTACCTGAGGAATGAGTGGAGGCGATTATGTATTAAAAAAATTCATTTCTGTTGATCAAGAGAACTGACACACTTCGGATTTATTATGGACTAACACCAAAACATCTTATTTGAGTTTGTCAATGTAGGTTGGCGAGGATTGGGGTTTTGTATTCCCAACTTGAACCAATTTATAAGCTAATCAAGCTGTATTGCTCTGCCTGAGGAATCATCTTTGCAGGTTATTAGCAGGATTGTTGTGTACTTGCACTTTTGTTAGGTATTTTACAACTTAGATTGAGAGACGACGGTGGTTAAATATGTGGAATATATTTATTGTTAGATGCTATGGTAGCTATTATTGCATTCTTTAGTGATTTTAATTTTATAAAAATAATCTATTTAAGTGATTTTATCTATCATCTGATTAGATTGTTGTTGGATGAGTTACTCAAAAGTAATAACTGGGTTTAAATATAAAATCGTTAATCAGCTAGATCAATATGTTTTCCAATCAGAAAGAATGCAAGATGAACATATTATCGTTTCCAAGTTTCCAATCTCCTCGATTGGATGGAGACTTTTAAAGTCCCTGATTGTTTTATCTCATTTTGCCATAGATTTACAGAAGCCAAGGATCTGCTAGCACATGGAATGGAAATTTCTCAATTTTATTATTATTATTATTATTATTATTATTATTATGCTAAGAATTTTCATGTATACTTCAGCTATGATTATGGCATACTATTACATGGTTTATCCAGAAGTTGAAACCGTGTTTAGACCGAACTTGGTTGACAGATTAACTGCTGCAATTCTTGACTTGAGGTGAGGTGTTGATTATGACTATCATTATGCTATTATTTATTACAATAGCCTCTGGTTGACATAACTAAATATGGAACGTTCTACTTCATCAATAGATAGTAATCCCTTGGTGATGGAGAAAAATCTTTTCATTTTAGGTTAAAGAAATGGAATCGAGGTAATAGTTGAAATTTTCAAATATAGTAAGAGAAGAAGACTCTTGACGAGATTATGGCATTGGTGGACTTTCTTGACAATGAGAGGTTTCGACATTTTATATTTAGGGGCATGGAGATATTTGTCGGCATCAAAGTTTGCTTCTGTTTAGCGAATTTCTTGGTTAATCACCAAACTTCTTAAAACATGCAAAGCCTGTATTTTTGACAAATTGAAGTTACTATTTTCAAAAATGCCAATGTCTTTTATAAATGGAAAAAATGAACGATTTAAAATGACGAACAAAACCAGGTTCTTCAATAATTTAGAAGTTACTATTTTCCAAAATGCCAATGTCCTTTATAAATGGAAAAAATGAACGATTTAAAATGACGAACAAAACCAGGTTCTTCAATAATTTAGTCAAAAACAAAAACACGCCGTTGCCGCGTGACAGGCGGGAATACTCACCACTATACTACAACGACCTGCTTGAGAGCAAGGGACACAATTTATAAGGGAATAGAATTGGTCCATTTTTGAATGAAACAAAAAATCCTCAATAAGAAAGAATTATTTGTTAGTTTGAAAAAATATATTATTTAACAAGAACTGCTAGTCTACATGGTCAACAATTTCATGCAATAAAATGGGAAGTTAGATAATTCAAAACCCACCATACATAGATATTCTCAAGGTTGATTTGAAAATTTTTATAATCCCACAACTACATATTGAGATTCTAAAAAAGATTGACTGGAAAATTCTTATAAACCCAAAACTAAATTCATACTTGAAACATCAGATTCAAGCCTCTCTTTAAGTAGAACATACTAAGTCCAAGAGTCTGAAAAAACCATTTGACCAAATCCCTTAAATGTGTTGGAAAATGGCTGAATTCATAAAAAAAATTCATGAATAAAACCAATAATAAAGTGCTAGATTGGATACATTAGTTGAAAAATAATAGTAGAGTAAAAGTTACAGTCGCATTTGTTGCATGAAAATGCACATGGAATTTCCATCTTTTTAAGGGTTCTAATTGAGATTTCAACTCAAGATCTTATATCCAGCAACAAGATTAGTACAAATACATTTAAACCTATTGATGCGTTAACTGCTTTGTTAATCATCATTTATCTTTACTTACAAGTATTTCAATACATACACTAATTTAAGAGCATAGTTTCTACATATCAACAAATGAAATCTTACAGCTACAATGGGCCCTGAAATAATAATATCTGCCCAAATTTCACTCCAATGGGATGTCAGAATCTATAATAATATCTACAATGTTGATCTTATCTGGTGATCAGAATCCTGAAGATTCTGAGGAAGAAAATCGGGAATATTCACGACTTCGGTTTCAGGTGAAGATGGAACAGTACTCTGAGGAGTAGCAGATCCCCACCTTGGAAAACTCCATTGATGAACATCAGGTGATGAAGATCTTCCGGGAATTCCAGGCTCTCCATGGTAAATATATTTTGCCAGAGTGATTGTTCTGTTCCACACACTCTTATCATTTTGACTTGCACTGTCTCCTCCTTCTTCTTCCTTCTTATAATGCCAGAACTTCTTTAACAAGTGAATTAGAAATATCAGAAAACAAATTGTAGAAGTGGCACCAGATATAACGTAAAGACCCCAAAAACTTGTCAGGCTCAAGCTTTCAGTTCTGTCATCATCAGTGGAATTGTTTTTACAGTCTGATGATGGAACAAACCATTTTTCTTCCAAATTTTTCAGCTTTCCATCCTCTGATAGCTCCAATATCGCCCTCGAAAAATCAGCTGCCATTGGAGATCCTTTCTGAAATACCTGCAGGATTGATATTTTACACAATAATTAGTAACTTTCAAAAAAATAAAAGAGAGATTAGTGAAATTTATAGCTATTGAAGCCACATAACCCATCAGGCTAATAGCCTGGCGGTGGAGTGGCTGTCTGATAGTGTAGAAGGTAAAAAAAAAGGAAAAATGAGATTTTTACAGCTGAATTATTTTAAATAGAATGATTTTAATTTCAAACTTTTCTTGATGGATTTTTTTCTTAAATTATTTAAAATATAGTATTTTTGCTATTATCTATTACGATAATTAATTATATAATAGCACATGCAGTCTATTTAGATATAAAATATATCTATTTTTTGAAATTTTGGGTAGAAGGTATTTACTTGTAAAATTTCTCAATTTCAAATAGTTGAAAACAGTATAGGAGAAAAATCTTTCTATTTCAATTAAATGCAGGCAAAAACGTTGTTGCTCTATATTATAATAATAATAATAATAATAAAAGGAGACACTTACAAAGCCTAATCCTCCAAATCTGTAGGTTGGTGCAGTTGCAAGATATTGCTTGCAGTAATGATTGATGAAGACTTTCTGATAAGGGAGTTCAAGAAAGGCGGCATATATTTTCCCGTCCTGAAAATCTCCAGTATAATTGTATTCGCTGGTAACATTGATGATATTTTCCGTCTTGAATTTCAGGACATGTTCAAGGTAATTTCTTACAAATGAATCTCCATCACATCCTACAGGTAAGTTGTTTCGTTTTAACCAATCGATATCAGTAACATTTGGCTGCAACCTCTGAAGTGTTAGCATTGAAGTCAAGCTGGCAGTATAGCTCGAATTCAAGATCAACACAACGAAGAGCCACACCACAACTACCACTCGCGTCAGATTACTGTAAATTTTCTCCCCTGCATTACAGAACAGGTTTTTAGTACGGTAAAATTGTTCATTAGTAAATCAACCGAAGAAAGAATAGCTTTTAGTACTTACTGTGAGCGAAGAAAAGAGACGAAAAAGTGAAGGAGACTGCAGTACCAATCTGATTCTTCAATGGACCTCTAAATTCAGGATTTTTTTGATGTTCCAGGAACCAAACTATGAACATTGTGTAGATCAGCATGGCACCTGTAACAACCCACATTTGCCATGTGAAAGGCTTCATAAACATCCATGCCGATTCTTCAGACTTAACTGGACTTTCAAAAACAAAAACACGCCGTTGCCGGGGATCGAACCCGGGTCACCCGCGTGACAGGCGGGAATACTCACCACTATACTACAACGACCTGCTTGGGAGCAAGGGACACAATTTATAAGCGAATAGAATTGGTCCATTTTTGAATGAAACAAAAAATCCTCAATAAGAAAGAATTATTTGTTAGTTTGAAAAAATATATTATTTAACAAGAACTGCTAGTCTACATGGTCAACAATTTCATGCAATAAAATGGGAAGTTAGATAATTCAAAACCCACCATACATAGATATTCTCAAGGTTGATTTGAAAATTTTTATAATCCCACAACTACATATTGAGATTCTAAAAAAGATTGACTGGAAAATTCTTATAAACCCAAAACTAAATTCATACTTGAAATATCAGATTCAAGCCTCTCTTTAAGTAGAAGTTGATACTAAGTCCAAGAGTCTAAAAAAACCATTTGACCAAATCCCTTAAATGTGTTGGAAAATGGCTGAATTCATAAAAAAAATTCATGAATAAAACCAATAATAAAGTGCTAGATTGGATACATTAGTTGAAAAATAACAGTAGCGTAGAAGTTACGTTCGCATTTGTTACATGAAAATGCATATGGAATTTCAATCTTTGTAAGGGTTCTAATTGAGATTTCAACACAAGATCTTATATCCTGCAACAAGATTAGTACAAATAAATTTAAACCTATTGATGCGTTAACTGCTTTGTTAATCATCATTTATCTTTGTTACAGATTGTCATTGAATTTGAATATAGAACGTAATTATAGGAGTAGATAGAGGAGCAGAAATAGTTGACTTCTAAACTTGATTTATGTGTATAAATACATGTAATTGCTATGATAAAATATACAGAGAAAGAGAGTTTTGATTTCTCACATGGTATCAGAGCCTTGGGCTCTTGTCTGAGGATTGTGTTTTCCTCATTTCTGGGTTTGGGTTACTGTTTGCGATTTCCTGGTTTGGGTCAGTAACGTGAGGAGTTTGGGTCACCAGGTTGTGACCGTTATTTTGTCTCACCGCCGCCGCAAGAAGGAGCGCCTCCATCAGACCGGCCGTTCCACCCTTTCCCGGCGACCATCGGAGTTGCGAGTGGGACTCACGCGCCACTCCTATCTCAACGATCTTTCTCACTCGCCGGCGCGTGGGAGCGTGTCCGCTGTCCGACGGTCTTCCGATCTCTTCTCCGGCGTCGCCCTGTCATCTCCGGTCAGAATCCGGTGCCTTCATGGTGTGATTACCTCTGGTTGATGGTGTTTGAGTCTTGGGTTTCCTCCTCAGCTTCTGTTCTTCTTCTGAGAAAGCTTCTGTTCTTTGCGTCTCATTTGAAGAGAGTTTGACAGCCCTCCGATTGAAGCTCCGGTGTCTCCTAGTGGTCTTTGATCCGATCCTACGGTTAGTTTCCTCATCGGATATTTTCTGAAAGTTGCTCACTTAGCTTCCTGAGTTACGTGAGGTTTGGTTTTCTGGTTTCTATCTGTTGCACCTTTGATATTAGACTTCTATTTTTTGGGCCTTTGCTGAGTAGTAAATTAGATTTGATCCTCATATATTGGTGGTAGCAGTCTTCATATATTGGCAGTAGCAGTGGGGTTTTAGTGAAATTTGATTTGGTAGGAAAATGGGGGATCATAGTAAATCTGTTGGAGATGCTAAATCTGCTGTAACCGAAATTATTTCAGCACCCACTAAAATAACTGAGCATAAATTAAATGGGTCAAATTTTTTAGAGTGGAGTAGAAAAATAAAAATCTATTTAAGAAGTGTTGAGAAAGATGATCATCTAATTGAAGAACCCTCTAACGACAAAATTTGGCTTAGAGATGATGCTCGATTGCTTTTACAAATTGCGAATTCTATTGAAAGTGATGTGGTGGGGTTAGTAGATCACTGTGAGTATGTCAAAGAGCTAATGGATTATTTAGCTTTTTTGTATTCGGGTAAAGGAAATGTTACTCGCATCTATGATGTATGTAAGGCTTTTTTATCGTGCTGAAAAGGATGAAAGCAAATCTCTTACTGCTCACTTTATGGAGTTCAACAAAATTTATGCAGAATTGAATGTCTTATTGCCGCTTAGCACAAATATTAAGAAATTACAAACTCAACGGGAACAAATGGCTATAATGAGTTTTCTAGCCAGTCTTCCTTCAGAATTTGAGACTGCTAAATCTCAAATTCTTTCTAGCCCTGAACTTACTACTCTTCAAGATGTTTTTAGTAGATTGCTACGAATAGAGAAGAATGCTCAGCCGATCCAACAGCCCAGTGTACTAGTTGCTAAAGGAGAAGAAAATGGAGTTGGAAAGAACCGCAATAGAGGAGGAAATGTCACTAGAAATAATGACTTCAGCAATGTTACTTGCTATTATTGCAAAGAACCTGGACACACAAAACGATATTGTAGGAAACTACAGAATCGTAATCAGAGAACTCAAACTGCTAACATTGCTACTTCTAGTTCATCTTCTGAGAAATCTGTTATTATTCCAGCTGAAGAGTATGCTCGTCTTTTGAAAGAATCCACTCCAATTGATGATTCAGGTAAAACATGCCTTATTTCTTCCTCAAATCAATGGGTCATTGACTCAGGTGCTACGGATCATATGACAGGTAATCCTCGAACCTTTTCTACCTTTCAGCCTCATAAAATACCCTCCCCTGTGACAATAGCTGATGGATCAACGTATCATGTTGAGGGTTCTGGAGTTGTTAAACCCACATCTTCTATCACTTTATCTTCAGTCTTAAGTTTGCCTAATCTTGCTTTCAATTTTATCTCTGTAAGCAAACTTACTAAAGACTTAAAGTGTTGTATCTCATTTTTTCCTGACCATTGTTTATTTCAGGATCTTTTGACGAAGCAGATACTTGGTAGAGGACATGTATCTGATGGTCTTTATGTTCTAGATTCATGGGTACCTCGCTCTGTGGCTTGTTCTAGTGCTATTTCACCTTTTGAAGCTCATTGCAAGCTGGGACATCCATCGTTGCCTATTTTGAAGAAAATAAATCCTGAATTTAATAAAGTCTCGTCATTAGATTGTGAGTCTTGTCACTATGCAAAACATCATCGAGGCTCATTAGGTCCTAGAATAAATAAACGAGCTGAGTTTGCTTTTGAATTAGTTCACTCTGATGTTTGGGGTCCATGTCCTGTTATATCCAAAACAGGATTCAGATATTTTGTTACTTTTGTTGATGATTTTTCTAGAATGACTTGGATTTATTTTATGAAAAATCGTTCTGAAGTGTTCACTCATTTTTCTGCCTTCTTTGCTGAGATTAAGAATCAATTCAATGTTTCTGTGCACATATTACGAAGTGATAATGCTAAAGAGTACCTGTCAGAACCATTTCAAACCTATATGACTCAACATGGCATTCTCCATCAAACATCATGTGTTGATACACCCTCTCAAAATGGAGTGGCTGAACGGAAGAACAGACATCTCCTTGAGACTGCTCGTGCCTTGTTGTTTCATATGAAAGTTCATAAGCAATTTTGGGCTGATGCTGTATCCACAGCATGTTTTCTGATTAACCGGATGCCATCTACGGTCCTTAATGGTAACAGTCCCCACTATGTCCTTTTTCCTCATAAACCTTTATTTCCAATAGAGCTAAGAATGTTTGGAACCACGTGTTATGTTCGTGATGTACGGCCCCATGTTACAAAACTAGATCCCAAAGCTTTGAAGTGTGTATTCTTGGGATATTCTCGTCTTCAAAAGGGGTATCGGTGTTATTCTCCCGATCTCAACAGATATGTGATTTCTACTGATGTAGCATTTTCAGAGCAAATACCATTTTTCTCTACCAAGTCTACTTCTATCAGTCAGGGAGAAGAAGATGAATGTCTCATTTATAAATCTACACCAAGTTCTGAACAATCAGTGGATAGTGTTTCTCATTATGTTACTCCTATTGATCAGACTTCAGTTCCAGACAAGCCACCTATTGTTCAAGTTTATTCAAGGAGAACCGTGACTACTGATACATGTCCTACACCAGAATCAATTTCGTCATTGGATCCTCCACCAAATGATCTTGATCTTCCCATCAGCCTTCGCAAAGGTAAACGCACTTGTAAATCTACTTATTCCATTGCTAACGTTATTTCATATGATCACTTATCTCCACCATCTAGTGCTTTCATTGCTTCTTTAGACTCCACTTCCATACCTAAAACAGTTAAAGAAGCTTTATCTCATCCTGGATGGCGCACCGCAATGCTTGAAGAAATCAAAGCTCTAGATAATAACCACACTTGGGAGTTAGTAGATTTACCTCACAACAAAAAGGCTGTTGGATGCAAATGGGTTTTTGCAGTTAAAGTCAATCCAGATGGATCTATTGCCAGACTTAAGGCCCGACTTGTAGCCAAAGGATATGCACAGACATATGGAGTAGATTACTCTGACACTTTTTCTCCTGTAGCTAAGTTGGCTTCTGTTCGTTTATTCATCTCTCTTGCTGCTTCTCAGCACTGGCCATTACATCAACTGGATATCAAAAATGCATTTCTTCATGGAGATCTATAAGAAGAGGTATATATGGAGCAACCACCTGGTTTTGTTGCTCAAGGGGAGTATGGGAAAGTTTGTCGCTTAAAGAAATCTCTGTACGGACTAAAACAGAGTCCTTGTGCTTGGTTTGGCAAATTTAGTAAGATTGTCCAAGAGTTTGGGTTAAAGAAGAGTCAAACTGATCATTCCGTATTCTACAGACAATCAGCAGCTGGTGTTATTCTCCTTGTTGTATATGTCGATGACATTGTAATTACAGGAGGTGATCATGAAGGAATCTCTTCTCTTAAGTCTTTCTTGCATGATAAATTTCACACTAAAGATTTGGGTCAACTGAAATACTTTCTGGGAATAGAAGTTTCAAGAAGCAAGAAGGGAATTCTTTTATGTCAAAGAAAGTATGTTCTTGATTTACTTGCAGAAACTGGAAAATTGGGAGCTAAATCACGTAGTACCCCTATGGCCCCAAATGTACAACTTACAAAGGATGATGGTGATCCTTTTGATGATCAAGAAAGATACAGGTGGTTAGTTGGAAAATTAAATTATCTTACAGTTACTCGTCCAAATATTGCATTTGCAGTGAGTGTTGTTAGTCAGTTTATGACAGCTCCAACAGTCAACCATTGGGAAGCTTTAGAGCATATCCTATGTTATTTAAAAGGGGCTCCTGGACTAGGTATTCTTTATAGTGATCATGGGCATAACTGCATTGAATGCTTTACAGATGCAGACTGGGCAGGATCTAAGACTGATAGAAGATCAACTACAGGATATTGTGTTTTTGTTGGAGGAAATTTAGTGTCTTGGAGAAGTAAGAAACAAACTGTAGTGTCCAAGTCAAGTGCAGAATCTGAATATAGAGCCATGTCACAGGCTACATGTGAAATCTTATGGATTCGTCATTTGCTTGATGAAATTGGTATAACTTTCTCTTCTCCAGCAAAACTTTGGTGTGATAATCAGGCTGCTCTCCACATTGCCTCAAATCCGGTGTACCATGAGCGAACCAAACATATTGAAGTTGACTGTCACTTTATTCGTGAGAAAATTCAAGATAATGTGATTTCAACAGGGCATGTAAAGACAGCAGAGCAATTAGGTGATGTATTTACAAAGTCCTTAAATAGACATCGGGTTAAATATTTATGTAACAAGCTGGGCATGATCAATATCTATGCTCCAGCTTGAGGGGGAGTGTTACAGATTGTCATTGAATTTGAATATAGAACGTAATTATAGGAGTAGATAGAGGAGCAGAAATAGTTGACTTCTAAACTTGATTTATGTGTATAAATACATGTAATTGCTATGATAAAATATACAGAGAAAGAGAGTTTTGATTTCTCACAATCTTTACTTACAAGAATTTCAATACATGCACTAATTTAAGAGCATAGTTTCTACATATCAACAGATGAAATCTTACAGCTACAATGGGCCCTGAAATAATAATATCTGCCCAAATTTCAATCTAATGAGATGTCAGAATCTATAATAATATCTACAATGTTGATCTTATCTGGTGATCAGAATTCTGAGGAAGAAAATCGGGAATATTCACGACTTCGGTTTCAGGTGAAGATGGAACGGTACTCTGAGGAGTAGCAGATCCCCACCTTGGAAAACTCCATTGATGAACATCAGGTGATGAAGATCTTCCGGGAATTCCAGGCTCTCCATGGTAAAAATATTTTGCGAGAGTGATTGTTCTGTTCCACACACTCTTATCATTTTGACTTGCACTGTCTCCTCCTTCTTCTTCCTCCTCATAATGCCAGAACTTCTTTAACAAGCGAATTAGAAATATCAGAAAACAAATTGTAGAAGTGGCACCAGATATAACGTAAAGACCCCAAAAACTTGTCAGGCTCAAGCTTTCAGTTCTGTCATCATCAGTGGAATTGTTTTTACAGTCTGATGATCGAACAAACCATTTTTCTCCCAAATTTCTCAGCTTTCCATCCTCTGATAACTCCAATATCGCCCTCGAAAAATCAGCTGCCATTGGAGATCCTTTCTGAAATACCTGCAGGATTGATATTTTACAAAATAATTAGTAACTTTCAGAAAAAATAAAAGAGAGATTGGTGAAATTTATAGCTATTGAAGCCACATAACCCATCAGGCTAATAGCCTGGCGGTGGAGTGGCTGTCTGATAAATGAGATTTTTACAGCTGAATTATTTTAAATAGAATGATTTTAATTTCAAACTTTTCTTGATGGATTTTTTTCATAAATTATTTAAAATAAAGTATTTTTACTATTATCTATTACGATAATTAATTATATAATAGTACATGCAGTCTATTTAGATATAAAATATATCTATTTTTAGAAGTTTTGGGTAGAAGGTATTTACTTGTAAAATTTCTCAATTTCAAATAGTTGGAAACAGTATAGGAGAAAAATCTTTCTATTTCAAATGCAGGCAAAAACGTTGTTGCTCTATAATAATAATAATAATAAAAGGAGACACTTACAAAGCCTAATCCTCCAAATCTGTAGGTTGGTGCAGTTGCAAGATATTGCTTGCAGTAATGATTGATGTAGACTTTCTGATAAGGGAGTTCAAGAAAGGCGGCATATATTTTCCGGTCCTGAAAATCTCCAGTATAATTGTATTCGCTGCTAACATTGATGATATTTTCCGACTTGAATTTCAGGACATTTTCCAGGTAATTTCTTACAAATGAATCTCCATCACATCCTACAGGTAAGTTGTTTCGTTTTAACCAATCGATATCAGTAACATTTGGCTGCAACCTCTGAAGTGTTAGCATTGAAGTCAAGCTCGCAGTATAGCTCGAATTCAAGATCAACACAACGAAGAGCCACACCACAACTACCACTCGCGTTAGATTACTGTAAATTTTCTCCCCTGCATTACAGAACAGGTTTTTAGTACGGTAAAATTGTTCATTAGTAAATCAACCGAAGAAAGAATAGCTTTTAGTACTTACTGTGAGCGAAGAAAAGAGACGAAAAAGTGAAGGAGACTGCAGTACCAATCTGATTCTTCAATGGACCTCTAAATTCAGGATTTTTTTGATGTTCCAGGAACCAAACTATGAACATTGTGTAGATCAACATGGCACCTGTAACAACCCACATTTGCCATGTGAAAGGCTTCATAAACATCCATGCCGATTCTTTAGACTTAACTGGAACTACCATTGACAATCCTGATTCTGCATATGGCTGTGTGAATTCAACTCTATCTGATCTCTCAGCCAGTATCGTTATATCGCCGACGATAGCATCATATTTCTTCAGTTGATTTTGTACAAAAGACAAGCAAAAGTACTCTATCAGATACACAGTTTTTTAAATATAACATAAGAAAACAAAACAGTAATATGAGACTAAGGCATTACCTTGTCATATACGTGATTGACCAGTTCATCATAGGTGCCATAGTAAGGTTCAAGTTTGTAAGATAGATCATAATCCAAAACCTCTAATATCTTATGGAAAAGTTCAATGCAAAAACCATCATATCTATCTTCTGTTTCATTTATTACTTTCACGAATCGCTCGAAGGATGTTCTGCCTGGAACACCAATGATCATTGGCTTGGCATTTGATGGCATTGCCCAACCTTTAGGAACTCTCTTCAGGTCCCCAGGCCAATTCACTGGACCTTCAAGTCCCATTGCACCACTACTACTATTTCCATTCTCATCTTTTGCGCTTTTCTTGAATCCAAACCCGGGAACCCAGAAGTCTATCTCTTTGTATTTCCTTCCAACCACATTCACAATTCTCAATTTCAGGCTATGCAACAATTCGCTTTCTTCAAAATGTATATCACCACTTAAACCCCTGAATTTACTTGACAATATATTATTCAAGAACATTTCTGGACTACTTGAATTGCTAGACATTATCTTAATAGCCTTAATTATAGTTCCAATGCTATCATATGCTCTTAGAGCGTAAAATCCAGGCTCCAAGTTATCTTCTTCAGGATACTCAGACCGAAAATTTCTCCGAAACTGAGCAGAGAAACTTGTATACGAACTTGTACTATCAGAATAGCAAGTCTTGATTCCAAGAGCACCTTCCATGGAGTAAATAACAGAAGTATTAAATGAGTCCAAGAAACTTGTAACAGAATCTGTTAATATCCAAACTGTGTCTTCCCCCACCAATCCCATTTCTTTAGCTTCTCTAAACAAGTGAATTACCAATGGCAATGAAGTGTGAAGAACTACAAAAACCCGAGATTGCACTTCGTTTAACTTTGCTAGTTCTTCTCTTATGGCTTCTTTGGGATCAGAAAGTAAAGAAAATGGAGGAAGAACTAGGCGGTGCTCAATCTCCGAACCGACCTCCTGTAGAGCTTGATAGAGAACTGATAGTTCACCAGAATCGCCACCATACGCAAAATCTTCATAAATTGTCACAACCCTTTTCCAATTATAGGCTTTATTAAGTTGTGCAATGCATTTCATTTGTTCTGATCCATTGTGCACCATTCTTATCAAGAAAGGCCAGCGAGAAGATATTAATGGTGGAGTTATTGCAGGTGAAGCAAATGAAAGAACTGGAACTTTGGCTTGGCTTCCAATATCAGCCACTAAAGCTGCCTCCTCCCATCTCTCCATACCAACAATTGCTTTCACTTTCGTATCTTTAATCAATCTTTGAGCTGTAAATAGAAAAAAAAAAACACAAATTCAGCAATTTTTGAGGTAGAATTAATTAGTGCTAATTAAAACTCAAAAAAAAAAAAGTTTTATATTTTACTCAATTTTTATCCCTAAACTATTCAAAATGAATATATTTTGCTTATACTTTTCAAAATAGCATGATAACTATTTGATTATCGTACGAGAAAAGGATAAAATCATTATATTTCGAATAATTGAGTGATAAAAATCACATTTATTATGAAAAACAATGTATAAAATACCAGCTTGAGCAGCTTGGAGGGGGTTTCTTTGGTGGTCTTGGAAGTGAAGGGATAGATTGTGATTTCTTGACTCTTTATTGAAGTTTGAAACTGCTAATTCCATGGCAATTTTCATTTCTTGCCCAATTCTTGAATTGATATCAATGATTGCACCAATATTTGTAACTTGTTTAGAATTGTTAATGGCTTTGGCTCCATAGGGGAGAAAGAGGAAAAAGGACATGAATAAAAGGACATGAAGCCAAAGTTTGGGAGCAAAGTTGCGAGAAATGATAGGGAAAAGGAGTTCTTGATGATAATGAGGATTTACTTTAGTGGAAATGGCCATTTTTGGTAGGGAAGTTATATGGGAATTTTAAGTTTAAAACTAATATAAAAGCTTATGATTGTGAAATTGGCTATAAATAATTATAAGCGTGGAAAATAAGATGCAATTCAAAGAAGCTACGCGTCTTAAAATTCAATCTTAGAATTGGTCTGAAGGGTGACAAAGTCAATGCTATATGTGACCTTTGACCCTAAGCAACTGGAATTCTAGTAAACTTGTTTACGTGATAGAAAGAGTTTTTTTTTTCTTTAAAAAAAAAAAATTGAAGGAAAAAAAAAAAGGAAAATGATTCGATAATGTACTTAGTGTATCAATTATAGATAAAAATATTATTTTTTTTAATTTAATAGTCCATATTAACTAAAGATAACATACATTACATTTAATTTATCAAATATGCATTCATAGAAAACAAATATTTCCCGGTGTATATATGCAAAAATTTGAAGTATGAATTGCAGATTAATTTTCTTCTGCCTCTTTTATTGAATACTTAGCCAAATTCATAAGGAAAAAAAAAAAAGAAGCGATCAGTCTGACATTGCTGGCTTGATTTGGCTAGTGAATGAGAATATTTACTAGGTATTTACATAAAATTAAAAAAAAAAAAAAAAAAAAGAGATATTGACTGGTAGCTCATCCAGTTGGAGTAAAACATATGGTTTTAATATTCCAAGGATAACAAACCAGAATTTTCTATCGGCCTTAAATTTTGTTTTTGAATTTAAGGACATTGACAGGAATCCAGTTGACAGTAACAAGCCTAGTCAACTCTCTCTCATATATCCATAGTTTGTCTTTAACTTCGGAGGTCAAATAAACAAATGCCGAACTAAAGCACACAAAATGCCACTTATGTTAACTTGTAGTATATACTTAAATATAAAAGTAACGTGGGTTGATTCATTCATTTTCGCTCAAATTTTACTCAAATAATACTAATATAATTAAAAAAATTTTATTTTTTAAAAAATTACCGAACTTACAATATGTATACAAAAAAGCCATTTTAACATTTTTTTGCCGAAAAATCTAGCTGACGTGTACAATCATAACCTTCCTACACACATGGTTTAACACATGACATACCTTATGAAAAAATAATATGGAAGCATGTTATGTGGCGTAACATGTGCACATTTCAACAAGTCAGTTTGCTATTTGGCATGTGACATGTCATTTTTTCCATATGACATGTCACGTGTCGAGCCATGTGTGCATGAAGCTCTAAGTGTACGTGTCAGTTGGATTTTTTCACGGTTCATTCGTTGAAAATTTATCAAAGTAACATTCCTGTATTAAGTTCAATGATTTTTAAAAAAATAATTTTTTTTTATTATATTAATGTTATTTAAATATAAATTCAGTGACCATTAGTAAAATTAACACTAGGTAATCTTTTCAACAAGTGCTTGAGAGTATATATAGTATCCGAGTCATTGTCAGAAAGGTAAATAAATTAAATATTTAGAACGGATAGGAGGAAACTTCCAAGAAACAAAGTTTGAAATAAAAATTACTAAAACGGAATCTAAAATAGTCATTTAGGAATTTTTTTCTAGAAAGATCCTTGACTTTTATTTTTTATTTTTGTCACTACGTACATGAGGTAGGCAGCAGTGAAAATCGATCTAAGACGGATGGGAGGAAACTTCCAAGAAACAAGGTTTGAAATAAAAATTACTAAAACGGAATCTAAAATAGTTATTTAGGGATTTTTTTTCTAGAAAGATCCTTGACTTTTTTATTTTTCATTTTTGTCACTACATGAGGTAGACAGCAGTGAAAATCGATCTAGGGAAGGCTGAGGAATAATGAACAATAACAAACTTTTATTGTTATTTATTTACGAAAGATTTAATTCATAAAGCACTAAAATATGCACATATCTTCATGCTACGTACAATATTTAGTATTGGACTAAGCATAACGATAATATTGCAATTTTATTGATTCCATTAATATTGGTATACATAGTAGCAATAATTTATTTAAAAAAAATTAGCCGGGAAAAATGCAGGAGCAGACGGCAAGCTCAACACAATATCCACGAGCTCCTCCTACTAGGTGTGGATCACCACCGTATTTGCGAATACACAACTTATTGCATGGATCCTCTACGCATGGATTCATTGGTTCCCCTCTCACACATACTCTTGCTCCCATTACTTTGCTTTCTACAATATTCAAACTTTCCATTAATAATAAAAGTAAATTCATACTATTTTATATAATTTATGAACAAATTTGATTATTTAGTTAAAATGGAAGAAAAATACATTTCTTTCTCTAGACTCTAGAGTTTATAATTCTACATACCTTTGACCGTGAGAAGAAGGAGCAGAAGGACAGCAAGGGTTTGAAGATTCTTCATTTATTTATTGCTTTTTCCTATTCAAATGATGATTTGAATTCAAGCTACTGCTATGACTACGTGATTGTCATTATATATATATACATAGAGAGTGGAAATTAAAGAGTATATTTTATTTAATTTTTCTACCGGAAAAAGAGTGTATTTTATTTACTTTGCTTTCTACAATATTCAAACTCATTTCCATTAATAATAATAATAATCAAACCATCATTTTTAGATGCGATAATTGTCAAATTTATTCTTAAAATATGTGAAATAATATAAATTTATCCTATTTTACTGACTTCAAAATGAAAAATGGTACACATTTGCTATCAACAAGAGTAAAAACGAGCTAATTTAGTACCCACAAAAACATTTAAAAATAAAAAATAAAAGTAAATTCATACTATTTAAGTATATACTACAAGTTCATTAACTATCTGAACAAGTTCATCTTACCCGTTTTTGAGCAGGTAATGCATTGGGTTCTCTTACATTATGACCTTGATGTCCGTGTAGTTTTATGTATGGTTGTTTTCTGGAAGCCTTTTCACTACATGTTATTTGATAGTTATACCATATAAAATATACTATATAAATCGTCCATTCTAATGAGTTCCTTTCTTGCCAGCTTCCTGAGGAGCGGAAACTTGATTTGCTCAAAGCACTTGCAGAAATTTCTCCTTATCCTCTACCTCAGGATTCACGCCAGATTCTTCCTTCTGTTGTTCAGCTGTTAAAGGTATGCATCATGTTTCACAATGCATTAAGTAATTTTGTCATCATGTTTCACAATGCATTAAGTAATTTTGTCAAGGACGATAATGCAGAATAGCACTTCCTACATGGTCTTAATGTGCTTATTCTCCTAGATTTTCAGTTCTACTTAGAGGAGTAGATTGTTCTCCTTTTTTTTGTTCTCTTATTTATTATGTTGCACTCATGTCCTTTTTCTCAAATAATTTTAGACACATTTTTGCTACTTTTTGGTTTGTGGTATTAACTGTGCCTCGTAGCAAAGCTTTACTTATTCCTTTTTTCCTGCAGAATTACATGCCTCGAAAGAAGACTGGAGAAGAGATGAACTTCACTTATGTTGAGTGCTTGTTATACTCATTTCACCATTTAGCTCATAAGGTAATTAATAATTCCTTGATGACCTGCGTGTTTATAATTTTACAATGGATGAAGGGTCAATTTGACCATGATGCTTTTTTGTGATGTTCAATTTACTCAAAATCAACTTTTTAGCCTACATATTAAAAGTTTACCTTCTAGAGCCAATTTATCCCCCCTATGTTTCCTCAAAAACACATTTTCCATCTTTTTTTGCCCCAAAATCCTTACCTACCATGAACTTTATTGCAATTTTACAAGTAATTGTGCACTGGTTTTTCCAATCAATTAAAAAAAAAAAGAAAAAAAAAAGTGCTTTGGAGGGTGAGATGGGGTAAATTGGCTGAAAAAGTTTAATTTTGTAATAATTAGGCCCAAAAGTTGATTTGGGCAAATTGTTGGTGTGGAACTGATACTTCATCAATTTTATAGTTGTTTACACTGATATTCATTTGATGTCTTTTATCCTAAAGGCTCCTAATGCCACAAACAGTCTATGTGGTTGCAAGATAGTGACTGGCCAGCAATCAGATAGGCTTGGAGAGGACTTCTCTGAGTTGTACAAGGATTTCACAGAGAGGTAATAATTTGTCTCAAGAATTTTCAGAGGACTTCTTATGTATTGAATAAGTGATTCCTATTCTTCTTTGCCTCATGTCAAACAGAATATTATTCTAAATGTTAAATCTGGGTGCAAGTATAAGATATCTAATTTGATGCTTGATGCTAGGAACTTTTCATTTATTTATTTATTTATTTTGAAGCAGTTTTGCCCCATTTTTGTCAGTTGGAGAGAAAATGGAAATTATTATTGCCTTTGTAATAGAGGTCATAAAATTAATTGCTAATGGTTTTGCCTGCCATTAGTTGTTTCGTATCATTAAATTTAAACATTATTGAGTTCATTAAGAAAGGAGCTTTCTTCTACTTATGCATACATCCTCAGATTAGAAAAGCAAAGAAGGATAACCACAAGGTTTGCTTTTTTATTTGCTGAAAAATTTGTGGCGTAGCATTGTCGCATTAGTCTCATTCATTTGTGGTTTCAGGAGGGTTGAGATTTATGAAGTTCATTTGCTCCGTGGTTTCATTAGATCAAGTTCATGAGGGCAATAGTTATCAATGTTCTATGCAGACATTCTTGATTGCAATGTTTAATTTTGGATATGAAATCCTCTGCTCAGAGCATGATTATTCCTGTAATGGATGGAAATTTGTGGACTGCTGAGTCAAATAAACTGGAACCTTAGTATTTTGATTTGGACTAGATGGTCACCAGAAGAGTTGTTTGTATGGGGAATACTGTTAATGCTGGTGATCTGAATCTCTATTTATTGGGGTTTATAGTTGCCAGTTTCAATTTGTGCTCTACAAATGCTGTGTCTTAATTGATGAATTCTTATTCTTCATTGAAATCCGAAATAAATATGCAATTTAATTTGCAGTTTGTATGTTTCTCTTGTTGTTTGGATGATACAGGTTGAGTAATGTAGAAGAGCTAACAAGGGCAACCATGAAAAAGTTAACTCAGGGAATGGCTGAGCAGAATAAAGCAATGGCAGGTGCAAAGACCGATGAAGCAAAGGAGAGCATAGTGAGTTAATCATTTGGAAATTGAAATTGTCTCTTTAGAGTTGCTTGTAACGTGTATCTCATTATTTCTCATTAAATTTTGCAGAAAACGAAGAAACAGAATACAACAACTGGCTTGCGTACCTGCATTAACATTTTGGCAATGACGAAGGTAAAGACAAACAGTTTTCAGACTCAAAATTTCATTAACGTTCACTCCTAAACCACCCTAAATAATGCTCACATTTTAACAATTTTCAGCCACTGCATTCCAAGACACCTTCATTTCTTGGAGATAAGAGTATTAATCTCTCTTGGAAAGAAGCAGTAAAACCTACTGTGGCTTCCACTGCAGCAGCTACTGGGTACATGAGATTCCCTTCAACTTTTATGTTGCATGTTACTATTTATTTTTATTGTTTTCTCTGTTTGCTGTAGAAGCATATTTATTTTTTTTTTGTATAGTTTCATAATCACCTTTGAAACTTTGTTTAACACCAATTGGTCTATGTTTTTCTACTTGGTATATCATAGAAGAAATGAGCTCTTATTTTGCATGTATTTTCTGCAGAGCGAAACGACCTGCAACTGCCGCTAATGGTAACAATGCGAAAAAGGGCCGGGGGGCTGGTGGTGTGCAAAATCAACTAGTTAACAGAGCATTGGAAGGTATACCTCATGGAGGTAGAGGTGGTGCAAGGGGCAGGGGCAGAGGGAGGGGTTGGGGTGGACGTGGAAGAGGAAGAGGAAGAGGCTATCGGTAAATGGGATGCATATGCACATGCACAAGGATAACCGGAATCTGGAGATGATCTGTACCTGAGGAATGAGTGGAGTCGATTATGTATTAAAAAAATTCATTTCTGTTGATCAAGAGAACTGACACACTTCGGATTTATTATGGACTAACACCAAAACATCTTATTTGAGTTTGTCAATGTAGGTTGGCGAGGATTGGGGTTTTGTATTCCCAACTTGAACCAATTTATAAGCTAATCAAGCTGTATTGCTCTGCCTGAGGAATCATCTTTGCAGGTTATTAGCAGGATTGTTGTGTACTTGCACTTTTGTTAGGTATTTTACAACTTAGTTTGAGAGACGACCGTGGTTAAATATGTGGAATATATTTATTGTTAGATGTTATGGTAGCTATTATTGCATTCTTTAGTGATTTTAATTTTATAAAAATAATCTATTTAAGTGATTTTATCTATCATTTGATTAGATTGTTGTTGGATGAGTTACTCAATAAGTAATAACTGGGTTTAAAAATAAAATCGTTAATCAGCTAGATCAATATGTTTTACAATCGGAAGGAATGCAAGATGAACATAATATCGTTTCCAAGTTTCCAATCTCCTCGATTGGATGGAGACTGTTAAAAGTCCCTGATTGTTTTGTCTTATTTTGCCATAGATTTACAGAAGCCAAGGATCTGCTAGCACATGGAAAGGAAATTTCTCAATTTTATTATTATTATTATTATTATCATGCTAAGAATTTTCATGTATACTTCAGCTATGATTATGGTATAGTTTTACAGGGTTTGTCCAGAAGTTGAAACCGTGTTTAGACCGAACTTGGTTGACAGATTAACTGCTGCAATTCTTGACTTGAGGTGAGGTGTTGATTATGACTATCATTATGCCATTATTTATTACAATAGCCTCTGGTTGACATAACTAAATATGGAACGTTCTACTTCATCAATAGATAGTAGTCCCTTGGTGATGGAGAAAAATCTTTTCATTTTAGGTTAAAGAAATGGAATCAAGGTAATAGTTGAAATTTTCAAATATAGTAAGAGAAGACTCTTGACGATATTATGGCATTGGTGGACTTTCTTGACAATGAGAGGTTTCGACATTTTATATTTAGGGGCATGGAGATATTTGTCGGCATCAAAGTTTGCTTCTGTTTAGCGAATTTCTTGGTTAATCACCAAACTTCTTAAAACATGCAAAGCCTGTATTTTTGACAAATTGAAGTTACTATTTTCAAAAATGCCAATGTCCTTTATAAATGGAAAAAATGAACGATTTAAAATGACAATTTAGTTAAAAACAAAAACACGCCGTTGCCGGGGATCGAACCCAGGTCACCCGCGTGACAGGCGGGAATACTCACCACTATACTACAACGACCTGCTTTAGAGCAAGCGACACAATTTATAAGGGAATAGAATTCGTCAATTTTTGAATGAAACAAAAAATCCTCAATAAGAAAGAATTATTTGTTAGTTTGAAAAAAATATTATTTAACAAGAACTGCTAGTCTACATGGTCAACAATTTCATGCAATAAAATGGGAAGTTAGATAATTCAAAAACCATCATATAGAGATTCTCAAGGTTGATTTGAAAATTTTTATAATCCCACAACTACATATTGAGATTCTAAAAAAGATTGACTGGAAAATTCTTATCAACCCAAAACTAAATTCATACTTGAAATATCAGATTCAAGCCTCTCTTTAAGTAGAAGTTGATACTAAGTCCAAGAGTCTAAAAAAACCATTTGACCAAATCCCTTAAATGTGTTGGAAAATGGCTGAATTCATAAAAAAAAAATCATAAATCAAACCAATAATAAAGTCCCAAATTGGATAAATTAGTTGAAAAAATAGTAGAGTAAAAGTTCCAGTCGCATTTGTTACATGAAAATGCACATGAAATTTCCATCTTTTTAAGGGTTCTAATTGAAATTTCAACTCAAGATCTTATATCCAGCAACAGGATTAGTACAAATACATTTAAACCTATTGATGCGTTAACTGCTTTGTTAATCATCATTTATCTTTACTTACAAGTATTTCAATACATACACTAATTTAAGAGCATAGTTTCTACATATCAACAAATGAAATCTTACAGCTACAATGGGCCCTGAAATAATAATATCTGCCCAAATTTCACTCTAATGGGATGTCAGAATCTATAATAATATCTACAATGTTGATCTTATCTGGTGATCAGAATCCTGAAGATTCTGAGGAAGAAAATCGGGAATATTCACGACTTCGGTAGGTGAAGGTGGAACAGTACTCTGAGGATTCTGAGGATGCTGAGGAAGAAAATCGGGAATATTCACGACTTCGGTAGGTGAAGGTGGAACAGTACTCTGAAGATTCTGAGGACGAAAATCGGGAATCTTCACGACTTCGGTAGGTGAAGGTGGAACAGTACTCTGAGGAGTAGCAGATCCCCACCTTGGAAAACTCCATTGATGAACATCAGGTGATGAAGATCTTCCGGGAATTCCAGGCTCTCCATGGTAAATATATTTTGCCAGAGTGATTGTTCTGTTCCACACACTCTTATCATTTTGACTTGCACTGTCTCCTCCTTCTTCTTCCTTCTTATAATGCCAGAACTCCTTTAACAAGTGAATTAGAAATATCAGAAAACAAATTGTAGAAGTGGCACCAGATATAACGTAAAGACCCCAAAAACTTGTCAGGCTCAAGCTTTCAGTTCTGTCATCATCAGTGGAATTGTTTTTACAGTCTGATGATGGAACAAACCATTTTCCTTCCAAATTTGTCAGCTTTCCATCCTCTGATAACTGCAATATCGCACTCGAAAAATCAGCTGCCATTGGAGATCCTTTCTGAAATACCTGCAGGATTGATATTTTACACAATAATTAGTTACTTTAAGAAAAAATAAAAGAGAGATTGGTGAAATTTATAGCTATTGAAGCCACATAACCCATCAGGCTAATAGCCTGGCTGTCTGATAGTGTAGAAGGTAAATCGTGTAAAAAAAAAAAAGGATAAATGAGATTTTTACAGCTGAATTATTTTAAATAGAATCATTTTAATTTCAAACTTTTACTTGATGGATTTTTTTTCTTAAATTATTTAAAATAAAGTATTTTTTGCTATTATCTCCTACAATAATTAATTATATAATTGTACGTGCAGTCTTTTTAGATATAAGATATGTCTATTTTTAAAAGTTTAGGAATAGTTGAAAACAGTATAGAAGAAAAATCTTTGTATTTCAAATGCAGGCAAAAACGTTGCTGCTCTATAATAATAATAAAAATAAAAGGAGACACTTACAAAGCCTAATCCTCCAAATCTGTAGGTTGGTGCAGTTGCAAGATATTGCTTGCAGTAATGATTGATGAAGACTTTCTGATAAGGGAGTTCAAGAAAGGCGGCATATATTTTCCCGTCCTGAAAATCTCCAGTATAATTGTATTCGCTGGTAACATTGATGATATTTTCCGACTTGAATTTCAGGACCTTTTCAAGGTATTTTCTTACAAATGAATCTCCATCACATCCTACAGGTAAGTTGTTTCGTTTTAACCAATCGATATCAGTAACATTTGGCTGCAACCTCTGAAGTGTTAGCATTGAAGTCAAGCTGGCAGTATAGCTCGAATTCAAGATCAACACAACGAAGAGCCACACCACAACTACCACTCGCGTTAGATTACTGTAAATTTTCTCCCCTGCATTACAGAACAGGTTTTTAGTACGGTAAAATTGTTCATTAGTAAATTCAACCGAATAAAGAACAACTTTTAGTACTTACTGTGAGCGAAGAAAAGAGACGAAAAAGTGAAGGAGACTGCAGTACCAATCTGATTCTTCAATGGACCTCTAAATTCAGGATTTTTTTGATGTTCCAGGAACCAAACTATGAACATTGTGTAGATCAACATGGCACCTGTAACAACCCACATTTGCCATGTGAAAGGCTTCATAAACATCCATGCCGATTCTTCAGACTTAACTGGAACTACCATTGACAATCCTGATTCTGCATATGGCTGTGTGAATTCAACTCTATCTGATCTCTCAGCCAGTATCGTTATATCGCCGACGATAGCATCATATTTCTTCAGTTGATTTTGTACAAAAGACAAGCAAAAGTTCTCTATCAGATACACATTTTTTTAAATATAACATAAGAAAACAAAACAGTAATATGAGACTAAGGCATTACCTTGTCATATACGTGATTGACCAGTTCATCATAGGTGCCATAGTAAGGTTCAAGTTTGTAAGATAGTTCATAATCCAAAATCTCTAATATCTTATGGAAGAGGTCAATGCAAAAACCATCATATCTATCTTCTGTTTCATTTATTACTTTCACGAATCGCTCGAAGGATGTTCTGCCTGGAACACCAATGATCATTGGCTTAGCATTTGAAGGCATTGCCCAACCTTTAGGAACTCTCTTCAGGTCCCCAGGCCAATTCACTGGACCTTCAAGTCCCATTGCACCACTACTACTATTTCCATTCTCATCTTTTGCGCTTTTCTTGAATCCAAACCCGGGAACCCATAAGTCTATCTCTTTGTATTTCCTTCCAACCACATTCACAATTCTCAATTTCAGACTATGCAACAATTCGCCTTCTTCAAAATGTATATCACCACTTAAACCCCTGAATTTACTTGACAATATATTATTCAAGAGCATTTCTGGACTGCTTGAATTGCTAGACATTATCTTAATAGCCTTAATTATAGTTCCAATGCTATCATATGCTCTTAGAGCGTAAAATCCAGGCTCCAAGTTATCTTCTTCAGGATACTCAGACCGAAGCTTTCTCCGAAACTGAGCAGAGAAACTTGTATACGAACTTGTACTATCAGAATAGCAAGTCTTGATTCCAAGAGCACCTTCCATGGAGTAAATAACAGAAGTATTAAATGAGTCCAAGAAACTTGTAACAGAATCTGTCAATATCCAAACTGTGTCTTCCCCCACCAATCCCATCTCTTTAGCTTCTCTAAACAAGTGAATTACCAATGGCAATGAAGTCTGAAGAACTACAAAAACCCGAGATTGCACTTCGTTTAACTTTGCTAGTTCTTCTCTTATGGCTCCTTTGGGATCAGAAAGTAAAGAAAATGGAGGAAGAACTAGGCGGTGCTCAATCTCCGAACCGACCTCCTGTAGAGCTTGATAGAGAACTGATAGTTCACCAGAATCGCCACCATACGCAAAATCTTCATAAATTGTCACAACCCTTTTCCAATTATAGGCTTTATTAAGTTGTGCAATGCATTTCATTTGTTCTGATCCATTGTGCACCATTCTTATCAAGAAAGGCCAGCGAGAAGATATTAATGGTGGAGTTATTGCAGGTGAAGCAAATGAAAGAACTGGAACTTTGGCTTGGCTTCCAATATCAGCCACTAAAGCTGCCTCCTCCCATCTCTCCATACCAACAATTGCTTTCACTTTCGTATCTTTAATCAATCTTTGAGCTGTAAATAGAAAAAAAAAAACACAAATTCAGCAATTTTTAAGGTAAAATTAATTAGTGCTAATTAAAACTAAAAAAATATATATTTTACTGAATTTTTATCCCTAAACTAGAGGTGGCAAATGGGTGGGTTGGACGGGTTTGGTTTGGGTTATAAATGGGTTGGGTTATAAATAGATCAAAAATATATGAGTCGTAAATGGGTCAATACCTAAATGAATTGGGTGGATTTGGGTCGACCCATTTGATATTTTTTTAATAAAAAATAATTATCGATATAATAACGGGATACTAAAAAAATTATTATAAAAATATTGGCCAAAATGGGTCAGTGGAGATCCAAACGGATCGGAATATCGGTTGACTTATAAATGTCCAATTTACTATTTATTTGGTAAAAATTTTGGCAGTATAACGATTATATATATAACATACCATTCCTGCAATTCAAACAATCCACAGTTACATACAGGGGTACAAAAACACAATAGTTCATAAATCAAGTGGCCCTTTTTTAATTTTTAAGCCAATTATGTAATCCTAAATTATTTCACTCACTTTCTAAACTTAATTTCTCCCAAAATTAATTTTATAATTCTTAAAATATATAAATTAGTCTATCTGCAAAATTTCAGCTCAAACAGAGTCCGTTTCTCGATTTGGTACATTTAAATCAGTCCGTTTCGACAATTTTCAGTGTTACCAAAAAATTAATTTTTCGCTGTCAAATATTTCTAAATATTAATCTAAGTTTGTATATACTATTAAAATAATTTTTAGAGGTCATTTGCTATTTTTAGAAGTTTAGTTAAACCTTGGTCAAACCGGGTAACCTTTAAAACGAGACATGCTTTTTATTTTTATTTTTAACTTTTGGATATCTATTTGAGCTCATTTTTTCTCCAAATTTTACCCTCGAACTTCTTGTGACTAGTATTTTCTGATAGTCAAATAAAATATTTTTTTACCTCCGAGTGTAATTTTTGTCTCCAGTGCACTATTTACCGTCGAAAAATACTATTCACGACTAACCCGATAACTCGGCTATTATAAATTTAACAAACAAAATACGCATACATATTACACAATAATAATACAGCGGGACAGTTTAAATAAAAGATCTTGTTCATTAAACCAAAAGTTTTTAATATTTAAGAAATAATGAAAAAAAAAAGAAGAAAGGAACAAACACACATTGGGTCTAGGAAGAATGACCCAAATAGGTTGTATTTTATGTGGGTAGATTTTGGGTGGGTTAAAATGGGTCAATTTTTTAGTTGGGTTGGGTTTGGGTCAATTTTTCTTGGGTGGGTTTGAGTGAATTGTTGGGTTTGGGTTAATTTTGATACTTCTACTCTAAACTATTCAAAATAAATATATTTTGCTCTTATATTTTTTAAAATAGCGCCAGAACTATTTGATAATCTTACGAGACAAGGACAAAAATCATCATATTTCGAATAACTGAGAGATAAAAATCACATTTATTATGAAAAACAATGTATAAATTAAATACCAGCTTGAGCAGCTTGGAGGGGGTTTCTTTGGTGGTCTTGGAAGTGAAGGGATAGAGTGTGATTTCTTGACTCTTTATTGAAGTTTGAAACTGCTAATTCCATGGCAATTTTCATTTCTTGCCCGATTCCTGAATTGATATCAATGATTGCACCAATATTTGTAACGTGTTTGGAATTGTTAATGGCTTTGGCTCCATAGAGGAGAAAGAGGAAAAAGGAGATGAATAAAAGGACATGAAGCCAAAGTTTGGGAGCAAAGTTACAAGAAATGATAGGGAAAATCAGTTCTTGATGATGGTGAGGATTTACTTTAGTGCAGATGGTCATTTTTGGTAGGAATATCATATGGGAATTTTAAGTTTAAAACTAATATAAAAGTTTATGAGTGAAATTGGCTATAAATAATTATAATTATAAGGGACAATGGAAAATAACACATGCAATTCCAAGAAGCTACGCGTCTTTAAGTTTCAATCTTAGAATTGGTCTGATGGGTGACAAAGTCAATACTACAACTTGTGACCTTGGACATAAGCAATTGGAATTCTAGTAACATACATTACATTTAATTTATCAAATATGCAATCAAAGAAAACAAATAATATCTTTAGAAGTAAATAATTCCCGGTGTATATATGCAAAAACTTGAAGTATGAATTGCAGATTAATTTTCTTCTTCCTCTTTAATTGAATACTTAGCCAAATTCAGAAGAAGACAAAAAAGAATCAGTCTGACATTGTTGGCTTGATTTGGCTAGTTAATGAGAATATTTACTAGGTATTTACATAAAAAAAATTGAGATATTGATTGGTAGCTCATCCAGTTGGAGTAAAACATGGTTTTAATTAATATTCCTAGCTAACAAATCAGAATTTTCTATCGGCCTTAAATTTTGTTTTTGAATTCAAGGACTTGAAAGGGAATCCAGTTGACAGTAACAAGCCTAGTCAACTCTCTCTCATATATCCATAGTTTTTTTTTTTTAACTTCGGAGGTCAAATAATAAACAAATGCCGAACTAAAGCACACAAAATGGCACTTATTTTAACTTGTAGTATATACGTAAACATAAACTTATAATCAAATAACAATAATATAATAAAAAAAATTCTCTTAAAAATCACCGAACTTAAAATATATATACAAAAAACTTACTTTAACTGTTTTTTGGCAAAAAAATTGCTGATCAAAGTGACATTTATGTATTAAGTTCAGTAATTTTTAAAAAAATAAATTTTTTTTATTATATTAGTGTTATTTAAATATAAGTTGAATGAATATGGATAAAATTAACCTGAGTAATCTTTTCAACAAGTACTCGAGAGCAGGGACAGAGCCAGGACCCCGAAGTCAGAAGGATCACATATTATAATTTTATTATAAAAAATTAAAAATACATACAAATTATATTATAAAAATATATTACATTTAAAATTAAAAAAAGATAACGATGAAAATAAAATAAAAATACAACTTTTATAATTGTTCTCGACGCGATTTTATATTTTGAAACCGTTAAATAATCAGTTCATTATCAATACTATCAAATATTCGAATAATAATATTCACATAAATTTTTAATTTTATTTATGTGTCCAAAAATATTGAAAATAAAATTTAAAATGGTTCATTTAAATTAATTGAGGGGGTCACAAATATATATATATATATAAATTGAGGGTGTGCATGTGCACACCGTTAGGCCAACGTAACTCCGTCAGTGCTCGAGAGTATATATAGTATCCGAGTCATTGTCCGAAAGATAAGTAAATTAAATTTTTAAGAAGGATATGACGAAACTTCCAAGAAACAAGGTTTGAAATAAAAATTACTAAAACGGATTTAGGAATTTTTTTCTAGAAAGATCCTTGACTTTTATTTTTTATTTTTGTCACTACGTACATGAGGTAGACAGCAGTGAAAATCGATCTAGGGAAGGCTGAGGAATAATGAACAATAACAAACTTTTATTGTTATTTATTTAAGAAAGATTTATTTCATAAAGAAATAATATGAAATTATATTATTTATTTAACAAACTAAGCATAACAATAATATTGCAATTTTATTGATTCCATTAATATTGGTATACATAGTAGCAATAATTTATTTAAAAAAATTAGCAGGGAAAAATGCAGGAGCAGACGGCAAGCACAACACAATATCCACGAGCTCCTCCTACTAGGTGTGGATCACCACCGTATTTGCGAATACACAACTTATTGCATGGATCCTCTACGCATGGATTCATTGGTTCCCCTCTCACACATACTCTTGCTCCCATTACTTTGCTTTCTACAATATTCAAACTTTCCATTAATAATAAAAGTAAATTCATACTATTTTATATAATTTATGAACAAATTTGATTATTTAGTTAAAATGGAAGAAAAATACATTTCTTTTCTCTAGACTCTAGAGTTTATAATTCTACATACCTTTGACCGTGAGAAGAAGGAGCAGAAGGACAGCAAGGGTTTGAAGATTCTTCATTTATTTATTGCTTTTTCCTATTCAAATGATGATTTGAATTCAAGCTACTGCTATGACTACGTGATTGTCATTATATATATACACATACATAGAGAGTGGAATATTACAAATAAATTGCGTAGCTAATAAGGAAATTAAAGAGTATATTTTATTTAATTTTTCTACCGGAATATTTTAGTATAAAGATAGACACCATTATTAAGGCAGTAAAGCCTAATCAAATTGAAAATCAGTATCTCGAAGGTATATTTTCTTTTCATGGACATAATGATTGAAGATTTTTATTCGTATAAGGTAGGTAATCGTCAACAATTCTTTAAATAAACGAAATGCCTTATTTATACAATATTTAATTTCTTTTTTAGACTTTTATTTTAAGAAATCAGTTTCGTGCCATTGACTATATACGAGAAGACATTCCTTCTATTTTTTACTTTTTATTGCAAAAAAGAAGGCACTTATTTGACATATATATATATATATATATATATATATGTTAATGAGTTTTTCCACGATAAATTCATTCTCTATGGGAAAATAGATTCCCATTACAAGTTTTTGAACTCTTTTGACTTTTTATATATAATATATGGGCATTAATCTGTAAGATTATGTATGCTGTTTGATTAGCGAGCGCAATACTGCACACGACACACCGGATCGCAACTCATAATATATATACCCAAATCAGATTTTATTTTTACTTTTACATATATATATATATATATATAACAAAAGATGTCTACTCACATTATAAGCAATATTTTTTTTATCTATAATTTTCCGATATCCGATCTCAATTCTTTAAATTCAAGTGACCAATTAATCTATAGCTAGGTACTATCGGCCCAACTCTCTCAATGGCACATGCTCTATAAGCAAAACAAGAATTGAATTTGAGATCTCATTTAAGAGAATAATATATATTTTTTTTTATTGATAGCATCTTGTGTAAAAATTCTGTTTGAGATATTTTGAATTTCAATCGATTACTTTGTAAAACATTTTAAATAAAAAGTCAATTTAGTAAATTACTCATAAAATAACTAAAATCTCATTTTTCGTATCATTCCAAAATTTAATTCACATATTAGATTAGATGCAGTGATTGTTGAACTCAATGCAAATAACAATATAAAAAAAAGTCAACTATATCACGAAAAATACTTAAAATAGCATTTCTCCAAAATAAATAAATAAATCATTGCAAATTTCGAGTCGCCAAAAAAGGAAATGTCGTCCATGATAAAAAATAAAAAATAAAATATTTTTCAATTGTAGAACGCACCGAATTGTCATATTTATGAAGACCCACACGAAAAAATGCAAGAGCAAACAACAGCCTGGCCGCAAAAGCCACGAGCTTGAGGATCTCCACTATACTTTAGCTTGCACAAACTATCGCATATTTCTAGCATGCAGCCAATCATATTTGTTTCACCTTTTACGCAAGTTTCTGCTGCCATTACGTTGCTTTCTACAACATGCAAATTTTGTTTTAGTCAAATAATAAATATATTATTAATAATAAAGAAGGGCAACTATATTCACCATGGAAGAAAAAGAGGACAATCGCAAAGATCGCAAACACTTGAATCGTCTTCATCATTTACGTGATATTGTGAATTAATTTAAGGGATATTATGGCTTATTAAAATTTATTGCATACTCTATTGTATGGGGAGAGCTTTATATATAGATGTGTTCTAATCAATTAAAACAGTGTTATTCATAGCATGTAAAATATAACAAAAAACAACTAGGCCGATGTTTTGTTTTGTTTTTCTTTTATTTTTAACAAATGGAATACGGTGCCAAGGCGCAGCTTGTTTTATACCATTCGCTGCCCATAACAATTTTGACTTTTTTTATTTTTTTTTGGTAATTGAAGGTGAGTAGATTCTAATTATTATTATTATTAGCTTTTGCTAAACAATTATTATTGTTGCTGTTTCCTTATTAAGGTAGTTCTACAATTCCAACAGAATTTTATATTGTTCTTATACATCACATTTTTGTTAGTATAAAATTTGAAGAAAATGAGTGACTTTTACTATTATATTAGCAAAAGTAACTAGCATATATGTAGGGTTTGTGCATAATTCTGTTAATAATAGAACCAATTGAAATAAATTATTCGATTCAATTTTAATTATTAATTTTATAGAAATGTTTGTAGTATTGAAGCTATTGCTCTTCGTGAATCTATCCGACAGTGGTTGGTCAAATGTGGATTTTGAGCTTGATATTGTTAATGATAATACTTACATTATCTTACACCACTTGCATTTATGCTCTAAAACACTTGAATACAAGTCCAAAACACTATAAGCACATTGAATAGGGCCATAAGTCAAGCCCTACAAGCAACTGCATGACCCTTTTGGTAATACTTTTTTTTTTTTTTTATAGACCCAGTTTTAAGTTATGTTAGTATTTTATTACAACTCAAATTGACATATTCAATACTAATTACTCAGATATTTTATAATTGCAAATGCATAATGTAATTTCGAAATTGAAAACAAATTTTATATAATAATGCAATGATAAAAAAATTACTGATAAGTATTATAATAGAGTAATTAAAAAAAAGTTATTTAATTGTATAACAAAAATGTAAGATTTTCAATGAATTTAAAGTTTTTGGGCTTTTCCGTTATGCATACTTTGGGAAAATTTTATTCTAAGATCGATGAGATCTTTACATTTTTAATTTAAACAGAAGAAAATTAAAAGGAGAGAATATGGAAGAAGATACAAGAATTCCTTAGTTTTCTTTTCCATACCCTTATCTTTTGTCCTTTGGAACTTAATCTCCTCCATATACTGAGAGCTTCTTTTTCTTTGTTTTTCTCACACTGCATAACTCCATAAAATTAGAAGTAATTACAAATAAATAAAATTGAAATCCGAAACTTAAAATAAATCCTATTAACTGTTAAATTATATGGTACTACAAATTATGCGGTCAGTTCGGATTAAGTAACAGAATTTGAATCTGAACTGAAATATTATAAATTTTGCATTTTTATAACAGTTTAAATCATTTGCACGTACATGATAGCTAAGACAATCAATAATGATTAATTACTTAACTTCAATGAGTATCCAAATTATGAACCCCATAAATAGCTCAATAATTTGCATTTCAAGTATGAATTCCCTAATCTTAGCATCACATTCAGTTTTCCCTATATAGTTTCTAAATTGATCATTGAAGTGTTTCTTATCGGAATTTTTACGGGATTTTTTTTTTTATTTTCAGGCAATCTATTTTCTTACCGAAAAATTTAGACTGTATATTTTATGTTTAAAGTTGATGGTAATTAATAATCTGAAAATCGAACTATTATCAGCACTCAACATGAAAAGAGCATGAAAAAAATGAACAAATAAAAAAAAAGCATAAATAAACAAATGCCATAAATAAGAAGAAAAAATTTTAAATTTCATATAAAATTAATTAATGTATACGTTTGTTATAATGTGGATGTGGAAGGATAATTCTTATAAATTATTTATAAAATTTTATTGGTAATAGAATTCTATAAAATAATACTATAAAAAATATTTTTAATTTAACAATTAATGCTTAATTAATAAATTAATGAATTAATACTTAATTAATTATTATTAAATAAATCGAAAAAACTTAAATGGGCATATTCGGACTATCCGAATGACCGAATCCATAATCACACACAACCACCCCCCTCCCCCGCGCTAGTGCAGTGTCAACTAGCTAGCGAAGCAATAATCAAAGCTCGAAATTGGGGGGGAAACATGGCTCAGTTTTGGAAACCAGGCACCGAAAAGCCTCGCCTCCTGGACGACGAAGAAGGCGGTGTCCTTTTCTTCTCCGCTTCTGTCTCCTCCTCGTCTTCGGGGTACACATTCGAGCTGGTCTCTCGATATACTTCAGTATTACGTGTTGCTAATGTGTATTGTGTATAATTGTATGTTTTGAAGGTTTGGCTATGGGAATATTGAGAGGCAGAGGCAGAGATTACCTGTATACAAGTACAGAACGGCAATTATTTATCTGGTTGAAACTCACGCCACTACCGTTATTGTTGGAGAGACCGGCAGCGGCAAAACCACGCAGATTCCTCAGGTTATTTTAGTTTATTGAGCTTTTTAAGCAATTTATTGAAAAATTCATGATCATGAAGGAGTGGTGATACATATATATATATATAACATTTTCTTGTTATAAGCAGTAGAGATTAGCTATGCGCTTCCTCCTTTGGTTGCTTAAATTGAAGGATTTTTTTTTTCTTTTTTGTACTTAAAAAAAAAAATTAATGAAAGCTTAAATGAGAGGATTCAGTAGTTTGATGTTCTCTTCTTCCTTTTCCGTTTTCACTGGTTCCGTTTTCTTTTGGATTTTCCCAAATAGATCCTTTCTTTATGTTTATTCCTTCAAGGGTAATTTGTTCTTTAGAATTTAAAACAAGCCGTAATGTTTTTGTTCAGTCGCTATAGAATGGCAGAGATATCTCTAATCCCATGGTTTATCTTATTTTTGGTGTATTATTCTATCTATCTTCTGTGTAAATAATTTTTTTTAGATCTTCTCGATTAAGTTGATATCTGGAACTCTCATAGTGGATTAGCAGTGGCAAACTCAAATGCTAATTATTTCATGCTTAAATTACAGTACCTTAAAGAAGCAGGTTGGGCTGATGGAGGGCGTGTCATAGCCTGCACCCAACCAAGAAGATTGGCTGTCCAGGTGCCGTTTTCAACATTGAACTGTTGCATCAATTATTTTTATTTTCTGCCCTGGATTTTGCATATTTTTTGCGTGCCTGTGGATATGCAGTTGTTTACTTGAGTAGCCTGGACTTGGTGATTCTTGTTTTGGAAATCTGTATATGAAGAAATCCTACCGCTGTCTACCGCTGTCTAGACTGAAGAATGCAAACTTAAGTATTTGAAATATTTATGTAGAAGTTTTTCCAGTATGCCCTTGAATTTCTATTCTTAGAAGAATGTGTTGCATTGCCTGTTACCTGTTCCCTTCTGTTTGAGTTTTCCCGATATTACTTCACTAGAACAAGAGATTTCCAGAATGAGAATGGCAAAAAGAACCTCTTGCTGTCAAGGGCAAAAATAAAGAACTTCTCTCTGGCTGCAAAACATTAAGCACGTGCTACTCATTTGATGAATCCCTAATACCTGGATTTTTATGTTGTTTCAATTTATTGTTACTTTATGGTGGTTTTGTCATAATGTATTTCTTACATGCATTATCCCATACGATTACCAGGCAGTTGCTTCAAGGGTAGCTGAAGAGATGGGGGTCAAGCTTGGAGAGGAAGTTGGCTACACAATTCGATTTGAGGATCATACGAATTCAGTGAGACAGGACATTTTATCTGCAATCTAAAATCTATCCTCATTTTAGTGTTTCTGACATTTCATCATTGCATAATTGCTGTTTCATGCATTTGCATTTTATGGAGCCATATTTTATATACTTCATGTATAAGCATAAACTATCTGTGCATTTTTAATTGTTTCATTATGGTTTTGCATCATGAACTCAAAAGTGTTCTTTTGGCAGTGCAGGGTGTTACTATGATAAAATTTCTCACAGATGGGGTGTTACTTAGAGAAATGATGGATGATCCACTTTTGACTAAATATAGGTACCCTACAGAAAATTTTGTAGTGCTACTCTCCCTCTTCCATTATTTCTTTTTTCTTAAATCTTTTGCTATTTTCTTAGATCTACTTTCAATATTTTGAGCTTTCTTTGAGATGGAAAGTTGTAGCTGTAAGGAACAGATTTTGGAGAGTGCTATTAAGTAAAAATATGTGACTTGCATTTGAGCAATCCTTGAATTGCTAATAGAATGCTTTTATTATTATGCACAAGTGAAGCAAAGCTGAATCGTTTTATAAATTAACTGCAGAAGATGCATCACAGCAATTGACAGCCACATGTATATATACTTATAAAAGTAACAAAGTCTTCTTCTTTTCTATTAGTAGCTTTTCAGTGATTTTATTCTGCTTGAACTTTGCTTTTGTGTTTGGCTGTAGTGTTTTTATTTTCTATCTTTCTTTTTGTTATTAATGCATACTTTGGCATAACCTTTACCCGAATTTAACGTCTCAGTGTCATAATGGTAGATGAGGCTCATGAAAGGTCTATTTCAACTGACATTCTGCTAGGTCTCCTGAAAAAGGTAAAAGTTATGAAATTCATGAATGAATAATTATTGAAGAAACTAATGTATGTCTGTACTTTAGTGTTTTAACTTATGAAATTTCAATTTATTTTTTCCTTTTTGATTTTTACAACTTATGGAATTTCAGATTCAGCGGCGTCGGCCTGAGCTGCGCTTGATTATCTCTTCTGCCACAATTGAAGCTAAAGCTATGGCTGCTTTCTTCCGAACCAGGTATTCTTCTTTGCATTTGAGTGACATAGGATATTTTTCACCTGATTCCATGCAATTTTTGCATAGTATTAGGTCATGTAATTGTTGACATCTCTGCCTATATGAAATAGAGATGAGAGAGATAAAGAGCCTGATGTATAATTGTTTATATATTCAAAGAACCCTCAAGAGATTTGAGATACAGCATACTCTATTGCTTGTCGGGTGGAACTGCTTTTTTCGCATTTGATGTATCTTGTTCCTATCAGCTGTGAATATGTTTTTCAAGTAATTAATAGCTAATGAACCTCACAGAAATTATGAAATTTGCTTTTTCCGCCTTTGCTTGTGGTTCAACCATCCTTCCTGCTCTGCTTGCTGATATTTCTTTCAGGCTTGGTTGGCCGAATCTTAATTTTTATAAATGATACTAATGGTTGATGTTGAGCTTTGATTCTGATGTCTGTATCTCTTGTAACTTGGAAACCAGCAAAAAACATCGAGGACTTGAAGCAGATGAGCCTTGTCCAAGTAAGGAGCCTGCAATTCTGTCAGTAGAGGTATGCTATTCTGAAAAATGTTGCGTACATCTAATTTCTTGCTGGAAGCCATTATTTACATTCTTTTGCTTTAAACATATTTTACATCATCAAGTTTTCATTGGACCATTTTATGTGCAGGGTAGAGGGTTTAATGTACAGATCCATTATGTTGAGGAGCCAGTTGCAGACTATGTTCAGGCTACTGTTTCTACAGTTCTGTCAATTCATGATCAGGTGATTTGAGGCATATAAATAGATGAAGCTCCTTAGTTCATTTTTTCATTTTTTATGGGGCTGACAATTTCTACACACATTTATAACACATATGGTGTTCACATGCTTTGGGCACGTGGACAAATAAATGGGGCCTACCTTATTTAATTACAAAGAAATGATCTTTTGTCTGAAACTCATGCAGGTTTGTGAATCTTAAACCAACTTTTTCACTATAGAAGCCTTTGTCATATGTTATATGTGTCCTTAGTTTTAATTATTTACTGATGTTGAAAAGGATTTCAAAGTTTGCCTAGCATTGCAAATTTTCTATAAATTCTTCCTAGTATGAGTCTTTAATTCAACGTTCCAGAAGTTGGGGTCGGAACACTTATTATGGGAAAATTAGGTGTACCAAGGCTTCTGTGCAGTATTTCAATAGTATATCTAAAACATTTAGGAAAATTTTGAGTCTGCTTCTGGAAAAGAATCCCAAGCAGATATTGATGCCCAAATGGTAGATATGAGTAACATGGATAGGCTTTGAACATGATGTGTCAATTTGTTTATTTTGAATGACTGATGGTTGTCTTTGTAACATTAATTAAGAATTTTTAAATTTATGGTATTGGCATGATGGATAAGTCTTTTAAAATAATTGGGTAATGAGAATGGTGTTGCATTAACATCTAATAGTTATATGTAATGGTTTAGGAACCGCCGGGCGATATTTTGGTATTTCTTACTGGTCAAGATGATATAGATGCAGCTGTTCAATTGCTTACTGAAGAAGCTCGAGCCAATCGAAAGAACTCTTCAGGTAGAAAAAAGGCACAGTGTATGTTAAAGGCTTGTTGTATATACGTTTGTCTAAATTAGTGTCAATGTGCAAAACTATAACCTTTATTTGTATACATGCATTATATTAACAAAAAGTCGAATAAGTACACATGCCTGTGAATATGTACAAGTTTAGGTATCATGCATGGAAGTAGGTGTGATAAAAGTTTATGCGTGTGCCTAACCACAGAAAACTCATTCAACCATGTGCATCTCCATGCATAGATGCCTGTGGTTCATATTGGATAGGACTTCTGGCTGACTGTGAGCAACCCTAATTCCCATGCCACTCTTCTCTAGCTATGAGTTGGATTCAACTAATGGCGGGAACATATGCTTTTCTTACAGGATCTGATTTTGATAGTACAAGTATTAGAAATTTAACTGTATAAACATCTTGATTTTCAGGCCTGATAGTCCTGCCCTTGTACTCAGGTCTCTCACGTGCTGAACAGGTCAGTGGTGGGTAATGTGGTGTTTTTGCATGCTAAAATGATTCTTATAAAGTCTAAATGATCCTATTCATGATCTTTGAACCATAAAAATATCTACATCCTTTTGCAGGACCTGGTGTTTTCTCCTACTCCTAGAGGGAAGAGGAAAGTAGTAATATCAACAAATATTGCTGAGACATCATTGACTTTGGAGGTACTATTTTTACATTCCAAAGTATTGTCAAGATGCTATCATTTGCAGCAATAGGCAGGGCATTATCATTGATGCTTGTTCCTTTGATTGTTTTAGGGTATTGTCTACGTTGTTGACAGTGGATTCTCAAAACAGCGGTTCTACAATCCGGTATTTTCAATCTGGTTTTTTTGTTTTAAGTTAATTACGGTTAGATGGTTCACTGGTTTACGGGTACAGTAATCAGTTTTTTTTTTTTAATTCTTCTCCTTTCTGAGGGCTGCTTTTGAATTTAGGTTTTTCCTGAAAGTAGTGTTCTGTTCATAGTTGTGCACCTTTGCCTATGCATATTTGTGTCAAAAAAAAAAATGATGCTAGTATCGGTCCAACTAAGAAAGTTACACTCATTAAATTTTAACTCATTAAATTGAGAATGGTATATCAATTTTCTCTCCTGATATTCTAATTTTTTTAAGATTACTAGAATTGTTGATCGATATTTGATGTTTTCATTGGATTCAATGTTAAGTATTAGAAACTGAACTTCCTTCTCTCCCTTTCTTCTTCTTCTTCTTCTTTTTTTTTTCTTCCCATGGTCTTTATGTTCTCTTCATTTTGTTGAGGTATGAAAGCCTGCATGTGTATGAGAATGAGCAAAGTGGTTTGCTGTTGAATACTTTGGAGTATGAGTGTGCTTTGTGAGAGTGCTTGATTTCCACAATTATGATGATTGATTCTGCACTATCATGAGGTGGTAACAACAATATTTGTTTATTGCTTTCATTTACTTTTTGCAGATCACAGATGTTGAAAATCTTGTGGTGGCACCAATATCCAAGGCATCTGCTAGACAAAGGGCTGGTAGAGCTGGAAGAGTTCGACATGGGAAGTGCTTAAGGTGTCTCATCATGAATGCTTTATTCACATTTGGTTATTATGGGGTCATTTGCCAATTGTCACTACTTTTTTAGTTGAAAACTCCGATTCTTGGACATGTGATCATAATTTATTTAGTCGTGTTAGTCAAATGCAAGTTTTTATTGCTGTATAATTTAACTTGAATGGGTTGTACTTGCACTAGTTGAACATCTTGATATTAATGAATTCCATGTGAAATATCTGATTCCCAAACATTTCAATCGGATGCAAATTGCTATGATATACAAGTACCTCAGGATATGATTTACCTTGTAGGTGCTTGTTAGAACATCAAAGTCAAAAACTATGCTATTGGTTTATCACATATGTAATTTGTTGGTTATGGGACTTTGTTAATAGGATGGTATGTCTTCTTACCACCTCCTTTATATAGGCAACGCAACTATAGAATGCTTGCTAGATACACCAAAGAGAATAAACCTACTTGTGGTGTTTGGTTGCATATCATAGGGCAGCATGCTACCACATGAGAGCATCCCATACAAAAACCAAGGCTATTGGTGAAGTCATAGAATGACACATAACCCATTAGAAAATGCAAACCCAAAACCCATTAAAGAACAATTCTAGGCTATAAGTTTATTTTTGGGGATCTACCCATGACAACTGTTTTATTTGATTAGAGTTGGTAATTGTAGAATTTTGCAAGGAATTCTCCTTACTTTGCTAGTCTTAATATCATGCTTATATATATCTCTTTGGGATAATATATAAATTTTCCTTTAAACTATTACTGTTTAATATATTACTTCTTGAACTAATTAAGTGCGAAATTATCCCTTAGAACTGGTTAAAAGTGTAAATAATATCCTCTATAATGTCATATTACCCTCTCTATTCCTGTTTACGTGTCACATGAGCATGGATTTCATGCGCTTTTCATGATGTGTCGCGTGTTTCAATAGAGAGTAATTTTTCATTTTTAATATGTTCAGGGATAATCTAACATATCCCTAACATTCGATCAATTTAGGAGATAATATGTTAAACAGTAAAAGTTTAGGGAGAAAATTTATTTATTATCTCCACTTTTAAACATGCTCATTTATGCATCAATAATTGGCTATGCTCTTGGGAGGGGATAAATATTGTACACCAGATACTTTGGAGTGGTAAGCATGCTTTTCTTGCAACTATGTACCTTTTGGACCTAAGTTAAGTTTTTACAATATGTTCGACCTACTATTAGCATTGTCCGTGAATATCTTATGGTGTGAACCTATATACCAATTTGGTGGATGAATTACATGATCAAATCTTTACTGTTTTGCTTGAAAAGCCTCCTTTACTTTCTACTGCACTTGTTGCATGTTTATCCGATCACGATGGTGTCACTGTATGAGCTTGTAGACATGGTATTGAGTACTATTGTATCCTTCTTACCTCTGTATCAGGTGCTTCATGTACTTGCCCACTAACCTCAGCACGTTCTAACATATTTTGTTGTATGCAACCAGGTTATATACAGAGGAATACTTTGTTAATGAAATGACTAATCAGGGAATCCCTGAGATGCAGAGGTCAAATCTCATTTCCAGTGTGATTCAGGTATCACTCTTGTTTGTGTTAAAAATAATGTTTCCATATATAATTTCATCATAACTGTAATAGTTTTTTCCCTTTTTGTTGATATTTTGTATGCAAGAGCTTTGTATGTAATGAAAGTCATGAATTCCCGCATTGGAAGCATCTCTTTCAATGTTGTTGATGCTAATTACTCTGTTACGATATTATAGTTAAAGGCCTTGGGCATAGACAATATATTAGGCTTTGATTGGCTGGCGTCTCCATCTCCAGAAGCAATGATTCGGGCACTTGAGATCCTTTATTCATTAGGAGTCCTTGATGATGATGCTAAACTTACTTCACCAGTTGGATTTCAAGTAGCAGAAGTTCCACTAGTATGCCATGATCACCTTTTGTTAACAGTTCTATGAATTTTGAGCTTCATGATGCTGCTTATGTTGTTCTCTAGTGACTGGATCTTGTCATTGAATATTTTGCAGGATCCAATGATTTCAAAAATGATATTATCGTCCAACCAACTCGGCTGTTCAGAGGAAATCATTACCATTGCAGCTGTTCTTTCTGTCCAGGTAGTGCCCCCTTCCACCAAGCAATGTGTTAATTCCCCTTTTCTTTTGGTTGTTTGGAATCAGTTGATTAGAGTTGTAACATTCGTAGAAATCCATATTTACTCATTCATAGAAAGTTGTTTGAAAAAGCGAGAAGCAAATTACAGGGAAGAATTTCCATCTATGCCATGTATACAACTAACCATACAAAGTTTTATACTGTGGGATTTTTAATATTTGAAATGTCATTTTGCAGTCTATTTGGGTTTCAACTAGAGCACAAAAGGAACTGGATGAGGTCAAGTTGAGATTTGCAGCTGCTGAGGTGCTTACTTGAGTATAATTTACTTTTACAAATTCAGAGCAATAAAAACAGAGCTATATCCCTGATATTACCAACAACCAGTTAATTGTTAGGTTGTCTTAGCCTTTGTTTATGCTATCTTGTGAATACATCTTCAATAATCTTTACCAACCCTATAGTTCCTGTTTCAGACCAGCTAGTGCTACAACTTTTCAGTATCTCATTTGCAATGGTTTGTTAATGCATCAAATTTTATCTACCATTGGATGCATTGGCCAAATAGTTCTATTATTCTTCATCTCTTTGATCAGTTCGACATTATATTTTCTTATATTGATATCTCTTCTTTCTTCCTTTCAATTTTGTTTATTCTGGCCTGGTGATTAATTGTTCATACCTTGCAGGGTGATCATGTTACATTTCTTAATGTTTATCAAGGGTTTCTTCAATCTGGAAAATCTTCACAATGGTGTCATAAGAACTTCGTGAATTATCAAGCCATGGTGTGCATGCCCCTTTATTGTTTTTACACTTTAGACAGTTAAATTTTTACTCTATTGAGGCTTATTTCTTTCATATATACAATTCATTACACTGATTTGACTTGTTTGCAGAAAAAGGTTCTTGAAATTAGAGAACAGCTCAAAAGAATAGCGTTGAGGATTGGCATAGTCTTAAAATCATGTGGAAGAGATATGCTGGTAAGCGTGTGGCTATCTGCAGTACTGCCATTTTAGTCCCGGATTGGTGAAGTAATGGTTAACTTGCAATGTATTGTTGTCCTTAACATTATGCATGAAATTGAGTTTGCTCCCTTCTGTACAGGGAGAATTTATATGATCCTTAAAATATGAGCAGCTTTAAACTTCTTATTTGCTCATTTCAAAATAGAAAAATTCAGGGCATGAAATGTTCCGTATGCTACTTTTAACACCACTATGTTCTATAATCTTGCAGGTTCTAAGAAAGGCTGTAACTTCTGGATTTTTTGCTAATGCATGTCGTTTAGAAGTGAGCACTGTTGGCTATTTCTTCTTGTAGAAATATAAATAACTAAATATGCTAATTTTCTCACCCATTCCAAAATTAACAGTTCACTGATTTCCTACTTTTCTTTCTCCAATTAATAGATGATGTTTGTCTTATTGATAGGCATTCAGTCATAATGGGATGTACAAGACGGTCAGAGGTTCTCAAGAAGTCTATATTCATCCATCATCTGTGTTATTCAGGTTAGTAACTGAAGCTTGAGTGTTTGATATCTAACTAGCAATTCAAGTATTTTCAGAACTTATCTGGGTTTGTATCACATGTATATAATCATGGAATTTCTCTTTAAATTCAAGGGCTGTTATTCAAAGTATTCTTTAGATATGCGTAATTGCTATTTTACCATTTAAGGTTTGTTGTCAATGGCGCAATCATTGTTTATTTTCTATTGTGTATTTATTTCTTAATCTCAAAGCTTTTGCTCCTTCCAGAGTAAATCCAAAATGGATCATATACACTTCTCTTGTCTCCACTGACCGACAATACATGCGCAATGTGATATCTATTGATCCTTCTTGGCTACCAGAGGCTGCCCCACACTTTTTCCATCAACGACGGTTAGATCATATTGGTAGCTGAGAGCCATCCTGAATTATGGTTATGACAAGCACACAAAGCAGGGTTGTGATTGTGTTGTAAATATCAGTCAATATCGTGGACTTTCATTAATCTATTTACTTTTTTCATTGTGGCAACAATTTGCTGTCGCCTACTTAACCAGTAGTTCAAATCTCTGGTGTAGTTCTCGTTCTGCACTTGATGTTAGCTATATGATTGAGATTTTCTGCGTTTTTCTAGCTTAGCTGATGCCGTTAAAGATTTGGACTGACGCAAGAGATATTGTTCTAAGAGGCCTTGTTGAATTTGAAAGCTTATTTGTTTGAGCTTAGCTGAGCGAAAAATAGGCATAAGCTGAGCTTGCTAAACTAAAAAGTTGTACTGTTCGAATTAATGATAAAATGCATAAAATAACAATTTTGTAATGCACATGATCTTGTATCATCGACCCGATTTATACAAGAAAATGTTGTGAGCAGGATAACATGTATGTATGTGTGTATATATATATATATATATATATATATATAATTAATAACTTCCAAACCTAGGCGCCTATTGCATCTGTCGGCCAACGAGAGAGCCTGGTCCCTGCTAAGTGGGGCTGATTCCACTTTTGCAGCAGTCCAATAAATATCAGCCAATTTTTCTTTTTTTTAAACACCATTTTAAGTTATTCTATTCAAATGTTATTTTACAAATTTTAATAGTAAAAAGTAAATCATTCCAATACAAGCTAGCAGTTAAATCTCATTCTTTGTTAAAAGACTTAAATCTCATACACTTTCCTTACCTCCTCTGAAAAACTTCTCCGCGACTACTACTAAACATGCATGACTTAATATGACTTGTAATCCTAAGAGATCCCATTGATTGGATTGAAGAGCTTTTGCTCAATGATTTAGAAGAGCATCAACTTTAACTCATTTTGCAGTTGTATGGGAAAAGCTTTTCCTCCATATCTCGTAGAATGTTGGAGAGAGACTGTGAAAAAAGGCATGAACATTTAAAGAGTCATTAATTTGCACAAAATTTGGTGTATTATCTTGAGACATTTCGTTGAATGTTTCTAATAAGAAGTATTTCTTCTTTCGTATTGTTAAAGTTTTCTCAGGTTTTGATCCATATCTTCAGCAGATGATCGATGTAGCAGGTGAAAAAGGCAATTTCCTACTATAAAATTCTACGGCTGCTATATGTATGTTGGTGTATGGAGTATTAACTGATGTAGTTGACGATTATCTGTAGATAGGACAGACCACCGCAATTGAATGCTTAAGGAAATTTGTCGGAAATATGATTTTGGTATTTGAGAGTAAATATTTGCGAAAGCCAACGATGTCAAATGGCTGCTACAGTTGGGAGAGGCTTGTGGCTTCAATGAGTGATATTGACTGCATGTATTGTCAGTGATAAAATTTCATGAAAGCATGGAAATGGAAGTATCTGAATGGTTACAAGGAGATTCCAACTATAATACTTGAAGTTCTAGCCTCATCTGACATATAGATATGGCATGCATTTTTTGGATAAGTCGGTTCAAATGATGACATCAATGTGTTAGATCATTTACCGATGTTTGATGAGGTGCTAAAAGGTTGCAGTCGAAATTTAAATTACAATATGAATGGCAATAATTACAATATTGGGTAACATATGATATATATCCTAAATTGGCAATATTTATCAAATCGATCTCCAGGGATATAAGAGGATGTTTTTGCATAATTCAAGAAGGTCAAATAAAAGACGTAGAATGAGCATTCAAAATGTTGCAGGTTCGCTTCGTAATTATACGTGGCCCTACATGATTTTAGCACAAGGATGACCCTACAAGAATAATGAGAGTTTACAACATATTGCATAATATGATTATTGAGGATGAGGGAGACACTTATGCCACAAACTTTGTTTAGCTCTACTTTTACTACTCATTTATCACAGTTAGAGTAATACCCCAATACCTTTTGAGAGGATGTCGGAGTGCCACACACGCAAAAATATATAAACATATAAAACTGAGGCGAAATCAAACAACCATATAAGGGATTAAATATATCATATAAATAAAATTTACTAATTAAATATTACAAAAGCATTCTTATAATCCATTACATATTCATATACTGAAATATACTTTACAAAAAGTTACAATGACTTAATCATAAAACCCCCTTTACAAAAAAATATACATGTATACAAAAAAAATAATAACAAAAGACAAAAAGGACTACTTCTAATAGCTTCTAGTCACCGCCCTGCAGATACTCAACTCCGAACTCAACCTGCCACTTACACGGAAAAATACTCGTGTTAAGCGATAACGCTTAATGGGGAGAAACACAAACCAAGACATATACATATATATATATATATATATATACACATACATACATATAACCATATGAGCAAACAATTAACTTATCAAACTCATCACAACCTGTAAGAAATAATCTACTTATACATCATAATATCTTTCATGTACACGTATATAACTTAATTAATCCTCATATGCATACTCACGAGTATAAAGCAACTAAACATCAATATATTATAAACACATCAATACGTTACATCTAGTCTTTCCAATACACATAGAACATGTAGCATATACCCATTTCATATCAATAGAAACATATAATAGCCTGATTTCACACTAGATAGTGGATACGGGTATTATTGATACTGATAGGACACAGTATCGGAAGCATACAGAGACTTGAGTCTCGGAACATATATACCCGAAGGTAGAGGGGGAGACCGAAATCTCAAATCATATAGACCCAAACGGGATCGACTTATAAGGTCCAAACGGGGCCAACATGTAGCAGCTGCACTCACTATGACGGTTTAGGCTCAAAACAAGTCCATTATTATCATGCAAGCATTACTCATATTCACATATATAAATAATGCCATCATAACTCAATTCTTATAAGCCAAACAGTTGACCAAGCATATCGTTCGTATATTCTTTTAAATTATTACGAAGTAATTTAACAATGCATGCTCAATCATAATTCATGCGTGGGAAATCATGCAAAGGATCTCAAAAAGAAAACATTTGCAAAACAGGATTTACACGGCAGTATGAAAAACCTGACCGCCGTATAACATGCCGGGCCAGAAACTATGAAAAATAGAATGCATTTACACGGCAGTATGAAATCCCTTAACCGCCGTGTAAAAAGTTACATGGTGGTTAGGATTCTTCTGACCACTGTGTGGCCTGACGAACAAGCCAAATTCACTTTCACAGAACACGATCACATAGCGGTATGAAAGTTCTTACCGCCGTGTAAATCAACTCAAACCCAGAATTTTGCAGCAAACACACTTGCTTACAACCAATCGCATCATATAATGCATATAACTTCAAACCACTAAACATATGCACTTTACTCATGCTTATATTCATCTTCACCACATTAAACACTTAATAGAAGCATTAAATTTAGCATGATTGCTCAATAAAATCTCAAACACGGAATTTACTCTAATTGCAGCTCTACAATCCTGAAAATTGCAGCTCTACAATCACTTTCTTCAAGAACCCACTTTCTCTTTACCCTTGTTCTACCTTTTTTCTTCACAATCACAACACATACAATTCAATTAACCCATTTTCCAAAACTTCAAAACCAGAAAAACGGGAGGAAAAAGGAGAAGAAACAAATCAAGCCTTCAAACCATCTTACCTCTTCAAAGCCAAACCAAAACCTTTCCTCAGATGAAGCTCAAACCAAAAAAAACACCCAAGAAGAAGAAACAAAAAGCAAAAGAAGGAGAAGAAATGCATGAAGAGAAGGGGAAACGGGAACAAAAATCTGAATTGGTTTCCCTCTCTCTTCCTTTCTTTCATTTCTCCAATTAATGCCCCTTACTTACCAAGCCAAGTGTCGCCACTCAATTGGTCCAAAATTAAACCTTTGGTAAAACTCCTTGTCTTACTATTCCTTAATTCCTTTTTGTCACTTAAATAATATCTTTCACTTAATTTTAATCCCTCTTTCACTTTAGTCCAAATTAATCCAAATTCTTACTTGATCCAATTACAATAATACTCCTTTCTTTTGCCAAAGCAAAATCCTTATAATCCTACTAGGGTTTACTTTGGGATGTTACAGTTAGAGTTGGGCAAAATTTTTTTTTGCTCTATACGAGAAATATCCAAACTAATATCCAACTTTTTTATACACAAAAATATCAATAATTACAAATGAATTTAGTGAAACACATTTGGCAATTTCATATTGGAATTAAATTACTGATTGTATCTATGTAATATTTCTAATCCCTGTAATGTATTTTACAATATAATATTTAAAATTTTTCAATATAATGCAATTTTATTTGTTAAAAATTATTTTTAAAAAAATAATTCAAAAAATTAAATATAATACTTTTTATCTTAATCAAAAATTAAATAACATAATTAAAAATTATTATAAAAATTATTTAATAAATATGTTAGTTTTTTATAAAAAAATCCATATGGGATTGTACATTGAATTTAAAATGAAATTTACAATTAATGGGAAAATTTTCATATTTTCATTTGGGTATCTTTGTCTAAATTTGTTTTAAATAAGTTTTATGAATCAAACTGATAATATATTGTGAAGTATATAAAGTAGGGGTGAGCAAATTTCGGTTCAAATAAAAAAATCAAACCAAACCGATTTTTTAATTTGGTTTGGTTTTTCGGTTTGTTTTGGTTTCAAAAATATATCAATTTCGGTTATTTCGGTTTGGTTCAATTTTAAAAGGTAAAAACCGAAAAAAACCGAACCGACCAAATAATTATTAATATTTTTTTCAATTTTTACAAAATTAAACTTTATTTTTGTATTTTTTTTTTCAATTTAAGGGGCTTAAATTCAAATTAAATATATTTATATTTTTTAATTTGGATGTTTTCATTTTAGTTTTATGATTTGTAATTTTATATAATTTTTAGATAATTTTTTTTAATTATAATTTTGAAATTTCAGTTTTATCGATTAACCAAACTGAATCGACCGAAAATATCCGTTCAATTTGAGTTCAGCTATTATATAATTTCGATTTGATTCGATTTAAATTTTAATAAATCAATTTTCGATTATTTTGGTTCGATTTAATTATTGAATCGAACCGACCATAGCTCACCTGTAATATAAAGTGGAATGAAAAAGAAGTTATTAACATGGATAGATGGCTGTTAACATGCATAGATAATACAGTAAAAATAATTTCTCCTTTTTCGTTATATGGGGTGGTGCCTTGTGGCACTAGAGTGTGCTTCTCATGAATCCATGGTTATTGAAACCGGACCGGACCGGCCGGTTCAACCGCGAACCGGTTGGCAAACCGGTCGGTTCAACACCAGAAAACCGGACTGGAAAAAAACCGGATTGAACCGGAAAAAACCGGAGAACCGGCCAGAACCGGTCAAAAACCGGTCAACAATTTATTATATTTTTTTATTTTTATTTTTTTTGAAAAAATGCTTTTAATTTAAAATAATTAATAAAAATTAGCACTATTTTCATAAAAATAAAAAATAAATAATCTAATAAGTTTTATTTAGCAAATAATTGATTTTTTTACTATTTAATTACCTTTGGATTTAATAAAAATAATATAATGGTTTAATAATTTAATAAAATATAATAGAATAAAAATTGAATAAATTATTAAATTTGGTTAACTTAAAACTAATTGTTTATCCTTTTCTTTAATTTCATCTAAAGTTATTAAATTATTTAATTTTTAAATTAATCAAGTAATAATTTTTTTTTAAAAAATAAAAGATGAAAAAAATATTATTAGTAGTATATCTGTGATATATACTAAATATTTTGATGGATTTTTTTTATTTGAGTAGTAGTATTTATAAAAATTATACTAATTAATAATATTTTAAAAAATAGAAAAAAATCCGGTTGAACCCGGTCGAACCGGTCGAACCACGAACCCTCAGGCTTGCCGGTTCTATATCCGGTCCGGTTTTAATAACATTGCATGAATCCCTAGTTACTGGTCATTGCTCTTGCTTGGCAACACCAGTAAATCAAGTCCAAGTCCCCAGTCGAACAGCTTGAAATTCAAAAGCAAGTAATTCTCGCCAAAGCATGTCCTCTAAAGAATGCTCATCCTCAATATCAGGAACCGTATTATTCTCAAACCCATTGCTATACCTCTTACTTTCTTCTCCACTCACCATCAACCAAATCAAGAAGCTCAATACCTAAACCAAGAACAACCAATTCCCATTACCAACAGCTCTTACTGGACCAAAAAGATCCACATTCTCTGCACTCGACATGGAAATGTGGACGAAGCACTTGCCCTTCTTGACAATCTTCGCCTCCACGGCTACCGCCCTGATTCCCTCAATCTCAGCACCATAATCCATTCTCTCTGTGACGCCAATCGCTTTCACGAAGCCCACCAAAGATTTCTCCTTTTCATTTCTTCTCATTGCGTCCCTGATGAGCGCACTTGTAATGTGATCCTTGCTCGCTTGCTTGATTCTCAATCCCCACATTCCACTTTTAATGTTTTTTATCGTTTGTTTCATTTTAAGCCCGAGTTTGTGCCTTCTTTGATTAATTATAATCGTTTGATTTATCAGTATTGCCAGGTTTCACAACCATGTATAGCTCATAGGTTGATTTTTGATATGATTACCAGAGGGCATTCCCCTAGTGTCGTTACTTTTACCACTTTGATTAGTGGGTACTGTCAGGTTCGCGAAGTTTCCACTGCATTTAAGGTGTTCGATGAAATGCGTGACTATGGAGTGCTATGCAATTCACTTACTTACAGTGTGCTGATTCGTGGGGTTTTGAGGAACCGGGATGTTGAGCATGGGAAGGAGTTGATGTCCAATCTTTGGGAGATGATGAAAAATGAAGAAGACCAGTCTATAAATAGTTCTGCTTTCGCCAATCTTATTGATTCTTTGTGTAAAGAAGGATTATACAATGAGATTTTTAAGATTGCAGAAGATATGCCACAAGGGACGAGTGTGAATGAGGAATTTGCTTATGCCCACATGATTGATTCTCTTTGTAGAGCTGGAAGGAACCATGGCGCTTCAAGAATTGTTTATATAATGAGAAAGAAAGGGTTAGTTCCAAGCTTAGTGTCATATAATTCCATTATACACGGTCTCTGCAAAGAGAGGGGTTGCATGAGGGCTTATCAGTTGTTTGAGGAATGTATTCCATTTGGTTATTCACTGTCTGAGTATACTTATAAGGTTCTAGTTGAAGCTCTCTGCCAGGAAATGGATATCAACAAGGCAAGGAAAGTTCTAGAGTTAATGTTGAACAAGGAAGGGATGGATAGGACTAGAATTTACAATATATATTTGAAAGCACTTTCTCTCACGAGTAGTGCAACAGAGCTTTTAAATGTGCTTGTTTCTATGCTCCAGAGTGAATGCCAGCCTGATGTCTTCACTCTCAACACGGTTATTTATGGGTTTTGCAATATGGGGAGGATTGAAGAAGCTCTGACTATATTAAATGATATGACGATGGGAAAATTTTGCGCACCTGATGCTGTGACCTTCACTACCATCATCAATGGTTTGTTAAATGTTGGGAGGAGTCTAGAAGCTCTTAATATTTTTCATCAAGTAATGCTTGAAAAGGGCATTAGCCCAGGTGTTGTGACATATAATGTAGTTATTCAAGGTCTGTTTAGACTTAGGTTAGCAGATGATGCAATGAGGGTCTTTGATAGAATGATAGCTGAGGGGGTGGCTGCCAACAGTAAAACTTACAGTACAATAATTGATGGATTATGTGAATGTAACCGGATGGATGAGGCTAAAAGATTTTGGGATGATGTTATTTGGCCTTCAAAAGTTCATGATGATTTTGTTTATGCTTCCATTCTCAAAGGGCTTTGTCGCATGGACAAGCTGAATGAAGCTTGCCATTTCCTATATGAACTTGTAGATTCTGGGGTTAGTCCAAATGTTGTTTGCTACAATATCGTGATTGATAAAGCTTGCAAGTTGGGCGTTAAGAAGGAAGCTTATCAAATTGTAGGAGAAATGCGAAAGAATGGTCTGGCCCCTGATGCAGTAACTTGGCGGATTCTTGACAAATTACAGGGCAAATTGAAGAGGTGATTCAGAATGAAGATTCAAATTGGTGGTTCTCAAGGGAGATGGAAAGGACAGAACATCTTTGTGCTTGAAGCAACGTTCTATGGAGCAGCAATTTCAAAAGAACATAGTAGTTAAAAGTTTGGAACTATATACCAGAAGAATGTTCCTTCCTTGACATTATGGAAAGGATTGGCATACCAGCTAAACTGCGTTGGGTTTTGAATTTGGAAAGGTGTAAGGATTGCACTTGAAGCACTTGATCCAATACATTGACAAAGAGAGTTAATATAAATATTAAGTTTTCTGAATTTAAAGGAATGGCAAACCTCATGTGCAACCAAGCTGAGTTGAAGATTACAGTTGAAAGTGTCTTAAGTTCTGCACTTGGTATCATGCAGCAGGCAAACAGAGTTGCCAGAGTAAATACTGAATATTAGCTTTTATGAAGATCATTTATCGAGGATTAAAATACAATAATAAGAAACAAGATGTTAAAGGAAGTATCAATTGATAGAAAATTACTAGCTAAATAACACAATTATCAACAACTCACAAAAAACGCAGCAATAATTATTTAAACAAAAGAACAATAACAATAATAAATCAATAACAATTAAATCAAGAAAAAGTTTAGAAAAGCCTGTGAATTTGTGGATTGAAGCACGCCGAAATGCGCTGTCCTTTGAGAGGAAACGGTCCGTCTGCACCGAGTAATATTTTAACCACGTCCCCCTCGCAAGATATTCCAACCCGTTGAAATTCTTTGAGTGCAGTTAAGAATTTCCCGAACCGATTATTTCCAATGCTCAAATAATAATTGATAGAATGGTAGAATTAAAGAATAAATAATTTATGTATATAAAGAGAGTGAGAGATGGATGTGTAATTTGTATATATAGAAAGTGAGGGATGGAAGTGTGTTACGGGAAGAATAAAACTTGTAAAAAATAATAAACAAAGTTGTGTGTTTTTCTTTTGGCTTTCTTTCACTTTGTTTCTAAAAGTTTTTGCTGGCTCTCTACGGGAAAAAAAACAAAACCAACAACTTATTTATTTTTTAACTTACCATTATGAACGTTAGTGGCTTGGTAAAAAAGAGAAATGTGAGGAGGAAAATCAGCCACCAACTTCAGAAAAATATGCCACTATCCATCAAATTAGGAGTTGGTTATTTTTCCAATTCAAAATTAAAACTTTTAATCAACAATATTCCAACATTCCCCCACATGATTAAAAGTTTTTATTTATTATTTGAGCATATTATACTGTGTAATAGATGTTAGGTACCTTCAAAGTTTGAACCTACACTTAGTGTTAATGAATATTATTTTGAATAAATCATAGTAACATAAATGTTTTGAACTAAGTTCTTTTGGCCAAAATAATATTCATTACACACACAGTATAAGAAATCATCGAGGTTCTATCAGTTTTGCGCTTTCCAGTCATGCGCACGTATCTATTCATGAGTGTTTTTAGAAAATGACCCAATTTTCACAATGGCTACCCCACCATCACACTCACTAGGTGAATCCTCCAAGAGTGATCTGTGATCATCACCCCGCAAAAATATATATGCCTTTGGATTCATTCAGAATTAAATTCTTCCTAACCATCACAGTAGAGAGCATAACATCATAGGAATGGAATCCGAAAATTTTTCGTATAATAATAATAAACATGCTCTCCCAAGTTACCAAATAGTTTCGTTATTACCTGTTGAACTTTATTTATGGGATCGCCATGCATATAAAGACAGGTATCCACTAAGGTAACTAATTATTGGGTTTCAATCCCATTCCCCTCGATGTAAGAAGTACTTGTTGGCGCGCCAAACCTTTGGTGAGCGGATCCGCTATATTATTTTCAGACCTGACAAAATCCAAAGAAATCACACCATGAGATAATAAATGACGTATTGATTTATGTCTAACTGTCAAGTGCCTCCTTTTTTCATTAAAATTTTTACTTTTAGCCTTAGCAATTGTTGCTTGACTATCACAATGCATAGAAATTGGAGGTATGGGCTTATTTAAAAATGGTATATCAGACAAAAAGCTTTTAAGCCATTCTGCTTCACTACTAGCTGCATCTAGTGCCACTAATTCTGCTTCCATAGTGGATCTAGAAATTATGGTTTGTTTAGCAGATTTCCAAGCTACTGCTCCACCTCCTATTGTAAAAATAAAACCACTAGTAGATTTAGTTTCTTCTGAATCTGATATCCAATTTGCATCACTATAACCTTCCATCACAGCAGGAAAACCACAATAATGCAAAGCATAACTAATAGTACCCTTAAGATACTTAAAAACTCTTTCTAAAGCATTCCAATGTGTAATATTTGGATTATGAGTGAACCTACCCAGCTTAGCCACAACAAATGCAATATCGGGTCTAGTATGATTTGATAAATGCAATAAAGATCCTATTATTTGAGAATATTTATATTGCGAAACACTTTCACCTAAATTTTTTCTTAATTTAATAGTCATATCATATGGTGTGGAAACAGGAGATATATCAAAATAGCTAAATTTTTTCAACATTTTTTCTATATAATGTGATTGAGACAAAGCAATGCCATCATTATTTTTTAATAATTTTATTCCTAAAATTACATCAGTTTCACCCAAATCTTTCATATCAAAATTATTTGAAAGAAATGATTTAGTCATATTAATTACATTTAAATTACTACCAAAAATTAGTATGTCATCTACATACAAACAAAGTATCACATAAGAATTTTCAAAATTCTTAAAGTAAACACATTTATCTACGCTATTTATCTGAAAGTTATTCGACAACATAACTTTATCAAATTTTTCATGCCATTGTTTAGGAGCTTGTTTTAACCCATAAAGAGACTTAACTAGCCTACAAACTTTATTTTCTTGCCTGGTATAACAAAACCTTCAGGTTGGTCCATATAAATTTCTTCTTCTAAATCACCATTTAAAAAGGCAGTTTTTACATCCATTTGATGAATTTCTAATTTATAAATAGAAGCTAATGCAATCAAAAGTCTAATAGTTGTAATTTTAGAAACAGGTGCATATGTATCAAAGAAATCTACTCCTTCTTCTTGTTTAAATCCTTTAGCAACCAATCTAGCTTTAAATTTTTCTATGGATCCATCAGTCCTTAACTTTTTTCTAAAAATCCATTTACAACCAATTGTTTTGCAACCAGGAGGAAGATCACATAAAAACCATGTTTTATTTAAATTAATTGAATTCATTTCATCATTTACTGCTTCTTTCCAAAATGGAGCATCAGATGAAATCATAGCTTCATGATATGTTTTAGGTTCATCTTCAAGTAAAAAGGTATAAAAATCTGAGCCAAAATTTTTATTTTTTCTTCTCCTTTTACTTTTCCTAATTTCTTGAGTATTATCAAGAACATAATCAGAATTAGAAGAACATACATTGACAGGTTTGAATATCTTATTTTTCATAGGAAAAATATTTTCAAAGAAAGATGCATCTTTGGACTCCATAATAGTATTGTTAGTGATTTCAGGAATATCTGAGTTTAAAACTAAAAATCGATAACAATTGCTATTTAAAGCATAACCAACAAAAATGCAATCAATTGTTTTAGGTCCTATTTTTCTTTTCTTAGTAATAGGAATATTAACTTTAGCTAAACACCCCCACACTTTTAAAAATTTTAAAGAAGGTTTTTTATTATGCCAAAGTTCATAAGGTGTTTTATTACAATTTTTATAAGAAATTCTATTAAGAATTAAACATGCAGAATATAAAGCTTCACCCCAAAAATTATTAGTCAATCCAGAACTAAGTAACATAGCATTAACCATATCCATAAGTGTTCTATTTTTTCTTTCTGCTACTCCATTTGATTGAGGTGAATAGGGAGGTGTGACTTGATGAACTATACCATGCAATTCACAAAATTCATTCATCTCATTTGATGTGTATTCACCGCCTCTATCAGAACGTAAATTTTTAATTTTCCTATCAAGCTGATTTTCTACTTCTGCTTTATAAATTTTAAATTTATCAAATAATTCACTTTTGCAATTGATCAAATACACATAGCAATATTTAGAAAAATCATCAATAAAAGTAATAAAGTATCTCTTACCACCACGAGTCAAAACATTATTACTATCACAAATATCACTATGTATCAATTCTAATAATAATGATTCTCTAATCACTGGTTTAAAAGGCTTTCTAGGTTGCTTAGCTTGAACACAAATTTTACATTTTTCCTTTTTATTAATTTCATGCCTTGGAATTAATTCTAAACCCATCATTCTTTTCATAGTATCAAAATTAACATGTCCAAGTCTACCATGCCAAGAGTCATTACATTCAACAATAGCAATAGAAGAATCAATAACAGGCATATTATTTTTACAAAATGGCACTACATTTAATTTATATAATCCATTAACTAAATAACCTTTTCCAATAAAAATACCATGTCTAGTAATAACAACTTTATTCGAACCAAGATGAACATTAAAACCATTTTGATCTAATAAAGATACACTAATTAAGTTTTTTCTTAAACTAGGAACATGAAAAACATTATCTAAAATAAGAAAATTTCCAGAAGATAATTCCAATTTTATTTGTCCTTCTCCTAGAATTTGAGCCTCACTATCATTCCCCATACTCACAGATCTTCCACTTGAAACCTGATAAGAGGAGAAAAACCTTTTATCAGCACAAGCATGAACATTAGCACCAGAGTTTATCCACCAATCATTTGAGTTAAAAATTATATTTAACTCTGGGCTAGAAACAAAGTACCTGTGAGATGAGGAATGCGAGTTTGGTTCTAAAGTCATCATATTAGCTTGAGGTTTTTGAACTGTTGATCCTTTAATATGTTGTCCATGGCGCTTAAAGCAATTTTTGGCAACATGATTGGTCTTTCCACAAACCCAACATTCTAAACCCCTTTTCTGATTAAAATTGTTATTTTTTTGTTTATTATTATTAATGTTACCACCACCACTGGAATTATTCTTATAAGCATTTTTCTTGAAATTCTTTGTTTTAGGTTTATAAACATTTTCGACAATATGAGCTTTTGCATGAAATTCAGAATTTTGTTTTAGTGAAATACGATGTCTTTCCTCAATTCTCAAAGAAACCAACAAATCATCAAAAGTAAAATTTTCTGGTTTTTGTTTTAAACTTCTAGCAAAATCAGACCAAGAAGGTGGCAACTTTTTAATGAGAGAAGAGACAAGCACAATATCATGAAATTCAATGCCTTTAATTTTCAAGTCAAAAATGATATTCTCAAAATCATGAATTTGATCAGACACACTTTTTCCATCAACCATATAAAAATCAAGAAATTTTTCAACAGTATATCTTTTCAATCCCTTTTCTTCGGTACCATATTTATGTTCCAGTGCATTCCATAATTCAATAGCAGTTTTGGTATGACAAAAAATACGATATATATTATCAGTTAAAGCACTTAAAATTCGACCATGGCATAAGATATCTTTTTCATTGAAATCATCCTTTTCACTAGAACTAGTAACATCATTAGATGCAACAATTTCAGTGGATTTTTTAGATGTTTTTGTTGAATTATTATCTTTAAAACCATCTAAAATCACAGAAAAAAGTCCCAATTCAGTGAGCCAAAATTTCATTTGTTGTTGCCAACAAAGAAAATTTTGACCCGAAAATTTTTCAGGCTTACTAGATAAAGACTTAATTAAATCCATGACAAAACGTTTTCCTCTCAAAGATTGATAGAAAATTACTAGCTAAATAACACAATTATCAACAACTCACAAAAAACGCAGCAATAATTATTTAAACAAAAGAACAATAACAATAATAAATCAATAACAATTAAATCAAGAAAAAGTTTAGAAAAGCTTGTGAATTTGTGGATTGAAGCACGCCGAAATGCGCTGTCCTTTGAGAGGAAACGGCCCGTCTGCACCGAATAATATTTTAACCACGTCCCCCTCGCAAGATACTCCAACCCGTTGAAATTCTTTGAGTGCAGCTAAGAATTTCCCGAACCGATTATTTCCAATGCTCAAATAATAATTGATAGAATGGTAGAATTAAAGAATAAATAATTTATGTATATAAAGAGAGTGAGAGATGGATGTGTAATTTGTATATATAGAAAGTGAGGGATGGAAGTGTGTTACGGGAAGAATAAAACTTGTAAAAAATAATAAACAAAGTTGTGTGTTTTTCTTTTGGCTTTCTTTCACTTTGTTTCTAAAAGTTTTTGCTGGCTCTCTACGGGAAAAAAAACAAAACCAACAACTTATTTATTTTTTAACTTACCATTATGAACGTTAGTGGCTTGGTAAAAAAGAGAAATGTGAGGAGGAAAATCAGCCACCAACTTCAGAAAAATATGCCACTATCCATCAAATTAGGAGTTGGTTATTTTACCAATTCAAAATTAAAACTTTTAATCAACAATATTCCAACATCAATAGTGAATGAGGTGGCAATAATCCTATACCACAGAAGTTCATTTTTCTTGACTGATCAACAGCCAATTTCCCAACAGTCATCGCATTTATTTCATCAACTGCGACACTGTATTTTCATTTATTTATTTGTTAACTTATGATTGGAAATTGATGATGAATCAATCTCATATTGGTTCTGATTGGCAATGGAGGTGTTGCCACCGATCAGGTCAAGAGCAAGCCCTTTTTAACTCAATCCTATAATGGCTTGATGCCCAAATGTCAGAATCTAGCCAACATATATGGGCTTTTGGAAATGACGGTACTTTTTATTTATTATTTTTTTTCTAGTATTAAAAAATATTAATTAAATTTTAATTTAAAATAAGATTAAACGATTTAATACATAAATTTAAATTTAATTAGTCAATTTATATTGAAAAAAAATTAAATTAGAAAAAGAAAAATAAATTTTATTAAAAATCTAAAAGTGACAAATAAATAAAATTTAAATTTTACTTAAAAGTGACAAATAAAAAAGAATTGAGGAAGTATTAATTTTTTATTTGTTTATGCAGTACTGAATGGCTAATTAATATTTCTCCTATCCCACCAAAATGTTATTTTTGATGTAAATCACTACATTGATAATCATTGATCTTGACCAAAATGCTCTATTTTAAATTAGGCTATATGGTAAAGTGTATAAAATGAGAGAAACATTAATTAAGTTCTTGAATGTTTTATTGAAATTATATAAAGGATAAAATTGAAAACTATGTAGTAAATGTTATTTTGAATTTATTAAAGTGATAATTTAGTTGGATAGATGGAGTATTATTTTGCAAACCAATTAAGAACATTTTTAATCTTTTTTTTTTGGTATTAATGGTGGAGAATTTGCCTATTTTTATTATTCAGTAATAAATAAAAAAGACCAATAATGCATTGTTCAATCTGGTGGTGTAGTTGTCAAACAGTGCACCAATACCTACTGGTAATGAAAATAATAAAAAGAATAGAGATAAAAATGAGTTAGAATTAAGTCTTATAAATAATAAAGAGTTATATTTATTGAATTAAACAAATCCGTGATTACATAATGTCGCTCTATAAAGATCATAGATGGATAATATCCATAAATATATATTAAATAAGATTCCAAATATAGGACTAGTAATACTTTTCAACCCAACTTGGTGCTGGAGATGAAGAACTTGGCTTCGGTAAATACAACCTTATTACTTGCTATCCATGTCCAATTTTGGCATCACCTTATAATTTGAATTTCGGGTTATAATATCTCATAATAGTTATAACCCTTCAAACTATATTTAAAGTCTCTTAATAAGATGGGGATGGTGCTGGTGAATCAGAACTGGAGTGGGGAGGTTTCTTCTTGTTTGATTTCTTGCGTTCCCCGTCGTGATGTTTCTTGTGTGATTTCTCGTCATCGTCACCGTGGTCGTGGTGCTTCTTCTTGTGCTTTTTCTTGTCATCGCCATCGTCATCGTGATGCTTCTTCTTGTGCTTCTTCTTGTCATCATCATCGTCGTCGCCGTCGTCGTCGTTCTTCTTGGACTTTTTGTGTGATGGTGATGGAGATGATGCTTGGGGAGATGGTGATGATGAATAGAAAGATCCTGATGATCCAGTGGACGGAGATGGAGAGGATTCAGGAGATAGAGATGGTGAGGATGCAGGGGATGAAGAAATGTCACCAACTGTTGATTTGGCATGAATTGCCAAGCAAATCATCATCACAAGTGCTGCTACTTTTGTTACTCTTACAATTTCCCCCATTTTTGTTTTTCTTGATTGCTTCTTAAGTATGGTTCCAAGTGATGTTTCATTGTCCCTTTATATAAGTCTAGTTTGCCTTCTAAAAATGGAAATTTCAAAGATGAATATGGCGCATCTTATGGATCTTTTTGCTTCGTTCTCTATAATTTATTTTGTTTTTACTAAATATGTCGGTAGCTTTTTTTTTTTTTTTCTTTCATCTCTTTTTAAGGTTCGATTTTAGATTTTACGTTATATTATCACTACTACCATTATGGAACTTACTTATTTTAGATCTTTCCTTATTTAAAATTTTGTTAATTATAATTAATAGTTAAAATAATTAAGCTAAGCATAGAATTGCACATTAGAATAATGTTAACACAGATAATAAAAACTTAATTACAATTTTGGTTGAGCTAACTCTTAAATGGTTTAAGAACTATCAAACCCAACTTTCATGGTCCATTGCAAACTTTGTTATTAGAGTTTAAGAGGACTAACAACCCAATTGTTGCCTCGACCGGGTGAAAACCTGATTAAAAACTATATTATTGTATGAATTATATAGCTAACATAAACACATAATAGCTGCTACGAACTTAGAGCCTTGATTGAATAGGATTTTATGGTATGTCCATTGAATAATGATTTAGGTTTAATTGTATTGGAAATAGCATTATTGGTTGATAAGAATGCTTAAAAAATTCGAATTCAAAAGATTATATATGTTTTATTGAAAGGGAATGTATTTGAAATTTTGCAATCTGAAAAACTTGATCTAGAGGCTAAGGGCAATAAGCAAGTTAACAAGACAAGTGAAAAACTAGGTTAAATTTCATCCATTTCTAAGGCGTCACCACACATTTTTCTTTGTATTATTCATTTCATTCTTCTTTGACAGCGATTACTATTGTGCATGGACTCAAAATCTTGGTGAAAATAATGAAATCTTTTAGCTCATTCAACTGTTTAAAAAGTGAAAAGTATAGTATGGCCGAAATAAATGTAGCGAAGTCACAAAATTCGAAATTCTGTTTTTGATTTTTTCATACCACTTTCAGTGAAACGTCTATTAATCATTGTCTTTAACTCCATTTACTCTCTCTGATTACAAAAATTATTCTATATGGTCATTGATTACTGATTTACGTATTTCTTCACCCTTTTATCCCCTCTTTTTAGGCTAGCGCATCGAAAATTTGTGGATTTTTGTATCAGCATTTTACTATAATGTTGGCTGTCTGTTGCTATTCAAAAAGCATGTTTAACGAGTTAAATTAATGGCTCCGTAAGTTAGCTTCTCTCCTGATAGCAATAATAAACTCCAAGGTTCTCAGGTCTAGCCCGGTCAAATAACTATTGCAGACAAAAGGTCAAGAATTAGAGGTTCAAACAAGGCTGAACCAGAGTTTACTTAAAATATTATATTTATCATGTAGTTATTTATATATTATAGAAAAACCAAATTCCACATCCTGAAATTGAATGAAAAAGAAAGCAATATATATAGAATAAAAGTAGAAACTGTGAACGTAAAAACTAAAAAAAATAAAAGGCCAATGAATCAAAACCCTATTAAAATTGCCAAATCGCATGTTGGGTGTCTTAAATGCCCGTTTTTTGGGCTTATCAGCATGAAAAAAAAAAAAAAAAAATCTGATTATCGATTTTTCGGTTTCATCGATATCGGGCTACACAACCTAGACAAACTTCCAAAAAAACACAAAGGATAATTGAAGGAGACCATAAGAAAAGAAAACTTTTTTGTTTTTGATACATATATATATAGAGCAGGTGGGTTATCCCTAGGGGCCGAAAACTTAGAATGAAAAGTAAAGGAGAACCAAAATATAATATATATGTGATAAAAAATATTTTAGAAGAGGCTAAGCTACAACATAAAAGAATTCCATTTTAATTTTTATAAAAATTGTGAGAACTCAAAAGTCTCAGGGACCAATATTTCTCACTATAGCTTTGAGTCCGCCATTGAATACTTTATAGAAAGCCATCTACTATAAGAAACAACGACTCAATCTTGTTGAATCTAATTACAAACATCCTTGAGAGGATTACGTAACCAAATGAGATAAACAATCAGCCACAAAATTAGCTTATATATATATATATATATATATATATATATATATATATATATAACTTTAAAATAAGATATGTATTGTAAATTTTGGGCAATTAAAACTCATCATAACTTCATTGTTTTGAACTAAAATTACATATAATTAATAGTACGTAAAAGTACATATAAGAACAATTATTATTATATTAAACGCCCGTACAACTCAATGCAAAATTAAGGATTACGAAGGCTTTTCAATCTCGCATGGTAGTGGAGAAGAAGAATTGTAGCCTGCGAAACACAACCTTATTACTTGCTAGCGATGTTGAAATTTGGCAACAGGTTACAATGGCCATATTTACGAGGATCATATAACATAATCATAACCTGTGAGGCCAGATTTAAAGTCTTTTAATAAGATGGGGATGGTGCTGGTGAATCAGACTTCTTGGAGTGGGGAGGTTTCTTCTTGTTTGATTTCTTGTGTTCCTCGTGATGTTTCTTGTGTGATTTCTTGTCATCGCCATCGTCGTCGTGATGTTTCTTCTTATGCTTTTTCTTGTCATCGTCGTCATCATCATCGTGATGTTTCTTCTTGTGTGATTTCTTGTCATCGTCGTCATCATCATCATTGTGGTGCTTCTTCTTGTGCTTTTTCTTGACATCATCGTCGTCGTCGTCCTCATCATCCTTTTTCTTGGACTTTTTGTGTGATGATGGTGATGATGCTCCGGGAGATGGTGATGAATGGAAAGATCCTGATGATCTAGTAGATAGAGATGGAGATGATTCGGGAGACAGAGATGGGGATGATGCAGGAGATGAAATGTCACCAACTGTTGATTTAGCATGAATCGCCAAGCAAATCATCATCACAAGTGCTGCCACTTTTGTTACTCTTACAATTTCCCCCATTTTTTTAATATTTGCTTCTTAATTATGGTTTCCTTTCATGTTTGGTTATCCCTTTAAATAAGTTTAGTTTGCCTTCCAAAATTGGAAATTTGAAATATGAATACAGCGTAGATTTTGGATCGGTTTTAGGTTTTACATTGTACTATCACCACTATTAAAATCACTTACTTATTTTAAATTTGTTATTCATAATAGTTATATCATAAGCACTAATTGGTTTTGTAATTTAATTTTTAATTATTAACTTAAGCACTACTTTTTGGAAAGGATCTAACTTTATAAGTAGGTATATAATTATAAGGACTAATTATAATTATATTGTTGAGCTAAGTCTATAATAGTGTAAATTATTTTAAAGCAATATCCAACATACAATTACCAAATTCAACTTTCTAGGTTATAAAAGGATTAACAATCCATAGTTGTGGATTCTATTGATAAAAACATTTGAATTATAGGAAGAAGAGAAAGCTAGATTAGAAAGGCCAAAGTGAAAAGTATAGACAAATAAAAAATATTGAATAAAAAAAAAAAAAATGAACTAGGTTGATACCAGTTGTGTATTTGAGGGAGGATAATGAAAAGAATGCTATATAAAAAATTTACGAAAAATAATAAAAATTTGTAAGTATGGTTGTTAACCCTAAAATGGCTTAAAATTTTTATTATATTTTTTTTCTATAATTACATCTTTTAAAATGAAAATGTTAAAATTCAAATTTTAATCAATTAGAAGAGTAGTCAAACTCTTAAATATTTGAACTGTAAATAATTTCCAATAATTTAATATTTTGAAGAATGATTAACAAATAATTATTAAATCCAACTCCCTACAAACTTTACACTATTTGCATAGTTGGGACTATCAATATATATATATATATATATATATATTTTTTATCTTTGTTTGGTAAAAGAACATCTTTCATGTAAGCAAATGACTACTATAACTAACGAAATTCTTTCTTTTAGAAAATTATAACTGTTTCTGAAATTCAATTATTTATCTATGCATTCGGACAAAACGAACATCATTTATTTTTTTATGTAAGCAAATGACAACAATAAATAAACCAAAATCTTTGTTTTAGAGAATTATAATTTCTTCTGAAATTCAATTATTTATGCATTTAGACAAATTCTTTTTAATCCAAGGGAGAGAAATTGGAGCATATTGGACCTATATGGGGAATCGATATCTTGTCGAGAAGCACTTAAAGGGATGTTTCTACCATTTTGCCAAGGCTTTAGATATAACAGTTAATAGATTGTTTTCTTTTTTTTTTTTTCCCGTCTTAATTGAATTCATCAAATTCTGCTTCTATTCTCACCAATGAAATATTTATGGAAATATCTTATATGAGCAACGTAGAATATAAATTCAACTTTTATAAATAACTCCATTATCATATGAATTAAATATAGCTAATGCAAACAGATAAAAGCTGCTATAAACTTGGAGCAAAATAATTTGAAATTAAGTAGAAGAGTTCTGCTTATTATTTCTTGTCAAAATCAAGGGTTAATTTCAGTTATTGAAACATTCTACTTTTAATGAAATGTCACAAAATAAAATCTTTTAACAAAAAAATAGCTAAACTTAAAAAAAATATTTCAAAAAAGTTATTTTAGTAAAATTTTGGAATAAACTTTATCGAAAATTTTTATTGACATGTTACATCACCTGTATCATCTAAGTGTATAACATATATGCTATCACATCAGCATGCCACACATTTCAGTTATCATATCATGTTCAATATGAGAAAATGCTACGTGTAAAAATATTTTAAAAAAGAAAAAATCAATATGTGGCGGTTGACATAACACCCATCCTATGTGACTTATCGATATAGCAGCATACGAAAATTTTCGATAGGATTCCTTCATAAATCAGGATAAAGTAACTTTTTTAAAAAATTTCTCTTAATTTATGTATTTTTCTATTAAAAAATCTAATTTTATGGCTTTTCAGTTAAAAATAAAAAGTCAAATGATCGATCGTAATTGAAATTAATCCCAAAACTAATCACAAAATTAGATACATTTGTTGATTATGTCATAAGTGAGATTGAGTTCAAAGATGGCCTATATAATGGATATCATTTGATAATTAAAAGGTTATCAATGTACAATTGTACATTTGGTTAAGTAGTTTATATATATTGAGTGGTTATAGAAATTAAGTCTCCCTTATAAAAATTATTTTATATTGACTAGTTGTAAAAGTTAAGTGTTAGTTATAATAGCTTGTACAATTTTTATTTAACGATTTATCTTCCAGAACTAAGTTATGAGTAAGTCCATTTTATTGAACGTGATGGATATAGCAATCTTCTTTACACTTGTTTGCATAAGACAATTATCATATAGATGTGTCATCAAAAATTTTGAAAACCTATTTCTAATAATTTGCAATAATGAGGGGGTCAATTCGGCTGCTACATTCTCATCCACGTTTCTATCAGACAATTATTTATATTTTTTTAGGGCAATAATTAGAGAACGTAATCTCTATTATATTGTATTCCCCAACTTTTCTATCGTCAAATATCGTCTAAAATAATACAATTTGAGGGAAAAAAAAATTGAAAGTACCATGTACTAGAGAGCATAGTAAATTTTCTTCTTTTTAGAAAACAAGATGTAATGCTAAAAGATTAAGAATCCACCCACTGATGAAACGTATCTTTGACACATAGTAGATGAAAAAAAACTTCTTGAAATTCTATATCTAAGACAACAACAACAATAATAATAATAATAATAATAATAATAATAATAATAATAATAATAATAATACCCAGTAAGAAGTATTATAAATGATTAACAGTTATTATATTTATTAAATTTGCCGAGTTTTACACACCATTGGTGATAATAATGTTGCTCCAGTGGATAACAAAATAAGACACAAAATTAATTGAGTACTAGGAATTCTTTTCAATCCCACTTAATGGTGGAGAATAAGAATTCTAGCCTGCGAAACACAACGTTATTACTTGCTAGCGATGCTAATTAAAATTTGGCGACAGGTTATAATGGACATTTTACGAGGATCATGTAACGTAAGTATAACCTGTGAGGCCAGATTTAAAGTCTCTTAATAAGATGGGGATGGGGATGGTGCTGGTGAATCAGAACTGGAGTGGGGAGGTCTCTTCTTGTTTGATTTCTTGCGTTCCCCCTCGTGATGTTTCTTGTGTGATTTCTCGTCATCGTCACCGTGGTCGTGGTGCTTCTTCTTGTGCTTTTTCTTGTCATCACCATCGTCATCGTGATGCTTCTTCTTGTGCTTCTTCTTGTCATCATCATCGTCGTCGCCGTCGTCGTCGTTCTTCTTGGACTTTTTGTGTGATGGTGATGGAGATGATGCTTGGGGAGATGGTGATGATGAATAGAAAGATCCTGATGATCCAGTGGACGGAGATGGAGAGGATTCAGGAGATAGAGATGGTGAGGATGCAGGGGATGAAGAAATGTCACCAACTGTTGATTTGGCATGAATTGCCAAGCAAATCATCATCACAAGTGCTGTTACTTTTGTTACTCTTACAATTTCCCCCATTTTTGATTCTCTTGATTGCTTCTTAGGTATGGTTTCAAGTGATGTTTCATTGTCCCTTTATATAAGTCTAGTTTGCCTACTAAAAATGGAAATTTCAAAAATGAATACGGCGCAGATTTTGGTTCTTTTTGTTGTGTTGTTTATAATTTATTTTGTCTTTACTAAATATATCTTTCATCTCTTTTTTAGGACTGATTTTAGGTATAACATTGTATTATTAATTACCATTCGCCACCATATCAAAGGCAGTTAATTCTTCTTACTTGTAAACTTTTAGGCCTCATCTCATGGGCTTGAGATAAATGGGGCATGATATATATTCAATTCCCATCATGTTTTGCAAGTATAATATAATCTCATATGAGTCATATATAGCTGAAGTAAATATAAAATATAATGGCTGCTAAACTTAGAGGCTAAAGCTTGGAAGCAAGCAGAAGAGAATTAGGCTTGATCTTGAATGCTAAAATTTTTGGATCAAAACTAACAAAGTGGATAAATTAGCATGGACCGTTATTTATTATTATTATTTTTATATATATTTTACTAATTAACAATTTGTTGTTGAACTTGATTTTCTTTTTATTGGCACAACATTTGCCACGTAATTGCACTTGTAATGCACATCGGGTAATAGGGGTTTTTTCCTTCCTTTTTTTCGTCCTCTTTGTTGTGGGGGTGCACTACAAGAAAACTGTGAAATAGAAACGAAATTTTAGAGACGGAAAGATTTTAGAGACGAAAATTGATTTCCGTCAATAGAGACGAAAATCATTCCGTCTCTAAAATTCGGTTGCTAAAAATGGCGGGATTGGTTCCCTCCATATTTAGTACCGCTAATAGAGACCGTAAAATTTTTTCGTCTCTAAATAGAGATGGAATTTTTGTTTCCCTCTCTATTTAGAGACTGAAAATATTTCCGTCTCTAAATAGAGACAGAATTATTTGCCGTCTCTAAATTTTGGTCGCTAAAAATGGCAAAATTGGTTCCCTCCACATTTAGAGATCGCAAATAGAGACCGTATAGAGACGGAATTCAAATTCCGTCTTTATTTAGAGAAGAAAAATATTTTCGTCTCTAAATAGAGACGAAAATTGAATTTCGTCTCTAAATAGAGACGGAATTTGAATTTCGCCTCTAAATTTAGAGACGAAATTTTATTTTCGTCTCCATTTAGAGACGAAAATTGAATTCCGTCTCTATTTTTCGGGATATTTACACCCACCTTCATTTCTCCCTCCTTCTTTCTCTTTTCTTCTTCCCCTCTTTCTCCCCTCCCCTCTTCGGCAGACCTAGACAATGTGCCGACCGACGCCGCCGCTCTCCCCCGCGCCGACCGACGACATCCCCACCCTCGCACCGACCGACGCCGCGCGTGCCTCCCTTTTCCCCGCTGTCCGCGCTTCCTCGCCAACCGACGCCATAGATCGGGAGCTTGAAGCAGCACCGTGCGCCGCCGCCGCTCCTTGATTCCCCGCCGCAGATCTGCCCGTTCAGGTAAATTTTTTTTTTTCTGGATTTTTTAATTTTTTATTATTTGAATGTAGTATTTTATTTATGTTGTATATTTATTTATTTTGTTTATTTTAATTTGTGGGTCAATTTTTAATATTTATTTTGTATTATTCTAATTAATTTATATTAGTTAATTTAATTTGTTTTAATTTGTTAGTATTATATTTATGTGTTATTTTAATGTTGTATTAATCTAATACAGTGTTATATTTGGGTGTGTAAGTATTTTAATTTTACTTCATTTGCTGATGGGGGCATTTTCTTGTCGAAAATCCTTCAAAGTATGAATCTTTGAATCTTTGTTAAGTATTTGTACCTCTGAATTCTGTTATAGTTTTAGGATCTTGATCTTTTCTTACACCTTAATTGATTCGGCCTAGTGTGGGCGCATTTGATCATGAAAATTAAATGAATAAACTTAGAATTCGAACGATCCCAATTGTGTTTCTTTTTTTCGGTATAGATTTCACTCTGTTGCATATCTTCAACAAATCTGGTGGTTTGAGGTTGATGGTCAATTTGAGTTCCCATTTCCAGCGGAGACCTACAGCTTATTCTTCAGGCTGCAAAATTTTACTTCTATAGTTAATTTGTTAAAAATGTTTAATTAGTCCAAAAGTGTTTTTAAGGTTTTGAAAATGGGTGCTATTAGAATCTGTTTGCATTATTTGTAGAATTCCCATTATATTTGAATGTGTATATTTGTTATGGTATTTGGATTTATTGACTTATATTATAATAGAATGTACCTTTTTTAGTGTTAAATTAGTGGTGTATGTTTGTAATTTATGTTATGTGACTATTATTTATAATTGTGTTGTGTAGTGGATTTGTATGTGGTATTTATTTTGTATATTATTTGTGTACATATATAGTGTTTTCAAATTGTTGGCTAATTTGCCGATCTAGAAAGGCCGACTTTTTAATTATATGTTATATGTGTGTGTATGTCTTAAACCCCTTTTTGTTAGCATATTGTTTGCATGTGTTTGTATTGTGTATAATGTGTTGTAATTGCTATTGGTTATATTAAGTACTCTTGTATAAATTTCTATTATGCTTAAATTATTTTAAGAGGGTATTTCGTATGTTGTTATACCAATAGTTAAGATTTATTATTTATATTATATTTATTATTACATGTACTCGTATCTGCCGCAACCGGTTCCGCATTTAGCTGTAGAGTGTGCGAAATCTCAGCCTGATACCGGTTGCCACACTCGAGGTAATTAAGCTCGTCATATATTAAAATGAAGTTGTTAAGAATACGTATATGATTATAATAAATTTTTTTGATTTGAAATTTTATTTGTGTTAATATTCATTGTTCTGTGTATATACATTTGATGATCATGTCGTAATTTGACTGTAATTAATTTCAATTTCACATGTTCTAGTTGTATGACTTGAAAGGTTAAATTCACAGCTGTTGGTGAATTTATCCTTTTTACTTGAAATTTTGAGGTGGAAGGGGAAATGTGATAATGTCGACGGTGTCACATTCGTCAGCGATCGAGTTAGACAGGTTCATGTATGATTTTTAAAATTTTTACTGTTATTTTTCTATATGTTCTTAGTTTTAGATTACTCTTAAATAACATTCGAATAATTTTTATTATAGAAACGAGTACTAGAGAGTCTTCAGAGTCAGCAGGCAGATGGTGATAATGTCGATCATGCAAGAGTATATTATGACACAGCTGGCGGTAGGGACCGCCGTGGACGGATCTTCGGCTTGGGCTCTTATGCAAATACCTGTTATTCGCATGCCGCTTCATCCTCTACGGCAATGGCGAGTAGACTTGCGGCTACTACAAATGAGGTCATTGAGTTTCGCAGTACAGTTGACAATTTAATGAACTGCATTAATAGGTTAGAGAATTTCATTAGCCGAAATATTCATGTACCGTCGGCTGATCGTCCACAATCGCCTCCATCTTAGTTACTATTTTAAATATTTTCAAGTACTTTTGCTTGTAGTCTTACTAAATTACATATATATATTAATACATTACTATTTATACTTTTATTTAATTTCCTTAATTTTTATTTAATACTTGTTTCATTATATAAATTTTGGCAATTATAGTTTTATTATTAAAAAAATTATGTATTAAAAATAGATTTCGAGATGGAAAATATAGTTAAATATAATTAAAAAAATATAGTTAATAATATATTAAAAAAATATGTATTTAATTTAGAGACGAAAAAATTATTTTCGTCTCTATTTTCCGTCTATAAAAATAGAGGCGAAAACGAATTTTTCAGAGACGAAAAAATTATTTCCGTATCTATTTTCAGAGACGGAAAGAAAATTTCGAAATTCCGTTTCCGTTTCTAATTTTAGAGACAGAAATTTAAATTAGAGATGGAAAACATTTCCGTCTCTATTTTTAGCGACGGAAATATGATGACTGTCTCTAAAAATAATGACGGAAAGTTTCGGTCTCTAAATTTAGAAACCGCCAAAATAGAGACGGAATTTTTTTACGTCTCTATTTTCAATTAGAGACGAAATTCTGTCTCTATTCTCCTGATTTCTTGTAGTGGTGGGGTTGTTTGTGGGTGGTTGGGTTTGCCTTTCAATATGTAGAGGCAAGTCCTCTCATTGCGCCAATATGCATACAACATTGTGGTCTGTCTCTTCGACAAGTTGAGCATATGCGCAACGCTAACGGAATTGTAGTATTTAATTAAATGACGAATTTTATGTATAGTCTCCAAAAAGAAATTGCTTTTATATATATATATATATATATATATATATATATATATATATATATATATCATTTGCCCAACGCAAGTCAACTTCTCGAAAATATACAATATACAAATTACTCAGTACCAAATCATCCATCTACTAGACAACCACAAGGAAGGTTAGTTCAGTTGGTTCCAATTTGACATGTAAAGTCCATTATATTTTTGAAAAAAAAAAAATCCACTATATTTAGTTAATAATTGTAATATATTCTTGAATGGCGGGCATGGCTGGATTAATTATATGATAAGATTAAACAATTCCATTACTTTGAGACCTAGCTAATCTCCTTATCATAAATCAACATATTTTTTTATTTAACCTATGGGGAGAAATGTTCGAGATAGTTAAAAACTTGAATTAAATTAATAAGATAGGATTGCTTCATTTATACGTAAAGTAATTATTTTTTCAAGTATCTTTTGAAGTAATTACATAATTATACAACCTCAATTCTTCAAAAACCTTTGTAATTGACTAAAATTTTCTTTTAAAATAGGAGAGACAATAAAAACATATAAATACAATAACACTAGCAAGAAATTAGAGCTATATTGAAAAAACCTAAGTAAATAAAAACAAGTATTAATACTCCCTTAATGTTTAAGTAGAGTATAATTGTGTTCATCCATTAATTAAAGCTAGTCTACGGAAGAAAGATTAAAATAACCCTCCATACCGATTTCTGTGCTAATTTTTCTCAAATTCAAAGTCTTCCTTAATTTATGTTTATAATATCATTAACCTCGCTTAACAAAAAAAATTACTCAAATTAGCATATAATTAAACTAAACCAACTTGTCCCAAATTACATACTTAGACTAGATTATTCAAAATCTAGATGACAAGACTATGGATTTTGTTTTTGTTCATTTATCTATTTATTATTTATTTATTTATTTATTTTTTACTCAAAACTTGTTATCTAAGTCTTTTTATACATTAGAACTCACATGAGTATCAACTTCTGGTTTCCAACAGTTTTTCAGTGAAAAATTAGGGCTCCAAGGCAATGATCAGAGCAGCTTTTTACATTCTTCTAGTTCTTGGAACCATCCATTTCTCCAGTAGCCGCAGTATCAAAGATGAAGAATACTCAATCTCAGTGTCAGATGGGGTGAAATTTGATCAAATGAACCAATCTAAAACCCTAAGAATGAGTGATCTTAGGGCAACAACTGTGACTTGTGAGCCAGCTTACGTGTTCTTGCCTTGCACCACCGAAGTTTGGGGACAGCTCTTTCTTATAATCTTATATGAGTATCTGCTTTCACTTTCTGCACATTACATTTCAGAAGGATCTGAACTTTTTCTGGAAATTTCTGGAACTGAGAATGTATTTAGTGCTAATATATTTCAAATGCTTGGCATGTTCCCTCAAGTAATTGTGGTGCTTGGTAAGTTATTCTTGATTTCTCTTGCTATTCTTATTTATAATTCTTTTTATTCAATTTACATGCATTTATCAGTCTTTTTCTTTAAATTTTGTTGTGTTGCTATTTCATTTCTTAATTATATCCACTTATGAATTTGGAAGTAATTTGTTTCTGATCTTTTTATTAAAGAAAAAAAGAAAGATACATACCAATTAAGAACATGTTAATTTATTTAAACTGCTGTTCTTTTTTTTTTCTTTTTGTTTTCTCCATCTTTCTGCGCAATAAATTACCAAAATTGGTACAAGGTACAGAATGGTGGAAATGGTAATTCTTTAAAATAATATCTTATGTTTCAAAAAGATAATGCGTATGCCATGAAGATATTGACAAGATTAGGTTTTATTTACTTTATTCCAAAACTTATTATTAAAATAAGTCAACTGGGAGAAAATAGTAGCAGCATGATGTTAAACCTAATTGTCAATGAACACTAGATCTGCACCCATCAGTCAGTTCTTAAAATTCTTTGTTTAATTTATTCCCTCTCTTCCCTAATTAAAAAAAATGTCAATAATCAATTTGATCTTCATTTTTAAATATTAATTAATGCACCTATCAATTATCAACATAATTATCTATTCAACAGAAAAATAATATTTTTCTATTTACAGATGTTAAGATTTTGCATCACATATTAGAAAAATGATTTGATGCGCACTGTGTAGGTGTACCATACACTATATACCGTTCAATTGTATAGTCAACGCATATTGATATCTTTAGGCATCTGATTGGACAGTGTGTTGCGTACAGCGTATCTCCGAACTACACTCTAAATTAATACTTCACATATTAGTAATATAAATCTTTGAATCAAAAATTAATATTATTATAATTTTTATTTAATGGTTCATATTTGATATATTCAGTATAACTGGCCGATAAAATATGTATATTTTGTTATCGTGTATATTTGATCAATTAATTTGCAAATTAACTGAACCTCATAGTCCTGAAAATAACTCTATTGCCACTAATTTAATAAAGCTTATTTTTCTTTTTAGCTGAAATTTTAGTTTGGAATAGTTTAAGTATATGATTAATTATACCCACGATTTCTCTAAATTGACAGTGATCTATTAATAAAGTGACTTATGTTATTATTTATAATAAAAAAGCTTATATTGTTAAATTTAATTTGCAAATTAATTTTCCATTTAAATATATATATATATTGATATACATTAAGTTCTTTTGTTCAGTGTCTGGATTCTCAGGAACTGCAGATACTGTAGAAACAATGGCAGAAATGGGAATGGGCATACTTGCAGGATCGGTGATAATGAACCTTACACTAGTTTGGGGTTCTGTTATTGCTTTTGGCAACTATGATCTTTCAAAAAATCAAGATTTACAGACACAAAGCCAACAAAAATTCAAATTAACTGGTCAACTTACTTATTTTCATATTTAGTTCTTTATGGTCGATACATTTATTTACAGTAATAAAACTAATTAATTACGAAATATATGGCAAATTGGTGCAGGTTACGGTGTGAGGACTGATATTCAAACTAAGTACACTGCAAGAATCATGCTTTTGTCTATGATCCCATTTCTATTACTTCAACTAGCAAAAATTCTGAGCTCATCCTCAGCTAAAAAAGTCGTAATTGTTATTTCTCTTATTATAACAGTACTTTACCTCGTTGGTTACATGACCTATCAGGTAATATATTTTATATGTTGATGTTCTTTACATATAATTAATTAGTTGCTCTTATAAACATAAACTGCCATGTAAGAAAAGTAGTTTTTGTCGCTAATTTTATAATTACATAGTAAAATCATTTTTTTGACACGACTGTATTATTATTGGTATAGGCATTTACGCCATGGATAAAAGAAAGAAGATTGGAATTTTTGATGAGTAAATATATAGAAAAGAACCTGCTACAATCTCTTCGCATGTCCAATGGGCAGCCTAATCAAGCAGCGATAAGCGAGTAAGGGTTCTAATTATTAATTCATACAATCAGGTTTTTGTAGCACATCAAAATTTTACAAGTTTGGAGGCATAATTCCTATGTAACTAGAAGAAATCGAATATGAAATCTCTTTCACTTTTAATCAATTTTAGTTAAATTTAACAAGTTGGTTTCGTTATTTCTCACACCCAGAAATTAATGCTTGCAGGCTATTTAGCAAGATTGACCAGAATAACGATAAAGAAATAACAGCTGCTGAACTTAGATCATTAATAATTGGAATGCAAATAGAAGTGTTTGGCCTGAAAGCTGATGATTTTGTGTCAAAGCTAATGGAAGATTTAGATAAATCTGCAGATTCTACTATTACCCAGGATGAGTTCAATGATGGAATATCAAAATTCCTTAGTGAGGCCAATTCATCTAAGAACAATCAAGCTCGTCGAGCCAAGAAAAAATCTCCCAGTGTTCGCAATTCAGAGGTATACATACAGTTAAATGAACATAGCTTTATTTTTACCCTTAAAACTTTTCGAAATAGCTTAATTATTTACCAATATATATATATATATATATATATATATATATATATATATATGAGATGAAATCACAGATGTTTCTTCTCCCTTAATCAAAAGTTTCTAATTGAAGTTTTGAGGATGTATATTCTTAAATATTTGGAAGAAATGCTTTATTACTTTATTGACTTATTCGGTGCAAATCTGAATTAATCGATTCAATGGAATTCAGATATTAAATGATTATATAAATAAAATTGTTATCGATATAGAATGTAATTTGATGCACGTATATTTGAACCGTCGAATCACGTCCGTTCTATCGATATGACGGTTTAAATACGCGCGTACTGATACTACGTTAAAAAAAAAAAAAAAATTAATGATTTATTGCAATGGCAGGGAAACAGCGAGGAACAGCAGAGTCTGCTAGCAACAGGGGAGGGAACCAAGATGACTTCTGATATAAATGTGTGGTGGAGTTACATAAAAGGAGCTATTTTCATAGTTTGTGGAACTGCTGTTACTTTTGTGCTAGCAACGCCTTTAATGACAAGTATTCAAGATTTCGCAGCGGATATAAATATCCCGTCGTTCTTGATATCGTATCTAGTGGTACCTCTTGCTTTGGGCTTCAAAATGGCGTACAGAGCTATTACTTCTGCCAGGCAGAAGACCGAAGAGGCAGCCTCTTTGACACTTTCTGAGGTTCATTTCTCTCAAATTCTAATTTCTATTTTATTAGATCAGGAAAAATAAATGGATTTTTTTAAATGGTCAAATGTGTAATTTGGCTCTCTAACTTTTTGGTGATCATCAACCTGCTCTAGAAGTTGACTTTGAGCCAAATTAGTTCCTAACTTTCAATTACGGTGGTTTTATCCAATTTCATGAAAAATCTATTTCATCCTTTTTATTTATCATATAAATTTACTTAATAATTGGCCAGAAATTAACATTGAAGCATATTGATGAGTATAAAAATATTTAAGGCTCACTTAATTTGCTCATTAATTTTTCGATTTTTTCTAAGGAATAAGGTATTTTTTGTTCCTAAACTTTTCAAAATAGATAAATTTTTATATCTATGTATATTTTTACTTAATATTTTTCAAAACAGCAAAAATTTACCCTGATTCTTTTTAAAATATAAAGATTTTTTGCCTCCTTAATTTTTCAAATGTAAGAAAATTTACTCTTAAATTGGTTAAAATTGAGCAATTTTGTCACCAAAATAACATTACGTGGCATTTTTTTATTGGTTAAAAAAAAAGAGACTTTCTCACTATTTGAGGAATTTTGATGGAACAAAATGATTAAAAAGAAAGGTTTAGAGATATAATTAATATGTTGACCTTATTTTTTTATAATGATTTGATAGTTGAAAGCTTATATTATGTATTATGTGCAGCTTTACGGGGGAGTATTCATGAACAACGTGATGGGGTTGGTGATATTCTTGTCACTTGTTTGCATAAAGGATTTATCATGGGATGTCTCAGCTGAAGTTTTGGCAGTTCTAATAATTTGCAGTGGAGTTGGTCTCTCTGCCACCTTCTCCTCCACATTCCCATTATGGACCTGTATCATAGCATATGCTCTTTATCCTTTATCTTTGGCCTTTATTTATGTTCTTACTACACTTCTTGGATGGGGTTAGGCATTCCATTTCGCTTCTTTCTCAATTCATTATGAAATTATGAATTGGATTGATTTGGAGAATTCTTTTCCATAAGTAAGAGTTGGGTAGACAATTCTCAGTTTAAGGTTGATTCGTTTTTTATATTTAATTTTGAACTATTTTAATGCTAGTGTAAAACTTGTTGAGAAATAAACTTTTCTTCTAAAGGACTCGTACCCGAGACCTGTCCCAGTATTAGTACTAACATACCGTTAGGATGTCTCTTTGAAAATCTTGACAGTAACTATCAAAAGTTATATATATTGAATTGAAAACCTTTGATACACTCAATGGTGGGAATAATCTTGCTCCAGAACATAATAACCAAAATATGAATTAAGATAAAATGGAGAAAATGGAAAGCTTTGCTATCCATCTTTGTAATACGAAAGAAGAATTGAAGCCTTGGAAATATAGTCTTAGTACTCACAGGATGTTCAAATTGGTTGCAGTTATAATTGGATTTTGGATAAAATCAATTACAAAATAAAATAAGGATCATATACTATAATTATTAAACCATCAAACCAGATTTAAAGGCTCTTAATACTTGCTATGAATTTCACGTGTAGCAGACCATGGTATACGTGGATTAGGTGTTGCAGCAAACAATCGTCTTCCTAGACTCGATGGTGATGATGATGGTGATGGCGAATCGGAATGTTCATGTTCATGGTGATTGTGGTTGTGGTTGTGGTTGTGATGTTTCTTATGATCACGATCATGGTGTTTCTCGTGATCGTGGTGTTTCTTATGATCATGATCATGGTGTTTCTCATGATCATGGTGTTTAGGGTACGACGATGGTGATGGTGATGGTGATGGTGATGGTGATGTTTCAGGAGAAGCTGACAACAGTCTTCTTTTGAGGTTCAATGGTGACGGTGCAGGTGAGTCCGAATGGGGATGTGCATGGTGATCATGGTGTTTATGATGATCCTGATGATGTTTATAGTGATCATGATCATGGTGTTTAGGATGGTGATGATGATTATCCTGTTTTGGACTGGGCGAGAAAAGCCAAGATGAGAAAAATGAAGATGGAGATTGTTTAGGAGATGGAGAAATATCTTTACCCACAATGGATTCTACATCAAATGTGAAGCAAATCAACAACAAAAATGTACCAATTTTTGATGTCCTGCCAATTTCCCCCATTTTTATTATTTATATAAATTCCCTTAATTATTATTTTGGTTTCAATTCAAGACATGTTTTATTCTATCCCTTTATATACCTTTCCTTTTCCTCTGCAAATATAATTAAGGATCTCAAACAGAGATACAGATACCTACCTACCGCATTCTTTTCGGATCTATTTATTGGCTTTTCTATAATTTATTCTCTATTAATGCATCTACCTTAGCTGTTTTAATGAAAAGTTGTTATATAGTAGTTTTATCATCCCCAAATTAAAACATTTACTTATTTAGTATTTAATTTTTGGGAGATGGAAAGATGGGCTTGAATACGACTGGATTGAACTAGTGGACCAGTGAATTAGAGTTGGATCCGATGATTGAATGTAAAAATTTGACATCTCAATTAATTAGGCCCATAAACTCCCAATCATAACTGGCAACCTGGTCCAATCATAATAAACTTTTCAGTAGTTAGATCTACTTTATATTTATTATTAAAGCAAGGGTTTCATTCCAATGTCAGTTCAAAACAAAACATAAAAGCATTAATAATGGATATTTGGGACCACCAATCTCCTTTTCTCCCTCAACAATGAGCCATAAAATTATTTGTGTTTTGGGGCCAATTAGGTCAAAATCTTAAGATGTGTTCTACAACATTACGGATGCCAGACTTGCATCAGCTTTTGCCTATTTGCTGATATCATCACATTCCCAGCAAAATAAGAATAGAACTTGAAGTTGGCTTATACACATATTATTGCTTAATTAGGATTGAGCTTTGCTTTGTAGCTTTATCCTCTATTTAAAACTAAAACGAATTTATTTAGATTTTAATGCATTGAAAAAAAAGAAAAAAGAGTAAGGTTGGCTTGTATTTTTTACAAAGAAACATAATATATAATTTCCATCACTAACGTCATTTTAAAAAAAATTAAATTCAAAATTTTTCATAATTTTAATTTAATATCTAACGTATGATAATTTTATCTGACTTAAACTTTGGCTGATTGTTGCATAAATAGTTAAAATAAATTATTTTCTTTATCATTAATCTTATGCCACCTACGAGGCAGATAGTCTTTTATAATCCATTAAATTTCAAGATTAGTTTTTAATTTTCTAATATTGATATCATCTAATTGCTTTGTAAAATATCTATATAAAAAATTGTGAATATATATAAGCGTTCGCCCACCCGAAAACGAGGAGGTGCTTTCATGTGTAAACATATTGTAAGTTGATAATTTTTACTAATGATTTTAAAATTAAAAGCTAATCCCTTCCACTTTTTTACTTCTTTTTATATAAACCTAATCATACGATCACTTTGAATTCGCCACTGAAATAAAAATAATGGAGACAGCTATAATTTTATCCCAGAAATATTTTATGTTCATTAAATCTTTGAGAAGGTATAAAAATCGAACTTTGATAATTGAAAAAGTTACAGCTATGCACGTACTGTTCTTTAGTCTTCTTTGGCTAGTCCATCATTTTTTTTTCCCACCACTAGACAGATCTTTTCCCAATTATAGATATATGATCTAAAAACAAATCTTTATATAATGTCCCATGCATTCAAATCTTTAATAATTCTAGCTCTTTCTTTTCTTTTGAGTCCAATTGAATATTCTTTTTGGTTTTTTTTTTTCCACTTAGATCATGGGCCGTGGCCATTTTATAATAATACTTAATTAACGGAGGACAGAACAACATTAAGAGATAAAGATCCCATCATATCAAGTCATCTTAGGTAAAAATACAAATTATTCCATTAGTTCCAAAACAGTAGTTTTTCATTTTATAAAATCAAACAAAAGTTAATGGTGCGTTCGGAAATATTTTTATTTTAATTTTTTTTTAATATAAAATTAAAATACATTTGATAATTTTTTTTTCACTTTAACTTTTATAAAAATTTAAAAAAGTAATTTTCACATTTAAAACAAAAAATAAAAATTTTTAAGATATAATGTTTAAAATTTTGTTATTTTATCTTTATTATCATCACTACCGTCATTACCGCTGCCGTCGCCGTCACCGCCACTACCACTGCCACTACCTGCATCACCGCTCCCACCACCACACAACCGCCGCCATCACAACCACACTGCCTCCACGCCACAACCACACTGCTACTACCACCACTGCTGCTTCCACCACAATCACACTACCGCTGCCGCCATTACAACCACACCACACTGCTGCCGTCGCCACACCACCACCACCGGCACCTCAACTACTACTGCCGTTGCTACCGCTGCTACTATCAAAATCATTATTATAATATACATGAATAATTAAAAAATATAATAAAATTTTTAAATATATAAAACAATTTTATAAAAAATAAATAAAAAAACTAAAAATCTACAATTTTACCAAACATGTCCTAAATTTATTATAAGATATCAATTTTTTTTATAATTTATAAAATATGTCTTTCATTTATATATGATATATATGGGATTATTCTTATAAAAATCAAAATAGTAAATATAAATTGACATGTTGATGTGAGCCTTTTTATGACTCCAAGTGAAATAGAATTGATTTATTAATTATTAAGAAATTAAATAAGCATATTATTAATAGTTCGCAAGTTAATGAAAAAATTGTGAGTGAACTATATTATTTTAAAGCTAGAAATGGCAACATACTGGATTTTTATTTGGTATCCGATATTCTGTATCAAAAAAAAAAATTTTGAAGGGGCAAAATTAAGAGCAACTGAAGTTCATGGCTAAAAAGCTTATTAGGCCTGAATTTTGTGTGCTACATTTTTATCTCTTTTTCAAAAGAAATTTCTAGAAAGCTTATCAGGGGAAAGTCCCTCCCACCTCTCCTGCAGTTTTCTGTCACTGCTCCGACCTTAATAGGTCGCCTTTAGTTGCTAATGTATTATCCTTGTCATATTTAAATATATATTAGTGGAGCCTAAATCCGTTTATAAAATTTAACTACTAATTAATTAAAAACAATATTTATCCTTAAATACTATGTAAATTTATATATATTATTTAATATAAATAGTATATCATTACTATGTATATATTTATAGTAGGAATCCTATAATATAACCTAATTGAATTAAATCACTAACATTAAATATATTCAAATTTTCGTTAAATTTTATAGATTATTTTTTTATTTCAATGGATTTGAATAGTATTTGGGTAAATTACAATCAGATTGAAATTCAGATATGTTAATTTTTTGCGGATATTCAATGTGCTGCTATTTCTATCAGAGACATTTTAAAAAGAAAAGTGTAATAATTGCTTTAGAACGGAGGACTCTGTTTTACTGACCGATGAACCTCTTTTCTGTCAAGAAGTTGAAAATACATATTTAGACAAGTATAATCCAAACAAAATAATAGTCGACCCGAAATATCAGATATGTGGACCAGAGTCTACACTGTGACAGTTTTGTCCGATTGGAAACCTGACTAATTAATTGACTGCTTTAAATTTTTACTTATAAAATCGACAATCTACGCTATCGATCCGCATCAAACCAAACTAATCTTCGCCTTCTTTCTCTCTCCAATTTCACCAATGGCAAGCCTGAAATTCTTCACTCTAACAATAGTCCTTTTACTAGTAAAAGTCCATAGCCGCACCATTATGTTAAGCTCAAATGAAGAACCAGTGTCAAGTAGAGTTAATCATCTTTCTCTTAACTCTTCATTTCTAAGATTAAAGCCATTAAATTCCACGCAAATTACATGTATTCACTACTATGGGTTCCTCCCGTGTGCCACTAATGTTCCAGGCTACATTTTCCAAATTGTTCTTCTCGAATTCTTGTTACTTGTTGGTGACAAAATTTTAACCAAGGGTAGAAATCAGCTCTTCAGTCTGCTTGGTGTCGGTATCTATGGTGCCTCAGTATTTCGCATCCTTCAAGTTCTACCCACTATCATGATTGTTCTTGGTATTTCTTGCACTTGTTCAGCTTTCTTGATTTAGATCTTGTTATTTTTTTTTTGGGTATAATTGTTCTTTTTTCTTGATCTTTAGCATCTGGGCTCGCTAAGGATAAAGACGATGCTAAAGTTACAATAGAGAATGGAGTTGGTACTCTCGCTGGATCTACTGTTTTCTACTTGACCTTGCAATGGGGGATTTGTGTTGTTCTTGGAAGAACTAAATTAGCAAAATTATCAGTATCACATCCTCAGGATCATCCATCAAAATCCTATAAGTGTTTGGTTTTGAAACGAAAATTATCAAATTTAAAAGGTTAATCTTTTTCTTTTTGGGCATTTTCTTTTGAATTAGTCTTGGATTTGTTAGTTTTAGTTAACATTTTTTATGGTATTAACAGAATATGGTGTGGAAACTGATAAGGAAACAAGTTACGTAGCAGGGATAATGCTTTTGTCACTAGTTCCATTCATCTTGATGGAATTAGCCGCAATCTTTAAGTGCCAACCATGGAGCGATATAGTTATGCTCACAATATCATGCGTAGCACTAGTCTCATACTTCGTATTTCAGGTATTATTTCTTATCTAGATGAGGTCCATATAAATTTATAGCGTATAAGTACTACTTTGCATACCAAAATTTTTATATTGTTGGATTTATTACACTTATTCCAACTTTAATCTTATTAAATAGTGTATGGGTGTTTATGTCGGTACATGATTAAAAAAAAATCAGTTCTTTAATTTCGATTTTTTAAAAATATTAACAGTTAATTAATACATTATTATTGGTTAATCAGTCTATCAATTTTAGATTTTTAAACTGATTAACTAATATTTTTCGGTTAATTATTATAATTATAAAATATATTAACAAAAAAATTAAAATATTTAAGTTATTTAAAAATTAAATTTTTTTTATTAAAATATAATATTATTATTATTAAAGTAAAAATTTTAAGTGGATATAAACAACTTTATTTTTTAAAATTACGAGTTAATAAGTATTATATTTATTAATAGTCAATTAAAAAAATAAAAATTTTAAAATAGTTAAAATAATAAAAAAAGTATAGCAAAAATATTTAAAAAATATAAAATTATTAAAATAAATTCATTCAATATTAAAAATTAATTTTTTTATTTATATTTTTAATTTAATACACATTATTTTTACATATATTAAAAAAATTAATTTTTTTAATAATTTAATTAATATATTAATATCATATAACTTTTTGAATATATTTTTATTTTAATTAAAGAAAAGTTGGTATATAAGAAAATAATAAAAAATACTAAATATGAATATATTGACCAATTAACAAATTAATTAAGATGTCTTTAAATAATTAAATATGAAAATAATGAAATGAAAAATTATAATAAAAAGAAAAAAAGAGTGAAATAAAATAAATAAATTATACGGGTATTCGTATATCGGTTTCGATTCGGTTAACCGTTTTATGAGATTAAAAATAAAAATTAATCCATTAATATAGGTTTTTACAAGATAGTAAATGTTAACAATAAAAATCGGTTCAGTTAATATATTTTTCAATTAATCAAGTTTAACTGTTTTTTTAAACACCCTTAGATACTCTCTCGTTTGCATAATACATGTCTGTTATTTTTAGATTTTGAATACAATTTAATTTTTTTTTCAATAAAAGTTAACCAATTAAATTTGAATTTGTGTATTGAATCAGTCAATTTTATCTTAAATTTAAATTTAATTAATATTTTTTAATTTTATTAAAAAAAAGACAGATATTATGAAACAGATAGAGTATGAACACTATATTAATAATTTTTTAAATGTTTTTTATACATTTTTATGTATTTTCGTTAAGTATAAGAGTGGGTGTTCTAATATTTTTAAAGTAATTTTTAATAAAAAACCTTAATAAGAGTGACACTTAAGGAAATAGCGTGTTTGGATATTTTATTATACTTACGCCCTTGCTGTAATAAATACTTATTCAATTTTCAAAATAAAAGTAATATTCAAAATTTATTTTTTCAACTTACTTATTAATTACTCTGTATTTTGTAAGGCTAGGTTAGTAGTAACGTACTAGAATAATTTAATGAGCTTTTTTATTTTATTTTGATTAAATAAGAAAAGCAGATATTTATTTATGAACAGAATCGTTTTATGATTTATAATTAATGAGTTAATGATTCATTAGCTCATACATGTATATATGCAGTCTAAACATCAATGGATCCAAAAGAGAAGTTTAGAATATTCGAGGGATCAGCTGCTTCTGGCTGGATTTTTGGATCATTTGCAAAAGTTTGCTAAAAGAAGGCTCGTTGATGCTGAAGGAAAAGCCGATGTTTCTTGCATTAGAAGGTTATATATTATTAGTTTCATATGTCTGTTTTTAATTTTTTTGTGATTAAGGTTTAATTAATTTCTTTATTTATGATTCTGCGACAGGGCATTCAGTTCAATCGATAAAAATCACGATAACCAAATATCACAAAGAGAATTCAGTGAATTCCTACAACCATTGGATCATGAAAAACTGGGACTTGATCAAGAATCCACAGTAAATGAACTCATGGAACACTTTGACAAAGACAGTAATACAAAAATTACTGCGGATGAATTTCTGGATGGATGTCAAAGATTTATCAATAATGCCAAGCAGATTGTTGTTGAAAAGGATGATTCCTGTAAACAATATCTACCATGGTTCCATAAAGTAAGCACCCCCACTCCTTTGTGGACTCCACATTACTACTGAACGATATTATACTGTTCTCGCTGTGAAAACTTGAAATCTCAATTTTTTGAAAATACATATAAGCATTGGAAATTATGGATTTTGTTAATTTTAGAGATTTTTACTGAAGTGATGCTAATATTGTCATTTACCAAAACATTACTCCAAATTAATAAATGTATGCAGATGGTAAAACCTTGGATTCATAAGAGACAGGAAAAGTCAGTCGAAATTGATAAGCAATGGCCTGAAGAATTAAAGACTGCCAAAAATCAACAGCTTGAGTGCCTTCTCACCGATGGAAAACCTGATGAAGCTAAAATTAGAAGGTCAATTCTCTCGATATTAATTTAATTTTCATGTGTGCACGTATCTATATCTTCTCTATTCTATTTTTGTGCTAATACTTCTATGAATTTGGAAAAAAAAAAAAACAATTATTTATCTTTTTCTAACTTGGTTTACATTACTTTATTCAGTCTTTTTGAGGAGTTTGACACAGATAAAGATAGAAAAATGACAGTTCAAGAACTAAGAAGAATGGTGATGACCAAATTTCAAAGTGCAAAATTCGATCATGATTCTATGGTGGAAAACTTAATGCGTGATTTTGACAAAAATGAAGATGACGAGCTCCATGAGACTGAATTTCTTGATGGATTCAGAAAAAGATTATCTGATGATACCGATTCTCAATTAATTGCTCAATGCATTGAGGTAAGCATTTACAATTTTTTATGTGACATAAATTAAATCATTATCGAATCAAATACAATTAAATTAAATTTAAAAAAAAAAAATGCATGTAATTAAGTGTGCTCTGAATTTTAATTAAGGTTGATTTTGTACTTTATATCTCGCATGGTAATAAGGTAGGTGCACTGCATAATGCGCAATGTTACTGGTAACATTTTACTTATATTAGAAATTGATATGCATGGTGGTGCAGAAAGAGAAAAGAAGTATAAAGAAAATGTCCTGGAGACGTCTTACGAGAGCTTTAGCAAGAGTGATAATTGGAGTTGCAATTGTGTCCTCACTTGTATTGCCACTGATAAAGAATACACAGCTCTTATCAGAAAGCATAGGCATACCTCCATTCATCGTTTCATTTGTAGTTCTTCCTTTTGCTGTCAACTTTAAAACTGCCATCGCCAATATTTTTCCTGCTACCAAAAAGAAAGAAGATGCTGCTTCTATAATGTTTTCTGAGGTTTGTTCCCCTTTCTTACCTGCAGACTTTTTACTTCCTACCCATAGTGCACTGTGCAAACTGTGGTCTATTCATTTTGGTAAATTTTTACAAAATTTTCGTTAACGGGTTTTGAAATTGATATGTTTGCAGATCTATGGGGCAGTATTTATGAACGACATTCTTGGCTTAATAACAATTATAGGACTAATTTGGGCAAGAGGATTCAGATGGGAATATTCAGCAGAAGTGTTGGTGATATGGGTGGTTGGTGCTGTAATGGGTTCCATTGCTTATTGGCATAGAACCTACCCATTTTGGACTTGTATATTGGCATTTTCTTTATATCCATCGTCTCTTGTTCTATTTTATGTAATTCGGTGTCTTGTTGGCTGGAAATAGAACTTGAGAAGAATTTAAAATATTCCTGTATATATGTGTGTTTTTAATAAGATAATTATTCCTCAAACGAAATTAAGTTTTTTGGAAATTCATTAATCTTTTTCTCGTTTTCACTGATTAATTTCTAGACCTAACGAGTACTACAAAATTTAATTTCTAGACCTAAATAGTACTACAAAATTTGCCCATCGTATAGGGCCGGGCAACTATCAAGAAAAGCTAGTCTTGCACTATTCCCAATTCTAATGTAATGTTACGTTCGCAATCACAATCGCAAATACATCTTCCTTTTTTTTTATAAGTTGTTACCAATAACAATTATTGAAGCAGACAGTGCGATCTCAGCATTCACTTTCCTTTTTTTTTTTTCCTGATTGTCGTTTCTAACCATCCATGCCCATTTCTTTCGCCAACCAAGATATTTTCTCTCTTTAATTCATTTTTGTCTAGTTTCTGTCAATGCTTTTATAATTAATCTATTTGGTAAGAGTCATTTTATATGGTTACGCATATATTTAGATAATGATTAAATTTTTATAATTTTTAAAATATTTACTATGATGGACGATAATATTCTCTTTCATATTCTATATTTTAGTATTATCATTAATTTTACCAATATTGGTTATTTCTCTTAAGAAAAGTTCCAGAGTTTAAATTTTACAAATGATAAAACTCAATACTAAGAAAATTTTATTCTGAAAAATTCGGATTAAATTGGATAATATCAAAAATTATATATATATATATATAAATACTATCTTTAATTTTCCATTATCTTTCTACTATATTAGTTCACTAATAATAAGGAAAAAATCCTCACTGCTTTTGAGGTTTTTTCAATGTTATTGAAATCGGACCGGATACAAAACCGACAAGACTGAGGGTTCGTGGTTCGACCGGTTCAACTGAGTTTTTTCTATTTTTTAAAATATTATTAATTAGTATAATTGTTATAAGTACTATTGTTACCCCACTTGTGTTTATGACTCCTTTTGGGCCTTTTTATTTCCCTATTGGCTTGCTCAAGTGCATCAACCAGACCCAGATGGAATTTTGTTTGATATAGACTCCAAATGAGACACCCTGAGACTTTGTGCTGTGAGCAAATGTGGAATATCTTTCTAGTAAATGCATAGCGAGGAGGGTAAAGTTCACTAGGTGTCCCTAAACTCATCACCAAATTACTTAAAATATTCCTAAATTTTAATTTGTATTCTTAAGAATTCTTATATCATTTTGCTCGTTTTTCTAAGAGGTAATAGCAACTGACATTTTTTTTTTCTCCTGGCTACTAAATCATTATCCTTGAATTATTATCTGGAACTGTTAATTATAAGAAGAAGAAAAGACAAGCTAATGAAAAAAAAAATACATCTTTCCTAATAAGTTAAAACTAAAAACTTATTTTTTACAAAATACGTGTATTTGAAAAGTTAACCATCTATTAATAGATTTCATACACAAACTCAATAATTATCAATTGCATATTGTGATTGAAACTTGAAAACTACGATAAAAACAATTAATAAATCACAGAAAAAGCATGACCAGTTCAAGGCAAGCAAGAAACATTTAGTCCCTGTAAATCTATTATTCAATTATCCAAACTCCAGCTCAAGAATTTGACAGAGACAGCCAAACTTAAAGTTCTCTAGAATCAACTGTCAATTCCAAGTTTACAATTGCAATATTTGTTATCAAAGAATTAACTTTTAATAATATTAACTCCAATATTAAAATGCCTAATTTGCTTTCATTACCAAACAATTAGCTTGAAAATTAAGTCCGTTCATGCAGAGTTTCTTTTTCACCCACTACCATACATAATCTTGCGTAAACAGTAAGCCATGCCCAGTCCTCAAATTGCCAAAAAAACCGAATACGAATCCTTAACATAAAACAAAACCAGGTGCACAAAAGAATCTAATGTTTGATACAACTCACCGATTTGCAGTAGCTAGCACAGGACTCCGGCGACGGTGAGACTTTGGACTGGCAATGGGCGGCGGCCACTGAAAGAAGAGAGCAAGTGAAGTGAAAATGAAAGTGAAAGGGCAAAAGGCAGACCCTCTCACGACATACCCATTTTTCTTTTTTCCTTTTAGTAAAACGGCTGCGTTTTGGCATTTTAATCAAAAACCTAGTTCAATTCGGTTCGCCGGTTCAATCCGGTCCGATCTGGGTTTTTCCAAATCCTGTTTTAAATGGTTGAACCAACCGGTTCGAGGTTGAACCGGTTGAACCGGCCAGTCCGGTTTCAATAACATTGGGTTTTTTCATCATATGAAGACAGCAAATATAAGCATTAGGAAGTATATGAGTTTGAAGTTGGACATGGCAAGGCACGTGACCGAGTTGAATGGAAATTTCTTGAAACGGTATGATAAAATTGGGTTTTCACAGTATTGAGTAGGGGTGAGCATGGTCGGTTAACCGGTCCATGAGTCCCAGTCCATTAATCAGTCCATTAATATCGATTTTTTGAAATTTCAGTCTATTAACCAGTCCATTACCATCGGTTAAACAGTCCATCGGTTTCGGATTTTCGGATCGGTTACCCAATATTTTTCAGTTAACCACTATAATTATAAATATATTCATAAATAAAATTAAAATGTTCAAGGTACTTAAAAATTAAAATTTTTTCACTATAATATAACATTATTGTTGTTAAAATAAAAATATTTGGTGGATATAAGCAAATTTATTTTTAAAAATTAATATTTAATAAGTAAATATATTAACCGATCTATAATCACTTTTAATTAGATAAATTGTTATAAGTATTTTAATTAGATAAATTATTATACTTACTAATAGCCAATTAAAAAAAACTTAAAAACTTTAAAATAATTAGTATAATGAAAAAAAGTACATGATCACTTTTAATTAGAATAAATTGTTATAAATTATTAAAAAATTAATAAATTAACTAAAAATTCGATTTCTGTTCGGTTAACCAGTCACATGAGTCAAAAACCATTAACCAGTCCATTAATATCGGTTTTTCCAAAACACTAACCATTAACCAGTTCATTACAATCGGTTAACCAGTCCATCGGTTCGGTTTTGAATTTTTTTTTCGGTTAACCGAGTCCATCGATTTTTTTGCTCACCCCTAGTATTAGGTGTCAATGGTGATGCATTTAGTCAGGAGTGCAACTTATTCAGTGTTGGTTAATGTTGAGCAGTGTGGTGTCATCTATCCCGGTCAAGGCCTGACAAGGCGATCCGCTATCACCATATTCGTTCCTGCTATGATCTGAGTGTTGAAAAATTCAACAATATTGGCTCAATTTGTTGAAGTTGGTTTATTTTCAGTATCACACATCAGAAATATATTAAGAAAGGGAAATTTGTTAAAATTATAAATATAGCTTCTCCCTTTTCTAATTGAAATCATCTCAAAATTACCAATTTTTTATAAGGCAAAATTCTTTATCTGTTTTGTAAATATTTCATTTGTATTATTTATTTGAAATTGTGAAATATAATTTGGTAGTATCCGATAACGTAGACATAATTGGCCGAACCTCGTTAAATTCTGGTATTCTTTATTTGTCTATTTAATAGCTATTGTCGGGTATATTGTTAGTAAATTATTGTGCTATTAAATTAATTAGAAAAATTCTGTTTAAACAGATTGGGTTTTAAGTGGAATTATTTGTGACACCTCCAGTCTTTTCTGTGAATTTTACCTTGTGTGATTTTTTGTACAATTTTTTACTCTTTATTCACCTGTGCAATAATATTCGAAATGAATTCGGTGAAAATTAACTCGAGTTCCACAACAATTGGTATAAGAGCCTAGGTTCTTTCTTATAATGCTCTATGGTTGCAGCGTAGTCTGATCTTTCACTTCAAAAAAGATTTTTTCTTGGACTATTGGCATTTCGCATCAATAGCTATTGAATAGTAATTATAGCAGAAATGACAAATCCATCCACTGCTTCTTCTTCGTCCAATTTGATGACAAATACAAGAGTTGCGGTGGAAATTTTTGACGGTACGGATCATTTTGGCATGTGGCAAAATGAGGTTCTAGACGCTGTTTTTCAACAAGGTCTAGACATTGCCCTTGAAAAAAAGAAAACAGATAATGTTGATGAGAAAGAATGGAAGAGACTTAGTCGTTTGGCATGTGGTACAATTCGATCGTGCCTTTCTAAAGAGTAAAAGTATGTTTTCTCTAAAGAAATTTCTGCAAGTAAATTGATGAAGGCATTGGAGGAAATTTTTTTGAAAAAAAGCAGTTAGAATAAGCTCCACATAAAAAAAGACTGTTTTGTTTCAATTATATTTCGAATACCACAATAAATGATCACATCACCAGTTTTTATCAGTTAGTCGTTGATTTATTGAATATGGATATGACATTTGAAGATGAAGATCTGCCTTTGATGTTGTTGGGATCCCTTCCTGAGAAGTTTAAGTTTCTTGAAATGACTCTACTTCATGGGAAGGCTGTTGTGACTCTCAGTGAAATTTATGCTGCCTTGTATAGTTATGAATTGAGAATGAAAGACAAGAAAGAAAACACAAGTGGAGCTACAGAAGCTCTAATTGTGAGAGGTCAGTTGCAGAACCAGACTAAATAAAAGAAAAGAAGATCGAAGTCGAAGGCTAAATTGCGCAAAGACAAATGTGTTTTTTTTGTCGAGAAAAAGGACACTGAAAAAAAGAATGTCCTAAGTTGAAAAATAAAGGCAAAACTAATAAGGAAAAAACTGTTACATATTCAAATATAGCTACGTGTAATGATGAAAACTCAGATTTTTCACTTGTTGTTATATCGTCAACTACCTCTTGTAGTGTATGGCTGCTTGATTCAGGCTGCAGTCATCATATATGTCCCAATCGAGATTGGTTCTATGAATTTAGAGAACTAGAAGATGGAGTTGTTTATACAGCAAATGATGTCCCGCTCACCACACATGGGATTGATTTTATTCGTTTGAAAAACCATGATAGATCAATCAGAATCCTGAAAGATGTTCGTTATGTGCCCAGTTTGTCAAAGAATCTCATTTTTGTGGGGGCTTTAGAAGAAAATGGTTTTGAGGTGCGAGCAAAATATGGAATAATGAGGATAATTTCTGATGCACTCGTGGTGTTAAAGGGAATTCAAAAAAATAATAGATTGTACCATTATCAAAGTACTACTGTTATTGGCACAGTAGCAGTGGTTTCTACTGATAAAAATGAGCTAGAAGCAATCAGGTTATGGCATATGCGCTTGGGGCATGCAATTGAAAAATTTTTGAATCTCCTGGTGAAACAAGGGTTGTAGAAAGGAGTTCAGACTTGCAAATTGGATTTTTGCGAGCATTATGTCAAAGGGAAAAAGACAAGGGTCAAATCTAGAACAACAATCCACAATACTAAGACTATTTTGGATTATGTTTATTTTGATGTGTGGGGACCTTCCAAGACGGCTTCTTTGGGAGGAAAATACTACTATGTGACATTTGTTGATGATTTTTCTCGGAGAGTTTGGGTGTATACTATGAAGACTAAGGATGAAGTGTTGGGAGTTTTTTTGCAAATGAAAAAAGATGATGAAAACTCAAACAGGCCGAAAGATCAAGCATCTCCGTACAGATAATGGCGGGGAATACAGGAGTGATCCATTTATGAAGGTGTGTGAATATGAAGGCGTGTGAATATGAAGGCATTTTCAAACACTTCACAGTCAAAAATACACCACAACAGAATAGAGTGGTAGAACGTATGAGCCGGACATTACTGGAGAAAGTTCGGTGTATGTTGTCCAATGCTGGATTAGACAGAGAATTTTGGGTTAAAACTGTTACATATGCTTGCCATTTAATCGCCTGCCATATAATGCAATTTGGTAGTAAAACGCCATTGGAGAAATAGTTTAAAAAATCTGCTACAGATTATAATTCCTTACATGTGTTTGGTTCCACTACATACTATCATGTTAAGCAATCAAAGTTAGATCCACGTACAAAGATAGCAATTTTCATGGGGATCACCTCTGGTGTGAAAGAGTATCGACTTTGGTGCCCAGAGTCAAAGAAAATAATTTTCAGCAGGGATGTTACCTTTGATGAATCTACCATGTTGAGAAATGTGACAAATGAAAGTGTTGAGCAAACAGATAGTACTCCAAATCAGGTGGAGTTTGAAAGGAAAATTATTAGCCCAGCAAATGATGAAGCAGATGTAGAAACTCCTATCGTAAATGAGGAGTTAGATGAAAAAGAGAATTTAACCCAAGAACCTCCACAGTAACCTGAATCAATTGCATTAAATAAGCCAAAGAGGACAATCAAAAAGCCTGCTCGTTATGATGATATGGTGGCTTATGCATTCCAAATTGCAACTGATGACATTCCTACCACTTATAATGAAGCAGTCAAAAGTTCAGAAGTAGAGAATTAGAGAAAAGCCATGAATGATGAAATACAGTCCCTTTATAAGAATCATACATGGAAGCTAGCTAGTTTTTCGAAGGAAAAGAAGGCAATTGGGTGCAAATGGGTATATGCAAAAAAAGATAAATTTTCCTGACAAGGATGATGTTCGCTGCAAAGTAAGGCTAGTGGCTAAAAGCTACGCTCAGACGGAGGGAATTGACTATAATGAAGTTTTTTCTCTAGTTGTAAAACATTCTTCCATTCAAATTTTGTTGTCTTTGATAGCATAATTGGATATAAAACTAGTTCAGTTGGATGTAAAAGCTGCATTTTTACATGGAGACTTGGAGGAAGAAATCTATATGGTTCAGCCAGAATGATTTAAAGTTGCTGAAAAATAAAATATGGTATGCAAGCTTGAAAAATTATTGTGCGGATTGAAGCAATCTCCGAGCCAGTGGTACAAATAATTTGACAAGTTTATGATGAGGCAAAATTACACAAAAAGCAAATATGATAATTGTGTGTATTTGCGCAAGTTACAAGACGGATCATACATATATCTTCTTCTTTATGTTGATGAAATGTTGATAGTTTACAAGAGTCTGATAGAGATTAAGAAGTTAAATACTCAGTTGAACAGAGAGTTTGAAATCAAGAACTAGGTGAAGCCAAAAAGATTATTGATATGAAGATAAGCAGAGATAGGGTATTAGGGAGACTTTGTTTGACTCAGAAATAGTATTTGAGAAAAGTGCTAAAACGTTTTGGCATGTATGAAAAGTAAAAACCTGTTAGTACTCCTCTTACTCCTCATTTCAGGCTCAGTACATCTTTGTCTCCAAAAAATGAAGCAGAACGAGAATACATGGCAAAAGTACTATATACAAATGTTGTTGGGAGCTTGATTTATGTTATGGTGTGTACAAGATCCGATATTTCACAGGCAGTTGAGTTATGAGCAGGTATATGCATGATCCTGGAAAGGAGCACTGGCAAGCTGTGAAATGGATTTTGCGGTACATTCTGAACACCGTAGATGTTGGTTTAGTATTTCAGCGGGATGATTAAGATGGTCAATGTGTAGTTGGATATTGTGATTCCGACTATGCTAGTGATTTGGATAAACAACAATCAACTACTGATTATGTGTTTAATTACTCTTGCGAAGGCACCGGTTAGTTGAAAGTCTACTTTACAATCAACAGTTGCTTTGTCCACTACGGAGGCAGAGTATATGGCAGTTACAGAGGCTATGAATGAGGCAATTTGGCTTCAAGGGTTACTTGGTGAATTAGGCGTTCAACAGAAGCAAATCAAAGTGCATTGTGATAATCAAAGTGCTATTATTTTGGCAAAAAACCAAGTTTATCATGTAAGAACGAAGCATATCGATGTTCGTTATTTCTTTTTATTAGAGGTTCTGGAAGAAGGTGGAGTAACAATTCAAAAGATTAGGATCTCTGAGAATCCTAGTGATATGTTGACAAAAGTAGTGACTGCGGCCAAGTTGCAATATTATTTGGATTTGATCAATATTGTTAAAAGTTTAAGTTGGGCGCTTTGGAATGCATTTGATGACGCTACTAAAATTGAGTTTTGTGAGAAATTTGTAAAAACTAAAAATTGCGTCAATGTGGAAATTTATTGAAAAGTCAACAATGTTGGCTCAATTTGTTGAAATTGGTTTATTTTCAGTATCCCACATTGGAAATATATTAAGAAAGGTAGATTTGTTAAAGTTATAAATATAGCCCATCCCTTTTCTAATTGAAATCATCTCAAAATTGCTAATCTTTCCTATGGCAAAATTCTTTATATCTTTTGTAAATATTTCACTTGTATTATTTTTTTGAAATAATAAAATATAATTTAGTAGTGTTCGAAAATTTAGGCATAATTGGCTGAATGTCATTAAATTCTAGTATTTTTTATTTGTCTATTTAATAGCTATTGTTAGCTATATTGTTAGTAAATTATTGTGCTATTAAATTATTTAGAAAAATTTTATTTAGGGAGATTGAATTTTAAGTGGGACCATTTGTGATCTCTCCAGTTTTTCCTGAAAATTTTAACTTGTGTGACTTTTTAGTATAATTTTTTATGTTTATTTCATATGTGTAATAGTGTTCGGAGTGAATTCGGTAAAAATTAACCCGAGTTACACAACACAGAGGATTTGACAAGTTTACTTCTTGCGGCTAGTTTGAGAGGTGAAGTTCACGGCATTCGCATCTGTCATGGTGCACTGTTAAGATTTAAATGTTTTATTTCATATTTATTAATATTTATTAAAACCTTCAGTTATTGAGTCTTTTGGTATTTAGTTTTTGAATTCAGTCTAAGTGTCCCACGTAGTCCTATTTTACAGTAATAGTGGTTAGTTATAGGCCTTTTTTTTTTTATCAATATAGACTGCAGAGTATGACTTTTCTACACCTCTTTTTTTCTTAGCTTCGTAACATGCACCAACCATTTCGCATCTCATGTTTGCCGATGACTGCATAATTTTCCTCCGCGCATCACTAGCATAGAGGGGTATTGTGGGTGGGATCTTAAAACAATATGAGAAAATGTGAGGGAAGAAAGTAAATCTGCATAAATCTGAAGTTAATTTTACCGGGAATGTGGGGGATACGCTAAGAAATTTTATTGCCAATCACCTGGGTGTTAAACAAGTTGATAGCCATGCTTTGTACCTTGGGATGCCGACTGCGGTTGGAAGAAATAAAAAGGTGGTTTTTTAACAGATTAAAAGGCAGGCTCTGGTCGAAATTGAATGGGTGGAAAGAGAAGACTATGTCATGGGCAGGCAAAGACATCCTTATTAGATTTAGAACGATTGCCCAAGCAATTTCGAACTTTTGTTATGCAATTCTTAAGTTACCGGTTGGCCTTTGCAATGAACTTAGAGCCATTGTTAGTAAGTTCTGGTGGGGGCAAAATTCTATTGAGAGGAAGATGCATATATGTAGTTGGGAAAAGCTCTGCAAACCGAAGGAGGAGGGAGGACTTGGCTTTCGGGATTTGTTGGCAAAGCAAGGATGGCGATTACTCTGTAATCCTCACTCGTTGGTAGCCCATTTGTTAAAAGCCAAATACTTCCCAACAATTGATTTTTTGCATGCCCAAGACAGTCAGTTAGCGAGCTATATATACGAGAGAGGTCCTTCAATTGGGACTACGTGCAAGGATTGGTAACGAAAAATCTACAAGAATATGGGGGATAATTGGATACCAGAGCCAGGTAGTTTTAAAGTCATCACACCTCCCAATACTGATCCTTTATCCGCCAAAGTTTTGAAGTTAATAGATGAAAACGTTTGAGTTTGGAATTGGGATATTATTGATCAAGTTTTTCTACCATTTGATAAGGAAATAATTTTAAAAATCCCATTGTGTACAATAGAAAGAGAAGATATGTTTACTTGGCACTTCCATAGCTCAGGTAACTATTTGGTTAAGAGTGGATATCGTTTGGCTTTGAAAAAGAATCTTGCTGCATCAACCGCTTCTTCCTCACATCTGGAATGGGCATAATTTTAGAAGAAATTGTGGCATCTCACTGTTCCACCGAAAATAATTAATTTCTTATGGAGGGCGTCTTTGGGTATTATTCCGACAAAGGTCACATTGCATAACAAAATTGTAGGTATTCAATGTATGTGCGATTTTCGTAGTAGCGATGAGACTCTGCTGCACCTTTTGTTGTGGAAATTCGGTTGATTTTCACCAAATTCACTTCGAACACTATTGAGCAAGTGAATAAACCGTAAATGATTGTACTGAAAAAATCACACAAGATAAAATTTTCAAAACAGAATTTTTCTAAATAATTTAACAACACAATAATTTACTAACAATATACCCGACAATAGCTATTAAATAGACAAATAAAGAACACCAGAATTTAACGAGATTCGGCCAATTATATATACGTCCTTGGACACTACCAATATTATATTTCACTATTTCAAAAAAATAATACAAGCGAAATATTTACTAAAAAGAAAAAGAATTATTGCCTTAGAAAAGATGGCAATTTTGGGATGGAATTGATTAGGAAATGGGGGCTATATTTATAGTGTTACAATTCCCCCATTCCCTTCAATTTCCGCGATGTGGGATTGCTAAATAATGCAATTATTCAACAATTTATTAAATTGTCAACAATTATGGCCACCAATTCAACAAATATGAGCCACCAAGTCAACATCTTTGTCGTGATTGCCCTTCCTTCCACGATGTTTGGAGAAGACTACATTTGACTCATGTTTGTTCTTGGAGAGCACATTCTTTCAAATTATGGCTGGCTAGTCTTTTCGATCTCTGTACACGAGAGGAATTGACAAAGGTGGGTTCGGCTTGTTATTTTATTTAGGGTCAGCGAAACAAAGTTCTTTTTGAACATAAGGCTATGAATATACAGACTATTGTCTGACTTCGAGAGAGTGTCCAGTGCAAATTGTAATACATATCCTACTGTTCCTCGATGTCTTTCCTGGCAGGCCTTCCTACAGTTGTGATTAAAATGAATATTGATGCAGGTTTCCTCTCTTCACTATAGGATTTGGTGTAGCTTTTAGAGTTGCTGATGGTCGCGTGCTTGCTTGTGCCCATAAATCTATTCGAGGTAGATGGGAACCAGTGATTGCAGAGGCAGCTGCTATGCTTTTTGGTTTGAAATTAGCGATTGATCTATCTTTCTCCTTCCTCATTGCTGAATCAAATTGTAAGGTGATCTTCAATTATTTTTCTTCTGGTGCATCCTTCAGAAACGAGTTGAGAATGCTACTTTTTGACTGTGCTTATTATCAAAGGTTTATGAGTGCCCTTTGCTTTAACTTAAAATTATTAATAACCTTTTCCTAAATGATTAATGAGCCGATCACACCTGAAATCTTTAACTGTACTATTTCATGTGATCAGTATCCATAAATAAAGACAAAAAATGTTACTACTTAAATGACTTATTATACTTCAACTTTGCTGTATTAATTTATTATACACACAAAGAAATACAGCAAAGTTGAAGTATGTATTTTTACCTTGAAATCAATTAACCATCTTGGTTTTTATTCATACAATGAGGTTGAAAACCAGCACGCAAGTGGTTAAATATAGAGTTAAAATGCGTATTTATAAGTTGAATTTTTCAAAATAAAGCAATTTCTTTTTTTCTTAAAAGTTTTTGTGAGTAAATATTAGCCTTAATGTCTGATAACAGTTGGATTTCTTGAAGTAATGTTTCGCCTGAATCACCTGAGAATATAACAAAACCGTCGGGTGTTCCGACAAGGGAGATTCCGACGATCAAGTCAATCAATTGACAAAGTAAAGATCTTCTATTGAGAAATCAGAGAGAGATCAATGTATCTGATGGTTTCCTTTATATAGAGTTATGCCAAATAGGAAATAATCTCTCGAATAGGAGAAAATCACCTCAATCTCATGATTGATGCTTGATTCCCAATTTGTGAAGATTTGTTGAGCTATTCTCGGCACTTTTCATCATTGTAAGATCAGGATATACACAATATCTAAGAAATATTCGTTGATGATGACTTTCCATAATCCATTACCGAACTGTTGACAGAACCGAGCAACTATCATACAAATTGTTTGGGCTCCTGGCTTCCGAACATTTGTCCCATAAGTTCGACATATGACTCATTTCCGGTTAAGCGCACACACCGGACTATTGCTCGAAGAGTCCGATTATCATAAGTCCCCCCCAACCTGAGAGATGACATTCATGTCATGAAGACGTGTGTTTGACCATTAAAGGTAAAGCGTGTGTTTCAGCCTCTTCCCATTGATGACAGCTTCGCGCGTGACCCCTCAGAAAACGTGGGGAGTCTCCTCGTTGGCTGTGCTTCAACGGCTATATCAGGTGTTATAATGATGGCGCCTCTTCGGTTACCGTGCAAACAGTTAATGCTGCCACACAATCCAATCTAAGCTTGCCACATGTTGTTACCTAAGTGGTTCTCTTTTCTTATAAATACCCATCCATTCTCCTTAGTCTCACTTTCGTTCTCTCTGGTTATTTCACAGTTTCTTGCGTTGTTCTTCTTCTTCTCCTCAATTTGCAGCTTCCTATTCATATCAATCTTCATTCTGCCCTGTGTGTGTTCCTTTTCCCTCGTCTCGAGTCTTCTTATATTTCTCAAAGCTTCGCCCAGATCTTCCTAACTACAGGTTTGTAACTTGCCTTCTCTCCCTTTTCATTTTAAGAATGAGTGATTTTGAGGGTTCATCAGAGAGACTGAGAGTGGAAGAGGGCCTTGAACAAGAAGATATACCTGAATCTCCTGGTCCCAGTCAGCCAGAACCATCAAGGAGAAAGGAGCCTAGGAGGAATCCCCGAGTTGGGAGCATAAGTTCAGTTATAAGGAGCAACGAGATGACAGAACTCCAAGAGAAATTAGGGATTCCCGAGAGCTACACAATCTGAGCACCCGGAGCCCACCTCAGAGCAAATGCTAATTTTAACGGCCAAAAGACGATAGTGGTGTACGAGGCTGATTTCGAAGCCGGAATGAGCCTCCCTCCAACTACCTTTGAGGTCGAGCTGATGAATTATTATGGGCTAACTATGGGCCAAATTCATCCAAACGCTTGGCGCACAATATCTGCCTTACAAATGTGGGCTGAGGATAACAAGATTAATTTGACAGTTAGGCTCTTTCGGGTTACACATGTGATCGGACTTCGCGTATCGATCGAGGATCATAACTATGTGCAGGTCCGAGCTGGTTATAGGATTTTCAAGGGCAACCCGGAGTCCTTAAAGAATTGGAAAAACCGTTTTTTCATAGTGAAGAGCAACGAGAAATTTCAGTTCCTAACCACTTGGGGTCGGTACGTCAATAAGAATGACGATCCAATAATACTTACTGATGAGGAGGAACAAACTCTGATCCGATGGAAAGCACTGGCTCAAGATAAAATCGATATTAGAGAGCAGCTTATGTTTGGATTGGACCGGACTACATCATCTCGGCCTCGGCGAAAAGGTATATTCTGATATCAATTCACCTGTTCTAATACTTTCTCATTGCTCGGTTTTTTACAGAAATGAAGCGTACCGAGAGACCGAGCATCGTCGAGATGATGAGGGCCAAGAGGCAGAAAAAATCGGTGGGGTCCGCAGATGCCGAGCCTGTTACCGAGGTTCCCGCCGAGGTCCCCGAGCGAGGCGCGACCAACACAACAGCCCAGATCTCACTGTAGGACAAAAAGACCCCTTGCCTTGAACTCCCACAACTGCAATTCCCCCATCTGATCTTTCGACCCCTCCAGGGCCACAATCTCCAGAGTCCGGTGATGCGGCTGGGCCGTCAAATCCTCGTTCGATGAAGAGGGACATGAGGGCTTTCGCCGAGGAGATATGTGAGATCTGGAAGGAGGAAGGAAAAAACTACTCCGAGGATAACCCCGTCTTCTGCGACTTCATACACCATCTTTCTTGCATCCCAAAAAGTATCAATCCACTGTTTCGCTGGAAGGCCGATGATCTGGGCGAAGCCCTTAAGAGGCACCAAGTACAAGTAAGTTTTTATGCGTTATGCCTTGCTTATTGTGTGGAGAGTGCCATAAACCCTAACTTGTCTTTGTTTTGCACACAGGCTTCAATACTGAGCGGCGCAGTGATCGCGAAGATGAACAACTTGATCATGATGTGCAACAGAGAGGCACGGTCGGTTACCGGGCAACGTCTCAGGGCTAATATTGCTGAGGGTAAACTGAAAGATTCTGAAAAGAGGGCCCTGGAAGCCGAGGTCAAGGTTACCGAAGCCTTGAATGAAGTTTCCGAAATGCGGAAGAAGATGGCCGAAGTCAAAGAGAGGGATGCTGAGATGGATGCCGAGCTGACCAGTCTTCGAGCTGAACTTGAAGAGTCCAAGAAAGGCCGAGCTGACATAGAGGAAAAATATGCAGACCTTGAGTACCGATCACTGGAGTTGGCGGTCGACAAGTGTCTTGCCTTTAGCGAAAAATTGTCAGATGCTGTCAAACAGTGCCATCCGGATATGGATTGGTCCTGGTTGGACGAAGTGTATCCAGATGAGTAAACTTTGTACTTCTCTTTTAATCTTTAATGAAATCCGGATTTATTTTGCTCGTGTTTGCCGAACTCTTTAAATTTTCCTTTCGCACAATTTGAATGACATTTTGAACGCAACACCAAACGTAAAAAGCTTTTTGATGAGTTGTAGGAACCGATATTCCTATGGCAGTTATCCACAGTTCAACTGAACGAGATCTTAAAAAGTTCTCGGGAGTCATAACCGAGCTTAATGAATTTCAACACTTAGGTCATAAAATAATCGATGGCGTCATAGCCGAGTGAGCGTTAAAAATGCACGTTATTGTTGAATATGATAATGTACGCCATGTCGGCGGCAGTATTGAGTGTGCGCCCTGTCGGCGGTAGTATTGGATGTACGCCCTGTCGGTGGTGGCATTGAATCGGTTGCTTAATGGCGAAAATGCCGAGTCGTAGCAACCCTAGTGCGGGTAACCGCAATAGAAGACAATTTTTTTATGAATATACCTCGTTTATTAAAGTTTTTTCATTAATAGAAGACAATTGCTTTATGGTAAAAAGTTGAACTGAGTAAAATACAACGAATTGAAAAATTGCTCGTCAGCATATTAATCAAGAGAGCTGTAAGAGCACAGAGCCGAGCTATTGGTAATAGACCTTCAAATTTGAAACGTTCCATGAATGAGGAAGTATTTTCCCGGAGGAATCTTTCAACCTGTATGCTCCCCCCTTAACCTCATGAACTATATAAGGGCCTTCCTAGTTAGGATTCAGCTTGCCCACTCCAGCAGATGTTTGTGCAGCAACTACTTTTTTGAGTACGAGTTGCCCGATCCTGAATGTCCTCAGTTTGATATTCCGATCGTGGTAAGATGACATCCTTTGCTTGTAAGCAGCAGATTGCATCTGGGCGTGATCTCTCTGTTCCTCCAACCTATCCAGCTGACACAACAGGTTGGAATCATTTGTTGCTGCATCAAAATTCGAGGTCCGGATATTTGGCATACCGATCTCACAGGGGATAACCGCCTCTATCCCATATGTGAGTGAGAAAGGGGTCTCTTCAGTTGCTAATCTTGGCGATGTTCGGTAGGCCCACAGGACATTGTAGAGTTCATCCACCCAGAGACCTTTTGCCGAGTCAAGTCATTTCTTCAGACCTGCAAGAATAGTTCGGTTAGTTACCTCGGTCATGCCATTTGCTTGAGGATGGTAGACTGAGGTGAAGCAAAGTTGGATCTTTAATCCCGAGCAGTATCCCTTGAAGGCTGCGCAATCAAACTGCTTGCCATTGTCTGTTACGATGGAATGTGGGATCCCAAATCTCGTGATGATGAACTTCTGGACGAACTTGATGATATTTGCCGGGGTTATGGTTGCCAAAGGCTCCGCCTCTACCCACTTAGTGAAATGGTCCACTGCTACCACTAGAAACTTTCGCTGTCCGGTTGCTAAAGGAAATGGGCCCACTATATCGATCCCCCACTGGGCAAACGGCCAAGGGCTATGTATTAAAACTTGGGGAGCAGCTTTCTGATGACACAGATTGCCAAACCGCTGGCACTTATCACACTTCTTGACCAGTTCTTTCGCATCATTCTCCATACTTGGCCAGTAGTATCCTTGCAACAACGCCTTTCGCGCTATAGCCTGTGCCCCTTCATGGGCCCCACAAATACCTTCATGAATCTCCCTTAACACATATTCGCCTTCCTCTGTACTCAAACATTTTGCCCAGGGAGCCGAATACGATCTCTTGTACAACTGATCATCCAAGATTGCATACCGACTGGAACGCCGAACTATCTTCTGGGCTTGCACTTGATCTTCGGGGAGAGTTCCGCTGCTCAAATATGTGTAAATGGGAAGCCGCCATCCATCCATCGGCTCATGCAAGTGTACCTTATATGTCTCGTGTGTAGGGGCAGATATGATAGACCAAATGACGTTTTATCTGGCCGATTGATCTTGAAGGCAAGCTTGTTTAGCCAGAACATCGGCCTCAACATTTTCCTCCCTCGGTACCTGATCAATAGACCATGCACAACCCCGGTTCTTAAGCTGGGAGAAAAGTGCGGCAGTTAATTCCTTGTATCTGATCATCGTGTGGTCTTTGGCCTCAAATTTTTCAAGTACCTGGCTAACGACAAGCTGTGAGTCAGAGAAGATATTCAAGGAATCCGGTCTTACCTCCAAGGCTAGCTGTAAGCCAAAACTGAGAGCTTTATATTCGGCCACATTGTTGGTTGCCTGGAATGCTATGTGAGCCATCGCTCGGATCACAATCTTAGCTGGTCCGATCAAAATCACCCCGGCCCCAGCACCCATGGACGAAGATGCGCCGTCTATGTACAATTTCCATGAGCAAGGATTCGGCTCCTGTGGGGGTTCATTCAATTCAGCCACGAAATCGGCCAGAACTTGGCCCTTCATGGATGGCCGAGCTTCATACCGGACATCGAACTCTCCCAACTGAGCTGCCCACTCCGTGATTCTCCCAGATGTCTCGGGTTTGTGGAGGACCTTTCGGAGGTTTGAGTTTGTCCTAACTGTCACTGTATGGGCCTAGAAGTAGGGGCGCAACTTTACAGCAGATATCACTAATGCGAAAGCCAGTTGCTCGAGTATAGGATACCGCAGGTCGGCGCCTCTCAGAACCTTGCTTGTGTAATAGATCGGAAACTGCTGATTACCCTCTTCTCTTATCAAGACCGAACCCAAGGCTCCCGATGAGACTGCGAGGTACATATACAGTGTTTCCCCCGATAGTGGCAGACTTAGAAGAGGTGGGGTGCTAAGGAAAATTTTTAATTCGTCAAATGCTCTCTGGCACTCTGGTGTCCACTCAAAACCCTTCACTTTCTTAAGGGTACTGTAAAAGGGGAGGCATCTCTTAGCCGAACAGGAAATAAATCTGCCTAAAGCTATCACCCTTCCATTGAGCTTCTGAACATCCCTTACCGACTTAGGTGGCTCCATCTCCAGAATGGCTTGAATCTTTTCTGGGTTAGCCTCTATTCCCCTCTTTGAAATCATGTATCCCAAGAATTTTTCAGACTGAACACCGAAAGCACAATTCTCTGGATTTAACTTCAAGCTGAACTCCCTCAGCACCCCGAACGTTTCTGCTAGCTCCCGGGGTAAGTCAGCAGCTGCTTTGCCTTTGACGATCATGTCATCAACATACACTTCTACGTTTTTCCCCAATTGCCCAGCAAACATCTTATTCATTAACCTCTGATAAGTGGGCCCAGCATTTTTCAAGCCGAATGGCATGACTCGGTAATAATAAGTAGCCCGATGCGTGACAAAAGCAGTCTTCTCTTCATCACTCTTCTTCATAGGGATTTGGTGATACGCTGCAGAGGCATCCAGGAATGCATATTCCTCAAACCCCGAAGTGGAGTCGACCAGGAGGTCAATATTGGGCAGTGGGTAGCAATCTTTCGGACAAGCCTTGTTTAAATCGGTAAAATCAACACACATTCGCCATTTTCCATTGGCCTTCTTTACCAGGACCACATTTGACAACCAGTCCGGGTATAACACTTTCCTTATGAAACCATTTTTCAGCAGTGTATCGACCTCCTCCGACATTGCCAGCTGTCGCTCGGGAGCATGATTCCTCTTCTTCTGCTTCACAGGCTTATAGCTCGATTGCACATTGAGAGCATGACACATTACCTCGGAGGAAATTCCCTTGATGTCTGAGGGTTGCCAGGCGAACACATCCTCAAATTTTGACAACACCGCTACCAGTGCTTCTTTCTCTTTCCCCTCTTTACTAGCAGCAATCTTGACCGTCCTTCTTGGTGAAAGCTCTACTTCCCGGAGTGAATCCATGGGCTCTGCATTCCTTGCAATTAGAATATCCAGCGTGTCCAATGGTAATGCCTGATCTACTTCTTTCAACATGCTCACGTAGGTTTCCCGAGCTGCCTTCTGATTGCCTCTTAGTACGGCCACACCTCCTTCAACAGGTATCTTCACTAGCAGCTTACGCATCGAGATATAAGCGTCCACCCCAACTAAAAGAGGCCGTCCAATGATGACGCTGTAAGCAAGTGGAATGTCAACCACTATGAAACAGCTCCTACAACTGCACACATTATCTTCGTCGCCAAGTTGTATATCTAACATAGCCGAGCCTTCTACCTTGATCGATTGCCCAGATATACCGATGAGGGGTGCTGAAACGGTTTCCAACCGGTTGATTGACAGCCCTAAGGCTTTATAGGCCTGCAGTGTGATAAGGTTCACCGCACTCTCTGTATCTATCAAGATCCTCTGAACCAGGTAGTCTTGTATCATTACTTCCACAACAAGCGAGTCAGTGTGGGGAGTCCGGACATGAGCTTCATCTGCCTCGAAAAATGTTACCTCGTATCCTCCCCTTCTTCGGCTTGCCCCCACAGAGAATACCTCCTTAGCCTTCCGCTTTCTGGACTCCTCAAAGACATCATAATGCAGGCCTCCTGCAATCACGTGGATCACCCCGGTTGGAGCTTTTTTGCTTGAACTAGCTCTATTATCCTGTTTTCTCGGTGAAGGAGACCTATCTCGCTCCCTCCTATCGGTACCCTTCACAAACTGTCTGAGCTTGCCCTGCCGGATCAAGTGCTCGATTTCACGCTTTAACTGGCGACAATCATTTGTCTGATGGCCTTTATCCCTGTGAAAGGAGCAGTATAGGCTCTGGTCTCTGCTAGGGTCATCTATCATCGGGCGCGGCCAGTTAACCCGCTCATTCTCTTTCATCCAGGCCAAGATTTGGGACCTCGGGGCTGTTAACGGTGTGAACCGTTCTTTTTGTTTGTTTCTTGTGTTTGGCTTTGAGACCAGATAAGCTCGATTGGAATGGCCAGCCCCCCTTCCTCTAACCTCATCTCTACCATTATTGCTTCTATCTCGCCCTGTGCGAAACCCTCTATCCGAATCCCTGTTCTGCGAACTATACCTAAGCCTACGAGCTTCATCCATTCGTATGTACTTGTGCGCCCGGGACATGAGCTCGGTGAAGTCACCAGGGGGTTTCTTGCTGAGGGAATCCTGGCACCTCGTATTTCGGATAAGAGCATTAATCGCCACCTCTAAATTTAAGTTTTGAATGTCCATGGCCACAACGTTAAATTTCTCCATGTAAGCTCGGAGTGTTGCCCTTTCTCTTGATATACCATGGTAAGGTCAGCAGACACCTTAGCTGGTCGAATAGCTGCTATAAATTTAGTGATGAACATGTCACTGAACTGCTCAAAGCTGTAAGTGGAATTTTTCGGGAGGTTACCCTACCATATCTGAGCCGAGTCGGTGAGTGTTTGGGGGAAGATTTTGCACAAAGCTGCATCCTCCGTTGTGTGAACCAACATGGTGTGGTGGAACCCGTCTAAATGAGCTCGGGGGTCTGTGCTACCGCTATACTTCGGCAGATTTGGCAAGCGTATCTGGGGAAACGGGGCAGCCAAGATATCTCGAGATAGAGGAGATCGAAAATTGCCCTGGTACTGTAAGGTACTTCGGTTCTGATGTTTCTGCATTCTTTCTTCAAATAATCTCTCAAACTGCTCGGCTGTCATAGTAATGGTGGTGCCAGGGGCTAGTGTGTTCGACAGTGGTGGAGGTGGTGTTTGGGCAGGGGGTTGTGCCGTTTGTACGGGGTGTTGCGCTATCACATGTGTTAGAGTTGGGGGTGTTATTGTGGGGACCGCTGATGGTGCCTGAGCCGCCATAGCTGACAGGGCGGTCAGCAGGGTTTGGGCAGTTTGGGGGGTCAAACCCGAGATTGCTGGGATAGTTGCGGGCGCTTGTGGTGTTGTTGGTGTTTGAGTCTGTGTGGGGGGAAACAATTGTCGTGCTGGGAGTGGGGAGATTTGTTCTGGCTGAGCTGGTTGTAGGCTTTGGATGAGCTAGCCAAGAAGGTTAGCTGAAGGTTGAGTCACATCGCTGGGCTGGCTAGATGCTGGAGCAGCAGAAACAGGCAAATCGGGAAAGAGGTCCATTACTGACTGAAATCTGTGGAATGTTCCACGCTCACCGTACCAATTGATAACAGTTGGATTTCTTGAAGTAATGCTTCGCCTGAATCACCTGAGAATATAACAAAACCGTCGGATGTTCCGACAAGGGAGATTCCGACGATCAAGTCAGTCAATTGACAAAGTAAATATTTTCTATTGAGAAATCAGAGAGAGATCAATGTACCTGATGGTTTCCTTTATATAGAGCTATGCCAAATAGGAAATAATCTCCCGAATAGGAGAAAATCGCCTCAATCTCATGATTGATGCTTGATTCCCAATTTGTGAAGATTTGTTGAGCGATTCTCGGCACTTTCCATCATTGTAAGATCAGGATCTGCATAATATCTAGAAAATATTCGTTGATGATGACTTTCCATAATCTATTACCGAACTGTTGACAGAACCGAGCAACTATCATACCAATTGTCTGGGCGCCTGGCTTCCGAACATTTGTCCCATAAGTTCGACATATGACTCGTGTCCGGTTAAGCGCACACACCGGACTATTGTTCGAATAGTCCGGTTATCAATGTCAAATGGAACAAAGCCATTTTGATGATTTTAAGAATAATTTTTGCTTAAAAAAATTCAATTATTAATGGCAAAAAGTGCATTTATCCCTTAAATAGACTACTAATAAAGTAATAATTGGTGTTAATGAAATTTGAAACCAGTTGTGTAGTGAAACGAAAATAATAAACCAGTTTTGTGAAATATACTGCATTACTGCTGCTTCATGTGAATCATATCAATTTCCATGTTAAACAATTTTGGAAATGGATAAAATAAGAACTAGGGTAAAAGCTTCTTCAATAATCTTCGTACTACTTTGATTTCAAATCGAGTAACGTTGATTTATAACACTCAATCGTTTATCATAATATAAACCCATTTTTCCTTTCTTGAGGTCATTTGTGGTACTTTATTTGATCCATTGGATCATAAAACTGTACCCTTTCCCACTATAATTTCGTCTAACGCCACAAAAAAAATACTGTACTTTTGTTAATTGTAACTTTGTAAGTTTGCATGAATCCCATCTTTGTAGACCAAATTAATGAATTCATGTCATATATAAAAAATAAATTTAAATAAAAAAAAATATCAAGTCAAGGTATAAATCTAAAACGTAGTTCTTCACTTTTGTATAATTGTTGTATATTATCAAAATAGGTTAATAATAGGCTAACAGTGTAGCCCAACTTTGTATGGTTTAAATCTAAAGCCTTTTTTGTCAAATTTCTTATAAAATTCAGGTTAACCTCAAGCTCCCAATTCCAAATACGTAATGGTTTTGCAAAGGAAAAAATTAAACTAAATTAATTTATTGATAAATATTTGTAATTAAAAAACAAAAGTCAAATAGATCGACTTACATATCGGTTCATTTGGATCTCCACCCGACCAATTTGGACCAATATTTTTATAACGATCGTTTTAGTATCCTGTTATTATATTGATAATTATATTTCATTTACAAAGTAGAACAAATGGGTCAGCCCATATATCGATCCATTTAGACCTCCATCCAACTCATTTGGGCTACTCGGCTCCAACATTTTTTATAGTAGTAATTTTAGTATGCCGTTATTATATCAAAAATTATTTTTCGTTAAAAAATGGATCAAATGGATTGACCCATATTTTGATCCATTTGGGTCTCTATTCGACCTATTTGAGTCACCCGACCCATTTTAGTATCATAATATTATATCAAATGAATTGACCAATATTTTGGCATGTTTGGGCCATCACTCGATCCATTTAGGTCAATATTGGTAGCCCTTTTAGTATTTCGTTATTATATTGAAAATTATTTTTATTAAAAAAATCAGTTAAATTTTTAGCCCGTGGATCGATCTAATCGCCCAACCCATTTGGGCATATGACCCATGCTTTTTGGTGCATTTATAACCCGCCAATTCGTGACCCAATCCAAATCTGACCAATCCGCCCAATTTGCCACCTCTATTTTTATATATTAAAAAAAAAATCATTTTGGCAAAAAAATCAGAAATTTAGTGTCAAAATACTAGTATGGCACTCCATAAATCCTTTTTATGATAATCGAATCATTATTATCATATAAATTCAATGACTATAAATATAATTAATCTAAGAATTTAATAATTCATAAAATTAACAATCAAAATTGAGCCACATAGTTAATAAACAAAAGAACTCGGGGTTTTTTTTAATTTGGTGTTAAATTTAAAAAAATTTGAAGAAATGGTGCTACAGTAAAAAATATTAGGTAAATGGGGTGTCAAAAACCGGCATGATCAGTGCCGGTTTTCGTCATGTGGGCCCAATCCAGCAGACTGACTGGGCCATGACAGAAACCGGCACATAGTTTGCCGGTTTCTGTACAAATGCTTTCACTGTTTCTATTATTTTATTTTACATTCTTGGACCTTACAAATGCTTTCCTGTTTCCATATAGCAAATCATTCCATTAATATTTTTAAATTGTAGGTGTTAAATTTGTAATATAATTCCATTAATATTTTTAAAGGTATGTTATTATTATTTTATTTATTTTAAAAAATAACTTTAATTTTTAAATGCTAGTTAAATTAATAGTAAGTTATTATTATTTTATTTTATAGATTTTAATAAATTGCTTTATTTTAAGTTAAAATAATAAAATTGTACATGTTTTTTTATGGTTTATTGTATAGTATAGACACAAGAATTATTTTTGGATTTTTTAATGTTTTATTTTTAATTAAATGCAGGTTTCAATATATATTATTATCATTTAGAAGCTGTACGAATTAACACGGGTCATATTTATGGGAAGTTATTAATAATTTAAGAAAAATATCGATCCGATGTAATATAAAATAATTTAGTAATTTTTTCAAATAAATATAATTTACCTTTACCTTTGTTGTAATTAGATATACTTTAAAAAATTTTACCAACTACAAATAAAATATAAAAATAATGTTAATGATAATATAATTTTTTTCCTAACCAAATAAATTTATACTACACAATACTCAAATCAAATTTTAAATCAAATTTTCTCAAAAATCAACACTATCTATAAAAAAAATATAAAAATAATATTAATAAAAATATAATATTTTCTTAACGAAATAAAATTATACTACACAATATTTAAATATTACCTCAAAAATTATCATCACCAACAAATTATAAGTAAATTGGAAATAAAAGAAATGTAAATATTTGAAAGGAAGAGTTTGCAACTTAAATGATAAAAGGAATTTGAAATTGACCATGAGAGGAAAACAAACAAAAACGTGTTGAATGATTTGCTATATGGAAACAGGAAAGCATTTGTAAGGTCCAAGAATGTAAAATAAAATAATAGAAACAGTGAAAGCATTTGTACAGAAACCGGCAAACTATGTGCCGGTTTCTGTCATGGCCAAGTCAGTCTGCTTATTGGGCCCACATGACGAAAACCGGCACTGATCATGCCGGTTTTTGACACCCCATTTACCCAATATTTTTTACTGTAGCACCATTTCTTCAAATTCTTTTAAATTTAACACCAAATTAAAAAAAAACCCAAAGAACTCTTTAGAAGCAAAACAAGAGTCCTTAATTTCAAATATGCATGATTTGTATAAGAACATATATACATCTCAACAAACCATAAATAGTAACTAAAATAGCATCTTTGGTGTGTTTGTGTATATATATAGTGTAAAACTTTTTGCCACTTAGAGTCTGAGGTTAAGATCAATTCCATCTGATCCTTTTGTTTCAACTCTCTCATTGCTTAAACTTTCCAATTCCTCATCCCTTGGCTGTAAGAAGCTATAGAAGGGTTTCTTTTTAATTGATCTACCTTGGTGTGACTCCCCATTTGTTTCCTTCAACCACAAAAAAGATATATAATTCAATTAGTGTCATTTACATCAATTTAGTAATTCTTTTTAATTTAGAAACTTAATAAATTATTATATGAATTACTTGAATAGAGAAAGGACAATTAAATCTAGATCGTTCCTGTTGAGGAGTCGTTGGAGATGGAAATTGTGGGAAATTGCTACATGGTGCTCCCCTCCTATCTCTGTGACGAAAAAAAAAGTTATTGTTTGTTAGAAATTAATGTAAGCATATTGTATACTTATATACATATATAATGGGCTATGGCAAACCTGGGAATTATCTGTTTTGTTGCAAAATTGGTAGCACTGTTATTGCCAAATGAAAATGCTAAGTCTAATATGTTCATTTCATTTGGAAATGGAGGAAACTGATTGCGGAATTCAGGAACTGGAGGGATCTCCATCGGCAATGGCCGTGGTCTCTTTTCGCCAACCATCTATTAAGGGAAAAAAACAATCCACATAAAAATAAATTGATGAAAAATCTCCTGTAAAAGAAATTAAAACAAAATGAAATTGTATATGTTGATTAACATATACTTTGGTTTGCTAAGAAATGAAAGTAAATTATTACAACCAGGATAAAATTAACCATAAGGAGTAATTAAATTTATGATAATGAGAATCAATTTAAAATAGATCATTTCAATCTTTGACTTGGTGTATAAAATATTTGGACAACAAATTCCAAATTAATTAAATATTACATATAAATCTAATAAAAAATTTTGGACGAACTTTCAATAAAATATATCTAAAAATTCAAGAACCATGAAAAAATTTGGTTAAAAATAACATAAAATTAATAGGATAAATAAATATATAAACTTGCCTCGTATTCATCTGGCCACAAAGTAGAGTAATGATACGGTGTTTGGTTTGAAGGGGGCTCTGTACCATGACAAGGTCCAGCAGATGCAGTTGAAGAAGATGATGAAATTTTCTGCAAATTATATCCAAATAATCAGAAGTTTATCCTAAAATTTAAAGTAATAATGATAATAATAATAATTCTGGCTTAATTATACCTTTAAAGGTAGTAATTGCTGGGTTGTTGGCACAAAATTATTAGTAGATCCATTTGATAAAAGAACAGGAAATTGAAGAGTGGAAGCTAATTTATCAACATTAGGCTGTCTAAAATCCCACATTGTAGGCAACAAACCATGTTCTTGTAAGAAAACTCCTGATCCAGCAACATGAACGCCACTTTGTCTACCATTATCACCACCTTCTACTGGTGATTTAGTACCGAGATCAGAATTAGCATAAAGAATTGGTGGTGGTGGAGCAAACGAAACACTTTTAGGTAAAGAATTTGATGAGCAATTATTATTCTCTTGTTCCCTCAAAATCTTCTCTAGTTCTGCAACTCCTGGACCTCTTTTAGGCACTCTTTGCTTCTTCTGCTTCTTTACATATACACTATCACCACCACCGTAACCGTCGTTTTCGCCGCCGCAACCAGCACTCCCGCCACCACTACTGAGGCTGGAATTGCTACACATTGTTTATAAGCTAAAAAATAATGTAAAAAGAAAAGTAAGGAAGTAGAGAGAAATGATGAGAGAAACAAGATTTAACCCGAATATTTGAAGATCCAAGAATCTAAAACGGGCAACAAAAAATCAATTCAAAAAAGCGAGATATAAGGTAAGAAAATCTCAAAGGATGTGGAGATGAAAGCGGCTAGCTATGCGTTAGTTAATCATTCATTCAAGTCCCGCCCATGTTTTAAGCTCCAAAAGATCTTACTGTAGAGAGAGATTCTTGTTTGTCTGAGTAGAAAATCACAAAATCACGGAAATCCAAGCATTCTGAAGAATCTTAACTCTTCTCTCGGATTTTCTCTTTTACTATCAACCCCATACAAATAATTATTCAATTTACTATATACAACCTATGCATCAACTACACTATCACGTGACTCTTCTATTATAATTCTCATAATTTTATAAACAAAGCCCAACTCTTTACATGGAAATTTAAAGAGTTTTGTTTTTTTTTTTTTTTATAACTTTTTATAGAAAGATTTTTATATATTTTGCGAAAATTCAACACACCACTGTATTATTAAATTTTACTAATTTCTCAAGTAGTCTCGTGTTTGTAATAAATATATTTTACGTTTTATATACTCCGTCTCATCTAAAATGATACTATTTCTATTTTACAGTAATTAAAAAAATATTTTCTCAAAAAAATAATTAATATTTTTTAAATAATATAATTTACTTACTTTTATCCTTATATTTATTATAGCTATACTTAAGAAGAATGAGATAATATTTAGTATTTGTTGATAACAATGAGTATAAATAAGAGAAAATTAGAAAATTAATTAATTAATTGCAGTATTAAAGAAAATGGATTGTAATTTGTAACAAATAAAAAAGAAAAGTGCGTCTATCAATGAATGCAAGACATAACCGGACAATTTCGAAACAAAAGCAAATTTTAAATTCCGATATATATATATAAATTCCTATATATATATATATATATATATCGTTTACATTTTAAAACGGAATTTAATTTGTGTTATGAAATATTGCAAAAATACGAGTTTAGTACATACCATATATATTAGATTCTTTTATTGAAAGCTGACAAGATGCAGCAACTTAATATATATGCCTAATACAGAATTAATGGAAGTATTTAGAAATTGGGAAGCTTATCAAATAAAGCAATCTCCAGCCTGTAAAACCCTTAATAATATATATCTTTTACTAATTATTTGCTGTACAGTTCATTATTAAGCTAAATAATATATATATATATATATAAATTACGACTTGCTAGTTTCATAATATGAAAATCTTACTAACCATCTGCTGAGGATTAGATATATAGCTCATTAATTGTAAATTACGAGTTTCTTGATATGGAAATGTTCTAAAGATTACAAATAAATTTGAAAGTTATATTGTTGCCTATCAAAGGTAATTAAATCTTTGAATTACAATATTTCTAATACTTAGATCGTCCATAAACTTATTTATGGATTAGGTCTAGCCAAGAAGAATCTTCTATGTAATAATTATGGGATTTTTAGCAATAGATCAAATTGGATTAGAGTAATTAGGGTAATTAACTTAGATTGGAATATTAAAATTTTAATTCTATCTCGTATGGAAGAATATCTTAATACAATCATAATGGAGCTTATCTGCTGACAGATAAAATTACCATTAAAGGGCATAAGATGTTGAAAAATGGGATAGCTTCATAAGTGGGGTTAGGTTCCTTTCCCAAAGGGAAAATATTCGCTGCGCAATGGTCTATATATGCACCTCCTCGTCAAATTTCATATACACGTTCAAAATAAATAAATTCTAAGAAAATATGTAAATTAAATTCAGATTTTATTACTCAGTCAAACCGACTCAAATGCCGTAAGAAATGGAGAACTTCAAAACATTTTCAGGCTTTCAGCTTCTTTTTTCATTTTGGAAATTGCTGAGGAAAAAAATATGTATTTTGGTTAATTTTATTTCTTAAATAAGAATTAAATTTACCAAAAAAAAAATTGATCCAAACAACAATTCTCTTCTCATATTATTAAAACAGGACCGGATGATTATACTGGTTTAACTGCGAATTGGCAACTAGTCCGACTCGCTTCAATGTATGAAATTAAAATGGTAAAAATCGGATGAAACTGGTGTGAACCGAAAATCCAGCGGAACTGGAAAAAAAAAAAAAAACAAATTGAATCAAAAAATGGATTGAACCAAAAACCAGTTTTTTTCTAAAATATCTATACAATATTTTTTTTTTCTAGAAAAAATAAAATAAAATATAAATACAAAATAATTGAAATTTAGGCAATTTTGATGAATATTTTATGAATAAAATAAAAACTATAATATATTTGATGATTTTTTTTGAATTTTGTAATTTTTTACTATATTTATCTTAACTTTTTGTTATAAATATTGAATGACTTGAAAGTATTATCTTATGATTAATGTTTGATGATGAATATGTTTTTTTAAAATATTTTTTATATAGTGATATTTGCATAATATTTATATAAAACTTTATAAATAATATTATTTTAAAAAAGTCCTGTAGAACGCTATCGAACCGGTCAAATCACGATTCCTTCGCCTCTCTAATTCTTTATTCGGTCCAATTTTAATAACGTTGATTAATAGTATATGAATTAAGGCCATCGCGTTTCATCTTAATTAGAATATGCTATCTTTAATTTTGACAAGTATATATATTTATTAATTTGATATAGACCCCTTAACATTGCAAAAGATTGAGAATATAGGAGTAGATTTTCAATGTAATGCAATTAAATTTTAATGAATTTATACATTCATACTAATTTCAGTCTTATTAATAGCTAATTGTTCTGAATTATTCTTTAATATTATGATATCTAATTTTGTACACTCAGGCCAAATGATTAATGTCATATGATATGTCTCAGGCCATATGATATACTAGCCCAAAGAAAATAATAACTAATATAGATTTATAAATTATACAATAAATCTTGTTCATTGATTAGATTTCCTAGCTACTATTGAAGGATGAACCTAGTAATTAATTTAATACTGAATAATGAATTAAGAATTGTTTATTATATAACTACAGATTTTTTTTTATACAAATTTAATCACGCAGTCTTAAATAAATAATCTGTAAAGGGAAAATTAAAATTGTAGCATTAGATAAATTCCTACAAAAATAGCAATCATACATTCAATATTCACTGTCTTTCTAGATCCTGATGAGCAACAATTTCATCTCCACAGCTACCGATCCTTGACGATCTTTCCTTATTAACCATCCATCGGAAAGACCCGAATCGCGACCCTGAGGCACCGCTCTTCTCCGCCTCCTCGAGGGGCGGAGCTGACGGTTGAGCCTCACTGCCTATTGCCTTCTCCTCCACTCGGACCACCGTGGGCTCCGCCGCTGTGCGACATATAGGGCAAGTAGTATTTGAACCAAACCAAACATCAATACAATCTTTATGAAACATGTGCTTACAGTTAGGTAATACTCTAACCATGGCATCCTCAGTTATGTTCCCCAAGCAAACCGAGCACTCTATTGGTTCACTGCCGTCAAGCTTGAATTTGATCTCCGGAAGTGAGGCTATCACTGACGGTGCAAGCCCTACTTTCGGTTGTTCTCCGCCAGAGTATAAACCAGCTACATCTGGTGCAATTTGCCTGCTGAGCCGTTGAAGCGCTGCCCTACGCCTGCGTTCCCGGCGTCTAATTAAGAGATATCTGGAGTAGAAATGGAGGAGGAAAATGAGCAAGACCACCGCCAATAAAGAGAAGATGGAGACGATCATGATTTTCCGGCTGACACCGAGCCCTTCTTTATCATCGTCGTCTTTGGAAGCCATGGTTGGTTTTTTGTATAAAGGTTAGTATTACAAGGTGGTTTTTGGACAATTCGTTATTGTATTTATTGTTTATTTTGAGTTCGTTACTGATGTGTCTGTTCGAGTTTGCTAATGTGAATTGTGGAAAATTGGAAGCTTTGTGCTTTCCGTTGGGAAAATTTCGCCTGCATCTTCATCAACTTTGACATTAAAAACCTTGACTTATTTTGTTGTTGGGACAGGTTTGAAAATTATTTTTGAATTTTAAATTTTAATTGTAAATTGTATATCATTTTCCTTCACAATTTTTTTTTATCAGCCCAATTAATAATTGAAACCGAGATATTCCGAATTTCTATTTAATTATAATTAGTTAACTTGATAAAATTAAATTTTAATAATAATTTATATTGATTATATCCGTAAATTTTGAATATCGATTATTTTTATATATAAAAAAAAAGATAAAGGTATGATGGCAATAAATAATAATATATGATACAAAGTAGGTTGCAATATTAAAGCGAAAGTAACTAATGAGAAGGGGTTATCGTGGATTATGGGATGGTAATTACAATTGAAATTGTAAGGCATTTGGTTAAATATGGTCCATGAATTCGGAATAAATTAATTGGTTTAGAATTATTATCCATCAATCTCAATCTATATATTAATATATAGTTCCGGCAGTTTCACGCAATCCATTACCAAAGAAAATTGAGTTATATATCACTACGTCAATTCCATTAAATTTGAATAGTCAACCATGGACTATATAGTTTCCCATGGGACCAGGTTGCTTTCATTTGGTGACTGCGACATTTCATCTACATTAAGCCCTGCCGTGTTGCTAGGGTCTAAACAAAATATCTTTTATTTTTCTTATCCACTATAAATAAAGTTATATTTAAAGCCTAATGTTATAATGCCATTATTTCTTAAAAGTTAGGATATTTAGAAGACTTTGTTAACAAAATAAATAAATGGAGGAATTAAAGAGTTCCCATACATTTATATATATCAGTATATTAATAAAAAAGTACAATTAGTATTTCTTTTAATCTATTTAATTGTTTTATTTTTTTTATTCTTATCACGCGTTATATTGGATAGACTTAATTTTATGAGGGGTATTTTTGAATTTATACCATATTTAAATTAATTATCGTTCGAGTCAGAAAAATAAGATAAAACTTTGAGATGTTCAGCAAATTCGTTAATTAAGTTTAAGAGATAAACAATTTCATCGTTGAAAATAATTTCTATTACTATTCACTAGATATCTTTTTGCTGTAAATTCTTGATATGTAATTAGTAATAAGAAGAGGATGAATTCCATTAAAGTTTTATTTAGGATAGAGAACAAATTAATCATTTCAAAGTTATTGTTTTCCTATTTTATGATAAAAAAAGTAAATTTCCCATACATACGATAAAATTTTATATTACTCAGCAAAAATCCTCGGTACGCAACTGTCATGGATTGGATACTTTGTGTTGACCAGTTGACCTTAAACTGTTTTTATATAATTCTTGATTGTGATTTCAATACTTAATGTCTGGGTCCCGTAGCTCAGTTGGTTAGAGCGTTGGTCTTATGAGCCGAAGGTCGCGGGTTCGAGCCCCGCCGGGACCACCTGTTTTTCTCATTTTCCTTATTATTTCTGCCAATCGTTAAAAATAGGGATGCTTATCATAGTCCGACAGATCAACGGCCCACATGTAATAATATATGTCAATGTCCAACAAATAAACGTCCCATATGCACGAAAACCACCATAAACCTCCTTGAAATGAAAACCAGTATAGTCCAAACTCCGGGGAAGCAATAAGTTCGTGGATAATTAATTAATTATTTATTTATTTATTATCTTTTTGTTTCATTCCTAACTACAAGCAATATATATATGCATATAATCACATATTCTTAGAATTATGTAGAATATCATGAATAATTTCCACATATTTGCAAAGGTGATATAAATAAATAATTATATATCCTTCGGAATCATAAAACTCGATAGTGTTGTCGAAATTGTAATTAATATTATATGCACTTAATAAATTCTAGATGGGTTGTGAAATAAAAACTCGTACTATTTCTGTTAAAAAAATAAAAATTAATTAGAGTGTTTTTTTAATTGGATTAGAGAGTGTGATTTAGTAATACAAGTTGTAATAATACTAGCATTTATTGAAAGAACCTAGGAGGAGAATAAAAGAGTCATATAAAATATTCTGAACATCAAAGAGCTTAGAGGGCAAGGGAAGTATTAAGGAATTCCATAAGTTTGGGGTTGATCCAAAATTGAAGCTCTGAGCACCCATATTAATAGAATTCTACCAAAAACGCAAGGTTGAAAGTGCAACCCAACAAAAAAAAACACTAAATTATAACAGCGTAAATTTTACATTCTAAAACTTCAATCTATCATTGAATCGTATATGACTCAATCTAAAATTTTAAATATTTTTTTAAACACTCAACTTTTAAAAATATTAATTAAAATATAGTCCCAGTAAATTTAAATTAATTAGTTGCGGTTTTTGCATAACATGTTGCTATAAAATATATATATATATATATATATTTAGTCAGTCATTTAGAGAGAGAAAAAACCGCTAACCTACATCAATTCTTGTCATTGTTTGTTTGTTCTCCTGTCACTATTAAGCATCATATTGTTGAAATTTTCATACTCCAGCCAACTCCAAATCTCCACGCACATGTCTCAATCCCTTTTTTTTCTCTAAACTGATCCCTTATTAATTGGTGAGGGCTCGATTAATGGCAAAACCTAAAATGCAAAAAAAATACAATTTTGTAAATTAATGATATTAAATTATTACGTTATCTGAATTTTATATCTGTGCTATTTGTTCCAGAGTGTATATTTCGAGGGATTAAAGAGCTGGTGATGGGCCATGGCAATGCATATTTCCACACCAAACTTTTATTCTTTTCTTTTATTTGTTTTTTCCAGCTTTCCTTCTTCTTCACTGCAAGTACTATTCCTGTTGCCACCTTTTCTTTATTCAAGATCTTGACTGTCCATTTCTCAAAGAAAAGGAAATTCCCTACAGGACGCTCTGTTCCTTCCTGCTCTGGTATGTCATACTTTTACCCAGATTTTCCTTTTCTAATTCTCTTTTGGGCCAAAACTTTGTGTTAGTTTTAAGTTTTGTTTGCTTCATTTTTTGTTGGTTTGACCATTGAGATTTGAGGAAGAGACATGGTGGAGATCTCGATGTAATAATTGTTAGTGAAATTTTATGAATTAAACATATGGGTCTTCAATCTAGTTATTGATTATGCAGAATTTTGTGTTCTGGGTCTTATAGTTTAGTTTAAATTTGATATCTTTTAGGGAAGTTCTTGAGGGAGGGGGAGGGAGAAAGGTGGAACTTTGATAGGGTGTAGGACTGTAAGATGGAACCAATTTCATCAGTTACCATCTGTTTGGTTGCTGAGAAAATGAGAGAATTTTTTAATGTTTTAATTTGTGGAAATGTCTGTTTGTGAAAAAATGCGACGTTTAGACATTGCAAATGCCGGTATGCCTTGTATTTGATGAGAAACTTCTGTCAGGTTTATGTTGAGTCGGATAAAAGCACCTGGCATCAGCAATGGGTTCTGGTGATTGGTTTAAGACAATTATTAGCTTAAAGAAGGCAAAGGAAGATGGTTCGAAACAAGTGAAGGTATTGAATCCTCAAAAGATTATCTCTTGTTTATTTAGCTATTAGTTTTAGGAATGAATCCCTTGAAGTTTGCTTTGTAAAGGTCTTAATAATGGCAATAACTTTTTTTTTTAATCAAAAAATGGCTGCTCATCTGAATCATGACCCCTTGAAGGAAGTTTTATTTACTTTTTTTGTCTTGGTAGTCGGCTAATGGAATGAAATTTGCATCAGAACTTAAAATCATTTGTTCCTGTGATTAGAATCAGAGGTCTTCAGCTTCTGCAAAATCAAATGGCTTCAAATGGAAGAACCGGCCTCGTAAAAAGTCTGCTAGTTCTACCAGTGGCAATCCTAGAGTCCTTGACGTGCCAGCTGAGGACTTGGCTGCCACTCGAATTCAAACTGCATTCAGGGCCTATGTGGTATGGCTAGCTACTTACCATGAGCTACTTTGTTGGAAGTAATATAATTATCCATGCTAATTAGTTTGTTGGTTATATGCACCAAATTCCATAACTTGATCCTTTGCTCTGCATCTTCTGATCAGATTTGATGTCAAACCTCTTTATGCACCATAACACATTCAGTGTAAAGTATGGTAAAATTTAGATTACATCTAAACTGATGATTTGTTTCTAGATGAAGACCTAAACTACGTTACAAACTTCAAAATACATGACTTAATTCTAGATTTGTTTTTAGATGAAGGCCTAAAACTGAGTTTTAACCTTTAAAAGGCATGACAAGGGAAATTTTGCGGTCTCATGTTAAATCTGGATTTGTTTTAATTGTTATGCCATCATTAGATATATGGATGAACTAATATGACATTGGTAAAATTTAACATGGAGATTTAGTGAGTCAGATTGTTGTGCAATGGTAGGTCTAAATATTGTTGTTGACATAGCTCAGTTAGACTGACAAGTGATGATCTGTGAAACAAAGCCAAGCATTCCAATGAGGTTTCAGTATCTTATTGGTAAACTAGTTAGCGTGGTAATTAATAGACAAGACTGCCTGGGGCAGATGCTTGGTTTTGCTAGATTACTTTTTAGTGGTAGGCTTCACTTGTCTGATCTCTATTTTTAGTCCAACAACTCCAATGCAGCTTTCCTCATCAGAATTAACCAAAAATTATTAGGTTCAGCAGTTAGCCACTATGTTGGAAGTGGATAAGGAAATTATTAGCTTATTGAACAGGATCCATGAGACTAGCTGAATTACTTCATTTATGAGTAGTATTCTTTCTAGTGGTGGATACTCGAAGTTGTAGTTGATGTCATGAACCACCATCTTGACTGTTCTAGTCTATTTATATTTATCTATTTCATGCATTAGAACTGACTGACTTTTTTTGTTCTGTTATCTTTTTGTCATTCATTTACCAGTTATATGAATACAAACAATTGTATATATAATAAATGGCAAAATTGTCTCCTTATGACACACAGGCCAGAAAGGCATTACGTCGTATGAAAGGAGCTGTGAGATTACATGATGTAACCCAGAATTTCTCCGTTAAAAAGCAAGCTGCAATTACATTGAAATATCTCCACTCTTGGAGCAATATACAAGCTCAGATTAGAGCTCGGCGACAATGTATGGTAACTGAAGGGCGGTTAAGACAGAAGAAATTAGAGAATCAACTAAAACTTGAGGCAAAGCTTCATGATCTAGAGGTTTGATTAAATCCTAATTTTGGAAACAGCTCATCAAGTGGAGTATTTTTATTGTGATGATGTAAAGCTGAAGAATCCTAAGTAGATATGTTGACAGTAATTCTTTTTCTTGGTAAAGGAGTCTCTGTGTCTCAATTATTAGCTCTAAAACTATCTTCAGGAAACTTTGATTCTCCTACGTGCTATTTAATTTTAATCATAGGAAGTATGGGATATTTGGCTGTGTTTGAGAAAAGAAGAATGAAAAGGAAGAGAGAAGAGTGACAAGAGATATGCTTTATTCTGTTTACATTTGAAATCTGATGCTGACGAACCCCCATTCACTAGTAGTATCCTTTTCATGCCCATACTAAGCTAATCAACCCTCTCCTGATCTCTGATTATTTCTTTAATTTATTGATAGGTAGAATGGTCTGGCGGCCCTGAAACAATGGAAGAAACTCTAGCAAGAATACATCAGAAGGAAGAAGCTGCTGTTAAGCGAGAGCGAGCAATGGCATATGCCTTTTCTCATCAGGTGACTATCTGCCTTCTTTTCTCTCTCAACTTTTTGTGCTTGTGTGCCTTGTGACCTTCTCAAATAAAAAGGAAATGATACATAAAAATGAAATTGCTTTGAATTGCAGTGGAGAGCCAACTCTAGCCAGAATCTGGGGCCGGTTAATTATGAACTTGGAAAAGCGAATTGGGGTTGGAGCTGGACTGAACGCTGGATTGCTGCTCGTCCTTGGGAAAGCCGAGTTCCTGTTCACTCCATTAGTCCAAAGAAGGTTCAGAATAAACCTGCAAAAAAGGGAAGAAGTAAAAGCACCAACAGCTCACCATCTACTAAAACACCAAATTCATCAAAACCACCTATGTCAAATGGGAAAGGAACTACAAAGCCGCGAAGAATATCATACCCACCTGCAGAAAAAGGAGCTAAACTTGAAGGCAACATTAAAATTAAAACAGAAAAAGTAAATTCAAACGAGAGGAATGAACAGTTATTATCTCAGTCCGTAGCTGATACATAAACTAAAAAGCATAACTTTCAAGTCTGTTGTTTTCCACATATGGGAAGGAACTTATTTTACAGGCAAATAACATTTCAGATTGTGTAGAAGGCGATTGGTGTGGTAGTAATACTGTAATATGGTTTAGCAATGGGTACAGAACAAAAGAACAGGCTTGGATTTTTATTCTTTTTGCTTTTGATTTTCCCCTATTTTTTGTTGAAAATCACTTGTATTTATAATGTATATAGACACAGATTTTGTTGGAGTGGCACACTTTGGAAGTAAAATTGCTTCTTTTCTTTGCTGATAACTGAAGCAGCATTTCCCTTCATTTTCAAGATCATTTTCTTGTAAGATAAGTAGTGGTTTTTCATCAGTCTCCAAGCTTCGATGGTAGAATACAAATGATTTAGCGTATTGTTTTAGATAAATAAAAGAATTTAGCGTATTGTTTTTTGAAAGAATAATTTAAATTAAATAAAAGAATTTAATTTAGTTCTATTACTTTAAACTTACAATAATTAAATTGTTTCCTAAGAGGATAAATGAATTAAATTGCAAAATCATTCCACCTACATTCTTTCAAGTTTCACCTAAACTGAATTAAATCCTAAAATAACTTTTTTTTATTTATTTTGGGTTATATTTTTAATGATGAAAAAATAAGATTTAAAATTTAGGAAAACATTAAAAAAATGTATATTCGTATATTTTCCAATTGATATAAATATAACGCTATTTATTATGTATATAATACGGCATTAGCGGGTTAAAAAAAATAAGGGAAAGAAAGTGAATTCCGAATTATAAATACCTGCAAAAGACTACGCCAAAACCCTAGTTCCCCTCGCTACTCCCACACACACACACACAGCAGAGATGGCGGCCGCTGCAGCAGCTGCTCGTCCTCTTGTCACCGTGCAGTCTCTTCCTTCTCTAAATGATATGGCCACCGATTCCTCCGCCACTGTCGCCCTCCCTGACGTCATGAAAGCTTCCATTCGTCCTGATATCGTTAATTTTGTGCACTCCAACATTTCCAAAAACAGCCGGCAGCCCTATGCCGTCTCCAAGAAGGCCGGCCACCAAACTTCTGCAGAATCCTGGGGTACCGGACGTGCTGTTTCGCGTATTCCTCGCGTTCCTGGTGGCGGCACTCACCGTGCTGGTCAGGGTGCTTTCGGAAATATGTGTCGCGGAGGACGCATGTTTGCTCCTACCAAGATCTGGCGGAGGTGGCACCGCAAGATCAATGTCAATCAGAAAAGGTACGCTGTCGTTTCAGCTATTGCTGCTTCAGCTATTCCCTCTCTGGTGATGGCTCGTGGCCACAAGGTCGAATCTGTGCCAGAGCTGCCTCTTGTCATTAGCGATTCTGCTGAAGCTGTGGAGAAGACTTCCGCTGCAATCAAGGTATTGAAGGAGATTGGTGCTTATCCTGATGCTGAGAAGGCTAAGGATAGCCATGCGATCCGGCCAGGAAAGGGTAAGATGAGAAACCGGCGCTATATTTCCCGCAAGGGCCCTCTGATTGTGTACGGGACTGAAGGAGCTAAACTTGTTAAGGCCTTCCGTAACATTCCTGGAGTTGAAGTGGCCAACGTTGATCGTCTCAATCTACTTAAACTTGCTCCTGGTGGCCATCTCGGTCGTTTTGTGATCTGGACTAAGTCCGCTTTCGAGAAGCTGGACTCGATCTATGGCTCCTTCGAGAAGGCTTCAGAGAAGAAAAAAGGATATGTCCTTCCTAGGTCTAAGATGGTTAATGCTGACCTTGCCAGGATCATCAACTCTGATGAAGTGCAGTCAGTAGTTAAACCTGTTAAGAATGAGGTGAAGAGGGCTACATTGAAGAAGAATCCTCTGAAGAACCTGAACGCTATGTTGAAATTGAATCCTTATGCCAAGACTGCTAGAAGGATGTCTCTCTTGGCTGAGGCCCAGCGCGTCAAGTCTAAGAAGGAGAAGCTCGATAAGAAGAGGAAGACTGTCACTAAGGTATATCAATTCCTATTCCTGATTTATTTCTTTCGCAAATTATTATTCATAGCTTCAATGTTCTGTTTATACTTGATATGATTCTGCTGATAGTGCTTGATATATTGCACGGTCGATATGCATGATTTTCAGTAACATAAAAGTTTTATGAATGTGGTAGAATATATATTGTGTGAATGTGAATTTGAACCTTGAAATATTGGAGCGATTGTTTGATGTAATTTGCTGCTTGCTTGTATATTGTAGTCCTGAGTCACTTATTTGCTTGGTTTGTTCTGCTGTTTTATCTGAAGGATAATCTGGGTTAATATATATAAATTGATGCTTTGTGTTAAATATGAACTAGTCCTATCGCAGTATGATGCCGAAGCCCAAGGTTATGCTGAACCTGAAACCCCAACGCACAGTTTAGGATAGAAAATTAGTAAAACAAGCACTCTCCCTTCTAAACCCCTCCCCAATTAGATGGACAGAAACCCAAATAATTGGGAAATAGAGAAAACAAGAAATGAATTTGCCAATACCTTGATAAGAAAACCTATCTTGATGCAACCCAAGAAAGATGAACACCTTGCTTGGATAGAACTGGAAGTGCCAAAATTACAGTGTAATTATCAAATTGTCGAAAGATCCAAACGTCTACATACAGATGCCTTGTGTAGGTAAAGAAAACCATAAATGAGGCATATATTTCTTTAGGCTAAAAATAGACAAGTTTTAATGAAGAAACAAAGAGAAAATTAATTCTGCCCATGTCCACGGCCTTGTAGAAGAATTCACGGGCATGGGGTGAAGTATTCCAAATGCCAAAAGCCAGAAATTGATACTTCACAGGTGCGAAGTCTTCATGCCTTCAATTTGCTTCATATGGTGCCCATCCACAGGTGTTGATACCACCTCCATGGGCGTGAAATCACCTCTGCCCCAAATCTCTTCATCTTCTAATCTCTATGGGTGTGATCTCCCTTCCATGGGCGTGGACTCTTCAAAAATGGTCAAATGTCTCATTTGACTGCCCTGTGTGATCCCTATTCCCATGTACTGCGCCAAGCCTCTTATCCCAGCCTTGAAGTCACTCCTGAAAGCTCTTACAAGGATCCATATTCGATGCATATGGAACTCCATAGGAGTTCTCAACTCCTCCTTTCCACTTTTCAAAGTCAAGTCCATCATGTAATGCCTTGCCACATGGTTCTTTGTACATCTTCGGACCAGCTTCCTCGCATGGTTTCTTCAAGTCATCTTCGGCACCCGTGCTCGCATCACTGGATCTCTGTTGTTGTGATTAGATACTCGATGGTTCTCCGTATTATAATTTCCTCTGCTGTTTTAATTGATAATTAATCCATGTTTAGATCCTTCTTTTAGTTGAGTTTATTCTATTTTGTTTTATTAGGCTATTGCCAGAGGTAGTTTATGTTTATATTTTTCTTCTAACCATCCACATTATGACATTCATCTGTTCTGTTTATTGGATACTTTGTGTGGCTTCCATTCCCACCTCTGGAAAGGTTATGCTATTTCTTCACTGGTTGGCAAATGATGATAATGCTATTACTAATGCATGTTCGTGAATGCTACTGTTCTATTATTAACTCCTTTTGTCTCTGTTTGGCAATTGAATCTTCCAGGAGGAGGCAGCTGCCATCAGGGCTGCAGGCAAGGCATGGTATCAGACTATGATTTCAGATAGTGACTACACTGAGTTTGAGAATTTCTCTAAATGGCTTAATGTTACACAGTAATTTAGTTTTCTGCATTCCAAATTCTCTTGGACAAGATTTTGTTTACCTGTTATGTTTCATTAGCAACTTTTTGTTTGTTTTCCAATTGGACATGGGTGAGAATGAGCAGGAAGGAATTGAATTGACTGAGTGCATTTTGGAGGTAGCTTACTTCCTGATTTTCATTCAACATAAGTACTGAAGTTAAATACTTTAGCATTCTTACTGGTTTCTTACAGTAGTATTTTGTACTCGTTGGTTTGCGGTGCATTTTTTTTTCCTCCCCGAAAACTCTATGCGCCGTTCTTGAATTTATGATGGCTTTCTTTTTAGGTGTTATGTTTGAGTGGGTTGTCAAATTTCAACCAAAAATTATATGATTATATTGATGCCAAGGGATCAATTCAACTGGTGGTCTTGTTCCAAATTTAAAAGAGGATTTTAAAGCTCCTCCTTGTCGTGACATCGATAATAAAACACTGGTTGCTGCTTTCAAGTGCTAAGAATCATATGCCAAACCAAAGAATTATTATGATTTCTTTTTGATGCCTACTGATCACTCGGATCTGTTTATTTATAGAAAGTTGTATTAATTTTTTTAAAAAAATTTTTAGTGAAAAAAAAATTGTGTTTATTTTAGTTAATTTTTTAAAATAGAAAATAAAAAAATAATTTTTTTAGTTTTTTAATATATATATATATATATATATATATATATATATATATATATATATATATATATATATATATTTGTGTGTGAGCATGTGTGTGTATATATAGGAAAAATAAATATTTTAATTTTTTATTTGTTGATAAATAAATGCATTTTTTAAAATTTTGTGCAAAAAATGGAAAATAAAAAACAGAATAGTTTTATGTTAGTAAATGCATCCTTAATTTTTCAACATTCTTCTTTACACTGACTGTTTGGATCTTGAGTTCCAATTACATCAATAGGGAAAGCGTCATATGTCCATGCGTATCCTTTTGATTTCCATACTAAATTAACCATTCATTTTGTGAAGTGGTATGATTATTTGAATTTTGGAACCATGATTATATATATTGCCTCTGTGCTTAACATCGAAATCTTATGTAAATTCTTGTGTTGTCCATATAGTGTATTTTATATTCTATTCTTTTTCTTTTTCCATTGACAGTAGGGCTGTGCATCGGTTGAGTTTGGATCAATCCGAACCAAATCTAATCAACCTGAAAATCGAAATGCATCCCATTTTTCAAACCGAACCGACCATATGTTTACTAGGGTCCCGAGCCGAATAACCCTTTAATGTTCGGGCCCCGAACCGAACAACCCGTTAACCCGATCTCTCATCTCCATCTTCATCTCATCCTTCCCAGTTCTCACAGATCTCTTCTCTGTGATTTTTCAACTAAATAAGAAACAGATCTAGCAAAAATCTATCAAACACACACAAATCTATCACAATTCACGACTAATAAACACATCCATCAAAAAACAAAACACAAATCCATAAAAAAACCACATGAAATTAGATTTGAGAAAAAAAAGAAGGCGAAAACGAAGGAGGAGCAAGAAAATCTGAGGGAGAGAAATGGAAACTTGAAGAAGATGAGGACGAAAAAGAAGGAAAAATCAAATCTGAGGGAAGAAAATGAAGTTCAAGAAGAAGACAGACGAAGGAGAAGAGGAGAGAGAGAGAGAGAGAGAGGGGGGGGGGGGGGGTAACCAGCGCCGGATCGTCAGTGACGGCGGAGAAGACTGATCGGCAGCGACGGCGAAAAAGACGGAGGGAGAAGGAGAGATCGTGGGTCGTGGGTGGGTGGTGAGGGCTGAAGAGAGAGGGGCAGAGTAAGAGGTGAGATAGAGAGAGAGAGGGGCAGAAAGTAGGATGCAGAGAGAGGGAGGGGCAATTGGGGAAAGGGAAAAAATACAGAGGGTATATATACCCTCTTCGGTTGGGTCCGGGTTTTGAAGGTTTTAACCCGACCCGAACTATCATCTTTTTAAAGAATCGACCCGAACCGAATATCCCGAATAACCTTATTCGAATAGGTAATTCAGGTTCGTTGGGTCGGCTCGGTTCTTGCACAGCCCTAATTGACACTATCCACTAGATGAGTAAGGGACTGCTAACTTTAATTATGAGCTAAATTCAAACAAACTAAGAATTTAGCTCTGTTTACTTTTAGAAAATTGTTTCAGTTTTTTAGAAAATTTTTTCACAAAAAACAAAAAATAAAATTCATATTTATTTTAATCAGTTTTCTAAAATAGAGATTAAAAATTAAATTTTTAAATTTTCTAAAATAAAAAAAAAATTGAGAAATAATAAAAGATGTTTTCTAAATTTTCTGAATCATATATATATTTATAATATATGTATGTGTGTGTATATATATATATAATAAATATTCTAATTTTTCATTTATTGATAAATTAATGTATTTTTTAATTTTTTTTACAGAAAATAAATACTATAATTTTCTATAAATAAATGCATCCTGAATTTTCATATCCAAGTGTATTACATTCAGTCGAAATTCAGATTCTGTTTGATGATCTTGATTTGGGCCTTCTGGGCCTCTAATTGGGCTTTGTTATTGATTAAAATTTCGAAAAGTTTGGGCTTTTGGGGGTGGTGGCAGGAAATAGATAGAGAACAAATTATAAGTTCCGAGTTCATGTATTTTTCCTCTTCAGGGAAATAACGAATATTAGATACTACTCCCTGAATCACTTCGTGTAGGAGTAACTATTATAAATCTACAAGTTTAATCTAGTTGTAAGTTTTAATATTCTTGTAAATTCGGTAAAAGCATAAATTATGGCTGGAAAAAAAAATCAAAAAACGATTAAATTGGTGGTTAAAATTGAGCTCGAATTGATATATATAATTAAGCAGTTTAATTAGATGCAGATATATTTTTTAATTTTTAAAAATTATAATTAATGAATTTAAATTTATACTTTAATATATGATTAACCGGTATTTATATATAATTTTTCATATATATATATATATATATCCATAAAAATAATTTTTATATTTTAATTATTGACATTTTATTTTATATTTAATATAAGTATATTATTAACTTGTCAAAATTGATGAGTGATAAAATAATATTGAATTATTTTTTATTGTTTTATAAGCCATTTATGTTATTTTTTTTTATTATATTGACTTTAAATTTTACTTATTTATATATTTATGTTTAAATTTTTTAAAATTTATATTTTATTTATAGATGTATAATTTTTTTTTTTGTAAAAATCACATAGTTTTTTACCAATTGACTGCATTTAGTGATAATTAATAGACTGAATTTAAATTTTTATTTTGAAAAATTAATATTAATGATATGAGCTTTTCATTAAAAAAAAGAATCCATGCCAGCGCATTTTGTTTTTACCAAGGAGAACTAAGATGATTGAGCATTAATCATCCAGCAAACCCGAAGCTCTGTCTCTCTCCCTCTCTCTCTCTCTCTCTCTCTGCTTCTCTTATGAAATATAAAATCGATTTCTAGCTATGCCATAAATCTCCTCATGATCTCTCTCTTAAGAACCAAACTACCATTATCACCGTCACCAATCTGTAAAGCATTGATGGACTCTTGCGGATCACAGAGACTTCTCACTTTAGCCCAACAGCTCCGCCTTTACAAGCCTCCATCGCCATCACCTGAAGAAATTGAAGAGCAAATCATTGAGGAAAGTGCTGGGAAAGTTGTTTCACAACTGGGTTTTCAAGAATCTGCAACCCCAATTCCTAAAGACCCTGAAAGATTTAGACCCAAAAGAGCCGCTGTCTTGGTTTGCATCTTTGAAGGTGATGATGGTGATTTTCGTGTCATTTTGACTAAGAGGTCTTCACGGTTATCTACTCATTCAGGTTACAAGTTTTTCTGACACCCTTTTGTTCAATTTTTAAGAAAGATGAAATTTTTGCTATTAAGAATATCTTAATTCTTCAGATTTTGTGGAAAGTAGATTGCATCAATTGTGTTTATGCATTTCTCATTTGTTAACGTAGGTCATTATTTATTAAAGACAAGAGTAGGAATTGAAAGTTTGAGTTGTATTTTTGTTTGTTTATCTTGGTTTTTCCCATAATTTTCAAATATTTAAATTTATCAGATCTTTTGCTATTCCATAAAGTTTTTGATTAATTGAATGTTTCCTTTATTGCTAATGGGCAAAGTTTAAAATCAAATCATTTTGTCATTTTCCTGAATTATTGAAAGAATCAAATGGAGGCAAAATTGACCTTGATTTTGTTAAAACTGAAAAATTGAGAAAACTAAGTGAAAGAAAATTATATTATGAGGACTTCTTTTTTATCTTCTTACAAAAAAGATGATTGCAATAAGGGGCTTCAATTAGTTTACTTTCAATAAGCGTGGTTAATATTGTACCGTATAAATCTTTTGGTTGTCATTCGGAAATCAAAGGTTTCAGAATCTTGTTTTCCCCTTGATATACTGGGAACTGATTGGAAATGTAATGATTATGATTGGTGTTTGAGGTATGGTTGATTGTTGGTGATTGCTACTGAACTAAATTAGTGTTTCTGGCTGCAGGTGAAGTTTCATTGCCTGGTGGCAAAGCGGAGGAAGGTGATAAGGATGATGCTGAAACAGCAACTAGGGAAGCAAAAGAGGAAATTGGTTTGGATCCTTCACATGTCGAAGTTGTTACTGCTCTTGAACCGTTTTTGTCTAAGGTAGGGAATCTGTTAGCCCTTAGTTTTCTGCTAATGGGGAACAATGTAATCAATTCATACTTGAACTAAATAATTCATTACACATCAGTTTATGAGAAAATTTGTCAGGAAAAGAGTGATAAATTACTTCAGATACGCTTCATTTATATTTTATAGTGCATCCTTAGTTCTAGTCGTCATTGAGTTTGACACAGCTCATCCCTATTTGATATTAGCAAGTTGATACCAAGTTACCAACAAAATTTTCTGTCTATAGTTTCAGTTCTTTGGTTGCACTTGCAGGGCTTAATCAAAAAATATATGGTAACTTGTAGCTGGTATTTGTGTAACTGATCAATAATTCTGTTTCAGTGATCAACATCAGCATCATATTCTTCATAAATAGTTACAAATGACAATTATATAGCTTGTTAGGTTACTGGTTAGGTATATGCTCGCATGACATAACAGAAAAATGTTGATTTGGATTTTGCAATTTGGTTCTTTGCAGCATCTCTTGAGAGTAATTCCTGTTATAGGCATACTGCGTGATAGGAAAGCATTCAAGCCTGTTCCAAACCCTGCTGAAGTTGAAGCAGTGTTTGATGCTCCGTTGGAAATGTTCATTAAGGTTTGTCTTTTTCACATTCATTTTTTAATCATTGGATTTCTTCAGAAAGCATTATCACGAACTGTCTGGTTCAGGATGAAAATCGAAGAGTAGAAGAAAGAGAGTGGATGGGAGAAAAGTACCTGATTCATTTCTTTGACTATGAAACAGAAAAGAATAAGTATATAATATGGGGTTTAACGGCTGGGATTTTGATTAGAGCTGCATCAGTGGTCTACCAGCAGCAACCAGGGTTCATGGAACAGAATCCAAAGTTCAAATTTCCTAAAGAGGTAAACTGTGATACTGTGATACCATGAAGACTTGTGGAAATTTTTGGTTGTGTATTCCAAGTAACCTACCTGGAATGAAATCCACAACCCACACATTAAAATTCTGATTTCTCCATTAGAATTAGTCAGAATTACTGAAACTGGATGGTTGGTATGTAGGCAGACACTTTCAGGTAATTGTAGAATTTGAGCGGACTGATCAATTTTTCGTACAAAATGTGACAGCTTGATGGAGAGTAAGCTTGGGGCTGGGGGGACCTTCCGACTTCGACTAGGTTTTATTGGATTTATTTAACTCTGCAAATTGGATGCAACGCTCAAATATTTAGGTTATTGGAAGCATTGACTGCAGCTATGAAATTGACATGGCTGGTAAATAAAACACCAGTAGGCACATCTATGCTTAAGTGATTCGTCCTCATGGAGTTCGAGAATGTAGAGAATATGACACCTAATTCTGCATGCAAGCTGGTCTTGTGCCATGGAATGTAAGCCTACTTATGCGTGTTGCAAGAATCATGAACTGCCTACCTATGCAGACGAGAATTTGATATCTCATGGAAGCTAGTTTAGTCACATTTCATTTCTTCGCATTTTCAGTTAACGGTTGCTTAAATAGGAATCAGATGTACTCGATTTTTATGAACTTGTATTTTCTGGTATTTGTGTAAGAGATTTCTTGCTTCTAATATATGAGATAGTAATTGCTTTATCCCTTTTTTATGGCACTTTGTTTAGTGCTCAGTCTGTTGCTCACACAAAAATAAGAAAAATATCCTCATTTTCCAGTCATATATAAGACTTTAATTTATTCTTTTTAGGAATAATTTTACTTGTATAAATTGATGTGTTCATCACAGTTTTTTCTTCCATTCTTTTTCTTTTCTTATGCAATTATAAACACTTTTCTTATGAAAATTGACTTTAAAAGGCTATAAAGAGCTTAAAAGAAAATAGATAATGTAATTATGTATAGTTTAAATGGTTAAGAGTTTAAGTATTTTATTTTTTAATTTTTTGTTGAACTAAATATAAAAAATAATAGATATAAACAGTTAAGAGTCTAAATGCCCATAATCCTATGGTTGTTGATTAACTTGGGTTTCTAGTGATGTGTTAGAAACGTATTCGTATGGACACTTGAGTTCATCATTTTTGCAAGCTTAACGGAAAAACAATAATAATAATTTAAAATAAAGTTAGACTTATAAATTGCAACTTTTTGGAGAAAAGAAATCCTAAAATTAACAATAATTAGGAAAAGACAGGAAAAAAAAACAATAAATACATCAGTTTGGATGACAGTTGTGCCTCCTCCATATTTTACAAGATCATATTTATTACATTATTAAATAATATAAATGTATTTGATACAGAAAATAATGTTAAAATCTTAAATCACTAATTTTTTTTTTTTTAATACTTCATTCATTTTTTATTATTTGTTACTTTTATTATTTTTATTAAAATTAAAAAATATTAATTAAATTTCAATATAAATTTAAAATAAAAATAAATAATTTAATATATAAATTTAAATTTAATTAATTAATTTTTATTACGAAAAAAAATCATAAGGCACATACTGATGATCATCTACACAGACTCCCAGATTTTTATAAACATGGACAGGAAATCGCAAAAACTCGCATCTTTAGCTGAACAGCTTCGCCTCTGTAAGCCAAAGCATTCAGTTTCTCAAGAACGTGATTCTGCAGAATATTCAAAACCCAACAACAGAGCTGCAGTTCTCATCTGTATCTTCGAAGGCAATGATGGAGATTTGCGTGTGATCCTAACACAGCGATCCTCATCACTGTCTTCTCATTCTGGTAGGTTTTCTATTAATCATTGTGAAGTAGCCATTGTGGCTTAATGCTTGAAATTTTTTATAATTGTGTTATCAAAACTTGATATGCTTTAATACAGGTGAGGTTGCTCTGCCTGGTGGGAAAAGAGAGGAAGGTGATGCTGATGATATAGAGACTGCCCTTAGGGAGGCTAAGGAAGAGATTGGGTTGGACCCTTCTCTGGTTGATGTTGTTACTGTTCTTGAACCATTGTTTACTTTGGTATGTCTCCAATTTCAATTTCTAATGATCTGTTTTTCATTGGCCTGGGAAATTACCAACTCTCTTGCAATTCATTGATAGAAGGCTTAGGACTTGATTCGAGTTAAATGTTCTATTGGATTTAAGATCAGTTGAGAATTGAAATGTTTGATGAAGCCCTTGTTCTTGAACGTTTTAACGTTTTTGTCTTTTGTACGGTCTGGATGTGTGATCTTTTGCCTTGATGCTTTGAGCTTTTAATCATTAGTTCATGACTCATTGATGACGAGTTTGGACTTCTTGGTTATTCCGGTCACCTGAAGAAGACTGGCGGTTTCCGAGAGGAATTGAGAGAAGAGAGCTTAGAGTCTTACCTTATGTAACCTTTCCGTGTTTAATGAGTTGGCCTATTAATGTCCAATAATGGCTGAGCATTTATTAGTGGAACATCTAGCTCTTTAACCCCTCTTAAATGCTGGTAATGCCTGTACAGCTCGCCTAGCCGAGCTTAGAGAAGGCTATTACTATCGATATGTTATCACTCATCATTGATTGAATCTGTAAATACTGCATTGAAAACCTCTATGTTTGTCTACTTAACTGAGCTAACTAGATCTTGATTCTATTTGCAGCGAGGCATGGCAGTAGTTCCTGTGATCGGAATACTATATGACAAGAAAGCTTTTGATCCAATTCCAAATGCCAACGAAGTAGAATCAATATTTGATGTTCCCCTTGAAATGTTTCTTAAGGTTCTAGTCTAGTCATCAATTAGATTTGAAACTAAATCTGAAAAGCTTTCCTTACTGGCTCATAGTCTTGGATGGTGAATGCAGGACGAGAACCGCAGAGCAGAGGAGAAACAACGAATGGGAGTCGAGTACCGTCTCCATTTCTTTGAATATCAATCAGGGAATAGAAGGTATGTGATATGGGCTTTAACAGCTGGAATCTTGATTAGCATTGCATCAATTATCTACCAAAGACCGCCTGCTTTTTTAGAGCTCAGACCCCCATTTTGGAGTGGAATTTCTTCCAAGGATATACCGAAACTGTAGCTTTTCTTGTCACTTCTCAATTTGTCTTGTAAGAAATTCTTCCTCGCATAATAAGTTTGACTGCACAGATGTTGGTCACTTGAAACCTTAAAGTTTCAATCATGAGATCACTGCAATAGGTTTAATGGCTACCTGCCTGGAGTGAACAGTAGAGGACAATCTTAACAAGAAGTCTGTATTTGATCCTCATTCTCCAATGCTGGAATTTTTCTCACTGCAAAGTAGCAGAAGGAATGCTTAATACTTCTACAAGGGGAGATTACGATGATGAAAATACTATTCTCAGGGATAGTGTACAAAATCTAGCTGGGGAATTTTTCCAATAACCATTTTAATAGTTTATATATATTAAACAACCTTGCTTTGAAACTGATTTTATTACCGCACATATATAGGATATGGTTAATTATGTGTTTTTTTTTCTTTTTAAATAATAATAATTGAGTGATCTTTGTATTTGGCAACTCTGATAAGAATACAGATTCTCCATTGAAGAAGTGAACTTTCAACACTTCATAGCATTCATTCTCTTCAATTTAGTACAATTTCCTCAACAAAAGCAGGAACAATGTGTATATATTTCCATAAAATTTAATAAAGCCTGAAAATGGAAATATGATAACAGCAAAAAGGACAATTATGAATTAACAAAAACCACAAAAAGGGACATCCTCAGCCAAAAACTTCATAGAATTTCTCAATGACAAGTAAACCTGAGTCAATTGACTCCAGTGGATCTTTCCTTAGCCGGTGTCTCAAACAGTTGGGAATGACAGTAGCAACATCCTCAGCAGCGACTTTATCTCTACCCTTCAGGGCAGCGAGAGCTTTTGCAGCTCTGTTAGTCACAATATCTCCTCTAAGACCATCAACATTCAGCTCTGCACAAACTTTGGATATTTTTACCTTGAGATCATAATCTATCTGTACTGAAGAAAGAGTAGCCCGGGCAGAGGATATTTGTTGCTGCAGCTTCTCTTGCTCGGACCTGTAAGAATCACGGAATTCTTTTGGATTTTTGTCAAACCGAGCTCTTTCCTCAACTATCTTCACTCTAAGCTCAGCATCTTTTACAGTTCCAACCTGTGCATGCATTCCAAATCTGTCAAGTAGCTGTGGCCTGAGCTCTCCTTCTTCAGGATTGCCTGATCCGATCAAAATAAAACGTGCAGGATGTGAAATTGAAATACCCTCTCTTTCCACTGTGTTCCATCCTGAGGCAGCAGAATCTAAAAGAACATCCACCAAATGGTCGTCCAAAAGATTAACTTCATCCACATAAAGAATTCCTCTATTAGCTTTAGCAAGAAGGCCAGGCTCAAATGCCTTGACACCCTCTGTAAGAGCCTTCTCAATGTCGATTGTCCCACAAACTCTATCCTCTGTAGCTCCTAATGGCAAATCAACCATATTAATCTTTGTCATCACAACTTGAAGCTCCTCCCCTTTCGTGATGCTTTCTCGGACTTCTATGCCCATGGATTCAGGATCTTCTGGGTCTGAGTTGTATGGATCACCAAAAACTACCTTAATTTCAGGAAGCAAATCAACCAAGGACCTAACAGCAGTAGACTTCCCTGTCCCTCTATCCCCCATTATCATAACACCTCCAATCTTGGGATCAATCACATTTAGCAAAAGGCATAATTTCATCTCATCCTGTCCTACTATAGCAGCAAAAGGGTACACTGGCCTCTGGCTTTCCTTTGCAGCAGCTTTCTGGGCCTATGAATTAAATTAAAAATGTCATTCCCCTAAATTAGAACTACTCATTGTTTTCTTGATATGCACAATTGTAGATTACCCTACTACAAGTCTTATTATCAAACATCTACCTTTGGCAACATGAAAACAAGAACAATCAAATGAGCAATAATGTAACTTAAAAAAAAAAATCGAAACTTATAGCATTACACCATACAGAGCGAGTCCAAAAACAAGGAAAACAGTACCTTCTCTACGGAGCTAACATCAGTAGTAACATTAGTAACAAGGAAGTCAGACCTCCCTTTCTTGCCCTGAATTCCAATTCCTCCATAATACTTCCTCCCATAACTCAACCCTGAAAATTAACCCAAAAACAGTATGACTACACTGTATAACTCCAAAAATCCACAAATTAAAAAAATGCAGAATATAAAAACAGGTAAACAACAAAACAACTACTGGGTATATCTGAAATGCACTCAAAAACTAATAATTTAAGCACAAGTTTTGATTTTGAAAAGAAAAAGGAGATCTGGGTTATATCTTAATGAGTTAGGGAAGTGTACCCGATGTTATGGAGATAGAAGGAACGGAAGGCTTGGTTGTAGAAGAAGAGAAGGGCCTAGACCCCAAAATTGCAGTTGAAGAAGTTCCCAGAATCGATGCCATGTGCTACTATATCGCGAAGATTCTTTTCGTCAGAGCAATTGTGTTTGTTGTCTTCTTCACATTTGGTTTTCTATTGGTGTAGTGGGTTGAGGATAAGAGGATAGATTTCAGTCGCATCTATTATGCTAAGCTGGAGACCTTTGCCTTTTAATGCTTTTAGATGTTAAAAAATTTTAAAAGGGCAAATTTGAGTTTTAAGCACAAAGTAAACATTCAATGGCAGTAAGGCACGTTCACTACGATGCCGTTTTGAGGGAAAATTGCGATCATCTTTGCCTTGAAAGTTTTGTTTGATGATTTGTTTCAGTTCTGTTTCCTCAATTGGATTGTGGTTTTATAGGTGGTAAACTCGTCCATTTTACCTCATTCATACCTTGGATCAATCATTTTTGTCCCTAACGTTACACATTTCATTTTCTGTTTGAGCTATTCCATCTGCATTTTTTTGAAACGGAAAATATATGATTTCATGCCAAGAGTCATTTTTTAATATTTCATATACATTAAGATAATTGATTTTATAAAAAAAAAATCATTGTAATATGGACTATACTACTATCTTTTATATTTTCTTCTTCAATGTCATTATTAATTTTTTTTTATTCTTTTTGTTATCTCACTCCATAAAAGATAAAAAGTTTTTTTCAATTAATTATTTTTTATTTTATAAAATGACAATTTATTTAGTTTAAGTTTTTCTTTAAAAGTGGAATTTATTATAGGACCAAAGAAGAAATATTTAAATGTGAATTCTACTATGAACTAATACAGTAATAGACAAACGCCCGAGTTTTATTTTGGTGTACATATATTCTCACTCAATCCGACATTGCATATGCATGTGTACCACATTACGCTCTCGAACCATCGTCCACTAAAAAAGAATAATAAATAATGTAAATTTTTCCATTCAATTCATATCAAGAACTTAGAAATTACAACAAAGGGTAGCATTTCCTCGGGTAGTTTCCCTTCAAAGTCAATGGTTATCAAGTTATTCTCTGAATTAAGATACTGCAACTCAAAATTTAAGCAAATATTTTGGCCATATAAACTAAGATAATACAAGTTCCAGAAAGAAGCACTAGCGAAACGAGAAGAAGACAATTTCTTAGAATGTAAAAATCAGCACAAGTCAAATTCTTCGCTACTAAATTTCTCCATCATCTTTTTAAATTCAGGCAAAGCACTTTCCTGCAAGGTGACAAGTACCTTGAACCCATCTTTCTTGCCAGCATTTGCTGATGAGTAAGGCAAGAAAAAGCAAGGCTCAGTACTTCCAAGTAGCTTTCTTGAAAGAGGAAACACAGTAACAGGACCTCCCCATCCAAAATCAACTGTTGAATGACCTAAATGTCTCCAATCTGTGAATCCACTTACTCTGTTCCCTGCTGTGATTCCATCTACAAAATGTGCAGCTTGGAAATCAATAAATGATCGAATATATTCGTCGCTGGCATTGATCTTGCTCTTCTTAATCAACTCAGCTGTTTTCCAAATGGGTTGCTCTACTAGCTCCTTTGCAAGAAGCTGTGCATACATTGGAACACAGCCATTGCCCCAGTACCCAGCAGGCAAGGCTGGCTTCACCACTCTCCTTATATTCATTGCATATGTATATTTTACTATCTCATCACCGGGAACTCCTGCAGCTTTCACCCTGTTATATCAGCTATAATTAGAGATAAATAAAAGGCCATGCAGTGTTCATAATGTATCAAATTTGGTCAAGTAAATGTAAAACCACTTGAGATTAAAATTGAGCATTTGAATATCCGCCAAAAGTTGACTGATAGCACACGTAGATAGCTTATACTCGATTAAAAATGAAAACAAAAAAATTGATAATGAGAGCTCGACAGTAGCAATGCAGAAAATTTACGAAATTGACTTACTTGGCCCTCCATAAGAATGCACCCAAAGCCTCAAACGTAGTGAAATTAGAGCCACTCTTTCCAAGCAAAAAACTTTTGAACCGATCCAACCACTCATCCTTCACATTAAAACATTCCCTGACAACCTTACCCAGCACCTCACCATACGGTTCAGACCCTTTCTCCAACCTCAGAAACTCTTTTACAGCTCCATCAAACCGGGGTGGGTCTCTCGGGCTCAACAGACTGGTCCTATCCCAAACCGGCTCAATCGAAATCCGGTCAGCCCCGCGAGCCAACTCCGCCATAACATTGAAAAACTGAGTTGCGCCTAGCCCATCACACAGAGCGTGATGAATTGCCGCTCCTAAAGTATACCCACCGCATTCAAACGTCGTGACTTGGAGAATACACGGATTGATCAGACACTCATCAGGGTTCGGGTCGGGCACCAACCGCTCCACGAAATCGTAGTCAGGGTCATCCAGGTATTTGAGGGATTCAAGGGTACAGTTGACAGTTGCATTAATAAGAGGCACACCTTGGTCCCCGGAACAGAACACCTCAAGGCGGTTGTCTGAATTTCGCCGGCGAAGGGTTCCAGCAAGTGGGTAGTAGTTGACAAGAGCGGAGGAAAGAGCGGCGGCGATTACATTGAAGGGGTGTTTATTGTCTGCGGCTGCGGCGGAGGAGGAGTTGTTAACATAAACTCGAAGGTAACGGAAAGTGACGTTCATGTTCCGGTCAGTATCGAGGTGGGAGAGAGGAAGAACATGGTTTTGATTGAAGGGAGGGGGTGAAGGAAGGATTTGAGTTGTTTCTTTGATATTAACTTGCATTTTATTTGATGGGTTTTGTTCTAAATTGTGAACTGAAGAATTATTGATATGTAATCTGTATATATGGATACTGAAAAAGTGGATTAATTGGAGTTGATGTTGTTGTTGCCCACCAACCGCGGGTAATTTCGAGCTACCAACCACGGGAAGGAGACTGACTTTTTGCGAGAGACAAAGCGAGAATCTACTTGTTAGAATAATGTAAATGGAGTCAAATGAGGCAACTGGGAAGGTGAAGGGCGTGATGGGCAGTGCATTTTAGCAGCTAATTATTGGATTTTAATATACTAATCACTGTTCTAAACTATGACTTTTTTATTGAATTGGGATGTCACCAAACGAAGAATGTTAGTTTTGGCGTGTGAAATTATAGAAACTAACCATTTTCTTCCTCTCAAAAAAAAAAAAGTTGTTATTTGAAGATGGCATTTTTCTTGATTCCTTGTGTAATTTTATTCATGCATATAATCACTGATGTAACAACTAACAAGCAGACTTGGGTTCTTACATAATATATATAATTATGATGTAGATTGACAAACAAACTTATAAATCGAATTTTGACAAATAGAATTCATATTTGAAGTACCTAAAATTCATATATAAAAGAAATTTCCTGACATAATTGTTTATTTGGCAACCTACTCCAATAATTGCCACTAAAAATTGGATGGTTGTGATAAGAGCTGCGAGCTTTCGGTGAATAGAAGAAAGACTCCATAAAGCCCATTACCAAAATAATAATTTTATTATGTACCCCAAAGAGAATAAAACAATCCCAAGCGCCAGACTAGAAATAGATAACAACGTCAGTTGCGGAAAAACGAAAATGACTTAAATACCAACATATTTAAATTTGAAGATTTTCAAATTAGCGCCCTCCCATTCTCCTCCTCAGCTCCTCTTCCTCAGAAATCTGGAGATCACTCTCACTTCCACCGTGGCCCTCCAGGTACGTCTCCATCTTTCATGTCCTTCTCTCCTCCTTTCTTTGAGGAAATTGCAGTTAAACGTCAAAGGAAATCATCTACAATGGCTGTGCCGTTACAGTTAAAACAGTTAGGTAGAGGGGCGATAGCGATTCACTAGGCCGGAACGGTAAAATATCGTGTGATTACCTCTATAATCCATGACGAAACGGTCGAGATGTTTTGTATCCGCCGATATTTAAAATCTCGAGTCTACCTGATAGTTACGGAATGTGGAGGTTTTCTGTTTTGTTCTGATTTTCTTGTTAGCTGAAACTTGAATGTTAATTGTGAGAAAGATAACCACTAACAAAGATTTCAGGAGGCTCATTTATCTGTGCTGTATGCGTCATCTCTACCATGCATTTCCATTATAAATGATAATTTATAATATTTTCATATATTTGAATCTGATTCCGAGTTTTTTTTGGAATTTTAGATAGATGTTTAACTTTTTCCATATAAAATTTTAATTGAATCCGAATCTGAGCGTCTACTAGTTTTTTGCAAAGACAAGAGACGCCTACTACTCGGATGGCTGATTCACGGAAGGGAACTTCCTCGTCTGTTGATGCCAAAGAGAAGAAATCATCGTTAGGTATTCATTGCGTTTCTTATGATCCACACCATGCACTGAAGGAAATCTTACTAGTAGAATTTTTAGTACACCTTATACAGAGAAAAGAGTTGGGAGGAACGAATATAGACGTGAAGATATTATTGTTAGAAGTCTTCAATTTTTGAAGCAATTGTGTTATTATTTAAACACAATATCACTCTTGAAATATTTAGAAATGTTCCACGGCAGTGCTCGTGTCCTCTTGGGCGTAAATGTTGACAAATTGTGAGAAACATATAGACAGCAATATCTGAAATTCGGAATGCGTTGAATCATAAGAGTGAGTTTATAAACACTCACATACAAACGTTGTGGGAGGTAAAACTTAAAAAATCCTCATGCATAGGTTTGGAAACGTTTCTGGTTTACCTACAGAGAGTTATTAGTTAAATATTTTTATCTTCCTTTACTGAGCTGAAAAAATCTAGATCATGCAATTAAGAGGTATTTCTGATTTAGTTATATTTTTATTATCATTTTTGACCTATGAACTGAAATCTTTCATTACCTTGAAAGCAGATGATGAAATTGGAAATGAGTTCCTTGGCTCCTGGAAATCACTTTCAATGGCAGGAGATGATCCGATGGATTTTAATTTTGAAACAGTTTCAAATGGCAAGAAAAAAACGTTCAACTTTGACAAATTGTAAGTGCTATGAAAGTCATTGGCTCTTAGCATCCTGTATTTGTATAATATGGTATCCAGCTTTCAAACATTTGCTCTAGCTTTCAAACATTTGCTTACCAGTTGCTACTCCTGAGATCCAAACAATTTTTGCTCTCATTTTCTTTTGAACACATACATTTGCAAGTTGAACACCACTGCGGCAAATATCTATCTTGGTTTCATGTTCCATCTCTAAATATATTTGCTTTTGATGAGGGTGATATGTTGGGCCTAGTATGCCCATGTACTAGTCAAATAGCTGTCATCTAAATGTGGATGCATTTACTAAGTTGATATTAATGTAATATTCCATTTCAGGGATATGGATTTTAATCTAGATGGTGATTTTGACAAGTTAACATCCTTTAAAGTGGACATGCCTGATCTTGATTTCTCATCCTCATCCAAGAAGACAACAGAACCCAAGATAACTTCCAAAGGCGATTCCAGTGGAAGTAAGCAAAGAAAACCTGACTGCTTCACCTTCTCGTTTGATTTTAATGAGTAAGTTTATGATATTCTTTGGGCCAATGGACTGTATTACATGGGATTTTCTGAAATCTGTTTGAGAGAATTCACGATGACTTCTAAATTTGCCTCAACTTTGATTACATATTAGGTTGGATAGTTTCAACTTTGATTCAACCTTAATTGAAGAAGAGAAAGTTTCTGCAAAGAAATTAGACAACAAAGATGCTATTGCCAGTATGAATAGCTTTACATCTCATTCAACCTTAACCGAAGGAAAGAAAGTTTCTGCAAAGAATATAGACAACAAAGATGCCGTTGCAGATAGGTGTGAACATCAGGGCTCAAAAGTTAACCTGGATGGCAGTGATGAGGCATTTGATGATTTCCAAACTGAAGGAGAGAGAATTTCTGCAAATAATTTAGACAGCAAAGATGCTGGTGCGGGGAGTGAACATCAGGGCTCAGATGTTAACCTGGTTGGTGGCAATGAGGCATTAGATGATTGTCAAATAGACAAGCTTCCAGCATCAAATAGTGCAACTACTTCAGTCGTTGAGACTATAGTAGATGGTGCAAAGACTGGCGATTCTTTGAATGAAGATTTTCCTTCAAGATCTGATAGTATGGAAGATCTGGAGTCATCACATGGAGCCCAAACTTCACCACAGAAACAACTTTCTGTTAGTAGAGAGGAAACAGACGAACAGATTCACACCCTGGAAAAGGCAAACTCCACAGAGCAACATGCTCAAGATACCACAAATATTTTAGCTGTCCAATCTGTTGATAAGAATGATGTTCAAGCAACTGAATCAGACATTCAAGCTAATTCCCCTGCATCAAAAGTAAATAAAGAATATAGTGGAGAGCAAAATGTCACTAACAGAAAGATAGCTGTTATTGGGTCTAATGACAATAACTCACAACTGAAGAGTCCAGATCCACCACAGGCTAATGGATCAGTGAACAACGGGGTTGGATGTGAAAAGGCAGATAGTGAAACCCCAACTGGGAACCCGATATGTACTGAGCCAATGCTGAATGATTTAGATGTTGAAGGTACATCCAGTACAAATCTATTACAGGCAAACAAACATGATCTCAAGGCCAATAAGGATATTCAGAAGTCAACTTCAAAACTTCAAATCCCATTGAGAAGGTTAAGACAATTTGAAACTGATTTAATAGTTTCCAGTCCTTTTATTTATTGTAATTGATTTAGGTGTCATTGGATAAGAAAACAATAACATATTTTTTTTTTCTTTCAATCCCTGTAAGATTCTTTTATTTGTTTATTTATTTTTTCAATCAAGATAAGGAATTGCATTTCTGTCGAATACTTTAGAGCTGCAAGAAAAATTCTTTGTAAGTCAATTTGCATGATAGTGGGAAATTAATTTGATGCACATAACTTTTTGATTAAACAGAGAACATATGCTCACTAAATTTTTGATTGAACTCTGGCAATGCATGTGCTTATGTGTGGCATAACAGGTGATTTTGGGTATTACTTGTACTACAGTCTTCTTTTATTTTGATTGCTCATGCAGTGATTCTGTTGTGGAAAACGTAATGCCAATAAAGGAAAAAGAGCCAGAAGTTGTCAGTTCAAAGATTTTGCTGAGACCTAAGGAAACTGAACCTCAACTATGTCGCCCATCATCCACTAGTGTCCAGGTTTCCTCATCTCTAAGCAGAGGAATTGCTACTTTTTCTGCTGCCAATGAGAAAAGGTGAGACTTGCTGTCTGTAATAAGTGCAATTTCAAATGGCAATAAGCTCTTTCAATGTATGGTCAACAGGGCAGCCTCCAGTGTTAATGATAAAGCAACCCAGAGAAAAGCAATAGGCGATTTGAAGTCACTTCCCATGGAATTTAGAAAAGGAGAACCCAATTCCCAGGGAAATGCAAAGAGTGCTAAAAATCTGTGTAATATTAGGTGAGGCTTCATTAGTGGAATTGTTATTACTACCATAAAGGCTTCTATTCTTTGAATTTGCTAGAATTTCTGGTCCATTAGAAAGCATAAATCACTTGAATGACCATATTCTTACAATCTTCAACAGGAAGAGCTTTAATGGTTATGGCATACAAAATATCTGCAAGCCAATTACCATTCCAAGGAATCCTGATAAGGAAGTAACAAAAGAGGATTCCACTGTGCTAGGAAGTAGAATGAATGTTAAATATACAACTAATTTTGGGTAAGGGATCTTTCTCTACGGTGACAATTAGCTAATTTAACTCTTAAACCTGGTGTTTCTTAGTTACATGGACACAACCGAACCAGTACAAATAGCATTTGACTTATGCTTTCAGTAAACAAAAAGTGTTAATTTTGAGTGTCATATGAGCTGGGATCTTCCCTAAAAAATGGAAATCCTTTTGACCATTCAGGTAAGAATATTTTTGATGCAACCAAATATTGAACAGTCACTTGTCCAACCTTGCCTTCTATTGCTTTTGAATTCAATGCTGCATATTTGCTTTTGCCATGTTGATTCTCAATGTTAATATTTCCTAAAGAACTACAGCTTTTACCATTCTCCTTGTCGCATCTGAAATTGCAACTAGGTGGGTCAGAAGAGATTGGATTGGACAATTATGAGCATTCTTGGCCTTTTATTTTCCTTTATTGTAATAGAAAGAATTTTTCAAGTTCTGTATAGATCAATAAGCCTCATAATAATTATATACTCCTGAAATTATTGGACTAAAACTTGACTAGTGTCATTTTATGAACTTAACATTTTATGAGCTTTTACCATATACCATTGTTTGTGTTAATCACAACCAAAGAGCACGCCCTTCATAGATTTCAATATTTATAACTCTCTGATTGACTTTTAATGCCGTTTTAACATTTGTATTTGAAAATTTATTGTGTCAAACAGTTCTTTTTTACACTTATTCTACTCTTCTGATCAGTAGTGGTTAGGCATAAAAATCCTTCCAGATGCTCTCAAAATCTGCCTGCTATTTTCATGTCATAAATTCATTCTTTCATATGATTACATTGAGATTTGTTTCTGTAGAGTTCCCTTTCCCATGTTTTAGATATTAAATTGATGTCATTTTTTGAAGTTTTTATTACCTCTTTTTCATTTTATTTATTTGACATAAAATTATTATATAAACTGATAAGTGACTTTGGTATCATGTGACTTAAGGAAAAGATTGTATTATCAGGATAAACTTATGGAGCCTGTTGAAATAATATGCAGTGGCAGTGTCAATCCCACCAAGTCAACTGATAAGTCAACAATGTCTAATGCCCAGACAAGTGTAAATTCAACAGCTGTGGTTTCAAGCATGGGATCAACTTGGAACCTGAAGATGCAATCTATTGAAGGACTTAAAACTGGGAAGAGAATGCCTGATAACGTGAAGTTCTCAAGGTCTGATGAGAATATGAAGCCTCATGTTTCTCAATGATTATAGTTTTCTTTCAGAATTCTTGTGCTATACTCTTGATGACCAAATGTCTCTCAACATAGGACTATGGGAGGGAGCAAAGATCAGTCAAATGCTGCAGTTAAAAGTGAAATAAGTTCCTTGACAAACTTGGAAAAAGACGCACAAGGAAGTACAGAACCCAAGATTGTCTATCCTGTTGCCAATGCTGAGAAAAAAACTCTACAGCTCACTTCGTTGAAGCGTAAAACATCTGAGGTTTCTTTCTGCTTTTATCAGATACGGTGTTCATATTCTGAACTAACAAAGATTCTCCAGTATAATTCTCATAACCATTTTTTAAGATGCAAATTTTCAGGCATCAATTGCTGATCAAGTGCACTTGCATCCACAAAAACGTCTTTCTCAATCACCTAGTGAAAGCAGGTACTGTTGCATTTATTATTTTGGGTGCCACCCAAAGTTATTAGTTCTTGGGATAAAACATACTTTTCTTTCAAATACTTGCAGAAATTTGAAGGAACCTCCGGAAAGCACAGTTGAAGTTCAGGTATTAGAAAGCCACTGGTTTGTGCACCAATGATGTGATCCTAAGATTTATATGGAAAAATTTTTGCCTGATTAATTTATTTATAAATTTTATTTTCTTAACAATTTCTTTGCTAGTGTTGCAATCAGCCAGTGAGCACCCAGACTAGTTTATATGACCATCCAACATCAAGGCTTGAAGGACCTAATATAAAAGAGCACAACATTTCTTTGACTATGGAAAATGATGGAAATGTTGAAAAAGCTGAAGCATATGCGAAAGAACTCGAGGATGTAAGTGAAACCATGGATTTGGTTTATATGCTTTCTCCATAATGTTTCAACTTTCGTTATAAGGGAATTGAAAATATGTTTTATGCTTTCTCCATAATGTTTCAACCTTCGTTATAATGGAATTGAAAATATGTACAGTGAGTTTGGTATTTTCTTTAAGAAATCTTAAAGCAAGATGACTTAAAAGTAATAAAACCTCAGATAGTTTGAATAGTTAACATCAACCTTTTCAGAGGAAAGTGATGATAGTGAAGCACGAAGTTTGAGTCAACATGCTGATTTGTTTCTTGATTTTGGAGCTTAGTATCATGTACATTTCTTGAAAGTCTTTTTCTTATATGTCTCTCAGTGTGTTTATCCTTTCATCTACCTGTCTATTTGATAAATTCATATTCTCAAGGCTGCTATATATATTTGAAAATAATAATGTCGCCTTGCATGGAAGAGAACGAATTGTATGGTTTTCAACCTCTTGGCCTGCTGAAATAGCATTCAATTTTCATTACTCCAGTCTGCTCCAGATTTTTGTATTCTTACCCCAAACATTAAATTTTAGTAGTCCTCATTGAGTTTTTAGTATGGATCTCTTTGTTATTCAGTGATTTCTTTGACCGACCACAACACAGCTCGAGGACGAACACAATTTTTGCTTCGTTCCAGCTTCCTACACAATTATCTACTATCCATGTCCAAATATTCTAATGGAATATCAATTCCTTAGATCAAAAGTCTTTTATACCTTTTGTGAATTTTAACTATACTTTGGACTTTCTAAATGACTTGTTCCCTTTCAAATTCGTTTGGTTATCGTATATCTATGAATTAGACCTCATGTTTTCTGATGCAGATATGCAACATGCTGAAGAAGAGACATGAGGAAGCCAAAGAGTTACTGGTTCGAGCTATTGTGAATAACAACAGTTTACTGATGCTTAACCACCCTATGTTTGATGCAAAGATATCCTTCCTTTTGTATTTATTGTTCCTACTTATTCTGGATTTCTATTTTACTTTAATATTGAATTGCGATATTCCTTCACAACTGAAAACATCCGAAAGGTCCAGAAATTTGCTGCCCAGTTGATTTCGAGTTAGTTTCAGATTGAAACGGTAGGAAAGGTATTTTTCTCTGCTGCTTCTGTCTTCTGTGTATAACATTTTTTTTCTTCCTAATTCTCATAACTTATACTGCAATGCAATTGTCAACGACAGGAGACAGGTTCCATTTCTTGCCAGCTGCTGTATATAATGTAATAATCTGTTTTTGAGACGTTGCTTTATGTTGCATGGTTGTATTTCCAATTATCAATGGTTGAACTGTCTAGTGGCAGCAAAATGCTAACAGTACATTTGAGATTCTTTACCATGCTAAGGCGGAGCCTGAGCTGTATCTTTACTCCGTTGAGATCCCAGTAACTGAGATTTAATGATCTCTGTACCAGGTTAAATTTTATGGTCTGATTTGAGTTAGGTCGATCTACTTGCAATGGGTAAAGATCAGTCATGAAGTAAAGAAAATGTTGCACTCTCAGATAATAAAGTTCGTCTCAATTTGCCAGCTGTCAATGCTCTTAATCCTACAATGCAATTAGGTTTTGGTTGTTTGAATTTAGCCTAAATATGGAAAAACATTAGGTTCTTTTCGCAACAAGGTATTGAACCAACACCGACAAACAACTTTCAGTTGGTTCTGGTAAGTGGGTTGTGTGTATTTGAAAATGCTATCCAAGTTTCGGTCCTTTCCATTGTTTTAAAAATCGGGTTGACTCGGACGGTCGGACCGGTTCAACCGTGAATCGGTAAAAAATCCGGGTTGATTCAACATAAAAATCGGAATAGGCAAAAATTCGGTTTGAACCGGATTGACTCGGGTTGGACCGGGACGGGTTGAACCGGATTGACTCGGGTTCAATTCAATTTTTTTTATTTTTTTTGATTTTTTTTATAAAAAAAATCTAATAAACCCTAAATTAATGTCTTATCCAATTGATATGTTATTGTTGACTCTACATTGTGAATATATATATATATATATAGAGAAAAAAAAAAGAGTAACAAATTTATTAAAATATTGAGACTCAAAAAAATAATTGATTTGTCCAAAAAATTTTAATGGCAAAAGAAACAAAGGTAAGCAATAGAAGTTTAATAATTAATGATAAATGAGAAATTATATCCACCATATAAATCATGAAATACCTAAACAAAATTGATCATAAAATGTCCATTTAAAAAAAATGTATAAAATTATAAGGGATCAAAAATTCAATTAATACAATTCAATCAATATTATTTGGTTATTTAAATAATCGGTTTGATTTAAATTAGCAAAATATGTTAATTTTAGTTATTGGTTCTATTTAATTTCAGTTATTTGATTTTTATATTTGCAAATTTTATTGGATTTAAAATTATTATTTTAATATTAATTTATGATAATTAATAAATTATTTGAATATATTCTTTATATACCATATTTTTAATTTTTTATAAATAATTATATTTTAAAAAAAAAAGATAAAAACTCCGAGTCAACCCGATCCAACCAGTTGACTCCTGACTCAGTTGGCTGCCCGAGTCGATACCCGATCCGCTTCTGAAAACATTGGTCCTTTCTCTAGTTTAGTAAAGTGCATGTTCTCTCTCTCCCTCCTTATTCTTCATATATTTACTTATTTATTTGTATATTTGTCAAATAGTATTGATTCAATACATCATATGAATAGTATATTAATAAACAAAAATTGTTAAATTAGAAAATAATCCAGTTGTTTCATTTTGAACTCACTTCATTTTCACACGAGAATTAAAAAAATGATTAGTAAACTTCAATTTTATAAAAAAAAAATATTAACATTGGAATAATTTATTATTTTTTAATTTTAATTATATCATTTAATTTTTATATGATTGAAAGTGAAGTTATTGCTTTATTAAATGTAGCAGTGCATATGGGTAGATATGTAAATTTTTTTAAAATTTTTAAAAGAATATTTAAAATGAGATAAAGTAAAATAGAAAAAGTGTTTAATTAAAATTTAATAGAGCGAGTAATATTTTTATATTTTATATCGACCGTCAATATTAATATATTTGGTATATACAATTTACGGAATCATTTCTCAATTAAATGAGCTGTTTGCTATTAAAAAAAATGAATACAAATGCAACCAAATCGTTTTGATTCATAATTGAAAGCAACTAGGCATCACCCGACGCCAGTTGGCCACGTGAGAAAGTACATTGACTAATTTTTTTAGGCCATATTTGGTATTACTTTTAAAAAAATAAAAAATTATTTATTGAATAAAAAATTAATTATACAATAAAAATAAGTATTTTGTAAATACTAATTTTAAAAAAATTAATTTTATAAAAAGTAAAAAAACTTGCTATTAAAAAAAGTTAAAAATTAAAATTGTTCGAAAAAATTTATTTTCAACTTTTAACAGTAACAGATTTAATATTTTTTTAGGCAAAAATATTTTTTATTTTATTTCATAATTACAATTATATCTAATATAATTTTTTGTTACTCTCTTTTTTTATCCTATTACCCAAAATCATCTAACGTTAAAAATAATTATATTCTTTTTTTTATGTTCTCTTTTTTTTTTATCATTCAAAATAATATGTATAATTAATTACGAAAATAATATATATATTTTTAATTTTTTATGTTATATTTATTTTTATTTAATTATATATGAACTTAATAGTTTAGTGAAATAAAAAAAAATCAAATAAGTAGAAATTATTATTATTTTTTAGTAAAATTTTGAATATAATATATTAAAATTTATATATATCATTTTTTGTCTTTTTATTTTAAAAAATTATTTTTAATCATATAATTTACAACTATTTTTGATTTTATAAGTTATTTTGAATTTTATTTATCAAACAACTACTTATTTTTTAATATATAATTTTTTGGAATTCAACTTTTTCAATAAAAAAAAACTATTTTTATAAGTTTTTCAAATAATTCAAGCTTTTGGAAAATCCAATGTGACATTCAAACCCGCTAAATTTTCGTCTCCCTCCCCCCATACCAATTTCTCGGCCAAAAAAAATTGAAATATCTATAAAAAAAACCGCAATATTTAAGCTACTCATAATTAGACTTCTATGGTTTAAAAATTAACAATTGGGTCCACAAAATCAGGGATTTATTTCAATTTCAATTAATTCAATTTACTAACGAAATTGTATTATGGGGATCAACTGTTAATTTTTAGATGATAGGGACCCAATTGTAAATTGAATTATTTCTCGTGATAAAGTGATTAGAGGCGCCAACTTTTCAAGACCCAGAATTTGAAAACTCAAAGCTCGAAAAATCAAAGAAAACAATAAAAGAATCCTCCCCCCCAAATCCCTCCATTAACCCCAAAATCAAAAATCATCAATACAAACTTTGAAAATCAAATCTCTCTTTCTCCCCTCCAACATCTCCCATTACATATACCCCATTCTTGCTCCTCCAATTTCACCATCTCTCTCCACTTTCAATCTGATAATTTTCAATGGCTGTTCTTAATCTAAGTGAAAATGACAACAAAGAGAACATCCCTCCTTTCTACTCAAAGCAACGACCTTCACAACTCACAAACTCTCCTCTTTCTCCCTGCACTAAAAGAAGAATCAGGAAGCCTTTACAAGACATTACCAATCTCGTCGATCGGCGATTCTGTTTCACTTCAGTTCCAGAAAGCAGATTCTCTGTTCCGATCTCAGATTGCAAAGCGAAATTCGGAAAAAGAAGAGCTGCAGAAAGTGCTGATTCAATTTCCAGGAAGACTCAATTGGTATTTAAAAGCAAATGTTTTAGATAGTTGCGTCATCAAATTGGTATCGTGTTTCATTTTTTTATTAGCCTTTCAATCGCTTGATTGAGGGATCAAATCCTATAATTCATGTAATGTACACTAACAGAATTCAGATACAGGACTCTTTAATTTTTCTGATAATTTTTTTTTTCTCCTCTAGCTTTTGTTTGAAGGAAAGTGACAGACCATAGAAATAAGATTTACTGTAAATGATACGACATAAATGAACTATGTTATTATTAGTATCTCATTAAAATACATAAAAAATTTGATTTATTATTTTTTTTAATTCTCTCATTTATTTTATTTTCCCTTCCCCTTTGTTTGGATGGAAGGAATTGAGAGTTAGTGGAGTTCCTTTGTTTGGTTTGTAAAATTATAGAGTAAATGGAAGTAAACGGAGGAAAATTGATTTTCTTAATTTATATTTTTTATTTTTATCCAAATAAAGGAAAACGAATTATATTTTATTTATTCTATTATTAATTACTTTCAAATTTACTTATTCAAACAAAATCTGCAGTTGTTTATTACTCTAATTTACATTTTTTTTTGTCCAAATAAAGGAAAACAAATTATATTTCATTTATTCAATTATTAATTACTTTCAATTTTATTTATTCAAATAAAGTCTCCATTTTAGAGAGAAATAAAAGTTATTCTCCTTCACTGTCTATTACTTTAATTTACATTCTTCATTTTTGTCCAAATAAAGTAAAATAGATTATATATCGCTTATTTTATTTTCAATTACTCTTAATTTTATCGATTCAAATAAAGGTTTAGTCAAAATCAGTTTTCATAAACTAAAAATTGGATTGTTATTGCCTACACTTATCTATTAAATTATAAATTGGGCGAATAATTAAATATCATATAAGAAATAAATAATTTTAATTTTCTTATAAGATATTTAATTCATTTGAATAAAATCATCTATCCTGTGTAGCCAAATAAGATCTCTAAAAATTTGCACAACTTTGAAGGCTACAAACAAATTTGAGCACACATGAAGGTAAATCAATAAGTTTTTCTATCATTTCAAGTGTTATTACGCTTCTCGCAGCAAGAATGTTACTATCCGAATCTCGCAGCACTTTCTAGGATGTTAGCCACCAACTCGTTAAGGATTGAATAGCAATTTATGTATTTTTAACCAAGCTATTGAAGCAAACATAGATCTAGATTCTAGTCTTGTCTAAATATACTTAAAATCCGGTAGCTAGAAAGCTTTGCAGCTTTGCTGCCAGCTGGTTCTATGTTTAATTGAGTTAAAGTGCATCCAATAACCAAAGCAAGATTCTGAAAATAGCAACTGCCAATTCTATTTCTTTAACTATTTCTCTCTCCATCATCTTTGAACAAATCATTCATAATTCCCGAGCACGAAGCACGCCATTAGATAAACTTCAATCAACCATAGTAATGGAGGAGGGAATATGAAATTGGTGGTCGGCGGAGTTGGTTCTGTTTCTATCTAAGTAGTTTATTCTAACTTAATAATGGATAAGGGTATAATTGAAAAAAAAAAATGGAGGAACTTTTTTGAACCAATCAAACTAGTTTGCCCCTTCAAGTTGTTATGGTTTGCCATACCGCTCATTTAATTTATAAGTTTATCAGTCGAACACTTAAAATTGATTTTAAAGAAAATTATAAATACAGATTTAAAGATAATGGAGCACATGAATGACATATGAGTGACATTCATTTTTAATCAATAATAAACTAACACTTGGATTAAAAAAATTCAATCTAAATTTACTTACCCGCTTTTCTCTCTCCTCCCCTCTCTCTGCCTTCTCGTTTATCTCTTCCCTCTCTCTCTCCGGTAGCAGCTCAGGCAGATCCAGTGCCATCAGCCAACCCAGCCATCGCCTCACCGCTCTGGCAAATCCAACCCAGCTGACATTGCACTGCTTCGGCAGATCCAGCGCAGCAACTAGCCCGGCCGACGTCGCACCGCTCCAATAGATCCAGCGCCAGCAGCCGAGCTCCCGATAAAGTTTATCAGTGTCGTCAAGGCGGATAACATGGTCAAGTTGTTGGGAGAGGCATTGCTTTGATTTGGTAAGGAATCTAAAGTAAAAATCGCGCTGCACGAGGGATTCAAGATGGGAATTTCGGATTAAGGAATGCTGGATAGGTTTGGTGCATGGGGATTTAGGTTTTTTGCGCCTCTTCTTGAATTTTTTGGGAGTCTTAGTGACCAGGAAAGAGGTGGCTAAATTGATTTGTTGATCTTTTGAGTTCTTAAAACTGTTAATTAATTGATTGATTTGTTGATTTTTTGAGTTCTTAAAACGTTAATTAATTGATTTGTTGAGTTTGAGTTCTTGAGAGTTTGATGGATTTACAATGTATTGGATGTGTGTCCGGTTTTTTCTATATATTCCTTGATAACCGGATTCTCTGATCAAGAGATCGGTAACAGGTTTTTCGAACACACATTGCTAACCGGACTCCCAGTCAAAGAGTTCGGCAACCGTGCTCTCTCGGATATCCACCATATCAGTAGCTTGGTCATCCAAACAGCTCGAAATCAGTATATGAAAAGTCATCATTCACGGGTATCTTCAAGATATTATGCAGATTCTGATTACATTATGATGGAAAATACCAAAAATCACGCAACAAATCCTCACGAATTAGGAATCAAGCACCAATCAATGAGTCAGAGTGATTTTCTCCTAATCAGGATCCTATTTCTTATTTGGCTTAAGAAAAGAGCTCTATATAAAGCAAAGGAACAGGTACGTTCTAGGCTCTCTGGATTTTTTACACAGAATATACACTTTAATCAATTTACTGACTTGATATTCGGAACCCCGTCGATTTTCTTGAATTTTTCAGGTGATTTACTTAAAAGCACGTTTCAAAAAATCTCATTGTCATCATCCCTTATTGTCAAATTATCTAGTGTTTGGATTTTCAGTTCTCATTATCAAATTATCCATTGAAAATTGAAGCTTTATTCAAAAAAAGTGTTTTTTGATACTCAGTGAAAACAAGGTTTATTAAAAAAAAAATATTTATTCAAAAAAGGTTTATTCTTTTGTCCTTGTGAGTATCGAATTCTTGATACTCAATGGAAACAGAGGGAAAGAGCTGGAGATGATGAAGCAGTTACCGAAAAGTCAGAAGATTTTTTTTTTTTTAATTTTCTTAGATTTCATCAAGTATCAGGTACCCAAAAAAGAGTGTAATAAACTCTTAACTACCACGTCAGCATTTTTATGCTGCATCTAATGTCCAGTCAGTAAAAGGAATTTTTTTTTTATTTTAATAAATAACTATAAGTGTTTAAATGGTAAATTTATAAGTTTGAGAGACAGCATGACAAATATATTCAAGTTAAATGGACAAATTGCATATTAAGCCATCAAACTATAAACAAAGAACTCATACAGACAATTAGTAGTAGAAAGCTAGTACGACAAAAATACTTTAGAAGAAGCCAAGTATATAATTCTCCATCTCCAATAAGACAACGAAAAAAAAAAAAGATTTATCTCCTCCATTAATATCCTGGCCTCGTGCTTTTCTAACACATCTGAACTTAATTAATTGGCATATGAAGGATTTGATTTGTTTAGAGAATATATTCCAGGAAATTCCTGCAGTTACAGACAATTTACTTACGATCAATGCCACCAATTTTAATCTCTGGTCGGTATTTGTTTTAGTTGCTTTTTTCCCCACTTATTCGAATATTATAAGTAGAAAAGGACTAATTAACATTAATGATCTCTATATATACATCTTCTTACATACTATGATTCTGCACAAAAACACAAAATGTCTACTTTCAGATTTTCCTTTTGCTTATTCTTGATACTGATTGCAGTTTCGAATTCCGAAACTCGCCTCCTCGATCCATCTTTAGTAAGGAGGAATCTGATAAGGTCTATTCGAGCAATGGGTGAGAGTGCAGTGAACAACGGCACTGAAGGTTCGAAACGGGTCAGCCCAGGTGGACCGGATCCTCATCATCATTCCAAAAATCAGTAGTGAAGAAGATATATGTTTATCATGTCTATAGGTAGATTAACAGTATGAATTTAGTATTATTACAGAGAAAATCCTGCTTTTTGTTTTGTTTTTAGGGAATGCAGAGGAGTTACATGTAATTCTTATTTGCATTTTGCTGTGTTATGTAGTAGCTATGCCAATATGTCATATTTGAAACATTCAAATATATTGCAACTAGCATTTACCGCTTTAATGCTCCCGTATAAACGCCAAGATGTTATACTTTTCTTGAGTTATAATTTGTTGAAACTTGATGAAAGATTAATTAACTTGAACTTACCATTTATAGAGCAAATCAAAGCCGTATATAGGCAATTACATCAATAAGAAAAACATGACAAAAGCACACGTTCCCATGACTAGCGTACTTCTATTTTAACTCCAACACTATCCCATTTACTTGAGTTATAATTTCCTGAACTTGACAAATGACACCATTTTGAGGGATTTGGTGTATAAATCAGCAGCTTGATCTTCACTTCTGCAATACATCAGATCAATATTAAGTTTAAATCAATTTAATCATCATATTGAATTTGAATAGCCATTAGTTCAGATTGATAAGGTCGTCCTCATTGGTTTGGTTTTTGAATAATTTGATAAACCAGTATTTTCTCCCGAGTTCTAAATGAAAAATAATGCAAACTACGTATAGACATTATCGCGATTTGTGAAAAATTGTTGAAGAATTATAAGTACTTTTTCTTCTGTTTGAAGGGATAATTGGTAGGGGAAGATCAAATCATAGCACCAAGATAACAAATTGCAAAGGAGATTTGATTGGCTTATTGCCCAAAAGAAGCACTTAATTTTCTTACTTATATATTTGTACTATGCTTGAAGCTGCAGAGCACCAAGATTTCATTGTAGTACAAGAATCGGAAGAAAGTAACTTTTTCAAAATGATTTTCCTTCAATGAGACCCAGAACCGGAAGTGAAGGAGTCAAATCCTCTTTTGCACTTTTTAACTAGTTAAAAGATTAAACAAGAATTTATGTCTAATCAACACTTATTGTCCTAAAATTTTGGTTTATTTAAAAGATTAAACAAGAATTCATGTCTAATCAACCCTTATTAACCTAAAATTTTGGTTTATTTAAAAGATTAAACAAGAATTCATGTCTAATCAACTCTTATTATCCTAAAATTTAGGTTTATTTAAAAGATTAAACAAGAATTCATGTCTAATCAACCCTTATTATCCTAAGATTTTGGTTTATTTAAAAGATTAAACAAGAATTCAGATCTTATCATCCACGAGTAATAGTTAAGCTTTCCTGTCCCTTTCTCGTGGATGCATCATATCATCTGCAAACGATTGTATGGGATAATGGGCCACCACCCCCTCCTTTTCAATATATATATGTATTATATATAGTGTCCTTAAGTATTAACTATGAAATATAAAGTCCTATTGGTTACAATACCTACAGGTCTCTTTTGCACATTGAATGAGTTAAAATTTATGTTTTTAAATGATGATAATTTACATTTGATTGAAATTTCATATTTGCTTGTAAAATTTTAATTACCATATAATCTAATTCTTGAAATTTAGTTCTCTTTTAACTCGTCTCCCTGGCTAGAGAGTTTTGGGCAAACATATTCATAAATATGCTGTGGGTCAATACAAGGAAATAGAAGACATTTCGACCAAAAAAACCAAAAGGAAATAAAGGACAAATTAATTAGAGAACCAAAAAGAAGATGGCAATATGTAATCCATGCCCAACATTAATTATGTGAGCAAATTAACTGATCATCCATGAAAGTTATAATAATATTAAATGAATTATTTAAGGAATAAAGAAAATATTAAAAACTGTATAAATATGAACTTCTTTGTTGCTCGTATTTACCTTTAAAATATTAAAAATAATCTATATTTACCATCATAAGAATAAATTTGTACTATTTTCAATAATTTTGAAGTATTTTTATTTAAAAAATATTTTAAAATAAATTTATATCATTTTTAATACTTTAAAAATCAATTTTAAAAATTAATTTCATCCTTATCCCTTTCTTTAATTTGCCCAAGCTAAATGGGTAATTGATACCAATGGTCACATGGTCCCACTAATTTGGTAACTATAAGAAGTCAACTGCTAACACAAAGTTACATTTTTCTTTACTAACTCATACTCCTAGGTGTACATCGGTCAGATTCGAATCCATCCTAACCGAATCCGAACAATCCGACACCGGAAATATACCTAATATTCTAATCCGAACCGACCCTATATTATAGTAGGAACCTGAACAAATAAACCCGAAATTGTTCGGGCCCCAACCCAATCAACCCGAATTCTGCCTCATATTCAAAAAATCCAACAAATAATACCGAAAATCCAGATCAAAAATCAAACTACAAATCAAGAAGAAATAATCCAACAAATTAAAATCAAACTACAAATATCCAAAAAATAAAGAAGAAATCAAAAATCCAAAAAATCAAAAATTAGATTAAAAATCAAAAATCCAACCGCAAATCAAGAAGAAATCAAAAATTCAACAAATAATACTCAGATTAAAAATAAAAAATCCAAAAAATAATCCAACAAATTAAAATAAAAAAATCCAAATCAAAAACCAAAAATTAAACAACATAATCAAAAAAAAGAAAATCAAAATCTGCTTCCTCATAGCAAAAGCAAAAAAAAAAAAAAGAAAAAAACTTAGATCTCACTGGATCTGGATTTTTTTTTTTCCTCTCCTTTTCTCCCTGTTTGCTTCTCGCCGGAATAGATCTCGCAAGCTTTTCGTCAGTGGCAGATTTGAGGGGAAGGAGAAGGAGGAAGAAAGAGAGAGAAGCAGCGATAGCCGACCGAGAGAGAGAGAGAGAGAGATCGGCGATGGAATTAGGAGTTGACTGGCGGTGGTAAATCTAAGGAGGAGGAAAAGGAGGAGAGGGACTGAGAAGAAGGGGGGGGAGGGAGACAGAGTCAAGAGAGAGGAGGGTGGGGTGGGTAAATGGGCAAAAAAAAAAAACAGTTTATATATTATTTCGGTCGGGTTCGGGTTTTGGGGGTTTTAAACCGACCCCCGAACTCGAAATATATGAATTTTATATACCCGATCCGACCCTAATTACCCGAATAACCCTACTCGAATGGCTAATTAGGGTCGGATTTCTCGGGTTCAACGGGTCGGATCGGGTTTTGTACACCCCTACATACTCCAATCATTTGAGAAAATTTCCTATTTAACTAGAACATCAAAATGCTTAGACTGATTTAACCAACACTGACATTTTAATCTGTTTTGCATAATAGATCAGAAAAAATTTTATGAAATCTTTTTATATAGAACAAGGGTTCGATTGGAATCCAAACTCCAAATCTTTCAGCTTTAATGCTCACATTGAGTACTAATACCAATAATAGCTCTAAAATGTGCATATTTCATGTTGGGAAGGAAAGAAAATCAATAGAAAGATATGACAAATTTGTGTGATATGGCTAAGAGCTCTTATTGGGTTTGATTAAATTGTAAAGCATATAGTAGAAGGGCATGATCATGCCTAAAACCATAGACTTTGTAGTGGAATACCATCAAATCAATCACCATATCAGACAAAGAGACAACCAATCAATCATCTAAAGCTCCAAAAAAAGATTGTATTTGTTTGAAAGCTATACATAAGAAGAAAATAATTAAACGTCAAAAGACAAACCTAAAAGTTGATTTTGGATTATAGAATGAAGACACACTTTCATGCCTCATAGAAATTAAAGCTTTCTCTATGGCCTCTTAACATCCACAAGAGCTATACGCATAGACCTGACTAGACTAAGTCACCACCCACAGTATTAGAAAGTATTAGAAAATATAGAGTTGAGCCATCCATACATAATAGCGACCAAAATAGCGACCCATTAGTGATGGATAACGGAATCGGTCACTAATTTTGATGCACGTATATACAAGTTTATAGACATGATTATTATTATTATTATTGAACAAAGACTTGAAAATTAACTTTCAATAGACAAGATGAGTGGGATAGTATGATTTTTTTTTTCCTTCAATTAAAAATCTTGAATTTAAGTTTTAAAATAAAATATTTTTAAATATTTAGAATAGACCATGTTATACTTGCATATTGGATAGTTATAAAAGAAATTGAATATTATTATTGGAGATTGCAAATAATTCCAAATTGATTTCTCTAATGCATACCTTAGCCTAATGGACACATTAATTTATAAGCTATAATATAGTGAATATGATTCAATAGCCACACACTATATATAATAAAGACAAGATTCAGGTGCTAATTTCCCTTTTTACTTTGCGGAATTGCTTGCTTAGATATGTAAAAATTGGTGAGTTATAATATCTACTTTCTCAAAATAAAAAAAATAAAAAAAAAAAAGAAAAAAAATGGCAAGACATAGATCCTTTTTTTTTTTTTTCTTAGCTGGATGTAGGAGTAAGTATGAAATGGTTAGCCGGTCCATTAAAAAAAATAACTGTTAATCAGTCTATCGGTTTCGATTTTTTCAGTTTGTTAACCAATATTTTTCAATTACTTATCAAAATTTATAACATACAATTATTAAAAAAAATACAAAGTTGAATTCAATTTCAACTGTGCAAAGCAATTTGAATAAAAGTTACAAAGCAAACATAATATACGAGCCAAAATTCATGTTTAATAAATTAATAGCTAATATTATAAATGGATTTCATATTTGTTAAAAATTAGTATTGAAGAAATAATAGCATGCCACATGCATATATTGAGGTAACAAAACCGAGTTATTTCTTATCTACCTCTTGAAACGCAGACAAAAGCGGAAGCGTCAGCAAGGATCACTTATGGCGTCATTAATCTGTCTGTTATCCACAAGCGGGACGACAACAACTCTTTCACAATCTAAAAACCACTTGGAGAGCAAAAACAGCCGAAGAACAAATCCGACAGAGTTTCGGTATCGGGGAATACTTCTTACCTTTTCCTCAACGGAAAAGTGCCTATTTATAGGCATTCATCTCCCAAAGGAGATGAATGCACCATGAATAGGAAATTAACTCCCATTAGGGGAGTTACCCCTTTTAATTATAATTAAAAGGGGAAGTTATAACCTAAGAGGAAAATCAAGGGGCATAATCCCTTGATTTACTCCAAATATGGAATAATCTCCATATTAGTAGGATTTTCGGACTGATAAATATATTTCGGGTCCACCCGAGAAGTGATGGGCGCATCCCAACTCCAACAAGTATGGTTGATTCTAAGTCGAAAAAATTTTGAAAAATATTAAATGTTAAAACATAGATTCTAAAATATAAAAAAAAATGTAATTAAATGCTATTAAGTAAAATATGGATACCGATATATATGACAAAAAATAACGTATATAAAAGTTAATGAGTTACTTCATATAAATATTAGTTTGTATAATTAAAAAGAATAATATAATTTAAATATAATTTAAAGTATATTTTTATTTTCATACTTTAATTTTTTGTATTTTTTATTTTCATACTTTAATTTTTTGTATTTTTCTATAAAATTTATATAATACTTTAAAATATTACTCTATGTAAGTTTTAAAGAGAATAAAAAAATAAAAAATTTTAAGACATAAAAATAAAAATATACTATATATATGAACCGGTTAACCGGTACTCAAATTACGAAATCGAAATTAAAAGTCGAAAATAATAGTTCAACTGATCGGTTAACCAAAATCGATTGACTTTTTAGATCATAGACCGAAACTGAAAAAACTAAAATATATTAATCGAAATAAAAATTGTTGATTCGTTTAATCGAAAAATTGGTTCAGTTTGAATAGATTTTTCAGTTTTTTACTTAGCTCTAATTAAATGTATCGAGTTCATATTTTAAAAATAAAACATTTTTAAATATTTGAGAAAGAATATTTTGCCCTCTCTGTGAATTTATCCGGCACTAGGGTTGTTCAGCTTTTGGGTCAAACCAACCAAATCGACCAAACCGGAAAAATACAATTTTGGTGGTTTTTCAGTCGGGTTGGTCAGTTATTTTTGATTTAAAGCTGGGTTATGTTGGGTTATGGGATAAATGGTCGGTTTTTTGCTAAATCGACCATTTTCTTCTTCATCTCGATATCGTACTCTATGCCTCTACCTCGCCCTCTCTATTATGCCTCTATCTCGCTCTCACTCTCTCGTTGTCTCGATCTCTCTCTATCTCTATCTCGATCTCGCTCTATCTCTCTGTCCCAATCTTGCTCTCTCCTCAATCTCGCTTTTGCTCTCTATATCGGTACCACTCTCCCTCACTCGGTTTTGTGCCATCAACCAGGTATGCTATTTTTTGCCATTTTCAGTTGATATTTCTTTGCTTGAGATCTAGATTTAAAGCTTGATTTTGATTTTGATTTTGATTTAACTGAAACTAGATCTAGATTTGCCATTAATTTCTCCTTGATTTTGTTTTTCTTAATCGAGATCTAGATTTTATATTATGCTATCAAATCTCCTTGGTATGTCCATAATATCCTATCGTTATGCTTATGACCTTAATTATTTTTGGTTCAACTTGCATTTGTGTTATGGCTTGCATTTGTTTTGGGTTCAATTTGGTATTGAGCTAAATGCTTCTTGTGATATATATGATTTATCTGTAATTTTGGCTGCTGATTTATGAATTGAAGTTTTTTCTCCTTAAAAAAAAAAAGCTTAACATTGTATATTGTAATGAAAAAGCTTCTGATTACCAATTAAATTGGATTTTTTGGTACCTGCATCTTAAAAAATACACTATCATTGATTATTTGAAGCTAGCAAGAGTATTAGAATGGAAAAAATAAAAGACTATGCATATGTGATGTAGAATTGAGTCAATGCAACATCATCAATCATTCATTAAGTTTTTATTGGATTTATTCTTGGATAGAATAATTGTGAACAAAATGAAAGGTACTTGCATTTCAAGTAGTCAACTTTCTGATGATATGAATTTAGATACTGCTGAACACGATCAAGTCATTAGTTTTCAGTATAAGTACTCTAGATATAGGAAACAAAAAGAAAATTTAGAGAGTAACTCAGAAATTGTGAAGTATTTGGCTGAAACTTGTGAAGAAATTTATGAAAAATTTGATATTTTAGGATGGTGGAAGATTAATGGCTCTAAATATCCATACCTTTCTCAATTAATGAAGAAGAACTCCATTAACAAAGTTAGAAAGAAACGAAAGTAATAGAGAATGGAATTTTCTATTCTAACAAACAAATGACACATCAGCATAAATAAATACACGTGCTTGCACACACAAAACTGACTACAGCTTACATACAAACTAATCACCTAATATATTCCCCTCAAGGTGGAGCTTGATGCCAATCAAATAAGCCCAACTTGGACAAAAGATGAACAAAGAGAGGAGCAGATAAACTCTTAGCATATGCTGATGTGTCATTTGTTTGTTACAAGGCGGTTACTTGCCTACACTTGTATATAAGCTTAACTTCTCTGTTTTCTTAACATGAGATTAATAATAGAAAATTCCATTCTCTATTACTTTCATTAAGAGGTGTAGTAACTAAGATCATCCCTAGATGATCTGAGTTTTGCAAGTACGTAGCATCTCCATCAACCTGCGTCTGATTCCTGAGCTAACTTCTGTTTCTCTTGGAACTTCTGCCATTTTCAGAAAACAAGAAGAGAATCAAGATATTAGAAGAGAACGAAGATCTAATCTCGCTCTAATACCATGAAGAAGAACTCCATTAACAAAGTTAGAAAGAAACGAAAGTAATAGAGAATGGAATTTTCTATTATTAATCTCATATTAAAAAAACAGAGAAGCTGAGCTTATATATAGGTGTAGGCAAGTAACCGCCTTCTAACAAATAAATGACACATCAGCATAAATAAAATACACGTGCTTGCACACACAAAACTTACTACAGCTCACATACAAACTAATCACCTAATATATTCTACAATTAGCTAGAGATGTGCTAGCTATTCTAGTGTGGACGGTTGCATCGGAATCAACATTCAGTACAAGAGGCAGCATATTGGATCCTTTAGAAGTACATTGTCACCTTTAATGGTGGACACACTCGTCTGCTGTCAAAATTGGTTGGACTCGGCTCCAATTGATCTTCAAGAAGCTATGGATAACGTGGAAACATATGAAAATGTTGAATCAGGTATTGTCTATTTTTGAAGTTATGTTTTTTTTTGTGATAATTTTAAGTGGAATCAAGTTTTTTAATTCATTTTGTCTTACAGATTTTCCAAATCTTCGTGTACTTTCAATTCGAGAGTGATGGTCGAATCAGTTCAGAAAGTTGAGGGAGGTAGCTGGGATTGTTTAGGAGCTGAAGTAATTTAGCCATTTTGACAATGATTTTGTACCGATACTATTAATTTGGTTCCCATCTAACTAAAATTCATTCTAATGTATAAAACTGTGTAATATAACAAATTTTATTAAAAAAGATAATTTAATTAGATTTTTTTAAATAAAATGAAATTTATAATTTAATATAATTATTATATGACGTGTACTTTCAATTCGAGAGTGATTGTCGAATCAGTTCAGAAAGTTGAGGGAGGTAGCTGGGATTGTTTAGGAGCTGAAGTAATTTAGCCATTTTGACAATGATTTTGTACCGATACTATTAATTTGGTTCCCATCTAACTAAAATTCATTCTGATGTATAAAACTGTGTAATATAACAAATTTTATTAAAAAAGATAATTTAATTAGATTTTTTTAAATAAAATGAAATTTATAATTTAATATAATTATTATATGATTTATTATTTTATTTTGTAATAAATTTAAAAAGTTAGATTTTCTAAAGAAAAAAATTAAATAATTGTATTTAATTTACTTCAAACCACCTTAAAATCGTCCCAAACCGCTGTAAAAAATAATGGGTTTGGTTCGTTTTTATCCAATAAACCATACATATCATCCATATTGGGTTGTGATGGGTTTATTTCATTTTTTACCCAACCCAACTCATAAAGAGTCCTATCCGGCACAAATGCGAATTAATCGAGCCGGTACAATTCGGATACCAAATTGTTATATATATATATATATATAACATATTTAATTTCTCCATATACCCATTTAGCCGCTGCCTCACCAAGTAATAAGACCAAGTTTCAGATTTATGTCCATTTTGACATAATTGTCCTAAAGGATCAAAAACATATATTTAGTCTAATAAAGCAATAGTTGATTATAAATACATATGTTATGTGCGACAATTTCAACATATTTATAGTTAGAATTTTCGTATCATGAACTTGTTTCATATATATATATATATATATATATATAACGAGATAATATAAAGTATTCTTATTATTAGTATCATTTTTATCCTTTTACAGGTGTTGCTCAAATTTTAATCAAGCATGCTGATTGCTGCATACATGATACATGTTGTCCATGGACCTTTTCAAAGCACTAATAATATGCAGCAGAATTAAATTCTCAGTGCTAAAGTGGAAGAAATTATCAGTGATGCATTAACTTAATATAGTCAAATGATATCATTAATCAGGTTATGGGAATTTATATATTTATTTTTAATTAATGATATCGCCATTAAGACATTCCTAAGTTTCAATTATATTGGATAATTAATTAATTAATTAATTATGATTGCAATAATCGAATCCACGGCTAACATGATTTAAAGCATATTTCATTTAGGAAATATCAAGAATTAAGTGAGATTTTATGGATTATAAGATAATGAAATTGGAGTATAAGATATAAATTATAAGTTATAAGTTAGAAATTATAACACATGTCAAAGAATAATGGAACTGTATACATGGATGGAATGAGTAATTAATAGGATAATATGCAAACAAAAGGGTACTGAATGCCAAAAAGAATATTGGGTTGACATTGTTTTATTTGACTTGCTTTTCCTCCACTAATTCATGAATTATCTACCTGTCCAATCCAACTATATAGTAACCCATATTGTTTGTCTTATTGACAAGACTTAATTTATAATTTAAAATTTATTCTGAATATTTATTTATATATTAGGCAAAAAAAATATAATTTTATTATTAATTTGAATTCTAATAAAGATATGAACCTAAATTGGATAAAAAAAAAATTCCATGTGGATAATCAACCACTTATCCATTAGAAGATTCATTTTGAATCTGAATTATTATTTTCTTAAAAAAAATCATAATATCTAATTATAATCATAAATGCGATTCGAAAAAATCAAATGTAAAATTTTTTATATTTTTTAATTAAATACTGGTCATTAAACTAATTTTTAATAGTCGAATTATATTTTTAATGGTATGGTTGTTTTAATTTTTTTGAGTTGGTAATTGCAGCAATATTCTTTATTTTATTATTCAAAAAGAAAGAAAATGAATATATTAATTTGCCCTCATATTTTTTCATTTTGAGCTTATTTGCTCCTAATATTTTATTTTTATCGAAAATGTTTTAAAAAATGGTTCTATAACACTTGTTTTTAATGTTGTTCAAGGAAGATAACATTGTCAATGTGGTGCACACGTGAATGAAGTGTTTGTCCACATCAATACACCGATAATCAATGGATTCAATTTTTTTCACATGTACACAAATTTACAAAAAAAAAAAAAAAAAAAAAATACTTATATTCAATTCACACTTTATTTTCAATTATGTTTTTAAAGTAATTTATATTCTATATTATATTATATTTTTATAGCTATTATGCACATTTAAAACTTTTCGCATCGATTTGAATTTCTTAACCATGACTTATATTTAATTTACATATTATGTAATATTACATTTTCTCCATCAATTTTTTTTTTCGCACCTATCCACAATTTTTTAAATTTTATTTTATTTAATTCACATTTTATATTCTATTATATTGTAAAAGTGATTGTACATTTGTACTAAAATAAAAATTTACTATTTTAATATATTATCTTATATAATTGAAAAATTTTATAGAAACTAAATTGACTATTTTTTTATTACTATTTACCTTAGTAATTATAACAATATTCTTTATTTTTTTTATTAAGAAACAACTTTAAAATTTTGGAAACATAATAAATTTTCAAATTAATAATAAGAAAAGAACATTAAATATTTAAAACTTTAAATGGTTTAAGCTCATGCAAAAAAAAATGAGTGATAATAGTAGGGGGTGAGCATGGACTGGAGCCAAAAAAAAAAAAAATCAGTTCATTAAATATCGGTTTTTGAAAATCACTTACCATTAAACAGTACGTTATTATTGATTAACAATCCATTGGTTTCGGATTTTCGGATCGTTCACTAATATTATTTCGGTTAACCACTATAATTATAAGATTTATTTATAAAAAAATTAAAATGTCCAAAATACGTAAAAATAAAAATTAAAAACCAAATATAATTCAATATAATATTCAAATTATAAAGATAAACTAAAAATATTGTGTCACTATATATGCATAGGATAGAAAAATATAATAAATGAAAAAATTGTAATTTATTAATTTTCTTAAATATTGATTATTACTTGTAGCGAAATTTTTTTATTTTTAAAGCGAAATATATTTAATTCGAATTGTAAGTGTTAAATGCTATCTATAAAAATATTAAAACTAATATTCCATATTTTAATTGAATATTATTTATCATATTAAATTTTAATAATTTAAATATAAAATATTTTAATTAAAGAGTTAAAATTATTAAATTAATTACAATTAGAAATTAATTATATATATTAAAAAATTTGAAAAATAAAAAATTTTGTGTGTGTGGAAATAAAAGTGCATTACAAATGTAACTTTTCGTTAATATATTAACGTTATATAACTTTTTAAATATATTATGATTTTCATTATTAAAAAATTGATAAATTAAGAAATAATAATAAATATTAAATATGAATATATTGAATAATTAATAAATTAATTAAAAATTCGGTTATCGGTTCGGTTAATCAGTTACATGAGCCAAAATCATTAACGAGTCTATTAATATCAATTTTTTCAAAATACTAATTATTAATTAATTTATTACAATCGATTAATCAGTTTATCAATTCGATTTCGAATCGATTTATCGATTAACTGCATGAACCGATTTTTTTTCATGTCAGATAACAGTTGTAAAGATAGGCAGTGATTTTGTGCTTATCCGAGATACTAACTTATCTCTTTGAGAATTAAATTGATGCGTCCATGATGATTCCGTACGTGGTATACTGATATCGATATAAAATAAAAAATTTTTCTCTTATCAGGTCAAGTGGAGTAGTGCACACCAAAGCACCCACACGTGCTGTAACAGACGCCCATTCTTGCTTATATATAGTGTGGCACAATTAAACATTAATTATTTGATTTTTTAACTTGAATTTTAGTATCATTTTAGAATAAGCATAATATTCAATTACAACTATAAATGTTAATAAAAATAATTACACCTAAAATTTTATATACTTTTACATCTTATTTGGATCATAGTTTATAATTGGATGACATGATGATTTAACGTATCGTTTAAAAATATAAACTTTCTATCGCTATGGTTTTCCATAGTTAAACCATGGTTTCATTTGATCAAAAATTTAAAATCACTATTTAAATGATTTTTTTTAAAATTTTTTTCTCTTAATACATTTATTTAATTTTGACCACTCACTTTGTATTCTAATATAATCCTAAGTTCATATATCTTTTTTATAAAAATTATTTTTGAAATTTTTTTCCAATCAAAAATCTATAAATTTATACTATCTTTTCAAATATGTTAACAATAATTATAATACCACAGCAAATCATATCATGGCCAATTTCATCTAAATAAGATATTGTTAATCGGGTAATAGTTATTAGATCAACTCAAGGTGATTTAATGGATTATGTTTCATTGTGCTCTAGGAATACAAGGGATTATCTTAATAAAATTTATACGTATCCTTTGCCAATATAAATTATATGCCATGCCAAACCTATGTGCATAGTTGATGGATTATTCTGCTTTACTTTCCAGTTGTTATAAATTAAGGTTTATGTCGTTAGTTGTCTTTTCGGGCGGTTAATGACAGATCCTCGCCGAAAGTGACACATTTTGTGATTTATCCATTAATTAATCCATATTAGCTGTAGGTTTGGATATGTATTTATAGGTAGGGTGTGCTTCATCATGTTAATTTAGACTCTAATTTAATTAATTAATTACGTGATTCGTAAAAGGCTATATTCTCAATATAAAGTATATCTTTGTGGTCGGCTTCAAAAATCGCAATATTAAAAATCCAAGTCAGCATTATCCACTCAAGTACTATTTACATTTACGATTGGGTATAAAAGACGTTTAATGACAAGTAATATTAAAATTATTTTATTAGGCCATAATGTACTATTTGTCGTTCCCCGTTTCCTAATTAGATTTTACATTTAATGACAGTAATATTTCTTAGTTGGAATATGAAACCAAAATAATTTTTTTTTAAGCTTTGGTGTTTTTTATAATATTAAATACAACATGAAAGAATTTAGAAAAATAAAGAATAAAATATTTTTGAAATTAAAATTAATATTATAATCCTAAAATTGAACTCTAAGGGTGCATTTAGCTACAGAAAACAGTATTATATTTTCTTTATTTTATTTTTTTAAAAAATTAGAGTATTTATTTTATATATAAATTTGAAAAACGAGTTTATTTATCAACAAATGAAAAATTAAAATATTTATTTTATATATATATATATATGTGTGTGTGTGTGTATATATATGTGAGCATGTATATGTATGTACGTACACACACATACATATACATATACATATGTATATATACATATATATGTAATAGTACATAGATACATATACATATGTATATATGCACATGCAAACACATATATATAGATATACATGTATAGACATATGTATGTATGCATATATGTATGTATTCACATATGTACGCAAGTACATAATATGTATATATGCACATACAAACACAAACGCACACATATATGTATGTATATATATATATATATATATGAAAACGATTTAGAAAATTTTAAAAATATCTTTTATTAGTTTTTCAACTTCATTTTTATTTTATAAAATTGAAAAATTTATTTTTTATTTTCTATTTTAGAAAAATGACTAAAATAAATATAATTTCTATTTTCTGTTTTTTGTGAAAAAATTTTCTAAAAAACTAGAGCAATTTTTTATAAGTGAAATCTCACGAAATTTTGATGACTTACTTTTTTTTTTGCACCATTTAATATATACACACACACGTAAGCTGAACAAATCAAGGTTGCTGTTGTTGAATTTACACTGTGTCCACTATCTTCTTGATTAAGACAAAGTCTAAGAATGACTCTATAAATAGGCATAAAATTCGAATTCCTCAAGCATCAAAATTTGCTGCGCTAATTAAGATAATTGAATGCACATAAATATATAATTTGAAGATCGTCAATGGGGAGGTTCTCAAGGTTGGTAAGCCTAATTGTGGTGTTTATTTTGGTAATTTTTGGAAGGGTTAATGAGAGTCGTCTTCTGAATTCAATTGCTGAGAAGAGGAGTAATAATAATGTAAGGGAATTGTATGAAGCTTTGAATGAGTTGGCCATTGAAGCAAAGAGAAATGGCTTTGACTACCGTGACCGAGTTAGTCCTGGAGGACCTGATCCACAGCACCACTCTAGAAATGGTTAGAAATGATATGAGATAAGACAGCATGAATCTCTTTATTTTCATTTGTGGGATTATTTCTCACAAACTCAGATTAATCGAGTTAGTGAATTTCAGATAGTATATGATATATATATATATATATATTATAAATGCTTTTTTTTTTTTAAGAATAATATGGTAATAGACTTACATTTATGTGCTTTGCTTTTTTTTTTTTTAATAAGTCTTTTTAATTTTGAAGTTTGGTTAAATTATCAAAATAATACAATAATTTTATGATGGTTTTTTATTAGTTTGCAATTCAAACTTTACAATTTGTTACCTAATTATTTTTTTTTCCCCGTAGAGTTTCCTAATGGTTTTAGCAATGCGTTTAAGCACAAATAAATAAAATGCTTATATAAACAAAATTACGTTATTGTAGATATGGTATGGGTACGGAAATTGGTGATGGCAAGCATAATCTATTGATCATATAAATATATATGTGTGTCGATCTTAGCGTAGACTGTAGTTTAATATGCAAAAAAAAAACTCAAGAATTAAAATAATATAAATAAAATGTAAAAATTTACATATATAATGAATGCATATATAAGCAAAATAATTAAGAATTATTTGATTTTGTTTCTTAAGATTTTCAGCAAGTGAAGGCCATGCTATGTATATATATCGACTTCAATAATGTAATTCTGCATTAATGTTCGTGAACATTTTTTAATTGTAGAGTTAAATAGTTAATATAAGAAGGTGCATGCAGTTAACATATTCCTTTTCTTTTTACTGTTTCATTTTCGTTTGTCTGTGTAATTATTTATTATAATAATGTATACGATGAAGGGAAATGCTGAAAAGTTCATTCTTAAATCATACATTCTGCAATTTAAAACATGGACTTGACTATTAAAATATCAGCTACGAAAATATTTTAGAATTTATTATAATGTAATAAAATTCTTGACGTCACCAACCAGCTATAAAATTAAGCATAAATTAGCATTTTATTGCAAAAGAGATCATAGCCCAAAAATTTTACATTGAACCCTTAATATCTTTATTCACATATAACTAAACGTATAATTTATTAAAAGTTCTTATGAGAATTAATTTTTTGTTTGCATAAATAAAATCCATTAACCTTCCCAACAGCAGTATTGCAGATATGGGCATGGTCATTATGGACAAAAGAAGTAGATTTAATCAATCCCATTTTATAATTTAAAAAATTGGACATATGCTCTTCAATTCCTTTTAATTTTATTTTTTTTATTAAACCTATATTACCTATTTCTCTTTTTCTTTGGACAGCATATTAGTTAATTATAAGATTAATTTTCCAATTCCTACTTTAATTTATCTTGATACAGCAATAAAAACTCCACTATTTTTTTTTTACTTTTTTAATATATTCTTAATTAATATAGAGTTATGTTATGAAAAACGTAAGTGAAACTTATGGTCCTAGAAGCAAATATTGATGCATGCATAGAAATAACAAATTGATTGGATGATTTATTTTCATGTCAAATCAAATTAAGTGACTATTTAGGCTATTTCATCAAGGTTAAGAAAGTCACGTATTAATAGTTACTCTATTATTTTATTAATTTGTCATTTAGAAAAAAAAAAAAAAAACAATTTTGCCACTTTGAAAATTGAATAATAAAAGCAAGAGAATAATCGAAATAAAATGTATATATATTAACTTTCCTAAATGAATACTTTTTTTTTTTTTTGAAGAATCCTAAATGAATACTTAATTAGGAACAAAATATTTTTTAGAAATGGACCCTTATTTAGAAAATGGATCATGAAGCAAACAATAGTTAAAGACAAAACAAGAATTTTAGGATTTTGTCGACATGCAACAGCAAATAATAGTGGGTATGGTATGGGACAAGCCAAAAGTTAAATTAATAATTACGAAAGCAAAACCTCAAATCTTTAGTAAAAATCCACAATTTATGAAATTAATTAATCCACTTCTTTTTTTCCTTAAAGATCGAAATTAATTACTCCACTAATACAGTCATAACACCAAACTAAAATGACTAGACTTCCACGCACATGCACTCTCATCATATATATCTATAATCACTTCAATGTTAACCGCACATATACATCCACTTTGGCCTTCTATATACAATACTTTTTGCTTACCTAAGAACTATACATATATATATATATATAAGTACCAAAGGAGGAGAAATTCACGGAGACCAGGAAAATATTATTCCATAAGCTTTGAGGTATAATTAAATAAAGGGATAAATTCTTTTTTTTTTTTTTTATCTTAACTATTTGAATTAGAACGTTATACTTTTTAAAATTGATTTTTTTTTGAATTTATTAAAATGAATATATTTTAAAAAAAAAATAACACGTGACATTATGTGATTGATTGCCGTACGAGATAGTGATAAAATTGCCTTATTTTGAATAATTTATGGTTCAAAAAGATTAAAAAAAAAATTTAAGAGTAAAATTAGTCAATTTTAAAAATTTTGAGGATAAAAAAAAAAAATACCCTTGAATGAAGACTCTCTCTCTCCCTTTGTTGCATAAAATTAAACTAAATTTCATTTTTGGCTTGACAAATAAATAACTTATTTTCCATTTATTTTCAACTGTTGTAATTTTCTTTCAAAAATAAGTAGAAGAGTTCAAATGACAACAATGGAGAGATGCATGAACCTAGCTATATATGTAATAAGCAATCATTTTTATGTCCCTCAACTATAATTTTACTTTATAATAAAACCTTCTTGTATTCAAAATTTATTTATTCGATTAAGTTGAATTTGCATTGTACAGATTTATAAAGAGTGGTAATGTGCTTCCTCTTAAGTGTTAACATTGAATTTAAGAGCTTTGACTAAGAAAAAATAAATTTCAATCATTTTATATTTCATCGCAAAGAGTCAATTAATTAATTTATTTATTTTTATAATTATATGTTGATACGAATGTGTTGGTATTAACAAATAGGAACTACTGTGTCACAGTGTTTTAATTATGTGACTACCTAATGGAATGATGTCAGAAATATGCAAGTATGTAAAATTTAGTATGCGACTAATCGATAATATCCGGCCGACTTTTCGCACGGATAGGAAGACTATATCTCTCAATCAAAAGGTGATATAATCGTTGACTGTCTTGTAGATTGATGTTTGAAAACTTTAACTAAGAAAACAAATATAAAAGCTGTAAAGATCTCTTCTTTTTTTTTTTATTATTATTATTTTAATAATTTGATATTCCAAATTTACTGTTTTATTAATCTAAAATTGCAACAGGCAGATTTATAAATGAAAATAAAATATTTTTTTAAATATTTAAAAATATTTTATTTTTATAATTTAAATTCGAAACATTTTATTAAAAATAAAAAAACCCGTATCATACTATCTCATCTCTAAATAAAAAAACGTCAGCTCTTCGTAAACATCTTTTCTTATTTCTTAATTATTGTCTTTTCTATATATTTGCTGTATATAATACTTTAAGATATCTCTTAGGATTGTGCAGTATCCAAAACATAAAGATAAACATTAAATCGCATAATCAAAAAGAGATAAAAACAAACATTATTTTCCAATTGCCAAATTAGGAATTATTTTTTTATTGATAAGCCATGTGGAAAGAGACATTATGCGATTGAAAATTAAAGACCCATTTGTCTCTGGCGATTCACTTGCAATTAAATTAACCAAGTATGTCAAAGCAACAATAATATTATCCAAAAAATTAAAAATGGAAATCGTGCACTTTTTTTGTTTTATTGATTAAAGAGTCCCATAGGCATATCTTCTCAAACAAACTAAAAAACATTCCATATGGACAACGGTTTGATGAGTAGACAGACAAGTTGTAGTTGATTATAAAGATTTCCTACGCTGGATTTGTCATCTTATAGTCGCCATGACCATTATTTTTTTTGAGATATTTTTACACATTTGCAATATAAATTCATGGTTGTATTATGTTGTAACACACACTACTAATCCTACTACCTAAAACCTTAATCACTCTACTTAGCAAGAAAAATGGGTAAGTTGAGGGTGTTATTAATCCTGATTATGGTGAGTTTATTAGTGAATGTAAGTGAATTAGAAGGGAGGAGTATTGGAGGAATTCATAAGAGAATTGATAGCAATTATCTAATGAAAGAATTCGGGTACGATTTATCTAAATTAAAGTATGTGATTAAGAAGCAAGTGAATGATGCAGGAACTTCAAGAATCCCACCGGGAGGCCCTAACCCTGAACATCACTCTGAACCAACATCTGCACTGCCTTAAAACATTTTTCTAAGTTTTGTTACTTTCAGCTTGTAGTGCCTCAAGTTTCAGCTTCATCATATTCTCTTCTTCTTCTTCTTCTTTTATTTTTCTTTTTCCTCTTTTGTCTGTATATATTATAAAGTATCTGTTATTGAGCAGCTGGCTTCGTGGACAGTTCATTTTGTGAAACGGCCATTTTTTTTTCATAGACGAATATTCATTTCATAGTCAGGATCACTACTTTTTTTATGTTTCATCCAACGGTCTTACATGCACATATATTGGTATGCATGCGCACCAAATCATCCGAACTTCATATTTTGATGGAAACATTACATTTTCAAAACTAAATTTCATGGCTTTTCGAAAATAATAATTCATTTTATACTGAATGTGCGAGCTAATATTGTTTGCCTGCATTATAACTACTTTTTTTTAACTGCTTTTGTTTTCTTTTAATTTCCTTATCTTACATTTCATTGACTTAATTTATGAAAATTAAACTCATCTAGTCTTTACAAAAAAAAAAAAAAATTTAAAATTAATCTTAAAACACATTAGGGCTAATTATCACGTCTCATTCCCGTTGAAACGAGCATCATCTCTAGCGGGTTTACGAAACTGAAGAAGTGATGTAGCAAAAATATTTGAAATGTTAGAATTTTATATGTAATAATGTCCTTAACTCCTTATTGATTATGTCGGTTGTTACTTACTTTTACATTTAAGTGAATAACTTATGTTAAAAAAGAAACTTATGTCAAGAAAAGTGAATAACCCATTATTGTAGAGTAATTGTTAAAGTTTAATAGGATAAGCTTAAATACTTATTTTCAAAAAAATAAAAAAAAAAAAGAAGGATAAGCTTAAATACTTATTATTTTAATTAATATGCTTGTTTATTTTAGATTAAGAAGTTAAGAACATAGCTAGAATTGCTCGGCACAGAATGTCATAAGTTCTAGAATTTTGAATCAATTCAAAATGAGTTGTGAGTTTTAAAACCCATTTGTTTTTTTTAATATTTTATCAAAACAGGAGGAATATTTTTTTTTTAATACATCTTTGATTTGAAAGAGTGTGAGATATGAATCCTGCTCAAACCCAAAAGTAGCTAAATTTTCAATTAATTAATTTATACTAAATGTAATTCCCAAACAAGAGGGATAATTTTAAGGCCATGGAGTGAATTATGGATGAATTTGTTAACTAAATGTTTATTATTTGTCCAAGTTGTTGCTATTTTTTAGGAAACTGGGTTGTTTTAAAGTATCTGCAGAACATGTTTTAGTTGCCCATCTTTAGGAATATTGTTATTAGTGGTTCCTATTTTTTATGTTTTCCGTTGTGTATTTACCTATTTAAAGAGGTCATTCAGTTCTTAATAAAGTAAGCTTCCTTTCTCCATTTCAAAGCATTCTCTACTTGTTTTATTTTGTAACAGTGGTATCAGAGCCTTGAAACCACATTCGTGAGAGTTAAACACCAAATGGCCACAGAATCCAACTTTGTGCCTGCAGCCATCCCACGTTTTGATGGTCACTATGACCATTGGAGTATGCTAATGGAGAATTTTTTACGGTCAAAAGAGTATTGGTCAGTCGTTGAATCCGGAGTTCAAGAACCAGCAGCAAACACAAATCTGACGGAAAACCAGAAAGCAGAACTTGAAGCTAGAAAGCTGAAGGACCTGAAGGCAAAAAATTATCTTTTTCAGGCTATTGATCGTCCCATCTTAGAAACTATTCTTTGCAAAGATACTTCTAAGGATATTTGGGACTCCATGAAGAAAAAATATGAAGGTTCTAACAGAGTGAAGCGAGCGCAGCTCCAAACCTTGAGGAAAGAATTTGAGATGCTGACCATGAAAGATGGAGAATCTGTAACTAGCTACTGTGCTAGAACAATGGAGATTAGCAACAAGATGCGTTTTATTGGGGAAAAGATGAACGATGTCATCATTGTAGAGAAAATTTTACGCTCATTGACGCCAAAGTTCAATTATGTTGTTTGCTCAATTGAAGAGTCAAAAGACATAGATGCACTCTCTCTTGATGAATTACAGAGCTCATTATTGGTTCATGAGCAGAAGATGAAGACGAACAGCAGTTCAACTACAGAGGAGCAAGCTTTGAAAGCCTCTACTTACTCCTCTTTTAGAGGAAGAGGAAGAGGACGAGGTAGCTTTAGAGGCAGGGGAGGTCGTGGCAATGCAGATGGCAACAGGCAAGCTAAAATTGATGCTGGTCAACATCAGAATCAAGGTAGAGGACGTGATCAGCAAGTTGATAAGTCAATGATAGAGTGCTTCCGGTGTCACAAACGCGGTCATTACCGATATGAGTGCTATACTAAATTGCCCAATAACAAAGAAAAAGCAGTGGAGTCAAATTTTGCAGAAAAGCAAGAAGACGAAACGTTATTGATGACAGTTCAAAGTAATGAAGAGCTTCATGAACCAGGTATTTGGTATGTTGATACAGGATGCAGTAATCACATGTGTGGAAGTAAGTCTTCTTTTTCTTCTTTAAATACAAAATTTCATTCCACTGTGAGTTTTGGAGATAATTCTACTACTGATGTTATGGGAAAAGGGGATATTAAGATTAAAACCAAGAATGGTTTTACAGAAATTATTTCTAATGTTCTTTATGTTCCCAATTTGAAAAGTAATTTATTAAGTGCTGGTCAGTTGCAAGAGAAAGGTTACGCAATTACTATTAAAAATGGTGCTTGTGAAATATATGATCCCTCAAGAGGTGCTATTGCAGTGGTTCCCATGAGCTCAAAAAGACTATTCCCGTTGACAATAGAATGTGTTCAGTCCTGTTTGTTAGCTGAAACGAAGGACTCCTCTTGGCTTTGGCATTTTAGATATGGACATCTAAGTTTTGGTGGACTACAAACGCTGCAACAGAAAAATTTTGTGATGGGTCTTCCTCAAATATCAGTTCCTTCTCAAGTCTGTGAAGAGTGTGTCATTGCCAAACAACATCGCACTCAATTTCCCAAGGGAAAGTCATGGAGAGCAAAAGGTGTTTTGGAGCTAGTTCATTCGGATATATGTGGTCCAATAAACCCAACATCTAATGGAGGTAAAAGATACTTAATCACCTTCATCGATGATTTTTCTAGAAAAACTTGGGTTTATTTTTTGCAGGAAAAATCCGAAGCATTTTCTACATTTAAGAAATTCAAAGCTTTAGTAGAAAATGAAGCAAGGAAAAACATTCAGACCCTTCGCACGGATCGTGGTGGTGAATATTGTTCAAAGGATTTTGAAGTTTTTTGTGCAGAGCATGGCATTAGACGAGAGTTAACTACTGCCTATACACCACAGCAGAACGGTGTATCGGAGAGGAAGAACAGAACTATCCTCAACATGTTGAGAAGCTTGTTGGCAAGAGGAAGAGTTCCAAAAACATTTTGGCCAGAAGCGGTAAACTGGAGTGTTCATATTCTAAATCGAAGTCCAACTTTTGCTGTTCAAAATATGACTCCAGAAGAGGCTTGGAGTAGGAGAAAACCAGCTGTAGATCATTTCAAAATCTTTGGATGCATAGCATACGCTCATATCCCAGATGAAAAAAGAAAGAAATTAGATGATAAAGCAGAAAAATGTGTCTTTCTTGGCATAAGTGAGACATCCAAAGCTTATAAATTATTTAATCCTCTAACACAAAAGATTGTAGTCAGCAGGGATGTAGTTTTTGATGAAGAGAACATATGGGACTGGGGTGGACAGCAGCCTACCCAAGTCTTTTATGATGATGATGCTGAACAGAAGCAAACCTTGGCACCAATAGCACCCGAAGGTTCACCACCAACAGCTCCACCTACTGTCACAGAAGATGAAGCACAATCTCTTCGTCGTGTTATAAGAAGACCAGCTTGGATGGAAGATTATGAGGTAACTGGAATTTCAGATCCAATTACCCACTTTGCTTTATTTTCAGATTGTGATCCTACAATTTTTGAGGATGCTGTTAAAGAAGAAAAGTGGCGTAAAGCAATGAACGATGAAATTGATGCTATTGAAAGAAATGATACTTGGGAATTAGTCAATCTTCCACACGGATGTACAACCATCGGCGTGAAGTGGGTGTTTAAAACAAAGTTGAAAGAGAATGGTGAAGTGGACAAGTACAAGGCTCGTTTGGTGGCGAAGGGATACAAGCAACAATATGGCATCGACTATACGGAGGTTTTTTCTCCAGTTGCAAGACATGATACGATCCGTATGATGGTTGCCTTGGCTGCACAAAATTCATGGACCATTTTTCAGCTCGATGTTAAATCAGCTTTCTTGCATGGATACTTGGAAGAGCAGGTATTTGTTGAACAGCCCCCTGGATATGTGAAACATGGAAATGAGCATAAAGTTTACAAATTAAAAAAGGCTCTTTATGGACTAAAACAGGCCCCTCGTGCTTGGTATAGTCGTATTGAGTCCTATTTTATTAAAGCTGGTTTTTCTAAATGTCCTTATGAGCCTACACTTTTCGTTAAGATTGATGATAAAGGAAGAATGCTCATTGTTTGTCTCTATGTTGATGATCTAATATTTACTGGTAATTGTGATACCATGTTTCAAGAATTTAAAAAATCCATGATGGATGAATTTGAAATGTCTGATCTTGGATTAATGCATTACTTTCTTGGCATAGAAGTGATGCAATCACATGATGGGATTTTTATGTCTCAAAAGAAGTATGTGAGAGAGATTTTAGACAGGTTCAGGATGAAGGATTGTAATGCTGCAAACACACCAGTCGATCCTAGTTTAAAGCTTCACAAAGATCTTGAAGGGAAGAGAGTTGATAGCAAGCTTTACAAACAGATTGTAGGCAGTTTGATGTATCTTACTGCTACAAGACCAGACATTATGTATTCAGTGAGTTTAATAAGCAGATACATGGAGAATCCTTCGGAAATGCATTTGTTAGCTGCCAAGAGAATCCTTCGTTACTTGCAAGGAACCAAAGATTTGGGGTTATTTTATAAACGAGGTGTAAAATCCAATCTGTTGGGGTTTACTGACAGTGATTATGCTGGTGATCAAGATGATCGCAGAAGCACTTCTGGTTATGCTTTTATGTTGGGAACAGCTGCAATTTCATGGTCATCCAAGAAACAGGTAATTGTCACTTTGTCAAGCACAGAGGCTGAGTTTGTTGCAGCAACAGCCTGTGCTTGTCAAGCAGTTTGGCTGAGAAGAGTACTTGAAGAGTTGAAATTCAAGCAATTAGAAGCTACAAAAATTTTCTGTGATAACAATTCAACAATCAAACTCTCCAAGAATCCAGTACAGCATGGAAGATGCAAGCATATTGATGTGAAGTTTTATTTCTTAAGAGATCTTAACAATGATGGCATAATTGAATTGATCTTCTGCAGAAGTGGAGAACAAGTTGCAGATATATTTACCAAGGCTCTTAAGGTGGAATCTTTCAAGAAGCTTCGAAGACTGTTGGGTGTCTGCACATTAGATACGTTTTAGAATTTAAACTGAATGTTAGCAAACTTCAGTTTAAGGGAGGGTTTGTTAACTAAATGTTTATTATTTGTCCAAGTTGTTGCTATTTTTTAGGAAACTGGGTTGTTTTAAAGTATCTGCAGAACATGTTTTAGTTGCCCATCTTTAGGAATATTGTTATTAGTGGTTCCTATTTTTTATGTTTTCCGTTGTGTATTTACCTATTTAAAGAGGTCATTCAGTTCTTAATAAAGTAAGCTTCCTTTCTCCATTTCAAAGCATTCTCTACTTGTTTTATTTTGTAACAGAATTGGCAGAAATACTGCCCGTTTAATCAAGTAATTATTCTTAGCTATCGATGCATTTAGCTAGCTGTTCTTCTTTAAGCAATAATTTTCTCGCGCTTAATAAATCCTTAAAGATGAATGAGACAAAATAATTTCTTTCAAATACTTAAAAGATAAATGAGACGAGACATTTTTTTTCAAATATTTAAAAATGATTTGTTTAAGCAATAATTCTAAATTAATAAGTAATAGCATCATATATGTTCTACAAATTAATATCACACATACAAGTTTATTGGGGATGTTAAATTGTAGTAAAAAATAGACCCAAATTCCATTCAATCTTTTAAATAAGGACTTAATATAGAAAATAGTGTATCCTTTTAAGACATATAAAATCCATAATGAATCTTTTCTCTGAAAGACTGGAATTCACTAAAATACAGCATCCTGAATCTTTTACAAGAACGGAGAGCAAAAGGATCTTGATCGTTGCATATTCCTGATTCTTTGCACTCACTATCAACAATTAATCAAGAAATTAAAGAAATGATAAAAAGAACACACCGGGCATAAATAATTTTATTCTATAGGCTATTTGCCTTAAATTATAAAATCTTCCCCATCTAATAAATTAACAGCCAGAAGGATGCACTAATTAAGTAAAGGAACTCAGTTTTTTTCATTTAAAAAATATGCATTTACTGCAGCCTGGAGCTAAAATGTAACAGTAATCATAATTTTGTAGGCATATAAATGCTCAATCCAACAAGTAAAATGGGAACAGAAGGCTTTATCCATGACGGAAACATCTCAATTATGAAATGCCTTGAGTGGATCCTTGGGGTCGATGTCTGAAATAACTGGAAGATGAACTGGTAATGTCTCTAGACTCAACCCCTGTTCCTTCAGCTTTGCAATCACTTCCTCGAACACGACCTTGTTGCCACCCTGAGAAAGGTGCAAACCATCCCTGCATTTCCAGAAATAGATAATTATAGACACGAACATAAACAAACAACTAATAATTGCCGATTACCCAAGATAAGCATTTTTCCAATCGGGAGACTGCTGCATTTTGCTACAGATATCAATGACTGGGCATCCACATTCTTCCGCAACAGCAACACACGCCTTTGCATAAGCTTGGGCAGCATCATTCGTCCTTTCAGGCAGACCTAGCGGATTCTCCGTATACGGGTACCTGCAAAGTTTTCATCGAAGTTTATGCTCAACACAAATTTCACAATATCATTTTTCTTGAAATTACCCAACGCCACATTCTACATAACTAATATGCTGAATGATATAACCTAATGAGAAAGGGTGTAAAATTCGTATATAATAGAGTCTTACTTAAGGCGTGCAGCTTCGTCAATTGGTGGAGGAGTGATGAAAAGAATTATCACCTTAGGCCACCGTGACTGAGACTCGAACAAAAAAAGAAACATGTCAAGTTCCCATGTTAAAGAGTTTATGCAAACTACTTTGCGTTAACGATAAAATCAACTCATTTAGCGAAACTAATTTCATCTAGACTTAGGAGTGTCTAATCGGATGATTTGGTCTTTTCAGTCTGAAAACTGTCAAAACTAAATCATATTACAATTAATAAACGAAGGCAAAAAAAAGTTATTTTTTATCATTCCAATTATCATTTCATCACCTAGACATTAATTACAAGCGACCCCATCTAAGCATTCATATGAAACTGATACATAATCTCCTTTTGTATTATGTACCTCCTTTGTATCGATGGAAGTAATGCATAGAAATTGCAAGGTCTCGAGCTCAAATCTTTCTCAATTACCGATATTGCAAAATTTATCAAATTTGTAATAAGTAGAAAAAGATGAAGATTGTAGTTTACAATTATTTGGCTTCCTTATGAGCAAAAATAATAATAAATGAATAAATAAATTCGTAAAAATAGATGCCTATTATTGTTTATGGCTGTTCACTATGTCAAACAAATATAGTTGTCCATTATTTTCCAAGGCTTAGTTTCCACTATATGTAAGCAAATCCAGTCAACGTATCTTCATGATGCTTCAATAGTTACAATATGCAATAATTGTACATTAGGAGTTCTAAATTCAAATTTCATGAGCCACACAATAATAAATTTAAAACTATACATCTTTGTCGCATGCAGCCCAAGGTTAGTGAGCCTTTCAATAATTCATTTTTTTGGGAAAAAAAAAATAATACATTGCCTTTTTTTCCAGTGGGCCTGACTCCATTAAGAGTTGCTATATCGCCTCCACCAAAACATATATATATATATATATATAATAAGAGCAAACTTAATATGAAAACACAAAGAAAATGATCTTTGCATGTACTAGAGATTACAAGGACTTCTAAACAAATTGAAAGATTACATTTGCTTTTGAAGGAAACTTATATAATCATCTTACACCATAATGAAAATGGTACAAATTTGTCATTGAAATTTATATTTTTTCAAAAAAAAATCCTTAAAGTATTAAAAATTATACAGATTCATCCTTATAAAAATGAATATAAATAATTTTAAATACTGTAGAAGCAAATGTAAACTGTTTATTCACAATAAACGGTTAAAAAATGATCCATTTTGCTCTGAATATATTGAAAGTGGTCCACACTTTTCTTAAAGTATCGAAGATAATAAATTTGTACCATTTTTTAATATATTATGATCTTTTTTTTTTTTTACAAATTTTTACCATTTTCAATATACAAATTTTGCCCTCGTCCAAAAGGACAACAATAAAAGCAGTAACGGTATGCCTTAGCCTTACTATAACTAAACCCACTAAAAACCCATCAAAGATCATGATGGAACACCAACTTTTGATGGTCCCATCCCTTATAAAAACTCATAAAATCAATTATTATGTGACATGTTCATGAACACACGCTTCATTCTAGAACCATCAATAACATCGATTAGACGTGAGAATTATGAATTCCATAAAAATGACTGCGTTTGCAAAAAGACAGCCTTTTGAGAAAGATAGCAACTTTCTAGTTTTTGTTCTATCTTTTATTTTTATTTTATTTTATTTTATTTTTTGCCTTCAGCTAATCCCATTTGAGCAATAATAAAAGCCGAATGGCCAACATTAACAGCGACAGCTGGGCCTCACCCACCGCACATTTTCTATGGCACCACCTCTCCTTTTTCATCAGACCCCCCATCTTCATCCTTCAATCACCCTAAACTCTAGTTTGTCAACCCAATGAACGGTCATGATCACACCTTCATGTCATTATGAGATCAGAAATACCAAATTTTATCATGCAATTGAATAGTGACTGAAAGTTTCACTGTGTTCATCTGCATGTTTTAGAAGAAAAAATAATTGATATGTTAAGTGTCGAAAAAGCTGGTTTCAGTCACTTCAAAATAACTTAAGACTATTAGAATTGATTTATGTATGATTAATTTTGCATTTATATTATTTCTTGTGAATTTTCCATCTCAAATTATTTCTACTATTCAGGACTAATATGCAAAAGCAACCTGTATTCTATATCATCAGCAAACTAATGAATTAGGCTTAGTGCATGCATATTTTTCACACTCTCTCTCTCTCTCTCTCTTTTTCCTTATCTTCTAATTCAATTTTAATATTACTTAGATCGATCTGACAGCCAAATGCTAACATAAAACTGACACTCGAAATCAGCTTCCGGTTAGTTGAAGAGGGTTAATTAGAACGAAAATCAAACTTTACAATTGTCAGTCAAGGCAAGTATAAAGACTTTAAGAGAAAGAGCAGAAATCTAATAAGATGGGACTGCAAATGTATTAATCCAATATAATATATGCAGAATACACAGATATATGGATAGAAGCCATGCTTATGTGTGACTTATGTGACTGAGTTAAATATATATATAACGTGTACCTTGAGAAATGAGAAGATGGCATGAAGATTTTGCATGTATTCCGGAATTGGCACGTGTTGGAAGGCGGAGCATCTATCGGGAAGACAAGCATCATTAGCACCAAAAAACACCGTCATCGCTACCGGCGGTGCACCACCATCCACTAACGGAAAAACCTTCTCCACTACCTTTAAAGCCCATCTAGTGTTGTACCCACTATACCCTCTAAGCACCACATCAACCTGAAAATCATAGAACCACTATTAATAACATCAAATCCCAATATAAATACATAAGATTTGATCCTTACATACCCAAATCAGAAAAGAAAACAAAATCAATACCGTGCGCTTGAAATGGTTAGCAAGAGAGGCACCCCAACCTCCATCATTAAAGGATTCTTCAGTAATAGAGTCACCAAAAAGATAAATCTTTGGCCTCATTTCAACAAAATCTCAGATGGGTAGTGCTAGAAACACTTCATATAAGGCTTGCAATACGAAAAATCTGATTTTTCTCTCTTTTTTTTTTTTTTTTTAGAAAGCAAATCAAGATTATAGCTTTCTTTCAATATAAAGCCAGACTTTTCCTTAAATGCTCAATAAACCCCAAAAAAGCTGCCTATAGGGTGGGGACAAAGGAGCGGTACTAAGTAGAGACAAGAGGACAAGGGATTAAAGGAAATTCTGTGTTTCTTGCTAAAGATTTTTCTGGTTTTGTATTTGGTAGTTTGCTTTCTTCATTTTCTTTTTCTTGGTTTCTTCAACTAGCGGTTTCGTTGCTTACACCTATAACGTGACTTCGTTTTCTTCATTTATTTGCATCTAACTGATTCGTTCGTGGAACCAAAAGGCTGTTGTTCTAAGGACCATAATGGCCTCATTGGTTTGTCATTATTACAGAAATACCACTAACAGGTATAGCACTTGATTTCAATCAAAGGTTGCACACAGTTGGAGATTATTCAAGGATGCGTTTGGTTGCTGAAATCGATCAGACAAACGGCACAGTAGAGTAGCTTTTCAATATTTAATTTATCGAAATAATACTAAATTCTTAATAAATGTGAAATTCTACCTTAATTTCATGGTTTTTAGAACAAACTTACCGGATAAAAGACGGATAAAAATAAAAATTTACGGTTTAGAAGTACAGTCGAGATATTAATGAGATTGAACCGACTAAATATAAAATCAATCAAAATATAATTTTTAACATGTTTAAAAAAAATCAAAACACTTTTTTTATTTTTTATTTTCTTAGACAATGAAATTTCATTGAAATAAAGAAGAGATTACATCACAAGCTAAAACATCACCCTCGTCATCTCTAAAGATAATACCAAAACCAATCAATCAAGGAGCTAAAAAACCCGCATCGGTATTCGTTTTGATTTACCCAATGGTGGAGGACACCACTTGACCAAGTGAGAAAGCTGCCTTAAAGTAGACTTAAAGAGAGAAGAATCCAGACCACAAACCTGCATAAATTCAGCCAACAATAATTTGACTCCCATCTCTCTCTACTTGACAAAGGTTGAAAAGAAATATGGTCATAACAAATTTAGCTAGATTTGACTCGGATGACAACAACAAAAGATTGATAAACCAATCCTTTAAAGTAGAACCGCATACTGATATAACCTATGATAAAGAAACCCAATCCTACACCCTCTTCATAGCCTCACAATCTCTTAAGAGGTGAATAATTGACTCTGGCTCTGAACAAAAGAAACAACTTTGAGAAATATGTTGGATACTATGATGCAATGTGGCTTTTGTTGGTACCACGATAAGACATGACCACCACAAGAAATTTTGGATTTTAGGGAGAACCTAAATAGTCCAAAGCTTTTTCCAAAAATAGGATTCAGTAGAGGGAGAAGGATATAACCTTAAGAAAAGTTGTTCTTCCAAAGCTAGACAGTAACCACTTTTAACCAAATAAGAGCCAGTAGAGTGATAATGCCACATCATAACATCTTGCTGCTGATAAATGCTCAAAGGAATTTGCTTAATTTGATCAATATCCACAGGCATGAAAATAGAATTTACTTGATTCCAATTCCATGAGCCATTTTCAAAATCAATAAGCTGTGAGAAAGTAGCATTAACTGACAAATTCGTGATGGAGTTATTATTCTGAAATAATGAGGTTGTGGTAACCATTTATCTGCCCTAACTGCTCTAAAAGCTTCAATAAAATGATTAGGCCGCATTAGTCCCCCAGATTTTTCAGATTGAGATAGTATTTCATTAAAATCACCAATAACTATAGCCATGGCAGTGAAGAAGCAGACTTCAACATCCTCATAAGAGCCCAAGATTGATGTTTGTTTAGCCATGCAGGCCAACCGTAAAAACAAGTTAATCTGTATTGAGAGGAGTTAGCTTTAGTCGATCGATACAACAAAATCCATATGATAAGACGAAAATGATAACAAATCCAACACCAGCAAATCATCCCAAAAGCAAGCAAGGCCGCCTCCCCGACTAGTACCTCTAGCAAAAAATAAAAATAAAAGTAAATAAATAAAACATTTTTAAAACCTAATTGACACTTTGTAAAAGCCAATCTATCATCTAACACCCTTGTTTCCATCAGGAAAACCACATTTGGGGAACACGACTGTATTAGTCGTTTCAAATTTCCTATTGCCAAGGTGCTCCCCAAGCCTCGACAGTTGTAGCTTATCATTTTCATGACTGGGGCAACCCGGCTGGAAGCCCGAGGTTGCCTCCGGTAAAATGGGAGAAGATTCATGTGATATCTCCCTTTTCTTCTTTGCTAAATCCTGCACTAGCAAAGAATTTGATTGCACATTATCAAAGTTTCTTTTGGCTGAAATTGTACCAGCTAGCACAACAGTATCCTCTTTGTTCCCCTGGACTTGCTTTGCCCTTTTCCATGTACCTAACTTTTTAATATTACCATCAGTCATTATGACACTAGCATCATCATATTCATCAGATAAAAAAGTATTCCCTGCTTGTTCATTCGAAGACATAGTCTCCAAATCAAGCTTTGCCATCTCTTTAGTTGTACTTTAATTTCTCATTCATGGTGGGCTCATCAGTATGAACAACATTAGACAATCTGCAACATTAACAACACACTGAGTTTTAGCAACATCATTAGGCCCTGAAGACTCAGCATTTAATTGGTGCAAGATCACTTCCAAATATTTAGTGCCAGCCTTTCTAGTCATGTTGTTTGTATTAGAATCCAGCCTCATTTTCTGAACCCAATAAAGAGGACAACATCTTATCCTCCTTTATCAGCCTGGTTTCGGAGAACAAATCTCTTTCTTGGTGAAGCATGGAGCCCTTCATCATATACACAGACATTTAGATCACAACCTTTATCCCATTAATCCTGAATAGCATGATCCAAAAATCCATACCCGAAACAAAATATTGGAAGTCTCTCTTACTTAAGAAGGATCCACAAGGTTTTTGAACCTAAAGGCAACAACACTCCTCTTCTTAATGGCTTTTTAATTGAAAATGAAACTCTAGGCCTTAAGAAATGATTCCAACCCAAATTGGCCGCTTCATCTGCTTCAATTAAATTCCCAACATATTACTGACAGTAGAAGCAGTAGTATATTTAATCTAAAATAAATTCATGGATATTTTAACACTATAAGAAAATGTTTAAGGGCATTGTAGTACTCTAAGAAAAATATTAGGGATATTTTAATAATTTAAGGAAAAATTTAAGATAATTATATGTGGTACAGTGTACCGTAGGGAAATGCTAAGGGCATTTTTGAATTTAAAAAAAACATTAAGGGCAATTTTTCTAAATTCTCAAATAATATAATAATTATTTTTTATTTTTTTATTGGAATCGCTAAATAAATTTTTATTAGATAAAAATGAAAAAAAAATTAATGTATTAAATTTATATTTATTAGATATTTAACCCAAATTAAATATTATTATTTAGTTAAAATATTCTAATTAATAAGTATTTATGTTTTTAAGCCAACATAAAAAAATTTAGGATTGACATTAAATGAATTGAATATTCAAAATTATGAATGTTTCAATATAATTTATACATGGACAAAAATTTTAAATTATATATTTTTATGCAAAATGTATTTTAAACAAATTAAGAAATTATTTCTAAATAAGAGTTTTATTTAATTTTTTTGAAATATAATGCATATTTAAAAAATGTCCTTAACATTTTCTCAGCATAGTAAATTATCCATAATATTTTTCTTAAAGTACTAAAATGCCATTAAGTTGGATCAAATGTACACGTGGCACTAATGTGTCGATGATATGACATATTTTCCTTTATGTTAATGACACATTAGTACCGTTAATTCAAAACTGACAGAAATTTGATCTAATAGCATTTTAATTTTAATTTTATTAATATTTGAGAGATTTTTATTCCAAAATTTATGGGGAATTTTTTTTAATAATGTTTTTTTAAAAAATAATTAGAAAAATAGGGTGTGTCAGAAAATATTTGAAGAATTGGGGTTAATTTCAAAAACGCAACGAATCGTTGCGTTTTCAGAAGTGGGACCCACAGGACAGAGCACGTTTTTCGAGTCTGAAAACGCAGCAGCCTGCTGCGTTTTCAGACAAATATTAAAATAAGTTGAATGCAATTGACAATTTGTAATTTCGGTCTAGTGGTACATATGTGTCTCTCACTTCCCATGCGTCACGGGTTCGAGCCCATGAAGTTGCAAAATGAGTTGTTTTGCCATTTCTTTAAATATATAAATAATATATGGAATACGATAGCAATCGTTAACTTGTATCCTAAATCTCTTAAATAATTATTAATAATTATTATTTTAAATGACTACTTCATTTGAATATTCATTAATTTAAATGACTACTTCATTTGAATATTCAAATAATTAAAATGATTAATTAAAATAATTTAATTAAAATGATTAATGAAATAATCATTAATATTCAAATCCGTTAAATTATTATATACATTCACATCTCAAATTTTTTTAATAAAATAATAAATAAAAACGGTAATTTAATTAAATTGATTTTATATGTAAACATTTAATACAATCACATTTGAAAAAATGAAGAAAATGGAAAAATTGGTGGAAGCTAAGAATTGAACCCATGACCTATTAGAAGATAATAAAATGCATTTGTGCCACTCAGATACAAACTAACAATTGCTATCGTATTCCATATATTATTTATATATTTAAAGAAATTGCAAAACAACTCACTTTGCATCTTCTTGGACTCGAACCCGTGACATGGGAAGTGAAATACACATACGTACCACTAGACCGAAATTACAAGTTGTCAGTTTCATTCAACGTATTTTAATATTTCTCTGAAAACGCAGCGGCTGGCTGCTTTTTCAGACTCGAAAAACGTGCTCTGTCTTGTGGGTCCCACTTCTGAAAACGCAACGATTCGTTGCGTTTTTGAAATTAATCCCAGTTCTTCAAATATTTTCTGACACGCCCTATATTTTTAATTAATTTTTAAAAAAACATTATTAAAAAAAATTCCCCAAAATTTATTGTATGAGCGTTTTAGTACCTTGGCATTTTAATACCTTTTCTCTTTGCATTGTATAACTATTCTTTTAGCATGCTAAGACATATATCATCTTAAAACAAATAAAAAAAAATTAAACTTTCAACCATTTAAACTACAACTAATTTTTTAGAATAGTGTGTGGATATATATATATATATATATAGTTTGTAAAAGATAAGATTGATAAATTCCCATAAGATCAATTTTAAATTGGTTAAAAAAAAGAGAGGACATTTTTTTTTTCTTTTTTAAAAAGCCCATTTGGACCGAGTAGGGACCAAAGAAAGCAAGGCATGAAAAGAAACCTCAAAAGCTGAACTTGCAAAGGAAAATCATTGCATTAATCAATAATTAACTTAATTAATTATAGTGAGCAATTGAAAAACGAAAGGAATTTCCAGCAGCTCGAAGCTTGTAGAATTAAATGGGCATTTTTTTTTTCGGTTCCCACATAAAAAATAAAAAATTTCTCATGCGTCATTTGCTTGTTCTAAACATACTAATCCTTGCAAGTGGGGATTGAGAAATAGCATTTGATCCACTAATTAAGCTTAAAGTATCAGAAAATGAACAACTTAGCATTAAGCCAAACATTTAATTATTCAATGACATTTCATCTTATTATAAATGACTAATTATCTATGAAGAAAGCAATGTTGGAGCACATAATCCTATCTTTTCTTTAATTATTTAAAACGTTATGCTGTTGGAGCCATGCTCTGATTTTTAATTTTATTTTACCAAGTCAAACTAGGATAGGTCTTAAAAGGGGCTTAATTGTGTTGGAATAAAGCGAGATGTATATATATTATATATACATAACACACAATTGGTTTGGTTCAAATTGAAAAAGAAGTGAAATGGTAATTTATATATATATATATATATATATAGTGGTCATTCGATTTAGGCAAAAATTTAATCTGCTCTTTTTTTTTATGCTTAATAAAATTTAGTTTGAGTAGTGGAGAAGTCGTTAAGAAATGGGTTTTTATCAGCTGCAAGCTGGGGGTGGCTGCAAGTATGTTATAGATCGTCTCTTAATTAGAGCATTCAAACATTCGCAATGGGTTGGGATTTATTCTTGAAGATTGCTACCGGACCTGTGCTCGCCTTGTTTCTTGTTCATTGCGATTTGTCCCTCGTGATGGAAATAAGGCTGCCCACAAACTAGCTAAGTCCAACAATGCATCTTTCAGCGTACTGCTACAGCTTTTCAAAATTACACACTCTGATGCTCCTTCTCAGAGCCAAAAGGTCCATTCCCATATGTTTAAGAAGTGGGTCTAGACCCAACCACCAATATCTGCATTAAATTCTCTTTTTTCTTTTCAATTGTGGGATGATTGAAGTTTGCACGTCAATTGTTTGATGAATTATCTCACCGAACAATTTTGGCTTATAATTACATGATTGGTGGGCATTTGAAACTTGAATTTGTTTAAGAATATTGGTTGAAGAATTTATTAACTTGGACATAAGTATATTAATTTTATTGCAATTTAGGGAAATTTGGGTTAATACTTCGGAGATTTAATATAGTTTGAGCTACGGCCTCCGAATCATTCAGACGTACATTCTTCTTTAACCCTAACAACAAAAACAGAAAAAGAAAATGAAGCATCCATTTCTCGGATAATGTTGAGGATCAGGTCTTAACAATCACTTGGAAAATTTCTATCTTCTTCCACTCCAGGCGGACTGAAATCTTCAGACACATATTGTTGAGTTTCGTGTTTGGCTACATTTGCAAGCCCTCTAGCCACGGAGAAATTCACCAACCCAAAGTTGACAACTCCCTTGGCACTTTCAATCAATGCTTTAATTGGCCCAATAAAGTTTCTTCCTTCTTCTTCTGCTTCTGTATGGGAATGGTGATGTATAGACCATGAAAAAGAAAGAAAAATCAGGCACAAAGAAACTCTCAGTTTGCCCATTCTGCGTTTTGCCTGATTTTGATAGTAAGTTACCTCAAGCTAAAAATTATTCCTTGTGTATAGGCAAAACCTATTTTTACCTTATTTATACACCACCATGAAAGTCACCCCACGTACCCCCACCCCGCCTTTATTTTATTTTTTTTTCAATTCAACCGTACCCATGTGATTCCAAAATGAATATAAAATCATTTAAAGGTGATAATTAATGTAGACCCGTACCCTTAAAAGTCAAATTAAGAATGGGATAACATTTGTTCATGCTTTTATATATATACACACAATTTTGGTTTTGGGGTAGGCATTTGTTTAACTTCTTGTATCAATTTGTGGAAGTTGCTTATAAATTATAAACAGAGGAAAGGAGTTGGATTGATTAAGATAAAATTTATATAGTATATTTTGCAATATGATATATAGTTCAAATTTATTTTTTCACTTGCATAAAATTTAATCATATCATTTTTAATCTATTTTTGAACACTTTTTACTTGTAAGTTGAGTGAAAATGGTGTCACTTTTCACCTTGAAACATACTTAAAGACATTTAGCTAAAGCATGAAGCCACTTTGAAAAGTTGTAAACAAGGGCATAATGATATTACTTTAAGTCCAACTAATCATCAAGATAATTTAAGAAAGGGCAGATAATTTATAAGAAAGGGCAGATAAGTTAAGAAAGGGCAGATTGGTCTTACTTTAAAAAGTCTAGCTTATCATCAAGACCTACTTAACCATCTATTTTGGTTGTGCTTTTATTTTATTTTATCTTTCTTTTTTGTAAATTAATAATCAAAGAGGAGAAGATGACTCGCACGCTAAGCCGTACCGCAAGGACAATCTCTATATTCGCTATATCTCTAAACAGAGAGACAGTATGAGAAAAGTCCATCCAACCATAAAATGAGTAATATCTGAAATATGATTTAATGATTATAAAAATAAGAAACGCCATACACAAAGAAACTAGAGATGACTCGTTCGGTTTGAAAATCTACCAAATCCAACAAATCAAAATTGCCCAAAAAAAAAAAATTAAATAGATTGAATTTGTAAGAAAAAATCGAATCAAATGGATGGATGGTTTAGTTAATAATTCCGGTTTAAACCTTCACACATATCAAAATGACTCATCAAAAATTCAGTCAATTTTTATATTATATTATTTTTTCTCAATATAAATTAATCCGAATCGAATAGACTGAATTCAATAATTAATATCTAATTGGACATGCTCAAAAACGAATTAATCAAATAAAATAAATTATTCACCGTTTCATTTCATTTTCAATTTTAATTTGATATTGCACACCCTTGAGAAAAAGGATGTAAATTAATATAATAACGTCTAAAATATATATTCAGACGTACATTCCACTGTAACCCTACCAACTAGAACAGAAAAAGAAAATGAAGCATCCATTTGTCTGATGATGCTGGGGATTGACAAGTCCCTTGGCACTTTCAATCAATGCTTTAATTGTCCCAATAAAGTTTCTTCCTTTTTCTTCTGCTTCAGTATGGGAACGGTGACGTATAGACCATAAAAAAAACAAAAAAAATCAGGCACAAAGATACTCTCAGTTTGCGGGTCAATTTTACTTATAATTATTCAACTTATCACTTATCGCACAAAAGTAATCGATTTTTTTTTCTTACTTAAATATTACTGAACTTCTAACATTTTTGCAAAAAAGTCATGTTGACCGGAATCCGGCGAGAACTCTTACCGGATTGATGACATGTCATATAACACGTGGCAACGAATAGTAAATATATGACTTTTTTGCAAAAATATTAGAAATTTAGTAACATTTAAGTTAGAAAAAAAAGAAAATTGGTTATTTTTGCGCGATAAATTATAAGTTTAGTGACTGTGAGTGAAATTGATTTAGATGTAGCATTTATTTTAGATATTGTTAAACGACATGTAGTTTTTGATATGACATGCCATGTCATCAATCAATGCCATGTAGTTTCTGATGCTGGGGATTGACAAGTCCCTTGACACTTTCAATCAATGCTTTAATTGGCCCAATAAAGTTTCTTCCTTTTTCTTCTACTTCTGTATGGAAACGGTGACGTATAGACCATAAAAAAAAAAAAAGAAAAATCATGCACAAAGATACTCTCAGTTTGCGGGTCAATTTCACTTATAATTACTCAACTTATCACTTATCGCACAAAAGTAACCGACTTTTTTTTTTTTACTTAAATGTCACTGAACTTCTAACATTTTTGCAAAAAAGTCATGTTGACCGGAATCCGGCGAGAACTCTTACCGGATTGATGACATGTCATATAACACGTGGCAACGAATAGTAAATATATGACTTTTTTGCAAAAATATTAGAAATTTAGTAACATTTAAGTTAGAAAAAAAGAAAATTGGTTATTTTTGCGTGATAAATTATAAGTTTAGTGACTGTGAGTGAAATTGATTTAGATGTAGCATTTATTTTAGATATTATTAAACGACATGTAGTTTCTGATATGACATGCCATGTCATCAATCCGGCAAGGGTCCTCGCCGGATTCCGGTTAAAATGACTTTTTTGAAAAAATGTTAAAAGTTCAGTGACATTTAAGTAAGAAAAAAAAAGTCGATTATTTTTGCGCAATAAGTGATAAGTTGAGTGACCGTGAGTGAAATCAACCCCTCAGTTTGCCCATTCTGCGTTTTGCCTGATTTTGATAGTGAGTACCTCAAGCTATAAATTATTCCTTATTTATACACCACCATAATGGTCACACTTTATTTTTCAATTCCACCGGACCCATGTTATTCCACAATGAATATAAAAATCAATGCACATTACATGCTAACATGACATAACATGTTATTACACTTAAAACTCAAATTAAGAATAGGATAACATTTGTTCATGCTTTATATATATAAACAATTTTGGTTTTGGGGTTGGCATTTGTTTACCTTCTTGTATCGATTTGTGGAAGTTGCTTATAAATAGACGAAAGGAGTTGGATGAATTACGATAAAATTTGTATTTAATTTATATAATATGTTTTGTAATATAATAGGATAACTGAAGAGTTGTAAAAATGAATATTATTTAATTTGAAATACTATCTAGATGGGGATATATACTCCTATTCCAACACTAGTTTTCTACTTATAAATAGCAGGAATTCAGATTCTTTACTCATTTTTGCAGATAACAGATCACGAAAATTTTTGTCTTCATCCAATTTCATTGATACTTGAAAAGGAGCTTTAACTCCTTCACCATGAATGGAAAAAAAAGGAGGAAAAATAGAACAAGGACGAGGCCAGCTAAAAAACAAAGAGAAAAAAAATAACACAGCAAAACGCAAGAAACCGAGAACGAGAGGAACCGGAGAAGAAGGGTACTCCGGCGGCCAATCCCGACTGCGAGCGGCATCATGCGCGGCACCAGCGAACTCCTCCAGCCCAAATGCTTCAGCCACTGCCCACCGGACCTCCTTAATTGCTGGCAGCAAGCAGATTGGAGGTGGGTCTCCCGCGCCTTCCGACACAATTTTCAGCCAGACTGCCACTCCTCCCGACGTATGACCGTCGGCGGTGAACTCCCGGTGCCTCGATTTATACTCCGATGACAGTGGTGCATCTCCGACGGAGCTCCGAACACATTGGCTCCACTAAACCATGCATGTGCAGCTCCTATGCATATCTGTAGCCTCTGTTCTCATGAAAGGACTGATTGTTTCAATTTATTAAAAAATGAAGATGGTCAAACAGAGTACCATTGGCCATATACTCATAAATAAGTATCATCTCCTGTTCATCGTTGCAATAGCCAATTAGAGAAACAACATTGCGATGTCGAAGAAGAGAAAGTGTCCTGATCTTTCACAGAAACCCTGTTCAAAGGATGCATGATTCCAATGCTTGATCGCGACTGTATTTGCCCTCCCTTCAGTATAACCTTCATGAACAATACCAAATCCACCAGTGCCAATTATCCTTGCTTTGTCAAAGTTATTAGTAGCCGTTTGATTTTGATTGGTTGGCTTTGTCGAAGTTATTAGTAGTTGCTTTGATTTCCTTAAAAGTAAAATAGTGACATATTGATTGGATGTGCTTTGTTTTTTTTTTTCTTTCTTATCCATGGCCATCTTTACTGCTCTGATATGGAAAGCAATCACGCACAAGATGAGGAATGCCAAGGTCACTCCACCTATCAAGCACCCAACATTTCTAACTCTTCTTTTCTTTGGTGTTTTTGGAGATGGCATTGCAACAAATAGCAAGTGCAGACGCAACTCATTTAGCTTGGAACAAACTTGTGCCAGTGTATGCTTTGGGATTTAAATCCCAAATTCGTGAGTTAAAATCCCACCTTCATAACTTACGTAGAGACACCGATACTATTACTGGTTAAATTCAAAAAGCTAAAACTATAGCTGATCAATTGGCTACTCTTTAGTCACCTATGAGTAATGATGATCTTGTTGAATGTGTTCTTGATGGTTTAAGGTCTTTTTATAGACCATTTGTGAGCTCTTTAAAGGCGCATTTGGACTTTGTTACTTTTGATGTTTTATATGCATTGAGTAAGTCATGGCAGCTTAATCGTGAATCCCAAATTCCCACCGTTCAATTTGCTTTTCACCAAAATACTATTTATCATGGTGGACGTTCACGTGAGAGGAGGAACCGTGGTAGATGTCATTATATATAGCAGAATTGGTCTGCTAATCATGGTGCTTCACAACAGTCTAACGGTTATTCATAGCCAGCCCCATTACAACAATCTGTCGATCCACCAAAAGTAACTAGTTTTAATTGCAATGGTACTAGTCATCTCACCAATGTGTGTCCATCTCCACGGGTTCAAAGATCACAACGTCTAGCTTCAAATCATTCTCGTACTTCAACCAAAAAACAACCTTGGTTAGGACTCTAGCACACACATCATTTGACAACTGATTTAGGCAACATGCATCTCTATTCGGAGTAGCAAGTACCTGAGGAAGTTGTTGTTGGTGCTTTTTTCTGCTATCCGTGATGATTCTTTGGTGCCAGTGTCCATTACTCAAGCCTCCAATGTCTCTTTTAGTACCATCACTTTCATTGGCAAAATCTATTATGGCACCTTCTCAATTGGTTGCTAGTTGTACCCGCCTACTGTGACTAACCCCACCCCATCTCCAGTCACCAGTCCCAAACATCTTGGTGCATCTCCATTTGACTCCACAAAAATAGGTTCACCATCACCTACTCCATCTGTCAGACAACATATAATGGTTACACGGATAAATGCAGGCAATTTAAAGTCCAAGCAACCAATGTCTTTGACTGCTTGGCTCGATAACACCATGGAACCGACTTGTTATTCTCAAGCAATCAAGCAGTTTCACTGGCATACTACAATGGCAGGGGAGTATAATGTTATAATCATTAATGGTAGTTAGGAGTTTATACTGTTACTACAAATTAGAATTTTGTTGGCTTAAAATGGGTCATTGGCACAAAGGCCAAACCAGATGAGTCTATTGATCAGTACAAGGCTCATTTAGTTGCCAAAGGCTATCACCAATGGCCATGAGTTGATTTTACGGATACCTATAATATAGTCATCAAATCGGCAACTATTTGGTTACTCCCCTCTTTTGCTATTTCTTCATGCTGGAGCACTACTCAACTTAATTCTCCAATGTATTTTTCCATGCTTTATTAGATGAAACTTTTTTTTATGGGGCAACCAGTAGGTTTTATGAATGTTCATCTCCGTTTGCAGTCAAGAACTTAGGGAAATTGCATTATTTTCTGGGGATTGAAGTCACCTGGCATTAGAATGGTATTTGCTTTTCACAAGGCAAGGATGTCTCTAATATGTTACACAAAATACAAATGGGAAATTGCAAGCCATTGTCTACTGCAACTTGCCCAATGGACAAGTTTGCCAAAGCTCTCAGTCTAGACTCGAAGGGACAAGTTTGTTACAATTTTTACATGCCTTTTTGCAAGTACATTTCTTTCTCAAGTACATTTTTATTGCACTTTCATACGTATCTCTCAATTGAATTACATATGATTTTATTATTTATTTTGTGAAATTTAACATATTTCTGTTAGCTAAATTCTGGCACATGCAATACAAACCTATTCCCAAGATAGCGAGCAAAAGCTTATGCACCTAATCAATTGCCTTGTGCAAGTAATTTTACTTTATGAATTTGTATTTTTATACTACACATATGCTAACTTGTTCGCCAGTGAGGCAGAAGTCAAATTGAAAACTTTTTGCTGGTTTAAAAATTGGCTGTCATCACCTAAAATAAGCAGAGTTTTCACTAAGTTTAGTTTCAAGGGAAAGAGCAAAGCATGCAGTTCTAAGCTTCAAAAAATGCCAAAGTTACAAGACGATCTATTTAAGCTCTACCTCTTTTATAGCTCATGCAACCAAAGTTTTACAGTAGGCAATGTAAACTCTACAACATGATGCGGATTTAATTTTTCATTATAGCCATACACTAATCGAGTTATATAGATTTATTCACTCATTTTAGCTATAGTGTAGTTCATTTTCAATTTAAAACTATATTACCAGTAGCCTATTGCTCACCCTGCAGGTTTGCCACGAGCACTTAGTCTCATTTTAATTGCTCACCCGGCAGGTTCGCCACGAGCACTTAGTCTCATTTTAATTGCTCACTCGGCAGTTTCACCACGAGCACTTGGTCTTATTTCAATCGTTCAATTAGGCAAGTTCGCTATTCGAGCATCAAGTTCGGTAATTTCGCCAGTTATTGCTCAATTAGGCAAGTTCGCCATTCGAGCATCAAGTTCGGCAATTTTGCCATTTATTGCTCAAGTTCGGCATTTTCGCCATTCGAGCACTTAGCTTTATTTCAATTGCTCAAGTTCGGTATTTTCGCCATCCAAGCATTTAGTTCGGTTTTGCTTGTTTAATCGCTTAGTTCGACTACATTGCCATTTAAGCAGTTGTACCAACAAAAGTATCAATAAAGATGTTTCTTCATACAAGAAACTGTTCGGCATTATCGTTATTCAACTTTATCGCTACTTAAGCAAATGTAAATTAATTTCGCTATTGACTCGGCTATTGACTCCACAAAAATAATGAGTTTGGAAAATGACAAAGGGAGCAGAACAAGTAATTCGGCACACTTTCTTTCCAGCTCAATTCTTGACTTTTTAAGTCTTTTCTAGTTCGGCCTAGATCTCTTCAAGCTTAGCTTCAATCTCAGTTCTTCTTTTGTCCGTTATCGCCGCTTTCTCAGCAACTTTTGGTTGAGTTTACCGCTCAAATATCTGCCATAAATGTCATACACTGGGGGGACTTATGATAACTGAAGAGTTCTAAGAAGGAATATTATTTAATTTGAAATACTACTTAGACGGGGACATACACTCCTATTCCAACACTGGTTCTCTACGCTATAAATAATAGGAATTCAGATCCTTTATTCTTTTTTGCAGATAACAGATCACGAAACCAATGTTGTTGAGTTATCATAATATATAGCTTAAATTTATTTTTTTACTTAGATAAAATTTAATTATAACCTTTTTAATCCATTTTTTAACACTTTTATTTATAAATTGACTAAAAATGATGTCACTTTTCAACTTGAAACACACTTAAGACGTTAAGACATTTAGCTAAAGCACGAAGCCACTTTGAAGAGAGTTAAACAAGAGCATAATGATATTACTTTAAAGTCCAGCTAATCATCAAGATCATTTAAGCAAAGGCAGCTTGGTCTTACTTTAAAAACTCTAGCTTATCACCAAGACGTAATAAAACACATTAAGGCTATGTTTGGTAGGAAGGATAATAATGTAATGTAATGTAATTGAAAGTGTAATTAATCCCTTGTTTGTTAATCTCAAGTTTTTATATTGTAATGTAATGCCAAATACATTAGTAATTTTGAATACCTTTACAAATGTATTTTTTAATCCTTAAAATTAGCATTGTATTTATCATTACAATGCAACTTTCTTAATATACTATCCAACTCTCCTACACATTAATTATTTCATTTTATTCTCATATTATTATTAAATTTACCTTCTAATTTTATTTATTGACTAAATTTGTATGAATAAATTATATATATGTACCCAGTCTAAAATAATAAATTACATAAAAATTATTTATGGCTGTTAAAACCCTTATTTTTTTCAAATTTATTTCATGTATGCCAAAATTTTATCTTCAAACTTTTAGTGGAATAAAATTAATTTTTTTTTCATTGTCTCAAATTTTTACTTAATATATATATATATATATATATATATATATATATATATATTTCATTTTTATTTATGAACTAAATAAATGATATAATATTATTTATATGAGTATTAATTTGATCCGCACATATATATGGTGAGTGCAAATTTTAACCGTTGGATTAAAATTTCATAGTAATGTAATAATAATTACATTACATTACTAATTACATTACTAATGTAACCAAACATAGTAATGTAATAATAATTACATTAAATTACATTGCATTTTTTAATCTATTATATTATCCATTACATTACATTACATATCTCAATACCAACACTATACAAAAAAACAGGCAAATAGCGACTGAATTTTGCGACTGTTTTAATTTATGCGCTAATTTGCGACTAAATAGCGACGGCATTGTGATTTAGTCGTATTTGTCATAAAAAAGAGTAATTAGCGACTAAATTGCGACTACACAAAAATTTAGTCGCAAAATTAGCGTGCGTATTAGTCCCGCCATTTTTTTGCAACTAAAATAGCGACTGATTTTTTTAGTCGCTAATTAATTTCGACTAAAATTAGTCGCTAAATTTGAAATTAAGAATTGTGACTAAATAGCGACTAAATTTTAGTCGTTGTATGATTTTGTGACTAAAATAGCGACTACATTATTCAGTCGCAATTTTTTTTAGCGACTAAATTTTGCAGTCGCTAATTCACGATTATTAGACAGACCCAAATACCTAAATCCACAAATTTCACTAAACACCCAAATAGGAAACACCCCAGTGCCGGCGATTGGAAACGGAGCTCCCCCGATTTTGCCGATTCCCCCGCCACCGTTGTCGGCGCAAGAGTTCTCCGGCGGTCCAATCAGCATTGGCCTCTCTATTGTCTTCTACATTTTGAGGTGAGTATGATTCCCGTAGATATTTCCAAGCTTGTTCCAGTATAGTGTGAAATTGATGCGTCCTTTTGGTTTTTTGGCGAGATTGAAGACAAAAAAAGGAGGAGGCAAGAGCTAGTTACGATCTGGTTTTGTGGGGTTAGAAACAGAACCTCCGACGCTAAGGGAAAAAACGGGTATGCATCAATTTCTTGTAATTTCTTGGTTCAGAATTCTTTGCTATGAAAAAATAAAAGAAGTCAATGTAATTTCATGTTTTAGAACTAAGAAATGCCTATCTGACAAAGTTAATATTGATTATCATGAATTTTTAGGTGATTGCAAAGATCTCTGTTTCTTAATTGTTTGGAATATACATTTTGTGTTGAGTATTGTTTATTTCTACTGTGAATTAAGTTCGGTTGAAGTAATGTGTACAAGCTATATGTATATATATGTATTTAGAGGCATGTAAGAGATTGCTGTATTTTGGTCTTCACAGTTTGATTTTCATAATTAATTAACAGTGCATGTTGTGGCTAGCATTTGCCCATGTTAGCTCTCTCTCCCCTTACTATTAAATTAGTTTTTTGTTTGACTATAGGTTGAATAAATGGGAAAATAATATACAAACAGTAGCTAAAATTTGACAAAATTGTATAAAAGAACAAACTAAATGTTGGAACTATGACTTGTTAGGTTGAAATTTATGGAAAGAAAGTAGAAATTGTCTTTTGCTTTGTAATGTTACTGCCATACTCACTGGTTTGTTCTTGTTTTTAATTTCTTATGCATCTCTTTCATGGAAAACACTATATTTTCTTCATCATTGCAGGCAGTTTTATAGCTCTTGCTCATGTTTCCTCATCAGGAATTCTCTTGAAAATTTTACGGCATATTTACTATTTCGTTTTAGAAATAATTTTGATGGATTTTTTCCTAGAATTATCTTACATATATTAGCATATAAATTTGTATTCACAGCAATGTGTATATTATTATATTCAAGAAGAAAATCTAGTGGTTTTTTCAGACTGTAGCAAGATATGGTTTTGTCTCTTGTGATGAATATATATATATATATATATATATATGCTATTCTTTCATTGGTATCTTCATACTTATTGAATCCCTTCTTTTAGAAGCAACAAATCATGCCTTATTTTTTATTATTATTCAATTTGTACATTCTGGTAAAGTAAAACATTGCATTTTCATTTAGTTTGAGATATTTCGATAGAAAATTATTACAAATGTATTGAGAAAACTCGAACTTAACCTTTCATTCACTTTTTTCTTATATAAAAAAATATAATTTAATTAATTTATATAAAGAAAAAAAAAAGGAATTCCATCAGATTAAAAAGTTGATTGTTATGTTTTCATGGGATTGTATGTTTAAAACATATTTTATATATCACATGAAAAATAGCATTGATACGTGCACTTATGAATCTGTATGTAATTTATTTTTTACACATATATGTATAGTTCACAATTTTTGCAGGTATGGGTCCTAGTAAAGGACGGGGCATTATAGGTCGAGGTCGACAGGGAGGACGTTCTGGAGGGAATTCAATTACTCCACCTTTTGGAGACATGCCAGATGTACCGGGAGACCCTTCATCCCAGAATGCACAGTCGCCTCCTATCACATTCACGCCATCTGCATCAACTCCTACTCCGCATACAGCCAACAGCAGTACATCGACTATATGTGAAGTGGCAAGTGAAAATAACAGTCGATTGCGCATTACAGTGAACCCAAGGGGCCTGTAAGTTTTAACCTATACAAATTGCAATTAAGTGATAATAACATGTTTAATCTCATCATTTTTATATTATGTACTTTGCAGGCTAGAACCTTCCTCACAATGCTCCAGAATCATAACCAGCAGCTTCCACCAGCGGATAGACATTAATGGCGTTAGTTGGAAGGAGATTTCTAGAGAAGTTAAGGAGTTTTATTGGGGGGAATTCAGGGTACATTCGAATATTGTTGAAACTTTTTCATTACAAATTTAAGTTTGCAAATTAATTGGATTATTGCATTATTGTATTTACTAATGATTTTGTTGCCACGTGTATATACAGAAAAAGTGCCATTGGGATGCTGATGCAAATGGAGTTGTTAGGGCATGTTGGGAAACAAAGGCAGCTCAGAGGTACAAGGATTTTGTGTACCACATAAAATAAGCCAAGCAAAAGCCGAGAGACTTTCCAGAAGCTGCATGGGTTAGGTGGAATGAGATTTTTAATTTACCTCCACACATTCAGCTTTCTAATCAGAAAAAAATCAATCGCCATGGAGGGTCTAAAGAGAAGGCTCCTGGATCATACACCGGTGGGACTATTTCTATTGGTGAGCATGTCTCACGACTGGTAAGTAATTCAATTCTAACCGAAATTATACTCTTACATTAGTCAATTTTAATTATCATAATGTTTGCCAATTTATTTGTTCAATTGAGTTAGTTTGAAACATTTAGCCTTTTTTATACGGATTATATAGAACCAATTAAAAAATGTATTTCAATTATGTGCGAATTGTATGACAATATATTGATTGATTTACATATTGGAGGATGGGCAAATTGTGTTGGTGTTTGTTGAGGGGATCGGAGTATATTTGCGCTTTTAAGAAGTGTAAAATGAATTTTTATTTATAGGAGGTTGTCAATATTATAGGGGAGGTGCTGCCAAAATTTTTATTGATTTTTTAAAGAATTTTCACTTCATACAATATAATGAAATAGTATAAAGAAGAAAAAATATTGAAATGCCGTGTTTTAATGACAAAGCAAGTAGTTATCTTCGTTAATCATTTTCTTCTTTTCAATTACTACTTTCTACTGCACAATATAGGAGAAAGAGTTGGGCCGGCCACTTACAATTTTCGAGGCCTATCTGCACACACATACTATAAATCATAATGGGAAGACGTATGTGGCGGATCGTAGCAGGGAGGTACATGTAAGTTAGATGTACTTTGCTTATTCATAATATTTTCAGTTTTTCAAATGCTAAATTGTTGTAAAATATGATTTGTTCTTATATTTATGTTTATTAAAAATTGCTGTTGTTTACCATGTCAGGAGAGGTTTGAGCAACTCCGATCTGAAAGATCGCAGGATGAGTCGTCGGTTGATGAGTCTGAGTTGTTCTTCGAGGCCGCGAGATGCAATAAAAGGAAAACAATTTACGGTTTAGGCTCATATGTGCCTCCTGGTCTTTATCCATCCGGTCCATCGTGTGCTGCTGGTGCAAGCACAGCCTCTCATTCCGGTGGTCCTTGCTTGACAAAAGAAGATGTCGCGGAGATTGTCGCTACGACTATTCGTTCATTGTTTCCGCACTTGACGCCTCAGCCGCCAGCCACTCAGCCCAGTACGACCACTACATCACCTGCACCACATGATGATGTTGGCCCTTCATGTCCACACGGTCCTGACCTGCCTGATGATTCTCATTTTGGTAGTGGTGGCCTTACCTGAACATCAATCTCTATATATATATATTTTTTATGTATGATACTTTTATCGCACTTTATTACTTAGGATGATAATATGTGGCACTTTAAGGTTATTATTTTAATTTAGTTTTTATGTATTCTGTATTAGATATATATACTATGTACGTACGAATATTAATATATATATGTTTTGGATTATAATTCTATATATTTGATTATAATTTGCATTTATATTTACGAATATTAATTATATATATTTTGGATTATAATTTCATACATTTGATTATAATTTACATTTATATTTACATTTATTTATTTCATTTAATAATACCATGAAATTTTACCAAAAAAAAAAAATTTGCGACAGATTAGCGACAGCAAATTTAGTCGCTAACTTTTTAGCGACCGAAACTGGAGTCGTCGCTAATTATTAGCGACGGAGTACATCTGGCGACTGACTGTCGCAATAACCAATTAGCGACTAATAATTGCAACTGAAATTTAGTCGCTAAGTACTGTTTGCGTCTAAATTAACTTATTCATTAGCGACTGAAATTAATGGATTTTGCGACAAATTTTTAGTCGCTAATATTAGCGACTAAACAAGATTTAGTCGCTAAATTGCTTGCGACGGCCTGAATTGCGACTAGCCGTCGTTCTGTCGCTAAAACTCATTAGCGACTAAATTTTTCATTTTAGCGACTAAATTCGCGGTCGCTATTTCCCCCCTTTTTTTTTTTTTTTTTTTTAGTGCAAACATACCCTAAGAATATACTCTTAGCCGGCATCTATTTTGTTTGGTAGTGCTTTTACTTTATTTTGTTTTTCTTCTTTGTAAATTAATAAGCAAAGAGGAGAAGATGACTCACATCCTCAGCCGTGCCCAAAGGACATTCTCTACGTCCACTATATCTCTTGGATAATTAGTCAAATGAATAAATTTCTCACCATTCCATTTCATTTTCAATTTTAATTCGATATTGCACACCCTTGGACAAAAAGGATGTAAATTAATATAATAACGTCTAAAATATATATGAATTCAAACGTGGATCCTAGCGTGAGCAAGAAAAGCTAGTCTATAGATTCCCACTAAAATTAATTATCTTTTCTTAAAATTTAACCATGCACAACCAAGCATGTTATTTCGCAATCTTTTACATCCAAGTTTATCTATCAAAAAAAAAAAAAAAAAAAAAAAAGCACTAGTTAGTTAGGTATGTCTATTAGTTATCTTGATTAGGTTGTACTTGTGCCCATTAGTTATCCTTAGGAGTCACCCGGAATCAAAATTCATAATGTGACTCCTGACAAAGAGGAAGATCACAATCTAATCTAGCTAGGATTGCTAATGGACTAATCTAATCAAAGGCATATACACTTTGTTCAAATAAGCAAACAAAGCAAGTGTGGCTTCTTCAGTGACTTAGATCATGATTGAAATAGTACAATTAATTAATTTAACAATGGTTATTTTAATTGATTTAGTTAAAAAATACATTTTATCAAAATAGACTATAGACTTTGTCCACATATATAAATGTTCACTAACTTAGAAAAAGCTGATTATGGGATAAAAAGCTAATTATAGGACAGAAAGTTAATTATGTGATAAAAATAAGTGTTTGATAAATTAATTTTAGAAAAATTAATTTTTTGAAAAGTGAAAAAATATTTTATTAGAAAAAACTAGAAATTGAGACTTTTCAGCTTTTAATGGCAGTAGATTTAATATTTTTTTAGACAAAAATATCGCTTATTTTATTTCATAATGACAATTATATTTAATATTTTTTTTTGCTTTTTCTCTTATCATGCCACTCAAAATTATCTGACGTTAAAAATAATTATATTATTTTTCTTCTCTTCTCTTTTTTTATCATTCAAAATAATATATATGATTAATTAAGAAAATAATATATATATTTTTAATTTTTTTATATTATATTTATTTTTATTTAATTATATATGAAAATATATGATCTCAATATCTTAGTGAAATAAAAAATTTCAAATAAGTGGAAATTATTATTATTTTTTAGTGAGATTTTGAATATAATATATTAAAATTTATATATATCATTTTTTATTTTTTTATCCATTTTAATCATATTATTTAACAAACAGTTAACAATTATTTTTAATTTTATAAGTTATTTTGAATTTTATTTACCAAACAGTTATTTATTTTTCGACATACAGTTTTTTTGAATACAACTTTTTTCAATTGAAAAAACTGTTTTAATAAGTTTTGTCAAACTGTCCGAAGTGATAAAAGGATGAAAAATAAGTTATGTCAAAAAAAAAAATTTATAACTTAATTCTCGAAATAATTTATTGGAGATAAAACATTTTCCAGATCGATTTTGTCATTGACAAGACTGAGAATGAACTGAACTTAATTAAAAGTAATAAGTATCCAACTATTTTGATCAACAATTGTTGATTTCTAATTAAAATGGAAAGCAAAGTAATAGTATAATTTTCCATTTAATTTGAATAAGTTCAACTTAATCAAAGATTCCTTCGATGTGAGAATTAAATTCTACATGGAAATTAACCTATGTGCTCACTTCACAACGTCGAAATTCACGAACTAATTTTTACCATGCATGATAAGGTCTGTATCCATATAGCATCGACGCCCTATCACGCAATACGGCATCGTTTAGAAATTCTAATGGTGTCGTGGGACCGTCGTCAATCCGCGAGCTCAAAACTCAAAAGAATTCAGTCACCTGTTGTAACTGATCAAACCAACCGCAAACACAAATGGGAAGATGAAAAATGCAAAACTACACTGTATTAGATCTTTGTTTTTCTCATCATCCAAGAGCCGTAACTTCCATGGACATGTAAATTCAATCTCTCTACCAAATGAAGATTGCATTTTACAGCGTACGGCCATAGCTCTTCAAAGTTACATCAACTCCGACACTCCTTTTAACGGCCAAAAGATCCATACCCATATTTTAAAAAGTGGTTTTAGACCCAATACCAATATTTGCATTAAACTTCTTATCCTTCATTTGAAATGTGGATGCTTGACGTATGCACGTCAAATGTTTGATGAATTGCCTCTTAGAACTCTGTCGGCTTATAATTACATGATTGGGGGGTATTTGAAACATGGATTGGTCGAAGAATTGATTAATCTTGTGCGTAGGTTGGTTCTTGAGGGTCAGAGTCCTGATGGTTACACTTTTTCCATGATCTTGAAGGCTTCTACTATAGGTGATAGTGTGATTTCACAAGGTAATTCAGGGGGTATAGTGCATGCCCAGATAATCAAATCAGATGTTCAGCCTGATGATGTTCTTTATACCGCGCTTGTTGACTCATATGTGAAGTGTGGGAAGATTGACTATGCAAGGAAAGTTTTTGACTTGATGATGGAAAAGAATGTGGTATGTTCTACGTCTATGATTTCTGGGTACATGAACCAAGGTTCTGTAGAAGAGGCTGAAGAGATTTATAAGAAGACAGTTGAAAAAGATGTGGTGGTTTTCAATGCAATGATTGAAGGTTATAGTAGATCATTTGAAACATCTGAGCAAGCTATTGAGATTTATGTTGAGATGCAACGATTTGGTTTTAGGCCAAACATATCGACTTTTGCGAGTGTAGTTGGGGCTTGTTCTGCATTGGCAGGATTTGAGATTAGTCAGCAAGTTCATGGTCAGCTTTTGAAGAGTGAGTTTGTTTCAAACGTAAAGATGGGGAGTGCTCTTATAGACATGTATGCAAAATGTGGGAAAACAGAGGATGCCCGAAGAATTTTCAACAACATGCCAGAAAAGAATGTATTTTCTTGGTCTTCCATGATTGATGGATATGGGAAAAATGGTAAACCCACTGAAGCACTCGAGCTTTTTAACATGATGGAAGATTGTGGCGTTGAGCCCAATTATGTCACATTTCTTGGTGCTTTGTCGGTTTGTGCACATGCTGGGTTTGTTACTAGAGGCTGTGAGATCTTTGATAGAATGGAGAGAGATTACTCATTGAAACCAAGGATGGAGCATTATGCGTGTATGGTTGATCTGTTGGGGCGTGCTGGAAGTTTGAGCCGAGCATGGGAGTTTGTGATGGAGATGCCAGAGAAGCCGAATTCAGATGTTTGGGCAGCTTTGCTTAGTTCATGTAATCTTCATGGCGATGTAGAGATGGCACGTATAGCAGCCAATGAACTGTTTAAGATGAACGCTGAAGGTCGGCCTGGCGCATATATAGCGTTATCTAATTCATTAGCAGCTGCTGGGAAATGGGATTGCGTAAGTGAAGTTCGGGAAATAATGAAGTCAAGGGGCATATCAAAAAATACTGCTAGTAGTTGGGTTGGTACTGAAAATGTTTTAAAAGCTTCAAGTTGGGCAAAAGGTATAAACTTTGCATTGAGTGGTCAGAAAAGGTGATGATCTCTTTGAATTGCTTTGTGTACTTAATTGACATTAATTATTTATGAAAGGTCATAAGTTGAGGAGTCTGTCAAGGCTTATTGTGATTTACTTAGATCAATGTTTTGTTTGCCATTGAAGCGTGGAAGCTACACTGCTAATTTGATTAACTTGAGCTTTGCAATGATTTCATCCGAACTAGCTAAAAATATATGTGAACTAGCTAAAAATATATTCATAACTATAGAGAATTATGCATATAGGTGTGTGAATTAAATAACTATAAATTAATACACAACTATATATAATTTTTAAGTCCTATATTTAGAAGTAGAGGTGGCAAATTGGGCGGGTTTGGGTTGGGTCATTAATGGGCGGGTCACAAATGGGTCAAAAAATATGGGTCGTAAATGGGCCAAATGCCCAAATGGGTTGGGCGGGTTGGGTCAACCCATAGGCTAAAAATTTTTTGAATGTAAAAAAAAATTATAATAATATGCAAATGAGTCGGGTAGTCCAAACGGATTGAGTGGCCCAAATGGGCCGAGATGTAATTTGAACATTTTAATCAATTTTTAATAAAAAATAATTTTTGATATAATAAAAAGATATTAAAGCGACTAATGTGAAATAATTTGGGCCAAATAGATTGTGTGGTCCAAATGTAATTCACAACTAAAGGAAATATCAAAGCTCACCTAGCTAGATTGCACTGACAAATATGGTGAAAGCAAGAATGAAGATCAAAAAGCCGTCACTAAATTGTTTAAATTTCATAGCTAATTATTTTAATAAAAATATATTACTCTCTTCCTCCCATTTAAAAGTTAGTTCAGTTCTAAATTTAGTTTTCATTTTAATTGATTTGGATCGACGAGATTTCACAATATATTTTTTAACAGATTTTGGACAATATATATATAATATATTTTTCTGTAGACTTTTCTAGACTTGAATTTTACCTCAATTTTAAACGTCAATCACGCTTGCGCAGGCTAAGCCCTAGGTGAGCATGTCTACTTACAAGTTAGGGCTTAAAATTCTTTAAAGATGAAGAATAAAGGTGCGAAAATGTTTGAATGACGCAACTGACGATGCAATATATATGTATGGACGTCACTAATGATAACATTGAAGGAAATATATCATCTAGTTCATCCACTCACTAATGATAACATCTAGTTCCCTAAGGCTTGTGTTGGTTTCCTCCCCCTCTCCTTTGGATTCCCACTTGCCAAACTCCCATGCAACATACAGCTCTTCTAGTTTTGATAGCTTTGATAAAACACCCGATGGAATGTGATCAAGCCTGCGAATCTCCTTCAAGGCCAAGCAGTTTATAATCAACTATTGTAATAAACAAGGCAATTAATATTCCAAAGATAACACTCTCAATATATACATAGTTCATCCACTCACAAGAGTGGCTAAAGCACAGGGTCAGTATCTCTGCTGTGTTAACTAACAGTTTGCTTCAGATTCATGGTGAGCGGATACCAGAAAATTTCTACACAGAAACTGATATAGATAATGCTCCTAGTCATAGAATTAGAGATCCAATAAGCCAGGAAGATACAAATGAAAGAAGAGCTAGGTTAATGAAAAAAATAATAATAATAATAAATTAGTTGAAAAAAGAAATATTTACACAGACTCCCCACCATATCCATTGTGGCTATCTCCATTCTCTCTGCTCAGCCTAGATCTTAATACAGATGATTTTCGAGGGGATGTTTTACCTGCTTGTGATTTACTATTGCATATATTTAGGTATGTGTAAGCAGACATACCAGCAATAGCAGTGAATGCGCCAAAAATGCTGGTTGCTCCCGGATTAGCACTGAACAGGTAATAATTTCCAAGAAGCACGATGCAGGTTTTGAATTGACCAAGAACTACATGCGAAATGGCAGATGTCGCCCTGCAAATTAGATGAGAAAATTGATTGATAACCAAGCACATTAACTCACTACATCAACCAAAGAGATGCTCGATGCTTTCAACAATACATTTTTTGTGTAATGCCTTGAGCATAACATTTCTTATCGTCAAGATATAAAACAAATACCCTGAGGTAGCTTTAGAATGCATGTATAATATAGATTAACTGATGAATGATAAATAATATTTTAATTGCATAACAATACTATTTTAGTTTGTATTGTTTTTGTTAGTGTTGAATTGTCAGTAATTGATGTAATTATTTAAACTCTGAGTAAATATTTTAAATATTTCAATTTGGAGAACTCAATTCAACACTGAAATTGGTAGTTTTTACAGCTTCATGCAGGTTCTTGCCTGACCAATCCAGCCCTCTGCAACCACATATTTGAAGGATTGAGTAAAAGGTCAAACCCAAAAATAACAATCTAATTGGGAATTCGCCCATGCCAAATATCAGAATAAGGTGTTAAATGACAGGGAAAGTATCCAATTCAAAAATTAGTAGAACGATAAACATAGGAAAAATTAGGTGATTCCAAAAAGACGGCACTATTCCGAACCTTGATCTTTGCCAACATCAACTTAAACCTATTGACATGAATCCAGAATTAACTTCTTCTTTAGCAAACTTCAGACTTAATGGTATGAAATTATAATTGATTCTTTTCGACAGTTAAACAACTAACAGGGAAATTTGATTAAACTTAAAATTTATGCAAAATGGTATTAAGGAAGGCAAATCTATATCAAGGCATCAAAATAACTGCTTCATTTTCAAGAAGTTTTAAGCGATGCTCATAGAACTTCATTTTCAAGAAGTTCATTATCAAACCCAGAATCGATTTGAACCCTAGATGAGAGATAGAGATGAGGAATGGAACAAACCTGATCAGAGGGAGAGGCCGTAAGAAACTGAGATGAAGGCGTCTCGTGCTCGTCCTTAGCATCATAATTCCAACTGAAGAGTTTATTTTCGATTTGTAAAAGAAAAAGAGAAAAGAAACAGAGGAGGATAAGTTTGCGATGAATAAAGAAGAGAAGGAAGAGAGTGAAATTGATTTTGAAGCTGGGCAATTGAAAGAGACCCGTTGGGCACTTAGAACAGACCCGTTTGGGTTGGCTTTTTTACGGGTCAATTATGGGCGGGCTTAAATGAGATAAACTTTTAATTGGGTTGGGTTTGGGTCAGAATTTTCTGGGCGGGTTGGGCGGGCTTTTTGGGTCTGGGCCAAGTTTGACAGGCCTATTTAGAAGTCATAGATAACTATAAACTCTATGATTTTAAAAAAAATCTGATTTATTTGTCGCACATTTATGTTAAATGAATCTCAACGTAATGTAATTAATGGCTAAAATAGGACGTTAAATAAATTCAAGTAATTAATTTTCTTTTTTATAACAACATTTATATATTTATGCTTTATAACAAGTGTTATTTTAGATTTTGAATTTTCATATATATATGTGTGTGGTAAGAGAAGCATTAAAGAAATCTTTAATATGTAGAACTGGAATTTTACTGGTTAAATATATTATTTGAGAGTTCAGTCAAAGTGATAACAACTTTTATTAATTTTCTATAAATATCTAATATTTAAAATTTACTGATCCAATTAATTTAAATTCACATTGAACATATTCATAAAAAGAGCACGACTCCTTTTAAGTATTTAAAAATATTCTATTTTCAGAATTCGAATTCTAAACGTTTGATTAAGGAAGAAATTCATTTTATCTTATCTTTTGAATTTTTTGTTTTAATTATCTGGGTTCGCATTTCATAGTGTTTTTTTTTCTCCAGTTCATTTGTTTAATAGAATTCAAATTTAAATTTGTAAAAGGAAAATAAAAAGAAAGTTGAAAATTGAGTTCAAAATCATACAGTCCGATTTGTTTAATCCTCCCTTAGCATGATTAATACATATATGGCTTTTAGGTGAACAAATTCCCTTAACCTAAAATCGCTGAACTAAATAAGACGTCTCAGCTCTAACCAAGTTGAGAAATAGGAAATCCAAATCCAAATTGAAAATGGAATTGGAATTGGAAACAGAAACAAATAATAAAGGCTACGTGGGAAATTCCTATAGGTTTATGCTCTAGCTTGGAGCAAACGGCACACATGATCCTTGCTATTCATATTTATATATTCACCTAGCAATTCACGCTTTTTACTTCTTTTTGTCATATTGAATTTCTTTAATATTTATTTGGATTGCTCCCTCCGTCAAACTCCCTAATAATACAGTTTCTTATCTACTCCCAAGAACAAAAAAAAAAAAACAAAGAGAGAGAGAGAGAGATCAAGAACCAAGAAATCAAGAAAACAAGAAATTAAGTATGTGTTGCTGTTGCAGTGAAGATTGTGAATGCAGGCCACTAGGGTTTCTATTAGGGCTACCTTTTGCTTTTCTTGCCCTCCTCATCTCTATTGTTGGTGTTTTTGTATGGATTGTTGGGTTAGTATTAATTATTATCATTTTATAAATATAATCTCCTCCTCTTCTTGATTAATTTCTTTAATTTTTTTTAGTGAGACAATTAATTAATTATAACATATTAAAGACTAAAATTTGCGTGTGTTTTTAGGTTGGTGTTGAGTTGCATATGCCCATGCTGCTTCTGCGTGACGATTCTAGTTGAGTTTGCACTGGGTTTGATCAAAGCTCCCATTCTCATCATCAAGTGGTTCACCTCCAAGATCCCTTGTTAATTACTTAGGGTTTCATAATATATAATTTTATTTTTTTTTTTTTTTATCTATTGAATAATTAATAGTTGACTTTTTTTTTTCTTTCACAAGAACATATTCATTTGATCGGTTGATTAATTCTTTGTGGCTTGTTTTGGCCATTTATATTTGTTTGCAGTAGTGAAAGATACTGAAATTGATCATAGTTGTCATTAATTTTCTTCACTCTGAATTAGTCTATGTCAATCTGTCGTCGCGAGAGTAGTTTCCATTATCAGTTTAATTTTATTTTTTTTTTAGGAAGAAATTATTCAACTCTAGCTTGAATCACAGTTGTTGATCAATTAGTTATGGCTCTCTTAAATGTTTTGATTATATTCCTTTTTAATTCAATTCAGTATTAATAATTTAATATATGTCTATAAGTTACTAAATTAACTCAAACTTCTTTTATAAAAATTTTAATTAATCACAAAAAAAACTAGAATCTATAATGTTCTAAAATTATTTAGAATTGACTGACACTGTTCAAATTTCTCCTTCTCCTTAATGACAAAAAAAAAATAACAAAATTATTATAAGAAGTATTAAATAATGAAGTTAATCACATAATGTGCTAACTGCTAAGCATCAGAATCAAAAATATATAAAAAAACTACTAATGATATAAATTTTCACATTTTTGGAAATTTAAAATCATAATATATGATAAAGGTGGTCTCGTGACACCTTGGATTTTTGTAAGATCAGTAATATAAAATATTAGTAGACTTATAATATTATAATTTAGTAGCTCATTATGATAATAATATTATATTTTATAATACAAAAAATTATATGTGCGTGTTAACATAAGTATTAACAAATACATAAAATTAATTACTAGTTGTAATAAACGTGTAAAAAAAAATGCAACAGGACGCGTAATTTAATCTATTCATAAAATATAATTTAAAATTAATTTCATCTGTTAAAAATTTATTTATAATTTGATTATTTATTTATTTATAAAATAATACAATTCAATTTTGACGCGTAATATTAAAATATAATTCATTTATAATTTAACTAATTAACTAATTTATAATATTATGCATTTATGATTTATAAAATTTTTAAATATTTATAATTTAATTCAAATGGGTTTGATACATAGTAAAAATAGGAATAGAATCTGATTTGGTTTAATATTTGGGTTATAATCGGTCCAAGTTATGTTCAACCGTACGTATGTTCTTAATTACATGTCATTAGACTGTGGGAGTAAATTGGAGAGGATGCTATCTGTTTATTTATTTATTTATTTTTAATTTCCCAAAACGAGAAAATATCAAATAATGTAAAAGCAAAGGGCAGAGCTTCGAGACTTGTACTAGTTTTCGCTGGTTTGAAATTGAAATGTCAGAAAATTTGATAATATTCGTCGCATGTGTACTTAAGGTCCCCACAAAGCAAATTAAAATTTCTAAATTGACCAAAAATTCAATGTTAATTGCATGTGAAAATTGCAAACCATGGCATCCCCAATTTACCTTCGAACAGAATAAGTTATAATAGTAATGGCGATCAGAGTTCGAGTTTAGAGATTTTATAGTAGTATTTATATAAAAGTTTTTTTAGTGATATTTATATAAAAGTAAACATTATATATCCACTAAAATTTCAATAAAAATATTTGTTAATTTTGCAAATTTACCCATGCTTAACAAGAAAATTTTATCTCGTTACATCTCCAAACTTTGGGCACAGCCTATGTTTCAGACTTGAATATCTAACTTATCTTCCAAGTTGGCAACAACAACAGCAAAAATTGCCAATGCTCGTTCCATTCCTGCCAATTAAATAAAAACAACAGTCACCTCCCCTGGTTGCGTCAAGTTGTGTTCTTTTCTCTGAATTTAAAAGCCAAAGTTGTGGCCTTTTTTCTTCCCTTATTACTATGCCGACATTCCTCCGCATCTGTCAAAAATATCTAAACCCATCTACTGTTTGAATCGGAACCAAGCTACTAAAACCGACAGCTTAAACCACTTCTAGAAAGAATTAAATTTTAATCTGGTTTTGATTGGATCTTCTCCTTTATGCCAATGACTCTCTTGCTTTCTTCTCTTCTTTCTAATTGACCATTCACGTTTTTGTTTTCATATTTTATTTGCTTTACCATTTGCCCATAGTTTCCAAAGATAAAACCGGTTCTTCTTCATCAGTCTTTACTCCAAAAAAACCTATATTTAGCACTCATTTTCCCTTCAAAATCCACAAAAGATTAAATCTTTGATTAGTATCTTAAAACCACTTTCCTCAATTTTGATTCTTTAAAAGTTTTAAGTTGTTATCACATGGATAGAGCTAATCAACTCGGATCAGCTGCTCATCCCAGCACAGCTCCACATCCTGTGAGGGGCCATGCCTGCAGTGGCACTTTAGGCCGCCACTTGGCTCGGCGGCTGGTGGAGATCGGTGTGGGGGATGTTTTTTCAGTCCCTGGAGACTTCAACTTGACCCTTTTGGATCATCTCATTGCAGAGCCCGAACTGAACTTAATTGGCTGCTGCAACGAGCTTAATGCTGGATATGCTGCTGATGGCTATGCACGTGCCAAGGGCGTGGGAGCCTGTGTGGTGACTTTCACTGTGGGTGGTCTTAGTGTGATTAATGCCATTGCTGGTGCTTACAGTGAGAATTTGCCTGTGATTTGTATTGTTGGTGGTCCTAATTCTAATGATTATGGGACTAACCGTATTTTGCATCACACTATTGGGTTGGCTGATTTTAGCCAGGAGCTTAGGTGCTTTCAGACAGTCACCTGTTTTCAAGTAAGTTCTAGTCTGTTTCTACATATATTTAATGTTTATTTGTAGGTGTTTATGTGTACATTTTGGTATAGGCGTATTAGTAGATATGCAAATACCTAAACTTGGCCAAAAAGTGATTTTGACACAAACTTTGCACATTAACTTTCAGATTTTGTTACTTTTAGTCGCAAAATTGACAAGTATGGTTTTCAAAACGTTGAGGTGTGCGGATGACTTTTCGTGCCTAGTTGAAGTGTATTACAAATATGTTATGCTTATTTTGACAAGTTGATGATGCTGATGATGGTAATGTTACAGGCAGTTGTAAATAACTTGGATGATGCACATGAACAAATTGACACTGCAATTTCAACTGCTTTAAAGGAAAGCAAACCTGTTTATATCAGCATAAGTTGTAATCTGCCCGGAATTCCTCATCCTACCTTTGCAAGGGACCCTGTGCCATTCTTCCTTGCTCCCAGGTTTGTTTTATCCTTCATTGTAGTTACCTTGTTTTTACAATTTGTTGGTTTGTTTCCTTGGTAAAATTTGATGTAATTTGACTTTTTAGGTGGAGAATGCAACTTAATCATAAGCTTGTGATATCTAATGCTTGTGGTATATACTGATAATGCAACTTAATCAAGTTTATGGCATACTATTTGAGGAAATGTGTGAGAGTTTAACGAACATTGCTGGAGGTCTATTTTTACCACAAATACAAGAGTTCCCTTTATCCCTAATCTCAAAATTCTTTAAAAAGTTTGAAATGATAACTATGTTCACATGCATTTCGGTCAGTCAATCAAGTAGTTAAATATGCTGTATTACTCTCTCTGACCTCTGTTCCTTCTGTTCTGATCTTCCTCATCTTACTGTTTGCTGCAAGAGTTAGGTATCACGGAGGACAGTAAATTTTAGCCTTTTTGCAGTGGACAGGCTTAACTAAGACCAAATTATCATCCTTACTTAGTTTCTTGGTATCTTATTTTGTTGGATGTGCATTTACTTCCACTCTTGTACCTAATGCGTTTTTCAAATCAAACTAGAGAATGAATTGTGCTTTGGCTTGTTCAATATCCTTTCTTTGATATCGTTACATGTGTTTGACATTATTATAGAATTTAAAGTGCCCTTTGTTATTTTTATCTCATGCAGTGTAAGCAATCAATTAGGATTAGAGGCAGCTGTTGAAGCAACTGCCGAATTCTTGAATAAAGCAGTTAAACCTGTTATTGTTGCTGGACCCAAATTAAGGGTGGCAAAGGCACAGAAGGCATTTGTAGAATTTGCTGATGCCAGTGGATATCCAATTGCTGTTATGCCCTCAGGTAAAGGGCTAGTGCCAGAGCATCATCCGCACTTCATTGGAACATACTGGGGTGCTGTAAGTACTGGCTTTTGTGGTGAAATTGTGGAGTCTGCTGATGCATATGTCTTTGTTGGCCCTATCTTCAATGATTACAGCTCTGTTGGATATTCCTTGCTAATCAAGAAGGAGAAATTAATTGTTGTGAAGCCTAATCGTGTGAGTATTGGCAATGGCCCTTCCCTTGGCTGGGTATTTATGGCTGATTTCTTAAGTGCATTAGCCAAGAAATTGAAGAAGAACAGTACAGCCATGGAAAATTACCGCCGCATCTTTGTCCCTCCAGGCGTCCCTTTAAGGAGTGAGAAAGATGAGCCTCTGAGGGTCAATGTACTCTTCAAGCACATCCAGGTATGCACAAGTGCACGAGTTTAATGATCCTGCTGATCTTGCAGATCATACTCATTGTGTTTCCATCATAATCGGATTGTTCTAACTTCATATGGGATATGAAATAGGAAATGCTAACTGGAGACACTGCAGTAATTGCTGAAACTGGAGATTCATGGTTCAACTGTCAGAAACTCCACCTCCCTGAAAATTGTGGGTAAGTCAGGAACTTCATTAATCATGGATTGTGAAAAATTGATTATGCTTCTCAAACTCGTTAACAGGCTGGCAATTATTTGTAAATGGCTTGATTCAGATATGAATTCCAAATGCAATATGGATCGATTGGCTGGTCAGTTGGTGCTACTCTTGGATATGCTCAGGCTGCCAGAAACAAGCGTGTGATTTCTTGCATAGGTGATGGGAGTTTCCAGGTGAGTGATGTCATCCTAATATACACTTTTGTAATGGGTAATAAGCACTCATTCACTGTTTCAACCAAATTGGGACCTTTGTGAGTAAAATTTACATTTACTACTTGCGCTGGCCATAATTCTAGCCCTGAATGACTTGTGATGTCTCGGAACCATCCTAAGATTCACCATATGGGATGTTCAAAAGAGATAATAACGTGCAAATATTAGCCATCAGAAAAAAAAAATGAGTAGAAGGTAAAGGAATTTCAAAACCCATGATAACATGATGACGACCATATTGAGATGATGTGCTCTATCATGTGACTAACAAATTGCTTAATCCTAAGGAATTGTAAATGGTTTTTTCTTTATTCAGGTAACAGCTCAGGATATTTCAACTATGATTCGATCTGGACAAAGGAGTATAATATTCCTCATCAACAATGGCGGTTATACAATTGAGGTAGAAATTCACGATGGCCCCTACAATGTGATCAAGAACTGGGATTACACGGGTCTTGTCAATGCAATCCACAACGGTGAAGGCAAATGCTGGACGGCAAAGGTTAGCATAATTTGGATAAATTAGTATCTTTTTAATTTAAGATTATGCACCTGGATATTTTCCCTTCCAGTTTCTTGTGGCAGCTCTATCCTTTGCTCGTTTACAAGTAGAATCTCTAAACTGTTGAAAGCTTACCTTTTTATGCTAGTTGCCACGTCAATTTTATTGCACAGTTTAAATCTCAGATTATGTTTAATATAACTTGCAAAATAGAAAGGTGCATTGAGCAGCTAAGATTACAGTATATATTTGGTTTACTAACAGATTGGTGGATCTGAATGTTGATACAGGTTCGTACAGAGCAGGAACTGACAAGTGCCATTGCAAAAACAACTGAAGAACACAAGGATTCTCTATGTTTCATTGAAGTTCTGGTGCATAAGGACGACACTAGCAAAGAACTACTGGAATGGGGATCCCGAGTTTCTTCTGCTAACAGCCGTCCTCCAAATCCGCAATAATGCTATGGTGTTCTTGATGTTCAGAAATAAGCAGATTGGATATCCAAGTAACGTGAGCCTTGATTCCATAATTTAAATCAGAACTCGGAATAAGAGAATTGTAGGATTGCTCGTCTTGTATGAGGTTCCATAATTTGAATCAGAACTCGGAATAAGAGACTTGTAGGATGCTTGTCTTGTACGAGGTTCCTTCAGATCTTGCTTGCCTTCGTACTTTTCTTCTGAACAATGTGATTTTGACCATTGTATACTGTGTATTAAATTGTATAAAACTAAGCTTTTTGTTAAAAAGAATTCAAAATAAGCAGGAACTATCTTGTCTTCTCAGCTGTTAATAGCTAAACTTACGAAAGATCAGCCTAAACAAAGAAAAACAATCACATTAAGACTTATATCTGCAAGGCTTGATGCTGATAGTATTGATGTACAGTTTAGCGTTTGTTGTTTCATAACAGCTGTTCAACCAGACAGAATTTTGTATTTAGATGCAAGAACATGTCTTTACTAGAAATGAGAGATAAGACGGGGGAAGACGATACTTTACATGGAATGATGGATCTGTTATATAGTTGTACATGATAAAAACATGATTTCCTGGACCTATTGAAAGGCAATGTATATAACTGTGGTGGAGTCGTGGGGAAACTGTATTTCTCATACAGGATTGGAATGCTTGATGAAGGAACTGTGCCCTTTTCTTCTTTAGTTATTGTTGTGACCTGTTCATTAATTAAGGATGACTTCATCTTGTAGTGATTGTCTTTTGCAGATGGCATTTGATTAATTTTATTTTTTTTCTGAAGTTTTTTATTGCATTTTGTGAATGAAGGTTATTGTTCATTTCTTTTTGTGTCTTTGAAGAGGATTTGCCGTCCTTAACCCACTCTTCTTCTTTTTTTTCTTCTCTCCCTTGAGGACTCCGCGGTTGTCCATGTTTGAGTATTTTGAGCCCTGGCATGGAAAGTTCGTTATTTTGTATGTGAGAAATTTTGTTGTATTTCATTAACAAAAATCTTATTTTAAATAAGAAAATTAAGTTTATTGATGATGAAAAGTCTTCTGGAAGACTGAGAGATTGAAGAATAAATTGATTTTAACTTTACAATCTATATTATTAAAAATAATTTTTTAAGGAAATAAAAAATAAATTACAACTCACTGTAATTTGTGAATGAACAAGGATAAGAAATAAAATGTTCATAAGCTGATGATGACAATTGGTAAATGCCTTCTCTAATGTCAATATAACTAAAGTGGAAGAGGGTGCGGATTTCTCCATGACCACTCCTTTTAGTTTTTCTTTCTTTTTTAAAGATTCCCCATTTATAAACTACAAAAAAGTTGCTATCTTTCTCACTTGCTCTGTTCCAGTCTGCTGTTTCAATGAAGGTTACTAAAATGGTGAGATCAACTAGTGCAGCATTATTCAGACATCTTTGCCGAAGATCATACTCTTCGGAATCTCAACCAGAGCGCAAAGTTGCAGTCTTGGGAGCTGCAGGTGGGATTGGTCAGTCATTGGCTTTGCTCATGAAGCTTAACCCATTAGTCTCTTCTCTCTCTCTATATGATATAGCCAATACTCCTGGTGTTGCTGTTGATATTAGCCACATCAACTCCCGTGCCCAGCTTTATTTCTAGTTTCTCTGCCACCTCTTTGTAGTATAGTGATTCTATTACTTGAGAAGAGAAATTTCAGCTAGGAGAAAGATGCCTTCTCTTTTTTGGTACTCATATGAGTGGATGTTCTGAATAGCGTGACTTCCATCATTTGAGATTCAGAAACAATAAAGTTGATTACTTTATTGTGTCTAGCTAATATCGGTTGTTGGTAGCTAATAGTATTGATATTTGATACCGATTATGGTATTGATATTTATAGTAACATTATAAGATTTTAAATTATGAATTTTCTTTCATTAGTTTTGTTAGAACTTGCAGCTTATTTTACTAAATGGTGCAAGGGAAAAAGAAAGGAACTCTTTCTTTGCTCTGGAACCGCATTGGCAAGAAATGATTCAAATTTCCTTTGTCTCTTTTAATGATTTCTCTTCTTCATTTAGTAACTAAACAAGAGAAAAGAAAAGGAAATTCCAGTTCAATTCCCTCAAAACAAACAAGCTGTTTCTTGGATTAAACATTTTCTTGCTTTCTGGGACAGGTTGCAGGGTTTGCAGGCGAAGAGCAGCTTGGGCAAGCATTGGAGGGATCTGATGTTGTGATAATTCCAGCAGGTGTTCCAAGAAAACCTGGAATGACTTGCGATGATCTCTTCAACATCAATGCTGGCATCGTCAAATTTTATGCACAGCCATTGCCAAATACTGCCCAAATGTGAGTACTCGTTTTTCTCTTATACTGTAGATTGTACTCGGTATAAATTGGATTACTGATTTTTGATGATTGGAAATACTTTAATGGAATTAGGCACTGGTAAATGTGATAAGCAACCCAGTGAATTCAACCGTACCAATAGCCGCAGAAGTTTTCAGGAAGGCAGGGACATATGATGAGAGGAAGCTGTTTGGTGTGACTACACTTGACGTGGTCAGGGCTAAAACTTTCTATGCTGGAAAGGCCAAAGTGCCTGTAGATGGTATGCTTGTTTTTCACCCATCTACTTTTTTCATGACTCTTATCTATTTAATAATTTTCTGTTTGGTTCCAGATAAACGTAATGTATTGATGGTTTGGTTATGAAGAGATGATTAATCTGAGTTTTGTTCTTTACGTTGTTTCTTCCTATTGTAGAGGTTAATGTGCCGGTAGTTGGAGTTCATGCTGGTATAACCATTCTGCCTCTCTTCTCTCAGGTCTCTCTCTAATTTAGAATCCGTATTTGTTCCTATTTCAAGAGTATATTTTTCATTTTTGAACTCTGATAAGAGTAATAGTGTATACAAAGTGCCTCAAATTTCAAAATTGTCTTGTAAATTACAAATGCAGGCCACTCCAAAGTCTAATTACTTGTCAGATAAAGACATAACAGCTCTTACTAAAAGAACACAGGACGGAGGAACTGAGGTTGTGGAAGCAAAAGCTGGAAAAGGATCAGCCACTCTTTCAATGGCGTAAGTCTTGCAATTGCTAAGTATTTATGCTAAGGTAACTTTTACTTCTTGTTGGAATGTGATTAGTCGTGTATCTTGCAGCTATGCAGGAGCAGTCTTTGCTGATGCTTCCTTAAAGGGGCTTAATGGAGTTCCAGACACTGTAGAGTGCTCGTTCGTACAATCAAGCATCATCGAGTTACCCTTCTTTGCCTCTAAGGTGATTTGTTTGGATATAAATAGATGCATTTCTCTGGTTTGAAAGAGTATAGATTACTATCTCTGTGGACTGTAAAAGATGTCCGCTTAAGAGTTGCATACTGTCCATACTTCTACAATGGTGCAGCGTGGAGGAAGTTTTCGAGTTGGGTTCTCTTTCGGAGTACGAAAAACGAGGTCTTGAAAGCCTCATACCAGAGTTCAAAGCTTCTATAGAGAAGGGAGTTAAGTTTGCCAACCAAAATTAGCCTGATAAAATTGCCAACCATTGAGTTTATTGGAACTTTTGTTCTGACGAACCAGTTGCTTATCACATTCACTGTCCATTAATATTGTCATGTTTTATTTTATCAAGTTTACTCTGATCTTTAACTTTTGTATTTGATGGCTATTTTTATCTTGATATGTAGATTTTGCTGTGATTGTGAGCTGGAAATTTGGATAATTTCTTGCACAATCAAGAAGTAGATATTATCCTGATATGGAATATGGGATCCATTTAATTTTATTCTCAGGATTAAGAATTCACAGTTCTTTAATTTCCATGTTCTTGAAGTTATAATAAAAAGAGTTGCTAGAAATCCATTCAACATTCTATTCAGCACATTGTTTGTTCGTTAGTCTGAGGTGCAGACGCCAGTTCATTAGTTAAAAATATATCTTTTTAGCCCCATAAACTTTAAAAAATATGCAATTAAACTCCTCAGCTAAAAATTTGTTCAATTGGACTCTAATTTTGTTCAATTAAACTCGAGAAATCAATTGAATCAGAATGTGTTAGGTTTGCACAAAGTAATTACGTGTCCAAGTCAATTATATCACAAATTGATTATCAGATTATAATTAATGACAAGCTTACTCATGCGATGATGCAAAATTTGAATAATTAATTAGCATTCAAATGTTAATAGATAAAATGTTACAATCAATTATTTTTAACTTGTGGTGATCCTGACTTGGTCCACATGTCCAAGTTCAACTACTACTACTACTACAACATTAATCACCGGCACACAAAATAATTAGAAAAGACATATCTTGAAATATGTGAATTTCTATATGGCCAGTTATTAACTTTTGAAGATCCAAAAAATATCCCTGTGCTCCATTATTGAAGATTGGTAAGTATGAATTATGATTCAATTTAAAAGCTTGCGATACGATCCGAATTGGTTCATTAATTAATAAATCTTTTCATCATCTCTTGAAAATACAGTCTTAGATGGCATACCAGACCTATTGCCAGCAAATGTTAGGAAATTGGAACATATATATATATGTAGTTGCATTGGAATAAATATGAAAATTAGGCCAACTGATGCGTACATGTGTTATCTGTCAAATGATTAATTAAGAAGATGCTTCCTGACTGCAATGTCTACTTTCAATGGATATTATTATTTGCATAGTCTATACAATTTGTTATTTGAATGTCAAAAAATAAATAAATAAACAAAAATGATGATAATAAAATAAAATAAAATTCCTTGAGATGTTCATTTTTCTTTTCTTTTAGGTAGTTGAAGTCAAGTTTATTTTAATTAACCTTTTAAAAATGTTAGGTATATATACCTAATTTTAGTATCAATTAATGACATCCTAATTGGAATTTGTATTAATTAAGTTTTTCGTTAAAGATTTTTTAAAAATGTCAAGTATATACCTAATCCAAGTAAGATTTTATGTTTTTTTCTTTCCAAATCAACTAATCTTAATGTTGGTATCACCATTAGTCATTTAAAATTGTATGATGGAGTATGGACTATAGTCTGTATATTGAAATCAATAAACCATTTAATCTTGTAATTGTTTGATTTTTTATGATTATATGCTTAAAAGTTATTAGATATATTAACTGGCGTATTACAACTGATCAATAATAAGTTGTAACGGAATATTATTATTATTATTATTTACATACAACTGCTAAATATTACTAGAAAGAGTTAAAATTAAAATTAAAATTAAAATTTTCTGCATATTTAATTGAGCAAACTAAATTTTGGTGCATTCTCTAAGCTAACGATAATTAGTCCTAAAATGCAAGAAAGAGGGCTATATATTTTAATTTAAAAACAAATCATCAAAAGAATTTTTTTTTTTTAATCTAACAAATGCAAAAAAAAATAATCTATATATTACAATTTAAGATCAACTATCATCAAAAGATTATTTTTTTTTTCTATAATCTAACAAATGAAAGCAATAAGGCTATACGTTATAATTTAAGATCAGATCATCAAAAGATTGTTTTCTTTTCTTTTTTTTTTTTAATTAATCTAACAAATGCAAGAAATGAGGTTTTATGTTATAAAATAAGATACTCATCAAAAGATTGTTTTCTTTTCTTTTCTTTTCTTTTTCTTTGTTTAATCTAAGCAAATGCAAGAAATAAGGCTATTTATTATAACTTTAAGGTTAAATCATCAAAAGATTGTTTTTTTTTTTAATCTAAGAATTTCAAGAAATTATAAGGCTATAGATTCTAATTTAAGATCAAATCATTAAAAGGTTTTTTCTTTTTCTTATGAGATCAAACTCGAAATCTCACAGTTATGATATTCATACAACCACTATTGAGTTAAAATTTGTTAATTCATAGAAAAAACCTTTTTTTTTTATAATTACATAATTAGGGTTAGGGATGGTGGAATTTAAATCCAATTAATTGGAATGATATAGTCAAACTTTCAACTATTTAAACTACACGTGATTTCAACCGAAAAAAATTCAAATTTACATAAATGATGTGTTAATTATTCATAGAAAATTTATGCCTAAACATATTTTGATTAAAAAACAAAATAATAATAAAATGTTACTTGTTTAGTTGTTAATGTTATATTATTTTACAATTTGGGTGGGGCTACACAAAAGCTATCAAATTGAGTGAAGTCATGACTCACGAGAAAAGACGTAGCCAAGCCATAATGATACACATACATAATTCGGTGGAAGTTGCCTATATTTACTATATATCTTCAATCAGAAACACAAAGAGAGAAGATTTTCTTTTTCTTGCACCATGAAATTCCTCATTTTCTTGCTCTCTTTTTGCCTCACATTTAGCTTTAACATTACAACTACTGCTACAGTACTTCCTTTACATTATAATTCAATTTTCAATTTCGGTGACTCTTTAAGTGACACTGGAAATTTTCTTCTTTCTGGTGCCTTAGCATTTCCAGTCATTGGCAAACTCCCCTACGGCGAAACCTTCTTCCGCCACCCAACAGGGCGGTGCTCAGATGGACGTTTGGTGGTCGATTTTATCGGTATATATTCTATATCTCCCCTTGTATTTATAGTTCAATGTAGAAAAAAAATTACATAAAATTATGTGACATTTTATTTATATATCCATTGAAATTATTGTAGCTGAGGCATCTGGGTTGCCATTTTTACCACCCTATCTGGGGCTTGGTAAAGGTAAAAATTATTACCACGGAGTAAATTTTGCTGTTGCTGGAGCTACTGCAATTGATTCTCAATTTTTCTACGAACAAAGAATTGGCCAAGTTTTATGGACAAATGATTCATTAAGTGTCCAGCTTGATTGGTTCAAGAAATTGAAGTCTTCTCTTTGTACTATTAAACAAGGTGACAATGACATATACCTAATTTTTCACTCTCCATTTATTTATATAATTAAGTTTACTCCTTTTTTTTTTTAAAAAAAAAAAAAAAAGAACTTACCGTAATATTTTCTGCTCCTCCAGAATGTGATACATACTTCAAAAAGTCACTATTTATTGTGGGAGAAATTGGTGGAAATGACTATAATTATCCATTTTTTGTTGGTGGAAGCATTAAACAATTGCAAGCTTCTGTACCTCTAGTAGTTGAGGCAATATCCAATGCTATCAGTGTAAGTTTTGTAAAATCATTAATAAACCGAGCTAATAATGTTCTATTCCTATTTTATAAATATATGAAGCAAATTATATATAAAAATTAATTAATTTTTGTAGGTATTGATAGAGGAGGGTGCAGTGGAATTGATGGTGCCAGGGAATTTGCCGATTGGATGCTCAGCTGTGTACTTGACATTGTTTAAAAGCCCAATGAAAACATACTATGATCAAAATGGGTGTTTAAAAGCATACAATGCTTTCTCTAAGTACCATAATAAAATGCTCAAAGCAGCCATAAACACCTTGAGCCATAAGTACCCACATGCAAGAATCATTTATGCTGATTATTACGCTGCAGCCAAGACTTTCTATCACTCACCAAAACATTACGGTGAGCTTCTACTTCCATGTTGAGTTTATTGACAATTCTTATAAGCTAATTTACTATTAGTTTTGCTCAAAAATGAAAATATAATCCTAATTATCAATTCACATCAAGACATTCCAGCGGTAAATTGATTGAATATTTGAGTTAGTTTTAGGTTTGAGATTCCCCACCCACTATTTTTCTCACAGCAGGGTTGGTATGTTATTCTTATAAATTAGAGAAATTCAGATATAGAATGCATTAAAAAATAATGACTATTTATATCAAATTCTGGAGATTAATAAGAGTATATTAATGAACACTAATGATAAATGAATGCAGGATTTGAGAATGGAGCTCTAAGAGCATGTTGTGGAGGGGGTGGACCATATAATTTTAATAATTCAGCAAGGTGTGGGCATATAGGCTCAAAAGCATGTCATAATCCATCCACATATGCAAATTGGGATGGAATTCACTTGACTGAAGCTGCCTATCGTGCTATTGCAATGGGTTTGATCTATGGCCCTTTTACTTCACCACCCCTTGCTGCAGTTTAGCTTTGAATTAAATATATATCAATCATTGTTAATTCTTATTCTTTTACTTTAAATAATTGAGACTATTATTATTTATCGTTTCGCATTACTTATAAAAGTTATGAACTAAGTTTAAATAAAAGTTTTTATGTAAATATATACAGGGACTGCATGAAGATGAAAATCTTATGTGAATTTGAAGCTATTGGGGAGAATTCCTCAGCGAATATAAATAATTTAAGAAATTTATTTATACAAGATATCTAAGAAAATTAATAAAAGCTTATATTTTTCATCATCGCTTCAAAATCAACCCAGATCTAGATATAATTTTCTCTGTAATGCCCAAAATTTCATGATTTTTGGAAAGGAATATAAGAGGATGGTCCTGAGTATGAGAAATGAAGTTTTGAGTTTGACAAGAAGAAAAAGGACTAAATTGAAGAAAACTAAAAATTTAGAAAAGTTTTGATTGAATAAAAAAAAAGTTTAGAGGCCAAGTTGAAATTTGTTATAATGGATAGAATTAGTTTATTAAAATCAAACTAGCATTTTTCTTGGCACTAAAGTTCCACGAGAATTTTGATGAAATTGATAACATGTACAGCTTGAATGCCTCTGCTTGGTAACCACATGAAGTGGTTCATGAGATGCCCAATATTGCATGGCTATTGAATTATATATCAATGCTTTATTTAATTTAAATAGTTTAAAATGAGCAAACTTGTACTGATAAAATAGATAAGAAGGGTCGATTCTATAGGAAATGAGAAGAATTAATTCTTTTGCAAAACAAGTAAATAAATGAAATGAGAGTTTTAATTGCAGAAATTAAATTAACAAAATAAGTAAAGTTCCATCAAAGGTTGCAATAATATAACGTAACGAGATCGGATGTAACACATGTAGAACTGTAGCTATAAAATAACTGCAACAGTTTTAATATATTTTGTAATAGTTTTTTACTGTCATAACTCACATTTGTGGCAGTGAGTTGAAATTAAACACGAAGGTAACATAGCCATTTTGAGGGGTTGATTTCACCCATGCATGGTCACTTAATTTATCATTTATCGCGCAAAAGTAACCGACTTTTTTTTTCTTACTTAAATGTCACTGAACTTTTAACATTATTGCACAAAAGTCATGTTAACCGGAATCCGACGACGGCTCTTGCCGGATTGATAAGTTCAACAAATAGTACATTTAAATTAATTTCACTCACGGTCACTAGACTTATCATTTATCTCGCAAAAGTAATTAACTTTTTTTTTTTCAACTTAAATGTTACTGAACTTTTAATATTTTTGCAAAAAAGTCATTAATCCTGCAAGGGTCGTCGCCGGATTCCGGTCAACATGACTTTTGTGCAATAATGTTAAAAGTTCAGTGACATTTAAGTAAGAAAAAAAAAATCGATTACTTTTGCGCGATAAGTGATAAGTTGAGTGATCATGAGTGAAATTGACACCATTTTGAGAGAGTAAAGATAATTTTACAAGGTATCAACTATCAAACAATATATCTAGAATTCACTTTCAAGAAAAAAAAAAATACTGATTTGCCCCATTATTTCTTCAGAGCGATCACATGCATCTTAAGGTCTAGTTCCAACAGTCGACGAACGGCATCACCAGTAAAAACAGGTGTTGTAATTAATTTCTTTCATACTGTACTTGTGATTTTCGGATTTTCTAAAAATATATGTTTATGAATACTGAATACAGTTACGTACGAGAGAGAAATATTCACACAATAATAAATGAATTGCACGGATTTAAAACCATAGGAGGTTTGAGTTCATAGTGAAAGTGAAAATTCTATACAATCAATTGTATTATTATTGACTTTTGTTAGTATTATCAAAAATTTAAAAGCTTGTTATAAATTTCTATAACGTTCCCAACTTTATCATATGTCTTGAGGGTGAGGCAAACTTAGGTTCCAAATTCCCTGCCCTCCATCTTTCTCACATCCAGGGTTCGTATTTTATTCTCATAAATTATAGAATAGAAAATTGAGGCCTAAAACATTTATGGACACATAAATTTGGCCAATAAACAAAGTAATTTATCCATCTATTTTTTTTTTTTAAATTTTTATATATAGTTGACTGATATGATGCTGAAATGTAATATGTCTTGTCACGTCAGCATTAAACTAATAAATAGACGAATTGATAACATGTTAGCTTGATTTATGAATTTATTTATTGATTTGGTTTAAGTAATTAATCTTTTTCATACATTATAATCGATGGATGACAAATAATATTTATTTAAGTAAAATTTTTATGTAAATGTATCTAGAGATTGCATTATTATTTTCTTACATGAATTGCTAAAACAAATTCTTTGTTCAAATCAGGAAGTCGATTAGTATTAAGGATCGACTAAATTACAAAATCCATGCAATAAATACCATCAATGAACTCCCACAAACACAGATAAGAGAGAAATAAGAAACAAGCTAAAAACCTAAAAGAGAAATAGAAAAGCTAAACCATGGAGGCGGATATTACTCGTGGAGGAAAAGCCCTATTAGGAAGCTCGACGTATTTCAATAAATAGAGGGAGAGAGCAGATTTGGAATTTGGACAAGAGGTTGGTTTGGACTAGAATTGCCGCCAGCCAAATTCAGTGTCTCCACAGTCCTCAGCAATTTGTTCGAATATAAAGTTATAAACTGCTTCGTCTTGTTTCGAATGCAAAGGCGTCGTTCCACCCAACTGAAACAACAACGCTTCGCTCTTGCTATTTGGTTTGGGTTGTCAAGTGTTTGCACTTCAGTATGTTTTGGGCTGGCTTGATTTGTCGGCCCAACTTTCAGCTAAACTTTGAAGACAATTCTCAAACATGCAATATTTCTATACTTTGTATAATGGAATTTCTATGTTAATTCACTTGACCCATAATAAATAATTTATTAATCTCTATATGAAATTAAATAATTTATTCAATAACACCCCAACCGATTGTCGATTTCATTGGTACATTTTTATTTATTTATGTTGAATACAATGCAATTTACTATCAATACTTCAAATTTTATTTTTGTGCTAAATTATTACAAAATTTTCAATTTAGATTATTTATCTGATTTCATTTCAAAAAGACTCCCTTTTCATTCACTTGTTCTTTGTTTTTGCATCTATTCATCTACTGATGAAATGAAAATTCCTAAGAGATAGAAATATTGTAAAATAGAAGCATTGTCTACATGAAATGAAGCAAACTAGTCCTAAATTTAAATTGCTTTCTAAATTTATCTAAAAGTTAATATTGAAACAAATGTTACTTTTAGAGTTAATTTCACTCATAATCATTGGAACTTGTATCAAAATAATAGACCGATAATAATAAAAAAAATTTGTAACCCAAAAAATAACTCAATTTTAAAATATCATTTTCAAAAATCATTCTAGTTGAAATTTTAATTTTTGCCATTCTTCACCCAAAGCAATCCACTTGTTGGAAAATAAATAATAGCTGAATTTAGCCCTAAAATAACTTAACGTAGTAATATCAAGCCCAACCAGAAAAAGCCTTGAAATGGTCTTAGCCGATGGACTAAGTCAAGAATTCTTTTATATATACCAAACTAATAATATTTTTTCAAGCATGTCAATTAATTATTTACGTAGAAAATTATTGGACTAATCCACAGAAACTCAGACGAGAGCAGAAAATTTCAACAATCTTAGTAGATGAAATGGAAATCAGCTCTTCAAAATTAAATTTGAAGCATCGCTACATGTTTTCGTAGCTCAGTTGGTCAGATCTAGCACCCGTTTAGTACGCAATAAAAGCAATTTTAATACATTAATTAATTCCTATTTATTTGCCAATTCATATAATAAAATGGAGCAAATATTGAATTTAGAATATTTGAAGTGCTTATTAAAAATTAAAAACCAGCACGATATATAATATATTCTTCCCTTTGTCTGTTTTTCTTCTTAATTCTCCCATATTCATATTTTTCTGAATTTGAAGAGTAATAGAAATATAGTATTTTCTTTTACTTTGATTTCAAAAACTATTTTTTTTAAAAAAAAAATTTAATTTCAATACCATTTTAAAAATTCTTAAAATCTGACCACGGTATGTCAACGTGGCTTGAATTTGGTAATAAATTTACAATGCGAATGTATATATTATTCAATGAAACTCATTCAATTTTTGTGTGCAATTGATTGATTATTTGGCTCTAAGACTCCAGAAATTCTATGATAGCATCTCTTATCAATTATGACCCAAGGTCAAATAATATAGCGACTCTTAAAAATGGATATTCTTTTTGGGCAAGTGGTGTAATTAAGAAGGCTAAGTGGAGTAATTAAGAATTATTTAATAATTGTAGATTTGTCAACGACGAAACCATTTGACAAGTGTGATATCATTAGGAAAAAGAATTATTGATAGAGAATGATGAAAGCATTGATTGGTTTGCAAATTGCAATTATAAAAAATAATTTTGGTTCATGAAATAAGTCTTAAAGATAATACCATTTGACTAAGTCGATCTTATTACCATTTGACTCGGTCGATTTAACTCTAAATTGGAATAATACAATTTGAATTGATAAGCATTTTTGGTATGCATAAGATGGGATTGTCTTATACATTGTTTTGAAAATGACCGGCCAGTTGAACCGTGAACCGGATAGAGAATTTATTTGACTTAATATAAAACGGAACAAATAAAAAACCAAATTGCACAGTAAAAATGGGGTTGAACCGGAAACCCGGACGGGGCGGACAACCGGATAGAGAATCGATTCGATGTAATATAAAACCGGAACAAATAAAAAACCAAATTGCACAGTTAAAAATCGGGTTGAACTGGAAAATTTTGGTTAGGCCAGGATAAATCAAATATATTCTAAATTATATTTTTATAAAATATATTTTTATAATCCGGATTAATAGTTGTTGAATATTGTTGGATTAAAAATTTATATTTGATGATAAAATTAATTTATATTAATATTAAACTTGATAAAATTAAACATTATGTGAAATTATTTTCACTATATTTTTATTTTATATTTTTTTATTTAAAAAGAAATAAATATAATAATCATAAAAATAGTTAACGTCATAAAAATAAATTTTACAATTGAAATTAAAATTAAAAATTTATAAATTCAAAATTACATTTTTCTTATAAATTCAAATATTTAACAAAAAAAATTCAATTATTGTGGTTAATTTTTTACTATTATTACTAAAAAAGTAGTAAAATAAATTAAAAATGACTAATATATTGATATTTAATAATTAATGGGTTGTTTAAATATATTTTTTATATACTATATTTTTAATTTTTTATTAATAATTATATTTTTTTAAAAAAAGATAAAAATTTCGAGTCAATCCGATTAAATCAGTTGACTTCTGACTCAATTGGTATGCCGAATCGACGTCGGGTCCGATTTTAAAAATGTTGGTGTTATATATATTGATGATGGAGGATCTTTCGGTACGCTGGAAGACAGCTCTATTGTCCAGCCAAAAATAATTTACCTTTCACCATTTGACTCACTCTTCCCACTTCTAAATAATATATTTATCATTTGACTCAGTCATTTCTTTTTTTTTTTTTCCCAAAATGATATTGGTGTTATCTATGGATATGATACCAAGCACAAATGCATTCGATTAGATAGTACATTTTTTATATACTTTAAAAATGTTGTTGCACCGGACAACCATGAGCTCTTTTTAGATAGAATTTTTTTTTTAAGAAAAAAAGGGCAAATAATTTTTCAAATCATAGGTTGGCGGTTACGAGTCATTGGTTAGTGATTGTCTTGTTAGTTTACTCATTTTTCAATTTGATGTCCAACTTTTAATTGTATTCCAAGCAAGAATCCTGTAAAAAATCGAGATTTATTCAACAAACTTTTCTTTCTATATTATATATATAGTTATTGCATTTCAAAGAGTTTTTTTTTTTTTTTTCCTCATGTACTATGTCATGAAACACTCCATTGTAGGGTTGATTTCACTCATGATCACTCAACTTATCACTTATCGCGCAAAAGTAACCGACTTTTTTTTTCTTACTTAAATGTCACTGAACTTTTAACATTATTACACAAAAGTCATGTTGACCGGAATCCGGCGACGACTCTTGCCGGATTGATAAGTTTAACAAATACTACATTTAAATTAATTTCACTCACGGTCACTAGACTTATCATTTATCTCGCAAAAAGTAATTAGCTTTTTTTTGTTCAACTTAAATGTTACTGAACTTTTAACATTTTTGCAAAAAAATCATCAATCCGGCAAGGGTCGTCGCCGGATTCTGGTCAACATGACTTTCGTGCAATAATGTTAAAAGTTCAGTGACATTTAAGTAAGAAAAAAAAAGTCGGTTACTTTTGCGCGATAAGTGATAAGTTGAGTGATCATAAGTGAAATTGACCCATCCATTGTACTATATCGATTTTACAAGCATTTATTAATGTTTGTTTTTCATATGTTGTCTATTTCTTAACAACACCTCATTCGAAATAAGGTTTAATAACTATTAATTTAATTCTCTCCGATAAAATATCTCAATAATAGATTCTGCTATCAAAATATTGAAAAATTTAAAGTTCGAGTTTTCACTTTTTTTTTTATATTAAAAAATTATTAATTTAATTAATTCGAAAACGAAGATAACCATTAAGTACTAAAGTGTTCCTTATAAATTTATAACTTACTTTTTTACTATTTTTTACCCAATTTATTTAAAGTGGTTACCTGGACTTAGAGGTGGCAAATGGGTGATTGGGCGGATTTGAATTGGGTCATAAATGGGTCAAAAATATATAGGTCATAAATTGATCAATACCCAAATAGATTGGGTGGGTTTGGGTCGACCCATTTGATTTTTTTAATAAAAAATAATTATCGATACAATAACGGTATACTAAAAAAATTATTATAAAAATGTTGGCACAAATGGGTCGGTGAAAATTCAAACGGATCGGGATATCGGTTGACTTATAATTGTCCAATTTACTATTCATTTGGTAAAAATTTTAGCAGTATAACGGTTATATATATAACATACCTTTCCTACAATTCAAACAATCCACAGTCACACACAGGAGCACAATAACACAATAATTCATAAACCAAGTGGCTCTTTTTCCATTTTTAAACCAATTATGTGATCCTAAATTATTTCACTCACTTTCTAAACTCAATTTTTTCCAAAATTAATTTTATAATTCTTAAAATATATAAATTAGTCTCCCTGCAAAATTTTAGCTCAAACAGAGTTCGTTTCTCGATCTAGTACATTTAAATCAGTTCGTTTCGACAATTTTCAGTGTTACCAAAAAATTAATTTTTCGTTGTTAAAAATTTTTAAATATTAATTTAAGTCTATATATACTATTAAAATATTTTTTAATGGTCATTTACTATTTTTAGAGGTCTAGTCAAACCAGGTAACCTTTAAAACAAGCTAGACTTTTTTTTTTTTTACTTTTGAAAATCTATTTGAGCTCATTTTTTCTCCAAATTTTACCCTCAGACTCTTTGTGACTAGTATTTTCTGATGGTCAAATAAAATATTTTTTACGTTCAGGTGTAATTTTTGTATTCAGTGCACTATTTACCGTCGAAAAATACTATTCACGACTAATCCGATAACTCGGCTATTGTAAATCTAATCAACAAAATACGCATACACATTACACAATAATAATACAGCGGGACAGGTTAAGCAAAAGATCTTGTTTATTAAAGAAAAAGTTTTTAATATTCAAGAAATAATGAAAAAAAAAAGAAAGGAACAAACACCCATTGGGTTTAGGAAAAATGACCCAAATGGGTTGTATTTTATGTGGGTAGATTTTGGATGGGTTTAAATGGGTCAATTTTTTAGTTGGGTTGGATTTGGGTCAATTTTTCTTGAGTGGGTTTGGGTAAATTGTTGGATTTGGGTTAATTTTGACACCTTTACCTGGTCTAAATAAATATTTTCTGCAAGAGGATAATTGTAACAAATAGATTCAATTGTGTGCAAAACCAATTACTTTCAATTGCACAAGCAAGTGACCCTTCTTTTTATTATGATTCTAAAAAACTTTGTTCAATTGTACACGATATTGGAGACACGTAGGGGTGACTAAAAAAATCGATGGACTCGATTAACTGAAAAAAAAAATCGAAATCGAACCGATTGACTGATTAACCGATTGTAATGGACTGGTTAATGGTTAGTATTTTGAAAAAACAGATATTAATGGACTGATTAATGGTTTTTGACTCATATGACCGGTTAACCGAACCGAAACCGAATTTTTAGTTAATTTATTAATTATTTAATATGTCTATATTTATTATTTTTTGTTATCTCTTGATTTATCAAATTTTCAATAATGAAAATTAGAATATATTCGAAAAATATAACAATTTATCCTAATTAAAGGTGATCATATACTTTTTTTTTCATTATACTAATTATTTTAAAATTTTTAAGTTTTTTTAATTGGCTATTAGTAAGTATAACAATTTGTCTAATTAAAAGTAATTATAAACCGGTTAATTTATTTACTTATTAAATATTAATTTTTAAAAATAAATTTACTTATATCCACCAAATATTTTTATTTTAACAACAACAATGTTATATTATAGTGAAAAAATTTTAATTTTTAAATATTTTGAACATTTTAATTTTATTTATGAATACATTTTATAATTATAGTGGTTAACTGAAAAATATTGGGTAACCGGTTAGAAAATCCGAAACCGATGGACTGATTAACCAATAATAACAGACTGGTTAATAGTTAGTATTTTGAAAAAATCGATATTAATGGACTGATTTTTTCTGGGCTCATGAACCGATTAACTGGTCCATACTCACCCCTAGAGACACCTCATGTGCACACAATTTTTTTTTTTCCCTTCATAGAGATATAGACACATTTGGTTCTTGGTTATAATTAATGGTACGTTGTTAATTGAGATAAAATTAAATGACAATTTTTTAAATAATACTTTTTAAAAAAAATATAGAAAAATAGGGTTTTTATAAATTATTTAAGAAAATGGAGTGTCGAGTTAAATTGCGCAGTTAAAAGCTACAAAATTGTGTCAGCTTTTTTGATGCGTGTCAGAGCAGCAGGTGATGCAATTTTTTTTGTATAAAAGAAAGAAAGAAATAAAAGGAAAGAAGAACGCTGGCTTTCCGTCTCTCCTTTCCTTTTCTTTTTTATTCATTTCTTTTTTTTTTTAAATTGTTAATTTTTTTCTTTTCTTTTTTTTCTTAAATTATTAATTTTTAGTATTAAATTTATTTTAAATTTATGATTTGCTAGTTGCTTTCATTTACTTCCTAACTAAATTAGTTGAAATTTTAGTTTTTAGTTGGTTCCAACTGAAAACTAAAAACTAAAATTTCAACTAATTTAGTTAGGAAGTCAACGATTAAATTTGAAAATATTAATTTCATTTAGTTTAGTTCGGAAGTCAACGAAAACAACTAGCAAACCATAAATTTAACCCTAAAATATGAGTTCTGATATGATAATTACTCACTGGACTTAGTCAAACCCTTAAATTGCTTCAGTTGTAACTTTGATACTACTTGCAAGGTTTTTCAAGTGATGCCAATTGCCATTACAGAGAATTACGCTTTCATTAACCGTATTTTTTTTTTCCTTTAATTTGATAACATGCATCCAATATAAACTAATGCAAAACTTTCAAGGACTTTTAATATCCGTGTAATTAAGGAAAATATTTGCTCAAATTCAGTCCATGAATTTTTCATGCAGTGAACTGTGACATGTAATTAATAATCATTTAACTATTGCTTTCTTAACTCTTTATTTAAAGTGTAATTTTGCTATTTATTTGGGTTAGGAAATTCATGGATATATAAGTTTTTTTCACTAACTAAGCCCTGATTTTCATTTCTGATACAGATCGATAAGATGAGGATTTACTGGCATGACGATTGAAACTTTGGAATTACTTGCAGTCCTATTCATGTTCTGTCATAACAAAGATTCGAGTTAATATAATCTGAACTCTCCTGACATTGAAACAAAAATAAAATAAAAAAAATGAAACAAATAAAAAATTGCAATTGAACGTTTCAACATGAATTTTTTTAAATATAAAAAATAATCATTCACGAGCCCTATAAATTGCCAACTTTGCATGGCGTTAAGTGCACAACAACAAAACTGATAATCTTATTCACCAAAAAATCATTCACCGCAGCAAAACATGCAAAGCCCACAGAGATTTTCAAGCTGCCGAGGAGTAGCATTTGAGGTCAAACCTCGTGTTGATCCATTTGCCCTTTCAACACCAACCAAAAGTAACCCAATTAATGGCAGCAATTTCTTGTATTCTTGGTTTCAAGGAAGCTCTTCCAAAGTGTTCCCTTCTTCTGTAACAAGATCTGTGAGTCGAGCCAGTAGCCATTTCTGTGATCTTGACCTTGTTGATGAAGAAGAAGAGGATGATTTAATTTTAGAAATACTAGAAGGCGGCAAGAATGAAAAGAAAGAGCTCGAAACAAAGCCTGAGCAGCCAACTAAGCCTGCTCCACCAAGAAAACAAGAATCAAGATTGTCAACTATACTGCTTGATCAAGGCTTGTTCACTGTGTACAAGCGACTTTTTGTGGTTTGCTTAACATTGAACATCACTGGCTTGGTTCTTGCAGCTACTGGGAACTTCCCTTATGCAAGAAACAAAGCTGCTCTCTTTTCCATAGCTAATATTTTAGCTTTAACACTCTGTAGAAGCGAAGCCTTCTTAAAAGTTGTTTTCTGGCTTGCAGTGAAGGTGTTGGGCCGGTCTTGGGTGCCTCTCCGGCTCAAGACAGCCACCACTTCTCTTCTTCAAAGTGTTGGTGGAATACATAGCAGCTGTGGAGTTTCTTCAATTGCTTGGCTAATCTATGCCTTAGTTCTTACTCTTAAGGATAGAGGCAATACTTCCTCTGAGATAATTGGAGTCACCTCTACAATTCTTTCACTTCTCTGCTTATCTTCTTTGGCTGCATTTCCTCTCGTTCGCCATCTCCATCATAATGTATTCGAAAGGACTCATCGATTCGCTGGATGGACAGCTCTAGCTCTGCTATGGGCATTTGTGTTGCTCACTATCTCTTATGACCCACGAACCAAATCTTACAGTAAGGAATTAGGCTCCAAGTTGATCAAACAACAAGAGTTTTGGTTCACAGTAGCCATTACAGTTCTAATTGTCATCCCATGGGTTACAGTTAGACGTGTAGCGGTCAAAATAACATCTCCTTCAGGACATGCCTCTTTAATTAAATTCGAAGGAGGAGTAAAAGCTGGAATACTCGGCAGGATTAGCCCATCCCCATTATCCGAGTGGCACGCCTTTGGTATAATTTCTGATGGGAAAGAAGAGCACATGATGCTAGCTGGTGCAGTCGGGGATTTCACAAAGTCCTTAGTCTCGAACCCACCAACCCACTTGTGGGTTAGACAAGTGCACTTTGCTGGCCTGCCTTATCTAGTGAACATGTATGATAGGGTCCTCTTGGTGGCTACAGGGTCAGGTATTTGTGTGTTCTTGTCATTTCTTTTGCAGCCATGTAGAGCTAATGTGTGCGTGCTTTGGGTGGCCAAAGGGATAGAGCAAAATTTTGGTAAAGAAATAAAAGAAATGATGAGTGGGCATCCTAAAGATAAGGTGATTGTTCATGATACAGCCATCTTAGGCAGGCCAAATGTGTCCCAAATGAGTGTTGAAACTGCCAAGAAATGGGGAGCTGAAGTTGTCATTGTTACAAGCAATCCTGAAGGAAGCAGAGACGTTGTCGATGTGTGCAAAGCTGCAGGAGTTCCAGCTTTTGGACCTATTTGGGATTCTTGAATTTGTGCATAATTTTATTTATTTATATTGTTCTAAGGAAATTATTGAAATTTGAAGTCGAGATCTATCTCATAATCCTAGAAAAAATAGAATAGATTATAAGTTTAGTGTCATATATATATATATATATATATATATATAAGTTAAGTGTTTTTTTTTTATATATATATATAAGGAAATGGCAAGTTAAATTTTAATTAGTTATATTTACATGTATGCATGAATGCGTGTATATTAATTAAAAATTAGTCATAATCCTTGCAAATGTGCTGGTGAGTTATAGTGTATCTCCCGTGCTATGCATTTAAAATTGTTGACTGTGTCAACTTAACTTTGATGTAAATATATATTATCAATGTTTTTAAAACCGGATCGAACATCGACTCGGCCTATCAAATGAGTCATAAGTCAATTGATTGGACCGAATTAACTAAAAATTTTTATCTTTTTTCTTTAAATATAATTATTTATAAAAAATTAAAAATATGTATATAAAAATACATTTAAACAATATATTAATTAGCAAATATCAATATATTAATCATTCTTCATTTATTTTACTAATTTTTTAGCAATAATAGTAAAATATTAAACACTATAGTTAGATTTCTCTGTTAAATATTTAAATTTATAAGAAAAATACATTTTAAATTTATAAATTTTTTAATTTTAATTTCAATTGTAAAACTTTTTTTTATGACGTTACCTAAAAATATTATTTTTATAATTATCATATTTATTTTCATTTCCTTCTTAATATTTCATTATGTTTAAATTATGTAGTTATTCAATATCTAAAACTATAAAAAAATTAAAAATACAGTAGAAACAATTTCACATAATTTTCACTTTTATCAAGTCTAATATTAATATGAATTAATTTTTTCATCAAATATAAATTTTTGATTGAATAATATCTAACAGCTATTAAAACGGATTATAAAAATATAATTTAGGCGATATTAGATTTTTTCGTTCCAACCAGATTTTCTCGGTTTAATCCGGTTTTTCCAATCCAACTTGGTTTTTTTACTATTAAAGCCTAGTTTTTTTGCATAAACCGATTTTTATATTGGATCGAACCAGTTTTCTTGTCGGTTCACGGTTAAACCTGTTCAACCGGCTGGTCCTATTTTAAAAACATTGTATATTATTATTTGTTTCTTATTTCTAGCCTGAAACTCTCTTCTTTTTACCTATTTAATACAAAATATGAATTTTATTTTTTTTAAAATTTATGCATTACTTACTATGAATTATTAGAATAAAAATTCATGCTGGAAAAGAATTATATGTGATGACAAATTATATCTTTTAGAGTGTCTCCTTAATTAAGTCACCTGTGAACACAAACAAACCGACGGATTTCCGACAAGAGATACTCCGACGATCAAGTCAGTAATTTGAGTAAAATGAATTAGTTGTAAAAAAATATGTGTAACCCTGAAACGTACCTTTCTTTTTCTTTTTATATCATTTCCCTTGATGCATAACAGCTGCTTTTATGATGAGGTTTTATTGGGTAACGGCTGCCTTTATGATGAGGTTTTATTAGGTAACGACTGCCTTCATGACGAGACTTTATTGCGTAACGGCTGTCTTTATGACGAGACTTATTGAATAACGGCTACTTTTATGGCGGGAATCGAGCTATCTCACACTGCTGAACTGTTCCCAGTAAACCAAGCTATTGACGTAGAGGATTTCCTAAATAGCCCTTTTATCGAGCTACGGTAAGTGTCCAGTTATCAGATAAATTTAGTGCGAGCCGAGCTATCAACATTTTTCGAGCCATTGTTGAGAGATTTCCGGACAATTCGGCAACCGGACTCAAAAGTATGGTGATAACCGCACTCGTTGGACGGTTGCTTGGTTATCAATACGAAAAGATGAAAAATAAATTGGAGAAGAGCACATGGTTCAATATTCATGATAGTGGTTGATAAAGCACAGAATGTCTTTATCGGGAGTGATCACTACAAGAAATTACACTTTTTATGACGCAAAAAATTGTCATGAAAAATTCATTTTTCATCGCTGAAAAGATAAGGTGACGATTTTTTATCGTCACAGAGAACGTAACGGTAGGCGCGTAACATTAAAGTTTACGTGACGATTTACTTTTTTGTCACCGTAAGTATCATTTTTTGTGACAAAAATTATTATCGTCATCTTTAGTTCTTACTTTTCATGACAAAAATTATGTCATAAATAAAATTATATTTTGTCACATTATATTGTTTATCGTCACTAAAAATTGGTATTTTTTTATGACAAATTTAAAATTCGTCACGAAATTAAATATTTTTAATGACGAAACTCTGCTTCTTGTTAAAACCATTAAGCATTGGTTACGTAATTATCGTCACAAATAAATATAATTTTTGTCATAAAATATTTAATTTCGTCACTAAATCTAATACTTTAAGTGATGAAAAATGATTTCGTCATTAAATTAATATATATTAACGATGAATATAAATCGTCATATTATGTTACACTTGTCATATATGCACTGCACTAAAAATGACATATTTTAAATTTAATGTTATACAATCAATTAAATTTCTAAAGAAAATTGTCAATCAATTAATAATATAAAGTATTTATTTAAACAAGTGGTTAATTAAATAAAAACATACTACCTAATGCAAAAAATTACAATATCCTAATCCGTAATTCAGAAATAAACTCCGTTCAAACTTCAAAATTTGCATCCTATTCCTACAAAAAAATATAATCATATATTAGATAAAAAAAACTCAACCACATGCAAAATATATTAGAACAAGAACAATATAATAGTATGACACAAGAATATCACATGTTCCAAATGCTTTGAACAATAAAATAAGAAAACATAAAAACCAATGGAAAAAAACTGCAACTATTTTCAAATATTTTCAACTATTTTCATATTATTGAACATAGTAAAAATAAATAAACAAGTACATATAATTTACATAGTAAAAAATAAATGAAAATTAGCATAGCAACAATTTGAATTATTACAGTTTGACTATATCACCTTGCCATTATAAGATAATTTTAACCTATGCAATACGTTGATGACCATTCAAGCTGTAGAATGGTGAGATAAATTTTAGAGAAGGCCATAACAGTGACACTTCCAACTTCCAAGTAACATATTGTCTGCCCCTCTTTCTTCTTCCTTCCTGTGATCTAAAAATATAGCCTTTTCAAGCTAATCTTTTTGTTAGTTACTTATTGGATGAACTTTATAGTGGTGAATTCTTTTTAGTAAAAGGCAACAATATAATTAAGACAGTAGCATCAATTGCTAAAGTAAACTGATGGAAAAGCATAAATGACATATAAGACCGACTGCAAATGTAACCCACCAAAAGCAATTAACACAAGATGCTGATTTCTTTTCTGAACTTTAAGAAAGTATCACTTACTTATGCTTGATCACTGCCATTTATTTGAATACTAGCAGCATGCATTTACTTGCTAGAATGCGTTGCTTGCTATGAAAAGATAAAAAAACATGCTTACCATAATCTGGTAAAGGTTCAATCAAGTCCTTGTCAAGCTCATCCCCCCATATGAGCTCTTTCACCACTGCAGAACCCCGCAAATCTCCATGTCTTAGGTTGGATTCAACGTACTTCTTTAGTAGCCTCAGTCTATCAGGCAGATCAGTGAGTGTAAATTGAGCACCTAAAAGAGCTGCAATGCAGCTGGAATATGAATAAACATGTTTGAGTCTAAAAATGAAACTATATTTAGCCAAAGAGATTTAACGTGTTTATTTACATGAAATCAGGCTACATAATCACATATCAATAGTAAATTACTTAAGAATTTGGATCTGCACAAGTTACTGGAGAAAAATGCCATATAATTGAAGCATAAGTACCCAGTCCCAATAAAACAACAGTTACCAAGTAGATATGTTTCGTCTATATATAATTCTATAGGATATGCAAAACAAATGAAGAAAAAAAAGATGTCAAAACCTTTTATATAACCAAACCATCCAATTTCAGTTACTTAAAAAATAGTAATTGTAATGTTTTTTGTCTAGTTATCAATGGGAATTTCTTCCATAGAGATTTCAAATGTTAATTACAGATGCATAATCATCAGCATGCAAACCTCAATGGTAAATGAATCTGGCCGAGAAAGATATTCTGTAAAAAATGGATTGAAGTTGAATAGAAACAAGAAGAACAAAGCTAAGGAAGGGATCAGAATTAGAGAGGGGAAATAATAGGCATCTGAAGAAAAAATAAATACAAATGAATTGATTCAATTCTACCCAATTTACATAAATAGAAAATATTCAGATACAATATTGTTTATTTGTTTTTACTTAAACAGATAATAACAGTCCGATAGGAAATATTGAAAAGAGATGAGATTGTAGCTAGCCGGCCCCTGTGGATCGTGAATAGAATCACATCAGAATCACTAATATACATATCCTTGCTCAAACCCACATCAGAATCACTAATATAAATATGGGCAGAGATACAAACACATGTAGAAACAGGACAAACTGATAGATTCATGAGTAAAATTCTAATAAAACAAAATCAAACAAATATACAAAATCAAAAGGAAAACTCATAATCCGAAAATAAAATTCAAACAAATCACAGTTCTAAATAGAAACTACAAATTTAAATACCGATGGTTAAAATACTCATAGACTTCGATGGCTCCAGTTTAACAATTCTGGCAAAGATAAGTTTAATGGAAGAATCATAACAGAAAGGGGAAAAGAAATCAAACCTGAAATTGGATGAAATCTGGTGGGCGTTGACCTCACGGAGGCGATGCAGCGGCGTGAACACTCGACGGAGGCAAGCGAGATATCGGAGATCGACAGCTACTAATGTAGAGAGAAAAAAAATTGAGATAAGAAGAGATAGAGATACCGAGTCCTGTACATAATTTAGGGATAAATATTATGATCACACAAATTAATTGTATCTTATATTTTGTGACAATATATTATTTTTTGTGTGACATATTTATTTATCATAAATTTAATTATTTTTTATGACATAATTTTTTTATCGTATATTAATATTACAATTAATTGTGACAGAATATTATTATTGTCATAAATTGATTATACTGGTGATGAAATTGTATTTTGTCATAATATATATATTTGTCGTGACATATTTATTTGTTATAAATAAAATTATTGTGACGAAATAATTTTATCATCATTAATTGTTAAATTGTGACAAAAGTAATTCATGTCACAAAAAAATAAGTATTTCATGATGAATTTTTATGTTGTAAATAGTCCTTTTTTTCGTTATTTTTTTTTCCTAAAAAAAAAAAAGAGGGTTAAAATTTTTTCTTCCATATCAAAAGTGACGAAATTGTAACTCGTTACAGTATATTCATTTTTTATGACACATTTATTTGTCATAAATAAAATTATTTTTTAAACTAAAATTTTTCAAAAAAATTAATTAGCAATATTTTTAAAAATCAATATATTATTTGTGACGAAATAATTTTATTATCACTAATTTATTTAATTATGAAAAAAATAATTCGTCACGAAAAATAAATATTTTGTGACGATTTTATACGTTGCAATAAGTTATTATTTTGTCATTAAAATTTTTTCCCTCCAAAAAAATGGTGGGAAATTATCTCTCCTAAATAAATCATGACGAAATATATTTTTTCGTCACCAAATTAATCTTTTAGTGACGATAATTAAAACATAAAATGACGCAAGATAATTTCGTCACAATAATAAATAGTATGGTGACGTTTTAAAAAATTCGTCGTTGTAAGTTACAATTAGTGACGAAATTTTATGTGTCATTAAAAAATTCGTCACAAAAAGTCAAATTTCTTGTAGTGGATACACCGGACACTGTGCATATTATCCGATTTGGGCCGGAGCCCTCACGGTTTTATTTTTGGAGGCTTGCCCTAAAAGGCCTGCACAGGGAGAAGGTGTTCATGGCCTTATAAGGTCCACTTTCAGCCCATCTCCAGCCAATGTGAGATAGGAAGATAGCATTGCTATCATTATTCTCCCTCCCGAGAGAGGTCTTCAGGCGCTGGCCGCTCGGACACTGACCGCTTGGGTGCTGGCCTCTCGGGCGCTGACCGCTCGGGTGCTGGCCGCTCGGGCGTTGGAAGAAAGCACCAAATGACAAAGCACAAAATGTCTTTATCATTTGGTACTTTCGTTGAGAAACGAGGGCCAGCACCCGAGCGGCCAAATGATAGTAATGCTATCCTCCTATCCCACATCGGCTGGAGATAAACTGGAAGTGGACCTTATAAGGCCATGAACACCTTCTCCATGTGCAGGCCTCCCCCTGGGAACAAAACCTTGAGCGTTAGAGGGCCAAAGCGCCAGAAGACAACCCAAAGAAGATAATATCGAAGCGGGTGCTCACCCTGAGCTATGAAAGCACTCAGCGGATCGAGCGGGTCCTACCCCCCGACCCCTTAGCAGGCCTTTTAGGGCAAGCCTCCAGAAATAAAATCATGAGGGTTTCGACCCAAAGCGGACAATATGTACAGTGCCCGGTGTATCACTCCCGATAAAAATATTCTGTGCTTTATCATTTGGTGCTTTCATTGAGAGACGAGGGCCAGCGCCTGAGCGGCCAGCACCCGAGAGGCCAGCGTCCAAGCGGTCAGCGGCCAGCGCCCAAAAACCTCTTTCGGGAGGGAAAATAATGATAGTAATGCTATCCTCCTATCCCACATTTGCTGGAGATGAGCTGGAAGTGGACCTTATAAGGCCATGGACACCTTCTGCCTGTGCAGGCCTCCCCCTGGGAACAAAATCTTAAGGGTTAGAGGGCCAAAACGCCTGAAGACGATCCAAAGAGGACAATATCAAAGCGAGTGTTCACCCTGAGCCTATGAAAACACTTAGCAGATTGAGTGGGTCCTACCCCCCGACCCCTTTGCAGACCTTTTGGGGTAAGCCTCCAAAAATAAAATCGTGAGGGTTCCGGCTCAAAGCGGACAATATGTATAGTGCCCGGTGTATCACTTCGATAAATATATTATGTGCTTTATCAGTGGCGAAGAACGGCTCTTATGCTAATAATCCATGAAAACCAAATAAACCCAATTGAGTGATAGGGTGGAAAAGGTTTATTGTTTTGGCCCATAATTTAAAGATATGTGCGATTAATGCCCATAAAAAAAAATATTCGAATAATGTTGGTGGCATTGGCACCTAGTGAACCTCTAGATAAAAAAGTTTCATGAGTCTATTTTTTTTTTAAAGAAAGGGTAAGTACTGCTCACAAAACAACCTTAACGAATATAAGAGACTCTAACAGAGTTTATTAACGAGGCATGTGGTACTTAGTTCCAAGGAGAAATAGTTGGATGTGCGATTAAATTTCCACATCAGAAATTGATGAAAAATAGAAGCTAAATATAAATGTAATGATACTATCTAAGGATAAACGGTTTTTCTGTCCCTTAACTTCTTGAAATGGAGTGAATTTACTTCTAAAAAATTGTTTGAGTTCGATTTGCTCTTAAATTGCCATAAAGCGTGTAGATTTGCTCTTTTTTAAAACAACAATCTGACGTGGCATTTAAACTAGATGGCATCCAATCTAAACAAGCCCCATCAGATCTTAGCTGTCAAATATATTTGCCAGCATGTCCCACTATATTAGAAAAAATATAAAGAAACTTAAATAAAAATTCTCTCCCTCCCTTCTTCCTCTTCTACTTTTAAGAGAGAACCGAAACATTTTTTTTAGAGCAAATGAGCATGAATTTTTATTCTAATAATTCATAGTAAGTAATGCAAATTTAAAAAAAAAAAAACTAAAATTGATATTTTCTATTAAATAGGGAAAAAGAAGAGTGTTTCAGGCTAGAAATAAGAAACGAATAATAATATATATTTACCATTGTTTTGAAAACCGGAATGTCCGGTTGAACCCGTTCAACCGCGAACCGGATAGAGAGTCGGTTCGATTCAATGTAAAAATCAGAATATATAAAAAATCGAAATGCACAGTGACCGAAAAATTTTGGTTGAACCGAGAAAAATCAAATATATTTTAAATTATATTTTTATAAAATATATTTTTATAATCCGGCTTAATAGTTGTTAAATATTGTTCGATTAAAAATTTATATTTGATAATAAAATTAATTTATATTAATATTAAACTTGATAAAATTGAACATTTTGTGAAATTGTTTTTACTATATTTTTTATTTTATATTTTTTTAGATATTTAATAACTAAACAATTTAAATATAACAGAATATTGAAAAAGAAATGAATATAAACATGAATAAAAATAAATTTAACAATTAAAAATAAAATTTATAAATTTATAAATTCAAAATTATATTTTTCTTATAAATTCAAATATTTAACAAAAAAAATTCAATTGTTGTGGTTAATTTTTTACTATTATTACTAAAAAAGTAGTAAAATAAATAAAAAAATAACTAATATATTAATATTTAATAATTAATATGTTGTTTAAATATATTTTTTATATACTATATTTTTAATTTTTTATTAATAATTATATTTTAAAAAAAAAGATAAAAACTTCGAGTCAAATCGATCAAAACAGTTGACTTCTGACCCAGTTAACAGGCCGAATCGACGTCCGGTCCGATTTTAAAAACATTAATACTTACGTTACAGTTAAGTTGACACAGTCAACAATTTTAAATGCCTAGCACGGGAGATACACTATAACTTACCAGCACATTTGCAAGGATTATGACTAATTTTTAATTAATATACACGCATTCATGCATACATGTAAATATAACTAATTAAAATTTAACTTGCCATTTCCTTATATATATATATATAAACACTTAACTTATATATATATATATATATAACACTAAACTTATAATCTATTCTATTTTTTCTAGGATTATGAGATAGATCTCGACTTCAAATTTCAATAATTTCCTTAGAACAATATAAATAAATAAAATTATGCACAACTTCAAGAATCCCAAATAGGTCCAAAAGCTGGAACTCCTGCAGCTTTGCACACATCGACAACGTCTCTGCTTCCTTCAGGATTGCTTGTAACAATGACAACTTCAGCTCCCCATTTCTTGGCAGTTTCAACACTCATTTGGGACACATTTGGCCTGCCTAAGATGGCTGTATCATGAACAATCACCTTATCTTTAGGATGCCCACTCATCATTTCTTTTATTTCTTTACCAAAATTTTGCTCTATCCCTTTGGCCACCCAAAGCACGCACACATTAGCTCTACATGGCTGCAAAAGAATTGACAAGAACACACAAATGCCTGACCCTGTAGCCACCAAGAGGACCCTATCATACATGTTCACTAGATAAGGCAGGCCAGCAAAGTGCACTTGTCTAACCCACAAGTGGGTTGGTGGGTTCGAGACTAAGGACTTTGTGAAATCCCCGACTGCACCAGCTAGCATCATGTGCTCTTCTTTCCCATCAGAAATTATACCAAAGGCGTGCCATTCGGATAATGGGGATGGGCTAATCCTGCCGAGTATTCCAGCTTTTACTCCTCCTTCGAATTTAATTAAAGAGGCATGTCCTGAAGGAGATGTTATTTTGACCGCTACACGTCTAACTGTAACCCATGGGATGACAATTAGAACTGTAATGGCTACCGTGAACCAAAACTCTTGTTGTTTGATCAACTTGGAGCCTAATTCCTTACTGTAAGATTTGGTTCGTGGGTCATAAGAGATAGTGAGCAACACAAATGCCCATAGCAGAGCTAGAGCTGTCCATCCAGCGAATCGATGAATCCTTTCGAATACATTATGATGGAGATGGCGAACGAGAGGAAATGCAGCCAAAGAAGATAAGCAGAGAAGTGAAAGAATTGTAGAGGCGACTCCAATTATCTCAGAGGAAGTATTGCCTCTATCCTTAAGGGTAAGAACTAAGGCATAGATTAGCCAAGCAATTGAAGAAATTCCACAGCTGCTATGTATTCCACCAACACTTTGAAGAAGAGAAGTGGTGGCTGTCTTGAGCCGGAGAGGCACCCAAGACCGGCCCAACACCTTCACTGCAAGCCAGAAAACAACTCTTAAGAATGCTTCGCTTCGACAGAGTGTTAAAGCCAAAATATTAGCTATGGAAAAGAGAGCAGCTCTGTTTCTTGCATAAGGGAAGTTCCCAGTAGCTGCAAGAACCAAGCCAGTGATGTTCAATGTTAAGCAAACCACAAAAAGTCGCTTGTACACAGTGAACAAGCCTTGATCAAGCAGTATAACTGACAATCTTGATTCTTGTTTTCTTGGTGCCGCAGGCTTAATTGGCTGCTCAGGTTTCTCTTTATTTTTTCCTTCTTCTAATATTTCCAAAGTGTTCCCATCTTCATCTTCTTCGCCTTCAAGATCAAGATCACAGAAATGGCTACTAGGCCGACTCACGGATCTTTGTAAAGAAGAAGGGAAGATTTTAGAGGTGCTGCCTTCAAACCAATATAACCAAAAACGGCTGCTGCCATTTTTCTCATCATTAGTTTGTGTTGAAAGAGCAAATGGATCAAGATGAGGTTTGATTTCAAATGACACTCCTCGGCAGCTTGAAAACCTCACTGTGCTCTGCATTTTTTTTTGATATGTGTAAGATGATGATTGTGTTTGTTGTAGATGGTGCAGTTAAGGAGTGCAATGCAAGGTATTTATAGGTCTTGCGGAATAATCATTTAATATTAAAAAAATATTCGTCCTTGAAAAGTCAAAGTTATTGATCTATTTTTTATTTTCAATTCTATGTGGAAATTAAGCCTATAGTAGAGTCTGCAAATGTTGAACTACTACAAACATGCTAAGCGAAGACTTACTAGAAAAATAAAAAACGAGAGAAGACTGAGCAACCGTTTTAAGAAATAGGTTGTTCTTTATGTAGTATCTTGATTTATATATATACACTCATTCTATTTTCACTTTATTTAAAAAAAAAAAAGTTTTTCATTATTTGATTTCATTTGTTGATAATCAAGGAAAAGACATAGAAAATCATATTTTCATTTTCTTTTTTCCTGAATACAATTTCTAGAAAACACTTATTTATATCAAATTTATGAACGAATATATGCTAAATTAAATAAATTGATTGAAAAAATATTGATAAAATGCTTACAATTCAAGTGGCGGTTTATAATTGGATTAATCCATTATTTTTTGTATGAATAGGCTCTAAATAAAACATTTCTTTTTTATTCATATCATCACGTTTAACTAGAATTGAAATACCAAAATGTTAAAAATAAAAGAAAAAAAAGAATCAGCTAATGCGCTCATATTGTTTAATTTTAAAAGACTTTGCTAATGAAATAAAGTATAATAAAATAGAAAAACAAGAATATTACTGAAAATCTCTGTTTTTTTAATTGATATAATTGATGAATGTTTATGTATGTAATTAATTTCTATCTTCATACGTTAAATACAATATTTCTTTTCTATTCATATAATCACGTTTAACTAAAATTTCAATGATACCATATTAAGTAATTTAAAGAAAATTTCAAAGCTCAAGTATATATTGTGATTGGACGAATATTAATATTAACTTTAAACCTAAAATTTTTAGGTTGACTTTGAATTACTGACATACATAGGTCTCTGAGACTGGATCGTAGTCAGTTGGTTAGATTATAAACCGATTAAAATTTTATTGGTCATAGATGCGTCCAATCAAATTACGAATTACGTTGCGTCGTTATTCAAATGGGTCATTGTCAAACAAGTAGTTTATAAACAAAATAAGTTATAAATGAATAAAATTAATTTTATAATATTTTTTTTTATCTTTTTAAAAAGTTTATTCATTAAAAATAAAAATAATTTATTTATAACTTATAAAAATAATTATTTTTATATTCATATGATATAAAAAAATTACAAAATCACGAACAATTTAAAATTAATCATAAACAAATCAAGTTATATGAATCATATAATATATCAAATTAGACCGTATAAATCAGAACGGATACAAAACAATATTGAGCAGACTAAGAAAGGTAAAATTGGAAATTTGTAAAGCATTCTGGAAAATACTTGAGACCAAGAATAAGGATAATGGAACATGCTTCTATGACCTGTGAAAGCAGGAAATATTGAACATAATTTTGGTTGCATTTATAGTCACCTTGGAAGAACAATTTAATCTGCCAAATAAATTTAATTTTAGTGATTGAAAATGAATTTTTGATCTAATATACAAGTCTTTGGATTGAAGAATTAATGACCGTTAGACATAAGTCTTCTTAAAGAAATTTTTGGAGTATAAATTTTCTAATGAAAAATGTATATATATATATATATATATATATATATATATATATATATATATATATATATATATATATATTATCTAGAATGTCTTCACTAAATTAATCTGGTCAAAAAGAATTTATTTTTCCTAATTACCCACTTCATCAACTCGATTTAGATGCATTTTAATATTATTTATCTACATTTTATACCAACAAATAATAATACACTAATAGTCAAAAAGGGAATCATAACTATTTTTAGTACATCCAATTCTCCTAATTACCCACTTCATCAACTCGATTTAGATGCATTTTAATATTATTTATCTACATTTTATACCAACAAATAATAATACACTAATGGTCAAAAAGGGACTCACAACTATTTTTAGTACATCCAATTCATGACTTTTTATTATTGTAATTACATTTTAAAAAATATTTTCACATTTTATTACCTATGCAAGTTAATTTTAAAATTGTACCTACCTCTAATTTTTCGAAACTGCAACCTTAGGATGCGTTCGGAAAGGTTTTTATTTTCGATTTTTTATTTTATTTTTTAAAAAAATAAAACCAAAACACCTTCGGCAAATTATTTTCCGTTTCGGATTTTGCAAAAATTTAAAAAACTGATTTTCACATTTAAATTAGAAAATAAAAATTTTCAAAATGAGGCTTTTAGGATTTTGTTATTTTATCTTTATTATCACCACACCGCCATCATTGCTGCTGCCGCCGTCGTCTCCACCACCACCACTCTGCCTCCTCCGCCACTACCACGCCGCTGCCATCTCCCCCGCCACGACGACGGCCACCACACTGTTGCTGCCTCCACCACCACCACGCTGCCACCGCCTCTATCACCACCACCACCACCATATCGCTGCCGCTACCGCCTCCACCACCACACCGCTGTCGCCTCTACCACGCTGCCCTCACCACCACCACGTTGTCGCCGCCTTTACCACCACCACGTTGTCGCTGCCTCCACCACTATGCCGTTGTCGCCTCAGCCGCCTCCATGTCGTCTCAGCCGCCTCCATGTCGTCTCAGCCGCCACCACGCTATCGCCGCCTCCACCACCGCCACCACCACCACGCCGCCGCCTCTACCACCACTACGCTGTCGCTGCTTCCACCACTACGCTGCTATCGCCTAAGCCACCACCACGCTGCCGCCGCCTCCACTGCTACGCTGCTGTCACCTCTGCCACCGCCTCCACCACCACTGCAGCTACCGCCGCCTCTACCACGCCGCCGCCACCACCACGCTGCCGCTGCTATCACCACAATGATACCGTCGCTCCAAAGTCATTATTATAATGTAATGAATAATTAAAAAATATATATGAATAATTAAAAAAATATAATAAAGTTTTTAAATATATAAAACAGTTTTCTAAAAAATAAATAACAAAAACTAAAAATAATTTTTAGGTTTTAAAAACCAAAAGCTAAAATCCTACAATTTTACCGAACACACCCTTAATTTTTCTTTACACAAATCGAATTGAGTAGCACCTATAGTTTATAGACAGATGTAATGGAATCAGAATTGCACAATCTATGTACTTAATAAACTTATATTAAAATTTTTATATTAACTCAAATACAAAATGCGAGCAGTTTGCTTTCTATAATTTACAGATTTGTGTTAAAAAAAAATATTGAATGCATGACTAATTAGAACTTTTTATTTCCATTTTATGGGTAGATTTTTCTCTGTATTTTAAAAGTGAGTATGAATCAATTAATCCATTATTAATTTTTTTTTTAATCGGTCTATTGTTGGGCACAGGATGAGAATATGCATTATCAACACACCTTTATAAGACATTCTCTTTCTGAAGATTTTTACAGCTTTATAAGACATTCTCTTTCTGAAGATTTTTTTTTTCTTTTGAAAAATAAAATCCCTGAAAATTGTTAAAATCTTACCTAAAAGTAACAATAAAAATCCAATTCAATTGCATTGGCTCTGTCTTTCTCTCTCTTTATGCAAAAGATATTAGAAATAGAAGCCATATGCTCTTATCATTACTATCCATTTTACTTTCAACAACAATTATTAATATTATATATATGTATGTGAAGTACAAATTTATGTCCGGTAAATATACTCTTTTCGCCCCATTTTGAGATATAACTTTTTATTTTTCACGAAAATTAAGAAAATTATTAGAATATCTCAATTTTATATAAAAAAAAAACTATAGCCTTTGACAAAAATGCCCTTTTGTATTTCTAAATATTTCGTTTAATTTTAATTAAAAATAGAGAGTGATAAAAAAGATAAATATTTAATAAAGTGTATAATAAGGAGGGGCATACATATAAACTTTTTCTTCAAATTCCGAAAAAGATATTTAAGGCATGAAAAATCAAAATAGAAAAATAATCTCTTAAAATAGGACGGAATGAATATTAATATTTATGTATAATAATGTATAATAGGAGATTAAACATTAAAAGTTAAGTCCCTAAAACAAAAAGATAAAGGCTTTCAAAAAATTGTTTAGAAATTATATATGTTGACTTTAAATGCTAATTAAGTTTAATTTTGTTGATCAACTTGGGAAAGCATCCCAAGCACACATCCAAAATAAGTTTCTCAGTACTCAACATGTTTACGGAGCCAAATATATCAAAACCTTCATGATGAAGTTGGAAACATGTTGACCTATATAATGGTTGACTCTGCTAAAGTCTTGGAATCTCCATTTTTGTAGCTCCAAGTAGTACCTGACCAATTTTCACACTCACTAAACAAAATCATTAAATGCAGTGAAATCCCACAAAAGTTGAGTGTTTGTAATAATTAACAACCAATTTTTTTCTTTTTTAATCAATTGATCAGTAGAACTGGAAATACAATTGCATGTTCAAATATTAATGATTAATTCTCTAAATTGTTTTGACTTTTGAGCATGTGGAAACTTAATTCCGGTGCGCATCCAACTTAATATCTTCGCATGCCAATTTTGATTATCATGTTTTTTATTATTGTAACTCATGATCAATTAATGGGTTGGAGAGAGTTGCATTTCTACAGGGAACGCATAATAAAGTGCGGAGATGAGTCAAAATCTAACATATATGGAATATAAATATTTTAATAGAAAATTGAACATTATCCACTAAAAATAACTAAAATTAGTGGCGGCAATATTTTCCTCGCTAATTATTGACCGTTTTAAAAATTATTTATGAAAATATATTTTTTCTTTTTTGTTATTAATTTAGAGACGAAAAAAAAAGTTCGCTAAATTTTAGCGTCAATTTATGGATGCGCGCTGGAATTAAGTTTTCACATGCTCAAAAGTCAAAACAATTTAGAGATTTAAACATTAATATTTGAACATGAAATTGTATTTCCAGTTTTAATGATCAATTGAATAAAAAATAAAAAATTGGTTGTTAATTATTACAAACACTCAACTTTTGTGGGATTTCACTGCATTAATGATTTTGTTTAGTGAGTGTGAAAACTGGCCAGGTACTTGTGAATCGAAAATATAGGTTATTTTGTATGTCAGAAGTACCTATACATAAATAATGTTAACACACAATTATTATTATATTATTTTATTTTTATTATTAATTTTTGAAGATTAATTTATTTGAATTTGCCGTGTAATATATATATATTGCTGCTTTACTTTTTTTATTTATTTTTTATTTTAGGCCCTATTCAAGATTAGACTCAATATCTCATCACTTTAGTTGAAACGCAAAATCAATTCGGAACCAATAAAGTTACAAAATTATAGGCAACATCTAATGTAATTTATGTATATTTATTTTTAATGTAATTTTGGTTAGGATTTATTAGTAACATAATATGAAAATTTATGTATGTTATTTTTCTTTTATTTATTTTAAATGGTTTTATTTTGTTGAATATAAGTTCGATTTTTGATCTATTCGGTTGCGTTTAAAACCGAACCGAACTAACCATTTGCACACTTTTAATTGTATAATTAAATATATTTTTATAATGTTATATTTTTAAATTAATAGTATTGTTAATAATATTGAATAATTATTATTTATATAAATTAAAATTTTGATGTAATAATAATAATAATAATAATAATAATAAATTAAATTGAAAATAAATTTAATAATTTTTGCAACGGAATTTTTTGTCGCTAATATTTTTTAATATTTACAGAGACTAATTTAGGAGTTATTTAGCGACGTAATATTTCGTTTTTAGCGACGAAAATTGCCGTCACTATTTTTAGCTACTTTTTTATATTTTGGTCGCAAAATTTCTTGCGACGAATGAATTAGTAACGGTTAGTCGTTTTGTCACTAAAAGTAATTAACGGAATTAATGGAATTAGCGACGAAAATTAATTTCCTGATTTTTTAGTGATCATACTAAAAAATATTTAAATGAAACACTCAATTGAAATAAATATATTGCAATTGATTGGTGCCCACTTTTTTAACAGACACCAGAGGAGATTAATTTATTTGAATTTGCTGTGTAATCTACATATATTGCTGCTTTACTTTTTTTATATATATATTTTTTTAATTTTAGGTCTCTATTCAAGATTAGACTCAATATCTCATCACTCTAGTTGAAACGCAAAATCAATCCGGTACCAACAAAGTTACGAAATCATAGGCAACATCTAATATAATTTATGCATATTTGTTTTTAATGTAATAATAATAAATTAAATTGAAAATAAATTTAATAATTTTTGCGACGGAATTTTTTGTTGCTAATATTTTTAATATTTACGGAGACGAATTTAGGAGTTATTTAGCGACGGAATATTTCGTCTTTAGCGACGGAAATTGCCGTCGCTATTTTTAGCGACTTTTTTATGTTTTGGTCGCAAAATTTCTTGCGACTACGAACGGATTAATAACGGTTAGTTGTTTTATCGCTAAAAGTAATTAGCAACAAAATTAATGAAATTAGGGACGGAAATTAATTTCTTTTTTGTTTGGTGATCATGTCAACATTGGTGGCTCATCCACCCACCTTTGTTGACAAAATGAATTTATTTTGTTAACAAAGGGAATCCCACATCGGGATTTCATAGAAGAATAGGAGGATTGATCTCCTATATAAACAACTCAACTCCTTTAGTTTTGATCCATCCCAAAATTGCCAATCTTTCTAAGGCAATTAGTAAATATTTCACTTGTATTATTTCTTTGAAATAGTGAAATATAATATTAGTAGTGTCCGAGGACGTAGGCATAGTTGGCCGAACCTCGTTAAATTCTGGTGTTCTTTATTTGTCTATTTAATAGCTATTGTTGGGTATATTGTTAGTGAATTATTGTGCTGTTAAATTACTTAGGAAAATTCTATCTTGGGAATTTTACCTTGTGTAATTTTTCAGTACAATCGTTTACGCTTTATTCACCTGCTCAATAGTGTTTGAGGTGAATTTGGTGGAAATCAACCCGAGTTTCCACAACAATTGGTATCAGAGCCAAGGTTCTTTCTTAGTATGCTCTGTGGTTGCAGCGTAGGCTGATCTTCCACATCAGAAAAGATTTTTCCTTGGGCTATTGGCATTCCGCATCGACAGCTATTGAATAGTAATTGTAGCTGAAATGACAAATCCATCCACTTCTTCTTCCTCGTCCAATATGATGGCAAATGCAAGAGTTGCGGTGGAAATTTTTGATGGTACGGGTCATTTTGGCATGTGGCAAAGTGAGGTTCTAGACGCTCTCTTTCAGCAAGGTCTAGACATTGCCCTTGAAGAAAATAAACCAGATGATGTTGATGAGAAAGAATGGAAGAAACTTAATCGTTTGGCGTGTGGTACAATTCGATCGTGCCTTTCTAGAGAGCAAAAATATGCTTTCTCGAAAGAAATTTTTGCAAGTAAATTGATGAAGGCGCTGGAGGAGAAATTCTTGAAGAAAAGCAGTCAGAATAAGCTTCACATGAAGAAAAGACTGTTTCGTTTCAATTATGTTGCGGGTACCACAATAAATGATCACATCACCAGTTTTAATCAGTTAGTCGCTGATTTATTGAATTTGGATGTGACATTTGAAGATGAAGACCTGGCTTTGATGTTGTTGGGATCGCTTCCTGAGGAGTTTGAGTTTCTTGAAACGACTCTACTTCATGGGAAGGCTGCTGTGACTGTCAGTGAAGTTTGTGCTGCCTTGTATAGTTATGAACTGAGAAAGAAGGACAAGAAAGAAAGCACAAGTGGAGCTACAGAAGCTCTAGTAGTGAGAGGTCGGTTGCAGAGCCAGACTAGAGGAAAGAAAGGGAGATCGAAGTCGAGGCCCAAATTGGGCAAAGACGAATGTGACTTTTGTCGAGAAAAAGGGCATTGGAAGAAAGATTGTCCTAAGCTGAAGTATAAGGGCAAACCTGATAAGGGAAAGGCTGTTGCAGATTCAAATGTAGCTGAGTGTAATGATGAAGACTCAGATTTCTCACTTGCTGTTACATCGTCAACGAGCTCTTCTAGTGTATGGCTGCTTGATTCAGGCTGCAGTCATCATATGTGTCCCCATCGGGATTGGTTCTATGAATTTAGAGAACTAGAAGATGGAGTTGTTTATATAGCAAATGATGCCTCTCTTAACACACATGGGATTGGTTCCATTCGTTTGAAAAACCATGATGGATCAATCAGAATCTTGAAGGATGTTCGTTATGTGCCCAGTTTGTCAAAGAATCTCATTTCCGTGGGAGCTCTAAAAGAAAAAGGTTTCGAGGTGCGAGCAAAAGACGGAGTAATGAAGATAATCTCTGGTGCACTTGTGGTGTTGAAGGGAATTCGGAAAAATAACAGATTGTACCACTATCAAGGTACTACTGTTATAGGCACAACAGCAGTAGCTTCTACTGGTGAAAAGAAGTCAGAAGCAACCAGGTTATGGCATATGCGCTTGGGGCATGCAGGTGCAAAATCCTTGAATCTCCTTGTGAAACAAGGATTATTGAAAGGAGTTCAGACTTGCAAATTGGATTTTTGCGAGCATTGTGTCAAAAGGAAAAAGACAAGGGTGAAATTTGGAACAGCAATCCATGATACCAAGGGTATTTTGGACTATGTTCATTCTGATGTGTGGGGACCTTCCAAGACGACTTCTTTGGGAGGAAAACACTACTATGTGACCTTTGTTGATGATTTTTCTCGGAGAGTTTGGGTGTATACTATGAAGACTAAGGATGAAGTGCTGGGAGTTTTCCTTAAATGGAAAAAGATGATGGAAACTCAAACAGGCCGAAGGATCAAGCATCTCCGTACAGATAATGGCGGGGAATAAAGGAGTGATCCATTTATGAAGGTGTGTGAAGATGAAGGCATTGTCAGACACTTCACAGTCAGAAATACACCACAACAGAATGGGGTGGCAGAACGTATGAACCGGACATTGCTGGAGAAAGTTCGGTGTATGTTGTCCAATGCTGGGTTGGGCAGAGAATTTTGGGCTGAAACTTTTACATATGCTTGTCATCTCATTAATCGCCTACCATCTAGTGCTATTGGTGGTAAAACGCCATTGGAGAAATGGTTTGGAAAACCTGCTACAGATTATAATTCCTTACATGTATTTGGTTCCACTGCATACTATCACATTAAGGAATCGAAGTTGGATCCACGTGCAAAGAAAGCAATTTTCATGGGGATCACCTCTGGTGTGAAAGGATATCGACTTTGGTGTCCAGAATCAAAGAAAATAATTTTCAGTAGGGATGTTACCTTTGATGAATCTACCATGTTGAGAAAGGTGACAAATGAAAGTGTTGAGCAGACAGATGGTACTCCAAAACAGGTGGAGTTTGAAAGGAAAATTGTTATCCCAGCAAATGATGAAGCAGATGCAGAAACTCCTATGGTAGATGAGGAGTCAGATGAAGAAGAGGTTTTAACCCAAGAACCTCCACAGCAACCTGAATCAATTGCATTAAGTAAGCCAAAGAGGACAATCAAAAAGCCTGCTCGCTATGTTGATATGGTGGCTTACGCATTCCAAATTGCAACGGATGACATTCCTACCACTTATAATGAAGCAGTCAAAAGTTCAGAAGCAGAGAAGTGGAGAAAAGCCATGAATGATGAAATGCAGTCCCTTCATAAGAATCAGACGTGGGAGTTAGCTACTCTACCGAAGGGAAAGAAGGCAATTGGGTGCAAATGGGTATATGCAAAGAAAGATGGATTTCCTGACAAGGATGATGTGCGCTACAAAGCAAGGCTGGTGGCTAAAGGCTACGCTCAGACGGAGGGAATTGACTATAATGAAGTTTTTTCTCCAGTTGTAAAACATTCCTCCATTCGAATTTTGTTGGCTTTGGTAGCACAATTGGATATGGAACTAGTTCAGTTGGATGTAAAAACTGCATTTTTACATGGAGACTTGGAGGAGGAAATCTATATGGTTCAGCCCGAAGGATTTAAAGTTGCTGGAAAAGAAAATATGGTGTGCAAGCTTGAAAAATCATTGTACGGATTGAAGCAATCTCCAAGGCAGTGGTACAAACGATTTGACAAGTTTATGATGGGGCAGAAGTACACAAGAAGCAAATATGATCATTGTGTGTATTTGCGCAAGCTACAAGACGGATCCTACATATATCTTCTTCTTTATGTTGATGATATATTGATAGCTTCCAAGAGTCTGACAGAGATTGAGAAGTTGAAGACTCAGCTGAACAGGGAGTTCGAAATGAAGGATCTAGGTGAAGCCAAGAAGATTCTCGGTATGGAGATAAGCAGAGATAGGGAATTGGGGAGACTTTGTTTGACTCAGAAACAGTATCTGAAAAAAGTGCTAAAGCTTTTTGGCATGAATGAAAAGTCAAAACCTGTTAGTACTCCTCTTGCTCCTCATTTCAAGCTCAGTGCATCTTTGTCTCCAAAGAATGAAGCAGAACGAGAATACATGGCAAAAGTACCGTATGCAAATACTGTTGGTAGCTTGATGTATGCTATGGTGTGTACAAGGCCCGACATTTCACAGGCAGTTGGGGTTGTGAGCAGGTATATGCATGATCCGGGAAAAGAACATTGGCAAGCTGTGAAATGGATTCTGCGGTACATTCTGAACACTGTAGATGTTGGTTTGGTATTTCAGCGAGATGATCAAGATGGTCAATGTGTAGTTGGATATTGTGATTCCGACTATGCTAGTGATTTGGACAAACGGCGATCAACTACTGGTTATGTGTTTACTCTTGCGAAGGCACCAGTTAGTTGGAAGTCTACTTTACAGTCAACAGTTGCTTTGTCCACTACGGAGGCAGAGTATATGGCAGTTACAGAGGCTGTGAAGGAGGCAATTTGGCTTCAAGGGTTGCTTGGTGAATTAGGGGTTCAACAGAAGCACATCAAAGTGCATTGTGATAGTCAGAGTGCTATTTATTTGGCAAAGAACCAAGTTTATCATGCAAGGACGAAGCATATCGATGTTCGTTATCACTTTGTACGAGAGGTTCTGGAAGAAGGTGGAGTAACAATCCAGAAGATTAGGACCACTGATAATCCTGCTGATATGTTCACAAAAGTGGTGACTGCGGTCAAGTTGCAACATTGTTTGGGCTTGATCAATATTGTTAAGAGTTGAAGTTGGGCGCTTTGAAGCGCATTTGGGACACTACTAAAATTGAGCTTGTGAGAGATTTAAAAATGTGGAGTTCGCCAAGGTGGAGATTGTCAACATTGGTGGCTCATCCACCCACCTTTGTTGACAAAATGAATTTATTTTGTTAACAAAGGGAATCCCACATCGGGATTTCATAGAAGAATAGGAGGATTGATCTCCTATATAAACAACTCAACTCGTTTAGTTTTGATCCATCCCAAAATTGCCAATCTTTCTAAGGCAATTAGTAAATATTTCACTTGTATTATTTCTTTCAAATAGTGAAATATAATATTAGTAGTGTCCGAGGACGTAGGCATAGTTGGCCAACCTCGTTAAATTCTGGTGTTCTTTATTTGTCTATTTAATAGCTATTGTTGGGTATATTGTTAGTGAATTATTGTGCTGTTAAATTACTTAGGAAAATTCTATCTTGGGAATTTTACCTTGTGTAATTTTTCAGTACAATCGTTTACGCTTTATTCACCTGCTCAATAGTGTTTGAAGTGAATTTGGTGGAAATCAACCCGAGTTTCCACAACAGATCATACTAAAAAATATTTAAATGAAACACTCAATTGAAATAAAGATATCGCAATTGATTGGCGCCCACTTTTTTAACAGACACCATAAGAGTATACTTTAATTATATATATGCTCTAACAGAAATTAATCATTCACACAAATTGCGCACTTTTTCAAGATTTATTTTACTTTAATTTAGGAAAGTCATATATGTTTTTATTTATGTTCTTCAACTGTTTTGGCTTTTAGTAATATTTGCAATATTATGCGACACGTTGTTGCTCACTCGGTCTGCAATTTGTTTCTTCCTTTATATTTCCTTCATTTCACTCGGTCTGCAATTTGTTTGTTCCTTTATATTCTCTTCATTTCATTTTAATTGTCTTGTAATATTTTACGTACCACACTTAGGGTCTTTTATAAAAAACTAAAACCAATTTTTTATTCTAAGACTATAGTAAGCCATGTTTTTTTTTTTTTTTCAATTTAGTATTTAAACTAATATCACAATCAATTATGCCAAGAACTTTACATTAAGCCATAATTTTATTTGTAGATCTAATCAATGATAAAATCATGTAAAAAAGGAAAAATAAAAGTCACTTCTTCATATCATATTTCACAATTGGGCAACTTAGCAGTGATAACGGCTAATGGGAAGACCGATGGAATAAAATTTATTAATTAAATAGAGAATTTCGTAGGAAATAAACAGCAGCTGGACTGGTAACCTAACCCCAATATTACCCAATACCAAGTTACATTTTATTTTTAATAATCAATTAATTTACCACGTACGATGTTTTGTTTCATATATTATCTTTTTCAACAGAAATATGCTGAAAGACAAATTAATAATGTATACATATTGACAATTAAGAATATTCATCACAAACAGTTTATATATATAGCAAGCAAGATAAACACAATCTTTCTTATTAAAATCATAGAGAATTACATAGTACAAATTAATATGACAAAATACAAGAAATTAAAACACAATCACACATACAATCTGAACGTCGTTTGCTTGTATATATAGCAGAGACAAAGACTTTATTAATTAATTCGTTTAATTGTTCCCACAAGCTTATTAAATCAATTTTTTTACTTAATTAATTCCATTCTGAATAGCAAGATTAGTATTAGGAGGAAGAGGAATGTAGTCATGGAGCTCCCAAGATCCATTTTCCATCTGAATCAAACCCATGTACATGACATTCGTCCACCATTTAGCTGGCACCTTATGATTAGTCTGATTTAATATATCATTATACTTATTCACAATTGCAACATCAAAATCAATCACCAAGTTGAAATCTTTTCCTTGACCTTGATAACCTGCGATTCCATAGAGGTAAAGGTTGAGATCATGGGACAGCCCCGCGTCTTGTTTCTTTGTGTCAGGTGAATTTTGGGTGTCAATTAGCAGCTCTACACCAACTTCTGAATATTTTGTTAAGATCAAGTCCGGAGGAAGATTAGGAACAATATCTCCAGAATTTCTAATGCGTAATAGATGAAGATTATTGGTTAGTCCATTAAATAATTCCAAAAAGTCCTTGTTTCCTATGCGAGGACTAGCATAAACAAAAGCAGTGACCGGATATCCAGTAGTTGCTGATGATCCCGTTGGCTTGTTATAGCCATTGTAAACTATGTCCATGGAGTTTAGAGTTGCAAGTGCTGCCCCTAAGCTGTGCCCTGCTACGGTTATGCTCACATCTTCCTTCAACTCTGCATATTTGTCCACAAGTCTCCTTACAGCCATTAGAACCTGTGTGCATATTGTTGAAGAAAATCAATTTAAGTCTAACTTTACTTCAAAACATAACTCATGAGTTAATAATTATTTAAACCATTATAAGAAATATTATATTTTTATAAATAGCCCGTGGGATAGTTAACACACCGTTCCATATTTAGAATCGAATAAATGCCAAAATTTTAAAGTGTAAAGTTTGCAAAACTAAATCTGATATCGGTTTAAAGTAAATGAATTTGAATTCCTACAGTTAGCTCATGATGCGAAGATTCTTCTAACCATTATTATATTTTTATAATCAGTCAATTTAAAATAATTGCTATATATATATATATATATATATATATATACCAATTAAGTACTAGGAAATAACAGTATGAGCAAAAATATTTAGAGGAAGATGCATGTAAATAGACCTGCTCTCTGGCATTGTATTTATTATAAATTGAATCAGCATTTTTGGTTATGTAGACACCGAGGAAACCTTGGTGAACTTTGGCGCTGGTATCAGGAAATACTTCAGAAGCTGACATTTGAAGAAAGTTGAAATCTTGTAACCATTCATTGGGCAACAATGTTCCTCTCCAACATACAAGAATGTCTCTTCTTCCTAATACAAGCTTCCCTTCATCTGTGGCCACAGCAACATACCCCATATAAGCAGACTCTTTCCCACTCCATTCTCCAATATCAATTTCTGATCTTGCATAGAAATAATCAGTCACTTGATATTTGAATTTGTTCCCTTTCTCTAGCCCTGTCTTTATGAACAACTCCTCGGGCGGAAACCGGCATAGCCCATGTGCATCGGAGACCTTCACATTGTTAAAAGAATCGCCGACAGCTCCAACTCTTTCACCGTAGTGAACAAGATATTGCCGGAGATTATCATCGATAGGGTCTAAAAGAGTTTCCCAATTGCTCTCTATGCCGCTAAGAGCCTTCCAATTTGATGCTATGCTTCCCATGTGTTTTTTTTTCTCTCTTCTACGCAGTGTGATCAATTAGTTTTTTTGCTTGTGAGTTGCAAATCAAGGCTTGATGAATGCCTTTATATATAGACTGCTAGCTCTCTTGTAATCTCCATTTTCTATGATAATTAATTGAGATGTGATGGGTGTCGAATCCAACAAAAATAAAATTCTACTCTATAAATATTTATAGCAAAGTATGAGTAGAGTTGTCTCCCAAGAGATTGGTCAAATTATTAAATCTGAATTTATGAAGCAAGAAAAAGAAGAAGGGGGGTTTTTGTTTATGAAAAATAAGATTAAAACAAATAAATTGTGCAGCAGAAAATTAAAAAGATTGAATCAAATATTTGAAAACTTCTAGTCAAAGGAATATCTTGGTTATGATTCATTCAAATTGATCATTGAATACAATTGGATAAATTCTTACTTCTTCAAATAAATTGGTTATGAACACTAACAAGCTCTAGTATTCTGCTCTTCCTTAATATTAATTTAAAAGTGATAAGATCAGCTGGTAAATCTTATTTCTCAACAACCACTAAACAAGCTCTTAGGATTTAATTGAGAAATAGCATTAAGAATTAGAAAAGCTACCAATTCCAATCAATAATACACAAGCTCAATTATTTAAATTGGACCAAATAAATTCACCCACACTAAACTCAAAGATTCAATTCAATGAGTGTACAGATTTGCCACTTTGCCAAATTAAATAAACAATTACGGATTTATTAATCTGACTAGCAATATTTATTCCTTCAAAATCAGACGTCAATAATTTTAATGGAACAAAATATCATTAAGTATAGAAAATATTTAGATATTTGAGAAGAGAAAACAATGAAAACGAACTCTCACAATTTATTCATGAATCATACCTTAATATCCTTGACTAGAAAAGAAAATTCAGCCACTCATGGCTGTAAAACAATCAACTAGAAAATAAAGAAAGCAGCAATTCAAAAGTTTATTTCAAGGTTCAAGATATGATTTCCTTCATCACAAAGATCCTATTTATAGAAAACTTAGACTAGGAATTTGATCATTTTTCTCAAGGACTTTTCAAAGGTCCAATTTTTGCTGCCAAAAGTCGGGTAAAAGATCTGGCTAAATTGATTTCCAATAGCAGCAATTCTTGAAAAATCTGCACTGCATAATTCTGCGCAAGCGACCGTGGGCACGCTTAAGTGTGATTTCATGTTGAAAATGCAGACCTGATACTTTCAGCTTCCATTCTTGACTTCCAATTTTGATTTCTTTGATTCTCAGCTCCATTTCTTGACTTCCAATTAGCTCCAGATTTTATTTGACTTTAAATTCCTACTTTTTGATTTCTTTTTCCCATTGAGCATGAATTCCTACTAAAAGATTAAATAGAAATTAAATCAAATATTTATCTTATTAAATAAGCACAAAATAGGAGTTTTTCATGGAAAATAAATAGGAATATTTTTGCTTCATCAAATTCCCCCACACCAATCCTTTGCTTGTCCTCAAGCAAATCAATTTCCACACCCCATAACCTTGCCATATTCTCCCCTTCAAAATTTCTTTTCAAAACTCAACATGTCTCAAAGAAATAATTCATAAAAATATTCATCAGTTCAAATGATCTTTCAATGTTATCCAAAGATGCAAGACTAAACACCCTCACAAAAGATATCACTCAAATCACTCAAGTATTTAGGCTAAGTATTTAACAATAGAGCACTCCAAGTCACAAAAATAAAAAAAAAAGGAATTACCATAGGCTTGCCATTCAATCAAATCTCCACCACTAACCATTAATTCATCCAAAAATCAAAGGGTCTTCAATTGGGTTGTAATGGGGCTAAGGTCAAAGGTATGGAAAAAGGGAAAATTTAGGCTTAAATAAGTTGAACATAATAAACAAATGCCTTTTAAAAAAATTTAGAAAGAATTTATGCAATGTAAGGAAGATAGAAACATAGATCATTTTATTAAAGCGGGATCCTTTTATTAAAGTGGCCCAAGCAAATTTTTATTTTATTTTATTTTTTTATTTTATTTTTTTATTTATTTTTTTTTTTTGATAGGAAATTGATTCCCCTAAGGCTTTTGACCTTTATTCATTTTCAAAATCGCCGGCCACAAATGCTTTTTTTTTTTTTTTTTTTTTTTTTTTTTTGTATCTTCCTTTTCAAAAATATAACTATGCAGATATTCTTAAAATCATTTATCTATTAGTTCAACAAATAAAGGCTCAAAATTATGGCTTCAATAAACTGGTTCAGGCTAACAATTTTAAGGGTTATTTCCAAGAATATGGTTATAGGCTCAAAATGGTTAACTAATGGATTAAAAGGTAGGATATCAAGAAAAATGTTTAAAACAAATGGTTATTATCCTAAATGCCCTTATCACTTTAATGAAATAAATTAGGAATGTGATCTCAAAATGAATCTCATGGCAAGTTCTAGAATTCACAATTTATATTGGACACACTCGCAAGAAAAATAAGAACACTTATAATGTATGTTCATTTAGGCTCAAAAACTCACAATAAATATTAAGGGTTAAAATTGGTGTTTAAATCTTGCAACTTTATCATACAAATCAGAACACTTAAATGATGCGTCAAAACAAAACTTTAAAAATCAAAATTGGAGACATGAGAACCTGTATTTCAATTTTTCCAAGGAGAATAGACTTAGCCAAAGGACATTTCCATATTTTTCTACTCAAAAACACTCAAAGGGGTGCAATTAAAAACATCAAAGCAAATAAAAATATCAAAATAAATAGCAGCTGAAAACAAATTATCAAAATAAATAAAAGTGCAGTAATGTGTAAATGCTGTAATGTAATACATACATAATATCAAAAATTAGTATTCCCCTCCCCCACACCTAAACTTTACATTGTCCCCAATGTAAAGCTAGGATCAAAAAACATCACAAAGAAAAATTAAACAAGACTGGGAGGTGAAAATACTGCCCTGAAAAGATCTAGAGAGGGGCTGCTCTGTATTGGCCATTGGGTAATTTCTCCATCTCTCTCATCCTGTGCAAACAATCAATGTCCAATGGACCAACCTCACAAGCAATATGCATATCAGTAATGTTGAGATCCAAAACTCCCAAATGCATAGCAATAAAAGTTACTAAAAAAAAAAAAACCCAAGCAAAGATGCCCTCTCTTCTTTTTAGCCATTGCTAAGAATTATCTACCATAAAATACTGCAAAATTAATTGGTCTGGGCACTTATCAATCACAAATTAAATTTACACCAATAAATTCAACCCAACAATTTAATTGAAATTTTTTTGTTTTGTTTTGTTTTTTTTTTTTTTTTTTTTTTTTTTTTTTTTAAATTCCCAAATTACCCAACAATTCAACAGAATTTTCAGCAGCTCAAAGTCACGAAACACCCAAAATACCCAACACTTCCAACAAATCCGAATTAATCCACAATTAAAAACCAAGAAAACAACTCAATTAAAGATTCAATCCCAATTCAAACCAAAATCAATCACAATTTAACTCAAAAATCAACTCCATAGATTAACCACAAATTAATCCAAATCCACCAAATCAAAAAGGAAAACTAACCAAACCCATTTATAAGCTCCGAGGAAGAGATTGATCGGTGAAGAGGGAGCTGCTGATCTCCGTTGTAGTCGCGGAGGTGGCTACTGATCGGCGCTCGGTGGACAGCGGCTGTGCGACGGCGCTCATTACTCCGGTGGGCAGCTGGTTGGCGTTTCGACGGCGGCAAGAAGAAAGAAAAAAATGGTGAGAACAATGGAAGGTGTCGGCTGGGTGTGAAAAGAAAAGAAGAAGAGAAGTAACAAATATTGTAAGGAAAGGGAAGTAATAAAAACAAAGAATAAAATAAACAAGTAAAATAATTGTTTAAAAGAAAAAGTAACAAGGAAAGATGAAAAGTGGAAAAAGAATGAAAATTGTGAACTAAAAGAAGCAAAAATAAACAACAAAAAGACAAAGTAGAAATACAATTATTAAAAAGTAACAAAGAAAGATGAAGAGTGGAGAATGAAAAATCGTGAACCAAAGAAACAAATAATAAAGAGACAAAAAACAATTGTTAAAAAGTAACAAGGAAAGAGAAAAAATATAGATAATGAAAAAGTAAAAAGTAAACACAACAAAGAGAATAAAAAGAAAACGTAAACATATATCTTAATTTAAATCACATTAACCATTAAAACCAAACTCTTACCCAGAATTGAAAAAGAACACACCAGCTTTTTCCCTTTTTTTTTAATTTTTTAATTTTTAATTTTTTTATTAATTTTTTTTTTTTTTTAGTTCTGAAAGTGAAAATAAAATAAAAAAAAATAGAAACTAAAATTAAAAATAAAGATGTTGGGTTGCCTCCCAACCAGCGCCCTTATTTTATGTCTGAAGGCTAGACATAATGCAGCATCACTCTTCATAATTTGGAACTTCCAATTGAATGGTTTCAATATTTGTCACTTGAAATCCCTCATAAAAAGGTTTTAAACGATGCCCATTGACCTTAAACGTTTTGGCAGTGATGGGACTTTGAATTTCTACTGCACCATGAGAAAATATATTAGTAACAATAAAAGGTCCAGTCCAACGTGACCTTAATTTTCCTGGGAAAAGCTTAAGTCTAGAATGAAACAAGAGAACTTTCTGACCAATTTGAAAATTTTTTCTAGAAATATTTTTATCATGAAAAAGTTTAATTTTCTCTTTGTAAATTCTAGAATTCTCATAAGCATCAAGTCTGAGTTCCTCAAGCTCTTGGAGTTGTAACTTTCTCTGTTCACCTGCTTCTTCCATGTTCATGTTACACTGTTTTATTGCCCAGTACGCTTTATGCTCTAGTTCAACAGGAAGGTGGCAAGACTTACCAAACAAGAAGCGATATGGAGACATACCAATTGGATTTTTATATGCAGTTCTGTATGCCCATAAAGCATCTTCTAGACGTATACTCCAATCTTTGCGAGTGGGATTGACAGTTTTTTCCAAAATAGACTTGATTTCTCTATTGGATACCTCTGCTTGACCACTAGTCTGTGGGTGGTAGGCCGTCGAAATTCTGTGAGTCACACCATATTTTCTTAACAGACTTTCAAACGTACGATTGCAAAAATGAGTGCCTCTGTCACTGATGATTGCCCTTGGTACTCCATATCTGCTGAAAATATGACTCTTGACAAAACCTACGACAATCTTAGAATCATTAGTCCTGGTGGCTTTTGCTTCCACCCACTTAGAAATGTAGTCCACAGCTAAAAGAATGTAACAATTACCAAAAGAAGATGGGAATGGACCCATGAAGTCAATTCCCCATATATCAAAAATTTCACAAGCTAAAATAGGAGTAAGAGGCATCTGATCTCTATGTCCTAAATTACCAGTCCGTTGGCAATTGCTACAGGATTTACAAAATAAATAGGCATCACGGAATAAAGTAGGCCAGAACAACCCACATTCCAGCACCTTACGTGCTGTCCTTTTTGGACCAAAATGTCCACCACAGGCATAAGAATGGCAAAACGCTAGAATGGATGGAATTTCACATTCGGAAACACACCTGCGAATTAATTGATCAGAACATTGTTTCCACAAATAAGGATCATCCCAGATATAATATTTAGACTCACTCTTAATTTTTTCTTTTTGTGCTCTAGTCAACTCACTAGGCAATGTCCTAGCTACCAAATAATTTACTATATCAGCATACCATGGTATTGAAGATTTAATCTCAAAGAGGTGTTCATCTGGAAATGCATCTTGAAGTGGTTGAGGTTCCTCATTCATGATCAATCTGCTCAAGTTATCTGCCACTGAATTTTCTGTTCCTTTCTTATCACGAATCTCCAAATCAAATTCTTGTAAGAGCAGTATCCATCTTATTAATCTTGGCTTGGACTCTTTTTTGGCAAGCAGGTATTTTAAAGCTGCATGATCAGAAAAAATTATGACTTTAGTACCCAATAAATATGATCTAAATTTTTCTAAAGCAAAAACTACTGCAAGTAACTCCTTTTCTGTAGTAGAGTAGTTTCTCTGAGCATTATCAAGAGTTCTTGAAGCGTAGTAAATAGCATGTGCACTCTTGCCAATTCTTTGACCAAGTACAGCTCCAACGGCATAGTTGCTGGCATCGCACATAATTTCAAAGGGTAGTTCCCAATTTGGGGGCTGGATAATTGGTGTAGATGTCAGCTTGTCTTTTAACTGATCAAATCTATCCTTGCATTCAGTGCTAAAGTCAAATGGAGTGTCTTTTTGTAACAACTTGCAAAGAGGCTGGGTAATCTTCGAAAAATCTTTAATAAACCTTCGGTAAAATCCTGCATGACCAAGAAAAGAGCGTACTTCCCTCACCGAAGTGGGGTAAGGTAAGCATTTAATCAGATCAACCTTAGATTTATCAACTTCTATTCCTCGGGAAGATACTATATGTCCTAATATCAAACCTTGATCGACCATGAAATGACATTTTTCATAATTGAGCACAAGATTAGTTTCAATGCAACGGTTAAGCACTTTAGTCAAATTTTCCAAACAGCCATCAAATGAATCACCATGTACAGTAAAATCGTCCATAAACACTTCAATAATATTTTCCACATAATCTGAGAAAATACTAACCATACATCGTTGAAACGTTGCTGGGGCATTGCATAAACCAAATGGCATGCGTCGGTAAGCGAATGTTCCAAAGGGACAGGTGAAGGTAGTTTTTTCCTGATCTTCAGGTGCCACGGGGATCTGATTAAAACCTGAAAATCCATCAAGACAACAATAGTGAGAATGCCCAGCCAGCCTTTCAAGCATTTGATCAATAAAAGGTAATGGAAAATGGTCTTTTCTGGTGGAGGCGTTTAATTTTCTATAATCTATGCAAACTCGCCAGCCATTTTGCATTCGAATTGGAACTAACTCACCATTATCATTTTTTGTAACTGTAAAACCAGTCTTTTTAGGTACTACCTGAACTGGACTTACCCATTTGCTGTCAGAAATTGGAAAGATCATACCTGCATCAAGTAATTTAAGGATGTCCTTCTTGACTACTTCCATCATGGGGGGATTAAGTCTGCGTTGAGCCTCTCTAAATGGTTTATAGTCTTCTTCCAATAGTATGCGATGCATACAAGTGGAGGGGCTGATTCCTCTTATGTCTGCGATAGTCCATCCTATGGCCTCTTTGTAATCTTTTAGAATGCGAATTAACTTCTCTTCTTCAAGGGGAGTTAATTTGTTGGAAATTATTACTGGTAAAGTCTGATTTTCTCCTAGGTAAATATACTTCAAATGACTTGGTAAAATCTTTAATTCCAATGTTGGGGCCTGCAAAATAGATGGAAGAAGTTTGTTGTGAGATATTGGTAAATCAAGGTAGGAAGAATTATACCTGATTGGTCGTAATGATTCCAGCTCAAAGATGGAGTCTTTCAACTCTTCTTGTATAATGAATTTTTCCTCCAAATTGTCTAATTCCTTAGGATCAAAACTCTTAGTTATTGCTAACTCCAACTCATCCTCTCCAGTTAAATCAAAAACCTGCTGTGTTAATGAATCAATTGTATCAATTCCATAAACACAATCAACATCAGAAGGATACCTCATGGCAGCATAAATATCAAATTTTATTTTCTCTCCATCAAACTCCATAGATAATGTTCCTTCTGCAACATCTATCTTTGTTCTGGCTGTTTTCAAAAAAGGTCTTCCTAACAAAATAGGAACTGATTTTGAAGAACGTTCTTCCTCCATATCTAACACATAAAAATCAGCCGGAAATACTAGCTCATCAACCTGCACTAAAATATCTTCCAAAATTCCTTCCGGATAAACAATGGACCTGTCTGCTAACTGAATAATTACATTAGTTCCTTTAAGTGGTCCCATATTTAAAGAATGATAAATAGAGCTAGGCATGACATTTATAGATGCTCCTAAGTCTATCAATGATTTTTCAAATTTTGAGTTACCTATTGTACAAGGAATGGTGAACATACCTGGGTCTTTGCACTTGGGAGGTAGTTTCTTTTGAAAGACAGCAGACACATTTTCTCCCATATGAATTTTTTCATCCCCTTTCAGCCTTCTTTTGTTGGTGCATAATTCTTTAAGGAACTTTGCATACCTTGGCACTTGTTTAATGGCATCAAGAAGAGGAATGTTGATCTCTATTTTTCGAAACATATCAAAAATTTCTTTTTCTTGTTGTTCCTTCTTGGATTTGGCCAGTCTACTCGGGAAGGGAGGTGGTATGATCAAAGATGATTTAATTTGAGATGTTTCTGAGGTATTTGGTGGAGGCAGCTCCATCTCTTTCTCCATGTCATCTTCACCTACGAATTTTGTGGCCCTTTTTGCTGGTTCTTTTAATTCTTTTCCACTCCTTAATGTCATGGCACTCACATTCTGTTTAGGATTGATTTCGGGTTGAGATGGCAAGCGACCAGAATTTTGGTTCTCTAATTTGCCCACTGTGGTAGCGAGTTGGCTCATTTGATTTTCCAAATTCAGCATGCTAGCCTTGGTTTCCTGTTGAAATTGTTGCATATTAGTAGCTAAAGCAGCAACTATATTGTCCAAAGACATACCTGGTTTTGATGGTGGAGGGGCATCAGATTTAAATCCTTGGAATCCTTGTGGAGGTGGAGCAGGGGCTGGTTGTCTCGGTTGATATCCATACTGATGGTAGTTGTTGGGTCTCGATCCATAGCTCAGATTTGGGTGGTCTCTCCATCCGGGATTATAGGTAGCAGAAAAGGGATCGTATTTCCTTTGGTATTGCTGTCCTTGTTGTCCTTGTATAACATTTAAATGTTCTTCATCTTGAAGAGTTGGACACATATCCGTAGGATGATCAGAATTTGAACAAATGCCACACGACTTCACTTGTTGCTGATTTCCCACCATAAATTTCTGCATAAGAGAAGTTAAATTATCAAGTCTTTGTTCAATGGAATTTACACTTACCTCATTAACCCTCTTAATTGGATGATCTTGTCTAGAGCCAAATTGCTGAGAATTGGCAGCTACTTTGGTAATTAATTCCTTAGCTTGATTGAGAGTTTTGTCTACCAAAGCTCCACCACTTGCAGCATCAATCATGTTGCGATCTGACAACAATAATCCTTCATAAAAATATTGTATTAGAAGCTGGTCTGAAATTTGGTGGTGAGGACAGCTTGCACACAATTGATTGAACCTCTCCCAATATTCATAAAGAGTTTCTCCAGTTTGTTGACGAATTCCACAAATCTCTTTTCTAATGGATGTGGCTCGAGAAGCAGGGAAAAATTTTTCTAAGAATTGCCTTTTCAATTCATTCCATGTCGGTATTGATCCAGGGGGAAGATAATACAACCAATCTTTAGCTTTTTCTGTCAAAGAAAAAGGAAAGGCTCGCATTTTGATTTGATCAACTGTTACTCCTTGTGGTTTCATGCTGGAACATACCACATGGAATTCCTTGAGATGTTTATGAGGGTCTTCTCCTGTAAGGCCACGAAAAGTGGGTAATAAGTGAATCAAACCAGATTTTAATTCAAAATTTACCTCTACATTAGGGAGCTCAATGCACAAGGGCTGTTGGTTGACATCCGGATTAGCCATTCTTCTCAAAGTTTGTTCTGGTTCAGCCATGATTTCAGGTTCTTTGAAAAATTCTGACAAATCAACAATTGTCTCTGTTTGTGATGAACCAGAAGAGGAAGCTTTTTGTTGTTTAGTTGCCTTTCTCAATCTTCGGGCTGTCTTCTCTATTTCTGAATCAAAATTTAATTCACTTCCACGAGAAGTACGAGTCATAAAAAAAATTGCAAATAAAGTAAAATAAAATTCAGATCAATAATAACACCAATCCCCGGCAACGGCGCCAAAATTTGATGGGTGTCGAATCCAACAAAAATAAAATTCTACTCTATAAATATTTATAGCAAAGTATGAGTAGAGTTGTCTCCCAAGAGATTGGTCAAATTATTAAATCTGAATTTATGAAGCAAGAAAAAGAAGAAGGGGGGTTTTTGTTTATGAAAAATAAGATTAAAACAAATAAATTGTGCAGCAGAAAATTAAAAAGATTGAATCAAATATTTGAAAACTTCTAGTCAAAGGAATATCTTGGTTATGATTCATTCAAATTGATCATTGAATACAATTGGATAAATTCTTACTTCTTCAAATAAATTGGTTATGAACACTAACAAGCTCTAGTATTCTGCTCTTCCTTAATATTAATTTAAAAGTGATAAGATCAGCTGGTAAATCTTATTTCTCAACAACCACTAAACAAGCTCTTAGGATTTAATTGAGAAATAGCATTAAGAATTAGAAAAGCTACCAATTCCAATCAATAATACACAAGCTCAATTATTTAAATTGGACCAAATAAATTCACCCACACTAAACTCAAAGATTCAATTCAATGAGTGTACAGATTTGCCACTTTGCCAAATTAAATAAACAATTACGGATTTATTAATCTGACTAGCAATATTTATTCCTTCAAAATCAGACGTCAATAATTTTAATGGAACAAAATATCATTAAATATAGAAAATATTTAGATATTTGAGAAGAGAAAACAATGAAAACGAACTCTCACAATTTATTCATGAATCATACCTTAATATCCTTGACTAGAAAAGAAAATTCAGCCACTCATGGCTGTAAAACAATCAACTAGAAAATAAAGAAAGCAGCAATTCAAAAGTTTATTTCAAGTTCAAGATATGATTTCCTTCATCACAAAGATCCTATTTATAGAAAACTTAGACTAGGAATTTGATCATTTTTCTCAAGGACTTTTCAAAGGTCCAATTTTTGCTGCCAAAAGTCGGGTAAAAGATCTGGCTAAATTGATTTCCAATAGCAGCAATTCTTGAAAAATCTGCACTGCATAATTCTGCGCAAGCGACCGTGGGCACGCTTAAGTGTGATTTCATGTTGAAAATGCAGACCTGATACTTTCAGCTTCCATTCTTGACTTCCAATTTTGATTTCTTTGATTCTCAGCTCCATTTCTTGACTTCCAATTAGCTCCAGATTTTATTTGACTTTAAATTCCTACTTTTTGATTTCTTTTTCCCATTGAGCATGAATTCCTACTAAAAGATTAAATAGAAATTAAATCAAATATTTATCTTATTAAATAAGCACAAAATAGGAGTTTTTCATGGAAAATAAATAGGAATATTTTTGCTTCATCAAGATGAGACAAAAATATTATATAAAAATAATATAACTTTGATACACATGGATCATACGAAAGACTAACAAGCAAATTCAATAGAGCATATCCTCATCTCATCGATATATATCCATCCGGTATATAATAAAATACACCAACTTCTTGTGTGTTGGATATGGTAAAATATTCTTAATATATCTAAATTACTGTATTTCTTATTATCTCTCGATTATTTTTGAGGTTTCGAGTTCGAGACCACTGTATCTCTGTATAAAAATAAAATATATCTCATGTAAAAAATTTATTAATTTTAGTTAGACAAAAAGTGCTCATACCTATTATTTATTTAGCTTATAATTAACAGAACAGTCCAGGGGTGTAGGCAAATGGTAACGAGTGGAGTCAATTGACCCCACTCAATTTTTTTAAAAAAGTTAAAATACCCTTGCTATTTTTTTTTTCAAAATTAACTATACTAAATGACTCCATTAATAATTGATTCCATTAAAAATTAATCTCATTAATATATTTAAATATTTTCATTAAAAATTTATCCCAATAAATTTATATTTTACTACAATAATAATAAAAATAAATGAAAAATTTGGTAGTAAAGTGGATAATTGAATATAAATATATATAAAAGAAAATTGGCAATAATGTATTTTTCTCTTTTGACAAAAAAAAAGTTGATTCGGCTTGCTCAGTTTTATTCTCGTGTTTTTTAACTGATATAATTTTTTTCACTTGATAATTAGGTTGAAACTTATATTACTGACATGCTATCAAATTATGATTTTTTGATGTTGGAATGAATCAACAATCTTTCTCAGTTGTTAGTGAAGACAGGAAAAAAATTGGTGTATTTTTTAGTTTATTTGCTTGTCAAATTAGCTCTGATATTACCAGTCGCGACAGCAACTATTGAAATGGCATTTTCTGCTATAAATGTAGTGAAAAATCGTATACGAAATCGAATGGGAGATCAGTTATTTAATGATTGTTTAGTTACTTATATTGAAAGTGATATATTTAAAAATATTGACAATTAAATAATTATTCAATACTTTCAAAATATGAAAACTAGTAAAAGATAATGGTAATATTATGAGTATTGTTATATATATATATTATTATACTAATAATTTTTTTTATGTGAATGAAATTTTTATCGACGATGAATCTTTGACCCCACTGAATCAAATTTCTGACTATGCCACTGGAACAGTCCGTATATAAATAGCTAGTAAAATATAAAATTATAATAGATGCGCAGAGTATTTTGTTTGGAAAATATCATTCTTTGAGATTTTTAACTTTGGAAGTGGTGGAGAGTATTTTGTTTGGAAAATATCATTCTTTGAGATTTTTAACTTTGGAAGGGGTGGAGAAACACTGAAAGCTACACAATAACAAGTCTAGTAAAATTTGATGGTCGTTGATACGGGTGGTAAGAAATTTGAATTTTCTTAAATGAAATTTCAGGTTTAATTCTCACATCATACATAGAGTGTATGTCATTAAGAGAGAAGCTTTCAATTATCAATTTAACAATAGTCAACTCTGAATTAGTTGTTTTCGTAGATTTAAAAAAAAAAAAAGAAAAAAAAATTAACCTACCTTACTATACTTATGTACATATTGGGTGGTTAGGCATTTATTTGATTCACACGATGCTATTTAAATAATTAGGAGTATTCATGTATCGGTTATCGATTCAGTTAATCGGTTCATAAATCAAAAAAAATAAACCTATCCATTAATATCAATTTTTTTAAAAAAAACTAACCATTAAACATAAAAAATCAGTTCAGTTAACTTATTTTTCTAATCGATTTTGGTTTGCTTTCTTGATTAAACAGGTCTAACGGTTTTTTTTTAACACTCCTATAAATAATCATCTTTTATATATCAGTTTACATAAGAAAAACGTTTAGTAAACTAAAATATATAGAAATACTTTTTTAGCAAATAAAACACAAATCGTTGACCAAATTTAGTTTTGATTTTAACTTTTTTAATAAATTTCACCTTTTTTTTATTTATTCCATTTAGATTTATCCTATTTTTTTGATAAGCCAAAAATTTTATTAAAGAGAAGAGAGAACAGAGTGGCAAAAACTGCCCAGCAATTACAACAACCCAGCAGGCACCATATAAACAACCCAGAACCAAAAAGAACCAACTGCACTGCATATTTTTTTGATCGCCCAAACCAATTCATTAACCTTAAAAGGTCATCCCCCCAACCAATGCTAACCAGCAAACAGCCATATAACAAAAAGAGTAAGCCAGTTGACACCAAAATAAGATGCTTCAAGCCTTTGAGGCAAGCATGGAGGCACAGCTTCATAGGACATCATGTACTAGAAAATGATGAGAGCCATAACAAGCCAACTGGATAGGATTTCGAACAGAACGTCTCCCAGCCATCTGGACCAAGAACAGATTACACGTCCTTGAAAATATGCCTCAAAACATAACAGCAAACCTCCAAGGCAATCAGACAACCAAAAACCACATAATAGAAAAAGCCCAAACCCAGCAAAGGGAACCCTTCTGTAAGGTGGTTGTTGCTGCCAACCCATATGAAAAGGAAAGTACCAAGCCTGTCAGCTGCTAACAGCTATACATCACGCCCCCAATCAAATAAGCCATGCCACTAAGTCATCCACACGATGAGCACCCTGTTTGGCTAGAGCATCTGCAAACTGATTACATTCCCTACTTCTATGCACAAAATGAACTTCTTTGAGCTTGGCTGAGTTATTTTTGATGTCATTAATCACATGCCCTATCTTCCAGGGTCTATTAACTGCTTCAGCATTTAACCAAGAAACTGCATTCATAGAATCCAATTCAAAGCATACCCCCAAGTTCTGACTTACAAGAAAGTCTGTTGAAATAAGGAGAGCTTTTTGGACTGCCATTACTTCCGCCACAGAGGAGATACTTATCCCAATTTTGCATGAGAACATACACATAATTTTACCAGACGAGTCCCTAAGAACACCTCCCATACCAGCTGGCCCTGGATTTCCGAATGACGAACCGTCGGTATTCCATTTCACATATCCTGAATTGGGAGGGGACCATTGGCATACACGCCTGGGAATACACCCATGTTGCAATTTTTTAATACCATCAGCAGCTAAGATAAGGTCTTGCCCTTTTAAACTACTCAAATCCTGATGTGAGCTGATCCAAAAGGAAGCTCGAGCTAAACTCAGGTGGAACAAAGAGGACGGGTTTACCGATTTACCAGAGAAAACCACTGCATTTCTCTCCAACCATATGGTCCAGATACAAGCTAAAAAAACAATGCTCCACACCTTTTGCTGTAGAGGCCCTCTTGCACAACATGACCATTGAATTACCAAGTCGTTAAACCGTTCTGGTATGCAGAATTCATATCCCCACCAACTAATTATTTTATACCACAAGGCTGCTGATATTGGGCAAGAGACAAGGAGGTGATTGGCATCCTTATTCAATTTTTTGCATATGGGGCAGATAGTGTCATTTGGTTGCAAAATACCCCTACTCACCAGGAAGCTTTTGGTGCTGATCCGATTAAGCAAGGATAACCAAAGGAAAAGTTCTACTTTAGGAGGCGCTAACTTTTTCCAGAGGATCGAAGAGTAAGGCTTCAAATTAACCGAGGGGGAGATCGAGTTGGCCAGGAGGAGACTTGCCGATTTAACAGAGAATACCCCGTTGGGGTCATGAACCCAAATTTTCCTGTCCATATGTCCCAAAGAGAGGGAAAACGAATTAATAAGAGATTCTAATTCAGCTAGCCTCTCCCTTTCCCAAACCATGAGGTCCCTCCTCCAAATTAACTCCCATTGCCAAGTTCCTCTTAACCATTTGCCGCAATCCTTCACCAAAGCATCCACTGACGGGTCCTCGGCAAGTGTACCGAATCGACAAGTAATAAAGTGGGGTATAGTTAGGACCCCGAGTTATCGTACCCAAGGGAAAAAGGATTGTTCAGTTAAATATCTATGGTTGAGTGAATTTGAGATGTCCCCGGTGTGATTGGTGGAGAAGATTAAACTAAACCAGAAAATAAATTAACAATTGAAAATAAAATTGTTCATCAAGAAATTATTCAAAGATGAAATTAAATACTTGGGAAATTCTATCCTCATATATGTAACTGAAAATTGGTAAAATAATATAACATAAAATTCTGGATAACCTATCTAAACCCAAGCTTACCTTTCGGATTCAGCTATTCTAATTAATGAACCTACCTTTCGGATTCAGCACATATATTAGCATTATCACATGTTTGTAAGTTCTAAGTCAGACAATCCTACCAGTTCGGATTCAGATATCAAACTCATTTATCTTCCACCATTCTGAACCTATTAAAATAAACATTCACAGATTTAAATACCAATTCGGATTCATCAAACCAATGAAAGTTGATTAAAATAGAACAGAGCATATGTATGTATTTATGAACTGATTACAATCAAAGTTTATCCTGGTAGATCTCCCCTTAACTTGCATTCAATTCAGCAACAACAGATAATTTCAGAGAAGATAAAACTGAACTATATGTATAATATGACCAATTCCTAGATCTAAGACAACCTACCATCCCGGATTCAGTTATCTAAAACCTATTTATTCCTCACAATTCTTAATCTAATAACATTAACACCCACAAACCAACCTACCATATCCATGGATTAAGCTGGAAAGATAAATATCAATATTAAAAGAACATAGCATTTGCACAAACAATAATTTTCGGATTTAGCTCCAATCATCATTATAATTGCAAAACAATATATAACAAGAGGAATAAAAGAAAACATGAAAATATTTATTAAATCCAAATATCCAAAATACACATACGATTCAAGAACTCCCAAGTATGAACAACTACCTTAACATCAAGAATATAAATATAAAAGATGAAAAATTAAGTTTAGAATACACCCTTGATGAAAAGAGAAAATGGATCTTGAAGTTCTTGTTCATCCACCGTTGAATTTCCTTAAATCCCAAAATACAAAATTAAAATAAAAATAATCTAAATTAAATTGGAATAAAAGTGCAATTTGAAATGAAATCTAAGCTAAAACAAAGTTTAAAAGAAGAATTAAAACATGGAAATTAAATAAAATATTGCTGGAATTTAATGGAAAATAAATCTAAGTCTACCCTAAGGAGAAGAGAGAAAAATAAAGGAAAACCAAAACTAAAACTAAAACTAAGCTCCTCCTCAATGCAGCGGCGTTATTTTCTTTTAATACTGAAGAAAAGCACAGCTGTGCTTTGAGAAGCACAGCTGTGTCCTTGGAGTAATTGGCGACTTAGGGTTTCGTTGCGTGCGCGCTGGCTGGTGGAAAATATGCGTGACACAGCTGTGCTTTGCGAAGAAGCACAGCTGTGCTTCTGGGCGAGAGGGGCGAGATTTGCGTCGTCGTTCCTCATCTGCGCGTGCCTCCTTCGCGTGACACAGCTGTGCCTTGCGTGATTGCACGGCTGTGTCGCTTAATTTCACGCTGTGCGTGGAACGGCTGTGCTTTAGGCAAAATCAGCCTCTTTTGCTTAATTTCTTCTAAAATCACCCAACAACCTCCAATTTAGCTCCGATTAATAATATAACACCTGAAAACATCCTAAAACTTATTAAATTTATAAAAACATTATAAATTAATAAAAATACAAAAACTCATTAATTATTATTAAAATTAAATAAATAAAGCATATAATTAGGCCAATAATTAATCTAAAATATTAATATAATTGCAACTTATCATCCACCTGGAGTGAAATTTTGAACAATCGAGGGAACCTACATTTCAACGGTTCATCCACAATCCACCTGTCATGCCAAAAAAAGCAGGCGTCTCCTTTACCCACATCTACAGCTAGGCAATTCAAGAATGGGGAGGAGGACCTGATTTTATCAATGTCTCTCCATATCACAGAGGCTCTTGGAGTGGCGATAGAAGGAGGGATCAGACAATTTTTTATACCATATTTTTTGGAAATCAGCTTCTGCCAGGTTGCCTGGCTATTTGGTTGTAGCCTCCAGTACCATTTGAATAGAAGACTGAGATTTCTGTGTAAAATAGAGCCAATCCCTAAGCCCCCAAGGAGCTTGGGCAGCTCAATGGAACTCCATTTCATCCTATAAAGGGCTCTCTTACTGTCATTACCTCCCCAGAAGAAATTCCGCATTATGGAGTTTAGAGACTTGATGACTCCAACTGGCACCTTGAACAGAGACATATGATAGATCGGAAGACTCATCAAAGTAGCTTTAACTAGAGTAAGTCTTCCAGCCATTGATAAATATTTTCCTTTCCATCCGGCCATCTTGTCTTTGAATTTCTGAATCACCGGGATCCACGTCTCTCTCTTCCTTGGATTTGCACCTAAAGGAAGCCCAAGATACGAACAGGGTAGGTGTTGGATGTTACACTGCACCAACTTTGCACATCTCTCTAACCATTCCTGCCTAACATTTATTCTAATTAATGAGCTTTTGTGGAAATTAACCATCAAACCTGAAATTGCTGCAAAAACCTTTAGGACTCTCTTCATCTGCTGGATGCTCTCCATGTTTGATTCTAAGAAAATCGCTGTGTCATCTGCATATTGGATGTGAGTGATGGCAAAATCCTGCGAAGAGGTTGGAAGTGGGTTTAAACCCCTGAGAAGGTTCGCCTCTTTTGCCTTATTTATTAGGACCGAAAGACCTTCAGCAGCTATTATGAAGAGGAACGGGGAGAGAGGATCTCCCTGCCTGAGACCCCGTGAGAGCTGGAATTCTGGGGTTGGGGAGCCATTGACCAGGACTGACACCTTTGCAGAGCCAATGCAGGTCTGAATCCATGATCTCCACTTAGATCCGAAGTTCATGTGGTCCATTACTGAACTAAGATAATCCCAATTCACAGAATCGAAAGCCTTGTGAAAATCTACTTTAAAGATGACCCCACTTCTATTATAGCATTTTAAGGAGTGGATAATCTCATTTGCTATCAGGACACCATCTAGAATTTGTCTGCCCTTGATGAACGCACACTGTTCTTCAGAAATAATTTCTCCCACCACCTTCTTTAATCGGTTAGCTAGCATTTTTGCTACAATTTTGTACATGCTACCGATTAAGCTAATTGGACGAAAATCTTTGAGATTATCTGCCCCCACTACTTTGGGAATGAGAGTGAGAAACGAGGATGAGGCGCCTCTTGGAAGAGATCCTTCATCATAGAAATTCGACACCATTTTAAAAATGTCAGCCTCTATAATGTCCCACGCTGCTTTAATGAAGGCAAAATTGAAGCCATCCGGACCTGGAGACTTAGAACTATCACAGCTCCAGACAGAAGCTTTGACCTCTTCAGGAGAGAAAGGCAACTCCAAGAAATTTTTTGATGATGAAGAGAGCTTCTTAAAAGCATTTTGCGGGAATGAGGGCCTGTCAGAGTGTTTTTCAGTGTAAAGATCTTTATAAAACTCATAGATTTCCTGCTTAATTCCCGTTGGACTTGTGATTGTCCCCTTTTCTGTTACTAATCTTCCAATCTTATTATGACTCGCTCTAACTGAAGCAGCAAGGTGGAAAAATTTCGTATTTTGGTCTCCTTCATTTAACCATTTGATTCTAGATTTTTGCCTCCAAATGGATTCTCTTGCTTTTAATCTTTCCCATAACGCCTTAACAAGGAAATTTTTCTTGGAGTACATGAATCCCCTGATAACCTCGTGTATGTCTTCATTCTCAAGATCTCGGTCTAGTTCTTCAATGTCTGCCTCAAGTTTAGAGATAGCTAAATCAACTTTACCAAAAGATGCCCTGTTCCATATAACTATGGATTTTTTGAGCATTTTCAATCTAGCCTGTATGTTACTTCCTGTTGAGCTCCTAGAAAATGACCACCACTCGTTGACTCTCTTCAAGAAATCTGCATCCTTCAACCATGCATTTAAGAACTTAAAAGGTCTTGGCCCCCAGTTGACATGTAAGCAGGATAAAATAAGAGGGGAATGGTCTGAAATTTTCTTGGGGAGAGCAGTCTGGATCATATCTTTCATGCTCAAGAGCCAATTTTTATTAACTATGAAACGATCTATTCTGCTTTGGCTCACTGAGTTCCCCCAGGTATATTTCCTCCCAGTCAGAGGGACATCTATTAGGCCAGAGTTAGAGAAAAAATTCTGGAATTTCTTGTCCTTTCCATATAACACCCCCCTCCAACGATCTGCAGGTCTAAGCACTGCATTGAAGTCACCTCCAATGAGGTAGGGAAGATCCTCATCAAGGAGATTAGCCAGTTGAATCCACAATTCATACTGTTTCTGATCTTCACAAGGTGCATAAACTGCAATTACCCAGCATATTAGATCGAATTCTACCAAAGTTCCTTTGACTGTTATCCAATGTGGACCCTTGATGTGACTGAGACTCTGGAAAGATCCCCGGTTCCATGTAATTAGAATGCCCCCACTGCTTCCTACCGCATCTATGGAGAGCCAATCGAAGTTCTTTTTTCCCCAAAGTTTCCTGACAATGATGGACTCAATCCCCTGCATTTTTGTCTCCTGTAGCAGCACCATATCCAGATTCCTTTCCCTGATGTAGGAAGCCACGAGACCTCTTTTGATATTCGAGTTAAGACCCCTAATATTCCAAGACAAGAAGATCATTTAACTGCACGGATTAAAAAAATCCCAAGCTGGGCCTCACTATCTCAGCTAGTGCCTTCATGATTCTACATGTGAGTTTCTCCAGATTTCTCTATCCCTTTCCTCTGATCTAATTAGAGATTCAAGGAAAGCAGCTTTGTTCTGAGGAGGTACAATACCCAACTGATCTGCAACCTCTAGAACTTTCAAAGCTTCTTCATAGGGCGATAGCTGTTCTACCGTGATTTCTTTGAGAATCCTGCGATTTACATTAAGGAAGCATCCGTCCGAGATGGACTCACCAGTAGCATAAGCTGATCCACCTTGGTCTTCAGTGTTTGCTTCATCAGTAGAGGGAACAGCAACCACTATTTTTTTCCCTTTTTTTCCCTTCTTTTTCCTTAAATCAGGGACTTGTCGAGAGGATTTGGAGTTATCAAGCGAGTAGAAGGAACGGATCCTTTTCCCCTTTTTCTTTCTAGATTTCAGATTAGACAGCAATTTACCGTTAGAGGTAATTTGAACTGCCAGTTCATTCAGGTTGGGCTGCTGATACGGGTCCTCTTCGATTTCCATTAATTCCAACCCATTGGGAGTAAGGTCCTCAAGTGCTAATGGGCTGGGCTCGCCAACATTGCTGGATCGGCACTCTGTTAAGCTCAAAGGGGTTGGGGCCCAATACGGAGATATCCCAGCAGAGGGCGACAAATCACAGTTCTGTTTCTTTGGAGATTGGTCCCTACTGCCATGCCTCTGATATCTCTCTTCCAGAGATCCACCTCGTGACAAATGCGCAGCCAAGGAATTATTATCCCCAATTATCGAGGGAGATAAGGAATTTTCAGAGGCCGGAGACTCTTCGCCTACCACCTTCTTCGATTGCATCTGCTCCTCCCTCACAACCCTCCCTGAAGTTTCCACTGACTTCCATTTGAACAGATCGGGACAGAAAGAAGATGTCTCTTCCAAGACCCTAAAAGGGTATACTGTTCCATCAATTCTGGTTTTTAAAATGTCATTTATCCCTGTAGGTGAAGAGGTTGCTATCATGAATCTGGCTACATCAAGACACTTTTTCTTTCTTGTATTATCATCCAAGGTAATGAAATTGCCATATAAACTCCCTATGGTCGAAAAGAAATCTTGGTTCCAAGCATGGAGAGGGAAACCTTCACATCTAACCCAGGTGTATCTCTTTTTGCACACATCACTTGGTTCCCATGGTTTAATCATTTCAAACCATTCTCCAAGCCATTCCAGACCAGAGTTGAGCATGTGTTCTTTGTCTTCACCGGAAGGAAATGTCAGGAGGACAAGGTTTCCCCCCATAGGTCTACATTCACAATTCATATAGCCCTGAGCTAACATGGCTTCTTGAATACTGAAAACATTCTGTACATTGTATAGCCATCCAACTAAGCTCCTGTTCAGCCATTCCCTGTCTTCCAATTTAACCTTGTATTGGAAATTGACAGCACCTGCTTTCATATTCTTGTATGTATCCTGACGTTTCCCATCGTCGCTGACCATTTTTTCTTCCACCACTCTAGCATATGATCTTGTATCTCTCATACTCGGGTATTTTACCTCTTTTGGATTGTGAGTAACCTCCTCTTTTCCTCTGTGAGGTGGACCTCCATATCTGGCTACGTTTATTTGCAGTTTTCTGTTGCCCAGGAAGGCTCCATTTAACCTATTAACTACTGTATTAATATTCTTTGACGTACAGAGGCTGACAAAGCCAAACTTGGTACCTTTTGCACTTAGTTTCTTTGGGATATAGACTCTCTTCACATTTCCGAACCAGGAGAACAATTTCCTCAAACCATACCCTGGCCAACCTAGAGGCAAATTATCCACAAACAGCCTAAAGGTAGGGGATTCATCTTGTGGACGCTCAACCTTTGAGGAGGGAGCATCACAGAATCCACCATTATTCCACCTTTTGGATTTCCAATCGAAAATCCGCGATGGAGCATGGTCCAATCTGGTCGGAAGAGCGGGGAAGTCGGAAGCCATCTCTTTTAGGGTATATGTATGTTAAATCTTAGACATGAATGTTAGAGGATCTTGGATGCTCTATGATCATTTCTTTTAAAATTTTTAGATTTATCCTATTAGATTTATCCTCCTATCAGAATTTCATAGCTGGCATTAAACCTAGATATTTGAGTTGAAAATAACAAGGGATTACATTAGATAGAAATTCTCTTTACAAACATGACATAAACATGCTTAATCCTACTCTAGAAATTATTAATTATTGTTAGAATATCTTAATATTCATCTATTGTTTTTCTTTTTAAAAAAAAAAGACTAAAAGTAATATCACCTAAGGGAAAAGCTGAAATAGTTTTATTTCATAATGGGTCGATCTGATGATTAGAGGGCCTGGTGAATGAGCATTCGGATAACGGCTGCGTAACGGAAGCAATCAAGCAATCATGGGCAAATGTGACAAGGCGCTTTGAGTCGTTAAGCAGCTCAGCGCCCAATTTGCCATTGTATGGCGGAGACTGACGGAAGCGTTAGTGTCATAACATAGTGGGAATCAAATATACATGAACTTAAATTTCTGCGGCTTCCATACGGCATGCATGATTTCACCCAATTAACACTCAATTCATTGTTAAAAATAATAATAAATTTTTCAAAACTGATAAAATTAAAATAAATGAATATATATACACATACGTTATATATGTATAACTACTCTTTTCGTCCCATAATAATAGAAATGCTTCTATTTTTAAATAATTTTAAAAATATATTTTTTATAGTAATAAGACATAATTTTACACATGATTTATCAATCATATCATTCATTTATATTATGCAAAATTATTATTGTAACAATAAAAAATAATAAGTACTATTGGTGTATTAAAATTAGAAATATAAATTATCATATATCAATTGGCAAGTGGAATAAAAATTTATTTAAATTTAAATGGAGTATATAATAGAGAGATAAAGTTAAATGCATTAAATATCTCATTATTTTAAACTTTATTTGCAAATGGTATAGGGAATTGAATGTAAATTTGTTGATTATTGAAAAGCTATAGGTAATTTACAAATTAATAATAGGTTAAAAATAGTGTCTTATATTTTGAGATGGATTAAAAAGAAAAATATTTTTATTATTATAGAACGGAAGGAGTATTATCTCATTAAAAAAGAACTATTTCATCTGTTTTATTTTATATGTCATTTTTAAGTATGAGTGAGCAAAAAAAAACCGATGGACTCGGTTAACCGAAAAAAAAATCCGAAACCGAATCAATGGACTGGTTAACCGATTGTAATGAACTGTTTAATGGTTAGAGTTTTGAAAAAACCGATATTAATAGACTGGTTAATGGTTTTTGACTCATGTGACTGGTTAACCGAACCGAAACCGAATTTTTAGTTAATTTATTAATTTTTTAATAATTTATAACAATTTATTCTAATTAAAGGTAATCATCTATTTTTTTTTAATTATATTAATTATTTTAAAATTTTAAAGTTTTTTTTAATTGGCTATTAGTAAGTATAACAATTTATCTAATTAAAAGTGATTATGGACCGGTTAATATATTTACTTATTAAATATTAATTTTTAAAAACAAATTTGCTTATATCCACCAAATATTTTTATTTTAACAACAATAATGTTATATTATAGTGAAAAAATTTTAATTTTTAAGTATCTTGAACATTTTAATTTTATTTATGAATATATTTATAATTATAGTGGTTAACCGAAAAATATTGGATAACCGATCCGAAAATTCGAAACCGATGGACTGGTTAACCGATAGTAATGGACTGGTTAATGGACTGAAATTTTAAAAAACCGATATTAATGGACTGGAGTTCATGGACCTGTTAACCGACCATGCTCACCCCTACTTTTAAGTAAAATTCAAATTTCATTTATCCGATACTTTTATATTTTTAATAATATTTTTAAACTTTCAATTAAATTTAATTTTTTTTTTCAATTTAAGTTGACCAATAATTAATAATTTAAATTTGTGTATTAAATTATTTAATTTTATTTTAAATTTGAGCCTAATTAATAGTTTTTAATCCTAATAAAAATAATAAAAGTGACATATAAAATGAAATGGAGGGAGTATTATCAAGTGACTGGTTCAATTATTGAAATTAAAGAATCTCATACTATTGTAGACGCCATAAGTTAGGCCGAAGACCTCGAATTGTAATATTTAAAGTTACATATGGGTTTTATCAATTAAAACATGACATAAATATGCGGTAAAAAATAATAGGCTTATGCATTAAGGCCGGTGCCACAAACTTTGCGTTTTTTAGTCGCTATGCGATTTTATATTTCTATGCTGTCGACGAATCTGTTAGCTAAATAAAAAATAATTAAATTACTTAATTCATTATTATTCTGAATTTATCCTGCAAACAGTCAGATTGAATTAAAATGAATCGAATTAAACGGATTTGATCTGGTTATATATATGCATATGTAGAGATCAAATTGGTCAGGTCGAAAAGGCACCAGCATGATCAAGTACCCAAAAGATCATATTGCAGTTTACATACGTACGTAAGTTATATATTTGGCCTATACATACGTGTATATATATATAACGTGACATATTGTATATATTTTTGGCATGTTTATAAAGACAAATCATATCCAATCGTTGTGCTTTGTATTTTCTACTTACAGTACGTATCTAATGAAAAATTGAGTTGATTAAAAAAATCAAAGCAAAACTTGGCTCAACTATTTGTTGTCTTATCTAATTGGGATTATTTCAATTCCTGCCCAACTTGATGTGTAAATTGTTAGAGCGTCCAATTTGAATGAGGAATTTGTTTGACAAAAAAAAAAAAAAGGTTTGAACTAGCAATTATGAAATATGAGAAGATGTCTGTTTTGTTCGATGGTTTAATTAATAGAGATAACGAGGAGAATGGACCAAAGAGAATGGATCCTAAAAGGAAAAGTCTAGGGTTGATTTTATATGAATCAGTCATAAATTCGAATCCAGCCCCACTTGAATTTAATTGGCCTCTTATACCATAACATTAACATGTTTTTTAAGTGTGGATAGAGAAGGAGGAAAAATAAATAAAATACAAAAATATTATTTTTCATTCGGAATATCCAGAACCAGAAGTAAGAAAGCCTGCGATTATTTTTTGTATTTCGTTTTTGATAAATTCCGAGAATAAATTGCAAATTGCAATTTGCAATGTTTGACACGAATGCTTTTTTGATAATTTTTTATTGGAATTCTTGTGAGACCAAATTAACTCAATTTTTAAGTTACCATTATTCATTTTCCTATTAAAATTAACATTATTATATATAAATATAGTCAAATAATCGACCAATTGAAATATCAGTCCACGTATCCTCAAAAAAGATAAAAATAAAAATAGAAACAGTCCACATATATGCATGCCATTGCTTATTTAAAGCATCCAAAATCCATTCAAAAACCATACAAACTCCAATTATCTTTGAAACGAAAACAATTGATAGAGTGATTAATCATGGGTAGCATAGCAAAAACCTGGAAAGATTTGAGCGGTGAGAGAGGTTGGGAAGGTTTATTAGATCCTCTAAACATAAATCTTCGTCGTTATATAATTCACTATGGTGAAAGAGCTGAAGCTATTGCTGATGCTTTTAACGACCAGACTGTATCTAAAGGTTATAGACTTAGCCGTTATCCAATGGAGGATTTTTTTTCTAAGGTGGGATTGGAAAATGGAAATCCGTACAAGTACAAAGTGAGAAATTTTATTTATGCAAAATCAGAAATCAAAATGTTCAATTGGGTTCTTGAAGGTGAATCGTCTTGGATTGCTTATGTAGCTGTCGCTACTGATGAAGGAAAGGCTGTGCTTGGAAGAAGAGATATTTTGATTTCTTGGAGAGGAGCCATAACTGAGTTGGATTTGAAAGAAAATGCTGTGTTGTTACCCATCTCAGCTTCAGATTTATTTGGAAAGGCCAATGATCCTAAAGTGCACAAGGGCTTTCATTCTATCTACACAGCTAAAGATCCCAAATCAATTTACTCCAAAGCCAGTGCAAGAGAGCAGGTAAAATACATATCAATATTACAAGCTGATAACTAATGGTTGATAGCCGAATAATTTTAAACTTGTATTAAATATTTGAATAGTATTAACTATAGTCTATCAGATGAATTTTAGTTTCTAATTGATTGGTGGAACGTGAATCTGGTTCAAGTAAGTTTTTTTTAATGGAAACCCTAAATTCCTTAAAGTAATGACAAGATTTGTTTTTACAGGTAATAAAGGAGGTGAGGGAACTAGTAGAGAAATACAAAGAGGAAGAAGTTAGTATAACAGTAACAGGCCACAGTTTGGGTGGAGCAATGGCAACATTGAACGCCATGGATATTGTCGCCAATGGAGATAATAAACCCACAGGGCAGCCGGAGAAGGCCTTTCCGGTCACAGCCATCGTGTTTGGTAGCCCCCGAGTCGGAGACGACGGATTCAAAAAGGTGTTTGATGAACTCAAACATCGTAAACTTGGTGTCCTAAGGATTGAAAATGCACATGATCCTGTTCCTAAGCTTCCGTTAATTGGATACCAGAGTGTCGGAGAAGAGTTGGAGATTGATAGTGCAAAGTCTCCGTTTTTAAAACATGCTATCTTAACGGCAGGTAATTTGGAAGTTTACCTTCATGGAGTTGCAGGGACACAAGGAAGTGAGAATGAATTCGAGTTAGTCATTGATAGAGACATTTCGCTTGTGAATAAATATTTAGATGGCGTTAAAGACGAATATTCAGTCCCAGTTGAATGGTGGATAGCAGAAAACAACGGACTTTTTCAACAGGATGATGGTTCTTGGAAATTGGATGATTATGTGCCTGATCCTCCAACTTTATCATAATTATGGAGACTAAATTGTAATTGTTGGATAAGATTTACCTTGTCTTAATTTAGTCACCCAATTTATTTCCTAATAAAACTTCATAAAAATATATCAATTTTTAAATATTGCAATTGAAATCAATTTAAATTGAGAACCATAAATTTAGTGTTGGAATATTATGTGAAAAATCACGTTTGACAATTTAAAACATTTTACGTGGCATGTTATGAAATGTTTTAAATTGACGTGATTTGATAATCAGCATTGAATTTATGATTTTTGACTAAAGTGATTTTAATTATGATATTTTAAAAAATTAAATATTTTGTAGGAGACAATTTTTTTACGATTGAATTAAGAAATTAGGTGATTAGATGTTGGTGTAATTGGTGCTTTGTTTCTATTTCAGATTAGCAATCAGCTTCTGATTTCCGATAAAAGTTATTTTCTATTGTATAAAGCAATTTCCATTATTAATTAATGAATAACATGGAATTCTAATTCATTTTTCAAAATTGCTGATGTTAGCAATTTAAGAAGTTGATATCTAGTATGGTATAGAATTCTTTCTAATATATATTAATTCCGATTAGCAGATCATATACATCTTTTTGTGTTTCTTTTATAAATGCATCGACTTTTTTTTTCACTATGGCATTTAAAGTACTTAATTAAAAGGAAGCTATTGTAAGACATGCATGGTTAGAAATAACTCTCTTATAGTTATATTTAAAACTAAGAATATAATAATTAATTCTTAAAAGGGGATTACGATAGTTAGAATATTCATTCCACTATATACACCAAAAAAAAATAAAATTGACGTCCCACTTTCTCTTCTGCTATTGTGCATTAAGACAAGGCCAACAAGGTGGCGACCCAAAGACTAATTAGTTAGTGCTTAATGCACACAAAGCAATGAATTAAACACAATTATCAAAACTAGTCATATACTGCATAAAATTGCAGAGAGTTCTAAATTTAGTAGTAAATTTACTTCTAAATTATGTGAATTTATCTTTAATTTTTTTTTAATTCAAATTATGTCTAGTCGTTACAAAATTAATTAATATTTAATCTTATTATTACCAAATTGACTTATATTTGACCTTATTTAAAACGGTAAAAATAAATAATAATCATTTTTTTTCATTTTTACTGTTAATAAAATGATACAAGATTTACTCTTGCCCTTATAAATAAGGGCGAATATAAGTCATTTTAATAATGATTGAGACATTTTTATTTAAAAGAAAGTTCAAAGATAAATAGCAAATTTTGCCTTATCTTTTTATTTAATTTAATTTATTACCAATCTCGGCCATAATTATATTTATAACCTCACTTTATTAGTATACCATCCTCGTAAGCTTCATTAGCTCACTTAATTAGGCACGTAATCAATCAGTTTCCATTTGAGCCATGCCCTGCCACTATTAATCACATTACTCCACCACTTAGAAGGCACATTATAACTATCCTTTAACTATTTCAAGAACAATTACCAATTTGAAGTCATTACCATCACCTTCATAACCTGCAATTCCATGTTGTAGTCTATCTCAGCTTCAGATTTATTTGGAAAGGCCAATGATCCTAAAGTGCACAAGGGCTTTCATTCTATCTACACAACTAAAGATCCCAAATCAATTTACTCCAAAGCCAGTGCAAGAGAGCAGGTATATGTTAGGCGAGGGTTCCTCCACATGGTGGTGGGGTCCACATTATTTTGAAAAATGAAAAGCAAAATCAAAGTAGATAGCAGAAAAACGATACTCTGAATTGCTGAATTAATTTTGTTTTTATCAAAATCAATGGCAGCATGGCATTTTATTTTTCAAATTTGCTGCATGGACAGCTAAGCTATTCATACTAAAATGCCTATAAATAGGCATTCGTTTCTCAATTTAAAAAATCCAATCTTCAGAAAAAAAACGATTGAGAGAGCGAGAGAGAAAAGTATTTTAGAAAAATATTTGGGATATTTTTCTAACAGGGGGAGTGACAAAATAGTGAGTTTGGTAAACACTTGTATGCTACTATTTTGGGTTTATCTCAAAATTATTGTATTACTTTTCTCTCTTATACCCATTAATTTTATTAGTGAAAAAAATATTTTTCGGAATTTGTCCTGTAAACGTAACCCAAATTAAAGGGTGAAGCATGTTAAATTGTTGGTATCGATATTTTCACTCTACTAATTTATTTTAATTTATCCGGTGTGCCCAACATAAAATACATATCAATATTACAAGCTAATAACTAATGGTTGATAGCCGAATAATTTTAAACTTGTAGTAAATATTTGAATAGTATTAATTATATTCTATCAGATGAATTGTTAATAGCAACCGTTATAATTACTGGCTAATCAGAATTTTTTTTTTATAATGACTAGATTTATATAGATTAAATCAATTAAAATTAAACTGTCATGTATGATAAAATATAAATTCATTTTAGTTTCTAATTGATTGGTCGAACATGAATCTGGTTGAAGTAAGTTTTTTGTTAACGGAAACCCTAAATTCCTTAAAATAATGACGAGATTTGTTTTTACAGGTAATAAAGGAGGTGAGGAAACTAGTAGAGAAATACAAAGAGGAAGAAGTTAGTATAACAGTAACAGGCCATAGTTTGGGTGGAGCAATGGCAACATTGAACGCCATGGATATTGTCGCCAACGTAGATAATAAACCCACAGGGCAGCCGGAGAAGGCCTTTCCGGTCACAGCCATCGTGTTTTGTAGCCCCCGAGTCGGAGACGACCGATTCAAAAAGGCGTTTGATGAACTCAAACATCGCAAACTTCGTGTCCTACGGATTGAAATTGCGCATATCCTGTTCCTAAGCTTCCGTTAATTGGATACCTGAGTGTCGGAGAAGAGTTGGTGATTGACAGTAGAAAGTTTCCGTTTTTAAAACGTGCTATTTTAACGGTAGGTAATTTGGAAGTTTACCTTCATGGAGTTGCAGGGACACAAGGAAGTGAGAATGAATTCGAGTTAGTCATTGAAAGAGACATTTCGCTTGTGAATAAATATTTAGATGGCGTTAAAGACGAATATTCAGTCCCAGTTGAATGGTGGATAGCAGAAAACAGTGGACTTATTCAACAGGACGGTGGTTCTTGGAAATTGGATGATTATGTGCCTGATCCTCCAACTTTATCATAAATATGAAAACTAAACTGTAATTGTTGAATAAGATTTATCTTGACTTAATTTTATTCATAGTCACTCAATTTAACGAAAAATTATAAATTTAATATTGGAATGTTATAACAAAAATCATGTTGATTTAATAATTTGAAACACTTTACATGACATTTTGTGAAATATTTTAAATTGGGGTGGTTTGATCATCAACATTGAATTTATGATTTTTCTATTAAAGTGGTTTTAATTATAATATTTTAAAATGTTAAAATATTTTTTAGGAGACAATTTTTTTATGATTGAATTTAGAAATTAGGAGATTAGATGTTGGTGTAATTGGTGCTTTATTTCTATTTCAGATTAGCAATCAGCTTCTGATTTCCGATAAAAGTTATTTTCTATTGTAAAAGCAATTTCCATTATTAATTAATGAATAACATAGAATTCTAATTCATTTTTCAAAATTGCTGATGACGTTAGCAATTTAAGAAGTTGATATCTAGTATGGTATAGAATTCTTTCTAATATATATTAATTATGATTAGCAGATTATATTCATCTTTTTTGTGATTATTTTATATATGCGTTGACTTTAATTTTTTCAATATCACATTTAAACTACTTAATTAAAAAGAAGCTATTGTAAGACATGCATAGTTAGAAAGAAGAACTCTTATAGTTGTATTTAAAACTAAGAAAATAATAATTAATTCTTGAAAGGGGCTTAAGACAGTGTGGTATTTTTAAAATTAGTGTAATTTTTAAAAAAATTTAGAAAGGATCGGAAACCGTGCCGGTTTGTGTCAAAGTAAGGCCCATCCTGTGCAGCTAACGGAATACCAAAAATCGGCACAAGAGGGTGCCGGTTTCTATCAGTAGACAATGGCGTTCCATGAAAGTAAGCCGCTAAACACCATACTTTCCTCCATCTCTGCACAATTACATGCATCCTTCATTAATAAAACAACACTATTTAGGACCCTGAAAACCTTATTTCATTCCTCTTTTGTTCTTGTATGTGTTTGGTTTTTTTGTGAGAAGTTAGACAAAATGCGTGGCTAGCTTTTGGTAGGTATGCGTAGGATCTGTCTACCAGTCTACGCACTTGTGCTTTTTTCCTTGAATTGTGATGATTGGTTTTTTCTATTACTTGATGATGCATTAGAACTGAAGAAAAGAGCTAATTGAATTTGAGTAAAGTGACCAATCAATCTTGGAAGCTTTTCTTGGTTTTCAAGGAAATTATTGGAATTATTTTTTTCCCTTTCTACCATTATGACTTTAATGGTGGGATGTGAGAGAGAGAGAGAGACAGACAGAATTAGGATTGCTATGTTTAACGGGGTAGGTTTATCACGTGATGATGAACTTACCTAAAGGCAAATGCACATGGAAAATGAAACTACTTCATGTCTGCAGTTGCTATCAGATCTTGTTTCTCGTGATAAACTTACCTAAAGGCAAATGCAATGTTTTCGTAATCGGACCGGATATTGACTCAGCATGCAAGAAAAGTCAGGAGTCAACTGATTGGATCGGATTGACTCGAAATTTTTATTTTTTTAAAAAATATAATTATTTATAAAAATTAAAAATATAGTATATAAAAAATACATTCAAACAAAATTCAAACATGAAATATGATTAAAAAAAAGTTTTAATATACTCAATCATAAATATCACAAAACAAACAATAAAAAGGAATATGCAGGAAAACATCAAGATCCCAATTTGTGTCCAACAATTTATTATTAGTCAGCAAAACAATAAATAATATACACTATAAAAAACAGCAAATTAACAACTGCACTATTTTCGTCGCTGATTAGCGACCGTGTTAAAAATTGATCGCGAAAATTTATTTTTTATTTTTTGCGACTAATTTAGTAAAGAAAAAAAAAACAGTCGCTAAATTTTGGCGGCAATTTCTAGCGCTTTTTTTGCGACTAAAAAATCTGTCGCTAAATTTTGCGACTAAACGATCCGTCGCTAAAATAGCGATTCAGTCGCGAAATTTGGAGGCAATTTTAGCGACTTTATTTGCGACGAATTTAGCGACAAAAATTGTTGTCGCTAAAAATTTGCGACGACGGAATAGCGACTGAAATATCAGTCGCTAAAAAATTTTCAAATTTTTTTAAATATGAAAATAATTGCCGAAAAGTAAAGTGATAGTTTAGCGACAGAATAATCCGTCGCTATTTCGTCAGTAAAATTAATTACAATATTAATAAAAGTATGCATATATACTTATAGTTATTAATTATTTTTAATATTTTTGCTTTTCACGTGAATTTTAATTTATCTAAAATAAATTTTTTATTATTCAATTATTTAAAAATTTAATAAAAATATTAGATGGGCGAACTAAAATTAATATTAATAAAAAAAATTATTAAGAAATATTTGTTGATATTATTTTTGGGTTTTGAATTAATAACTTTGATTACATGATTAAATTAAAATACATAAATTAATATATGCATGTATATATTGCAACGCCCCAACAAATGAATAATTACACAAATTAATTAATTAAATTATAGGTTAATTTTGTTATTTTTTGAAAAATTAAGAATTTTTTGAAAATTTTTGTCATGTAGGATTGAAAAGAAATCAAATACCTTAAAAGATTCAAAATATTAGTAAATCAAATCTTAAAATTCCCCAAAACTTAAACCTTACTTGTCCTCAAGTAAGAAAAAAGAGTAAAAAATTTAACACCAATATACACTAAGTAAATCTTATTATACGGTATTGTTCATTAGGCATATATCATATAGGATTGAAAAGAAATCAAATACCTTAAAAGACTCAAAATATTAGTAAATCAAATCTTAAAGCATGTTATGAAAATTTAACAAATCACCAAACTTTACTAATTCCAACAGCAAGAATATAGAGTCCCAAAAAACTAAATATGATTTAAAAAGAGAATATTAATCATAAACTTTAAAATTTTAAGGTAGCTAATTACCTTGTAGAACAATTTGTAAGCTCACATACCCTTAATCCAATCTCATGGTATTTTTAGACTTTTCTTTTTTTTTTCTTTTTACTCTTCTTTTTGTTTTGAACATGGGTATACTTTTAATTTTTATCCCATGAATAGCAAGAAAATATAGTATGTATGCGTTTTACACTCCATCCCATACTTTTTTTCAATTTTGGATATACATTTTGCTTTATTTTTATGAATATAGTGTGTTCGGAGTGGTTGTGATTTTTGAATTTTTATTTTTTATATGAAAAAGAAAAGCTAAACGCATTTGATTGATATTAAAAGTTTTCACTTTTATTAAATTAAATAAAAGTAATTCTACAAAATCTGCAAAACTTTAAAATGAAATTTTCATTTATAACTTTTTAGATTAGTGCAATATTTTATTTCCATTTTCTTATTGAGCACAGCTATTCAATTTTTTATAAAATATTTTTCAATTCTTTTTTGGCATTTGCTTTAGCAATTATTTTATTATTTTTACAATGGACATTTATAAGTAATTGATATTTACTAATAATAAAAAATTGATTATTAACATAATAAGTAGAAATTAAAAATTTATTTTTTAATAAAAATTGATATTTCAGTTAGTTTTGGTGGAATTATGTGCTTGGCATTTAAATTTTTTTTGTAGTTATTACAATAATATATATATATATATGTTCACTTATAATATACTTTTCTCAAACATGTTATTTTTTATATTATATTGCATATACACACTTGTTTTATTAATTTCATGCAATAGCTATCAAATTTATATATAATAACTTGTTATATTGAGTTTATGCCAAAAAAAAATTGAATATTTATATTGAAATTTTATTTCTAGTGATTTATAATATTAAAATGAATGTTTTTTAATATAATAGAATTTTAGAATATACTATATATAAAAGACTTTTAAAATATAAAATAATTTTTAAAAATTAAATAACTGCATATTAAAAACATATTTTAGTTTTTAAGAAACAAAAAACTGAAAACACATAACCATCCCAAACACAACCTTAATTTTTGGTTTTTAAAAAATTTACTTATCCTTTTTTTTTTATAAGCAGTTAATCTTTCTTTTATCTAATATTTTATGTCATTTTATTTTCACTATTTTTGTGAAAAGGAGTTTAACTTATAATATATCTTGATTGAATTGGGTTCGGATTGGATGAAAAATCAATTGTAATCCATCCAACTCAACACCCCTACTTTTAAATTATGCGAATTTATCTTTAATTTTTTTTTAATTAAAAAATGTCTCATTGCTACAAAATTAATTAATATTTACTCAAATTGGCTAATATTTGTCCTTATTTAAAACAGTAAGGAAAAATATAGATCATTTTTTTCATTTTTTTCGTTAATAAAATGATACATTTTTTGCTCTCATCGTTATAAATAAAATAAAATAAGTTACATCAACAGAGCTAGCTAGCTAAGAAATTGGATAAATATTCGATCCAATCAATTTTGAAGAGTATAACATAGGAAAAGTTTCAATGAAGCTAAACAGTGTTGAATTGTAGTTTGCAAAATTTGCTGTTAAGTGTGGTGCAATTAACTACTGATATAGAATTCTTGTACGCCAAAATTATATTGCAATTCGTTTTATTCTACTTTAATTTTCTCAAGATTCAAAATCCCACCAATAAACACTTAACACGGAGTTTATTCAGTAGTCAGTATACTACCCTAGAATAAGAAAGATTTAAGCCATCAAAGATTTTTTTTTTTAAAAGAACACTTAATTGATTATTGAGGAAGATGTCAATTATTTTGAAAAATTCAACAATTAATTCCCAAAAATCAAGGGCAAAACTTCACATTTATTAAGTTATCTGTAAAACAATTAAAATTTTAAATTTTTATTTATTAATCTTCTGACTGAATGTGTACAATTATTTTTTATTTCAAATTTTGTGAATGAATTTCTTTAAATTCTTGATATGAATATTTTACCTTTTCTTATGGATTTGTTCAATTTGAATTCGAATTAATCAAACCAAATAGATACAGGATTATGAATAAAAAAAACAACTGAATCTTAATTTCTCCTCGTGATTTTTCATTAGATATTATTTAATACTTATATTGTTTCTAAAGAAATAATTCAAATAATTGAAAGTGATTTACAAGCTACCTAACATACACGTTATCTTTTGTATTAATTAACAACGAAAATATTATAAAGTTGTACCGAACACTATGCTGAAACAAATATCATACAAAAGGGTAACATTATGAACTGAAAATTATTCAAGCCAATTATTTCTTAAGGGGAAAAAAAAAAAGAAAAGCGAAATTACATTAAAATCAACTTATATCTAAGATTTAAAAAAACATGAATTAAAGAGATTTAATTTAACAATTCATGAAACTTTAAGAAATAAACCAAATAATCACTGATCATCAGGCACATCATCTTCATCATCCATCAACTTCCAAGAACCATCAGGCTGCTGAACCATACCTTTATTCTTCTGAACCCGCCATGAAACTGGCACAAGATACTCATCTTTTAAACAATCTAAAGATTTATTAACCAAAGCAATATCACGCCCGACTTCCAATTTAAATCCTCCTAAAGAACCCTGAGTTCCCGCAACTCCGTGCATGTACGCCTCTAAATTATGCCAACTCGACACATTTCCAGGGCTCTTAAGATAATCAGATTTAGTAGTATCAATGGTGAGTTCTTCTCCAACATCCGCATACCCTAGCAGTGGATATTTTGGGACAACATCTAATTGATTCCGAATGCGTAATGCTTTCAGTTCCTTTTGCTTTGAGAAAATGTTTTTGAAGTCCGAGTCGCCAACTCGAGGGCTTGCAAAGACAATTGCTGTTACAGGACATGTTTTGTATGGCGAAGTTTTCGATTTGTTGTATCCATTTTTTACTATGTCTACTGCGTTTAATGTTGCCAGTGCTGCTCCTAAGCTGTGTCCACATACTGTTATGCTGATTTCTTCGTTCTTGAATTCTTCCACGAGTCTTGTTACCTCTTTAATGACCTAGATTAGTAAGAGTAATTATAAGTCATTTAATCATAATTCTCATCTAGATTGTTAGGTAATTAACAAGTACATCTCAAGAAAAGAATCTTGTTTGATTAGTTGATTAATCGATGTTTAACACAACATGGACAGCTTTTCTTATGATGTGCAAAATCATTACATAATTTGTTTGATTACCGACAAAGATAGATTTATTCCTATCTCAGAATGAAAAGTGCAATTTGGTCCCTGAATTTTTTATGCAAATATCAATTTCCTTCAAAATTATATTTTAACTCAAATTACCATGCATTTCTCAATTTACGGTTATTTGTTTCTATTTCATGTCAAAACCAATATTTCTAATTTTTTGCACTGTTCACTTTGTGATTGTAATAGAAATTCATATATATATATAAGGATTTTACGAAAAACAATGAAAATAATTATTTTTAGGATAATTTAAAATTCTAAAAGTATTGAGAGAAAAAAGCAATAGCAAGAAATCTTCTATAATTTTGATAAATATATGTAAAAGAAAAATCAAAATAAGAATAAAAACAAAAGAACAACCAATTGATAGCTAGCTGTATAATACGATATATTATTATCATTTATCCGAAAAAGAAAATATACTAGTATGTTATTATCATCATCATTCTGCTAGCATTCATGGTTGCCTTGTTATCCAAAAAAAAATCTGTTAGATCATCATCTTCATATATAATAATACACAAAATACCAAGTTTAATTTCATGATTCTCCGTCAGAAAATAAAATATATAAATTAAACAAATTCATATGATAAAAATCAAGGATTAAAGAAATAAAAAATACCTGATCTCTAGCACTGGTCTTATTATAAGGTGAACGAGGATCATCAGAAGTGTAGACAGAGTACCAACCTTGGTGGACCTTAACATCATTATTATCTTCACCAAAAACCTTAGGAGCAGAAACTAAAAGAAACTGAAGATCATTAACCCACTCTAATGTCTGAACAGTACCTCTCCAGGCAATAACAATATCCCTCCGCCCTAGCACCGCCGCGCCTTCATCGGTGGCCACCGCCACGTACCCCATCCAATTAGACTCCTTGCTCCAAGCCTCCCTAGACAAAGACTTTATTATAAATGCCTCAGGAAGATCAATTTGTGATGTTGCATACAAAAATTTGGTCACTCTGTACTTGTAAGGGTTCCCTTTCTCTAGCCCAACTTTGCTAAACAAATCATCCTTTGCATAGAGCGAACTTCCTGCGAACTTGGAAGCTTTCTGGGTATTGAAAGCATCGTAGGCTGCTTGTGCCATTTCTCCGTAGTGAATTATATATTTCCTTAAATCCATGTCTAAAGGATCTAATAAACCTTTCCAATTATTTTCACCACTTAATTTCTTCCATCTTTTTGCTATTCCATTGTTGTTTTTGATGCTTTTCTGTTCCATTTTCTTCTTCTTTCTCGGAAAACAATTTGTGAGAATTCGTAAATTTTGTTTCTGCATGGGATTTTTGGATGAAATTTATAGATATTTGGATTCACGACTTTTCCTTGTATGAAGACTTTTCCTTCTATAAATACACGTAGCCTTGACCCATGACTTGGTTTTGGGTAAGAATCCCGCTAGCTATATAATGTAGGATTATTAATTTTTTTTTTAATTTAATATTTAATGTTGTTGTCAAAATAATTTTATTGTTTCCTACTGAGTTTCCCTCTTTGAAAACTCAAATAAATTGACAAGTGTTTTATTTTGATCCGTTCCCCTCTATATTTATTGTGTTACCTTGAAAGAGTTGGCAAAATCACTATTCCAGTCAATTCAACTAAGTACCACAGAAAATTTTGAGAGGTTTTATTTTTTTTTTTAATAATTATTCTATATCTAAAATTTATGGACTCAACTAATTTAAAATTATGCTTGACAGATCCATAAAAACTAACAAAAATCTTTTTTTTTTAAATATTTAAAATACTCCGTACTCAAAACTCAAATCCAAAAATTTAATATGACCTGAAAAATAAAAATTAATTCTTCCTACGGACAAGAATTTAACATCCCGATAATATTGATCTGTATTACTCTCTCCATTCCATTTTATGTGTTATTTTTGTTATTTTCGCTTGAATTAATAAGTATTAATTAAATTTAAATTTACTATAAATTTAAGTTATTTAATGAACAAACTTAAATTTAATTGGTCAATTTTTATTAGAAAAAAAAAATTAAATTTTATTAAAAGTTTAAAAATGTCAGATAAATAAAATTTGAATTGTACTCAAAAGTGACACATAAAATAAAATGGATGGAGTATTATAATTAACATTGCAATTTGTGGTTTTTCAATAATGGCTGCATATATATTTCTCATTTTTGCTAAAGAGAATGGGAGAATTAATGCTTATACGTATCATTTTTGTAATTTTGTTTGTCTTTATTAATCTCGAGAAGTCAGAAAGAATTTTTTTTAATAATTTAATTTTAGGGTTAGCTCATGAAGACTGAAATAAATTATTTTTATTTAGCAATATTATGAGTACAAGCAAGATGCTGATCTGATCTTGAAGCTTAAGAACGTGTGTCCATACTTTGTGTAACCTAGTGATGAAATATTGAAAAAGACATGAAAAATAGTTGAAATGGGGTTAATGTAAGTGAAGAACAGGTGTTATAGATCTTTCAAGTGCCATTATTCTTGGCGTCAAAGGCGTTGCAAGTGTTTGTAGATCTTATGTTTAAAATCATCTTAACCCAACATTTATACGTAAATTCCCATTTAAGATCAGTAAAAGAAACCCAACTAACTTATCTATCTGCCTAGATTCATACTCATTTGATCGTTTTTATAGTTGCAAATTATTCGTTTTTTCCATAATTGCCTATTATTAACAATGAAATTAGAGAGAAGCCTTTGCTTGAAAGTTATCAAATATTTTTGGATTTCAAGTGGTTGGAGATGCCTTGTCTTTGCTTTTGCATTTCAATTTGGATTATTTTTCTTTTTTTTTTAATTATGACCTTGAAATGTCGGCAGGACCTTATCTTTATTTCGACCTATAACTTTCTTTTTTGACAAATTGGAAAACGCACATAGTATTTTTGTCACAAGTAATATAGTTTTGGAATATTACATTTCCAAAAAAAAAAATTACGTCATCATATCTTATTTTTAGGAGTCGAAAGAGTTGGAATTTAATATTTATGAGTACTAAGTTATTTAATTAGTAATTAGCTTATCATCCATAATTATAAGACAACATTATTTCTCTTAAATACTATTTATTTTCAATTTCAATTGTTCATAGTCTATTTGCCATTTACTTTAACACATTTTTCATCTACTTAGACTTTTTTCTTTCATATATAAGATTTACTTTAATCCAGTATACTTTATTTTTCTCCAGCCTCAAATTTTACGCCTCATAAATTAGAATATATGAGTTGTTAACTACCAACTTTATTATAATTTTGATACTGTTGGGATTACAAACCAATCCCACATCGGAAATATAAGGAAATATTTCCTAGAATATAAGTGTGTTCACCTAACTCCATTAGTATGAGGCCTTTTGGGAGGAGCCCAAAAATAAATCCGTGCGGGCTTGGCCCAAAGCGGACAATATCATGCTAATGCGGAGTTAAGGTGATGTTTGGCAGTCCTATCAAGTGGTATCAGAGCCGTGGTTTGGAGACGATCCGGAATAGTGGACTGCGTTGTGTGGGAGGCTCCCCCAGTACGATCCCGAGACGATTGGAGATTCGTGTTTGGTGCCTTGTGTCGAAAGTCTTCCTGATATTGTGGTGGTCAGGCGGCGTGTCCCGTTGGTTGATAACGGCGGTGCAAAATGATTGACGAATCAAATGGATTATCGCTCGAGGGGAGGACATAGTAATGTGGTCCTTGGTTTGAGGGGAGGATTGTTGGGATTACAAACCAATCCCACATCGGAAATATAAGGAAATATTTCCTAGAATATAAGTGTGTTCACCTAACTCCATTAGTATGAGGCCTTTTGGGAGGAGCCCAAAAACAAATCCGTGCGGGCTTGGCCCAAAGCGGACAATATCATGCTAATGCGGAGTTAAGGTGATGTTTGGCAGTCCTATCTAAAAAGGGGAAAGGGGATAGGAAAAGCCTACAACGGCTAAAGAAAAGAAAAAAAAAAAAAAAAGAAAATCCCAAATCCCACATCGGAATTATTTGAGAATGGGAAGGGGTTTTGTAACTATAAATAGAGCCCCTTACCTTTAGGTTTATTTCATCCCTTGATTGCTTAGCTTGTCTATTAGTTAAGCATATTTCTTCTCTCTTGTATTATTTCGCTTTTCAGTTTTAGTGAAATAATATTTTTAGTCTCCGAGGACGTAGGCAATATTGGCCGAACCTCGTTAAAATCTTTTGTTCCTTATTTTCTCTATTTTAGCTGCGTTTTTGCTCTAATCCGGTCCTTATTTTCACAACAAGTGGTATCAGAGCCGAGGTTCTATCTTAGTATGCTCTGTGGTTGCAGCATAGTCTGATCTTCCACATCAGAAAAGATTTTTTCTTGGACACTGTTTACGTATACGGTCACTATTCACGTATGCGGTCACTATTCAAGTATACGGTCACTATTCACGTATACGATCACTGTTCATCTATACGGTTACTATTCACGTATACGGTTACTATTCACATGAAATAGTGGGAGCTGATTTTTGAGCAGAGAAGTTCGTGATAGAAGCAATGGCGGCAAAGTACGAGATCGAGAAATTCAACGGGAGTAATTTCTCACTGTGGAAATTGAAGATGAAGGCAATCTTGAGAAAAGATAATTGTCTAGCGGCTATAAGTCAAAGGCCGGCTGATTTCACAGATGATAATAAGTGGAATGAGATGGATGGAAATGCTATGGCAAATCTTCATCTGGCATTAGCAGATGGGGTATTGTCAAGCATAGAAGAGAAGAAGACGGCAAAGGAGATATCGGATCATCTCGCCAAATTGTATGAAGCCAAGTCACTCCACAACAAAATATTTATGAAGAGAAAACTTTATACTCTTCGCATGTCAGAATCCACTTCAGTGACGGAGCACATAAACACTTTAAATACTCTATTTTCTCAACTCACATCTTTGAGTTATAAAATAGAGGCAAATGAACGTGCTGAACTTTTACTTCAAAGTCTGCCTGATTCGTATGATCAACTCGTCATTAACTTGACAACCAATGTCCAAACAGACAATCTAGTTTTCGATGATATTGCAGCTGCAATTCTAGAGGAAGAAAATCGGCGCAAAAATAAGGAAGACAGATTGGCAAATTCTCAACAAGCAGAGGCATTGACAGTGATGAGAGGGAGATCAATAGAACGTGGCTCAAGTGGGAGCCAAAGTCAAGGTAGATCGAAATCAAGGAGTAAGAAGATCTTGAAATGCTACTACTGTGGTAAAAGGGGTCACTTGAAGAAGGACTGTTGGAATTTAAATAAAAGAAATTCCAATCCGCAAGGGAATGTGGCTAGTACCTCAGATGATGGACATGCTCTATCATGTGAAGCAGCAACAACTTATAAAGGCAGGAAGAGATTTGCTGATGTATGGATCTTGGATTCGGGAGCTACATTTCATATGACTGCTTGAAGAGAATGGTTCGATCATTATGAGCCTATCTCGGGAGAACCAGTGTACAGCTGCAATGATCATGCCTTAAAGATCGTTGGCATTGGATCCATCAAGTTAAAGATGTATGATGGTACAGTTCACACTATTCAGGAGGTGCGACATGTGGAAGGGCTGAAAAAGAATTTATTGTCTCTCGGAAGATTGGATGACCTTGGATGCAAGTTCAGTGGTGAGAAAGGAATTATAAAGATAACAAAAGGAGCGCTTGTACAAATGAAGGGAGAAAAGATAGCTGCCAACTTATACATATTGAAGGGAGAGACTTTGCAAGAAGCAGAAGCATCAGTTGTTTCAACTAGTCCAAGTGAAAACTCTGCAATGATGTGGCATCAGAAACTTGGGCATATTTCTGAACAAGGAATTAAAATACTTGTGAAGCAAAATCTACTTCCAGGCCTCACTAAAGTGTCATTACCTTTTTGTGAGCATTGTGTTACAAGTAAGCAGCACAGATTGAAGTTCAACACATCTAATTCTAGAAGAAAATCTATTCTAGAATTGGTTCACTCTGATGTGTGGCAAGCACCGGTTTCATCCTTAGGAGGAGCAAGGTTCTTTGTGTCATTCATTGACGATTACTCCAGGAGATGTTGGGTGTATCCAATCAAGAGGAAGGCGGATGTGTTTCCAGTCTTTAAAGTATTCAAAGCGCGGGTAGAACTTGAATCTGGAAAGAAGATCAAGTGTTTGAGGACTGATAATGGAGGAGAATATACAAGCAATGAGTTTGTAGATTTTTGCAATCAGGAAGGCATCAAACGACAATTCACTGTAGCATATACTCCTCAACAAAATGGGGTGGCAGAGCGGATGAACAGAACTCTGTTAGAAAGAACAAGAGCAATGTTGGGAGCTGCAGGTTTAGACAAAAGGTTTTGGGCAGAAGCAGTCAACACCGCCTGTTATGTTATAAATCGGGTTCCTTCAACTGCAATTGAGTTGAAAACACCGATAGAGATGTGGACTGGCAAACCAGCTGATTATTCAAACCTCCATATATTTGGAAGTCCGGGGTACGTGATGTACAATTCTCAAGAAACTACAAAACTAGATTTAAAATCTAGAAAATGTTTATTTCTAGGTTATGCTGACGGAGTAAAGGGGTATCGCCTGTGGGATCCCACTGCCCATAAGATTGTAGTCAGCAGAGATGTGATCTTTATGGAAGATAAGATAAAAGAAGCAAATGATAGCACGATGAATGAAAGCTCAGAGATGATGAGTGTACAGGAGGAAAAAGAATCCAATCAAGAAAATTCTTCTGAAGATGAACCAGAGCACTAGAATCATGAACCAGAGGAGTCCCAACCAGTTGAATCTCAAGTACCCGAGATTCGTCGAACAAGCAGATTAACAAAGCAACCAGGTTGGCACTCAGATTATATTATAGAGAGCAATGTTGCATATTGCCTTCTAACAGAGGATGGAGAGCCATCAACTTTTCAAGAAGCAATGAGTAATTCAGATGCATCTCAGTGGATGGCAGCAATGCAGGAAGAAATTGAAGCTCTTCATAAAAATAAAACTTGGCAACTTGTTTCGCTACCACAAGGAAGAAAGCCCATTGGAAATAAGTGGGTTTACAAGATCAAGCGTAATAGTGATGATCAAGTGGAGCGGTATCGTGCTAGATTGGTGGTCAAAGGATATGCTCAGAAAGAAGGTATTGATTTCAATGAGATTTTTTCCCCGGTGGTCAGACTTACAACAATCAGAGTAATTCTGTCAATGTGTGCTACATTTGACTTATATCTGGAGCAGTTAGATGTCAAAACTGCTTTTCTCCATGGAGATCTTGAAGAAGAGATTTATATGCTCCAGCCAGAAGGTTTTGAAGAAAATGAAAAGAAGAACTTGGTTTGCAAGTTGAACAAATCTCTGTACGGTCTAAAACAGGCGCCAAGGTGTTGGTACAAGAGATTTGATTCCTTCATTATGAGCCTTGGATACAGCAGGCTAAATGCAGACCCTTGTGCATATTTCAAGAGGTTTGGTGAAAATGATGTCATTATTTTGCTGTTGTATGTGGACGACATGTTGGTAGCAGGCCCCAACAAAGATCGCATCAAGGAGTTAAAGGCTCAGTTGGCTAGGGAATTTGATATGAAGGACTTGGGACCAGCAAACAAGATTCTAGGGATGCAAATTCACCGAGACAGAAATAATAGGAAGATTTGGCTTTCTCAAAAGAATTATTTGAAGAAAATCTTGCGACGTTTCAACATGCAAGATTGTAAGCCAATTTCTACCCCACTTCCTGTTAATTTCAAGTTATCTTCTAGTATGTGTCCTAGCAATGAAGAGAAGAAGATGGAGATGTCTCGAGTACCGTATGCATCAGCAGTGAGAAGTTTAATGTTCGCTATGATTTGTACAAGACCAGACATTGCACATGCAGTGGGAGCAGTTAGTCGATACATGGCGAACCCTGGTGGAGAGCATTGGAATGCAGTAAAAAGGGTCCTTAGATACCTTAAAGGGACCATGGATGTTGCATTGTGTTATGGAGGATCGGACTTTGTTGTCAGAGGATACGTTGACTCAGATTATGCTGGAGATTTGGATAAAAGTAAATCCACTACAGGATATGTGTTTACACTTGCTGGTGGAGCCGTAAGCTGGGTTTCAAGACTGCAATCAGTTGTGGCTACGTCAACAACAGAAGCAGAATATATGGCAGCTACACAAGCCAGTAAAGAAGCTATATGGTTGAAATTATTATTGGAGGAACTCGGGCATAAAAGGGAGAATGTTTCTCTATTTTGTGACAGTCAGAGTGCTTTGCATCTTGCAAGAAATCCAGCATTTCATTCCAAGACAAAACACATTCGGGTTCAGTATCATTTCGTTCGTGAGAAAGTGGAAGAAGGAACTGTGGATATGCAGAAAATTCATACTACAGACAATATAGCAGATTTTATGACGAAAGCAATTAATACTGACAAGTTTGTTTGGTGTCGATCTTCCAGCGGCCTGACAGATACACAAGCAACGGATTAGGAAGAGAGAAAGAATGGTGTGAAGATGTGATTGATACTCAATCAAATCTTCAAGTGGGAGATTGTTGGTAACGGTCGGTCAAAAAGGAAGTCAAAAAGAAAGAAAAAGAAAAAGGGGAAAGGGGATAGGAAAAGCCTACAACGGCTAAAGAAAAAAAAAAAAAAAAAAAAGGGAAAATCCCAAATCCCACATCGGAATTATTTGAGAATGGGAAGGGGTTTTGTAACTATAAATAGAGCCCCTTACCTTTAGGTTTATTTCATCCCTTGATTGCTTAGCTTGTCTATTAGTTAAGCATATTTCTTCTCTCTTGTATTATTTCGCTTTTCAGTTTTAGTGAAATAATATTCTTAGTCTCCGAGGACGTAGGCAATATTGGCCGAACCTCGTTAAAATCTTTTGTTCCTTATTTTCTCTATTTTAGCTGCGTTTTTGCTCTAATCCGATCCTTATTTTCACAACAGATACTATATAAAATTTACGTAAACCTAAAAAGTTAAATTTAAAAAAGTAAAAATTGATCTGATGACCAATATTCGATAAAAGGTGTAGAAAGTCTTAGATTCAATTCCTTATAATGACATTTAATATTATCTATTATTATTATTATCTATTCAATATTTGTCCCCGATTAACACATCCCATATATATAATATGACTGCCCATATAATTTAATTACCCATTTAAATGAGTGCATATGGATTCAAAAATTTAAATATGAAATTTGATATAATCAATTTAACAAAATATGATTTTTAATATTTTTAAAAATTGAATAAATATATAAATAAAATTACGCAATCAATGTTTATACTAAATATGTAAACAAACTACATTTGACAATTGCATAATTAGATTAGATACAATAACGTCAAATTAATAGGGACTTTTTTTTTAAATAATATTTTTTTAAAAAATAATAAATAAAATTACGCAATCAATGTTTATACTAAATATGTACATTTGACAATTGCATAATTAGATTAGATACAATAACGTCAAATTAATAGGGATTTTTTTTTTAAATAATGTTTTTTAAAAAAAGAATAAATAAAATTACGCAATCAATGTTTATACTAAATATATAAACAAACTAAATTTGACAATTGCATAATTAGATTAGATACAATATCATCAAATTGATAGGGACTTTTTTTAAAATAATATATTTTTAAAAATAATTAGAATTTTAGGGTCTTTTAGAGATCATTTTGAATGTTGGGCTGTTTTACATTTCCATAGCACAGTACTACAGAAATGAGTGTCTATTTCCGCAGCACTATGCTGCTGAAATAGCTGCCAATTTTTTTTTTACAGCTTTCCAAATATTGGAAAGCTCCACACACATTGGAAAAGCTGCCCACATTTATTTTAATTTTTTAATTTTTTTGTTTTATTTTATTTTTGAAAAAATACTTTTATTAATACGCATAAAATATTTTTTTTATCCAATTTGATAATTGGAATAAGCTTTTATTTTATTTACACTAATTATTTTTTAAATTAAAAAAATATATTGTTGTTAATATATATATTATTTCATTAAAAAAATATTACTTATTTTTTATTACTTACATAATGAATGTATTATTTCTATTTTGAGTTGTTTTGATTGCCCAAAATATTACTAATTTTAGATTTTAATAAATTATTATTAAATTACAATTTTTTTATCTTATTTATCAAATTAAGTAAAATGCAAATATTTTTTCATAATAATAAAAGGTTATCCTAATTATCAAATTGGACAAAAAAAAAATATTTTACGCGTATTAATAAAAGTATATTTTTTATCCAAAAAAAATAAAAAAATAAAAAAAAATATGGGCAGCTTTTCCAAGCTTTCCAATATTTGGAAAGCTGAAAAAAAAATATTAATTGGTATGCATTTCCGCAGCGTGGAAATGTAATAAAATTCTAATTATTTAAAAAAAAATATTATTTATAAAAAAGTCCCAATTAATATGGGTGTGTGTGTTTGGGCCTTATGGCCCAGAACAACACTATTTGTAAAAGCAACCAACAATAAAGCACATCAAATTCAAAGGTTTCCACCAAATTTAACAAATATATTAATAGACGCACTTTTCTTTTTCATTTATTTCAAATTTTAGCCCATTTTCTTTTTTTATGTGATAATTAATTATTCAATTCTCTAATTTACACTTATTTAATATTCGTTATTACCAACAAATATGAAATATCATCTCATATTTCTCATATATATACATTTAATAAATCTAGGGATATATTAGTAAATGTGCAAATAAATTATATTATTTCAAGACATTAATTGCATTTTTTTAATTTTTGTTGAAATAAAAAATGTGCTTATTTACATGGGATGGAGGACTGTATTGTATTAAAATTTATGAAAATTTGAATGGCATATTGCAATTGCCACCCAATTAATTTGTACGATTGGGTGGGCCGTCAATTAAGAACTGCCATCTGTACAGTTCAGTATGTCTGCAAATTGGGCAAGACAAAACGACCGACTATCATTGTCGTGCAGCTCAAACAAAAACCTTTGAGACAGTACACAAGAAAACAACCACATATGTAGGCCCATTCAAATGAGCCCACTTAGAGTTTTAAGCCCAAATATTACATTTCAATAGATTTCTTTCATTAGAAATAGATGAATTTAATAATTAATTCGATTAATAATAGAAAATTACACTTCAAACCTAAAAAAAAAAAATTGAAATTTTTAAAACAATGTAGTTTTTATTTAATAAAATTTTCTAAATTGTAATTCGATTTCGATTAGTGGTAAGATAATTTCATATATTGGTTCAATTAATATCAAAAATCGGTTTCCATTTATAATTTTTATTAAATTTCAATTTTTGGTTTGATTATTGAATCAAACCGTGCTCACCCATAATTTATAAAATGATTAAAATCGACAATTTTCAGTATAAAAAAGGAAAAGGAAATACAATCTCATTTTCAGGGGTTAAGCTCTCAAACTTTTTATGCTTTTTTTTTTTGAAACTCAAACATGTTTATAATTAAATTATTAAAAAATTATATATTCTATATATATAAAACAGTTAAATAGAAAAATATAATTATGATAATTGAAGTCCTGAAAATACATTAATTAATATAGGCATTGTCCTTGTCCAAAAGGTGGCAAATAATTGCATAGATAGGTGACAGGAGTACAATAAGCCAATTATTTATATTTATATAATAAGAGAAAAGATATTTAAAAATTGCAATGTCCTTTCGAAGAGATAATATATTGCAGAAAGCCAAGATTTTGGATGGCCATAGAAGCTACAAAACAAAGCTAAATAGATTTGATATTAAAGTAGATTGGCATTTCTATTGTGTCAGGTTGCTGTTCTTCAGGTTGCCTGCTCGGCTCTCACCCTATCAAACCACCTAATCAAAACTCCATCATTTATTATTATTATTACAAAACTCCATTTTTTACAATAAATTAAAATCATGCAATTTCTTTTTTATAATTTTATTTTTTGACATAGAATGGTGCAATTCTTTGACTTTGGTGTTCTCCGTCCAGGCCTTATCCTGTAGCACCTCCTCGAGCTTTTCATACAATTGGAATTTCTCATCAATATGGTATGGGTGTGTTTTGTTTATGAGGATTGAGGAGTCAGTAGTTTTATTATGCTTTGTTTCTTGAAAAATAAATACTGTTTTTTTAGTTGGGAAGGTCTTGCCCAGACTAAGCCTTAATAAATTTTATATACCAAATCAATAAAATATTATCACAAAAATATATTTGTTGAAAAATAAATACCATGATGGTTATTATATATAGGTAGTTTTTATCAATATTGGAAAAGTAATTTTTGCTGCATCGTAAAATTTGAGGTACTGATCCGTACAAGTCATGTGATACTAACGTGACATTTTATGATTGGTTGACAGTAGTAAAAATTATACGTATCGCCCAAAATTATTTTTGTAATATTAACAAAAACTTTAATAATTTTATGGTTAAGAATTGTTTTTTTTATCACAACATTATACCTATTCTTTTATGGACATAAAGTAATTAATAATAAAATTATTGTAGAAAGAATTATATATATGTATATAAAATCTTAATCTAGGTAGTTGATAGACACAGACAATGGGAAAAATTTGGTAGGAAACAGAAATATATTAATGAATGGTTGGTTGGCCATTAGGAGAAAAAAGGGAAAAAAGAAAATAATTAAGGGATGATATAAAGGACCACATTTTCATAAATTCCTCATTTACTCTCTCCTGGAGTTCCATTCCTTTCATGGCCTTCCTATACCCCGCTCCTCCTCTTATTTATTTCTCTCTTTCTTCCTACTCCATGGATTTATATTATGCATAATGCATGCTTCTCTTTTTATCTTTTGTGATCCCATAAATAAAATATATAATATTCCCTCTGTCTTATATAGACAAACACATTGTCCCATAGATTATAAACACAATTTGGGACTACCCTTTATAAAGAAGAAAATAGGGCATTAACAACTGAGTTGATTTTAAATTCTTGAATTTATCACCACAAAAGGAAAAAATGGGAGTAAAAGATTTGAGAAGTGTAGCATTGTTAACTGTTAGGAAACAGAAAATGAGAGGGGGAAGGCCTAGTTTCACTGTTGGTAGAAAAGCAAATAGTATAAACAATCAGGTCAATCATGTTCAAATTATCGAGAAACTCCCGGCGATATTATAAGTTTACGATTTATTTTGTTTAAGTCGACCGTTAGGAAAGGGAAGGCCATACTTCCACGCGCATCCATACTTCAATGTTCAATCCAAATTCAAAACCTATTCCCACGCGCCACCCTCCCACGCGCACTAAACTAACTAAATTTCTCACTAGCTTAGACTATAACCACATTTGTTAATCTTTATTAACTATTCCACCTTTATTAAAAAAAAAAAAAGAAGAAAAAGACTATACCACCAATCTAATGCTTTCACCATAAGATTTTATTATTTTTCTTTTCTTTATGTTATTATTCTCTCCCGTTGGAATTAAATGAGCTGGACTTTATTTTTAACCAAATCGAAATCGAATCGGTTATTAAAACTCTTGTAACCCTTTTTAATAAATTTAAAATTATATATCATGATTTTTTGAACCTCTTATGTAAAAAATAAAAAATATTGCACGGAGTTTATTTAAATGCTTAAGCTCATATTATTTTATCATTGAATAAGCAAATCAAATTTACTGTTTTTAATGGTAAATTAAATTAAGATTAATTAACCATAAAATAGACTATAATTCCTCGAAAAAAAACTATACTATAGTAGTAAATGGATTTAAATAGTAATGACAATTTATTTATTTATTTATTGTTTTATACAGTTTTGTTCTGTTAAATTTATGCTACTTCCTTTATTTTTTTATAAGTATTTATTTTAAATTTTATTTTTATTTTTAAATAAGTATTTATTTAAAAAAATAAATTATAAGTACAAATTGTCATCTATTTTAATTTGAATTTAATAAATAATTATTGATATATTAAAAAAATATAATATTTTATAACAGGAAAGAAGACCGTTCCTTGATCTTCGTGCCCCGGTCCTTTCTGTTTAGTTTAACACTTCTAAGCAGTAAGTTCCATCTTCTTCACCTCTCAAAACCTCCATTTTTCTTTTTTCCATTTCTCTCTCTACGCTCTGTTTCCCAACTCCAAGAGTTTCAGATAACAGCACACAAAAAGCGACGTTTTTGTATATGCTCATCACTCTTATCACATTCAACACAACAGGACCGTGAAAAATCCCACACTTATTCGCACTTCAACCTTTACAATTATGGTTGCTGGGAAGGTGAGGGTGGCAATGGGGTTACAGAAATCTCCGGGACATTCCAAAACGGAGACACCGCCGAAACCGCCGCTTCCGTCGCCGAGCTCCGGCAAACTCACGTCACAAAAGACTGTATTTTCACGCTCTTTCGGCGTTTACTTCCCACGCTCCTCTGCACAAGTACAGCCTCGTCCTCCCGACGTCACTGAGCTGTTAAAGCTCGTGGAAGAGCTCCGGGACCGAGAATCTCGGTTAAAAACGGAGCTTCTGGAGTTCAAGCTTTTAAGAGAAAGCGTCGCTATAGTTCCTGTACTGGAGAATGAAATTTCGTCGAAAAAAGCTGAGCTTGATAAGGCAGTTAAGAAGACAGAAAGCTTGGAGTTTGATAATGAGAGGCTGAGAACTGAGTTGAGTGAAGCTAAGGTGAAGTTCGATGAAGAGAAACAAGAAAGTGAAAGGAGAATAAAGGCTTTGGAGGCTGAGATTGTTGAGTTGAAGAAAACGGTGTCGTATAGAGAATGTGAAGAGCTTTCTTCTTCGCAGAGATTTCTAGGATTAATGGAAGCTTCAACAAAGTCTAATCTGATCAGGAGTTTGAAAAAAGGAGCCAAATGTACAGACATTGTAAGTTCAAATAATGAGAATCACAATCTGAAGTCTGAAAGTTCAGACTCGAGGAGAGAGGAGACAGAAATGGAGAGACCGAGGCACTCTAGGTGCAACTCGGAGGAAATCCCTGAGTCGACCCTGTCTAACCTGAGATCTCGCGCTCCTAGGATCCCTAAACCACCGCCCAAAAGATCTTCATCATCGAAATCCATATGCTTATCAACATCATCTAGCGGCTCTGATCAATCCACTTCAGCACCACCGCCGCCGCCGCCTCCGCCTCCGCCTCCACCCTCCCGCCCGGTGACGATGAAGAAGGCTGCTCCTCCTCCACCTCCTCCGCCGCCGAAGGGGACAAGAATCGGACCGGCGAAAGTGAGAAGAGTGCCGGAAGTGGTGGAGTTTTATCACTCACTAATGCGGAGAGATTCAAGGCGGGATTCCGGCGCCGGTGCGGCGGACACATTAGCGGCGGCCAGTAATGCTCGAGACATGATCGGGGAAATCGAGAACCGGTCGGCGTATTTGCTCGCGGTGAGTGCAGGTTTCCGATAAAGTGTATACCTTTAGGAATATTTATCACGGTGCTTATTTAAAATGACTGACAAGTGACAAGTCTAGTGGCTTTATTGCTGCCCTTACTTTCCTTTAGTTCTGGATTTTATTGTTTCTTATGAGATAAGACAGTATTTAGATTCGAAGCCCGAATTTCAAATTAAAATGGGTAGAATTCAAAAAGGTGTAATTTTTGTAAATTTTGGTGGCAAACTGGACAATTCTCATCGCATTGACTGCCCACATGAGTTCATGGCTCGAGGTTAACTTGTTAAAAAAAACATCAGTTTTTGAATTGATTATTGTGTTTAGTGTTTAAAGTAATTTAAAGTTTGAATTTTTTTTTTTTGTGTACAGATAAAAACAGATGTAGAAACTCAAGGTGATTTTATCAGGTATTTGATCAAAGAAGTTGAGACTGCTGCATTTACAGAGATTGAAGATGTGGTGCCTTTTGTTAAATGGCTGGATGACGAGTTATCTTATCTGGTAAAACTTCCATCTTCATTCATTATCACCAAAGATTGTATCTGGTTTAATGCTTAATCTCAGTTTAAGATTTAATTATCTTGGTTTAATGTGTAGGTGGATGAAAGAGCTGTGCTCAAGCACTTCGATTGGCCTGAGCAGAAGGCAGATGCATTGCGCGAAGCTGCATTTGGTTACTGTGATCTCAAGAAGTTAGAGTCAGAAGCTTCATCATTTCGAGACGATGCTAGACAGCCATGTGGCCCTGCTTTCAAGAAGATGCAAGTTTTGCTTGAGAAGTAAATATAATATTTGTTTTCCCCTGCAGTTACATTAGTTGTTTTCTTGGATGGAAATCTGATTCAATTGTTGTTGATTGTTACAGATTAGAGCATGGTGTGTATAATCTGTCAAGAATGAGAGAATCAGCCACAAACAGATATAAGGGTTTTCAAATTCCAATGGATTGGATGCTTGAAACAGGAATTGTAAGCCAGGTAAACTTCAGTTTGTTTTCCACCCGTTTTATTTTCATGGCATAAAAACAAATGCTAGTTGGCTCTCTACTCACGGACGAGTCAATAATTGTTTTCCAATCGATCAAGATGGTCCCCCTGTGGTGAAAATCCTAAGGCTCTGTTTGGATGGGGGTAGAGAGGGGTAATTAATGGAAGGGTGGGAAGAGAGAGACTTAAAAATAGAAGGGATTGGAAGGGTAGCTTTTACCAGCCCATTCCCTTCATTTTTCTTATTTGAGCTACACTTTTACTCCTCCATTTTTATTTTTTTCCAAAAAAGAGAAAGGTAGTCACATACCCTTCTCCTTCTTTTCCCATTCTTTTCTGTCTCTATCCTTCCCTACCCTTCCATTAATTACCCCTCCCTACCCCAATCCAAACAGAGCCTAAGTGTAACATGTAAATCTTGAAGCTGCCAACAACTAATAAACTTGCTTTTGACACAATCCACTATGTATTACTAATTTACTATAGGAAGAATTTGGTTACTAGATGACAAGAGGAAGGTTAGATATATATGTAGCCTACTATTTTCTATGCCCACGCCTGCATGCGCACATGTGAATTCCCAGATCTATAAAATTGCATTTGTTTGTCTGCTTCTAACTTTGGATTCATCACTAAAGATTCTCAAACTTTGATCCGTCGTAGGCATGCAAGGTTCCTTTCATTTGTTTTTGGTTTTTTCTTGTAATGCTACTAAACCCCAAAAATACTTTGGTTTTCGAGTTATTAATAACATAAAGATTAACGTTTACATGGGATAAATAAAAGATCTTCCTAGTTTGATTAGATATGTCGACTGCTCCACATGTTTATGGTTGACTAACGCGGTGATCTGATTCCTAATTACATTTGGAATGGAATAAATTAGTTTAATAAAATGAATTAGGTAAGGCTTATTCAATTGCACTTGTAAAAGAAATAAAAGCTTGACTTGCAATCTCCTAGGATGTTCTTTTTTTTTTCATTTTTCTTACAAGGGTTCTAATTGTGGATCGAATCTGAAATCTGTTAGCTTGAAACACGACTAATACCACTAAAACAAAAACTTTATAAGTCTCCTATAGGAGAACATTTTCGCCGAGTGTGTTTTCTTCCTATCAATTGTCTGTTCATTTTTTTATTTATTTACATTTTTTTCATGTTTATGCTTGAATGATGCAGTGATGTAAAAAATCTTAATTAGGGCAAGCTAGGGGTCAGGGGTCGGTCACAAATGTCAAGTGAAGCTAGTGTTATCTTTTTAATTAGGCAAGTAGGTAGAGACATTTTATAACAGAATTTGTATGCATATATTGCAGATTAAGCTAGCTTCGGTAAAACTGGCAATGAAGTACATGAAGAGAGTATCCGCGGAGCTTGAAACAGTTGGCGGTGGCCCCGACGAAGAAGAGCTGATAGTTCAAGGAGTCAGATTTGCCTTCAGGGTCCATCAGGTGAAGATTTGTTTTTTCTAATCCCTTTTTTCATTACTGGTTCTTCTGTTTTCTTGCTTGATTAGATAGGCTAATTATTGTATTTTGGAGGCAGTTCGCTGGAGGATTTGATGTAGAAACAATGAGGGCATTCCAAGAATTAAGAGATAAAGCAAGATCTTGCCATGTACAATACCAAAACCAGCAACAGAAACTTGTATGCGGCGCTACTCCTTGCTAATTAGTTCTGTAGCAAACTCAGCTTCAGAATAGCTGCTAGTTTCTTTTTGCTGTAAAGATGCAACATTATGTTTGTTAGTACAATGGCTGCTGCCATATTGAATTAAGATTTATTCATCTGCTCATTCTTTTTTATTTTCTTGATTGGTAAATTCTTTTTTAATTTGAGCAGCTCATTGTCACTCTATAGGACTGTATGACCAATGATAATTGTTCTTTTAATTCTTCTGCTTTGGTAAAGCTATAATTTACCTTATTAATGTAGTTATTGGTCAATGGTCATAAGAATTTTGATGTCTCGAGTAACCACATTTCCTTGTATGCAATTATGTTTTTGAATGAACCACTGAAATGCTGTTTCTAATTAGACTTAAAATGCTACAAATTTGTTTAAATGAAATGATTTTGGTAAGACTTATTAATTAATTTGCAGCTAGTTTCCAAAACAGAAGGCACGTTTGAATCACAGCCTCCTCCTGTGTTTTTTTTCCCTTTTTCTTGTTCTTTTCTCTCAATTTTTTGTATTGTGCTTTTGTCATCAAATGCTTAAATTGAACGTCTCTTATCTAATGTTCTTGTCTATGTTACCGTTGTGAGGTTAAAAAAAAAACAATCAGACGTACTGAAATTAAAAATAAAAAGTAACATGAAAAAAAAGGAGTAAAATAGAGAAGCTGACTAGAAGCCAAAAGGGTTTTGATGACACAAGAGATGACTGGTTTCTCAGTTCCAAAATTGGCACTTCCCTCTTCCTTCACTGAGTATCAGTCTCTGAATTTTCATTCTCTTAAGATTTACCCATCAAATTCAACTAAACAACTTCTCTCTTTCACCAATCAATTATCTCCTCAAGCTCCTCGATTTTCAAGCCAGCTGAAAGCCCCGGTAACGCCCATGGAAGCCCAGCAAAGTGGAACTGGCAGCTCAAACTCACCCATGAAGCTCTTGTTTGTGGAGATGGGTGTTGGCTATGATCAACATGGGTAGTGCTTCTATTCCCCTTTTATTTATTTGGTTTATCTGATTATTGGTCGATTGATTTGAAGTTTAATATATTGTATGCCCCAGCCAAGATATTACTGCCGCAGCTACGCGGGCTTGTAGGGATGCGATTTCTTCTAATTCCATTCCTGCATTTCGAAGAGGTATGCCACTTAATGCCTATTTTAAATCCCTATTGTTAGTTTACAAGTCTCTGTTTTTGCAATTCTTAAAAGACATAACTTTTCACTTGGTAGTATTCATTTTGAAACCATTGGCTCTGAACTGTGAATCTTATGAGGTTGTATTGCTCTCAAGAGCTTTGAAATTGTCCTTCATGAGAATTTGATGCCTTTGTCCTAGCATCGTTGCGCTTTTTTCTAACAAAATGAAAATCGATACAGGGTCCATACCTGGGGTCTCATTTGAGCAAATGAAGCTACAAATCAAGTTGGGAGTTCCACATTCTCTCCAGCAATCCTTGGATATTGAAAGGGTCAAGTCTGTCTTTCCCTAGTAAGCATCAAAACTTGGAGAAGTTAGATGTATAAATTTATGTAATTTCCTGTTGTATATTCAGCAATTTTGATTTTCCTTTCTCTGGGTTTTTGTTCTTTTTTCTGAATCACTAGATCGATCATGCCAGTGCTAAACTTTCTGCTACAGAGTAATTGAATAATTAATTCCTTCCTATTTAGGTGATGTTCTTTTTCATATATTCATGGGAAGATTGGAGAGATTGACCAGCTTTTTGGGGCATCATATGATTTGTTGTACCTATGCTCAAATATTTTTTCGCTTGAATTCAAGCCTTTCTGTTGCTTCTAAACGGCTGATCATTGTTGGAGGGTATTTGAATCATTAATTCTTCCCTATTAGGTGATGTTCATTTTCCTATATTCATGGGAAGTTTGGAGAGATTGACCAGCTTTCTGGGGCATCATATGATTTGTTGTACCTATACTGAAATGTTTTTCGCTTGAATTGAACCCCTTATATTTCTTCCAAACTGCTGATTATTGTAATTTGCAGCATGAGGGAAGGAATTATATAGACATAGGAGCATCCCTCTTGTCTAACGAAAACGTTTTCGTGTGTATGAGCCACATTGCTGAAGGTTTGGAGATTGAAATGGGTCAAAACAAATGTTTCTTAAGTTAGTGCATCCCTTTGTATTGGTAGCATGATATTGCCCCTATTGTGTTAGAGAAAACACAGTATTGATGAATTATGCAAAGAAACACAGGTCAAGAGAATAGTATGTGAGGAGAAGATACTGATATTATTATAGTAAATGCACTGTCAACAATACAATGCCCACAGGAAATAGCTTTCCCTCTCCAACGATGGAGCCCTGCTCACTAAGAAAGCAGAAAAACAGAAATTCTCCAATACCCCCCTTCCCCTCTCATTCCTTCCTTAAGAAAACCAAAAATCAATCCAACCGAGCTGGACAACTAGGTGTAACTAACTCTCTCTTTTTCCTTCATAACAGAATTACATTAGTAAATTCCCCGGAGTACCCTTCTCATGTTGCTGCAGCTTCTTCTTCCTGGTATAGACCCTCAACTTTTGTGGCCCAGGTGGAGTCCGGCCCAGCAGCAGCCTATCTGAATTGCTTGTTTCTTCATCATATTGACACAGGACCTAGTTTATCTGCTGCTTGAATTGCTCTCTGAAGTCGGAGATTATCCTTGCTCTGTGATCATCGTTTTTGGCATTGCTTGTCCATGTGTTTTGACTCAAAATATATTAAGTTTACTTGATGTAACTTATTTAATTTCTTGGCTCAGTAAAGACATTTTGCATTATTCTGTGTGCACACACCCACACCCACACACATACACATGCATAAGCTAGAAAATTTTTACAGCGCCTGGGCATATATATGCAAAATCTAAAAATCTCTTACAGCACCTGTACATGGCTTCAAGTACTATGTTGAGCTTTCAGAATATTTGTTATGTTATTCTTTTAATCTGTGGATCTCATTGTGCAAACTCTTGCTAATTTCTGTTTCTTTGTTTTATTTTATTTTATTTTTTGGTATTTATTTTTTTTGCTTCTTTTGACATTGCAGTGGGAAGATTCTAAATGTTGAAGTTGTGGATGGTGGACTGATATGCTCAAGTGGGGTGTGTGTAGAGGAAATGGGTGATAAGAATGAAGATTGTTATATAGTGAATGCTGCAGTATATGTTGGCTACTAGTTTTTTTGTTACTTGTCCCCTTTAGTACTTCGTGAGGTTAGTTTTCAATTCTATTATATACTTGTGATGTCGGAAGTATATTTGTTAACTTCGATTTGTGGATATAGATCTTCGGAATTAGATAATCTTCTATTTAATTTATTAAACCTTTCAAGTTTAACTAATGGTCATGTTTAGTATGTTCCTTGATTTTATATTTTCTTTCATTTTGATATGCTGCATGTGTTTTCTTTCCTTGATTTTAAAAAATCACTATTTGACTATAAAAAGAAATGAGGAGAAACGGGGAAAACTATTTGAATCAAAGGGGAAATATTGAAGACGACTTTTCTTGGTCATGCACACACATTAAAAATTGATTAAGTTAATTTCTTTTGGTAGAGTGCTATTGAGTTGGGTTTATGACATGTAGGCCTGTGTTAATTCTTATGATTGCATTCGAATTTCTACGCAAATGTTCTGTTGGAAGTCTACATCTTGACACACAATGTTTTGGCACAGGATAATTCCTTGAAGGCATACGTGCCTTAATTCGGATTAATGATGTAAATGATTGTTGTACTGTGCGAGAAACTGACTTATTATACTTTATATTTTTTGCAGATGGTAACTTGGTTCTTATGGCTTAAATTAGGATAAAGCTTGATAAATTGCAACAGGTGCTATCTTTTCACGTTCTGCTGCTTTTCAGATGAATGATGTTTTTGATAACTTTAATATCTACAAACCTTATATTTATATAGGCAACATTCTTATGTTGTCTTAAAGAGGACATATTGTTGTACAACAATATCATAATCTCCCATATGCCAGGTCCAAACCCCTGGGATCTTTTGGCCAGCCCATTCCAGATACCTCACTCCGATGAAATTGAGAAAGATAATTGTTGAATACTAACAGCGCAAGCTGAAGTTGCATTCAAAAGGATCCTAGCAGCCTGCATCTGTTTCTCTTCTGTCTTATTTTGTGAATTCATTCATATCTTTTTAGTTTTTACAGTAGAGAATGATTTAAACTATGGGAGATAGTAGGATGCGTTAACCTTGTAGCTACCACGAGGAAGGCTTTTAGGAAATGAAATGCTTGTGAGATCATTCATCAAACTGGAATGTGAAATATTACGATTGCACAATTATTGAAGTTTAGTCAAATATCGATACAAGTCGAATGATGATTTAATAAACCTAGGTTTAGTCCCTGGCAAACCTGATTGTTTGCTTCCTTTGTATGATCACAAGCAGCTATCTTGATCTCAGTACCACTTATCTGATCCTCAATTTAGAGCAATACCCGCCTATGTGATCATCCCGTTTAGAGCAATTATTACGAACGAGAATACCAATCACTTTGCAATTGATTTCTGCTCCCTTATTATCGCTGTACGGGACTAAATATGAAATTCCTGCATCTCCACAAATATACAATGGTTGAGAAAGAAAGAAACCTAAGCTAAGTTCTTAATCTTGACCTCACATGACGAGAGCTGCATATAGAAGTTGGTTCCATGTATCGGGTAAGCCAGGAAGGCACCAATGGCTGCAGTCTACGCCTGAGCCATCGTTATAAGTAGAAGGGTGAGCATCTTTCCTTAACTGCGACAGAGTTGTTATGTCTAGCAGATAAACTGGTTTCTTAATTGTACTTAGCACCTTGTTCACCACTGCAACAGCTGGTGGTGTACCGCCGGGATAAGTAGACCCAGATAGTGGCTCTGCTTCTCCATTGCAATTCTTCTTCGGTTGATTCCATTCTTGTCCTCTGGCATCATAAAAACAAAATTTATATTTTAAGCTCAAAATATTATTGTAAATTTGCATGGAGACTAGATCATTTACTTACTGATAATGGGTAGGAGAAATTCCTTGGAAAAAGACTTTGGTTTTGAAAGGATCAACATTGAGGTCAACCCAGTTAGCCCATGTTGACAGCCCTCTATAATATGCCTCTAATCTGTCCATGTCCTTATACAATGTTGATCCAACCCTAATATAGTCCCATCTGCATTCCACAGCCATAAAAAACAATCAAGATTGATTCCATTAACATTCAAGAATATGAATAACCAGCTTATTCGTGTTAGTCTTATTTCAAGATTGTGCATGCGCTCTGGAATATGAACTCTATTCAAATCCTTTGTAGAAAGAGAAACACATAAACATGAAGATAGAGAGTAGATTGTACGGTTGAGATTTTCCGGTATGAGTCCACCAGTGCCAGGAGTTGAAGATGAGCATATCCATGCCTTTCCATGCATTACCATTTGCAATCGAGTCCAACCTTAGCACATTTCCAACGCTTTCTCGTACCAAGTCTACCAAGAATGGTGTCCTATACATGTATAGAGTTACTCCATAACCCTGCACCATCAATGTTGTTAGTTATACCTGCTTCCCGCGAGAGTATATGTCGAGGCATTGAATAATTTTTGTCTGAACACGGTTCATGATTTCATTTCGAAAACAAATATATAGCAGAATGCCACATGACAGAAGAAGAAAAAAATATGAAGTCGATTCATAAGATTCACATATTTTATATAAAATTAGTTGCTGAATCAAACATGTGAGTATATAATTATTTATGAAATTGACAACTTAATGCTATTTGAAATCTTTTTGACACAAACTATTTATAGAAAGAAGGTTTTATCTTAAATAAATCGATCACATGCATCAGAAGAGGAAGTTAGTTGCTATCAAGGCAGTGGGGACTGGTGCATTAAGTCCTCAATTGAATTAAAAAGAAAGTAAAAGGTATGCATATAATTATGGAAAATCAAGTTGTGTATTTCATAACAATTAATTCCTATCAGCCTAAACCTTTTAAGCTGTACACAATTATCATGTGATTGGATAATAAATATAATGAACAGTAATAAGCAAATAATTAATTGGATAAAAGCATCATATCCAATAGCACAGGCTGGCACAGTTGTCAATTGAAATTGGCTGTGGGTTGACTCATTCATTTCTGTGGTCCTACGTGGCACCAAATAGCAATAACAGCCTCATAATATTTAAATAATAATAAGCCATTATAAAACCCATTTTTCATTTTTTTTCATCTAACCTTGTGATACTTGTTAGCTAAAGCAGCCTTTTTAATGAGTTCCAATTTCTTTTCTTTTTTTTTTTTTTTTTGTGAAAATGAGTTATAAGTTCTAACTAAAAAATTTGTAATAAGTTACAAAATCATACTAACTAAATAAATATGACTTTCACATAACGAAAAATAACATTATTTTTGGAAATTTTCTTCACGAATAATTTTGTAGGTTAATTGAGCAACTATTAAAAATTAATATAAAATTATTTGAAAAAAAAAATAAAAAACTAATGTTTATTTTTGTTTTCAGAAAGAAGTACGTACCGACAAACAAGAACCAGAAAACACATTTGGGGAATAAAGTCCGAGGCAAAACGACAACATTTCTTGTATCAGTTGGTGCATCTAATCTAAATAGTGTTTAAGCCTTTAAGGAAATATTTATTTCTTCTTAATTAAGATTGTCGTCATAAACTACAAATTACAACATATTTTTTACTTTTTTTAGCCATTGCATGTGTGGTTCCTAAACTTCAACGACTTTTATATTAGAAAATATTTTTAATTAATTCTCACGGTGGAAAATATTTTCTTGTGTTAACAGAAATCGTTAGCTGGAAACATAAATTCAAGTTCAAAAATCTGATGACTAAAAGGAAGTGTTTAATTTGCCTATGATTAGAAATTTGAATTCTAATCAAAATTTTATATAGTAAGGGCATGCGTAAAGTAAAAGATGAATTGGCAACAATACTCTGACATATGCAGAGTTTGTGTTGCCGAAAGATAATATCCAGAGTTTCTCTTTTTACATTAATAGTAGATTTTACTGCTCTGACCAACAGCTGATCATCTGGTAACAAAACTATTTACTGGCCCTAGTAAAATATTGACATATACTGAAGTGAACTGTCACTATTTCTTTTGTTTTTGAGATGGAAGCAATTTATTTTATTTTATTTTATTGAAATAATTATAATTAATTAGTAATATTGAGCAAGTTAAGCAACTAAATATACAGCAAAAGCAGCAATTTAAGAAGAATAAGAAAGTCTACCTTTCCTCAAAACTACAACAAGCCAATAATAATTGAATTCAACGACAAAACATTATTATAATATTATAAACAATAAAGGACAAAGAATGCAACCACACATGATTGCAAAATCAAATTTTGCTTCGTAAAAAGTTAAACTCACCTCAAAGCTCACAGAATGCAATGAATCTCTTGTGACGGAAGAGTGTTTGGCGGTAGTCACCGACGCATGAATCATGCAACTCAGCGATTCCCACATATTCAAACTCAGTGAGTCACCCACAAACATTATCTTTTTCCCTCTCCACCTTCTCAAAAATTCCACACCATTGAACCTATAAAAATATACATATATATATGTATTGTTGTTCTTTAACAATTGTCATAAATTGACAAGTAATGAAGTTGAATTAATTACCTGGGGATGATGCAAGACTCAGGTTGCCAAGCATATTTGAGATACTGAGTATCAGGTCTGCCATGTTTTTGGCAATTGAACTCAGAATCAACGAAAGGGCAAGCTGAAGAATCATAAAGAGGATAAGAAGAATCAAAGACCCATTTTCCTTGAAACAAATTGCAGCCACTGACTTGTTTTTTCCCTCTCAATCTGCTCACATTGTAAAAATTATGGCTTCCTATTACTTCCACACATAATATCATCAAAAAACATCCTATGACTTCACTTCTAAACAACTTCATTTTCAGAATTTTCACAAATGTTTAGGCTCTCTCTGTTTCTGTTGGGTTCATATACTTATATACAAGTAAGAGAGAGAGAGAGAGAGAGAGAGATCTAGAGAGAGAGTTTGTACTGGTCTGGTGGTGTGGTGGCCTGGTGGGGGCAGAGCTAGAAAAGGTTCACATGATTATGTGAAGGAGCTGGAGAACTCTTTTTATTTTTATTTTTATTTTTATATTTGGTTTTGGTTATATTTAAAATGGAAAAATAAGTCTATTTTAACACATTTAATTAGGTGATATGTTAATTTAAAATTTCCGATAATTTTCCAATTCCTTTATAAAAAATAAAAAAGAATTATATTCTGAGATGAGTTAGGGAAATTTGGATGGATATTGCTTATGAAAGAGAAGAAAGCGGAAGATGGTTTGTGTTGAAATTGCTGCGTTTATTATTTTTTAACTTACCAAATCCAACGTTGGAACCAAACATGTTTAGTTTTATCCCAAATTCCACAACATTTCCGAATGCGACCAGCTTATTATAACTGTTTTCTTTTTTTTTTTTGGTCTGCATGTCACGGGCAATCCAATCATATATGTATATCTGTATTTTCACATGCTTATACCAAGTGTTCCCTTCCCTTTTAAGAATTACAAAATTCAATTTAACACTGTGAGATTTATTTGGCTGACTGTGAGATTTGAATTTAACACTGGTTGGTAAAGCAACTTTAGTTTTAATTATATTAATATCTCATCGATTGGATAAGTAAGGTGCAACTAATTATGTGGAAGTTGAGGAATTAGATGACATAAGAAAATGTACACCATATATGGATAGTAACGTAACCGCAACACTAAGTTGTAAGGTACTAGAAAATTAACACAACATTTTAGATTGTTTCATGGGATCCCAAGTCTTCCAAATTTAGTCTTCTGTGCTTTCACTTGTTCATTTATATATATACTATTTGGATTTAGAGGAGTAATTGTATTTATCATTTATTCTAAAAAAGAAGCATTAAACATAATTTTAGCAAATTAAGAAATAAAAGAAAACAGGAAAAATATTTTAACAAAGACCATTATTTGGACAAGTAGGACAAAATAAGTTAGAAAATAAATTATAGAATTAATATAATTGACAAACTCTGATTGGCTACTGACCAATAAATCTGAAGGAGACCGGTAATCCATCAAATCTATTAACAAATTAATAATGCCTTTTATGAGATGATAACGATTTAAACTCAATTGATTATAACCGAAGGCTTAGAAATTGATAATGGAATCAATTTATAATTTTCCACGCATAAGGACACCCCAATCCTTTTCACTGTAATCAATATATATATATATATATATATATATAAAGTGTTGGGAAAAATGACCCTTCTAATGAATGCGGAATAAATCAGGAGAAACTCACAACACAAGAATTTACGTGGAAAACTCCAAAATCGGAGAAAAACCACGGCCGTTGTCAAAAGACAACCAAGAAAATTTCACTAAGTGTTTGAACAATTTTTACATTCACTCACTCTAGTATTTTCTCACACACCCAATAAATGGATACAAACCCAAGAGAATTTCCCACAAATTCTCTAAGTTTCAAAGATTACAAGCTTTCATTGGAATTCTTTCTTTGAATCCAATCCTTACATTTGAAGAACAATCTCTTGCCTTATATAGGCAGGAGCTTCCGTGTGAACAGTCAAAAATTCTTCAATTCACATTTGGTAGCCCAACTATTCCTTTTGTGTGCTACCAACAATTCTTCAATTCACATTGTAGCCCAACTATTCCTTTTGTGTGCTACCAATAATTCTTCAATTCACATTGTAGCCCAACTATTCATTTTGTGTGCTACCTACAATTTTTCAATTCACATTGTAGCTCAACTATTCCTTTTGTGTGCTACCAATAATTCTTCAATTCACATTGTAGCCCAACTATTCATTTTGTGTGCTACCTACAATTCTTCAATTCACTTTTTACCATTATTTTTTTTTAATCTAATACAACATAAAGATCCATAAAGAAACAATAATTCGAAAAGATGATGATATATATATAATGAGATGGCTAAATCTTATTGGTTGTTTATAATGGAATGTAGGTTAATTAATGAAAATTAGGTTTCCTTTTTCACTTGAGAAAAGGGGGAAAGATACTTGGTAAGAAGATTGAGAGGAATGCGAGAAAGGCACACAGATTTTGGGAAACCACTAAGTAGCTAGGAGGAGGACATTTGAGAGGATGGACAAAAACAAACAGGTGGTGTGGTGAGAGGCTCCATCACCCCCTATCTATGCCTTCAGTTTTGGATTTTCTTCTATTTATCATCAAAATTCACAAGTCAGGACTCATCAGATCACAAGCCTCACTGCTTCACATTCGTCGCTTACCCTAAACGACATTCTCACTGCTTCACCTCGGTCGCTTACCCTAAATGACATTCTCTGAATTGTGATTTGGGCCCCACTTATAGTTATATTTGACCTCTCTTTTATTTGCTTCCTTCCACTACCTGCCATCTATACTTGCCACTTGGCCACCCATGCACTACTTAATTTTGCTATTATCATCTTCTAAATTTAATTTTAATTATCATATTGAAATGTCGCTATCGTTTATGATATAATGAAAAACGGTAAAAAAATATTCTAAACCATTAATTAGTTCATTAATATCGTTTTTTTCAAAATACTAACCATTAATTAGTTTATTACAATCGGTTAATCAGTCTATCGGTCAATTTCGGACCGATTCACCGTATCAACCGGTTTTTTTTTCTCACCCCTGACTTGTATACAAGTTTTTTAAAGTCGTTAAATGGAAAGAGTATTCATTAGAATTTTTCCTGATTGTATCAAAATTTAATTTATTTTTATTGTTAATTCAATTACAAAACAAGTATTAAATATGCTATGGATATAAATATTACCAACTTGCAACGGAGCGATTAGAACATTAAAACAATAACAATAATATTATAAAATTTGATTCATTTATAATTCAATCAATTTAACTATTGATTCAATTAAATTCAATTTATTTACAATTTATAAAATTTTGATTCGTTTATAATAATTTAAATCGCCATGATCCGATCCAATTCGATCTGTTTGCCACTATATTTATAATTTTTAAACCTGGGAAAAAATCAAATGAATCTCATTAGTGGGTGAAAGCTGGAATGTGGAAATGTGGAGGGATTTCAAAATAAGAAGAAAAACAAAATGATTGAAAGATGGAAATTTTCTATTCGTCAATGTCCCAAGCTGTACTCCTTCAAGGATAAACCAGCAAATTTCTACATTAATTTATTGCCATAGTTTAAGTATGGTAATTTATTTATTTATTTAATTTGGGTCTTTAGTTGCGGCTACAAGGGGCTGAAAATATTCCAAAATGATTCAACATGGATGCTTTGCGATTAATAAAGTCATGATACCATAGACTAAGTAATAAAATCCAACTAATTAGATTCTTCCTTTTAGTTCTTCACCCATTAAATCACTAAATTGCACCTCTTTATTCCTTTATTTATCCAAAATAGTAATCGATTCCTTAAAGTTAACTCTTCATAATTACTATTATTTTCGGTCCCTTAAAGGCATATTCTTCTGCTAACGGTTTTGCAATTTGCACAACCATAAATTAATTTATATTCATATAACACAGTTCAAATTTGCTCCATGGATTAAGATGGGTATTAATAGACTGATTATTACAAGACGATGTTTTCCACATGCAATTCTTTGTATTTTCTTGGAACCATAAAATGGACAGGGAGCTAGACATTTCAACCTAAATTATTCAAATTGTAAACGAGAATGTGACACTGATACGTACTCTATTAAAATCAACCGAATTCAACTCGATTTCAACATATAAATTAAAAAAAAAAATTACTTATTCAAGTCACTGTAAAGCAAAAATTCAAGTCACATGCAATCTCAGTAGGTGACGATTGACATTCGGAAACAAAGTTGCTCAACTTTATATATTTAATTTTTAAATGGAGTATAATATATGAGAAAAATGGAAAACCTAACAAATCCAATAAGAGTCGAGCAAAGAGACAAATGGCTCAGCAAGAAATCAGTGGTTCATAGATAAAATATCCACATCTGAATTGATTTTTGTGGTGGCATATAGTGGTTAGAGAATGGACCAATAGTGGTATCATGGGGCTTTGTAGGAAAATGGAAAAGTATTTAACCATATCTCCGATTTAGAGCAAAGGCTAATCAAGGTGGCCAACAGTTGCACAAGTGGTGAAGGTCCACTTCAATGCCTTTTTCTTCTATTATCAAGTTGCGTATTCTATTTACCTATGACATCACATCCTTCTTACATTATTTACAAAGTTATGTTTAGAATATATATATATATATATAGTTTGGCAATCCTTGTAAAATTAGCTTTTAGAAATGTCTTTATTACAATTTTATTTTCTTAACATGATATCAATTTTACGTTTTGAATTTTTCTGCATGTGTTCAATTTTAAGCATAAAAAGGTATATTAAATATTCTACATCAAACTACTATAAAAATATACTATTTATTATAATGGCTTAAATAGCTTCCATCTCAAAAACTACTAATAGGGTTAAGTTAGTATAATTGCATGGTTATTTGTTTGTCCTCTCTATCATAACTAACTCCTTATATATAAAATTCTATTAGTTTTGCGTTTACTCTAATCCAAGATCATGTACACGCAACCAATATACGTTAACTTATGCGGTTTGTCTATTCCCAAACTAGTTGATGTAATCGAGATATCCTGCATAATTTCAGACTTCAGTGCCTCTGTGTAGATTTATGATGAAATTCATATTAGATACTCTCCATAACTCGAATAACTATCTGGGCTTTTGCTCAAGATATTCCTAATCTTAAATAAATAATATATTGTTTATTTATATAATCACAATATGTGAATTCTTTGCTTCTCCTAAGCTCATGCTCTGTCTAACCCGAGGATATGTATTAAATGGATTTGCTTATCAAAAACCAAAAAACAAAAGAAAAAAAAAAAAAGTGTATTAAGTGGATTTGGATGGCGATAGTAAACATACACTACAAGAAGAATAGTTTTAGTTATGGGTGAGCATGGACCGATTAGCCAAAAAAAATCAGTTTATTAATATTGATTTTTTAAAAATACTAACCATTAATCAGTTCATTACAATCGGTTAACCAGTATATCGGTTTCGATTTTTCGGATCGGTTAACTAATATTTTTCGGTTAACTACTATAATTATAAGATGCATTTATAAATAAAATTAAAATGTTCAAAATACTTAAAATTTAAAATTTCTCCACTATAATATAATATCATTATTGTTAAAATAAAAGTTTTTGGTGAATATAAGTAACTTTATTTTTAAAAATTAAGACTTAATAATTAAGTAAATAAATTAACCAGTTCATGATCAATCTAATTAAATGTATGGTTACACTTACTAATCGCCAAAATGAAAAAAACTTAAAAACTTTAAAATAATTAGGATAATGAAAAAAGTGTAGCAAAAATACTTAAAAATGCAAAATTATTCAAATAAATCCTTCAAATGTTAACAACTTTTTTCCTTAATTTTTTTTAACTTGATACACATTATTTTCACATATATTAAAAATTTTAATTTTTTTAAATTATTGAAAATTTTAGTTAATATATTAATGTTATATAACTTTTCGAATACATTTTGATTTTCATTAATGAAAATTTGATAAATCAAGAAATAATAAAAAATACTAAATATGGAAATATTGAACAATTAATAAATTAACTGAAATATTTTTTTTAAATTAAAATAAATTTGAAATATATTTTAAAGTAATGAAAATTAAAGGAATATAAATAATTAAATATGAAAATAATAAAATAAAAAAAAATATATATATATATATATATATATATATATATATATATATATATATATATATATATATATATATTATAGGAGTGTTTATTTATCAGTTCGGTTAATCGGTTCATGAGCCAAAAAAATAAACCAGTCCATTAATATCGATTTTTTTAAAATACTAATCGTTAACCATTAAAATCGGTTCGGTTAATCTATTTTTTGAATCGATATCTCGGTTAACCAAGTTTAACGTTTTTTTTGCTAACTTCTAGTTTTAGCGAATGGAAAAATGCTGCCTTTAAGTAATTGAAGGATACTCTATTCCTAGAGCTGGAATTTGAGACATCTTAATTATTTGAATATGGATCGTGAGTAGACATATTAATTAGTATATTAAGCTCTTAATGCACACATTGTTTAAATTATCTTTTTACTGTAATTTATATTGTATCAAAAAAGGTGACGATTTCTTACACAGTACATGAAATTACAACTTTATTAAAAAAAAAAAAATCATACTCTGGTCCCTATATTTTAAAAGTTTTAAAAAATGGGTTGTTATACTTTCAAAACTACAAATTGAATTTTCGAACTTTTCGAGTAGAACACATTAAGTCTAAAATAGACGGCACAAATGATAATATAGTATAAACACGGTTAAAGTCGCGTGCATTTTAATGAAACACTGTTATTTTTACCGTTCGTTTAGACTTAATGTGTTTTAGTAGATAAATTTAGGGATTCAATATTTAGTTTGAAAAGTATAAGAATTTAATATGTAAATATATTAAAATTAAAGATCTAATGTATAATTTTTAAAGTATAGATACTCAATGTATAAATTTTAAAATATAGATACTTAATTTGTAAAAAAATTAAAATTTAGAAATTAAATTGTGAGTTTTTCCTTAAAAATTTATTAAATTGACTAATTCAAATTTGAGTTTATCAGGGTGACATACGATCCCATCCTAACTCTATTATTCATATAATAATAGAAAAGCTTGGCGTTCTAAAATAATTTGAAAGTTGAGCAAAAGTTACCCATCCTATCAATTCCTACTTTTTGCGAAGCAAAAATTCATAACCTAACATTTTAGGCAACGACCAAGTGTGGTCACGGGTCAGTTTGTCTTAATCGCGCCAACCAAATTTCATATCCTTGCCGTATAATATAAGCAAACTTGAGTAAAACTCTCTCTTTCTCCCCCTCCCTCTGAATTTCATGACCACCAATTTTTTGACCTAATTTTTAGACGGTCGTCACTTTATTTTCAGGCGGCAGCCACTTAACTCTCTTCTTTTATCTTATTTTTTTTCTATAATAATTTTCAGATCAGTACAGATCTGAATTTTTAATTTTATTCGTTTCTTTTTTATTTATTTTTGAATTTTTGTGTCTTTTGGTTGTGTTATTTGATTCAATAAACTCAGATTTATAATTTTTTGTGTTTTTCTTTCGTTTTTCGATTATTGTATCAGATCTGAAACTTTTTGTGTTTTGTTTTTATGACAGATCTATATAGATTTGAGTTACTTATTATTTGTTTTTGAATTTTTTGTATTTTTTATTTCTATTACCTCAGATCTGAAACTTTCTGTGTTTATATTTTCGAGTTTGAATTTTTTTATCAAATCTGAAATTTTTGTTTAGATTTAGTTCTTTTTAATTAAACTTGAATGCAATTTAAATTTTTATAATGAAAATTTATTCTCCAAATTTGGAGGTTGTTGTCTTCCTTTATTGAAATTTGGTTGTCTTCCGTTATGAAAGTTTTCCATTAAATAACAGATGAATTGAGTTTCCCGCTGAAAGCCAGATTGCGCACCGCATGTTACTATTATCCACTGTTTTCGTCGAACAAGTTCAGAGATATAATCCAGTAACTTCATTTATTTTATACATCTTATATACTTTTAACTTTTATAAGTTTATTTATACTCTGCAGATGTATTTTTTATTATATTAGTGAAAGTTTATTTTGCATTCAAAAAAAATATAAGCAAAGAGATGGTCATGAATACATTACATTACAGCCATTTGGTAAAAGTCTATTGTCGTCTGCCAGATGAACTTGTACTTTCCTTGTTTCCATTTTTACAAGAGATGAAATATGTGCTTGATAATCTGATTCCCTGCATCAGATTTTATTATTATTATTATTAGTTAGCCATGGATTTACAGTTTTGTAACTATTACCAAATAATATTAACTATGATAGGGTAAATGTTTGAATGCGTCAGTGCTAACTATTTGCACTAATATCCACTATCAGATAATAATTGATCGGATGGTGCATATGGTACTACTGTATACTATGTTAATACTCGGGACAAAAATGTAAATAGAATATTTGGCAAGAGTATTTCTCAAATTAGGGTGTTTACAAAAAAATATTTTTGAAATAGGGATTTTTCTTCAATGCCGCAGCTATGAGGTGCGGCATTGCCTATGTTGCTTTGTTGCAGCAGCTAGATTTTTTTTTTTTTTTTTTTAACAATGCCGTGAGCTGCAGCATTATTTTGGGAAAAGTTGCACCTACTATTGACCTCTTTGTTTTTTCAAATAATAATTATTTTTTAAATAAACATAATTTTCAACTGGTTTTAAAATATATTAAATTTCTAATGTTACAATGATATAATATCATAACAAATAATTCCTGAATGATTAATTTTACAAATAAAATAATTTTATCATTACAAATAAAATATTATGAAATAATTTTATTGTAAGTTTTTGTTATAAATGTTGAATGGCTTGAAAATATTGTCTTATAATTAATGTTGGATGAGTTTCAAAAAAATAATAATAATTAATGTTGGATGATGAATGCATTTTTTATATTTTTATACAGTGATATTTGATAATATTTTGTATAAAACTTAAAAATAATATTTTTTAAAAAAAACCAGTTGAATCCCATCAAACCGGTCAAACAACGAATCATTTGCCTCTCAGTTCTTTATTCGGTCCGATTTTAATAACATTAATTTTTACATTCTTTAATGCTAAATTGGGAGATAATTGACGCATATGTATTCATTTGTAAAACTGCCCTTAAAAAACAATGTTAAAAATTCATGAAGAAAGTTTCAAGACAAAATATCTATAAACTTTAAAATCTATCATTGACACACAAACACACATTGATAGATTACTCAACTTGTATGGTGCATTCTATCAAATACAATTAAATATTTAGTTTATAAATGAAGAGTTCACCTAATTAAACAGACAAATGATTTAAAATGGAGACAGGTGTTGACATAAATGCAAAACCAATTGAAAATTATGTTTATTTTAAAAAATAATTGTTATTTGAAAAAAAAAAAAGAAGCCAAGAGCAGCAATAACGGCTTCCAAAACAATGCCGCACCTCACAGTTGCGACATTGTAAAAAAAAAAAAAGTTAGCTGCTACTCTAACGCTGCGTCAAAACAGCAGGCACAATGCCACGGCTCACAACTTTCGCATTAAAAAAAACTCTTATTTCATAAATATTTTTGTAAATACCCTAATTTAGGAAATACTTTTTCCAAATACCCTATTTACATGTTTCTCATTAAAAAAAAAAACTTATTGTATAATTTTTTAAATCAATTTCATATTTATAAACTGCAATTCAATTTATTGCATGATATTATATTATTAATTTGGCGAAATTTTTCGTTTAGATTTTGCATGCTGGAGTAAAACAGGATAAGTATTATAGAACTATTTCTTTTCAGAACAATTTTTATTTCAAAAAAAATGTTTTGTACAATATAATAATTTAATTTTTTATACAATGTAAAAAACTAATATAATTTTTATGAAATATATAAAATATATATATATATAACTAAATTACTTGAGTAATTTGAAATTTCGAATTCATGCTAGACTTAAAACTTCTAATTAAAAAAATAATTTCTATCATCTATTCATAATTTTTTTATTAACCAAACAAATGATAAAATCCCATTTTATAGAAACTAACACTTTTTTTCTTGTTCATGGCAGTCCAATTAAGGATGAAATTGGGCCCGACATGGCAAAATGGAAATCCTAATATTTTTTGTTTAACTTGGATAAGGCCAGTTTCTTTGCCATAGTCATAGCCTTGCAAGAATAACAAAACAACTGTAACACAGGGAGAGAGAACGAGCAGCCAGGGAAGATAAAAATGGCAACTTCACTGTCCACCTTATCATCTTCATCTCCACCATGGATTTCGAGTCGAAGAGTACAAATTGCTCGCTGCCCATCAGCTTCTTTATCTCTCATCACTGGTTCAAGACCAAGAAACAATTTTTCAATTAATGTTCATAGCAATTCCAATTCTCGCTCTGGACTTCTTCACTGCTCGTTTCTCTCTTCCTCTTCCCTCTCATTCCCTTCTTCTTTCTCAGGTAATTATACACCGTTTCTCCAATTTTGCTTCGAATATTGTTGTTCTTATGATTTTCTGTTCTGGGTATCTTCGTTTTTTGTTTTAAGTACTTGGGTTTCTGTAATTGAGTTATTGTTGGCTGGAGTTTCGGTGGAATTTGTGAAATCTTTTCTTTCTGGAGCTTAAATAGCTGGTGAATTTTTAAATAACGGAAATTTCAATTTTGATTGAATATGAAAACTGTTACGGCGTTGCTCTGATTGACCTGTAAAAGGGGCCATTTTTATTATATGCGACACGAATGGAAGTAAGTTTTTGTTTCCTTTAACAATAGAAGTAGCTAAAGAAAGCAATTTATGATAGGTAAACGTTGAAGAATTTGTGGTGAACTCTTGTTACTAAAATGCTTGCTGTTAGTTTGTGCACTGAAGACAAACATTCCCCTTAATTTGTTGTTTATTAATAATTGCGATAATGGTTATGATTCCATGCCTTAGTAGTATATTAAGGCACATAGTGATATATGTTTTAATGAATTTGGTAGATATTGTGCTTTTTTTATGCTATCAGGTGAATTGACCTTTAATAGCATCCACCTTGAATGGATAACAAAGATATGTTGGATAAAATAAGACCAAAAAGTTCAATTTAGAAATGACTTATTTTGTTGTTGGAGTTTTAGCTTTTCCTTCTTCTTTGAGAGAAAGGTTCTTAAACCTGTTTTGATCTTTTCGTGCCTTTGCCGTTATGGAGTCTAAGTTGGCAATTTTAACACTGATAGAAGCTTTGAATGAAGAGTTATGCTTTCATTTTGTGATCCCTTCTTTTCGTCTAAGTAGGTTCATCTTTGGGAGTGGATTTGAATTCTAACACTGGGGGGAGGAAGGAGAGAGGCTATGGTCTAGTGGTGAGAGCTGGAAAGGCTGCTCTTTGTCAAACCAAGAGGAACAGGTCTAGGAAGTCTCTGGCACGTACTCATGGCTTCCGTCGAAGGATGAGAACCACCAGTGGAAGGGCAGTGTTGAAACGTCGACGTGCCAAGGGACGACGGGTCCTTTGCACCAAGTCCAACCCAAATTCAGGAAAACGTGCCTGATTGTTCATCATTCAGTGTTGTAGGTTCATGTGATAAAATTTTTAGTAGTGCCTACTGATTGTTTTTGGGCACTTAATAACTCTGCAAGCTCTGTTTAATGATACTATTCAGATTTTTCCAGTTTGACATATTGCTGCATATTGACCATTTTAAGTTTAAGCGCTTTGAAGTGATATTACAAAGTCATATAAACAACTGTCTACACAGTGTAAAGAAATAGTACAACACATCTATGTTTTTGAGCCCTTCATATGCATACATATAAACATTAAGCATTTGCTGCAATCTATGCAGTTGGGTAAGAAGGCTGCATTGCAATTCCACAAAGGCCTTCGTCTGCATCAATGTCTCTTTCCATTCTGATATATCCATTCTCACCCCAACTGGTTCCCCATGAGTTCTTGACTAGCCAATACTTTGTTCCATCATCACTTATTCCATAACCGACAGCAGTGACACCATGGTCTAAGTTGGTTCCACAATCTCCTGTGAACACCCCACTTTTGTAATGCTGGAAGGCAGATTCTCCAGCATCAATGGCAACAGAGACAGGTTGGTTAGCCACTGCCTTACGTAATACCTCCTCATCATTAGCAGGCACATCTTCATAGCCAGAGATTGTGGCAGCATGATTTGCTTCCTCCCCTGTGTCGCAAGTTCCATCAACTCCCTTGTAGGGGTAGTTTGCTTCAGTTGTAAGGCCCTTATTTTGGATGATGAAATCAAAGGCATCATCCATAAGACCACCCTCGCAGCCTTGGTCCATTCCACTCGTGTCGCAGTCAACCAACTCTTGTTCCGAAAGAGAGATCAACTTCTTAGTTGAGAGTTTTGTGATGCCTTCCATTGCAGCCACTGCAGAAAATGCCCAACAGCATCCTGCATTTCGCGTTTTGATTAGCACATCACTGAAATGAAAAAATGCACAATACTCGGTTGATGACAAGTTAGTCCGACTTACCACATTCACCTTGGTCTTTGATGGGGGTAACAGCTCCTTTGGTTCTCCAGTCCAAGCTGTCCGGAATTGCAGTCACATTTTCATACCTAAAAGCTTTTGTTTCCAATGAACTTGTATGAGCAGACATCTTGTATCCATTGCGGGATGCACGGAATTCCTCATTTGTAAGGTCTGTAAATTGATTGATGCCTAGCTTGTAAGGCTTATTCCCAACTTTGTTGAAAGACTCAATGAACTCAACATTATCCTTGAATATTTGAAAACGTTTCTCCTTCTCCACTTGGTCTTTGTACACACGTCCATATTGAGCCATCCACATTTCATGCTTCTCGTTCATGGAAGCTTCATGTAGTGACCGTGAAGTGCTTTGGGAAGCCCAGAGACCCACGAGTAACATCGCCACGAAAACCATCCAGTTTCCAGCCACCACTGCCATTGTACAGACTGATCAATGTGTTTTTAGATGATATGAATTATTTGATAGGTGAATGATGCCTAGTCCTTGATGAATGGCAGTATTTATAGAATATGGAGTAGCCTTCCTCAAGAAATAACATCAAATTGCATTCCCATTGTCACCTGAATCTTGTGGTAAGGACCCTGATTCCCTGATGAATCTGGCAAGTAGACTATGATAAGGACAGGTGAAATTTGATCCGGGGACGCTGGGTTGTTTCAGGCACTTTGTATTTTTCTAAGAAGCAATTTTCAGTGGTATTTTCAGACTAATTGATAATTATGATATAGTTTGGATGTATTAGGCATAGGTTCAAGGTTTTATCAGTTATAGTTTATTACCGCAAGCCATACTTCTGTCTCATCCGCAGCAAGTTGAATCACAAAAACGAATGTCTGAATAATGGCATTTCATACCATAATGGAAATTTTTTATCTAGACCTGAACTAAGTTAACGGTAAGCTGACAAATAAGATAAAAGAAAAGATGTTTTGACTTCTTTTTTCCTAATGTTAGCTTACTATTAGTTTGGTTTATAAGAGTTTTATGGACCCTGCATAAAATTATATGTTAAATCTATGTATCTATTTATAAAATGTGCCAATAATAATGTTTCTTACTATGGTTAAAAAGAAAGTTTTCTACTCTTTTGACATGGAAATTAATAAAATATAGACTAAATCTTTGATTACAATTAATATTCCATCCGATTCATATTAATAGTTGCACATTTTTTATTTATTTTAAAATAAAGAAATTCTACTACTTATACCATACTGTTAAATTGTGAATTACTTATAATGCATTTTTTTTAAAAAAAATAATAATTACAAATTTGTATTCAATTATTTATATGTCATATTTAATATCCTAATATTAGATCTCTCCATTTATAAATTAGCTCACCGTCATGAAAGATCCCACGTCTATCATAGGTAAAACTGGGGGAGTTTTTTTTTTTTTTTTTTTTCAAGATTTGATTAAGTTCCAAAGTTGGGTCATAAGAGCTAGTAGATGTCTATATAAAACTGTTATGAACTTTTATGATCAAACACATCAAATATTTTTTTAAAAATAGCTTTTAACCATCCTTAATTCCGAACTGTGAGTTGTCTCCCTTATTGAGCACATCTATATGTAAAAGAGTAGGCTGCTTTTCACAATTGTTTGGATTTTTTTTAGGCCAAATGTGCATTTTTGCCCTTATTGTTTGCCAAAATAAGCAAATTTACCCTCAATATTTATTTTGGTACAAATTTGTCCCTAACGTTTGTAAAATTAAAGATTTTTGCCCCCGCCGTTAGCGATCAACCAACGTATTAACGGTTAAAGTTAACGACAATTGACGTTAGGGGCAAAAATCTCATATTTTACAAACGTAAGAGCCAAATTTGCACGTTTTAAAAAACGTTAGGGGCAAAAATACACATTTGGCACCCAAACATTTGATCCACATGTCCAATGGATGTATGACACGTGTCCCACTAACAGTCAACTAACGTATTAACGGTTAAAGTTAACGACAATTGACGCTAGGGGCAAAAATCTCCTATTTTACAAACGTTAAGGGTCAATTTGCCTCAAAATAAACGTTAGGAGTAAATTTGTCCATTTTAGCAAACGAGAAGGGCAAACATGCACCTTTAGCCTTTTTTTTTTTTATTAGAACTTTAATTCAACTAAATTTACTTAAATGGGATTTCATATTTGATCTTTATCTCATGATGGAGCATTCGGAAGGATAGTTTACCGTCTCCAATTGTGAATCTAATAGTGTCCGACTTTGAATTAATCGGTCTTGTAAGCTTAAAAAAAGTCCAGCTAGGGCCAGACCAAAAAAAAAAACAGAAATAAATGTGAACTTGAGATTGGTTCTTTCCAGCACCAACAATAAATGTGAACTTCTATCTCATTTCCATTATTTCAAAAAAAAATGGAAAGTCGTTTTTTCTTTTTCTCAAATGTATAACAAAAACTATTTAGTTCACCATGATGCATGGGCACGTAGACTATAGAATAGAAGCCAGTTTTATGCAGTAGCTGTTCAATACCAACCAAAACGATAATTAGAACATGTGCCCGAGGGGAGCCAGTAATAAAATCTGATACAACAACATAATTTTTTATTTATAATCAAGCTTTTTATGTACAATCACATAATAAGTAAGAAGAGAACACCATTCAACTACATACAAATTGAAACACAAGACTTTACAGAATCAGATAGAGTTAGTTTGATGATCCAGTTGGATAGGAAGGTTCCATGGCAATTCCACAAAGGCCTTCCTTAGCATCAATATCTCTTTCCATTCTGATATATCCATCCTCTCCCCATGAACTTCCCCACGAATTCTTCACTAAGCAATACTTTTTACCATCACGTGTTCCGTATCCTACTGCAGTAACGCCATGATCTAGTTCTGTTCCACAATCTCCCGTGAACTCCCCGCCCGAGTAGAACTGGAAGGCAGAACCGCTCGCGTCTATGGCTACAGATACAGGTTGGCTGGCTACAGCCTTTAATAGAGCTTCCTCATCATTGGCAGGTACGTCTTCGTATCCAGTAATTTTGGCTGCAGCATTGGCTGCCTTGCTTTTGCTGCAAGTTCCATCAGTTCCTTGGTAGGGATAATTGGCTTCCGTAGTTAGGCCTCCATTCTGTTTGATGAATTCAAATGCATCATCCATAAGTCCCCCTTCGCAGCCTTGATCTTCGCCCTTTGTGTCGCAATCTACTTGTTAAATTAATAAACTTATTAATTAAAAAAAAATCAGAATAAAAAAATTAAAAAAAAAATTAGAAAATGGGACACCTAAGTCATAGTTGGAAAGTGTATTATTTTGTGGTCTAGAATTATTTCCAACCACTTGAGTTGGTGTACCTAATTATGTTGCCATTTAATTATTTTTTCTTTTGAGTTGGCTTGAGTTGGCAAGCATGTGTTAATCTCCTTTCTAGCTCTATAAATAGAGCATAAGATTGAATGTAATGTGTGTCAAGGAAGAACAATAATAAGAGTGTATTGTTCTCTCATTTCAAGTCCTTGTTCTCTATAATAATTCTTTCAATTAAAATCTTTATTTTTTTTTTCAACAAATTGGTATCAGAGCTCAGTTTTTTTTCTTAGTATGCTTTGTGGTTGCAGCATAGTCTGATCTTTCACATCAGAAAAGAATTTTTCTTGAGCTATAGTGAGTGTTTGAGAGATCCTATAAAAAAATGAATGCCAATTCCAGTCTCTCTTTCCAATTCCCTCAGCTTACAAAAACCAATTATACAAATTGGTGCATTCAAATGAAAGCTTTATTAGGATCCCAGGATGTTTGGGAAATTGTTGAAAAAGGTTATGAAGTTCCGGCAGATGAGGCAGGACTATCACAGGCAGAAAAAGATAGTCTCCAGAAAAATCGTAGAAACGATCAGAAGGCACTTACTCTCATCCACCAAGGATTGGATGACGTGATGTTTGAAAAGGTAGCTGATGCTACTACTTCTAAAAAGGCATGGGAAATTTTACGAGTTTCTCTTCAAGGTGAAGAGAAAGTAAAAAAGGTTCGTCTGCAGATGCTGAGAGGAGAATTTAAAATGATGACGATGAAAGAGACAGAAGGAGTTATCGATTACTCCTCACGAGTAAAATCTGTTGTTAATCAAATGCGACAGTATGGAGAAAGAATTGAAGAATCAAGAATAGTTGAAAAGATCCTGCGATCACTATTGCCAAAATTTAACTACATAGTGGTAGCCATGGAAGAATCTAAAGACATTGGTACTATGACTGTTGATGAAGTCATAGGGTCCTTGCAAGCTTGTGAAGAAAGAATTATGAAGCAGAGAGAAGAGTCAACAGAACAAGTCTTGGCAACAAAGACTTCATTCAAAGATAGAGAGAATGACCGACAAAGAAACCAATCCGGAAGAGGACGTGGTAGAGGACAAGGAGGAAATGGAAGAGGACGAGGACATGGACGAAATCAACAACAAGGAGACAATACTTATGACAACAATGAAGGAGGCACTCATTTCACAAGAGGACGAGGACGTGGACGTGGACGTGCAAGAGGAGTCTGGAGGTCGAATAATGGACGTGACAAATCCAACATCCAGTGTTATAACTGCTCCAAATATGGTCACTATGCATCAGAATGTTGGAGTCCTCCTAAGGAGGTGGAGGAAAAGGCAAATAACATCCAAGATGAGGATGTGGCAGGCACAGTTTTTCTCACTTATGAAGGTGAAGAAAGTCACAAGAACAATATATGGTATCTTGACAACGCAGCAAGCAACCATATGTGTGGAGATAAGAAGATGTTCGTGGAACTTGACCAGTCCATCAACGGTAATGTTGTATTTGGAGATTCCTCAAAGGTTCCCATCACAGGCAAAGGAACCATTCTTATTCGACTAAAGAATGGTGCTCACCGGTTCATTAACAATGTTTATTATGTTCCAAATATGAAAAGTAATATTTTGAGTTTGGGACAACTTTTGGAGAAAAATTATGAAGTGCATATGGTGGATCGAAAATTATTGTTGTTAAACGAGAAAAAGGAGCTGATAGCTAGAGTGCCCATGTCAAAGAATCGCATGTTCACACTCAACATTCAGACAGACGTGGCAAAATGCTTAAAAGCTTATGTGAAGAGTTCTCATTGGCTTTGGCATCTGAGGTTTGGACATCTCAATTTTGGAGGTCTAAAGTTATTGAGTCAGAAAAAGATGGTGCATGGCTTGCCACCCATTGATCAACCACATCAACTTTGTGAGGGATGTCTTGTTGGGAAACAATCCAGAATCAGTTTTCCAAAGGAGTCTATGTCAAGAGCAAAGGCACCACTTGAGCTAATTCATGCTGATGTTTGTGGACCAATGACTCCAATGTCATTAGGTAACAATAAATATTTCTTGCTATTCATTGATGATTATAGCAGAAAGACGTGGGTTTATTTTTTGAAGGAAAAGTCAGAAGTTTTTGGAGCGTTCAAGAAATTTAAAGCTCTCGTTGAGAAAGAAAGCGGCCATTACATCAAAGCCCTACGATCTGATCGAGGAGGAGAATTCACATCTAATGAATTCAAGAGATTCTGTGAGGAGCATGGGATTCGTCATTTTCTATCTGTTCCTAGATCTCCCCAACAGAATGGTGTTGTGGAAAGAAAGAACAGAACGGTGCTTGATATGGTGAGAAGCATGTTGAAGAGCAAAAATTTACCAAAGGAGCTATGGGCAGAAGCAGTTAATTGTGCAATTTACATTTTGAACCGATCACCAACAACAAGTGTTTGGAATAAAACACCCCAAGAAGCATGGAGCGGAAGAAAGCCAAACATTTCTCACTTACGTATTTTTGGGAGTGTTGCACATGTTCATATACCAGATGAAGAACGAAAGAAGCTTGACGACAAAAGCAAGAAGTACTTATTTGTTGGCTACTCAGAACATTCAAAGGGATACAAGATGTTTGATCCTAATTCTCGAAAGATAATCATCAGTAGGGATGTGACTATTGATGAAGAAGCAGTCTGGGATTGGAGCAATGATAAGTAGAAGAACTACAGTTTTTATCCATTCACTATGGATGAAAACAATGATCGTGATCCAGAGGAAGCAACCACAACACAAGAGTCAAATACACCTCTTTCAAGTGCATCTCCTGAAGGAGATGAAGACCAAAGTGAAAGTCCAAGACAAAGGCCAAGAAAGTTGAGACGAGTTGAAGATCTATATGATGTCACAAGAGATCTTAGTGAAGAACTAACTCTTTATTGTCATTTTGTTGATAGTGAACCAATTGATGAAGAGGAAGCAATGAATGATGAGCAATGGAGAAAAGCCATGGAGGAGGAGATTCAAGCAATTGAGAAGAACAAGACATGGGAGTTGACCTCACTTCCAGCTAACCAGAAACCCATTGGTGTCAAGTGGGTGTTCAAAGCTAAAAAAGATGTTGCAGGAGAAGTTGTGAGACACAAAGCAAGACTTGTGGCAAAAGGGTTTAGTCAAAGAGCCGGAATTGACTACAACGAAGTTTTTGCTCCAGTCGCTAGATTGGAAACTATCAGAATGGTAATCTCAGTTGCTGCACAAAATGGATGGAAAATTCACCAGATGGATGTCAAGTCAGCCTTTCTCAATGGATACTTGGAGGAGGAAATTTACATTCAGCAAGCTCCTGGTTATATTGTCAAAGGGCATGAAGATAAAGTGTTGAAATTGAAGAAAGCATTGTATGGACTCAAACAAGCACCACGAGCCTGGAACAGTCGCATTGACAAATACTTTCAGGAAAATGGTTTTGTCAAATGCCCCCATGAGTATGCCATGTACATGAAAGTAAAAGATGGAGATTTGCTAATTGTTTGTTTGTACGTAGATGACTTAATTTTCACAGGAAACAATCCGCAAATGTTTGAAGATTTCAAAAAGATGATGGTTCGTGAGTTTGAAATGACTGACATTGGCCTCATGTCATTTTATCTTGGCATTGAAGTAAAGCAGAATGATGATGGAATTTTTATTTCTCAAAGTGGCTTCGCAAAGGAGATCTTGAAGAAGTTCAAGATGGAGAATTGCAATCCTGTCAGCACTCCTGTTGAATGCAGCCTAAAATTGACCAAGGATGAGCATGGAAAGAAAGTCAATCCGACAATATTTCGAAGCTTGATTGGAAGCTTGAGATATTTGACCTGTACGAGACCCGACATTCTATATGCAGTTGGACTAGTAAGCAGATACATGGAGTCACCAACGGAGTCACATTGGAATGCAGCAAAGAGAATACTTCGATATCTAAAAGGTACAACTAATTTTGGTTTACATTATTCAAAATCTGAAGATTTCAAATTAGTTGGCTACTGCGATAGTGATTGGGCTGGTGACAAGGATGATCGAAAAAGCACTACAGGCTTTGTATTTTTTCTTGGTAACACGGCGTTTACTTGGAGTTCAAAGAAGCAACCAATTGTGACCTTATCAACTTGTGAAGCTGAATATGTTGCTGCAACCGCATGTGTGTGTCATGCAATATGGCTGAGAAGATTGTTGAAGGATTTGCAGATGGCTCAACACAATTTAACAAAAATTTTTATTAATAATAAATCGGCATTGGCGTTGGCGAAAAATCCAGTTTTTCATGATCGAAGCAAGCACATCGACACGAGATATCATTTCATTAGAGGATGCATCGAGCAGAATGAGGTGATATTGAAATATGTGAAAACACAAGATCAAATTGCGGATATTTTCACAAAACCACTCAAATCTGATGTGTTTAATAAATTGCGAGCATTATTGGGAGTTACCGAAAATTAAGTTTAAGGGGGAATGTTAAATTAATAAACTTAATTAAAAAAAATCAGAATAAAAAAATTAAAAAAAAAATTAGAAAATGGGACACCTAAGTCATAGTTGGAAAGTGTATTATTTTGTGGCCTAGAATTATTTCCAACCACTTGAGTTGGTGTACCTAATTATGTTGCCATTTAATTATTTTTTCTTTTGAGTTGGCTTGAGTTGGCAAGCATGTGTTAATCTCCTTTCTAGCTCTATAAATAGAGCATAAGATTGAATGTAATGTGTGTCAAGGAAGAACAATAATAAGAGTGTATTGTTCTCTCATTTCAAGTCCTTGTTCTCTATAATAATTCTTTCAATTAAAATTTTTATTTTTTTTTTCAACACTACTAATTCTTGCTCTGAAAGAGATATCAGATTTCCTGTTGATAGCCTTGTGATCCCTTCCATGGCCGCCACAGCAAAAAATGCCCAGCAACATCCTGTTGTAAAACAGTGACTATATTAGCAAAATGCAATGCTGCATATAAGAATTGATAATGAAATCATGAGTAGAGGGTGATTTGGGTTATACCGCATTGGCCTTGATCTTTGATAGGGGTAACAGCTCCATTCTTTCTCCAATCAATGGAGGCAGGTACTGATGCATTTTCGTATTTAAATGATGATGACGACGACTTGGAATTAGAAGTCCTTTTGTAACCATTTCTAGAGGCCGTGAACTCTTCATTAGTTAAGTCTGCAAATTCATTGATGCCAAGCATGTAAGGCTTATTCTCAGCCTTATTGAAAGACTCGATAAATTCCACATTTTCTTTAAATATATTAAATCGTCTCTCCTTCTCTGCGTCGTCTCCATAAACGCGTCCAAAGTTGGCCGTCCACATTTCATGTCTCTCTTTCATGGTTGCATCAGGTAGTGAGCGAGACCATGCCTGAGATGCCCATAGCCCCATTACTAAAATTGCAAGAAACAATAGTCTGTAATGAAGAATTGAAGGCATTCTGGTAGTGAAAGAATATTAGTGTTGAAGAATGTGGGGTTTTTAGCAATGTTTTAAAACTCGGTTTAAACTGACCGGTCGAACCGTGAATGGAAGAAAATCTGGATCAATTCAATTTAAAAATCAAAATAGATAAAAATTTGGTTTGAACCGTTAAAACTCGGGTTGAACCGGAACTCGTGGACTCGGCTCGGAATCTGGTTCAAACCCAAAATCTGGACATTTCATTTTTCTTATTAAAAACTAAAAATGAATCCCTGAAATCTAAATCACTGTAAACTCTAAAGCCCTAATTTACGTTTTCCACTCCACCTGCTCTGCTTTCTTCATCTCACAACTCTTCTCTTTTTCTTGCTTTCTTCATCACGTAGAGCTGCTTTCTTCATCAACGCCGACTCCTTGCTTGGCCACCGGTCAAGTCTCCGACCAAGAAACAACGCCGGATCACTCTTAATCTCGATAGATCCATCCCAAGTTTCAGGTTAGGTCTTCAAGTAGTTTTTTTTTCTGGTTTTTCTCTTTATTTGGCATCTGCTCTCTCTTTGAACACATATGACCATTTATAACCATAATTTATGCACTCTATTGGGAAATTGAAAGGGGGTAGGAATCTGTTTCTTTGCCAGTAGAACTGGTGATGTTTTTCAAACATGGAGAAATTTTAGGTGGTAGGAAGTAATGAGATAATCTTAGTGGATGAATGGTACTATAAATATGGATTATGCAGAATTTTACTTGTTTCAAAAAGCACAAAATAGATATTATGCTAAAGTTCTAATGAATTGGATCAGTGATAAAGACATGTATTCCTTCTAAATCTCTTAGTGATTTTAGCAAATTTATTTATTTAATTTTATTTACCAATTAAGGAATGTAAATTTATTTGTCTATAAAAATTAATAAATAGATTCATAAAACTGTAACTCTTTATCCAAATTTGATTTACAATGTATAAATAATTGCTCTGTTTTTTTATTAAACTGAGTCAACATGGAAATGCATTTTATCAAATTGTCATCCAGTGAAAATAATAAAGGGATGCTGGAGAGAGGAGTTGGGTTAGTTATGTTGTGTGAGATAACTAAATTGAAGAAAACAATTAGAGTGGCTCATAATTGATACTAAATTTTGTACTATATATTTAGATTTTGAAGTTAATTGGAAATGTGTACTAACTGAGAAACAATAATGTAGATCCGGCAGGTGGGTGGTTAAGATTAAAATCAGAATAATCCATCTTATTTTATCTTAATCTTAACCATCAAAACCCATCTTATTTTATCTCCAATTTATGCAATCTTCAATGCTCTCTTTTAATTCTTATCATATAAGTTATAAAAATTATTAAAAATCACATAAGTGATCAAATTATTATTTATTAATTAAAAGTAAAAAAAGTGATAAGAAAGGAAAAAAATACATTTTAAATACCAAAACAACAGTAAAATAGACAATGCAATTGTACTATCTATATTCATAGTATTAAAGAAGTGATTAAAGAAATAGAATAAATAAAATGGAATAAAGAAATTCTAAAAAAGAAACCTTGAAGTACAATGGAGCTAATATTTTTTCTAGTAGGACCTGGTAAATAATTTATGTACCACATTTTGTATAATTGAGCAAAATTAAATTTGTTAATATAGTTATTTTCCTAGTAGGATCAATGTTCATTTTCATTTATTTGGTTATTTTTACATTATAATGATATTTTTTGTTCTTAAATTATTAGGAAATTATGGCGGATCCACAATCTACAACACCAATTTCTGAAACACAATCCACAACTCCTTCCTCGGCACGTTCAGTTAGACAAAAAACGGATGCGGCATGGAAATATGTCACCACGGCAACAAATGCAAATGGTAAAAAGAAGGAAAAGAAGGGGCTAATGAAAGAGGATGATGTAGAAGTTTTTTCTTCTACCAAAGAGATTTCGAAAGGAAAGAAGATGGCATTAACTGACATCGAATCGTATTTCAAAAAAGGTGTAAGTGATGCATCTCAACTTAGTATTAAAGCATGCATGCAAAGTAAGGATAAGTGGCATGAGACTGACTTGGCAATTGCATTGTGGTTTTACGATGCATGTATTCCATTTAATGCTATGAACTCACCTTATTTTCAATATGCTATTGATAGAATAGTCAGCATGGGCCATGGATATAAGCATCCTTCTTATCATACTTTGAGAGTGAATTTGTTGAAAGATGCTAAATTGCATGTCAAGTTGATCATTGATGATATTAGAAATAATTGGGTTGATACCGATTGCACAATAATGGGAGATGGATGGACAGACAATAGACAAAGGTCTTTAATTAATTTTTTGGTTTATTGTCCAAAAGGGATTTCATTTGTTAAATCGGTTGATATTTCTGATATTTACATGAATGCTGAAAATTTGTGTAATCTATTTTCTGAAATTGTTGAGTGTGTTGGCCTTCGCAATGTGGTTCACATGGTAACAGATAATGGAGCCAATTATAAAGCTGCGAGCTTTAAGCTCATGGAAAAATATCCTTTTATTTTCTGGTCACCATGTGCAGCTCATTGTATTAATTTAATATTGAAAGATGTTGGACAAATGCCCACAGTTGAAAGTTTAACCTCTCTTGCTTCGAAAGTAACTGTTTTTGTATACAATCATCAGGTTACTTTGAATTGGTTGAGAAAAAGAGAGGGTTGGCGAGAAATTATTCGTCCTGGTGCAACTCGTTTTGCAACAAATTTTATTGCTTTGCAGAGTTTGTATGAACTCAAGGATGATTTGCAAGCTTTGGTTGTTAGTGCCGATTATAAGAAATTTTTAAATTTGCAAAAGGCCAAAAAAGTAAAACAAATTGTGTTAGATGAAAATTTTTGGGAAAATTGTTTGATGATTGTGAGAATTATGACTCCATTGATACGCTTGTTGAGGATATGTGATACTGAAGAAAAACCATTTTTGGGATATATTTATGAGGGCATGTACAGGGCACGTACGGGGATTATGAATGTATTTAAAAACAAGAAAAAAATTGTATATGCCCTACATTGAGATTATAGATAGTAGATGGGATCGCATGTTGCGCCAAGATCTTCATGCAACAGCGTATTATTTGAATCCTGTTTTTCAATACGATCAATCTTCTTTCTGTAAGGAGGCGGAGATTATGCGTGGTATCTTGAATGTGATTGATAAGTTAGAGGATAATTCTGATAGTACCAGTATACCGACACTTGACGAGTTAAGAATTTTTCGGGAGCGTGAGATGGGTTTTTCTCGTCCAAGGGCACTTGCTTGCAGCAAAAACATTAGACCAGGTAAGCATCAATATTACATTTCAATTGCGTTTGTGTATATATATTAAGTTTCGAAAACTAATAAAAGTTTAATATTATTTGCTTTTCATTTCTAATAAAAGATGAATAGTGGAGATTGTTTGGTTATGATGTTCCAAATTTGCAAAAGTTGGCTATAAGAATTCTTAGTCAAACTGTTTCTTCTTCTGGATGTGAGCGCAATTGGAATGTGTTCGAACACATCCACACTAAAAAAAGAAACAGATTAGAACATCAAAAATTGAATGATCTTGTTTATGTTCACTACAATTTGCGATTGAAAAACAGGTGAGTTGTTTCTAATCCGTAAAATTATCTTTATATAACATTATTTTGCCTCAAAATAATGTTATCATTGCTTATAATTATTAGGTTAATAAATTCCAAGAAAGCATATGATCCAATTGATTATGAATCAATTGAGAAAACCGAATTTTGGATTGTGGAAAAGGAAGAAGAAGAAGGAGAGCTTGATTTTGATTAAATTGAGAGAATAATTGAAGAACATCCAAAAGATGATGGAGCTTCAAGTTTGCAAGGTTTGTTTTTTATATATAATATGAATTTATTTTAGAATATTGAAAATTGTATATAGTTATATTTAATTATATATTTATTTTAAAAATTTTAGATACTTTGGATTATAGTTTAGTTGAATCTAATCGAGGATTAGATGGAGACGCAGATGGAGATGAAGATGAAGATGAAGAGGAAGATGGAGACGAAGATTGATGATTAACGATGATTATTTATTATTATGTCAAATGAATATATTTAAATGCTTTTTTTTATATTATGTGAATTTATTTAGATTTTGCTATTTATGTTTGAACAATTTGTTTGGTTTTTATATTTGCAAATTTTGTTGGATTTAAAATTATTATTTTTATATTGATATTTGATAATTAATGGGTTGTTAAAATGTATTTTTTATATACTTAATTTTTAATTTTTTATAAATAATTATATTTTAAAAAAAATAAAAAAAAAACTCCGAATAAATTCGGTCCAACCAGTTGGCTCCTGATTCAGTTAGCAAGTCGAGTCGATATCCGATCCGCTTCTGAAAACATTGGTTTTTAGGTTTATAGAGTATGTAGGATATGAGTAGAATTCTTACAAAGATTGATATTTATAGAACATTCATTGGACCCTTAAAAGATTCATCTAAATTTACATTCGCATCAATGGTGGTAATCCTGGAATACAGAATACGGCAACTTGTTTATTGTTTACTCTAAATTTGGAATTATCTAACAATTACGTTGAATATTTTTGATGATTTTGCATAATTATTAAATTTTCTTGGGTTTGATTATTAGGAATTCTAATTGTCTCTTCTTCGAAACTAAATGGGGTGAGATTGCAAAGAGGCCAATGTAATAGCGGAAAATAAAATAAATAGACTTTTATGCTGTCCTGAATTGTTAATCAGAAAATAATTTCAGTATGTATAATGCTTGGTTTTGGACCGAAAAAACTGTGCGTCTAAAACAAAATAATTTTAGTTTTGTGTACAGAAATAAGCCACGTGGCTTGCACGCGCCAAAGCAAAATGTGGCCTAGCTATTTTGAGTAATAAAACATATGCCGATGCAGGCACCGAGGTCGCGTAAAAAAAGAATCGTCTTCGAGAATTGAGACTATGAATGCAGTTATTGTCCATGGTCACTCTGTCTTAAACCATCCCCTTTGTTTTCCTTTCAGCAACCAGATCAGACGGGGAGTACCTATTTGCTCTCTTAAAGGTATCGAATTTCTATTTGGTATTGGAAGTGATTAATTGAAGTTATTTTGTTTTGAATTAGTTGATTCTGTATAGAGATGGATCTGCTACTCTTGTCTATGCTTTTGAATTTTCAGAAACACCATAACTTCTCTGATTATTATTCCATAAGTGCAAAGATGTCCTTGCCTTGAAGCAGCGATGGTTGAAATTTGCTATAGTACTTATAATTTTCCATCCTTTTTCTTCCACAAAAATTTGTGATAGCCACTGATATGCTTTTCTCGCTGCCATATATTTGGAGTATGCTATGAAACTGAAGTGTTTGAACGGAGTAGAAATAGGTTTCAGTATCAAGCTTAGCTTCACAAATTAATGTTATGGAACAACAATAGGTTTTAAATTGATAGTTAGCTTTACAAATCAATCATAACTTACAATTCTTGCACCAGATTTGATGGCCCCACAAGACTATTCATGGGATGCATTTGGGGTCAAAGATGAAAGCTTTCCTTTTTAACGTGTTTGGCCTTCAGTTTGTGCTTCTGATTTCATGTAATGGTCACATTGTGAGGATAGTAGTAGCCATGAAATTTTATTAACTTCAAACTGAGAACTCATTTTTTGATGCAGCTTGTTAAATTTGGCTGAGATTGCAGATGGGCCTTTAGCTTTTGCTTTGCCAGAGGATGCTCTTCAATTTAGGGTTTCGAGCACAAAGGCTGATGGAAGTAGAAAAGGCAGACCTCCCCGGAAAAGTTCCGCACCAAGAAGAACCAAAAAAGAGGATGAGGGTGAAAAATCTCAATCCTCTGATGGAAAACTCCCCAAGTCAGCCCAACAAGAGAAGATAATGGCCCTGTTCAGACGGATCCAGTCCTCAATATCAAAGGGAGAGGCTAAGAGTACCAAGCATTCAAAAGACGACTTGTCTGGGAAATCCCCAACTGAACCAGTTCTGAAGGTTCTTCGCCACTCAGAGAAGCCAGTTAAAGGTAATCCAACTAGCTGTGTTGCTTCCAAATGTAGTAGCATTTTGTCATTAGCATTAGTTGTTTTAATTCTTAAAAACTATGGCCTTTCATCCTCTTAGTTTCTGGTTTGCTCTTTGGGCTTTGAGAGATTATAGAAAATTTTTATTGTTTGTGCATTTCTCTGGTGATGGATAAGACTTTGTTATAAAGCTCACCCAATTTTGATTGTGGTGGATTTCTTTCTTATTCTTGTGTGAAGAATATATGATTATGGAAAGATCATATATATCCCCTGCAAATTAATATTACAATCACTTTATGGTTTAACACATTCTTACGGTCCCGATCTAAATTTTAACAATTTCAGCAGATGCTCCTCCTAAAAGCAGGGAACGGAATCAAGTGCTGCCACACAAACGAGGTTTGCCCATGAAGGATGGCAACATACAAAATGAAGTGCAACAGTCAACAGCAAACTTTAAAGTTACTCGGCCGCCATCTAAGTTTGTTAAGAAGTCTCCAATACCATCTACTTCAATCCCAAGAGAAAAAACAACTGATGGAAATAATGATCGCCAAGGTACTACCGATAGTGGTAAGTCGTTGACAATTCCAAGAATAGAGGAAATGAAACTGCCTGAGCTGAAGGAGCTGGCCAAATCTAGAGGCATTAGAGGTTATTCTAAGTTGAAGAAAACCGAGCTTTTAGAATTGCTTAGGTAATAAAAACTACAAAGTGAGGCAAAGACCCATCCAAACTTGCTAAAGTTTTCATTTTATTGCAGCTTCATCAAGATTTCTGAGTAAAGTTGTTTCAATTTTCCATTTCATGCTCTGTACAAAAGTTTTGGTTTCATTTAGTTCAGCTGAATGCAACAATTTCAATGGTTCTTCCATCATTTTTCTCCACATCACATGTTTTATGTCATAACTGGATAGAAACATTGCAGCAAAATTGATGTCAGCCGTAGACATTAAAGTTTACCTTCTCACCATGTGGGTCAAATTCATCAACTAGGTTTTTCTCAACTTAAGGCGAGATGTTTTAAGTAATACCCTCGGATATATGAATAAAACACCGCAGTTTTAACAACTGAAAGACCAAAATAAGTATTCCACCTTCTACTAATAAAATATTTTCTGCAACAGTTCTAACGCCAAAAACATTAAGAAATGGGAAACAAAAAGATTCTGCAACATGTAATACTTCAAAACTTGAACAAAACCAAGACCTAAGCTCCAATATTTTGGGACTTATTAAGGATAACACCTTCATATTTCACTTGAAACCATTTCATTGCATCCTCCTTTGTAACCCTGTGTTGAATTCCAACACGTGACTTGCATCGCCTGCGGCGACCAACACGATAACCTGGGCGCTCAAGAACAACAAAGAAGTCCATACCATAGATACCAGTTGAAGGGTCATACCTAACAAGAAAACAGAAAATTCAGTGAGTGTTGAAATGTCAAGTCCAATTATCTTCTGCCCAAAGATAAGCACACAGTATTACTTCCCACAAGCACCATCATATATAGAGTATTGAACTGTGACAAACCAGCAGAATGACTAATAGAATTATTCAATTCCTCAAGACAAATATTAAGCGAAAGTACCATTAAGTAAAAAGTTGTAATGATCACATACAATTTTGGAATACTTGATCGTCCAATATCAACTGGTAAAAGTATTCAAATTGAACATGCTTGGATGCCCACTACAGTAATAGTTTTTTTCCAGTATCATTGATCCTTGAAGAGGTCTAGAAAAGTATAATATCTTTCTATAATCTTACATCAAACTTCAAGTGTCTCTATATCTACCTTCACTAGTGCACACAAAAATAAGCAGAACAAATTGCAATTAAAAAGATGTCCAATTGAAATTTCCAAAAATAGCACTATTTAGAATAATTGCACACAAAAATCTCCCTTAACGTGCCTATTTTTCAACAAAACAATTAAATAATCGCATAACCTAACAATTTTAAACTGGACCATAACGCTGAATGATACGAAATAACTGAAACAATGCATGAACTGCAACTGAAGAGAGACAGGTCAGTCATTGGACTCCTCTTAACCCAGGATCTTGATTCAGTATGTTTCTAATATTTATAGCTGATATGAAGAAAGGAATCAGAAAGAACTACAAAATTAATCTGTACATCATTGTAACTACAGTAATTACAAACACGATATCACCGAACTAGAACACTTCCACATTAAATTAATAACCAAACCTTTTTCAGTAAGGATTAATTTTTTGGTACATTACAACTAGACCATAGAATTCAGGGTGGATTACCACAAAAAAAAAGGAATTTACTTTATCAAAATCTAACTATGTCTACACTATACTTACTTGATTCCAAGATCAATGTGCTCCTGTATACCGAACCCGAAGCAGCCAGTGTCACTAAAGTTCCTTCTCAAAAGCTCGTATTCCTTCACCTTCAACCCACTCTCAAGCAACTGCATAGCCTTGTCTCCCCTTACTGTTACATAGCAAGCAATCTTCTCATTACGCCTAATCCCAAAAGATCTCACAGTGTACCTAGCTGTTCAATACCATCACCCAAAACACACAGCAGATTAAATTTAGAAACAGCAATTAAAGCAGAACCCAAAAACAAAAAATCAGCTACCAGAATCATACCCTTAGAGAAGACTGGGGTCTGACCACTAAGTTGCTCAAGCACCTAAGTATAATAAATAGTAATACCAATATTAAAAATGAGGTTACTAAAGATCTTGTTTTTAATTGTTTTATCTTTCTGAAAGAAATGGATATGGCAAAGAAAGAGATGAAAAATGAAACCTTGGCGGCACGGGTGAGACGATCTCCGCTTTCTCCGACGGAGATGTTGAGTACCAGCTTTTGCACCTTGATTTCCCTCATTGGGTTAGACAGCTTCCTCTCCGAAGCCTGAATCAACAGCCATGAAAACAGTGAGTAAGAGTCATATATAAAAACTTCGAAGAAAACAGAGAAAAAGCAAAATTAGGGAGACCATTATCAGGGTTTGGAGGCGAGCTTTGACGGAGAGAAGCGGTGAGGCAGCAGAGAAAGTATAAGAGGTCGTTAGGGTTCTTTAATAAAAGATGAAACGAGAGCTAGGGTTTTGTAATGCGTAGCTGATCCTGATCGGTAAATGACACTTATACCCTTACAGAGAGTCTAAAAAGATACAAAGAAATTATTCCAAAATAATAGATTCCGTTGCCGGGAATCGAACCCGGGTCTTTCGGGTGAGAGCCGAATATCCTAACCGACTAGACTACAACGGATTCTTATTACTTGTCCTAGATTTTAAAATAACAAAAATAACCAAACTTATAGTTAATTCTTGAATCAGTGAATCTATTTTAATTATTACCCTTTCATTCATCAAATGGCCTATCAAAATTGGCATGATGAAACGTCTTTTCTAAACCCAATTTATATGTATTAAGCATCATTTCTGAATTATATGTGTTAACTTTGCAACGGATTCTTGGTTGTACTTGTCATAGTTTCATTGTTCATATTGGTCAGATCTTCATTCGGTTACAATGACACAGATTTGTGTAATTGCTACTTATATTAGATAAATAAATAAAATAATTCATAGGAAAAATTAGTTCTTGAAGGCATCTAAGTCTTGACTTGAGGTTTTTAAAATTGGATTGGGAAAATTATGATAAAATTTGAATCTAATTTATATATTACATTTTGTGATATAATATATAATTCAAACTTTATTTTTTCTCTTAAATAAAATTTAATCATAATCCGTCCAATTTATTTTTGAACACCTTTGATTTTAATACAAGTTAACGAAACTACTCTCATTTCAATAGAAACTGATTATCTTATTAACATGTACGTAAAAAATAAAGAAATATGGTATATAATCGGTAAAATTGTTCAATTTCATGCACTTAATGGCAAATTTTTTTTTAAAAAAAAAAAAAACAAAGGTAAAATTTGTACATTTTGAAAAGTTTGGGAGAAAAAAATGACCACGTCCAAAAAATTAAGCAGATGCAATAAAAGGACAGGAACAGGTAGAAGGAAATTTAAATTTATCGTTGTATTGTATGTAATATACCAAACAATTTGTAATAGCAAGTGAAATGTATGTATGGTGGCAACTTTTCAAATAAGAATTTCATGTTACATAACTTCTGACGATTAATACAGAGAGCAAAAAATTGAAAGGAATTGTAAACCTTCTCCCCTGATACTAGAGCACGAACCCATCTGCAGCATTCAACTGTAACTAAGGGAGCCATATATATATATCATGAGCGCAACATTGCAATTTTTTGCCTTCTAGAGACTTGAATATAATTTTCAAAGCAAACTACCTAAGACTGACCAAGTATCTCCAGCTGGGAATTGCAGATAGCAATCAACATTAACCCAACCACCGACATGGGGCTATCAGTAGACATGAAAGCATGAGCTTAATAATGCAAAGGCACAACCTTTGAACTCTGTTTGTTCCCAACTAAAACATATTTACCCGGAAAAACCATGGAAGTACAAAAGCTACTACCAGGCATGCCATCAGAAAGTTACAGAAAGGTTGTCCCCGCAAACAGCCTCTGCCCCTATCTGACGAGCTAATATTGCTACCAATGAACCTCATTTGATTCCACTCTTCTATAAATCTGTTATCCCCAACACCTGTGACGTTCTTTGCCATGCCCCCGCAAATTTCACACATTCTGCATTGAACGGAAAAAAAAAAAAGAAGAGAACATATCAGTGCGATTTATCAACTCACATCACATTTCAAAGCCATTTCAAGAAAGTTGTTCTATCAGGATTTTTCTGATTCGTATATGAAATTCCAATTGTTGAGGCAATATTCAAATGGAATCACCTAAAGATTTCATGTTTTAGTGAATATGGATTTCGAGATGAGGTGGATGGTGATGAATTGACATGACCAGGGAATCATATCTTCATGCAATTGAGAAGTGGGGCAAATAGTGAAATGCTTTAGTGGAATCAAAAAGTCAGATTGGTGATGCAACATCCACATAATGATGTAATTCAAAGATACGATGAGGATCAGAAACAGAATGAATAAAAGAATTATTAAATGTTTGTCTCTTAAGATCATGCTAGTAGTGCAAGTACATACTGTCGGTAATATTGCTGGCCAGAATCTGATCTTGTGTGCTATGCAAAAATACCACAAAGACAATAACAAGAAAAAGATGGGAAATCTCATGTTCCAAAGTATGTATAATAACTAAAAACTTTGAGGAACGCGAGAAAAGCAAAGAATTTCATCAGGCAATCTGGTTTCATTTCCTTAGTATTATACTAATGCCCTTGAGACATAATGACACATCCAAGAACCCAAATAACTGAGCTTTGTCACCCTTCAGCATATTCTAGCGAACAATAATTAAAAGAAAAACAGGAATGAAATGAATATTCACCAAGCATTACAGCAAAGAAAGCATCTTTCTTCTTACCTAAAGCCATTATTTTAGCTGCAAACTAACTATTGCTGACAGTAACTACAAAGTTATATGCATAGACTCAAAAAATTTAGTGAGTGCCGAAGTAAAGTTCTTAACCAATTTAACGCAGATTTAATTTGAGGATAGTTCCTTCACAACATATCTAAGTTAAAAAAGACTTTTATTACTCTTCTCCTATAATGAAAGATGGTAAGTTAACTCCATCCACGCTTATGAGCCATGTATATTAGATAACTCAAAATTATATGAGACTTATTGAGATCATGATCCGATCCAATCTACAGAAAAACACATGTAAATAGAAACTAGGATCCTGCTTTTGATAACAGAAGCATTTACCTGTTTCCTTTTAGCTTGAACCAGGCCTCTGCACAATAAGCATGTGCAATACCAAGCTCACCTTTACACCCACAACCAAGCTGAATCAGTTCCATAGAAGAGTTGGTGGCTGTAGTTTCTGCTAATCCTTCAGAACTCAAGTGGCAAATCCTGCAAACCCTCTCTCCATCACAATTCTTAGAAAACCCTCCTCCGCCGCTGCCACATCTCACATCTATCACACATGATTGCTTCTCCACTTTGGATACATTTGTCTTTGACTTATCCACCTTTAACTTATTTACTCCCTTGATTTCCATTTGCCGATTTTGCTCACTAATAGATGGATTTTCTTCTGAATTTACCGTTATCACTGTCTCACTCACAGCCCCATTAGTTGAAGTACTGGAATTCTGATTACTTTCTTGCTCAAGTTTATTCAATCGCTCATCATTGCATGTTTCCTGCTCTATTACTCTACTATTCGGCCCCACTTCATCAATCTCGTTTTCTGCACTAATACTCACAATTTCTCCAGAATTTATTGCAGTAATTCGACCAAAAACAACCTCACTAACTGAAACACTTGAATTCCCACAAGTTCCTTCACCCATTGGCTCGCGAATTCCTATCCCATCATCACTTGCCTCTTGATCTCCCACCCGCAAATCCCAGCTTTCTCCTCGGTTCTCGTCTGGATTCAAAACAACTGGTTTCTCTAACATGATTCCATTATCCAAATTGTTAGAATCTTTTCTCGAGTTCTCAGTGTTTCCTTGATCAACCTGTCCAGAACTCCCAACAATTGCTTTACTTTCATGAGTTTTTTGATCCATAAATCTTATCAATACAATCTCCACCTATCAAAAGCCTCACAGAAGATATCCAATATTACCTACAATTACTTGTACACATACAAAACCAACATCAACTCCCCTATCAGTCCAAAAATCCCATCTATTTTATGAAAAGAGTAACAATTTTATCCCCCCAAATATCACCAAACAGACCACTGAAGTCCATGTTTGTATCTAAAAATTATTCAAAAGAAGAAGAAATGTTCATACATCAATTAAAAAAAAATACACAAATTAACTGAAAAGGAGATTGCTTTTTACCAAAACAAAAAAAAAATCGATAACCCAGATCATTACCTACTTTATTTTGGCAACTTCAACTCCAGTATAAAGTATAAACCCTCAAGTTATTATCTCTCAATAAAAGAGTTTACTAGAAAAATTAAACTCATAGACAGAGAAAACCCAAAGATCTATCTGCCTAAAGGTATTGTCTCCAAATTACGCACACCAAAAACCTGTCACTACGCATGTAGCAGATTTCAAAATCCGTGGCATGTCCGGGAGAAAAGGGAGAAAGAGAGAGCAGTTAGGTAGAGAAAGTAGCTAGAAATAGTTAGAAAGAGGTGAAGTGAGAATAAATTAATGAGATTAAGAAAATGTAAAGAAGAATCAGTATTAAAAAGGAATTCGTTTGATTACGTTGCTTAAGGTAAAGAAAAAAAGAGAATCGGATAATGGGCGCACAAGTAAAGAATTGATTTTTATCTTTGTTTTCTTAGAGCTCCGAAAAAAATCTTTGTTTTCTTAGGATTTGATTACTGTTTAGGGCGAAGATTTCACCTTTTTCTCATTACAAGTATATTGCGGGTGGATGTGCACGAGTAAACGCTGACCTTAAATTCACAGAGAATGTTAAATCCTTGATTTGTAGATCCACCCAATCAATATTTTCTTTTTTAAAAAAAAAAGAATCAATTTTTTGAATGCGTACAGGACAGAACATAAGACGCAGCTTGTGGAGGTTGACGTCGTTTATTTTATTTTATATTCATTTTTGACACAGCAAATAGGTTTCTTCTGGGTTCAGCCCCAGAAATTCTTTACTTGCTACTTGTTGATCCTTTTTTAGATATCAGGAAGAAAGGAATAAATAACCCAAAAATATTCTCTCTAATCTTCTCAATGAAATATTCCTTGGCTAAATTTTAATTATTATGTTTATTTTGATTAAATATATCTACATAAGAAAATATATTAAAATATTTTATAATAAAATTGATAAATTTAAGTAACAGATAGTATTTAATTATATTGATGTGGATAAATTTGAAAATTTCGTAAATGGAAATAGGTAGTTGTCAGGATCACAAGTTGTGAAAAAACTTGTCAATAAACAAAGGAGAAGATAATGATCTGAAACTTGAAATCTTATCTGAAAATAAATATGTTACTTCATCTTATGACAATATTATAAGACTAAAATGGGTTTGCCAAATGGGAAACATGTCCTATGGACATTTTAATTATCAAGAACAAGTAGGGGGTGAGAAAAAAATTGTAAGACTTGGTTAACCGAAAAATATAACTGAAATCGATCCGAAAAATAAGTTAGCCGAATTGATTTTTATGGTTAACGGTTAGTATTTTACAAAAATCGATATTAATGGACTGATTTTTATTTTTTAACTTATAAATCGATTAACCGAAACCGAAACCGATACATGAATATCCCTATATTTTATTGAAAAAATCGATATTAATAAACTGATTTTTTTTTAGGCTCATGAACCGGTTAACCGGTCCATGCTCACCCCTAAGAACAAGCATTCCTTTCAAAAAAATAAATTCAAAATTTTTTACCCAGGACTAATTTAATTCAAAATCCCTCTTTTTTCACATAATTTTTCTGCGTTGAATTTTTATTTCAAATAATAAATGGTATTAAAATAAAGAGAAAAATATTAATATTCGTTAGTTCGAGTGGTTTGGTATTTATATTTTTTTTTAAGTAAAGCCTCAAATTCAAGTCTTATGAATGGTAAAAAATAATGTTGTAATTATACCCAAAAAAAAAAAAGGAAAAAATAATGAAAAAGAGCTTTGAATTTGACAAAAAAGAAATGATTTTGATACGAATTGAACATAAAAAAAAATCAAGGATTAAATTGCATATTTATGCTATTTAATTAATAATTGTGGTAGGAAATAATGCAGGCAAGGGCAGTTAGCATCATTGCCCAGGTTTTCCCTACCAGAAAAGCCCATTTTAGATGTTGAACTGTTCTCAGGTCCCTCACTTTGTGTTGTTCCCTGAGGCTGAAAGATTCCAAACAATTATTCACAGTTTGATAGTAACATACCACTTACCTTAAAACCCTCTATTGTCTAAAATTGCATAATTCTAATTAACACTAACATTTCTTGAAATTGCAAGTTTGGTACTTTGGTACTGTAGATAGTGATCAGAATAAACTGTGTAGATCATTTTATCCACATTACAAGGGCTTCAGGACAAACATTAGTGGGAAGTGGGAACAGAGTGTTAATTTGATATCCCGATGAGTATACTGCAACATATTTTTAACAACAGATATAAAATTGTTGCTTTTTACATTTAAGATTAGTATATTTATAACGTGCAAAAGTATATTGAATCGGTATATTAAAATTGTTGTAATAACTTAAGGCTGAAAAACAGATGCAATGCCAGTAAAATTGTTGCTATAGAAGAATCACAATAGAAAAAATTGTACACATAAAAAGTAGAAGTATTGGAATTTCAAGAAATGGGGATATCTTCCATTTAAATTTGAAGGAAGCTATCATTATCAAAATAATATAATTAATAAATATTATTAATATATATATTTAAAAAAACGGGATATCACAGTTTGCATCACTGCCATTGGTCATATTTATGTTAGTGATAATTCATTATAATTTATAAGATACATAGCATTCAAAAAAATAATAATAATTTCATCCAAACAAATGATGGATATCGTAAAGTGCACGCTTAATTGTTTTTGATATTTATATTTAAATAACAAATATTATACTAACATTGGTTATTTTAAATGATTCGATACTTATTTCCTATTTGAGTATTGTAAATAACAAAAATCAACGATAAAAAAATTTTGTTTTCATAATGGACCAACTCAACTCAAATTGGATAACATCAAAAATTATAAAAATTATTTATTACTTTCTACATTTCACTTTACAATTTTTAGCTATTCACACAAACTAAAGAAATCATTAATTAATACTCCCTCCGTTCCTCGTTATTTATCACTTTTATTATTTTCACTAGAATTAAAGAGTATTAATTAGATTTAAATTTTAGATAAAATTGAATGATTCAATATACAAACTTAAATTTAATTGGTCAACTTTCATGGTAAAAGAAAATTAAATTGGAAAAAAAAAATTAAATTGTATTGAAAGTGTAAAAGTGACAGATAAATGAAATTTAAATTTTACTCAAAATGACAAATAAAAAATAACGGATGGAGTATAATTTTATAAAATTTTTATTTTAATTTACTAAAACACCATCTTATCAATTCTACACAACTATATATTTTTACATTATTAATTATATCTTTTTAATGTATACATAAAGGCAAAATAGAAAAATATTTAATTAATATTTTTTAAAATTTAAAAATTATTATTTTAATTTTTTTAAAAAATAATATTTAAATATTACTCCTATAAAGTTGAGATGGAGAAAAATTAGACCCTATAATCCAATTTGTAGTGACCCAAATTTGCAAATGGATATTTAATACTTAAATCCTAAGGAAACCCAAGTTGTTTGTTCTCACATAAATTCCCTTCCCCACATGGAAATAAAAATGATATGTATAGTTATCTCAGATTAGTGTCACAAAGGTTGTACACGTAATTTCAATTACCAACAAAAACTATTTAGTGTCACAAAGGTTGTACACGTAATTTCAATTACCAACAAAAACTATGGTTTAATTATAGATTTTTTTCCTTGGTAGAAAAATAGTAAAATTTTGCCATAAATAAACTATAGGATTTTCTTTTTCCCCTCAACAGCTAACTGACATACCTGTAATTTTTTTTTTATTATTTTACCTTGTTTACTTATTTTTAAACATATGCAATTGTTTTTTTTTTAAAATTATTAAATACTATAGATGATTTTGAAATTTCCTTACATTTAATTTAAACACTTATAATTACTAATTTCATCATCACACAGGACCACGTGCTGTCTACAACAACTATTGTTAAAGCATGTTTTTGACCCAAACATTAATTACTTATTTGAATTTTTTCACTATATTAAAACTGATATTTATTCCTAAGATATATTCATCAAAGCCACACCATATATTTAAAGTGAAGGAATTGACAATACAAGAATTTGGAAGACAATAGTTCTATGAAGCAATATATATATATCAACTTGGTATAGAATTAATAAACAACTAGGGAGCATTATAAATGATGAAGTCGATTTCCAGATATCTTGAAAATTTCATTTTTTTCCTATTTAATATTTGCATTTGGATAGGATGGTGGTAGAAACAGACGCAGTTATGGTGATATTTAATTTGAAACAATTTTTTTTATTTCTACTTTTGGTTTAATTATTGATGATTACAAAGAATTAATGAGTAACTTCTCTAATATAGAAGTTCATTTTGTTAGACGATTAGCGAATATAGCTGTAAATTTTATGATAATTAAATTTGAAGGATGACTAGATCTGTGAATATAGCTGTCAAATTAAATATTAAATAGAAATACAATCAATAATAATTAAATAATGCAAATATAACTGCTAGTGATCTAGTCACACTCCAAATTTTATTATTGATTGTATTTCTATTGATCTTATTTAATGAAATTAATTTTGATTTAAAAAAAATTGCATTTGGATGTGTTTCTATGAATGGACTCCTAAATTATTGGATTAAAAATAAAATAATATTAAATTTTAATTCATACTTTTAAGATAAGTTTGTTTTTTCCTATTCAATACTTGCATTTGGATGTGTTTTTATGAATGGATGTAGACTATTGGATTCAAAATAAAATAATATTAAATTTTAATTCAATGGTAATGCCCACACATGAATTTGATACTTGTTGGGAAGGGAAAGAAACATTAATAAGCATACAGCCTCACTTTTTCTGACTGATACGTTGATATTTTGAGGTTTTTTTTAAAAAAATATATATATATAAAGAGATTGGGGAAAAAAAAAACATTGATTGATTGGTTGCAATTCAAAATATCCATTTAATATTTAATATTTATGTTTAAAGAAAAACATCTAATTCAGAAAATATCCTGTTTTTGGTTCATAAGCAATTAAGCATGCTTAAATAATTAAATATATTACTCAAATAAAATAAATATTTTACATATGCTTATAAAATAGATTTAATCCAGTGATAAATTTAATTTCAATTATATAAAAACTAAATGGAGGTGTAAAATAAAAAAAATAAAAAAAATTAACCCTTCAATCCTTCAGTTCAGTTCCCATAATATCCCCTAGTTATTCATGAAAACCAAAATATTCAGATTAAATTAAATATTAAATAATAAATCGAAATTTTAGAACAAGTGTAACAGTTGTACATGTCACCTTGGATTCCATTTGCAGCATCACTAAGAACGACGGCCAAAACATTACTGGCAGTGCCACAATTTCCAAACTAAATGATTATGTACATGTAAAAGCAAACGTTTCAACCAATTAAGATTACTGTCTTGTCAAATTTATCCCAAAGTTTTCAAGCATTTATCTTATAATCATATATACCCAGAAACAAAACAGTATATCAAAATTGTGTATAGTTAGATCAGTAAACACAAGTACGTATTTTTTTTTTTTACCGAGGTCCAGACAGTTCCATTGCTTCAATGATGAATGAATGCTCTTCATGGACATCACTGTAATGCCTTGAGAAACTGCAGGTTCTTGCCTCGTAAACATTGGATGTACATTGGGATTCGTCAGTCCCCGACTGCCCAACAAGACCTTCTAGGACTTTCAAGACTTCAGACATCTTCGGACGTAGGTTAGGATGTGCTTGAGTACACTGCAGAGATAGCTCTACTGCCTTTTCTAGCTCTGCCACATCAAAACATCCCTTTAGATCCCTATCCACTACAACTTCCACTCTCTTCTCCTCATACAAGGTCCTAACCTGCAAAATTTATCAGTCAATTACAGAATCAGGTTCGTTGCAAATGGTGAACTGCAGATGCTGTCGGTTTTCATAGTTTACAACAATGTTTTCTACTCTTAACCTACAGTATCAACCGGTAAGTCGAAAACAAAGATCACAGAGCAACAAATTTATAAATTGCAATTCCAGAAACTAAAGCAATGGAGAGAACTACTAACCCAATCAAGAATCATTCCTTTTTGAATCTGACCATTGCCAGCATCTAAGGCTTTCTGGCCTGTTATGAGTTCCAAAAGAAGTATTCCGAATCCAAAGACATCGGTTTTTTCAGAGGATTGCCCGGTTGAAAGATACTCAGGTGCAATGTGTCCCACAGTACCCCTCACTGCTGTGGTGACATGCGAATCTCTGCAATCCAGCAGTTTAGCAAGGCCAAAATCTCCAACTACAGCTTCAAAACTTTCATCAAGTAAAATGTTTGCAGCTTTGACGTCCCTGTGGATTATTTTTGGATTACACTGTTCGTGCAAGTATAAAAGTCCACGAGAAGCCCCTAGAGCGATGTGAATTCGCCTATTCCAATCCAAAGATGGTTTTTCTTGACCCGTCTCTGCTAAATATAGTTAACTCCATAAAATTTGCCGCCCCAGAAAAGAGAGATGTTATGTACAAGTGTTTGAATTTAGGAACAACAAATTCCGAAATCCACAAAAGTAAAGATCCAATAATACGATTAAATGTCATTTGTTTCTTTTTTTTTTAAATCGTTTCAACATCGGACATAAAGTTTTTCATCAAGGAAATGGGACAAACCTCTCAAGCGGTCAGCGACACTGCCATTTGGCATGTAGGGATACACAAGCAACCTCTCATCGGGAGTCATACAGAAGCCATATAGACGCAATAGGTTTCTATGCAAAGCCAACCCAATCAATTCAACTTCAGTTTGAAACTGCACTTCCCCAGTGTAGTTTGGATCTTTCAGCCTCTTAACTGCCACCAAAGTCTTATTTGGTAGACATCCCTTGTAAACCACCCCAAAACCACCTTGACCTAAGATGTTTTTGGAGCTGAAGTTGCTCGTTGCAAGTTGCAGTTCACGAAACGAGAACCTCTTCAAATGACCAATCTCAAATTCATAATCTTGCTGCACTGCAAGGTGGAATCATATCAGGATTTCTCATGATATCCAGCATCAGCTATATATTCTTAAAAAAAAAAAAAGGATAGGTAATACCATAAGATTTAAACAGCAGACGAGACCTGTACCAATGCACCCAACAAACAAGCAACATTACAGAAATCACAAATGTGCAACTGACACCTATAGCAACAGAAATGACCCAATGATGGTGATTGATGTCCTTCTGCAACGAATCTGTCTCTGCAAAAAAATACATCAAGCATCTGTATTCACATTGATAAAATGAAATTTTAGTAAACCTATTCAATGGGTTAAGTGCATTTACCATTAACTGGATTCGGGACGCCCATGCAACTCTGTGCAGGCGAGGAAGAACAAAGAAAGCTGTTTCCTGTAATACTGCGAAAAGACAAAATATTAAAGATGAAGCAGATAAGTTAAAAAAAAATAAAAAATCAGTAGAAACCTCTATCATTCAAGAGCTCTTAGAATTAGAAAACAATTCAAAATGATAAGCATTACTGCTAAACATAAACAGGCTCATAGTTATCACTACAGACAAACTATAGCTAGCAGGCCACTGATTTTTGCTTCATGAATAGTTATGAAAATTGAAAAATATTAGATGGTGAAATCTTGAGTCAAAATACATTCTCCAAAGAGACAGCTAAGAAGTATGCTCAACAACATTATAAAGCACACCTTAGACTATCTCAAAATGTAAGTCCATAAAATTTGATCAATTTCCATTCACAAAACACTAAAATGGACTAAAATTGATTTAAGAAATGTCAAAGAACGTAATTGCATGAAAATGCTAGCAATGAATCAACCATGCATAATCAACAAACAATCGTCAGAAAGTACTAATAACTGTAATGAAATTATGCATAAAAGATTATGTACAATAAGAATCAATATAACAATTATGACTTCTTCCTTGATAAACTGCAGCCCGCCAAAGATCTAACCTGTAGCCTTTCGCTAGTATTTTCAGAGTGGGACCACTGAGATTGTTAAATGATAAATCCCTGCATGATTTTGATGAGCAAAACTCAGAAAATCTTCCAAGGCCTATTTGAAAAAATAATAGTTGACTGATGATAGAACCTACAGGAATGAAAGTCCACTAAGATTTGCAACAAGTTTTGGAATCTGTCCCGACAACTTGTTTCGACTGAGCCTCCTGGAAAAACATGACATTTAAAAAGCTAACACATGTGAAGAGAAAAAAATTAATCTAGAATAATTAGACATGGCAATGCCAAATACATATGTGAAGCCGCACTCACAAGTAACTTAGATGGGTCAGTAAACCCAAAGAACTCGGAATTTCGCCAGCAAACTGGTTACCTGAAAGGTCCAGTGTCTGAAGCTCTGAAAGTCTCCCAATCTCTGCAGGAATAGGACCACTTACCTGGTTGTTCTGCAATAGCCTGCAAGCATAGTGATCAAAGATCACCTAATAATTATGAAAAACAGCATCAAAACTTCAATTGATTCCACCCATTTCTCAGTGAGAAGAAATCTAAGTTCATAAAGTAGTATTTATTCAATTAATTAGGTGGTCTTAGATGACAAATTTATTCAGAAGCTGAGGTGGTCTGGATAAAATGATTCATTGAGATGCTCAAGTTAATGAAGCAGAACAAGCAAAAAGAAAGTAAAACAGCAACAAAAAAAATAATTTCAGGGTCAAGAATAGAAAATAAAACAAAACAACTTGTGCAGCAATCAAATGAATCCTCATATATATATATATATATATATATATAAAAGCAGCTTAATACATAAATGAGTATTTGAACTTGACTAAATAATTTATTTGGTAATTTATTGAAATTGAGCAATGTACTTGTCAATTTTACATTATTAAAGCGTATAACGTACATCTACTCTAATTTGCAGGTCAACATAAAAATCAACCAAAAACAATCTATCAAAAAAAAAAACTCAACCCATTTTGTTTCTAATTTTTGCTAGTTTTAACGTGTAAGTGAAATATATGTATTTATTATAATAGATCAAATGATGAGTCAGTGTAATTTAGGATAATATATTTATTATTAATCAAATTGACAATTGTAGATAATCAATACTCGTTATCAAAGTTTAAGCCTTAAAAAAATGCAAAAAGAAAGAAAATAATAGCTACTCGCATTGTTTTTAGGTGACTCAAATTTCCTATGCTTGGAGATAAGGTTCCCAGCAACCCTGCACTTGCCATCTCACTGAGATAAAAACCGCAAATCAAAAAAGAATCAGCAGCAGAATATTAGAGGGGCATAATCATTTTTCTAGCACTTTCTAGGGAACCAAACAAGAAATTTTCTCACTTACAGGGAAGTGACAAAGCCTTCAGAAGAGCACCCGACCATGTTCCAAGTACAAGGGTCAACGGAGTTTATATCCCAGCCATCCATTACGCTGAACTCATCTACCATTCCTTTCTTCACCGCCATCAATGCCGCCACTGATTTGCAATACCCAAAAACAAAGAAAAAGAAAAACAAATGTGCGAAAAGGATTTAAGACAAAGTACCAAAATTTATGGAAATGCCAAAAGTATAGCATTTTTGGGTGTAGGGAAGTGTCACCTTCATAGTTAACACCTTTGGGAGAAAGAAGAAGACCATCATTGGCCATAGTAAAATCCACACAAAACAACAAAAAATGAATCAAAATGGCAGTTATATCTTCCATCGAGAAGCCCAACAAGAAAAGCTCAGATTTTTACTGCTGGGTTTCTTCCAAATTGTCTGTTTGTAAGGTCAGGACATTAACGAAGAAGCCGCAATGACAAGACAGGAGTAATAAAGCTTCAGAATTTCTTGCTAGACCCTTAACTGCTACTCGGGAATCGTAATTTGCCTCGAGAAAAGCTTTCTGAAAATGCATAAAATAATTGAATACTTGTATAACTTCAAAAATGGAACTGGGGACTGTAGTGAAGAAATTGGATGAAATTAAAAACCTTTTTTTTAATTAATATTTTATTTTTAGCCTTTAAATTGGATAAAAATAATCGGAGATCTTAAACCAGGGTATGGTTCCATCAATCACCAACGTTAAAATGTTTCGAGATTCGGAAATGACAGGATGGTCTCTTCTGTACAGATTATTATTATTATTATTATTATTGCTGTCAGCGTTTGTAATGAGAAAACGCTACCGTATCCCGATATGACCGTTGATGAAATTTCTTACTTTGATCAAGAAATATTGATCAACGGCCTAAAACAATTGCTATTAAATTTAAGTTTACTGGGAGTACTCGCTCAGTGGCGCGAAGATTGGTGTTGCCGGACCTCGGGCTACAAATATCGCCAACAAGTTCACTCCTTCCCAACGCCGTCGTTTTATATATTTGTTGAGAACACTCAAATAAACTTCTTTTTTTTATATAAAATAAACCAATTTTCTTGTTAAATGCAAAATAACCACTATACTTTGTATGATCATACAATTAAATTTTGAAAAAATAGTGCATCACCTGAAATCATCAACAAAACTATACCAAAATAGATCCGGACTACGTTAATTTTTTGTAAGCACATGAATATGGAGCTTATTCAATTTATTTATTTAATATATCATGGCATGCCCCTAATGCTTATTATAAAATAAAATATGCAAATGAACCAAAATAAATAAAAGAAGGTTGTACTAAAAGAGAAGCCAATAACATTACTTTGCACAAACAGATGCAGTGATGACAAATGTCTGCTCCTTTAAAAAGTCAGCCACCACAGGTCACCAATAAAGAAAACTAAAATACAAAAACAACACCAGCAGGTAAAGCAAAGCCAACATTTTCAAAGACATTGCAGCGCCCACCCCTTTTGCTTTGGGCCACATATTCTACTAGGGGCTTTTGTTCCTAGCTACAGATAAACACTTTCTCAAGCTTTTTACCCTCTGCTAGCAGCTATCTGATGAGTCCATCTCAGAGACTATCTTTTACTATCATCAAACATGTACATAAACAAAATGGGCACTTTTGAGGTAGAAGGAAACAGAATTGGGATTATGAGAAGGAAAAACGAGAGAATAAGACATCAAGGCGCACCCATCCAGCCGCCTTATCCTGTACTTGTCCTGATAGACCAAGAGTTTTTGTTGCTGGTCGTTGCTCAAAGCTTCATGATCAAACAAAAATATGCTACCCCCTTCATATCAGAGAACAACTGGCATATATTAACTCTAAGTTCCCTTCCATTATATTATGTTCCAGCCAGGTGCAAAATGTTTAGACCCATTTGCCTCTTCACATGATCTGGTATCAGCTTGTTAACAAGTTCAGGAGATGCCCCATTTAACTGCCACCAGAAAATGAATATTGAGTGGTTATTAACAATTTTCAGTAATTGCAACAGATTGTATCAATAACTTTCATTCAACTAATATTTTGTACCATAACACACCAAAACAGCACCGTTATCCTCTGCATTATTTACTAAATGAGACACTGTTCACAAGAAATAGACGAAATAAATGAATTCACAAAGCTCTTCAAACATACTTCCTGTTTGAAGTTGAAGAGAGGTGGTAAAGGGCGGCCATTCGGTAGGCGAGCATTGGGTTCCCGAAGCTCATCAAAAAATGAATGTGCACATGCTTCAAGCTGCAATCAGAAGCAACTTCTTGTCAGAAAAAAAAAAAAAAAAAAAGCATGGAACACTTGCATATAAGATGGACAATAGGAAATGGCAGAGGATAAATAATTGGAATTAAATATCAAATGAAGGACATGTTGAACATATGTATAGAAAAAATTGCAGACAACCAAATAACTAAGAAACTAACCGCTGTGCATCTTAGACTGGGAGAGTATTGAAGCAGTCGTGAGGCAAGATCAATTGCTTCTGGTGGCATTCTTTTATGGAAAACCTAAACATAAGATACCATCAAGTGAATAAGACTCAACCAACCAATCAAAATCTCCATCATAGAACATCAATGTCTCGTGTACTCCAACACACAAAATAAAAACAAGTTAGAATGTCTGGCCAAAATCTCAGGCACACTTCTTTGTTGACTTTGTTTATAAAAGAAATAGGAAAAAAAAATAAAGATAAAAAAGAATCCCAAGTGGCAGCATTGCTGCACAAAGACACCAGAAGAAAGCTAACCTTATGCCATGGATGAGCTTTTATCTGTGGAAACCTAAAATCAGTGTAATTTGGATTCATGCATCGAATTTCTTCTCGCGTTGGGGTGCCAAGGACCTGCAATAGAGTGTGTAAGAAATTTGATAATGATATAACAGCTTTATCAATTTAAGCATCAGTAAGCAAGCCATACCTTTATAATCTCTACAAGTTGGTCAACTGCATTTTCTCCAGGAAACAATGGCTGCCAAAAGCTTTCACTTATCAATGCTTTGGAAGAAATATTTCTACTAACTCTAAACAATCAAATATTGTAAAAGAATTCCCAAACCTGGCCCAGAAGAAGCTCAGCAAGGACACAACCAGCAGACCAAATATCAATTGAGGTGGTATATTCCGTGGCACCGAATATAAGCTCTGGAGCCCGATAGAACCGAGAACATATGTATGCTATGTTAACTTCACCTTTGACCTGATAAGAAGAATGTTGAGGGTCAATGTGGAACATCTAATGCAAATGAAGGCTTGACAACTTTGGATCACTTCATCCAGTAGAAACAATTGCTACAGAGACGAGTAACCATAAACATGCACGCACAGCTACATCAACAGCTAATAAATGAGGTTTATCAATATCTGCTCAAGGAATTTCTGCACACATAACAAATTCCAAGGCCAGATGAAAAGTGATTGGGAACCAAATGCAGATAAGAAACAAAGAAAATGAACACCATTATTAAGCTTTTTCGAATATTCTGTCTAAGCGTTCATCCCTACAGCCAAATATTATTTTTAAATATCAAAGATTCTCTGAGAATTAGACAGAAACAAACAATATCAGCAAGTTTATTCTCTTTTGCTATAGAACAGCACAATAGGCTAATGCTGCTTGGAGTAAAGCATATCAACTTCATTTCAAGCTTGCACTTACACAATGGAAGAATACAAGTGAATTCAAAAATAGAAGGAAGTCAACATACTAGCACTTTTGCACTCCCAAAATCGCACAGCTTAACCTGGTGAGTAAGGGGATCAACCTGCAGATGGCCAAACATGAATTCAAATATTAAAAAAGATGTAAACAAACTACAATCTCTTTGCATGCAGCTGATAGTTGCACAAGCATACCAAAATATTTTGAGGCTTCAAATCCCGATGGCAGACTCCAGGAACAATGTGGATATATGCCAGCCCCCTAAAAATCTGTAAAGAGACCCATAGTTAATACCAGAGAAAACAATATACCAAGCCCAGCTTAGACAGAAGAGTTTTTTACAAACCTGGTACATGTAAAGCTTGACATAAATCAGTGGCATTGTCTGCTTTGCATTGCTGTAATGCTTCAAAACCCGATACATGCTCTCCGGGACATATTCCATGACCAAGTTCAGAAAGAGTTCATTGTTATTTGTTGTAGAAAAGAAACAATGCTTTAGAGATATCACATTAGGGTGATCCATAACTCGCATTAGCTGCAGTTCACGGTTCTTGTATCTTTTGTCCTGTAGGACCTTTTTTATTGCCACTGTCTCGCCAGTTTCCAAGCATTTTGCCTTGCAGAAGATAGAGCTTTATTAATTTGGGTATTTAGATTAAAATGGACAGAAGATGATAGGTAAATATTACTCCATACCTGGAATACAATACCAAATGACCCAGTCCCCACAACACGCTCTGCCATGTAACTGATGGTCTAAATGAAGCAAAGCATCAACAAAATGACCCTCAATCACATATGGAGTAATTCATCCTAGCAGAAAAAAAAAATTGAATAAAAAGAAAAATAAGTTGAGAATAAGGATTACCTGCTTGGGTTCTCCATTTTTACCTCCTATAGTTGTAGAAATGATATGACCAGTCACCGGATCGTTACCATCAACAGCACGAGCAGCCATTTCCTGCAAGATACATTAAGATTCAGCACATTTCATGACCCTAAAATTTAACCAATGAACTGAAGAATGTACAAGAGAAAAGGCATCAAACAAAGAAAAATTATAAGCAAAATTCATCAAGAATTCATCCAATAATAATTAGGTACGATCTCGAATAGAAATCAAACCACACACAGAAAGGAGATCAAGTTGTTCAACAAACCCACAAATAAGAAGAAAATTCAAAGTTATCAAAAAGCAACTTTAGCTTCGACTCCAAACAGAGATCAGGATTTGCTGCCCGTACAAAAATTGAGCTCTGCTGTAGAAATTAAAATCCAAAAACAATGGGAAAAGCTGCGCCATGGAAAGTGAGATCTGAGATCAGGGAACGAAGTGGATACAAAATCTTAAGGCTTCCCTAGCAGCTCAAACAAGCGAAATAGCTAGTAACACGGACCAGATATTTCCAGAAAAAAAAAATCATAAAAATAATATCTTTATAAGCTGGGAAATCCATGGAAAAGAACCCACAACCTGAAATATGACAACACTTTCACACAGCCAAAAAAAATGCACTTTGACAAGATCAACAAAATTTCCAAATCTGAACAAAAAGACACAAACCTCAACCAAGTTCCGTTAAAAACTAAAAAAAAAAAAATCATATTTTACATAATCCATGTCAAAACATCCATGTAAAATGGAGGAATATTATTGGAAAAAACTTAGAAACAAGGAAAAGGAAAAAAAAAAAAAAAGAATGAAATACCTTATCATCAGCCATAGTTAGAGACAGGGAAGAGAAAAGAGTCTTGGAATGAGCTTAGTGAGAAAGAGAGATCATGGTGTGGAAAGAGAGAGGAGAGGAGAGAGAGAGAAGAACAAGAACAAGAACAAGCCCATGTGAATCCAGCTCTCCCCCACCCTTTCTCCTCTTTTACTTTTTGAGAGTTTTCTTGGTTTGGTCTTTTCTCTCCCTTCCTTTCTTTGGTCTTCTCTCTCCTCTCTCTTCCTTTCTCTCTCTACTTTCCGTTCTCCTCGCCTGCTTTTTTTGTTGTTCAAGTTACCAGATTGTCCTCTTCTATTTTATAGAATTACGAAATTGGGATTTGAATTTTGGACGTTGCCGACGTCAAAATTATTGAACTGGGACTACTTCCATTTCCGCCCGCTGTTTCCTGTCTTCCTCCTTTCCGTTACCGTTTGGCAATTTTGTATTTTTGGTTTTTTGCAATATTAAATTTTCAATATTAAAAAATAAATAAAAGAAAATATGAGAATTTATAGTTATATTTATATACTCATAGCCTGGTAAACCAGCTTAGTTAAACAATTCATGGATAATTGCTGTTAACAGACTACTAATAGCTATGTACCCTTCTTCAAAAAAAAAAAAATAGCTATGTACCCAAAACAAATTAGGTGAAAAAATTCGATCTTTAGTAAAAATTTGTTAGTAATGAATAATTATTTATATTAAAAAAAATATTTACAATAAAAAACAGTTATTCTTGTAAATTATACTTCAAATAATCTTCAAGGAACAATTCTTAATTCACACTAATTTCAACATTTTATACTTAAATATTTATGATGATTAAGAATTAAAAGTTATCCTTTCAAAACTAATAGAATTTATAGGATTATGAGTCGAGTTCTTGGCTATAATTATTATTGTTGCATTTTATTAGAAGATAGCCATAATTCTACTTAAAACTGAGAAAAAAAAAATCGAAAAATTGATTCGAAACTAAATCGGTTTTCAGTTAATAATTTTTAAATTTTCAGTCTACAATATAAAAAAATCGGCAATTTTGGTTAATCAACCGGTTTATCTATTATTTTTGGTTGCAGTTCGGCTTTTATTTTCGTGATTTGGGTACTGGTTAACCATTAGTGCATCGTTAACCGGTTTATATATATTATATTTTTATTTTTAAATCTTAAAATTTTTTATTTTTTATTTCTCTTCAAAACTTACATAGAGCAATATTTTAAATTACATTTAAATTAAATTTTTATTTTTATACCTTAATTTTTTATATTTTTCTATAAAATTTATATAATATTTTAGGTTATATTTAAATTATTTTATTCTTTTTTAATTATATAGAACAATATTTATACGAAATAACTGATTAACTTTTATATCATATATATTAGTGTACATATTTAACTTAATAGTATTTAATTATATTTTATTATGTTTTAACATTTAATATTATCAAAAAAAAATTAACTTATAATTAAGCATGCTAATTTCTAACAAATATTAAATTCATTTTATAATATGAGTTATTAATTTGTTAAATATGAATTTTGGTTAATATATTATGTTTGTTTTGTGATTTTTATTTCGAATTACTATGTACATTTAAAATTGAATTTAACTTTGTCTATTTTTTTTATAATTGTATGTTATAAATTTTAATAGTTAATCGAAAAATATTATCAAACTAAAATTGATGGACTAATTAACCGAATGTAACGAACTAGTTAATAGTTAATGATTTTGAAAAATCAATGTTAATGGACTGATTAATTTTTTTATTTATGAACCGGTTAATCGATTCATACTCACCCCTAATTCTACTTTAAAATTTACACAGTTATTCACATTAAAAAAATCATTATTCATGTAATTTATATTCCAAAGAAAATTTTTTAATACATACTAATTTCAACAATTTATAATTTAAATATATTTATAATGGTTTAGAATTAGAATTAAGCCATAATTAGTCTTTTAAATTTAATTAGTTACTCACATTAAAAAAAAGGTTATCCACATACAAATTATACCTCGAAAAATAATTTTTTTTATAATACATTTTTGAGAGTGGGAGAGCAAGAGGTTGGAGTTTGAATTCTGATCAAATGGAAAAGTAGCAAAATTTTTAAGGGTGTGTTTACTTACAGAAAACAGTTTTCTATTTTCTGTATTTTATTTTCTTAAAAAATTGGAGTATTTATTTTCTGTTGAAAATTTAGAAAACGCGTTTATTTATCAAGAAATGAAAAATTAGAGTATTTATTTTCTATATATATATGTATGTATATATATATACATATACATATGTATATGCGTATACATATCAATAAATGAAAAATTAGAGTAATTATTTTCTATATATATGTGTATGTATATACATACACATAAATGCATATGCACATATATATCAATAAATGGTAAATTAGAATATTTATATTCTATATATATGCGTATGTATGTATATATATATGTATATGTATATGTATATGTATATGCATGTGCATATGTAGGGGTGAGCAAAAAAACCGATGAACTTGGTTAACCGAAAAAAAATCCGAAACCGAATCCGATGGACCGGTTAACCGATTGTAATGGACTGGTTAATGGTTAGTGTTTTGAAAAAACCGATATTAATGGACTGGTTAATGGTTTTTGACTCATGTGACTGGTTAACCGAACCGAAACCGAATTTTTAGTTAATTTATTAATTTTTAATAATTTATAACAATTTATATAACAATTTATCCTAATTAAAGGCGATCATGTATTTTTTTCATTATACTAATTATTTTAAAGTTTTTAAGTTTTTTAAATTAACTATTAGTAAGTATAACAATTTATCTAATTAAAAGTTATTATGGACCGGTTAATATATTTACTTATTAATTATTAATTTTTCAAAACAAATTTGCTTATATCCACCAAATATTTTTATTTTAACAACAATAATGTTATATTATAGTGAAAAATTTGTAATTTTTAAGTACCTTGAACATTTTAATTTTATTTATGAATATATTTATAATTATAATGGTTAACCGAAAAATATTGGATAACCGATCCGAAAATCCGAAACCGATGGACTGGTTAACCGATGGTAATGGACTGGTTAATGGACTGAAATTTCAAAAAACCGATATTAATGGACTGGTTAATGGACCGGGCCTTATGGACCGGTTAACCGATCATGCTCACCCCTATGCATATGTATATATATATATGCACATGCATGTGCATTTGCATGTATGTGTATATGTATATGCATATGTGCATAGGTGCATGTGCATGCATATATATATATATATATATATATATATATATATATATATATATATATATATATATATATATATATATATATGTATGCATGTGTGTGTGTATACGCATACACACACATACATACATACATACATATGTATATATACACACACACACATACATATATAGATATATATGTATATGTATGTATAAGTATGTGTATGTGCATGTGTATGTATGTATATATATGTGTGTGTGTGTCTACGTACATATATATACACATATATATGTATATGTATGTATGTATATACATATGTATGTAAGTACATACATACATATATGTATATATATGTATGTATGTACGTATATAAGTACATACATATATGTATATGTATGTATGTTCATACATACATACATACATGTATATGCATACATATACATACACATACATGTATATGTATGTGTGTATGAATATATACACACACATGTATATATGTATTAAAATAATTTAGAAAATTTAGAAAACTTCTTTTATTTGTTCTCCAATCTCTTCTTTATTTTAGAAAACTGGAAAATCTATTTTCTATTTTCTATTTTAGAAAATTGACTAAAATAAACATAATCTCTGTTTTCTGTTTTTTGTAGAAAATTTTTCTGAAAAACTGGACCAGTTTTCTGTAAGTGAACAGGCACTAAGTGTTTGAACTATGGATAATTTTCAAAATAACAAGTTTAATGCATATAATTTTAATAATTTATACTTAAAATATATTTATAATGGTTAAATTAAAAATTGGAATTTATAAAATTGTTTATGACTCTATTTATAATTACAATTATTATCACTTTTTATGAGAAAATCGTGACTGTAATTTTAAATTTACATAGATATGACTTATCGTTTTAAAATTTACATCATTGTACATTATTTTAATTTTTATAAACAAATAATTGTACAATTGCTCCAGCAAAAAAAAAATTATTACCCCGATTATACTAAAATTAATATAAAGATCAAGTATATTTTAAAATAGTAAAATTGATAATCAAGCACATTTTGGCTTAGCTAGCAGGAATGCCAAGCAACGCATCATTTACAAATTACAAACAAAAGAGTCGTTGTAATCAATTCTCATTTCTCAACCTTACTCCAGGTGGCAAATTCTCATTGCTCATCCATAAATATACAATTTTGTTTGTCAAAACTTTTTAGGCATCCTAGATTCAATTGAATAATTATACATATAATAAAAATTATCAGTATAATGTTAGAACCACATATCTTACTATAATGTATAATTAGATTAGTAATACTTCCATGAAATTGTATAATTAGATTAGTAATACTATAATGTATAATGTTAGAACGACACTAATTCGATGAAATTAGTAATACTTCCAACAATGAAGTTGATTTTTATTTTATTATTATTTTGTAAGACAAATATATATATATATATAGTTAACGGGGAAGAATGTGAGAGGGAGCAGCAGAAACTGGGTGGTCCAACGTCAACTAAATAGATGCCAGCTTTGCGATAAGGTTTTGGACTTTGGGGATCCGTCCAATTTATGGGACCTTAATTGTTTGCTACTTGCTCCTAATTTCCCCCTTTACTCTATTTAATTAATCATTTTCTCAATTTCAGAAGAGGAAACTCATATTTACCAAAAAAAAAAAAGGATATATATTGAAAATTGCTACCCACTAAAAGTATATCATTTCATAATAATTATGTCTAAATTTTATTTTAAATATTAGTGTACTATTTCTCTGATAAATTTGTGCTAGCCATTATTTAATTGATATTTGAATATAAAATAATAGCAATATTCATCTAGAATGGATTATCATTGTCTAATTCAATTATAAGTTTTATAAAAAAAAAAAAAAACAATAGTAAGTTATTTATATACGGAACAGTTATTGTTTTATTTATTTTTGACAAAAAAAATTATTTTATATGTGCAATAAATTATGATTAAATTGGACATTGGACATTGGCATGCTAAAGTTACCAAACCAACAAAGAAAAATGATGAAATTAAAGATAATGAAGTCACAAAGACCTCATGATTAGCTAAAGATTTTAATATTTGAAAATTAAAGCATGAACCCGTTAACCGGTCCATGAGCTCCAAAAAAAAAAATCAATCTATTAGCTATCGATTTTTGAAAATTACTAACCATTAATCACTCCGTTACCATCGGTTAACCAGTCCATCGGTTTCGGATCGGTTAACTAATATTATTTCGGTTAACCACTATAATTATAAGATGTATTTATAAAAAAAATTAAAATATCCAAAATACTTAAAAATAAAAATTAGAAACAAAATATAATTTAATATAATATTCACATTATAAATATAAACTAAAAATATTGTGTCAATATGCATGCATTTGATAGAAAAATATAATAAATGAGAAAATTGTAATTTATTAATTTTATTAAATATTAATTATTATTTGCAACGAATTTTCTTTTATTTTTAAAGCGAAATATATTTAATTCAAACTGTAAATATTCAATGCTATCTATAAAAATATTAAAACTGAAATTCCATATTTTAATTGAATATTATTTATTATATTAAATTTTAATAATTTAAATATAAAATATTTTAATTAAACAGTTGAAATTATTAAATTAATTAAAATTAAGAATTAATTATACATATTAAAAAGTTTGAAAGGTAAAAAATTTTGTGTTTGTGGATATAAAAATCCATCACAGATATAACTTTTTGTTAATAGATTAATATTATATAATTTTTCGAATATATTATAATTTTTCTTATTAAAAATTTGATAAATCAAGAAATAATAATAAATACTAAATATGGAAATATTGAATAATTAATAAATTAACGAAAAATTCGTTTATCGGTTCATTTAACCGGTTATATGAGATAAAACCATTAACCAGTCCATTAATATCAGTTTTTTCAAAACACTAACCATTAACCAGTACATTATAATCGTTTAATCGGTAAATCGGTTCGATTTCCGACCGATTAACTGCATCAACCGATTTTTTTTTTCACTCCTTGATTGGTGCACTGTATTATATAATTAATTAATTATACAATACACTATTTATTTTCCCGATCTTCAAGGTAGGTTGACCATGAAGACGGAATCCTTTTTATTTAATTTCTTTTTTCAAAAAATCCTTTATTTAATTCACATTTGTCGATTAATATATTTACCTTTTCTAATTAACCTTTGCTTATGTAGAAATCGACTGCAAATTTGAACTACTTTCTCAATTTAGTTTCAATTGCATCCTTCCGACAATGTATTATAGAAAATAGCAATTATAATTAGTTGGTCAATCTTATTTAAATAAATATAATTATTTCATTATAATTTTATATAAAGGGTTCAATTGGGGGCGAAATCATTCATTAGATAATGCGGCAATTGCCTCTTACTTTTTTTTTTAATATAAAAAATTAATTAAAAATCAATTACATCCCATTAATTCAGCTCAAACTAACCTCCAACTTATATATATATATATATATATATATATATAAACTAACCTCAAATTGAATACCTTTTAAAAAAAAAAACCTCAAATTGAATACAAGCAAACTTGCTTTTCTAAATCAAACTCGCTCAAATTATTTTACAAATGTGTAATACTGTTTTTTTTTTAATAAATTCTTATAATTGAAACCCACTAATTTTGTTAATTCAAATTCACATGAATTAGATTCAGTATTACTTTGCAGCTAGGGACAATTAAAATGTTTTTTTTTTAAAGAAAATTGTGGATAACATGTTGCATAATATAGTCGGATAATGGATCACCCATTGTTTGCTCATATACAATGAAAATTTTTCTTTTACGAACGATTCGTATTAATTTTGTGCATTTTGCAATAATACGCAATGATATATATTGTCTGATTAGGTGAAAATAATTTATCTTTTTATTTTTTTATTCAATTGAACGGTACAGATCATGAAACGCATTTGTTACACAACTCACTGAATTGCCTTATTGACTAACTCAATGCATGGCTTGATTGTATATATTTATACAGTTTATAGGGTAAAATATGCATTTTTTACCCTAATTGTAATTCTGCCACAAGAAAGAGATTAATTAAAGGACCAAAATGCAAAGAATGATGCATGTGAATGCCATTATTTGGGCACACATACCATTTGCGTGATGAAAGATACAAACAATTATTCAGTTTGTTGGTTCATGTCTTTTTATTTGGCGAGTGAGATGCTGACTGGGAGACCCCTCCTTTGCCATTCAATCAATTATCATTTTGCATTTTGCTTTTATTATTTATTTATTTATGTTTTCCTGTTTTCTAACATTCCATGTCTAGTATCACATTAGAAATATTTTTTGAGCAGGATGACGTTGTTATCCTCAAAACATTTTGAACAATAAGCTTCAACATTATATCAAATTATTCATTTGATTTGTGTATGGAAATAGAAATGCCAATTGTGTATGAAGTAATTTATCTTTTGTGATTTGATATCTAACATATTTGCATTATCCAATTTTAGCAACACACATATTATTGTATTAGATTTAAAAAGAAAATAAAATAAAGTAAAAAATGGAGGAAGTAAAAACTGGTAGCCAGCAAATGAAGTTAACAATTGAGGTATCAAATTTGGAAGTGTCAAATTTGGAGGCGGGGCCAGCAAATATTTGGCTGGTAACGCGGTACCTCCTGCCTATATAAGGCAGGAGATTGTTCTTCAAATAAATTGGATTCAATGTGAGTATTCCAATGAAAATTTGTTTATAAGTTTTGAAATTTAGAGAATTTGTGAAAAAAAAATTTTTGTTTGTATCTATTTATTGGGTGTGTGAGAAAATACTATAGTAGATTAATGTAAAAATTGTTCAAATACTTAGTGAAATTTTCTTGGTTGTTTTCGGACAATAAGTGATTTTTCTCCGATTTGGAGTTTTTCACTATAATTTCTTGTGTTGTGATTGTTATTTTGATTTCTCCTGATTTATTCCGCATTTATTAGAAGGGTTATTTTTCCCAACAAGTGGCATCGGAGCATTGGATCGGCTATTTTTTGACACTGCATCAAGACTGCTGTCCGAAAAAATAGCGAATTTTGGAAAAATAATTATATTGGCAGGAAGAAAAAAATATAAGAAAATTTTCGGTACGATCCGTTTCGAAAACGGGTGTAAAACGAGAAATTTAGTGAATAGTGGTATTGTTCAAAACGCAAATTTTGCATGGTATTGTAGCTTTTTTCTTCAAAAGTACTGTAGATGGGCCAAATATACTGTTAATGCTACTATAGCTGGATACTATTCTTCCTAATGTAGCTGGGTACTGTTCATACGGTACTGTACCTAAATACTGTTCATACGATACTGTTCACATATTTTAATATGTCAGGATTAAGGTTTGAGATGGAGAAATTTGACGGAAAAATTAATTTTGGTTTGTGGCAAATTCAAGTTAAGGATTTGTTGATTCAATCCGGGTTACACAAGGCATTGGAAAAATAAATTGTCGAAAAGGTGGAGCAGGCAACTCCAGTCTAATTCCATTGGTTGATGAAATTGTGTCTACTTTGGGTGAGGTAGATTTTGCGGATGTTCTCTAAAAAGAACATGAATGTCCTTATGGCATGTTGTTAGTCTCCACAAGTTGCCATTATAGAGGATATGTTACCACTAGCGGGTTTTTCACACGGGCATTGGCTTGATCAAGATGCAAGGTGTGAAGTATAATTATGTCGATGGTTGAGGAACTTTCGGAGAAATCAAGCATGAGAGTTGCACCATAATTTCAACAATTTTGTTCGACATGTTGCCAAAAGATTAACAACTTAAAATTTATTAATTTTAAGTGAAATATTTTGTATGGTGGAGTATGTATTTTTAATTATCGGTTATAGATAATTGTTTCGTCAGCATAAACGATGGTAGTTTTTTTTAAAAAAAAAATTAGGTGAAAATTGTTGTATTAGATTTAAAAAAAAAAAGAAAAGAAAGTCAAAAATGGAGGAAGTAAAAATTGGTGGCTAGCAAATGAAGTCAGCAATGTAGGCATCAAATTTGGAGGTGTCAAATTTAGAGGCAAGGCCAGCAAATGTTTGGTTGGCAACGCGGTACCTCCTGCCTATATAAGGCAGGAGATTGTTCTTTAAATAAATTGGATTCAATGTGAGGATTCCAATGAAAGTTTTTTTGTAAGTTTTAAAATTTAGAAAATTTGTAGGAAATTTTCTTTGATTTGTATTCATTTATTGGGTATGTGAGAAAATATTAGAGTGGGTGAATGTAAAAATTGTTCAAATATTTAGTGAAATTTTCTTGTTTGTTTTTGGATAATAAGTAGTTTTTCTTCGATTTGGAGTTTTTCACTATAATTTCTTGTGTTGTGATTATTATTTTGATTTTTTCTGATTTATTCCGTATTTATTAGAAGGGTTATTTTTCCCAACAAGTGGTATCAGAGTATTCTTCGGCTATTTTTCGACACTGCATCAAGACTGCTGTCCGGGAAAGTAGCGAATTTTGGAAAAATAATTATATTGACAGGAAGAGAAAAATATGAGAAATTTTTCGGTACGATCCGTTTCGAAAACGGGTGTAAAACGAGAAATTTGATGAATAGTAGTACTATTCAAAGTGCAATTTTTGCATTCAAAATGTGTATGATACCGTAGCTTTTTTCCTTCAAAAGTACTGTTCGTAGTATTGTAAATGAGCCAAATGTACTGTTCATACTATTGTAACTGGGTACTGTTTATGATACTGTAGTTGGATACTGTTCATATGGTACTGTAGCTAGATACTGTTCATACGATACTGTTCACGTATTCTAATATGTCGGGATTAAAGTTTGAGGTGGAAAAATTTGACGGAAGAATTAATTTTGGTTTGTGGAAAATTCAAGTCAAGAATTTGTTAATTCAATTCGGGTTACATAAGGCATTGGAAAAAGAAATTGTCGAAAAAGTAGAGCTAGCAACTCCAGTCTAATTCCGTTGGTTGGTAAAGCTGTGTCTATTTCGGGTGAGGTAAATTTTGCGGATGTTCTCTAAAAAGAACATGAATGTCCTTATGGCATGTCGTTAGCCTCTACAAGTTGCCATGATAGAGGATATGTTACCACTGGCGGGTTTTTCACACGGGCATTGGCTTGATCAATATGCAAGGTGTGAAGTACAATTATGTCGATGGTTGAGGAACTCTCGGAAAAATCAAACATGAGAGTTGCACCATAATTTCAACAATTTTGTTCGACATATTGCCAAAAAATTAACAACTAAAAATTTCTTAATTTTAAGTGAAATATTTTTTATGTTGGAGTATGTATTTTTAATTATCGGTTGTAGACAATTGTTTCGTCAGTATAAGCGATGGTAGTTTTTTTTTTTTTCTAAAAATTTAGGTGAAAATTGTTGTATTAGATTTAAAAATAAAAGAAAAAAAAGTTAAAAATGGAGAAAGTAAAAATTGGTGGCCAGCAAATGAAGTCAACAATGGAGACATCAAATTTGGAGACGGGGCCAGCAAATATTTGGCTGGTAACGCGGTATCTCATGCCTATATAAGGCAGGAGATTGTTTTTCAAATAAATTGGATTCAATGTGAGGATTCCAATGAAATTTTGTTTGTAAGCTTTGAAATTTAGAGAATTTGTGGGAAATTCTCTTAGTTTTGTATCCATTTATTGGGTGTGTGAGAAAATATTAGAGTGGTTGAATATAAAAATTGTTCAAACATTTAGTGAAATTTTCTTGATTATTTTCGGACAATAAGTGATTTTTTTCCGATTTTGAGTTTTTCAGTATATTTTCTTGTATTGTGATTGTTATTTTGATTTCTCCTGATTTATTCCGCATTTATTAGAAGGGTTATTTTTTCTAACACATATGATACCTCAAATGGGTTACTCTCTCAATATTATTTAGTGTGCGTTTGGTTAGTTTATTGAGTTAGTTGTTAGGCTTTTTGTTAGGGGTGAGCAGAATTCGGGTAAAACCGAAAAACCGAACCAAACCGGCCGATTTTTAAAATTTGATTCGGTTATTCGGTTCGTTTCGGTTTTGGAATTTCATGTAAATCGGTTATTTCGGTTTCAGTTCGGTTTTGAAAGGCAAAAACCGAACTGACCAAAATTTTAATATTATATATTATTTTATTCAATTTTTACATAAAAAATTATTTTTGTATTTTTTATATTAATTTAAAGGGGTTTGAACTCAAATTATATATGTATATTTTTCAATTTGAATGTTTTTATTTTAATTTTATGATTTATACTTTTGTATAATTTTTTAGATAAATTTTTTTAATTATAATTTTGAATTTTCGGTTAACCGAACCAAACCGACCGAAAATTTCAGTTCGATTTTAGTTCGGTTTTATATAAATTCGGTTGGGTTTATATAGATTATGAAATTTCGGTTTTCGATTTTTTCGGTTCGGTTATTGAACCGAACCGACCGTTGCTCACCCCTACTTTTTGTATCAATCAACTGTATTTAAAGTGTTTGATAAATCTTTTCGATCAATTGTTGATAAATGATTTTTGTTCAAACAAATATTTTTTCAAATGCTTTATTTTAGAACATTTTCTTATCAACTGATAACTGATTTATTTTTATTTTGTATTTAGAGTATAATAACCTTTTGTTAGTTATATTTTTTTCAGTTATTCACATTAATATTTTTCTTTTCATAAATAATAACAACAACAATAATAGTAACAACAAATAAAGTATGTGCACATATATATATATATATATATAATTCACAATTGATTGCATGCAAACCAAGTGAATTATATGAAAATGTAAGGGTCCATTTGGTTTATATATATATATATATATATATATATATATATATATATATAATTCACAATTGATTGCATGCAAACCAAGTGAATTATATTAAAATGTAAGGGTCCATTTGGTTTATATATATATATATATATATATATATATATATATATATATATATATATATATATAAAATTCACAATTGATTGCATGCAAACCAAGTGAATTATATGAAAATGTAAGGGTCCATTTGGTTTAACTGTTTGTAATAGCTGATAGCATTACTAATAACTGATACCGATGATTAATAACTGATTGAGAAAATATTATAAATGTTTGGTAAAATTTTACTAATAATTGTGAATCGAATAGAAACATTTTTTTTATAACTCTATGTACAAGAAAGATTTATAAAAATGGTAAAACTCTTCATCTTAAATATTTATAGATATTTCATATTTAAAATTCAAACTTAAAATTTTTAATTAAAAAAAGAAAAAAAAATTTGCCATTTCATTTCATTTCATCGAGTCCAGTACAAACAATAATACTAAAAGAGGGAGAAATAATGTTCAATCAAGCTACATAATTAATTAGCTGCAAATGTATGATTATCCCATATAATCAAGTATAAAAAAGAAAAATTGTCAATATAGAAGCTAGTATCGAATCATAATTACTTGTAAATGTGAGAACTAAATTAATTTTGAAGCGGTAAATGGGCATCAGATTAAGGTGAGTGAAGGCAGTAAAAATAATTGATGGTGGAATAAGCATAAAAAGACAGAGACCAATGCCATGGCCTTTTGAAAAGCTGAATCGAAGCCCATTTTCACCCTTTTTCCACGGAAGGTAAATATCCCTATCACACTCTTTGAAAATGACCTCCATTTTTAAGACTTTCACCACCTATCTTAACCCAAAAAGCAGTGCAAATAAGCTTTTTCCCATTCCAAAATTTTCCTCATAACATATAAAAAAAATGATTTTTTTTTTTTATTTTTTTTAGCCTTTCGGTCCCTTTTTCTTTATTTAGTGTGAAAAGGGTAAGTATTGGATTTCTTGCTTTATTTATTTTTTTTTACTGTTACAGTTTTGACTATTGGGCTGTTTGTTTGGCTATTGCGTCGGTGGTGGTAGTGGTTGGCTGGTTTGCTGGCTGGTCTGTTCTGGTCTGGTCAGGCTTTTTGGCCAATTGGTTTTATGGGTCAAAGTCAAAACTGAGGGTTAGTGTGTGAGCAGGTCTTACTGAACTTTGATTACTTGACAAGCTCAATTTTGTCAGATCCTCTCGTACACTAGTTTAACATCACCACCATGATGTTGACACGTCTCCAAATGAGTGTTTGTGCAAAATTTTCCGGTTTTTAACCTTCTTCTGCTGGTTAATCACTATGTGATGGTAAAACACTAGTGTTACTGGTCAAAAGGTAAATTATAGAACAGACAGTAAGAATTTGTACTGTACTAAAGAAAACATATGTCCGGGATTCCAGGTTCTTTTTACTGTTGAAGTAAAATTAATGAAGTTATCATAAAGGATTGACTAGGGTGGAGAAAAGATCCAAAATTTATTTAATTGTAAAATAGATATAAAATTAAATCGATTTTTTCTTCATCCTATTGTTGTGATTTCATTTTTCATTTTTAATATTTTTAATTATCGATTTTAATTTTTAAGTATCCGTTAATCATAAAATTCATATTTATAGTATATTTTTATATTATATCTTATTATTTTTTAAAATTTATATAGAAAAATATTTTAAAATAAATTTAAATTATATACCATTGTTCTTAATTTTATATATATATATATATATAAAATAACTGGTTAACTTTTATATATTGTTTCTTAATATATAAATTAGTGCTTATATTTTACCTAATAGCATTTAATGTTATTTTCTTATACTTTAAAATTTATATTTTAATATTTCAGGCCCAAATCAAATACGGGCTTTTCAAAATTGGTTAGGTAAATTGCAATTATGATCCCTACACTTGTACAATTATACAGTTTGCTCCTTGAACTTAATTTCTTAACATTAACATCCATGAACTTATGACATTTTCTGACATTCGAGATGGAGAGAGTAGCATTTTAATAAAAATACGAAACACAGTTAATAGAATTAAAAAGCAATAAGAAGCATGCCAAGTAGTTGGTGGAGCCTAGTACTCCAAATTTTTTAATATGCGTGAAATGAAAAAAAATTATAATTGACTTGAGATAGAGAGAGTGTCATTTTAATAAAAACATCAACTACAACTACTGAAATTAAAGAGTAATGAGCCTAATTAATATTCCAAATTTCGAAATTTCCAAAAATTATACTCTAATGTCTAATACAGCAATTGCATGGTTTTTTTTTTAAATTTCCATTTTTTTTTAATGTGCAAAATTCTCTATGTTGTTACATGTGGCGAATCTCCATGAATCGAGGGCTTTGGCCTTTATTTATAGCATCTTCTTAAGAAGATAAAAGCTAGTAGCAACACTACAAACACAAGTATCACTGATATATAAGGCACTATATGTCTCTTAAATGGTTGATGGCTGCTAGTTTTACATGGCAAAACTAGCATTCCACTTAAACCACATAATGTTTCATTTCCAATGAAAGATTGAGGTGAGAAATTCGCGAAAGGTCTATTAGGAATTTCTCCTCGTAATCTATTGAAAGACACATCAAAATTTTAAGATTCGCTACCTTCTCTAAAAACTCGGGAATAAAATCAGAAAGATCGTCGCCTGACAGATTCAAGAATTCCAAAGCTACCATGTCACCAAATGATTCAAGATTAAGGCCCTGCAATCTATTTCCAAACAAAGAGAGATGAGTAAGGACTTTAAGGTTTCCAATGCTTGTTCGACAAATCTATTGTTGTCACAACCTTCAGGCTTTCCATGTCTGAAGAAAGAGAGCCACTTAGAGAATTTAAAGACAGGTTCATACGAAACAAATATGTGATATGGTGTCATTTGATTAATATGTGATATGGTGTCAGTTATCGATTCAAAAAAATTAAAAATTTGTGGTATGGTGTCATTTGTTCTAATAAAATTGCTAAAATTATTAATTGGTTTGACTTGAGTTAGTGATATAAGACAATTTCGGTTATCGGCTTAATTTGATTTATAATTTCCATTAAATTTCGAATTTCGGGTATCTTGGTTGGATTAAAAAATTGTACCTTTCAAATTGTTTCCACCAAGAATGATCTCCATAATCTTCTCCAAGCTGCCAATTTCTTTAGCTATGGCTCTAGAGAAGAGATTTCCTTCAAGATTGAAGACTCAAAGATCTCGGCAATTGTAGAAGCTGGAAGGAATTGCTCCATTAAAGTTATTGTATCCTAAGTTCAATATTTTTAAGCGTGAAAGGTTATCCAATTCAGGAGGCAAGTGGCCACGGAGACTGTTGTTATTAAGGTTGATAGATACTAGAAACGAGAAATGCCCAAGCTGAGGAGAGATTTAGCCTTGAAGCTCCAGACTGGGAAGATTTAAATTGCAGTGACTCTTTGGCCACGGGCATTGCCACTCACCCCAAACCAATTGCATAATGAAGAGGCAAGTGACCAGTTTTTGACAAAAAATTTATCAGAATCAAAACTTATTTTAGCCTTAATTGCTATTAGAATTGATTCCTTACTAACACCAACACAAACCAAGCCACTAAACCCATGGTGGTTGTTTTTTCTATTACAAGCTTTGTAAAATTTTTGATTTTAAATTATACCAAGGTGTATGGCTGTAAGAATGACTAATGCCAACGACTTGGCCCTGCCGGGGTATATAATTCAGTATGAAGTTTTACTTTTTGTCTTTTGACTTTTGACGCATTTGTTAGAATTCTAAAGAGTTTGAAATTATATTATAAGATTAGCCAATAGAGAAATGCCAATATTTTTCTATTCCAAAAGAAAAATTAAAGTAATTGCCAGTGTTATGATACTTTCACCAAATCATGAAAATAATAATATTTTATCCATTCTATCAATTTATCATTTTTTTTAAAAAAAAAATTATCCTATTAAATTGCCACTTCGATAAATTTAAAATTTAAAATAATATTTCGTATAACATTTTCAACTTTTTTTCTCATATAACACTAACACAACATTTAATATTTTAATAAATATTTTTTTATACATTTTACTATGATAATTCAAATTAAGAGATAAAATTTTAGAATATTCAATATAATTTTATATAAAAATCAGTAAAACTAATTTTTATTTTAATATAAATGAAAATTTAGTAGATGGGAGGGAGAAACACAATTCTTTTGTTTGGATTTCGGAATACCTTCGTCTTTTAACAAATAGGGGAAAACCAAGTTGGCCAAACCGCATTTATCGATAGCCTAAACTTGAAAATTTAAGGAGCATATTTCTATAATGAATGTCCAATTCTTCTGCGTAACATATTGTTTATGGCGTTTGACGATGAGACCTAATACCAAGACCAAGCACACAACTTTATTACCTCTCTCCAAGGAGAGAGAAACATGGAGGTGGTGAGAGCTGCCATGATTTTATTGACAAGTGCAGTAGCTATGCTTCTCCTAAGCTGGCATTTCAAGAATCCCTATTTTAGGATTCACAAGGTACTCCATCGCAATTTCTCGTAATTATTTTTTGTATTGGGTTATGCATATATTACTATTCATTTGTCATTGGAATACTTCCCTTTTTTCCGCATTTATTACCAGTCTAATTGAAATTCATATGCCTACCTAAGATATAATTTCTAAAATGATTCACGAAACAGTTAAAAATTCGATAACTTTTTTAATTGATTAGAGTTGTATAATATCCGCTACTGCCATTTAAAAATGTAATTATAAAAAGATTGAAATGGTGTAAGATGTATAGACAATTCTGGGCCAGTCTGAATGAACCCAAGAAGAACATAGAAGCCCATTTTGTGAAAAGGCACTGTTTTTGTCTTTGAATTCCATCAGTATTCTGTTATAGGTTGGTTAAGGGGGCCCGCCAATTTGACCGAACACTTTCATTTCAGGGCATTTTTTGAAAGTGCTGGTTCTCTCTTCTTCTTTGTTCTTCGTACTAGAATTGTATCATTTTAATGGAAATGTTGAGAGCTCCAAAGCAATGGCTTTGTTGTGGTTATTGTTGGGTTCGGTGGCAGGTAGTTGTTGCAGACATGAATCTTGGTTTACAAGGTTAGTGTTTGTAAGGTGTTGCTGAGTTTTCGAGATATGCCTTGCATTTCACTCATCTGCATTAATTTATACAAGTCACTGTCACCTACACTTACATATTAATCTTAAGATCTTGCTCAATGTTCTTATTTTTTTCAAGCATTTTTAATCTTAATTTCAACTCGTGCCACCAAACCTGATGTTTTCCAATTTGATAAAATTGGTTGGTGGGTTGGGTTTAGGAGAGAGACAGACAGAAACTTAGAACTAATTGCTTAGAAATGGAAACTTATGGCTGGCTATAGAGTTTCTTCTTCTTGTCGTTCAAAGACCACTTTTTTAAATAAAAATTTAATCTTTCTTGTCTCCTTTGCACTTACCAGTTCAAAGTTGATCGTTTTTTTTTTCGTTGAGATATTTAATATTTATGCAGGTTCTCTGCAGTTTACTATAATTGTTGCTTTGGAAGTGACATTCCATTGTCTGGTGAATTTTTGGAAAAAAAAAATATATCAACTGTATTTGGTTTAATATAGTGTTGGTGGTCTGGTGTCACCAGTTTTTGGTTAATTCAAGCTTTCATTGAGACAGAGAATGGAATAATGGGGAAACAGGGATCCCCACGAAGTCCTCGTCCCAAATTATCATCTGGGACAAAAGATTATCATATTAGAAGTTTGGAAAATTTGCCATGCAGTGATCCTTCCTTTGGGAGGAGATTTTCAGGAGGAGATAATAATTGGAAAACCAAAGTTGCATTACTTGATGATTTGAAAAATGAGTATGGGAAACTTGGTTCTAAGGGAGTTTATGTAGGGAAAAGGCATAGTTGGTTTCGTAGGCATATTAGATCCATTGCTTTCATGTTTTCATTGTTGGGCTTTCTTTTTCTGCTTGATTCTTTCATGGTATCAATTTTTGATTCGATAAACTTTCAAAATGGTTCAATCTCAAGGAACTCAGCCAGTGTTAAGGTATGATTTTCTTCTCTTGTACTTAGAGAGCTAGCGCATCCCGTTTAGAGTTGAACAAGTTGGTAGTTGTATGAGTCATATAGTGCTTTAGATGATGACAAACTGCATATTCTTTAAGAACAACCAGTATTTAGGCCTATCCTGTCATTTGCAATCTACAGGTTATGATGACTACCCATGGATTCCAGTTCTCAGTTCTGCATGTCAAAATGTGTTGCAACTCCATCTAAACAAAGTTTTTCTGTACTAGGGATGTTGTTGTTCAACACGATTCACTATTTATTTTCTTTTTCTTTTGTATATCATCACAGAAGGAACCATATAAACCTTGTTTTGTCTCATGTCTTAGAAAGGAAAGTTCGTGATGTATTACGGATCACATATGCATATGTTCTGTTGGCTTTTTACAAATTAAATAGTGTTTAATTTCTTTTAGCAAAAAGGTAGTGCATGGCAACTAACTGCTATAATTTATATTGTGTGTGCAAGGAGGATAGAACTGTCTATGAAAATAAAGAAAAACCACCTGACCAGATGTACATTCGGGTCCATGAAAGCAAAGGAAAACCACCTGGCCAGATGTACAGTCAGGTCCATGAAAATAAAGAAAATCCACCTGTGCAGATGCATAGTAGGGTCAGTGAAAATAAAGAAAAACCACCTGTCCAGATGTATAGCCAGCTCTTGAACTTGGCATCCAATTCTCTGGCAGAGGTTTGCTTCGAAGTGCTACGTTGGTTTTTATGTTCAGAAAGCATCTTGTGTTTGTGGCATACATCTGAAACTATTAATTGCTTTAGAAAGAGTTCAAGCAAGAGAAAGCAAGTTTATGGGAGGAGCCATATCAGAAGGCAGATAAATGGAAACCTTGTGCAGATAAAAAGAAATCAGAACAAATAGGTAACTGAAATATATTGGGCTTTAACTTCTGAAGATTATATTATCTGAATTCTATGTACAGGAAATATTCAACGTTTGATTGCTCAAATTTACACCATTAAGTCTCTGAAATTATATGACTAGCTGAGGTAATCATTTTGCTGAGACAGAAAAATTTGGCAAAAGCAATGGATATCTATTGGTTAGCGCAAATGGTGGTCTCAATCAACAAAGAGTTGCTGTAAGTATTGAACCTCAGTTCTTATGATTTTTATCAGATGTTTCATGCAGATTATAATATCTAAATCAATTGCATTATTTTCGCACAAGGAATCGTCTCCACAGTCTTCCTACTTCCATTAGAGAGATTTGCATAACTTTATAGTAAGACTACATCCAGAACTTGAATGCTATGTGTCTACTCATAGATTTGCTGTTTGAATTTTCATAGCAGAATGCATTTATAATAGGCTATTGCATTAGAGTCATTCTGATCCTGGTTCATGTACTTTCTTCTAAAAAAGTGGGTTATGCTGCTTTCTACAGTTTGTTGATATCCTTTTTATGATACAAGCTAAAACTGTAGAAAAAAAATGTTGACATGGATATTTATTCAATAAAATATCCAACTTGAAATAATTGGTGAACTTAATAAAGCAGATGGGATCAAGTATAGAAGGGTTGATTCGATTGGCAAAAGCGGTAAGCTTATTTATTTTGTTATTATGCAACTAAATAAATTGACTAATGCAAAAGTTGACTAATGAAACTGGATAAATTGTCAAGAACTCTTGAACTGATAGTTAAGCATTTGATATTTTGACTTTATTCTAATTTTCAGCTAAATGTACTAGCTGTTAACTTGCAGATCAGAATTTTCATGTACTTAGCTGTAAGATCTTCCTACCATTATTGCAATTACAGAAATTAATGATGATTATATTTTTTTCCTGCAGATATGCAATGCTGTTGCCTTGGCATATCTACTAAATGCAACTCTAGTTCTACCCAAATTTCTTTACAGCAATGTATGGAAGGATCCTAGGTCTGATATCATGCCTGTATGACTGGATTTTTTAGTTTCTTTTGTATCACACTTCGGGTTAAAGCATATCAATCCCTGCCGACATAAATTGCTTAAATTTGATTCTTCATTATGCTATATGTGGTTTCTACCCAGCTTGTTAGTAATGCAGCCCAAATTGGGTTCCGTCCAGGGCTAAATATGAGCAGGAGACTGATAGCGAACAACTGCTGCAAGTGAAAGACAAAAAGGATTCTGAAAAGAGAGTCAAAGAGAATATGTGGTTTCTACATAGCAATTCATTTTAAGTTGTTTCTGAGGGCATAATAACAATAATAGATTTAAAATGCTCTGTAGAGTAAAAATAATAAAGTAAAAAATATGTGACGGTTGAGATAGCATCTTACTTGAAATTAGAGGAAAAAGGATAAGCTAGTGTGGAAGTGAAAATTTTGTTATTTAACCATGAGCTAGTAAGCTAATCGTGTCATAGCTCGCACTCAGTGTCTGTCATCCTGCTTCCTCAGCACATCAAGAATAGTAATTTTTATTGTCAGTTAAGAACCATCATAACTAACTAGTTGCCAATTACTTCCAAGTGTTTAATGGGTTGTTGAAAATGCAGCCAGTTCGGGGATATCTACCAAGAGGACTACTTTATGAAGATCATGGAGAAAGACATAAATATTGTAAAGGAACTTTCTTCTCATTTGAAATCCTTAGATGTTGAAGCAATTGGTAGTCAAGTATGTAATTCTTTCTGGTTCCTATGTACTTTATATGAATACACTGCCAGGAACATCATTCCAATATTTAACTTGTTTTTATCAGTTTACTGATGCTGATATTGCTAAGGAGGCAAAGCCCATTGATTACCTTGAAAAAGTACTTCCTGTTCTATTGCGGAATGGAATTGTTCACTTTCTTGGATTTGGGAATCGACTTGGCTTTGATCCAGTGCCTTCTGAACTTCAGGTAAAGGCATCTTGTCAAAGGTTCAAACTTTGCAAACATTGTGAGAGTCGTTCGCTTATTTGAGTTGGCTTTCTGACGTCATGATAATATTTTGCAGAAGTTAAGGTGCAAATGTAACTTCCATGCATTGAAGTTTGTGCCAAAAATTCAACAAGTTGGTTCACTGTTGATCAGAAGAATAAGGAAATATGATTCTGCACGCAGTATGTTAGACAAACAACTGCTTGGACAGTTTATGCCTGACAGCCCCTCTATAATGCATGATGCATCAAGAGGCCCACATAAATATCTTGCTTTACACCTGAGGTTTGAAGTGGACATGATTGCATATTCCATATGTGAATTTGGAGGCGGAGAAGATGAGAAAAGGGAACTTGAAGCCTACAGAGAAAGTCATTTCCCTCTGCTTGTTGAACGTTTGAAAAACTCAAAGTATGAGTTCACTTATTTTCCTTTTTGTACATTTTTTTGATGGTCAAAATTTTGACTTTAAAGCTATCTATCATTCTAATGATGCTCACAGGCCCATCTCTCCATTGGAGCTAAGAAAGCTAGGAAGATGTCCATTGACACCTGAAGAAGCTGCACTTGTTCTTGCTGGCCTTGGGTTCAAGCATGGAACTTACATGTATCTTGCTGGGTCTCATATTTATGGTGGAAAATCTAGAATGTATCCTTTCACTAGTCTGTATCCCAATGTAGTCACGAAAGAAAATCTCCTCACATCTGATGAACTTGCGCCATTTAGGAATTTCTCTTCGCAGGTAAAATAGTATCCTTAGCTCTCTTAGAGTTTGCAATTCTTTCGCAAACAACATTTTGTTGGATAACTTCATAGAGAATTTCTTTAAATGCAGATGGCTGCATTAGACTTTATTGCCTGTGCAACTTCTGATGTGTTTGCCATGACTGATTCTGGGAGCCAACTTTCTTCCATGGTGTCTGGTTTCCGGACTTACTATGGTGGCGGACATGCCCCTACTTTGCGGCCTAACAAAAAGAGGCTAGCAGCAATTTTGTATGAGAATAGTACCATAGGATGGAATACTTTTGAAGATAGAGTAAGAAAGATGATTGAAGAAGGTCAAAGGGTGCATGTAAGGAGTTTTGGTCGAAGCATTTATCGACAACCAAGGTGCCCAGAATGCATGTGCAAATCCCGCTAGCATCTGCATATTATGTGTATAATTGTCTCGAGCAGATTCCATTTATTGTTTTCTCATTCATTTGCATCAGCCAACTGCAATCCTAAGTGTGCGTGTGCTCTAGAGATTTGCTGTTGACCGGTGTTGTCATTCATTCATTCATTCAAGTTGATGGTTGTACATACATCAGTTGCACGAGTTATACAAATCTTTGAAATCAATGAGATTCTGTACCATTATCGCTTACATTCCTTTTTCTTATGCCAATTGTTGCGGCCATATGGAAAATCATACTCAAACTGCCATTTTGTCGATGATAAACTAGCTACTCTCAAATTGCATTTGTAATGTAATCTTGATGTATTTAGAATCATTGAACTGAAAAAGCAGGAGACAATGAAATCAAATAAATTACTCTAATTAACCCCGAAATAGCTGAGTATTATACATAAATTGATGAGAGAGAGAGAGATAGAGAGCAGAGCAGAGCAGGGGTGTCATTTCTCTGCTAAAAGACAATACTCTTCTTCTTCACTGCAGATCCATTTACCAAAGAAATCCTTATCTGGAAATGATGTTTTTCCTTGAACTTTTTTTTTTCTTTGGTCATGAGAGCACATTTTAAGATGGAGGGAAGAAACGGTTAAGATTGAAAGGAAGAGTATAAAACTCTTCATTTCTACTGTCTCCTTTGAATGTGCGGAATTTAACCCACCATGGCATTCCTCGGTCTCTGGCACTGTCCTTGTATTCAAGTGTATTATCCAAGAACACAGCAACAATCAGTGCCACAGTTGGGGATGAGAAGAAGATGGTATTCAAGAAATCATTGAACTGCAAACCAAAGAAACAAATCATGAACTGTTCATCAAAGAAATAAATGAACCTGTTGGCCAGTAACTACAAGTAATTTGTTTTGAAAATTACCCATCCAGCTCTTGTATGTGCTGGACCATGAAAGGCCTTCGATGTGTACTCTCTGAAGTATTCAGGGACAGACAAACCAAGAAAAAAGGCAACACCAGTAATGAAAAGGTTTCTCATTGAGTTCATGTTTGTGAATTGCAAAAATGACAATCCCACCGAAGCTGAATTGTGAAAGTCAGATCTAATTAGAACAAAGACATTACTAAATTAGATAAGAAAATGAGTTACAACAAGGCACACACTCACCAACAAGACCAAACAAAACGCAATATACGGCAGCAAATATAGGGAAGGGTATTGATGCAAATAAAGCTCCAAACTTTCCTGCAGCAAATTAAGATGCATATAAATCCGTGATTTTAAGAGAATGCATCAAAGAATTATGCACCATAGTTAGCAGTCACTCACCTAACATCGAGAAGAATATCATAAAACCGGCTGAGATTTGGATAACTCTGCGGCTGCCAACACGAGTACTTCCAAGCAGGCCCACATTTTCTCTGTTTTTTTTTCTCCACTATTAGGGCTGAATTAAATTCCAGAATGTGAACCCACAAATGAAGGAAATTTATCTCAAATACTTACACAGAGACAGTGGAGCCACTCAATGTTCCAAAGAGTCCGTTCAGAAGGATCCCAATGCCCTGCCAGCCAATACCACGGCTAAGAACATGAGCAGGAGGTGGTGTGGCACTTGCTAGACGTGATGCAGCCTTGTATGCTCCTGTTGACTGCAATATAATATGCTAAGTTTAGTTTTGGTTTCATGATCTTTTACGATGAGTAAGTTTGACAATGTAGTTTGTGAAAGTACCTCAATCAATGAGACTATAACAGCAGCCATCATTCCAAAACAGTGACCAGCATTAAAAGTAGGAGCACCCCACTGAAGAGGGTATGGGATCTTTATCCTGAATGCAAAGTGGAAGGAGTCAGACAATACTAAAATCTTAATTCAATTTCATTATCTTTTTCTATCCCAGTCTTCATATTTCCTAAGCTTGGACTAGTTCCAAATTCAAATTTTGGTTTCCATGAGAAAACAACCTTACCTGGTCCTGAGGCACATGTTAAGATTCTATTCTCACGCCTCCAGCATAAATTGGAAACGTGCAAATTCTAGTAGTACTATTTGTAGTGATATATTAGTCCAAAAGTTGAGTTACCAACCATGGAGCAGAAGAAATGAGATAGGCCTTGTCAGTTCGACAATTAAGTTGAGTAAGCTCTGGTCGATGTTTGTATGCTCCACTGGCTGTCAAAAGGTGTGCGTATGCCCATATCACTGTGATTGATATAATAAGAGCAAACCGCTCCAATATTGGTAATTTTCTCATCTGAAAGTTCTTCAAATACTATCCATAACACAGAACGAAATTCAAACAAAATTAGAAAGATTAGTCTCTATATATACGTATTGACCATCTGTACAAATGAAGAGCATAACTTGGAACAATCAAACTAATTCGAAAACTGTATCAAGAATTTTTGAAGAAAATTTTGATCATTTGCTTTAGTTATACAAGCAAAGAATCCTACTATACGACAACTCCTAAAAAAACATCTCTATCAGGAGTATGCTGAACTCTATTAGAAACAAATTTCCAGAGGTAGTCTTCAATTTTGTTTTTTTCTTATCACTGAATTTGAAAGAATTCGTGGTTTTGTTATTGACAATGCCCAAAGTGGTTTCTTTGGATCATAAATATAAAGGAAACACCAAGGGAATACGTTTGACACACCTGAGAGAAGGATACGAATAGGATAAGCATTGGAATGCCAATCTCCACGCACCGTCCAACCTGATATTTTCCAATTTCACACGTAAGAAAAACATTGCACAAATGGGAACTAAAATACTGGCATTTTAGAGAACTTAAAACAATGGCATCAAAGGCTGTCAGTTTACCACAGGGAAGCCTCTATCAAACAGACCAAAACCCACTAATGAAATGACTGGAACCATTCCAAGTGGACTAAAAAACCTGAAATTATTTATAAAAATAAGCTCAATAAATCAGAAACCTATAAAGCGGAATTTTTTTGCTTTTATCATGAGACTGAGATTCACTTGAGAGAAATAGTAGTACCTGGAACAAATGGCCCACAGCTGACTGTACCCCAAAATTATTTGTATGCTTGATGATACTATTAGAGCACCTTGGACTGCTCTCATGGTGGTAAGAAATCTCTACATAAACAAATATAAGATAATAAAACCATTAGTTTATTTTACATTAATGACTAACAAGTTCGTAGCACTCCTCCAAATTGGCATGTAATTGAATAGCACAAGCAGCTAAGTAGGGACCATTAGTAAGAGAATTTTCTTGTAGTAATTGATAACAAAAAAACCATCCTAATAGAACACATTGTCAAGATCTGTTATCTATAATGTAATGACTGCTTCTGCGCCACCAAGTTTTCCAAATTGTTTAAAAAATCAAATCTTGCCCATGAGCAGAAGTTACTAAATGGTAACCCCACAAGCAATCACTAAATGCAATTATATAATTAATTGGTCAATGACTTACATTAGGAAAAAAATGATTACCCCATTGCCTTAAAATGTCAACCATGTTTAACTACTAAACAGCAAATAAAGCTAATTAAGCAGGTGGGACACACGTACATTGACTAAAAAGAACTCTCGATATTCTCACAAATGGAATCCAACTTTACTGAAATAAAGCAAATGTGGAATTGGGAGGTGAAAATGAAGGGAAGGGGAAAAAATTTAGACTTACCTCGTGATTGTCTGAGATACTGATAAAGGAAGGGTCATGAATTATTGATATGATAGGGACCATAAATGCATAAGACCCACCAATTACGGTCGGTAAACGCGTTCCAAATAGTGTTTGAAGTAGTGTATTAATCCCCTCTACAAATAGCAGAGTCTGTACAACCCTTACTTTGTCACCCTGAGCCATTAAAAACACCAAGCAAAAGAAAAAACGAGTTATAAATTGATGAAAAACACAATTAAAAGAAGGCAACTTTCATTTACCATGTGTTTTAATATATCAAATGCCATGACATTGATACACAAACAATTGAAGAAAAAAGAAAGGAAACAAAAAATGGACTCACATGATCACCCCCCATCAGTGGAACAAGAAATGATGGAATCATAACAGCAGTTCCTAGTGCCAAAATGTAATGCTGAAAGCCCAAAGCTATCGCTTCTCCTGCTCACATACACAAAATTTAAAAGAAACAAAGTCAGAAAGTTATACACATACCCAAAAACAAGCTTCAATGAAGGACAAAAAGAGTGAAAAAAAGAACAGAAATGGGCATACCCCATGACGGATTAGAGTCAATACAGTACTCTAAACCTTGAAGTTGATCCATTGGTGGATGACTAATCTCTTCTGGTTTTACAGCTGCCATTGCTTAAATCTTCTTCGAAACTCTTCTATGACACTGAACTCAAGTGGGTATATACTAAATGAATCAAAGAATAGATTAGATAGCTAAAGGTTTTGCCTTCGCTTTGTGCAAGCAATGAAAATTTGATCAAAACCTAACGAGAAAGAGAAGAAAAGCAAAAAGCTTTAAAGAAAGTAGAGAGAGATAAAGAGAAGAGGGTAAGATAGAATGCAAATTGAGAGAGAAAAATGGTCAGTTGCCGCCCACTAAACTTAGCTTTGTATAGTGTTGTTATCTTCCCTATTCTCTGTGCTTTCCTGCTTTTTGATTTTGCGAAAAAATATACTAAACTAAAGTTGCCGTTAACTTTTTTTTTATAGTTCCTAAACTGCCCTTTAAGGAACTGCCAAACTGAATGTTACCGTTGCTTACTGCTTGTACTGTTTTTATAATAAATTCATCCAACCATACTTCTTTACTAATTTTACAGATTTCTTGCCAAAAAAAGAAAAGCAAAAATCAAATATGGGAATAAGAAGGTTTCACAAATATATGTATATATTGATAATTAAATCTGAATTTTTAGTTTTTACTTTTTACCTTAGGAGTAAAAAAGAATAAATTAAAGATAATTTGAGAAGGAGATTGCCATTCTCAGTTATAGTCAAAAAGAGAAGTAGATTATGAGTATTTGCATGAATTTTACAGCTAGTGTTTGACTTGTAATATCATCTCTACACTATCCATCGATTCCTGTGGCCACTTCAGCCTTCTTTTTCATTTTCATTGTTTTTTCTTATGTTTTTATTACATTATTTTGTCGAACATATTTTTCCATACCTGAATTTTTTTACTTTATTTTATTTAATTTTTGATATAAAAAACCATTTTCCAAGCCTTTAACTTTATATTTAGCTAACAATGAGGACTCCTGAAATGTAACAAAATATATTCAGACGTAGTTTTATTATTCTATATATATACCTTCAAATTTTTTCATTGTTAACAAATAAAAAATAAATAAATGGTTTAATAGGTTTAAAAAATATTAATTGAAGAGTTCAATAAAATAAATTCTAAAAAATATTAATAGAATCCAAAATCTCTCCACCACTTGAACTCAACTTAATTCCATCAACGAATGAATTTATTAGTATTTATCCAATCTTTAGGATCAGACCACCAATGAGATATATGTTTATATATTATATTGTGAATAATATAGAGATATATACACACACATTACTTTAGGAACGTAGATGAACTTTATAAAAACTTTGGATTAAAAAAAAATTAAAGAAAACAATAAAGTTGGCATGTAATGAAGATCCCACAATTCACTACGTGATGATTTGCGAACACTTGCATGGACCCTAAGGGAGGATTCTTTTTGAATTAGCTAGTGGGATTTATAAATCCAAATAAATAAAAGGCTACTTTTTCCTTCTCTTTTTTTAATGTTTTAGAATAATGAAATTGCTGACAAAATTTACAAAAAACCTGAAGAAAGAAAAAACTCCCTGTGTCATTTTTATTATTTTCACTAAAATTAAAAAGTATTAATTAAGTTTAAATTTAAAATAAAATTGAATGATTTAATATATAAATTTAAATTTAATTAGTCAACTTTTATTAGAAAAAATAAATTGAAAAAAAAAATTAAATTCTATTAGAATTCTAAAAGTATTATATAAATAGAATTTGAATATTACTTAAAACTAGTGGTGAGTAAAAAAAACGGGTTGATGCAATTAACCGGTCCGAAATCGAACCGATTGACTGATTAACCGATTGTAATGTACTGGCTAATGGTTAGTATTTTGAAAAAATCGATATTAATGGACTGGTTAATGGTTTTGGTTCATGTAACCGGTTAACCGAACCGATAACCGAATTTTTAATTAATTTATTAATTATTAAATATGTTGATATTTAGTATTTATTATTTTTTCTTGATTTATCAATAATGAAAATCGTAAAATATTTAAAAAGTTATATAATATTAATATATTAACGAAAAATTACATTTATAATAGACTTTTATTTTCACACACATAAAATTTTTTACCTTTCAAACTTTTTAATATATATAATTAATTCCTAATTGTAATTAATTTAATAATTTTAACTCTTTAATTAAAAAATTTTATATTCAAATTATTAAATTTTAATATAATAAATAATATTCAATTAAAATGTGGAATGTTACTTTTAATATTCTTATAGGTAGCATTTAACATTTTCAATTCGAATTAAATATATTTCGCTTTAAAAATAAAAAATTTTGTTGCAAGTAATAATTAATATTTAATAAAATTAATAAATTACAAATTTTCTATTTCTTACATTTTTCTATCCTATGCATGGATATTGACACAATATTTTTAGTTTATATTTATAATTTGAATATTATATTGAATTATATTTGGTTTCTAATTTTTATTTTTAAAAGTATTTGAGACATTTTAATTTTTTTATAAATACATTTTACAATTATACTGGTTAACCAAAAAAATATTAATTAACCGATGCGAAAATCCAAAATCGATGGACTGATTAACCGATAGTAACGGACTGATTAATAGTTAATAATTTTCAAAAACCGATAGTTAATGGACTAATTTTTTGGGACGCATGGACCGGTTAAAATTGATACATAAAATGAAATAGAGAAAATAGATTATTAACTAATTATATGAATGCAAAAAAATTTAATTATGAAGTATGAGAAAAAGGTATTAATAACTAAAGCAAATATCAGAAAAAGAATAAATGCATTATTTTGCCATTTCTTTGATAATTGTTAGTATATAAATTATAAGTTTAATTAGGTTTTCCTGTTTAATCAAGTGCTAAACTAAACGTAGGAGGATTATTATTTATTATTATTTTTCTTTTTAAAAGTATATATTTTTTTTCCATATATCCAAATAAGTATTTTTCAAGAATTAATTGATTGCCTAAGCCTAAAATGCAAATAAAGTAGAGAATAAAATAAAGAGTAAATATTTGAAAGAGAGGAAATTAGGGCTGAGTTGGAGGCAACGTGTGAGGAGTGTACGAATGTATTTTCAACGTCTCTATTTCCATGAAAGACAAACATTTTAGAAATCTGAGCTCTCTCTTTCACTCTCTGCATTTACAGATTCGTATATATATGGCTATTAGATTTCAGCTTTTCTTCAATTTTTTTGTTATTTTTAATTATTTATTATCTGAAGAAAAATCAGAGACGTAATTTAACTGACAAACCAACTTTCAATATATATATATTACAAGGAGAAAGTGATACACAAAATTACAAAATACATTGTCCCTTCTATATATTTCGCAGATAATATATATATATATATATAAATTGGATTTGTATTTTTATTTATCAAACCAACTAATAACAATTTGTAACATAAAAATAAATCTTTACAATTAACTTTTTATATATAAATAATTGTATATTTAAAGTAAAAAACCAAAAATTGAAATTTTTTTTTTTTGATTATTTATAAAAAGTATATAAAATATCACTTAACTAAAAACTTTTCATCGTGGACATCATGTTAAATCCCAAGTTTATGATAATCTATTTATATAATAAGGTGAAATTTTTCCTTAATATCCAAAAAGAAAAACTTATTTAGTCGTGGGAAAGTGTAAGTTATTCATTCATGTGCTGAAGAACGGTTTCCATAATCTCAGAAAAATCATTTACAATTTTTGAATTTGGGTTTTGTTATATTTCACCTTGAGACAATATTATATTATATAAGCAATTGCGAACATGTTGAGATGGCCGAGTTGGTCTAAGGCGCCAGATTAAGGTTCTGGTCCGAAAGGGCGTGGGTTCAAATCCCACTCTCAACATCTATTAACATTTTCTCGTCCTTTTACTTTTTGCTTAATTCTCAATAACACATTCTTCCATTCAAGTTCTTTTATCAAAACACATAATTCCTTTTAGTCCTTTCTTCAGTTTTATTTATTAATAATACATTTCACGTTTTGCTCGTATTTCTTCACTTTATTTAACAATAAAAATAATATAACTATAAAATTATTATTACAAAATCTGTGTGAATGTGGCAATTAGACTAATTAAGCGTTTTTACTTGATTTATTTGCTTTTATGGAAGTGTTTTATTATTATTATTTTTAAAATTATATTTAATAGTTATACAAAATATGAGAAACTTTTAATCCTAAAGTATTAATTAATTAAAACGCCATGTTATATTTTGCTTCTGCTAAACACCGGTTCTATGCTACAGAAACCATAGCCACATCCACGAGTCACGTGAAGAATTTTTCACAACATATTAAGTAATCGGCAAGATAATGAATTTAAAAATCACCCTGAAATTTTGGTAGATGCAAATTATTATTAATTATTATGTCTGAGTTCTCTTAACTTTCAATCTTTTGATACCAAAGAATGTAATGTACTGGATAAATAAAGTGAGGAGGAAAAGACTGTTAAGGAATATTATGTGAAGGTACCGTCCAAAAGTCATCCTTTTAAACTTTTTAATGTGAAAAAGGCCCTTCCCTTTTCAGAGTCGTGCTGTCGTTTTGAATTATTTCACAAATCTCTTTCGGCTACTATGTTGGACTGTTCCCACAAATGGTTGAATTTGAATTAAACAACAGAGGATTGGTAGCTAGTTGAGTTCGTATTGTTAACAATGAGTCCAAAAGGATCACTTTTCTCATGGCAATCTTTTTCGTTGGGTGCATGTTTTATGGCAAATTTGGCTTTTTTAAGAGGGAAAAGGCTTTAGGGAACTGAACTCACTACTGGAGACAGGGAAAGTTGCATTCCATAAAGTTTCACTTTTTGAACACCAACACTTGATTTGCTTTACAACTACATAAACATGTAGTGCTTAATGCAAAAATGTATTAACCAAAAATTGCAGCTAATACACTTGTACAAGAAGATATTGAGCTCATGTTGTTTGCTATGTTACATTGAACCTCATTATCAAAATTACAAAGGTTGCTGTAACCCACACTTGACTATGATTTCCGTTTGTAGAAATTAGGAAGTAAAAAATATGTGGAGGCGAATGTTCCTAGAGCACTTCCCCTAGATGGTTGTTTAATTGTCTCTGGCAAGGGTTAAAGTGAGAGGGCTTAAGATCTTCTTTCTAACTTCTTCTCACTAGATCTTCTTTCTTCTGCCTCTCGCCGTTTCTGCTGCCTGCAATTTTAGTTTTTAATTATTAAATCATGAGCAATGTCTGAAACTGAAAGCTAAATTGAGTATATTGAATGATATTCTTGTCAGTCATCCTCATCCCCCCCTGGCGCATATCATCAAATATCTAATTTTTTAATCACAGTAATCACGGGAAATGATAATTGAAGAGACATGACAAGACATTTAACCTAGATGAAATTATTAATAAATATTCCAGTCTAATGTTGAAGTTGACGCTTTCACGCAACATAAACATTTGACCTTTTCTAACACCAACCAGAAAGAATTGTCATCTGTTACTCCTTTCTATGCACAACCATATTAATTATAATCCAGAGGCTTGAAATAGCACGATTAGCTAGTACGATTCAAGCAGCATTAACCATTAAAAAAGAAAAATGCTACTTTCTACAATAATTCTTTTTTCTGAAAGTTAAAAATAACAACCGATAAACTAATATAATATATCATTGAATTTTCTTGCCACATCCACTAAAAATCAGAAACACATCAAACATATGGCATAAGAAACCTCCATATCATAACCATTGGTGATACAATTTGTTAACATTATGAGACTGCCAGGCTAGGTTTCAATTTAAGGACAGTGTGCAGATGGCATACACAGAAGAAGAAGAAGAAAAGAAGATCCCATTCCCAAACCTATACAAGGCCCACTTCACTTGAGCTATAAAATAATTAAATTCACAAAATTAAGGGCTTCCTGCATTGCCGGCTTTGAGGATAAGTATGTCAAGAATAAATCAGAAGGGAAAGAAATCAAAGAGCTGGTAACAAGAACAATTCATACAATAGCCCACTACCCACATGTGCAAAGCAAAACATAAAACTGTGAACTGCCAAAACAAATGTTGGCTGTGGTTCAATAAAGACTCAAAATTACTTAACTATAACCCAATGTTCTCCTGGTCAACATACATTTTAGAAAAAAACAAAGGGTGTAGGTTGTTTTGCCATGATAACAAGAAATTGTTTATGCTTGTGTCAACAATGCTTGAAAACAAGCAGGCAGTTCATTCCATAGAAAACATAAACTCTTACTGTAGCCCCCTTTTCACAAAAACATACATGCCCACAAATGCTCCTAAGACAAAAGAGATAACCTCATTTGTTCTAGCTAAGATATTTCACCAAGCAAAAGGGGATCAAAAGACTTCATAAAAAGGCAAAATGAACTTACACAAAAGCTGAGTACCCGGCACCGACATTAGCTGCAGATAGAAGAGCTGCATGGGCTGCTACTGAAGCTAAAGAATCCTGTCCACCAGTTGGCAGAGAACTTCTTCCATCACCATCCACCTGACACAAATAGAAAGCTCAAAATGGTGATTCATGAACACAAGAATTACTTACAGGAATATAACATATATAAAAGATACTAAACCTTATCCCATTTTGACTTTTTGTTCTGTCTACCATCCCGAACAACAGCATCAGCTGCAGTTAATGCAGAATTCACCCCGCTAGAAGCAGCAGAAGCAACTGAAACAGGAATATGACTTAATTTGAGCGCATTACCAGAGAAAAAAATACATGTGAAAGAGAGAACATCTTCTAAAGCTAATGTCATCAGTGCAGTTTACAAAATGATGGTTTTGGACCTGGAACAGGCAAGCTAAACTTTGATGGTGGCACAACCTGTCCAGGCTGAGTGCCACTAGAAATAAATTCAACCTTAGGACTCTTCTTCAACTCTTGCTCCTTCCTCTCCTTTTCCCGTCTCATATCAGCTTCTGTTTCATAAAGACGAGGACATTGATAAATTGTACTTAAGAAAATGAATCAAGAATGGTCATCAAAGATGACTATGAAAACAATTGGCAAACAATAAAATTCATGCATAAGAGAAATTAAAATTCATACTACAGATGAAAACCCCCATGCTTCCCAATTTTTGCTTCACATTAAGGTACTCAGAGAAGAAACATGAAAAACCTAAGATGAAGGGAGCTCAAGTTTCATACTCAAAACCTAAGGAGAAAGGTCCAAAGTTATTTTAAGTGTAGCAAGGTTTGTAATAAGTATGTGTCCTACTTGTACCCATGTCCAGACAACATATAAAGCAAAATAATGTCAGGGTTATATCTAAGCAAGTCTTTCATCAAGCCAGGTTGCGAAAGTTTAAACAAAGAATATAGAAAGGAGGAATTTCCAAAATTCTGAAAATTATTTGCTTTATGATAGTTCCTTAGCTTCCAAACTAACTTTCATTAACTATCCAGAAAAAAGTGAGCTTGCAGGGGAATCTTCTGGACAATTATTGCTCATAAGCTACAAAATCATTCTATTTCAGCAAATTGCAAAAACGCTCAGAAAGCAAACTTGATGAAACTCACATTAGATTACACTAGATATTGATCAAAGAAACCCCAAAAGTTGCATGTTATGAGAAAAAGGGGGAAATCGTAGAAAAATAGTCAATAACCTATTTCATTGCAGAAGTCACTTAAGTCGTATCCATGAGGATCAAATACATCTTTACTGAAGCAAGATCCGATCTCATCAACTTCCTGGTACCTCACTGCATGCTGCAAAAAGTCAGGATTCCTGTAGTCCTTTCTGTTGCGGACTTCAGCATTGAAGCTTCTCCCAACCTTCTTTAAAGAAATAAATTTATCTATTTTTCTCTACAAGAAACAAAATAGGAAGAAGGAATAAGCATCATAGCATGTAAAATGTAAAATGTCCTACCGGATGATGAAATGAAGTTCTCAATTGCACATGTCACATAATTATCTTAAGCTACAACAGGCAGCTGATTACAAGAAAACATAGCTTCAACACGTGTTATTGACAAATATCATTTAATCACAACCTTAGTTTGGCAAATATAAGCAAGTTGACAAGACCAGTTAGCAGTTATACAACAATGTAGAGAAGAGAGAGTTTTGTGTGTGTGTGTGTGTGCGCGTGCGCGCGCGCGCACACGTGTGCGTGGGGGGGTCAAATACCTAATATGCTACCAACCAAGTTATAGTTAAAGTATAGGATAAACATCAAAACCAGAAGGCAATCTGACTGATGAAGATAAATAAAATAAATAAATAAATAAATTAACTTAAAATTGACTTACTTGCAGCTCCTCTGGGCACTTCTCTTTTGGCGGCAGAGGAAGAAATTTATCTAATGGATTGTCATTTTCTGCAGGAGAATTAGCAGTACCCCCATTTTCTGCAGCTTCTGATTGAACATCAGTATTATTCATTTCATCAAGCTGTGATGTTTCTAAATGTTCTGATGATAGAGAAGTTGTGTGAACATTAGGGGTTAAAACCTGAACATTTCCTGGAGGCGTTTTCTCTTGACTGTCACCTGCTATATAAGAATTAAAAGTTGCATTAAGAGGTAGCAAATAACAAGAACTCTAATATAGTCTGCTTAATCTTTTTCTTTGATCTGCACATCAGGACTCTGTCTATCAAATATTGATCTTTATAAGTACTTGATAATGGTCATCCTAATGAAAGACCACTAACATGCCATCCTATGGTTGACCACATTATCAAAGTCTCATGGCTAGAAGCCCTAACTTAAGTAACTGCCTCTGCTAACTCTCAAAAGCCGCCTAACACCCAGTCTACCTCAAGACACAGTTCTGCAGAGAATGTTTTCCAAACAATGTAATACAACTAAGACTTTCCTTTTGATTTCCCTGTTCATGCACAGGAAAAAAAAAAGTACTATAACAAGCATAAATGAAAACTGAGACATAACTATCCTTAGAATACAGAAAGGCGAAAATAAATAGTAATATCTTTATATTTTTACAAATGCGCAACACCATGAAATAAAAACTTCCTTTATGTCACACTCAATTTTAATTATGCAGATTATCGAAAATAACAGCTGCTCAGAAAACCAATTTGGCACTAATTTGCTGGTTTCCGGTGCCCAAAGCTAGCATTTACTCAAAAAAATCTCCTTCAGGGGGGTCCTTGAATATTCCAATCATACTTGCTAGCAGTGACATTTTGCTACTCGATGAGTTTCCTGGCTATCTTAATTTCTACAACTACGAGCACTAAATAATTGCAGATAAGCTCTCAAGTCAGAAATGTCAAAAATTCACAGTATCTACAAATGCAATCAGCCTAAATAAGCAGGGTAACAAAAAGAAACTAGACATCAAAAAAAGCATAGTCAATGCATTATAGGAATCCTAAAGTGCCGAAATTAAAAAGCTAAACACAATGTTAAACACTACAGAAATAGATAAAAAAGTATCACACGTACCATTAGCAGTTTGAGGATCCTCATAAAATTCTCCCTCCTGTAATTTATCACAGAATGAATAACAAGCACTTAGAACAGAACTCATCATTAAAAATAATAAAGGAGTTGATGACAGATAGCTGGCGTACGTCAGGTTCAGGAGACATAGCAACTTCATCATGAGCATAGTCCACAATTGTAAGCCTCCCTCTTCCACTTCTCTTCCTCTCCGAACTAACTACCCTTTGTTGCTGTTGCTGCGGCGACGATGCGACCGGAACCTGAGGCAGCTGCGGCGTCGGAGGCCGCAACGGGATATCTTTAGGGGTGGAATTCTGATTGAGAATGGGCGCCGCAGCTTCACGAGCTAATTCATCAGTAACCATTGCATCGTTAAGTGAATCAAGTTCCGTTACGTTTGATTCTCTGTAGTCATTCTGCTCTTCCAGCAGCTCCTCTTGCTCTTCTTTTTCATGTTCTTCTTGTTGTTGGTCGTCGAGATCTTCCATATCTTCATCGTCTTCATCGTTGTACATGGAGAGTAAAGCGATTCCTTCTGATTGTTTTTTCCTCGACGCCATGAAATTGGGAATTTAGGGCTAGGGTTTTCTGATTTGAAGGCGTGAAATTAAAATTATGCTGTTTGGAATTTTTCAGGCGTAGAGTTGCGATTTGCGTAAATCAAATTTGGGGTTTATTGCGCTAAAGATTTTTGAACATATCAAAAATGAAGCCCATAAGGTGCAAGGCAACGAGTGGCTGACGTGATATATGTGTATACATATATATCTTTTTTTTTTATAATATATATATATATATATATATATATATATATATATATATATATATATATATATATATATATATATATATATATATATATATATATATATATCTTGGATGAATGATATTGTTTTTATTTTCCAAAATGAAGAAAAATGGAAATGTTTTATTTAATTAAATCATTATTTTAAAAAATTTTCTATCCCAAATCATTTCAAACATAAAAATGAATTCTTACTTTCTAATTCATTTGGTCTATATTTAATTAGAGAAACAGCTGAATTTAATTTGAAAATTTACAAATCATAATCTTATAGAATATAGATAAGTCTACAAATTTGCGCAAAATGCATCAATGGGATGTCCATTCAGCAAACGACAACAAATACGAGTTCTCCCGAAGAAACGTTATGCCGTTTGACATCCACCAGGAAACGACAATTGAATGTTTAGGCTATTGTTGGACCGAGATTATTTTGATTTTGGGTCACACAACAAAGGAACAGTTTATGGCCCAAAATATAAATTAGAACAGAGCTTAAAGTCCAAAAGCCTCATGGACATTAATCCTGATTTATATGACATTAATTAATTAATTGTGTTTAACAAAATTATTTTAGGAAGAGAAAAATTGAGGTTGTCAGGGGTGCATCGGTTGGGTTCGGGTCAACCTGACCCGAACCTGATTAACTAGAGATCCCAAATTTCACTTAATCCATCACCCGAACTGACCCACCCGAAATACTCGAATAGTTGTAGATCAGTCCACCAATGCAGAAAAAACAGCAGAAAAACAAACTCAAACATGTTCCAACATCTAATTCACCATCAAACTAGTAATTACCATAAATAGAAGAACAAATTGAAACCTAGATTCAAGCTAAAAATGAGAAGAAATTAGAGTAAAAAGTAAAACTCAACTACCTTAAACACAAATCAAACATAAATATTTTTAAGAAACTCAAATCACAGATCTGGAATTATACAAGAATTATTAAAAAAATAAATTCAAAGTTTAAAAGTTATAATCTATAATTACTAGAAAATCACAAATTACAAATACAAATTGAGGCCAACGAAGGAGAAGACAACGATTTTGGGTGACGAGTGAACTGAGGAGATGATAGCAATGAAGGAGATCGATTTTAATTCAGTGAGGTCACCACAAAAAAAAAAGCAAAAAAAAAAAATCGGTGGCTGGGTAAGTGGTGACAAGACCGATGGCAATAGGAGATCGATGAAAAGAGATGGTTCTTCATTTTGCTGCAATAAGAAAGGGTTATGAGAGGGTTTTGGAATAAGAAAGGGCTCTGAAATAGAAAAGGGAAAAGAATAAAAAATGGTTAAAAAAATTGAGTGGCCTAGGAATTGGACTCGAGTAAATAGATTGTGGAAGCTATTGTCGCCACTACGGGGCCAAAACTCTCAAAGTTATAATATATATCAAAGTTTTTAAAATTGGACCGGACCAGCTGGTCAAACCAGTTCAATCGTGAATCGACAAGAAAAATCGGTTCGATCCAATATGAAAATCGGATAATGCAAAAAAAAATCGGTTTGAATAGTAAAAAATCGTTTGAACTGAAAAACCCGAGTTGAACCGGAAAAATCTGGTTGGACCGAAAAAATCTAATATGTCATAAATTGTATTTTTATAATCCGGATTAACAGTTGTTGGATATTATTTAATCAAAAATTTACATTTGAGATAAAATCAATTCATATTAATATTAGTCTAATATTATTAGACTTGATAAAATTGAAAATTATGTGAAATTGTTTCCACTATATTTTTATTTTTTATTTTTAAGATATTGAATTACCACGTAATTTAAATGTAATAAAATATTAAGAAGAAAATGAAGATAAACATGATAATTATAAAAATAATATCTTTAGGTAATATCATAAAAATAAATTTTATAATTGAAATTAAAATTAAAAAAAATTACAAATTTAAAAATACATTTTTCTTATAAATTTAAATATTTAACAAAAAAAATTCAGGAATTTTTTTATAAATAATATTTTTAAAAAAATAATTAGAATTTTATGATTTTTTTGAAACGTATTTAGATTTTTGGAGTGTTTTATAATTTCGCAACACATTGATGTGGAATAGGATAACCTTTTATTAATATGGGAAAAATAATTTCATTTTAGTCAATTTTATAAATAGAATAAAAAAATTGTAGGTTAATAATAATTTATTAAAATATAAAATTAGTAATATTTTGTGCAATCAAAATAACTCAAAATATAAATAATATATTCATTATATACATAATTAAAATTAAATAGTATTTTGATTTTAATGAAATAATATATATATATATATATATATTGACAACAAAGAATTTTTTTTTTTAAAAAAACACACTAGTATGAAATTTAAAGGATAAATTATATTGAATTACCTTGTCAAAATAACTCTGTGTTGTCAATATATATATATATATATATATTAATTATTTCTAAAACAGAAAATATTATTTCTAGAGATGGGAGATTTAATTGGTGATAAAGCAATTTATATGCAGTGCCCAGCGTACCTTCCGATAAACTCAGAAATGGTTTTATCATTTGGTGCTTTCGTTGAGAGACGAAAGGTACGAGGGTCAGCGCCCGAAGACGCCCTGAAGACGCCCTGAAGACCTCTTCAGGAGGGGGAATAATGATAGCAATGCTATCTTTCAATCTCAAATCGGCTGGAGATGAGGTTGAAGTGGCACTTATAAGGCCATTGACACCCTCTCCCTTCATAGGCTTTTTGGAGCAAAACCCCAGAAACAAAACCGTGAGGGTCTCGGCGTACCTCCCGATAAAATCAGAAATGACTTTATTATTTGGTGCTTTCGTTGAGAGACAAAGGGTACGAAAGCCAGCGCCCAAAGCGGTCAGTCCCGATGAGCGGCCAGCGCCCGAAGACGCCCTGAAGACCTCTTCGGGAGGGGGAATAATGATAGCAACGCTATCTTCCAATCACACATCGGCTGGAGATGAGGTTGAAGTGGCCCTTATAAGGCCATGGACACACTCTCCCTGCATAGGGTTTTTGGGGCAAAGCCCCAGAAATAAAATCGTGAGGGCTCCGGTTCAAAACGGACAATATATGCAGTGCCCGGCGTACCTCCCGATAATGTTAGAAATGGCTTTATCAATTGGGAATACCTATACAGAGAAGAGACGTCAAGTATGAATATGATTTTACCATTTACAATACAACCTCTCTAAAACTACTAATTTAACCATCCCAATTGAAATTTTGATATGTTTTGTCTTTTCAGATAAGTTTTAAATACAGAATCAACGGCTATATATATTATATAGAGAAAAGTACTCACTATTTATTTTTTTCCTTTTTAATTTTATAATAGAAAAGTACCTAGTGTTATTAACCAAAATATCAATTGAGATTTTCCTAAAATGTACTACAGATCATCTATAATTACTTATTATCTTACCAAACCTTTCAATAACCCAATTGTAGTTATAAATTGCACAACCACAATAATTTTCTTTTATTTTCTCTCTCAAAATAAAAGAAAATTGAATACTCTGTCAGTTAGCTTCACTTAAAAGTAAATAGTATTCGCTGAATTTCGACTAACCAAATTTTGATAGTTAAGTCAAATATTATAAGAAAGATAAATTGAAAAATAATATGTGGAGCTATTGTACATGCTTCTCTTATATTCATCGATTAGTAGTATCTCTGTGTTACAAATTATTCTTTTTTTAGCAAAGATTGCAAATTATTCTTAAATGACCATAACGGTTAAACAAAAATTCAAGTGAACTTCTAAATTTGTAGAGATGCAGATAAGACAGTTCGGTGCATTCATAGGTTTCCATGTCCTTTTTATATTATTTCATTAAAAAAAATCCTCTTATATTATAGATAAAGTTTTATTTAAATCTGTAATGGCCCGAATGTCAGATCGGTAGTAATTAGTGAAATTTATAGAGTTTATAGTGTGAATCTCGTGTGAAAATATCAGTGAATGTGCCCTAAAAGTCAGTAGAGGAGAAAGATTAAACGTGCTCCGTTTAGGGAAGCCCCTGATGGGTGACATCCCGAGAATTCAGTAGTAAAAAATATTTTATTAGACCATTTAAAAATACAAGTTATAAAAAGTCTGATGGTATAAATAGTAGTAAAAACGGAGTCAATTAGGCCTCCAAAAATCCGTCTGAAGTTGATCTCTGATTCGGTTCAATTTCAGCCTATATAGTGGCTGTCAGTGCAGTATTCTGACATATGGTATTTGTATCATTTATGGGTATAAGGGTGTTACAAAATCATTATAGACGATTTGTTATATTTTTAAAAAAGAAAAATTATTCGTTAATATTCGAATTGTGCAATTGTTAAAATAGAAATATAATATATTTATTTAGTATTGGACTGTTGTATAGGTGAGAGTATAAATTTCCTAGGTATTAAAGACTTCTTAATGTTCTGATGCTAAATTTAAAATGACGATGCAGTTCAAAATTATCATAACGTATTCGAATTGTTTAATGTTTAGACCTAGAAAGTGAATGCAGACTAAGGACAGGAAATATTGATAGATATATAGGTGATATTGCAATTTCGACGTAGACCAATATGTTTTTGGCCTTAGTCATTCCTATAATTTAATCAAAAAGCATCAATTGCAGAATTGATAGGAGAAAGAGAGTGGAGACAAGTCCCACAAGGGAGGGCAATGGTTGTAGTTTTGTATCAACATCACAATCACTATCTTCTTTTACTATTCTCAAGATGGATTCAAAGTTTCTTTATCTTTAGTTTCACCGAAGCTTTCATTGCATGTTTCTCAGCGTGTTCTTCCAACCAACCTTTTTTAAATTTCTTTAACTTTAGACGATTAATCATTATCTCATGTTTTTCAGGACAAAAGTATTACAGGCCCATATATATTTCTTTTCTTTTTTCTGCCGCTCTGAGGACTACGTTAAGAAAATCTTTATTTACTAGTAATATAACGCGTATGAAAGTTGGATTATGATATATATATATTTTTTTAATCAGGTTCTTAAAGTGTCGAGAATCCCATGCAAATTTCTAATTCTTTTTATTTTTTAATTTGGCTATTTATATCCAAAAATCCCAACTTGATGACCCAATTCAGGTCGGATTAGCACAATATAGAAGTAAAGTTTTGTTGGTGTTGATTTTCTCTATTCGTAATACTCAAATTCAAGAACATATTTAAGAGTAACAAAGTGTTGAGTTGACCCATCAAATCCAGAAAATTAAATATTAAGTATTTTCAATATAAATATACACAGAAGACAGCAATCACAGGGTTAGGCTAATTCATTCTCATGTATCCCATAGAAGTAAAAACCAAGTGGCACTGGGGACTTACTTGATCAACACAAGCCAACTGAAATTGTGATTCATTATATGAAACATTGGATAGCAAAGAACGAATGACAAATTCAGTCGGGTGCTGGGAGCCAGTAAGTCCCTAAAATTGCCACTTGATAACTACAAAAATGTCATTTGCCATAACCCATACAGTCGGCCCAATATACTTGACAGGACCCAAAACCCATCAGCAAAAAGCACCAAACGTGAGCTAAAAGTCAAGATAGCAAGTCCCATCAGTTTGCTGATACAAGACAGCGTCCACGCCCTTCAGCTGCTCTATATTGCTTCGCCGCTCACCTGCTCTGACTATCAGTTATCACGCCTCAAACACTCAAGTGCATCCATTCTATCTCCTATAAATAGCTCAACGTACAATGACACCAGGTATATAAAAGAATTTCTGAGACTCTTTTTCTTTTAGATAAAGACTCACACGTTTTATCACCACTAATTTTATATACTTGATACCGAACTCTTGGATATGATAACCGGACTCTCTATCCAAGAGTTCGGTATCAATACTCAAGAACCAAAATGTTCCAACTCACATCACTAATATATATTCAGAAAATTTTACCATAAAGTCTATTAATATTTTGTTACAATAATAAGCTTATTATAATATTACAATAATAAGGGTAAAAAAATCTTAGTACTCTATTAATAAAATTTCTTTCTTACATCGTATCTACAAAGAAATCTATAAATTTATTCAACAATAAACTCTCAAATATATAATAATCTACCGTAATTATTCTGGTTTATATACCATAAAGAAATTTCTATAATAAAATCAAGACTTGTAATACAATTTTTTTCTTGTTACACACTTAAATATTGTTTTTAATTAACCAAAAATCTCTACATGTAAATTTTGAAATATGTATTAAGCCTAAAATCAACCCTAAACATTTTTTTTTTTGAATAAAAAATCAACCCTAAACATAAAACGCATAAAGTTGATTGGTCCCCCGCGATATAAAATTCCACCAAGCAGCCATTGGCGTCCAAATACGTATGCAAGAAATTGACGTGCATGGCCTATTGTCTCTTCCTTTTCTTTTGGTAAAAGAAAAAGCAGATATATAATCCACATCAAAAGAAATAAAAGAAAATGGAAGGAATAAAGCCAATCAAAAAATAAAAGCCTAAATAAAGAAAAGATTAGGTCATTAGATATAAAAATAAAATTCGAACTAATTAAAAATATAATCCAAATCTTGATCGCTTGAATTATAAATAATTTTCATTTTAAATCTTTTTTTTGACCAATTTTTAATTTTTTTTCTCTTTAAATTTTTGTCTATACATAGACCAAAAGAAACTAAAATAATAAAAAGAAAATTCTTAAGAGATAGAGACAACAAGTCATGGTGTCTCCTTGGAAAATATAATTAACTGATTTTCCAATCCTATCACTTTTCAGCGCGTGGACGTTACTCACCAAAAGTCGAATGCTTGAACTTTCCCCAACCAATAAAATCAACACAAAGGGCATTGTGATTGATTCCTTTCCCACGCGACTCATAGCGTGTGAGGCTCCTAAACTCTGTTCAACCCGGAATTCATGTCCTTCAGCAAACCCAGAACCTGTTGCATAGTTGGCCTCTTGCAAGCCAGCTCAGCCGTACAGAGGTAACTGACTCGAAGGCATTCAACCATCTCGCTCACTGAGTCAACGCCGAGTGCTAATCTTGAGTCAAGCGCGTCCGCACCACGTCCTTCTCTGACTACTTTTCTAACCCATTGCACACTTTCTTCACTCCCTTGTTCACCTGTCAGTATCTCCATCAATACGACGCCGAAACAGTAGATATCATATTCAAACCCGGAGTCTGCCCCGATATTTTTATTTCTCGGACCGATATTTCGGAGCCCAAAATCAGCTACTCGGGGCTCAAGAGTATCGGAAAGAAGGATGTTAGAGGAGACAAGGTGACCGTGGGTAGAGCCAGCATGGTGAAGATATGCAAGACCACGAGCCACGCCCACCGCAATGCGGTGGCGCGTGAACCAGTTAGCTTTTTCTTCAGGAGAGGAGACGTGGGAACCTGTTATATTTTGTTGCTCCCATGTGTCGGTGCTCCAGTCTTCGACGTTGGGTTCTAGGGTGGGAAGCTCGTGCAGCCAACGGTGGAGATCACCGTTGGCCATGAACTCGTACAATACTAGCTTCTCTTTACCTGAAAAAGACATGTTCAAATTAATGAATAGATAAAAAAAATAAAATAAAGTTTCTTTTTTTTTTTATTTATTTGAAATGCTCATAGAAATAGCATATTTCATTTTGACCCAAAAATTTATGTATCGATTGGGACCGAATATGTAAAAGAAATATCTAATGGGGCCATTCAATTTCATGTTCTTTTCGACTTTTCGTTGCGTAAATGAGCACACCAAACAAAAAATAAATAATCAATGAGTTAATAATTCATCCCTATCAAAACTTATCATCAATATAATCCAAAATCTATTAAAATTGTGAAATTATAAATTAAAAACTATGAAAATCCTCAAGTCAATTTTTGTTCTTTCCTGATTTCAAATGCTAAGAACAGACTACGAAGACAAAGAAAAAACAAATTTTAAGAGCCTAATACATGCAAGAAACGAAACTTCAAAGGAGACAGCAATAAATCTAAAATGTGTAATGGTGGAGAGTGTGGTTAGATTTTATTTCCGTGGAAAAGAGGATAATCTAAGCAGTAGGACACCGCAGCTTTGAATTAAATTAAAAGCTCGTGAAGACATTAAATGCGTTAGGTTAAAACGACAGAATCCTCTTAATGACGCGACACATACACGATTACCTGCAATACAGTACCCACAAAGAGGCAACAGATTAGGGTGTTTAAGCCTGGAAAGAGCTTCAAATAAGGCCACGGCTTCATCATGATCAATGTCCCTTGCGTTTTCTAACACTTTGATTGCCACGTGGAGATCTCCTGGCAGGACAGCTCGGTACAGGGGCCCACATCTTCCCTCTGAAAGCAGGGAGTCCTTGCCGAAGTGTGACGTGGCTACTATTAAGTCTTTGAAAGTAAAGCTCATCAGCGGCTTAGATGACATTATCACTGAAGCTGATGTTGGTTCTTTGATGTCTGCTACCCATGATGTCCCTGACTCTGTTGCGAAACTGAACGGCCCTGATTTTTCCATCTTGAATGGGAACTGGATTGGCGTTGAGATTGCCCATTTATTTCTACTCGCTTTTTTTCTTCTTCTGTGCATCAAAGTGGCGCAAATAGTAATGGCGCAAATGAGGAGAAATGCTGATATTGATGAGATATAAATGATCAAAGTTTCGAACTTTGATTTGGGCTTGGGTTTTTTGATTATTGGTGGGTGTTTTGAATGTGGTTTAGTTGGGGTTTTTGATGGGGTTTTAGGGGTAGTGAAATTGAAACTACCGCCACGAGAGAAAGCAGATTGTCCAAATTTGTTTAACTTATCAAATTGGACAGTTCCAGTGAAATTATTTAAGGAAACATTCAAGAACTTGAGGCTATTCAGAGGAGGAAAATCAGTAGGGAAAGTACCATTCATGGTGTTGTTTGACACATCTAAATACTTCAATGAATGAAGAACTGAAATGGCCCTTATATTTCCATAAATTCTGCAGCTTGAAATGTTAAGAAACTCTAGCTTGGTGAGGTTAGTGAAGTGAGAAGACGAAGAACTAAGATTGTTGCCCGAAAGATCAAGAACTTGTAAATTTGCAAAACCAGAAAATTTACCCAAGTTGGCGAACCTGTTAGATGAAAGATTGAGCACTTTAATGGAGGAAAAAGAACCAGCTCTGTTGGATTCAAACCCAATGCTCCCACCAAGCTTATTTCTAGACAAATTGACTTCTTTCAAGCTATGCATGGACCAAAACCAACCAGGAACATTACCTTTAATTGAATTGCTGGAGAGATCAACGACGGTTAAATTTGACATATTGGAGAGATAATTCCACGAAATTGTACCACTCAATTTTTTTGAAGAAAGCTTTATCTCTGTGATAGAAGGTTTAGAACAGTTGGAATCTTTAGAGTGGAACCAAGAACGATGGAACCCAGAAACAGACTTGAAAGCCTTAAAAAGCAGCTCTTGGTCTGTACTATTGCATAGAGATTCAGATTCCGCAAACACAAACAGTGAAAAGACAAGCAAGAATCTGCAAAACATTTCCATATTTTCACTTCAAAGCATCAACTTCTGTTTCCCTTACTAGAAAGAGAGAGAGGAAGGATGGGAGATGAAGAGCAGAGTGAGAGTGAGAGAGAGAGAGAGAGAGAGAGAGAGAGAGAGGAGTTTAATACTTAATGGAGCAAAAGAATTAAAAAGAAGGAAAAAAAAAAAAGATATATAGGTCCTTTTTGTGGAGTGAAGCAGGGGGAAAGAAGGGCGTTAAGTATAGGTATAGCTAAACAAGAAAGTAAAAGCGTGTTGAAATTGATGAGTAGTAAATAAAAAACAAACCCAAGAAAGAAGAAACGAAATTGCAATGTTATTGTTCTTACATGGACCTGTCAAACGGTTTTGGTTCTATCGTTTTCGGGTGAGATAATTTCGAGTCTAGTCGTTTTGAATTTTATTAGGTTCCCATTGATTTACGGGTTAAAAACCGTTTGTGCCAAAATGGGTCTACTGATAATTATTCAGCTGAGTCCATCTAAACAAAACAATTTTGACAAAAGAGAGAGAATCAATATTTTTGAAAGAAGTAAAAAGAAGCAATAATATGGCACGAACAGTGATAAGTAATTTCAGTTTCTCACACCTTTAACTAATAACATCTTATTACGTGATACCGAAACGGATAGATACAGGCTATATTTTCATGTTTTTAAATTGAATTATTTCATTTTTTGTTCTGATGAATCAATAGAAGAATTATTAATTTTTCACTGTATTACTGTTATCATCTCTTTTTTTTTTTGGTCAAAATCATAAAAACTGTTATCAGCTCTGTTAATTTTTGGTAAACCTATATTTTAATTTGTGAAGACAGACCCGTGGCGTGGACTATACATTAAAACGGGGGGCACTGACTTCAAATAAAACCAGCGGTTGGTGATGCGGTGATTGCTGAAGAAATCTATCATATTCCACTGAGGTGAACTTAATTATTTACCTTACCCAGTACTCAAAAGTTTTGAAATTTGTTTTCTTGTTTTTTTTTCTCTGTTTGGTTGTTTAATTTGCACACTTTTTTGGTGGTTCGGCCCCCAAATAGAAGTATAGATGAGTTCACCAATACTGTAGAAAAGGCAGTGGGTCAATTGGGTCTCCCCATTTCTTTCATCAACTTAGTTATGGGGCAGAGGCAAATACAGTTCAATAATTTCACTCTATCCATAAATATATGTTGAATTTTCACAAGATTTGTCAAAGACTCGCTCTTTTTTTTTGTTTTAATAGAAAAATGAGGAATAGAGATTCGAATTTAAAATCACACGTTATATTGAAATCAACTTTACCCTTGAGATATTTATGTGTAGACTGCGGACAAAGTTGAGTCTTTTAATTGTACTCTTATGTATATTTTTTTCCTAAATTTCTTAAAAATCCATACAAAATTTCTAATTTCTATATTCATTCATGATCAAGTAATTATTAAAAAAAATATATTTTGTTTACATAATAATATGAAAACTATTGATGGGATATATAAAGGTATTTTGTTGTTGATATTTGTTTCAAAATTCTATTTTGTATTTTAAGTTATTTTTGAGGAAAGTATGTTGCTAAAATATATTTATAATCAGAAGAAAATACTACTGTACAGTCATTGAAAATTGCGATAAAATGCATTTATAATTGTTGAAATTGATGTAAAAATGTTTTGTTATTGAAAATCGTTTCAAAATGCCCCCCACTTTTCACACTTTTTCTAGAAGTTTCAGACAAGCATGACATATATATAACACGAGTATATAAAAATATTGAAGGTTTTCTCGTAAATAAACAAATGTTGAGTATTTTTAACATCCAGAGTCAGCTGAGAGAGGTGTGTGGAGTAGTTTCCGCAGGTTTAAGTGGAGCCCACAAAATGGGGTCCAGCTGTTAATACATAGAATTACGGGAGACATTAGTTGTAAACAAAAAAGAGCGGCGCGTATTCTCCTGAATTTGGTTTCTTTAGAGCTGTACCTCAATCACAATTATTAAATTATAAGGGATGACCCAGAGCACTTGGATCAACTGGCTTGGGATTGTTCCAGCTTAACCAGTGGTCTCGAGTTCGAGTCCTTGGGACCGCAGCAGTGTTAAATCTCCTGAGGGAGAGCTTTGCCGCCCTTGTGGTCCTGCCCAGCTCGAGTGAGGATTAGTCTGGATGTGGTTACGGGCTTAAAGGTGCCTTTCCCACAGTTGGGGCCCTTCCAGGACACCGCACGGTTATAAACCAAAACAAAAAAAAAAAAATTATAAGGGATGGATTAGATTAAACATCTGTTTTCTCAGCATCTTTGTGTTTCTGTTGTATAATGTTGTTTTTCAGATTCTTTTATAAATTATATTAACTTTTTTATCTACTTCATTTCTACCTACCACTATTTATTTGGTAAATAAATATAAATTCATCAATAAAAATAAGGTTAAAGTTATTTTTGTTACCAAACTTTTCAAAACTAGTTACAAAATTCCAATAAATATTTTTGGATTGTTTTTGTTATTAAATTTTTTTTTTTGAAACTATTATTAAAATTTTAGAAAGGGAGAAAATGTGATTTTTTATTGGAAAATCAATCATATAATGCCACATGTTAAATATTTTAGTGGTAACATACATGTAAATATCTTTAAAATTATAAAATATATAGTGGCAAAATTTATCTTTTTTGAGACTTTTATGACAAAAATGACCCGAAATGAAGTTAAGTGACATTTTCTAATAAATTTCAAAAGTTCAGTGGCAAAAATTAATTTTAATCCTAAAAAATAATATTTATATCTAATAGTTCATGTTTAATACATTCAAGCCATTCGGATTCATTGGTTAGTACATGGGATAAAATAATACTCCCTCCGTCCCACTTTAAAAGACTATTATTTTTTTTTCACGGTAATTAAGAAAATAATTGAAATACATCAATTTCATAAAAAAATAATATAAAATGACAAAAATGTCCTTATTTATTACATTGGAACAAGAAAAAGTAAGTGATATATATTTAATAAATTATATAATAAATAGGGATAAATACGTAAATTTCTTTCTTAAATTGCGAAAAGAACATTTGGAGTGGGACAAATAAAAAAAGGAAAACAGCCTTTTAAAGTGGGATGGAGGGAGTATCATATAGGCTAATGATAATAGAGTGTTTGAATTTTTTTTTTTTAAATTAATATGGAGATAATATACTATACTATGAAATCCATTATTTTACATACACCGTATAAAATAATACTAATTTACTCTTGGATTCGTATAATGTAGTAAACATTGTATTGTAAAATATAAATACAAATTTTTGGTATATTTCTGTTTTCGGTATCTCCTTCATCTCCGGCATCATTTCATGTCAATTTTTCCATTTTGGGTACATAAAATAAATTAAGAAAAAAATACAAGTCCAATGGCGTATCTCACTGGAAATTACATTCCGCTTCATTTTATTAATTATTAACTTATATATATTTCATTGTAATGTTATATATATATATATATATATATATATATATATATATATATATATATATATATATATATATATATATATATATATATATTTCTTGTTGACAAGAAAGCTTGTTTGGATTTTATTTTTTAATAAATAATTAATGTATGTATCAAAGGTTATATTTTATAATCATAATTTTTTTAAAATTAATAATAACACAAATAACTTAATTTTATTACAAACATAATATAAAATATTATAAGCTAATATAATTTTATATCAAATACTGCATATAAGAATACAAGTTAAACAATACATATTAATATTATGCAACAAAAATTAATTGAATACAATGATTCAAATATGCTATATTGTATTTAGTATACCGAATAATTCTGTCGTGTGTGCAAGATTCTTGCATCATGTTGAACTCATCACTAACTGTTTTATGCTTCTTTTGTCCGGTTGTCTCCATTCCAACACATTTGGATTTTCATGACTTGACTTCATCTCTTAATAATCTAGTCAACAATTTACAATTTGTCTTTTAGGAGTTGTAAAATGCAACAATTTTAAGGAAAATTGCATTTTTAGCCCTTAGCTTCGTAAAAACATGCAATGAAGTGTTTCAACTGTTTTTTTTTTCAATCGAACCCCCTTTAACTTTCAATTTTGTCATCTTAACTACACAGGATTACTGATAATTGTATATTCTTATGTGGGACTGAGGGCTCTATATTTAATGCTATTGAAAAAATTTAGATTTAAGAGCTGGATTTTGAAAGTTTAAAGTTTGAAAGTTCAATTGAACAAACTTTTAGCTGAGGGGTTTATATATTTTTGTAAAGTTTATGGGCTAAAAAAAATGTATTTTTCAAAAATTAAAATAACATAAAGGAAAAACATAAACAAAAGAAACCCAAAAGTTAAGTGGCTAAAAATCAATAAAATAGAACATATTCAAATAAAATGATGAAAGGTTGAATGCTGTACACTTAATTAAATTATAAACTTTCCCATAAAAAAGAAAATTAAATTATAAACTTTGGGGGGAAAAAGAAAACCCATTATTCAGAAGATTCTGACATTGTGGTTTTGAAATTGGAGAAATGTGAAATGAGACATGCTGAAGTTCCACTTAACATATATGTGAATTAATTTAATATATTTTATTAAATAAAGGTTATTAATATTCTTGGGGGGAATAAAAGTAAACTCCCACTTCCAATATTTAATCACCTAATTTTGATTAATGAGTTGACATTTATACCCACCAAAAAGTAATTAATAAATTGAACAAATAATTAAGGACTTAATTAGCCAATAATAATCCCATTCATTCCTTTCAAAATTGTTATGCAAACTTTTTGACCAAACATACCATGTGAACAAGTTAATTTTAAATGGGTGATAGAAGTTTTAGGATTTATATCATTTACCGCTACATGCTTATCAAATTAACATTATCTATAAACAATTAGGTACATTTGATTTAGAAAATAAAATAAAATCTCAGTGGTATTCTGGGAATCAAAATCAACATATTTACAGTTGAGTTAAATCCAAGGATGCAACAAATTCCAATGAATTAGAGTGGTATTGGCAAACTTGCTCCACCAGATGGTAAGTGGATGCTTGCTCACCTGCTCTCTCTCACGTGGGTTTTTGGTTCATTTTCTTTGTTCTTTTCGTTTCCATGTTAATAAAATGTTATTGGGGTAAGTTAGAGGAATGGCATATCACATAATCCACATAATTCCAAACCAACATTCCAAAGCAATGACATCTCTGATTTGGTATTATAAATAATTCTATACCCTATCTCCTCTACCTAATGCTCCCATTCAACCATGCCTACACATGTTCTTGAATCTTGACCATATAAATCTTGAACATTTGTGGAATAATAATTGTTCAATTATTTTCAATTGCTCATATTATTTGAATAAGCCGTGAGTGCAATTTTTGCCATAAATATGATGCTGACAACAACTGTAATCAGTCACACCCAAAGATTGTCTACTCTCCATTTACACTTACAACGCTGCAATTTATTTTGGCGTTTATTCATAATAATAATTATTTAAGAATTCTGATCACTTCAAAAAAAAAGAAAATTTAACAACAGAAAGTAATTTGTAAGCTTAAAAGCCTAAAAAGCTAACTTGATAAAGCTAAGAGTCCTTAAATAATATCTAATTATAAAGTATTAAACGAGTTCCACTATTAATATTGGTAACAGCTGATAGATAGAGACAATCATCAATAAAGTAATGTGAAGATGATAATTCTTAAGTAGAATGTCAGACTTTGTCCGAGTTTGAATGTCTACATTACTCAAACCTCCAGTGCCAAATTATTGCTTAAACTAAATTCAAAAATATAATCACGAAACCAAACGGATGATAAAATAAGATATAGAAAAATCCTTATATATATATGATACTCTATCAATGGATAGCATCGTGGACAGAGCTAAAAAAGTAAGGGCCCATATATATAGTTCATCTCTTAAATTTTGCAAATTTAAATGAGAAAACCCAGAAAAGATTTTTGATAAATATTAACTCAAAATGCTTTGGAAATTCTGGTTTGATGGAATGATATGAACCCAAGGCACTAGTTCAAAGTCCAACTGCAAGGTGAATACATGCAATAAGAGCTATATTAATGGGCATAGATAAAGAAAAGCCCCATCTCCAATTGAGGAATGTGGTTTGAGAGGAAAATCAAAACACAGACAACTTCAAATTCATTCACACATTACAAGTTTGCAATTCAAATTCAGAAGATAATACTATTTGATAAGAAGCATCCAGTCAACATTGCGGATTCCTCAACGAAACAGAAACATCAGAGTTCCCTAACTTCAGAATGATTCATTGGTTGACTAATGCAAGGTCATGCCAAGTTTCCCCATCAACTTGTTGAGCCTCCTGGTCTTAAACATAGAGTAAATCCACAAAATGATCAATTAATCAGTAATCAAGTCAATTGAAAATCGGAACATAGCATGAAAGTTCTGATCGACAAAAATACCATTGTTCTCAAACCAATCATCACATCATAAGAGAATAATAATAATTGTAAGGATGACAGCATATCTGCTGCTTTTTAACAGTATTTTCAGTCATCAAATACAGGATGACCTGCTTGATCATTGGTAAATGAACTACATTAGCCGTATCGAGTTTCTATCTTAATGTTACCACTATTGAAGAGTTATCATAACTGACAAGCGTTACTCCATTAATAACTGGCTAGCATTTGACATTAATGGCTTGATTCATTTTAATACCATATAGCTAGTTACTATATAAAGACTCTTCGCTCCACTAGATAAGTTATCAAAGCTTTAAAACCTACAAATTTTTACTTGATCGTTTGAGTCTCCCTTTGTAAAACCCAGTTGGTATTCTTCTATTTTAGGTCACCGAAATTTCTAGCGGTCATCAATTATCCAAGCAATGCCATTGTGTTCAAGCAGAAGGAATATAAACATTGGCATCTCAAAAAACAGAATCTATAAGTTCTCAAAAGTTGCAAAGTAAAGTGTTGGAACCAATAAACACAGACTTGATTCTTCGGCATCTTCAGTCCGGACAACCACTACAGGAGGAAGTTGCACATCTGCATAAACATAATTATAATTTGAAGCAAGTAAATACAATTGTGTAATAAATTATACATATGAATCATTAACAATGGTGTAATAAAGAGGCCAGTGTAATACATTGGCTATTATTTAAAAAATGGGAAAGCAGAAACGATACCATCATCAGGCAAAGTATCTCTCATCCACTCCTCATCCACAACATCTATTAGGATTCCCAGACTTAATTCAGCCATATCTGCTCTGTTTCATTCATATACCCATATAAGGAAACCGGGTTAATTAACAAATTGAACACTACTGGTGTCCAAATTCAAAGAAAAATAATTAAGCAAATACGATTCAACATCAAAATTAATCAGGATAAAAACTGCGCAGACGCTTAAACGTAAGTGTCCGCGGGGAATTTTGTCGAACAGTTTGAAGGCGCAATTTAGATAAGTAATTAGAATGCTATATTGAAAAAAGGTGATAGGAAATTGCACTTGGGAAAGCAAGAAAGAAGCAAACTTTACCTACTCGGTTCACTTGATCACTGGGAGTTATGATCTGCCAGTGACTTCAACAGACGACTCCAGTTCAAATTCAAACCCGATGCATTTCAATAAATTGGTCATTCTAAGGAGAAAAGATAACGAAGTTTATTACAATTTTATTGGGATTGGGCTTTGGGCCCATGTTTGAATGGACAACCCAATACAAAAACAACCTCAAAGCTTGTAACTTGTTTCGAAACATCACATTTATTTGTTGAAGCAGTGAATTATAGCGAAAATCAAAGCATGCAAATTACAAACGAGACTTCTTTTCTTTTTCTTTTTTTTTTTTAATGGATATAAAAATAAGATAAATACTTTCACCCCACTTTATGAAAAAGAGTTATCAATTGACTAATTTATTCTTTTTTAATTTCAAAGCATAATTAAATGTTCGGCTTCCGTGAATCTATCCGGTACAAATTTAAATTAATCGGATTAGTAATGATTGAATAATGCATGGATTATACCAAATTAAGGCGTGGAATCAGAATAAATTAAGACAAACAACAAACAGAAACAAAAAGGATGAAATTCCTGTTACATTTTCATTTTACTGCCCCTGATCCTGAACTACAAAAGAAGCATTTATTTGGTGATAAACAATGCTAAAATTCTGGATACAGATCAAATCAGAACTTCTTAATGAAGTCATAAATGTGATTAGAGACTTCATGGGGTTTTTCTTGGTTGAGAAAATGAGCAACTCCTTCCATTACAACAACTTCTTCCAAATTAGGAACATCTTTCTTGAACTCACCACTGTGTATGTACTCCTTGATCCCAGGAATATGGTACACTAGGTCCAGGTCTCCTATAATAAACTTAACTGGTACTTTTATTTGCATCCCTGTCCATGCCGCAGTCAGCTCCCACGATCTGCACAAACCATAAATTAAGCCATCACAAACGAATAATAAACATATATATCCCAATTTGTTTATACATCCCAAACATACAGGTCAAGGTTTCTGTAGTAATTCAATCCACCAGTGAAGCCTGTCTGCTTGAATTTTCCAGCAAAATAATCCACATCTTCATCAGACAACCAAGACGGCAATGTGGTTGGATCTGGCTTCTCTCCTATTCCCTTAGGCAAGCAAGCTTCAGGCCGCGGGTCGCGATGAGTATAAATAACTCTTATCAGTTTTGCAGTATCAATCTTAGCAAACACTTCTTCTTCTTCTCCAAGTTTCTGCAAACAAGTCGCAAATTTTTCTGTTTTCATTAATAATATCAAAACTTGTACAAATATGTATTATTGACAGGAAACTTTTTTTTTTTTTTTTAACTAAGACTAGTAAATAAATAAATCCAATTACAAACTGATAACTCACCGATCATATCAACACTCTCTAAACTTGGCTAGATGAGCTATTCAGACATTATTGGCATTTAATAGAAATTAATGGTCAGCCATTATTAAATTTATACTCCCTCCATTCCTAAATACTAGTCACTTTTGTTGTTTTCACAACAATTAAGAAATATTAATTAGTTTTGAATTTAGAAAAAAATTGAGTGATTCAATGTAAATTGAGTAATTCAATGCAAAAAAATGAAGCTAATTGGTCAATTTTTATTGAAAATAAAAATTAAATTGGAAAGAGAAAATTAAATTGTATTGAAAATCTAAAAGTGACAGATAAATAGAATTTGGATTTTTGTCAAAAGTGACAGATATTAAGGAACGGAGGGAGTAGTTTTTAAGATGCATTAATATCTCAACGCATTAAATACTGTAATGACAGGAAATATACAGAGCCTTTGACCAAGAGAGTCTTTAAGATCTCTACTATCTCATTATCTGGCATATGACAAATTTACTTTTTTCAGGATCCGCTTTTAATTTAAATTTATGAATTTAATTTAGACAAGTAAAAATACCTGATAACGGCAGATATAGTAATCATCGCCAAAAAGATTCCTGAACCACTGTACAAAAGGTACCTGCGGACTAAGACTTACTGTTATTCATCTTATTTCAGTACTGTGAGGTTTTGAATTTTAAAGAGATATTAAAAAAAAAAAAAAACCTTGGGATTCCTGCGAAGCAGAGGGACGCTAGTGTTAACCAAGGCCTTGATTCTATCAGGTCTAAACATGCAGAAATACCAGGCGATGATGGCTCCCCAGTCATGACCCACCAAGAATACTTGGTCGATTTCCAGCGAGTCTAGCAGCCCAACCAGGTCGCCCACAATATGGAGAACTGTGTACTGGTTCAGAGATGAAGGGGCATCGGTGTCGCCATAGCCGCGAAGATCAGGGGCTATGCAACGGTAACCATGGGAGGAGAGAGATAGGAGTTGGTGGCGCCATGAATACCATAATTCAGGGTAGCCATGGAGGAAAAGGATAGCTGGACCTGTTCCTATTGTCGCTATATGCATATTTATCCCATTTGTTGCCACCGTTTTGTGCTCTATCTTCCTCTCCATAGCTAGACAATTTCAGTTCCTTTTCAGAAATTAATAACATCTCATTAAAAATTAAATCTTTCAAAAAAATCACAAAACCCAGATTGAATATCGATCGAGAAATATTTGATAATGGTGTAGATTTACATACTTACACAGAGAGAGAAGCAGAACCGATCAGCCACAGCAGTGAGAAGGTTCTTCTTTCAAGATTGAGAAAGAAAAATGGAACAGATATGATGGCTTTGAAACCAGTTCCAGGCATGTGGATTTCTACTAACTTTTCTTGTTTTATTTCACAAAAGGATCTTTTTCTCTACGTATCGACACCCCCACAATGCTTATCTAGTTCCTATCTAGTTAGTTCACAAATAAATAAACTCTTTGTATGAAATTTGTAATTCAATTTATTTATAGATTAAAATTTGTATATTGGTTTATTTGAGTTAAGAAAAAATTACCTGCTCAGTTCCAAAACAATAGGCCCAGTTTGTCCAAAATATAGTAGCGTTAATTTTACCTGGTTAACTGAAAAATCGAATCGAAATCGATCTAAAAAATAAGTTAACCGAATCGATTTTTATAATTATTGATTAGTATTTATAAAAATTTGATATTAATGGACTATTTTTTAAAAAAACTCATAGACCCGTTAACCAAACCGATAACCGATACATGAACCTTTATTTCACTATTTCTTTTTTTTTATTATAATTTTTTATTTCATTATTTAATTATTTATATTACTTTAATTTTTATTTACTTTAAAATATATTTAATTTTATTTTAATTTTTTTAAAAGATATTTTAGTTAATTTATTATTTGTTCAATATGTTTATATTTAATATTTTTTATTATTTCTTGATTTATCAATTTTTCATTAATGAAAATTAAAATATATTCGAAAAGTTATATAGTATTAATATATTAACTAAATTTTTTAATAATTTAAAAAAACTAAAATTTTTAATATATGTGAAAATAATGTGTGTTAAGTTAAAAAATAAAAGAAAAAAATTGTTAGTATATATTGGATAGATTTATTTTAATAATTTTGTATTTTTTAAGTTTTTTTTTACATTTTTTTCATTATTCTAATTATTTTAAAGTTTTTAAGGTTTTTTTTTAAATTGACGATTAGCAAGTGTAACCATCAATCTAATTAGAGTAATCATAAATCGGTTAATTTATTTACTTATTGTCTTAATTTTTAAATATAAAGTTGTTTATATAAACCAAACACTTTTATTTTAATAATAATGATGTTATATTATGGTGAAAAAGTTTTAATTTTTAAGTATCTTAAACATTTTAATTTTATTTATGAATAAATTTTATAATTGTAGTGGTTAATCGAAAAATATTGGTTAACTGATCCGAAAAATCTAAATTGATAGACTGGTTAATCGATTGCAATTGACTGATTTAATGGTTAGTGTGTTAAAAAAACCGATATTAATAGATTGATTTTTTTGAGCTCATGGACGCGTTAACCGGTTTATGAACACCCCTACCAAAATATGCTACATTTACTATTTTTATCTTATTGTTAATTTATGAATTATTTATAATATTTTATTTCATTTTTTAATTACTAATAAATTTATATTCAATTTTTTATATAATTTTTCAGTAAAAAAATAACGTGATAATTAATATTCAACTTTATATATTTATATTATATATTTTCACTTAAATCCTGAAAGTTCTCACATGAACATTTTCCTTAACATCTTTTCAACCATTGGTAAGAAACAATACTAATAGTAAATATGCATGATATAAATGAAAATATAATTGGTAAAATATTTAGTAAAACTATATCTTGTAAATTGTAATGATAGAAATTATTTTTTAAAATTATGTGAAAATAGAAGTGGGCTTATTGTTTGGAGAGTCAGAGAGTAATATTTATCTATACAATTTCATAAATAAATTTATGAATTTGTTTTATATAATTATATTTTTGGATCAAAATTTAACAAATTTAGCTACAACTATTTTTTTTTTCACGAAATTTGCATAATGCTCCCAGTCTTCAATAAATGGACAAGCTAAGCTAAGTTTCCAATTTTGAGCATTTTAGGATTATTGTCACAGAGAATTTGTTTTTTATGATTCAACTAATTAATTAAATCCATTACTTTTAATTAAAAAAAAAGAAGTTATACTCATTTCCGCTTTCAATAAAACATGTTACCTTTAATAAAGATACGCGTCAACTATTTTATAATTATATGCAAGGTTTTACAATGATATATATCTTGCACACTTATTAAGATTAATCATAATTTTTTTTTTCTAAAAGTGAAATATAATCCAAACGGTTGAAAATTTAAGATTAATCATGCAAGGTTTGACAATTTAATTATTTTCATTTGACCAAAATTCGAATCTCATATTCGTCCCAAAAATGTATGATCAATATTTTATAATTGAAGTCTTAATATATTAAAAAATGTTTTAAAAATTTAATATCATATTTTGAATTTCCTAAATATCAAAATTTAGGACACAAATCTTAAATATATCAGCAAAATTGTGTAAATTATATATAGTTGAGTGTATTGAATTTACATTTTATAATAAAAATCATTCTCGTTAATAACAGCTTAAGGGTCAAATGATGAAATTGATTCAATTAAAACATGAATGATTTAATTGACTATTGAAATAAATTTGATGAGCCTATTTGACTCTCAAAGGATCAAAAGTAGAGGTGGCAAATTAGGCGGGTTAGGCGAATTTAAATTGGGTTATAAATGGCGTATCAAAAATGGATAAAAAAGTATGAATAAAAAATGGATCAATACCCAATATTAATTGGATAGGTTTGGGTCAACCTATGATTACTATACAGTGAGCCATTTTTAATGAAAAATAATTATCAATCTATTAACGGGATATTAAAAAAGTTACTATAAAAATATTGGTTTAAATGAATGGATGACACAAACGAGTCAAATAGTGACCCGAACGTGCTAAGATGTGAACCAAACCATTTGATCTAATTTTTAACTAAAAATAATTTTAAAAATGATAGCAGGATACTAAAAAATCAGTTTAACAAAAATATTGAATTTACAAATAATATCTATTAAAAACAAGTTTTTAAATAGATCAGCTAGTCCAAATGAGTTGGATAGAGGTGCAAACGAGACAAAATGTTGGTTAATACGTGAATGAAAAAACAAGAATTGCAAGGAATTGGAGAATGCAGGAATGTACTGTAAAAAAAAAAAAAAAAATTGATTTGGACTTAAATTTTTTTATTGAAAGATGAGAAAGCCAGCATCTAAACATTGGATTCAACAAACCATTCAAAACTCATCAATTTGTTTAATGTAGGGTGGAGGCAACGTGAGCGATCAAGTCAAGCACACGAGAACTGTATCCCCATATATTCATTGTCAAACGAAGAGACAAGCTTCACAAAGTTTTCATTCAAAGCAATTCCAGCCTTGGCGTCAAAGACAAAGAGGGATGATCTGCACAGAGCATAAGCATAGTTACAAGGGAACACAGAGGCATCTAAAAACACAAAAAGAAACTCATGATTTTGGCAGCTAATGCTAGTTTCACCATGGAAGCACAAATGACACAAGTCTTTGTCTTCAACCTTAGCAAGAGCTGTTACAGCCGCTCTAATAGCAGCTTCGAGGGGTGAGCATAGTCGGTTAACCGGTTCATGAGTTCCAATCCATTAACTAGTCCATTAATATCGGTTTTTTGAAATTTCAGTCGATTAAACCAGTCAATTATTATCGGTTAACCAGTACATCGGTTTCGGATTTTCAGATCGGTTATCTAATATTTTTCAGTTAACCACTATAATTATAAATATATTTATAAATAAAATTAAAATGCTCAAGATACTTAAAAATTAAATTTTTTTCACTATAATATAACATTATTGTTGTTAAAATAAAAATATTTGGTGGATATAAGCAAATTTATTTTTAAAAATTAATACTTAATAAGTAAATATATTAATCGGTTCATAATTATTTTTAATTAGATAAATTGTTATACTTACTAATAGCCAATTAAAAAAACTTAAAAACTTTAAAATAATTAGTATAATGAAAAAAAAAGTACATGATCACTTTTAATTAGGATAAATTATTATATAAATTGTTATAAATTATTAAAAAATTAATAAATTAACTAAAAATTCGATTTCGGTTCGGTTAACCAGTCACATGAGTCAAAAACCATTAACCAGTCCATTAATATCGGTTTTTTCAAAACACTAACCATTAACCAGTCCATTACAATCGGTTAACCAGTCCATCGGTTCAGTTTTGGATTTTTATTTCGGTTAACCGAGTCCATCGATTTTTTTGCTCACCCCTAGCAGCTTCTGCAACCTCCGTACCAGCCGGAGTTGATAGAAAAGCCAACTGGGAAGAATTCAAATATCAGCATCCATATCCAACTAAATTAAGAAATCAGCAAACCCAAAAGAAATGTACTAGCACAAATCCAAATTAATCTGCACAAAATTTTCTCAATGCCAAACAAAGAAATTTATATTAATTTTAATGTTTGCGGGATAGAACTAATAATATCAGCAAACATTTTATGTAGTTTAAGCAAAGACAATATGCCAAAATAGAAGCAAACCTTAATTTTCAAAGGTTGATTGATTCAAAAGTGAGCCAATTAGAACATAATTGAGATAAAGTATTTTACTTATTTATTCCATATTAACATGTCTTATAATATTTTTTCTTTTTGTTAACGATTTCGATGTAGCACAACTATAGCTATTGAGTATTTTATTAGTAAAATTAAATAGGATATTAAATAATCAAAGGTTATTTTCAAAAAAAAATAGTTATTATAATCGATCCAATAACTATTAATTTTACTGCTTTAAGAATGTATATTCGAATTTAAATTTAAATTGTTTTTATTAAAAAATATGATTAAAATTAGAATTTAGGAGCTCACGACTTTTAGAAATATGATTAAACTGTATTTAAAGAATGAAATGATATTGTAGGGATCCATTCTACATTAATAGTGAAATAGTATTTACTCTCTTGTTTTCTTTACTAAAATTAAGAATTATTAATTAAATATAAATTTATGGTAAAATTGAATAATTCAATATAAAAATTTAAATTTAATTGGTCAATTTTTATTTAAAAAAAATTAAATTAAAAAAAAATTAAATTATATTTAAAGTCTATAAAAATAGCATAAATTTTTTTGTAATAGATAAATAAAATTTAAATTTTACTGAAAAATAATAAATAAAAAAACGTGAAAGGTGAAATACTACACTTTGTATTTTTTATGTATTTGCTCAGGTCAATTAATAGTGAGTTTCAAACAATGAAATGAAACTAAAAACTTTTTGTACAATATTCGTTTAGAACTCATCACCCACGTAGGTGGAGACCGTGAAGGGTCCTTTTTCTCTCTTTCCCTATAATTTTCCTTTTTAATAATAATATCTTGTAATAATTTCTCTCTCTCTTTTTTTAGTGAAGTAATAATTTCTCTTTTTTTTTTTATTAGGAATGTAATAATTTTTTGGCCCCGTGATTTACTGCGTTGGTGCGTGGTGTGCATGTGCACAGTCTGATCGGATAAAATCAAATGCGCTACCTGATCGACGGTACTCACACGTGCAGGCACCGTGCACTGGTTCACTAAATTGACACTCTAATTTTCTTCTCTTTAAATAAATAATAATAATTGATTTATTAATTTTTTAACCGATTGAGTTAATTATTTTTATATCAATTTCGTTATCAGCAACCAATCGCCGACCAAGAAGTTGACTGCGGGCATCCTTATCTACAATACCGTGTAACTTGTCCTCGCAGGAATTTCTACACCTAACGTAGTAGTTTTGTAATATAATTCCACGTTTTCGCCGACAAATATAGTGTTTGTTGTGTACTCGCACACTAAGTCAAAACCTTTCATGATATCTGCAAGACGAGAAGATCGAACAGTGCTCTACCAGTGACAATATGGGATAACCATAGGCTTAGCCATAGGAGATATATATATATTTTTTTAAATACTGGATTGCGTATATGTGGTGCACCGTCATTTGTAGGCACAATAACTACAGTTAACGTAACACGTGAGAAAATTTAAGCTGGTTTCATACATACATAATATTTGTGACTTTTACTGTTTTCATTAAAATTAAAAAATATTAATTAAATCTAAATTTAAAATTAAATATAATAGATAATAATTAAATTACCTTTATTTTTATTATTTCAAAAATTATAACTTAAATTTAATTGGTTAAATAATATTGAAAATGTAATATGAAATTAATATCGTATTGAAATTTTTTTTTAAAAAATTAATATTGCACTAAAAATTTAAAAATGACATCTAAAATTAAATATAAAATTCTCTTAAAAATGACAATTATTAAGAAATGGAGGGAATAGATTATATTTTTATTAGTATTTTCTTTGCAAATACAGCATTTTTTTAAACTATTTTAATTATTATTAGTGATTAATTATTAGTAATTTCGAACTTTTCAGTTTTTTTTTTTCACCAGAAAGCCATTAAATGCCATAAGTTTCCAAAAATTTATTAACTTTTTTTTTATATATAAATAAATGGTAATAAAGTCACATTGTTTATTCTTATTCTTAGTTTATACTCTTTCCGTTTTTTAATAACTGTAATTTTTTTAGAAAATTTAATATTTTATTTTAGATATCATTTTTAAACTTTTAATGTAATTTTATTTTTTTTTAATTTTCAATACGATATTAATTTTATATTACATTTTCAATATTATTCAATTAAGTTATAATTTTTGAAATAATAAAAATAAGAGTAATTTAACCATTATCTACTATATTTAAGAGTAATTTAACCATTATCTACTATATTTAATTTTAAATTTAAACCTAATTAATATTTTTTAATTTTAGCGAAAACAGAAAAAATGAAAAATATTGTGTAATGGAGGGGGTATATTTCCTTTTGAAGCCAAGTTTAGATTTTCATTTATTTTCTTTGAGAAATTGTGAATTTTAATTACTGAAAATACAAAAGATAATTGTTATAAAAACAACCAAAATACAGAAGATATGGAAAATAATAACGCGAATAGACAAGTTGGCAGGGCGGTGTTACAGGTAGCCCGAAGGCACGCATTTTCTAAATTTTTTAAAATTACTATTAGCCCCCTAAATTTTTGGTATTATATTTTCATCCAATAAATTTTATATATATATATTTTTTAACAAAATTAGTATTGATCCCTAAGATTTTATGTTAATTTCGTTATGATCTTATATATTTACTGAAAAAATATTTATATTCACCTCGAATTATATTTTTCATATAAAAAATACTTTATATCTATTTTTTGCTCCATCAAATAAAATTTTTTAGTTGCCCCTGAAAGTTGGGCATTCAAAATTATATTGATTTTGGTTTTCTTAACTTTATTAGGTCTTATTTCGTATTAATTTTATGTTGACAGGTAAATTCTCATTTGATAAGTACCTTTAGCCCAATTAAATTGATTTTCTTTAAAATACACATCAATTTTATTTAATAATAAAAATTTTACTCCAACTTTTTTTTTTTTGATGAATACTTTACTCTAACTCTTTTAGTAGCAAGCTTAAAGTACAGTTGATTTTTTTTTTATTAAAAATAAATAATTTTGACTAGATTGACAAATGATATAGAAAATCATGTAAAAATAAAGAAAGAATTTGTTTCAATAATTTTTTTACTATTAAAATGACTTATAAATAAATTTCTAGAAAAGAAAAATCATAGCATAGTATAATTAGGTCACAATTAATTAAATTTTAAAACCTTCTACCTATGCTGATGTGGACATAGTCAAAGGAAATCAACAATAGAAATTAAGATTAAAAAAATATACTAATAATAAACAAGTAAACAGCTCTTCATTTTCCAAATATTATTTCTGTATTTAAATATAAATAGGAACTGAGGAAAAAAAATAAAAAAAAATAACTAGAATTTCCTAACAGAGTATATACCATGTCACGTAAGAGCATCTATTTTATATTTCCCCCCCTTTAACAAACAAAAATTCCCCTTTTGCCCAATCAAAATTTCTTCTTTTACAACTTACACCACTTTACAAACAGAACACAACAGAGCCAACATCCTCTCATTCAAAAACAATCCAAGGACTTCTCTGTTCTTCTTCTTCAATGCCTTATCATTAGCTCTCTCTTAATAGCAGATAAAATTAGACAAAACCCAATAACCAATTCGTCAAATTTCCTCACTTTTATCATCCATGGCCAGCAAAAGCCAAACAAACAATAATCAAGCTCTTCTTTTAGGCCGATACGAGATCGGGAAGCTTCTTGGCCATGGAACTTTTGCCAAAGTCTATCATGCCCGTAATGTTAAAAACAACGAAAGTGTTGCAATCAAAGTTATTGATAAAGAGAAGATTCTCAAGAGCGGCCTTATTGCCCACATAAAACGCGAAATCTCAATTCTCCGCCGTGTGCGCCACCCAAACATTGTTCAGCTCTTTGAGGTCATGGCCACCAAGGCCAAGATCTACTTCGTTATGGAATATGTTCGAGGCGGTGAATTGTTTAATAAAGTCGCTAAAGGAAGGTTAAAAGAAGAAGTGGCAAGAAAATATTTTCAGCAATTAATCTCCGCGGTGGCGTTTTGCCATGCTCGCGGTGTGTTTCATCGAGATCTAAAGCCGGAAAATTTGTTGCTAGACGAGAACGGCGATTTAAAAGTTTCAGACTTTGGCCTTAGTGCCGTCTCCGATCAGATTAGACAAGACGGTTTGTTCCATACTTTTTGTGGGACCCCGGCTTATGTTGCGCCGGAAGTTCTGGCGAGAAAAGGATATGATGCAGCCAAAGTAGACATCTGGTCTTGTGGGGTGATTTTGTTTGTGTTAATGGCTGGTTATTTGCCATTTCATGACCAGAATATTATGCTTATGTACAAGAAGATCTATAAAGGTGAGTTTAGGTGTCCTAGATGGTTTTCTCCAGAGCTCAGTAAGCTTCTCTCTAGGCTTCTTGACACGAACCGGGAAACCCGGATCACGATTCCTGAGATTATGGAGAATAAGTGGTTCAAAAAAGGGTTTAAGCATGTCAAGTTTTATATTGAAGATGATAAAGTTTGTAGCTTTGAGGATGATCAGTTACAACATGATGATGCCGGCTTATCTTCTGACCAATCACAATCCGAATCAGATTCCGAATTCCAAACCCGAAGAAGAGTCACTTCATTGCCTAGACCTGCAAGTTTGAATGCTTTTGATATCATATCCTTCTCACCCGGGTTTGATTTGTCCGGGCTGTTTGAGGAAGGTGGAGAAGGAGCAAGGTTTGTTTCAGGGGCTCCTGTATCCAAGATTATATCTAAATTGGAGGAAATTGCTAAAGTCGTGAGCTTTACAGTGAGAAAAAAAGATTGCAGAGTGAATTTGGAAGGCTCTAGGGAAAGTGTCAAAGGTCCATTAACAATTGCAGCTGAGATTTTTGAGTTAACCCCAAAATTGGTGGTGGTGGAGGTTAAGAAGAAAGGTGGGGATAAAGGAGAATATGAAGAATTCTGTAACAAGGAATTGAAACCTGGATTGCAGAAATTGATGCAGGAGGATTCTGAAGCTGCTGATATTGGTTCCTCACATTTATCACTAAACTCTTCACATGTGTCTCTAGATTCTCCACAATTATCTCTAGATTCTCCAATGACTGCTGAGGCTTCTCCCACTGATTCTCCACATTTACTACCTTCGGATAGTGAATAGAAAGAGAAAGAAAAGAGTATGCTTTTCTCTATCCTTCTACTAATTTCCTATGTTGAGGCATTGTATGATATATACATATCTTTTGGTTCACTTTCTTGGATTTTTCTGTTGTGCTTATCAGTGATTATTGGTTAGCCACTAATATGTATTTCATATTTAGTTCTTGTATGGAGAAAAAAGTAGATTAGATTGAAGAGATGGAATACACAGTTCTGCTTTATCCTTGCAATTTGGTGTGATCTTGTTTATTTTAGGTAATGGAAAATGGAGTTACATTATAAGGATTGTAACAATTTTCACGAATAGACTGGATGTTGATCAAAAAATTGGGTGTCAATGATTTGAAAGTTGTCTAATGTTTAGCTCAAGTAGTATTATTGGATTATGTTTTCTTGAAACAATTTTTTTACTTTTGCTTATTCAAAATTAGGAGTGATGAAGTCCTTACCTTACCTATTTCTCAAAGATATTGGCAACATGACTAGCATTGTATAATTGGCTGAAATATAACTGATAAATGATAATGAAGTTGTCTGAAGAAGCTATATAAGTGAAAGAGAACGGCTTTTACCTATTTGATTAGACCATATTTGGATGCATGATCAGAAGCTAGAGTTGAGAGGTGCAAATTCTGCTGGTTTTCGTTAAACTTTTGCTGGTATTTTAGTTCTTTGTCTGAGCAAGACATGTTGCAATGGGAATTTTGATTAATCAACTAAAGCGTAGACATATTGTTGATTGCATGAGTTCTACAATTTAAACATAAATTTAATTTATTGCAGGTATTGCAGAAAGAACCCTTCTTTATGTAATCAGCCTGAACCTGGTATAACTTAGCATTTCTGTTTTCGCATATTCCTGTAATTTGAGCTGTTGCTTACTTCAAGATATTTCTGCAACATGATACACTAAGAAATATCTGTAGTCCGTAAAATTGCTAGAGTAGAAATACAAGTAGTCGTCCTCCCAGTCATCTTGGACTAGGTTGTTTGTGCAAAATTGGCATCAAAGGCATGCAGCCACGGCATTTTTTGCTCAAATCGCTAAAAGATAGGTTTTTTGTTCCTTTTTTTAGTTATGTTGTGGGCGGCAAGGAGCTTGGCAGTTGAATTTGAATGAAAGATGAGAGAAACAGCCTTATGTAAATTCTTTTATAGAGTCCAAAATCTAAGAAACTGAAACTTTTTGGCATGTAAATGTATACAGATATATTGTAATGAGCCAAACAGGTATGAAAAGTTGAGATTGGCATTTTTCCAATCAATCATGCTGTGCATTTGTTTCAGTTATATTAAGTTTGTTTCATATCACTCTTCCTTGGCTTTTTGTTTGCCACTTGTAAATTTATATCAAATATTTTGTTTTTAAAGTTTGCAGCAAATTCACATTTTTGTGCCTTTTTGTCAATGTTTTTGTTTGTGATAGTCCCTGAAAACGCTAAAAAACATTGATAGGTAGAAAAAATGGAAGCCTGCAGTACCATTGGCAATGAGCTTTAATCCCATTTTTCATCTCTATCTAAAGCTGCATGGTAATTTTCGGGGATATAATCTGCTTGCTTCCATTGAAGAGTTTAAAAATATCAGATATGCTTAGTATAAAAAGTCTTTAGTGCCAATTGGTGACAATGTATGCCCTTTTTTCTCTTTTTGAAATTTGCATGCACTTGATTACGTTGTAGCCATTTGCATGTATGATGATTTAACTCATTTGTTTTTCTTGTTTAACTGTCATAAAAAGATGGTTCTCCTAATACAGAAATGCAGGGTAGGCCAAAATAAGACAAGGTAGGAGCCAAATTGGGAAAATCTAGTTTAAGCTATAGATATTTTTGGGAACTATGGAATTGTTACTCAGATTTCTGGCTTGGTTATCAATATTTATTAGAATGGTTGTTTTTTGTTTACGGCAAACTGATGGGGTGTTGTATTAGTGTTTGAGCAAGTTGGAGGGGCAATGCAACACCCAATTAAATTAGGTGTGCATTTAAATAGAAAGTGATATTGGAAGGGGATTTTTATGCATTAATTCATAATAAAATAAATAACTAGTTTTGTTTTGTTGGACAACTACATTGCATTACTTGATTTAAATATTCTTATTTTTTTTAATTACATATGATTGATAGAGACCTCCTTTATCAAATTCATTGTTTATAAGTTCCTTATAATGAAATATAATGTGTTGTTGTAGAGATATTCCACTACCTACCAAGCTGTTATAAATAAATAAAAAAAATAATGAACAGTATTATTGAATTAAATATTTAAAATCATATAATAAAAGTCGTATAGAATTTTTTACTAGAGCAATGAAGAGGATAGGAGTGAGCAACGGTCGATTCGATTCAATAACCGAATCGAAATAATCGAAAATTGAATTATTAAGATTTGGATAAATCGAACTGAACTGATATAATATAATAACCGAAATCAAATCGAATCGATATTTTCGATCTGTTTGATTCGGTTAACCGATAAAATCGATATTTCAAAATTATAATTAAAAAAATTATTTAAAAATTATATAAAATTAAAATAAAAAAATTCAAATTAAAAATGTAAATATATTTAATTTGAGTTAAACCCCTTTATATTGAATTAAAAAATATAAAAATAAAGTTTATTTTTGTAAAAAATGAAAAAAATAACATATATTATTACAAGTTTGGTCAGTTCAGTTTTTTCGATTTTTGCCTTTCAAAATCGAACCGAAATAATTGAAATTAACTTATTTTTGAAACCGAAACCGAAATGGAACCAAAAAATCGAATCAAATTAAAAAAATTCAATCAGTTTAGTTCGGTTTTAACCGAAATTTGTTCACCCCTAGAAGATGGAAACCCCAGTCTACACGGCTATAATTTGTGTGGATTAGACATCCTGCTACCTAGGGGTGAGCAAAAAAACCGATGGACTCGGTTAACCGAAAAAAAATTCGAAACCGAACCGATGAACTGGTTAACCGATTGTAATGGACTGGTTAATGGTTAGTGTTTTGAAAAAACCGATATTAATGGACTGGTTAATGGTTTTTGACTCATGTGACTGGTTAACCGAAACGAAACCGAATTTTGAGTTAATTTATTAATTTTTTAATAATTTATAACAATTTATCCTAATTAAAAGTAATCATGTAATTTTTTTTTATTATACTAATTATTTTAAAGTTTTTAAGTTTTTTTAATTGGCTATTAGTAAGTATAATAATTTATCTAATTAAAAGTGATTATGAACTGGTTAATATATTTACTTATTAAATATTAATTTTTAAAAACAAATTTGCTTATGTCCCTCAAATATTTTTATTTTAACAACAATAATGTTATATTATAATGAAAAAATTTTAATTTTTAAGTATTTTGAACATTTTAATTTTATTTATGAATATATTTATAATTATAGCGGTTAACCGAAAAATATTGGGTAACCGATCCGAAAATCCGAAATCGATGGACTGGTTAACCGATGGTAATGGACTGGTTAATGGACTGTAATTTCAAAAACCGATATTAATGGACTGGTTAATGGACTGAGCCTAATGTACCGATTAACCGACCATACTCACCCCTACTGCTACCACAAAACTACTCTAATTTTTGCCACTTAAAACACATTTCTTTTGTTTGATTAGTCGTTTTTGGTCGATTAATCAGCAAAGTTTTGGGGGGTCAATTTGTACTTGTATTGAGACCAAAAGAAAAAGATTTATTTTCTCTAATGTCGTTTTCCTTAAACCTCAAAATAATACTGTTAATAATTACGGAAGAGAAAAAAGACAGAAACATAAAACGCAAACAAATAAAGTTAAAGCCGCTATCATTGCTCTCGGACATGTCATAAATATGTCCTCTGGTCCTCCAAATTTTATGTTTCTCTACATTAGTTCTTATACTCAAAATTTTCTATACGTGGGCTTAAATCGATTTACTTATTCGCAGCGTAATTAAGTGCCTTCCAAAATATATTTTTAATTGAAATGTAATAAAACAAAATTTAGGAAAATGATTTTAGAAATTAAATTTAACTGTGTATTTGAATTCTCTCTCTAAGGTATTATTGCAACTTGAGATAGAGAAAGTATATCAGAATTGACAATTCTTTTTTAATAGAGTTAAAGCAACACTATAAGATTAAAAAGAAATTAATTAGATTGAGAAAACTATATAGACAATAAAGAAACTTGAAATCCGAAGTAAAAAAAAAAAAAAAACTAAAATTTACAAAGCAGGGAGAGAGAAGAGAAAGCTAATTGATTAATTAATTAAGCATGCTGCTGCTGCACACAACCCTGCCAAGCCCAAACTATATCTTTAAGAGAAGGCTTTAATCCTTGGTCACAGAATTGCTTATACTCCATTGTATCTCCTGATGTTTTATTCAATTCCACCACATGAAATGCTGGTGTTACTTCGAAAATCTCTGCATCTATAGTTAACAATCCTTTTCTTCCTTCTTTTCCCTGCAACTTTATTTTCCCATCCTTCTTATTAAAATTGAATCTCTCTGTCATGGCTATCTCTTCGAATTTCGATACTATTGTTGATGCTGGTTTTGTAGATGTAAATCTTGTTTCCACTCTTTGATTTGTATCATTCTCAAATAATCCTGACAAATCAAATCCTTTTGATTGGGATATTATATCAAACGCATTGTAATTTGTTGGCCTCACAGGGCTTCTTGGGATATTATTATTATTGGTGCTGTTGCTGTTATTATTATTAGTAATAGCAGCATTATTTGCTACTTCCTGTGTTGTTGCTGATGATGACGAACCAAAAGCAGCATTAACATCCTCAAGTAACATGTTTCTTGCTTGACCTTGTGGAGAGAGTGGAGTTTCAATTTTTTTATAACCTTTCTTGAACCAAGAATTGCTCATTATTTTATCCATTGTGATTCTTGTGGTAGGATTAGGATCGAGAATTCTTGATAAAAGTTTCCGGGCTTCCGGGTTGATCCAATTAGGGCATTTGAATTCTCCTCTAATGATTTTTCTATACAATTCCATGAGATTTGAATCGTTAAATGGTAAAAAACCAGCCAAAAGAACAAAAAGAACAACCCCACATGACCAAATATCAGCCTTAGCACCATCATAACCTTTCTTGTTAATAACTTCAGGAGCGACATAAGCAGGTGTCCCACAAGTTGTATGAAGAAGACCGTCTTGTTTTCTTGATTCCCACAAAGCACTTAACCCAAAATCAGAAATCTTCAGATTCCCATTGGCATCAAGAAGGAGATTTTCAGGCTTTATATCACGGTGATACACACCCCGGCTATGGCAAAATTCAACAGCACCAATCAATTGTTGGAAATATTTTCTTGCAATTTCTTCTTTAAGTTTGCCTTTGGAGACCTTGTTGAATAGCTCACCACCTTTCACATACTCCATGGCGAAGTAAATCTTGCTCCTGCTAGCCATAACCTCATAAAGTTGAACAATATTTGGATGCCTAACAAGCCTCATAACAGAGATTTCTCTCTTGATTTGATCTATTAAACCACTCCTCAATACCTTCCCTTTATCAATAATTTTGACAGCCACACTTTGGCCAGATTGCAAATTTCTAGCATGATATACCTTGGCGAATGTACCTTGGCCAAGCAATTTCCCTACTTCGTATCTGTTCATCAAAACACCACCTTTCTTCTCCATATTTCCTTTGCCCTAACAAGAAAATAAGAAGAAAAAAAATGGCAAAAAAAGGTTATTTAGTTAACCTCCTTTGCATTGGATTTTTATGGATTTTCTTGTTAATTTCTTTTGGGGCAAATGGACATAATCAAAGAAAAGGAAGGAGAGAAGGAAAGGGTTAGGTGAATAGAGAGAATGAAACCATTGCCCAAACTAGGTGGGCAATGAAATATTGTTGTGTGGAGAGGAAATTAGACATGCAGGGAATCACACACATTAAACAAATCTATATCAAAGTAAAAAGGAAATTATTTAATTAATTACAGCTAAGATACTACATGTGTATTTAACATAAATAGTAAATCTGAGTTTGATGTCTTATCAACAAGAACCGGATAACATTGACCTTCTATCCTATTTATAGTATTATTATGTACACTTGTATTTTGGAGCTTTTATGAGGTAAAATTCAGAACATTAACTAACTATTTTTTTGTTCTTTTGTTTCTGTTTGAGGAACAATAAGATATAATTTCTTAACTTTGATTCCTTATAACTAATATTTTTTCTTGAAAGTCTCCAATGTCAAAAAAGGAAAACGATAGAAGAAAAATAAATAGTAATTTCTGTTTTTATTTTTAATTGATAATAAAATTTTTTGAATATATATTATATACTAAATGATTAAAATTACACAAATACATTTGGTTATTTTTGTCCAAATATAAAAGAATTAAGGATCTACTTAATAAATATTCTGTGCATACTCTTGCTTTTTCTTTCTTTTTTTTTTCTTCTTGATACATTAACCCGAGATTAAATGTTCTTAAATAAAACTCATTCTTATTCTTCTTCTTCTTCTTCTTCTTCTTATTATTATTATTATTATTATTATTATTATTATTATTATTATTTCATACATGTTGTGTTTGAAAAATAAGTGGTGGAGAAATTTTTGGGAGAGTTCGGTGGCCAAGAATATAATGCTTATGGAGTTTTTTGACATATTTGCTGAAAATAAAAATAAAAGTTTCATTTACAATTGCAAAGTTTAGCACCTATATATTAAGTATCGATTGCTTTGGCCGTTGAAGCGATCCATTAATAAGATGGTGAAATCATGTTAGGATCGACGATCTATTTAGACGGTGATTTTATGGCAACAGTGAAGAAATAGCCAAAGTAATAAAAATAAATACACACAAATTTATGTGGTTCGGCAATATGCCTACGTCCACGGGAGGAGAGGAGCAATAAGTTCACTATCGTAAAATAATATTACAGGTGGAGAAAACTCTCAACCCAAAACCCAATTACACCCGCTCACAAAATGCTCTCTTAATTAGAGCATAAACACTCTCTCAAATTCTTTATATTCGATGTTCTTACAATTGAAGAAGGGAAAGCCTTTTATAGGAATGGAGAGTAACTGTGAGACACTGTGCCACCGATTTCGGTGGCAGCTATATTTGACAAAACTAAATCGGTGGCAACTTTCTTTGACAAAGAACAAAAGAACAAAAAGATAAAAGCAAAGGCATATACGACAAATCTCCACCTTGACTTTGAATTTTATCAACAGTAAACTTAGCTCCACCTTCTCCAAATAACTTTAAGTGCTACGTACATACACCAATCAAGTCCAAACAGTGTTTGAACTTGGTAGCAGGAAGAGACTTTGTCAACATATCTGCTGGGTTGTCTGCAGTACCAATCTTTTTAACCATAACATCTCCTTGTGCGATAATATCTCGAACAAAATGGTACCTGATGTCAATGTGCTTTGTTTTTCCATGAAACATCTGGTCTTTGGTCAGATGTATAGCACTTTGACTATCGCAAAAGACAACTGTCACTTGATGATCTGAATTGAGCTCATTGTATAAGCCCCTTAACCAAATAGCCTCTTTGATAGCTTCAGTCACTGCCATATATTCAGCTTTTGTCGTAGACAATGCAACTGTAGATTGCAATGTAGATTTCCAACTGACAGCACTATTTCCAAAAGTAAATACGTAGCCTGTCAACGATCTTCTTTTGTCGAGATCTCCTGCATAGTCTGAGTCGACATAGCCAACCAAACTACTATCACCACTACTGAACTCCAAACAGGTATCAACTGAGCCTTTCAAGTATCTCAAAATCCATTTTACTGCTTGCCAGTGAACTTTACCAGGATTTGCCATGAATCTACTCACAACACTAACTGCATGAGAAATATCAGGTCGAGTACATACCATGGCATACATCAGACTGCCTACTGCACTGGAGTATGGAATATGATCCATGTACTTCTGCTCTTCATCTGTTTGTGGTGACTGTATAACTGAAAGCTTGAAATGAGCAGCTAATGGAGTACTTACAGACTTTGCATCTTTCATGCCAAAACGCTCAAGCACTTTCTCAACATATTTCTTTTGAGTGAGAAACAACTTCCCTGCTTTCCTGTCCCTCTGAATCTCCATTTCGAGAATCTTCTTTGCTGCTCCAAGATCTTTCATCTCAAACTCTTTACTCAATAAGACTTTCAGCTTCTCAACTTCAGAAGTATTCTTTGCAGCAATCAACATATAACAATAAATATATGAATGATCCATCAACTAACCTTCTGAAGTAAACACAATTATCATAATTACTCCTTGAAAAATTATTACTAGTCATGAAGGAGTCAAACCTCTTATACCACTGCCTGGGTGACTGCTTAAGGCCGTATAGAGATTTCTTCAGCAAACAAACATGGTCCTCCTTACCTTCAACCCTGAAACCTTCTGGTTGCTGCATGTAGATTTGCTCTTCAAGATCACCATGTAGAAAAGCAGTTTTTACATCTAACTGCTCTAACTCTAAGTCATACTTAGCCACCATAGCAAGCAACATGCGAATGGAACAATGTTTTACAACTGGTGAGAATACATCATTGAAATCCACACCTTGAACTTGTTTGAATCCCTTTGCAACCAGGCGAGCTTTGTATCTTGCGTCTTCAATGCCTGGGGTGCCTTCCTTCTTCTTGAAAACCCATTTGCAGTCGATAATCTTCTTTCCTTTTGGTGGTCTAACGAGCTCCCAAGTGCCATTCTTATGCAATGACTCCATTTCTTCTTCCATAGCTATCAACCATCTATCTGAGTTGGCTCCTGAAATGGCTTCTGAATATGTGGATGGTTCTCCAACATTGTTGATCTCCTCAGCTGCTGATAAAGCATAAGCCACCAAATTTGCATAATCTTTATATTTTGTTGGCTTCTTTATTTCTCTCCTTTCTCTATCTTTGGCAATAGAATATGGCTGCTCCTGTTCGACTGAGTTAGGATCTGAATCACCTTGCTGAGAGCTGGATGGTTGTGAATCTGACTGCGACATAGAATCTTGCTGAGCAGGATAATCTTCAACATCCATCTCCTGTCTCGGACTGGCCTCCATTTGCTTATCAGAACTGCAAGGTATCAATACTTCATTTTTTGAGTGAAGCATTGAACCTTCATCAAATGTGACATCTCTGCTGATTATAACTTTGGATGATTTGGGACACCAAAGTTTATATCCTTTCACCCCTGGTGGATATCCGAGAAAAATGCACTTCCTCGCCCTTGGTGCTAATTTGCCATCATTGACGTGCATGTATGTTGGACAGCCAAAAATTCTCAAATTTGAATAATCTGCAGGTTTGCCAGACCAAGCTTCTTCTGGAGTCTTGAAACCAATTGGAACTGATGGAGAGCGATTGATTAAATAGCAAGCTGTTGAAACAGCTTCTGCCCAAAAACTCTTTGGTAATCCAGCATTTGAAAGCATACACCTTGCTTTCTCAATGAGGGTTCTGTTCATACGTTCAGCAACTCCATTTTGTTGGGGTGTCATTAGAACTGTGTGATGCCTCACAATGCCTTCATTTTTACAGAAGTCATTGAACTCACCAGCACAAAACTCCAAGCCATTATCTGTTCTCAGCCTCTTTATTTGCCTTCCTGTCTGCTTCTCAATCATGGTTTTCCATTGTTTGAATGTGGAAAACGCCTGATCCTTGTGTTTAAGAAAGTAAACCCAAACCTTCCTCGAGAAGTCGTCGATGAAGACAAGCATATATCTGGCACCACCTTTTGATGGAACTTGTGATGGCCCCCATAGATCAGAATGGATATAATCCAAAGTACCTTTGGTTGTGTGGGTACCTGTGCTGAAACTGACACGTTTTTGCTTTCCGAAAATACAGTGCTCGCAAAAATCAAGCTTGCTAGTATTTTGTTCACACAAAAGACCCTTTTTGCTTAACAGGGTTAAGCCTTTCTCGCTCATATGGCCTAACCTCATATGCCATAATTTGGTGACGTCGATTTCAGACATTTGAGTAGTAATTGCAGCAGCAGCTCCTGTAACTGTGGTTCCTTGTAGGAGATAAAGTCTTCCAAACAGTTTAGCCTTCATCACCACCAGAGCACCTTTGCTAACTTTCAGGACTCCACCTTCGCTTGTGTATTTGCATCCACCAGCATCAAGAGTGCCCAAAGAGATGAGATTTTTCTTCATGTCAGGAGCATGGCGAACGTCTGTCAAAGTTCGTACCACGCCATCATGCATCTTGATTCGGATTGTGCCCTTGCCAATAACTTTGCAAGTTGCATCGTTGCCCATCAAAACAACTCCACCTGCAAAAGATTCATATGTGGAGAACCAGTCCCTATTGGGACATATGTGATAAGAGCAACCTGAATCCATAATCCAATCATCTTTAAACCTGCACCTTTCACTGTTAGTGACTAAAAGAATATCAGATGTGGACTCATCTTCGGCAATACTAGCTTCGGCGGATTTTTCCCTTCTTTCTTCAGTTGATTGTTTATTTTTCAACTTATAACAGTCAGCTTTAATGTGCCCTTTTTTATGACAATAGTTACATGTCAAATTCTTATGTCTAGATTTTGACCTAGACCTACTACTGCCATAATTCTTATTTTTAGACCTTCCTCTAGCAACTAGGCCTTCTGCTACATTATCATCTTTATTACCGACAATTCCTCTATCAATTATAATTTTAGAGAGCAAAGCTGTTTTAACCTCTGCCAAAGACACACTGTCTTTTCCATAAAGCATTGTGTCCCTAAAACTTTTATGTGACGGTGGTAATGAACACAACAATTTCAAAGCAGTATTTTCATCATCAACTTTAGCACCCACATTTTCTAAACTTACTAAAATTGATGTATATTCTTCCAGATAAGTTTTAATAGAAGTACCTTCCTGCATTTGAAATGTGTAGAATCGCGTCATGTGGTACAGCTTGTCAGTCAGGGTTTTGGACATATACAAGGATTCCAGTTTCGCCCATAAGCCAGCTGCTGTATCTTCATTGATGACCTCCTGAAGAACTTCATTAGACAAACAGAGCTGAATTGTGGAAACTGCCTTGTTGATTATCTCCTCCTTCTTTTCTTCAGTCATTGACTCCGGCATTCTATTCTTCCCCAATAAAGCTTTCTCAAGCCCATTCTGAATTAAGATGGCACGCATCTTAATCTTCCACAAAGAGAAATTTATGTTACGATCAAATTTCTCAATATCAAATCTTGTAGTTGCCATTGCTTCAATCACAGACTTCTTTTGATCAAAAATAGCTCTCACTATGAATAGTACCGTATGTGAATAGTACCATATATGTGAACAGTACCGTACAGGTGAACAGTGCAGTATAAATAGTACCGTATGAACAGTACCCCAACTACAGTATCCGAATAGTATCTGCTACAGTACCCTCTGAACAGTATCTGCTACAGTACCTGAATAGTATCCGATACAGTATCCTCTGAACAGTATCTGCTACAGTATCCTGAATAGTATTTCAGCGAAAACCATGCAAAATTCACTTCAACAGTATCACTATTCACTGAATTTCTCGTTTTACACCCGTTTTCGAAACGGATCGTACCGAAAAATTTCTTATATTTTTCTCGTCCCGGCACTATAATTGTTTCTCCAAAATTCGCTACTTTTCCGGACAACACTTCCAATGCAGTGTGAAAAATAGTGGAACCAAAGCTCTGATACCAATTTGTTAGGATCGACGATCTATTTAGACGGTGATTTTATGGCAACAGTGAACAAATAACCAAAGTAATAAAAATAAATACACACAAATTTATGTGGTTCGGCAATATGCCTACGTCCACGGGAGGAGAGGAGCAATAAGTTCACTATCGTAAAATAATATTACAGGTGGAGAAAACTCTCAACCCAAAACCCAATTACACCCGCTCACAAAATGCTCTCTTAATTAGAGCATAAACACTCTCTCAAATTCTTTATATTCGATGTTCTTACAATTGAAGAAGGGAAAGCCTTTTATAGGAATGGAGAGTAACTGTGAGACACTGTGCCACCGATTTCGGTGGCAGCTATATTTGACAAAACTAAATCGGTGGCAACTTTCTTTGACAAAGAACAAAAGAACAAAAAGATAAAAGCAAAGGCATATACGACAAATCAACTAGTATTAAAGTTATAATTAAGGATCCAATAACAACCATTATTTTCCCACAGAAATTTATGGCTGAAAATATATAGAGTAAGAACATACTATAAGGTGTGGAGATAAGCGCAACAACAACAGTACACTAAGCAGCTACATGCAATTGCTCGTTCAATTAGAAGACAAAGATTTTATTCTCTTTCACCACTTATCCAGTTATCCACAAATAAGGCAGTTCTGATTAATCCATTAATCATCAGTAATTTTAATTGTCTAATCAAAATATCAAGAAAGGATGTTCCTCTTAATGATGACTAATTTGTAAGTATGCATTTACTTGCTTTGGGAATAAAATAACAAAATCTATATATAAAATTTCATTTCATGTGACAATAATACATAAAATTAAAAATTTATTCAATTAGGGCCTTGATATAGAGTTGCAATGTGGTAGTTAATTATATATATATGGAAAATTCTTAAATATAGAATCCTAGTTATGAACAAAATTTAGAATTGAGAAGAGTTAATTAAGAGAGTCAAATAAGTTTTTTGTAAAGGAATTTAAGTATTAAATGCCAAAATAATTAAATTTGGGTATAGACAAGTCGGTAGCATTATCATGTATATGAAATATGAGGTCAAAGATTTAAGATCACATCATATCATTGAAATTGCACAAGATAGAAAGACGACCGCATAGTGGAAAAAACCAAAAATAATTAAAGTATATGTTGGACCACTAAGGTTGATGAGTCGAGTACGAAGAGGCAGACGCACATGCATTAGAAGTGGCGATGTGGAACCCTTGGGACCTATTATATATATATGGCTCAATATATAATATCCACGAAAGAAACTCTTTGATATGGTAGGACCGTAATAACGGACAAAAAAGACCCCTCCACTCCACATCACAAATTAACTTCATCTAATAAATTTTCTCAAATTAAAAAAAAAAAATCATCTAATAAATAATGCATAATGCAGTGGTTCTTGTCCGTGCTCAAATGGCTATGGATATTTGTTCTCGTTAAATACTAATCGATTTATTGACGAAATCTTTCAATTAAAAAGGACACTCAAAGATAAGAATTGACATTATAAATTTCTAAAGTTTAATACAAATATTAAAAAATATATTATAATTCAGGTTTAAATTTATAATTAACTCAAATATAAATTAAAGAAAAAAATGAATTATTCGTTAATATGCAAAACTATTATATAAGATAAATTAATGAAACCGTTGCACACCCCTAATCAAACCGTTGCTATTTGCTACAAGACAATTATTTTGTAGCAACAGTTCAATAGGCGCTACATCTGTTCTCACTGACTTAAGTTATTATAACTGATAACACAACAAATATCATTTGCTCTAAGACTCATCCGGTCGGCCCACTCAACTGGCAAGACCCAAGATCTAACAACCAAGAGTAGCAGACACGAGCTCCTAGGCAGCGCACACGCCCGATCGGCTGATGTGACCGTCAGTCCCATCAGTCGCCTGACACAAGGCAGCGCCCATGCCTGCTACCTGCTCCCAGTCATGTCGCCGAATACCTACTCTGACAGCCAGTAATCACTCCCCAGGCACTCGAGTGTCCCTCAATCATCTCATATAAATAGCCCAGCCAACGATGGCACCAGATATTGAATCTCCCACATTCTATCTCTAAAAGCATTTTCTCTCTCTAAGCTACTAACTTAAGATTCGGAGTGCTTACGCCTGGTCCGACCGGGCACCTCTTATTGCAGGATTTTCTCATCCGATCGACTCGTCTTCTCTTCTTCAGATAAAGATTTCCTAGGCTTTATCAATAACAGTTTGAACATTTTAATGTAACACTTAATTAAATACTTGTAGTATTGTAAATATATTGTTAGATTATTTAATTTAAAATAGCTTCTAACAATGAGTTGAAATAGGTTTATTATGTGGTAGTAACAACCCATTAATGTGTCGTAATTAATACTCTTGTCAGTTTGAAGTTGAAATAGTAATTGAGAATATTTGTTAACTTAAAATTGACAAGAAATATGTAGAGGCACATCAAACTGAAATTCAAATGCATATACTAAAGACATGCAAAATGAAACTTACATTAATTTCATGTTTACCGTCAATTAACAACTTAATGTGTAAAAAATATAAAAATTTTAAGATTCAATGTTGCAAAATAAAAATATAGGAGTTTAATAGCAAAAACTCGGAAAATTTAAAAGTTTGGTAATACATTTTTCTTTTTTAAAAATATTTGTAAAATCACTAAATTGTCTTTTTATTAATTGACATAAAAAATATAAAAAAATTATAAATACATTTAAAATACTAAAATAAAAAAAAAATAGATTTTTTATCTTTTTTTCTGAATTCCATTCAGAGAGTGAGGGCTTGAAGTAGGGAAAAAAAATAACACTTGAATTGAAATGAAGGGGTACGTTTTACTTTTTGCCTACGTTTTTTTTTTCCAACTTTTTGTTACTAACAATTACGTACTGAAAAATAATATATAAATTACATGATTTTAAGAATATTAATTATATTATATATGTGTGAGTGAAAATAAAGTGCGTTTATTAGGAATTCGCCAATAGGATCAACTAACCTACAAAAATCAAAAGGCCGATTGATTACCAAGTGGAGAAAGAGAGAGAGAGTAATGGTTCCACGTTGAAGGCCACATAGTTTGAGAAAGTGACACGTGTTCCAACGTGAGAAATATGAAACACCAAGTGGTGGGGGTGCCTCAGTGACTCATCAAACTGGGTCAAAGCCAAACTCTGCAACGCGCCACTTTCCTCTTCTTCACCTTCACTCTTCTCTCATTCTGCTGCGCCTAACCCATGCACTTCTTCTTTATATATATATTCGACCCTAATTCTCTCTCTCTCTCGCCAAATAAAAATGAAAAACAAAATTGAGCAGAAATTCTCTGAGTTCTTTGATAAGTGGGTTTATCAGCTAGCCGATTATCTTCAACAATTAAGAACGATTTCTTCTAAAAATGGTGGAACTGATCAGCAAGAACTTCAAGCTTTAGTTTCAAAAGTTACACAACATTACAAAGAATACTACACTATAAAGTGGAGTTTAGCTCATGAAGATGTTCTTGCCTTCTTTTATCCAATTTGGAGATCTCCTTTAGAGAATGCATGTTCATGGGTTACTGGGTGGAAACCTTCAGCTGTGTTTAAGCTTCTTGTTGACTCGGAGACAAAGACTCGGGTTTTCGGTCCAAGTTTGAGCGAGTTGACACAGGAACAGGTGAGGAAGATAGAGCAGTTGAGGGTGAAAATAAGGATGGAGGAGGAGAAGGTGGAGAGAGAAATGGAGAGGCAACAGGTGGCAGTAGCTGATAGGAAGATGGTGGAGTTGGCTAGGTTGGTTTCTAGAGTAAAAAAAGGAGTGAGCAAAGTAGAAGGAGCAGTGGAGATAGCATTAGTAGGAGTATTGGGTGGTTTGGAGAAAGTAATGAAAAGTGGAGATTGTGTTAGGCTTAAGACATTGAAGGGAATTTTGGATGTTTTGAGTCCGTTACAGTGTGTTGATTTCTTGGCTGGGATTAGTATGCTTCAGATTCAGCTTACTCAATTAGGAAAACAATGGGATTTCTTTCACCATCTTTAGTTTTTTTTCAAAATTTTTAGGGTTTAAGGTTTTGGAGTTTGTTTTCTTTTTTAATTTTTATTATCTTAATTATCTCAAAGTTCTGCTCTTTTTCTGTATGTATTCAGTGGTTTTTATTTTTATTTTTATTTTTGTTAATTTTTGAATTAATAGAGCTCAATTTAATGTTTCCCGTCAGTTTTCCATGGTTGTTTGATTTTTCTATTGCTATTTTTCTTTTTCTTTTTTTTGATTATTATTAAATTTGTGTTGTGGATATATTTTAGATTAAACTCTCTAACAGACCCACAAGAGGCATATATATACACACACAGAGAGACTATGATTTTTCTTTTTTTCAATCATCGATCATAAGTCAAATAATAATCCTGCATAAATTATTAAATTTCACCAAAAAAAGAAAAGAAAAATCATATTAAATTGAATTAAAGAAAAAAGAGAAAAATTAAATAAAATTAGATGAATAGAAATGCTGATTGTAGAGAAGTGTCGACTGTCTCTTTTTATTAATTTTCTTTTATTTCTCCTCCATTTCTATATCAAATTCTCTTCTATTTCTACATTTTCATATATAACAAGCTTACAAGTACACCAAATATTAAAAAACATATGCATGTCATTAAAATAAATGAGAAGATGAAAGAGAAGTAAAAAGAAGAATTAGTTAGCTAGAGAAATGTGAGAGGATATATGCTAGGGATTAACAATAATTGAATCGATAGGAATAAATGTGCAAGTTATTCATCAAATAAAATTATAAAAGGTACCAAAACAAACTACTCATTCTACATTGATCTCCACAAATATTAAAGTAGAAACCAATACCAATTAACATGCAATAGCACTAAACCATTTGACTAGTACATGTTTTAACCTTATATATGTATATACTACTGCTAAATTGAAACTCACTGATTAAATATACATTGAAATGAAACGATAATGAAATTCTTTCTCTTATGTTATATATCATAATTAGATTATGTGGGGTGAAAAGACATTAGGAAATGGGACAAACGGAGCAGAAGGAGCATATAGTAATCGCCGCTAAACTAAGGTTGTGCATGGCAGTAGCAAATTAATGAAAGAAGCTAATTAGAGAATTATGGTTTTAGGTAATTAATGTGGAGTGGATTGAGTTACAGGGCCATGCAAATCTTAATCTTCACGTGATATTCACACCGCCACAAAATACAGCAACGCCAGATCATCTGTTCTTGGCTCCTCCTGCCCATCAGGAGACGTACCGATATGTTTTATTTATACATACAATAATTTAATCATTAGTGCCATATGTTTACACTCCTGACAATCTCTCTCTCTCTCTCTCTTATTATTATTATTCTTATTATTTTTTGTTTACAATAATTGTAAGAATTTCAATCTGATAATCGGAAGGCTCGAAAAGTACCTATGGTTACTCGAATTAAGCTAATCAATAAATAATAGAGTGGCAAAACCTAATAAGGCCGATAATCAGTCGACATTAACCTGTAAGAAAATAATTAAAAAAAAAAAGAAGCTTTGAAAAAGTCAGAAATGGTGGCTTTGCAATTTACATTCAAATTGCAAATGCGTGGACAGCTAATTCATTAGCTGTCCACACGTATTTAACGCATAATATACGCGTTTATATTTCCTATAAATAGGCATATTTTATTTCCAATGTATATAACTCTGAATCAAGCAAATTTAAGGGGGTGAGTTTGTTTGTGAGCATAAGAAAATAGTGAGAGTTTAAGGGTTTGTTCAAAAATTCTTGAGATACTCTTTGGGTATTTTTCTTGTGTTGAGGGTGTAAGAAAAATATTGTATTTGTTATTGTGTGGTTGTAACAATTTTCCACATAGTGAATATTTTTCTTGGTTGTCTTTTGACACCGGCCGTGGTTTTTCTCCGATTTTGGAGTTTTCCACGTAAATTCTTGTCTTGTGTTTTTTCCTGTGTTTGTTCGACTATTATTCATAATTTATTAAAGGCAACTTCCTGGGATAAAGGGGGAGAATTTTTCACAACAACTGGTATCAGAGCCAAGGTGGAGCCAAGATTCTTTCTTAGTATGCTCTGTGGTTGCAGCATAGACTGATCTTACACATCAGAAAAGATTTTTTTTCTTGAGTATTGTGGACGTATACGGGTACTGTTCACGTATACAATCACTATTCATTTATACGGTACTATTCACGTGAATAGTAAAAACTGATTTGTTCGTGATAGAAAAATGTCTTCAACAAAATTCGATATTGAGAAATTTGACGGGAGAATCAATTTTGCCTTATGGCAAGTGCAAGTCAAAGATGTATTAATCCAGTATGGATTGTATAAAGTATTGAAGGGAAAAACAATCCCTTTGACCAGCAGTGGAGATTCAGGAAAGTCCACAATGAGCGATGAAGATTGGGAGGAGCTAGACATGAAAGCTGCCAGTCTAATTCGTCTCTGTTTAGCAAAAAATATTATTGATAATGTGGTTGGACTATCTACAACAAAGGAGATCTGGAATAAGCTTGAAGAATTGTACCTGACAAAAAGTGTTTCAAATAGACTTTATTTAAAGGAGCAATTTTATAAATTGCAAATGGAAGAAGGCACGAAAATTTCAGATCATCTGAGTGTCTTGAATGGAATTATTTCTGAATTGGAGACTCTTGGAGTTAAGATAGATGAAGAGGATAAAGCCTTGCGACTCATCTTGTCTCTTCCACCTTCTTATAAACACATGCAACCCATTTTAATGTATGGGAAGGAAACTGTAGTTTTTTCAGAGGTGGCGAGTAAATTAATTTCTGAAGAAAGAAGAATGAATGGAGAAAATAAACATTCAGAAAACTCAATTTTGGCTGTTTATGGGAAGAAGAAGAAGAACTCTGAGAATAAAGTTGTATGCTGGGGATGTGGGCAAACTGGCCACATTAAAAGGAACTGCAAGAAGGGTGGAGCTAGTTCGGCCAACAGCTCCAAAGATCAAGCTGATGTTACCAATGTAGTCTCCCTGCAAGAGGGAGATGATGAATTCTATTAAATATATATGTCCTCATGGCATGATTGCTACCATTGAAAATGCCATGAAAGAGGACATCTGATTGGTAGCATGTCCACGGATTTACACACAGGCATTGGCTGATAATTATGCAAGGTGTGTGGTGCGACAAAAGAATGTCGATGGCTAATGAACTTCCTGGAAAATCAGCATGGAAGTTGCACCATAATTTATTAGCAAGTTTTTCGACATGGCCGAGGTGAAATTCTTGAAGTTAGTGTTAATTTCAAGTGGGTATACTTTTTATGGTGGAGTATGATAATTCTTGTTTAAAAATTGTAATTGTCGGTGTTAGACAATGTTTTGGTAGCGGATATTTTTTTTTTATTATGGTGGAGATTGTAAGAAAATAATTAAAAAAAAAAGAAGCTTTGAAAAAGTCAGAAATGGTGGCTTTGCAATTTGCATTCAAATTGCAAATGCGTGGACAGCTAATTCATTAGCTGTCCACACGTATTTAACGCATAATATACGCGTTTATATTTCCTATAAATAGGCATGTTTTATTTCCAATGTATATAACTCTGAATCAAGCAAATTTAAGGGGGTGAGTTTGTTTGTGAGCATAAGAAAATAGTGAGAGTTTAAGGGTTTGTTCAAAAATTCTTGAGATACTCTTTGGGTATTTTTCTTGTGTTGAGGGTGTAAGAAAAATATTGTATTTGTTATTGTGTGGTTGTAACAATTTTCCACATAGTGAATATTTTTCTTGGTTGTCTTTTGACAACGGCCGTGGTTTTTCTCCAATTTTGGAGTTTTTCACGTAAATTCTTGTCTTGTGTTTTTTCCTGTATTTGTTCGACTATTATTCATAATTTATTAAAGGCAACTTCCTGGGATAAAGGGGGAGAATTTTTCACAACATAACCAGCATGAAAACAAATAGAAATTTGCTAGACATATCAAAAAGACAATGGAGGGTCCGAAATTTAAACTCCGATACTTAGGTCGGCTTACAAGAGTTGTAGAATAAATTTAACAGAGTAATGATAAACTGTAAATAATCAATACCTTTTAATGTGTGATTTTGTCCCTATATATATGGAGAGAGCACAATATCCTGGACTAGGATTCTGTAAGTGTGTTTTGAAATTGTCAAGATTGTCCTACAAAATTAGTCTACCAAAGCACACCTTTGATGATTTCTAGTTAACCTACCATGCACACCATTTTTGATTTGCCAACCTAGCACACTATTCTTGAATTCTAATTGTGTTTTTTGTTGAAATTGAGTAGTGTTTTTCACATTACTTTTTATGCCTATAAATAGCCATGCAAAACCATTTATTTAGTGTGCCAAAAACTTCATTATTTTTGTTTAGTTTGAGAGAAATTCTCATTTGAGAATTAGTGAGATTTTGGGTGTAATTGGGTTATGGGATTTTGAGAGTTAGGTTCTCCACACCTCTTTTGTATCACTTCAAATTTATTAGTGAAATAATTTTCTGCTCTCCTTCACCCGTGGAGTAGGCACTCTGCCGAACCATGTAAATTCTTGGTGTTCTCTATTTTGTTATTTCATCTATTTTGTTGTTGCTTTATTTATCCAATCATAAATTTTGGGTTCCGTGGTGGATTTATTCCTAACAAACTGGTATCAGAGCCATCTCAAAATTTTTGATTGGACGTTGTTATGGCAACTACAAAATTTGATATCGAGAAATTTGATCGCACTGTTAGTTTTGCCTTATGGCAAATCAAGATGAAGGCGATTTTGACACAAAATGGATTGCACAAAGCAATCTTGGGCCAGGACCAATTACCTGCCACGATGAAAGAGGAGCAGAAACAAGAGTTAGAAGAAAAAGCTCTAGCTGCCATCCAGTTGTGCTTGTCCAATGAGGTTCTACGTGAAGTCATCCATGAGAAGACTACCAAAGATTTATGGGAGAAACTCGAGTCTCTCTACATGACGAAAAATCTCACTAGCAAGTTAGTTGTTAAGCATCGTTTGCATATGCTTCATATGGCAGAAGGCACTTCTCTCAAGTCACATCTTGATGAATTTAACTCTATTCTTCTAGATTTGGAAAATCTAGATATCAAATATGAAGAAGAAGATAAAGCTCTTATGTTGTTACGGTCTTTACCTCCGTCTTTTAAAAATTTCAGGGAGACTTTAATCTACAGTAGAAAAACCCTTACTGTAGAGGAGGTTAAAGAAAGTCTATTCTCCAAAGACCTTATTGATAAAGAGCTTTCAAGTGACAAAGGTGGCTATTCCGCAGAAGGTCTCGTTGTGAGAGGAAGATCTTCAGTGAAAGATTCGAGCAGCAGCAACAATCGATCTAGATCTAAATCAAGATACAGGCGAAACAATTTAACCTGTAATTACTGTAAGAAGAAAGGGCACATCAAAGCTGAATGTTTCAAGTTGCAGAACAAGAATAAAGAAAGGAGTAAAATGGAAGAGAATCCCGCCGAAGCCAGTATTGTAGAAGATGAGGTGGATTGCGAAGTCTATGCCGTTTCTGATGATGGTGCCAGATTTGGACAAGGGTGGATCCTAGATTCCGCTTGCTCGTTCCATATATGTCTACATAGAGACTGGTTCTACTCTTATGAATCAGTAGATAAAGGAGTTGTGTTGATGGGCAATGATCATCCTTGTAAAGTTATTGGTACTGGTACTGTTAAAATTAAGATGCATGATGGCGTGGTTAGAACATTAACCAACGTACGACATGTTCCAGCAATGAAGAAGAATCTCATCTCTCTGTCTGCCTTAGATGACAACGGTTGCAGATTCTCTGGTGGAGGTGGAGTCTTAAAAGTCCTAAGAGGTGCTCTTGTCATTATGAAGGCTAAAAAAGTTGGAAGGTTGTACATCTTACAAGGATCCACAGTTACAGGCATTGCTGCAATTTCCTCTACTATGTCAGATTCAGATGCCACCAGATTATGGCATATGAGGTTGGGGCACATGAGTGAGAAATGCCTCACGATGTTGAGTAAGAGAGGTCTTCTTTCTGGTCAGAGTACATCTAAGTTAGAGTTCTGTGAGCATTGTCTTTTTGGCAAGCAAAAGAGAGTCAGTTTCAATTCAGGGGTTCACAGAACTAAAGGTACTCTAGACTACATTCATTCAGATCTTTGGGGACCTGCTCGTGTTCCTTCAAAAGGCGGCGCTAGATATATGCTTACCTTCATTGATGACTACTCTAGGAAGGTTTGGGTTTATTTTCTAAAGCATAAGAATGATGTTTTTGCTACTTTCAAGCAATGGAAAGCCTTAGTTGAAAACCAGACAAACAAGAAGATTAAGCGCCTTCGTACTGATAATGGTTTGGAATTCTGTAATGATGAATTCAATAAATTTTGCAAAGATGAAGGAATCTCTAGACACCTCACAGTTCCAGGAACTCCGCAACAGAATGGTGTAGCTGAACGAATGAATAGAACTTTATTAGAGAAAGTTCGTTGCATGTTATCAAATTCTGGCTTATCACAAGACTTTTGGGCAGAAGCAGCTTCTATTGCTTGCTATTTGGTGAATCGATCTCCGTCAGCTTCAATTGGTTGTAAAACTCCAGAAGAAGTTTTGTCTGGAAAGCCTGCTGATTATTCTGAATTGAGAATATTTGGATGTCCTGTTTATGTTCATGTCAATGATGGCAAATTGGAGCCTAGATCTAAAAAGGGCATATTTATCGGTTATCCTTCTGGTGTGAAAGGATTTAAAGTCTGGTATCCTGATCCTAGATCACCAAAGTCTATCATCAGCAGGAATGTTGTGTTCGATGAATCAGCCATGCTTTATCCAAAAAGGGAGTCTTCTGTCTCTTCTAACACAAATGTTCTTAATTTAAACAAGCAGGTGGAAGTTGAAATTGAGGTGGAGAATCCATTATCTTCTTTGATGAATGTTCAGGAGCTCACTTCTTCAGAAGTAGAAGAGTCAACATTTGAGGAAGAAGAGCATCCTATTGTAAGAGACAGACCAGAAAGGCAAAGAAGAAAGCCTGTAAGGCTATCAGATTATGTCACTTTTGCCTGCGTTGCTGCACTAGAGACGGATGGAGTTAGTGATCCTTCCACATATTCAGAAGTCATTTCCCGTGATGATTCCACAAAATGGTTGATAGCTATGCAAGAAGAGATAGAATCTCTCCACAAAAATAAAACTTGGGAGTTGGTCAAGCCACCTAAAAATAAAAAGATTGTCGGTTGCAAATGGGTCTTCAAAAGGAAAGATGGCATCTTGGGAGGTGAAGATGCTAGATACAAGGCAAGACTGGTTGCAAAGGGCTATAGTCAGGTACAGGGAGTTGATTTTAATGATGTTTTCTCTCCTGTTGTTAAACATAGCTCTATTCGAGTCTTGCTTGCATTGGTTGCTATGCATAACTTAGAGTTAGAGCAACTAGATGTAAAGACTGCATTCTTGCATGGTGACTTGGAGGAGACAATTTATATGCAGCAACCTGAAGGTTTTGAGATTGAAGGCAAAGAAGACCATGTTTGTTTGTTAAAGAAATCACTGTATGGTTTAAAACAGTCTCCTCGACAGTGGTATAAGCGTTTTGATTCATTCATGATTGGACATGGTTACTGTAGGAGCCAGTATGATAGCTGCGTGTATTTTAAAAAATCTACAGATGGTTCATTTGTTTATTTGCTGCTCTATGTTGATGATATGCTCATTGCAGCTAAGGATATGTCTGAGATCAAGAAGTTAAAATCAGAATTGAATGGTGAATTTGAGATGAAAGATTTGGGAGCAGCTAAGAAAATTCTTGGCATGGAGATCCAACGAGATAGAGTTAGAGGTAAACTTTATTTAACTCAAAAGAACTTTGTTGAGAAAGTGTTGGAGCGTTTTGGCATGAAAAATGCTAAACCTGTAAGTACTCCACTTGCTGCTCATTTTAAACTTTCTGCTGCTATGTCACCACAGTCAGAGAAAGATATTGAAAATATGTTACATGTTCCGTACTCAAGTGCTGTTGGTAGTCTCATGTATGCTATGGTGTGTACTCGTCCTGACATTGCTCATGCTGTAAGTGTTGTTAGTAGATATATGTCTAATCCTGGAAAAGAACATTGGAAGGCAGTTAAGTGGATTTTAAGATATTTAAGGGGTACTTCGGATCATTGTTTAGAATTCGGAAGGAGCAAGGAAAATGTGATCGGTTATGTTGATTCAGACTATGCAGGTGATCTCGACAGACGAAGATCTATTACAGGGTATGTGTTTACTCTTGGTAATACTGCTATCAGTTGGAAAGCTACCTTACAGTCTGTAGTAGCATTATCCACTACTGAAGCAGAGTACATGGCAATTGCTGAGGCAATTAAAGAAGCCATTTGGCTAAGAGGTTTCATTGGTGAATTCAATTCAAATTCAGAAAGGATAATTGTGCATTGTGATAGTCAAAGTGCTATATTTTTTACTAAGAATAAGATGTTTCATGAAAGAACGAAGCACATTGATGTGAGGTACCATTTTGTTCGAGATATTATTTCTACAGGAAATATAGGCGTTGAGAAAATTGGTACTGCAAACAACCCAGCTGATATGTTGACTAAACCTCTTTCAAAAGGAAAGTTCAAGCATTGCTTGAACTTGATTGGCATTTCTGAAAATTGAAGTTAGCCCGTAAGGGGCATAAATGGTGAAGATAGAATCACAGAAAATTTCAAAACAAGGTGGAGATTTGTAAGTGTGTTTTGAAATTGTCAAGATTGTCCTACAAAATTAGTCTACCAAAGCACACCTTTGATGATTTCTAGTTAACCTACCATGCACACCATTTTTGATTTGCCAACCTAGCACACTATTCTTGAATTCTAATTGTGTTTTTTGTTGAAATTGAGTAGTGTTTTTCACATTACTTGTTATGCCTATAAATAGCCATGCAAAACCATTTATTTAGTGTGCCAAAAACTTCATTATTTTTGTTTAGTTTGAGAGAAATTCTCATTTGAGAATTAGTGAGATTTTGGGTGTAATTGGGTTATGGGATTTTGAGAGTTAGGTTCTCCACACCTCTTTTGTATCACTTCAAATTTATTAGTGAAATAATTTTCTGCTCTCCTTCACCCGTGGAGTAGGCACTCTGCCGAACCACGTAAATTCTTGGTGTTCTCTATTTTGTTATTTCATCTATTTTGTTGTTGCTTTATTTATCCAATCATAAATTTTGGGTTCCGTGGTGGATTTATTCCTAACAGATTCAAATAATTTACTTCATATTAGAATTTTTTTTTTTTTTTGCCAGTTTAGTCAACTTTTTTAATTTATGGAACCCATTAATTCAGAATTTGATGGTTAATTAAAAAAGAAAAGATAGCATGGCATGTTATATGAAAGAATTTTTCTATAACTATAGGCAGTTGATTATTTTCTTCTATTCACACTTATAAAATCGTGTTTGTGGTGTTCCATTCCCTTTTAATTCAGAAATTATCTTATGGACAATGATAATTGAATATGTCACTATATCATAATTTCATATCGGACTTTTTTATTCCTAAAAAATATATTTTAGGAAAATTTATAATAGAATTAAAGGAGTTTGTTTTGTTCGCTCAAATAAAAAAATAAAAAAATTTCTGGCAATATATTTTCCAAAGTTTTCTATTGGAATCCACGTACAAATTATATAAAAGTTTTCTATTGGAATCCAAGTACAAATTTTATAATTGATCAAAATGCTCAATGAAAATCGAACCTATACGATTTTGCAGTTCTGGATAAATACTATTTCTTTATATATTCTAAGTGGTTATTCTATTCTAAACAATAAAGAATGGCACTATATCATAATTTCATATCGGCAGCTTTTTTCTTTCCAAAAAAAATGCATTTGAGGAAAATTTATAATAGACTCAAGTAAAAGATAAAAGAATATCTAGCAATACATTTTCTAAAGTTTTCTATTGGAAACCACAAACAAACTATCTATTTGATCAAGATGCACAATGAAAATTGAATGCGTACAATTTTGCAGTTCTCAATAAATACAATTTCTTCCTATATTCTAGTGATTATTCTATTCTAAACAATAAAGAAGTCCTCTAAATATAAAATTCTCAGAAGGAAGTGTCCAACATAGGATGAGTTGAGAACTTGGAAGGTGTTGTAAAGTATTTTTTTTCCAAAGAAAACTAAAACAAGTCCGCAAAATTGCTATTTAAACGGAAATGACTGTGCCTAAATACACTACTACAACATCTAATTCTTGTTAGTTTATTTTTTTTTTCTTTTTCCTTTTTACCACAAACTTCAATCACAAAGTACATATATCTTGTACCAACTGGGAACACAATACCCCAAACAAAGAATATATTACACACTCATGTACTGAAGGAAATGCTAGAGAGAAATGGAGGAAAAACGTATACAATGAAATTATAGAACAAGACCAAAAAAAAAAATATATACATATAATATATAATGGTGGTATTGATGTGGTATATGAACCACCAATCAAAAAGCTAATATTAGATTTTGACTTGCAACAGTGAGAAAGGAGTTGACAGAATTTAAGTGGCCTCTACTGATAGTATCTCAAGTTCAGCCCACCACAGTGGAGAAAGTCTTGGAGTTGCTTGATCAGGTGATATGCCAATCACTGCCCTCAACTTCGATGTAATATCTTTCATCGTCGGTCTCTTCCTCGGATCTGGTTGTATGCATTCTTGGATCACCTCGCAGATGAGATCGAGCTCGTTGTTTTTGAAAGACTTGAGTGTTGGATCAATCATGTAGCCAATGCTTCGCATATCATTCAAATATTCAGCAGCCTGCAAAGTTTCAGAGTTGCATGTATGCTCATCAGAATACACGTTTAGCTTTAAAGCAATGCCAAATGCTAAAATGGATAGTAGAATATGATAAAAGAATTACCCATTTCTCAAGAGGCCCTTGTTCTTTCGAGCATGGGAGCTTTCCAGAAATGATTTCAAGCAACAAAATTCCGAAACTATACACATTTGTATCTGTATCAGCCAATGGTGGCAACACAGAATGCTCCAATTCCCCATCACCTGAGATTTTTGCCCTTGATGAACCATCTCTCAACTTCGATGAACGTTGTGGCAAGAAACAGACCTCTGCAATCTGCGAATTGACGATTGGATTAGTAAGATAGTACGCTACACATAGAAAGTGATAAAGGCAATCCATGAAACAGACAGATACCTTAGGAGCATAATCATCTGTTAGAAAGATGTGATTCGAATTCAAGTTAGAATGAGCCACTGGTGGATTTAAATCGTGGTGCATGTATTGCAAGCAATATGCAGTGCCCATGATAATCCTCATCCTCATAGACCAGTCTAGATGTTCCATTTCTTTAACTGAACAAGAAGAAAAAAAAAAATCAGAATAGTCAAATTGCTACTCCCACAATAATACATCAAGTCTTCACTGGCAAAATTTGTTTTGTGAGAAAATTACTATGCAGATGCTCAAAGAGGCTTCCATTTGGAGCATATTCAAACACCATCATTCTATTGAAAGGTTCATCCTCCTCACAGTAGCCGATAAGATTGACAAAGTTCTTATGGTTGATCCGAGATAGGGTATCAATCTGCAGGGCATCAACAAGGCAAAAGAAAAATAAAATTAAAATGAAAGAGTTTGTAAAAGAATTTTACACAAAACGAAAAAGTTTGAAATATCCTTCTCAAATATTAAATCTTCAGACAGAACCATAAAGAGACAGACCTTTTTCCTGTATGACATCTCTGCATTCCTTGACCAGTTTCTGGAAGAAGTAACTAAAGTTGATGCAACAGCAATCTCAACTCCACTGGACAACGTTCCCTTGTACATAGTGAAACCCTCCCGAGTGTCAATAATGTTGCTGAAATCCTCACATGCAGTTTCTAGTTCTGATCGATTTAGCTTGGGGACCCCTGAATTTCAGAATATTTAGACATAATAAACATCAGAGCAGGAAACAATACGCAGTGCAATGCTAAGAAAAGTCACAGTCAGACAAAAAAAAAGTCACGTTTTTGTTCCTTTTCTTTTCTCAACTATGTTTGAAAGTTTACCTGTAACAAATGCTTTCTGCAGCTGTCCACTCAGTCCAGTCTTCCAAGGGCCAATGGTTGTGACTCCTCGTTTACGGAAAACAACCAGCAGGGCCAAAGCAGCAATTGCCAAGGCAGACATAACAGGAATAATTAAGAAATAAATCCATTTATTCCCAGAACTTTCATTCCTTGAAGATTTCTGAGTAGGACCACTTTGGAATTCCATTGGGGGAGACTCAGCAGGCGGAGCCAATGGCACAGGCGGGGGAGACCGGTGCTTTGTATTTGGTATAGCAGGGAAACTCCCACTACTTCGACTAGTTGGTAAAGCAATGATCTGATGAGAGGAAGATCCACCACCCACAGGCGCAGCTGGAAGGTTACTGGACTGTTCAAATAGCCAACGGCGTACAGACTTGATAAGGATCTCCACGTTTTGAAATTCTTTTGGCTCAGATGAACCTGATGAATGCAAGAAAAGATGCACTTAGTTTATCACCCACTTGAATTTTAATGCTCATTGAGCTAGAATGGTAAATTGCTTGTACTCACTGGCTAACTTCCTACCACTGCATTTATGCTGCGAGTCCATTCCAAGCTTGTGCCTTGTAAGATGGTAGAATATCTCAGAAGATGGAACATGACAACAATTATCACCATTCATAAAGTTCACGTAGCAGCATATTGTAATCTTATTAATACGTATGTGGATAGAAGAATACAAATGCGAGTATCATGTAACATGTTAAGGATTCTAGATTCCGTATAGTTCTAAACATAAAAAAGAAAGAAATCATACTTAAGCTACTGGTCAAAAAGATATACCATGTTTAAGAACTGAATTCAACATGGTTCATAATCACCTTCTCCTATTTATCAAGCAAAATAGCTTAGGCAGGTTATCTACAACAAACTTTAGGGTCCATAGGGAAATAAGAGGCATGAAATTTTTGTGCTGCTAGGAGATGGAATAATCAATAAGCATGAGAGGGTATCTATTATCTCTAATAATTTAACAAGGTTGCGAATTGTATCACAGGGTTTTAAAAAGGACAGATTAGCATCTCACTTACCCATTTAAACACTTTCTATTAAAACAGCCAAATCCAGGGGCTGCAGCATATGCAAGGTTTTTATCAAATTGCAAATCAGAAAAACACTTAAGCCTCCCAATCTTCACAGAACTGCTGCCTTCAAATTTATTGTCACAAAGCAACCTAATGTACAATTGATTTAGGCTACACAACTACTGAATGTAATAGTGGAAATTAATGATATCAATTACAGCAAACTCACAAGCATTTCAATGATGGCAATCTTTTTATTTCTACAGGAACTGTTCCACCAAAATTATTATCTCTCAAGTCCAGCAGCTCCAGCATTGTGAGTCCTCCAATTTCTTTAGGAATGGCACCCGAGAAACAGTTTTTACAGAGCACACTGTTAACAAAACAGGGCAAAATAGCTTTTCAGTAATCTGCCAGGTAAATAGCTTGTCAACTGGGTTGCCTTATTGTTCTATATTGATAAAAAATCCATGGTAATTGCAACTTTCTTGCAGTTCTCATACAATTAACAGTGCAATGAAATACTCAACTCCTCAATTAAAGAATTATATGGCAATAACAGATACACATAGTATGTCATTGATAACAAAACAACAAATTTTAAAGCAGAAGTAGGATCCTCACAGGGATTTTAAGTGACTAAGTTTGCCAAGCTCAGGTGTCAATGTCCCTTCCAACTGAAGCCCATTAAGATCCCTACAAGTAGACAAAACATTACAACAAGGAAGTTCATTGTTCCAACTATGCCAAAAGACAGTGATAGCTCTTGTCAAGCAAGCACAACGAGGAACTTACAATCTTTCAACTTTACCGGCTACACAGTAAACACCAGACCACAAGCAAGGATCCTTATCAAGAGCATTCCAGTCGGCAAAAACACCAAATGGATCAGAACTCACTTTTGCTCGAAATTCCAACAAAATTAGTCCTGAATTCCCACCCCACATTGAATTCATAAATTAGAATAAGATTTTAACATTGTCATTTTAACAATTATGTATGTATCACGAGAAATGCAAAAACTTACCCTCATCATTGAGAGACCAAGAGCACTGAATTGCAATAGAAAAAGCCATGAAGAACATAAACTGGTATATATTTGGGATCCATCTACCCCCCATCTCTTGATGAACCAATATAGGCAGTGGAGGTAGCAACAATAATAAAAAATCGCCAGGTTTCCTACTCAAAACCACTCCTCCCTTCAACTCACAGCAATAAAGACAACAATACACTATTGTAATACCTGAAATTATCTGTTTTACTTTGATTTACAAATAACTATACAAAACTATAGTACAAAGAAAGGTAAAGTCTTGGCATTTGTCTATGATGATCATATCAGGGTCCCTCATATTTGCTTTAATAAAATAGTCTCTAAATCCTTTCCTCCAAAATGTACATAACCTGGCTCAGCAGGCTAATATAAATCTCTAAATCTCCACAATGGATTGGAGCTGAAATGCAAAGAAAAAACCACAGAAAACAAAAGAAAAATTATCAATTTTTGTGGAAGTGATTAAATGTTGGAAAAAGATGCTGCATTTCCTCCAAACAACAAAGAATCAAAGAATACCCTCAATAGCAAGCAATCCAAAAGAAAGAATGAGAAAAAAGGGTAATGCAATTTACCATAAAAAAAAGCTAGCTGAAAGGATTCTGTAATGTTGCAATTCCTGAGGGCAATATTGCAATTCTAATGTTTTTTTTTTTTTGTCCTTTTTCTCTTGGGAACTTTTAAAATCCTTCAAGGGAAAGGAAATGTGATGGGTGGTGATAGGTGGGAGGAAGATAGACAGATAGAGACTCAAAAAGGCAGCAATGAAAAAAATATAATTGAAAATTAATTAAAAATATACTTAAACTGCAAAGTTTTAATATTTGAAAAAAAATTTAATTTTTTTTCAAAGACTGCCCCTTTGCAGGATGATCTCAGAGGATTTCTTCGACCATCTTGTCTCTCTCAAGGATCTCTCTTTCTCTGACTTATATTTTTTAATATAAAGTTTTAAACTTTGATATCTCTTACCCAGAGTTTCTTTCTTTATCTCTGGTTTTTTATTTTTTATTTTCTCTTTCTTTTCTTTCTTTCTTTGATCTTCTCTCTCTCTCAGGTACTCACCTCTCTACCCCCCACCATCTACCACCCCAAGAACCAGCGAGTTTCTGTTTTCCATTTTGTTTAGTTTTTTTTTTTTTTTTAGTTTGGGTGGGTCCTATAATTATTTTTTTTTGAATTATTTGGTAGGTCAAGTGGGACCCCAAATGGAAAACAATGTCTAGATTATCGCGGGAAAATTGATCGGCGGCAGGGTAACCGTCTGTCGACGGCGGAGGGTTTATCCCTCTGTTGCTATCTTTTTTTTTTCTAAATTTTTTATTTTTTTAGTTTGTTTTATTATATTTTAGTGGTGGAGAGGGCCCCCACTTCCTGTGTAATCGGACGCGCTTTTAGTTCCTATTGACTGGCCCCACAATTTTTTTATTGTTTTTTTAAAATTTCGTGCCTTCCTCTTCCTCTGTTTTTTTCGCTTTAGGGTGAGAAGAAATTGGATGGTGGCATCCATCAACCCACCGAGATCTAGTTATTTTGTTTTTTTAAAATTCTGTTGGATATTTATGTTTTATTTCTATCTATAGAATGGAAGTTGTTCGTACGTCCCTCATCTACCCATCTTTACCTAATGGCCCAAGTTCTTGAGATAATTTTTTCACTTATTTTTAATGCATTTTTTTTTTAAAAAAAAATCAAATTTATCTTTTAATTATTAAAAATTGTACATATTTAACATTTAAATATATTTTGGCCCAATTTTACTATTAAAGTATTGAAAATTGTGTCAACATTGGTGGCTCATCCACCCACCTTTGTTGACAAAATGAATTTATTTTGTTAACAAAGGGAATCCCACATCGGGATTTCATAGAAGAATAGGAGGATTGATCTCCTATATAAACAACTCAACTCCTTTAGTTTTGATCCATCCCAAAATTGCCAATTTTTTTAAGGCAATTAGTAAATATTTCACTTGTATTATTTCTTTGAAATAGTGAAATATAATATTAGTAGTGTCCGAGGACGTAGGCATAGTTGGCCGAACCTCGTTAAATTCTGGTGTTCTTTATTTGTCTATTTAATAGCTATTGTTGGGTATATTGTTAGTGAATTATTGTGCTGTTAAATTACTTAGAAAAATTCTATCTTGGGAATTTTACCTTGTGTAATTTTTCAGTACAATCGTTTACGCTTTATTCACCTGCTCAATAGTGTTCGAGGTGAATTTGGTGGAAATCAACCCGAGTTTCCACAACAATTGGTATCAGAGCCTAGGTTCTTTCTTAGTATGCTCTGTGGTTGCAGCGTAGGCTGATCTTCCACATCAGAAAAGATTTTTCCTTGGGCTATTGGCATTCCGCATAGACAGCTATTGAATAGTAATTGTAGCTGAAATGACAAATCCATCCACTTCTTCGTCATCCAATATGATGGCAAATGCAAGAGTTGCGGTGGAAATTTTTGATGGTACGGGTCATTTTGGCATGTGGCAAAGTGAGGTTCTAGACGCTCTCTTTCAGCAAGGTCTAGACATTGCCCTTGAAGAAAAGAAACCAGATGATGTTGATGAGAAAGAATGGAAGAAACTTAATCGTTTGGCATGTGGTACAATTCGATCGTGCCTTTCTAGAGAGCAAAAGTATGCTTTCTCGAAAGAAATTTTTGCAAGTAAATTGATGAAGGCGCTGGAGGAAAAATTCTTGAAGAAAAGCAGTCAGAATAAGCTTCACATGAAGAAAAGACTGTTTCGTTTCAATTATGTTGCGGGTACCACAATAAATGATCACATCACCAGTTTTAATCAGTTAGTCGCTGATTTATTGAATTTGGATGTGACATTTGAAGATGAAGACCTGGCTTTGATGTTGTTGGGATCGCTTCCTGAGGAGTTTGAGTTTCTTGAAACGACTCTACTTCATGGGAAGGCTGCTGTGACTCTCAGTGAAGTTTGTGCTGCCTTGTATAGTTATGAACTGAGAAAGAAGGACAAGAAAGAAAGCACAAGTGGAGCTACAGAAGTTCTAGTAGTGAGAGGTCGGTTGCAGAGTCAGACTAGAGGAAAGAAAGGAAGATCGAAGTCGAGGCCCAAATTGGGCAAAGACGAATGTGCCTTTTGTCGAGAAAAAGGGCATTGGAAGAAAGATTGTCCTAAGCTGAAGTATAAGGGCAAACCTGATAAGGGAAAGGCTGTTGTAGATTCAAATGTAGCTGAGTGTAATGATGAAGACTCAGATTTCTCACTTGCTATTACATCGTCAACGAGCTCTTCTAGTGTATGGCTGCTTGATTCAGGCTGTAGTCATCATATGTGTCCCCATCGGGATTGGTTCTATGAATTTAGAGAACTAGAAGATGGAGTTGTTTATATAGCAAATGATGCCTCTCTCAACACACATGGGATTGGTTCCATTCGTTTGAAAAACCATGATGGATCAATCAGAATCTTAAAGGATGTTCGTTATGTGCCCAGTTTGTCAAAAAATCTCATTTCTGTGGGAGCTCTAGAAGAAAAGGGTTTCGAGGTACGAGCAAAAGGCGGAGTAATGAAGATAATTTCTGGTGCACTTGTGGTGTTGAAGGGAATTCGAAAGAATAACAGATTGTACCATTATCAAGGTACTACTGTTATTGGCACAACAGCAGTAGCTTCTACTGGTGAAAAGGAGTCAGAAGCAACCAGGTTATGGCATATGCGCTTGGGGCATGCAGGTGCAAGATCCTTGAATCTCCTGGTGAAACAAGGATTATTGAAAGGAGTTCAGACTTGCAAATTGGATTTTTGTGAGCATTGTGTCAAAGGGAAAAAGACAAGGGTGAAATTTGGAACAGCAATCCACGATACCAAGGGTATTTTGGATTATGTTCATTTTGATGTGTGGGGACCTTCCAAGACGATTTCTTTGGGAGGAAAACACTACTATGTGACATTTGTTGATGATTTTTCCCGGAGAGTTTGGGTGTATACTATGAAGACTAAGGATGAAGTGCTGGGAGTTTTCCTTAAATGGAAAAAGATGATGGAAACTCAAACAGGCCGAAGGATCAAGTATCTCCGTACAGATAATGGCGGGGAATACAGGAGTGATCCATTTATGAAGGTGTGTGAAGATGAAGGCATTGTCAGACACTTCACAGTCAGAAATACACCACAACAGAATGGGGTGGCAGAACGCATGAACCGGACATTGCTGGAGAAAGTTCGGTGTATGTTGTCCAATGCTGGGTTGGGCAGAGAATTTTGGGCTGAAGCTATTACATATGCTTGTCATCTCATTAATCGCCTACCATCTAGTGCTATTGGTGGTAAAACGCCATTGGAGAAATGGTTTGGAAAACCTGCTACAGATTATAATTCCTTACATGTATTTGGTTCCACTGCATACTATCACATTAAGGAATCGAAGTTGGATCCACGTGCAAAGAAAGCAATTTTCATGGGGATCACCTCTGGTGTGAAAGGATATCGACTTTGGTGTCCAGAATCAAAGAAAATAATTTTCAGCAGGGATGTTACCTTTGATGAATCTACCATGTTGAGAAAGGTGACAAATGAAAGTGTTGAGCAGACAGATGGTACTCCAAAACAGGTGGAGTTTGAAAGGAAAATTGTTATCCCAGCAAATGATGAAGCAGATGCAGAAACTCCTATGGTAGATGAGGAGTCAGATGAAGAAGAGGTTTTAACCCAAGAACCTCCACAACAACCTGAATCAATTGCATTAAGTAAGCCAAAGAGGACAATCAAAAAGCCTGCTCGCTATGTTGATATGGTGGCTTACGCATTCCAAATTGCAACGGATGACATTCCTACCACTTATAATGAAGCAGTCAAAAGTTCAGAAGCAGAGAAGTGGAGGAAAGCCATGAATGATGAAATGCAGTCCCTTCATAAGAATCAGACGTGGGAGTTAGCTACTCTACCGAAGGGAAAGAAGGCAATTGGGTGCAAATGGGTATATGCAAAGAAAGATGGATTTCCTGACAAGGATGATGTGCGCTACAAAGCAAGGCTGGTGGCTAAAGGCTACGCTCAGACGGAGGGAATTGACTATAATGAAGTTTTTTCTCCAGTTGTAAAACATTCCTCCATTCGAATTTTGTTGGCTTTGGTAGCACAATTGGATATGGAACTAGTTCAGTTGGATGTAAAAACTGCATTTTTATATGGAGACTTGGAGGAGGAAATCTATATGGTTCAGCCCGAAGGATTTAAAGTTGCTGGAAAAGATGCTATGGTGTGCAAGCTTGAAAAATCATTGTACGGATTGAAGCAATCTCCGAGGCAGTGGTACAAACGATTTGACAAGTTTATGATGGGGCAGAAGTACACAAGAAGCAAATATGATCATTGTGTGTATTTGCGCAAGCTACAAGACGGATCCTACATATATCTTCTTCTTTATGTTGATGATATGTTGATAGCTTCCAAGAGTCTGACAGAGATTGAGAAGTTGAAGACTCAGCTGAACAGGGAGTTCGAAATGAAGGATCTAGGTGAAGCCAAGAAGATTCTCGGTATGGAGATAAGCAGAGATAGGGAATTGGGGAGACTTTGTTTGACTCAGAAACAGTATCTGAGAAAAGTGCTAAAGCGTTTTGGCATGAATGAAAAGTCAAAACCTGTTAGTACTCCTCTTGCTCCTCATTTCAAGCTCAGTGCATCTTTGTCTCCAAAGAATGAAGCAGAACGAGAATACATGGCGAAAGTACCATATGCAAATACTGTTGGTAGCTTGATGTATGCTATGGTGTGTACAAGGCCCGACATTTCACATGCAGTTGGGGTTGTAAGCAGGTATATGCATGATCCGGGAAAGGAACATTGGCAAGCTGTGAAATGGATTCTGCGGTACATTCTGAACACCGTAGATGTTGGTTTGGTATTTCAGCGAGATGGTCAAGATGGTCAATATGTAGTTGGATATTGTGATTCCGACTATGCTAGTGAGTTGGACAAACGACGATCAACTACTGGTTATGTGTTTACTCTTGCGAAGGCACCAGTTAGTTGGAAGTCTACTTTACAGTCAACGGTTGCTTTGTCCACTACGGAGGCAGAGTATATGGCAGTTACAGAGGCTGTGAAGGAGGCAATTTGGCTTCAAGGGTTACTTGGTGAATTAGGGGTTCAACAGAAGCACATCAAAGTGCATTGTGATAGTCAGAGTGCTATTCATTTGGCAAAGAATCAAGTTTACCATGCAAGGACAAAGCATATCGATGTTCGTTATCACTTTGTACGAGAGGTTCTGGAAGAAGGTGGAGTGACAATCCAGAAAATTAGGACCACTGAGAATCCTGCTGATATGTTTACAAAAGTGGTGACTGCGGTCAAGTTGCAACATTGTTTGGGCTTGATCAATATTGTTAAGAGTTGAAGTTGGGCGCTTTGAAGCGCATTTGGGACACTACTAAAATTAAGCTTGTGAGAGATTTAAAAATGTGGAGTTCGCCAAGGTGGAGATTGTCAACATTGGTGGCTCATCCACCCACCTTTGTTGACAAAATGAATTTATTTTGTTAACAAAGGGAATCCCACATCGGGATTTCATAGAAGAATAGGAGGATTGATCTCCTATATAAACAACTCAACTCCTTTAGTTTTGATCCATCCCAAAATTGCCAATCTTTTTAAGGCAATTAGTAAATATTTCACTTGTATTATTTCTTTGAAATAGTGAAATATAATATTAGTAGTGTCCGAGGACGTAGGCATAGTTGGCCGAATCTCGTTAAATTCTGGTGTTCTTTATTTGTCTATTTAATAGCTATTGTTGGGTATATTGTTAGTGAATTATTGTGCTGTTAAATTACTTAGAAAAATTCTATCTTGGGAATTTTACCTTGTGTAATTTTTCAGTACAATCGTTTACGCTTTATTCACCTGCTCAATAGTGTTCGAGGTGAATTTGGTGGAAATCAACCCGAGTTTCCACAACAAATTGTATATAGCTACCCCTTAAGTATATTTTTAACCCAATATTATCTCTTTATTACATAATTTGTTCAAATTTATCACTAAAACTAATAGACTGCAAGTAAACAAACAAAAGATACACTGTAAGTTGATTTAAGTTATACAAACTTGTCACGTGCATACTATAAATTGATACATTATTTTAACTCTCGAAAAAAGTTAAAATTTCTTACTATCAGATATTTTTTATTTATTTAGCTGGAATCAAATTATTTTAACAAGTTTAATATCAAAAATTTTAATCATTTTTTTGATAGTTAAAAAAGAGTGTCAATTTGTTATGTATATGTAACAAGTTTATTTATCTTTAATTAACTTGCTATGTATTTTTTTCTGTTTGTTTATCTATGGGTCCGTTATTTTTAGTGACTAATTTGAGCATTTACGTAATAGTAAAAGTAGTTTTGACAAAAAAAAATTTAATTAAGTAGCATATGTGTATTATTTTCAATATCTCAGTAAAAAAATTGGCACTCATAAAAAAACTTAATTAATATTTTTTCTATACTTTGTCTTATCCAAAATTTTGAAATTTATTTTCGGAGAGGGAAAAAGCTAATCACCTATTATACTAATTCAATTAATGGAGTGAAGAAACAAGTAAGAAACAAATTTATTTATGTAAGTCCCAAATATATGATCTAGAGGGGGGTGAATAGATCATTTCATAATTTTTTCGTGATCTGGACAGATTAGAACACATACAGTTTATAAGCAAAATACCATCATCATAATAAATCCATTTCATGCAATTTACTTTAAATAATTTTTTAATTATCCTTTACCATTAAAAACTACACATATGGATGAAATTATTAGTGGCAAAAAATCAGACTTTCATTAGATAGATTAATTTAGAAAAATCAATTTCATCCCGTTTTTCAGAACAGATGTGATTTTCTGACTCTGTTCTATAGAACACAGAACAAATACAGAACAGTTAATTTCAGCATAAAAATTATAGAGCACGAAATAAAAAGAGAGTAAGGGATAGAGAATTTAACACCGCGATTTATAGAGGTTCGGCCACCGCTTACATCCTCTCCTTAAGACAACCCGTCTTAAGAGTTTCTCTCTTTCTAATGTGACTCTATTTACGGGCAAGAGTCAAAAGCCTGTTACAAGTAGCTACCCCAAGTTTTTCTTCCCAAGTGAAAACTCTAAAAATACTTAATCATTTTTCCAAAGTAAAATGATCGAAACACTTAGCCCTTTTTCCCAAGTAAAAGAACCTAAACACTTGCTAGTTTATTTTCCTAGGTTCCAGCAACCTAACCTCACCATATTATCTCACAAATTTGATAAGCCTCACTAACATGATTACAATATAAAAACTATAATCATATTGAGGAGATGTGATCGTGAATGCACATGAAGGAATGAAAAACTTATAAGATAAAACCCAATTAGAACAAAAACGTTTTTCACTCACTTGATAAAACACACCAACACAATTCCTTTTTATAGCTGAAAATTGTAGTTGTTAGGTGTGAACATGATTTCAAAAATGTTTCTATGATTGAAGAGATCTGATTTGAGAGTGATTTCTTCTGATTTTATGCTTCTTTGAGTAAGAAGAATCAGATTTAAAATGAAAGACTTCCTTTCCATTTTCAAAAGCTTTAATTGTGGATTTTTATCTTTTTAGGAAAGAGATAATTTTGTTTTAGGTAATCATGTGATTTAAAAATATATTTTATGCAGATAATAATGCAATAGATGTGCTGTGAGTGTGTGGGAACCTCAAAGATGATTTTACAAAGTTTATTTCCTAATAAACCTTTAGGACTGCAGGTCTGTTCTGACGGATGTAGAACACGAACACGTTTGTTCTGTACTTGGTAGAACACTCTGCATCGTGTTCTGTACTTGGTAGAACACTCTGCATCAGCACTTGAACTTTGGGCCTGCAATATAAATTCTAGAAAGAAATCCAATTTTGTCAAGTGCAAATGTTTTGTTAATGCATCAAAACCTATAAATTAGCTTTTTGAGCCAACATTCTCCCCCTTTTTTATGATGACAAAACATTCACCAATTCAAGTTCAAGCTCCCCCTATGTGTATGCTCAAAAACAGTTAAACAACAAGATTTTAAAAGCTCCCCCTGAATATATGCTCAAAAACAATTTAAACAAGAAGATAATCAAATAATGAAGCATAAATATTCAGATATCAATTTCATGCAATGAAGATCAACAATATATCACATATGTGTTTCTTCTCAAGAAGATAATCAAATAATGAAGCATAAATATTCAGATATCAATTTCATGCAATGAAGATCAACAATATATCACATATGTATTTCTTCTCCTACACATAAGATATGTATATCTTCTCCCCCTTTTTGTCATCAACAAAAAGTGTAAGAATAGATCACATATATAAATTACTTCCTGCATAAGGTAATTAGCATATCAGCCCTGTATTGATAATCTTGCAATTTATTATTATCACACATGTTCAAAGATTCAAGCTTACTACCTGTATCACCAATTTGGATCAATTTTATAAAGGAATCTCATTAATTTAAACTTTCAGTCCGTATTTCACTTTATCACAGCAATCGCATATAACATCATGTAATTCTTAATTTTAAGCACATTCTGCATTTATTAAGCACAAAGAATTAATTTTGCATAGTCACTTTCACAAGAACAATTTATCATCACATCAGCATAATCAATATCAAGCATATCAAGATCAAATAATCATCAAATCTGCATAATCAATCCATTATTTCCACTATTAATCAACCTATATCATCAAACAATCATCTTACACAAACAAATTTCATCCATTTATTCTGCACTTATATATCGCAGCAATTACCATTTTCTCTTCAAGCAAAATTTTTTACTTATCAATTCAACCTGCAACAATTCCATATATCTGAACAATCACATTTTTACTATCAATCATGCATAATCAAGATCACATAATCATTCTGCATCTGCACAACTTAACCATTTATTCTGTATACTTGCATGCTCAACTAAAATTTGATTAAAAATAATCAAGTTAAATAATTTAAGCATCAAGTCATTTTGCATTATCAATCAATTATCCTCTGCATAAATAAATTTTGTCCAACCTGCAAATTTCATCCTGCATAATTTAAATTATCTGATCAAGATAATCTGCATAATCAATATCAAGACCAAGATCAAATAATTATTTTATCATTCTCCCCCTGAATGTATGCATTTGAAAATAATTTTGATCAATTATCAACATGCATGATTACATTATATTGCATACCATATATTATGATTTATTAGCCCTGTCAAAAATACTGCAATATAGATAATCATATATTATTTCTCAATTCTTATAATCAAGTCAAGCATGATCAAGAAATTAAGTTTAGTGCATTCTGCATAATCAAGTAATTAGAATATATCTTTTCAATCCTGCAACAATCACATCACGTATCATATCTTGCCTATATTTGATCAAGTCTCCAACTCAATCAATTTTGCAGAATTATTTTCATAAAATAAAATGATCATTCATACTTATAATTCTGCATAATTACCTTTCTTAAGATCAAAAACTACATAGCAATTAAAATTAAGTTGATGCATGAATTAAAAATCTGCTGCATAAAAATAATCATCAAAATCTGCTCACTTAATTATGCATAACTTGTATAATATCTGCACACTGCACACTTATTTATACCAAATCTGCATACTCTGCATATATATAAAATTCTGCACAATTTGCACATGCATAAATACTGCACAAAATTTATGCACATCTGCACAAACACAAATACTGCACAAAAATTCTGCACTTCTGCACATGCATACACATTCAATTCTGCACAAAAGAAATTCTGCATGTATATAATAAATAATCTGCTGCACAATTTAATCAAGATCAAATACATACAATTTCTGCATAATTAATAATTTGCTGCACAATTTAATTAATTAATCAAGATCAAATAATCAAGAATTAATCAATATCAAATAATCAAGATCACTTTCACATCATAGCAAATTATATATTACAGTGATGATCAATTTATTAGTTCAACCTGCATTAAAAAAAATTAAGATAGTCTGCTGCATAATAATGATTAATTAATCAAGATCAAATGAATCAAGATCAAAATATTAATCAAGATCAACGGCAAACTCATTCATTCTGCACAATGATAATTTGCTGTATAATTCAAAATGAATATTTCACAAGATCAAATCAATATGATGCATAATTCAAAATTGATAGCATTTTGCACAATTTAAATCAATTCAGCAAGATAATAAAAATCAAGCATTCTCACAAATTAAGCATATGTTTAATTCAACCTGCATAATGTCATCATTTTCACAATTCAACTTGCATAAGCATAAATCAAACATCTTCAAGCATAACAACAATCAAGTACACAAGATCACACAAAACTAAATGATCATCATTTTTGCATAATAATCAAAATATTTTGCTTCAAAAAATATCAAGATCAGATAAGCATTCTAACTAAATATTCAAGATTAAGCATAATCGAAGAAGCAATTCATATTATTAATTATGCATAATATGAGCATGCACAAAAGCAATTTTGTATAATCTCAATATCTTTTAGCTCAACATGCAAAAATCAAGTCTACTGCATAATTCAATTTACTGCCCAATTAAAAAGTTAAATTTGCACACTTCAAATCAGTTCTGCAGCATTTTGTACAAATCAAGCACATTTGATTTCATAACATTATAATCATATATGCATATATTTATTTTTGCTGCATAATAACAAATCTGCATAACATAAATTTTGCATTAAAATCAAAAATCTGCGGCATAATGTTAATACTCACACAAAATTCTGCACACAAAAATTCTGCATATATATCATAAAAAATTCTTCACAATTGCACAACCAAAATTCTGCATATACACATTCTGCAATTAAAATATCACAACTCTGCATATATCAATTCTTCCACATCTGCACATTTAATTTCATAAATATCATCACAACTCTGTATAATCAAATTAAAATCAATCAAGCATATAATATCATCATAACTCTGCACAAATCAATTTTGCATCAACTTCCAAAATTTATTTTTCCACCTGCATAATATATGTTTCAAAAAATTCTGCATGCACATTTAGTCCAAATAATCAAACACATTTTAAGAAACAAATGCTGCAACAAATTAAAGTATCAACTCCTTTTTTTTTTTTTTAAATATCAGCTGCAATGTATCAGCACATGATCAAAGTAATAAATAATATATCACATGATCAAAATAAATCAGCAGCACAAAGATAATCATTCTTCTCCCCTTTTTTTTTATTTTTTATTTTTATTTGTTCACCACAAAAAGAGTTGATGATCTGTAAGTAAGAGGTTAACCAAAACCAACCACTCAAAATGATCAAGACATATCACAAAAATAGCAAAATAATAAATCAAAAATATTATCAGCACTTCAATCCCATTTCAAAGTATCCAAGAATACTTATCATCTTAGTTCTAAAGAAGTCTTTTAACAGAGAAGGATAAATAGCAGAATCATAAAAATACCTTGCCATTGAATTCTTTCTAATCAATCTGCCACTGATCTTTTTATTGCTTTCAGTTATGCCCAATCTGCTGATTTTGGGATGAGAACTTACGAATTTCTTTCACTTTCAGTATCGACATTTATTTGGGTTGCTACAATTTCTCCTTTTCTTCATTCACACAACTGAGTAGTAAAGCCCAATACTCTGTTGCCCGACAATCGACCCGACTCATCAAATGATGGAATCTAAGCCGCATAATCAGCAAACCGACAAATTACGCTTTTTCTTTACTGAAAAATTCAAAATTGAAACAAAACTATGATTGGGCAAGAGAGAGGAGTTGAGAATTTTGATCTTTTTAGGACAAATATTGTTTGCTTGGCGATTTTCACTCTTGAGATTTTAAAAGGGAGGAATGGAGTTAGTAGAGAATTGGTTTGGAGAAGAAGATAGTAAAAATATGATTTTTAACCTTATAAACATAGAAAACCGAGATTAGAATAAAGACAAATTTTTCTTTTAAAAGTGAGAAGTTATTTAGAAAGAGAAAGATTAACCAAAACAAAAGATATTAACTTCCTTTCTTTTAAAAAAATTGAAAATATTCCCTTTTATATAAAAGACAAAAGTTTATTCTTTTAGAAATCAAAATATCAAAAGTGGAAAGTTTAAAAAATGTGAAATTGACCAAAATTTTAAAAGCAAGCTTTTTCTTTTGAACCGAAAAACATATGCACCAATATATATGATAAAATAAAAGATAAACTCCCTTAAAAACAATGTCCATTAAAGTGAAAGTTAAAATATAATAAAGAAGAAACTCCATAACTGACACTTTTAAAGATAAATAGAGCACGTAAGATGTCTGCAACTCAATTTAAAATATGTACCATAAAACACAATACAGAAAAATAATTAGAGCATGCCAAATATATTTAAATACAAGATAAATTAAATAGAGAATATGATTACCTTTAGAATGAATTTTCTAATATATTTGTACCTGATTCTCTTCTTATCTTGTAAAATTTTTCTTCTTTTAATGGTTTAACAATTATATCAGCAAGTTGGCATTCTGTTGGGATACAAAGCATATTTTCTCTTTGAACAATATCCCTCACGAAATGGTGTCTGATCTCAATTTTTTTTTTCTCTGAGTGAATCACTAAATAAAAAGGATTCCATCCTTGTTTTGATTTATTTGTAGTCCCAAGAAGAAAATTAATTCTCCCATCATACCCATCTCAGATCTTTATTGAATTTTCAATTCCTTGCACATAGAGATGTTAGCAACCCCAAACACAATATCATTCATATAAACTTGCACAAGCATAATATAAGTTCTTTTATGCTTTATAACCAAAGTTTTATCAATTTTATCCTTTGAAAAACCATGTTCTATTAAGAAAATCATATCAAACTCTAATAACCTGTTTTAAATAATGTAAGGCTTTTATTAATTTAAAAACATGATTTGGATAATCTGGATTTTCAAAATAGTCCTGCATAAACTTTCCATTTAAATTTCCATTTAGAAATGCACTTTTAATATCCATTTGATAAAACTTAATTTTCTTAAAACATGCAATACACAATATATAAATAGCTTCTAAACATGCAACATGTGCAAATGCTTAATCAAAATCAGTACCTTTTTCTTGATTGTAGTTTTGAGCCACAAGACTTACTTTATCTCTTATCATATTTCATTGTTCATCCAGCTTGTTTCTTATTTCTTTCAAATTGACTTAATTCTTCTTGCATTGCAAGAATCCAGTTGTTGTCATCTTAAGCTTCCTCTGAATTTCTTCATTTTTGTTACAGCCACATGTATGGAAATAACTGATGCTTGGCTTCCTTCTTTTCCACAGCTCATATAGAGTTTTTATTTAGAATAACTCTAATTAAAACTCTGTTGATAATATAGTTTGATATGCTTACAACTTCAACCCAAAAATATTTTGGCAGATTACTTTCCTTTAACATGATTTGTGCCATCTCCTGATTCGATATCTTCAACTTTTGCAACCTTCTTCTATGCATAATTGGCTTATACTGAGCATATTATATTTCAATCCGAGACATTCTTAATAGTTGGGTTGGATCCAATGTTTCCAACTCCATTTATTTTGCCTTTACTTTTGTCACCAAAACTGACAGTCTCTCCATCTTTGATAGAGAGTTCAGCAAACTTCTTCTCATTTCTTGAGCAACCATTATCAAGATAATATTTGTTGTTCTTGTTGCTCTTTAGACAAACCTGCAAGATAATTCTTAGGTACCCACTTTATCTTGGGTCCTTGGGGTTAGTTTTTGCATTAAATATTTCATTTCTAGCTTCATGGTTCTTTCCTTTTCCATTTTTCTTTTAAAAATAGTTCCTTGCAATGTGCTCATTTTCACCACAAAAAAAAATGCAATAAACTTTAGGTAAAGATGCAAATGAATGATCAATTAAACTATTTTCATCTTTTATCACAGCCTTGAATAAATCTCTTAATACCAATATTTAAATCAGCAAATTTCATTTCAAGCTTCACACAATCACATAATTTAATAGTAATCTTATTTTCCAGTTCATTCCAATCCTCAAGCAACTTTAGATATTTTTTTTACGTTCTTCTTTGAGAATATTTTAATAATTCCTTTTTAGATTATCATGTGACTCTATCAAACTTTCATGATCTTCATTTAATGTATGATAAGCAATCAAAACATCAAAATTCTTTTTCTTTATCTTATCATATTTTATATAGAGTTCCTCAAAAATTTTACTCAATTCTTTTAGATTTGAATCAGATTCACTTACTTCACTTTTAGATTTCCCATGATTAAGATCAGTGCCGTGTTTTGCTTCCTCATCAGATCGGTATATTCTGGGTTCTGATCTGATTCTGAATCTTTGTTGGAATTATCAATTTTGCTCCACTTTGCCACCATTGCTTTCTTCTTGAGCTTTTTGTCTTTCTTTTTCAGGAGATGATCTTCTGAGATCTTTCATGTATCATTCCTTTTCTATAGACCCTCTGAAATTTTTCAGAGATCATAGCAAGTCTTTATTAGAAGAATTTTCACTAGAATCATCAGCTAGAGCAACTCCTTTTTGCTTCTTTTCTTTCTCCTGACTTTATAGTCTTTCCAAGTCCTTTCATGGAACTTGTAATATTGACAAACCTGTAGCTCATTTCAGAAATATTAGATTTCATTTTAAAAGATTCATAATCATACATTAACACATGCAAATGAGAATCTTTGACTTGATTAGTTCCTTCATAGGTTGCTACTAATTTATCCCAAATCTCCTTGCCAGTGTCACAAGCTGAAACTCAATTAAACTCATTAGCTTCCAAAGCACAATACAGTAAACTCATAGCTATTAAATTTCTTTAGATATTTAAAATATCAGTTTTAAAATACTCATTTTGTCCCTTAAGAATTTCAGTGCCATTCTCGATTTTGGTTGGTGGTTTGAATTCGTTGGTCACCATCCTCCTGCTTCCCATGTCTTGTATTTGAATGAAGTGCCTCATTCTTACTTTCCAAAATGAAAAGTTATATCCGCAAAATTGAGGATGATTTGTTGATGATTGTCCTTCAGCAAAAGTTGTGTTCAGGCAATTTGTTCCAGCCATCTTTGGATCTCTCTAGGTTGTTAGACCTATAAATAAAGAGACCTGCTCTGATACCAAATGTAAGTCCCAAATATATGATCTAGAGGGGGGTGAATAGATCATTTCATAATTTTTTCGTGATCTGGACAGATTAGAACACATACAGTTTATAAGCAAAATACCATCATCATAATAAATCCATTTCATGCAATTTACTTTAAATAATTTTTTAATTATCCTTTACCATTAAAAACTACACATATGGACGAAATTATTAGTGGCAAAAAATCAGACTTTCATTAGATAGATTAATTTAGAAAAATCAATTTCATCCCGTTTTTCAGAACAGATGTGATTTTCTGACTCTGTTCTATAGAACACAGAACAAATACAGAACAGTTAATTTCAGCATAAAAATTATAGAGCACGAAATAAAAAGAGAGTAAGGGATAGAGAATTTAACACCGCGATTTATAGAGGTTCGGCCACCGCCTACATCCTCTCCTTAAGACAACCCGTCTTAAGAGTTTCTCTCTTTCTAATGTGACTCTATTTACGGGCAAGAGTCAAAAGCCTGTTACAAGTAGCTACCCCAAGTTTTTCTTCCCAAGTGAAAACTCTAAAAATACTTAATCATTTTTCCAAAGTAAAATGATCAAAACACTTAGCCCTTTTTCCCAAGTAAAAGAACCTAAACACTTGCTAGTTTATTTTCCTAGGTTCCAGCAACCTAACCTCACCATATTATCTCACAAATTTGATAAGCCTCACTAACATGATTACAATATAAAAACTATAATCATATTGAGGAGATGTGATCGTGAATGCACATGAAGGAATGAAAAACTTATAAGATAAAACCCAATTAGAACAAAAACGTTTTTCACTCACTTGATAAAACACACCAACACAATTCCTTTTTATAGCTGAAAATTGTAGTTGTTAGGTGTGAACATGATTTCAAAAATGTTTCTATGATTGAAGAGATCTGATTTGAGAGTGATTTCTTCTGATTTTATGCTTCTTTGAGTAAGAAGAATCAGATTTAAAATGAAAGACTTCCTTTCCATTTTCAAAAGCTTTAATTGTGGATTTTTATCTTTTTAGGAAAGAGATAATTTTGTTTTAGGTAATCATGTGATTTAAAAATATATTTTATGCAGATAATAATGCAATAGATGTGCTGTGAGTGTGTGGGAACCTCAAAAATGATTTTACAAAGTTTATTTCCTAATAAACCTTTAGGACTGCAGGTCTGTTCTGACGGATGTAGAACACGAACACGTTTGTTCTGTACTTGGTAGAACACTCTGCATCGTGTTCTGTACTTGGTAGAACACTCTGCATCAGCACTTGAACTTTGGGCCTGCAATATAAATTCTAGAAAGAAATCCAATTTTGTCAAGTGCAAATGTTTTGTTAATGCATCAAAACCTATAAATTAGCTTTTTGAGCCAACAATTTAGTCATGACGAATTGCACTATCGTGGGAATAAAAATAAATATGTCAATTTTTGAATCGTTAGTTATAAATTCAATGAGAATCATCTATCAATAATTAGTTTATAACTCGATATAAAATAACTAAATCCGTTTTGTCACTTTTTTTATAATATGTTTAGTTTTTATAAATTATATATGTACATTTTTTTTAATCTTTTTCGAGATTGTTAATTATATTGTACTCTTTTTATTGTATTTTATGTGTCACTTTTATTATTTTTATTATGATTAAAAAATATAAATTAATCTTAAATTTAAGATAAATTTAAACAATTTAATATACAAATTTAAATTTAATTGAATAATTTTTATTAAAAAAAATTAAATTAAATTATATTAAAAATTTAAAAATATCGTATAAATAAAATTTAAATTTTACTTAAAAGTGATATATAAAATGAAATGAGCGGATATAAAGTTAATTAATTACATTTTGAGAAGGGAATTAATGCAAATCTACTCACCTTGTTGGGTGACAAGTTGGTTACACGAAATAATTATAGAGAATGGTCAGTAATGATTAATGACCGCAGACTTACTCAAGTAAATTGAGTCAAATATTTAAATCATTACTACTATTTTCTAAAATAAATATTTTAAAAATAAATTGAATAATGTTTGTCTCATGTCCCCATGTCTGAGATCACATATGCAAAATAACCATTGTTTTGAAAATCGGATCGGACCGACCGGTTGAACCATGAATCGAATAAAAATCAGTTCGATTTAATGTAAAAATCAAAATATATAAAAAAATTGAAATGTACAGTAAAAAATCGGGTTGAACCGAAAAAATATATTTTTATAAAATATAATTTTATAATTCAGGTTAATAATTGTTAAATATTGTTCGATCAAAAATTTATATTTGATGATAAAATTAATTTATATTAATATTAAATTTAATAAAATTGAATATTATTTTTTCACTATAATTTTATTTTATATTTTTTTAGATATTCAATAACTAAATAATTTAAATATAACATAATATTGAAAAATAAATAAATATAAACATGCATAAAAATAAATTTTACAATTGAAATTAAAATTAAAAAATTTATAAATTTTAATTAAATTTTTCTTATAAATTCAAATATTTAACAAAAAGATTCAATTATTGTGGTTAATTTTTTTTACTATTATTACTAAAAAAGTAGTAAAATAAATAAAAAATGATTAATATATTGATATTTAATAATTAATATGTTGTTTAAATATATTTTTATATACTATATTTTTAATTTTTTATTAATAACTATATTTAAAAAAAGGTAAAAAATCCGAATCAATTCAATCGAGTCAGTTAACTCCTGATCCAGTTGACAGGCCAAATCGACGTATGATCCGATTTTTAAAACATTGAAAATAATTAAAATTCAAACCCTATAAGAACGTGCAAGGTTAAGGTTTACCAATCATATTGTCTTATCATATAAAAATTTAATCTAAATTAATACATACATACGTGCACGCGCGTGTATATATATATATATGTACTGATTTCGGACCTTAAAATGAAATTTGTATAGGAGAATAAAAGGGATAGCGAATATATAGAAAATAACAATATTATTAGGCCTGTAAAAATTTACCCAAACCCAATAACCCGCCCAAAAAAAATTAACCCAAATCCAACCCAATTAAGAAATAACCCATTTCAACCCGGCCCAAAACATAATCTTTTACGAAGTATTTTTTTTTTCAAATAAGTGGATTGGGATTACTATTTTTATTTTGATATCTAATTGCTGTAATCATAGCACATCAAAGATCTGAAGTTTTTGGAAGATTAATGTTACATTTGATAATCACATGTAAATAGTTATTAAATTTTAATCAAATTAATGTTACATTTGATAGCAAAATTGAAAAAGTAAATATAAATGAAAAGTTAAGGATAAAATTGGTTACCATTCAATCAATTTTAGTACCTTATTATTATAACGATAATTATTTTCATTAAAAGAATTGATCAAATTTTTAGCTCATCTGTCGATCCAATCCGACATATTATTAAGGATAAAAGGATAAAAGAATTTCAGCACATTTGTCATCTACGGACCTATTTGGGGTAACATTTTTTATACTTGTTTATTTAGTATTCCATTATTATATCGAAAATTAATTTTCATTAAAATTATGATTCAAATAGGCTAATCTACATTCCGGCCCGTTTGGGCCTTCACCGACCTATTTGGGTCATCAAATCCATTTGAATCAACATTTTTTATAGTAATTCTTTTAGTATCATGTTATTATATCGAATATTATTTTTTGTTAAAAATATGGGTCAAATTAATCGACCCATATTTCGGCCCGTTTGGATCTTCACCAACCCATTTGGGTTACCTAATCCATTTGGCCTAATATTTTTTATAATAGTTTTTTCAGTATCCTATTATTATATCGAGAATTATTTTTCATTAAAAAATGGATCAAATAAATCGACCTATATTCCGTCCTGTTATTATATTGAAAATTATTTTTCGTTAAAAATATGGGTCAAAATGGGTCGACCCAAACCCGTCCAACCCATTTATGACCCATATATTTTTTATCCATTTATGACCCAATCCATTTATGACCCGCCCATTTATGACCCAACCCAAATCCGCCCAACCCACCCATTTTGCCACCTCTAAATATTATCTTGAGGAGGACAAAGAAAAAAAGAAATATTTATTTGCAAAACAAAAAGAACAAAAAGCAGTGGACGATAGAAGCTGGACGGAACAAAAGAACCTTAGAAACACCCCAAGTAAAGAATACGTAACTAATAAAAGAAATGGAATTATTCTTCTACGAGGCAAATTTTCTTAAGATATCAGGAAGAGAAGTACTATTTTGCTTATAATTATTTTTAAAATATTCATTAATAAAGTAACAAGTACATATGCATCTAACATACAAATATAAATTATAAAATTTTAAAGTGCTCAAATGCATAAAATTAATTAAATTCCTAATGAATATTTTGATGAAAACAATGTACAATAATAACCTATTACCCATCTGATCAGAACTTGGATCAAAAATCCAGTCAGAACTCGAGTCAAAAGTCCAGTCAGAACTTGAGTCAGACCTAAAGGCTATTATCCATTTGATTTTATTTCAGGTCAACTAATTTTAATCTTTTTCGAGATTGAATAAAAAATTTCACGTCAACTAATTTTAATCTTTTTCGAGATTGTTAATTATATACAATTTTTTATTTATTAAAAATCAACATTACTGCTGTAATGACATGCACCCTAAATGAGTAATTTAAGAAGTTGTTTGCCTCTTTTAAGAATTTTTCCACAAAACAACAAATTATTCTTTTTCTTTTTAATAAAAGGGATTCGAAGGGTAAAAGAACTCAAATTTAAAACTTTTAGTACATTAGGAATCAAAAACTCATCTTCATTCAATGGCGAAATATTATTCGCCATTTCGCCGCGTCTACCCTTATTTTTTTCTTTCATTAGCATTGCCAAACCGAAACTAATCATGAATTTATAATTGTTTGACTTTGTCGATTTCACATGGATTTATTTGTTTGATATCCTATATCTAAGACTACACGTAGGGGTGTGCAAATGGTCAGTTCGGTTCGGTTTTGGACCGAACCGAACGGACCGAAAACCGAACTATCAAAAATTTTAGAACCGAACCGCGGACCGAAAATTTTAGGACCGAAACCGAATAAACCGAATTAATTTCGGTCGGTTCGGTTCGGTCCAATCGGTTCCTTGACCAAACCACCTTAAAACACATCTGCACAATACTTTCTCCCTCATTCTCTTTCTCTCTCTCTCTCTCTCTTTCTGGTTCTTCGTCTCCCCTGCCGATCGAAGATAGCCTCGTCGCCCCCTCCCCCGCCGGCGGCCCCTTTCTCCCTCTCCCTCCCTCTCCCTCCCTCTCCCTTTCCCTCTCTCTCTCTCTCTCTTTCTTTTTCCTCTGCTTCTTCGTCTCCTCTGCCGATCGGAGCTCGCCGTGCCGCCCCAGGCCCTGCCGCCGTCCCGTTCTCCCTCTCTCTCTCCCCTCTCGGCAGATCTGCTACCCGCCGGAAGGGAAAGGCCTATTGATTTCATGAACATGAAGACAAGCATTGCCTCCATTTTTGTTCACTTGGTTATCTACGGTTTGCTTCTTATTTTGTTTCTTGTTATTCTTCACATCCATCTCTATATTTAGAATTAATTCTGCTTCTTTCCTTACCACTATTACTCGGATTTTCTTGAAGAATTAGTTCCATCGGATTAGCAGTTTTTAGAATTCTTAGATGCATATGGCTATAATTTTCTTATGCTGAACTATATTATTGTACACAACAGGCAATTATTTTCTCATTTTTTTTGTTACAACTTCTAACTCAACAATTGTTCAGTGATTTTTGTTATTTCCGGAACAGTAATCGTAAGTTTGATTTTGTTTGAGATCTATATTTGGTGGCTTGATTTTGTTTCAGAGATATCGTGTTACTGTGTTACTGTATTGTTTGGTTTATATATATATATATATAGTTCGGTCGGTTCGGTTTATTTGGTTTTGTAATTTTGAGAACCGAACCGAATTAACCGAAATTTAATTTCGGTTTAGAACCGAATGAACCGAAAACCGAACAAACAGACCAAAATCTATTCGGTTCGGTTCGGTTTTCGGTTTCGGTTCGGTTTTACACACCCCTAACTACACGAAGTACAGAAACCGGTGCTGGTCTATTCCAAAGTTATAAACGGTTTTTGAAAGTCCACTTACTTCTAATGATTATGGAGATAAAAGGGAGATAAAAGGGATTAATCCTAGTAAGAATTATGTAATCTCTCTCACTACTATTTTCTTGTTTCATTTATTATCTCCTAGATCGAAATCCATCATAGTATTAATTTTAATGATATTCAAAAATTTTGTATTTTTTAAATAACCGTGACTCATTCTATATTAGTTGACTTGTTTTTAACATTTTCAAACTATTTATTTATTATTTTTATTGAGAGTCGAAATGTTAGGAACTCGCGAAAATCCAAACATACAAGAGATTCTAGTTGTCTGTCGCCATACCAAAATCCCAATCAAAAGCAAAGATTTGGGTCACTCTAAATGCTACCGAACATCGAAAAACATGAAATATGAGCTTCTCATCAGGAAGCTCAAAACCAAAACGATAGTGTTATTTCTTGATCATATTTATAAAGTGGCAATAATAAAGTCAAAGCAGTGTTATTGCTTTATCATATTATAAAGTGATCTAACTAAAACTAAATCTTGGCATTTTGTAACATGGAGTAGCATTACGCGCATTCTTGTGTAAAAACAACTTATAATTCGTCGGATACATAATTATTTTATCGATGCATAGACAATTGCAAAGTCATGGAAGATTTATTAGAATATGTGTTGCAAGGGCATGCAGGTCCAAGCCTGAATCCCAACACTTATTTTGCAATGGGGTTTCGCCACCTGCGAAATGTACCTGTTATATATATATATAGAGAGAGATCTATTTTGTTTTGGTCCAATTTATTTAGAAAACACTTGTGAGTGTGAGTTACAGGTTTTGGAAATTGAACGTAAGGTTTATCTCAATTCATAGTGGGATTTTACTCTCCAATAAGTAGACAATTTTTTTTTATTAAACCTTGTTTTTATTTTATTTTTTTAGAATATTAAACCTTGTTAAATTTTTATATCAATTTCTTCTTTTCTTTTTTATCGGTGTGACTAGGTGTTAGTTAATTGCAACTAATTTCAAAAATATTTTATCTTTTAAACTATGCTAAAATTAGGGCTGGAAAAAAAATTGACAAAATTGGTTAACTGAAAAATTGATTCGAAACCAAATTGGTTTTTCGATTACCGAATCGACGGTTTCAGTTTTCGGTTAATAAATTTTAGATTATTTGGTTTTGATATAAGGTCTAAAGAAATCGACAATTTCGATTAATTGACCAATTTAACTATTATATTATCGATTTTTGTTTTGTTTATGGTTTCGTGATTTGAATACCGAGTAACTCTTAGTCAATGGTTAACCAATTTATATATATATATATATATATATCTATATATATATGTATATATATATATATATATATATATATATATCTATATATATATATATATATCTTATTTTCATGCCTTAAAATTTTTTATTTTTTTCTAATTTCTATCTAAAACTTATATAATAGAGTAATATTTTAAAGTATATTTATATTATATTTTTATTTTTATACCTTAATTTTTTGTATTTTTCTATAAATTTTATATAATATTTTAAATTATATTTAAATTATGTTATTTTTTTAATTATACAGAGTAATATTTATATAAAGTAGCCGATTAACTTTTATATACATTATTTTTTATCATATATATTAGTGTCAATATTTCACTTAATAATTTTTAATGTTATTCAAAATTTTGTTAACTTAAAATTAATCATGCTAATTTCTAAAATATATCAAATGCATTTTATAATATTTACTATTAATTTATTGAATATGAATTTTGGCTAATATATTATATTTGTTTTATAATTTTTATTTTGAATTACTTTGTACATTTGAAATTTAATTTAACTTTATCTATTTTTTTTTTATAATTTTATGTTATAAATTTTAATAGTTAATCGAAAAATATTATTTAACCAAACTGAAAAATTAAAATTGATTGATTGGTTAACTGAATGTAACAGACTAGTTAGTAGTTAATAATTTTAAAAAAATGATGTTAATTAATTAATTAATTAATTTTTTGTTAATAAACCGATTAACCGATGTATACTCAGTACTAACTAAAACTTTTGCTCATGATTTTGCTAAAATATATACACATTTTCAATAATTGCAGGTGCATTTTTGCACTATTTTATGGAAGTATTTTTTAGCACCATTTTGAATTACCGTAAAGTCATTTTTTTTTCTAAAACTAATATGAGGAACAAAATAAATTATGAGACAAAAGCAAATAAATTTATTTCATCCCCACTCTTTAATAAATAAGTAGTCAAAGAGTGGGATGGAAGGGAGTTAGATTCATTGAATTTTTCTTTTTTGGGTGCAGTGTCCTTTGCTTGAAATTCAACTATACAGGTTATATCTGTATGTCGCATAGCTCCACTTTCTGGTGCCTTCTTCGCGCACACACAGTTAAAATATCCTATATATAATATTTCTTGTAAGAATTTGAACATTTTTCACCCATAAAGCTAGTTTCTAAAATTAAATTAATTTTTTATATGATATATCAAAGCCACTAATTTTAATAATTTTAATATATTGGATTACTCGTAGATATCTAATTTTATAAATTTTATATTTTAATTTTTTTGCAAGCATTTGATTTTAGCCTAAACATGTGTTAAAAATTTCACATTAACTAGTTCCAAAAATATAATACTTTTTATAACAATTTTGATAATACTCATATTAAAAGTTATCCTCCCCGCCATTTGTTTTTATTTTTATGATTTAGAATTCTAGATAGTTATCCCCTTCCGTTTGTCACCACAAATTTTCTTTTATATTTTTTTATTAAATTATGTCTAAATTAAAAGAAAATTTTAAAAATATTACATATTTAAAAATTTATATTTACAATACTGATAACATTCTCAGAAAATTTTGGTCAAAACTTGACTACCAAAAAAGGTTTGAAAATATTTGGACGGTCAATTTAGATATGTTAAATAGAAAAGTTAATAGAGCAATTTTGGAATATAAAAAGTATATCATCAGAATATATATAGAAAACTTACTTGCAATTAATAGGTGAGCTTTAATGCATTGTAATGACTGGTCTAATGGCTAACTTATAAGTTCTATTTATTGTTGGTAACGTTTATCTATTACATTTTCATACGTCCTTTTAGCTAATTCGGCTATCTCAAATTTATAGGCTTAGATTTAATTAATTTTATTATCAGAAGTCCACTTAATGATATATGTAACAACACTCACCACCCCAATAATAATAATATTCTCAAGAAATTTGAATCGGAACTTGATATATACGAAAAAGAGCAAATGAAATGGAGATTTGATAATCAAATTATATATGTTGTATAGGAAAATCAGTAAAGGAATATTGGAATACAGAAAGAATATGATCAAAATATATATAGATAGCTAATTTATAAACTCTATTTATTGTTTGTAACGTTTGTCGATTATATATTATATGCCCTTATTTCGGTTGTTAAACACGATCAATTTTAGGTATTTAGAAATTTAACATTGCAAAAAAAAAAAACAATAAATACGAAATTTTTGTTTTAATAAAGTAAAGACATGCTTGTCATCAAAATAAATCATTAAATCAAACTTTTTTTTAGTGTCAGGTGTAAAAAAAAAAATCAAAATTCATAATATAATAAATTAATAACGAAATAATTTGTATTGAATAGTAGAAAAAAAAAGATTGAGTCGACATTTGAATAGATTAATAAAAAAAATATATTGAACCATTGGATTGATTTAAAAAATTTGTCAATTTTCTTGATTAGGCTAAATATAAGAAACTTAATAGCATTAAGAAAGAAAACAAAGAATTGCGCTCAAATGGTCTCTTTTTCACTTGTTAAGTCAGAATTTTATTTTATAAGAGAGAGAAATTGGTTTATATTTTATTATTTGTAAGTGAATTAAGACAAAATTAGAAATTACAAATATTAATAAAATATTTTTATAATTTTGAGGTAAATTTTTCCTTTCTTCATTTTTTTTTTCTTCATTGATAAATAGTAACATATTTTGTATTGATGGACATGGAATCACTACGTGAAAGTTTTAACATAGAGAAAATATAAGGTTGGCAGTCCAATTATAACAAATAAAAGATCAGGGGGCTCAGTGGATAAATATCATGAGGTTAGGGGACTGAAAGTGATTTTAGCCAAAAAATTTAGAAGAAAAAAAGTAATGGCAAAATAGTAAATAGATGAATTAAATTGGGATAAAATAGCCAGGGAAGGGCGTCACAGGTGAGGGATTTTTAGCTGTAAAATTATCCTCTACTTTGGATGGTGACAGTGACACCTTCAGGCTCTTCTTTCCTTTCCCTCTCCTGATTCATCTTCGTCTCTATGTCATCATCATCATAAGCATCGACGATCTTTCCTTCCCCGGTACTTCTTCTCTCACTCTTTTGATCTGTCCAATTTAAAGATTTGATTTTGAATTTTGATTTGATGGGGGTCGAGTTTAATTTATGGTTCAACTACTTGCCCTAGTTAATCGATTATTCTTCTTTGATTCTTCTGGGCGTCTAATTTTCACATACTTTCTGTTATTATACCAAGGAATCTTGGTTAAAAAAGTTCGAAATGGAAACTAGAGATAAACACGTGAGTGTATGTTATATGTGTATAATTTTGAGCTTGAGCTATCAAATGTTGTTGATGGGATTGATTTTAGTTTATGTTGTGACTACTTGCCCAAATGAATAGCTGTTTTTCTCTTGGATTTCTGATTTTCATTTTTAATTCTGCTCTGTCAATAAGGAATCTGTGCTCAAAAAATAAACGGAATGTTTTTTTTTTTCTTTCCAAACAGGCTAGTTAAGATGCAGGTCTTTTTTTGTAGCTATACCATCTATTGCTCTTCGTATTGAGGATTAAATTGATTGCTTTGGAATAGAAAGGAGTGGTTGTAGTATAGATTATATGACGACTGAAAGGAAGAGAAACAATGATCTCTTTGTTTATTATTGATGCTATTCTTGCTTATTTGTTTATTTAATTGTTTTGCAAATCTTCCTAATAACTCAAATGTTGGTATTCTAGGTGCTCTAAGCTATTTCAAACTTGGGATTGATAAACTGCCATGCATCTATCTTACAGTCCTTTTGGCTCACGTACAACTGGATTTTGGAATTGTTGCAGAGAGAGAATTTTGCTGCTAAAAGCTTACTTGCAAGCTAGAGGAAACCCAGTTGTTATTTGATCTGGATTATCAATTTTTGAACAAGTTTTGTTGATCCTTGAGTTCTCCAAGAGTGAGCTTTTTTACACTTTGTGGTTAGTTTGGCTAGCGGGTTATCTGCTACATTATTTGCATCATGCCCATAGTTCAAAAACTGTATGATGCTTGCAAAGAGTCTTTCTCAACTAATGGTCCGATATCAGAAGAAGCTCTTGAAAAAGTTCGTGGAATTCTAGGTGTGTCAGTAAATTATCTCATCTAACTTTTTCCATGCAAATCCTCTTCGCTTGTTCAAACTAATTTATGGTTCCATTTACTCATATCATAGATTGTCTTAACATGTCTAGTTCTATATAATGCATTACCAGATCAAATGAAGCCTTCTAATGTGGGTCTCGAACAGGAGGCACAATTGGCTCGGCAGTGGAGAGCAACCATCAATGGTACCAATGGCAGAAGAGGGCGTAATGGCAGTCATCAGTACCCACCTACCATCAAATACTTGCACTTACATGAGTGTGACAAATTCTCTGTAAATGAAATTTGGACCTTTTAACTCAACCAATGTTGTTTTCTTGTTTTGTGAATTTGTTAAACATGAATCGTAAAAACTGACTTCATCATCTGTTTATACATTCTGGACTTATTGCAGATAGGGATCTTCTGTATGCCACCCTCCTCTATAATACCACTTCATAATCATCCTGGGATGACAGTGTTGAGCAAGCTTCTTTATGGTTCGTTACTTGTAAAGTCGTATGATTGGCTTGATCTTCCTGGGTTCGATGATCCCACTCAAGGTGCCTATATTTATCTGTCTTGGTAATTCTGATATCAGATATTGAACTAACAGTAGTGATTGGGAATGTTCACAACAATATTTTGTTTCAGAATTTTTCAGCCAAATTATCATCTTGTTTAGAATTTGTATGCAATATAACTAAATTATAACAGCATTCCCCTTGTATCTTATCGATGTAGGGAACTTTCATTTGGTAACACATCTATTTATAGATGTTCTATAGCTGGATTATGAAAGGGATTCATGAGATATGGTATTATATATTGCTAACTAATTGACCATAGTCGGAAACTTGAAATTACTACATACCGTTAAGGCATGTTTTTGTTATGGTTATATGCGTGGTAAATGTGGAATATATGTTTCTGAATACTTACCCACTTGACTGAACTACTTTTAGCTATGATTTATTCTCTTATGATATATAAAGATAATTTCTCTGATCCTTCCTTTTCACTTCTTGTAATTTTTTGAACTGAAACAATAATTAAGCTAGAAGCTCAAAAATTGGATATTGAACACTGAAATGATCCAATCAAAGGAAGCTGTAGAAATTGTCTTGGACTGGGACTGGAAGGGTCTGCCTCATTGGCATTAGGATAGGTCTCAGCTCTGCTCTGCTCTGCTAGTACTCCTTTTCTGACTAGAATACATTGACCTAGGCAAGGGAGAAAGATCTATAGATAAGATTTCACATTAAGTAGGATTTAGGGAGGGTGTACCCACGCAGGAGCTGCTACCAGACGTAGTGCTTGATAGTTTCGACAAGGTTCAAGAGCAAACTTGTAGTGTTTAAACTTCCTTTAAGATTTTCCATATATTAAATGTTGCCTTGCATTCAAAGGAGATATCTGCACTAGATTCTGTCAGGAAATGCTTTACGACTATAGATTTCCCTAAGGAGATGATGATTATTTTAATAGATATTTGGAACAATTGCAGTATCCAACAAAGTACTTTGCTTTAGACTAGCACATCAATTATTGAAATTAAAAATCTGATTATCTTCTTGGCCTTCCTTAAATCTGCTAGTTTTGCATCCTACATGATATATTAATTTTACCTTTTTGCAAATTACCATTCCTTATTGATTCACCTTCCAAACCAGAAAGGACGGCTGTACTGTCAAATTTGTCTGGTGTGAATGCATTATCCAATGCTATTATGATGTGAGGAAGTGGCATTGAAATTCTAGGTGTTTTGGAGAGAATAGAGTATTTTGTACTTAATCAGATGACAGCTAGTTGTCACATGGGATGGTGATATACTGTAGAAATCTTAGCGATAGCAGGTAAGAGGCCTCAGTCTGGTTTACTGTAAAGTTTTTGTAATAACTGAGCAACTGCTTCTTATCTGGGTCTAAGACATTTTTACAACTTTTTGGAGCATGGATAATGTCCCTGTAGGAAATCACTTGTGCAGAAATAGGACGGTAAACAGCAGTACCTTATCTGGCTGTAAACAGATAGTATCCCTGGCGGCACATAATTCTAGCAGTTTGTTTTATCACACAATTATTGCAGAGTCCAATTAATCATTTAATTCTTTTTATTTCCTTTTCATCGATTCCTCTTAATGAAGTTAAAGTTGGTATAAAAACTGATATATCCATTTAAAATATGTCTTGCTTGCAAGGAAAATCAGTTATTTTCTTGTTTAGATTAGCATTTAACATTGTTTGTATTCTCATCTTTAACATCCTTTTTCTAAAATTGAGTTTGGTTTGTGGAAATTTACAGCAAGACCTGCGAAACTTGTTAGGGATTGTGAAATGACTGCACCTTGTGGTACAACTATCCTATATCCTACTAGTGGCGGAAATATTCATTGTTTCAAAGCCGTGACACCCTGCGCTCTATTTGATGTTCTCGCGCCACCATATTCATCAGAAGATGGGCGACACTGCTCTTATTTCAGAAGGGTCCCTGCAAGGCCTCTACCGGGTATGTATCCATGCATTTCCTTTTTTTCCCCTCCCTCCGAATGAATTCTGTTATTCACTGTTATTATTATTTTCAAAAAATTTGGCAGAAGGTGCTGCTGAATTGTTTGGCCTACAACCATCGGAAGTGACATGGTTAGAAGAAACTCAGCCTCCAGAAAACTTTGTGGTGCAGAGGGGGTTATATAAAGGCCCTAATATTAGGCGTTAAGAGGGATCTTTTTTTCCCCCTCTTTTTTTCCTTTTTTCTTTTTCACCTTTGGGATAGGATGTAATATACCATTAAACAGATTAGATGAACAAATGGATAGCCTTGGAATTGATTGCTGAAAAAGTTAGTTGTCAACTGACATGGCAAAATAATAATTATAGTCTTTGGCCTTGTAAGGTAATTTGTGTTTTTTCGGTAAATGCTTCAAATAGAGAGAGCGAAAAAGAGAAAAAAGAAAAAAAAAAAAGAAAAAGAAAACCATGTTTATATTCTTGCTCTTGTTAGTAATTTGTGTAAAAGAATTGAGTAAGCAGTAAGCACCTATTTTTAAAATTCAATTGCATTAGCTGTTAGCTGAAGGACTGCATTCTTCAAAAACTCCCCTATATTTTAATATTTGACCGAACTGGCCTCTCTGTTGTAGATTCTAGTTAATCATGTCCTTAATTTAATACACATTATTGGTGAAGTTACTGAACTATTTCTTCTGATCGGTTCTTTAAAATTTGATAAATGTTGGTTCATCATGTGTTTTGATATTAATATAATCACTTGTCAAAATTTACATAGGGGTATGATGAAAGATGTAATGTTACCAAAACAAGCTAAGTCCAAACCGTATCAATGTATTAGTAGTGCTGGGATTGATAAAGATGTATAATTTATTTAAAATAATCAAAATTACGCAGGGGTAAAATAAAAGATATAATATTATCAAATCTAAGCTAATTTCATATTAATATTAGATGGTATATGTCAATATTGATAGGAAAAGCCTAAGTGATATTTATGTTACTATTTTTAAGGAGGCAACTTGTAACCAAAATAAGTCAGATAATTGGCTAAATATGGAAGGTCATTTCGACTTCAGCCCCCATTTCTAAATTTCTAATGTCCTTTTTTTTTGGAAAAGACAGAGCTGCAAACTTTATTTATGAAAATAGAATTTCTAGCTAAACAATGTGCTCTAGACTCTAGTATTCTCCTGCGTTGTTATATTTCTTGAGATCTTGAACCAAGATATTTTCGAATAAAAGCCCAATAGGCCCAATGTGTTTTTGAGGAAAAGCCTGATTGCCAACTCTATTGAAATAGGGGAAGTGTTCTTTAACTCTAATTACCTATATTGGACACACCTAAAACATGAAAATTCCCTTAGAAAAAAGAAAAAAAAAAAGAAGGAAAAATTTGGTCCAAGGGGAAAAAGAATTCAGATTTCTCTTAACATTGAATTTCCCCACAGCTCTGCAGAGTATGAGTTATAAACACAAAATTTTTAATTAATTTATTTATTTTTTAAGTGTGTACAAAATTTTAGATTGATTCTTTCCATGGTTTCTTTTGGAGCTTTCAAAATTTGTTGTTATAAATAATTAATTAATGGAAAACTAAGTATAAATCAAAATACTTGAGTTTAATTATATCGAATGCAAGCGGAAAATTTAAAGCATGAAAATTACAGAAATGAATATCTGTGGGCCATTTAATATCAAAAACTATTAGTTTTGATACCATGTGAATAAAATAAATTCGGATCTAATTCAATCTAAAAAATTAGCTTCTGAAATTAAAATTGTTTAAGTTTTATATTGACGGATGTGTGACAGTTTAAACTAGACTTTATAAAATATGAAACTGATAGCAGTGTAAGTGTAAAAAACATTCAAAGAAGTATAAATCAAGTGATATGGGTTCAATTCAAATGTATGAGAGTTGGCATAACTACTCTGTCTTGCAAGTTGCAAGTAAGGGTCCTTTGTTTCTAGTTTAACCGTGGAATGGGGTAAGGACAGTGCCACTAAGAACAGTTTTAATTAATTGATATTTAACTTAGATTCAGTGTGAGATTCGTGGCGAGTCTTTTGCCAACACTTCATCGATCTCCATATTTAGGTTTTGTTTTGTTGCCAATTTATAAATTTGAATTTGCAAGTATCAAAATGTCCCTTTTCATACCTTTTTTCACCAACCCTTAAGGAATATATATATATATATAATTTGGGTTGATTTCACCCATGGTCACTCAACTTATCACTTATCGCGCAAAAGTAACCGACTTTTTATTTCTTACTTAAATGTCACTGAACTTTTAATATTATTGCACAAAAGTCATGTTAACCGGAATCCGGCGACGACTCTTGCCGGATTGATAAGTTCAACAAATGCTACATTTAAATTAATTTCACTCACGGTCACTAGACTTATCATTTATCTGACAAAAGTAATTAACTTTTTTTTTTAACTTAAATGTTACTGAACTTTTAATATTTTTGCAAAAAAGTCATCAATCCGGCAAGGGTCATCGCCGGATTCCGGTCAACATGACTTTTGTGCAATAATGTTAAAAGTTCAGTGACATTTAAGTAAGAAAAAAAAAAGTCGGTTACTTTTGCGCGATAAGTGATAAGTTGAGTGACCATGAGTGAAATTAACCCATATAATTTTGGCAACTTTTGTCATTATCCGTGAAGTTGATTATAATCAACGAAATGGAATTCAACACACAATATTATGAATAATAATAGGCGAAACCCATATTTAATTTCTTAAGCTGTTGGACTTTTTTTATTGAATTTCTCAACTTTGAAAGTTACTTATTGGATTATTTTATTATAATTTTATTTTTATTAAGTTTATGTGTGTTTTTTTAATTCTTTGAATTTATGATATTACTCCAAAATTATTTATTTTCGTCCTAAAATTTATTTTTCTTTTTCCAATATGTCCAATATATTTTTTTTCTTCTAATATGTCCAATACCTGTAAAATCACTTTAAAATATTTCATTCAAGATTCTCATGCTATTCAAAATGAGTCTACTCTATTCTAGAAATTTTAAGTCATTTAGGTGAAATTATATGGCTATTATGCGATCTTCAAAATTATAGAGTTACTCTCCAAATGTAACACTTTTACAATTTTTATTCTCTCCGTAAGGAAAAACTATTTTTCTATACACACACTCAATACTAACTTAAGGCTAAAGGTACATTTTTGCTCCTAAAGTTTTCTAAATGTGCAAATTTACTCCTAAAGTTTATTTTGGAATAAATTTGCTCTTAGTGTTTATAAAATGAGAGATTTTTGTCACCACCATTACTTTCTGTTATGTTTGACAATTTAATTATTAGTTGACCGTTGATGTGGATAAAGTATGACACGTGTTGCGCATGCATTGAGGTAAATTCAAACTGATCTATTGAAAAAGTATAAATATTTTCAAACGATTAAAATGCATGTGATTCTCCACATGTATCTTTTTATTAAAATTCCTCACTTACATCCATTTGATTATACGGAAAAAGATTGTCTGTATGTGTTATCTCTTATAGATTTCCTCTTTGCTTTCTATCTTTTTTAAGCAAAAGAGATGGCTAAAAGGAGGTTTTAATTTTATGAATATATATATATTTTTTAATAATTATATCTAGAGTTGTGCATCGGTGGGGTTCGACCCAAACCTTACCAACCCGAAACCCAAAAAAGACCCCAAATCCTCCACCGAACCGATCCTTATTATAACTAGGGGCCCGAACCGACAAACCCGACTATTTTCGGGCCCCGACCCGACTAACCCGAATTTAATATATAAAAAAATAAAAATTAATTTACATATATTTTATTATTCACCAACATAATAAAATATTTAAAAATTACAAAAAACTAAAAATTTAAAAATTCTTGAAACTTATATTATATAATAATTAATAACAAGAATAAATAAAAAAGTCCATGAATCCACCATCTTCGATCTTGAATTAAGACTTTTCTACAGATGCACGATATATTGGAACTGCAATATTCATCCATGATTTCCAAGTGCCAAAAATGTGAGCTCACAAGAAAAATAGATGATCCTCATCCCAAAAGGTCTCATAAAATGATTGTAATCTATCTAAAAAAAGAACAATACAATGAGAGACTTGAACAATACCCAAAAGAAAATAATCTGCTAGCCCAGTAACAAAATCGCACACAAAGAAATGGGCAAAATCCCAACACAGTAACAAAAAGACCAACAAAATCGCAACCTAACAAAGAAATCCCAACAAAATCGCATACAAATAAATTACAACACAACAAAATCGCAACACAAAGAAATCACATACAAAAAAAAAAAAAACGCAAAAACAATACCCAAAAGAAAATAGAGTGAGTAGATACTTACCTCTGGTGGCGACAGAAGGCGGAGAGCTGCGACGGCGACCGGCGGTGGCAAGAAGTGTTGGCAATCTCAGGCGGCGATGGGGCAGATGCTATTTGGGAGTTAGGGATTTTAATTTTTGAGAGAAATCGGGAAAGAGGGAGAGAGAAATCTGAGGGAATGGGATTTTTTTGAGTTTATATATGATGTTATTCGGTCAGGTTGGGTTTATAGTGATTTTAACCCGACCCGAACTACCATCATTTCTTACACCCGACCCGACTCGTACCTCCCAAGCAACCCTACTCGAATTGCTTGTTCGGGTCGGGTTTATTGGGTTCGTTGGGTCGGATCGAATTTTGCACACGCCTAATTATATCTTTGGAGGCAGGTAAAATAAATATATTAATTGACAAATTAATCAAACTTTTAATCATTTAAATTAAAATTAATTCATCAATATAATAAAACAATATTTTTTGAAATGATTTTTCCATTTTTAAAGGTCGAAATTAAACAAATTAGAGTCCAATTGGAAGAAATCCATAAAAATTTGTCAGAATTCGATGAAGTCAATTCTTAATGCATTGCGATTGGTAAGTTTCTAATAGCCATTCCAATAAAACTTTCATAAATTATAGAACCCACATCCAAAATTTTATCACTTATTATAATTTTTAGATTTTTGTAATTTTTCCTAATATAACACTTTCAGAAATTCATAAAAATTAGTCAGATTTCGATGAAACCATTCCTTCATCCATTGTGATCGGTAAGCTTCTAATAGCCATTCCAATAAAGTTTTTCTAAATTATAGGACTCACATCTAAAATTTTACCACTTTCTATAATTTTTCGATTTTAGTGATTTTTCCTATTATAACACATTCAGAAATCAATAAAAATTCGATAGATTTCGATGAAACAAATTCTCCATCTATTATGATTGTTAAGTTTCCAATAGCCATTCCAATGAAGCTTTCTTAAATTATAGGACTCACATCCAAAATTTCACCGCTTTTTATAATTTTTAGATTTTAGTGATTTTTCCCGAGTATAACACCTTTAGAAATCAATAAAACTTCGTCAAATTTCAATGAAATCAATTCTCAATATTTTGTGATTGGTAATCTTCCAATAGCCATTTCAATAAAATTTTCCTAAATTTTAGTACTCACATCAAAAATTTCACCACTTTTTATAATTTTTAGATTTTTGTGATTTTTCCTAGTATAACCCTTTCAGAATTTCACAAAAATTCGTCAGATTTCGATGAAGCCAATTTCTCATCCATTGTGATTGGTAAGCTTTCAATATCCATACTAATAAAGTTTTCCTAAATTATAGTACTCAAATCCAAAATTTCACAACTTTTTATAATATTTCGATTTTAGTGATTTTTCCTAATATAACACCTTCGAAAATCCATAAAAATTCGTCAGATTTCAATGAAGCCAATTCTCCATCTATTGTGATTGGTAAGCTTCCAATAGCCATTTCAATGAAGTTTTCATAAATTATATGACTCAAATCCAAAATTTCACCACTTTTTATAATGTTTCTATTTTAGTGATTTTCCCTAGTATAACACATTCAAAAATTTATAAAAATTCGTCAAATTTCGATGAAACTAATTCTCCATCCATTGTGATTGGTAAGTTTCTAATAACCATTTCAATGAAATTTTTCTAAATTATAGGATTTACATCCAAAATTTTACCACTTTTTATAATTTTTCGATTTTAGTGATTTTTTCTAGTATAACACCTTCAGAAATCCATAAAAATTCGTCAGATTTTGATGAAACCAATTCTTAATGCATTGTGATTGGTAAGCTTCCAATAGCCATTCCAATAAATTTTTTTCTGAATTAAAGAATTCACATTCAAAATTTCACCACTTTTTATAATTTTTAAATTTTAGTTATTTTTCCTAGTATAATACCTTTATAAATCTATAAAAATTTGTCAGATTTTGATGAATCTAATTTTCAATGTATTGTGATTGGTAAGTTTTCAATAGCCATTCCGATAAAATTTTCCTAAAATTATAGGATTCACATTTAAAATTTTACCACTTTTTATAATTTTTCGATTTTAGTGATATTTCCTAGTATAACACTTTCAGAAATCCATAAAAATTCGTCAGATTTCGATGAAGTCAATTCTCTATCCACTGTGATTGGTAAGATTCCAATAGCGATTCCAATAAAGTTTTCCTAAATTATAGGACTTACAACCAAAATTTGACCATTTTTTATAATTTTTCGATTTTTGTGATTTTTTCTAGTATAATCCCTTCAAAAATCCATAAAAATTAGTCAGATTTCGATGAAATAAATTCTTAATGCATTGTGATTGGTAAGCTTCCAATAGCTGTTCCAATGAAGTTTTCCTAAATTATAGGATTTACATCCTTTCCCTAGCATAATGCCTTTAGAAATCAATAAAAATTCGTCAGATTTCGATTAAGTCAATTCTCAATACATTATGATTGGTAAGTTTTCAATAATCATTCCAATAAAGTTTTCCTAAATTATAGGACTCACATCAAAAATTTTACCACTTTTTATAATTTTTAAATTTTTATAATTTTTTCTAATATAATACCTTGACAAATCTATAAAAATTCGTCAGATTTTGATGAAAGCAATTCTTCATCCATTGTGATTGGTAAGTTTCGAATAGCCATACCAATAAAGTTTTCTTAAATTATAGTACTCACAACCAAAATTTCACCACTTTTTATAATGTTTCGATTTTAGTGATTTTCGCTAATATAACACCTTCGAAAAACCATAAAAATTCGTCATATTTCGATAAAACCAATTCTCCTTGCATTATGATTAGTATGCTTCCAACAGCCATTCCAATGAAGTTTCCTATAGGGCTCACATCAAAAATTTGACCACTTTTTATAATTTTTCGACTTTTGTGATTTTTCCTATTATAACCCCTACAGAAATCCATAAAAATTCGTCAGATTTTGATGAAACCAATTTTTAATGCATTGTGATTAGTAAGTAACCAATAGCTATTCCAATGAAATTTTCCTAAATTATAGGACTCACATAAAAAAATTCACAATTTTTTATAATTTTTCGATTTTATTGATTTTCCGTAGTATAACACTTACAGAAATCTATAAAAATTCGTTAGATTTCGATGAAACCAATTCTCCTTACATTATTATTGGTAAGCTTTCAATAGCTATGCCAATGAAATTTTCCTAAATTATAGGACTCATATCCAAAATTTTACCACTTTTTATAATTTTTAGATTTTTGTAATTTTTTCTAGTATAACACCTTGAAAAATACATAAAAATTCGTAAGATTTCGATGAAACCAATTCTTCATCCATTGTGATTGGTAAGTTTCAAATAGCCATACCAATAAATTTTTCACAAATTCTGGTACTCACATTCAAAATTTTATCACTTTTTATAATGTTTCGATTTTAGTGATTTTTCCTAGTATAACACATTCGAAAATCCATAAAAAATCGTCAGATTTTGATGCAACCAATTCTCCTTGCATTATGCTTGGTAAGCTTCCAATATACATTTCAATAAAGTTTTCCTAAATTATAGGGTCACATCAAAAATTTGATCACTTTTTATAATTTTTCGATTTTTGTGATTTTTTCGATTATAACCCCTACAGAAATTTATAAAAATTTGTCAGATTTCGATGAAATCAATTCTCTATCCACTATGATTGGTACATTTCAAATAGCCATTCTAATGAAATTTTTCTAAATTATAGGACCTACATTCAAAATTTGACAACTTTTTATAATTTTTCGATTTTTGTGATTTTTCCTAATATAATTCCTTGAGAAATCCATAAAAAATCGTCAGATTTCGATGAAACTAATTCTTAATACCTTGTGATTGGTAAGATTACAATAGCCAGGACTCACATCCAAAATTTTACTACTTTTTATAATTATTAAATTTTAGTTATTTTCCCTATAAAATGCCTTTAAAAATCAATAAAAATTCGTCAGATTTTGATGAATCTAATTCTCAATGCATTGTAATTGGTAAGTTTCTAATAGCCATTTCAATAAAATTTTCCTAAATTATAGGACTCACATAAAAAATTTCACCACTTTTTATAATTTTTATATTTTTGTGATTTTTCCTAGTATAACGATGAAGCAAATTCTTCATCCATTGTATTTAATAAACTTCCAATAACCATTGCAATGAAATTTTCCTAAATTATAGGACTCACTTCTAAAATTTTACCACTTTTTATAATTTTTCGATTTTTGTGATTTTCCCTATTATAACCCTACAAAAATCCATAAAAATTCGTCAGATTTCGATGAAACCAATTCTTAATGTATTGTGATTGTTAAGCTTCCAATAGCCATTCCAATGAAATTTTTCTAAATTATAAGACTCCCAAAATTTCACCAATTTTTATAATTTTTAAATTTTAGTTATTTTCCCTACTATAATGCCTTTAGAAATCAATAAAAATTCGTCAGATTTTGATGAAACCAATTCTCAATGAATTGTAATTAGTAACGTTCCAATAGTCATTCCAATAAAGTTTCCTAAATTATAGGGCTCACATAAAAAATTTCACCAATTTTTATAATTTTTAGATTTTTATGATTTTTCCTAGTATAATCATAAAAATTAGTAAGATTTTGATGAATCCAATTCTCCTTGCATTATGATTGGTAAACTTCCAATAGCAATTCCAATGAAAATTTCCTAAATTATAGGACTTACATCCCAAATTTTATCACTTTTTTAAAATTTTTTGATTTTAGTGATTTTTTCTAATATAACACCTTGAGAAATCCATAAAAATTTGTCAGATTTCGATGAAATCAATTCTTCATCCATTGTGATTGGTAAGCTTCCAATAGGCATACCTATAAAGTTTTCCTAAATTATAGCACTCACATCTAAAATTTGACCACTTTTTATAATGTTTCGATTTTAGTAATTGGTATCCCCGAGGCATGAAACCAAATCGGTTGAGAAGTCATGTATGACTATCCAAAAAAATGGCTCTCCTGGCCAACTGGTGGACTGTCCTCTTAGACAAACACAACATAATTCATTTCATACCTTGGAGATAGATAACAGGATCCAAGAATGATGATTAAGATTATTGTAATGAAAAGAGAAGAGAAGTTTAGAGATTCATATCGAAAGAGAAGAAAACTTAGGTTTTTTTTTTCTTTCAGGTTTATATTTCTCAAAGGATTACAATACATATTTATAGAGCTTTCATAAAGAAAGCTTACATCATTACTTACGTAGATCATCACTAACACTTCTTTTTATAAGATAAGACAATGAGGAATCTATCCTTTTTACAAAAGTTACTTTATTTAAAGTAACTTTATTAAAGTAGTTTTATTAAAGTAGCTTTAGTCCTTGTGGCTCTGGTTGATGGGCTCATGTGATGGAGACATGTTCATATCTTCTGGGTCTGTGCCAAGCTGTGGGGTCCAATCAAGATCATCATTATCTTCTTTATTCTTGTCTCCTTCTTCTTGCTTAGGTTGGTGGTCCAGTATTGACAGGAAGTTATGAGTAGTGGAAACACTATCATCATCATTAGGAAGGCTTAAAGCAAAATATGGTTCCTGGAAATCTTGGAATAATGAGTCCAAATAAGTAGGCCTGAGAGATGAATCAACAATGTTATACGCTGGTGGATGTAATGAAAAAAGTTCAATATTGTTGAGTTCACAGAGCATATGATGGAGGGAGGCCTTGACAGAAGGATTTGTCAATATATCAGGATTTTTAATTGTTTGCCAATGGAAAACTTGAGGCTGTGTCCATATGGAGTCTTGGGAAGCATTCGAATCATAGGGTCGGGTGAAGAAGTAAACAATGGAATAATCCCTTGCTTGTGATTCAGATTTTTGCCATAACTGGAGGGCTTGAATTCTTCTCAGGAATTCATGACGCCACCAAAAGAGAGGAGCATACCATTCTAGGAACTGCCAGTGGAATGAGCTTTGTTTGTCTGGATCAGTGAGAATGTCATATATTTCAATAAGTGGAAATATAACAGCATGGGTATAAAGCACAGAAAGGCACCAAAGGAACCAAATTTCTTCCTCATAGCATGGTGAATCTTGATAGACCTTGAAGAGAATGGACCATGGTTGATCAATATGAAGTAGTTTTCATTTGGTGAGATATTTCTTTTGATAGTGAAGAGATGTAAATAGTGAAACAAATGACAGGTAGCAAATAATTTAATATGTGCAAGTGAGATGAGAGAACATGCAGAGGGGCTAGATTCTTTCCTCATGGCAGGGAGATTCTGGAAAGGGTTATTGAATTTTCTGGGATTGGGATGTGGTCTGAACCTATCCATAGTGTAAACTAATGGGAAGGTGGTAATGGTGGTGATGGGTTTTGGTTTTGAAAGTAGTCTGGAAAGATAATCTGGAATTAAGTTTTTGTTGCCTTTTATATGCTCAACCTGAAAGTTGTATTTGCTAAACCATTCAGCCCATCTGAGAAGTTGATGATGTGGAACAGACTTTCCTTTGAAGGAAAGCATCTTGGGAAAAGATGAACAGTTTATGACAACTGTAAAGTGATGTCCAATAAGATGAAATTTGAACCTTTTTATGCCATACTTAACCGCTAAGATTTCTTTAAAGGCGGAATGATAATGGCATTCAGATTCTTTGAACTGTCCACTTGCATATCCACAAATGTGTCGGATATTATCTTTTTCTTCCAAAAGAATTGCACCCTAGCATTCATCACTTGCGTCTGTTTGAAGATATCTGTTTTTTTGTGGAAAGAATGTGAAGAGGTGGCAAATTTTGAGTGATTGCTTTTATTTTTTGGATTGATTGGGAGTGAATGGCCGACCAAGGTGGAGGCTTCTTTTTCAAAAGCTGAGTGAGTGGCTTTAAGAGATGACTGAAATGGGGAATGAACTGTTGGATATAATTAGCTATACCAAGAAACTATTGAACTTGTTTGTGTGACAAGTGGCTATCAGGATATTTGAGAAGTTCTTTAGCCAAGTGGGGCTGTGGCTGGTAAGTACCATTGATAAAGTGCATCCCTAAGAAATCAATTTCTTCTTTGGCAAGAGTCATCTTGGAAGGGGATAACATGATACCATGTTCCTTGGTTAAATTGATGAATATTTGAAGGTGTTTTTGATGAGTAAAGACATCAGGTGAAAAGATCAAAATATCATCAATATAAGTCAAGGCAAATGATAGAATTGATTCATAGACACGTATAATGATTTGTTGGAAAATGGAGGGTGATGTCTTTAGTACAAAAGGCATGACAGTCCATTGATAATGGAAGTTGGGAATGCAAATGGCCATTTTGTGTCGGTTTTGTGGTGCAATGCCAAGTTGCCAAAATCCAGCTTTGAGGTTAAATTTGGAAAAGATACGAGCATTGTGAAGGAAGGGGAATACTGAGGAAATATTAGGTAAAGGATATTTGTTATCTTTGAGAAAAGGGTTGAGAGGAGTTAGTTAATGACAAGTCTTTTCTTTCCACGAATTTGTTCTGAGTGCTTGTTCATATAGAAGGCGTGACAAGCCCAATCTGACTGAGTGGGCTCAATGAGTTTTTGGGCCAACAATTGGGTACATTCTTCTTGGGCTAAAGAAAAGTCTTCTGGAGTTATGCCGGGATGGGTAGCTTTAGTGGGGTTAGCATCTTCTGACTTTTTGAAAGGTAAGGTGACAAAGAATTCAGGACGGGTCCATAAAGGAAGTCTGTGTGAGAGGTAGCACAACAGTGGGTTTCAAGCTGGGTTTGGATGTCTTGGAATGGGTTTGGGCTTTGGATAGTGAATAAGGTTGGTGTAGTGGTATAAGGCTGAAAGTATTTCTTGTGCCTAAGTCCAGTGGGTTGGATATGGAGTTTGGGCATTTGAAATAATGCATCAAACCCGAGTACAAGATCTTTGCTAAGGAGTTCAGAACCAAAAGCATGAACCCAAACAAAACAGTCAAAAAATAATTAAATCTTAGTGGGTTGCTTTGTTTTGAGCTTAATGGTAAGAATACCCTAATTTATTGCTTGAAAGTGCTGGGTGAAAGGTTTACAAAATATTCAGGAAGGACCTTTGGATTAAGAATGGTATTGTGTGCACCAGTATCAACAAATGCAATAACATTAATGGATTTGGCAAATTTGTCTGAGAAAATTTTGACAGGAACCAAAGAAATAGGGTGTGAAGAGGAAACGATTTTAAGAGATAGTTCTAGACTTGGGAAAGGTAAAAGTTTTACAGTAGCAATATCATTCAGAGGTTCTTCTTCAGAGTCCTCATCTGAAAAATCAGAGTCAGAATCTTGCACTGCAAAAAGGATATATGGATCTGCATCATCATCAATTGAGAAAAGTGATTCAACATCATCATTTTGAAATCACTGGGAGAAGCTTGTTGAATTTGCTGAATAAGCTTATGGGATTTTATTTTCTTAGGACAGGATTTTGCAAAATGTCCTTTCTTGCCACAAGCATAGCATCTGTCTCCTTTTTGTTTGAATATTTTTCGTCTGAAGAATCGAATTTTCCTTTTTCTTCTTGGAGTATAACCTCGGCGAGATTTTTTGGGGAACATAGATTGCTTGTGAGTTTTACAAGAGCAATCTTTCTTTAGAAAACACTTAATCTCCAAATCTGGTCGTCAACATGCCGCTTTGAGCTGTGGATCTTTTCCTTTCTTCATAGTATCTTTGATCAGTTTTTGAGAGGTACAAAGACGATAAAGGGCCATGAGCACTTTCTAGAATATTTGTCCAAAGGAGAGAGAATTCAAATGAATCCATTGTTCTCTGATTAAGTACATAGTACTATCAGCCAATTGTTCAGGAATAGAGGACAAAAATCCTTGTTTTAGATTTGGATCGTTAGCACCATTTAGCATATAAAATACTCTTGACATTCTTTTATAATGCTTGTCAAGATCTTTTCGAATGAGAGATCAACACTTCATTCTAAAATAATCATCACAAGCAGCTTCTTCGAAATCAGTAGCATTGCCAATGAATTCAATATGAATTTTTTGCCACACATAAGCAATAGATTCATAACGAATGAATTGAAATTTGGAATATTCATCCAGGCGAACAAATCAATCACGAAGTCTTCCAATGAAACGGGAAGAGAATACAACAAAGACTGGTAACAGGGTGTGTAGACACCGGGTCCCGAGCTCAGTATAAAAATGTCAATGATAATTTTGGATCCTTGATAATTCCCTCCGAAAAAAAAATAATATATGTGATAATATATAAATATGTATGTGTAAAATTAATTAGTTAATGTTATTAGTTAATTAATTAGTCAATATTATTGTATTAATTAAAATGCATGTAAAATTAAAGACTAATTAGTTAATTAATTAGTTAAAATGTAGAATGTTTAATTAATTAGATAAATTATATATTAAGTAGATTAATGAATTAATGTGTTAATATGTAATGTTTAATTATATTATGTGTTAGTTTAATTAATATGTATGTATGTGTGTTATTAGAATTAAATTAATTAAAGTATAAAATGAAAAAGGAAAAAGGAGGGAATTATGGAGGAAATTATTCTTGTGCCCTTAGCCCTAATTAAGGGTGTATAAAAAGAAAAGAATGAGGAAATTAGAGGAGGGGTCGGCAGATCAAAGAGAGAAAAAGCCAAGCAAAAGAAAGAAAAAGCAAAAGAAAGAAAAAGGAAAGAAAAAGAAAGGAAAGAAGGGAGGAAGAGCAGACCCAGGAACCAAACGCCGGAGAGAGAAGAGAAAGAAGAAAGAAAAGGGGGAGGAAGAGTCGCCTCCGCCGGCCAGATCCGGCAACCGATCGCCGCACGCGCCCCGCCGCCGTGGAGAGGAGGTCTGGGCGATTCAGGCGACGCCAACCGTGCTTCCATCGGAGTCCGGCAACCGGCGCGTGAGGGAGAAGAACCCGGACCGTTGCAGCGCGTTTTCCCGGCGACGCCGACTTCCGATCGGCGCGTGGACACCGCCGGCGGGTTCCTCGGGCGCCGATCTTCCTTCCGGTGCCGCCAGTGTCTCCAACAGCCGCTCCGGCGAGTCTCCGGCGACCTAAATCCGGTAAGCCCATTATTTATTTATTTATTTTAATATATTATTAATTAATATTAATTAATATTATTATTTATTTATTTATTTATTATTATTATTATATATTTATTTGATTTTTGTTATTATTATTATTATTATTTAATTTCTGTTTTTATTATATTTATTTATTTAATTTCTGTTATTATTATTATTATTATTATCATTATAATATTATTATAATATTTATTCATTATTCTGATTTATTATTAATATTATTATTATTATTATTATTTATTATTGTTATTATTTATATTTATTTAATATTATTATGTTAATATTATTATTATTATTATCATTGATATTATTATTATTATTGTCTAATTTGTGTTAATTTTATGTTGATGTTATTATTTAATTGATTTGTGATTATTTAATTTTATGTATTATTATTATTATTATCATTATTGATTATTGTTAGAATTTAGTTATTTATTTATGTATTCATTTATTTATTTATTTAGAAATATGTAAATATTATTGTATGTATTTGTGGTCTGTAATAATAAAATGATTTTCGACCGTGCTTAAAAGAACCACCACACAAATGTTTTCCACTAAATAGAATGTTTGCTAAATAAAACTTGGACCAATGTCCTATTTTTACCCAATAAAATTGTCACATGAAAATAGTTTTCCATAATAAACACATGCGGGGACCAAAGTCCTCAAAATAAATGAATAACCCGTTTTATGCATGTATCAATTTTTATTGTAAATTTATTTTACGCTTTAATACTCTTTTATTTTATGCTCTTGAATGAATAAATTGTGCTTTAACCAAACTTGCATTGTGTGGAGAGAGAGCGAACTAATAAATTCAAAACTCAATTGTAAACTTAATCAAGGTACGAATAAATGAGAAGTCCCGAACCTTGCTCTGGTTTTTGGGCTCAAGAGGCTAGAGGTTATCCTCCAAGACACTTCTTGTGTCACGAGACTTAGACGTTAATCCTAGGCCTCATGGCCCAATATGGATAAAATGCGCAAGTCTTAGGCTCTCCGAGGCGAGAGAAACTTTCCCAATGTTCTATTGGGTGGCGACTCCATGAAACCTCTTTGTTGCCCAACATAGACGCACTTGCGATTTATCGCAAGCTGTTGACGGACCCACAATTGCCCCGATCGCCCACGTGCGGGCGGTCCGAACGGGCGGCCGCGGGGATCCGGCGCGCGTCACAGTGGCGACTCTACTGGGTTCCCTGTTAACCCTTGGATAAAACCTACCTAGGAAGAGACTGCGCGACCTCATGTGTGGGAGAAATAAGGTTGGAAGGATATGCCTGCTTGCATGTGGCTGTGAATGCTGCACAACATGCACATACATCACATGTCATTCATGTCAAAAAAAAAAAAATCAATCAAAAAAATAAATATATAAAATGAAAAAGTAAATAAAATAAAAAAATATACATTTCATATTGTGTATATATCCTTTTGCCTGCATATTATTTTTTCATACATATACCATCATGTATATAACTTTTTCATGCATTGCATTGCATAATTACAATTTATCGATTTTTTCACTTCATCTGCACAATTCACGATCATGCATTGTATATTGCCATACACGCATCATACTAACAATTTAAATTTTTAGCCATCATGAATTCATCCAAGTGGATTAGAGGCCCTGACGGTCGATTAGTAAGGACAGACTCGCCCTTTGGATTGCTCGAATTAGTGCTCGATTGGGATCCTGAGCCACTCTCAGCATTTAGTACCTCATCCTCATGATTCACGAGTATCTACTATTCCACAACCATCTGTTGATCCACAACAACCAATAGCCCATGCTGGGGGCAAGCCGAACCACTTGTTGATCCACGACAACAAATAGCCCATGCTGGGGGCAAGCTGAACCACCTGCTGGTGGAGAGGCTCTTTTTATTGGCAATACTACTGTCAACCCATCAATGAGCATGGAGCTGCGACACTTATTGAGCCAAGAAAGGCAAGAGTTCATAATCCCGAGGAGGATTTTGTGGAAGAAGATGAGATTGAGGACATAGCAGTCCACCAACGCTGGCCGGTTAACAGATCAATGCTAAATTCTGAGGAATTGAATTCAAGATCTTATCAACAATAAAGGAACTGTTGACCCAGAGAAGAAGGGAAAATAAAAGCTGATGATATGATGAACAATGTTTTTGCGTACTTGTATATTATTTCTAATGATTTCATTTCTTATGATCATGATATATTCATTCATTTTGACATTAATTCAATTAATACTACTGCATTTAATTTTGGAACTTTGGGAAATCCAAATAAAATCTTGATGGCATCTGATATAACTCCTGAAGAGAGAGAGAGTCAAAGAGAAAAATAAGAAAGAAGAAACTAGTTGCAATTAGGAGATTGGATGAAAACTCACTAAGAGCATTAGAACCTTTCTGATTACCCGTCGAAGTGATCTCTGGATAAGATAGAACCTGGAAAATGATTTAGGCGTCATTCTTTGTATAGCCCTTTAAATTACTATTCCCTACCCTTGTTCTGTTATCGCTTGCTAGCCCATTGAGCTTTTATGGAGGTATGCTGAATGCGTACCAATTTTGTTGTTACACACATTAAAACTACCCCCTCGCCTAAAATGATTTTGGCTTCCCCTTAGAAGATTGGCCGCTCTAAAACTGATGGATGTACATTTGAATAATTCTTTGGACTATTAAAAAAAAAAAATTGCCTTGATAAGAGCAAGTTCAGACTTTGGAAAGAGGGTTTAGTCATGCACGAAAGGCATGAGCCCAAAAAAAAAAAAAGAGAAGCGAAAAAAAGAAAGAGAAGCGAAAGCAAAAAGAAGAAAAAGAAAAAGAGAAGCAAAAAATCCAAAAAGAAAAAAAATGAATGAAAAATGAAAGAAAAAGAAGCAAAGAAAACGAAAAGAAAAAAAGAAGAATAAAAAAGAGAGCTCAAAATAGTAACCAATTGACTAGTTTCAATGATTACCCTTTTGGTTCTGATCTCAAGGTGCTAAAATGTTATCAAGCCCAAATTCAAGAATACTTTTGAGCCGAGAACGGTTCATCCATCGGTCGAGAAAATATCGCGGCCATTTTTCTCTAGCGACCTGATCTTTCTTTGACAGCCATCTACCTAAGCCTGATATTACAACCAAAGTAAGACCTTTTGATTCTGGGTTCAGTCTTATCCAATTAGCGGAGATGACCTTCTAAGAAGGTTTGGTACGTAAGAAGAGGCCTATGGTGTTTCTTGAGCTTCAAGCGAGAAGCCATGAGTGCATTCATGCATTCGAGTTAAGTCTTGTCTCCGACGTTGCTTCTAGAATTTGCATTCAAAAGATTAAATGAGAGCAGAGTGAAAATATTCAATCATGAGAATCAAAAAGAGAGCAGATTGATAACAGGAGTTTGATGCTTTCAAGATCCATCCCGAGATTGGATGAGGTTTTGTATCTTGAAATTAATGCCAAATAATGATTATATATTATGAAATCAAATTGAAATATGTGCATTTATGCAATGGTATTGATGTAACCAGAATAGTTCATCTGATGTACAAAAAAAAAAAGAGAAAAAAAAGAAAAAGAAAAAGAAAAAAGAAAAAAGAAAAAATGGCTGTTAGAGATGAAAACCGTAATTGGTGCTCTAAGCAAAAGTTAGGCCAAAGGACAGGGTGAAAACCTGAAAACAGGCAGTCTGTCCTAAAAAAAAAAAAAAAAAAAAGAAAAAAAAAAGGACCGCTGGATTGGGTTGGGTCCATTCCAGGCAAAAATAAGGCACAGGGTTATGTGAAAATCCAAAAGGATGCATTTTTCGCCAAGAAAAGCTAGTGTGAAAATCCACAAGAGACGCACTACCTTAAAATAATGACTACAGGTTTCAGACGAGAACCTCGTGATCCCCAAAGAGCATGAAATTCAAAGGCAATTCCTGAAGGTACTGATCTTACTGCAAATTGCAATTGAAATCGGCTGTGGCCTCCTACTCACTTAGACGAATTTTTTATACTGCATTGCTGCATACGCATGCATCTCACGTGCATACTCAATATATTTTCTGTATATCTGCCTTTCTAGGTCTTGCAGAAAAAGAGACTCGAATACAGACACCGGCAGAATCCGAGTGGCGATATCATTCCAAGCATCAATCAAGACAATTAACCCAAGACCTCTCAGGGGGCAGTTATCAGAAACGTGAAGCCCTCTGAGGAGGCAAACCTCAAGTCCTCTGAGGAGGCAAAATCTCTCTTGTGTATATTTTGTGTATTTGATTTTGCAGAAAATATCTGAATGACCGCTCAGAAGGGCAGTCCAGGAGGACACCCGGTCCGGAAGGACATCCATTTCAGAAGAACAACATCAGCACTTTGTAAGTCTGGAGCAGACTCGGTGCAGCTCAAGAGAGCAACCCCCGCGTTTTGTAAGTCTGGAGCAGACTCGGCGCATTATCACCTCGCACTTTGAATCTTGGTAGCGATTCAGTGCAAACACTTCGAATCTTGGTAGCGATTCAGTGTAGTCAGCACTTTGTAAGTCTGGAGCAGACTCGGTGCAGCTCAAGAGAGCAACCCTCGCACTTTGAATCTTGGTAGCGATTCAGTGCAAACACTTCGAATCTTGGTAGCGATTCAGTGTAGTTCGCGCTTTGTAAGTCTGGAGCAGACTCGGTGCAGTTCAAGAGAGCAACCCTCGTACTTTGAATCTTGGTAGCGATTCAGTGCAAACACTTCGAATCTTGGTAGCGATTCAGTGTAGTTCGCGCTTTGTAAGTCTGGAGCAGACTCGGTGCAGCTCAAGAGAGCAACCCTCGCACTTTGAATCTTGGTAGCGATTCAGTGCAAACACTTCGAATCTTGGTAGCGATTCAGTGTAGTTCGCATTTTGTAAGTCTGGAGCAGACTCGGCGCATTCACCACATCATCAAAGCCCTCTGAGGAGGCAAATTCTCCAAATTCTCAAAGTCTTCGCAAAATCTCTAAATCCTTTGAGGAGGCAAATCTCGAAGTCCTCTGAGGAGGCAAAATCCTAAAGTCCTCTGAGGAGGCAAAATCTCAAAGTCCTCTGAGGAGGCAAATTCTCCAAGTTCTCTGAGGAGGCAAAATTCTCAAAGTCCTCTGAGGAGGCAAAATCTCTAAATCCTTTGAGGAGGCAAATCTCGAAGCCCTCTGAGGAGGTATCTCTCTATCCGACTCTCGGCAAGAAGGCAGGTATGGAATCCCCTCTCCCTTCATCTTTGAATTTTGGCTCACCTAGGTGTCTATGCACTAGCTTCTCCAAAATTGGGGGCAACTGTAGACACCGGGTCCCGAGCTCAGTATAAAAATGTCAATGATAATTTTGGATCCTTGATAATTCCCTCCGAAAAAAAAATAATATATGTGATAATATATAAATATGTATGTGTAAAATTAATTAGTTAATGTTATTAGTTAATTAATTAGTCAATATTATTGTATTAATTAAAATGCATGTAAAATTAAAGACTAATTAGTTAATTAATTAGTTAAAATGTAGAATGTTTAATTAATTAGATAAATTATATATTAAGTAGATTAATGAATTAATGTGTTAATATGTAATGTTTAATTATATTATGTGTTAGTTTAATTAATATGTATGTATGTGTGTTATTAGAATTAAATTAATTAAAGTATAAAATGAAAAAGGAAAAAGGAGGGAATTATGGAGGAAATTATTCTTGTGCCCTTAGCCCTAATTAAGGGTGTATAAAAAGAAAAGAATGAGGAAATTAGAGGAGGGGTCGGCAGATCAAAGAGAGAAAAAGCCAAGCAAAAGAAAGAAAAAGCAAAAGAAAGAAAAAGGAAAGAAAAAGAAAGGAAAGAAGGGAGGAAGAGCAGACCCAGGAACCAAACGCCGGAGAGAGAAGAGAAAGAAGAAAGAAAAGGGGGAGGAAGAGTCGCCTCCGCCGGCCAGATCCGGCAACCGATCGCCGCACGCGCCCCGCCGCCGTGGAGAGGAGGTCTGGGCGATTCAGGCGACGCCAACCGTGCTTCCATCGGAGTCCGGCAACCGGCGCGTGAGGGAGAAGAACCCGGACCGTTGCAGCGCGTTTTCCCGGCGACGCCGACTTCCGATCGGCGCGTGGACACCGCCGGCGGGTTCCTCGGGCGCCGATCTTCCTTCCGGTGCCGCCAGTGTCTCCAACGGCCGCTCCGGCGAGTCTCCGGCGACCTAAATCCGGTAAGCCCATTATTTATTTATTTATTTTAATATATTATTAATTAATATTAATTAATATTATTATTTATTTATTTATTTATTATTATTATTATATATTTATTTGATTTTTGTTATTATTGTTATTATTATTTAATTTCTGTTTTTATTATATTTATTTATTTAATTTCTGTTATTATTATTATTATTATTATCATTATAATATTATTATAATATTTATTCATTATTCTGATTTATTATTAATATTATTATTATTATTATTATTTATTATTGTTATTATTTATATTTATTTAATATTATTATGTTAATATTATTATTATTATTATCATTGATATTATTATTATTATTGTCTAATTTGTGTTAATTTTATGTTGATGTTATTATTTAATTGATTTGTGATTATTTAATTTTATGTATTATTATTATTATTATCATTATTGATTATTGTTAGAATTTAGTTATTTATTTATGTATTCATTTATTTATTTATTTAGAAATATGTAAATATTATTGTATGTATTTGTGGTCTGTAATAATAAAATGATTTTCGACCGTGCTTAAAAGAACCACCACACAAATGTTTTCCACTAAATAGAATGTTTGCTAAATAAAACTTGGACCAATGTCCTATTTTTACCCAATAAAATTGTCACATGAAAATAGTTTTCCATAATAAACACATGCGGGGACCAAAGTCCTCAAAATAAATGAATAACCCGTTTTATGCATGTATCAATTTTTATTGTAAATTTATTTTACGCTTTAATACTCTTTTATTTTATGCTCTTGAATGAATAAATTGTGCTTTAACCAAACTTGCATTGTGTGGAGAGAGAGCGAACTAATAAATTCAAAACTCAATTGTAAACTTAATCAAGGTACGAATAAATGAGAAGTCCCGAACCTTGCTCTGGTTTTTGGGCTCAAGAGGCTAGAGGTTATCCTCCAAGACACTTCTTGTGTCACGAGACTTAGACGTTAATCCTAGGCCTCATGGCCCAATATGGATAAAATGCGCAAGTCTTAGGCTCTCCGAGGCGAGAGAAACTTTCCCAATGTTCTATTGGGTGGCGACTCCATGAAACCTCTTTGTTGCCCAACATAGACGCACTTGCGATTTATCGCAAGCTGTTGACGGACCCACAATTGCCCCGATCGCCCACGTGCGGGCGGTCCGAACGGGCGGCCGCGGGGATCCGGCGCGCGTCACAGTGGCGACTCTACTGGGTTCCCTGTTAACCCTTGGATAAAACCTACCTAGGAAGAGACTGCGCGACCTCATGTGTGGGAGAAATAAGGTTGGAAGGATATGCCTGCTTGCATGTGGCTGTGAATGCTGCACAACATGCACATACATCACATGTCATTCATGTCAAAAAAAAAAAAATCAATCAAAAAAATAAATATATAAAATGAAAAAGTAAATAAAATAAAAAAATATACATTTCATATTGTGTATATATCCTTTTGCCTGCATATTATTTTTTCATACATATACCATCATGTATATAACTTTTTCATGCATTGCATTGCATAATTACAATTTATCGATTTTTTCACTTCATCTGCACAATTCACGATCATGCATTGTATATTGCCATACACGCATCATACTAACAATTTAAATTTTTAGCCATCATGAATTCATCCAAGTGGATTAGAGGCCCTGACGGTCGATTAGTAAGGACAGACTCGCCCTTTGGATTGCTCGAATTAGTGCTCGATTGGGATCCTGAGCCACTCTCAGCATTTAGTACCTCATCCTCATGATTCACGAGTATCTACTATTCCACAACCATCTGTTGATCCACAACAACCAATAGCCCATGCTGGGGGCAAGCCGAACCACTTGTTGATCCACGACAACAAATAGCCCATGCTGGGGGCAAGCTGAACCACCTGCTGGTGGAGAGGCTCTTTTTATTGGCAATACTACTGTCAACCCATCAATGAGCATGGAGCTGCGACACTTATTGAGCCAAGAAAGGCAAGAGTTCATAATCCCGAGGAGGATTTTGTGGAAGAAGATGAGATTGAGGACATAGCAGTCCACCAACGCTGGCCGGTTAACAGATCAATGCTAAATTCTGAGGAATTGAATTCAAGATCTTATCAACAATAAAGGAACTGTTGACCCAGAGAAGAAGGGAAAATAAAAGCTGATGATATGATGAACAATGTTTTTGCGTACTTGTATATTATTTCTAATGATTTCATTTCTTATGATCATGATATATTCATTCATTTTGACATTAATTCAATTAATACTACTGCATTTAATTTTGGAACTTTGGGAAATCCAAATAAAATCTTGATGGCATCTGATATAACTCCTGAAGAGAGAGAGAGTCAAAGAGAAAAATAAGAAAGAAGAAACTAGTTGCAATTAGGAGATTGGATGAAAACTCACTAAGAGCATTAGAACCTTTCTGATTACCCGTCGAAGTGATCTCTGGATAAGATAGAACCTGGAAAATGATTTAGGCGTCATTCTTTGTATAGCCCTTTAAATTACTATTCCCTACCCTTGTTCTGTTATCGCTTGCTAGCCCATTGAGCTTTTATGGAGGTATGCTGAATGCGTACCAATTTTGTTGTTACACACATTAAAACTACCCCCTCGCCTAAAATGATTTTGGCTTCCCCTTAGAAGATTGGCCGCTCTAAAACTGATGGATGTACATTTGAATAATTCTTTGGACTATTAAAAAAAAAAAATTGCCTTGATAAGAGCAAGTTCAGACTTTGGAAAGAGGGTTTAGTCATGCACGAAAGGCATGAGCCCAAAAAAAAAAAAAAGAGAAGCGAAAAAAAGAAAGAGAAGCGAAAGCAAAAAGAAGAAAAAGAAAAAGAGAAGCAAAAAATCCAAAAAGAAAAAAAATGAATGAAAAATGAAAGAAAAAGAAGCAAAGAAAACGAAAAGAAAAAAAGAAGAATAAAAAAGAGAGCTCAAAATAGTAACCAATTGACTAGTTTCAATGATTACCCTTTTGGTTCTGATCTCAAGGTGCTAAAATGTTATCAAGCCCAAATTCAAGAATACTTTTGAGCCGAGAACGGTTCATCCATCGGTCGAGAAAATATCGCGGCCATTTTTCTCTAGCGACCTGATCTTTCTTTGACAGCCATCTACCTAAGCCTGATATTACAACCAAAGTAAGACCTTTTGATTCTGGGTTCAGTCTTATCCAATTAGCGGAGATGACCTTCTAAGAAGGTTTGGTACGTAAGAAGAGGCCTATGGTGTTTCTTGAGCTTCAAGCGAGAAGCCATGAGTGCATTCATGCATTCGAGTTAAGTCTTGTCTCCGACGTTGCTTCTAGAATTTGCATTCAAAAGATTAAATGAGAGCAGAGTGAAAATATTCAATCATGAGAATCAAAAAGAGAGCAGATTGATAACAGGAGTTTGATGCTTTCAAGATCCATCCCGAGATTGGATGAGGTTTTGTATCTTGAAATTAATGCCAAATAATGATTATATATTATGAAATTAAATTGAAATATGTGCATTTATGCAATGGTATTGATGTAACCAGAATAGTTCATCTGATGTACAAAAAAAAAAAGAGAAAAAAAAGAAAAAGAAAAAGAAAAAAGAAAAAAGAAAAAATGGCTGTTAGAGATGAAAACCGTAATTGGTGCTCTAAGCAAAAGTTAGGCCAAAGGACAGGGTGAAAACCTGAAAACAGGCAGTCTGTCCTAAAAAAAAAAAAAAAAAAAAGAAAAAAAAAAAGGACCGCTGGATTGGGTTGGGTCCATTCCAGGCAAAAATAAGGCACAGGGTTATGTGAAAATCCAAAAGGACGCATTTTTCGCCAAGAAAAGCTAGTGTGAAAATCCACAAGAGACGCACTACCTTAAAATAATGACTACAGGTTTCAGACGAGAACCTCGTGATCCCCAAAGAGCATGAAATTCAAAGGCAATTCCTGAAGGTACTGATCTTACTGCAAATTGCAATTGAAATCGGTTGTGGCCTCCTACTCACTTAGACGAATTTTTTATACTGCATTGCTGCATACGCATGCATCTCACGTGCATACTCAATATATTTTCTGTATATCTGCCTTTCTAGGTCTTGCAGAAAAAGAGACTCGAATACAGACACCGGCAGAATCCGAGTGGCGATATCATTCCAAGCATCAATCAAGACAATTAACCCAAGACCTCTCAGGGGGCAGTTATCAGAAACGTGAAGCCCTCTGAGGAGGCAAACCTCAAGTCCTCTGAGGAGGCAAAATCTCTCTTGTGTATATTTTGTGTATTTGATTTTGCAGAAAATATCTGAATGACCGCTCAGAAGGGCAGTCCAGGAGGACACCCGGTCCGGAAGGACATCCATTTCAGAAGAACAACATCAGCACTTTGTAAGTCTGGAGCAGACTCGGTGCAGCTCAAGAGAGCAACCCCCGCGTTTTGTAAGTCTGGAGCAGACTCGGCGCATTATCACCTCGCACTTTGAATCTTGGTAGCGATTCAGTGCAAACACTTCGAATCTTGGTAGCGATTCAGTGTAGTCAGCACTTTGTAAGTCTGGAGCAGACTCGGTGCAGCTCAAGAGAGCAACCCTCGCACTTTGAATCTTGGTAGCGATTCAGTGCAAACACTTCGAATCTTGGTAGCGATTCAGTGTAGTTCGCGCTTTGTAAGTCTGGAGCAGACTCGGTGCAGTTCAAGAGAGCAACCCTCGTACTTTGAATCTTGGTAGCGATTCAGTGCAAACACTTCGAATCTTGGTAGCGATTCAGTGTAGTTCGCGCTTTGTAAGTCTGGAGCAGACTCGGTGCAGCTCAAGAGAGCAACCCTCGCACTTTGAATCTTGGTAGCGATTCAGTGCAAACACTTCGAATCTTGGTAGCGATTCAGTGTAGTTCGCATTTTGTAAGTCTGGAGCAGACTCGGCGCATTCACCACATCATCAAAGCCCTCTGAGGAGGCAAATTCTCCAAATTCTCAAAGTCTTCGCAAAATCTCTAAATCCTTTGAGGAGGCAAATCTCGAAGTCCTCTGAGGAGGCAAAATCCTAAAGTCCTCTGAGGAGGCAAAATCTCAAAGTCCTCTGAGGAGGCAAATTCTCCAAGTTCTCTGAGGAGGCAAAATTCTCAAAGTCCTCTGAGGAGGCAAAATCTCTAAATCCTTTGAGGAGGCAAATCTCGAAGCCCTCTGAGGAGGTATCTCTCTATCCGACTCTCGGCAAGAAGGCAGGTATGGAATCCCCTCTCCCTTCATCTTTGAATTTTGGCTCACCTAGGTGTCTATGCACTAGCTTCTCCAAAATTGGGGGCAACTGTAGACACCGGGTCCCGAGCTCAGTATAAAAATGTCAATGATAATTTTGGATCCTTGATAATTCCCTCCGAAAAAAAAATAATATATGTGATAATATATAAATATGTATGTGTAAAATTAATTAGTTAATGTTATTAGTTAATTAATTAGTCAATATTATTGTATTAATTAAAATGCATGTAAAATTAAAGACTAATTAGTTAATTAATTAGTTAAAATGTAGAATGTTTAATTAATTAGATAAATTATATATTAAGTAGATTAATGAATTAATGTGTTAATATGTAATGTTTAATTATATTATGTGTTAGTTTAATTAATATGTATGTATGTGTGTTATTAGAATTAAATTAATTAAAGTATAAAATGAAAAAGGAAAAAGGAGGGAATTATGGAGGAAATTATTCTTGTGCCCTTAGCCCTAATTAAGGGTGTATAAAAAGAAAAGAATGAGGAAATTAGAGGAGGGGTCGGCAGATCAAAGAGAGAAAAAGCCAAGCAAAAGAAAGAAAAAGCAAAAGAAAGAAAAAGGAAAGAAAAAGAAAGGAAAGAAGGGAGGAAGAGCAGACCCAGGAACCAAACGCCGGAGAGAGAAGAGAAAGAAGAAAGAAAAGGGGGAGGAAGAGTCGCCTCCGCCGGCCAGATCCGGCAACCGATCGCCGCACGCGCCCCGCCGCCGTGGAGAGGAGGTCTGGGCGATTCAGGCGACGCCAACCGTGCTTCCATCGGAGTCCGGCAACCGGCGCGTGAGGGAGAAGAACCCGGACCGTTGCAGCGCGTTTTCCCGGCGACGCCGACTTCCGATCGGCGCGTGGACACCGCCGGCGGGTTCCTCGGGCGCCGATCTTCCTTCCGGTGCCGCCAGTGTCTCCAACGGCCGCTCCGGCGAGTCTCCGGCGACCTAAATCCGGTAAGCCCATTATTTATTTATTTATTTTAATATATTATTAATTAATATTAATTAATATTATTATTTATTTATTTATTTATTATTATTATTATATATTTATTTGATTTTTGTTATTATTGTTATTATTATTTAATTTCTGTTTTTATTATATTTATTTATTTAATTTCTGTTATTATTATTATTATTATTATCATTATAATATTATTATAATATTTATTCATTATTCTGATTTATTATTAATATTATTATTATTATTATTATTATTTATTATTGTTATTATTTATATTTATTTAATATTATTATGTTAATATTATTATTATTATTATCATTGATATTATTATTATTATTGTCTAATTTGTGTTAATTTTATGTTGATGTTATTATTTAATTGATTTGTGATTATTTAATTTTATGTATTATTATTATTATTATCATTATTGATTATTGTTAGAATTTAGTTATTTATTTATGTATTCATTTATTTATTTATTTAGAAATATGTAAATATTATTGTATGTATTTGTGGTCTGTAATAATAAAATGATTTTCGACCGTGCTTAAAAGAACCACCACACAAATGTTTTCCACTAAATAGAATGTTTGCTAAATAAAACTTGGACCAATGTCCTATTTTTACCCAATAAAATTGTCACATGAAAATAGTTTTCCATAATAAACACATGCGGGGACCAAAGTCCTCAAAATAAATGAATAACCCGTTTTATGCATGTATCAATTTTTATTGTAAATTTATTTTACGCTTTAATACTCTTTTATTTTATGCTCTTGAATGAATAAATTGTGCTTTAACCAAACTTGCATTGTGTGGAGAGAGAGCGAACTAATAAATTCAAAACTCAATTGTAAACTTAATCAAGGTACGAATAAATGAGAAGTCCTGAACCTTGCTCTGGTTTTTGGGCTCAAGAGGCTAGAGGTTATCCTCCAAGACACTTCTTGTGTCACGAGACTTAGACGTTAATCCTAGGCCTCATGGCCCAATATGGATAAAATGCGCAAGTCTTAGGCTCTCCGAGGCGAGAGAAACTTTCCCAATGTTCTATTGGGTGGCGACTCCATGAAACCTCTTTGTTGCCCAACATAGACGCACTTGCGATTTATCGCAAGCTGTTGACGGACCCACAATTGCCCCGATCGCCCACGTGCGGGCGGCCGCGGGGATTCGGCGCGCGTCACAGGGTGAGTCCACCAGTTAGCCAGGAGAGCCGTTTATTTGGATAGTCATAAATGACTTCTCAACCGGTTTGGTTTCATGCCTCGGGGTAATTGGTATCAGAGCCTGAAGAATTGATGTTTAAGTTGTTGTAATGAAAGAGAAATTCCTTTCATATGTCTGGTATGTCTTTATCTAGAACTTCTTTCTCTCGATCTTCCTTTTCACTTAAACCTGAAACAACCCAGAAACTTAATTACCTTTATGAACTAAACTTCTTGGATGATTCGCAAAAAATCCAGGATTCTCACCTTCCTTTTCTTAACCCATATGATGCCTTTGCAAAATCAAGAACTAATGTTTTCTCTAGAATCAAAACACTTGTCCGACAACCTAGATCTCAAGTCAAAGAATATGTTCAATCTTCTTCCTTTAGCCAACACCCAATAAAAGCTACAGGAAAAGAGCAGTTTGTAACCCTTAAAGTACCTTCTGAATCTATCTCTGATTGGATTCATCAAGGTTTAGCCCATATTCACTTCGGAGCTATTAGAATTGTTGTTACTTACCATGGACGCAAAGGTTTTCCTGTCTTTGCTCGAATTGCTCTCCTTGATTCCAGATACTTGAATTACTCTCAAGCTATCATTGGCACAGTCCAGACATCCTTAAATGCTGGAACAATCATGTTTACTTTCTATCCTAACTTCAATACGAGGTTACAAGATTTTCACAACCTTGACAATTTGAAAGTTCAGATCCAGACCACAGGAGCTGATCAAGTTCAAACAACTGACGTGGCTATCTTGCACTATCAAATGATTTACCGTGTCCAGAACCATGCACTAGATATATGTCTTCCTTGTTCTAATGATGCTTTGATAGTCAGTACAGATTCCACTTAGGTTCCCACCTGTGTCCAAATTCCTAACAGCTTACAAAAGAAGAACTATTACGGTATTTTCCTCAAACTTGGCTTACTAGTTACGAGACTCTTCATCAACAGAAGAAGACTGTGCAATCTACTACTCCTATCTTTATCAAAAGACAGGATGGTATGATTGAAACAAGGTTTGTCCCTCCTGAAGAAGAAGATCAACCTGAATCTTCTACAGCTTTTATTTTTTCTACATAGTTTATGCTTCAACCTCTCACCTCTCTTCAGTAGGAAGAAATTCCAATTGAAGCATTTAATACTGATGGAATCCAAGTTATGCTTATAAAAGAGATGGCCACTATTACTGGGATAATTGTGATTGTGATGACTATTATGAAGCCTTACTTGAAGCTGAACTAGATGACGATGATCTTAAACGGAGACGAAGGAAAGCTAAAAAGAAAGTCTCTTCTGAAGACCGTTTTCAGGACCACCTAGATGAAGATGATGACCCTTCTGTTAGTATACTTGGACAACCATCTGGAAAATATGATTATGCTGTTCAATATACTGCACCACCACATTTTACACCTCCATCTTCACCTGCACCATCAACTCCATCACCTACATCATCATCTCCACCTTCACCTAAACCTTTTCAAAAACAATATTATCAACCTTGTGCAACCTCTTCCCATGTTTGGAAGCCTAAACCTGTCCAACCTCCACCCACTGTATTTATGTACCAACCAACTGGCACATATACAGAAGAATTCCCATCACTTCAAGAAACCACAAATCCCAATACAAAGATCCGTACCACCCCATTTGTTAAATCTCCTGGTGTGTCTATTGAAGGAATCCCCAGATCTGTTCAACCGGCTGAAACAGTTCTTAATTGGCAATCAGAGAACGCTCCAGCCCAAAATAAAGTACTTCATAGAATAGAAACTAAAGTTAATCATGTCTCTTCCCGTGTAGATACTTTAGATACTCAGATCACCAATCAAAATGCTGCTGCTTACCAGTTACTTGTAAGGTTACAGAATCAAGTTGCTAACCTAGACAGATAACTCATGGCCTCTATTACTCAGCGAGTCTATGATTCCACCTTCCAAGAACAAGCATATGAAGTTACCCGTTTAAAAGCATAAATTGCAACCATCAAAAGGGATCTAGCCAGAACTACAACTCCAGCTCCGCCTACTATCTCCTTCCCTTTTTACAATCCCAACCTTACTCCATTTACCCACCAACCTGTTATCCAAGTTCCACCTTTTTTTGAACCTTCCTAAGTAGATCTTGATAGTTTAGGTCATTCCCATGAAATGTTTATGCAGCAACAACTTCGTCAACAATCTAAAAGATCTATAATTTCTGGTCAAACAACAACCACACCCTCCTCAACTCAAACTACACTTTCAACCTCTGAGCCATCTATACCAGTTGTTTCAACTCTTGATACCAAGCAAAAAGGAATTGTAATTTCTGATCCACCTTCATCCCATATGATCCAACCATCTGAAAACACAAACCCCCTCATTAATACCTTGAAGGAAAAAGCATTACAAACCGCCCCTGCTATTTCATCTGGCACTCTTAATGATGATCTCCCAGAATCATCTAAAGAAAGCTCTATTTATTCGGAAGATGAAGAGCCAGATCCAAAACATTTCCCCATCTATATAGCAGATCCTCTTGATGAAAGCACAACAACTCATTAGTATTCCCAAATTATAGTACTCACATCTAAAATTTCACCACTATTTATAATGTTTCGATTTTAGTAATTTTCCTTAGTATAACACCTACGAAAATCCACAAAAATTCGTCAGATTTCGATGAAACTAATTCTCCTTGCATTACGATTGGTAAGCTTATAATAGTCTTTCTAATGAAAGTTTCCTAAATTATAGGACTCACAACTAAAATTTCATCACTTTTTAAAATTTTTCGATTTTTTTGATTTTCTCTAGTATAACTCATTCAGAAATCAATAAAAATTAGTCAGATTTCGATTAAACCAATTCTCAATGCATTGTGATTGGTAAGCTTCCAATAGTCATTTCAATGAAGTTTTCCTAAATTATAGGACTTACATCCAAAATTTCATCACTTGTTATAATTTTTTAATTTTAGTGTTTTTTTCTAGTATAAGACCATCATAAATCAATCAAAATTAGTAAGATTTCGATAAAACCAATTCTACATCCATTGTGATTGGTAAACTTCAATAGCCATTCCAATGAAATTTTCCTAAATTATAAAACTCACATTAAAAAGTTGACCACGTTTTATAATTTTTAGATTTTTGTTATTTTTCCTAATATAACACCTTTAGAAATTCATTAAAATTTATCAAATTTCGACGAAGCCAATTCTTCATCCATTGTGATTGGTAAGCTTCCAATAGCCATTCCAATGAAATTTTCCTAAATTATTTCATCACTTTTTATAATTTTTAGATTTTATTGATTTTCCATATTATAACCCTTTCATAAATACATAAAAATTTGTCAGATTTCGATGAAACCAATTCTCTATCCACTATAATTGGTTCAATAGTTATTCCAATGAAATTTTCCTAAATTATAGGACACACATCCAAAATTTTATCACTTTTTATAATTTTTAGATTTTGGTGATTTTTCATAGTATAACCCATTCAGAAATCCAAAAACAATCATTAGATTTTGATAAAGTCAATTCTCCGTCCATTGTGATTGGTAAGTTTTCAATAACCATTCCAATGAATTTTTTCTAAATTATAGGACTCACATCTAAAATTTCACCACGTTTTATAATTTTTAGTTTTTAGTGATTTTTCCTACTATATCCCTTTCATAAATACATAACAATTCGTCAGATTTTGATAAAGCCGATTCTCTATCCACTGTGATTGGTAGGCTTCCCATAGCCATTTCAATAAAATTTTTCTAAATTATAGGACTCACATCCAAAATTGCACCACTTTTTATAATTTTTAGATTTTTGTGATTTTTCATAGTACAACACTTTTAGAAATCCAAAAAAATTCATCAGATTTTGATTAAGCCAATTCTCTATCCACTGTGATTGGTAGGCTTTCAATATGCACTCCAATGAAATTTTACTAAATTATACGACTCACATCCAAAATTTTACCTCTTTTTATAATTTTTAGATTTTAGTGATTTTTTCAAGTATAACCCCTTCATAAATACATAAAAATTCGTCAGATATCGATGAAACCAATTCTCCATCCACTGTGATTGTTAGGCTTCCAATAGCCATTCCATTGAAATTTTCCTAAATCATAAGATTCACATCCAAAATTTCACCACTTTTTATAATTTTTAGATTTTAGTATTTTTTTTTCCAATTATAACCCCTTCAGAAATCCAAAAAAATTTGTCATATTTCTATGAAACCAATTCTCTATACACTGTGATTGGTAGGCTTCCAATAGCCATTCCAATGAAATTTTTCTAAATTATAGGACTCACATTCAAAATTTCACCACTCTTTATAATTTTTATATTTTAGTGATTTTTCCTTATATATCTACTTTAGAAATAAAAAAAAATTCGTCAGATTTTTATGAAACGAATTCTCTATCTATTGTAATTGGTAGGCTTTCAATCACCATTCCAATAAAACTTTCCTAAATTATAGGATTCACATCCAAAATTTCACCACTTTTTATAATTTTTAGATTTTAGTGATTTTCTATAGTATAACCCCTTCAGAAATAAAAAAAAAATCGTCAGATTTCGATGAAGAAATTATCTGTCCATTGTGATTGGTAAGCTTCCAATAGCCATTCCAATAAAATTTTCCTAAATTATAGGTCTCACATCCAAAATTTTACTACTTTTTAAAATTTTTAGATTTTAGTCATTTTTCATATTATAACCCTTTCATAAATACATAAAAATTTGTTAAATTTCGATGGAATCAATTCTCTATCCACTGTGATTTGTAGGCTTTCAATAGCACATTCCAATAAAATTTTACTAAATTATAGGACACCTATCCAAAATTTCATCACTTTTTATAATTTTTAGATTTTAGTGATTTTTCATAGTCTAACCCATTCAAAAATTGAAAAAAAAATCGTTATATTTCGATGAAACCAATTCTCCGTCCATTGTGTTTGGTAAGCTTCTAATAAACATTCCAATAAAATTTTCCTAAATTATAGGGCTTACATTAAAAATTTTATCACTTTTTATAATTTTTAATTTTTAGTGATTTTCCTTACTATATCCCTTTCATAAATACATAACAATTCGTCAGATTTCGATTAATTCTCTATCCACTGTGATTGTTAGGTTTCAAATAGCCATTCCAATTTTTTTTTCTAAATTATAGGATTCACATCCAAAATTTAACCACTTTTTATAATTTTTAAATTTTAGTGATTTTTCCTTATGTATTCCCTTCAGAAATCCAAAACAATTCGTCAGATTTCTATTAAATCAATTCTCCATCCACTGTAATTGGTAGGATTTCAATCACCATTACAATGAAATTTTCCTAAATTATAGGACTCACATCCAAAATTTTATCACTTTTTATAAATTTTAGATTTTAGTGATTTTCCATAATATAACCCCTTCAGAAAAAAAAATGGTCAGATTTCGATGAAGCCAATTCTCTATCCACTTTGATTGATAGGCTTCCAATAGGCATTCCAATGAAATTTTCATAAATTTTAAGACTCACATCCAAAATTTCACAACTTTTTATAATTTTTATATTTTAGTAATTTTACCTAGTATAACCCTTTAAGAAATTCAAAAAAAAATTGTCAGATTTCGATGAAATTAATTCTCTATCCACTGTGATTGGTAGACTTCCAATAGCCATTCCAATCAAATTTTCCTAAATTATAGGACTCGTATCCAAAATGTTACCACTTTTTATAATTTTTAAATTTTAGTGATTTTTCCTAATTAACCCCTTCAGAAATAAAAAAAAATTATTCAGATTTCGATGAATCCAATTCTCCATCTACAGTGATTGGTAGGCTTCCAATAGTCATTCCAATAAAAGTTTCCTAAATTATAAGACTTACATCCAAAATTTCACCACTTTTTATAATTTTTAGATTTTAGTGATTTTCCGTAGTATAATCCTTTCAGAAATCCAAAAAAAATCATCAGATTTCTATGAAACCAATTTTTTATCCAATGTGATTGGTAGGCTTCCAATAGCCATTCCAATAAAATTTTTCTAAATTATAGGACTCACATCCAAAATTTTACCACTTTTTATAATTTTTAAATTTTAGTGATTTTCCATAGTATAACCCATTCAGAAATCCAAAAAAATTCGTTAAATTTCGATAAAACCAATTCTCCGTCCATTGTGATTGATAAGCTTCTAATAACCATTCCAATAAAATTTTCCTAAATTATAGTACTTACATCAAAAATTTCACAACTTTTTATAATTTTTAGTTTTTAGTGATTTTCCCTACTATATCCCTTTCATAAATACATAACATTTCGTTAGATTTCGATAAAGCCAATTCTCCATCCATTGTGATTGGTAAGCTTTCAATTGTCATTCCAATAAATTTTTCCTAAATTATAGGACTCACATCAAAAATTTCAAAACTTTTTATAATTTTTAGATTTTATTTATTTTTCCTAGTATATCCCTTTCATAAACATATAAAAATTCATCAGATTTCGATGAAAGAAATTCTCTATATATTGTGATTGGTAGGTTTTCAATCGCCATTACAATAAAATTTTCTTAAATTATAGGACTCACATCCAAAATTGCACAAATTTTTATAATTTTTAGATTTTAGTAATTTTCCATAGCATAACCCGTTCAGAAATCCAAAAAAATTCGTCAGATTTCGATTAAACCAATTCTCTATCCACTGTGATTGGTAGGCTTTCAATAGGCATTCCAATGAAATTTTTCTAAATTATATGACTCACATCCAAAGTTTCACCGCTTTTTATAATTTTTAGATTTTAGTGATTTTTCCTAGTATAACACTTTCAGAAATCCAAAAAAAATTCGTAAGATTTCAATAAAGTTAATTCTCTATCCACTGTGATTGGTAGACTTCCAATAGCCATTTCAGTGAAATTTTTCTAAATTATAGGACTCACATCCAAAATTTCACCACTTTTTATAATTTTTAGATTTTAGTATTTTTTCCAAGTATAACCCCTTCAGAAATCCAAAAAAATTAATCAGATTTCGATTAACCCAATTCCCTATCTATAGTGATTGGTAGGCTTCCAGTAGCCATTCTAATAAAATTTTCCTAAATTATAAGGCCCACATCTAATATTTCACCACTTTTTATAATTTTTAGATTTTAGAAATTTTCCGTAGTATAACCCCTTCAGAAATCCAAAAAATTTAGTCAGATTTCTAGGAAACCAATTTTCTATCCACTGTGATTGGTAGGCTTCCAATAGCCATTCTAATAAAATTTTTCTAAATTATAGGACTCAAATCCAAAATTTTACCACTTTTTATAATTTTAAAATTTTAGGGATTTTCCATAGTATAACCCATTCAGAAATCAAAAAAAATACGTTAGATTTTGATGAAGCCAATTCTCCGTCCATTGTGATTGATAAACTTCCAATAACCATTCCAATGAAATTTTCCTAAGTTATAGTACTCACATCCAAAATTTTACCACTTTTTATAATTTTTAGTTTTTAGTGATTTTTCCTACTATATCCCTTTCATAAATACATAACAATTCGTTAGATTTCGATAAAGTCAATTCTCCATCCACTGTGATTGGTAAGCTTTCAATCGCCATTCCAATGAACTTTTCTAAATTATAGGACTCACATCCAATATTTCACCACTTTATATAATTTTTAGATTTTAGTGATTTTCCATAGTATGACCAATTCAGAAATCCAAAAAATTCGTCAGATTCCGATGAAACTAATTCTCTATCTACTGTGATTGGTAGGATTCCAATAGACATTTCAATGAAATTTTTCTAAATTATAGGACTCACATCCAAAATTTTACCACTTTTTATAATTATTAGATTTTAGTGATTTTCCATAGTATAACCCATTCAGAAATTCAAAAAAAATTGTCAGATTTTAATGAAACCAATTTTCTATCTACTACGATTGGTAGGATTCCAATTGGCATTGCAATAAAATTTTCCTAAATTATAGGACTCACATCCAAAATTTTACCATTTTTTATAATTTTTAGATTTTAGTGATTTTCTATAATATAATCCCATCAGAAATCAAAAAAAATTCGTCAGATTTCGATAAAATCAATTCTCTATCTACTGTGATTGGTAGGATTTCAATTGGCATTCTAATAAAATTTTCCTAAATTATAGGACGCACATCCAAAATTTCTCCAATTTTTATAATTTTTAGATTTTAGTGATTTTCTATAGTATAACCCCTTTAGAAATCAAAAAACATTCGTCAGATTTCGATGAAGTAAATTCTCCGTCCATTCTGATTGGTAAGCTTCCAATAGCCATTCCAATGAAATTTTCCTAAATTATAGAACACCTATCCAAAATTTAACCACTTTTTATAATTTTTAGATTTTAGTGATTTTTCATATTATAACCCATTCAGAAATCTAAAAAAATCGTTAGATTACGATGAAACCAATTCTCTATCTACTGTGATTGGTAAGATTCCATTAGACATTTCAATGAAATTTTCCTAAATTATAGGACTCACATCCAAAATTTTGCCAATTTTTATAATTTTTAAATTTTAGTGATTTTCCATAGTATAACCCTTTCAGAAATCCCAAAAAATTCGTCAGATTTTGATAAAACCAATTCTCTGTCCACTGTGATTGGTAGGATTCCAAATGGCATTCCAATAAAATTTTCCTAAATTATAATACTCACATCCAAAATTTTATCAATTTTTATAATTTTTAGATTTTAGTGATTTTCCATAGTATAACCCCTTCACAAATCCAAAAAAATTCGTCAAATTTATTTGAAACCAATTTTCTATCCACTGTGACAGGTAGGCTTCCAATAACCATTCCAATAAAATTTTTCTAAATTATAGGACTCACATCCAAAATTTCACTACTTTATATAATTTTTAGATTTTAGTGATTTTCCATAATATAACCCATTCAGAAATCAAAAAAAATTCGTTAGATTTTGATGAAGCCAATTCTCTATCTACTATAATTGGTAGGATTCCAATAGGTATTTCAATGAAATATTTTTAAATTATAGGACTCACATCCAAAATTTCACTACTTTTTTATAATTTTTATTAGATTTTAGTGATTTTCTATAATTTCAGAAATAAAAAAAAAAATCGTCAGATTTTGATGAAGTCAATTCCCTATCTACTATGATTGGTAGGTTTTCAATAACTATTCCAATGAAATTTTCCTAAATAATAAGACTCATATCCAAAATTTCACCACTTTTTGTAATTTTTAAATTTTAGTGATTTTTCCTATTATAACCTCTTTAAAAAAAAATTGTCATATTTTATGAAACCAATTTTCTATCCACTGTGATTGGTAGGCTTCCAATATCCATTCTAATAAATTTTTTCTAAATTATAGGGCTCACATCCAAAATTTCACCACTTTACATAATTTTTAGATTTTAGTGATTTTTCATAGTATAACCCATTCAGAAATTCAAAAAATTTCTTCAGATTTCGATGAAACCAATTCTCTATCTATTGTGATTGATAGGATTCCAATAGGCATTCCAATGAAATTTTTTTAAATTATAGGACACATATACAAAATTTCAACACTTTTTATAATTTTTAGATTGTAGTGATTTTTCATAGTATAACTCCTTCAAAAATTAAAAAAAAATCATCAGATTTTTGATGAAACCAATTCCCTATCTTCTCTGATTGGTAGGCTTTCAATAGGCATTCCAATGAAATTTTCCTAAATTATAAGACTCATATCCAAAATTTCAATATTTTTTATAATTTTTAGATTTTAGCTATTTTTCCTATTATAACGCTTTCAAAAATAAAAACAATTTGTCATCCATTGTGATCAGTAGGCTTCCAATAATCATTCTAATGAAATTTTTCTAAATTATAGGGCTCATATCTAAAATTTCACTACTTTTTATAATTTTTAGATTTTGGTCATTTTCCTAGTATAATCTCTTCATAAATCCAAAAAAATTATTCAGATTTCGATGAACCTAATTCCCTATCTACAGTGATTGGTAGGCTTCCAATAGCCATTTTAATGAAATTTTCCTAAATTATAAGACTCACATAAAAAATTTCACCACTTTTTATATATTTTAGATTTTAGTGATTTTCCGTAGATAACCCCTTGAGAAATCTAAAAACATTCGTAAAATTTCTAGGAAACCAATTTTCTATCCACTGTGATTGGTAGGCTTCCAATAGCCATTCTAATAAAAATTTTCTAAATTATAGGACTCACATCTAAAATTTCAACACTTTATATAATTTTTAAATTTTACTGATTTTCCATAGTATAACCCATTCAAAAATCCAAAAAAATTCATCATATTTCGATGAAGCCAATTCTCTATCTATTGTAATTGGTAGGATTCAAATAGGCATTCTAATGAAACTTTCCTAAATTATAGGACTCACATCCAAAATTTCAACACTTTTTATAATTTTTAAATTTTACTGATTTTCCATAATATAACCTCTTCAGAAATAAAAAAAAAAATCGTCAGATTTTGATAAAATCAATTCCCTATTTACTGTGATTGGTAGGTTTTCAATAGTCATTCCAATGAAATTTTCCTAAATTATAAGATTCAAATCCAAAATTTCACCACTTTTTATAATTTTTAGATTTTAGTGATTTTTCTTATTATAACCACATCAAAAATCCAAAAATATTTGTCATATTTTTATGAAGCCAATTCTATATCCACTGTGATTGATAGGCTTCCAATAGCTATTCCAATGAAATTTTTCTAAATTATAGGACTTATATCTAAAATTTCACCACTTTTTATAATTTTTAGATTTTAGTGATTTTGCATAGTATAAGCCCTTCAGAAATCTAAAAAAAATCGTCAAATTTCGATGAAACAAATTCTCCGTCCATTGTGATTGGTAAGATTTCGATAGCCATTCCAATGAAATTTTCCTAAATTATAAGTCTCACATCCAAAATTTCACAACTTTTTATAATTTTTAAATTTTAGTGATTTTTCATATTAACTTTCATAAATACATAAAAATTCGTCAGATTTTTATGAAACCAATTCTCTATCCACTGTGATTGGTAGGCTTTTAATAGCCATTCTAATGAAATTTTTCAAAATTATAGGACACGCATCCAAACTTTCACCACTTTTTATAATTTTTAGATTTTAGTGACTTTTCACAATATAACCCATTCAGAAATCCAAAAAAAATCGTTAGATTTCGATAAATGCAATTTTCTGTCCATTGTAATTGGTAAGATTCCAATAGCTATTCTAATGAACTTTTCCTAAATTATATGAATCACATCCAAAATTTTAAATTTTTTTATAATTTTTAGATTTTACTGATTTTTCCTAATATATCTCTTTCATAAATACATAAAAATTAATCAGATTTCGATGAAGTCAATTCTCTATCCACTGTAATTGGTAGGCTTTCAATCGCCATTACAATGAAATTTTCCTAAATTATAGGACTCACATCCAAAATTTCACAATTTTTTATAATTTTTAGATTTTAGTGATTTTTCATAGTATAACCCGTTCAGAAATCCAAACAAATTCATGAGATTTCAATTAAGCCAATTCTTTATCTGTTGTGATTGGTAGGATTCCAATAGGCATTCCAATGAAATTTTTCTAAAGTATAGGACTCACATCCAAAATTTTACCACTTTTAATAATTTTTAGATTTTAGTGATTTTTCATAGTGTAACCTCTTCAAAAATCAAAAAAAAAATCGTCAAATTTCGATTAAGCCAATTCTCTATCTACTGTGATTTGTAGGATTCAAATAGGCATCCAAATGAAATTTTACTAAATTATAGGACACACATCCAAAATTTTACCACTTTTATAATATTTAGATTTTAGCAATTTTCCATAGTATAACCCCTTTAAAAATCCAAAAAAATTCGTTAGATTTCAATGCAGGCAATTCTCCGTTAATTGTAATTGATAAACTTCCAATAGTCATTCTAATATAGTTTTCCTAAATTATAGGTCTTACATCCAAACTTTCACCACTTTTTATAATTTTTAGATTTTAGTGATTTTTCATATTATAACCCTTTCATAAATACATAAAAATTTGTCAGATTTCGATTAAGCCAATTCTCTATCCACTGTGATTTGTAGGCTTTCAATAGCCATTCCAATGAAATTTTTCTAAATTATAGGACTCACACCCAAAATTTCACCACTTTTTATAATTTTTAAATTTTAGTGATTTTGCATAGTATAACTCATTTAGAAATCAAAAAAAAATCTTTAGATTTCAATGAAGCCAATTCTCCATCCATTGTGATTGATAAGCTTCCAATAACCATTCCAATGAAATTTTCCTAAATTATAGTACTCACATCCAAAATTTTACCACTTTTTATAATTTCTAGTTTTTAGTGATTTTTCCTACTATATCCCTTTCATAAATACATAACAATTCGTTAGATTTCGATAAAACCAATTCTCCATCCATTGTGATCGGTAAGATTTCAATCTCAATTCCAATGAACTTTTCCTAAATTATAAGACTCGCATCCAAAATTTCAAATTTTTTTATAATTTTTAGATTTTAGTGATTTTACTTAATATATCCCTTTCATAAATACATAAAAATTAATCAAATTTCGATGAAACCAATTCTCTATCCACTATGATTGGTAGGCTTTCAATCGCCATTACAATGAAATTTTTCGAAATTATAGGACTCATATCCAAAATTACTCCATTTTTTATAATTTTTAGATTTTAGTGATTTTTCATAGTATAATCCCTTCAAAAATCCAAAAAAATTAGTCAGATTTCGATTAAACCAATTCTTTATCCACTGTGATTGGTAGACTTTCAATAGGCATTCCAATGAAATTTTCCTAAATTATATGACTCACATCCAAATATTCACCTCTTTTTATAATTTTTAGATTTTAGTAATTTTCCCTAATATAACCCCTTCATAAATACATAAAAATTCGTTAGATATCGATAAAGCCAATTCTCCATCCACTGTAATTGGTAGGCTTCTAATAGCCATTCCATTGAAATTTTTCTAATTTATAAGACTCACATCTAAAATTTTATCACTTTTTATAATTTTTAAATTTTAGTAATTTTTCCTATTATAACCCCTTCTTAAGAAATAAAAAAAAAATTGTCATATTTCTATGAAGCCAATTCTCTATACACTGTGATTGGTAGGTTTCCAATAGACATTCCAATGAAAGTTTTCTAAATTATAGGACTCGTATCCAAAATTTTACCAATTTTTATAATTTTTAAATTTTAGTGAATTTTCATAGTATAACCCCTTTAGAAATAAAAAAAAATCGTCAGATTTCGATAAAACCAATTCTCTGTCTACTGTGATTAGTAGGATTCCAGTTGGCATTCCAATGAAATTTTCCTAAATTATAGAACTCACCTCCAAAATTTCACCACTTTTTATAATTTTTAGATTTTAGTGATTTTCTATAGTTTAACCCTTTAAGAAATCCAAAAAAAATCGTCAGATTTCGATGAAGCAAATTCTCCGTCCATTTGGTAAGCTTCCAATAGCCATTCCAATGAAATTTTCCTAAATTATAGGACTCACATCTAAAATTTCACCACTTTTTATAATTTTTAGATTTTAGTGATTTTTTCTATTATAACTCCTTCAGAAATTAAAAAAAAAATTATCAGATTTTGATGAAACCAATTCTCTATACACTGTGATTGCTAGGCTTCTAATAACTATTCCAATGAAATTTTTCTAAATTATATGACTCATATTCAAAATTTCACCACTTTTTATAATTTTTAAATTTTAGTATTTTCTCTAATATAATGCCTTAAAAAATCCATAAAAATTCGTCAGATTTTGATGAAGACAATTCTCCATCCACTATGATTGGTAAGCTTCCAATAGCCATTCCAATGAAATTATCCTAAATTACAGGACTGACATCAAAAATTTCACAACTTTTTATAATTTTCGATTTTTGTGATTTTTTCTTATATAACCTCTTTAAAAATTCGTCAGATTTCGATGAAACCAATTTTTTATCCATTGTGATTAGCAGGCTTCCAATAGCCATTCGATTTAAGTTTTCCTAAATTATAGGACTCACATCCAAAATTTTAACACTTTTTATAATGTTTCGATTTTAGTGATTTTCGCTAGTATAACCCCTTCATAAATACATAAAAATTCGTCAGATTTTGATGAAACCAATTCTCTATCCACTATGATTGGTAGGCTTCCAATAGCCATTCCAATAAAATTTTTCTAAATTACAGAACTCACATCTAAAATTTTATTACTTTTTATAATTTTTAGATTTTAGTGATTTTTCTTAGTATAACTCTTTCAGAAATCCAAAATACTTCGTCAGATTTTATCAATTCTCTATCCACTATGATTGGTAGGCTTTCAAAAGGCATTCCAATGAAATTTTTCTAAATTATAATACTCACATCCAAAATTTCACCACTTTTTATAATTTTTAGATTGATTTTCTCTAGTATAACACCTTCATAAATATATAAAAATTCGTCAGATTTCTTTGAAACCAATTCTCCATCCATTGTGATTGTTAGACTTCTAATAGCCATTCCAATGAAATTCTCCTAAATTATAGGACTCACATCCAAAATTTCACAATTTTTTATTTTTTTTAGATTTTAGTGATTTTTTCAAGTATAATCCCTTCAGAAATCCAAAAACAATCATCAAATTTTGATAAAACTAATTTTCTATCCACTGTGATTGGTAGGTTTCCAATAGACATTCCAATGAAATTTTCCTAAATCATATGACTCACATCAAAAATTTTACCACTTTTTATAATTTTTAGATTTTAGTGATTTTCCCTAGTATAACCCCTTCAGAAATTAATTTTTTTTTTTCAGATTTTGATGAATCCAATTCTTTATCCACTGTGATTGGTAGGCTTCCAATAGCTATTTCAATGAAATTTTCCTAAATTATAGGACTCACATCCAAAATATCACCACTTTTTATAATTTTTAGATTTTAGTGATTTTCTCTAGTATAACCCTTTTAGAAATAAAAAAAAAAATTCGTTAGATTTTGATGAAATCAATTCTCTATCTACTGTGATTGGTAGGCTTCCAATAGCCATTCCAATGAAATTTTCCTAAATTTCAGGACTCACATAAAAAATATCACCACTTTTTGTAATTTTTAAATTTTAGTGATTTTTCCTAGTATAACCCCTTCAAAAATCTAAAAAAGTTCGTCAGATTTCGATTAAACCAATTATCTATCCACTGTGATTGTTAGGCTTCCAATAGCCATTCCAATAAAATTTTCCTAAATTATAGGACTCACATTCAAAATTTCACCACTTTTTATAATTTTTAAATTTTAGTGATTTTCTCTAATATAATGCCTTTAGAAATCCATAAAAATTTGCCAGATTTCGATGAAGCCAATTCTCCATATATTGTGATTGGTAAGTTTTCAGCCGCCATTCCAATGAAATTTTCCTGAATTATAGGACTGACATCCAAAATTTCACCACTTTTTATAATTTTTTGATTTTTGTGAATTTTCCTAGCATAACCCCTTGAGAAATCTATAAGAATTCGTTAAATTTCGATGAAGCCAATTCTCTATCTATTGTGATTGGTAACCTTCCAATAGCCATTCGAATGAAATTTTCCTAAATTATAGGACTCACATCTAAAATTTTACTACTTTTTATAATTTTTCGATTTTAGTAATTTTACCTAGGGGTGAGTATGGTCAGTTAACCGGTCCATGAGTCTCAGTCCATTAACCAGTACATTAATATCGATTTTTTGAAATTCCAGTCCATTAACTAGTCCATTAACGTCGGTTAACCAGTCCATCGGTTTTGGATTTTCGGATCGGTTACCCAATATTTTTCGGTTAACCACTATAATTATAAATATATTCATAAATAAAATTAAAATGTTTAGGATACTTATAAATTAAAATTTTTTCACTATAATATAACATTATTGTTGTTAAAATAAAAATATTTGGTGGATATAAGCAAATTTGTTTTTAAAAATTAATATTTAATAAGTAAATATATTAACCGGTCCATAATCACTTTTAAATAGATAAATTGTTATACTTACTAATAGCCAATTAAAAAAACTTAAAAATTTTAAAATAATTAGTATAATGAAAAAAAAGTACATGATCACCTTTAATTAGGATAAATTGTTATAAATTATTAAAAAATTAATAAATTAACTAAAAATTCGGTTTCGGTTCGGTTAACCAGTCACATGAGTCAAAAACCATTAACCAGTCCATTAATATCGGTTTTTTCAAAACACTAACCATTAACCAGTCCATTACAATCGGTTAACAAGTCCATCGGTTCGGTTTCGGATTTTTTTTTCGGTTAACCAAGTCTATCGATTTTTTTGCTCACCCCTAATTTTACCTAATATAATACCTTCGAAAATTCCAAAAAATTCATTAGATTTGGATGAAATCAATTCTTCTTGCATTATGATTGTTAAGTTTCCAATAGCCATTCCAATGAAATTTTCCTAAACTATAGGATTCACATCCAAAATTTCATAACTTTTTATAATTTTTAGATTTTAGTGATTTTGCCTAGTATAACCCTTTCAGAAATCCATAAAAATTAGTCAGGTTTCGATGAAGCCAATTCTCCTTGAATTTTGATTAGTAAACTTACAAAAGCCATTCCAAAGAAATTTTCCTAAATTATAGGACTCACATTCAAAATTTCACAACTTTTTATAATTTTTCGATTTTAGTAATTTTTTCTAATATAACATCTTAAGAAATACATAAAAATTAGTCAGATTTCGATGAAACCAATTCTCTATCCATTGTGATTGGTACGCTTTCAATAGCCATTCTAATAAAATTTTCCTAAATTATAAGACTAACATCCAAAATTTCACCACTTCTAATAATTTTTCGATTTTAGTGATTTTTCTTATTAGAAAACCTTCAGAAATCCATAAAAATTCGTCAGATTTCGATGAAACCAATTCCTCCAATAGCCATTTTAATGATGTTTTCTTAAATTATAGGACTCACATCCCAAATTTCAACACTTTTTATAAATTTTAAATTTTAGTAATTTTTCCTAGTATAAAGCCTTCAGAAATCCATAAAAATTCGTCAGATTTCGAAAAAGCCAATTCTCGATTCATTGTGATTGGTAAGTTTCCAATAACCATTCCAATGAAATTTTCCTAAATAAAAGGACTCACATCCAAAATTTTACTACTTTTTATAACTTTTAAATTTAAGTGATTTTCCCTAGTATAAATATTTCAGAAATCCGTAAAAATTCGTTAGATTTCAATGAAGCCAATTCTCCATTCATTGTAATTGGTAATCTTTCAATAGTCATTCTAATGAAATTTTCCTAAATTATAGGACTCACATCCAAAATTTTACCACTTTTTTATAATTTTTTGATTTTAATGATTCTCCTTAGTATAGCACCTTAAGAAATACATAAAAATTAGTCAGATTTCAATGAAGCCAATTTTTTATCCACTGTGATTGGTAAGTTTTCAATAGTCATTTTATTGAAATTTTTCTAAATTATAGGACTAACATAAAAAATTTCATCACTTTTTATAATTTTTCGATTTTAGTGATTTTTCCTATTATAAAACTTTCAGAAATTTATAAAAATTCGTCAGATTTTGATTAATCCAATTCTCCATCCATTATGATTAATAAGCTTCCAATAGCCATTATGATGAGGTTTTCCTAAATTATAGGATTCACAACCAAAATCTCACCATTTTTTATAATTTTAAAATTTTAGTGATTTTTCCTAGTATAAGGCCTTCAAAAATCCATAAAAATTCATCAGACTTTTATGAAACTAATTTTCAATCCATTGTAATTGGTAAGCTTTCAATAGCCATTCTAATGAAGTTTTCCTAAATTATAGGACTCACATATAAAATTTTACCACTTTTTATAATTTTTAAATTTTAGTAATTTTTCCTAGTATAATCCCTTCAGAAATCCATAAAATTCGTTAGATTTCAATAAAGCCAATTCTCCATCCATTATGATTATTAGGCTTCCAATAGCCATTCCAATGAAATTTTTCTAAATTATGAGGCTCACATCCAAAATTTCACAATTTTTTTATAATTTTTAGATTTTAGTGATTTTTCCTAGTATAACTAAAAAAAAAAAATCGTCAGATTTTGATAAAGTCAATTCTTTGTCCGGTGTGGTTGGTAAGCTTCCAATAGCCATTCCAATGAAGTTTTTATAAATTATAGGACTCACATCCAAAATTTTACCACTTTTTATAATTTTTAGATTTTAGTGATTTTCCCTAGCATAACCCTTTCAGAAATCTATAAAAATTCGTCTGATTTCGATGAAGTCAATTCTCCATTCACTATGATTGGATACATATGTGTTGTAATCCTTTGAGAACAAGGGATCCAAATCCGAATCAAGGATTTTTATCCTCTATTCCTGAACAATTAGCTGATAGTATTATGTATTTGATCAGAGAACAAAGGATTCAGTTGAATTCCCTCTCTTTTGGACAAATATTCCAAAAAGTGCTTATGGCCCTTGATCATCTTTGTACCTCCCAGAAATTGATCGAAGATATAATTAAAAAAGGAAAAGATCCACACCTCAAAACGGCATGCAAACGACCAGATTTGAAGATTAAGTGTTTCCTGAAGAAAGATTGCTCTTGTAAACCTTACAAGCAGTCTAGGTTTTCTAAGAAATCTCATCGAGTTTATCCTGTAAGAAGGAAAAGGAAAATTTGATTCTTTAGACAGAAAAGATTCAAATAGAAAGAGATAGATGCTATGCTTCTGGCAAGAAATGACATTTTGCAAAATTATGTCCTAACAAAAAGAAGTCCCAGAAGCTTATTCAGCAGATTCAACAAGCCTCTCCCATTGATCTTCAAAATGATGATGTTGAGTCACTATTCTCAATTGATGATGATGCAGATACCTACACTCTTTTTGCAATACAAGATTCAGATTCTGATTTTTCAGATGAGGACTTTAAAGAAGAACCTCTGACTGATATTGTTGCTATCAACCCTGTCAACCCTTTACCTACTGCCAACCCTTCACCTCTTTTAGAACGATCCCTTAAATCCATTTCCTCTACACACCCTACTCCTTTGGTTTCTGCCAAAATCTTCTCGAACAAATTTGCCAAACCCATTAATGCCATTGCATTTATTGACACTGCTACGCACAACACCATTCTCAATCCAAAGGTTCTTCTTGAATCCTTTTGGAAACCTTTTACCCAGCATTTTCAAGCAGTAAATCAAGGTATTCTTACCATTAAGCTCAACAAAGCAACCCATCAAGATTCAGCTTTTTCCTGATTGTTCTGTTTGGGTTCATGCTCTTGGATCTGAACTCCCTGGAAAAGATCTCATCCTTGGGTTTGATACATTGTTTCAAATGCCTAAACTCCATATCCAACCCACTGGACTCCGACATAAGAAATACTTTCAGCCTTATTCCACTACACCAACCTTATTTACTATATAAAGCCCAAACCCATTCCAAGATATCCAAGCCCAGCTTGAAGCCCACTGCTGTACAACCTCTCACACAGACTTCCTTTCCAAACACCCAAAGCCTTTGTGGACCCATCCTAAATTCTTTGTTACCTTACCCTTCAAAAAATTAGAAGATGTTAACCCCACTAAAGCTACCCATCCTGGTATGACTCCAGAAGACTTTTCTTTAGCCCAAGAAGAATGTACCCAATTGCTGGCCCAAAAACTCATTGAGCCCACTCAGTCAAATTGGGCTTGTCAGGCCTTCTATGTGAACAAACACTCAGAACAAATTCGTGAAAAGAAAAGACTTGTCATTGACTACACCCTTCTCAACCCTTTTCTCAAAGACAACAAATACCTTTTGCCTAATATTTCCTCACTATTCCCCTTTCTTCACAATGCCCGTATCTTTTCCAAATTTGACCTTAAAGCTGGATTCTGGCAACTTGGCATTGCACCAATAGACCGACCCAAAACTGCTTTCTGTATTCCCAACTTCCATTACCAATGGACTGTCATACCTTTTGGACTTAAAACTGCTCCCTCTATTTTTTAACAGTCAATGATTCGCGTTTATAAATCTATTCTCTCATTTGCCTTGGTTTATATTGATGATGTCTTAATCTTCTCACCAGATGTTCCTACACACCAAACCCATCTTCAACAATTCATCAATTTGACCAAAGACCATGGAATCATGTTGTATCCATCAAAAATGGTTATTGCTAAAGAAGAAATTGATTTCTTAGGGATGCACTTTGCAACTAGTTCTTACCAGCCACAACCCCACTTAGCCAAAGAACTTCTCAAGTTCCCTGATAGCCACCTGTCAGAAAAACAGGTTCAACAATTCCTTGGTATAGCCAATTACATTCACTAATTCATTCCCCACTTCAGTCACCTTTCAAAATCACTCACTCAGCTTTTGATAAAGAAGCCTCCACCTTGGTCGGCCACTCACTCCCAATCAATCCAAAAAATAAAAGCAATCACTCAAAATCTGCCATCTCTTCACATTCCTTCCACATGAAAAAGATATCTTCAGACAAACGCAAGTAATGAATGTTGGGGTGCAATCCTTTTGGAAGAAAAAGACAATATCCGACACATCTGTGGATATGCAAGTGGATAGTTCAAAGAATCTAAATGCCATTATCATTCCACTTTCAAAGAAATCTTAGTGGTTAAGTATGGCATAAAGAGATTCGAATTCCATCTTATTGGACATCACTTTACAGTTGTCATGAACTGTTCATCTTTCCCCAAGATGCTTTCCTTCAAAGGAAAGTCTGTTCCACATCACCAATTTCTCAGATGGGCTGAATGGTTTAGCAAGTACAACTTTCAGGTTGAGTATATAAAAGGCAATAAGAACTTAATTCCAGATTATCTTTCCAGACTACCTCCAAAACCAAAACCTATCACCACCATTACCACCTGACCCTTGGTTTACACTATGGATAGGTTTAGACCACATTCCAGTCCCAGAAATCCCAAAATCCTTTCCTAAATCTCCTAGCCATAAGGAAAGAATCTAACCCTTCTACATGTTCTCTCACCTCACCTGCACACTTTAAATTATTTGCTACAGGCCATTTGTTTCACTATTTACATCTTTTCACCATCAAAAGTAATGTTCCACCAAATGAAAACTACTTTCATATTGATCAACCGTGGTCCATTCTCTTTAAAGTCTACTAAGATTCACCATGCTACGAGGAAGACCTTTGGTTCCTCTGGTGCCTTTCTGTGCTTTACACTCATGCTGTTATATTTTCACTTGTTGAAACATATGACATTCTTACTGATCCAGACAAGCAAGACTCATTCCACTGGTAGTTCCTAGAATGGTATGCTCCTCTCTTTTGATGGCATCATGAATTCCTGAGAAGAATTCAAGCTCTCCTGTTATGGCAGAAGACTGAATCACAAGCAAAGAATTATTCTGTTGTTTACTTCTTCACCAGACCCTATGTTTGGAATCCTTCCCAAGACTCCATATGGACACAGCCTCAAGATTTCCATTGGCAAATAATTAAAAATCATGATCTTTTGACAAATCCTTCTGTCAAGGCCTCTCTCTATCATATGCTCTATGAACTAAACAATATTGAACCTTCTTCGTTACATCCATCAGCATATGACACTGCTGAGTCATCCCTCAGGCCTAATTATTTGGACTCGCTATTCCAGGATTCCCATGACCCATACTTTACTTTAAGTCTTCCTGATGATAATGCTTCCATGGCTCAAAACTTTCTGTCAATATCGAAGCAAAAAGATAGAAAAGATGATGATCTTGACTGGACCCCACAGCTTGGCATGCATGATTTGGATCCAGAAGACATGAACATGTCTCCATCCCATGAACCTATCAACCAGAGCCACAAAGACTAAAAGCTAATTTAGTAAAGTTACTTTAAATAAAGTATCTATTGTAAAGTAGATTCCTTCTTATCTTATCTTGTAAAAACAAGTGTTAGTGATGATCTACGTAAGCAATGATGTAAGCCTTCTTTATGAAAGGCCTATATATATGTGTTGTAATCCTTTGAGAAGGATAAGTTAAAAAAGAAATAAAAAACCTAAGTTTTCTTTCGATATGAATCTCTAAGCTTCTCTTCTCTTCTCATTACAATATTCTTATTTATCATTCTTGGATCCTGTTATCTATCTCTAAGGTATGAAATGAGTTATGTTGTGTTTGTCTAAGAGGACAGTCCACCAGTAGGCTAGGAGAGCCGTTTATTTGGATAGTCATAAGTGACTTCTTAACTAGTTTGTTTCATGCCTCGGGGTACTTGGTATCAGAGCAATAAGATTGATGTTTAAGTTATTATAATGAGAGAGAAACTCCCATAACCATGTCTGATATGTCATTACCCAGAACTTCTTTTTCACTCAAACTAGGAACTATTCAGAAACTTAATTACCTATATGAGCTAAACTTCTTAGATGCTTCACAGAAAATCCAAGATTCCCATCTTCATTTTCTCAACATTTATGATTCTTTTGCAAATTCACGAACTAATGTTATTTGTAGTATTAAAACCCTTGTCCGATAACCTAGATCTCAAGTTAAGGAGTATGTCCAATCTTTAACTTTTAGCCAACATCCCATAAAGGCTATAGGAAAAGAACAGTTTGTAAATCTTGAAGTACTTTCTGAATCTATCTCTGACTGGATTCATCAAGGTCTGACCCATATTCACTTTGGAGGTATTCGAATCGTTGTTACTTACCATGGGCGCAAAGGTCTTCCTGTCTTTGCCAGGATTGCTCTTCTTACTACCAGATATTTAAACTACTCTCAAGTTGTTATTGGCACAGTTCAGACTTCTCTGAATGCTGGAACGGTCATATTCACTTTCTAACCTAACTTCAATATGAGGTTACAGGATTTTCATATTCTTGATAATTTAAGTGTACAGATCCAGATCAAGGGAGCTGACCAAGTTCAAACAACCGACGTGGCTACCTTGCACTATCAAATGATCTATCGTGTCCAGAACCATGCACTGGATATATGTCTTCCTTGTTCTAATGATGCTCTGATTGTTGATTCCATTCAGGTTCTTACCTGTGTCCAGATTCCTAAACAGCTTACAAAAGAAGAACTATTGAGGTATTTTCCTCAATTATGGCTTACCAGTTAAGAAACTCTTCATCAACAGAAAAAGCATGTGCAGTCTACTACTCCTATCTTTATCAAAAGACATGATGGTATGATTGAAACAAGGTTTGTCCCTCCTGAAGAAGAAGAAGATCAACCTGAATCTTCTACGGCCTCTGTTTTCTCCACTCAGTTTATGCTTCAACCTCTCACCTCTTTTCAGCAGGAAGAAATTCCTATTAAAGCTTTTGATGCTGATGGAAATCCCATTTATGCCTACAATTGGGATGGCCACTGTTACTGGGATAACTGCGATTGTGATGATTGTTATCAAGCCTCACTTGAAGCTGAAATAGACGATGATGATCTCAAACGGAGACGAAGGAATGCCAAGAAGAAAGTATTTTCTAAAGCTCGGTTCCAAGATCATCTTGATGAAGATGATGATCCCTCTGTTGGAATACTTGGAGAACCTTCTGGCAAGTATGACTATGCTGTTCAATATACTGCACCACCGCATTTTAAACCATCATCTCCAATTCAACCAGCATCTCCACCTTCACCTAAACCATTTCAGAAATAATACCATCAACCTTGTGCAACTTCTCCTCTTGTTTGGAAACCAAAACCTGTCCAACCTTCACCTGTTGTATTTATGTACCAACCAATTGGCACATACACAGATGAATTTCCAACACTCCAAGAAACCAAAAATCCCAATACAAAGATCCGCACCACCCCTTTTATTAAATCACCTGGTGTGTCTGTTGAAGGAATCCCCAGGTCTGTTCAACCGGCTGAAGCAGTTCTTAATTGGCAATCAGAGAACGCTCTAGCCCGAAATAAAGTTCTTCACAGGATAAAAACTTAAGTTGACCATGTTTCTTCCCGTGTAGAAACTTTAGACTCTCAGATCACCAATCAGAATGCTGCTGTTTACCAGTTACTTCCATGATCTAGATAGACAACTCATGGCCTCTATTGCGCAGTGAGTTTATGATTCCACCTTTCAAGAGAAAGCATCTGAAGTCACCCATTTAAAGGCAGAAATTGCAACCATTAAAAGGGATCTAGCCAGAACTATAACTCCAGCACCTCCCACTATCTCCTTCCCTTTTTACAGTCCCAACCTTACACCAATTACCCACCAACCTCTTATCCAAGTTCCACCCTTTTCTAAACCTTCACAAGCAGATCTTGACAGTTTATGTTATTCTCATGAACTGTTCATGCAACAACAGCTCCGAAAATAACCTAAAAGATCTACAACCTCTGCTCCAACCATAACCACCTCCTCCTTTACTCAAACTATTCCCTCGGCCTCTGAACCATTAACACCAGTTGTTCCAACCCTAGACACCAAGCAAAAAGGAAATGTAATCTCTGAACCACCTCCATCCAATATGATCCAACCATCTGAAAACACAAATCCTTTCATTGATTCCTTGAAGCAAAAAGCATTGCAAACTACCCCTGCTATTTTATCTGCCACTCTTAATGATGATCTTCTAGAATCATTTGAAGAAAGTTCTGTTTCTTCTGAAGATGAGGAACCGAATCCAAAATATTTCCCCATCTATATGCCAGATACTCCTGATGAAAGCACAACAACTCATCAGTATCATGCTGATGAACCTAATGATGAAGCAGGAAATAGACCACTTCATACAGGACAACCAACTTCAAGACCTTGGATCCAGTTCGAGGATATTCCTCGCCATAAATGGAGAGATTAAATTCAAGAGTTCTATGCCTGGCTTGAATTGCAGATTAGACGACCTGAAATCACTTTGCTAGAACCAGTCTTCGTTGAATTCTCTTCCCGTTTCATTGAAAGACTTCGTGATTGGTTTGTTCACCTGGATAAATATTCCAAACTCCAATTTCTTCGTTGTGAATCTATTACTTACGTGTTGCAGAAAATTCATACTGAATTTATTGGCAACGCTACTGATTTCGAAGAAGCTGCTCGTGATGATTATTTCAGGATGAAATGTTGCTCTCTCCTTCGAAAAGATCTTGACAAGCATTATAAGAAAATGCCAAAAGTCTTCTATATCTTAAATGGTGCTAATGATTCAAATCTGAAGCAAAGATTTTTGTCCTCTATTCCTGAACAATTGGCTGATAGTACTATGTATTTGATCAGAGAACAAGGGATTCAGTTGAATTCCCTCTCCTTTGGACAAATATTCCAAAAAGTGCTTATGGCCGTTGATCGTCTTTGTACCTCCCAGAAATTGATCAAAGATATAATTAAAAAAGGAAAAGATCCACAGTTCAAAGCGGCATGCGAATGACCAGATTTGGAGATTAAGTGTTTCCCAAAGAAAGATTGCTCTTGTAAACCTCACAAGCAGTCTAGGTTTTCTAAGAAATCTCATCGAATTTATCCTGTAAGAAGGAAAAAGAAAATTCGATTCCTTAGACGGAAAAGATTCAAACAGAAAGGAGATAGATGTTTTGCTTCTCGCAAGAAAGGACATTTTGCAAAATCCTGTCCTAACAAAAAGGAGTCCCATAAGCTTATTCAACAGATTCAACAAGCCTCTCCCATTGATCTTCAAAATGATGATGTTGAGTCACTATTCTCAATTGATGATGATGCAGATACCTACACGCTTTTTGCAATACAAGATTTCGATTCTAATTTTTTAGATGAGGACTCTGAAGAAGAACCTCCGACTGATATTGCAGCTATCAACCCTTTACCTACTGCCAACCCTTCACCTCTCCCAGAACTATCCCTTAAATCCATTTCCTCTACACACCCTATTCCTTTGGTTCCTGCCAAAATCTTATCGGACAAATTTGCCAAACCCATTAATATCATTGCATTTATTAACACTGGTGCGCACAATACCATTCTCAATCCAAAGGTTCTTCCTGAATCTTTTTGGAAACCTTTTACCCAGCATTTTCAAGCAACAAATCAAGGTATTCTTACCATTAAGCTCAAAACAAAGCAACCCATCAAGATTCAGTTATTTCCTGACGGTTCTGTTTGGGTTCATGCTCTTAGATCTGAACTCCCTAGAAAAGATCTTGTCCTTGGGTTTGATGCATTGTTTCAATAAAAATTCTTCTGATTTCAATAAAGCCAATTCTCCATGCATTATGATTGGTAAGCTTCCAATAGTCATTCCAATGAAATTTTTCTAAATTATAGGAATCACATAAAAAATTTCATCACATTTTATAATTTTTAGATGTTAGTGATTTTTCCGAGTACAACCTCCTTCAAAAATTCGTAAAAATTAGTCAAATTTTGATGAAACCAATTCTTAATGCATTGTGATTGGTAAGCTTATAATAGCCATTCCAAAGAAATTTTCCTAAATTATAAGACTCACATCCAAAATTTCACCACTTTTTTGTAGTTTTTAGATTTGATTGATTTTCCATAGTATAACACATTTAGAAATCCAAAAAATTCGTCAAATTTCGATAAAGTCAACTCTCCATCCATTGTGATTGGTAAGCTTACAGTAGCCATTCCAATGAAGTTTTCCTAAATTATAGGACTCACATCCAAAATTTCACCACTTTTTATGATTTTTCAATTTTGGTGATTTTCCCTAGTATAATGCATTCAGAAATCTATAAAAATTCGTCAGATTTCGATGCAGCCAATTCTCGATGCATTGTGACCGGTAAACTTCCAGTAGTCATTCCAATAAAATTTTCTTAAATTATAGGACTCACATCTAAAATTTCACCACTTTTTATGATTTTTCGATTTTGGTGATTTTTTCTAGTATAATGCCTTCAGAAATCTATAAAAATTCGTCAGATTTCGATGAAGTCAATTCTTTATTAATTGTGATTGGTAAGCTTCCAATAGCCATTCCAATAAAATTTTCCTAAATTATAAGTCTCACATCCAAAATTTCACCACTTTTTATAATTTTTCGATTTTAGTGATTTTCCCTAGTATAACCCCTTCAGAAATCAATAGAAATTCGTTAGATTTTGATGAAGCCAATTCTCAATCCATTGTGATTGGTAAACTTCTAATAGCCATTCGAATGAAGTTTTCCTAAATTATAAGACACACATCCAAAATTTCACAACTTTTTTTAATGTTTCGAGTTTTAGTTATTTTCCCTAATATAATACTATCGAAAATCTATAAAAATTCGTCAGATTTCGATCAAACTAATTCTCCTTTCATTATAATTAGTAACCTTTCAATAAAGTTTTCCTAAATTATAGGACTCACATATGAAATTTCTCCACTTTTTATAATTTTTAGATTTTAGTAATTGTTCCTAGTATAACCCTTAAGAAATCTATAAAAATTCATCAGATTTCGATAAAATCAATTCTCCATGCGTTATGGTTGGTAATCATCAAATAGCCATTCCAATGAAATTTTTCTAAATTACAGGACTCACATCAAAAAATTTACCACTTATTATAATTTTTCGATTTTTGTGATTTTTCATAATATAACCCCTTCAGAAATCCATAAAAATTTGTCAGATTTTGATAAAATCAATTCTAAATGCATTGTGATTGGTAAGTTTCCAATATCCATTCAAATGAAATTTTCTTAAATTATAGGACTCACATCCAAAATTTCACCATTTTTTATAATTTTTCGATTTTTGTGATTTTTCCTATTATAACCACTTCAGAAATTAATAAAAATTTGTCAGATTTCGATAAAGTCAATTCTAAATGCATTGTGATTGATAAGCTTCAAATATCCATTAAAATAAAGTTTTCCTAAATTATAGGACTCACATCCAAAATTTCATCACTTTTTATAATTTTTCGATTTTAGTGATTTTTCCTAATATAACCCTTTCAGAAATCTATAAATATTCGTAAGATTTTGATAAAGCCAATTCTCCATCCAGTGTGACTGGTAAGCTTCCAATAGCCATTCCAATGAAATTTTCCTAAATAATAGGACCCATATCGAAAATTTCATCACTTTTTATAACTTTTAAATTTAAGTGATTTTCCCTAATATATACCTTTCAGAAATCTATAAAAATTTGTTAGATTTCGATGAAACCAATTATGCATTCATTATAAATGGTAAGCTTCTAAAAGCCATTCTAATGAAAGTTTTCTAAATTATAGTACACACAATAACAATTTCACCACTTTGTGATTTTTCCTAGGATAACCTATTCAGCAATCCATCAAAAATCGTCAAATTTCGATAAATCAATTCTAAAGGCATTGTGATTGGTAAGATTTGAATATCAATTCAAATGAAATTTTCCTAAATTATAGGACTCACATCAAAAATTTCACCACTTTTTATAATTTTTTGATTTTTGTGATTTACCTATTATAACAACTTCAGAAATTAATAAAAATTTCTCAGATTTCGATAAAACCAATTCTAAATGCAACTAGTATAATGCTTTCAGAAATCTATACGAATTCGTCAGATTTCGATGAAGCTAACTCTCGATGCATTGTGACCGGTAAGCTTCCAGCAGCCATTCCAATGAATTTTTCCTAAATTATAGGACTCACGTCCAAAATTTCACCACTTTTTTATGATTTTTTGATTTTGGTGATTTTTCCTAGTATAATGCCTTCAGAAATTTATAAAAATTCGTCAGATGTCGATGAAGCTAATTCTCGGTGCATTGTGACCGGTAAGCTTCCAGTAGCCGTTCCAATGAAGTTTTCCTAAATTGTAGGACTCACGTCCAAAATTTCACCACTTTTTATAATTTTTCGATTTTGGTGATTTTCTCTAGTATAATAACTTTAGAAATCTATAAAAATTCGTCAGATTTCGATGAAACCAATTCTCGATATATTGAGACCGGTAAGCTTCCAGTAGCCATTCCAATGAAGTTTTCCTAAATTGTAGGACTCACGTCCAAAATTTCACCACTTTTTATGATTTTTTGATTTTGGTAATTTTTCCTAGTATAATGCCTTAAAAAATCTATAAAAATTCGTCAGATTTCAATGAAGCCAATTCTCCATGCATTGTGACCGGTAAGCTTCCGGTAGCCATTCCAATAAAGTTTTCCTAACTTGTAGGACACACATCAAAAATTTTACCACTTTTTATGATTTTTCGATTTTGGTGATTTTCCCTAGTATAATGCCTTCAGAAATCAATAAAAATTCATCAATTTTCGATGAAGACAATTCTCGATGCATTGTGACCGGTAAGCTTCCAGTAGCCATTCCAATGAAGTTTTCCTAAATTGTAGGACTCACGTCCAAAATTTCACCACTTTTTATAATTTTTCGATTTTGGTGATATTCCCTCGTATAATGCCTTCAGAAATCTATACAAATTCGTCAGATTTGGATGAAGCCAATTCTCCATGCATTGTGACCGGTAAGCTTCTTGTAGCCATTCTAATGAAGGACTCACGTCCAAAATTTCACCACTTTTTATGATTTTTCGATTTTGGTGAATTTTCCTAGTATAATGCCTCCAGAAATCTATAAAAATTCTTCAGATTTTGATGAAGTCAATTCTCGATGCATTGTGACCGGTAAGCTTCCAGTAGCCATTCCAATGAAGTTTTCCTAAATTGTAGGACTCACGTCCAAAATTTCACCACTTTTTATGATTTTTCGATTTTGGTGATTTTCCCTCGTATAATGCATTCAGAAATCTATACAAATTTGTCAAATTTTGATGAAACCAATTCTCGATGCATTATGACCAGTAAGCTTCCTGTAGCCATTCCAATGAAGGACTCACGACAAAAATTTCACCACTTTTTATGATCTTTCGATTTTGGTGATTATGCCTTCAGAAATCTGTAAAAATTCGTCAGATTTCGATAAAGCCAATTCTCGATGCATTGTGACCGGTAAGCTTCCGGTAGCCATTCCGATGAAGTTTTCCTGAATTATAGGACTCGCGTCCAAAATTTCACCACTTTTTATGATCTTTCGATTTTGGTGATTTTCCCTAGTGTAATGCCTTCAGACACCTGTAAAAATTTGTCAGATTTCGATGAAGCCAATTCTCGATGCATTGTGACCGGTAAGCTTCCGGTAGCTATTTCGATGAAGTTTTCCTGAATTATAGGGCTTGCGTCCAAAATTTCACCACTTTTTATGATATTTCGATTTTGGTGATTTTTCCTAGTGTAATGCCTTCAGAAACCTGTAAAAATTCGTCAGATTTCGATGAAGCCAATTCTCGATGCATTGTGATTGGTAAGCTTCCGGTAGCCATTCTGATGAAGTTTTCCTGAATTATAGGGCTCGCGTCCGAAATTTCACCATTTTTTATGATCTTTCGATTTTGGTGATTATCCCTAGTGTAATGCCTTCAGAAACCTGTAAAAATTTTTCAGATTTTGATGAAACCAATTCTCGAAGCATTGTGACCGGTAAGCTTTCGGTAGCCATTACGATGAAGTTTTCCTGAATTATAGGGCTCGCGTCCAAAATTTCACCACTTTTTATGATCTTTCGATTTTGGTGATTTTCCCTAGTGTAATGCCTTAAGAAACCTGTAAAAATTCGTCAGATTTCGATGAAACCAATTCTCGATGCATTGTGACCAGTACGCTTCCAGTGGCCATTTCGATGAAGTTTTCCTGAATTATAGGGCTCGGGTCCGAAATTTCACCACTTTTTATGATCTTTCGATTTTGGTGACTTTTCCTAGTGTAATGCCTTCAGAAACCTGTAAAAATTCGTCAGATTTCGATGAAGCCAATTCTCGATGCATTGTGACCGGTAAGCTTACGGTGGCCATTCCGATGAAGTTTTCCTAAATTATAGGGCTCGGGTATTAAATTTCACCACTTTTATGATCTTTCGATTTTGGTGATTTTCCCTAGTGTAATGCCTTCAAAAACCTGTAAAAATTTGTCAGATTTCGATTAAGCCAATTCTCGATGCATTGTGACCGGTAAGCTTCTGGTGGCCATTCCGATGAAGTTTTCCTGAATTATAGGGCTCGCGTCCAAAATTTCACCACTTTTTATGATCTTTAAATTTTGGTGATTTTCCCTAGTGTAATGCTTTCAGAAACCTGTAAAAATTCGTCAAATTTTGATGAAGCCAATTCTCAATGCATTGTGAACGGTAAGCTTCCGGTAGCCATTCCGATTAAATTTTCCTAAATTATAGGACTCGCGTCCAAAATTTTGCTACTTTTTATGATCTTTCGATTTTGGTGATTATGCCTTCAGATATATGTAAAAATTCATCAGATTTCGATGAAGCCAATTCTCGATGCATTGTGACCGGTAAGCTTCCGGTAGCCATTCCGATGAAGTTTTCCTAAATTATAGGGCTTGCGTCCGAAATTTCACAACTTTTTATGATCTTTCGATTATGGTGATTATGCCTTCAGAAATCTGTAAAAATTCGTCAGATTTCGATGAAGCCAATTCTCGATGCATTTTGACCGGTAAGCTTCCGGTAGCCATTCCGATGAAGTTTTCCTGAATTATAGGGCTCGCATACAAAATTTCACCTCTTTTTATAATCTTTCAATTTTGGTAATTTTCCCTAGTATAATGCCTTCAGAAACCTGAAGAAATTCGTCAGATTTTGATGAAGCCAATTCTCGATGCATTGTAACCGGTAAGCTTTCAGTAGCCATTCCAATGAAGTTTTCCTGAATTATAGGGCTCGCGTCAAAAATTTCACCACTTTTTATGATCTTTCGATTTTGGTGACTTTCCCTAGTATAATGCCTTCAGAAATCTGTAAAAAGTCGTCAGATTTCGATGAAACCAATTCTCGATGCATTGTGACTGGTAAGCTTCTGGTAGCCATTCCGATGAAGTTTTCCTGAATTATAGGGCTCGCGTCCAAAATTTTCCCACTTTTTATGATCTTTCGATTTTGCTGATTTTTCCTAGTGTAATGCTTTTAGAAACCTGTAAAAATTCTTCAGATTTTGATGAAGCCAATTCTTGTTGCATTGTGAACGGTAAGCATCCGGTAGCCATTTCGATGAATTTTTCCTAAATTATAGGACTCGCGTCCAAAATTTCGCCACTTTTAATGATCTTTCGATTTTGGTGATTATGCCTTCAAAAATATGTAAAAATTCGTCACATTTTGATGAAGCCAATTCTCGATGCATTGTGACCGGTAAGCTTCCGGTAGCCATTCCGATGAAGTTTTCCTGAATTATAGGGCTCGCGTCCAAAATTTCACCACTTTTTATGATCTTTCGATTTTGGTGATTTTCCCTAGTATAATGCCTTCAGACACCTGTAAAAATTCATCAGATTTCGATGAAGCCAATTCACTATGCATTGTGACCCGTAAGCTTCCGGTAGCCATTTCAATGAAGTTTTTCTGAATTATAGGGCTCGCGTAAAAGATTTCACCACTTTTTATGATCTTTCGATTTTAGCGATTTTCCCTAGTGTAATGCCTTCAGAAACCTATAAAAATTCGTCAAATTTCGATAAAGCCAATTCTCGATGCATTGTGACCGGTAAGCTTCTGGTAGCCATTTCGATGAAGTTTTCCTGAATTATAGGTCTCGCGTCCAAAATTTCACCAATTTTTATGATATTTCGATTTTGGTGATTTTTCCTAGTGTAGTGCCTTCAGAAACCTGTAAAAATTCGTCAGATTTCGATGAAACCAATTCTCAATGCATTGTGACCGGTAAGCTTCCGGTAGCCATTCCGATGAAGTTTTCCTGAATTATAGGGCTCGCGTCAAAAATTTCACCACTTTTTATGATCTTTCAATTTTAGCGATTTTTCCTAGTGTAATACCTTTAGAAACCTGTAAAAATTCATCAAATTTCGATGAAGCGAATTCTCGATGCATTGTGACCGGTAAACTTCTGGTAGCCATTTCGATGAAGTTTTCCTGAATTATAGGGCTCGCGTCCGAAATTTCACCACTTTTTATGATCTTTCGATTTTGGTGATTTTCCCTAGTGTAATGCCTTCAGAAACATGTAAAAATTCGTCAGATTTCGATGAAGCCAATTCTCGATGCATTGTGACCGGTAAGCTTGCGTTAGCCATTCCGATAAGGTTTTCCTGAATTATAGGGCTCGCATCCGAAATTTCACCACTTTATATGATCTTTCGATTTTGGTGGATTTTCCCTCTATAATGCCTTCAGAAATCTGTAAAAAATTCGTCAGATTTCGATGAAGCCAATTCACGATTCATTGTGACCGGTAAACTTCCGGTAGCCATTTCGATTAAGTTTTCCTGAATTATAGGGCTCGCGTCAAAAATTTCACCACTTTTTATGATTGTTCGATTTTAGCGATTTTCCCTAGTGTAATGCCTTCCGAAACCTGTAAAAATTCGTCAAATTTCGATGAAGCCAATTCTCGATGCATTGTGATCGGTAAGCTTCTGGTAGCCATTTCGATGAATTTTTCCTGAATTATAGGGCTCGCGTCTGAAATTTCACCACTTTTTAAGATCTTTCGATTTTCGTGATTTTCCCTAGTGTAATGCAGTCAGAAACCTGTAAAAATTTGTCAGATTTCGATGAAGAAAATTCTCGATGCATTGTGACCGGTAAGCTTCCGATAGCCATTCCGATGAAGTTTTCCTGAATTATAGGGCTCGCGTCCGAAATTTCACCACTTTTTATGATCTTTCGATTTTGGTGGTTTTCCCCTGTATAATGCCTTCAGAAATCTGTAAAAATTCGTCAGATTTCGATGAAGCCAATTCTCGATGCATTGTGACCGGTATGCTTCCGGTAGCCATTCCGATGACGTTTTCCTGAATTATAGGGCTCGCGTCAAAAATTTCACCACTTTTTATGATCTTTCGATTTTAGCGATTTTTCCTAGTGTAATGCCTTCAGAAACCTGTAAAAATTCGTCAAATTTTGATGAAGCCAATTCTCGATGCATTGTGATCGGTAAGCTTCTAGTAGCCATTTCGATGAAGTTTTCCTGAATTATCGGGCTCGCGTCCGAAATTTCACCACTTTTTATGATCTTTCGATTTTGGTGATTTTTCCTAGTGTAATGCCTTCAGAAACCTGTAAAAATTCGTCAGATTTCGATGAAGCCAATTCTCGATGCATTGTGACCGGTAGGCTTTCGGTAGCCATTCCCATGAAGTTTTCCTGAATTATAGGGCTAGCGTCCAAAATTTCACCACTTTTTATGATCTTTCGATTTTGGTGGTTTTCCCCTGTATAATGCCTTCAGAAATCTGTAAAAATTCGTCAGATTTCGATGAAGCCAATTCTCGATGCAATGTGACCGGTATGCTTCCGGTAGCCATTCCGATGAAGTTTTCTGGAATTATAGGGCTCGCGTCTAAAATTTCACCACTTTTTATGATCATTCGATTTTGGTAGTTTTCCCCAATATAATGCCTTCAAAAATCTGTAAAATTCGTCAGATTTCGATGAAGCCAATTCTCAATGCATTGTGACCGGTAAGCTTCCAGTGGCCATTTCGATGAAGTTTTTCTGAATTATAGGGCTCGCGTCCAAAATTTTACCACTTATTATGATCTTTCGATTTTGGTGGTTTTTCCCAGTATAATGCCTTCAGAAATCTGTAAAAATTCATCAGATTTCGATGAAGCCAATTCTCGATGCATTGTGATCGGTAAGCTTCCGGTAGCCATACCGATGAAATTTTCCTGAATTTTAGGGCTCGTGTCCAAAATTTTACCACTTTTTATGATCTTTCGATTTTGGTTATTTTTTCTAGTGTAATGCTTTCAGAAACCTGTAAAAATTCGTTAGATTTCAATAAAGCCAATTCTTGATGCATTGTGACCGGTAGGCTTCCGGTAGCCATTCTTATGAAGTTTTCCTGAATTATAAGGCTCGCGGCCAAAATTTCACCACTTTTTATGATCTTTCTATTTTGGTGGTTTTCCCCTGTATAATGCATTCAGAAATCTGTAAAAATTCGTCAGATTTCGATCAAGCCAATTCTTGATGCATTGTGACCGGTAAGCTTTCGGTAGCCATTCCGATGAAGTTTTCCTGAATTATAGGGCTCGCGTCTAAAATTTCACCACTTTTTGTGATTTTTCGATTTTGGTGGTTTTCCCCAATATAATGCCTTCAGAAATCTGTAAAAATTCGTCAGATTTCGATGAAGCCAATTCTCGATGCATTGCGACCGGTAAGCTTCCGGTAGCCATTTCGATGAAGTTTTCCTGAATTATAGGGCACGCGTCCAAAATTTTACCACTTTTTATGATCTTTCGATTTTGGTGGTTTTCCCCAGTATAATGCCTTCAGAAATCTGTAAAAATTCATCAGATTTCGATGAAGCCAATTCTCGATGCATTGCGACCGGTAAGCTTCTGGTAGCCATACCGATGAAATTTTCCTGAATTTTAGGGCTCGTGTCCAAAATTTTACCACTTTTTATAATCTTTCGATTTTGGTTATTTTTCCTAATGTAATGCCTTCAGAAACCTGTAAAAATTCGTCAGATTTCGATGAAACCAATTCTCGATACATTGTGACCGGTAGGCTTCCGGTAGCCATTCCCATGAAGTTTTCTTGAATTCTAAGGCTCGCTTCCAAAATTTCACCACTTTTTATGATCTTTCGATTTTGGTGGTTTTCCCCTGTATAATGCATTCAGAAATCTGTAAAAATTCGACATATTTCGATGAAGCCAATTCTCGATGCATTGTGACCGGTAAGCTTTCGGTAGCCATTTCGATTAAGTTTTCCTGAATTATAGGATTTTATCACTTTTTATGATCTTTCGATTTTGGTGGTTTTCCCTAGTATAATGCCTTCAGAAATTTGTAAAAATTCGTCAGATTTCGATGAAGACAATTCTCGATGCATTGTGACCGATAAGTTTCCGGTAGCCATTCCGATGAAGTTTTCCTGAATTGTAGGGCTCGCATCCAAAATTTTACCACTTTTTATGATCTTTCGATTTTGGTGGTTTTCCCCAGTATAATGCCTTCAGAAATCTGTAAAAATTCATCAGAATTCGATGAAGCCAATTCTCGATGCATTGTGACCGGTAAGCTTCCGGTAGCCATTCCGATGAAGTTTTCCTGAATTATAGGGCTCGCGTCAAAAATTTCACCACTTTTTATGATCTTTCGATTTTGGTGATTTTTCCTAGTATAATGCCTTCAGAAACCTGTAAAAATTCGTCAGATTTCGATGAAGCCAATTCTCGATGCATTGTGATCAGTAAGCTTCCGGTAGCCATTCCGATGAAGTTTTCCTGAATTATAGGGCTCGCTTCCGAAATTTCACCACTTTTTTTGATCTTTCGATTTTGGTAATTTTCCCTAGTGTAATGCCTTCAGAAACCTTTAAAAATTCGTCAGATTTCGATGAAATCAATTCTCGATACATTGTGACTGGTAAGCTTCTGTAGCCATTCCAATGAAGTTTTACTAAATTGTAGGACTAACGTCCAAAATGTCATCACTTTTTATAATTTTTCGATTTTGGTAATTTTTCCTCGTATAATGCCTTCAGAAATCTATACAAATTCGTCAGAATTCGATGAAACCAATTCTCGATGCAATGTGACCGGTAAGCTTCCTATAGCCATTACAATGAAGGACTCACGTCCAAAATTTCAACACTTTTTATGATTTTTAGATTTTAGTGAATTTTCCTAGTATAATGCCTCCATAATTCTATAAAAATTCGTCAGATTTCGATGAAGCCAATTCTCGATGCATTGTGACCGGTAAGCTTCCGGTAGCCATTCCGATGAACTTTTCCTGATTTATAGGGCTCGAGTCCAAAATTTCACCACTTTTTATGATCTTTCGATTTTTGTCGTTTTCCCTAGTATAATGCCTTCAGAAATCTGTAAAAATTCGTCAGATTTTGATGAAGCAAATTCTCAATACATTGTGACCGGTAAGCTTGCGGTAGCAATTCCGATAGTAGTACCCCTTCAGAAATCCTTAAAAATTCGTCAGATTCTGACGAGGCCAATTCTCGATGCGTCGTGACCGACAAGCTTCCAGTAGCTATTCCAATAAAGTTTTCCTGAATTATTTGACTCGGATACAAAATTTTACCATTTTTTACGGTATTTCGATTTTGGTGATTTTCCCTAGTAGTACCCCTTCAGAAATCCGTAAAAATTGGTCAGATTCCGGCGAGGCCAATTCTCGATGTGCCGTGACCGGCAAGCTTGCAGTAGCTATTCCGATCAGGCTTTCCTGAATTATTGGGCCCGGATCCAAAATTTCACCACTTTTTACGTTTTTTCGATTTTGGTGATTGTCCATAGTGGTACCCCTTCAGAAATCCGTAAAAATTCGTCAGATTCCAGCAAGGCCAATTCTTGATTTCCAGTAGCTATTCCGATCAGGCTTTCCTGAATTATTGGACTCGAATAAAAAATTTCACCACTTTTTACGGTTTTTCGATTTTGGTGATTTTCACTAGTGGTACCCCTTCAGAAATCCGTAAAAATTCGTCAGATTCCGGCGAGGCTAATTCTCGATGCGCCATGACCGGCAAGCTTCCAGTAGCTATTTCGATCAGGCTTTCCTGAATTATTGGACTCGGATCCAAAATTTCACCACTTTATACGGTTTTTCGATTTTGGTGATTTTTCCTAGTGGTACCCCTTAAAAAATCCGTAAAAATTAATCAGATTTCGGCGAGGCCAATTCTCGATGCGCCGTGACCGACAAGCTTCCAGTAGCTATTCCGATCAGGCTTTTCTGAATTATTGGACTCGGATCCAAAATTTCACAATTTTTACGGTTTTTCGATTTTGGTGATTTTCCCTAGTGGTACCCCTTCGGAAATCCGTAAGAATTCGTCAGATTCCGGCGAGGCCAATTCTCGATGCGCCATGACCGGTAAACTTCCAGTAGCTATTCCGATCAGGCTTTCCTGAATTAATAGACTCGGATCCAAAATTTCACCACTTTTTACGGTTTTTCTTGATGCGCCATGACCGGCACGCTTCCAGTAGCTATTCCGATCAGGCTTTCCTGAATTATTGGACTCGGATCCAAAATTTCACCACTTTTTACGGTTTTTCGATTTTGGTGATTTTCCCCAGTGGTACCCCTTCAGAAATCCGTAAAAATTCGTCAGATTTCGGCGAGGCTAATTCTCGATGCGCCGTGACCGGCAAGCTTCCAGTAGCTATTCCGATCAGGCTTTCCTGAATTATTGGACTCGGATCCAAAATTTCACCACTTTTTACGGTTTTTCGATTTTGGTGATTTTCCCTAGTGGTACCCCTTCAGAAATCCGTAAAAATTCGTCAGATTTCAGCGAGTCCAATTCTCGATGCGCCGTGACCGGCAAGTTTCCAGTAGCTATTCCGATCAGGCTTTCCTGAATTATTGGACTCGGATCCAAAATTTCACCACTTTTTACGGTTTTTCGATTTTGGTGATTTTCCCTAGTGGTACCCCTTCAGAAATCCGTAAAAATTCGTCGGATTCCGACGAAGCCAATTCTCGATGCATTGTGACCGGAGAGCTTCCAGTAGCAATTCCAATCGAGTTTTCCTCAATTATTGGACTCGAATCAAAACTTTTACCACTTTTTACGATTTTTCGATTTTGGTGATTTTCCCTAATGGTACCCCTAGGGAAATCCGTAAAAATTCGTCGAATTCCGACGAAACCAATTCTCGATCCATTGTGACCGGCAAGCTTCCAGTAGCTATTCCAATCGAGTTTTCCTGAATTATTGGACTCGGATCCAAAATTTCACCACTTTTTACGATTTTTCGATTTTGGTGATTTTTCCTAGTGGTACTCCTAGGGAAATCTGTAAAAATTCATCGGATTTCTACGAAGCCAATTCTCTATGCGTTGTGACCGAAAAGCTTCCAGTAGCTATTCCAATCGAGTTTTCCTGAATTATTGGAATCGGATCAAAACTTTTACCACTTTTTACGATTTTTCGATTTTGGTGATTTTCCCTAGTGGTACCCCTAGGGAAATCCGTAAAAATTCGTCGGATTCCGACGTAACCAATTCTCGATCCATTGTGACCGGCAAGCTTCCAATAGCTATTCCAATCGAATTTTCCTGAATTATTGGACTCGGATTAAAAATTTCACCACTTTTTACGATTTTTCGATTTTCCCTACTGGTACCCCTAGGGAAATCCGTAAAAATTCATCGGATTCCGACGAAGCAAATTCTCGATGCGTTATGACCGGCAAGCTTCCAGTAGCTATTACAATCGAGTTTTCCTAAATTATTGGACTCGGATCAAAAATTTCACCACTTTTTACGATTTTTGTAATTTTCCATAGTGGTATCCCTAGGGAAATACGTAAAAATTCGTCGGATTCCGACAAATCCAATTCTCGATGCGTTGTGATCGGCAAGCTTCCAGTAGCTATTCCAATCGATTTTTCGTGAATTATTGGACTCGGAACAAAAATTTCACCACTTTTTATGATTTTTCGATTTTGGTGATTTTTCCTAGTGGTACCCCTAGGAAAATCCGTAAAAATTCGTCGGATTCCGACGAAACCAATTCTCGATGCGTTGTGACCGTCAAGCTTCCAGTAGCTATTCCAATAGAGTTTTCCTGAATTATTGAACTCGGATAAAAAATTTTACCACTTTTTACGATTTTTCGATTTTTGTGATTTTCCCTAGTGCTACCCCTTGGAAAATCCGTAAAAATTCGTCGCATTCCGACGAAACCAATTCTCGCTGCGTTGTGACCGGCAAGCTTCCAGTAGCTATTCCAATTGAGTTTTCCTGAATTATTGGACTCGGATCCAAAATTTCACCACTTTTTCCGATTTTTCGATTTTGGTGATTTTTCCTAGTAATACCCCTAGGAAAATCCGTAAAAATTCGTCGCATTCCGACGAAGCCAATTCTCGATGCGTTGTGACCGGCAAGCTTCCAGTAGCTATTCCAATCGAGTTTTCCTGAATTATTGGACTCGGATCAAAAATTTCACCACTTTTTACGATTTTTCGATTTTGGTGATTTTCCCTAGTGGTACCCCTAGGGAAATCCGTAAAAATTCGTCGCATTCCGACGAAGCCAATTCTCGATGCGTTGTGACCGGCAAGCTTCCAGTAGCTATTCAAATCGAGTTTTCCTGAATTATTGAACTCGGATCAAAAATTACAACACTTTATACGATTTTTCGATTTTGGTGATTTTTCCTAGTGCTACCCCAAGGGAAATCCGTAAAAATTCGTCGCATTCCGATGAAGCCAATTCTCGATGCGTTGTGACCGGAAAGCTTCCAGTAGCTATTCCAATCGAGTTTTCCTGAATTATTGCACTCGGATCCAAAATTTTACCACTTTTTACGATTTTTCGATTTTGGTGATTTTCCCTAGTGGTACCCCTAGGAAAATCCGTAAAAAATTCGTCGCATTTCGACGAAGCCAATTCTCGATGCATTGTGACCGGCAAGCTTTCAGTAGCTATTCCAATCTAGTTTTCCTGAATATTGGACTCGGATCAAAAATTTCACCACTTTTTACGATTTTTCGATTTTCCCTAGTGGTACCCCTAGGAAAATCCGTAAAAATTCGTCGCATTCCGACGAATCCAATTCTCGATGCGTTGTGACCGGCAAGCTTCCAGTAGCTATTCAAATCGAGTTTTCCTGAATTATTGAACTCGGATCAAAAATTACAACACTTTTTACGATTTTTCGATTTTGGTGATTTTTCCTAGTGCTACCCCTAGGAAAATCTGTAAAAATTCGTCGCATTCCGACGAAACCAATTCTCGATGCGTTGTGACCGGCAAGCTTCCAGTAGCTATTCCAATCGAGTTTTACTGAATTATTGCACTCGGATCCAAAATTTTACTACTTTTTACGATTTTTCGATTTTGGTGGTTTTCCCTAGTGGTGCCCCTAGGAAAATTCGTAAAAATTCGTCGCATTCCGACGAAGCCAAATCTCGATGCGTTGTGACCGGCTAGCTTTCAGTAGCTATTCCAATCGAGTTTTCCTGAATATTTGACTCGGATCAAAAATTTCAACACTTTTTACAATTTTTCGATTTTCCCGAGTGGTACCCCTAGAAAAATCCGTAAAAATTCGTCGCATTCCGACGAAGCCAATTCTCGATGCGTTCTGACCGGCAAGCTTCCAGTAGCTATTCCAATCGAGTTTTCCTGAATTATTGAACTCGGATCAAAAATTTCACCACTTTTTACGATTTTTCGATTTTGGTGATTTTCCCTAGTGCTACCCCTAGGAAAATCCGCAAAAATTCGTCGCATTCCAACGAAGCCAATTCTCGATGCGTTGTGACTGGCAAGCTTCTAGTAGCTATTCCAATCGAGTTTTCCTGAATTATTGGACTCGGATCCAAAATTTCACAACTTTTTACGATTTTTCGATTTTCCCTAGTGGCACCGCAAGGAAAATCCGTAAAAATTCGTCGCATTCCGACGAAGCCAATTCTGGATGCGTTGTGACCGGCAAGCTTCCAGTAGCTATTCCAATCGAGTTTTCCTGAATTATTGAACTCGGATAAAAAAATTCACCACTTTTTACGATTTTTCGATTTTGGTGATTTTCCCTGGTGGTACCCCAAGGGAAATTCGCAAAAATTGATCGGATTCCGACGAAACCAATCCTCGATGTGTTCTGACCGGCAAGCTTCCAGTAGTTATTCTAATCGATTTTTCCTGAATTATTATACTCGGATCCAAAATTTCACAACTTTTTACGATTTTGGTGATTTTTCCTAGTGGTACCCCTAGGGAAATCCGTAAAAATTCGTCGGATTCCGACGAAGCCATATCTCGATGCGTTGTGACCGGCAAGCTTCAAGTAGCTATTCCAATCGAGTTTTCCTAAATTATTGGACTCGGATCCAAAATTTCATCACTTTTTACGATTTTTCGATTTTGGTGATTTTTCCTTGTGTATGAAAATCCGTAAAAATTCGTCGGATTTCGACGAATCCAATTTTCGATGCGTTGTGACCGGCAAGCTTCCAGTAGCTATTCCAATCGAGTTTTCCTAAAATATTAGACTCGGATCCAAATTTTCACCACTTTTTACGATTTTTCGATTTTGGTGATTTTCCCTAGTGGTACCCCTAGGGAAATCCGTAAAAATTCGTCAGATTTCAACAAAGCCAATTCTCGATGCGTTGTGACCGGCAAGCTTCCAGTAGCTATTTCAATCGAGTTTTCCTGAATTATTGGACTCGGATCCAAAATTTTACCACTTTTTATGATTTTTCGATTTTGGTCATTTCCCTAGGGAAATCCGTAAAAATTCGTCGGATTTCGACGAAGTCAATTCTCGATGCGTTGTGACCGGCAAGCTTCCAGTAGCTATTTCAATCGACTTTTCCTGAATTGTTGGACTCGGATCCAAAATTTTACCACTTTTTACGATTTTTCGATTTTGGTGATTTTTCCTAGTGGTACCCCTAGAGAAATCCGTAAAAATTTGTCGGATTCCGACGAAGCCAATTCTCGATATGTTGTGACCGGCAAGCTTCCAGTAGCTATTCCAATCGAGTTTTCCTGAATTATTGGACTCGGATCCAAAATTTCATTACTTTTTACGATTTTTCGATTTTCCCTAGTGGAACCCTAAGGGAAATCCGTAAAAATTCGTTGTATTCCGACGAAACCAATTCTTGATGCGTTGTGACCGGAAAGTTTCCAGTAGCTATTCCAATCGAGTTTTCCTGAATTATTAGACTCGGATCCAAAATTTCACCACTTTATACGATTTTAGTGATTTTCTCTAGTGGTACCCCTAGGGAAATCCGTAAAAACTCGTCGAATTCCGACGAAGCCAATTCTCGATGCGTTGTGATCGGCAAGCTTCCTGTAGCTATTCCAATCGAGTTTTCTTGAATTATTGGACTCGGATAAAATTTTTTATCACTTTTTACGATTTTTCGATTTTTGCGATTTTTCCTAGTGGTACCCCTATGAAAATCCGTAAAAATTCGTCGGATTCCGACGAAGCCAATTTTCGATGCGTTGTGACAGGCAAGCTTCCAGTAGCTATTCCAATCGAGTTTTTCTGAATTATTGGACTCGGATCCAAAATTTCACCACTTTTTACGATTTTGGTGATTTTCCCTAGTGGTATCCCTAGGGAAATCTGTAAAAATTCGTCGGATTCCGACGAAGTCAATTCTTGATGCATTGTGACCGGCAAGCTTCCAGTAGCAATTCCAATCGAGTTTTCCTGAATTATTGGACTCGGATAAAAAATTTAACCACTTTTTACGATTTTTCGATTTTTCCTGGTGGTACCCCTAAGGAAATCCTTAAAAAGTAGTCGCATTCCGACGAAACCAATTCTCGATGGCTTTTTACCGGCAAGTTTCCAGTAGCTATTCTAATCGAGTTTTCCTGAATTATTGTACTCAGATCCAAAATTTCACAACTTTTTACGATTTTGGTGATTTTCCCTAGTGGTACCCCTGGGAAAATCCGTAAAAATTCGTCGGATTTCGACGAAGCCAATTCTCGATGCGTTGTGACCGGCAAGCTTCCAGTAGCTATTTCAATCGAGTTTTCCTGAATTATTGGACTCGGATCCAAAATTTTACCACTTTTTACGATTTTTCGATTTTGGTGATTTTCCCTAGTGGTACCCCCTAGGGAAATCCGTAAAAATTCGTCGAATTTTGACGAACCCAATTCTCGATGTGTTGTGACCGGCAAGCTTCCAGTAGCTATTTCAATCGAGTTTTCCTGAATTATTGGACTTGGATCCAAAATTTTACCAGTTTTTACGATTTTTCGATTTTGGTGATTTTCCCTAGTGGTGCCCCTAGGAAAATCCGTAAAATTTTTTCGGATTCCGACGAAGCCAATTCTCGATATGTTATGACCGGCAAGTTTTTAGTAGCTATTCCAATCGAGTTTTCCTGAATTATTGGACTTGGATCCAAAATTTCACCACTTTTTACGATTTTTTGATTTTCCCTAGTGGTACCCCTAGGGAAATCCGTAAAAATTCGTTAGATTCCGACGAAGCCAATTCTTGATGCGTTGTGACCGGAAAGCTTCCAATAGCTATTCCAATCGAGTTTTCCTGAATTATTGGACTCGGATCCAAAATTTCACCACTTTATACGATTTTTCGATTTTGGTGATTTTCCCTAGTGGAACCTCTAGGGAAATCCGTAAAAATTCATCGGATTCCGACGAAGCCAATTCTCGATGTGTTGTGATCGGCAAGCTTCCAGTAGCTATTCCAATCGAGTTTTCCTGAATTATTGGACTCGGATCCAAAATTTCATCACTTTTTACGATTTTTCGATTTTGGTGATTTTCCCTTATGGTACTCCTATGGAAATCCGTAAAAATTTGTCGGATTCCGACGAAGCCAATTTTTGATGCGTTGTGACCGGTAAGCTTCCAGTGGCTATTCCAATCGAGTTTTCCTAAATTATTGGACTCGGATCCAAAATTTCACCACTTTTTACGATTTTTCGATTTTGGTGATTTTCCCTAGCACTTCAAGAAAAGTGACTTTTAACGACTAAAATTTAGCGAAGGGATACAAATCCGGTCCCAAAAAGATACAAATAACGAAGAGAATTAAATCCGGTCGTTAGTAGTAAAATTTTACCGAGGGGTTTAAATCCGGTCGCTAAAAGGTTCTAAATCCGGTCGTTGAAGGGTTAAAACAAAATGACGGGACTTCTATTTACCTCCAAATGTAACTAAAATCACAAAATCCATTTTCCCACTACCTTCTTCAACTCTCCTCTCCTCTCTTACGTCGCCCCATCTGTTGCGCCTCCCCTCCCTTGCGATCCACCAGGCACCAGATCTAGTGTCACCCTCCACCCTGTCGCCGCTCGCTCCCCACCCGCCGTCGCAGATCCGGTCTCGCCGCTGCTACTACCTCTAGAGCCGTCTCCCTCGCGTGCTGTCAGATCGCTGCCGTCGCCCGTCGCAGCTCACCTTTCGTCGCTATCGCCACTCATCTCTTGCCCTCGTCGCCGCTCTTTCCTCGTCTATTGCTCGCCGGCGACTCTGCCCTGTTCTTCATGTTCCTGTTCTCAAGCCAGTTTAAGCTCAGAGGAGGTTTATGTCTAGGTGTCCTAAGGATTTTTAATCTACAATTTCTTAGCTTGAATCCTTTCACTTTGTTTTAGAATGCAATGCAACTTTAGTAATTTTTATTTTGGTACACACTGCAGGTGCTCAAAGCCAATAATCGAAGAATCGCCCGTGCACAGAAGACAATAGGGGATTACTGTTTGTTGGCAGGATCACCTATTGATGCCAATAATCACTGTTCCACTGCTTTAGAACTAGCTAGATTGACTGCTGATTTCTTCTGGTCTGCTGGCGCTTTGGAGGGTAGCGTTTGTGCTTTGCTGGTATGCCTACATTTTGAGCTATAATATTCAATCATGTAAACTTTTACCTCTTCTTGGCCTTTACTTGTGTTAAGGCCTGAGAAACTTGAATTGGAACCGTGTATAGATTCATACAGAATGTTGCTCGATATACCATGGCAATAAAATTATCAGCATTAGTTGAGTCTGATCTTGTGAATTCTGTTTTATTCTGTTTTGAGTTGTGTATTGTATGATTTCCATGGTTATCCTGAAAATAACCGGACCAATTTATGACCGCACATCTCTTTTGTTGGTGGGAATCTTATCATTCAAGATATGCGGGATGCCAATTGATTTCCATGGTTATCCTGAAAACTTTTATCTCTTTTGTTGATGTTATTATAGATTAGAGACATGCCAATTGATTTCTTACAATTAATTTGGCTGCCCACAGGATGTGATGGTGCTCCCCTGCTACCTGTATTGTTTGTTCTTGTAAACATGGGTTTTAATATCTCATTGCTGCATCTACTTAAGATCTCTTCAGCTATTTTATCTTTTCTTGCTTCCACAATTTCAGGTATGCCATTTTACCCATCAAAAGAACTTCCCTGTAAAACCATTAAGTATATTAATTACTTACCCTAAATGCCTCTGAAAGATCGCTTGAAATAATGGCCATTGCTTGAAATAAAACCATTATGAACTTTATGGCATGCGAAAAAAATAAAAATAAAAAAAGGACTTTATGAACTTTATGGCATTCGAAAAAAATAAAAATAACCAGGCACCTAAAATTTGTTTGCTTTCGTGTTTTATGTATTTCTTTTATTAGTAAAATAGAGGTTTTTATTTTGTTTATTACTATAAATTATCATATTTGTCAATGGAATATTTCAGTTCATGGACTTTTGGCTCTCCTTCTTGGCTGTTGTGAACACTTTTGATGAATTAGCGAAGTAGTTTCTGTAGGTTATATATAGGGTTGAAAAATGAAAGTTTTTCTTATTTGATGAATTAGCACTAACAAGCAAAGAAAATGAAAGTTTTTATTATTTGATGAATTAGCACTAAGATAATGCGATTTAAATAAAGCTTTTAATTACACATAGTTCCTGAATACAGAGCTGTAAGGATCCTGCATGAAATTAGGTTGTATTAGGATCAAACTCAGCAAAGAAATCATTTCAGTTAACATGGTTCTTTTGAGTGTACATCAACGGATTTAACCCTTTGGGATGGCTGGGTAAATTCTTGCTGCAAAAGCAATCAAATTTAACAAATTATTGAAGTTTTGGAATTTAAGATCAAATTATAAATGTTTATAAAAATTAATGCAAAAATGAAGAAGGGAGAATCTTGAAACCTTAAATGCCAATGCTTGTGCCTTGGAATTCAAAAATGGATAACAGGACAGGGTTGATGAGGTGAGTATATTTTGTTCCAAATGTAGTTGAGGTAGGCTTTTCATCCTGATAGTGATTTTCTTAGATTTGTATGGTCAATGCAAGTTTTATATAATATGTATATTCAGGAAATTAATTATTTTTAAACCAATCTGACATTTTTTTATGTTTCCAAAGACTTTTACACTTTTAGCTCACTTGCTAGATTGGGATTGAGGGGCCCAATTTGGATAACTAGTGTTTGAATGTTTTTTTCTTGTACAAGTAGGTGCTGACTGATCTGATCTGATCTTTAACCTTGCTTTGCTGGGGAGTATAAACTACGGTGCTATTCATACTTCAGTGTTGTAATTTTGACCCCCTACAATTGAGCTAGTTTATAACTAAAACCTGTGCTCATATATTATAATGGAAATTGGGAGATTATATGCATGTGACCGTATTGCTCAAGTGCAACATCCAAAAAACAACCATGGCTCTTAAAACAAAATTGTATTACTGATTCCAGCATGCCTTTCCCAAATTTTAATTCCCTGAAATCCTGCAATTTTACTTTGTCTTGATGCTTGATTGCTAACTAGAAGGATTGGTAAAAGCTAATTTATTCTCTTTTAAACGTTGAATAATGCAAATGTAAAAGTCAATGCTATGCAATGGAGGATTGGTGAAATTAGGATTGATGCCACACATTTTCCTTTCCTTTCCATTTCTTTTCTTTTGTTTTCTTTTTTGGTCAAGCACATTTATTTGTTCCACTTAAGATGGTTTTGGAAAGTAAAATTAGTGTGATCCTGTTCAATGATTATAGGTTTCTCACTTGAATCATGTGTCAAGACTCTTCCTTGAAGGCTTGGATGCTGCATTATTAGTTTGAATAAAAGCTTCTTCTTTCTCCTTTTTTTCCCTTGCAAGCAAGTTGGATATAACTCGAATATTTCACTAAGAATTTGTTTATTCTTTGACACACTTTTGTCATGCATTTTAATCATTCAGTGGTTAACTGTGCCTGCAAATTTCAAATATATTGAAGACCATTTATTGTATTTTCCTTTGAAAGCATCGGTTTTCTAAGCTAAATTATTAGTGGATTGTGACTTTTTCAGTTATACACTTGTGATTCTTTCTGATTTAGTTTTCTGGAGAACAAAGATGCTAATTCCACCACCAGCTAAGTGGCCTCCTAGAGTTACAAAGTACCTAAAGCCCTATATCTTAAAGAAAATGAAAAATGAAAGTAGTTTGTTAGTCTCTTTTGTATATAAAGACCAGATATTTAGATCGTTTCAAGCATTTAGATTTTATAAATCTAATCTTTTAACATACTTACTTGTCAACTTTATGGTCACTATGGCACCTCGGAAGTCATTATTTGCCCATACTTTTTATTATTTATATTTTTATTTAATTTTTATTTGTGCTTGTGAATATTAATTTTAGCTTTTGTTATATATTTTGCAGGTCTTCAAAATTTTGGACAGCGAAATTAGGATATTATTTTTCGCATTTTTCTCAAAAATCTTTTGAATAGAAATTAGTATGGAGAAGAGTTATTTTCTTGAACTTACATGTCATTGATAGTTTTTATTTTATTTGGAGTTGTGACAAATAGAATGCTATTTAATTTGTAAATTTAACTATACTTTGTAACTTTTCTTTTTTAATATATGAAAAGAATTTATTATATTTTAGTATAAAATATATGTGAATGATATGTACCTACATGTAATATTATAAAATAGTGTATATTTTAAAATATCTTTTGGTATTTATGTCTGGTGTTTTATGATAAATCAGAGAGCATAGTATATTGGTTATTGTTGTTTGTTAACTGTGAGCACAATTAGCGAAAGAAAAATTCGGTTACTAAAAGAAATTTTTAACAATCGGAATTTCTTTCGTTGAAAGTGCGCATAATCAGGAAAGGGAAATTTTGGTCGTTAAAAGGAATTTTTAACGACCGGAATTTTCTTCGTTGAAAGTGAGCACAATCAGCGAAGGGAAAATCCGGTCGTTAAAAGGTATCTTCAACGACCGGAATTCCCATCGTTGAAAGTGAACACAATCAGCGAAAGAAAAATCCGGTCGTTAAAAGGTATTTTCAACGACCGGAATTCCCTTCGTTAAAAGTGAATATAATCAGCGAAGGGAAAATCCGGTCGTTAAAAATCAGTATTTAACGACCGGAAATGTTCCGGTCGTTAAAGGCATTAATGACCGGATTCAAAATCCGGTCGTCTATACCTTTAACGAAGGGGCTTTTAACGACCGGATTTTCCGGTCGTTATTGGTTTTTAACGACCGGATTTTGACTTTTAACGACCGGATTTCCTTTCGTTAAAGGCCATTTTTCTTGTAGTGTAGTGGTACCCTTAGAGAAATTCGCAAAAATTCGTCGGATTCCGACGAAACCAATTCTCGATGCGTTGTGACTGGCAAGAATCCAGTAGCTATTCCAATCGATTTTTGCTGAATTATTATACTCGGATCCAAAATTTCACCACTTTTTACGATTTTGGTGATTTTCCCTAGTGGTACCCCTAGTGAAATCCGTAAAAATTCGTCGCATTCCGACGAAGGCAATTCTCGATGCGTTGTGACCGGCAAGCTTCCAGTAGCTATTCAGATCGAGTTTTCCTGAATTATTGGACTCGGATCCAAATTTCACCACTTTTTACGATTTTTCGATTTTCCCTGGTGGTACCCCTAGGGAAATCCGTAAAAATTACTCGCATTCCGACGAAGCCAATTCTCGATGCGTTGTGACCGGCAAGCTTCAAGTAGCTATTCCAATCAAGTTTTCCTGAATTATTTGACTCGGATCAAAAATTTCACCACTTTTTATGATTTTTCGATTTTCCCTAGTGGTACCCCTACGGAAATCAGTAAAAATTCGTCGGATTCCGACGAAGCCAATTATCGATGCGTTGTGACCGGCAAGTTTCCAGTAGCTATTCCGATCAAGTTAACCTGAATTATTGGACTCGAATCCAAAATTTCACAACTTTTTACGATTTTTCGATTTTCCCTAGTGGTACCCCTAGGGAAATCCGTAAAAAATCGTCGCATTCTGACGAAGCCAATTCTCGATGCGTTGTGACCGGCAAGCTTCCAGTAGCTATTCCATTCGAGTTTTCCTGAATTATTGGACTCGGATCAAAAATTTCACCACTTTTTACGATTTTTCGATTTTGGTGATTTTTTCTAGTGGTACACCTAGGAAAATTCGTAAAAATTCGTCGGATTCCGACGAAACCAATTCTCGACGCGTTGTGACCGAAAAGCTTCCAGTAGCTATTGCAATCGAGTTTTCCTGAATTATTGGACTCGGATGCAAAATTTCACCACTTTTTACGATTTTGGTGATTTTCCCTAGTGGTATCCCTTGAAAAATCCGTAAAAATTCGTCGCATTCCGACGAAACCAATTCTCGATGCGTTGTGACCGGTAAGCTTCCAGTAGCTATTCCAATCGAGTTTTCCTGAATTATTGAACTCGGATAAAAAATTTAACCATCTTTTACGATTTTTTGATTTTTGTGATTTTCCCTAGTGCTACACCTAGGAAAATCCGTAAAAATTCGTCGCATTCTGACGAAGTCAATTCTTGTTGCGTTGTGACCGGCAAGCTTCCAGTAGCTATTCCAATCGAGTTTTCTTGAATTATTGGACTCGGATCCAAAATTTCACCACTTTTTACGATTTTTCGATTTTTCCTAGTGGTACCCCTAGGAAAATCCGTAAAAATTCGTCGTATTCCGACGAAGCCAATTCTCGATGCGTTATGACCGGCAAGCTTCCAGTAGCTATTCCAATCGAGTTTTCCTGAATTATTGAACTCGGATCAAAAATTTCACCACTTTTTACGATTTTTCGATTTTGGTGATTTTCCCTAGTGCTACCCCTAGGAAAATCCGTAAAAATTTGTCGCATTCCGACGAAGCCAATTCTCGATGTCTTGTTACCGGCAAGCTTCCAGTAGCTATTCCAATCGAGTTTCCCTGAATTATTGGACTCGGATCCAAAATTTCTCCAGTTGTTATGATTTTTCGATTTCCCTAGTGGTACCCCTAGGGAAATCCGCAAAAATTCGTCGCATTCCGATAAAGCCAATTCTCGATGCGTTGTGACCGGCAAGCTTCCAGTAGCTATTCCAATCGAGTTTTCCTGAATTATTGGACTCGGATCCAAAATTTCACCACTTTTTACGATTTTTCGATTTTCCCTTGTGGTACCCCTAGGGAAATCCGTAAAAATGCGTCGCATTCCGACGAAGCCAATTCTCGATGCGTTGTGACCGGCAAGCTTTTAGTAGCTATTCCAATAAAGTTTTCCTGAATTATTGAACTCAGATCAAAAATTTCACCACTTTTTACTATTTTTCGGTTTTTATGATTTTCCCTAGTGGTACCCCTAGGGAAATCCGTAAAAATTCGTCGCATTCCGACGAAGCCAATTCTCGATGCGTTGTGACCGGCAAGCTTCCAGTAGCTATTTAGATCGAGTTTTCCTGAATTATTGGACTCGGATCCAAATTTTACCACTTTTTACGTTTTTTCGATTTTCCTTGGTGGTACCCCTAGGAAAATCCGTAAAAATTACTCGCATTCTGATGAAGCCAATTTTCGATGCGTTATGACCGGCAAGTTTCAAGTAGCTAGTCCAATCAAGTTTTCCTGAATTATTTGACTCGGATCAAAAATTTCACCACTTTTTACGATTTTTCGATTTTCCCTAGTGGTACCACTAGAAAAATCCGTAAAAATTCGTCGCGTTTCGACGAAGCCAATTCTCGATGCGTTGTGACCGGCAAGCTTCCAGTAGCTATTCCAATCGAGTTTTCCTGGATTATTGGACTCGGATCCAAAATTTCACCACTTTTTACGATTTTTCGATTTTCCCTAGTGGTACCCCTAGGAAAATCCGTAAAAATTCGTCGCATTTCGACGAAGCCAATTCTCGATGCGTTGTGACCGGCAAGCTTCCAGTAGCTATACCAATCGAGTTTTCCCGAATTATTGAACTCGGATCAAAAATTTAACCACTTCTTACGATTTTTCGATTTCCCTAGTAGTACCCCAAAGGAAATCCGTAAAAATTTGTCGCATTCCGACGAATCCAATTCTCGATGCGTTGTGACCGGCAAGCTTCCAGTAGCTATACCAATCGAGTTTTCCCGAATTATTGAACTCGGATAAAAAATTTAACCACTTTTTACGATTTTTCGATTTCCTTAGTAGTACCCCTAAGGAAATCCGTCAAAATTCGTCGCATTCCGACGAAGCCAATTCTCAATGCGTTGTGACCGACAAGCTTCCAGTAGCTATTCCAATCGAGTTTTCCTGAATTATTGGACTGGGATCAAAAATTTCACCACTTTTTACGATTTTTCGATTTTCCCTAGTGGTACCACTAGGGAAATCCGTAAAAATTCGTCGCATTCCGACGAAGCCAATTCTTGATGCGTTGTGATCGGCAAGCTTCTAGTAGCTATTCCAATCGAGTTTCCCTGAATTATTAGACTCGGATCCAAAATTTCACCACATTTTATGATTTTTCGATTTTCCCTTGTGGTACCCCTAGGGAAATCCGTAAAAATTCATCGCATTCCGACGAAGCCAATTCTCGATGCGTTGTGACTGGCGAGCTTCTAGTAGCTATTCCAATAATGTTTTCCTGAATTATTGAACTCAGATCAAAAATTTCACCACTTTTTACGATTTTTCGGTTTTTGTGATTTTCCCTAGTGGTACCCCTAGGGAAATTCGTAAAAATTCGACGCATTCCGACGAAGCCAATTCTCGATGCGTTGTGACCGGCAAGCTTCCAGTAGCTATTCAGATCGAGTTTTCCTAAATTATTGGACTCGGATCAAAATTTCACCACTTTTTACGATTTTTCGATTTTCCCTGGTGGTACCCCTAGGGAAATCCGTAAAAATTACTCGCATTCCGATGAAGCCAATTCTCGATGCGTTGTGACCGGCATGTTTCAAGTAGCTATTCCAATCGAGTTTTCCTGAATTATTTGACTCGGATCAAAAATTTCACCACTTTTTACGATTTTTCGATTTTCCCTAGTGGTACCACTAGGGAAATCCGTAAAAATTCGTCGCATTCCGACGAAGCCAATTGTCGATGCGTTGTGACCGGCAAGCTTCCAGTAGCTATTCCAATCGAGGTTTCCTGAATTATTGGACTCGGATCCAAAATTTCACCACTTTTTACGATTTTTCGATTTTCCCTAGTGGTACCCCTAGGAAAATCCGTAAAAATTCGTCGCATTCCAACGAAACCAATTCTCGATGCGTTGTGACCGGCAAGCTTCCAGTAGCTATACCAATCGAGTTTTCCTGAATTATTGAACTCGGATAAAAAATTTAACCACTTTTTACGATTTTTCAATTTCCCTAGTAGTACCCCTAAGGAAATCCGTAAAAATTCGTCGCATTCCGACGAAGCCAATTCTCGATGCGTTGTGACCGACAAGCTTCCAGTAGCTATTCCAATCGAGTTTTCCTGAATTATTGGACTCGGATCCAAAATTTCACCACTTTTTACGATTTTGGTGATTTTCCCTAGTGGTACCCCTAGGGGAATCCGTAAAAATTTATCGGATTTCGACGAAATTAATTCTCGATGCGTTGTGACCGGCAAGCTTCCAGTAGCTATTTCAATCGAGTTTTTCTGAATTATTGGACTCGGATCAAAAATTTCACCACTTTTTACGATTTTTTGATTTTGGTGATTTTCCCTAGTGGTACCCCTTGGGAAATACGTAAAAATTCGTCGGATTCCAACGAAACCAATTCTCGATGCGTTGTGACCGGCAAGCTTGCAGTAGCTATTCCAATCGAGTTTTCCAGAATTATTTGACTTGGATCAAAACTTTCATCACTTTTTACGATTTTTCGATTTTGGTGATTTTTCCTTGTGGTCCCCCTAGGAAAATCCGTAAAAATTCGTCGGATTTCGACGAAGCCAATTCCTGATATGTTGTGACCGGCAAGATTCCAGCAGCTATTCCAATCGAGTTTTCCTGAATTATTGGACTCGGATCCAAAATTTCACCACTTTTTACAATTTTTCGATTTTCCCTAGTAGTACCCCTAAGGAAATCCGTAAAAATTCATCGCATTTCGACGAAGCCAATTCTCGATGCGTTTTGACCGGCAAGCTTCCAGTAACTATTCCAATCGAGTTTTCCTGAATTATTGGACTCGGATAAAAAATTTCACAACTTTTTACGATTTTTGTGATTTTCCCTATTGGTACCCATAGGGAAATCCGTAAAAATTCGTCGGATAGCGACGAAGCCAATTCTCGATGCGTTGTGACCGGCAAGCTTCCAGTAGCTATTCCAATTGAGTTTTCCTTAATTATTGAACTTGGATCAAAAATTTCACCACTTTTTACGATTTTTGTGATTTTCCCTAGTGGTTCCCCTAGGGAAATCCGTAAAAATTCGTCGGATTTCGACGAAACCAATTCTTGATGCGTTGTGACCGGCAGGCTTCCAGTAGCAATTCCAATCGAGTTTTCCTGAAATATTGGACTCAGATCTAAAATTTCACAACTTTTTACGATTTTTCGATTTTGGTGATTTTCCCTAGTGGTACCCCTAGGAAAATACGTAAAAATTCGTCGGATTCCGACGAAGCCAATTCTCGATGCGTTGTGACCGGCAAGCTTGCAGTAGCTATTCCAATCGAGTTTTCCTAAATTATTGGATTCGGATCCAAATTTTCATCACTTTTTACGATTTTTCGATTTTGGTGATTTTTCCTAGTGGTACCCCTAGGAAAATCCGTAAAAATTCGTCGGATTTTGACGAAGCCAATTCTCGATGCGTTGTGACCGGCAAGCTTCCAGTAGCTATTTCAATCGAGTTTTCCTGAATTATTGGACTCGGATAAAAAATTTTACCACTTTTTATGATTTTTCGATTTTGGTGATTTTTTCTAGTGGTACCCCTAGGGAAATACGTAAAAATTAGTCGGATTCCGACGAAACCAATTCTCGATGCGTTGCGACCGGCAAGCTTGTAGTATTCCAATCGAGTTTTCCTTCATTATTGGACTCGGATCAAAAATTTCATCACTTTTTACGATTTTTCGATTTTGGTGATTTTCCCTTGTGGTACTCCTAGGGAAATCCGTAAAAATTCGTCGGATTTCGACGAAGCCAATTCCCGATATGTTGTGACTGGCAAGCTTCCAGTAGCTATTCCAATCGATTTTTCCTGAATTATTGGACTGGGATAAAAAATTTTACCACTTTTTACGATTTTTTGGATTTTCCCTATTGGTACCCCTAGGAAAATCCGTAAAAATTCGTCGGATACCGACGAAGCCAATTCTCGATACGTTGTGACCGGCAAGCTTCCAGTAGCTATTCCAATCGAGTTTTCCTGAATTATTGGACTCGGATCCAAAATTTCACCACTTTTTACGATTTTTCGATTTTCCCTAGTGGTACCCTTAGGGAAATCCATAAAAATTCGTCGCATTCCGACGAAACCAATTCCCGATGCGTTGTGACTGGCAAGCTTTCAGTAGCTATTCTAATCGAGTATTCCTGAATTATTGGACTCGGATCCAAAATTTCACCACTTTTTACGATTTTTGTGATTTTCCCTAGTGGTACCCCTAGGGAAATCCGTAAAAATTCGTCGGATTCCGACGAAACCAATTCTTGATGCGTTGTGACCGGCAGTTTTCCAGTAGCAATTCCAATCGAGTTTTCCTGAAATATAGGACTCGGATCTAAAATTTCACCAATTTTTACGATTTTTCGATTTTGGTGATTTTCCCTAGTGGTACCCCTAGGGAAATACGTAAAAATTCGTCGGATTTCGACGAAGCCAATTGTCAATGCGTTGTGACCGGCAAGCTTGCAGTAGCTATTCCAATTTAGTTTTCCTGAATTATTGGACTCGGATTCAAAATTTCATCACTTTTTACGATTTTTCGATTTTGGTGATTTTCCCTAGTGGTACCCCTAGGAAAATCCGTAAAAATTCGTCGGATTTCGACGAATCCAATTCTCGATGCGTTGTGACCGGTAAGCTTCCAGTAGCTATTCCAATCGAGTTTTCCTTAATTATTGGACTCGGATCAAAAATTTCATCACTTTTTAAGATTTTTCGATTTTGGTGATTTTCCCTTGTGGTACCCCTAGGGAAATCCGTAAAAATTTGTCGGATTTCGACGAAGCCAATTCCCGATATGTTGTGACCGGCAAGCTTCCAGCAGTTATACCAATCGAGTTTTCCTGAATTATTGGAGTCGAATCCAAAATTTCACCACTTTTTACGACTTTTCGATTTTTCCTAGTAGTACACCTAAGGAAATCCGTAAAAATTTGTTGGATTCCGACGAAACCAATTCTTGATGCGTTGTGACCGGAAAGCTTCCAGTAGCTATTCCAATCGAGTTTTCCTGAATTTTTTTACTCGGATCAAAAATTTCATCACTTTTTACGATTTTTCGATTTTGGTGATTTTCCCTTGTGGTACCCCTATGGAAATCCGTAAAAATTCGTCGGATTCCGACGAAGCCAATTGTCGATGCGTTGTGACCGGTAAGCTTCCAATGGCTATTCCAATCGAGTTTTCCTAAATTATTAGACTCCGATCCAAAATTTCACCACTTTTTACGATTTTTAGATTTTGGTAATTTTTCCTTATGGTACCCCTATGGAAATCCGTAAAAATTTGTCGGATTCCGACAAAGCCAATTTTCGATGTGTTGTGACCGGCAAGATTCCAGTAGCTATTCCAATCGAGTTTTCCTAAATTATTGGACTCGGATATAAAATTTCATCACTTTTTACGATTTTTCGATTTTGGTGATTTTCCCTAGTGGTACCCCTAGGGAAATTCGCAAAAATTCGTCGGATTCCGACGAAACCATTCTCGATGCGTTGTGACCGGCAAGCTTCCAGTAGCTATTCCAATCAATTTTTCCTGAATTATTATACTCGGATCAAAAATTTCACCACTTTTTACGATTTTGGTGATTTTCGCTAGTGGTACCCCTTGGGAAATCCGTAAAAATTCGTCGGATTCCGACGAAGCCAATTCTCGATACGTTGTGACCGGTAAGCTTCCAGTAGCTATTCCAATCGAGTTTTCCTGAATTATTGGACTGGGATCCAAAATCTCACCACTTTTTACGATTTTTTGATTTTTCCTAGTGGTACCACTAGGGAAATCCGTAAAAATTCGTCGTATTCCGACGAAGCCAATTATCGATGCGTTGTGATCGGCAAGCTTCCAGTAGCTATTCCAATTGAGTTTTCCTTAATTATTGGACTCGGATCCAAAATTTCACCACTTTTTACGATTTTTCGATTTTCCCTAATGGTACCCCTAGGGAAATTCATCGGATTTCGACGAAGCCAAATCTCGATGCGTTGTGACCGGCAAGCTTCCAGTAGCTATTCCAATCGAGTTTTCCTGAATTATTGGACTCGGATCCAAAATTTCACCACTTTTTACGATTTTTCGATTCTGGTGATTTTCCCTAGTGGTACCCCTAGGGAAATCCGTAAAAAATCATCGGATTCGGACGAAGCCAATTCTCGATGCGTTGTGTCCGGTAAGCTTCCAGTAGCTATTCTAATCGAGTTTTCCTAAATTATTGGACTCGGATAAAAAATTTTACCACTTCTTACGATTTTTCGATTTTCGTGATTTTTCATAGTGGTACCCTTAGGAAAATCCGCAAAAATTCGTCGGATTCCGACGAAGCCAATTCTCAATGCGTTATAACCGGCAAGCTTCCAGTAGCTATTCCAATCAAGTTTTCCTGAATTGTTATACTCAGATCCAAAATTTCACCACTTTTTTCGATTTTGGTGATTTTTCCTAGTTGTACCACTAAGGAAATCCGTAAAAATTCGTCGGATTCCGACGAAATCAATTATCAATGCGTTATGATCGACAAGCTTCCAGTAGCTATTCCAATCAAGTTTTCCTGAATTATTATACTCGGATCAAAAATTTTACCACTTTTTTCGATTTTGGTGATTTTTCCAAGTGGTACCACTAAGGAAATCCGTAAAAATTCGTCGGATTCCGATGAAACCAATTCTCGATGCGTTGTGACTGACAAACTTCCAGTAGCTATTCCAATCGAGTTTTCTAGAATTATTGGACTCGGATCAAAAATTTCATCACTTTTTACGATTTTTCGATTCTAGTGATTTTCCCTAGTGGTACCCCTAGGGAAATCCGTAAAAATTTATCGGATTTAGACAAAGCCAATTCTCGATGCGTTATGACCGGCAAGATTCCAGTAGCTATTCCAATTGATTTATCCTGAATTATTGGACTCGGATCAAAAATTTCACCTCTTTTTTCGATTTTGGTGATTTTTCCTAGTGGTACCACTAGGGAAATCCGTAAACATTTGTCGGATTCCGATGAAGCCAATTCTCAATACGTTATAACCGGCAAGCTTTCAGTAGCTATTCCAATCGAGTTTTCCTGAATTTTTATACTCAGATCAAAAATTTCACTACTTTTTTCGATTTTGGTGATTTTTCCTAGTGGTACCACTAGGGAAATCCGTAAAAATTCATCGGATTCCGATGAAGCCAATTCTAAATGCGTTATGACCGGCAAGCTTCCAGTAGTTATTCCAATCGTGTTTTCCTGAATTATTATACTCGGATCAAAAATTTCACAATTTTTTTCGATTTTGGTGATTTTTCCAAGTGGTACCACTAGGAAAATCCGTAAAAATTCGTCGGATTTCGACGAAACCAATTCTCGATGCATTGTGACCGGTAAGCTTGCAGTAGCTATTCCAATCGAGTTTTCCTGAATTATCTGAATCGGATCAAAAATTTCACAACTTTTTACGATTTTTCGATTTTCGTGATTTTCCTTAGTGGTACCCTTAGGGAAATCCCCAAAAATTCGTCGGATTTCGACGAAGCCAATTCTCGATGCGTTATGACCGGCCAGCTTCCAGTAGCTATTCCAATCGAGTTTTCCTGAATTATTATACTCGGATCCAAAATTTCGCCACTTTTTTCTATTTTGGTGATTTTCCCTAGTGGTGCCCCTAGCGAAATCCGTAAAAATTCGTCGGATTCCTACGAAGCCAATTCTCGATGCGTTGTGACCGGCAAGCCTCCAGTAGCTATTCCAATCGAGTTTTCCTGAATTATTGGACTCGGATCCAAAATTTCACCACTTTTTACGATTTCTCGATTCTGGTGATTTTCCTTAATGGTACCCCTAGGAAAATCCGTAAAAATTCGTCGGATTCTGACGAAGCCAATTCTCGATGTGTTGCGACCGGCAAGCTTCCAGTAGCTATTCCAAACGAGTTTTCCTGATTTATTATACTCAGTTCAAAAATTTTATCACTTTTTTCGATTTTGGTGATTTTCCCTAGTGGTACCCTAGGGAAATCCATAAAAATTCGTCGGATTCTGACGAAGCCAATTCTCAATGCGTTATGACCGGCAAGCTTCCAGTAGCTATTCCAATCGAGTTTTCCTGAATTATTATACTCGGATCAAAAATTTCACCACTTTTATCGATTTTGGTGATTTTCCATAGTGGTACCCCTAGGGAAATCCATAAAAATTCGTTGGATTCCGACGAAGCCAATTCTCGATGCGTTGTGACCGGCAAGCTTCCAGTAGCTATTCCAATCGAGTTTTCCTGAATTATTATACTCGGAACAAATATTTCACCAGTTTTTTCGATTTTGGTGATTTTCCTTAGTGGTACCACTACGGAAATCCGTAAAAATTCGTCGGATTTCGACGAAACCAATTCTCGATGCGTTGTGACCGGCAAGCTTCCAGTAGCTATTCCAATCGAGTTTTCCTAAACTATTTGACTCGGATCCAAAATTTCACCACTTTTTACGATTTTTCGATTCTGGTGATTTTTCCTAGTGGTACCCCTAGGGAAATCCGTAAAAATTCTTCGGATTTCGACGAAATCAATTCTAAATGCGTTCTAACCGGCAAGCTTCCAGTAGCTATTCCAATCGAGTTTTCCTGAATTATTATACTCGGATCAAAAATTTTACCACTTTTTTCGATTTTGGTGATTTTTCCAAGTTGTACCACTAGGGAAATCCGTAAAAATTTGTCGAATTCTGACGCAGCCAATTCTCGATGCGTTGTGACCGGCAAGCTTCCAGTAGCTATTCCAATCGAGTTTTCCAGAATTATTGCACTCGGATCAAAAATTTTTTACCACTTTTTACGATTTTTCGATTTTGGTGATTTTCCCTTGTGGTACCCCTAGGAAAATCCGTAAAAATTCGTCGGATTTCGACGAAGCCAATTCTCGATGTGTTGTGACCGGAAAGCTTCTAGTAGCTATTCCAATCGAGTTTTCCTAAATTATTGGACTTGGATCCAAAATTTCACCACTTTTTACGATTTTTCGATTTTCCCTAGTGGTACCCCTAGGGAAATTCATCGGATTCCGACGAAAGCAATTTTCGATGCGTTGTGACCGGCAAGCTTCCAGTAGCTATTCCAATCGAGTTTTCCCGAATTATTATACTCGGATCAAAAATTTTACCACTTTTTTCGATTTTGGTGATTTTTCCAAGTTGTACCACTAGGGAAATCCGTAAAAATTCGTCGGATTCTGACGAAGCCAATTCTCGATGCGTTGTGACCAGCAAGCTTCCAGTAGCTATTCCAATCGAGTTTTCCAGAATTATTGCACTCGGATCCAAAATTTCATAACTTTTTACGATTTTTTTATTCTGGTGATTTTCCCTAGTGGTACCCCTTGGGAAATCCGTAAAAATTCGTCGGATTCCGACGAAGCCAATTCTCAATGCGTTATGACCGGCAAGCTTCCAGTAGTTATTCCAATCGTGTTTTCTTGAATTATTATACTCGGATCAAAAATTTCAAAACTTTTTTCGATTTTGGTGATTTTTCCAAGTGGAACCCCTAGGGAAATCCGTAAAAATTCGTCGGATTCCGACGAAAGCCAATTCTCGATGCATTGTGACCGGCAAGATTCCAGTAGCTATTCCAATCGAGTTATCCTGAATTATTGGACTCGGATCAAAAATTTCACCTCTTTTTTCGATTTTGGTGATTTTTCCAAGTGGTACCACTAGGGAAATTCGTAAAAATTCGTCGGATTCCGATGAAGCCAATTCACCATACGTTATAACAGGCAACCTTTCAGTAGCTATTCCAATCGAGTTTTCCTGAATTATTATACTCAGATCCAAAATTTCACTACTTTTTTCGATTTTGGTGATTTTTCCTAGTGGTACCACTAGGGAAATCCTTAAAAATTCATCGGATTCCGATGAAGCCAATTCTAAATGCGTTATGACCGGCAAGCTTCCAGTAGTTATTCCAATCGTGTTTTCCTGAATTATTATACTCGGATCAAAAATTTCACAACTTTTTTCGATTTTGGAGATTTTTCCAAGTGGTACCACTAGGGAAATCCGTAAAAATTCGTCGGATTCCGACGAAGCCAATTCTCGATGCGTTGTGACCGGTAAGCTTGCAGTAGCTATTCCAATCGAGTTTTCCTGAATTATCTGAATCGGATCAAAAATTTACAACTTTTTACGATTTTTCGATTTTCGTGATTTTCCTTAGTGGTACCCTTAGGGAAATCCCCAAAAATTCATCGGATTTCGACGAAGCAAATTCTCGATGCGCTATGACCGGCCAGCTTCCAGTAGCTATTCCAATCGAGTTTTCCTGAATTATTATACTCGGATCCAAAATTTCGCCACTTTTTTCTATTTTGGTGATTTTCCCTAGTGGTGCCCCTAGGGAAATCCGTAAAAATTCGTCGGATTCCGACGAAACCAATTCTCGATGCGTTGTGACCGGCAAGCCTCCAGTAGCTATTCCAATCGAGTTTTCCTGAATTATTGGACTCGGATCCAAAATTTCACCACTTTTTACGATTTCTCGATTCTGGTGATTTTCCTTAGTGGTACCCCTAGGAAAATCCGTAAAAATTCGTCGGATTCTGACGAAACCAATTCTCGATGCGTTGCGACCGTCAAGCTTACAGTAGCTATTCCAATCGAGTTTTCCAGAATTATTATACTCGGATCAAAAATTCGTCGGATTCTGACGAAGCCAATTCTCGATTCTGGTGATTTTCCCTAGTGGTACCCCTAGGGAAATCCGTAAAAATTCTTCGGATTCTGACGAAATCAATTCTAAATGCGTTCTAACCGGCAAGCTTCCAGTAGCTATTCCAATCGAGTTTTCCTGAATTATTATACTTGGATCAAAAATTTTACCACTTTTTTCGATTTTGGTGATTTTTCCAAGTTGTACCACTAGGAAAATCCGTAAAAATTTGTCGGATTCCGACGAAGCCAATTCTCGATGCGTTATGACCGGCCAGTTTCCAGTAGCTATTCCAATCGAGTTTTCCTGAATTATTATACTCGGATCAAATATTTCGCCACTTTTTTCTATTTTGGTGATTTTCCCTAGTGGTGCCCCTAGGGAAATCCGTAAAAATTCGTCGGATTTCGACGAAGCCAATTTTCGATGAGTTGTGACCGGCAAGCATCCAGTAGCTATTCCAATCGAGTTTTCCTGAATTATTGGACTCGGATCAAAAATTTCACCACTTTTTACGATTTTTCGATTTTGGTGATTTTCCCTTGTGGTACCCCTAGGGAAATCCGTAAAAATTCGTCGGATTTCGACGAAGCCAATTCTCGATGCGTTGTGACCGGCAAGCTTCCAGTAGCTATTCCAATCGAGTTTTCCTGAATTATTGGACTCGGATCAAAAATTTCACCACTTTTTACGATTTCTCGATTCTGGTGATTTTTCTTCGTGGTACCCCTAGGAAAATCCGTAAAAATTCGTCGGATTCTGACGAAGCCAATTCTCGATGAGTTGCGACCGGCAAGCTTCCAGTAGCTATTCCAAACGAGTTTTCCTGAATTATTATACTCGGTTCAAATATTTTACCACTTTTTTCGATATTGGGGATTTTCCCTAGTGATACCTCTAGGGAAATCCGTAAAAATTCGTCGAATTCCGACGAAGCCAATTCTCGATGCGTTGTGACCGGCAAGCTTCCAGTAGCTATTCCAATCGATTTTTTCTGAACTATTAGACTCGGATCCAAAATTTCACCACTTTTTACGATTTTTCGATTCTGGTGATTTTCCCTAGTGGTACCCCTAGGAAAGTCCGTAAAAATTCGTCGGATTCCGACAAAGACAATTCTCGATGCGTTGTGACCGGCAAGCTTCCAGTAGCTAATCCAATCGTGTTTTCCTGAATTATTATACTCGGATCCAAAATTTCACCACTTTTTTTGATTTTGGTGATTTTTCCTAGTGGTTCCACTAGGGAAATCCGTAAAAATTTGTCGGTTTCCGACGAAGCCAATTCTCAATGCGTTATGACCGGCAAGCTTCCAGTAGCTATTCCAATCGAGTTTTCCAAAATATTATACTCGGATCAAAAATTTTACCACTTTTTTCGATTTTGGTGATTTTTCCTAGTGGTACCCATGGGGAAATCCGTAAAAATTCGTAAGATTCTGACGAAGCGAATTCTCGATGCGTTGTGATCGGCAAGCTTCCAGTAGCTATTCCAATCGATTTTTCCTGAACTATTAGACTCGGATCCAAAATTTCACCACTTTTTACGATTTTTCGATTCTGGAGATTTTCCCTAGTGGTACCCTTAGGAAAATCCGTAAAAATTCGTCGGATTTCGACGAAGCCAATTGTCGATGCGTTGTGACCGGCAAGCTTCCAGTAGCTAATCCAATCGAGTTTTCCTGAATTATTCTACTCGGATCAAATATTTTACCACTTTTTTCGATTTTGGTGATTTTCCCTAGTGGTACCACTACGGAAATCCGTAAAAATTCGTCGGATTCCGACGAAACCAATTCGCGATGCGTTGTGACCGGCAAGCTTCCAGTAGCTATTCCAATCGAGTTTTCCTTAACTATTAGACTCGGATCCAAAATTTCAGCACTTTTTACGATTTTTCGATTCTGGTGATTTTCCCTAGTGGTACCCCTAGGGAAATCCGTAAAAATTCTTCGGATTCCGACGAAACCAATTCTAAATGCGTTCTAACCGGCAAGCTTCCAGTAGCTATTCCAATCGAGTTTTCCTGAATTATTATACTCAGATCCAAAATTTCACCACTTTTTTCGATTTTGGTGATTTTTCCTAGTGGTACCACTAGGGAAATCCGTAAAAATTTGTCGGATTTCGACGAAGCCAATTTTCAATGCGTTATGACCGGCAAGCTTCCAGTAGCTATTCCAATCGAGTTTTCCCGAATTATTATACTCGGATCAAAAATTTTACCACTTTTTTCGATTTTGGTGATTTTTCCAAGTTGTACCACTAGGGAAATCCGTAAAAATTCGTCGGATTCCGACGAAGCCAATTCTCGATGCGTTGTGACCAGCAAGCTTCCAGTAGCTATTCCAATCGAGTTTTCCAGAATTATTGCACTCGGATCCAAAATTTCACAACTTTTTACGATTTTTTGATTCTGGTGATTTTCCCTAGTGGTACCCCTAGGGAAATCCGTAAAAATTCGTCGGATTCCGACGAAGCCAATTCTCAATGCGTTATGACCGGCAAGCTTCCAGTAGTTATTCCAATCGTGTTTTCCTGAATTATTATACTCGGATCAAAAATTTCACAACTTTTTTCGATTTTGGTGATTTTTCCAAGTGGAACCCATAGGGAAATCCGTAAAAATTCGTCGGATTCCGACGAAAGCCAATTCTCGATGCATTGTGACCGGCAAGATTCCAGTAGCTATTCCAATCGAGTTATCCTGAATTATTGGACTCGGATCAAAAATTTCACCTCTTTTTTCGATTTTAGTGATTTTTCCTAGTGGTACCACTAGGGAAATTCGTAAAAATTCATCGGATTCCGATGAAGCCAATTCTCAGTACGTTATAACCGGCAAGCTTTCAGTAGCTATTCCAATCGAGTTTTCCTCAATTATTATACTCAGATCCAAAATTTCACTACTTTTTTCGATTTTGGTGATTTTTCCTAGTGGTACAACTAGGGAAATCCGTAAAAATTCATCGGATTCCGATGAAGCCAATTCTCAATGCGTTATGACCGGCAAGTTTTCAGTAGTTATTCCAAGCGTGTTTTCCTGAATTATTATACTCGGATCAAAAATTTCACAACTTTTTTCGATTTTGGGGATTTTTCCAAGTGGTACCACTAGGGAAATCCGTAAAAATTCGTCGGATTCCGACGAAGCCAATTCTCGATGCGTTGTGACCGGTAAGCTTGCAGTAGCTATTCCAATCGAGTTTTCCTGAATTATCTGAATCGGATCAAAAATTTCACAACTTTTTACGATTTTTCGATTTTCGTGATTTTCCTTAGTGGTACCCTTAGGGAAATCCCCAAAAATTCGTCGGATTTCGACGAAGCCAATTCTCGATGCGTTATGACCGGCCAGCTTCCAGTAGCTATTCCAATCGAGTTTTCCTGAATTATTATACTCGGATCCAAAATTTCGCCACTTTTTTCTATTTTGGTGATTTTTCCTAGTGGTGCCCCTAGGGAAATCCGTAAAAATTCGTCGGATTCCGACGAAGCCAATTCTCGATGCGTTGTGACCGGCAAGCCTCCAGTAGCTATTCCAATCGAGTTTTCCTGAATTATTTGACTCGGATCCAAAATTTCACCACTTTTTACGATTTCTCGATTCTGGTGATTTTCCTTAGTGGTACCCCTAGGAAAATCCGTAAAAATTCGTCGGATTCTGACGAAGCCAATTCTCGATGCGTTGCGACCGGCAAGCTTCCAGTAGCTATTCCAATCAAGTTTTCCAGAATTATTATACTCGGATCCAAAATTCGTCGGATTCTGACGAAGCCAATTCTCGATTCTGGTGATTTTCCCTAGTGGTACCCCTAGGAAAATCCGTAAAAATTCTTCGGATTCCGACGAAATCAATTCTAAATGCGTTCTAACCGGCAAGCTTCCAGTAGCTATTCCAATCGAGTTTTCCTGAATTATTATACTCGGATCAAAAATTTTACCACTTTTTTCGATTTTGGTGATTTTTCCAAGTTGTACCACTAGGAAAATCCGTAAAAATTCGTCGGATTTCGACGAAGCCAATTCTCGATGCGTTGTGACCGGCAAGCTTCCAGTAGCTATTTCAATCGAATTTTCCAGAATTATTGCACTCGGATCCAAAATTTCACAACTTTTTACGATTTTTCGATTCTGGTGATTTTCCCTAGTGGTACCCCTAGGGAAATCCGTAAAAATTCGTCGGATTCCGACGAAGCCAATTTTCGATGAGTTGTGACCGTCAAGCATCCAGTAGCTATTCCAATCGAGTTTTCCTGAATTATTGGACTCGGATCAAAAATTTCACCACTTTTTACGATTTTTCGATTTTGGTGATTTTTCCTTGTGGTACCCCTAGGGAAATCCGTAAAAATTCGTCGGATTTCGACGAAGCCAATTCTCGATGCGTTGTGACCGGCAAGCTTCCAGTAGCTATTCCAATTGAGTTTTCTTGAATTATTGGACTCGGATCAAAAATTTCACCACTTTTTACGATTTCTCGATTCTGGTGATTTTTCTTAGTGGTACCCCTAGGAAAATCCGTAAAAATTCGTCGGATTCTGACGAAGCCAATTGTCGATGCGTTGCGACCGGCAAGCATCCAGTAGCTATTCCAAACGAGTTTTCCTGAATTATTATACTCGGTTCAAATATTTTACCACTTTTTTCGATTTTGGTGATTTTCCCTTGTGATACCCCTAGGGAAATCCGTAAAAATTCGTCGAATTCCGACGAAGCCAATTCTCGATGCGTTGTGACCGGCAAGCTTCCAGTAGCTATTCCAATCGTTTTTTTCTGAACTATTAGACTCGGATCCAAAATTTCACCACTTTTTACGATTTTTCGATTCTGGTGATTTTCCCTAGTGGTACCCCTAGGAAAGTCCGTAAAAATTCGTCGGATTCCGACAAAGACAATTCTCGATGCGTTGTGACCGGCAAGCTTCCAGTAGCTAATCCAATCGTGTTTTCCTGAATTATTATACTCGGATCCAAAATTTCACCACTTTTTTTGATTTTGGTGATTTTTCCTAGTGGTTCTACTAGGGAAATCCGTAAAAATTTGTCGTTTCCGACGAAGCCAATTCTCAATGCGTTATGACCGGCAAGCTTCCAGTAGCTATTCCAATCGAGTTTTCCTAAATATTATACTCGGATAAAAAATTTTACCACTTTTTTCGATTTTGGTGATTTTTCCTAGTGGTACCCATGGGGAAATCCGTAAAAATTCGTCAGATTCCGACGAAGCGAATTCTCGATGCGTTGTGATCGGCAAGCTTCCAGTAGCTATTCCAATCGATTTTTCCTGAACTATTAGACTCGGATCCAAAATTTCACCACTTTTTACGATTTTTCGATTCTGGCGATTTTTCCTAGTGGTACCCCTAGGAAAATCCGTAAAAATTCGTCGGATTAAGACGAAGCCAATTGTCGATGCGTTATGACCGGCAAGCTTCCAGTAGCTAATCCAATCGAGTTTTCCTGAATTATTATACTCGGATCAAATATTTCACCACTTTTTTCGATTTTGGTGATTTTCCCTAGTGGTACCACTACGGAAATCCGTAAAAATTCGTCGGATTCCGACGAAACCAATTCTCGATGCGTTGTGACCGGCAAGCTTCCAGTAGCTATTCCAATCGAGTTTTCCTGAACTATTAGACTCGGATCCAAAATTTCACCACTTTTTACGATTTTTCGATTCTGGTGATTTTCCCTAGTGGTACCCCTAGGGAAATCCGTAAAAATTCTTCGGATTCCGACGAAACCAATTCTAAATGCGTTCTAACCGGCAAGCTTCCAGTAGCAATTCCAATCGAGTTTTCCTGAATTATTATACTCAGATCCAAAATTTCACCACTTTTTTCGATTTTGGTGATTTTTCCTAGTGGTACCACTAGGGAAATCCGTAAAAATTTGTCGGATTTCGACGAAGCCAATTTTCAATGCGTTATGACCGGAAAGCTTCCAGTAGCTATTCCAATCGAGTTTTCCCGAATTATTAAACTCGGATCAAAAATTTTACCACTTTTTTCGATTTTGGTGATTTTTTCAAGTTGTACCACTAGGGAAATCCGTAAAAATTCGTCGGATTCCGACGAAGCCAATTCTCGATGCGTTGTGACCAGCAAGCTTCCAGTAGCTATTCCAATCGAGTTTTCCAGAATTATTGCACTCGGATCCAAAATTTCACAACTTTTTACGATTTTTTGATTCTGGTGATTTTCCCTTGTGGTACCCCTAGGGAAATCCGTAAAAATTCGTCGGATTCCGACGAAGCCAATTCTCAATGCGTTATGACCGGCAAGCTTCCAGTAGTTATTCCAATCGTGTTTTCCTGAATTATTATACTCGGATCAAAAATTTCACAATTTTTTTCGATTTTGGTGATTTTTCCAAGTGGAACCCCTAGGGAAATCCGTAAAAATTCGTCGGATTCCGACGAAAGCCAATTCTCGATGCATTGTGACCGGCAAGATTCCAGTAGCTATTCCAATTGAGTTATCCTGAATTATTGGACTCGGATCAAAAATTTCACCTCTTTTTTCGATTTTGGTGATTTTTCCTAGTGGTACCACTAGGGAAATTCGTAAAAATTCGTCGGATTCCGATGAAACCAATTCTCAATACGTTATAACCGGCAAGCTTTCAGTAGCTATTCCAATCGAGTTTTCCTGAATTATTATGCTCAGATCCAAAATTTCTCTACTTTTTTCGATTTTGGTGATTTTTCCTAGTGGTACCACTAGGGAAATCCGTAAAAATTTATCGGATTCCGATGTAGCCAATTCTCAATGCGTTATGACCGGCAAGCTTCCAGTAGTTATTCCAAGCGTGTTTTCCTAAATTATTATACTCGGATCAAAAATTTCACAACTTTTTTCGATTTTGGGGATTTTTCCAAGTGGTACCACTAGGGAAATCCGTAAAAATTCGTCGGATTCCGACGAAGCCAATTCTCGATGCGTTGTGACCGGTAAGCTTGCAGTAGCTATTCCAATCGAGTTTTCCTGAATTATCTGAATCGGATCAAAAATTTCACAACTTTTTACGATTTTTCGAAATTTTTCCAAGTGGTACCACTAGGGAAATCCGTAAAAATTCGTCGGATTCCGACGAAGCCAATTCTCGATGCGTTGTGACCGGAAAGCTTCCAGTAGCTATTCTAATCGAGTTTTCCTGAATTATTATACTCGGATCAAAAATTTACCACTTTTTTCGATTTTGGTGATTTTTCCAAGTGGTACCACTAGGAAAATCCATAAAAATTCGTCGGATTCCGACGAAACAAATTCTCGATGCGTTGTGACCGGCAAGCTTACAGTAGCTATTCCAATCGAGTGTTCCTGAATTATTGGACTCGGATCCAAAATTTCACCACTTTTTACGATTTTTCGATTCTGGTGATTTTCCCTAGCGGTACCCCTAGGGAAATCCGTAAAAATTCGTCGGATTTCGACGAAAACAATTCTCGATGCGTAGCGACCGGCAAGCTTCCAGTAGCTATTCCAATCGAGTTTTCCTGAATTATAGTACTCGGATCCAAAATTTCACCACTTTTTCCGATTTTTCGATTCTGTTGATTTTTCCTAGTGGTACACCTAGGGAAATGCGTAAAAATTCGTCGGATTCCGACGAAGCCAATTCTCGATGCGTTGTGACCGGCAAGCTTGCAGTAGTTATTCCAATCGAGTTTTCCTGAATTATTTGACTCGGATCCAAAATTTCATCACTTTTTACGATTTTTCGATTCTGGTGATTTTCCCTAGTGGTACCTCTAGGGAAATCCGTAAAAATTCGTCGAATTCCGACGAAATCAATTCTCGATGTGTTGTGACCGGCAAGCTTCCAGTAGCTATTCCAATCGAGTTTTCCTGAATTATTGGACTTGGATCAAAAATTTTACCACTTTTTACGATTTTTCGATTTTGGTAATTTTTCCTTGTGGTGTACCCCTAGGGAAATCCGTAAAAATTCGTCGGATTCCGACGAAACCGATTCTCGATTCGTTGTGACCGGCAAGCTTCCAGTAGCTATTCCAATCGAGTTTTCCTGAATTATTGGACTCGGATCGAAAATTTCACCACTTTTTACGATTTTTCGATTTTGGTGATTTTCCCTAGTGGTACCCCTAGGAAAATCCGTAATAATTCGTCCAATTTTGACGAAACCAATTCTCGGTGCGTCGCGACCGGAAAGCTTTGAGTTGCTATTCTAATCGAGTTTTCCTGAATTATTGGACTCGGATCAAAAATTCCACCACTTTTTACGATTTTTCGATTTTGGTGATTTTCCCTAGTGGTACCCCTGGGGAAATTCGTAAAAATTCGTCGGATTCCGACGAAACCGATTCTCGATTCGTTGTGACTGGCAAGCTTCCAGTAGCTCTTCCAATCGAGTTTTCCTGAATGATTATACTCGGATCAAAAATTTCACCACTTTTTTCGATTTTGGTGATTTTCCCTAGTGGTGCCCCTAGGGAAATCCGTAAAAATTCATTGGATTTCGACGAAGCTAATTCTCGATTCGTTGTGACCGGCAAGCTTCCAGTAGCTATTCCAATCGAGTTTTCCTGAATTATTGGACTCGGATCGAAAATTTCACCACTTTTTACAATTTTTCGATTTTTGTGATTTTTCCTAGTGGTACCCCTAGGGAAATCCGTAAATATTCATCAAATTTTGACGAAACAAATTCTCGGTGCGTCGCGACCGGCAAGCTTCGAGTTTCTATTCTAATCGAGTTTTCCTGAATTATTGGACTCGGATCCAAAATTTCACCACTTTTTACGATTTTTCGATTCTGGTGATTTTTCCTAGTGGTACCCTTGGGGAAATCCGTAAAAATTCGTCGGATTCCAACGAAATCAATTTTCGATGCGTTGTGACCGGCAAGCTTCCAGTAGCTATTCCAATCGAGTTTTCCTGAATTATTGTACTCGGACCCAAAATTTCACCACTTTTTTCGATTTTTCGATTCTCGTGATTTTTCCTATCGGTACCCCTAGGGAAATCCGTAAAAATTCGTCGGATTCCGACGAAGCCAATTCTCGATGTGTTGTGACCGGCAAGCTTCCAGTAGGTATGCCAAACGAGTTTTCCTGAATTATTATACTCGGATCCAAAATTTCACCAGTTTTTTCGATTTTGGTGATTTTCCCTAGTGGTGCCCCTAGGAAAATCCGTAAAAATTCGTCGGATTCCGACGATGCCAATTCTCGATTCGTTGTGACCGGCAAGCTTCTAGTAGCTATTCCAATCGAGTTTTCCTGAATCATTGGACTCGGATCCAAATTTTCACCACTTTTTACGATTTTTCGATTTTGGTGATTTTTCCTAGTGGTACCCCTAGGGAAATCCGTAAAAATTCGTCGGATTCCGACGAAGTAAATTCTCGATGCGTTGGGACCGGCAAGCTTCCAGTAGCTATTCCAATCGAGCTTTCCTGAATTATTAGACTCGGATCCAAAATTTCACAACTTTTTACGATTTTTCGATTTTGGTGATTTTCCCTAGTGGTACCACTAGGGAAATCCGTAAAAATTTATCGAATTCCGACAAAACAATTCTCGATGCGTTATGACCGGCAAGCTTCCAATAGCTATTCCACTCGACTTTTCCTGAATTATTATACTCGGATCTAAAATTTCACCACTTTTTTCGATTTTGGTGATTTTTCCTAGCGGTACCACAAGGGAAATCCGTAAAAATTCGTCGGTTTCCGACGAAGCCAATTCTCGATGCGTTGTGACCGACAAGCTTCCAGTAGCTATTCCAATCGAGTTTTCCTGAATTATTTAACTCGGATCAAAAATTTCACCACTTTTTACTATTTTTCGATTGTGTTGATTTTCCCTAGTGGTACCCCTAGGGAAATACGTAAAAAATAGTCGGATTTTGACGAAATCAATTCTCGATGCGTTGTGACCGGCAAGCTTCCAGTAGATATTCTAATTAAGTTTTCCTGAATTATTGGACTCGGATCAAAAATTTCACCACTTTTTACGATTTTTCGATTTTGGTGATTTTTCCTAGTGGTACACCTAGGGAAATCCGTAAAAATTCGTCGGATTTCGACGAATCTAATTCTCGATGCGTTGTGACCGGCAAGCTTTCAGTAGCTATTCCAATCGGGTTTTCCTGAATTATTATACTCGGATCCAAAATTTCACCACTTTTTTAGATTTTGGTGATTTTCCCTAGTGGTGCCCCTAGGGAAATCCGTAAAAATTCGTCGGATTCGGACAAAACTAATTCTCGATTCGTTTTGAACGGCAATCTTCCAGTAGCTATTCCAATCGATTTTTCCTGAATTATTGGACTCGGATCCAAAATTTCATCACTTTTTACGATTTTTTGATTTTGGTGATTTTCCCTAGTGGTACCCCCTAGGGAAATCTGTAAAAATTCGTCGAAGCAAATTCTCGATGCGTTGTGACCGGCAAGCTTCCAGTAGCTATTCCAATCGAGTTTTCCTGAATAATTGTACTCGGATCCAAAATTTCACCACTTTTTTCGATTTTGGTGATTTTTCCTAGCGGTACCATAAGGAAAATCCGTAAAAATTCGTCGGTTTTCGACGAAGCCAATTCTCGATGCGTTATGACCGACAAGCTTCCAGTAGCTATTCCAATCGAGTTTTCTGAATTATTATACTCGGATCAAATATTTCACCACTTTTTTCGATTTTGGTGATTTTCCGTAGTGGTACCACTACGAAAATCCTTAAAAATTCGTCGGATTCCGACGAAACCAATTCTCGATGCGTTGTGACCGGCAAGCTTCCACTAGCTATTCCAATCGAGTTTTCCTGAATTATTGGACTCGGATCCAAAATTTCACCACTTTTTACGATTTTTCGATCCTGGTGATTTTTCCTAGCGGTACCCCTAGGGAAATCCGTAATAATTCGTCAGATTCCGAAGAAGCCAATTCTTAATGCGTTGTGACCGGCAAGCTTCCAGTAGCTATTCCAATCGAGTTTTCCTGAATTATTCGACTTGGATAAAAAATTTCACCACTTTTTGCGATTTTTCGATTCTCATGATTTTCCCTAGTGGTACCCCTAAGGAAATCCATGAAAATTTGTCGGATTCCGATGAAGCCAATTCTCGATGCGTTGTGACCGGCAAGCTTCCAGTAGCTATTCCAATCGAGTTTTCCTGAATCATTGGACTCGGATCCAAAATTTCACCACTTTTTACGATTTTTCGATTTTGGTGATTTTCTCTAGTGGAACCCTTAGGGAAATCCGTAAAAATTCGTCGGATTCCGACGAAGCCAATTCTCGATGCGTTCTGATCGGCATGCTTCCAGTTGCTATTCCAATCGAGTTTTCCTGAATTATTGGACTCGGATCAAAAATTTCACCACTTTTTACGATTTTTCGATTCTAGTGATTTTTCCTAGTGGTACCCCTAAGGAAATCCGTAAAAATTCGTCGGATTTCGACGAAACCAATTCTCGATGCGTTGTGAGCGCCAAGCTTCTAGTAGCTATTCCAATCGAGTTTTCCTTAATTATTGGACTCGGATCCAAAATTTCACCACTTTTTACGATTTTTCGATTCTGGTGATTTTCCCTAGTGGTACCCCTAGGGAAATCCGTAAAAATTCGTCGGATTTCGACGAAGCAAATTCTCGATGCGTTGTGACCGGCAAGCTTGCAGTAGCTATTCCAATCAAGTTTTCCTGAATTATTGTACTCGGATCCAAAATTTCACCACTTTTTTTGATTTTGGTGATTTTCCCTAGTGGTCCCCCTAGGAAAATCCGTATGGCTTCGTCGGATTCCGACGAAGCCAATTCTCGATGCGTTATGACTGGCAAGCTTCCACTAGCTATTCCAATCGAGTTTTCCTGAATTATTGGACTCGGATCCAAAATTTCACCACTTTTTACGATTTTTCGATTCTAGTGATTTTTCCTAGTGGTACCCCTAGGGAAATTCGTAAAAATTTATCGGATTCCGACGAAGCCAATTCTGGATGCGTTGTGACCGGCAAGCTTCCAATAGCTATTCCAATCGAGTTTTCCTGAATTATTGACTAGGATCCAAAATTTCACCACTTTTTACGATTTTTCGATTTTGGTGATTTTCCCTAGTGGTACCCTTAGGGAAATCCGCAAAAATTCATCGGATTTCGACGAAGCTAATTCTCGATGCGTTCTGACCGGAAAGCTTCCAGTAGCTATTCCAATCTAGTTTTCCTGAATTATTGGACTTGGATCAAAAATTTCACCTCTTTTTACGATGTTTCGATTTTGGCGATTTTCCCTTGTGGTACCCGTAGGCAAATCCGTATAATTCGTCGGATTTCGACGAAGCCAATTCTCGATGCGTTGTGACCGGCAAGCTTCCAGTAACTTTTCCAATTGAGTTTTCCTGAATTATTGGGCTCGGATCAAAAATTTCACCACTTTCTGCGATTTCTCGATTTTGGTGATTTTCCCTAGTGGTACCCCTAGGGAAATTCGTAAAAATTCGTCGGATTCCGACGAAGCCGATTCTCGATGCATTGTGACCGGCAAGCTTCCAGTTGCTATTCCAATTGGGCTTTCCTGAATTATTTGACTCGGATCCAAAATTTCACCACTTTCTGCGATTTCTCGATTTTGGTGATTTTCCCTAGTCGTACACCTAGGGAAATCCGTAAAAATTCGTCGTATTCCGACGAAGCCGATTCTCGATGCGTTGTGACCAGCAAGCTTCCAGTAGCTATTCCAATCGGGTTTTCCTTAATTATTGGGCCCGAATCCAAAATTTCACCACTTTCTTCGATTTCTCGATTTTGGTGATTTTCCTTAGTGGTACCCCTAGGAAAATCCGTAAAAATTCGTCGGATTCTGACGAAGCCGATTCTCAATACGTTGTGACCGGCAAGCTTCTAGTAGCTATTCCAATCGGGTTTTCCTGAATTATTGGGCTCGGATCCAAAATTTCACCACTTTCTGCGATTTCTCGATTTTTGTGATTTTCCCTAATGGTACCTCTAGGGAAATCCGTAAAAATCCGTCGGATTCCGATGAAGCCGATTCTCGATGCGTTGTAACCGGCAAGCTTCCAGTAGCTATTCCAATCGGGTTTTCCCGAATTATTTGACTCGGATCCAAAATTTCACCACTTTCTGCGATTTCTCGATTTTGGTGATTTTCCCTAGTGGTACCCATAGGGAAATCCGTAAAAATTCGTCGTATTCCGACGAAGCCGATTCTCGATGCGTTGTGACCGGCAAGCTTGCAGTAGCTATTCCAATGGGTTTTCCCGAATTATTTGACTCGGATCCAAAATTTCAACAATTTCTGCAATTTCTCGATTTTTGTGATTTTCCCTAGTGGTACCCCTAGGGACATCCGTAAAAATTCGTCGAATTCCGACGAAGCCGATTCTCGATGTGTTGTGACCGGCAAGCTTCCAGTAGCTATTCCAATCGGGTTTTCCCGAATTATTTGACTCGGATCCAAAATTTCACCACTTTCTGCGATTTCTCGATTTTGGTGATTTTCCCTAGTGGTACCCCTAGGGAAATCCGTAAAAATTCGTCGTATTCCGACGAAGCCGATTCTCGATGCGTTGTGACCGGCAAGCTTCCAGTAGCTATTCCAATCGGGTTTCCCTGAATTATTGGACTCAGATCATAAATTTCACCACTTTTTGCGATTTCTCGATTTTGGCTAGTGGTACCCCTAGGAAAATCCGTAAAAATTCGTAGGATTCCGACGAAGTCGATTCTCGATGCGTTGTGATCGGCAAGCTTCCAGTAGCTATTCCAAACGGGTTTCCCTGAATTATTGTACTCGGATCCAAAATTTCACCACTTTTTGCGATTTCTCGATTTTGGTGATTTCCCCTAGTGGTACCCCTAGGAAAATCCGTAAAACTTTGTCGAATTCTGATGAAGCCAATTCTCGATGCGTTGTGACCGGTAAGCTTCCAGTAGCTATTCCAATCTAGTTTTCCTGAATTATTGGACTCGGATCCAAAATTTCACAACTTTTTGCGATTTCTCGATTTTGGTTTTTTCCCCTAGTGGTACCCCTAGGGAAATTCGTCGGATTCCGACGAAGCAAATTCTAGATGCGTTATGACCCGCAAGCTTCTAGTAGCTATTCCAATCGAGTTTTCCTTAATTATTGGACTCGTATCCAAAATTTCACCACTTTTTGCGATTTCTCGATTTTGGTGATTTCCCCTAGTGGTACCCCCAGGGAAATCCGTAAAAATTCGTCGGATTCCGACGAAGCCAATTCTCGATGCATTGTGACTGGCAAGCTTCCTGTATCTATTCTAATCGAATTTTCCTGAATTATTGGACTCGTATCCAAAATTTCACCACTTTTTGCGATTTCTCGATTTTGGTGATTTCCCCTAGTGGTACCCCTAGGGAATTCCATAAAAATTCGTCGTATTTCGACGAAGCCAATTCTCGATGCGTTGTGACCGGAAAGCTTCCGGTAGCTATTCCAATCGAGTTTTCTTGAATTATTAGACTCGGATCCAAAATTTCACCACTTTTTTCGATTTCTCGATTTTGGTGATTTCCCCTAGTGGTACCCCTAGGTAAATCCGTAAAAATTCGACGGATTCCTAAAAAGCCAATTCTCGATGCGTTGTGACCGGCAAGCTTCCAGTAGCTATTCCAATCGAGTTTTCCTGAATTATTAGAGTCGGATCTGAAATTTCACCACTTTTTACGATTTCTCGATTTTGGTAATTTCCCCTAGTGGTACCCCTAGGGAAATCCGTAAAAATTCGTCGGATTCCAACGAAGCCAATTCTCAATGCGTTGTGACCGGTAAGCTTCCAGTAGCTATTTCAATCGAGTTTTCCTGAATTAGTGGACTCAGATCCAAAATTTCACCCGATTTTCGTGATTTCCCCTAGCGGTACCCCTAGGGAAATCCGTAAAAATTTGTCGAATTCCAACGAAGCCAATTCTCGATACGTTGTGACCGGCAAGCTTCCAGTAGCTATTCCAATCGAGTTTTCCTGCATTATTGGACTCGGATCAAAAATTTCACCACTTTTTGCGATTTCTCGATTTTTGTGATTTCCCCTAGTGGCACCCCTAGGGAAATACGTAAATATTCGTCGGATTCCGACGAAACCAATTCTAGATGCGTTGTGACCGGCAAGCTTCCAGCAGCTATTCCAATCGAGTTTTCCTGAATTATTGGACTCCGATCAAAATTTTTACCACTTTTTGCGATTTCTCGATTTTGGTGATTTCCCCTAGTGGTACCCCTAGGGAAATTTCTCGGATTCCCACGAAGCCAATTCTAGATGCGTTGTGACCGGCAAGCTTCCAGCAGCTATTCCAATCAAGTTTTCCTGAATTATATGACTCGGATCCAAAATTTCACCACTTTTTGCAATTTCCCGATTTTGGTGATTTCCCCTAGTGGTACCCCTTGGGAAATCCGTAAATATTCGTCGGATTCCGACGAAGCCAATTCTTGATGCGTTGTGACCGGCAAGCTTTAAGTTGCTATTCCAATCGAGTTTTCCTGAATTATTGGACTTGGATCCAAAATTTCACATCTTTTTACGATTTCTCGATTTTGGTGATTTCCCCTAGTGGTACCCCTAGGAAATTCCGTAAAAATTTATCGGATTCCGACGAAGCCAATTCTCAATGCGTTGTGACCGGCAAGTTTTAAGTAGCTATTCCAATCGTGTTTTCCTGAATTATTCGACTCGGATCAAAAATTTCACCACTTTCTGCGATTTCTCGATGCGTTTTGACCGGCAAGCTTCCTATAGCTATTCCAATCTGGTTTTCCTGAATTATTGGGCTTGGATCAAAAATTTCACCACTTTCTTCGATTTGTCGATTTTGGTGATTTTTCCTAGTGGTAACCCTAGGAAAATCCGTAAAAAGTCGTCGGATTCCGACGAAGCCGATTCTCAATGCGTTGTGACCAGCAAGCTTCCAGTAGCTATTCCAATCGGGTTTTCCTGAATTATTGGGCTCGGATCAAAAATTTCACCTCTTTCTGCGATTTCTCGATTTTGGTAATTTTTCCTAGTGGTACCCCTAGGGAAATCCGTAAAAATTCGTCGGATTTCGACGAAGCCGATTCTCGATGCGTTATGACCGGCAAGCTTCCAGTAGCTATTCCAATCGGGTTTTCCTGCATTATTGGGCTCGGACCCAAAATTTTACCACTTTCTGCGATTTCTCGATTTTGGTGATTTTCCCTAGAGGTACCCATAGGAAAATCCGTAAAAATTCGTCGGATTCCGATGAAGCCGATTCTAGATGCGTTGTGACCGGCCAGCTTCCAGTAGCTATTCCAATCGAGTTTTCCTGAATTATTGCGCTCGGATCCAAAATTTCACCACTTTCTGCGATTTCTCGATTTTGGTGATTTTTCCTAGTGGTATCCCTAGGGAAATCCGTAAAAATTCGTCGAAGCCGATTCTCGATGCGTTGTGACCGACAAACCTCCAGTAGCTATTCCAATCGGGTTTTCCTGAATTATTGGGCTCGGATCCAAAATTTCACCACTTTCTGCGATTTCTCAATTTTGGTGATTTTTCCTAGTGGTACCCCTAGGGAAATTCGACGGATTCCGACGAAGCCGATTCTCGATGCGTTGTGACCGGCAAGCTTCCAGTAGCTATTCCAATCTGGTTTTCCCGAATTATTGGCCTCGGATCCAAAATTTTACCACTTTCTACGATTTCTCGATTTTGGTGATTTTCCCTAGTGGTACCCCTAGGGAAATTCGTCGGATTCCGACGAAACCGATTCTCAATGCGTTGTGACCGGCAAGCTTCAAGTAGCTATTCCAATCGGGTTTTCCCGAATTATTGGGCTCGGATCCAAAATTTCACAATTTCTGCGATTTCTCGATTTTGGTGATTTTCCCTAGTTGTACCCCTAGGGAAATTCGTCGGATTCCGACGAAGCCGATTCTCGATGCGTTGTGACCGGCAAGCTTCCAGTAGCTTTTCCAATCGGGTTTTCCCGAATTATTGGGCTCGGATCCAAAATTTCACCACTTTCTGCGATTTCTCGATTTTGATGATTTTCCCTAGTGGTACCCCTAGGAAAATCCGAAAAAATTCGTCGGATTCCGACGAAGCCGATTCTCTATGCGTTGTGACCGGCAAGCTTCCAGTAGCTATTCCAATCGGGTTTTCCCGAATTATTGGGCTCGGCTCCAAAATTTCACCACTTTCTGCTATTTCTCGATTTTGGTGATTTTCCCTAGTGGTACCCCTAGGGAAATTCGTCGGATTCCGACGAAACCGATTCTCAATGCGTTGTGACCGGCAAGCTTCAAGTAGCTATTCCAATCGGGTTTTCTCGAATTATTGGGCTCGGATCCAAAATTTTGCCTCTTTCTGTGATTTCTCGATTTTGGTGATTTTTCCTAGTGGTACCCCTAGGGAAATCCGTAAAAATTCGTCGGATTCCGACGAAGACGATTCTCAATGCGTTGTGACCGGCAAACTTCCAGTAGCTATTCCAATAGGGTTTTCCCGAATTATTGGGCTCGGATCCAAAATTTCACCACTTTCTGCGATTTCTCGATTTTTGTGATTTTTCCTATTGGTTCCCCTAAGGAAATCAGTAAAAATTCGTCGGATTCCGACGAAGCCGATTTTCGATGCGTTGTGACCGGCAAGCTTTCAATAGCTATTCCAATCGGGTTTTCCCGAATTATTGGGCTCGGATCAAAAATTTCACCACTTTCTTCGATTTCTCGATTTTTGTGATTTTCCCTAGTGGTACCCCTAGGAAAATTCGTCGGATTTCGACGAAACCGATTCTCGATGCGTTGTGACCGGCAAGCTTCCAGTAGCAATTCCAATCGGGTTTTTCCGAATTATTGGGCTCGGATCCAAAATTTCACCACTTTCTGCGATTTCTCGATTTTGGTGATTTTCCCTAGTGGTACCCCTAGGAAAATCCGTAAAAATTCGTCGGATTTCGACGAAACCGATTCTCGATGCGTTGTGACCGGCAAGCGTCCAGTAGCTATTCCAATCGGGTTTTCCCTAATTATTGGGCTCGGATCCAAAATTCACCACTTTCTGTGATTTCTCAATTTTTGTGATTTTCCCTAGTGGTACCCCTAGGAAAATCCGTAAAAATTCGTCGGATTTCGACGAAACCGATTCTCGATGCGTTTTGACCGGCAAGCTTCCAGTAGCTATTTCAATCGGGTTTTCCCAAATTATTGGGCTCGGATTAAAAATTTCACCATTTTCTGCGATTTCTCAATTTTGGTAATTTTCCCTAGTGGTACCCCTAGGGAAATCCGTAAAAATTCGTCGGATTCCGACGAAGTCGATTCTCGATGCGTTGTGACCGGCAAGCTTCCAGTAGCTATTACAATCGGGTTTTCTCGAATTATTGGGCTCGGATCCAAAATTTTGCCTCTTTCTGTAATTTCTCGATTTTGGTGATTTTTCCTAGTGGTACCCCTAGGAAAATCCGTAAAAATTCGTCGGATTCCGACGAAGACGATTCTCGATGCGTTTTGACCGGCAAGCTTCCAGTAGCTATTCCAATCGGGTTTTCCCTAATTATTGGGCTCGGATCAAAAATTTCAACACTTTCTGCGATTTCTCAATTTTTGTGATTTTTCCTAGTGGTACACCTAGAAAAATCCGTAAAAATTCGTCGGATTTCGACGAAGCCGATTCTCGATGCGTTGTGACCGGCAAGCTTCCAGTAGCTATTCCAATCGGGTTTTCTCGAATTATTGGGCTCGGATCCAAAATTTCACCATTTTCTGCGATTTCTCAATTTTGGTAATTTTCCCTAGTGGTACCCCTAGGGAAATCCATAAAAATTCGTCGGATTCCGACGAAACCGATTATCGATGCGTTGTGACCGGCAAGCTTCCAGTAGCTATTCCAATCGGGTTTTCTCGAATTATTGGGCTCGGATCCAAAATTTCGCCTCTTTATGTGATTTCTCGATTTTGGTGATTTTTTCTAGTGGTACCCCTAGGGAAATCCGTAAAAATTCGTCGGATTCCGACGAAGACGATTCTCGATGCGTTGTGACCGGCAAGCTTCCAGTAGCTATTCCAATCGGGTTTTCCCGAATTATTGGGCCCGGATCCAAAATTTCACCACTTTCTGCGATTTCTCGATTTTGCTGATTTTCCCTAGTGGTACCCCTAAGGAAATCCGTAAAAATTCGTCGGATTCCGACGAAGCCGATTCTCGATGCGTTGTGACCGGCAAGCTTCCAGTAGCTATTCCAATCGGGTTTTCCCGAATTATTGGGCTCGGATCCAAAATTTCAAAACTTTATACGATTTCTCGATTTTGGTGATTTTCCCCAGTGGTACCCCTAGGGAAATTCGTCGGATTCCGACGAAGCCGATTCTCGATGCGTTGTGACCGGCAAGCTTCTAGTAGCAATTCCAATCGGGTTTTCCTGAATTATTGTGCTCGGATCCAAAATTTCACCACTTTCTGCGATTTCTCGATTTTGGTTATTTTCCCTAGTGGTACCCCTAGGAAAATCCGTAAAAATTCGTCGGATTTCGACGAAACCGATTCTCGATGCGTTGTGACCGGCAAGCTTCCAGTAGCTATTCCAATCGGGTTTTCCCAAATTATTGGGCTCGGATCAAAAATTTCACCACTTTCAGCGATTTCTCGATTTTGGTGATTTTCCCTAGTGGTACCCCTAGGAAAATTCGTCGGATTCCGACGAAGCCGTTTCTCGATGCGTTGTGACCGGCAAGCTTCCAGTAGCTATTCCAATCGGGTTTTCCCGAATTATTGGGCTCGGATCCAAAATTTCACCACTTTCTGCGATTTCTCGATTTTGGTGATTTTCCCTAGTGGTTCCCCTAAGGAAATCTGTAAAAATTCGTCGGATTCCGACGAAGCCGATTCTCGATGCGTTGTGACCGGCAAGCTTCCAGTAGCTATTCCAATCGGGTTTTTCCGAATTATTGGGCTCGGATAAAAAATTTCACCACTTTCTGCGATTTCTCGATTTTGGTGATTTTCCCTAGTGGTACCCCAAGGGAAATTCGTCGGATTCCGACGAAGCCGATTCTCGATGCGTTGTGACCGGCAAACTTCCAGTAGCTATTCCAATCTGGTTTTCCCGAATTATTGGGCTCGGATCCAAAATTTCACCACTTTCTGCGATTTCTCGATTTTGGAGATTTTCCCTAGTGGTACCCCTAGGGAAATTCGTCGGATTCCGACGAAGCCGATTCTCGATGCTTTGTGACGGGCAAGCTTCCAGTAGCTATTCCAATCGGGTTTTCCCGAATTATTGGGCTCGGATCCAAAATTTCACCACTTTCTGCGATTTCTCGATTTTGGTGATTTTCCCTTGTGGTACCCCTAGGGAAATTCGTCGGATTCCGACGAAGCAGATTCTCGATGCGTTGTGACCGGCAAGCTTCCAGTAGCTATTCCAATAGGGTTTTCCCGAATTATTGGGCTCGGATCCAAAATTTCACCACTTTCTGCGATTTCTCGATTTTGGTGATTTTTCTAGTGGTACCCCTAGGGAAATACGTAAAAATTCGTCGTATTCCGACGAAACCGATTCTCGATGCGTTGTGACCGGAAAGCTTCCTGTAGCTATTCCAATCGGGTTTTCCCGAATTATTGGGCAAGGATCCAAAATTTCACCACTCTCTGCGATTTCTCGATTTTTGTGATTTTCCCTAGTGGTACCCCTAGGGAAATTCGTCGGATTCTGACGAAACCGATTCTCGATGCGTTGTGACCCGCAAGCTTCTAGTAGCTATTCCAATCGGGTTTTCCCGAATTATTGGGCTCGGATCCAAAATTTCACCACTTTCTGCGATTTCTCGATTTTGGTGATTTTCCCTAGTGGTACCCCTAGGGAAATTCGTCGGATTCCGACGAAACCGATTCTCGATGCGTTTTGACCGACAAGCTTCCAGTACCTATTCCAATCGGGTTTTCCCGAATTATTGTTCTCGGATCCAAAATTTAACCACTTTCTGCGATTTCTCGATTTTGGTGATTTTTCTAGTGGTACCCCTAGGGAAATCCGTAAAAATTCGTCGTATTCCGACGAAGCCGATTCTCGATGCGTTGTGACCGGAAAGCTTCCAGTAGCTATTCCAATCGGGTTTTCCCTAATTATTGGGCACGGATCCAAAATTTCACCACTTTCTGCGATTTCTCGATTTTGGTGATTTCCCCTAGTGGTACCCCTAGGGAAATCCGTAAATATTCGTCGGATTCCGACGAAGCCAATTCTTGATGCGTTGTGACCAGCAAGCTTCCAGTAGTAATTCCAATCGGGTTTTCCCGAATTATTGGGCTCGGATCCAAAATTTCACCACTTTCTGCGATTTCTCGATTTTAGTGTTTTTCCCTAGTGGTACCCCTAGGGAAATTCGACCGATTCCGACGAAGCAGATTCTCGATGCGTTGTGACCGGCAAGCTTCCAGTAGCTATTCCAATCGGGTTTTCCCGAATTATTGGACTCGGATCCAAAATTTCACCACTTTCTGCGATTTCTCGATTTTTGTAATTTTCACTAGTGGTACCCCTAGGGAAATTCGTCGGATTCCGACGAAGCCGATTCTCGATGCGTTGTGACCGGTAAGCTTCCAGTAGCTATTCCAATCGGGTTTTCTCGAATTTTTTGGCTCGGATCCAAAATTTCACCACTTTCTGCGATTACTCGATTTTGGTGATTTTCCCTAGTGGTACCCCTAGGGAAATCCGTAAAAATTCGTCGGATTCCAACGAAACCGATTCTCGATGCGTTATGACCGGCAAGCTTCCAGTAGCTATTCCAATTGGGTTTTCCCGAATTATTGGGCTCGGATCCAAAATTTCACCACTTTCTGCGATTTCTCGATTTTGGTGAATTTCCCTAGTGGTACCCCTAGGGAAATTCGTCGGATTCCGACGAAACCGATTCTCGATGCATTGTGACCGGCAAGCTTCCAGTAGCTATTCCAATCGGGTTTTCCCGAATTATTGGGCTCGGGTCCAAAATTTCACCACTTTCTGCGATTTCTCGATTTTGGTGATTTTTCCTAGTGGTACCCCTAGGGAAATCCGTAAAAATTCGTCGGATTCCGACGAAGTCGATTCTCGATGCGTTGTGACCGGCAAGCTTCCAGTAGCTATTCCAATCGGGTTTTCCCGAATTATTTGCCTCGGATAAAAAATTTTATCACTTTCTGCGATTTCTCGATTTAGGTGATTTTCCCTAGTGGTACCCTAGGGAAATCCGTAAAAATTCGTCGGATTCCGACGAAGCCGATTCTCGATGCGTTGTGACCGGCAAGCTTCCATTAGCTATTCCAATCGGGTTTTCCCGAATTATTGGGCTCGGATCCAAAATTTCACCACTTTCTGCGATTTCTCGATTTTGGTGATTTTCCCTTGTGGTACCCCTAGGGAAATTCGTCGGATTCCGACGAAGCCGATTCTCGATGCGTTGTGACCGGCAAGCTTCCAGTAGCTATTCCAATAGGGTTTTCCCGAATTATTGGGCTCGGATCAAAAATTTCACCACTTTCTGCAATTTCTCGATTTTGGTGATTTTCCCAAGTGGTACCTTTAGGGAAATCCGTAAAAATTCGTTGGATTCCGATGAAGCCGATTCTCGATGCGTTGTGACCGGCAAGCTTCCAGTAGCTATTCCAATCGGGTTTTCCCGAATTATTGGGCTCGGATCCAAAATTTCACCACTTTCTGCGATTTGTCGATTTTGGTGATTTTCCCTAGTGGTACCCCTAGGGAAATTCGTCGGATTCCGACGAAACCGATTCTCGATGCGTTGTGACCGGCAAGCTTCCAGTAGCTATTCCAATCGTATTTTCCCTAATTATTGGGCTCGGATCAAAAATTTCACCACTTTCTGCGATTTCTCGATTTTGGTGATTTTCCCTAGTGGTACCCCTAGGGAAATCCGTCGGATTCCGACGAAGCCAATTCTCGATGCATTGTGACCGGCAAGCTTCCAGTAGCTATTCCAATCGGGTTTTCCCGAATTATTGGGCTCGGATCATAAATTTCACCACTTTCTGCGATTTCTCGATTTTGGTGATTTTCCCTAGTGGTACCCCTAGGAAAATTTTTTCGGATTCCGACGAAGCCGATTCTCGATGCGTTGTGACCGGAAAGCTTTCAGTAGCTATTCCAATCGTGTTTTCCCGAATTATTGGGCTCGGATCCAAAATTTCACCACTTTCTGCGATTTGTCGATTTTGGTGATTTTCCCTAGTGGTACCCCTTGGGAAATTCGTCGGATTCCGACGAAACCGATTCTCGATGTGTTGTGACCGGCAAGCTTCCAGTAGCTATTCCAATCGAATTTTCCCTAATTATTGGGCTCGGATCCAAAATTTCACCACTTTCTGCGATTTCTCGATTTTGGTGATTTTCCCTAGTGGTACCCCTAGGGAAATCCGTCGGATTCCGACGAAGCCGATTCTCGATGCATTGTGACCGGCAAGCTTCCAGTAGCTATTCCAATCGGGTTTTCCCGAATTATTGGGCTCGGATCATAAATTTCACCACTTTCTGCGATTTCTCGATTTTGGTGATTTTCCCTAGTGGTACCCCTAGGAAAATTTTTTCGGATTCCGACGAAGCCGATTCTCGATGCGTTGTGACCGGAAAGCTTCCAGTAGCTATTCTAATCGTGTTTTCCCGAATTATTGGGCTCGGATCCAAAATTTCACCACTTTCTGCGATTTCTCGATTTTGGTGATTTTCCCTAGTGGTACCCCAAGGGAAATCCGTAAAAATTCGTCAGATTCCAACGAAGCCGATTCTCGATGCGTTGTGACCGGCAAGCTTCCAGTAGCTATTCCAATCGGGTGTTCCCGAATTATTGGGCTCGGATCCAAAATTTCGCCACTTTCTGCGATTTCTCGATATTGGTGATTTTCCCTAGTCGTACACCTAGGGAAATCCGTAAAAATTCGTGGGATTTCGACGAAGCCGATTCTCGATGCATCGTGACCGGCAAGCTTCCAGTAGCTATTTCAATCGGGTTTTCCCGAATTATTGGGCTCGGATCCAAAATTTCACCACTTTCTGCGATTTGTCGATTTTGGTGATTTTCCCTAGTGGTACCCCTAGGGAAATTCGTCGGATTTCGACGAAGCCGATTCTCGATGCGTTGTGACCCGCAAGCTTCTAGTAGCTATTCCAATCGAGTTTTCCCGAATTATTGGGCTCGGATCCAAAATTTCACCACTTTCTGCGATTTCTCGATTTTGGTGATTTTCCCTAGTGGTACCCCTAGGGAAATCCGTAAAAATTCGTTGGATTCTGATGAAGCCGATTCTCGATGCGTTGTGACCGACAAGCTTCCAGTAGCTATTCCAATCGGGTTTTCCCGAATTATTGGGCTCGGATCCAAAATTTTACCACTTTCTGCGATTTCTTGATTTTTGTGATTTTCCCTAGTGGTACCCCTAGGGAAATTCGTCGGATTTCGACGAAGCCGATTCTCGATGCGTTGTGACCAGCAAGCTCCCAGTAGCCATTCCAATCAGGTTTTCCCGAATTATTGGGCTCGGATCCAAAATTTCACCACTTTCTGCGATTTCTCGATTTTGGTGATTTTCCCTAGTGGTACCCCTATGGAAATTCGTCGGATTTCGATGAAGCCGATTCTCGATGCGTTGTGACCAGCAAGATTCCAGTAGCTATTCCAATCGAGTTTTCCCGAATTATTGGGCTCGGATCCAAAATTTCACCACTTTCTGCGATTTCTCGATTTTGGTGATTTTCCCTAGTGGTACCCCTAGGGAAATTCGTAGGATTCCGACGAAACCGATTTTCGATGCGTTGTGACCGGCAAGCTTCCAGTAGCTATTCCAATCGGGTTTTTCCGAATTATTGGGCTCGGATCCAAAATTTCAAAACTTTCTGCGATTTCTCGATTTTTGTGATTTTCCCTAGTGGTACCCCTAGGGAAATTCGTCGGATTCAGACGAAGTTGATTCTCGATGCGTTGTGACCGGCAAGCTTCCAGTAGCAATTCCAATCGGGTTTTCCCGAATTATTGGGCTCGGATCCAAAATTTCACAACTTTCTGCGATTTCTCGATTTTGGTGATTTTCCCTTGTAGTACCCCTAGAAAAATCCGTAAAAATTCGTCGGATTTCGACGAAGCCGATTCTCGATGCGTTGTGACCGGCAAGCTTCCAGTAGCTATTCCAATCGGGTTTTCCTGAATTATTGGGCTCGGATCCAAAATTTTACCACTTTCTGCGATTTCTCGATTTTCCCTAGTGGTACCCCTAGGGAAATTCGTCGGATTTCGACGAAGCCGATTCGTGATGCGTTGTGACCGGCAAGCTTCCAGTAGCTATTCCATTCGGGTTTTCCCGAATTATTGGGCTCGGATAAAAAATTTCACCACTTTCTGCGATTTCTCGATTTTGGTGATTTTTCCTTGTGGTACCCCTAGGGAAATCCGTAAAAATTCATCGGATTCCGACGAAGCCGATTCTCGATGCGTTTTGACCGGCAAGCTTCCAGTAGCTATTCCAATTGGGTTTTTCCGAATTATTGGGCTCGGATCCAAAATTTCACCACTTTCTGCGATTTCACGATTTTTGTGATTTTTCCTATTGGTACACCTAGGGAAATCCGTAAAAATTCGTCGTATTCCGACGAAACCGATTCTCGATGCGTTGTGACCGGCAAGCTTCCAGTAGCAATTCAATCGGGTTTTCCCAAATTGTTGGGCTCGGATCCAAAATTTCGCCACTTTCTGCGATTTATCGATTTTGGTGATTTTCCCTAGTGGTACCCCTAGGGAAATTCGTCGAATTTCGATGAAGCCGATTCTCGATGCGTTGTGACCAGCAAGCTTCCAGTAGCTATTCCAATCAGGTTTTCCCGAATTATTGGGCTCGGATCCAAAATTTCACCACTTTCTGCGATTTCTATATTTTGGTGATTTTCCCTAGTGGTACCCCTAGGGAAATTCGTCGGATTTCGACGAATCCAATTCTTGATGCGTTGTGACCAGCAAGCTTCCAGTAGCTATTCCAATCGGGTTTTCCCGAATTATTGGGCTCGGATCCAAAATTTCACCACTTTCTGCGATTTCTCGATTTTGGTGATTTTCCCTAGTGGTACCCCTAGGGAAATTCGTCGGATTCCGACGAAACCGATTCTCGATGCGTTATGACCGGCAAGCTTCCAGTAGCTATTCCAATCGGGTTTTCCCGAATTATTGGGCTCGGATCCAAAATTTCACCACTTTCTGCGATTTCTCGATTTTGGTGATTTTCCCTAGTTGTACTCCTAGGGAAATTCGTCGGATTCCGACGAAGTCGATTCTCGATGCGTTGTGACCGGCAAGCTTCCAGTAGCTATTCCAATCGTGTTTTCCCGAATTATTGGGCTCGGATCAAAAATTTCACAACTTTCTGCGATTTTTCGATTTTGGTGATTTTCCCTAGTGGTAACCCTAGGGAAATCCGTAAAAATTCGTCAGATTCCAACGAAGCCGATTCTCGATGCATTGTGACCGGCAAGCTTCCAGTAGCTATTCCAATCTGGTGTTCCCGAATTATTGGGCTCGGATCCAAAATTTCGCCACTTTCTGCGATTTCTCGATTTTGGTGATTTTCCCTAGTGGTACCCCTAGGGAATTCCGTAAAAATTCGTCGGATTTCGACGAAGCCGATTCACGATGTATCGTGACCGGCAAGCTTCAAGTAGCTATTCCAATCGTGTTTTCCCGAATTATTGGGCTCGGATCAAAAATTTCACCACTTTCTGCGATTTCTCGATTTTGGTGATTTTCCCTAGTGGTACCCCTAGGGAAATCCGTAAAAATTCGTCGGATTCCAACGAAACCGATTCTCGATGCGTTGTGACCGGCAAGCTTCCAGTAGCTATTCCAATCGGGTTTTCCCGAATTATTGGGCTCGGATCCAAAATTTCACCACTTTCTGCGATTTCTCGATTTTGGTGATTTTCCCTAGTGGTACCCCTAGGAAATTCGTCGGATTCCGACGAAGCCGATTCTCGATGCGTTGTGACCGGCAAGCTTCCAGTAGCTATTCCAATCGGGTTTTCCCGAATTATTGGGCTCGGATCCAAAATTTCACAATTTCTGTGATTTCTCGATTTTGGTGATTTTCCCTAGTTGTACCCCTAGGGAAATTCGTCGGATTCCGACGAAGCCGATTCTCGATGCGTTGTGACCGGCAAGCTTCCAGTAGCTATTCCAATTGGGTTTTTCCGAATTATTGGGCTCGGATCCAAAATTTCACCACTTTCTGCGATTTCACGATTTTTGTGATTTTTCCTATTGGTACACCTAGAGAAATTCGTAAAAATTCGTCGTATTCCGACGAAACCGATTCTCGATGCGTTGTGACCGGCAAGCTTCCAGTAGCAATTCAATCGGGTTTTCCCAAATTGTTGGGCTCGGATCCAAAATTTCGCCACTTTCTGCGATTTATCGATTTTGGTGATTTTCCCTAGTGGTACCCCTAGGGAAATTCGTCGAATTTCGATGAAGCCGATTCTCGATGTGTTGTGACCAGCAAGCTTCCAGTAGCTATTCCAATCAGGTTTTCCCGAATTATTGGGCTCGGATCCAAAATTTCACCACTTTCTGCGATTTCTATATTTTGGTGATTTTCCCTAGTGGTACCCCTAGGGAAATTCGTCGGATTTCGACGAAGCCAATTCTCGATGCGTTGTGACCAGCAAGCTTCCAGTAGCTATTCCAATCGGCTTTTCCCGAATTATTGGGCTAGGATCCAAAATTTCACCACTTTCTGCGATTTCTCGATTTTGGTGATTTTCCCTAGTGGTACCCCTAGGGAAATTCGTCGAATTTCGATGAAGCCGATTCTCGATGTGTTGTGACCAGCAAGCTTCCAGTAGCTATTCCAATCAGGTTTTCCCGAATTATTGGGCTCGGATCCAAAATTTCACCACTTTCTGCGATTTCTATATTTTGGTGATTTTCCCTAGTGGTACCCCTAGGGAAATTCGTCGGATTTCGACGAAGCCAATTCTCGATGCGTTGTGACCAGCAAGCTTCCAGTAGCTATTCCAATCGGCTTTTCCCGAATTATTGGGCTAGGATCCAAAATTTCACCACTTTCTGCGATTTCTCGATTTTGGTGATTTTCCCTAGTGGTACCCCTAGGGAAATTCGTCGGATTCCGACGAAACCGATTCTCGATGCGTTGTGACCGGCAAGCTTCCAGTAGCTATTCCAATCGGGTTTTCCCGAATTATTGGGCTCGGATCCAAAATTTCACCACTTTCTGCGATTTCTCGATTTTGGTGATTTTCCCTAGTTGTACTCCTAGGGAAATTCGTCGGATTCCGACGAAGTCGATTCTCAATGCGTTGTGACCGGCAAGCTTCCAGTAGCTATTCCAATCGTGTTTTCCCGAATTATTGGGCTCGGATCAAAAATTTCACAACTTTCTGCGATTTTTCGATTTTGGTGATTTTCCCTAGTGGTAACCCTAGGGAAATCCGTAAAAATTCGTCAGATTCCAACGAAGCCGATTCTCGATGCGTTGTGACCGGCAAGCTTCCAGTAGCTATTCCAATCTGGTGTTCCCGAATTATTGGGCTCGGATCCAAAATTTCGCCACTTTCTGCGATTTCTCGATTTTGGTGATTTTCCCTAGTGGTACCCCTAGGGAAATCCGTAAAAATTCGTCGGATTTCGACGAAGCCGATTCACGATTTATCGTGACCGGCAAGCTTCAAGTAGCTATTCCAATCGTGTTTTCTCGAATTATTGGGCTCGGATCCAAAATTTCACCACTTTCTGCGATTTTTCGATTTTGGTGATTTTCCCTAGTGGTACCCCTAGGAAAATCCGTAAAAATTCGTCGGATTCCAACGAAACCGATTCTCGATGCGTTGTGACCGGCAAGCTTCCAGTAGCTATTCCAATCGGGTTTTCCCGAATTATTGGGCTCGGATCCAAAATTTCACCACTTTCTGCGATTTCTCGATTTGGGTGATTTTCCCTAGTGGTACCCCTAGGAAAATTCGTCGGATTCCGACGAAGCTGATTCTCGATGCGTTGTGACCGGCAAGCTTCCAGTAGCTATTCCAATCGGGTTTTCCCGTATTATTTGGCTCGGATCAAAAATTTCACCACTTTCTACGATTTCTCGATTTTGGTGATTTTCCTTAGTGGTACCCCTAGGGAAATTCGTCGGATTCCGACGAAACCGATTCTCGAAGCGTTGTGACCGGCAAGCTTCCAGTAGCTATTCCAATCGGGTTTTCCCTAATTATTGGGCTCGGATCCAAAATTTCACCACTTTCTGCGATTTCTCGATTTTTGTGATTTTCCCTAGTGGTACCCCTAGGGAAATCCGTAAAAATTCGTCGGATTTCGACGAAGCCGATTCTCGATGCGTTGTGACCGGCAAGCTTCCATTAGCTATTCCAATCGGGTTTTCCTGAATTATTGGGCTCGGATCCAAAATTTCACCACTTTCTGCGATTTCTCGATTTTGGTGATTTTCCCTAGTGGTACCCCTAGGGAAATTCGTCGGATTTCGACGAAGCCGATTCGTGATGCGTTGTGACCGGCAAGCTTCCAGTAGCTATTCCAATCGGGTTTTCCCGAATTATTGGGCTCGGATCCAAAATTTCACCACTTTCTGCGATTTCTCGATTTTGGTGATTTTCCCTAGTGGTACCCCTAGGGAAAGCCGTAAAAATTCGTCGGATTTCGACGAAGCCGATTCTCGATGCGTTGTGACCGGCAAGCTTCCAGTAGCTATTCCAATCGGGTTTTCCCGAATTATTGGGCTAGGATCCAAAATTTTACCACTTTCTGCGATTTCACGATTTTGGTGATTTTCCCTAGTGGTACCCCTAGGGAAATCCGTAAAAATTCGTCGGATTCCAACGAAACCGATTCTCAATGCGTTGTGACCGGCAAGCTTCCAGTAGCTATTCCAATCGGGTTTTCCCGAATTATTGGGCTCGGATCCAAAATTTCACCACTTTCTGCGATTTCTCGATTTTGGTGATTTTCCCTAGTGGTACCCCTAGGAAAATTCGTCGGATTCCGACGAAACCGATTCTCGATACGTTGTGACCGGCAAGCTTCCAGTAGCTATTCCAATCGGGTTTTCCCGAATTATTGGGCTTGGATCCAAAATTTCACCACTTTGTGCGATTTCTCGATTTTGGTGATTTTCCCTAGCTGTACCCCTAGGGAAATTCGTTGGATTCCGACGAAGCCGATTCTCGATGCGTTGTGACCGGCAAGCTTCCAGTAGCTATTCCAATCATTTTTTCCCGAATTATTAGGCTCGGATCCAAAATTTCACCACTTTCTGCGATTTCTCGATTTTGGTGATTTTCCCTAGTGGTACCCCTAGGGAAATCAGTAAAAATTCGTCAGATTCATACGAAGCCGATTCTCGATGCGTTGTGACCGGCAAGCTTCCAGTAGCTATTCAAATCGGGTTTTCCCGAATTATTGGGCTCGGATCAAAAATTTTGCCACTTTCTGCGATTTCTCGATTTTAGTGATTTTCCCTAGTGGTACCCCTAGGGAAATCCGTAAAAATTCGTCGGATTTCGACGAAGCCGATTCTCGATGCATCGTGACCGAAAAGCTTCCAGTAGCTATTCCAATCGGGTTTTCCCGAATTATTGGGCTCGGATCCAAAATTTCACAACTTTCTGCGATTTCTCGATTTTGGTGATTTTCCCTAGTGGTACCCCTAGGGAAAGCCGTAAAAATTCGTCGGATTTCGACGAAGCCGATTCTCGATGCGTTGTGACCGGCAAGCTTCCAGTAGCTATTCCAATCGGGTTTTCCCGAATTATTGGGCTCGGAACCAAAATTTTACCACTTTCTGCGATTTCTCGATTTTGGTGATTTTTCCTAGTGGTACCCCTAGGGAAATTCGTCGGATTCCGATGAAGCCGATTCTCGATGCGTTGTGACCGGCAAGCATCCAGTAGCTATTCCAATCGGGTTTTCTCGAATTATTGGGCTCGGATCCAAAATTTCACCACTTTCTGCGATTTTTCGATTTTGGTGATTTTCCCTAGTGGTACCCCCTAGGGAAATCCGTCGGATTCCGATGAAGCCGATTCTCGATGCGTTGTGACCGGCAAGCTTCCAGTAGCTATTCCAATTGTGTTTTCCCGAATTATTGGGCTCGGATCTAAAATTTCACCACTTTCTGCGATTACTCGATTTTGGTGATTTTCCCTAGTGGTACCCCTAAGGAAATTCGTCGGATTTCGACGAAGCCGATTCTCGATGCGTTGTGACCGGCAAGCTTCCAGTAGCTATTCCAATCGTGTTTTCCCGAATTATTGGGCTCGGATCTAAAATTTCACCACTTTCTGCGATTTCTCGATTTTGGTGATTTTCCCTAGTGGTACCCCTAAGGAAATTCGTCGGATTCCGACGAAGCCGATTCTTGATGCGTTGTGACCAGCAAGCTTCCATTAGCTATTCCAATCGGGTTTTACCGAATTATTGAGCTCGGATCCAAAATTTCACCACTTTCTGCGATTTTTCGATTTTGGTGATTTTCACTAGTGGTACCCCTAGGGAAATCCGTCGGATTTCGACGAAGCCGATTCTCGATGCGTTGTGACCGGCAAGCTTCCAACTGCTATTCCAATCGGATTATCCCGAAAAATTGGGCTCGGATCCAAAATTTCACCACTTTCTGCGATTTCTCGATTTTGGTGATTTTCCCTAGTGGTACCCCTAGGGAAAGCCGTAAAAATTCATCGGATTTTGACGAAGCCGATTCTCGATGCGTTGTGACCGGCAAGCTTCCAGTAGCTATTCCAATCGGGTTTTCCCGAATTATTGGGCTCGGATCCAAAACTGCACCACTTTCTGCGATTTCTCTATTTTGGTGATTTTCCCTTGTGGTACCCCTAGGGAAATCCGTAAAAATTCGTCGGATTCCGACGAAACCGATGCTCGATGCGTTGTGACCGGCAAGCTTCCAGTAGCTATTCCAATCGGGTTTTCCAGAATTATTGGGCTCGGATCCAAAATTTCACCACTTTCTGCGATTTCTAGATTTTTGTGATTTTTCCTAGTGGTACCCCTAGGAAAATCCGTAAAAATTCGTCGGATTACGACGAAGCGGATTCTCGATGCGTTGTGACCGGCAAGCTTCCAGTAGCTATTCCAATCGGGTTTTCCCGAATTATTGGGTTTGAATCCAAAATTTCACCACTTTGTGCGATTTCTCGATTTTGGTGATTTTCCCTAGCTGTACCCCTAGGGAAATTCGTCGGATTCCGACGAAGCCGATTCTCGATGCGTTGTGACCGGCAAACTTCCAGTAGCTATTCCAATCGTTTTTTCCCGAATTATTAGGCTCGGATCCAAAATTTCACCACTTTCTGCGATTTCTCGATTTTGGTCATTTTCCCTAGTGGTACCCCTAGGGAAATCAGTAAAAATTCGTCAGATTCCAACGAAGCCGATTCTCAATGCGTTGTGACCGGCAAGCTTCCAGTAGCTATTGCAATCGGGTTTTCCCGAATTATTGGGCTCGGATCCAAAATTTTGCCACTTTCTGCGATTTCTCGATTTTAGTGATTTTCCCAATTAGTACCCCTAGGGAAATCCGTAAAAATTCGTCGGATTTCGACGAAGCCGATTCTCGATGCAACGTGACCGACAAGCTTCCAGTAGCTATTCCAATCGGGTTTTCCCGAATTATTGGGCTCGGATCCAAAATTTCACCACTTTCTGCGATTTCTCGATTTTGGTGATTTTCCCTAGTGGTACCCCTAGGGAAATTCGTCGGATTCCGACGAAGCCGATTCTCGATGCGTTATGACCGGCAAGCTTCCAATAGCTAGTCCAATCGGGTTTCCCCGAATTATTGGGCTCGGATCCAAATTTTCACCACTTTCTGCGATTTCTCGATTTTGGTGATTTTCCCTAGTGGTACCCCTAGGGAAATTCGTCGGATTCCGACGAAGCCGATTCTCGATGCGTTGTGACTGGCAAGCTTCCAGTAGCTATTCCAATCGGGTTTTCCCGAATTATTGGGCTCGGATCCAAATTTTAACCACTTTCTGCGATTTCTCGATTTTGGTGATTTTCCCTAGTGGTACCCCTAGGGAAATTCGTCGGATTCCGACGAAGTGGATTCTCGATGCGTTGTGAGCGGCAAGCTTCCAGTAGCTATTCCAATCGGGTTTTCTCGAATTATTGGGCTCGGATCCAAAATTTCACCACTTTCTGCGATTTCTCGATTTTGGTGATTTTCCCTAGTGGTACCCCTAGGAAAATCCGTAAAAATTCATCGGATTCCGACGAAGCCGATTCTCGATGCATTGTGACCGGCAAGCTTCCAGTAGCTATTCCAATCGGGTTTCCCGAATTATTGGACTCGGATCCAAAATTTCACCACTTTCTGCGATTTCTCGATTTTTGTGATTTTTCCTAGTGGTACCCCTAGGGAAATTCGTCGGATTTCGACGAAGCCGATTCTTGATGCGTTGTGACCGGCAAGCTTCCAGTAGCTATTCCAATTGGGTTTTCCCGAATTATTTTGCTCGGATCAAAAATTTCACCACTTTCTGCGAGTTTTCGATTTTGGTGATTTTCCCTAGTGGTACTCCTAAGGAAATCCGTAAAAATTCGTAGGATTCCGACGAAGCCGATTCTCGATGCGTTGTGACCGGCAAGCTTCAAGTAGCTATTCCAATTGGGTTTTCCCGAATTATTGGGCTTGGATCCAAAATTTAACCACTTTCTGCGATTTCTCGATTTTGGTGATTTTCCCTAGTGGTACCCCTAGGAAAATTCGTCGGATTCCGATGAAGCCGATTATCGATGCGTTGTGACCGGCAAGATTCCAGTAGCTATTCCAATAGGGTTTCCCGAATTATTGGACTCGGATCCAAAATTTCACCACTTTCTGCGATTTCTCGATTTTGGTGATTTTTCCTAGTGGTACCCCTAGGGAAATTCGTCGGATTCCGACGAAACCGATTCTCGATGCGTTGTGACCGGCAAGCTTCCAGTAGCTAGTTCAATCGGGTTTTCCCGAATTATTGGGCTCGGATCCAAATTTTCACCACTTTCTGCGATTTCTCGATTTTGGTGATTTTCCCTAGTGGTACCCCTAGGGAAATTCGTCGGATTCCGACGAAGCCGATTCTCGATGCGTTGTGACTGGCAAGCTTCCAGTAGCTATTCCAATCGGGTTTTCCCGAATTATTGGGCTCGGATCCAAATTTTCACCACTTTCTGCGATTTCTCGATTTTGGTGATTTTCCCTAGTGGTACCCCTAGGAAAATTCGTCGGATTCCGATGAAGCCGATTCTCGATGCGTTGTGACCGGCAAGCTTCCAGTAGCTATTACAATCGGGTTTTCCGAATTATTGGGCTCGCATAAAAAATTTCACCACTTTCTGCGATTTCTCGATTTTGGTGATTTTTCCTAGTGGTACCCCTAGGAAAATCCGTAAAAATTCGTCGGATTCCGACGAAGCCGATTTTCGATGCGTTTTGACCGGCAAGCTTCCAGTAGCTATTCCAATCGCGTTTCCCGAATTATTGGGCTCGGATCCAAAATTTCACCACTTTCTGCGATTTCTCGATTTTTGTGATTTTCCCTAGTGGTACCCCTAGGGAAATTCGTCGGATTTCGACGAAGCCGATTCTCGATGCGTTGTGACCGGCAAGCTTCCAGTAGCTATTCCAATCGGTTTTTCCCGAATTATTTTGCTCGGATCAAAAATTTCACCACTTTCTGCGATTTTTCGATTTTAGTGATTTTCCCTAGTGGTACTCCTAGGGAAATCCGTAAAAATTCGTCGGATTCCGACGAAGCCGATTCTCGATGCGTTGTGACCGGCAAGCTTCCAGTAGCTATTCCAATCAGGTTTTCCCGAATTATTGGGCTTGGATCCAAAATTTAACCACTTTCTGCGATTTCTCGATTTTGGTGATTTTCCCTAGTGGTACCCCTAGGAAAATTCGTCGGATTCCGATGAAGCCGATTATCGATGCGTTGTGACCGGCAAGATTCCAGTAGCTATTCCAATAGGGTTTCCCGAATTATTGGGCTCGGATCCAAAATTTCACCACTTTCTGCGATTTCTCGATTTTGGTGATTTTCCCTAGTGGTACCCCTAGGGAAATTCGTCGATTTTCGATGAAATCGATTCTCGATGCGTTGTGACCGGCAAGCTTCCAGTAGCTATTCCAATCGGGTTTTCCCGAATTATTGGGCTTGGATCCAAAATTTCACCACTTTGTGCGATTTCTCGATTTTGGTGATTTTCCCTAGCTGTACCCCTAGGGAAATTCGTCGGATTCCGACGAAGCCGATTCTCGATGCGTTGTGACCGGCAAGCTTCCAGTAGCTATTCCAATCGTGTTTTCCTGAATTATTAGGCTCGGATCCAAAATTTCACCACTTTCTGCGATTTCTCGATTTTGGTGATTTTCCCTAGTGGTACCCCATGGGAAATCAGTAAAAATTCGTCAGATTCCAACGAAGCCGATTCTCGATGCGTTGTGACCGGCAAGCTTCCAGTAGCTATTCCAATCGGGTTTTCCCGAATTATTGGGCTCGGATCCAAAATTTCGCCACTTTCTGCGATTTCTCGATTTTGGTGATTTTCCCTAGTGGTACCCCTAGGGAAATCCGTAAAAATTCGTCGGATTTCGACAAAGCCGATTCTCTGTCACACCCCATTTGCCCCCTAGTAGAATGAGCCTGTCTGTCTGTCTATCTGTCTGTCTGTATGTGTAAGTATTCGCATGTGTACAGTATTTCATAAGGGTATTTCAGTAAAATGCATGATTTTGGGGTTTTATTATTATGTGGGTGCATACATGGTATTAAGGTGAGAATTAATTGAGTTGCATTTGTGTGCACTTACATATACCATTGTAGGGTACATTTAATTGAGGTTGCATTTGGTGTGTGTGATGTTTTGAGTTAGGGTGTGAGTGATTAAATTCCATCACCAAGAAATTGACATGTGTATTAGGTTAGGGAAATGAATAAAGAAAAGAAGTTTGAGTGAGGGGAAGATCAATTCACGTTTTTCCCTTTCTAGCTCTACCTTCTTCTTCTTTTCCTTTCCTAATTGCTACTTGCTGTAAATCAAATTGTGGTAGTGGAAATTAGTCACTCTTGCTTCTAACTTGGTAAGTCACTGCAATTCTCATCTTAGTTTCCCTTTTATTTCATTTTCATCTTCTTCCTTGAGTTAGGTTTAACTTAGGGTTTGTTTTGTTGAATGTTCTTGTTGAATTTGTGATTAGTTGAAGCTCCTCGTGAACCTAAGGGCAAAGAAGTTGCTGGTCCTAGTGGAGCTAAGTGATTGAGGCCTAGAATTCAGGTTTGGGAATGTTTACTTGTGAAATTGTATGATTTTGAAGTTACTGTAATTCTAGGGTTCATGTTCTTCTAAGTTTGAATGTGTATGTTTTTGATTTGATTGGATGAACTATTTGATGAATTGAGTTGTATAATTATTGCCGATGTTGTTTGGGATAATTTCTGGAAGGTAAGAACAGGTTTGTATGGACTTAAATCAAATTGGGATTGAATTCTGGAAATTCTGGGAAAAATGAATTACTGTAGAAACTCCCTCTGTCGCGTGACTCGTTACGAAGGAAGGCAAGTCACGTCGCGTGACCCTCGGTCACGGCGTGACCTGCCTGCTGAGAAGCCAATCGCGTGACCAGCTGAAGAGGAAGCAAGTCACGCGACGTGATCTTCGGTCACGTCGTGCGACCTGCGAGGTAGAGGCAGATCACGCAACGTGATCTGCGAGGGAGAAGCAGCGTCACGTCGCGTGACCCTCGGTCACGCCGTGACCTGCATAAGCATTGCGTGACCCGCGAGGATCACGCAACGCGATAGGCGAGAAACAAGCAGGTCACGAGACGTGACCCTAGGTCACGCCGTGACCTGCCTGTTGAGAAGGCCAGTCACGTCAGTGACCAGCCATTCCTCGCCCGTTTCTCCGTTCAGCTCTTTTTTTTCCGAAATTTCCTAGTTGTTAACTCAGAAATGAATTGGGTACTTCTTCAGAATGGACTTTACTGTTGTATGATGCATGTCTTACTGTTTGTTGCTTCGATATGCGTGATAGCATGATTTTCTGATGAATTATACTCTATATCCTGGAATGTGATCTGTTTGATGCATAACCTGCTAGAGTCAAGTAAGTGGATAGTTAGGCATGCCTAATAGAGTCTTTAGCTGCAGCCCTCAGTTCAGTTTGGACCCCGATCAGGTCCCCGTTTGGTTCCTCGCGAACCCTTCAGTATAGAATCTTGTTTAAGATTCCCTCAGTATATAAATAACATGTTTTGATAAATGATATAATATTTGACTTGTACCCGTAAGGTACCCTCAGTATTCGATTCGTACCCGTAAGGTACCCTCAGTACACTCGTTATCCACTATCTAGAGTCAGCAGGTGTTCTTAAATGTTAATGGAATTGTTCTGTTCTGATCTGGCTATGAGATGGATTATCTGAATGAGTTTAATGATGAAATGCATGTTGGATTATTCTGTAATAGATATGATTATTGAGATACTGAATGTTTGGTTTTAAGATATGAACATGCTTATAGCAACTATGTTATAACCTTTGCATAATGCCATTGTGAATGTGATATGCCTTGACGACCACTGTGAGTGGCCGTCCATAATTTATGTGTGTTTCCCCACTAAGTGTTTTATCGCTTAGCACGGTGTTTTTACCCGTGCAGGTGCGGAAGACGTTTTGCTTTGAGAGAGTCGCCGTCATCAAGCCAACACAGAAGGGATTAGTGTAGGGCTCAATTTTGTATCGGTTATTGATTCTTTTTGTATAGAACTCTCTGTATCAGCTTCCGCTTTTGTATCTATATTTGTATATGTAATATTATTTTGTTCAGCTAGTTGATCAGATCATTATTGTAATAGTTTAATTATAGTAATGCATGATCAGCTTTTGCTTTCTGTATGTAAAGTTTTTAATTATTCTGTATTTCTGAATGTATGTTATGAATGGATGTATATTTTGCTTTGCTTTTGTTTGGTGACACCTTGTCTCATACGGCACCTCACTCCTTATCGGATGGGATCGCCTATGTATGGGAAGGGGGTGTAACATTCTCGATGCGTCGTGACCGGCAAGCTTTCAGTAGCTATTCCAATCGGGTTTTCCCGAATTATTGGGCTCGGATCCAAAATTTCACCACTTTCTGCGATTTTGGTGATTTTCCCTAGTGGTACCCCTAGGGAAAGCCGTAAAAATTCGTCGTATTCCAAAGAAGCCGATTCTCGATGCGTTGTGACCGACAAGCTTCCAGTAGCTATTCCAATCGGGCTTTCCCGAATTATTGGGCTCGGATCCAAAATTTCACCACATTCTGCGATTTCTCGATTTTGGTGATTTTCCCTAGTGGTACCCCTAGGGAAATTCGTCGGATTTCGACGAAACCGATTCTCGATGTGTTGTGACCGGCAAGCTTCCAGTAGCTATTCCAATCGGGTTTTCCCGAATTATTGGGCTCGGATCAAAAATTTTGCCACTTTCTGCGATTTCTCGATTTTGGTGATTTTCCCTAGTGGTACCCCTAGAGAAATCCGTAAAAATTCGTCGGATTCCGACGAAGCCGATTCTCGATGCGTTGTGACCGGCAAGATTCCAGTAGCTTTTCCAATCGGGTTTTCCCGAATTAATAGGCTCGGATCCAAAATTTCACCACTTTCTGCGATTTCTCGATTTTGGTGATTTTCCCTAGTAGTACCCCTAGGGAAATCCGTAAAAATTCGTCGGATTCCGACGAAACCGATTCTCAATGCGTTGTGACCGGCAAACTTCCAATAGCTATTCCAATCGGGTTTTCCTGAATTATTGGGCTCGGATCCAAAATTTCACCACTTTCTGCGATTTCTCGATTTTGGTGATTTTTCCTAGTGGTACCCCTAGGGAAATTCGTCGGATTCCGACGAAGCCGATTCTCGATGCGTTGTGACCGGCAAGCTTCCAGTAGCTATTCCAATCGGGTTTCCCGAATTATTGGACTCGGATCCAAAATTTCACCACTTTCTGTGATTTCTCGATTTTGGTGATTTTTCCTAGTGGTACCCCTAGGGAAATCCGTAAAAATTCGTCGGATTCCGACGAAGCCGATTCTCGATGTGTTTTGACCGGCAAGCTTCCAGTAGCTATTCCAATCGGGTTTCCCGAATTATTGGACTCGGATCAAAAATTTCACCACTTTCTGCGATTTCTCGATTTTGGTGATTTTCACTAGTGGTACCCCTAGGGAAATTCGTCGGATTCCGACGAAGCCGATTCTCGATGCGTTGTGACCGGCAAGCTTCCAGTAGCTATTCCAATCGGGTTTTCCCGAATTATTGGGCTCGGATCCAAAATTTTACCACTTTCTGCGATTTCTCGATTTTGGTGATTTTCCCTAGTGGTACCCCTAGGGAAATTCGTCGGATTCCGACGAAGCCGATTCTCGATGCGTTGTGACCGGCAAGCTTCCAGTAGCTATTCCAATCGGGTTTTCCCGAATTATTGGGCTCGGATCAAAAATTTCGCCACTTTCTAGGATTTCTCGATTTTGTTGATTTTTCCTAGTGGTACCCCTAGGGAAATCCGTAAAAAATCGTCGGATTCCGACGAAGTCGATTCTCGATGTGTTGTGACCGGCAAGCTTCCAGTAGCTATTCCAATCGGGTTTTCCCGAATTATTGGGCTCGGAGCCAAAATTTTACCACTTTCTGCGATTTCTCGATTTTGGTGATTTTCCCTAGTGGTACCCCTAGGGAAATCCGTAAAAATTCGTCGGATTCCGGCGAAACCGATTCTCAATGCGTTGTGACCGGCAAGCTTCCAGTAGCTATTCTAATCGGGTTTTCCCGAATTATTGGGCTCGGATCCAAAATTTCACCACTTTCTGCGATTTCTCGATTTTGGTGATTTTCCCTAGTGCTACCCCTAGGGAAATTCATCGGATTCCGACGAAACCGATTCTCGATACGTTGTGACCGGCAAGCTTCCAGTAGCTATTCCAATCGGGTTTTCCCGAATTATTGGGCTTGGATCCAAAATTTCACCACTTTGTGCGATTTCTCGATTTTGGTGATTTTCCCTAGCTGTACCCCTAGGGAAATTCGTCGGATTCCGACGAAGCCGATTCTCGATGCGTTGTGACCGGCAAGCTTCCAGTAGCTATTCCAATCGTTTTTTCCCGAATTATTAGGCTCGGATCCAAAATTTCTCCACTTTCTGCGATTTTTCGATTTTGGTGATTTTCCCTAGTGGTACCCCTAGGGAAATCAGTAAAAATTCGTCAGATTCCAACGAAGCCGATTCTCGATGCGTTGTTACCGGCAAGCTTCCAGTAGCTATTCCAATCGGGTTTTCCCGAATTATTGGGCTCGGATCCAAAATTTCACCACTTTTTGCGATTTCTCGATTTTGGTGATTTTTCCTAGTGGTACCCCTAGGGAAAGCCATAAAAATTCGTCGGATTTCGACGAAGCCGATTCTCGATGCGTTGTGACCGGCAAGCTTCCAGTAGCTATTCCAATCGGGTTTTCCCGAATTATTGGGCTCGGAACCAAAATTTCACCACTTTCTGCGATTTCTCGATTTTGGTGATTTTTCCTAGTGGTACCCCTAGGGAAATTCGTCGGATTCCGACGAAGCCGATTCTCGATGCGTTGTGACCGGCAAGCTTCCAGTAGCTATTCCAATCGGGTTTTCCCGAATTATTGGGCTCGGATCCAAAATTTCACCACTTTCTGCGATTTTTCGATTTTGGTAATTTTCCCTAGTGGTACCCCCTAGGGAAATCCGTCGGATTCCGATGAAGCCGATTCTCGATGCGTTGTGACCGGCAAGCTTCCAGTAGCTATTCCAATCGTGTTTTCCCGAATTATTGGGCTCGGATCTAAAATTTCACCACTTTCTGCGATTTCTCGATTTTGGTGATTTTCCCTAGTGGTACCCCTACGGAAATTCGTCGGATTTCGACGAAGCCGATTCTCGATGCGTTGTGACCGGCAAGCTTCCAGTAGCTATTCCAATCGTGTTTTCCCGAATTATTGGGCTCGGATCTAAAATTTCACCACTTTCTGCGATTTCTCGATTTTGGTGATTTTCCCTAGTGGTACACCTAAGGAAATTTGTCGGATTCCGACGAAGCCGATTCTCGATGCGTTGTGACCAGCAAGCTTCCATTAGCTATTCCAATCGGGTTTTACCAAATTATTGAGCTCGGATCCAAAATTTCACCACTTTCTGCGATTTTTCGATTTTGGTGATTTTCCCTAGTGGTACCCCTAGGGAAAGCCGTAAAAATTCGTCGGATTTCGACGAAGCCGATTCTCGATGCGTTGTGACCGGCAAGCTTCCAGTAGCTATTCCAATCGTGTTTTCCCGAATTATTGGGCTCGGATCCAAAATTGCACCACTTTCTGCGATTTCTCTATTTTGGTGATTTTCCCTTGTGGTACCCCTAGGGAAATCCGTAAAAATTCGTCGGATTTCGACGAAACCGTTTCTCGATGCGTTGTGACCGGCAAGCTTCCAGTAGCTATTCCAATCGGGTTTTCCAGAATTATTGGGCTCGGATCCAAAATTTCACCACTTTCTGCGATTTCTAGATTTTGGTGATTTTTCATAGTGGTACCCCTAGGAAAATCCGTAAAAATTCGTCGGATTACGACGAAGCGGATTCTCGATGCGTTGTGACCGGCAAGCTTCTAGTAGCTATTCCAATCGGATTTTCCCGAATTATTGGGTTTGGATCCAAAATTTCACCACTTTGTGCGATTTCTCGATTTTGGTGATTTTCCCTAGCTGTACCCCTAGGGAAATTCGTCGGATTCCGACGAAGCCGATTCTCGATGCGTTGTGACCGGCAAACTTCCAGTAGCTATTCCAATCATTTTTTCCCGAATTATTAGGCTCGGATCCAAAATTTCACCACTTTCTGCGATTTCTCGATTTTGGTCATTTTCCCTAGTGGTACCCCTAGGGAAATCAGTAAAAATTCGTCAGATTCCAACGAAGATGATTCTCGATGCGTTGTGACCGGCAAGCTTCCAGTAGCTATTCCAATCGGGTTTTCCCGAATTATTGGGCTCGGATCCAAAATTTTGCCACTTTCTGCGATTTCTCGATTTTAGTGATTTTCCCTAGTGGTACCCCTAGGGAAATCCGTAAAAATTCGTCGGATTTCGACGAAGCCGATTCTCGATGCATCGTGATCGACAAGCTTCCAGTAGCTATTCCAATCGGGTTTTCCCGAATTATTGGGCTCGGATCCAAAATTTCACCACTTTCTGCGATTTCTCGATTTTGGTGATTTTCCCTAGTGGTACCCCTAGGGAAATTCGTCGGATTCCGATGAAGCCGATTCTCGATGCGTTGTGACCGGCAAGCTTCCAGTAGCTAGTCCAATCGGGTTTTCCCGAATTATTGGGCTCGGATCCAAATTTTCACCACTTTCTGCGATTTCTCGATTTTGGTGATTTTCCCTAGTGGTACCCCTAGGGAAATTCGTCGGATTCCGACGAAGCCGATTCTCGATGCGTTGTGACTGGCAAGCTTCCAGTAGCTATTCCAATCGGGTTTTCCCGAATTATTGGGCTCGGATCAAAATTTTCACCACTTTCTGCGATTTCTCGATTTTGGTGATTTTCCCTAGTGGTACCCCTAGGGAAATTCGTCGGATTCCGACGAAGCGGATTCTCGATGCGTTGTGACCGGCAAGCTTCCAGTAGCTATTCCAATCGGGTTTTCTCGAATTATTGGGCTCGGATCCAAAATTTCACCACTTTCTGCGATTTCTCGATTTTGGTGATTTTCCCTAGTGGTACCCCTAGGAAAATCCGTAAAAATTCATCGGATTCCGACGAAGCCGATTCTCGATGCGTTGTGACCGGAAAGCTTCCAGTAGCTATTCCAATCGGGTTTCCCGAATTATTGGACTCGGATCCAAAATTTCACCACTTTCTGCGATTTCTCGATTTTGGTGATTTTTCCTAGTGGTACCCCTAGGGAAATCCGTAAAAATTCGTCGGATTCCGACGAAGCCGATTCTCGATGCGTTTTGACCGGCAAGCATCCAGTAGCTATTCCAATCGGGTTTCCCGAATTATTGGACTCGTATCCAAAATTTTACCACTTTCTGCGATTTCTCGATTTTGGTGATTTTCACTAGTGGTACCACTAGGGAAATTCGTGGGATTCCGACGAAGCCGATTGTCGATGCGTTGTGACCGGCAAGCTTCCAGTAGCTATTCCAATCGGGTTTTCCCAAATTATTGGGCTCGGATCCAAAATTTCACCACTTTCTGCGATTTGTCGATTTTGGTGATTTTCCCTAGTGGTACCCCTAGGGAAAGCCGTAAAAATTCGTCGGATTTCGACGAAGCCGATTCTCGATGCGTTGTGACCGGCAAGCTTCCAGTAGCTATTCCAATCGGGTTTTCCCGAATTATTGGGCTCGGATCCAAAATTGCACCACTTTCTGCGATTTCTCTATTTTGGTGATTTTCCCTTGTGGTACCCCTAGGGAAATCCGTAAAAATTCGTCGGATTCCGACGAAACCGATTTTCGATGCGTTGTGACCGGCAAGCTTCCAGTAGCTATTCCAATCGGGTTTTCCAGAATTATTGGGCTCGGATCCAAAATTTCACCACTTTCTGAGATTTCTAGATTTTGGTGATTTTTCCTAGTGGTACTCCTAGGAAAATCCGTAAAAATTCGTCGGATTACGACGAAGCGGATTCTCGATGCGTTGTGACCGGCAAGCTTCTAGTAGCTATTCCAATCGGGTTTTCCCGAATTATTTGGTTTGGATCCAAAATTTCACCACTTTGTGCGATTTCTCGATTTTGGTGATTTTCCCTAGCTGTACCCCTAGGGAAATTCGTCGGATTCCGACGAAGCCGATTCTCGATGCGTTGTGACCGGCAAACTTCCAGTAGCTATTCCAATCGTTTTTTCCCGAATTATTAGGCTCGGATCCAAAATTTCACCACTTTCTGCGATTTCTCGATTTTGGTCATTTTCCCTAGTGGTACCCCTAGGGAAATCAGTAAAAATTCGTCAGATTCCAACGAAGCTGATTCTCGATGCGTTGTGACCGGCAAGCTTCCAGTAGCTATTCCAATCGGGTTTTCCCGAATTATTGGGCTCGGATCCAAAATTTTGCCACTTTCTGTGATTTCTCGATTTTAGTGATTTTCCCTAGTTGTACCCCTAGGGAAATCCGTAAAAATTCGTCGGATTTCGACGAAGCCGATTCTTGATGCATCGTGACCGACAAGCTTCCAGTAGCTATTCCAATCGGGTTTTCCCGAATTATTGGGCTCGGATCCAAAATTTCACCACTTTCTGCGATTTCTCGATTTTGGTGATTTTCCCTAGTGGTACCCCTAGGGAAATTCGTCGGATTCCGACGAAGCCGATTCTCGATGCGTTGTGACCGGCAAGCTTCCAGTAGCTAGTCCAATCGGGTTTTCTCGAATTATTGGGCTCGGATCCAAATTTTCACCACTTTCTGCGATTTCTCGATTTTGGTGATTTTCCCTAGTGGTACCCCTAGGGAAATTCGTCGGATTCCGACGAAGCCGATTCTCGATGCATTGTGACTGGCAAGCTTCCAGTAGCTATTCCAATCGGGTTTTCCCGAATTATTGGGCTCGGATCAAAATTTTCACCACTTTCTGCGATTTCTCGATTTTGGTGATTTTCCCTAGTGGTACCCCTAGGGAAATTCGTCGGATTCCAACGAAGCGGATTCTCGATGCGTTGTGACCGGCAAGCTTCCAGTAGCTATTCCAATCGGGTTTTCTCGAATTATTGGGCTCGGATCCAAAATTTCACCACTTTCTGCGATTTCTCGATTTTGGTGATTTTCCCTAGTGGTACCCCTAGGAAAATCCGTAAAAATTCATCGGATTCCGACGAAGCCGATTCTCGATGCGTTGTGACCGGCAAGCTTCCAGTAGCTATTCCAATCGGGTTTCCCGAATTATTGGACTCGGATCCAAAATTTCACCACTTTCTGCGATTTCTCGATTTTGTTGATTTTTCCTAGTGGTACCCCTAGGAAAATCCGTAAAAATTCGTCGGATTCCGACGAAGCCGATTCTCGATGCGTTTTGACCGGCAAGCATCCAGTAGCTATTCCAATCGGGTTTCCCGAATTATTGGACTCGTATCCAAAATTTTACCACTTTCTGCGATTTCTCGATTTTGGTGATTTTCACTAGTGGTACCACTAGGGAAATTCGTGGGATTCCGACGAAGCCGATTGTCGATGCGTTGTGACCGGCAAGCTTCCAGTAGCTATTCCAATCGGGTTTTCCCAAATTATTGGGCTCGGATCCAAAATTTCACCACTTTCTGCGATTTCTCGATTTTGGTGATTTTCCCTAGTGGTACCCCTAGGGAAAGCCGTAAAAATTCGTCGGATTTCGACGAAACCGATTCTCGATGCGTTGTGACCGGCAAGCTTCCAGTAGCTATTCCAATCGGGTTTTCCCGAATTATTGGGCTCGGATCCAAAATTGCACCACTTTCTGCGATTTCTCTATTTTGGTGATTTTCCCTTGTGGTACCCCTAGGGAAATCCGTAAAAATTCGTCGGATTCCGACGAAACCGATTCTCGATGCGTTGTGACCGGCAAGTTTCCAGTAGCTATTCCAATCGGGTTTTCCAGAATTATTGGGCTCGGATCCAAAATTTCACCACTTTCTGAGATTTCTAGATTTTGGTGATTTTTCCTAGTGGTACCCTTAGGAAAATCCGTAAAAATTTGTCGGATTACGACGAAGCGGATTCTCGATGCGTTGTGACCGGCAAGCCTCTAGTAGCTATTCCAATCGGGTTTTCCCGAATTATTGGGTTTGGATCCAAAATTTCACCACTTTGTGCGATTTCTCGATTTTTGTGATTTTCCCTAGCTGTACCCCTAGGAAAATTCGTCGGATTCCGACGAAGCCGATTCTCGATGCGTTGTGACCGGCAAACTTCCAGTAGCTATTCCAATCGGTTTTTCCCGAATTATTGGGCTCGGATCCAAAATTTTGCCACTTTCTGCGATTTCTCGATTTTAGTGATTTTCCCTAGTTGTACCCCTAGGGAAATCCGTAAAAATTCGTCGGATTTCGACGAAGCCGATTCTCGATGCATCGTGACCGACAAGCTTCCAGTAGCTATTCCAATCGGGTTTTCCCGAATTATTGGGCTCGGATCCAAAATTTCACCACTTTCTGCGATTTCTCGATTTTGGTGATTTTCCCTAGTGGTACCCCTAGGGAAATTCGTCGGATTCCGACGAAGCCGATTCTCGATGCGTTGTGACCGGCAAGCTTCCAGTAGCTAGTCCAATCGGGTTTTCCCGAATTATTGGGCTCGGATCCAAATTTTCACCACTTTCTGCGATTTCTCGATTTTGGTGATTTTCCCTAGTGGTACCCCTAGGGAAATTCGTCGGATTCCGACGAAGCCGATTCTCGATGCGTTGTGACTGGCAAGCTTCCAGTAGCTATTCCAATCGGGTTTTCCCGATATTATTGGGCTCGGATCCAAATTTTCACCACTTTCTGCGATTTCTCGATTTTGGTGATTTTCCCTAGTGGTACCCCTAGGGAAATTCGTCGGATTCCGACGAAGCGGATTCTCGATGCGTTCTGACCGGCAAGCTTCCAGTAGCTATTCCAATCGGGTTTTCTCGAATTATTGGGCTCGGATCCAAAATTTCACCACTTTCTGCGATTTCTCGATTTTGGTGATTTTCCCTAGTGGTACCCCTAGGAAAATCCGTAAAAATTCATCGGATTCCGACGAAGCCGATTCTCGATGCGTTGTGACCGGCAAGCTTCCAGTAGCTATTCCAATCGGGTTTCCCGAATTATTGGACTCGGATCCAAAATTTCACCACTTTCTGCGATTTCTCGATTTTGGAGATTTTTCCTAGTGGTACCCCTAGGGAAAACCGTAAAAATTCGTCGGATTCCGACGAAGCCGATTCTCGATGCATTTTGACCGGCAAGCATCCAGTAGCTATTCCAATCGGGTTTCCCGAATTATTGGACTCGGATCCAAAATTTCACCACTTTCTGCGATTTCTCGATTTTGGTGATTTTCACTAGTGGTACCACTAGGGAAATTCGTCTGATTCCGACGAAGCCGATTGTCGATGCGTTGTGACCGGCAAGCTTCCAGTAGCTATTCCAATCGGGTTTTCCCAAATTATTGGGCTCGGATCCAAAATTTTACCACTTTCTGCGATTTCTCGATTTTGGTGATTTTCCCTAGTGGTACCCCTAGGGAAATTCGTCGGATTTCGACGAAGCCGATTCTCGATGCGTTGTGACCGGCAAGCTTCCAGTAGCTATTCCAATCGGGTTTTCCTGAATTATTGGGCTCGGATCCAAAATTTTGCCACTTTCTGCGATTTCTCGATTTTAGTGATTTTCCCTAGTGGTACCCCTAGGGAAATCCGTAAAAATTCGTCGGATTTCGACGAAGCCGATTCTCGATGCATCGTGACCGAAAAGCTTCCAGTAGCTATTCCAATCGGGTTTTCCCGAATTATTGGGCTCGGATCCAAAATTTCACCACTTTCTGCGATTTCTCGATTTTGGTGATTTTCCCTAGTGGTACCCCTAGTGAAAGGCGTAAAAATTCGTCGGATTTCGACGAAGCCGATTCTCGATGCGTTGTGACCGGCAAGATTCCAGTAGCTATTCCAATCGGGTTTTCCCAAATTATTGGGCTCGGATCCAAAATTTTACCACTTTCTGCGATTTCTCGATTTTGGTGATTTTCCCTAGTGGTACCCCTAGGGAAATTCGTCGGATTCCAACGAATCCGATTCTCGATGCGTTGTGACCGGAAAGCTTCCAGTAGCTATTCCAATCGGGTTTTCCCGAATTATTGGGCTCGGATCCAAAATTTCACCACTTTCTGCGATTTTTCGATTTTGGTGATTTTCCCTAGTGGTACCCCTAGGGAAATCTGTCGGATTCCGATGAAGCCGATTCTCGATGCGTTGTGACCGGCAAGCTTCCAGTAGCTATTCCAATCGGGTTTTCCCGAATTATTGGGCTCGGATCTAAAATTTCACCACTTTCTGCAATTTCTCAATTTTGGTGATTTTTCCTAGTGGTACCCCTAAGGAAATTCGTCGGATTCCGACGAAGCCGATTCTCGATGCGTTGTGACCAGCAAGCTTCCATTAGCTACTCCAATCGGGTTTTACCGAATTATTGAGCTCGGATCAAAAATTTCACCACTTTCTGCGATTTTTCGATTTTGGTGATTTTTCCTAGTGGTACCCCTAGGGAAATCCGTAAAAATTCGTCGGATTCCAACGAAAGCGATTCTCGATGCGTTGTGACCGGCAAGCTTCCAGTAGCTATTCCAATCGGGTTTTCCCAAATTATTGGGCTTGGATCCAAAATTTCACCACTTTCTGCGATTTTTCGATTTTGGTGATTTTCCCTAGTGGTACCCCTAGGGAAATCCGTCGGATTCCGATGAAGCCGATTCTCGATGCGTTCTGACCGGCAAGCTTTTAGTAGCTATTCCAATCGGGTTGTCCCGAATTATTGGGCTCGGATCTAAAATTTCACCACTTTCTGCGATTTCTCGATTTTGGTGATTTTCCTTAGTGGTACCCCTAGGGAAATTTGTCGGATTTCGACGAAATCGATTCTCGATGCGTTGTGACCGGCAAGCTTCCATTAGCTATTCCAATCGGATTTTACCGAATTATTGAGCTCGGATCCAAAATTTCACAACTTTCTGCGATTTTTCGATTTTGGTGATTTTCCCTGGTGGTACCCCTACGGAAATCCGTAAAAATTCGTCGGATTCCAACGAAGCCGATTCTCGATGCGTTGTGACTGGCAAGCTTCCAGGAGCTATTCCAATCGGTTTTTCCCAAATTATTGGGCTCGGATCAAAAATTTCACCACATTCTGCGATTTCTCGATTTTGGTGATTTTCCCTAGTGGTACCCCTAGGGAAATTCGTCGGATTCCGACGAAGCCGATTCTCGATGCGTTGTGACCGGCAAGCTTCCAGTAGCTATTCCAATCGGGTTTTCCCGAATTATTGGGCTCGGTTCCAAAATTTCACCACTTTCTGCGATTTCTCGATTTTGGTGATTTTCCCTAGTGGTACCCCTAGGGAAATCCGTAAAAATTCGTCGAATTCCGACGAAACTGATTCTCGATGCGTTGTGACCGGCAAGCTTCACGTAGATATTCCAATCGATTTTCGCGTATTATTGGGCTCGTATCCAAAATTTCGCCACTTTCTGCGATTTCTCGATTTTGGTGATTTTCCCTAGTGGTACTCCTAGGGAAATCCGTCGGATTTCGACGAAGTCGATTCTCGATGTGTGTTGACCGGCAAGCTTCCAGCAGCTATTCCAATCGGATTATCCCGAAAAATTGGGCTCGGATCCAAAATTTTACCACTTTCTGCGATTTCTCGATTTTGGTGATTTTCCCTAGTGGTACCCCTAGGGAAATCCGTAAAAATTCATCGGATTCCGACGAAGCCGATTCTCGATGCGTTGTGACCGGCAAGCTTCCAGTAGCTATTCCAATCAGGTTTTCCCGAATTATTGGGCTCGGATCCAAAATTTCACCACTTTCTGCGATTTCTCGATTTTGGTGATTTTCCCTAGTGTTACCCCTAGGGAAATACGTAAAAATTCGTCGGATTCTGATAATGCCGATTCTCAATGCGTTGTGATCGGCAAGCTTCCAGTAGCTATTCCAATCGGTTTTTATCGAATTATTGAGCTCGGATCCAAAATTTCACAACTTTCTGCGATTTTTCGATTTTGGTGATTTTCCCTAGTGGTACCCCTAGGGAAATCCGTAAAAATTCGTCGGATTCCAACGAAGCCGATTCTCAATGCGTTGTGACCGGCAAGCTTCCAGTAGCTATTGCAATCGGGTTTTACCGAATTATTGGGCTCGGATCCAAAATTTCACCACATTCTGCGATTTCTCGATTTTGGTGATTTTCCCTAGTGGTACCCCTAGGGAAATTCGTCGGATTACGACGAAGCCGATTCTCGATGCGTTGTGACCGGCAAGCTTCCAGTAGCTATTCCAATCCGGTTTTCCCGAATTATTGGGCTCGAATCCAAAATTTCACCACTTTCTGCGATTTCTCGATTTTGGTGATTTTCCCTTGTGGTACCCCTAGGAAAATCCATAAAAATTCGTCGGATTCCGACGAAGCCCATTCTCGATACGTTGTGACCGGCAAGCTTCCAGTAGCTATTCCAATCGGGTTTCCCGAATTATTGGACTCGGATCCAAAATTTCACCACTTTCTGCGATTTCTCGATTTTGGTGATTTTTCCTAGTGGTACCCCTAGGGAAATCCGTAAAAATTTGTCGGATTCCGACGAAGCCGATTCTCGATGCGTTTTGACCGGCAAGCTTCCAGTAGCTATTCCAATCGGGTTTCCCGAATTATGGGGCTCGGATCCAAAATTTCACTACTTTCTGCGATTTCTCGATTTTGGTGATTTTCCCTAGTGGTACCCCTAGGGAAATTCGTCGGATTCCGACGAAGCCGATTCTCGATGCGTTGTGACCGGCAAGCTTCCAGTAGCTATTCCAATCGGGTTTTCCCGAATTATTGGGCTCGGATCAAAAATTTCATCACTTTCTGCGATTTCTCGATTTTGGTGATTTTTCCTAATGGTACCCCTAGGGAAATCCGTAAAAATTTGTCGGATTTCGACGAAGCCGATTCTCGATGCGTTTTGACCGGCAAGCTTCCAGTAGCTATTCTAATCGGGTTTCCCGAATTATGGGGCTCGGATCCAAAATTTCACCACTTTCTGCGATTTCTCGATTTTGGTGATTTTCACTTGTGGTACCCCTAGGGAAATTCGTCGGATTCCGACGAAGCCGATTCTCGATGCGTTGTGACCGGAAAGCTTCCAGTAGCTATTCCAATCGGGTTTTCTTGAATTATTGGGCTCGGATCCAAAATTTCACAATTTGCTGCGCTTTCTCGATTTTGGTGATTTTCTCTAGTGGTACCCCTAGGGAAATCCGTAAAAATTCGTCGGATTCCGACGAAGCCGATTCTCGATGCGTTGTGACCGGCAAGCTTCCAGTAGCTATTCCAATCGGGTTTTCCTGAATTATTGGGCTCAGATCCAAAATTTTACCACTTTCTGCGATTTCTCGATTTTTGTGATTTTTCCTAGTGGTACCCCTAGGAAAATCCGTAAAAATTCATCGGATTTCGACGAAGCCGATTCTCGATGCGTTGTGACCGGCAAGATTCCAGTACCTATTCCAATCGTGTTTTCCTGAATTATTGGGCTCGGATCCAAAATTTCACCACTTTCTTCGATTTCTCGATTTTGGTGATTTTCCCTATTGGTACCCCTAGGAAAATCCGTAAAAATTTGTCGGATTCCGACGAAGCCGATTCTCGATGCGTTGTGACCGGCAAGCTTCCAGTAGCTATTCCAATCGGGTTTTCCTGAATTATTGGGCTCGGATACAAAATTTCACCACTTTCAGCGATTTCTCGATTTTGCTGATTTTCCTTAGTGGTACCCCTAGGGAAATCCGAAAAAATTTGTCGGATTTCGACGAAGCCAATTCTCGATGCGTTGTGACCGGCAAGCTTCCAGTAGCTATTCCAATCGGGTTTTCCCAAATTATTGGGCTCGGATCCAAAATTTCACCACTTTCTGCGATTTCTCGATTTTGGTGATTTTCCCTAGTGGTACCCCTAGGGAAAGCCGTAAAAAATCGTCGGATTTCGACGAAGCCGATTCTCGATGCGTTGTGACCGGCAAGCTTCCAGTAGCTATTCCAATCGGGTTTTCCCGAATTATTGGGCTCGGATCCAAAATTGCACCACTTTCTGCGATTTCTCTATTTTGGTGATTTTCCCTTGTGGTACCCCTAGGGAAATCCATAAAAATTCGTCGGATTCCGACGAAACCGATTCTCGATGCGTTGTGACCGGCAAGTTTCCAGTAGCTATTCCAATCGGGTTTTCCAGAATTATTGGGCTCGGATCCAAAATTTCACCACTTTCTGAGATTTCTAGATTTTGGTGATTTTTCCTAGTGGTACCCTTAGGAAAATCCGTAAAAATTTGTCGGATTACGACGAAGCGGATTCTCGATGCGTTGTGACCGGCAAGCCTCTAGTAGCTATTCCAATCGGGTTTTCCCGAATTATTGGGTTTGGATCCAAAATTTCACCACTTTGTGCGATTTCTCGATTTTTGTGATTTTCCCTAGCTGTACCCCTAGGAAAATTCGTCGGATTCCGACGAAGCCGATTCTCAATGCGTTGTGACCGGCAAACTTCCAGTAGCTATTCCAATCGGTTTTTCCCGAATTATTGGGCTCGGATCCAAAATTTTGCCACTTTCTGTGATTTCTCGATTTTAGTGATTTTCCCTAGTTGTACCCCTAGGGAAATCCGTAAAAATTCGTCGGATTTCGACGAAGCCGATTCTCGATGCATCGTGACCGACAAGCTTCCAGTAGCTATTCCAATCGGGTTTTCCCGAATTATTGGGCTCGGATCCAAAATTTCACCACTTTCTGCGATTTCTCGATTTTGGTGATTTTTCCTAGTGGTACCCCTAGGGAAATTCGTCGGATTCCGACGAAGCCGATTCTCGATGCGTTGTGACCGGCAAGCTTCCAGTAGCTAGTCCAATCGGGTTTTCCCGAATTATTGGGCTCGGATCCAAATTTTCACCACTTTCTGCGATTTCTCGATTTTGGTGATTTTCCCTAGTGGTACCCCTAGGGAAATTCGTCGGATTCCGACGAAGCCGATTCTCGATGCGTTGTGACTGGCAAGCTTCCAGTAGCTATTCCAATCGGGTTTTTCCGATATTATTGGGCTCGGATCCAAATTTTCACCACTTTCTGCGATTTCTCGATTTTGGTGATTTTCCCTAGTGGTACCCCTAGGAAAATTCGTCGGATTCCGACGAAGCGGATTCTCGATGCGTTCTGACCGGCAAGCTTCCAGTAGCTATTTCATTCGGGTTTTCTCGAATTATTGGGCTCGGATCCAAAATTTCACCACTTTCTGCGATTTCTCGATTTTGGTGATTTTCCCTAGTGGTACCCCTAGGAAAATCCGTAAAAATTCATCGGATTCCGACGAAGCCGATTCTCGATGCGTTGTGACCGGCAAGCTTCCAGTAGCTATTCCAATCGGGTTTCCCGAATTATTGGACTCGGATCCAAAATTTCACCACTTTCTGCGATTTCTCGATTTTGGAGATTTTTCCTAGTGGTACCCCTAGGGAAAACCGTAAAAATTCGTCGGATTCCGATGAAGCCGATTCTCGATGCATTTTGACCGGCAAGCATCCAGTAGCTATTCCAATCGGGTTTCCCGAATTATTGGACTCGGATCCAAAATTTCACCACTTTCTGCGATTTCTCGATTTTGGTGATTTTCACTAGTGGTACCACTAGGAAAATTCGTCTGATTCCGACGAAGCCGATTGTCGATGCGTTGTGACCGGCAAGCTTCCAGTAGCTATTCCAATCGGGTTTTCCCAAATTATTGGGCTCGGATCCAAAATTTTACCACTTTCTGCGATTTCTCGATTTTGGTGATTTTCCCTAGTGGTACCCCTAGGGAAATTCGTCGGATTTCGACGAAGCCGATTCTCGATGCGTTGTGACCGGCAAGCTTCCAGTAGCTATTCCAATCGGGTTTTCCTGAATTATTGGGCTCGGATCCAAAATTTTGCCACTTTCTGCGATTTCTCGATTTTAGTGATTTTCCCTAGTGGTACCCCTAGGGAAATCCGTAAAAATTCGTCGGATTTCGACGAAGCCGATTCTCGATGCATCGTGACCGAAAAGCTTCCAGTAGCTATTCCAATCGGGTTTTCCCGAATTATTGGGCTCGGATCCAAAATTTCACCACTTTCTGCGATTTCTCGATTTTGGTGATTTTCCCTAGTGGTACCCCTAGTGAAAGGCGTAAAAATTCGTCGGATTTCGACGAAGCCGATTCTCGATGCGTTGTGACCGGCAAGATTCCAGTAGCTATTCCACTCGGGTTTTCCCGAATTATTGGGCTCGGATCCAAAATTTCACCACTTTCTGCGATTTCTCCATTTTGGTGATTTTTCCTAGTGGTACCCCTAGGGAAATTCGTCGGATTCCGACGAATCCGATTCTCGATGCGTTGTGACCGGAAAGCTTCCAGTAGCTATTCCAATCGGGTTTTCCCGAATTATTGGGCTCGGATCCAAAATTTCACCACTTTCTGCGATTTTTCGATTTTGGTGATTTTCCCTAGTGGTACCCCTAGGGAAATCTGTCGGATTCCGATGAAGCCGATTCTCGATGCGTTGTGACCGGCAAGCTTCCAGTAGCTATTCCAATCGGGTTTTCCCGAATTATTGGGCTCGGATCTAAAATTTCACCACTTTCTGCAATTTCTCAATTTTGGTGATTTTTCCTAGTGGTACCCCTAAGGAAATTCGTCGGATTCCGACGAAGCCGATTCTCGATGCGTTGTGACCAGCAAGCTTCCATTAGCTACTCCAATCGGGTTTTACCGAATTATTGAGCTCGGATCAAAAATTTCACCACTTTCTGCGATTTTTCGATTTTGGTGATTTTTCCTAGTGGTACCCCTAGGGAAATCCGTAAAAATTCGTCGGATTCCAACGAAAGCGATTCTCGATGCGTTGTGACCGGCAAGCTTCCAGTAGCTATTCCAATCGGGTTTTCCCAAATTATTGGGCTTGGATCCAAAATTTCACCACTTTCTGCGATTTTTCGATTTTGGTGATTTTCCCTAGTAGTACCCCTAGGGAAATCCGTCGGATTCCGATGAAGCCGATTCTCGATGCGTTCTGACCGGCAAGCTTTTAGTAGCTATTCCAATCGGGTTGTCCCGAATTATTGGGCTCGGATCTAAAATTTCACCACTTTCTGCGATTTCTCGATTTTGGTGATTTTCCTTAGTGGTACCCCTAGGGAAATTCGTCGGATTCCGACGAAATCGATTCTCGATGCGTTGTGACCGGCAAGCTTCCATTAGCTATTCCAATCGGATTTTACCGAATTATTGAGCTCGGATCCAAAATTTCACAACTTTCTGCGATTTTTCGATTTTGGTGATTTTCCCTGGTGGTACCCCTACGGAAATCCGTAAAAATTCGTCGGATTCCAACGAAGCCGATTCTCGATGCGTTGTGACTGGCAAGCTTCCAGGAGCTATTCCAATCGGTTTTTCCCGAATTATTGGGCTCGGATCAAAAATTTCACCACATTCTGCGATTTCTCGATTTTGGTGATTTTCCCTAGTGGTACCCCTAGGGAAATTCGTCGGATTCCGACGAAGCCGATTCTCGATGCGTTGTGACCGGCAAGCTTCCAGTAGCTATTCCAATCGGGTTTTCCCGAATTATTGGGCTCGGTTCCAAAATTTCACCACTTTCTGCGATTTCTCGATTTTGGTGATTTTCCCTAGTGGTACCCCTAGGGAAATCCGTAAAAATTCGTCGGATTCCGACGAAACTGATTCTCGATGCGTTGTGACCGGCAAGCTTCACGTAGATATTCCAATCGGGTTTTCGCGTATTATTGGGCTCGTATCCAAAATTTCGCCACTTTCTGCGATTTCTCGATTTTGGTGATTTTCCCTAGTGGTACTCCTAGGGAAATCCGTCGGATTTCGACGAAGTCGATTCTCGATGTGTGTTGACCGGCAAGCTTCCAGCAGCTATTCCAATCGGATTATCCCGAAAAATTGGGCTCGGATCCAAAATTTTACCACTTTCTGCGATTTCTCGATTTTGGTGATTTTCCCTAGTGGTACCCCTAGGGAAATCCGTAAAAATTCATCGGATTCCGACGAAGCCGATTCTCGATGCGTTGTGACCGGCAAGCTTCCAGTAGCTATTCCAATCAGGTTTTCCCGAATTATTGGGCTCGGATCCAAAATTTCACCACTTTCTGCGATTTCTCGATTTTGGTGATTTTCCCTAGTGTTACCCCTAGGGAAATACGTAAAAATTCGTCGGATTCTGATAAAGCCGATTCTCAATGCGTTGTGATCGGCAAGCTTCCAGTAGCTATTCCAATCGGTTTTTATCGAATTATTGAGCTCGGATCCAAAATTTCACAACTTTCTGCGATTTTTCGATTTTGGTGATTTTCCCTAGTGGTACCCCTAGGAAAATCCGTAAAAATTCGTCGGATTCCAACGAAGCCGATTCTCGATGCGTTGTGACCGGCAAGCTTCCAGTAGCTATTGCAATCGGGTTTTACCGAATTATTGGGCTCGGATCCAAAATTTCACCACATTCTGCGATTTCTCGATTTTGGTGATTTTCCCTAGTGGTACCCCTAGGGAAATTCGTCGGATTACGACGAAGCCGATTCTCGATGCGTTGTGACCGGTAAGCTTCCAGTAGCTATTCCAATCCGGTTTTCCCGAATTATTGGGCTCGAATCCAAAATTTCACCACTTTCTGCGATTTCTCGATTTTGGTGATTTTCCCTTGTGGTACCCCTAGGAAAATCCATAAAAATTCGTCGGATTCCGACGAAGCCCATTCTCGATACGTTGTGACCGGCAAGCTTCCAGTAGCTATTCCAATCGGGTTTCCCGAATTATTGGACTCGGATCCAAAATTTCACCACTTTCTGCGATTTCTCGATTTTGGTGATTTTTCCTAGTGGTACCCCTAGGGAAATCCGTAAAAATTTGTCGGATTCCGACGAAGCCGATTCTCGATGCGTTTTGACCGGCAAGCTTCCAGTAGCTATTCCAATCGGGTTTCCCGAATTATGGGGCTCGGATCCAAAATTTCACTACTTTCTGCGATTTCTCGATTTTGGTGATTTTCCCTAGTGGTACCCCTAGGGAAATTCGTCGGATTCCGACGAAGCCGATTCTCAATGCGTTGTGACCGGCAAGCTTCCAGTAGCTATTCCAATCGGGTTTTCCCGAATTATTGGGCTCGGATCCAAAATTTCACCACTTTCTGCGATTTCTCGATTTGGGTGATTTTCCCTAGTGGTACCCCTAGGAAAATTCGTCGGATTCCGACGAAGCTGATTCTCGATGCGTTGTGACCGGCAAGCTTCCAGTAGCTATTCCAATCGGGTTTTCCCGTATTATTTGGCTCGGATCAAAAATTTCACCACTTTCTACGATTTCTCGATTTTGGTGATTTTCCTTAGTGGTACCCCTAGGGAAATTCGTCGGATTCCGACGAAACCGATTCTCGAAGCGTTGTGACCGGCAAGCTTCCAGTAGCTATTCTAATCGGGTTTCCCGAATTATGGGGCTCGGATCCAAAATTTCACCACTTTCTGCGATTTCTCGATTTTGGTGATTTTCCCTTGTGGTACCCCTAGGAAAATCCATAAAAATTCGTCGGATTCCGACGAAGCCCATTCTCGATACGTTGTGACCGGCAAGCTTCCAGTAGCTATTCCAATCGGGTTTCCCGAATTATTGGACTCGGATCCAAAATTTCACCACTTTCTGCGATTTCTCGATTTTGGTGATTTTTCCTAGTGGTACCCCTAGGGAAATCCGTAAAAATTTGTCGGATTCCGACGAAGCCGATTCTCGATGCGTTTTGACCGGCAAGCTTCCAGTAGCTATTCCAATCGGGTTTCCCGAATTATGGGGCTCGGATCCAAAATTTCACTACTTTCTGCGATTTCTCGATTTTGGTGATTTTCCCTAGTGGTACCCCTAGGGAAATTCGTCGGATTCCGACGAAGCCGATTCTCAATGCGTTGTGACCGGCAAGCTTCCAGTAGCTATTCCAATCGGGTTTTCCCGAATTATTGGGCTCGGATCCAAAATTTCACCACTTTCTGCGATTTCTCGATTTGGGTGATTTTCCCTAGTGGTACCCCTAGGAAAATTCGTCGGATTCCGACGAAGCTGATTCTCGATGCGTTGTGACCGGCAAGCTTCCAGTAGCTATTCCAATCGGGTTTTCCCGTATTATTTGGCTCGGATCAAAAATTTCACCACTTTCTACGATTTCTCGATTTTGGTGATTTTCCTTAGTGGTACCCCTAGGGAAATTCGTCGGATTCCGACGAAACCGATTCTCGAAGCGTTGTGACCGGCAAGCTTCCAGTAGCTATTCTAATCGGGTTTCCCGAATTATGGGGCTCGGATCCAAAATTTCACCACTTTCTGCGATTTCTCGATTTTGGTGATTTTCACTAGTGGTACCCCTAGGGAAATTCGTCGGATTCCGACGAAGCCGATTCTCGATGCGTTGTGACCGGAAAGCTTCCAGTAGCTATTCCAATCGGGTTTTCCTGAATTATTGGGCTCGGATCCAAAATTTCACAATTTGCTGCGCTTTCTCGATTTTGGTGATTTTCTCTAGTGGTACCCCTAGGGAAATCCGTAAAAATTCGTCGGATTCCGACGAAGCCGATTCTCGATGCGTTGTGACCGGCAAGCTTCCAGTAGCTATTCCAATCGGGTTTTCCTGAATTATTGGGCTCAGATCCAAAATTTTACCACTTTCTGCGATTTCTCGATTTTTGTGATTTTTCCTAGTGGTACCCCTAGGAAAATCCGTAAAAATTCATCGGATTTCGACGAAGCCGATTCTCGATGCGTTGTGACCGGCAAGATTCCAGTACCTATTCCAATCGTGTTTTCCTGAATTATTGGGCTCGGATCCAAAATTTCACCACTTTCTTCGATTTCTCGATTTTGGTGATTTTCCCTATTGGTACCCCTAGGAAAATCCGTAAAAATTTGTCGGATTCCGACGAAGCCGATTCTCAATGCGTTGTGACCGGCAAGCTTCCAGTAGCTATTCCAATCGGGTTTTCCTGAATTATTGGGCTCGGATACAAAATTTCACCACTTTCAGCGATTTCTCGATTTTGCTGATTTTCCTTAGTGGTACCCCTAGGGAAATCCGAAAAAATTTGTCGGATTTCGACGAAGCCAATTCTCGATGCGTTGTGACCGGCAAGCTTCCAGTAGCTATTCCAATCGAGTTTTCCTGAATTATTATACTCGGATCCAAAATTTCACCACTTTTTACGATTTTGGTTATTATCCCTAGTGGTACCCCTATAGAAATCCGTAAAAATTCGTCGGATTCCGAAGAAGCCAATTCTCGATGCGTTGTGACCGGCAAGTTTCCAGTAGCTATTCCAATCGAGTTTTCCTGAATTATTGGACTCGGATCCAAAATTTCAGCACTTTTTACGATTTTTGCATTTTGGTGATTTTCCCTAGTGGAACCCCTAGGAAAATCCGTAAAAATTCGTCGGATTCCGACGAAACCAATTCTCGATGCGTTGTGTCTGGCAAGTTTCCAGTAGCTATTCCAATCGAGTTTTCCTGAATTATTATACTCGGATCCAAAATTTCACCACTTTTTACGATTTTGGTGATTTTCCCTAGTGGCACCCCTAGGGAAATCCGTAAAAATTCGTCGGATTCCGACGAAGCCAATTCTCGATGCGTTGTGAACGGCAAGCTTGCAGTAGCTATTCCAATCGAGTTTTCCTGACTTATTGGCTCGGATCCAAAATTTCATCACTTTTTACGATTTTTCAATTTTTGTGATTTTCCCTAGTGGTACCCCTAGGGAAATCCGTAAAAATTCGTCGGATTCCGACGAAACCAATTCTCGATGCATTGTGACCGGCAAGCTTCCAGTAGCTATTCCAATCGAGTTTTCCTGAATTATTGGACTCGGATCAAAAATTTCACCACTTTTTACGATTTTTCGATTTTCCCTAGTGGTACCCCTAGGGAAATTCGTCAGATTCCGACGAAGTCAATTCTCGATGCGTTATGACCGGCAAGCTTCTAGTAGCTATTCTAATCGAGTTTTCCTGAATTATTTGACTCGGATCCAAAATTTCACCACTTTTTACGATTTTTCGATTTTCCCTAGTGGTACCCCTAGGGAAATTCGTCAGATTCCGACGAAACCAATTATCGATGCATTGTGACCGGCAAGCTTCCAGTAGCTATTCTAATCGAGTTTTCCTAAATTATTGGACTTGGATCCAAAATTTTGCCACTTTTTACAATTTTTCGATTTTGGTGATTTTCCCTAGTGGTACCCCTAGGGAAATCCGTAAAAATTCGTCGGATTCCGACGAAACCAATTCTCGATGCGTTGTAACCGGAAAGCTTCCAGTAACTATTACAATCGAGTTTTCCATAATTATTGGACTCGGATCCAAAATTTCACCACTTTTTACGATTTTTCGATTTTCCCTAGTGCTACCCCTAGGGAAATTCGTCGGATTCCGATGAATCAAATTCTCGATGCGTTGTGACCGGCAAGCTTCAAGTAGCTATTCCAATCGAGTTTTCCTGAATTATTGTACTCAGATAAAAAATTTCACTACTTTTTATAATTTTTCAATTTTGGTGATTTTTCCTAGTGGTACCCCTAGGAAAATCCGTAAAAATTTGTCGGATTCTGACGAAACCAATTCTCGATGCGTTGTGACCGGCAACCTTCCAGTAGCAATTACAATCGAGTGTTCCTAAATTATTGGACTCGGATCCAAAATTTCACCACTTTTTACGATTTTTCGATTTTCCCTAGTGGTACCCCTAGGGAAATTCGTCGGATTCCGACGAAGCCAATTCTTGATGCGTTGTGACCGGCAAGCTTCCAGTAGCTATTCCAATCGAGTTTTCCTGAATTATTGAACTCGGTTCAAAAAGTTCACCACTTTTTACGATTTTTTTGATTTTGGTGATTTTCCCTAATGATACCCCTAGGAAAATCCGTAAAAATTCGTCAGATTCTGACGAAGCCAATTATCGATGAGTTGTGACCGGCAAGCTTCCTGTAGCTATTCCAAAAGAGTTTTCCTGAATTATTGGACTCGGATCATAAATTTCACCACTTTTTACAATTTTTCGATTTTGGTGATTTTCCCTAGTGGTACCCAAAGGGAAATCCGTAAAAATTCGTCGGATTTCGACGAAACCAATTCTCGATGCGTTGTGACCGGCAAGCTTCCAGTAGCTATTCCAATCGAGTTTTCCTAAATTATTGGACTCGGATCCAAAATTTCTCCACTTTTTACGATTTTTCGATTTTCCCTAGTGGAACCCCTAGGGAAATCCGTAAAAATTCGTCGGATTCCGACGAAGCCAATTCTCGATGCGTTGTGACCGGCAAGCTTCCAGTAGCTATTTCAATCGAGTTTTCCTTGATTATTTTAATTGGATCCAAAATTTCACCACGTTTTACGATTTTTCGATTTTTCCTAGTGGTACCCCTAGGGAAATCCGTAAAAATTCGTCGAATCCCGACGAAGCCAATTCTCGATGCGTTGTGACTGGCAAGCTTCCAGTAGCTATTCCAATCGAGTTTTCCTTGCTTATTGGACTTGGATCCAAAATTTCACCAATTTTTACGATTTTTCGATTTTCCCTAGTGGTACCCCTAGGGAAATTCGTAAAAATTCGTCGGATTCCGACGAAGCCAATTCTCGATGCTTTGTGACCGGAAAGCTTCCAGTAGCTATTCCAATCGAGTTTTCCTAAATTATTGGACTCGGATCCAAAATTTTACCATTTTTTACGATTTTTCGATTTTGGTGATTTTTCCTTCTGGTACCCCTACGGAAATCCGTAAAAATTTGTCGGATTCCGATGAAACCAATTCTCGATGCGTTGTAATTGGCAAGCTTCTAGTAGCTATTCCAATCGAGTTTTCCTGAATTATATGACTCGGACCCAAAATTTCACCACTTTTTACGATTTTTCGATTTTCCCTATTGGTACCCCTAGGGAAATTCGTCGGAATCCGACGAAGCCAATTCTCGATGCGTTGTGACCGGCAAGCTTCCAGTAGCTATTCCAATCGAGTTTTCCTAAATTATTGGACTCGGACCAAAAATTTCATCACTTTTTACGATTTTTCGATTTTGGTGATTTTCTCTAGTGGTACCCCTAGGGAAATCCGTAAAAGTTCATCGGATTCCGACGAAGCCAATTCTCGATGCGTTGTGACCGGCAAGCTTCCAGTAGCTATTCCAATCGAGTTTTCCTGAATTATTGGACTCGGATCCAAAATTTCACCACTTTTTACGATTTGTCGATTTTGGTGATTTTCCCTAGTGGTACCCATAGGAAAATCCGTAAAAATTCGTCGGATTCCAACGAAGCCAATTCTCGATGCGTTGTGACCGGCAAGCTTCCAGTAGCTATTCCAGGTAAGTTTTCCTGAATTATTGGACTCGGATCCAAAATTTCTGCACTTTTTACGATTTATCGATTTTTCCTAGTGGTACCCCTTGGGAAATCCGTAAAAATTCGTCGGATTCCGACGAAGCCAATTCTCGATATATTTTGACGGGCAAGCTTCCAATAGCTATTCCAATCGAGTTTTCCTGAATTATTGGACTCGGATAAAAAATTTCACCACTTTTTACGATTTTTCGATTTTCCCTAGTGGTACCCGTCGGGAAATCCGTAAAAATTTATCGGATTCTGACGAGTCCAATTCTCGATGCATTTTGACCGGTAAGCTTCCAGTAGCTATTCCAATCGAGTTTTCCTGAATTATTGGACTCGGATCCAAAATTTCACCACTTTTTACGATTTTTCGATTTTGGTGATTTTTCCTAGTGGTACCCCTAGGAAAATCCGTAAAAATTTATCGGATTAAGACGAAGACAATTCTCGATGCGTTGTGACCGGCAAGCTTCCAGTAGCTATTCCAATCGAGTTTTCCTAAATTATTGGACTCGGATCCAAAATTTCACGACTTTTTACGATTTTTCGATTTTAGTGACTTTCCCTAGTGGTACACCTAGGGAAATCCGTAAAAATTCGTCGGATTCTGACGAAATCAATTCTCGATGTGTTGTGACCAGCAAGCTTCCAGTAGCTATTCCAATCGATTTTTCCTGAATTATTGGACTCGGATCCAAAATTTCACCACTTTTTACGATTTTTCGATTTTGGTGATTTTCCCTAGTGGTACCCCTAGGAAAATCCATAAAAATTTATCGGATTCCGACGAAGCCAATTCTCGATGTCGTTGCCTGTCTTTTGATAATTGTGAAATTAATGATATTTTTAGTGTGTTTTTATTTATTTATTTAAGTTAATTTAGTATTTATTTGGTTGAATTATAGTTGAATTAGTTAATTTTATATTTTAGAGTTTAATTGTTGATTTTGGTATTTTTCAGGATTAAAATAAAGGAAAAAGGACTTAATTGAAAAGAATGCTAAGTTTTGGATAATTTGGTAATTCTCAGATTTGTGGAAGTCAAAGAATGGAACAAAGTGCATTTGCATAATGCACGGGAGTGCAAATTCTCACATGGCCAAGTGAATGATATTTGCTTAATGCATGGGAGTGCAAATTTTCACATGGCCGTGCATTTACAATTAGAAAATTCAACACATTTTGATGACTTTTTCTTCAACTGCCAACGTTTTGATAAATTCAAAACCTACCAAAGAATTTCGGCAATAAAAAGTCAGAAATAATACCAGATCGAGGGGAGGGGAGTCTGCTGGAACGAAAAAAAAAAGGAAGATTTATTTCTGGAAATGAAGATTTAGATTTTTCAGATAGTTTTAGAATTTAATTTATGCTGTTGTTATTTTAAATCTGAGAGAATAATCAGGGATAGTGGGAGGTTATTATTTCTTTTTGAAGTTTTGAGAATAGATCAGACGGGAAGAACATCAATTTTATTATTGTAAGAATTTCATTTTCAGATCTCAAATGGGTAATATCAACTTATCTCTATTTAATTCAGTTTTTATTTCAATTATGAGTGAGTAGTTCCTTTCTTGTTAAGGGATGCCTTGAATCCCCAATAATCATGTGAATGCTTGCGTGGATTGATTTATGCATATGCTTCGGTTTTATCCTCTCCAAATTTATCTGTTTTAGTTATTGAATTTAATGCAAGTTTAAGAGTAATCTGCTGTGATAATCTTAGATTGTATTCACTTCATTAGCTTATATATAATCTGTTCTATTTCTATTGATTTTCGCTGGTTTGATTAATCCGAGATGGTAGTTAAATCTGTGGATTTCAAGTAAGACCTGTTTCAATGCTAAAATATGTGCTGAATCCAGGGTGGTAGGTGCATGTGTTAGAAAAGCTTGATCCGAAAGGCAGGCTATGGTATAGGCTAGGTTGTTCACTGATTGTATATGAAATTGTTGAATTAAGTATTCACATGATATTATTGGGGAGAATGGGTATTCCTTAGCAAGATCTCTTAGTTATTTTATCAAATTACTGTATTACTAAATCGTTAATATTCTTAGACATTAATATCATCAGTTAGATTATTAATTTTTCTGCGTTAAACAATCACCAAATCAAAATAATTGGGAATTCTTTAATATATAATTAATTGTCAAACACTTGCACAACACAGTCCCTTGGGTTCGATAATTTGTGGTCTTAATTATATTCCACTATATTACTTGACGATTCAGTACACTTTCTGAGGTCGCGTCATCTTTCTCTAGGGTTTCTTCCGAGCCGCAGAGTATTGGGGAGAGCTAAAATAAAAATGGCGGGAAATTTGTTTCTTTAGAATGCATATATTAGGGATTTGGCGATTTTTCCTTTGGTCTATTATATCCTCTTCTTTCAAAATTATAACGGAAATGCCATTGGGGGATATGGGCTGGGGGCCCATTTCAGTGTGTCTCTTTTTTTGGCCTGTTTTAAAATGAATCTATATCATCATATTGTTTTATTTTTTTATATACATTTTATATTAGTTCACTTTTTTCTTTTTTCTTTTTTCTTTTTTTTTTTAAACAAAACAATCAAATTATACTTTTAAAAGAATATGAATTAATATTTATTTCATTTAGAAAACTCTAAATGCAAATGGAATTTTTGAAATAAGATTTAAAAATGTATCAATCGGCTCGATTCACTAAATATAAACTGAAATATCTATAAAATTATGAACAAAAACCGAACTCAAATGATTGAAATATTTTTATGACTTATAAAATTTGATATATTTATAATTCAATTTATTTATGGCCAATTTGTTATTATTTGATTCAATCCATTTGCCAACTATAATAAACATTGATTATCGATAACTATTTAATTGCAATTCATACTTGAAAAAAAAAAAGAAGAAGAAAGCCGAGAGGAATATTCCAAATTCTCAATTGAGCTACACTAAGCTTGATTAATGAGCCGAGCTAGTTGATATAGAGATCAAATTAAATATCATTTTCATTCTTAATCGGGAGTTGACATTTTCCTAATTTGATTTCAATTTAATCCTTAGATGTGCTGTAATCTTTATCTCAAGTTAAGCCCCGATTTCTTCTAATCCCAAAATCACACTTAAGAAATCCAACACTTAAGAAAATTCGTAAAAATTTTTCCTAGTGGTACCCCTAGGGAAATCCGTAAAAATTCGTCGGATTCCGACGAAACCAATTCTCGATGCATTGTGACCGGCAAGTTTCCAGTAGCTATTCCAATTGAGTTTTCCTGAATTATTGGACTCGGATCCAAAATTTCACCACTTTTTACGATTTTTCGATTTTCCCTAGTGGTACCCCTAGGGAAATTCGTCAGATTCCGACGAAGCCAATTCTCGATGCGTTATGACCGGCAAGCTTCCAGTAGCTATTCTAATCGAGTTTTCCTGAATTATTGGACTCGGATCCAAAATTTCACCACTTTTTACGATTTTTCGATTTTCTCTAGTGGTACCCCTAGGGAAATTCGTCAGATTCCGACGAAGTCAATTCTCGATGCGTTGTGACCGGCAAGCTTCCAGTAGCTATTCTAATCGAGTTTTCCTGAATTATTGGACTCGGATCCAAAATTTCACCACTTTTTACGATTTTTCAATTTTACCTAGTGGTACCCCTAGGGAAATCCGTAAAAATTCGTCGGATTCCGACGAAACCAATTCTCGATGCATTGTGACCGGCAAGCTTCCAGTAGCTATTCCAATCGAGTTTCCTGAATTATTGGACTCGGACCCAAAATTTTACCACTTTTTACGATTTTTCGATTTTCCCTAGTGGTACCCCTAGGAAAATTCGTCGGATTTCGACGAAACCAATTCTCGATGCGTTGTGACCGGCAAGCTTCCAGTAGCTATACCAATCGAGTTTTCCTGAATTATTGCACCCGGATCCAAAATTTCACCACTTTTTACGATTTTATGATTTTGGTGATTTTCCCTAGTGGTACAACTAGGGAAATCCGTAAAAATTCGTCGGATTCTGACGAAGCCAATTCTCGATGCGTTGTGACCGGCAAGATTCCAGTAGCTATTCCAATCGAGTTTTCCTGAATTATTGGACTCGGATTAAAAATTTCACCACTTTTTTCGATTTTTGTGATTTTTCCTAGTGGTACCCTTAGGGAAATCCGTAAAAATTCGTCAGATTCCGGCGAGGCCAATTCTCGATGCGCCGTAACCGGCAAGCTTCCAGTAGCTATTCCGATCCGGCTTTCCTGAATTATTGGACTCAGATCAAAAATTTCACCACTTTTTACGGTTTTTCGATTTTGGTGATTTTCCCTAGTGGTATCCCTTCAGAAATTCGTAAAAATTCGTCAGATTCCGGAGAGACCAATTCTCGAAAAAGAAGTGACCGGCAAGCTTCCCTTAGCTATTAAGATCAGGCTTTCCTGAATTATTGGACTCGGATCCAAAATTTCAGCACTTTTTATGGTTTTTCGATTTTGGTGATTTTTCCTAGTGGTACCCCTTTAGAAATCTGTAAAAATTCGTCGAATTCCGGCGAGGCCAATTATCGATGCACCGTGACCGGCAAGCTTCCAGTAGCTATTCCGATCAGGCTTTCCCGAATTATTGGACTCGGATCCAAAATTTCATAACTTTTTACGGTTTTTCGATTTTGGTGATTTTCCCTAGTGGTACCCCTTCAGAAATCCGTAACAATTCGTCGGATTTCGGTGAGGCTAATTCTCGATGCGCCGTGACCGGCAAGCTTCCAGTAGCTATTCAGATCAGGCTTTCCCGAATTATTGGACTCGGATCCAAAATTTCACAACTTTTTACAGTTTTTCGATTTTGGTGATTTTCCCTAGTGGTACCCCTTAAGAAATCCGTAAAAATTTGTCGGATTTCGGTGAGGCCAATTCTCGATGCGCCGTGACCGGGAAGCTTCCAGTAGCTATTCCGATCAGGCTTTCCTTCCTGAATTATAGGACCCGCGTCCGAAATTTCACCACTTTTTTTAATCTTTCGATTTTGGTGATTTTTCCTAGTGGTACCCCTTTAGAAATCCGTAAAAATTCATCCGATTCCGGCGAGGCCAATTATCGATGCGCCGTGACCGGCAAGCTTCCAGTAGCTATTCCGATCAGGCTTTCCTGAATTATTGGACTCGGATCCAAAATTTCACCACTTTTTATGGTTTTTCGATTTTGGTGATTTTTCCTAGTGGTACCCCTTCAGAAATCCGTAAAAATTCGTCGGATTCTGGCGAGGCCAATTATCGATGTGCCGTGACCGGCAAGCTTCCAGTAGTTATTCCGATCAGGCTTTCCTGAATTATTGGACTTGGATCAAAAATTTCACCACTTTTTACGGTTTTTCGATTTTGGTGATTTTCCCTAGTGGTACCCCTTCAGAAATCCGTAAAAATTCGTCGGATTCCGGCGAGACCAATTCTCGATGTGCCGTGACCGACAAACTTCTAGTAGCTATTCCGATCAGGCTTTCCTTCCTGAATTATAGAACCCGCGTCCGAAATTTTACCACTTTTTTTGATCTTTCGATTTTGGTGATTTTTCCTAGTGGTACCCCTTCAGAAATCCATAAATATTCGTCGCATTCCGGCGAGGCCAATTCTCGATGCGCCGTGACCGGCAAGCTTCCAGTAGCTATTCTGATCAGGCTTTCCTGAATTATTGTACTCGGATCCAAAATTTCACCACTTTTTACGATTTTTCGATTTTGGTGATTTTCCCTAGTGGTACCCCTTCAGAAATCCGTAAAAGTTCGTCGGATTCCGTCGAGGCCAATTCTCGATGCGCCGTGACCGGCAAGCTTCTAGTATCTATTCCGATCAGGCTTTCCTTCCTGAATTGTAGGACCCGCATCCGAAATTTCACCACTTTTTTTTATCTTTCGATTTTGGTGATTTTCCCTAGTGGTACCCCTTCAGAAATCCGTAAAAATTCGTCGGATTCCGACGAGGCCATTTCTCGATGCGCCGTGACCGGCAAGCTTCCAGTAGCTATTCCGATCAGGCTTTCCTAAATTATTGGACTCGTATCCAAAATTTCACAACTTTTTACGGTTTTTCGATTTTGGTGATTTTCCCTAGTGGTACCCCTTCAGAAATCCGTAAAAATTCGTCGAATTCAGGCGAGGCCAATTCTCGATGCGCCGTGATCGGCAAGATTGCAGTAGCTATTCCGATCAGGCTTTCCTGAATTATTGGACTCGGATCCGAAATTTCACCACTTTTTACGATTTTTCGATTTTTGTGATTTTCCCTAGTGGTACCCCTTCAGAAATCCATAAAAATTCGTCGAATTTTGGCGAGGCCAATTATCGATGTGCCGTGACCGGCAAGTTTCCAGTAGCTATTCCGATCAGGCTTTCCTGAATTATTGGACTCGAATCCAAAATTTCACCACTTTTTACGATTTTTCGATTTTGATGATTTTTCTTAGTGGTACCCCTTCAGAAATCCGTAAAAATTCGTCGGATTTTGGCGAGGCCAATTCTCGATGCGCCGTGACCGGAAAACTTCCAGTAGCTATTCCGATCAGGCTTTCCTTCTTGAATGATAGGACCGGCGTCCGAAATTTCACCCCTTTTTTTGAGCTTTCGATTTTGGTGATTTTCCCAAGTGGTACCCCTTCAGAAATCCGTAAATATTTGTCGGTTTCCAGCGAGGCCATTTCTCGATGCGCCGCGACCGGCAAGCTTCCAGTAGCTATTCCGATCAGGCTTTCCTGAATTATTGGACTCGGATCCAAAATTTCACCACTTTTTACGGTTTTTCGATTTTGGTGACTTTCCCTAGTGGTACCCCTTCAGAAATCCGTAAAAATTCATCGGATTCCGTCGAGGCCAATTCTCGATGCGCCGTGACCGGCAAGTTTCTAGTAGCTATTCCGATCAGGCTCTCCCTCCTAAATTATAGGACCCGCCTCCGAAATTTCACCACTTTTTTTTATCTTTCGATTTTGGTGATTTTCCATAGTGGTACTCCTTCAGAAATCCGTAAAAATTCGTCCAATTCCAGCGAGGCCAATTCTCGATGCACCGTGACCGGCAAGTTTCCAGTAGCTATTCCGATCAGGCTTTCCTGAATTATTTGACTCGGATCCAAAATTTCACCACTTTTTACGGTTTTTCGATTTTGGTGATTTTCCCTAGTGGTACCCCTTCAGAAATCCATAAAAATTCGTCGGATTCCGGCGAGGCCAATTCTCGATGCGCCGTGACCGGCAAGCTTTCAGTAGCTATTCCGATTAGGCTTTCCTGAATTATTGGACTCAGATCCAAAATTTCACCACTTTTTACGATTTTTTGATTTTGGTGATTTTCCCTAGTGGTACCCCTTCAGAAATCCGTAAAAATTCGTCGGATTCTGGCGAGGCCAATTCTCGATGCGCCGTGACCGGCAAACTTCCAGTAGCTATTCCGATCAGGCTTTCCTTCCTGAATTGTAGGACCCGCGTCCGAAATTTCACCACTTTTTTTGATCTTTCGATTTTGGTGATTTTCCCTAGTGGTGCCCCTTCAGAAATCCGTCAAAATTTGTCGGATTCCGGTGAGGCCAATTCTCGATGCGCCGTGACCGGCAAGCTTCCAGTAGCTATTCCGATCAGGCTTTCCTGAATTATTGGACTGGGATCCAAAATTTCACCACTTTTACGGTTTTCCGATTTTGGTGATTTTCCCTAGTGCTACCCCTTCAGAAATCCGTAAAAATTCGTCGGATTCCGGCGAGGCCAATTCTCGATGCGCCATGAACGGCATGCTTCTAGTAGCTATTCCGATCAGGTTTTCCTAAATTATTGGACTCGGATCCAAAATTTCACCACTTTTTACGGTTTTTCGATTTTGGTGATTTTCCCTAGTGGTACCCCTTCAGAAATCCGTAAAAATTCGTCGGATTTCGGCGAGGCTAATTCTCGATGCGCCGTGACCGGCAAGCTTCCAGTATCTATTATGATCATGCTTTCCCGAATTATTGGACTCGGATCCAAAATTTCACCACTTTTTACGGTTTTTCATTTTTGTTATTTTCCCTAGTAGTACCCCTTCAGAAATCCGTAAAAATTCGTCGAATTCTAGCGAGGCCAATTCTGGATGCGCCGTGACCGGCAAGCTTCCAGTAACTATTCCGATCAGGCTTTCCTGAATTATTGGACTCGGATCCAAAATTTCACCACTTTTTACGATTTTTCGATTTTGGTGATTTTCCCTAGTGGTACCCCTTCAGAAATCCGTAAACATTTGTCGAATTCCGGCTAGGCCAATTCTCGATGCGCCGTGACTGGCAAGCTTCTAGTAGCCACTCCGATTAGGCTTTCCTAAATAATTGGACTCGGATCCAAAATTTCACCACTTTTTACAGTTTTTCGCGTTTGGTGATTTTCCCTAGTGGTACCCCTTCAGAAATCCGTAAAAATTCGTCGGATTTCGGCGAGGCTAATTCTCAATGCGCCGTGACCGGCAAGCTTCCAGTAACTATTCCGATAAGGCTTTCCTGAATTATTGGACTCGGATCTAAAATTTCATCACTTTTTACGGTTTTTCGATTTTGGTGATTTTCCCTAGTGGTACCCCTTCAGAAATCCGTAAAAATTCGTCGGATTCCGGCGAGGCCAATTCTCGATACGCCGTGACCGGTAAAATTCCAGTAGCTATTCCGATCAGGCTTTCCTTCCTGAATTATAGGACCCACGTCCGAAATTTCACCACTTTTTTTGATCTTTCGATTTTGGTGATTTTCCCTAGTGGTACCCCTTCAGAAATCCGTAAAAATTCGTCGGATTCTGGCGAGGCCAATTCTCGATGCGCCGTGACCGGTAAGCTTCCAGTAGCTATTCCGATCAGGCTTTTCTTCCTGAATTATAGGACCCGCATCCGAAATTTCACCACTTTTTTTGATCTTTCGATTTTGGTGATTTTCCCTAGTACAATGCCGTCAGAAATCCGTAAAAATTCGTTAGATTTCGATGAAGCCAATTCTCGATGCATTGTGACCGGTAAGCTTCCGGTAGCTATTCCAACAAAGTTTTCCTGAATTATAGGACCCGCGTCTGAAATTTTATCACTTTTTACGGTTTTTCGATTTTTTTGATTTTTCCTAGTACAACGCCGTCAGAAATCCGTAAAAATTCGTCAGATTTCGATGAGGCCAATTCTCAATGCATTATGACCAGCAAGCTTCCGGTAGCTATTCCGATCAGGCTTTCCTTCCTGGATTATAGGACCCGTGTCCGAAATTATAGGACTCATATAAAAAATTTCACCACTTTTTATGATTTTTCGATTTTGGTGATTTTTCCTAGTATAATACTTTCAGAAATCTATAAAAATTCGTCAGAATTCGATGAAATCAATTCGCGATACATTGTGACCGGTAAGCTTCCAGTAGCCATTCCAATGAAGTTTTTCTAAATTATAGGACTCATATCCAAAATTTCACCACGTTTTATGATTTTTCGATTTTGGTGATTTTTCCTAGTATAATGCCTTCATAAATCTATTAAAATTCGTCAGATTTCGATGAAGCCAATTCTCGATTCATTGTGACCGGTAAACTTTCAGTAGCCATTCCAATGAAATTTTCCTAAATTATAGAATTCACATCCAAAATTTCACCACTTTTTATGATTTTTCGATTTTGGTTAGGGATGATATGGGGCGGGGAGTGGCTCCCCACCTATTGCCCCACCCAGGGGCAGGGATTTCCCGTCCCCGCGTGATTTTGGTTAGGGATGATATGGGGCGGGGCGGGGGCGGGGAGTGGCTCCCCACCTATTGCCCCACCCAGGGGCAGGGATTTCCCGTCCCAGCACCCGTTGGGGACGCGGGGAAAAAATTCCCCCCGTCCCCGCCCAAGCAGTGATCCCAGTTCCCCGCGTGGATCCCCGTCCCCAATAAAAATATCTAACTATAATGAAAATTTTTGATTCCGATGAAAATTTTCGACCCGAATAAAAAATATTTCACAAAATTTACTTTGCAAAATTTAATAATTAATGATTTTAAAATTAAAAATATCTCATATAATTTAAATACAAATATTTTTAAGCATCTCATTCAATTAAAATACAAATATTTGTAAATATTTCATACAATTCAAATATTAATAATATCACTTGAACAACTTACATGCGGATAAATATTAACTTGAAAATTTTAATATATATATATATATATATATAAAATATTAATTTTTTTCGGGTCGTGGATCCCCGCGGGGTGGGGATCGATTTTCCTGTCCCCGCCCCGAATTTAAGGGCGGGGATTTTTTTCTCCCCAACCCGGCCCCCGCGAGGAAAAAATTCGGGGATTCCCCGCCCCGTTCGGGTCGGATCCCCACCAGGGATGGGGAATCCCCGCCCCGTGATCATCCCTAATTTTTGTGATTTTTCTTAGTTTAATGCCTTCAGAAATCTATAAAAATTCGTCAAATTTCGATAAAACCAATTCTCGATGTATTGTGACCGGTAAGCTTCCAGTAGCCATTCCAATGAAGTTTTCCTAAATAATAGGAGTCACATCCAAAATTTCACCACTTTTTATAATGTTTCGTTTTTAGTTATTTTTCCTAGTATAACCCCTTCAAAAATTCATAAAAATTTGTCAGATTTCGATGAAGTCAATTCTCCATTCATTGTGACTGGTAAGATTTCAATAGCCATTCCAATAAAATTTTCCTAAATAATAGAACTCACATCCAAAATTTCACTAATTTTTATAATTTTTTGATTTTTGTGACATTTCTTATTATAACCCCTTCAAAAATTTATAAAAATTCGTTAGATTTAGATGAAGACAGTTCTCTATCCACTGTGATTTGTAAGCTTCCAATTGCCAGTCCAATGAAGTTTTCCTAAATAATAGGACTCATGCCCAAAATTTCACCATTTTTTATAATTTTTAAATTTAAGTGATTTTCCCTAGTATAAAACCTTCAGAAATCCATAAAAATTCGACAGATTTTGATGAAGCCATTTCTTAATACATTATGATTGGTAAGCTTCCAATAGCCATTCCAGCGAAATTTTCCTAAATTAGAGGACTGACATTCAAAATTTTACCACTTTTTATAATATTTCGATATTATTGATTTTCCCTTGAATAAGATTTTCAGAAATTCATAAAAATTCGTCAGATTTCGATAAAATCAATTCTAAATACATTGTGATTTGTCAGCTTCGAATATCCATTCAAATGAATTTTTTGTAAATTATAGGACTCACATCCTAAATTTCATCACTTTTTATAATTTTTCTATTTTAGTGATTTTTCCTAGAATAACCCTTTCAGAAATCCATAAAAATTCGTTAGATTTCGATGAAACCAATTATCCATCCATTGTGATTGGTAAGCCTTCAATAGCCATTCCAATGAAGTTTTCCTAAATAATAGGAGTCACTTCCAAAATTTCACCATTTTTTATAATGTTTCGATTTTAGTTATTTTCCCTAGTATAACGCTTTCAGAAATCCACAAATTTTTTTCAGATTTTGATGAAACCAATTCTGCATCCATTGTGACTAGTAAGCTTCCAATAGTCATTCCAATGAAATTTTCCTAAATAATAGGACTCACATACAAAATTTCACCACTTTTTATAATTTTTAAATTTAAGTGATTTTTCCTAATATAAAACATTCATAAATCCATAAAAATTTATCAGATTTTGATGAAGCCAATTCTTAATACATTGTGATTGGTAAGCTTCCAATAAACATTCCAATGAAATTTTCCTCAATTAAAGGACTCACATCCAAAATTTCACCACTTTTTATACTATTTTGATTTTATTGATTTTTCCTAGTATAACACCTTCAGAAATCCATAAAAATTCATCAGATTTCGATAAAAACAATTCTAAATGCATTGTAATTGGTAAGTTTCGAATATTAATTCAAATGAAGTTTTTCTAAATTATAGGACTTACATCCAAAATTTTACCACTTTTTATAATTTTTCGATTTTTGTGATTTTGCCTAGTATAACGCCTTCAGAAATCCATAAAAATTCGTTAGATTTCGATAAAACCAATTCTAAACGCATTGTGATTAGTAAGCTTCGAATATTAATTCAAATGAAGTTTTTCGTAAATTATAGGGCTCACATCCTAAATTTCATCACTTTTTATAATTTTTCTATTTTAGTGATTTTTCCTGAAATAATCCTTCCAGAAATCCATAAAAATTCGTCAGATTTCGATGAAATCAATTCTCTATCCAATGTGATTGGTAAGTTTCCAATAGCCATTCCATTGAAGTTTCCCTAAATAATTGGACTTACTACCAAAATTTCACTACTTTTATAATTTCTCGATTTTAGTGATTTTTTTTAATATAACCCATTCAGAAATCCATAAAAATTCGTCAGATTTCGATAAAGTCAATTCTCTATACATTAGGATTGGCAAGCTTCCAATAGCCAATCCAATGAATTTTTTCTAAATCATAGGACTCACATCCAAAATTTCAGCACTTTTTATAATTTTTAAATTATATTGATTTTCCCTAATATAATGCATTTAGAAATTCATAAAAAATTGTCAGATTTCGATGAAGCCAATTCTCCATCCATTGGATTGGTAAGCTTCCAATAGCCATTTCAATGAATTTTTCTAAATAATAAACTCACATCGAAAATTTCACCACTTTTTATAATTTTTCGGTTTTAGTGATTTTCACTAGTATAACACGTTCACAAATCAATAAAAATTCGTCAGATTTCGATGAAATCAATTTTCTATCCAATGTGATTGGTAAGCTTCTAATAGCCATTCCAATAAAGTTTTCCTAAATAATAAGACTCACATCCAAAATTTCACAACTTTCTTTAATTTTTCGGTTTTAGTAATTTTTCCTATTATTACACCTTTAGAAATTCATAAAAATTCATAAAATTTCGATGAAACCAATTTTTAATGTATTGTGATTGGTAAGTTTCCAATAGTTATTACAATAAAATTTTTCTAAATCATAGGTCTCACATAAAAAATTTCACAACTTTTTATAATTTTTCGATTTTAGTGATTTTTCCTAATATAACTCTTTCAAAAATGTATAAAAATTCGTCAAATTTCGATGAAGTCAATTCTCTATCCATTGTGATTGGTAAGCCAATTTTCTTATATTATAATTTTCTTTTTAGAATTTGTATTTTCAATTTAATAAGTAATAAAACTATTTCTTTTGAGATGATAGTAATAAAATTATTAAAATTATTTTTGAACAGATATTAATAAACTTAAAAGTTTTAAATTTAAAATTTTGCCTCTTCTTTCCCTCTATGAAAAAACAAAATAAAAATAAAACTATTGGATTTGTTCAACCTTGGGTTGGACGTTGGGCTTACCATGTAATTTCCTCTTTTGATTTGGGTTTTCATGCGTGCCGAGTTTAAAAGAGTTCAAAACAAGTTTTAGTAGAGGGACGGTTTAGTAAATCCATTTCCATCCCAACTATATATGCATTAGGGTCTTCCGTCTTTCAACCTCCCCCAAATGGGCCAAAACCTTGATTCTTGTGGCGTTTCTGCGATTTATCTTTGCGGTATGTTCGATTTCATCCAAATTTATATTGGTCTCGTTTCTCTCCTATATAATTATCCATAGTTGATTGATTTTTTGGAAATGCTTCTACTCGTTTCTCTAAAGAGTATCATTTGCTCTAAGGCCCATCCAGCCGGCCCACTTAACTGGCAAGGCCCAAGGCCTAACAACCAGAAGTAGCAGACACGAGCTCCTAGGCAGCGCACACGCCCGATTGGTTGATATGACCGCCAGTCCCATCAGCCGCCTGGCACAAGGCAGCGCCCATGCCTACCACCTGCTCCCTTTCATGTCGCCGAATACCTACTCTGACAGCCAGTAATCACTCCACAGGCACTCAAGTGCCTCTCAATCATCTCATATAAATAGCCCAGCCAATGATGGCACCAGGTATTGAATCCCCAACATTCTATCTCTAAAAGCACTTTCTCTCTCTAAGCCACTAACTTAAGCTTCGGAGTGCTTACGCTTGGTCCGACCGGGTACTTCTTATTGCAGGATTTTCTCATCCGATCTGGTCGCCCTCTCCTCTTCAGATAAAGACATCCTAGGCTTTATCATTTAGTGCTTTCGTTTAGAGAATGGCGAACTCACGATTCAAGGAGAACACAACCCCCATGGACCTTGATCATGATGATAATGTTCGTGCCAGATTAGGCACCTCGAGAAGGAGGGAAGGGCCCATTAGGTCCCCTACGAGGACCAACCTCCTTCCCGAATTCAATGATGCCACCCTGAGGTAACTTGAGGATACTCCTGTCACCGTGAGAGACATGCGTGCTATCCTCAGCGATTTCACCAAGAGCATCGTCCAAACGCTCAAAAAGGGTAAGACGCCAGCCGCTTCTAAAAGAGCTCAGGAGGAGTACCTCGCGGGTGAAGACTTCAGAAGGGATAGAAACAAGGGAATCATCATTAATAAGCCTCAAGCTCAGGGAGCTCGAAGGGGCACGGTCAGAACCCCGAGAAGGTATGACAAGGGGAAGCAGATGATGTCCACAAACAGGGGCTCCCCTTACACCAGCAGGTCCGTCACTCCCTCTATAAGGGATGACTTGTCCTACATGTGTACTCCAAGCCGCAGCCACATGAGAAAGCACAAAGACGAGTCCACCGCTACGACCCTGAGTAAAAAGGATCAGTGGCTCAAGCAGAAACTCAAGCAGCTTGGCTTTCTCACGCCTAAGAAAGGTGCCTTTGAAGGGAACACATGCGGGAATACTACCTCCCCATTTTGCAGAGAAATCACTGACGCTGAGCTCCCTCCCAGGTGGAGAGATGTGGTCATGGAAAGGTACACGGGTAAGACCGATCCTACCACTCACTTGGCCGAGTATTTGACCAAAGTCCAGGTCTATACCTATGATGAAAGGATAGCCTGCAGGGTTTTCCCCACCACTTTGGGAGGAGACGCGTTGACATGGTTCCATGAGCTGCCTCTGGGATCCATCACGTCGCTCAGACAGCTAAAGGAGTTGTTCACCACGAGGTTCATCGTGCAAACACACGCACCTAAGACAGTGAACGACTTGTGTAACCTTTACCAAAAGGCCGATGAAAGTCTGCGAGACTACATCGACAGGTTTCAGGCTACCATGTCCAAGGTAAGAAATGTCAGTATAGAGATGGCGATTAACGCCTTAACGGGGGGCATCACTGACCGTCCACTATTCGAATCACTCACAATAAGACCCCCATTCAGCTTCGCCGAACTCATGGAGAGGGCTAGGCAGCACATCCAGTTGGATGATGCCCTCAGGTCCAACAGGGGAGGAAGGACCAGCGTGTTGGACCGGCTGCAACATCCGGACGGTCGCTTTTTCCACAGAGCTTTCACCTCCGATCGAACAGCTAGAAGCCCAGACAGAGCTGCCAGTTCCAGAAATCTAGGCCAGAGGAAAGGGTCGGGACGAGACCGGTCTACGCGTTCAGACGATCGGCTCGAAAGAACATACACTACCCTCAATGCCACTCCGACCACGATGCTAATATGGATAAAAGAGAAGCACCGCCAAGTCAACTGGCCCAGAGACCTGTCCGAAAGAAGCAAGGTTATGAGGGATCCGAATAAGTACTGTGAATTTCACAGAGACGTCGGTCATTTAACCGACGAGTGCACTTCGCTCAAAAAGGAGATTGAAAGGCTAATACGCCGCGGAGCCCTCAAAAAGTTTATAGGCCCGGCCAGAGGGGATGATCCCTATAGATAGCCAAAGCCTCGCAAGGACGATCCTGACTCAGATGACGATGAGTACAGGAACCCAAGAAACGTTGACCCTAGCAGGCCATATGCCGGGGTGATAAATGTGATCACCGGAGGGTCATCTTACGGAGAGGATCTCTCCAGAAAAAGAAAGGGGAAAGGTGTCTACCTCTCCCACCAGGCCGAGCAGCCTACCTCAGTCACCATATCCAGCCAAGACGCACGAGATGTCATGTTTTCCCATGAGGATGCTCTCGTTGTAAGAGCTCGGATTAATAACTTCAACGTCAAAAGAATTCTGGTGGACAATGGCAGTGCTGTTAACGTCCTAACTCTCCAGGCTTACTGAGCGATGGGACTCCCGATCGGGGAGCTGAAGCCGAATGCTACGCCACTGACTGGGCTGGGCAACGCCACTATCCCGGTAGTGGGATCAGTAGAGCTCTTTATCGAGCTAGGCCAAGAGGCAATCGCTCACGCATGTAAGGTAATTTTTATGGTTATTGACATGACGTTTGCCTATAATGCCATCTTTGGCAGGCCATTGCTCTTCCAAACTGGAGCCGTTACCTCCATCCGCTACATGGTGATGAAGATCCCAACCACAGGAGGTGTTGCCATCTTGAGAGGCGACTAAAAGGCATCTCGAGAGGCTTATATCACCATGATAAAGCAACAGCGGGAAGCAATGGTCGTAGAGCCTGGCCTGGATAAGCCAGAACAGGCGAAAAGGCCCAGGATGGACCCTAAATGTTCAAGTCAGGACCAGCATGGATAAAGAGACGGAAGAAGCCATCATGCAGGTCTTAACGATAAATCAAACGACCTTCGCCTGGAAGCCAGAAGACATCCCTGGCATAGACCCCAAGGTGATCACCCACAAGTTGAATGTGGACCCAAATTATCCTCTGGTCCGACAAAGGCTAAGGAGGCATGCACCCGACCGGAGGAAGTTCATTTCTGAAGAGGTGGATAGGCTACTTAAGACCGGAACAATCTGAGAGGTAGACTATCTTGAGTAGCTGGCTAACGTGGTTCTGGTCAAGAAAAAGTCGGGGAAGCTGCGGATGTCTGTAGACTTGACTGACCTCAATAAGGCATGTCCCAAGGACAGCTATGCTCTGCCAAGTATAGACCAATTGGTGGACGCCACCGCAGGCCACGCCATCTACTCTCTTCTTGACGCATACGCTGGCAACCACCAAATCCTGATGTGGCTCCTAGATCAGGAGAAAACCAGCTTTATTACAGATGACGGGACCTTTTGCTACAGGGTGATGCCATTCGGCCTGAAGAATGCTGGGGCCACGTATTCGCGTCTTATGAACAAGATCTTCAAAGACCAGATCGGGTAGAATGTCGAGGTGTACGTAGATGACATGATCGTTAAGAGCCGAAGCCCCGAGGAACACCCCGCTGATCTGGCAAAAGTTTTTGACACTTTGAACAAATTCTAGATGAAACTCAATCCCGAGAAGTGTGTCTTTGGGGTACCATCAGGAAAATTTTTAGGATTCCTAGTCTCCCAGAGAGGGATTGAGGCTAATCCGAAAAAAATCAGGGCTATTCTCGAGATGCAATACCCCAGGAACATAAAAGATGTCCAGAAGCTGAACGGAAGGATAACAGCCTTGGGACGATTCATCTCCTCCTCAGCCAAGCGCTGCACTCCCTTCTTCAAAAAGCTGAGGAAGAGTGAAACCTTTGTCTGGGGGGAAGACTGCCAACAAGCCTTCGAAGAGCTGAAGGCATTCCTCACCAACCCACTGCTGCTTAGCTGGCCAATACCAAGTAAAAATCTATACCTTTATTTAGCCAACTCTAGGGAAGCTGTTGCAAGTGCCTTGGTCCGAGAGGAAGGAACTCAACAGCTGCCTGTGTACTACGTCAGTGAAGTACTTAGAGGTGCGAATTTAAGGAAGGGACCGGTTGAGCAGCTAATCATCGCCCTCATGATGTGTGCAAGAAAGCTGAGACCATACTTTGAGGCGCACACAATTGTTGTCCGATCGGGTCACCTGCTTAGAAAGATTCTCCAGACCCCCGATCTGGAAGGCAAAATGGTGGGATGGGCAATCAAGCTACAGTCCTGGGATGTGAGATACGAGCCCCGAAAGGCGATAAAGGCCCAGGCTTTGGCAGATTTGGTCGCTGAATTTGCGGGTGAGGAACCACAGAGTCTGCCCAAGCTACCAAATTGGGAAATGACAGTGGACGGCGCAGCGAATGACACTCGAGGAGGTGTAGGCATAGTAATAAGAGGCCCTTTAGGCATCACAATAAGGTACGCAATAAAACTCAATTTTAAAGCTTCCAATAATGTAGCAGAGTACGAGGCACTCCTTCAAGGGCTGAGACTGCTCCACGCCATTCAACCGGAGTCAGTAGCCATCAGGAGTGACTCCCAGCTGGTAACCAGTCAGGTCCTGGGCACCTTCGAAGCCAGAGAAGCCACCATGATCCAGTACCTAGCCAAGGTTAAAGTTGCCTTCGCAAAACTCGAGGAAACTGGGTCAGAATGGGCCCTCCAAAAAGTGCCAAGAGACCAAATATCCGAAGCCAATCGGCTAGCAAAGATGTCTGCCTCTGAACAAACTGTTATAGAGGAAAACATTGCCATTGTCGACCAGACTTCCTCCTCCCTAGACGAGCCAGAGATGATGGAGATCGACCAAGAGGATGAAACCTGGATGAGCCCAGTCAAGCAGTACCTCCAAACAGGTTGGCTGCCCGAGGACAAAGATGAAGCTCGAAAGGTATCACGAAAATCCCTTAATTACTCCATCATTAACGGTGATTTGTACAAGAAAGCTTTCAGCCACCCTTAGTTCAAATGCATGATGAAGGAAGAGGGAGATTACATCCTCAGAGAACTCCACGAAGGTATATGTGGAGTACACGAGGTAAGCAGAGCCATGGCAAGAAAAGCCCTCCAGACGGGATACTACTGGCCCAGCATGCTCAAAGATGCCCAAGAAAAAGTGAGAAGGTGCCCGCAATGCCAAGTACATGGGAGAATCATAAGGCAGCATGGAGCAGACCAACAGCCGATCGGGATTGCTTGGTCGTTCGATCAGTGGGGGCTGGATATCCTAGGACCTTTTCCCCAAGGCAAAAAGCAAATGAAGTTCCTCATAGTAGTGGTAGACCACTTCTCCAAATGGATTGAGGCTGAACCTGTAGCCACTATCACAGCCGAGAGGGTCAAGAGCTTCACTTAGAAAAATATCATCTGCAGGTATGGCTTACCCAATGTTTTTATTGCAGATAATGGCAAGCAGTTCGATAGCTCCACTTTCAGAAACTTTTGCCAAGGCCTAAACATCAAATTAAAGTTCACGTCAGTTGCTCATCCCCAAAGCAACGGAATGACTGAGGTCTCCAATCGGACCATCCTGAAAGGGTTAAAAAAGTGACTGGGTGAAGCAAAAGGCAACTGGACTGAAGAATTGCAGAGTGTCCTGTGGACGTACAGAACTTTGCCCAGGACAGGCACCCATCAAATGCCATTCTCCCTCGTCTACGGCTCCGAAGTAATGATACCTGTGGAGGTCGACCTTCCCTCTTACCGATCGGCACTCTACTCCGAACAGAAGAATGCTCAAGAAAGACGCCAAGACTTAGATCTGATAGAAGGAAAGAGGGAGGATGCCTACACTAAGATCGCTGCCTATAAGCGAAGAGTTGCCAGGTACCACAATGCTAAAGTGAGGTCAAGAACTTTCAACGTCGGCGATCTGGTGCTCAGAAAGGTAGACTTAGGCTCGGGAAATGCCGGGGTGGGCAAGCTAATGTCAAATTGGGAGGGGCCCTACGAGGCCTCCAAAGTCTTAAGCCCGAGCACGTATAGGCTCCGAACTATAGAAGGGCAAGATGTCCCCAGAAGCTGGAATGTCGAAGTACTCAAAAAGTACCATCTCTAATAATATATTAGAACTTGGCAATTGTTTAATTAATAAAGAGGTTCTTTCTTTCACCCCTGTTCAAATTATGCATGATATACAACTTATACGCTAGGCTTGACGTCCATCCCAAGTTGAAAAAGCGAAAGTTACTGTTCGTCCATTTGCAAGATGAAGATCTCTGTTAGGATCGACTAGGATGATCTCACCTCCCTAAATCTGTCATGATAGAGGATCTTACCTCCCCAAGTGTTTGTATTATGGAGGATCTTACCTCCCTAGCTCGATTATGCAATTTCTATGCAGCTTTACGAGTATTCCCTAGCTCGATTATGCAACCTTTATGCAACTTTACGAGTATTATCTAACTCGATTATGCAATTTTCATGTAATTCTACGAGTATCACTCAGCCTGATTATGCAATTTTTATGCGACCTGAAGGGCTCATGCACCAGGTTCGACACCCGTTCTGAACCAAAAATGCAAGGATTGGATAGCTTATCCGCTAAGTCGGACACCCCGATTCGAAATTGCGCGGACCGTCCCGATCCGACAGGGTCGACGATACTCCCAATCCAGATTGAGCCAAGCGGCCACTGGACTTGAAGGTCACTCCAATTCAGGAAGTACCCAGCTTTATTGATTTATTTCACAATAGCAAGTTATATGCACTTTAGTGAACTTTGCAAATTTCATGCAATTTTTTCAGAGATTTGCGAATGCACGGTCAAAATTGCAACTTACGCGAAACAAAGATAAATAGCAAAGAATATATTATTCATTGAAAGAGAAAACATCATACAACTTGTACACATATACAACTTCTAATCTAAGTCTCTATATTTACAATCTCTACTGCGCCAGGAGGCTCGGAAGGTGTCCTTACATTTTGATCGGGTAAAACCTGGGAAAGGTCGGTAGCAGGCTGAGAAGGCTTAGCTACCCCTTCGAAGACAGCCTCGGCGGGCAGAGGCACTCTGACTTCGGACTCGAGTGGCGCGTCTCTCTGAGCCTGGGGCGAAGAGACCTGCTCGAAAGCTCCCTCTTTAGGAGCATCTCCTTCATCGTCACTGGATGGCGGATCGGGCAGGGTTGTAGGGTCCTCCATCTAGTTGAGGTCGGCATCGGGGAAGCGTTTCCCAGCTTCGTGGATCAGCCGTGATAGCAACTTCGCCTGAGCCTCACCCATTTGATCAAGCAGCTGCTCCTCTGGAGAGGCGAGTCCCTCTTTAAACTTCCTCCCCCAGGTGGCCTCCTTGTTCGCCAGAGTGGCGCGAAGACGATCGCACTCCACCACAGCTTGATCTCTCTCCTCCAGTTTTCAGCGCTTAGAGCTTTACACTCGCCGCCCAACCTGGTCGCCTCTTCCTCAAATTTTTGGCACTGAGCACTATCGGCTGTTAGGCGTGCCACTTCACCCTTCAGACGATCGGACTCGGTGAGCCTCGACTTTAGCTCCTCAGCATGGCGACTAGCCTCTCTCCTTGTGACCACCACCTCCTCCCGAAGGCCGGAGACCTCCTTTTGAAGACCTGACACCTCCAGGCAAAGTGTGAAGTTTTCTCGATGAGCGGAGTCCCATTGAGCGGCCGCCTCTCCTCTCGCCTTCCCAGCCTCCCTCGCCCTGGCCTCATCAAGGCCACCAATGCCATGTAGGCGCTGGCCCCTTCTAATGAGCTGCAAAAGGGAAAGAACAATCTCAAGTAAGAGAAGAATTTGCCATAAGAGGCAACAACAGCCAGACTGGCCAAATCTTACCTCTAAAACTTGTTGATTGAACATACTCCACTCCCAAGCAAGCAAACCAGGATCTCCCATGGCCTTGTAGTCGTCCTCTTGGAGAATACCCCGGCAGAGATAACTGGCAACTGTTTTATTGCTCGTTGACCAGTCATTGCCAAAGTTCTCTTTCAAGAAGTCCTGCAATGGCGCAGGTCGCCTATCCGGTCGTCGAGGTGGTTCGCTCTGCATGACAGCCTTGCCTTTGCTGGCTACAGCAGCTTGTCTCTTCGAGGCCTCTTCAGCCTGCCTCCTCTCGGCCTCGGTCGATCGGGTTTGCCCCTCCTGGGTTGTCTCCCTCAAAACTTGCAGGTCAGGAAGAAGGACGTCCCCAGACCCTTCCTCCTCCTCCGGCTCGCTTCCTAGTACAACTCTCCGTCAGCGGGGGGGCTGATCTACCACTTTAGGACCCATGGCCGGAGGAGCTATTCCGACTGGAGCTCGGCGAGTTGATGTCACAGCTGCTGTTGAGGGAGGAGCAACAGAGATTGGGACAGCGACGATCGGGGCAGCAGACGAAGCACTTTGTTGTAGTTTCTGCACCTCAGAGGCAGGCAAGAGCTTCCGCTTTTTCCTCTCCTCTTTGGCTTTCTGCTTGGCCTCCCTTTTAACAATAGCTTGACCAAAGATGCGCTGGGACATGTCATTTCCACCAGCCATTTCAGCTGCAAACAGACAATAAATAAGATAAGTTTCTCAGACCAAAAATTCTCGTCTCACGTAAATCAAATGCAATGCATGACTGATGCGTAGCGACAATGTTTTCTCCCCAATCCTAATGCTCACATTTTGCATTCTCAGCGATTTCAGAGCTGGAAGAGCCAAACAGCATGGTCAAGAGAAAGCTGGACTGGTAGGGCTCTCCATGCCTGCTCACGGCGTCCATCAGCTTCTTAATATCGCCCTCATATATGGGCTGACCAGCTGCTAGGTCCTTCAAGATTTCGGCCCTAGCTGATTGGGTGAGGCGCACCCCAAATCCTCCCTTCATCCCGACCAGAAAGTATCTGTCCTTGTACCCCTTCGTCGAGGTGGGAATGAACATTAGTTTCTTCTTTGGGCGGCTGGTGAAGAAGTATTCCATTCCGTCGCTCCGACCCGATATGTAGAAAAAATGGGTGAAAAGGTCCAGAGTTGGAGCCACCCCCTCTATTTTGTAGAGGATTTTGAAGCACGCCACCGACCTCCACCCGTTCGGATGCAACTGATTAGGGGCAATCCCATACCCCTCCAATATCGCCATCTCGAAGGCGCCTAGTGGGAACCTCAGGCCTGCATCTAAGCTCCAGAAGTGGCAAATGAACCACTCGCTGTTATCTTTGCCAAAAGGTCCATCTATCACCGCCATCGATTCTGGGCAGGCCGCCACGGATACGTCATCGGGAAAGCTGTATTTGGAGGGGATTTCAGCCACCTCCCCAGTGGTCAATCGAGAGTGTAGCTCGACAGCTGGTTTGTTCCCATACCCATTCAAAAAACTCTTGTCTAACACCTCACCACTGCTGGAAGCCATCTTCAACAAACGAGCATGGAGGAAAGGTGCAATTATCTAACTTCTAAATGGATTGGATGCAGAAAGAAAGTGAAAGGCGAAATGAAGTAGAAAGCAAAGAGGAAAAATTACTTACTTGATAAAAGGGACTTAAGAAATTTGAAGAAGAAGCAAGGGACGATTGCGAAAATCTGGGAGTTGAGAAGGAATTTTGGTAGAGCTTCGCTAGGGATTGCAAAAGTAAAGAGAAAATTCTTTTGAAATCCCCTATTTATAAGCCAGAGCTTCTGGAGCACGCCGACCGTCGCGCCACTAGAAGAGCGCCACGTATCAAAAGGCATTATGGTTGTACGCAGAACGAAGCGTCACCATTGGAGCACGCGCTGCATTAAATGGAAACAACTATCCAAGCAGGCGCGTCTCTTCAGAAAAAGCGCCTCCCAAGTTCAAAAATCCCGCCAACGCGCGTCTTCGGATCGAAAAAATTCAAAACTGATTCCATCCGAAAGGACCTACAAAAGGAAAATTCATGCCCGATCGGACCTGTTGAGGGGGGGGGGGGGGGGACAAGTGATAACACAGCAAATATCATTTGCTCTAAGGCCCATCCAGCCGGCCCACTTAACTGGCAAGGCCCAAGGCCTAATAACCAGGAGTAGCAGACACGAGCTCCTAGGCAGCGCACACGCCCGATCGGCTGATGTGACCGCCAGTCTCATCAGCCGCCTGACACAAGGCAGCGCCCATGCCTACCACCTGCTCCCTTTCATGTCGCCGAATACCTACTCTGACAGCCAGTAATCACTCCCCATGCACTCAAGTGCCCCTCAATCATCTCATATAAATAGCCCAGTCAACGATGGCACCAGGTATTGAATCCCCAACATTCTATCTCTAAAAGCACTTTCTCTCTCTAAGCCACTAACTTAAGCTTCGGAGTGCTTACACTTGGTCCGACCGGGTACTTTTTATTGCAAGATTTTCTAATCTGATCGGCTCGGCCTCATAAAGACATTCTAGGCTTTATCAGATTGATTTTTTGAAAATGCTTCTACTCGTTTCTCTGAAGAACTTAGTAAATGATTTGATGATTTTTTTTTATTCGATTTCTTTTTTCATTGTTATTCAAAGTTATTGTCAAATTATCAAATCAAGCTTATATATTTGATTTTGTAGGTGTTTGATTCCTTGATAAATCTATCTTCAAGCTTAAATTTGAAAATAATGTAAAAAGATAGGTCTAACTTAAGAATGTATAATGCTCTAAAATTCATGACACTCCCAATAGAAAGCTGCCATGTGGCCTGCTCAAATTAAAAAAAATACATATTTGTTGGAATTATTATAAAAATTATTTTATTTTTGAAAATAATTATAAAAAAATAATTGGAAAAATTTAATTAAAAATTGTTTATTAAAATGTGTTAATTTCTTTTTTAATAAAAATTTTATGTGTGAGCATAAGGGAGACTTAAATATAGGATTCACCATTAGAGTATAAAGTTTCATTTTTTGTCAAGTTTCACTATGTGATATGACACTAAAATGGATTTCACATAAATGAGATGTGAGAGTTTCCGATCATGGATGTCATTATGGTTGATTCATTTTTGGAAAAACCCATTAATGTTTTTATATATTGAATTTCTATACTTTAAAAACTACAAATTGGGTTCTCAAACTTTTCGATGAGAACACATTAAGTCCAAAATGGACGACACAAACGACAGTGTAATACAAGCGCGGTTAAAGTCACGTGTATTTTAACGGAACATTGTTATTTTTTCCGTCCGTTTGAACTTAATGCGTTTTCTCCGAAAAATTCGAGAACCCAATATGTCATTTTTAAAATATAGGGATCTAATGTGTAAAAACGTTAAAATTTAAAAATTCAATATATAGTTTTTAAAGTATAGGAATCCAATGCATAAAAATATTAAAGTTCATGAACTAAATTATGGGTTATTCCTTCATTTTTATGGTGTCACTTGCTTATTTGTCTAATTGAAAAAGAAAATTATCACAGGTCCAAAATTCAATAAAAGGAAGTAATTTCATGGATTTTACACACTTCACTCTAAGCATTAATTGGATGTGTCAAAAAAAAAATATTACCTCTATTTCATCTTATGTGTCATTTTTTAGTAAAATTCAAATTTTATTTATCTGATACTTTTAAATTTCAAATGGAATTTAATTTTCCTTTTTCGTATAAGTTGACCAATTAGATTTAAAATTGTGTATTGAATTACTCAATTTTATCCTAAATTTAAGCTAATTAATATTATTTAATCTTAGTTAAAATAAGAAAAGTGACACATAAAAGGAAATTGAGGGAGTATTATTTACTGTGTCAAATTATTTGTCATTTAAGACTTTTTTAGACAAATTAATAAGTCTCAATGATTGTTATAACTAGATTTTAAATAAATTTATACTCTGTACGATCCCAAAATAATAGATATACTTTTTTTTTTTCACATAATTTTAGAAAAGTTAGTTTTTATTGTTTAGATATAATTTTATAATGGATTAAAAAAAAGACATAATTTTATAATTGGTTTACCAATTTATGCCCTTTATATATTATTGTAAATATAAAAATAGTTATTATTAGTGTATTAGAGTTGAAAATATAAATTGTCACAAATTATTTTGATAAGTGGAACTTAAATTTAATTTTGAGTTTTTGATAGTAATGGCTAGTATAATGGAGAGATAAATATAAATATTAAATGTTACGTATTTTTAATTTTTTGTTGGAAATGAGATAAAGAATTTAATGCAAATTTGTGAATTATTGAAAAATAATCAAGGACATTATAGGTATTTTACAAGCAAACAGATGGATAAAAATAGTAAGTGTCTTGTATTTTGGGACAAAGGGAGTAATGTTTTATTAAAAATACCCTTATTTCTTTAAAAAAAAAAATACCCTTATTTAATTAAGTGTTGACCACTTAATTAGAAGGAAAGATAGGAATGAGAGAGAATTTCCAAAATGAGAAAGATAATTAATTATAATAAATATGAAGAAATAAATTTAATGCTCTTTTGAATTTATTAAAGCAACAGATATTTAAAGACAAAAAAAAATGTTAGTCAAAACGACGCTAAAATGCTATATATATTCATGATGTAACTATATATAAACTAAAAAAAAAAAATTATTGTTAAACTAACTGTATAAATCAAAATCATGAACTAGTTAATTAAAATAAACAGTTATAATTTGTAATTTTCAAAAATCTATATTAAATTATTAATGTATTAATTAATAAAATTATTAATAAAATGAATAAAAAATTCATGTCCACTCTTGGCCAATACATGTGGATGGCAAGCATGAAATAACTATGCTTACAACTAACCTTATAAGTTATAACTAACCGCTCGTGAATAAATTAAAAAAAAAATCATCAATAATAAAAAATAAAAAACATAAATCATCTGAGGTGGAAGCATATTCAGTTTGAAAAATCTAAAGTCTAGAGCAAATTCCAGGTTATGAAAGAAGCTCAGCATTCATTAATACTTTATCATAAGATACTAATTTAGGAATATCAATATACTAATACATTGCCAAAGGATCATAGTTGCCCTAATGGTATAAAAACCATCATGACCTTACTTTTAGGTAAAATAACTCCTCCTCTTCCATCTCCGGCTCCTCCGTCTTCACCTCCGCTGCCCCACGGCGGCTGTAAAAACCCATTTGTAGGATTTAGAGGAAGAATAATATAAATTTATGGGAAATTATTATATATATATAGAAAATCTCATACCTTCATCGATCCCTCAAAAGGGCTTGAAGGTGCGAGAAGTTGAAATAGTATTTGGATTTTAGTAGTAATATAGATTGATAGTGGAGAAAGGATCTTCTAAGTATATGCTTTGAAGCACAACTTTATTTGGTTCCCCTTTGCTTTTTATAATTATTTATTTGTTTTTCTTTTTCACTTTTGTTAATAATTATTCATGAGACATTAAGCAGAATATTAATGGAATCTACCTAAGATATTCTTTGCCTTAGTGGTTCTTCTCTACTTACCTTTTTTTTTTTTTCCTTGGCATCAGGAATTGAATATGCTCATCATATGGAATTTTTTATCTAATGGTGCATACTAATGCACAATATATCGCACTGATGTACCAAATTAATACTTAAGAGGCCATGTTTGGTTTATTTCGTTGCATATGGTGATAATATAATATAGCTTAGATATAATACAAATAAGGTATTTGAAAAGTTTTTTAAAAAATAATGTGGGGATAATGTAGTATACTATAAGCCTTCTTATCATACGTATACTGTATAAAATAACATACAATTTATCCTTATATTTTGTGTAATAGATTAAATATCATATTATAAAATAGATAAGTAAATTTTCAACATTTTTCTATCTCCATTATAGCCTTCATCTGAGGCATTTTTTTCAGATTAATTTTTCCTTGATATTTCTTCCATTTCGGGTTCAAAAAAAAAGTAAAAAAAATGAGTCTAGTTGTGCAACTTACTGGATAATTGCATTTTATTTCTTTGTATAATTTTTATTTTGGTTTATCAAGTCTTAAAATTACTAATTTATTTATATTTTTCATTGTGATGCTATATTTTCATCGCTATATTTTCTTATTTTTACAGTAAAGCTTATTTGAATTTTATTTTTTTAATAAAAAGTTAATGCATGTATCAAATATTGCTTTTTATAATCATAGTTTTTTTCTAAATTAATTACAACACAAATAACTTAATTTTGTTTATTTTTATTTTTTTATAAAATTAATATAATATGATATTGTACATTAAGCACGGTATGAAATGTTACGGACTAATAAAGTTTTGTACCAAATATCGTATATAATAATACAGGCTAAACAATATAAACTAACATTATACAAAATATAATGTTACACAGACTAATACAATCCGATGATTTAAACGTGCCTACAGAGTCAAGATCTTTGCCTTTAAATTATAAATAATAAATATTGCAATTATTTAATTATATTTATTTCTAGATACTCTATACATCCCTCCAAATTGTCATTTTTGAGAAAAAAAGTTGTTCCACCAATTTGTCACTTGGTAAATCTAATATAGCATTTAATGCATATTTTTCAATTTTACCTTTTATATAATATCAACAAAATATTTAATAACTTAATTAAAATTTGATTTTTCTACACATTTTATTATGATAGTCTAAATTAAGAAATGAATATTTTAGTTTATTCAATATAATTTTTCATAAAAATTAACGAAACTAATTATTTCCTTAATATTGATGATTTGTAAAAAAATGATAATTTAATGAAACAGATGGAGGAAATAGTATCTAGTAAGTTAGAGAATTTTTACTTTGACCGAAATCCGACTCAAACTCGTTTGAAAAAAGTAGGCTAAAGGTGCATTTTTGCTCCTGTCGTTTGATAAAATGGACAAATTTGCTTCTAACGTTTATTTTGAAGCAAATTTGCCCTTAACGTTTGTAAAATAGGAGATTTTTGCCCCTAACGTCAATTGCCGCCAACTTTGACCGTTAATACGTTAGTTGACTGTTATTGAGATACGTGTTATACATTCATTGGACATGTGGATCAAACGTTTGGGTGCTAAAAGTATATTTTTGCCGCAAACATTTTTTTAAACGTGCAAATTTGGCCCTAACGTTTGTGAAGTAGGAGATTTTTGCCCCTTCCGTCAATTACCGGTAACTTTAACCGTTAATAAATTAGTTGACCGCTGACGGCGGGAGCAAAAATCTCTAATTTTACAAACGTTAGGGGCAAATTTATACCAAAATAAACGTTGAAAATAAATTTGTCCATTTTAACAAACGATAGGGACAAAAATGCACGTTTGGCCAAAAAAGTAATACAAACTCGAATCCAGATCAAAAGAAAAAAGCACATGACCATACTCGGACCTGACTCAAAAAATTGAGAGTCGGGTTAGGTTGAACCAGAGTCAACCTGAATGACCCGAAACATGGAAATCTTCAAGCATAATAGTGTGCAATTATAAGTGTGCAATGCATGTTAGTGGACAATTGGTCCTATCTATATTTGGACATTGTTTTCCACTCATATCTGATGCCTAAACATTATTAACTAAGCAAAACTAGAAGGAAAAACACTTCCAATACTTTTTTTTTAATTTTATTTTTTTGTCTAAAAGGAAACTAAAAATATATAAAAGCCCAATAGAATTAATGAACGAAAATAATTATTCATATAAGATATATTTTAGATGAACATTTTTAATTCATGTTTATAATTTGAATATTATATTGAATTAAGTTTGATTTTTAATTTTTATTTTTAAATACTTTAAATATTTTAATTTTTTTTATGAATATATTTTATAATTATCGTGATCAACCGAAAAAAATTGGCTAATCAATTCGAAAAATCGAAACTGATGGACTAATTAATCGGTTGTAATGGACTGATTAATTGTTAATAATTTTAAAAAAATCGATATTAATAAACTGTTTTTTTTTTTTAGCTCATAAACCGGTTTTACCTCGGTAAAGTAAAAATTTAGTAGATGTTTGATACTAAGTTACATTGACAGTCAACTAAATAATAATTGATTCTGTCGGTTTCAATTTTGAGTTGAAAGTCCAACTAAATAATTTTGGAATCAGTTAACAACTGAAAAAGTCTATTTAGCAATTGACATGCTCACGATAACAATCATACAAGTTTAATGCCCAAGTATGATTCTCAAATTTAATTCCATACAATTAAACTTTTTACATTTTGATGAGATGATTTTTTTTTTTTTTAATGGTAGGGCAAATAACTTTTTGAAAAATTAAAATGGAGTAAATAGTTAGGTTGTAAATGAGATAAAATACATTATATATTTCTTTTACATTAATATATTTATATTATGATTTTTTTAATTAGCGATTTCAATATATTACAATTTTAATCATTGAGTATTTCATTAATTAAGTTGGACAAGAAATTATGTTAGGGCATTTAACCTAATTTTAGTTTTTTAAGAGTGAAATTGACCCAATCGAAATTTGAGAAGTTTGCTCGACTTTCTAAAATGAACTTGAAAACCTATCTAACCCTTTAATCCATTCAAATACCAAACATAATTTTAAAGGAATACTAAATCTAAAATTGTTGTAAAAATAAGGACCGGATTAGAGCAAAACCGCAGCTAAAATAGAAATAATAAGGAACAAAAGATTTAACGAGATTCGGCCAATATTGCCTACGTCCTCGGGACTAAGAATATTATTTCACTAAAACTGAAATGTGAAATAATAAAAGAGAGAAGAAATATGCTTAACTAATTGACAAGCTAAGCAATCAAGGGATGATTTAAACCTAAAATTAAAGGCTATATTTATAGTTACAAAATCCTATTCACTTTTCTTAAAATCCCGATGTGGGATTCAAAGAAATTGTATTTTTTTTTTTTTTAAACTTCCGCCAACAATTGTTGGCTTTTAACTTAGCCAACAATTGTTGACTTAATTTAGCCAACAATCTCCCACTTGAAGATTTGATTGAGTATCAATCACATCTTCATATTATTCTTTCTCTCTTGCCAATCCCGTTGCTTGTGTATCTGTCAGGCCGCTGGAAGATCGACACCAAACAAACTTGTCAGTATTAATTGCTTTTGTCATAAAATCTGCTATATTGTCTGTAGTATGGATTTTCTGCATATCCACGGTTCCTTCTTCCACTTTCTCACGAACGAAGTGATACTGAACCCGAATGTGTTTTGTCCTGGAATGAAATGCTGGATTTTTTGCAAGATGCAAAGCACTCCGACTGTCACAAAATAGAGAAATATTCTCTCTTTTATGCCCGAGTTCCTCCAATAACAATTTCAACCATACAGCTTCTTTACTGGCCTGTGCAGCTGCCATATATTCTGCTTCTGTTGTTGACGTAGCCACAACTGATTGCAGTTTTGAAACCCAGCTTACAGCTCCGCCAGCAAGTGTAAACACATATCCCGTAGTGGATTTAATTTTATCCAAATCTCCAGCATAATCTGAGTCAACATATCCTCTGACAATAAAATCTGATCCTCCATAACACAATGCAACATCTACGGTCCCTTTAATATATCTAAGGACCCTTTTTACTGCGTTCCAATGCTCTCCACCAGGATTCGCCATGTATCGACTAACTGCTCCCACTGCATGTGCAATGTCCGGTCTTGTACAAATCATGGCGAACATTAAACTCCCCACTGCTGATGCATACGGTACTCGAGACATCTCCATCCTCTCTTCTTCATTGCTAGGACTCATCTTTGAGGATAACTTAAAATTAACAGAAAGTGGGGTAGAAATTGGCTTACAATCTTGCATGTTGAAACGTTGCAAGATTTTCTTCAAATAATTCTTTTGAGAAAGCCAAATCTTCCTATTATTTCTGTCTCGGTGAATTTGCATCCCTAGAATCTTGTTTGCTGATCCCAAGTCCTTCATATCAAATTCCCTAGCCAACCGAGCCTTTAACTCTTTGATGCGATCTTTGTTGGGGCCTGCTACCAACATGTCGTCTACATACAACAGCAAGATAATGACATCATTTACACCAAACCTCTTGAAATATGCACAAGGGTCTGCATTCAGCCTGCTGTATCCAAGGCTCAAAATGAAAGAATCAAATCTCTTGTACCAACACCTTGGCGCCTGTTTTAGACCGTACAGAGATTTGTTCAACCTGCAAACCAAGTTCTCCTTTTCTTTTTCTTCAAAACCTTCTGGCTGGAGCATATAAATTTCTTCTTCAAGATCTCCATGGAGAAAAGCAGTTTTGACATCTAACTGCTCCAGATGCAAATCAGAAGTTGCACATATTGCCAAGACTACTCGAATTGTAGTGAGACGAACCACAGGTGAGAAGATTTCATTAAAGTCCACCCCTTCTTTCTGAGCATATCCTTTTACCACCAATCTAGCACGATATCTCTCGACTTGATTATCACCATTCCGCTTGATTTTATAGACCCATTTATTGCCTATGGGTTTTCTCCCTTTCGGTAGTGACACCAGTTCCCATGTCTTATTCTTATGAAGAGCTTCAATTTCCTCTTGCATTGCTGCCATCCACTGAGATACATCTGAACTGTTCATTGCTTCTTGGAGAGTTGATGGCTCCCTATCCTCAGTTAGAAGACAATATGCAACATTGCCCTCCATAATATAATCTGAGTGCCAATTGGGCGACCTTCTTGTGCGAGTTGATCGCCTATTATTTGAAACTTCAGTTTCGACTGGCTCTTCTTCCTCGTACTCTGGTGCAGCTTCAGAAGAATTACTGGTTTCTGATTCTCCTTTTACACATACTTTTGTAGTCTCGGACCTTTCTTCACTTTCTGCTTGCACTGAATCTTTATCTTCCACAAAGATAACTTCTCTGCTGACAACAACCTTGTGGGTAGTGGGATCCCACAGGCGATACCCCTTTACTCCTTCAGCATACCCCAAGAATAAACATTTTCTGGATTTTGGATCCAGTTTTGTAGTTTCTTGGGCATTGAACATCACATAAGCAGGACTTCCAAATACATGAAGGTTTGAATAATCCACCGGTTTTCCAGCCCACATCTCCATTGGTGTCTTACACTCAATTGCAGTTGATGGAGCTCGATTCACCACATAACAGGCAGTGTTGACTGCTTCCGCCCAGAATTTCTTATCTAAGCCTGCAGTTCTCATCATTGCTCTTGTTCTTTCCAACAGAGTTCTGTTCATCCGCTCTGCCACTCCATTTTGTTGAGGAGTGTATGCCGTAGTGAATTGTCTTTTGATGCCTTCTTGTTTACAAAATTCATCAAATTCTTTACTGGTGTATTCTCCTCCATTATCTGTCCTCAAACACTTGATCTTTTGACCAGATTCAAGTTCCACTCGCGCTTTGTAAGTTTTGAAAACTGGAAACACATATGCTTTCTTCTTGATAGGGAACACCCAACATCTCCTGGAGTAATCATCGATAAACGACACAAAGTAGTTTGCTCCTCCTAGGGATGACACCGGTGCTTGCCATACATCAGAATGAACTAATTTCAGAATGGCCTTGCTTCTGAAATTTGATGTGTTGAACTTCAATCGATGCTGCTTGCTTACAATACAATGCTCACAAAAAGGTAGTGAGACTTTTGTGAGACCTGGAAGTAGATTTCTTTCGGCAAGAATCTTCATTCCTTGTTCAGACATATGCCCAAGTTTCTTGTGCCAAGTCATTGCACATTTTTCGCTTGGACTGGTCGTGGCAACAAATGCCTCTCCTTCTTGCAAAGTTTTTCCCATTATCATGTATAAATTTGCAGCTATCTTTTCTCCCTTCATCAGTACAAGCGCTCCTCTTGATATCTTCAAGATTCCTTTCTCACCATTGAACTTGCACCCAAAATCATCCAATTGTCCTAAAGACAACAGATTTTTCTTTAGGCCCTCCACATGCCGTACGTCTTGAATAGTACAAATTGTACCATCATACATCTTCAGCTTAATAGTTCCAATGCCAACAATCTTCAAGGCATGATCATTGCAGCTATACACAGATCCTCCAGAGATGGGTTCATAATGATGGAACCATTCTCTTCGAGAGGTCATGTGAAATGTAGCTCCTGAATCAAGAACCCATATTTCAGCAAATCTTTTTCTGCCTTCATTAGTCGTTGCTGCTTCACAACATAGAGCATCTCCGCTATTGGAACAGCTTGCCACATTTCCTTGAGAATCAGAGCTTTTCTTTAAACTCCAGCAATCCTTCTTCAAGTGACCCTTCTTGCCACAGTTGTAGCATTTAACATTCTTCTTACTTCTTGATTTTGATCTACCATGATTGTGACTCCCACTTGAGCCACGTTCCGTTGATCTTCCTCTCATCACCGTCAAGGCTTCCACATGCTGTGAACTTGCCTGCCTGTCTTCCTTATTTTTGCGCCGATTTTCTTCTTCTAGAACAGCAGCTGCAACATCATTGAAGACTAGAGCATCCGTATTATTTGTTAAATTGATGATGAGTTGATCATACGAATCTGGTAAGCTTTGAAGTAGAATCTCAGCACGTTCTACTGGCTCTATTTTATAACCCAACGATGTGAGTTGAGAAAATAGAGTATTCAAAGTATTTAAGTGCTCCGTCACTGAAGTAGATTCCTCCATACGAAGAGTATAGAGTTTTCTTTTAAGAAAATATCTTTTCTGATGTGGAAGATCAGGCTATGCTGCAACCACAGAGCATACTAAGACAGAACCTCGGCTCTGATACCACTTGTTGTAAAAATAAGGACCGGATCAGAGCAAAACCGCAGCTAAAATAGAAATAATAAGGAACAAAAGATTTAACGAGGTTCGGCCAATATTGTCTACGTCCTTGGGACTAAGAATATTATTTCACTAAAACTGAAATGTGAAATAATACAAGAGAGAAGAAATATGCTTAACTAATTGACAAGCTAAGCAATCAATGGATGATTTAAACCTAAAACTAAAGGCTATATTTATAGTTACAAAATCCTATTCACTTTTCTTAAAATCCCGATGTGGGATTCAAAGAAATTGTATTTTTTTTTTTTTTTTTAAACTTCCGCCAACAATTGTTGGCTTTTAACTTAGCCAACAATTGTTGACTTAATTTAGCCAACAAAAATCTCAGTTTCTTTGGACTCTTCTATTTTGAATGTGCATTATTATATCTCTAATAATATATATAATTTATATATACTATTAATTGGTCGTGCAAAAAAATATTTAAAATGTTTTGGTCTTCTAATAATCTAATTAAGTTTTTATCGCAAACACTGTGATTAACAATAATAGATCTATTACTCCGAAGGGAGGTTTATCAAGGCTATCTCGGGTCATTAGTATGGAGTTTCTTCCTCACGCGTTGCTGAAGGTTTAGCTCTCTGGAGGGTCTTAGCCTGAATTGATTCCAATATGATCTCTTCGGGTATCATATATACGGATGCTCAGAATATTTCATTGGCTATTTGTAATAACGTAGATGATTTTTCAGACTTTGATTCCATTATTTCGGATTGTAAAATTTTTATTTTAGGTAGACAAAATATTAAAGTTGCTTGGATTAGTAGGAATAACAATTCTGAAGCACACAACTTAGCTAGAGCTTCATTGTTGTATAGTCCTGCTAAAATTTGGGATTTTATCCCCTCTTTGTTGTGATATTTTCTTTTATAAAGGTCATTTTTTCTTAAAAAAAAAAACAATAATAGATCTATTAGTCACAACACTCAAACGCTAATAAGAAGTCCAACGCTGATGAACAATTATTCAAGCCAAATGGGCTAATAGAGAGAAACACGATCCATTTTATAACTAAAATAGGACAGGGGCCGCGCGAATGCAGGACCCCACTGACACAAATTATGACATAGGCTCTCCCAACTTGGGGAGACCTTAGGTCAGCACCCCTCCTAAGTGCAATGGAGGTCACTAACCTAGGCCATGGGCCTTTTTGATCACCCATCGACCCTGTCCAGGTAAGTATGTTCTACCAAGATTCTGCTGCCAAGTACCGGAAGCGATGTATAGTTCGTATAACATATTTTAATCTTATACAATGACAAAAATCATAAATTTAGAAAAATGTATCATTAAACTATCAGTAGATCAAGTAAACTTTAGGAAGAACAGAATGCCATAGGAAGCGTTGCTGCTGATCAAAATCCATGTTAGCAAGCCTATCTGCGACCGTATTAGCTTCACGATACACACACTACAAGAAATTGTGCTTTTCCCGACGGAAATTCCCGACGGAAAATAAGGAATTTCCGTCGGGAAATAAAATTACCGACGGAATAAAATTCCGTCGGGAAATTAGGCGTAGGCAAATTTCCCGACGGAAATTGAATTTCCGTCGGAAAAATTACCGACGGAAATTGAATTTCCGTCGGTAAATTTGCCTACGAAAATCCAATTTCCGTCGGGAATTCCCGACGGAAATTCAATTTCCATCGGGAAAATTACCGACGGAAATTCAATTTCCGTTGGGAATATTTACAAATTAAAAAAAAAATAATTATAATAACAATACCAATTACCATAAATAAATAATAATAAATTAACAACACAAATTAACATAATAATAATATTAATTAAGGTACAAATTTTACTGATTTTAATTTAATAATAATAACATATTGAATAATAATAATAATAATAATAACTAAAATTAACACAACTTCTTAATAAAAATAATAACACTAATAATATATCTACTTAACATACCCATTAAATAATAACAATAATAATTAACACAACTACTTAATAAAAATTATAATAATCAGAATAATAATTAGGATAAATATTTAATAATATTAATAACAATACCAATTAGCATACCCAATTAACAATAATAATAATAACTAAAATTAACACAACTTCTTAATAAAAATAATAACAATAATAATAATTAAGATAATTATTTAATAAAACTATTAATAATACTAATTAACCTACCCATTACATAATAATAATAATAATAATTAGCACACCATTACAATAATCATAATAATAATTAAGATAAATATTTAATAATACTCATAATTATTATAATTAACATATCCATTAAATAATAATAATAACAATTATACTAGTAATGTTAATAATAATAATAATAATAATAATAATAATAATATTTATAATTAATAAATAAAGAAAAAAAAAAAAAGTAACCTTACCTTACCTTACCTTCCTCGCCGGTCACCACAGCAGGAGGCCACCGGAGGCACCACAGGCGACCGAACGGCAGGGGGAGGCGGAGATCCACGCGTCGCCGACCGCAACACCCACCGCAGCTCGCCGGCGAGGGAGATCGGGGGCGGGGGGAAGGGAAAACGTGAGAGGGGAGCGGGGGAGGAAGGGAAGGGAAAAGGGGGAGGGGGGAAGGGGAAAACGGCGCCGGAGGTGAGATCTGCGCCGGGGAGGGGAGGGGGAGCCGGAATGGCGGCCGGAAGGAGGGCAACGGCGGCACAGTCGCTGGGCAGAGAGAGGAGGGAGGAGAAGAGAGAGGGGAGAGGGAGGGGAGGGAGAGAAGGAGACCGGAGGTGGGTGGTCCGGCTCGGATCGGCGGCGGAAGTCGGTGGGCCGGCCGGATCTGCCGGTGGAGGCACGCCGGAGGTGGGCGGCGGCGGAAATCGGTGCAGAGGAGGAGGGATCGGGAGGGAGAGGGAGAGGGAGAGCGAGAGGGAGAGGGAGGAGAGAAGAGGAGAGAGGGATGTGGGATTTAATTTAAAACTTTTAGCGACGGAAATTCATTTTCCGTCGCTAAAAGTAGCGACAGAAATTGAATATCCGTCGCTAAATTTAGCGACGGATATTAATTTTCGTCGCTAAAATTGTAAATTATTATTTTTAAATAAATTTAGCGACGGAAATTCAATTTCCGTCGCTAAATTTAGCGACGGATATTAATTTCCGTCGCTAAATTTGTAAATTATTATTTTTAAATAAATTTAGCGACGGAAATTCAATTTCCGTCGCTAAATTTAGCGACGGATATTAATTTCCGTCGCTAAAATTATAAATTATTATTTTTAAATAAATTTAGCGACGGAAATTCAATTTCCGTCGCTAAATTTAGCGACGGAAATTACATTCCGTCGCTAATAATATAAATTATATTTTTTAGATAATATTAGCGACGGAAATTACATTCCGTCGCTAATAATATAAATTATATTTTTTAGATAATATTAGCGACGGAAATTTGATTTCCGTCGCTAATTTTAGCGACGGAATAAAATTCCGTCGCTATTTCGGTCGTTAAAAATGGAGGGAAAGTACTCCCGCCATTTTTAGCGACGGATTTATATTTCCGTCGCTAATTAGCGACGGAATAACAATTCCGTCGCTAATTAGCGACGGAATTTGGTCCGTCGCTATATTTCCGTCGCTAAAATTCCATTTTCTTGTAGTGACATGAAACAATTGAACTGACCAGTCCTTGGAAAGAATGGAACGAATTCGACGAACAAAATCCATATGTTAAAGAGCAGAATCCTCGTTGGATTGAAGCATTTGAATAGATTATCAATTTGAAGCACAACACGACACCAACTTCTCTCCCAAGCCTTTTCAATACCGATTAAGACCGCCCATAGCTCTGGCCGATACGCACAACACGAACCCAGCTTGACAGAAAAACCCCCTAACCACTTACCATTCTCATTCCGGAAGACACCACTTGCTGTGGCTTGAGCAACAAGAGAATTTACATTATTAAATTTTTGGACATGAATAATCATATTATTAACGAGCAATGAGAGAATTATTATTATTATTATTATTATTATTATTGGAAACAATGAGAAGACTTAATTATATAATTACTATTATTAATAGGAGATCATAACAAAGAGGACCATTAGCACATGCTACAAATTATGATGAAGAAATAAAATAATATTCAAAGTCAAATTTAAAAATTTCATAAAAATGATAAAGTCAAATCCTTAAATATAAAAAAATTTCTCTTCAAACAATTGTCAAGTCAGGAAAAAAAAATCAAACTTCAATCTAATTAATATATATAAAAAAGAATAGCACTCTCGCATTGTGAATAAAAAAGTGAATCAAATTTTTCAATACAAAATTTTGATAATTGACAATTGCAATAAATTCTTTAACAGCTGAATTATTAAGGGATTTATACATAAATGCCAAAGAAAAAAAAAAAAAAAGCATTTCATGTTTGTATTCCCACACTACCTTTTCTTTTTCATAATTGCCATTTTTTAAATTTGGTCTTTCAAAAATAACCCATATTCCAATTTAAAAGTCAATCTGTTCTCAAATATTGATTTTCTCTAAATTTCTTTTCCATCATTCAATTACTGTTTATAATGCTATCATTCTCTTTCATTTCTTAAAATCATAAATTGCAAATTGTAAGTTTAAGATCTAAATCCATCTATTATTTTCCATTTGTTCCACATCATAATTTTTTTAAAATTTTGTTTTTATTTCTTCCCCAATCCATTTTTTATCATTGATTTCTAATAATTACAAACATGAAATCTTCTTACATTTCTAATTGATATTTGATGTTATTAATAATTATTATTACTATAGTTACATTCTATTGAGACTTTTTAGATTTTTAATTTTCATCTAAAACTTCTTGCACACCACTTATTTGATGGAATGTTTGTATGAAAATAGATACGTACTACTTTAATATAGTATTTACATAAGGTGTACAAAGGGTATACAGTTTATACACTAAGTGTATATAGGGTATACACTTTGTGTGTACAGTAAAAAGTATATACAGTGTATACACAAAAGTGTATATAGTGTATACACTTTAGGTATACAATGTATACAAATTATTTTGTTAATAATATACTGGATTATTAATTATTCACATGTAGAAAATGATGCTTTTTGATTGAAAATAACCAATGGACAACATAGCAATATTAATTCAATATCAAGGAAACTAGAATATAAATAAAGATTTTAAAAATTTTGAAGTGAATGCAATTTTAATTCCAATTTACGACTTCCAAAAACTACCGGAAATAATATCAAAGCAAATGAAGGTTAATCTAGAAGATAACATGCTTGACATAAAGTACAAAGTTAAACATGTATACACGATATATAGTGCATACACTCTATACACAAAGGGTATACACTTTACACAGAGTATACAATGTATACACAAAATGTATAAATTGTATACACTTTACATATAGGATATACAAAGGATATACATAAAGTGTATACAGTATATACAAAGGATATACATTGTATTCATACACAATAAATCTAACCTAACAGTTATTGTGAGTATATTAGCGTAACATATCAATAGCAAAAAAGTGTTAAAAATTATGTAAATTCAATAGAAATATTATCAAAATTATATAAAAAGAAAAAATTACACAATCATTGTATATTTATAAATTTGCCGAAGCTAATATGGTGCTACTTTCTTTTGAGTCTTTTTCTTATTCAATTGCCTTTTTCTCTCATTTGTTTCCTTTTTTTCCGTTATATTTCTCAGTATCAATTTCAACATTTCCATTTTGCTTATCCTTTTCATAATAATATAGAAACATAGTTAATCTATTTTTTATGATTCTCTGCATTAAATTTCATCGGAATTTGCTTTCTTTCAATAAAATATTCAATAAAGACAACTACAAAAACCTCACAACATAAAAAAAAAATCAACATCACAATCAGTTTTATTTTAATAAATAGTAATACAACATATGAACAAAAGATATAGAAACATAAAAGCAAAGAAAATAATCATGTAAAGTAGTTCCAGTTATATTAATAACAAGGAAATGGAATCCAGACAACTAATTAAAGACTAAAATTAAGAAACTCTATCAAAATTGTTTTCACATTTGATTCAACCGATTTTAGCTAAAAGTCTAACAATTCATGCCAAAATTAACAAAAAAAGTCACCAATTTCTCTATGAAGCATTATGTCAAATACGTACTTAGGGCATACATTATTCGTAACTTGATTTCTCAACTTTAATCATATAAAAATCCAAATTCTCAGGCATTTCTTTTAAATCATGTCACAATATTGAAGAAGAAGAAAAGAAAAAATTGACACTTGCCAACAAAACTAGCACTGTGTATACTTTTAAAGAATTTATGTTCAGACTGAAATCTCGTCGAATTGAATAACTCAGTTCAGATTTCCTCTTCCTTGCACTGGTGTTGATATTGATAGTCTATTGAACAATAATTTACTTGAAGGTTCAAAAGGTTTTGAGCAATAATTTACACCACAAATGTAATGAAGAAAAAAAAAAACTCAGCTTCAAAATGATAGTATTAATGACATAGGATTACTCATAAACATATAGTTGACGTCTTTGATTTGAAAGTGAAACAAATTAAAGTTTTATAAAAATAAAAGTAATTTTAAGTATTTTACATTATAATTAGTAATAGTGGACAAGCTACGCCAAGAAATAAAGCAAATAGCAAAATCATAAAGCCTTCATTTATAAGAGAGTTGCCTTAAAATTAAAATGCGTTGGGAATGAAACAAAAAGCTTAATTCAACCATAAAACCCAAGCAATTAAACTTCTATGGTTTAACAGAGTGATAGTTAGTGGAAAGAATAAAGCTAATTTAGAAAGAAAAAAAAAAGTGCAAAAAAGAAGAGAACAAAAAACTTACTAAGGGAGAGGATAAAACTACGATTGAAATTGTCGATGATAGAGAAGGAGGTAGTGACCTCATCTGGAACTTGCTCTTCGTCTTCCACTTTCATTGCAACTAACATTTTCATCTTCTTCATTGTTTTGAAGTAGAGAAACAAACAGAAATTAATGAGATCTCCCAATCTCAATCAGTACTATCTTTGATTGTTAAATCTTCTACAAGAAATTGAATGAAGAGTTTTGCTTCAATTACAAGAGAATATGATTTATATTTCTAACTAGCAATAACCAACAAGGAACACATCCATGATGCCTTAGGTTTACTCTTTGTAACTTGGGGCATTTTGAAATAGTAACAGTTTAAAACGTATTTATGAAATAAGAAAATGCATATTAATGAAATTTTGTAAAAGTGATAGAGCACTTTTGAAACCCGATGTTATTAAAATCGGATTGGATAAAGAACAGGAGAGGCAAAGGTCTCGTGGTTCGACCAGTTCGATGGGGTTCAACCGGATTTTTTCTTTTTTTTTTTTCTTAATAATATTATTTTTAAAGTTATATAAATATTATGAAAATATCACTATATAAAAAAAAATAAAAAATTCTTTAAATAAACACATTCATCATCAAACTGTTATTATTTCAATGGTTCAATCAGTTTTTTGCTGATTCATAAACTACTTTTAAACTATTTCCAATAAAAATCAAGTAGATCCAGTTGAAATTCGGTACATGTCTAAATTTAGTTAAAAGTAATTTTTATCTCCAATTGTATGAGAAAAAACGATTTTTCCACTTTTTTTCTGAGATCACTATAAATATTTGAAAATTCTGATAAAATATCCTCAATAATTATTGAAAATGGTACAAAAATATACATGTCAAAAATAATGCTGAAAATGCTCTATTTGTAGCAAAAAAAAATTTTTCCCCAACACCTATGGGGTACATTTTAGCTTAAAAAACAATTTAAAGAATAAAATAATTATCTGACACAAATGTTAATAGCAAAATTATACAATATGGTTTGGGTTGTGTCACTATTGGGTTTGGGCCATTAATTTTAGATCATTCTCAAGTTGCGTGATTTTCATAATGGGGAAATTTGGGTTTTGGGTCGAATTAGATCAGTTTTTTTGAGTCAAATCCATTTTTTTTTTTTTTGACATAAAATTGAATGATTGATTTTTAATAGATGTGGCAAAATGGACGGATTTGGATTGTATCGTAACTGGGCCAATATCCAAATGGATTGGATGGATTTAGATCGATTTATTTGACCAATATTTTTAACGAAAAATAATTTTTGATATAATAACGGATATTAAGACGGTGAAAAAATGGTTTGGGTTGGATCATAACTAGGCCAATATCCAAATGGATTGGATGGATTTAGATCGATTCATTTGACCAATGTTTTTAACGAAAAATAATTTTTGATATAATAACGGATATTAAGACGGTGAAAAAATGGCAGTGAGCTGAAGACCGGCAACGACTGGACAGTGGAGAGGGAGAGAGGCGGTGAGAGTGAAAAGAATAGAGTGGGAGGACTGCATATAGAGAGAGAGAGAGAGAGGGGGGGGGGGGGGGGGGGGGGGGGGGGGTGGCAATAGAGAAAGAAGCGGAGATGAGAAATTGAGCTGGGCAAAAAGGATTGGGAGTGAGGCCCATTGGGCATTTGGGACCATAGGTTGAATAATTAAATTAAAGAAAGCAGTGGAGCCTGGGGAGAACTGTTCATAAATAAATGACATATTTGATATATTAAGTCCTAGTTTGTAGTTTGGAATATGAATGACATGCTATGCTAGCATATAATAATAATAATAATAATAATAATAATAATATATCAGCCAACTTATCTGAATAAGCGTATTTGGATGGTCAAAAGAAGTATGAGATCATATATTCTGTTCACATGTGGGAAATGAATCACATTTTAATTCAATTATTGAATAGAAATGAAAATAAGGAGAAAAAAAATAAAAAAAGAATAAATTGAATTCTGAGATTGAAAAAACTCGGGGTTGGGTTCGTTAGGACCGGTAACATAATTGAGCTTGACTTTCCTATATTGGCATTTATGTTATACACAACTTGTAACATTATTAAAATTATAAATTAAACTAAAATGTTTAATTTAATAATTTTGTTCAAATCAAACCTTAAAACTCAACATGCATATTCTCAAGAACAACCACCTCAGCTATAAAACTCAAAATCTAGTATATATATCAAGTGGATCACTAGGCTCACAATAGACGTTATATAAGTAAGAATTCTGAATTTTTATGAGTAATCATTCTGTGTACAGATGTACTGTATGGGGTACAAATTTGAATAGTTGGATCATGATTTCATTTTTTAATCAAACAGTCCAAATTTGCAAGCAACACTTTACATTTATATATCAAATTGCATCTCTTTCTTTTTTTTTTTATGAAAAATTGCATCTCTTTTTCTATTGGCCAAGAAAATGAAATAAATTATAAAATTATTTGTTTTTTTAAAAAAAAATTGATACAAAGTTGTTTCAAATATACTTTTTTCTAAGGACGTATTTGATCCTTATTCTTAAATTTGAAGGGCCAGTAATTAAGGGTGAGTATGGTCAGTTAACCGGTCCATGAGTTCCAGTCCATTAATATCGGTTTTTTGAAATTGCAGTCCATTAACCAGTCTATTACCATCGGTTAATCGGTCCATCGGTTTCGGATTTTCGAATCGGTTACCCGATATTTTTCGGTTAACCACTATAATTATAAATATATTCATAAATAAAATTAAAATGTTCAAAATACTTAAAAATTAAAATTTTTTCACTATAATATAACATTATTGTTGTTAAAATAAAAGTATTTGGTGGATATAAGCAAATTTATTTTTAAAAATTAATATTTAATAAGTAAATATATTAACCAGTCCATAATCACTTTTAATTAGATAAATTGTTATACTTACTAATAGCCAATTAAAAAAACTTTAAAACTTTAAAATAATTAGTATAATAAAAAAAAAGTATATGATCACCTTTAATTAGGATAAATTATTACAAATTATTAAAAAATTAATAAATTAACTAAAATTTCGGTTTCGGTTCGGTTAACCAGTCACATAAGTCAAAAATCATTAACCAATCCATTAATATCGGTTTTTTCAAAACACTAACCATTAATCAGTTCATTACAATCGGTTAACCAGTCCATCGGTTCGGTTTCGGATTTTTTTTTGTTAACCGAGTTCATCGGTTTTTTTGCTCACCCCTACCAGTAATACCTTATAATAAGAGGCTAAACGGACCAACATATGTGAGCCTCTTTTTCCATTTTAGAAGTATCCTTTTTTTTTTCTTGAAAAACATTTTAAAAGTATCCTGATGAGGCAATACACAATTACAAGGGCATACATGAGATTTTTTAAAATGTTTTAAAGAGTATATTTTTTAAGATAAATGCAATCCATTTTTAATGCAAAATTAAACTTTCAATTAATAAAATAAAAAATATATCTGTAAAATACAAATAAAATTATAAAATTTTAAAATACACAAAATGCACAAAATTAATAAAGTTACTGAAAAAATTTCGGAACTTTTATAACAAAAATAGTGAATAATTGTAATATGCTATGGGCAATCTGATTTACAGCAGAAAACTCAATTTATTTGTTATTTATAACAAAATTCTGAACCACCATCCATTCAAGGAAGACAATAACTCCCATTGGAGAAGACAATAACCTTTAAATCAATGAGGATAAATTTGCATAACAAAAATCTAAATTTCATTCAAAGTTAAATAATAAACATGAACCAGATCTATACGGACACAAATAAGATTTAGAAAAACAAGAAGATTAAATCTGAAATCAGATTTCAGTTTATTAAAATAAAAATGCAAAATAAACTGAAAAATCAAAAGAACACAAAATTAAAAATAATAAAAATTTATTAAATCTATAATAATCTGAAAATTATAAAAAGAATTGCAAAAGGATAAAAAAAAAAAACTCAGAGAATTGAAAACATAAATCCGAACTACAAGAAAAGAAATAGGAATGGAGCTGCCGCCTACGGATAGATTGACGATAGTTTCAAAATTAAATAGAGAAAATAAAAACTCTTAAGTTCAAAGAGTAAATGAGATTAACGTTTTGAGAATTAATTGCTTGAAGAAAATAAAGTGTCGAAATAATTAAATTGACGAGAATGTTGGTTATTTATAATTTTTTTTAAGCGGGTTGATTCATATGCAATAGTCAATGCTGGATTTCTAAATTCTAACCCCAAAAAGCCGCCGATCCAATGGAAACCAATACTATGATCCGAAATCAGTAGAAAATAGTAACTTGATAATGAAAACACAAATAAAAAAAAAGAAGATGGAAAGAAAAGAAAATTTGACAATCATAAGAAACATACAGAATCATTCTGAGGTATGTGATTGATATTATATTATTGATTAATTAAATAATTATTAGACATGATTCTTCATTCGGACCCATATAAAAAATAAAATTCCCAATTTTGAAAACATTATTCCTTTGACCATGTTATGTGGTCTGATGCTCTCTCACTCTGTATATATATAATTTGCTTGGATGGATGTACCCATCCATGAAATAAACAAAAATAAAACAAATAATTCTTTGAAAGATTCTTTATTTATTAGCAACTAAAATAATAAAATTGTCAACTCCCCATGCAAACGACAGGACAAAATATCTAATTAAAATTGTTTTTCTAGGTTACGTACGTAGGATTAGGAGGTAATTACATACTCAATTTTTATTTTATAATTATAGACAGTGCTCGATTTCCATCTCTTCCACGTAGTTTTCTTCTCAATTTATGTTATTTAATTGCTTAGAAATAGAATATAAGTCTTATTTTCTCTGTATGAAACAAAAATAAATTAATTAATTAAGCACATGTAACACAAATAACGAGCCATTTTTTATGTGTCTTATTGCCAAACCTAATCTTGAAGTGATTCCTCTTCTTTCCCAAAAGACTATGAAGAGACAAAACAGTCCAAATTCTCTCTGATTAGCTTTGGAAAGTAAAACCTTTGGATGCTATGCAAAACGTTAAACAATATTTTGGGTTTTGCTAATTATTTTTCATTTATTTAATTTTATACTAAACACTATCAGACACCTATGACTTTCTTACCACTATCTCCTGTCCCTCTATTTCCTGTCTCTTCTACTAATCAGATTACAGCTCTTTCAATTTGATCAATCCCTATGTATATCTTTAATTAGAATTTGCCAAAAAAAAATCTTTAATTAGATTAAGAGGAGGTCTTAATGTTAAATCAATTTTTAGCCCTATTTTTTTTATATTAAGATATTTTTATAAATGTACAGATTAATCTAACTCTTAATATTTGTTAAATCTGTGCAAATCAAGTGGGCAGAAAGTGTTCTTGATCTATCTTTGATTCTTTGTGGATCCATGTGCAGGCTTTGGACGGATCATTTTAATTTCTGTATCACAAATATTATTGATAGTACACTGATTTATACCTAAACCTAAATATTTATTAAGTTTGTAGAAAATTAATGTTTGAGCACATGGCAACTTTAATAATTAAGCGATGCTGTTACATTTTCCCCCCATTTTTCCTATGAAGTCTCTGAAATTTAGCCATCAAAGGTATTTGATCACAGCTCATTTCATTATAATTAATATTCCAATTTGTCAAATGCTTAAGGAAATATTATAAAACCAACAAAAACAATTTTATTTATTTTTAAATATTTAGTCCTTGCCAAGACAGAAGCCTATGGTTGGAAAAGGGTCCATGTACCACCTTATTTGAATGCAAATGTGTCCAACCAAAATTGACTAGCTTTGTTGATATATATTGGAATTCAAAACAAATTAGCCCCACAAATAATTCTTTGTATAGTGTTTGCTTCAACGACTTACAGTTTTTTTTTCTTCAATTGGACTAATGAATCCCAACATGCATGCACACAATAACTTATGTATGGACACAGAAGAAAATAAAGGAACAGTGAAGGGAAGAAAGTCTTTGTTTAGGTAAGAAGAAATTGATGGGTTGATGATATAAATGGTCCCTCATTTCCTTGTGTCAATATGGCTTTAATTTTGGCCAAACCTATTGCAATTCTGTGAAATTTTTGAATTTCTACTATTAAACTCATAAATATTTATTTTACACATTGAGCCATTAAACTTTTATTATATTTGACACCAAGCCCTCTATTAATGGATTTTATGAGCATGATTAGCATGCTCCATTAATTTCTCTCCTACTGAAGTGGTAGAAATGGAATTTGAGTGAGTTATTTTTGCTAATATGTAATTTGTATCATATTCAGTATTTAATAAGATCAAGCCAATTATATTGATAATTGGTATTATAAGGAGATATATTTGAAAGAAAAAGAGACCGATGATATGTGTTAATTAAGCTCACAAAATTCGTTAACAAAGGGCTTGAGATTAACACATATTATATTTCCTGATCCTATTTAAATTGATTGAAATTAAAAAGAATTAATATTATATTTTCCGATCCTATTCAATTTGAGAAAACACATAAAATTAGGATTTCATATTGTTTTAATATGGTAATTAACATTTAACAATAAGGGGAGTCTCTAACATAGGTCAAACAATTAAGATAATCACGAGAGAGAGAGAGAGAGAAGGGATTTAGTTGTACAACTGTCAAAGAAAAGAAGGAAAGAAGAAAAGGATTGAGTGGTCACATGATTCTCCAACAATTGCATCTGTACACATAATGTGAGTATTATTGCATCGTAAAAACAACAACTGGACTCCTAAAAATACATTATTATTAATTTTGAATTTTGTAAATGTAATATATAATTAATTAACCATGAAAAGTCTTGCAATATCTGAACTTTGATGACTATGATTTTTCAATGACACCAAAACATCCTAAAACTCAAAGAGAGACAACATTTTCTTTCCCCTCTCTCTTCTTTCCTTCTCTTTTCTTAATTAAAGAACTTCAGTCAAGATCAACAACTTGGAAGACGATGATTCTTGAATTTTCACCTTCATCTTCCTCAATGGTTTGTACTAGCTTGGGAAATTTATCAAAGATTATTGCCACCATTTATATGCTCATAGTTAGTAGTATTCTTCAAATTTGATTTTATCAAAGTTCAAACTCAAAGATCTTATATCTCGAACTTTTATCTTGTTTTAATCTTCACTGATCATTTTTAAAAGTATTTCTCCATATAAGCTTTTGGAAAGATATTAGATGATTTTCTTAACAGTATTTATTCTTGATTTTCTTGCTTCTGACTGATCCAATTTACTAAATTTTTATTATATACTAGGTACTTAAAAACAACCTGCTTCTTTCTCTTTTTCTTTTTTCCCATAGAATTTGTGATTCTAGATCAATTATTTTGCTTTAAGGTACTTCGAGAAAGAATGATCCAGCTACTATCATTCTACCAAAAATATTTACAAAATATGAGAATTTCTCATCTCTCCCTTCACATACACACACAAATACTCAGAAATGGAGTCCAATAAGCAAATCGTCTTCGAGAATTTAGTACTCTCGGTAGCTGTAACATCTCAAAGAATTGATCTAAATTTCTCAAGATGCATATGACAATCAATTTTGGTTCCCCATATTTAATATTTTTACAAACATGAACCATGCTTAGATATTTTTTTTTTCTGACAAATCAGGATAGGTTTTCTAATTTCGAGATCAAAGTTCCCCAAGCTAACTGCTTCTTCCTAGAAACCTGTTTTGTTGATTTTTTTTTAAAAAAAAATAATACAAAATTTACCAAACTCAATGCTCATTGAACAGCTATCTAGTTTTTCTTTTTCTTTTTCTTTTTCATATATAATATAACATATTTATTTATGTTGTATTAGCATCATATATCTTTATTTTATCTAACAGATACATTTAGGCAAAATTAACATCTCAAATTTATTAATTCCTTATCCTTTTGGAAGCCATCAATGATTCATAGATGGGTTTATCAGATAATTCAATTTTGTTTTGGTATGTTTATCTATTTTGCAGGATTATAGAAGATTATGAATGGAGAAAACGATCACTAGGAACATATTCTATCTCACAAGTATTGAAATCACCTTGTAAGTAACCCCAAAATCAAGTGATTTTATTTTTCTTCTATATTTTTCTTGTATTCCTCCGTTTGTAGTTACAAAATTGAAAGAAGTGACACTAATTTAATAATCGAATAGAATAAGAAATTAGAATTGCAAATCGGAATAAATAGAAAACTTTTACTACATGTGATGTATTGGTTCTTGATTAGAGCCACATACTTAGAATTACATAATTATAAGTTTATATAAATAAATGTGTACATTTTCTTATTAAGGATCATCTTATAGATTATAAATATCCTTCTTTGGGCTTCAGTGTGACAAAATATACATAAAGAAAATTGAATAGTTTCTCTATTTTTTGGAACCAAAGTCTTAAATTTGAAGTTGCCTCCATTTATATGAGTGGCTCAGGCAGTATAAAGTTCTAAATAGCTTATGAAAAATCCTCAAAATCTTAGTGCCAAGTCAACTCTAAAAAGAAATGTGTGAACAATTAAATTTGATCTAGGGTTTGTCCTCCTTCCTTTTAGTCGTGTTGTTCAATTTTCAAATTTCCTAATTTAGATGTTAATTGTTAATAGTCCATGTATGGAATTCTAGCAGAGATTGAATATTGGAAGAAATCAAGTTAAAAGAAGGAGAAAAGGAGTAGGCATAATGGAAGAATTAGAGATGCATGATGGAGAGAAGAGCAGTGAAAATACATCAATAGTTTCATCTCAAAAATGTTCATCTTTTGATTTGAATGAAGAAGCTACCAGTGAAGAAGAAGAAGACGGTGAGAAGAGAACAGAAGGAATTCCATTAGCTAATAATAATAATAATTCCTCAGCTGAAAGAAATAATGAACGCAAGAATGCTGTTAGACAATACATTAGATCAAAAATGCCTCGCCTACGTTGGACTCCTGATCTTCATCTTTCTTTTGTCCATGCTGTTGAAAGACTTGGTGGCCAAGAAAGTAAGTTCATTCTATTCAATTTCTTTTTTTTTTTTATTTATAAACCGAAAGATATTTATACTAAAAAATCTTTATATTAATGAAGGAGCAACTCCCAAGTTAGTTCTTCAGTTAATGAATGTGAAAGGACTTAGCATAGCACATGTAAAGAGTCATTTGCAGGTATTATATGAGTTAGGCATTGATTTAATCTCTCTGATTTTCTTCTGTAATTTCTGATCTAAATTCATACTCACCTTCTTCCTCCTTCATTAATGCATATCAGATGTATCGGAGTAAGAAGCTTGATGAGACTGGACAAGGTGAAGTTCCTTTTATGCTTTTGAATTTATTCATGAAATTGACAGTTTTGGAACTACATATAGATATTTGATAGGAAATAATTACAATCAACAGTTTTGTGGCTATTTTCCCAATAATAATACAAATTACCCAGCATTCCACCTATAAATTTAAGAACAAGCAGTAGATGTTGGGATTCTTGAGCGGGATAAAATGAATTTTATTGCACCAATATAATAGGCTTATAATTGAGACACATTTAAGAGATAATAACCCCACTAACTCTCCTATCTAATTTTTCATAACAATTAAAGACTCACCGTTTTGATCCATTAGTGAATAAACATGTAAAAAAATAAAAACCATTACTTTTACTCAGTTAATTCATCTATTGATTTTGAATCAATTCTCAACATTGCCTCTTAATTCAAAATCTCAAACATGTAATTGTTTTATTAGGGCATCTCTATCCAATTCACATCTCATCTAACTTCATATCTTGAAATTTCTCACCAATTTCCAATTATTGATGCATTTTTCACTATTTTTCTGTTACTAATTTTCTTGAAATTCTTTTTCTTGTCCCAAATTTGTTAGCTCATTTTCAAACGTGGAATCTTTTTTCATATGCCAAAATCTTTTTCAATTGAAATATTATTGGTTTGCCTTCATGCGGATAATCCTTTTCATCATTATTATTTTTCTTGCATACGTTTCATGGTGGAAGTTTTTCCTTTTGTGATGTCAATGATAATTTGTTTAGCATCTTGGCAATGAAGGTTGTCTCCGTTGTTTTGTCATCTCGAATAGAGCATTTATTAATTCCAGAACTGTAAATTTTGAGAGATGCTTAGAATTCACAAGTGAGGAAATTTTTAACTCAAACTTCTCAGGCATACTTAGAAGAACTTTTCAGGCATTTTGTTGTTTGAAAACTCTTTACCAATTTAATGTTGTTGGCAATTATCATTAGCTTGTTACCATATATTTCTTTATCCCTTCACCTACCTCATTTGTTAATTGCCTAAACGCTCATTTTCAATAAATCCAATATTTTCTTTAGGAGTTTCGCATGCATGTTGTTAGTAAATATTATTTAAGAGCCAAAGACTATAGAAAAGTTTTTGCTTTAATTGAACTTCTTATTTTTTCTTCATTGTGAGTCTTAGTTTGAGTCAAAGTTAAATGCATTGACAATATTGAGAATCCATTATCATTTTCAACCATATCCCATAAATAAAAAGATTGCAAATATTGTTGGAATTTATGGACCTATACAAATTAAATATGTGAATATTGTATATTATAAGCTATTAGAATTTTAATCCAAATAAAAGTGATCTGGTTAATTTAAAGTCAAATTGGACTTAATAATCGTTTTATTAAAATATGGAGGTTATTTTATAAATGTGTAGAAATTTAAAAGACTTAATCTAATTTATAATGGGCAAATTAGTAAAAAAGTCACTTTATAAATAAGTTATGGTCCTGGTTGCACAGTAAACCCTAACCCTAATTATTTTTCTCTGGTATCCCATCACCTAAGAGAAAATCTAAATCTCTGTTCCAACTAGAAACCCTAAAACCTTCCGCATCCTTAATGGCTATGGATTCAGGTATGCTTCCGCATTTATTTTATTGTTAATGATTTGACATGATCGGTTTATGGGCTATATTACGTATTTAAGATTTTTTTTTTCCATCAAATATACCTTCATTTTAATAGGATGGATTCTCAAATATTTTCTCTATATTTTTCTTGTAGATCCAGATTAAGAAAGCTATGATGCCATCACTGATTCATATTAAGAAAAACTATGATACCTTGTTGGGATTTTTGAAAAGGAAAAATTGAATTTCATTACACCAAAATAATAAATTAAACTTACCCATTTATTGGCTTACAATTAACACATAAATTAAGAGATATCAACCCCACTAACTCTATTACTCCCACTAACATTACTAACAAATTTTTAATAAGAATAAACAAATCCATTATTCAATAAACATGTAGAAAAATAAGTACAGTTGGTCCATTAATATAGTTGATAACAAATAATCTAACTTAGAATTTACTTCTTCAAGAAGACATTGATATATGTTATACAAAGAAACTAAATTTCTCTATTCTGCGCAGTATAATTTCACATGAAATAGTGACAACATCAGCATCATTTTGAATTTAATATAATTTTGAACAGAAAGAATTTCGTGATCCTGTTATACATTTCCGTAACCAAATTGCAGGAGCAATAATCTGAACGTGAGTGATACAAACACTTTTGTTTTACAGTACTCAGTCAAGCTTACAGATCGATGCGTAGAAGAGAGAGCATTCCAGGAATGTTACACCAAATCACAGCCACTCCACACCAACACTTAAAAATGGAGAATGGTGGCATTATTTTCGATAGAAATTCTTCTTTTGGTACCAACAATTTGCACTCTTCCCTCTCCCAAATACCATCAAATTTCAAAGCAAACTTGTTATGGTAAGAATTGTTCATTTGGAAGGACAAACAACATTAGAAATTTTATCTCATCTTGGTAGGTCCACTTCTTATTAATTAACTATGAAACTGCAGGCACCAACAATGGAGTTCTGGTCAGCATGATGGCAGACGACAAATTAATTTGACAAGCAAAGATCATGAACAAGGATTGGATACAACCATGCGAATCGGGCCCTTGAGACCTAGTCGGTTTCTTGAGGAAAGGCGATGGCCTCCTTTAGAAATGGTTAAGAATCGATGGAAACCTGAAGGACATCATCAGATTATCAGCTTACCAAGAACAGCTGGGGCAACTTGCTATTGGAAACCAACTGAAGGAGAACTAGGAAACAACACCATCAGCAATTTTCACTCCTTTAAATCAACTTATGAGCCCCCATTTCGACTTGAGGTAACATTTATGGGTCCGAATTTTTTTTTTTTTTGTCTAAATCTTGTCCATGCTAATAAAACATAGATATGATATATTATATTATATATTGGTGATATATCAGTACAATTATATCATATTTTATTATATTTAATTAGATCACACATCATATCAGATCATATCTATTATATTTTATCAAATATATTTATTTATTATGTAGCGTATATGTAAATGGTAAGTAAAAAATTATTATTTATATAACAATTTACTATTGATCTGGTGAATGGTGAATGATGCAGGTGAATCGAGAAAAACTATTGAAGGAAAAGGATTGGTTGCCTGATTTGCAACTTAGACTGAGCCAAAGAGTGAGAAATGAGGAGAAAAAGAATCATTGTAGAAGTACAAACGAAATTAGTACAAGGCTTTCGCTTTCTTAGTTAAAGATATTTATTTAAAGGATATTGTGTATACGGAAAACATTGGAGAGCAGAAGGCGAGAGAAAAGGCCGAGTACTTAAGAATATCTGACTGTAGATTAATTGTATGTAGAAAGAATAGTATAGGAAGTGAGATCTTTTCAAGTACTTGTTTGAGCCATTTTAGTACTTTTTTCTAGCCTTTGTTTCTCATTTTTTGTACTCATGAATCAGTTTTGGATGAAGGCGTTTTACATTTAAAGAGACTAAAATGTTTTGTTAAACTACCTTAAAATAATCTTGCAGTCGATTATAGATAGTAATAAACTTCAAGAATCACAATAGAAAATCCAGAGTTGCTTACCTTTTATAAAAAAAAGATATCTGATCTGTGAAAGTTGGACATTCTGCCTACTGGACTGGACTTTTATATCTTGAATAAAGATGGGCCAGTTGATCCATATTTGAAATCCAAATCATTGATTGAAACAAATAGCGTTAGCTGTCGTTTACAAAACCACGAACTGTCGTTTCTTGAGCCAGATTTATGCAAACGGTATGCGAGCAGTGCTAAATATTTTCTCTTATAATACATTTTCTTAACTTTCTCCATTATATGCAGTTTTTAATATTTGTCTTAAAAAAATTTAAACATTCAAATCACTTGCTGATAATTTCCAATAGAATCCATTAGCGAAGGTAAAAGATTTCAAGAAGAGTAATCAAATGCAATGTTCCAAACGAAAATTAATTAATTCACACGTACATGGGCGCGTGCACACAAATATTTATTATATATATATATATATATAGAAGCAATACCTCAAAACTCCAGAGTGAACTAACAAAAATTTAGGATTTATTACATTATTACTGAATTTTTTTGAAGGCAAAGAGCCTAATCTATGATACGAATACTGTATGCTGCAAATGATATTTGCCTTCACAAAGTATGGTATATCTGAATCTCCAATTGATCACCAAAATTGGCTACTGAATTCTTTAACACACAAATATCAAAAAGACCCAACACATGGAAAAATATCATATTATCAATCTATATGATGGGAAGCAAATATACAAAATTGAGAAATGATCATCAATGCAATCATTCCACAGCTACCATTAGAGGAGAATGAGCAATAGAAGGTTGATCATCATCTCTCCAAGAAAAAATAGGGGCCGAAAGAATCGAATCACCTTTCAGCATAGTGTTGGCAAAACAATTATCAACAGGACTGTAAGTTGATCTTCAATCTCTTAACTTTTAGATTGCTGAGAAGCATGAAGAAATAGTTCCTGTAAAAAAATTTAGAAAACAAAGAAAATCAAACCTTCTTGAATACTCGAAAAACTGCAGAGATTTTGTTAAGAATGATGATATGGTACCTCAGAATATCGGACATGATCATGATGTAAATAGGATGATTTTACAATATTCTCCCATTTAGTACTAGCAGAGGAAGAAATCTTAGGATCCTGCCGCTTGCTTTGGAAGCTTGCGCCGCGATACAAATGCGATGATGGATTTTGAGAGGAGATAGAGGGCAGGGTACGCCATAGCCAAGAGTCGGATGGAGTTTTTGGAAGAAGTGGAGGAAGAGGAGAGACTATTAAGCTCGTTTTTGCATCAACATTATCATCTTTGTTCGAAATTTGATCACTTCCAATATCTACATTGTCATCAGCACCTGCACTAATGCATACTAAGGCCTTTGATTCCTTAGACAAGTCCTCCCCCAGGTCTGCTTGGCCTCTGTCAGGTGACATTTCCACAGCAGCAGTTTCTTGAATTTCTCTGTTTTTTAACCTAGCCTTGATATCCTTCCCTGCAGAACCTTTCTTCATATATGAGGACCCTGCATTTGAAGACAATATTCCTGCCACATTAACAGTATCTACATACAATGTCTTCTCAACGGTAGGGCTCATTGGGCGAGAACTCCGTCTAATGGCATGATAAGGTACTAGCTCCTGAGATTTGCTATAGCCTTTGAATGAATTCAACTTACTGGCTTTGAAACTTTCAAGTTCTTTAGGAACGCCCCGATATCCGCCTCCTCTGAAGGGAGACTGGGATTGTTCATTGCGGTAAGGAGATATGCCAGCAGAACGCCTAAAAGGCGATGTCCTACTCATCATTTGCCTATCACTTGCAAAATTAAATCGATTGGATCCACAAGCTATCTTGTTTTCTGCCAGTTTAGGGGATCGACCATCATTTCCTGATTTTGGTTTGCTAACAGCGTCCTTGGCAGGCTGAAAAGCAGAAAATCGAACATGTTATCGTTAGCAAATATTGAGAAACTTACAACAGGAAAGTTAAACGCTCAAAAGAGAAGTATTATGCTTACTCTCTTTATTGTTGGACTTTGAGATCTAGCAAATGCAGCTTTATTAAGTTTTTTCGTATCATGGCTATCTCGAGAGGAAGACAAAGAATTCTGGATCCTAAGTTTCATTCCAGGAACAGGATTTAAAAGGGACAAAGAATTCTTGATGCATAACCGGGGAAGTAAACCACAACCTTTAGTTGTAATATTGCCGTAATCAGAATAGTCATCCTCTCCTTCTTCATCACTTTCTTCATCTTCTAAATCCTGGTAATGATAAGGCACGATATTAAGGGACTCTTTTCGAGTAACTGGAGGCGTCCTAGCCCTGTGAACGACCGTGGTAATCTGCCTAGGCAGTTCTCCTGACACAGGTTTCTTCCTTGAAGCATACTGAGGTTGCTCTAGAGTCATTGCCTTGGCAGCAGGTAAGAAGCGACTCATCATGAAATCCCGGGTTTGTTCATCAGCAGCGAAAGTTCCAGATGGTTTCACAGCCCGATTATTGAATCCGCTAACACCACTAACACTACAGTTGACAGAGAATGAATCTGCAGCAGACAATGTGTCAAGTGCATCAGAGTAAACATCATCATCATCATCATCATCATCATTGCGGTAATTCTCAAAAATGATGATTGCTTTCTCATTAGCTTCGTCTTTCGAGCAATCTAATCTATCAACAAATGAATCTTCTTCAATTTCAGGCCTAAACGCATCTAGATCTTCAGGTTTCTTATGCTCAATGAGAAACCGAGGAATAACAGAAGCCTCTTCACGGTCATGAGAATCAGGCAAACCACCATCCTTGGGTCTACCAGGGATCTTCTCCCAATGAAAAGGCACTGCAACTGGTTCTGTTACCTGATCCAAATTAGATTCAGCTTTACAAGAATACAGATTAAAGCGTCTACTACGCTGCGAATTCTCATTTTTCTTTGTCTTTTCCCCATTGGAAGATGCTGCTGTTCTTGCAGAGGATCGCCTCACTGATAGAAGCGGGGCATTAAAATTCAATTTCCTTTCGTCCATTACTACTTTCAAGAGCTAAGCAAATTCAAAGTTCAGCAACTAAACACCAGTGCTAATATAGCCTAAATCAAGATTAGTAACTCCCCATCAAGAACTCCACGCAATAAATCTGCAAAATAAACAGATGAACAGTTACTACATATTTAACGCCTTTATGCCATTTAAAAACTGAAATTCATAAATATGTGAAATGAAAAAACGAGAAAAAATTGCGCAGTCCAAAATAGCCAGTGATTGCATACTGAAACTTCAAGGGTAAGAGGATCTATTGCTGTCTCAATTGAATTAGAACGGAAGAGATCATGAAAATATTTATTATGTGTCAGGTGCCACAAGGAATTTTGGTTTTTCTTTTTCCAAAGAAAAAAAAAAGAATATTGGGATCCGTAAAATAATACTAACATCGGATCAGCGCAAAAAAAAAAAACAAAATTCATTTTTTTTATTCTCTCTAATTTCCCAGCAACCAAACAGAGTTTAAAACTAATTAAGTTTAGCAAATTAGCAAAATTACAATATTTCCAAAATTAATACGATTAAACTCCATAATTAGCAAGTAAATTATGTAGACAAGAAAAAACGACCGTCATCAACTCCATAATCATCGGAAATCAAATGTCTTACTAAAAAAAACAAAATAAGACAGCACTTACATAAACAAATCCTGAAGGATCAAAATAAAAAGAAATGAATGAAAAAGATTGTAACTTTGTGAAAGAACAGAAGAGAAGAAAGAAGAAGCGGAAATACCAGTGAGAGAGGTGTTACTATTGATGACTGTGGGGGGTCCTCGAATGATGCCGACAATTTAGGGAATGAGTGAACACAAAGAAAAGTCAAGAGTATAGAAAGAAAGAGTGTGTTGTGGATGTGTAATTTTTACTGTTAAGTATGCTTTTAGCTTTGTTTCTGCGTATAAAGATCACACAGATAGAAAGAGAAGCAGAGCGACAAAGTTCACGAAGAGAATGAGGGACAAAAGGATATCATTAGTTATTACCTCTTAGCTTTTTCTATTTACTCTCTTCTGGTCTTCTCGTTTGAAGACACGCGCCCTTTATTTTTGTTTTGGTCTTATTTACTTTCCTTTTTTTTTATATATAATTTCTTTCTTTAATAAAATACTCCCTCTATTTCTTTATTATATTTCACTTTTATTATTTTAATTAAAATTAAAAAATATTAATTAAATTTAAAATAAAATTGAATGTATCAATATATAAATTTAAATTTAATTAATTTATATTAAAAAAATTAAATTAAAAAAAATAAATTAGATTATATTAAAAATTTAAAAATAACATATAAATAAAATTTAATTTTTTTTTAAAATTGACATATAAAAAAAAGTACTGATGGAATAATTCTTTCCTTCATTCTCTTTTTATGTTTGACTCTATTGTCAAAATTAAAAAAAAAATAAAAAAGTAATTCTATGCTTGACCAACTCCATTACGTTCATAAAAGAGAGAAAGGTGCTAACATATATTTCAAGTTTGCTTTTAGAAACTAAAATGTCTTTAATATTTATTCTAATTCTAATTTCAAAATTTTTAAATATTAAAGTGTACAAGCATGTAAAAACTCTTAAACCTAATCCTTTTGAAAGATAAATATGTCTTGAATTCAAGATTTTTGAATATATCTATAATTTTAGTGAGGATGGTCGGAGAACTTCTAGTATGGACCAAACTCACATTAATTGGTATTAAGTTTTTAATAAAAGTATTTCGAAGTGATTTTATAGCTTTTACTTTTTAGATATATTTCAAAAAGAAAATAAGCTACAGAAAAATAAAGAAATTAATTTGAGATAAAAATATAATTTTGAAAAATTAAAAGAACACAAAAAGACATTTTTAGAGCCAATAATTGAAACATTAAGGACACTTAAATTGAGTCTTAGGAAATATATTTAGAGGCGAATCAGAACCGTAGAAATTATTTGGTATATGCATTTTATTATTGATTAATACACAAATAAATGTATGAATTTAGTTTAAATAAATATTTTTACACTCAAAAAAAAAAAAAGTAAGCCATTCTTTTTTTCTTTTGCTTTTTAATGTATGTGTAGGAAATGAAACTATTCTTTAAAAAAACTTAGATGATAAGATATACTATAGATCGATCAATTAGAAAATATCACGTATATATGAATATTAAAAAATAATTTTTTTTTTCTTTTCATACCAATTTCTTATTATTAATTTAATTCACATGGACATGGTTTAGGTGAAAAAAAAAAAAAAGAATTTCCTTAATCCCACCATTTATCGACCTCTTATGATAAGATAATTTGTATTGCGTAGATTAACTTGTTAGATTAATAACAACTTTATGAAGCCAACCTTCTTTTTATTTATTACGTAAATTAACATTCCCCGTATAATAACTATGAAAATATTTTATCAAAAATCATCTATAGTTCGAACAGTTAAAAAAATTTGCTATTTTTTCAATTGATTAGAATTTGAATTCCATTCCTCCATCCCAAAATTATATTATAAAAGAAATGAAAATATTTTACGGAATTAATGGGAAAAATTAAAAGTATATTCATGTCATATTATATTTCCTTCAATATTTCCCTTAATTTAAATGCAATCAGCCAACTTGTATTGTTTTTAAAATAGTATTGATAACACATCAAATATCATTTGCTTAAAAGCTCATCCAGCCGGCCCACTCAACTGGCAAGGCCCAAAGCCCAACAACCCAGAGTAGCTGACACGAGCTTCCAGGCAGCGCACACGCCCGATCGGCTGATGTGACCCCCAGTCCCATCAACCGCCTGACACAAGGCAGCGCCCATGCCTACCACCTGCTCCCTTTCATGTCGCCGAATACCTACTCTGACAGCCAGTAATCACTACCCAATCACTCAAGTGCCCCTCAATCGTCTCATATAAATAGCCCAACCAACGATGGCACCAGGTATTGAATCCAAGACTTTCTCTCTCTAAAAGCACTTTCTCTCTCTAAGCTACTAACTTAAGTTTCGGAGTGCTCACGCCTGGTCCAATCGGACTCTTCTTATTGCAGGTTTTCTCATCCGATCGGATTGCCTTCTCTCCTTCAGATAAAGACATTTTTTACTTTATCAAGTATAAATGAAAGTAAATAATAATAATTAAAAAAAAAGAGTCTATTTGCAATGGTTCAATCTCAATTCTCAAACCAATTATCACAACAAATACAATACCTACAAACACAATACACAAAATGGCGGGCTGATAAAAGGAAAATTATTTAAAAAAAAATTAATCTGATAAATTTGCTATAAGAAATAATTATAATAACACTGTAGAGGTGGCAAATGGATGGGTTGGACGGGTTTGGGTTGGATCATAAATGAATTGGGTTATAAATAGGTGGGTCATAAATGGATCAAAAATATGTAGGTCATAAATTGGTTAATACCCAAATGGGTTGGGTGGATTTGGGTCGACCCATTTGACTCTTTTTTTAATAAAAAATAATTATCGATATAATAATGGGATACTAAAAATTACTATAAAAATATTGGCGCAAATGGGTTAGGTAGCCCATATGAGTCGGTAGAGATCCAAACGGGTTGGAATGTTGGTTGACTTATAACTGTCGAATTTACTATTCATTTGATAAAAATTTTGGCAGTATAACGGCTATATATCAATTCAAACAATCCACAACCCACACAGAGGCACAACAACACAATAATTCATAAACCAAGTAGCCCTTTTTCTATTTTTAAGCCTATTATATCATCCTAAATTATTTCACCCACTTTCTAAACTCAATTTCTTCCAAAATCAATTTTATAATTCTTAAAATATATAAATTAGTCTCCATCCAAAATTTTAACTCAAACAGAGTCCGTTTCTCGATCTGATATATTTAAATCAGTCCATTTCGACAATTTTTAGTGTTACTGAAAAATTAATTTTTCACTGTTCAAAATTTCTAAATATTAATCTAAATCTATATATACCATTAAAATAATTTTTAGAGATCATTTGCTATTTTTAGAGGCCCGATCAAACCTTGGTCAAATCGGATACCCTTTAAAACAGACCAGACTTTTTTTTTTTTTTACTTTTGAAAACCTATTTGAACTCATTTTTTCTCCAAATTTTACCCTCGATCTCCTCGTAACTTGTATTTTTCGATAATCAAATAAAATATTTTTTATTTTCGGGTATAATTTTTGTCCCGAGTGCGCTATTTACCATCGAAAAATACTATTCACGACCCCGGTAACTCGCCCATTACAAATCTAACTAATAAAATACGCATACACATTACACAATAATAATATAGCGAGACAGGCCAAGTAAAAAATCTTGTGTATTAAGCCAAAAGTTTTTAATATTCAAGAAATAATGAAAAAAAAAAAGAAAAAGAAAAGAACAAGCAAACATCCATTGGATATAAAAATAATAATGACCCAAATGGGTTGTATTTTATGTGGGTAGATTTTGGATGGGTTTAAATAGATCAATTTTTTAGTTGGGTTGTGTTGGGATGAATTGTTGAGTTCGGGTCAATTTTGACATGTCTAAACAGTTATTTTAAAAAGATTTTTGATTAAAAAAATACTTGAATTATTGTTGTTTTAAAATCGTTATGTTCATTTTAGAATTTGATTATCAAGAGAGTGAGATACTATAATCTCTAAAATTTAAATTATATAACACTGATTTTTCCAATTTTTAATTGTAATTTATGCAATATCATTAGGGGAATTTTTTTAAATAATATTTTTTAAAAAAAGTTTTAGAAAATTAGTATGTGTCAGAAAGTATTTAGAAGGGTGGGGTTTTTTTTAAAAAACGCAACGATTATTTGCGTTATTGTGTCAGTATATGGGCCCGCAGCAGACCTGAAAATGCAACCTGCGTTTTCAGGTGTAGCAGCTTTATTGCTGCTGCATCTGACTTTTTTTTTAATTTTTTTTTTAAACTTGGGTGTGCAGGTTTCCATTCGGCAGCTTTTCGACTTTGGACTTAACCAAAATTCAATAGAGAATAAATTTAATGTGTTTAATATTAAAAATAAAAATAAAAATATTGATATAATTTGAAAACCCGCATTTAAAACATTTGTGCGCATTTTTACCATTAAAATACAATATTTTATTTAATACATAATTTAATTTTTTAAATTATGTTATGAAAAAATTTTATAATTTATTTAAAAAAAATTAATTATAATTAACTTTTAAAATTAATATAAAAAGATTATTTCTTTACTTAATTAAAATTTTATAATTAAATTTTTAAATAAATAAATATAATTTTACATTAAAAAAAATTAAAAAAAAAACAAACGGCAGCTTGTGTGCAGGTTTCCATTTCAAATGGAAACCTGTACACCCAAGTTTTTTTTTAAAAAATAAAAGTCAGATGCAGCAAAAATAATGCTGCTGCACCTGAAAATGCAGTCGATGGCTGCATTTTTAGGCCTGCTGTGGGCCTATATACTGATAAAATAACGCAAATAATCGTTACGTTTTTGAAAAAAATTTCATCCTTCTAAATACTTTCTGACACACACTAATTTTTTATTATTTTTTTTAAAATATTATTTAAAAAAAATTACCCATATCATTAAGTAATAAAAAGTAGCATCTTAATTGTTAATTTGTTATAGTTATTTTTTTTTATGGCTGATAAAATAAAAACAAAAAATCATAAGTTTATGTTAGCGTTAAATTGAAGGAAACTATAGTTGTCATTAATCGACTGTGATGTCACGGACAGGCAGTTGGAAATTGACGGTTGTTTAGCCAACGGCCTTAAATAGGTCAGGTGGGCACTTCGCTAGACCCTCCTAATTTTTAAGGATAATTCTTTACAGTAGACGCAGGCAAAAGTTATGCATAAAAGGCAGGAAGAAAATTAGGCAAGCATGTTCGGTAACCAATCAGGCTTTATTTTGATTTAAGTGATTATAAACATTTGACCAAAGTTGGCATGATATTAAATGATTTGGTGGCCAAACGGTTGATTGCCGCTAACAAATTGTTAGGATTTTTATTTCACAACTCGTGCACAAATTTATTCCTAGCTCCGTAAATTTCATCAATGCTTTGCGAATTTCTATCTGTCATTTAAGAATTTTCAAAATTACTTCCTATATTAAAATTAATACACCTCGTAACATATGATAAATAATCATCCAAACGTATTTCATAAGACTTCACATCATGGAATTCACGTAATAAATAAAATTACAAAGACCGCAAAAACATTTTAGAGCTGACAAATCACACAAACATCCGCACCTTATGCTTCCGTCGTGCCTCGAAATGGATCGACTGTCTAATTCTTGACACTCATATCACTAACTACAATGATCGATCTACAGTACTAATACCAATTCTTTGTAAAGCCTTAAAACTCTTAATGGCAAAACTTTTAATTCTCAAAACTTCTCTCTAAAACTCTCTTGCTAACTCAAGTATTGTAGTGGTTCCAAATCCAGTTAGAACCTCACTCTATCTTGTGTTTTCATGAGGTGCTCCTTTCATTGCTTGTTTCATTCTCAAGCCGATCCAACTACGCAATCTTTTTTTTTTTTTAGTGAAACGACGCATTCTTCTCTAGCTATCAACAAGAGAATTGTGCAACTAATTAAAAGACTATATAGAAGTGTTGATTGAAAAAAAAAAATATAGCATAATTGATTCTAGCTTACCGTTCGGATCCATTCACTCTCACTACAAAAAGCTATGAAACATTATTGATATTTACCGAACTTACAGAATCTGAATAGTATAAGTCCGATGACGGTTCCTGCATGAGCTGATCGGATCCTTCGCTATCTGCAATAAATCTTACACTGTCAGATTAGTCGATAATACTGCGAAACTTAAATTAGTAATGTTCTTAGAGACATAGTACGTAGTAAGAGAGTTTTTCAGAATTATCTGTTACTTGAATACCGTGACCCAGGATATTTATAGTAGGTATATGAATTCACTTGAATGGTCTACCCTGATGTCAGAGTAGGCAGTAGCGATGTAACGCGGAACAGGTTGGAAGGGAAGGGGACGGCATGTGTCAATGGACCGCTTGGGCCGTACCCTGTCAGTCCGATCAAACAGCCACTGTAATCTTATTTTCTTGGTTCCCATGGCACGCATTCGTTCATGCACCGGCTCCTAAAGGTCACTGGGTTGTGGAGACGCCGGATCTTGGCTTATTTTAAGTTCATTAGGCCGAACTTAACTCAAGTCAAATGAAAGATAATATTGAGTATTATCAGTTACCATCTTTGAAAATCATTGATTTAGATTTTGAGATTTATATTAAAAAATGACAAAAAGAAACATAGGGTTTTTTTAATTTTTGTGTTAATTTTAAAAAAAAAATTGGTAAAATGATGCAATAGTAAACAAAATTAAAGGATTAGGGTGTAAAGAACCGACACAAACGTGTGCCGGTTTCCGTCAGTGTGGGCCCAACCGGTCTGACCGGCTAGGGGTGCTAGAATCCTAATAGAAACCGGCACACAATGGTGCCAGTTTTCGTATTCACGTGAAGGCCATTTATTTTCATAACATTTATTTTCCCCGGAAACAAATAGACCACCCATAAAGCCATAACAATTAGATCTCTCTTTTTTTTTCCCTGATCTCCTGTTCCAAGTTAAGCAAGGCAAAAACAAATAGTTGGGAATGAAAGCATAACAAAGTTAATGAGAATCTCGAATAGTCCAAAAAATAAGCCTTTTCAAAATTAGCTACTGACTAACATGTCTAACGTATTCTTGAAAAATGAAAACTAACCAAAACTTTAAACCAGAACATACATGACAAGAAGAAAATGACTCCATACATACGTTTCTTAACAAATTCACAATAACATTACCTTTAATTATAATTGCATTGCATAAAAATTAAAATTGCTCAGTATTTTAAAATAGAAATGAGATGAAAGATGAAAAAAAGAAAGAAAATTTAAAGAAAGAAAGAAGGAGGGTGCGAAGAAAGAAAGGAGTAGTATGAAAGTGAACAAGTATTATTTTAAGGTTTGTTGAAAAAAAATAAAACCATTGCGTGTTGGTTTTTGGCACTCCTAGCCGGTCAGACCTGCTGGGCCCACAATTATGGAAACCGGCACGTATTTGTGCCGATTTTTGACACCTCAATCTTCTAATTTTGTTTACTGTTGTACCATTTTTTCAAAAATTTTTAAAATTTACACCAAAATTAAAAAAAAAATACCAAAAACATAATTATTATTCTGAATTTATAATTTCTTTCTTTAAGGACATAAGGGTAAGGGCTAAAGATGTATAAATAATATTCTGATGCTACCAAGGCATTCTAGCTTTTTGTTAAGCATTCCTACCAAATTGTCGATATTATAGAACACAGGAGACAAAAATTTTGTCCAAAATGTCAGTAAATTCAAAAAGCATGTGAAAAACAGAAAATTCCTTTCTTTATTTTCAATAATTTGGTGTTAATTTCCCATTAATTGCGGAAAGTAACAAACAAATAGTTAAAAGAGAAAAAATAAAATATAAAAATTCTGCATTTTTTAATCCCAAAGATTGCATCTTCTGATTATGTGGTCTACCATTATCCATACTATCAATAATTATTTAAAGTTTGTTATTATAATGCACACGAGAGTACTTAATATAAAGCCAAAAATTGAGAACAATATATGTGGATTCCTTAGCTAATAGAGTAATTCTGAAAATTTTCTTTTTCATAATAATATTGTGATGTAAGAAATTGATTTTTTTTTATATATATATATGAGGATATATTACAAAATTTAAGGATGTAAAATTATTTCATTTGAGGCTGGTTAGATATAACGAGAATTGTAAAATCATAAAAAAAAATTATTAATTCCCCTTTCTATATAATTATAGCTTGAATTTGATTGAAATTGACTAATAATTTACCCAATATTGACTAGATAACGGCTTATGATAATTATATTATGCAAAACAACTCATTTTTTAATTGTTGTGGTAACGGTGATCTGGATACATGCAACTTATACGTGTGTGTCATTGTACGAGTGATAGTTCGATATTCACAATAATTACAATACAATGCGGACTCAAAAGTTAAAATCAATTAGAACTAATATTGAATTAATAATTTAAAAAAATAATTTTTAATTGATTTAAACTGTTAAATTTATTTTTTAAAATAACTTAACGATGTTTGTTTTTTAAGAAATAAGTAAAATTCGAATATCTTGAGATTTATCATATTTCTTATGATAAACAACAAAATCGAAGCCACAAAATTGGTCATTTGTCTACATAGTCCAAAGGAATTAGCTTTTCAACAACTCCAGTTCTGGCCGTTGTATTACGAATGAAGACGATAAAATTAGTTCAAAATTTAGCTTGTTTTTAGCTGATTTCTTATTTCATGGGCTTACAATTTAAAACTTTTTTTTTAAGGTATACAATTTAAAATAGAGGTGGCAAATGGGTGGTTTGGATCATAAATGAGTTGGGTTATAAATGGGTAAAAAATATATGAGTTATAAATGGATTAATACCCAAATGGATTTGATGGGTTTGGGTCGACGCATTTGACCCTTTTTTTAATGAAAAATAATTATCGATATAATAACGGGATACTAAAAAGATTATTATAAAAAATATTGGTGCAAATGGGTTAGGTGGCCCAGATGGATCAACAGAGATCCAAATGGGTCGAAATGTTGGTTGACATATAACTGTCCAATTTACTTTTCATTTGGTAAAAATTTTGGCAATATAAAGGCTATATATATAACCTACCCTTTTTACAATTCAAACAATACACAGCCCACACAGAGGCACAACAATATAATAATTCATAAACCAAGTGCCCATTTTTCTATTTTTAAACCCATTATATAATCCTAAATTATTTCACCCACTTCTAAATCTCAATTTCTCCCAAAATTAATTTTATAATTCTTAAAATATATAAATTAGTCTCCCTGCAAAATTTCAGTTCAAACATAGTTCGTTTCTCGATCTAATATATTTAAATCAGTCTGTTTCGATAATTTTCAGTGTTACCGAAAAATTAATTTTTCACTATCAAAAATTTCTAAATATTAATCTAAGTCTATATATACCATTAAAATAATTTTTAGAGATCATTTGCCATTTTTAGAGATCCGATCAAATCTTGGTTAAATCGAATACCTTTTAAAACGGACCAAACTTTTTTTTTATTTATTTTTGACTTTTGAAAACCTATTTGAAATTATTTTTTCTCCAATTTTTACTTTTAGACTCCTCATAACTAGTATTTTTCAATAATTAAATAAAATATTTTTTACTTTCGAATATAATTTTTGTGCCGAGTGCACTATTTACCGTCGGAAAATACTATTCACGACTAACCTGATAACTCGCCCATTACAAATGTAACCAACAAAATACGCATATGCATTACACAATAATAATATAGCGAAACAGATCAAGCAAAAGATTTTGTATATTAAGCCAAAAGTTTTTAATATTCAAGAAATAATGAAAAAAAAAAAGAAAAAAACAAGCAAACACCCATTGATTCTAGTAAAAATGACCCAATTGGGTTGTATTTTATATAAGTAGATTTTGTATAGGTTTAAATAAGTCAATTTTTTAGTTGGATCAGGTTTATTTGGATAGATTTGGATGAATTGTTGGATTTACATCTATTTTGATATGTGTAACAACAGTGCCTTGAATTTGTTTTTTTCTATTTCTTTGTCAAAAATAGCTGCCACCGAATTCGGTGGCACAGTAAATCACATGCCACCGAAATAATATTTCGGTGGCACAGTGTGTTAACTTAGCCTATAAAAAGGCTTCATTTCTCATTTGTTAATGTGCATCGAAATATCAAGAATTTGAGAATTAAGAGAGTGTTTATGCTCTAATTAAGAGAGCATTTTGTGAGCGGGTGTAATTGGGTTTTGGGTTGAGAGTTTTCTCCACTTGTAATATTATTTTACGATAGTGAACTTATTGCTCCTCTCCTCCCGTGGACGTAGGCATATTGCCGAAACACGTAAATTTTGTGTGTTTTTATTTTTATTACTTTGGCTATTTCTTCATTATTGCCATAAAATCACTGTCTAAATAGCCCGTCGATCCTAACAAATTGGTATCAGAGCTTTGGTTCGACTATTTTTCACACTGCATTGGAAGTATTGTCCGGAAAAGTAGCGAATTTTGGAAAAACAATTATAGTGCCGGGACGAGAAAAATATAAGGAATTTTTCGGTACGATCCGTTTCGAAAACGGGTGTAAAACGAGAAATTCGGTGAATAGTGGTACTGTTGAAAGTGCAAATTTTGCATTTGCTCAAATACTGTTGTATTCACAGTAGCCGGATACTGTTCAAAGTATTGTAGCAGATACTGTTCATAGCACTGTAGACGGGGTACTGTTCATACGGTACTATTTATACTGCACTGTTCACCTGTACGGTACTGTTCACATATACGGTACTATTCAAATATACGGTTACTATTCACGTAGAATAGTGAGAGCTATTTTTTTATCAAAAGAAGTTTGTAATTGAAGCAATGGCAACTACAAGATTTGATATTGAGAAATTTGATCGCAACATAAATTTCTCTTTGTGGAAGATTAAGATGCGCGCCATCTTAATTCAGAATGGGCTTGAAAAAGCTCTATTGGGGAAGAATAGAATGCCGGAGTCAATGACTGAAGAAAAGAAGGAGGAGATAATCAACAAGGCAGTTTCCACAATTCAGCTCTGTTTGTCTAATGAAGTTCTTCAGGAGGTCATCAATGAAGATACAACAGCTGGCTTATGGGCGAAACTGGAATCCTTGTATATGTCCAAAACCCTGACTGACAAGCTGTACCACATGACGCGATTCTACACATTTCAAATGCAGGAAGGTACTTCTATTAAAACCTATCTGGAAGAATATACATCAATTTTAGTATGTTTAGAAAATGTGGGTGCTAAAGTTGATGATGAAAATGCTGCTTTGAAATTGTTGTGTTCATTACCACCGTCACATAAAAGTTTTAGGGACACAATGCTTTATGGAAAAGACAGTGTGTCTTTGGCAGAGGTTAAAACAGCTTTGCTCTCTAAAATTATAATTGACAGAGGAATTGTCGGTAGTAAAGATGATAATGTAGCAGAAGGCCTTGTTGCTAGAGGCAGGTCTAAAAATAAGAGTTATGGCAGTAGTAGGTCTAGGTCAAAATCTAGACATAAGAATTTGATATGTAACTATTGTCATAAAAAGGGGCACATTAGAACTGATTGTTATAAGTTGAAAAATAAACAATCAACTGAAGAAAGAAGGGAAAAATCCGCCGAAGCTAGTATTGCCGAAGATGAGTCCACATCTGATATTCTTTTAGTCACTAACAGTGAAAGGTGCAGGTTCAAAGATGATTGGATTATGGATTCAGGTTGCTCTTATCGCATATGTCCCAATAGGGACTGGTTCTCCACATATGAATCTTTTGCAGGTGGAGTTGTTTTGATGGGCAACGATGCAGCTTGCAAAGTTATTGGCAAGGGCACAATCCGAATCAAGATGCATGATGGCATGGTACGAACTTTGACAGACGTTCGCCATGCTCCTGACATGAAGAAAAATCTCATCTCTTTGGGCACTCTTGATACTGGTGGATGCAAATACACAAGCGAAGGTGGAGTCCTGAAAGTTAGCAAAGGTGCTCTGGTGGTGATGAAGGCTAAACTGTTTGGAAGACTTTATCTCCTACAAGGAATCACAGTTACAGGAGCTGCTGCTGCAATTACTACTCAAATGTCTGAAACCGACGTCACCAAATTATGGCATATGAGGTTAGGCCATATGAGCGAGAAAGGCTTAACCCTGTTAAGCAAAAAGGGTCTTTTGTGTGGACAAAATACTAGCAAGCTTGATTTTTGCGAGCACTGTATTTTCGGAAAGAAAAAACGTGTCAGTTTCAGCACAGGTACCCACACAACCAAAGGTACCTTGGATTACATCCATTCTGATCTATGGGGGCCATCACAAGTTCCATCAAAAGGTGGTGCCAGATACATGCTTGTCTTCATCGACGACTTCTCGAGGAAGGTTTGGGTTTACTTTCTAAAACATAAGGATCAAGTATTTTCCACATTCAAGCAATGGAAAACCATGATTGAGAAGCAGACTGGAAGGCAAATAAAGAGGCTGAGAACAGATAATGGCTTAGAGTTTCGTGCTAGTGAGTTCAATGACTTCTGTAAAAATGAAGGCATTGTGAGGCATCACACAGTTCGGATGACACCTCAACAAAATGGAGTTGCTGAACGGATGAACAGAACTCTTATAGAGAAAGCAAGGTGTATGCTTTCAAATGCTGGATTACCAAAGAGTTTCTGGGCAAAAGCTGTTTTAACAGCTTGCTATTTAGTCAATCGCTCTCCATCAGTTCCAATTGGTTTCAAGACTCCAGAGGAAGCTTGGTCTGGCAAACCTACAGATTATTCAAATTTGAGAATCTTTGGCTGCCCAGCTTATATGCACGTCAATGATGGCAAGTTAGCACCAAGGGCCAAGAAGTGCATTTTCTTAGGATATCCATCAGGGGTGAAAGGATATAAACTTTGGTGTCCCAAATCATCCAAAGTTATAATCAGCAGAGATGTCACATTTGATGAAGGTTCCATGCTTCACTCAAAAAATGAAGTATTGGTACCATGCAGTTCTGATAAGCAGGTGGAGGACAGTCAAAGACAGGAGATAGATGTTGAAGACTATCCTGCTCAGCAAGATTCTACTTCGCAGTCAGATTCACAACCATTCAGCTCTCAGCAAGGTGATTCAAATTCTAACTCAGTTGAACAGGAGCAGCCATACTCTATTGCCAAAGATAGAGAAAGGAGAGAAATAAAGAAGCCAACAAAATATAAAGATTATGCAGATTTGGTAGCTTTTGCTTTATCAGCAGCTGAGGAGATCAACAATGTTGGAGAACCATCCACATATTCAGAAGCCATTTCAGGAGCCAACTCAGATAGATGGTTGATAGCTATGCAAGAAGAAATGGAGTCATTGCATAAGAATGGCACTTGGGAGCTCGTTAGACCACCAAAAGGAAAGAAGATTATCGACTGCAAATGGGTTTTCAAGAAGAAGGAAGGCAACCCAGGCATTGAAGAAGCAAGATACAAAGCTCGCCTAGTTGCAAAGGGATTCAAGCAAGTTCAAGGTGTGGATTTCAATGATGTATTCTCACCAGTTGTGAAATATTGTTCCATTCGCATGTTGCTTGCTATGGTGGCTAAGAATGACTTAGAACTGGAGCAGTTAGATGTCAAAACTGTTTTTCTACATGGTGACCTTGAAGAGCAAATCTACATTCAACAACCAGAAGGTTTCAGGGTTGAAGGCAAGGAGGACCATGTTTGTTTGTTGAAAAAATCTCTATACGGCCTTAAGCAGTCACCCAGGCAGTGGTATAAGAAGTTTGACTCCTTCATGACTAGTAATAATTTTTCAAGGAGTAATTATGATAATTGTGTTTACTTCAGAAGGTTAGTTGATGGATCATTCATATATTTATTGTTATATGTTGATGATATGTTGATTGCTGCAAAGAATACTTCTGAAGTTGAGAAGCTGAAAGTTTTATTGAGTAAAGAATTTGAGATGAAAGATCTTGGAGCAGCAAAGAAGATTCTCGGAATGGAGATTCAGAGGGACAGAAAAGCAGGAAAGTTATTTCTCACTCAAAAGAAATATGTTGAGAAAGTGCTTGAGCGTTTTAGCATGAATGATGCAAAGCCTGTAAGTACTCCATTAGCAGCTCATTTCAAGCTTTCAGCTGCACTATCACCACAAACAGATGAAGAGCAGAAATACATGGATCATGTTCCATACTCCAGTGCAGTAGGCAGTCTTATGTATGCCATGGTATGTACCCGACCTGATATTTCTCATGCAGTTAGTGTTGTAAGCAGATTCATGGCAAATCCTGGTAAAGTTCATTGGCAAGCAGTTAAATGGATTTTGAGATACTTAAAAGGCTCAGTTGACACCTGTTTGGAGTTCAGTAATGGTGATAGTAGTTTGGTTGGTTATGTCGACTCATACTATGCAGGAGATCTCGACAAAAGGAGATCATTGATAGGCTACGTATTTACTTTTGGAAATAGTGCTGTCAGTTGGAAATCTACGTTGCAATCTACAGTTGCATTGTCTACGACAGAAGCTGAATATATGGCAGTGACTGAAGCTATCAAAGAGGCTATTTGGTTAAAGGGCTTATACAATGAGCTCAATTCAGATCATCAAGTGACAGTTGTCTTTTGTGATAGTCAAAGTGCTATACATCTAACCAAAGACCAGATGTTTCATGGAAAAACAAAGCACATTGACATCAGGTACCATTTCGTTTGAGATATTATCGCACAAGGAGATGTTATAGTTAAAAAGATTGGTACTGCAAACAATCCAGCTGACATGTTAACAAAGCCTCTTCCTACTACCAAGTTCAAACATTGCTTGGACTTGATTGGTGTATGTACATAGCACTTAAAGTTATTTGGAGAAGGTGGAGCTAAGTTTACTGTTGATAAAATTCAAGTCAAGGTGGAGATTTGTAACAACAGTGCCTTGAATTTGTTTTTTTCTATTTCTTTGTCAAAAATAGCTGCCACCGAATTCGGTGGCACAGTAAATCACATGCCACCGAAATAATATTTCGGTGGCACAGTGTGTTAACTTAGCCTATAAAAAGGCTTCATTTCTCATTTGTTAATGTGCATCGAAATATCAAGAATTTGAGAATTAAGAGAGTGTTTATGCTCTAATTAAGAGAGCATTTTGTGAGCGAGTGTAATTGGGTTTTGGGTTGAGAGTTTTCTCCACTTGTAATATTATTTTACGATAGTGAACTTATTGCTCCTCTCCTCACGTGGACGTAGGCATATTGCCGAACCACGTAAATTTTGTGTGTTTTTATTTTTATTACTTTGGCTATTTCTTCATTATTGCCATAAAATCACTGTCTAAATAGCCCGTCGATCCTAACAATATGCCTAATTTAAAACTTGAGCTTCATCTATTTTCTACCATTATTGGACAAAATATTACATAAGCATAAAAAAATTGTCTTCAATCACTTATTACTCGAGTTATCTTAGAAAATTTACGTCTTTATTAATTTAAGCATCGAAATACTAAATAGGATAGTTTAACTCTAAACTTCCTTTTAATTTCAGATCTATATATCAATTTTAGATTTAATCATTTAGAGTAGCTAGTGAATTATGCGATATCATCTACAAAATCAGATTATACATGCCAAACATATTATATGTATATGTACGAACTAATAGATAAAAATAAAAAAATATTATTTTTAAAATTAGTGGATAGTATTAACCCAAGTATATAATTTAGAAAGCACAAATTTAAAGTCTAAAGTATAAAAAAGAGCAGTAGTAGAATAATATAGCTATTTTTCAATTTCATTAGAGTGCTAATCCACTCTTTCTGCTTAAAAATGTATTATAAAAAGATGTAGAATAATATAAATGGTTGACATACTTGACAAAGTAAGGTATATATGTGAAGCACATTATAGTACATAATATATAGAGGAGTGGAAAAAATTAAATAAATAAATTGAAGAAGGCCTGGCCTACCACTTGCCGCTTTGAACACGCCATGGGGACTGGGTCTGCACCGGTCCCCACCCTTGACCGCCCCTTACATTGGACCATAAAACCACGTTCATCACTTTCCTGATCCTTTCACAAATATCTCATCCCCAGTCTCCAAATTCACTCTTAAAACCTCATCAATGTCTCCAAAATATTCAAATACTCGTACTAGAAAAAGAGCTAGAAGGACTGCTCCACATGGGAGAATATACAGAAGCGGGAGAAAAAGTATTTTGTGCTCATGTTTGAGAAATTCGTGCTATGGTACTATCTCTAAGGTGAGTTTGGACCCGTTAATCGGTCCATGAGCACAAAAAAAAAATCAGTCCATTAATATCGATTTTTTCAAAATACTAACCATTAACCAGTCTGTTACTCTCGATTAACTAGTCTATCGGTTTCGAATTTTCGGATCGATTACCCAACATTTTTCGGTTAACCACTATAATTATAAAATGTATTAATAAATAAAATTAAAATGTTCAAGTTAGTTAAAAATTAAAATTTTTTCACTATAATATAATATTATTGTTGTTAAAATAAAAATATTTGGTGGATATAAGCAAATTTGTTTTTAAAAATTAATATTTAATAAGTAAAATTATCCGGTCTATAATTATTTTTAATTAGATAAATTGTTATATTTACTAATAACCAATTAAAAAAATTTTAAAATTTTAAAATAATTAGTATAATGAAAAAAAAGTATATGATCACTTTTAATTAGAATAAATTGTTATATAATTTTTCGAATATATTCTGATTTTTATTATTGAAAATTTGGTAAATCAAAAAATAATAAATATGGACATATTAAATAATTAATAAATTAACTATTCGGTTAACCGGTTACATGAGTCAAAAATCATTAACCAGTCCATTAATATTGGTTTTTGCAAGACACTAACCATTAACCAGTCCATTACAATCGATTAACCAGTCCATCAGTTCGGTTTTGAATTTTTTTTTGGGTTAACTAAATTTATCGATTTTTTTCTCACGCCTAACTATCCCCTCGACCTGGTGGATGACATTGATGTGACCTTAGAAAAAGTATTTTGATAAATGATGATTGCAATTACAAATCATACAACTAAAACTCTGAAACCTAATGTGGGGGAAGTTTGAAAAGGTTTTAATGTTAATAGAGCTTTCATATTGGGCTGGTTAAAGAAATCCAGAGGAAATGGATCATCAGATAAACTTGAATAGCTTTATGTACCCAACTAAAATATTTATCAGAGGATGATTTTCAAAATCTAATTTCAAATATACTTTGACAAACAATTACCACAGCAATTTCTAAACAATTTGAGATCCATCTATTTTTTATTTACTATCTCTTCATTCTTTGATTTGTTTCGATTGCTATACTTCTACTGTAAGTTTCGCCTTCGTCTTTATAACTTGTAAAAACAATGCTAGTCTTAGCTACCTTCTGTTGTGATATGCCCTCCTTGCATTCTTTCGTCGTCGTGGTTGTCGATTCAACCCAAAAGTCCTTACAAACCAGTGATATTTTCTTGTGAATACTTTGTGGCCTATGGGCATTCCAATTATCAGCCTACATCCGAACCCCATTGGAAATATTTTCCAGTCAATGTGGAATTGCTACCCTGAGTCTTCGTCTTGATTGAAAGGAGGAACTTGAGAGGCCACAAGATTGTCACATTTTTTGTAGAATATCTTCCCACAAAGTCCTGGACTACCTTCAAAACAACTCTCTTCAAACATATCAAATAGATTGCCTTCAGTGATAGGCCCTGTAAGATTATTATATGATACATTAAAGGTTTCAAGGGAAGTAAGTTGCAGCAGCTGTCTAGGGATGGGTCCAAACAGCTTGTTGTGAGAAAAATCTAGCTTTTGAAGGCTTTTAAACTTGTGATGGATGATGGGATTCGATCAAAGAGAATATTGTTGGATAGGTTGAGAATAGAAAGCCCTTTTAAATTCCCAATCATCTCTGGTATCTCTCACTGGAATTTGTTGCAGGCGAAGTCAATGGAAGTGTATAGAGTTTCATGATCATTGTCTGTGAAAAACTCCATCAGTCTTTCATAGTTCAACTTTATCCCACCTTTGTTTGTCGTGACCATTAAATAATCATTTTGATCAGGAAACACAGCTCGATCATTGAACATGAATCGAGCAACATCCACACCTGCATCTACGTCCATGTTTGCCAAATGGTCCACTTTAACAACATTCATGGAATTCCAGCTTGAAAAGCATTGAGAAGGCGCGCAACTCGCCGGTGAGATTGTTGGAGGAAACATCAACACATCGCAACTTGGGAAATGTGGAATTAGATTCACATCTCCTCGTGCCATGGAGCTTATTAGATCGCGAAATGAGCCTTTTTAAGTGTGGGAGATCTCCCAACCTGAAGAGGAAAGTATCATTGAGTCGATTGGATCCAAGATCAAGACTCTCCAGCATCAAACAGTTGGCCAATTGTCGAGGTATTTGTCCACACAGCTTGTTCTGAGCCTTATTAATCGCCCTTAACTTGCGTGCGTTTCTCCATGTTTCAGGAATTCTGCCTCTTAAACTGTTGCTCTCTAAGTTCAAAATCCTCAATGAGTGGCTAAAAATTCCCAAGCATTGTGGAATTCTTCCAGTTAAGTTGTTGTTTGACAAATCAAGTGCCTTGAGAGAGGTTAATTTGCAGATATCTGATGGGATTTCTCCACTCAATAAATTGTTAGAGACTGAAAATAGCAGCATGGAGGGTGCTGGAATGGGAAGTAGACCTTGAAGCATGTTCGAGTGAAGACTTAGATACACAAGTTTTTTGAGTCCTGAAATTGAATAGACTGGAATCGATCCTTGCAACTTATTTGATCCAAGGCGCAAGTAAATTAATTGGGTTAAATTCATGATCCAGCTTGGGAGCTGACCAGTTAATTGATTATCAGCTATATCCAAAAATGCAAGCTGGGTAAGATTGGAGAAAAAAGATGGAATTTCACCACTTAATCGATTAGTAGGCAGGACCAGATAAGCAAGTTTTGTCAAATTGGATATATTTGTCAAGCTTTTATCGCTCAGTAGATGTAGTTGTCAAATTATGCGAAAAAGAAAATCAGCAGGAGAAGTATCTAGTTTGAAGAGTAGTGAGTTACGTTCGAAGTTTCTGAGATTTTCTGTTAAAAGAATGGTAGTCAGTAAAAGCATGGCTTTAGGTAGGATAGTAATTGACTAGAAAAGCAATTCTCTATCCCGTTTATGTTTTCAGAGTTTTGTGAGCTGTATTTTGTACAGAAAATTAGTTAAAGAAAAGTGAGATTTCAAGAGTTATTTCTATAATATATTTCTGCAGAAAAAGAAGAAAATTCTGGTTTAAGAATAGAATTTTGTTCCTTATTTCTCTGCTTTTTGAGTTTATGACAAGTTTTTTTTTTTTTAATTTTTGTCAACTCTCCAAATCTCCAAGAAGTTATTAAAAGTGTTACCCATTTCTCTTCTCGAGTAGAATATTGTAGCAGGGTTGGGATGATATACTAATTTTCTGGATTTGGAATGGAAAAACTGTAAAGAGAATGATTACTTATTTTATAACCCATGTAGATGTAGCAAAGTATAATACATATACTCGATGACAACACTGAACATGGCTTGAGAAAAACTACAAGCCCTCATAAGAAATAAATTAACAACAGTCTCCAATAACAAATCAAATTACTATTCTGTTGACCACCCAATTCTTCTTCTGTTTTTGTCTGCTACATGCACTTAATTGATGATCAAAACCATATGCTTATAGCAGGATTCACTAATTAAACCAGACTTAAAAAACAACCTTCAAATTCTCAATGCATTCCACAATATTTCGTCTTTTCAGAGGGCTGCAGCGAAAGGGTTCCTCTTCCACATGAGAGGATGGTATGCTGCTTCCTTTTTGCTTTGCTGTGGCTTACTCCAGGGGAATTTATGGTTAGCCATATGCCGCTTTTTCGCAGCTACTCCCAAGTAATCTCCTTTGCTCTGATACATCATTACAGGCAAAACTATCACATATACTGCTACTTCTATAAATAGGGGGAAGGCCTAATTGTCAAGGACTATGAGTTCTTACCTGAAGGCAGAGCCCTTCGTCAATGTCGCAAACTGGGTAATCACTGGGGCAGCAATACTCGGTGCCACTGCAGCAAACAGCATTCTCAAACGGACAGCAACCATAGATCAAGCAGAAATCGAATAACTTGAAAAGGCAGCAACATGTTTCATCACTTGGACAATAGAACAAGTCATCACACTCGGTAGGCGTAGGAGATGGAGGAGGAGGAACTGGTGTTGGTGGTGGCGGAGGAGGTGAAGGTGGTGGAGGCGGTGATGGTGGTGATGGAGGACTAATAGGAGATGGCGCAGAAGACTCTTTAGTTGGATAAGAAGCCATTGCATTTACAGCACAAACACCATATGGCAAATCAGTGTTTCTTCTCAAATAGAAATATCCTTCCATTCCCCATTCCGTGCCCCAAGAATTCTTGCAAATCCAATAATCTTCACCATCTTCAGATCCGTAACCAACAATCAAAACGGCATGATCAATGTCATTAGGATCACTGGAGCAGTCACCATCATAAATCCCCTGATGAAATCAAATCAAATCAAATCAAACTCCCCATTATATTAAACTCCCTTAAAATATGTTAATTCAATAAATGAAAGACCGAAACTTACACTTGTATAAAGCTGAAAATCAATAGCAGAACCATCCATACCCACACTAATAGGCTGCTGGACAGTAGCACACAAGAGAGCACTGTCTGATTCTTCTACATCTTCGTACCCATCAATGGAGACAATTTTTGTTTCCTCCTAAACTTAAGAGAAGCACCATAAATGAGATTAAAAAAAAAAGTGATCATTTTAAAAGGGTTCGAAGAAAAATAGGAAAAGGAGAAACCTTGGTAATGTTACAGGTACCATCAACACCAGTGTAAGGATAATCAGTTTCAGTATCAATACCACCATTGTCAATAACCCATTCAAAAGCATAGTCCATATAACCTCCATCACATCCATCATTGGTTGTATCACAATCCATAAGTTCTTGCTCTGAAAGGCTTATTAAGTCTCCTGTTACTATTGCATTTATTCCTTCTATCGCTCCAGTTGAAGAAAATGCCCAACAACTACCTGCAATTACCATTCTAATCCAAATTAAAATGTTTTCATTTTTCTGACAAATGGGTGGTCAACAGAAACAGTTTTTACTATCAAATGAAGTTTTTTTTTTCTTACTTTTATTATTATTGTTATTATTTTTTGGTAATAATCTCCTATTCATACATGTATATTAAGAAAAAGGTGTTGTGAGCCAATAAGTATGTTAATTAAAGAGCTAATGATTAGTTAAGTAGGTGCATAAATGGATACCACCAAATAATAAAAGCAACAGCTATCCCATAAATTTATGCCAACAAATTCCAGAAAGGCAGTAAAAGGTCAAAACATGATAATATTATTAATAACAGGAAAATAATTTAATCAGCAAAAAAATCAAAAGAAGAACTTACCACAATCTCCTTGGTCTTTAACAGGAGTGACAACTCCCTTCTTCCTCCAATCTAAGCTAGAAGGAGCATCACAAGCCTGCAAATTTCTCTGCCTAGAAGTGATCACATTTCTCTGTTTCTTGATTGGTTTTTTCACTTTCGATAAAAACCTTCGCTTAAACTCTTCATTGTTCAAATCAGCAAACTTGTTCAATCCAACTGTATGACCCGGACCCGAATTTTTTTCCCCATTTTTTTCCACTACAAACTTCAAATTCCTTAGAAAATTCTGCAGCCTTTTTTCTTCCTCCTCTGCTTGTTTATAAACCTTTCTGTGATTCTGTTTCCATAGCTGAAACAGTTCTTTAACTCTCTCCTCTGAGAGGAGTTCATGGATGTCATTTCCCACTATTGAATACTCACTTGGAAGACTAAAACAAAGACATGTTAAAGCAGCTACGACCAATAAAACTAAAATCAAATGGGTTTTTTGGCAACCCATTTTTCTCCAATCGGGTTGTTAATGATAATCTTCTTTGCTTGATTTCTAATGTTTATAAGCTGTAAATCTTGTCCCCCCAGCCTACCAGTCAGACCACATTTTGCATCTGTTTCTTTATTTATTTTTTATTTTTTCTAACTTTAAATTATTGAAAAACCTTTCGAGAAAATTCAAAAGGATAATTTATGTTTTAATGACCAAAATAGAATCTGACTTGAAGTGGCGATTAGTAGAAAAAGAAGGGTATTTTGGTAGTTATAAATTATACAAATTAGTTATGGCTTTTCAGATATATAAAATTTTGATTGGAATAACAAATTACTTAGGTGGTAAGGTAGTTGCCGGTCTGAAATTCAGAATTCTGTTAACACATTTGACTTTCCAGTAGACTTAGATATCTAATAGAGACATCTAACAGTCAGATCCTTATGTCTAGCTCAAGATTATTTTTTTTTTTAATTTTTTATACATTAGTTATAAAATAAACATAATACATAAATTTTTCTAAATTATCACTTTTTAACAAATTATCCTTTTAAACCAATCAAATGTCAAGTTACGCCTCAAAGATATGGTTGCGTTTTGGAGCAGCTTTTAATAAAGAAGAAAACAATGGCTAAACTTGTGAAAAAATCATTTCAGTTAAAAAAAAAAAAAGCAAATATTGCACTGCACATCTTCCATATCAAGTAAACCTTAGCTGAAATTCAATAGTTTAGAGCTAACCATTGATAATTAGTGTATAAAAAAATAAAAATTAAAGAAGAAGATAGAAGAAAATAGTCACAAAATGTAATCAAGTATTCAAATGATGGTATATTTTTTTGAAGGTTGAGTAGGTACTCAATCCCATCTGTCTGTTTGCCATCAAAGAGCAAAACAAATCATGTAACCCATGGAATTTAATTTGATTAACCTTGAGCAATATATATCGAAAAGATTTTTTTTTTTAATTTTTTTCAATTAGATCCAAAATCTTGATTCAAAATAATATCTGCAGTTGCAATACATGTTTAAGGCATACCTATAATATTAATATTAATAGGACAAATAATTTAAGGTGTCTAATTTGGAGTCTTGAAACCTACTAGTCCTGATGCAGTAAACTGTTAGGTGAAGTTTTACTAAAATTGGCCTTAAACTTCCACCTCATTTTGCAATTTCAACCCTAAACTATTAATTAATTTAGGAATTAAAAATAGGCAAGATTAATCCTCCCTCTCTCCCTCGGGTGCAAATTATTTTTTTATTAATTAAGTCGGTTGATAAAAACTACTTTATAATTGCATTCCATCAAATACTTTATAATTCCCCATAAAGTCCTATTGTTGATATATCATGGTAGAAGTAATAATGAGATGATATTGTTTGGTGATCTTTTCCCAAAAAGGAAAAAAAAATTATTGTTTGGGTAATTAAATCTTTTGGAGTTTGGACCTATCCAAACTTGAACACAGTGTGGTAGCGTACCTCCGCACAGCACATCTGACTATTTTGTTAATTTTTTTTTTTTCAATAATTTCATATTTGAAATTTTAATTTTATATATGATTTTCGCATTTGTTCATATTTTATTTGTATTTTTTTAGATTTGACATGTTTAGCTAATATTAAATGCAATTTAAATTTTTGTTATATAAGTTTGTCCTCCCAATGTGAGGTCGTTGTCTTTCTCTATAAAATTTTTTATCTTTTTTTAATGGAATGTATTAAAAATGTATCGTTTTTATGTAGAAAATAATTTAATATTTTTTTTATAAAATGGATTGAATTTCTCGCTAAAAACTAGTTTGTCTGCGATATTGTTACCATTATTTATTGTTTTTATTGAATACGTTCAAAAATATATTTTAGTAACTTTATTAATTTTAAAATTTTATTTATATTTTATTGATGTAATTTTATTTTATTAATAAAGTTTAATTTATATTAAAAAAATGCCTTGAGTTGAATGATGCTACATGGTGAAGTGAACTCTGCCAGTAACTTTTAAAAAAAAAAAAACAGAGTTCCAAACTTTCACTTCTAAATAATCCATGCTTTGGCAATGCATAATAATTCAATACGCATTAATTCAATACACATGCATATTTAAACTGTTGGATCGATAAAATACGCAAAATTTGACGATTCAGATATGTAGGCGCACCAAATCAAATTCTTACCGTAACAATACACATAATTTTTTTTTTTATTTATCTTTTACATATCTGAAAATTTACCATTTATGCAGAACGCATTGTTTGTTTTATTTTTTGTTTGTGTATTGATTATTTACCATCTTTAATAAAGATGAATAAAATTTTGTTCCGTTAACATGAAAATTTTACACATTGACTTATGAAATACCTCATCTGTAAATCCTCTTAAAATGAACGTCTCAAATCAAATAAAATTTACTGTGCTGATTAAAAATTAAAATTTGGAGGTAAAATGTGAAAAAAAAAAAAATCAACTTAATGACAATATGTGATATTGCTGGGCTTGAATATTACGACGCATAGTTCTTTTAGCCCAGGTTTCAGATTAGCCCATTTTATTCAGCATTTTGTAAATTAGTATGACCTTAAAATTATTGAATAGAGTGAACTAATGCCGTTATGTTTCTCTCTGTAATTCATGATTGTTAATTTTAATGATGGAAAGACTATTATGGAGAGAGTATGCCTTGATTGTGTTCTTTTTCCATTCAATCCTCTAAGACCCAAAATATTAATCAAAGAAGCTAAGGCACCATCAAACCCATTGTTTACTTGAACACTTCACTAAGATCAAAATTACTTTAATTAAAATCAGAAATGGGACAAATCATACCTATCACCGGATGAATTCGGAAACTAATAAAACCTAGAGAGTCTCCAGCTCCGAGTGAGCCTCATTTTTCATATTCAGCGAAATTAGAAGGCAAATTGACTTGCACTCGGTGGCTTCTATATGTTCTTTGTTGTTACAGTAAGTGTGGGGTGGTAGCCCTGATGCCCAATGTTGTCAAGTATCAATTTCCGCCCACTGAACATTATGTTGGCCCATCTTGTTTGGATAGATATTAGTACCAGCTCCATAACTAAAATGTGGGCTTTGCAGTTAAATTGCTCAATTTAAAATATTATTTCGGTGCTGTATGCATCAGTGTGCACCATAGAATAAAAAAGATAATCCACCGCGCGCCAAAGCAGCAAATCATTGCTGGAATCTCGTCCCATCTAATACGAACATATTCATTTTCTCGGCACTGTTAGGCAGTTTTTCCCTTCAACAGCCCAACAATTAAGGCTTTCGTATCCAATTTTTGAATCTTAATGCCCACCATTCTGTTGGCCTTTCGTATGACTAAATCACTGCCATAAAATATTGCTTTGCCCATACTGAAAAAATAAAAAAAGAACCTTTTCCATTATTTCAATGAATTTCTAACGCAGTAATTAAGTCTAGATCTCTCTTTCAATCCAGAGAATTGATAAGTTTAGCTTATTATATGGTTCAATGTCATTTCTTAAAATTTTTCTAATCTAAATCATATTTATAATAAAAAATGCCATATATAAAATGATAATTAGTCTCAATTTATGACAGCTCTCATAGATTTATCTCACAATAGCAACAAAGAAATTTAATTCCTCAAAAAAAAAAAATTAAGAAAGTAAAAAATTATTTATCTGAACAAGCCACAAAATCCTGAAAAACAAAAAGTAATTAAGCAGCCATCTTCTTAGTGATTCTAGCTAATGACTTGAGATTACAGCCAATAATAGTATCAACAAACAAGCAAGTATCTTCCTTGCAGCTGTCAGAAGGTATATCAACAACGTAAGACTCAATAACACCAGTCTTATTGCATCCTTTTTCTTCTTCTATTTCATGCAAAGTTGTCGTTGACGTGTAATTCGCAAGCCTGTGATCTCCTCCAATTATACTCACTTTCATCAAACACAATTCATCGTCAAGATTATCCAGCCTCTCCCTGCTAGTCTTCGCTGGTAAGCCAGAGATGAGCTCCACCTCACGGACGCTCCCTTCGCCGCCGTTGCCGGCCAGGATTGTGCAGTTTCTGATAAACCCCTTGTAGGTTTGTGGTTTATCAAATTGCTTGATAATGGACCAAACAAGATGAATTGGCGCATCTATAGTTTGGGCTAAGCTTGAACCACATTGGTTCGGCGAGAGAATTGAGCTATGGTATTTAGTTGTCATTTCTTGTGTTTAGCGATTTTCTTGAACTCGCCTTTGCCTTTGCCTTTTCTCGTTATATAGCATCATGGCCATAATAATCCTAAATTATTATTATTTTCTTTTTCTTTTTGAAGTTTTTTCTCACCGTTTTTCAATCGCTTAACTTGGGTTGTTGCTGATTTAATAGGAATATTACTGTTCTATAATAATTATTGTTTTTTATACATTTTATTATATATTTCGTTTTTAAATTTTAAATATAATATTAATTTTTTAAAAAAATTTAATACAATATTAATTTTATATTTAATTTTTAATATTATTAAATCAATTAGATTTAAATTATAATTTTGAAAATAATTTATTCATTTTTTTATTATATTTAATTTTAATTTTAAATTTTATTAATATTTTTTAAATATAACGAAAATAATAAATAGATATTTTTAATTTTAATAAAAAAACTAATAGATATTTTTAATTTTAATAAAATTTGGATCTTTACGAAACACTATTAATGCTATTGTCATAGATTGGATTTTTCCATTTAAGTCGGCTAAGTTTCTTGAGAGGTGAGCCTTGAAGTTCGAGCGTCAAGTGGATTTTAGTGAGCAACTAGTTGCTTACTTAATTGGGGAGTAGTTCGGTCTGTTGGAGGGTTTATGTTCACAAACTCATCTTAAACATGACGTCACCAGACACCAATGTTACAAAATCTGCTCGTTTGTTTGTCGCTATATTCAATTGATTCCTCTATCCTCTTAATCTCTTTATTTCCGTCATTCTAATTAACAGAAATTTTAAGAGACATTCCAAAAACAAATATTGATGTTAATATATTATTAAATTTTGCTTTCCTTCTAAAAAAAATTGGAAATCGTTCATTTATTCATTAGTTTAGCTTCACACCTAGAAAAAGAAAAAAGAAAAGACAATTTGATAAATGACTCAGTTAGTTTAAGTCACCATCTCTACTCTTGCACACTTCAACCAACCATATTCGTTAAAGTCTTCGGATGGGCAACCAGTGGTCAAAGGATTTCATGCCCTCTTCCGAGCTATTCGTTTTCAATAGACCTGATAATTTTTTTTTTTGTTTCATTAAATTCAATTCGAGCTTAAAGAAAATTTAAATAGGTTAAATTCCAATCATCTAAAAATTTTAGTATTAAATTCGCTTCAAAATTTTACTATTTTATTATTTGCATATTTTCTTTTAATCTTTTTTTTTTGTTTCGTATTTAATTTGCCATTATTTTGCTTTTCATGGCTCCTTTAGCATTTTATGTTGCTACGGTTGTTCATCCGCTTTCTATTGATTTTTCTCTTATCAAATTAAAGTTCATGCAAAGTATATTTTGAACTGTAAAGAATACTTTTCAAGATAAATAATGCCGTATGAAACATAAATGTTATTTTTTTTTGGCTATATCTAGTGCCATTTGAGACAAATCTGAGAATCTAATTTAAGATAAAAATAAGTCTATTTAAAGTGTTAAAAAATGAAATTAAAATTCAGGTTACAGTTTCGGGATAAACGGTAAAATGTTTGACCAAATTTGACTATGATCAAAATTGACTTAAGATGCCGAAAAAATCAAATCAACCAATATGATAAATTATATCACTACAAAAAAACAGTAAATTAGCGACGGAAATTATCGTCGCTAATAGAGATATTTTAGTCGCCAATTACTTTTAACGTTAATGGCGCGACGACTAAGCGTCACTATTTGCTCCGTCGCAAGAAATTTTGTGACTAAAACATAAAACAGTCGCTAAAAATAGCGACGGCAAATTCAGTCGCTAAAAATTAAATTTTCGTCGTTAAATAACCCTTAAAATTAATCGCCATAAATATTAAAAGTTTATTAGTGACTAAAAATCCGTCGCCAAAAATATTATATTTTTTAATATTATTTTCAATTTAATTTTTTATTATAATTTTCAATTTAACTTGACTATATACTTAAAAATTAGAAATCTAACTTATTCTAGGCTTAAAATATTAAATTCCTAAAATTATAATTTTAAAATCCTAAACTCCCAAAATCTACGCTTAATTAATTTTCCTCAAACCTCAAGATTTCAAGTCAAGATCACTCACTTTAGGGGGGCTAATGGTGCAACCGGTGGCCGAGGACGAGGAGGAGGAGGAGGCGTCGGGCAGGGCTGCAAATCCCGACTCCAAACACATGAGGAGAAGGGCAGCAGCTGCTGCCGTCGTGCGCGAAAGAGGGGGAAAGAGAGGAGGCGATGCGGCCGGCTTACAACGGGGACAGGGGAGTTGGGCGGCGGGGAGCGACGGGGAAGAGGAGCAGATCGAGGGAGGGGGGCTTGAACGGGATCGGGGCAGAAAAAGGGAAAAGGAGGAAAAGAAAGAAAAGGAAAGAAGAGAAGGAAGGGGAAGCCCAAAACGAAGGAGTTTTGGATTTTTTTTCTTTTTTTTCTATTGTATTAAATTACCATTTTATCCTTCCCAACACACCCACACACCAATATTTACCACCAAATTAAACCCCTAAATTTTAACATTTTACACTTGCTCACTTTTTAAATTATTCTATTTATTTACCCAAAATATCGGATTCATTATTCTCACTATACAGGTCCATTATTTCGGGGCGTCACACTCTCTCTCGTTTTCTATACTAAATTGTGTTTTTTCTTTCATTTGATTTTAAATTCTATGTTCTTCTTTTTTCTTCTTTAAGTATTTATTTATTTTTTTTACGATTTAATTATTTAATTAAAATTGACACTTAATTATTTTCGGATTTAAAATTAACATTCAATAAATTTTTTTTATCTATATATATACATACATATATTAATTTAATTATTTATTTGTATATATAATTCATTTAGTCAAAGTTATTAATTCAAAAACCGAAAATAATATCAATACATATTCTTTAATAAATTTTTTTATTAATATTAATTTCAGTTTGCCCATCTAATTAATATTTTCATTAAAATTTTAAATAATTAAATATTAAAAAAATTATTTTAGATAAATTAAAAATAAAATTCATAATATAAAATGATTCCAAGCTAAAAAAAAAATTACAATTAAAAAATTTATCTTAATCAATGAAAGTACTAAAAAATTATTAAATTTTGTTTACAATTGTTTTAATTATATATTTTCAAGATTAAATGTTAATCTTATCGGAATTAGCAAAGAAAACGAATTTCAGTATAATTTGGTATAAAGTAAAAATATTAAAAATAATTAATAACTATAAATATGTATGCATACTTTTATTAATATTATAATCAATTTTACCGACGAAATAGCAACAGATTATTCCGTCGCTAAAGTATCGCTTCAATTTTTAAAATATCGTTTTAATAATTAACAAATTTGAATTTTTTTTTGCGACGGAAATATCTGTCGCTAATTCAAGTGTGTTTAGCGACAACAAGTTTAGTCGCTAAATCTATCTCAAATAAAGTCGCTAAAATTGCCTCCAAATTTAGCAACTGATATTACCGTTGCTATTTTCGTGACAAATTTTTTAGTCGCAAAAATTAGCGATGAGTTTTTTAGTCGGTAAATAGTTGCAAAAAAAGTGACATAAATTACCGTCAAAATTTAATGACAGATTGTTTATTTCCGTCGCTATTCCATCCCTAAAATTGAAAAAAATGGCTTTTCACGACTAATTCTAAATTTAATCGCAAATTAGCGATAAAAAAGTGTCCGTCGCTAATTTGGAATTTTTTTTATAGTGTATATGATGTCAATTATATATTTGAAGTAGTAAGATCAAAAAACTGACATGCCGAAAAAGTAAAAGCCAAACTTGTTAGACCAAATATGATTCGATTTTCAATTTTAGTCCAATTTTTCAGTCTTGATAATGACCCAAACTAAACCTGAATGTGCCTGAAAAATAAGTGATTCAACATGAAAATGACCCAAAAAATAATGAACCAAAACCTGAATCCAAAAAAATTAATCCGAACCTAAACTCATTCGACCAGATCCATTTATCGGATCTATTTTTTAATTTAACTTCTCATTTTTTTTTATTTTAAAGAATTGATCGGATATACTGATACTATGCGAATCAATTTACACCATTTAATTAAGAAAAACAATATTATTTTTTTTATGAAAAATTGTATCGATTTATTCTAATAGTTTTTTATTTAGAATTTATTTGCTCCTAAGACTTTTTTTTTTCAATTGTTTCAAAAATGTTTCAAAAATTGATGCTAATTTACCATTTTTTAACATTATTAGAGAAAAATAACGATAATGATAGTGATAGACGTTATGTACATGTGAATGAAGTGGCAGTCCACATCGGTATTCACTTAATCAATAGCCTTTACTTTGCACTAATCTTAATATTTAAAGCTATATTTTGCCCTTAACGTATTTAAAGCTATTTTTCCTTTAACATTTTTTTGAAAAATAGTTGTTTTGCCTTTATATTATATTCACACTTTATTTTCTATTATATTTTAAATTTAATTTATAAATTAAATTTCAACATTTTAAAAGTGATTATCAAGAAATATTTTGTAACAAATTTTTTTTATAAACATTGAGAATATATATTAAAAATAAATCAAGGAATTGTACTATACAAATTTTATCTAATTTTATAATTAGTAAATATTAATAATAAAATGATGATTTTACTTTCTATAAAATTTCGCAGTTATACAAGAAAATTTTAAAATGGTATTTTTTTGTTTTAATACAATTACTTAAAATATAGTAAAATATAAAATATGAATTAATGTAAGCAATTATTTCAAAATTCAAGTAGATATAGAAAAAATTTAAATGTGCAAAACTGTTACAAAAATATAATAGAATATAAAATAAAATTACTTTTAAAATATATTAAAAAATAAAATGCGAATTAAATGTAAGCATATTTTGCAAATTTTATGTAGATCTTAAAAAAATTGAGAAATAAAATAGCTATTTTTGAAAAATATTAAAAGTAAAATAATCATCTTAAAAAATTTAAAGAATAAAATAGTTATTATTTTTTAAAAAATAAAGATAAAATAGTACATTTAAACATTAAATCAATAGAGTGGAGCTTATTATGGGAAAAATAATTATTTTAAAAAACATTAAAGGTAAAATAATTCTTTTCATTCGATAAAAAATGGTCCATATGGTATTAGTACTCTTTATTTTGTGAATTACGTTTCTGTTAAAAAGAAAAAAATTGAATGATGAGAATAGAGAAATTAAATTATTACTTATAGTGAAAATAATTTTGGAGACTTTCTGAAAATAATTCAATTGAATATAAATGGTTGGACAATAAGTAAGTTACATGTCCAATATAAAGTAAAATGAGACTTGACATTTGACAATTTAACAGAAAATGTGAAAGTGGTACTATTCACTCAACTCTTGCTATTGTTATCGTTACTCATAAACAAAAATAATAATCTTAGGAAATAAACAATAAAACGAAGAGAAAATTATAATTGTAGGAAAAGAACAACAAAACGCAACAAAAAGAGGCTGCTCTGCCCTTTATGCATTCAAAGTCTTCATCCATTCAGTACGTTTGAAGCCCCATCAATCGATATACCCACGTCTGGCCCATTTAGGGATGTGCATAATAACTTCATTAAAGTAGATTTAATATTTATTGGAAATAGCATGCTTAATAAAAAAAATAACTTATACAAAACACAAGTATTGATCTATATAATTATAAAGATGACGTATGATTTAAATATATTTTAAGGTATTATTCAATAAATCGCGCATTAACAGTTAATTAGTATTTAAAAACCGAAATCGAAACCAAATTTATCAAATTGGTTAATAGAACGTTAATGAAAAATGCAAAAAAAATTCAGCAACTTGTAATTGCTTTTTGCCTAAAATTTAAATTACTGAATTCTTGATCAGAGCAAGAAAACAAAACTATTTCTGGGAATTTTCTAAATAACATGCTCTACTGGACTCCTACAAATACTTTCTCTTGTATAATGAATTTATTTGCAAAACAAAACTGAAACAAATTATCACTCCTGAGTAATACAATGGAATTCGTAGATGAATTAAAAGGTTATGAAATTGTGCATAATAATTCCCAGTTTTCAAGACTCAATTCTAAATTTTATTCATATATACAAGTATGATTGGAGATTTAAATACAACTAATCTATTCGTAACTCTTCTTGTCTAGACTCTGTCTATGAAAATTGTTCAGTCAGGAATCTGACGGCTATTTAATGCATCTTCAAATCGACAGCAGGAATCTTTTCTCATCTCTGTGCTGGTATCATTCTCGGGCGCAGGATAATAATCTTCCCTGAGCTGAAAATCCCTGAGACTTGGAATTTTAAGCAAAAACATCATAAAATGTTCATTAGCTGTTCCATGAATGAAGAGCTTCCTTAAACTCTTACATTGGCCCAATAATCCTGCTGCTGGTAAAGATATGCTTCTCTGATTAACATCAGTGTCCTGTGGTGGCCAATACTCGAGTTGGGTAAGCTTCAGATTCCCAATTCCTTTCAGATAAAACCTCTCCCACGAGCTCAAATCCGCGAACCCTGAAGGTGCTGTTAGTGCAAATCCAATTGCAGCTCCACAATCTAATGTCATCTTTGAAAGCCGAGGATAATATGCTAAAGAACTTAGCCCAAATTCATCAGTGGAAAGCCTTGGCTTGTTCCTGCAATCACCTTCAACTTTGATTTTAATTTCTTCAAGTACAGGACAATCCTCCAATCCTGACAATATCAATGGAGTTAGTAACTCACTAACCCCAATCCAAAGAGAGAGAAATTTTATCTTTCCCCAAGTTTTACTAATCTTACTTCTCTTCTTCAAGCTTGTCTCTTCTCTTTTTTCCCACAAACAATCTAGGTGTAGACATTGGATTTGGTCTCGGATTGGCTCTAGTGCTCTTAAGCAGCTGGCAGTGTTGAGATTCTTACAGCAAGAAATTTTCACTTCAATTAAGGTTTTATGAAGAATAGAAGCTAATTTGTTCATACCCTTTTCAGTGATCATCTTGCAATTTCGGATCTCAAATTTGGAGAGAAATGGGCAGCCAGAGGAGATTGAAACAAGGCCAGAATCACTCAAATCAGCACAGTTGTTAATTGACAATGATTGCAAGTTCCTGCAAAGTGCAATTCCACCTGGCCTACCGTATATTCCTCTACAGATACCATGAAATTGTCCCAATTTCAAAGATTTAAGCTTTGGGCACTTGGAATTAAGCGTTTCAAGTGCTGCCCAACTTTCTTTAACATTATGGCAAATGTCAAGAACTAATTCTTCTATCAATGCTAACTCAGAAAACACTTCTATGAGCTTAGAATGGGTAATACTAGCATCTTCAGAACTGTATCCTTCATCATCCGGGTCACTCCTAGAATTGGATAAAGAACTAGGGTCAACAAGGTGAAGAAGAGAAAGATAAGGACAATTCAAAGCAAGAGAAAGCAAGGTTTCATCTCCAACAAAACCAATCAATCTAGGATCAAACACACAAGTTACAAGAAATTTCCTTAGATTTGGACAAGCACTAGAGATGTCAAGAAGCTGATTAGACTTGAACCCATCAGCAGAAGGGTGAGTAAGGAGATTAAGACGTGTTAAAGCAGCAGCAACACAAGGATAAGCTACAAGAGCAGGAGGCAAATCTTCAGTCCAACAATAGAAATTAGAGAGGTCAAGAGAAGAAAGTGAAGAATTGTGCTCAAATAATGCAACAAAATCAGACCCAAGAAAAGTAGGTGATCTTTGTTGGCACCCAAGAACAGGAGGTGATCTTTGGTGCCAACGAACAAGCTTCACATCTCTTAAACCGGGCCATTGAGGAGCAAGAAGAGTAAGAATTAAAGGGTTTCTTGCATAAACTGTTAAAGAAACAACAGAAGGAAAGGCTGCATGGAGAAGCTGAGCTAGAAGGAGAGACATAGAAGATAAAGAATCAAAAATTGGATCGCCCCATGGAGAGAGCAAAGAGAGGTCAAGATCAGTGACAGCTCTAAAGCAAGTTGGGAGAAGAAACAGGTCTTTAATATTGCCTCTAAGCTTAAGACATGAGCGTGTTGATCTCTCTATTAAGTGCCATTTCATACAAACAAGAGACATACAATTACGAGCACGAGTATCAGCGATTAATGAGAATATATTTGATAAAATTGCATCTGGAATATCATGGATATGAATATCAGAATCTAGGGTTCTATCCATTAAGATGTTAAACTACAGCTCAGAGAAGAAGGTTAAGAGAATGCGAAGAAAGAAGAAATTTAGGGTTGAAGAAAGCTGGGATATCATAGCAATGGACACGGAAGAGAGTATGTGGTTTGTGGGTTGCCACTTACCATTAAGGGTGCTCATATTGATAATGATCAACTACCTTTTTATTATTGTTTTCTTTTTTCTTTTGGTTTTCTAATGATTATCATAGGTGCATCTGTTTTTTCTATTTTCAGAAAATATATATTTAGCATTTTAGGTATATAATGGTGGGTGCATATTTATCCTTTGAAAGCGATTGTATCACTTTCTCATTTCCCTTATAGCCTTATCTAAAATATATTTATATATTCTTGCATACATGGCATTAGTTTTTATTTTATAAATATGAAATTAATTTTAAATGTTATTTTTACATAGTTATTTGTCATTATAAATGAAAGTAGGGTACCTTCAGTAAGTTTATGAATTCGGTAGTTTAAATAGGCAACATATTACCGGATAAAAATTAGCTTGTATCTCTCTACAAAAATTCCATTTTTCTGCTATTGAAAACCTTGACTATGCCTATGGAGTATTTGATGGAATTGATAATCCCAATTCATTCATGTGAAATACTCTCATTAGAGCATGTGCACAAAGCTCTGATAGTAAAGAACAAGTCTTTTTTTGTTGTATAAAAAAATGATTGAGCATGGGATGTCTTGCCCAATAAACATATTTTCTCCTTATTTTGAAGGTTTGCGCCTACTTGTTTGCCTTGAATGAAGAGAAACAAGCACATGCCTAGATGTTGAAACTTGAGTTTGACTATGATGTTTATATAAATAACGATTTCTGATACTTTCTTTTCATAATAATTGAAATGCTCTTTTAAGTATTAATAATTGTAACATATGATGTGCTCTTTCGATCAATTTGATCACAAATTCTTCATTTTAGTATTTGAATTTCTAATTTCTAATTTAATCACGAAAAAAGAATTTTAATTAATATAGAATTTATATTTCATATCTTGACAAGATTATTTGAAGGATAAGGATTGATTAAGTTTTTGAGGAACCACAAAAAGATATAAATACATGGAGAGTGAAAAAAGGCTTTCCTGTACAGAGATTAAAAGAAATGCTGGAGATATGTATATGTTGGTTTTTGGATTTCTAACCTGAAAGGACATCAAATGCTCCTATCAAATTATCATCCATTTATCCAATTCCTATCCTTAAATTGCAGCCATTGCTATACATTATAAGTAGCCGACAGGCTAAGGTGATCCATAAAAGACAAGTGAAAAGAGAATACAACACAGGCTTATTGTGGATATAATTATGAGAATGCACTATGTTCTATGTACTCTTTTTTCCCCTTGAAAAGTTGAGGCGGAGAAGTGAAGTCCTTGAGATATATATCCTGTTATCGCATTACTTTTGGATTTCAGATTTTAAAGATTCTTTATATCACTTTGGAAATCAAGTAAAATTAAAATAACATTTTCCAAAAAAGAAATAATAAATTAACGTAAAATTAATTGACATATTGTTAAGAATAATACTGCTTATTATAGCTTTAAAAATCTCATTCGTGAAATTATTTTTAAAGTCCGGTCAAATTCAAATATATCTTTTTAATATAATACAGTTTATATAGTATTGAGTTATAGACTGACATAAAATTCAGTTGTATAAATTTTAATTGTTAGATACTATAAGTTATTTTTAAAATCGAGAATGGGGCCTGATTCTTCGGAATTCCATGTCTCTTAGTAATAATGGCATATATGTGGATATGAGAATTAGCATATTTTGTCAAAATCTCCATAATTTTAATAAAATGTGTGTTGTTTCTCTGTCTAGGTGTGTATTTATTATCAATTTTTTTTTTATAAGCTAGCTTTGAAAATTAAATTATAAGATAATTACTTTTGAATTATATTAACATTATTTTTGTTGTTCTTTCAAAAAATCACCTTAGCTATAACCAAAATTAGGGGTGAGCATGGTCGGTTAACCGGTCCATTAGCCTCAGTCCATTAACCAGTCCATTAATATCGGTTTTTTGAAATTACAGTCCATTAACCAGTCCATTACCATCGGTTAACCAGTCCATCGGTTTCGGATTTTCGGATCGGTTACCCAATATTTTTCGGTTAAACACTATAATTATAAATATATTCATAAATAAAATTAAAATGTTCAAGATACTTAAAAATTAAAAATTTTTTACTATAATATAACATTATTGTTGTTAAAATAAATATATTTGGTGGATATAAGCAAATTTGTTTTTAAAAATTAATATTTAATAAGTAAATATATTAACCGGTTCATAATCACTTTTAATTAGATAAATTATTATACTTACTAATAGCCAATTAAAAAAACTTAAAAACTTTAAAATAATTAGTATAATAAAAAAAAGTATATGATCACTTTTAATTAGGATAAATTGTTATAAATTATTAAAAAATTAATAAATTAACTAAAAATTCGGTTTCGGTTCGGTTAACCAGTCATATGAGTCAAAAACCATTAACCAGTCCATTAATGTCGGTTTTTTCAAAACACTAACCATTAATCAGTCCATTACATTCGGTTAACCAGTCCATCGGTTCGGTTTTGAATTTTTTTTTCGGTTAACCGAGTCCATCGGTTTTTTTCTCACCCCTAACCAAAATCACCTTTAGATGACAACTGACGAGCTTCGAGGACAGAAAACGCACCTATTTCGTGATATAAAAGCTTCATTAGGCTTTGGATTCTGCATAAGATTTTGGGTTGGATAAGCATAATATGAAGTAGCTAGGATTGATTCAGAAATTATTCAATTAACAATCCTTATATTCTATCACCCACTAAAAGTTTATTATTTTTATTTCTCACCACACAGAATTCTGGATGAACCCCAACTCATACAACTATTTATTATTGTTGGGTAAAAATAACAAGCAATTTTTTTTTTTCAATTCACATATTTCACCGCAAAAATGTAATTATACGAAAAAATAAAGAACCTTCTTTGACAAAGTTGATTCCAAGCAATAAACATCTAAAAATCCCAATCTTGTGTGTCTCAATCCTCTTTTATAATGCATGTACTACACTGTTTAGTATGATGATAAAACAATATATATTGTTTAATTTGCTTTATTTAATTATTTCTCCATGCATGTAACTAAAGCAGTATATATTTGCTTTATTTAGAAAGTATTAAATAAATGTCAATTATACAAAACAGGAAAAGGAAATTAAGAGTGGTAGCCTAGCCGGTAGGGTTACTTTAGGATACCCAATCCATCAAATTTTTGCATTATTCAAAATATAAATAAATAGGTTTGGAATAAGTATTAATTAGTATTAATTTTACCATATGTGACATGCTCGGATATAGGATAAGAATTTAGCCACTTCAGGACTTGCTCCCAGACCCAAGTATATAACTACACAACTATATTTAATTTGATTATGTTCAATTAAATTTTAATTTGATTCATGTTTACTTAGTTTGAGCTTATTTAAAGATGTTAAATATCTGTATCGGCATATTACAATAACTAAATACTTCTTAACAAAATTTGGACAATTCTCAACTCACAAGTTAACTTTTGATATTGAATTAGATTCAAATCCATTTTCTTCACATGCATGTTATTAAAACTATCCATAAATATTCAGTCCTACAAAAATCACAATTTTATATTTTCTGCATGTATTCGGCTTTGGGTGTGAAGAGAGTGTCCATATCGACTCATTATAAGAATTAAATATTTTTTATAAAGGTGTGGACCAATAAAGGATTAATTATATAAATGAGTTTTTAGAATGTATAGGCATAGGCATAGACATAGTGTTATTTATCTATTTAGAAAAGGCATCATTATTTTATTTTAAATATGTTAAAACAATAAGTTGGGCAATCTCTGTGCAAAATGTCAAAACTGAAAGAATATCTGATATATAGAATGTGAATTTATTCTCTTATCTTGAGAAAAACAGGAGATTCTGTTTAAATCAATGACAAGATGCAACACCATGGTGGGGTTGTGGATTGATTGTGAATTATATACGTGGAGTGAACATCATAAAGAAAAGCAAGCATTTGAAACATCGACATGTCTAAAAATCTTAGATTAAACAAATCAGCAGACAGTCCAAAAATTCTATGGATAATACCAAAAATGCTTTTTATCATTTTACTACAAAATCACCTTTTTAAATGTGCTATATTTCGTATGAGTTTTCTATCAAAAAAAAATGTGCTATGTCAAATCATTTAAATGTGGATAATTTTATTATACTTTTAATACAATTTCAACCATATTCAATTAAAAGTAAGTAGTACATTCAATTGGAGGCTTATCTCCAGCTTCAGAGAAAATGTTGTGGAGATGGTTTCTCAGCACTCTCATTCGAGCATCATGGGCAGCAGATTGACTTGTGCACCAAATATCACCGAGTGCACATTGGCATGCATCAGACTCCCCAGTTGGCCAATATATACTGCCGGCGTGAAAAGAGTGAGAGACAAAAGAAGACAAAACTAACATATTTCCATAGTTGACCAACCTGATTGGAACTAAATAATACAAATCATTATAAAAAACAAAAAAAAAAGGAGAGAAAAGGATATAATAAAATAAAAAAGAAGAAAAATAAGGGGTGGAGCATGCAAACGGCACAAACCAGCTCATTCCAGCCTATGCTAAGCTGTTGTCTCCCAAAAATTTATAATTATCCGTTAAGTAAACAGAACGAAACTATCAATATATCGTTCAAACCATTGGAGATATCGCAGTTTAAAATCTCAACTATATAAGAACAGCTATGCCAAACACTTGCCAAAAATTACTGAAAATTTAATTACTACAGAGATTAGTATGCCCTACAAATTGCTCCAAATGTTACTTGTCACATGAAAATCTTGGAGATGAAATGCAATTTTGACTCTACATCTCCAACTCCTCCAACCTCCCCTGAGTTATCAATGAGTTGGGACCAATTCAGAGAAGCACACCAAAATATGCAATTTATGCTGTCCAACAGCATGAAAACAAAATCTGAGTAACTGACTCTAGCGCAACCCTGTTAGTGGAAACTATATATCTACAGATAGTTTTGCAAAGAAAGGAGAAAGTGATATTTTACAATTGTTTAGCAAGTTTGCCAGCATTGACAACAACCAGCTGCTGTTTTCTCCAATAAGAAAGAGATGGTTACAACCCTGTTTATAGAAGAACTTGGGACTATACAAATAGGAATAAGAATGGTCTAATAACAACTACCATTTCAACAATACAAACAACTCCTTACTGGAAAAACTGTACTATGCCTACATGCAGAACCCCAATTCTCACCGAGAATCTTTCGTGAACATTTTACTTCTCAAAAACAAAAGTGAGCCACAACTTAACAAATCCCCCTCAAGCTAGGATTAAGGAGCATATGGTCAACTTGTGTGCATCAGAGTTGTCTTATAATCTAAAAAGTCGCTAGCATGCATGCTTTCATTTAAGAATAAAATGTATGTAGAATATCTGGGATACCTTCAAAGCAATAGAATGCCATGGAAACACAAATCGACATGTAAATCATTTAAATTATTTAAACTAATATACAGGGGATGGTTCATCAAGTTATTCAAAAGACTTAAATGTCACATTGATCCCCAACATAGCACAGATCTTTATGAATTGTTGTATCAAAAATTGAAACTTTGCACTATTACTAAAGACCAAGAACAAGATTTAAAAAAAAAAAAAAAAGTCCGAAAGACTTCACAGTCAAGGAGCTCTCGGGTCCGTCCCGTGCTGCCAAACATAAACCAACTCATCCCAGCCAGTACTAGCCAAAAGCCCCTCAACAAGCACGCTCATATCAACCCCAACTGCAAATTCTGTATGATGATCATATCTCCCAACTAATGCATCCTCCACCATATAATCCCACATACAAACAGTCATATCATAAGAGCAAGAAACTAGTAAACTCCTTTGATGGGGCGAAAATTTCACCTTCCTAACAGCATATCCATGCCCGTTTAAAACCGAAATTGGCGCTCTATAGCTCCTCACATCCCAAACCCTAATGCTTTTATCCACTGAAGCCGTTGCTATACAACAATCGTCATATTTATTCCAGTCACAAGACAAAATTTCGAAGTCGTGACCTGGAATTATCATTGTTGACCCCTGTTCACGCACATCCCAAATCCTGACCGTACAATCGCCGGAGGCGGACGCGAAAACATCGGTGTGTCTAGGATTCCACGCGGCGGAGTACACGCAATACGCGTGTTCTTTGAACGTACGGATGCTCGCCGGACGATCTAAAGTCCAGAGCTTGATTGTGTCGTCCCAAGAGGAAGTGATAAAGGCATCGCGGCGCGTAGGATTGTAGTCAACGGAGTGAACTTCGCGCGTGTGCTCCTGGAGGGATCGAAGGGGGTTTTGTGTTGGGGGAAGAGCGGTGTCGAAGAGCTTAACGGAACCGTCGGCGATAGCGGCGACCAATAGGGAGTCGTGAGATTCCGACCAGGCGACGTCGTAGACGCCATCGGCGGTGTCGTAGGCAACGATCTCGGCAAGGGGAAGGTTTGGGGATGGGGGAAGAGAGAGGATGTGGAGGCGGCCATTGCCGAGGATCCCAAAGTTCTGAGCGGTGGCGACTGCGAGCCGGGATTCGTGGAAAGGGCTGAATTTGACGGAGTAGCCGTTAAACGGCGTTTTGAAGACTGGCATTGCAGCTGAATTTGGGTTCTTTTGGTGTTGGCTATTATCCAGTTCTTGCTTTGGAAAGTGTGAAAGAAAGGAGACTTTATTTTCATTATTTTTATTTTTCTTTTAAGAAAACAAAAAATGTTAAGATGGAAGATAAAGTTGGATTGGGCTTTCATCGGCCTGAAGATCTGTTGGACTCAAATGGGCTTCATTTTCGAGATATGTTTTTTTATTTTCTTTCGTTTTTTTAATGATAAAATACTTCCTTTAAGGTAGGGGGTAGAAAATAATAATAATAATAATAATAATAGGAATTTAGTCTCCTCTACCCTATAACTAAGAGGATCATGTAATAATTCTTGAGATTGCCAGCAATACACTACGAGAAACATTTTTTGTAGTCCAAAAGTTTAAACTATTAAGTGAATATATAGTCTAAAATAAACACATGTATAATTTGTTGGTTAAAATTATAAAATTTACTCTCCACATTTCTTTTTATTTGTTATTTTTACTAGAATTAAACAGTATTAATTAGATTTAAATTTAAAATAAAATCGAGTGATTCAATGTGAAATTTTAAATCTAATTGCTCAACTTTCGTTGTAAAAGAAAATTAAATTTGAGAAAAAAAAATTAATTGAAAATCTAAAAGTGATAGATAAATGAAATTTAAATTTTTTTCAAATATAATAAATAAAAAGGAATAGAGGGAGCATGGCCTAATTATGTGTAACATGTGATTAAATTAATCGAATAAGTTCAATAAATTCAAATCCTAGTAGTAAAAATGATATGCAAATATCTAACTTTAATGGTAATAGGAGCAATGGACTGTTTATAAATAATGGTTTAATATGATTCTCTTTCTACCCTATAATATGGATTTTCTCTCCATCAAGAAATTCTATAAAAGTTTAAGAGATAAAGATCAAGAGATGAAAATTATTGAAGGACGTTACACTTTCTTAATTACATAATTTCTATTATGCAAGTTCAGTTCGGTCTGAATTCGATCAAAAGCCTGTTTATTGGAGAATGGCTTGAGCTATGCATATAAACTGTAAGCTTAATCTAATCCAATCCAATCTTATATATTTTTATAATTTTTCATTAATTACATAATATAAAATATTTAAAAAATATACATCAGTAATGAACTTTTATATATTTCTTGGCGTATCAAATCATTTTTGTAGTAATTTGAACAGAAAATCTTTTAAAAGTCCGGTAATTAGGTTCGGTCCAACACAATCCATGCCCAGATCTAGAGTTTAAGTTACTTAATTATGCATGTGATTACATTATTGCTTACAAAAATTTTAAATTCTCACATATATTTTCTTTATAATTTGACTCAATAATTAATAAAATTCATAAACTCGATCGTCCTAATTTATCATCACCTTATCGCTTTATGTCTAACCAATGTAAGGTAAAACTTTATATAAAACAGCAATAAAACTTGGAATGGTTAAAAAAATCATCATGTTTTAATTTGGGGTGAAGTTATTATCCTACGAAGTTATTTCAAATTGAAAAATGAAATTACCTAGTTTATCAAATTGCCCAATCATCGACTAGATTAAAGTCAAGAGCTGAGATATTTTTTGTAAAATAGTTATTATTATTATTATTTGTAACGAAATGAAGCCGAATGTAGTGTATTAATGATTTTTCTTTGTTTTGATTAAAAGACAAAAATCTGATAGTTTTCCACTTTGGAATCTCATGGAATAATGGAAGAAAATAAGCAAAAAGTAATGAGGTGAATTTGATAGCAGCGGTTTGCCGTAAAAATGGCAAATGTTCCCATAGATTTTTGTGAAGTCGTTGTGGAATTTGGACAAAATCCCGCAAATATATAGTGCTGTTGAATTCAAGCTGGCTAATTTTGGACCCTTCAATTCCCTCTCAAACAACTTCATTAATCATATTTGGATTTATTTGGACTTCACTTATTCATAAAATTTCATTTTTATAAATGACATTAATATCCTCTTTCTATTCTTTTGAAACAATAAAAATAACTCCATTTCACTATAAAATAAAATTCAAATTTCATTTATAATATTTGATACTTTTAAACATTCAATATAATTTTATTTTATTTTTTAATGAAAATTGATTTGTTTAGAATTAATTAAATTTAAATTTGTATATTAAATAATTCAATTTTATCTTAAATTTAAGAGTAATTAATAATTACTTAATTCAAATGAAAATAATAAAAGTAACCCATAAAATATAATGGGTAGATCCTTTTCTAAGTACTAAGAGTTAGTTGGTAATCAGTACTCGATTAAAAGTGTGGAATATTTTTAATTCGATTTCTTTTAATAACATTTAAAGTCGTAATTAGACATCATATCTCTTTTATAATTAAAAAAAAAAATCATTTCTACAAGAGGGTAAAACTTTCAAGAAAAATTCTCAGTGAAATTCACCTTATATATCTTCATTTATCAATCGACTAGATAACTTATTAACTTGTAACGTCAAGTTTTTTTTTTTAAAAAAATTACAATTATCTTTGAATTTATAAGCATGACTAATGATAAGATCTTGAACTGTCTTTATCTTGGAGAGGGAGTGAACGACCGGTCGGGTGAGAGCGACTTGAAAAGAAGAGTGCCCGGTTGGACCGGGCGTAAGCACTCCGAAACTTAAGTCAGTGAATTTAGAGAGAGAAAACTTAGAGAGAGAATGCTTAGGGTTCAATACCTGAGGCCATTGCTTGGCTGGGCTATTTATAAGAGATGTTGAGGGGCACTTGAGTGCCTAGGGGAGTGATCTCTGGCTGTCAGAGTAGGTATCCGGCGAAGCGATAGAGAGCAAGAAGCAGAGGTGATCACTACTTTGCGTCAGGCGGCTGATGAGACGGAATGTCACGTCGTCCGATCGGTTCTCCTTGGGGCTCGTGCCTGTTTGCTTCGCTTTGTGGGCCTTGAGTCTTGCCAGTGTTTGGGCCAACTTCGTGGGCCTTGACTGATAGCAGGTGATATTTGCGGTGTTATCACTTGTCCCCCCTCAACAGGTCCGATCGGGCACGGGGTTGCCTTTGAGGTCCCGTTCGAACTGTCCCGATCCGGGGACATTCGTCAGCAGGGTTACAGACTCGAAAAGGCTGCCAGCTGAAAGGACGCGTCTGTTCACAAATATATTTTTCATTGATTGCTGTTCGCGTATCGAGGACGATGCTTGGTCCTCTGTGTAACGACTTTGGACGCGTGGCGGGGTTTTAATGGCGGAGCCACTGAGAATTTCGAGGAGCTCAAGCCTATAAATAGGCGTTTTTCTGAAGCTTTGTCCCTTTACTTCTTGTTGCCCCTTAGCGCTGTTCTGTAGGAAATCTCTTCTTGTTTCTTCGCAATTCAGCTATCTTCCTCATTTTTTCTTCGCGACTCCCTTAGACCTTCTTGGAGCGAGTAAGTACCTTCTCCTTTTGCTTTCAAAGAGTAAGATCCGCCGCCTGAAATGGTAAATTTTAACGTACCAACTTATCTTGTCTATTATTTTGTACACAGTTGAAATGGCCGGTGGGAAGGATTTGAAGCAGATGTTAGCTGAGCGAGCCGGGCTAAAATGCGAGGCCGACTTAAAGGCCAAGCAGGAGAGGAAGAGACGGAGGTTAGCGGCTACCGAAGGCGCCCCAATTCACGCCGTGCCTCTATCGGCGGTGACCCCAGGAAGTACTTCTGCTTTGGACCCGCCCCGATCGGATAGGGGAACACACCGTCCCAGTTCTTCTGCTGCGAACCTCCCGAGGGAAGGAAGTCAAGAGAGGGGGGCTCTGGTTGTCGCTAGCAGCGTCGGCGCTCATCAAGGCGAGTCACATGAAAGGTCCGGCAAACGCCCCTCCCACATCGGGGGGTTCCTGGAGGAGCACTTTGGCAAAGACTGGTCCTCGAGCCAGGTGGCGAGCTTTATCTTCCGAGGTTTGCTTCGAGAGAGCGACCATGCGGAGATTGCGGACGACAACCAGCTGGTCCGGGAGTACCGCGTGCTCAGCCAACAGCTACTGGAGGTAAGATTTTCTTTGTCATAGTGTCGGTACTTGTTGGGGTTGGCTCGTCGGGGTCTTTTCCTTGTCCATTTATCTTCTTCCCCTTCTTTTTGTTAGGTGTGCCGGCGGACTCAGCGACTCCACCTCATGGCAGGAGTTTGGAGAGGGAGGACGGATGTTGTGGTGAAGAACACGACGGAGGTGAACTCTCGATATGAGGCCGTCCGAAAGGACGCCTCGACGCTCCGCTTGGAAGTGGCTGAAATTCAAAGGGAGTGCGCCGCCCTTCGATCAGAAGCACAGGCTTCCAGTGAGAAAGCCGCTCGCGTTGTTCAGGAGATGGAAGAATGTCAGGCCGAAGTGGATCGTCTAAAGGACGATAATGCCCGTTTGGCTGCTGCAGGCGCTCAGGGTCGGAGGTTGGAGCGTCGGGTGACTGTGCTGGACGCTGAGTGCCATGAGCTGAGCGGCGAGAATGCCAGCCTCAAACTGGAACGGGCTAGGCTTCAAGGGGAGCGGGATCAGGCTCGGGCCGAGTGCATTCGTTTGCGTAATGAGCGGGAGGCACTGGGGGTGTCGATGCAGGAGAGGGAAGCCACCTGGAGGGTCGAACTGGATGTAGAGCTCGCCTCTCAGAAGGAGCAACTTCTTGAGGAGCTGGCGGAGGCGCAGGCAGCTGTTTTATCGTGCTTGATCCGCGAAGCCGAAAGGCGTTTCCCTGATGCTGACTTTAGCTGGATGGGGGACCCCGCGGCTTTGCCCGACCCTATCGCTAGCGACGATGAAGCGGGTCTCCGAGAGGGGCCTTCGCCTGCTGGGACTTCCCAATCCTTGCCTTTCAGTGATGTCACCAGATCCTGTCTGCCAGTGGGGCCTGTCTCTGAGGGGGAGGCTGCAACTCAGCGAGTTGCTTTCGATTCCTCTCAGGCCGCCGACGGGGCTCCACCGTCTTCGGATGTGGGACAGCCACAGGTACCGAGCTCGGGGGTTGACGAGGGCCGCTCCGCAACTCCTGTCGAAGAGGGCATTATACATATAGAAGATTAGAATTTTTCATACTTTTATTCCTGTAATTATAAGCTGTACAAGTCGAATTGAATTCAATGAAACTAATTGATTTTTGATTTTTGATGATTGATTTTTTTTTTGGGTGCTGTGTCTTGGCGATTTTATTTACATGGCAGAATAATCTATGTACTTTACTTTGCAAATACTTCCTGAATTAAAAGGAGTTAGGCGATCGGGGATCCCGAAGTCCGATGCCGTGGTCTTTATTCGCATACCGGTCCGTGGCTGTTGCATAAGATTGCATATTAGCCTGGGATCGCTGCGTGAGTACCGCATGTTGACCCATGGCCTTTGCATAAAAATGCATGGTGGCCTATCCGTGGCCTTTGCATAAAATTGCATGGTGGCCTGGGGTCGCTGCGTGAGTACCGCGTGTTGACCCATGGCCTTTGCATAAAAATGCATGGTGGCCTATCCGTGGCCTTTGCATAAAATTGCATGGTGGCCTGGGGTCCCTGTGTGAGTATCCGCCTCGCGTAGCGTGGAGTGTTGCCGCTCTTGTCGATAGATCCGAACGGGGAGCAAGTGGTTTGCCATTGACCAATTCTGGCGATAAGACCTTGAACTGTCTTTATCTTGGAGAGGGAGGGAACGACCGATCGGGTGAGAGCGACCTGAAAAGAAGAGTGCCCGGTCGAACCGGGCGTAAGCACTCCGAAACTTAAGTCAGTAACTTTAGAGAAAGAAAATTTAGAGAGAGAATGCATATGGTTCAATACCTGAGGCCATTGCTTGGCTGGGCTATTTATAAGAGATGTTGAGGGGCACTTGAGTGCCTAGGGGAGTGATCTCTGACTGTCAGAGTAGGTATCCGGCGAAGCGACAGAGAGCAGGAAGCCGAGGTGATCACTACCTTGCGTCAGGCGGCTGATGGGACGGAATGTTACGTCGTCCGATCGGTCCTTCTTGGGGCTCGTGCCTGTTTGCTTCGCTTTGTGGGCCTTGAGTCTTACCAGTGTTTGGGCCGACTTCGTGGGTCTTGACTGATAGCGGATGATATTTACGGTGTTATCACTAATTTTTTGAATAACAGGTATAAAGTAACAACAAGCACATGAATATGATCTACGGAATAGATTTTCAAATAAAAGGTGTTATATGATTATGGTTTTTTTTCGTAAGGGAGGTAGCTAACAATTAACCTTATATATATATATATATATATATATATATATAAGTCCTAATTATGTAAACAACTCTGATTTATTGTCTTCCAATGGCGCATTAATGTCCTTCTATAATGTGTTTTAATTGAGGGAATTATGAAAAACTTTATAATTCTGAATTAATTATAACAAATTTGTCACCAATACCACATAGTCTCAATACTTTTGTGATGGGAAGGATGTTTGTTTCTGTTGGGACCTATACACTGCTCTAAGTTATTAATTCACAGGTTTGGATATTTCATATTTGGGATCGGACGGTCAATAAATGTGGGCTCAATTAAGTGAGTATAAAAAGAGCTTTGGCTGATCTAATTTGGCATTAAAAGGATTAATTAGAGATTTTATGACATGGAAAGTGGGCAGGAAAAAACCCTAAAAATTGAAGGGACCCTCAGTTCCATCCTCCACATGTTGCCCACTAACATCTACATCTGATACATTTAATGGATGGGCCATGTTATGGATTGGACATTACCAGAGATTAATTTCCAATTAAATCAAGCAATTAGAAAGTTTTTTTAGTTTTAACTACCTTGTTTTCTTGTGGCAAATCTCTATGTGGGCTCACGAATCGATTGGTCTTTAGGTCAAATTGAATCATACTATACCCATCAAATCTATCAAATTAACAAAAATCTTTTCTTAAAGAGATGATCTAACCAAAAAATTCTTACTCTATCATAATCTCCTTCTTGAATTTCATACTTTTACTTAGAAAGATAACTCATCCACTTATCACGTTTGTGAATCACTTTAGGGTGTGGGTAACGTATAAAAATTCTCGAACTACAAATAAAAACAGTTTTCACACTCCAACTAATATAATGTTATATTATCCTTTCATACCAATAAATACTACATGAAGTACCTCTAGTAAAAATTATATATATAAAACATGCACCCTTGAAAAGATAAAATTATACAAGTTATTTTATATTTTGAGATTTTTTTATGTATCTTTCCATATTTTTATACTACAAAATTCAAATATATGCAAAATAATAATTACTTTATATATATAATAACGTGAATAAAATTATAAATAAATCTGATATAAATAATGAAAATCATTGTACCGATGCAATCTTTTAATGCAGATCTTTAAGAAAATAATAAAAGGATATGATTTTTTATTTTTATTTTACTTTTTATTTATTTCCTTTTAGTAGATAAAGTTATTGTAAAAGAAAATTTAATCCCAGTTATGTATATATACTTTCCAATGTCGTGTAAAGAAAAGGGAAAGAATAGCACTATTAGAGGCTTTTAGGTATGGAAGAAAGAGTTGCAAGTAATTCTGTTGTTGGCATGTGGGGAAAATAAAGGCTAGTACTTAGGCAAATTACTATATCACCATGAGATGAGTCAAAGCAATAAGCACTTGGAAAAAAGAAACACCTAAAAATCCACACAAAAGAGATATATAAAGTGAAAGAATGCAATCAAAATTCACTTTCCAAAGAAAGCCACAAACCCACATGATCTTGCTCGGGGATATTGAAAGATCACAAATTACCCTCTCTCAAAAGAAGATTTCTCAAAAATTTTCCCCACAAACCCCAATTCACTCTAAACAGATTGCTATCACCTCATTACACTCTTACGAGCCCCACCTAATTAGCCAATCCACCTACTATTAGTGGCTGATTCAATAGAATTTCAACACATGTCAAATATTGATTGAAACACATGTCTTGGATCAACCCCAAAGCAAAAGGGTCTTGTCTTTGCTTACTTGGCAATCCCAATCATGCACCAACATGTGTGAACCCGTTAGCCACTCCCCACACCCAAAACCCCAAAATTATCGAACTTGGTGATGCAAGAGAGGATGGGAGAGGAGAGGGCCCCTAATTGATGGATCCAAAAGCCTAAGTACAGAGTGTGGTGCAATTATTCATGCCATGAATTTCATCCTAAGCAATTGAGAGAAGTCAATAAATAAATAATTAGATAAAATTTTCCGCATTCACAAAATCAAAATCATAAAAAATACACTTTTAAGAAATGAAATGGACTGAAATAATTTTTTTTAATTAAAATTTTAAATTCAGATTTTAAGTATGAAATATTTTTAAATATTTAAATAAATGTATTTTACCTCTTTATAGATCTATTCGGCTCGGGCGTGAACTCCATGTACTAATAGATTATGAAATTATAATAACAAAAAAGTTCTTGGTTTGTGACATAGCTACTGTCTATAAATTTTATAAAATATTCTCAAAGATAGCAAAAAGAAAGAAAAGAAAAGAAAAAAAAAAAAACAAATAAAGAAATCAAGAAAGTTTCTTTCTTTATTTCCAATATCTCTCTTTCTCTCTCCATATATTTCACTCTCTCCATAGCTCTCTCCTTCCTGTTCTCTCTCTATGAAATATGAAAGGTTTGTAGAGAGAGAAAGGGAGGGTATAATCGGATGCAATGAAGAATACAATTAGATGCTGTATCTCTTGCATTCTACCATGTGGAGCACTTGATGTGATTCGAATAGTACACTCTAATGGAAGAGTAGAAGAAATCAGTGGCACAGTCAAAGCAAGTGAGATCATGAAAGCTTACCCTAAACATGTCTTGAAGAAGCCGTCTTCTTCGCCGTCAGATGACGGAGTTGTTCCCAAGATCGTTATAGTTCCGCCGGACGCCGAGCTCCAACGTGGAAAGATCTACTTTCTGATGCCGGCACCGTCAAATGTTCCAGATAAGAACAAGACTAATCGGCCAAGAAATTCAGGCTCCAGAAGAAAAAGAAGAGACAATATTAATAATAATACAAGTAGCCAAAGCAATTCCATTTCAATGGCTACAAATTTTCTGATTTCTGATCGGTATTTGAGTGAGATATTATCGGAGAAAGTATCTACACAGAGAGATCGAAGAAGAGGACGTGTTGGTGTATGGAGGCCTCACTTAGAAAGCATATCTGAGACGCCCATTGATGCTTAATTTCATGATGATGATCAGTTTTCTTTTCTTTAATGAGATATGATTTTTCTTTCTTTTGCTATTCATTTCATTAGGGTTCAAGAACTGCTTATTATTGTTTCTTTTACCTTTCTTTAAATTCCTTTCTTTTTTTCTTTCCTATTTTAGTGTATATAGAGGCATAGAGAAGGAAAAAGAAAAAATTAATAATGCAAAAGATGGAAAATGGTTGGTGGGGATGAAGATAATGATATTGAGCTTGTGATTAAGTAGATAATAATCAAGGCTGTGATGTTATTAACTGCTTTAAGATTGGATTTTAAGTTGAGATTTTCAAAGAAGCAATATGGGTTTTGTGATCTTGAGAAATAGATTTATTTTTTTATATAGAATTGTTAACAAGGATGAGAGATCCCACTCCTTCTGGGTGAAATACGAAGCATTGTTTGAATAAGAATTGAAAAGGATGATTGTGATATGATGAATGATTATTACATTTACACTGCTATTCAATTCTTATTTGTTACCATTGTTTCCCATGATTTGAGCATTTTTGTTTCGATTTTAAATTTTAATTATTTATCTGTTCTGCGCAAGGACGTATATATATATTAAATGTAGCTCCTAATGTTGGTACTATGATACAATGATTGCATCACTCTCCTGTAAATTAAAAATCACCATTTTTCTTCAATAATTCTAATAATAATAATATTCTTCTTCTTTCTTTTTCTAGAAAGAGAATAATTTAAAACTTCCCATATTTGAAGAGAAAACATTGACTTAATATTAATATTCATCTACATCGTATTTTTATAAAATATTTTTTTATCTAAATTAGGCATGGTAATAAACCATAAGAAATTGATGTGGTGGTCGACAAGCAATTAAAAAAAATGAGAGAGAGATTTTAAGTTCCATTTTTAATGACATTTATAATTCTAATTAATCATTATACATTTCTCGAAACAGAAAATGAAAAATCAAATTGTAAATTACTAACAACTTCCCCTAATAATAGTTCTATCATTTTCTTGAAGCTCAATTATGTATACTCATTTAATTGATATAAATGACCTTAATTTAAGTCCATATTACATGTTTTTATGGTGTTTATATTATTATTATTAAATATCAGAGCTTAGGTGGAATTTTTCTTATAGAAAAAAAGAAGAAGAAGAAGAAAAACAAATAGCTTAATTCGGTGAAATTCTACACCTCAAGTACTAGGATCCTTTATTCTTTTTCTCCGTATTAAGTACACCATGACCACATCTACAGTCACCCAAAATCAAATCATAAAAAGTATTTTTAATGTAAAGAATCTTCCTAATTATTTCAATTAGAATTCATGTAATCATTCCTCCTGTCCTTAATTTGACTAAGAGCAGCCAATTTTATCCAAGAATCCTGGGATTTACCAAAGATATATATACAAATGCATTCACTTAACTAATTTATTCAGCATTTTTTCATTATTCAATTCATATCATGAGTATTAATTGTATATATTATTAAAGCAATCCTTCAGCTAAATATAGAATATGAATATTTAGTGGGAACACATCACATGAAACATTACATACAAGGGCAAGATGATCACATTAAACTGTACGTAAAACAAAATTTGATACTTCAATTAATTACTAGATTAGCTAGAATCCATCAAGTATGATAGATCACAAAGCCATTATGTACATTCCTCATATAATATAATATAATAAAAATAAAATTTTGATTTTTAATTATGATCAAAGTGACTTTGAGGTGGATGGAATAATAGTCCCCACATAACTTTCCACCATAGAATAATTAATAATGCAATTCTATCTAGCTTGCACTAACAAGTGGACTGGCTATAAGGGTATATGTCTTTTAATACGTATTTTGTTCTCTTAGAGATGATGATGGTTATTATTATTAGATTGTGCTACCAGCATCTGTAAAGCTAATTTACAGTAGATTTTGACCTTTTATATCAGCTCGATAGCTAAGAATTATATAGATAATAATAGCACGTACATATTCGGCATATCAAAATTTATCGTATATATATTAATAAATTGTATGAAAATTTGGATAAAAAATAATATTTTTATATTTCTCATTCAACGATCTATGTCTAATATGTTCGACATATGATTATAGATAAAATCTTAAATCCAAATTTGATTTTTATTTGTTGGATTATTGTCCCACCATCTGGGCAGGGCAGTAGAAAGTTGAAAGAGCTTTTGTAACATGAAATGCAATCTAATCCAAATTGATGCCCATTGCCTGTCAGAGTGGCAGTCATGTGTTCAAACTATATGCTTGAGATCATATATATTTTAATTTGTTGGTCCATTCATTCTTTTTTTCTTAAATACACATTTCAATTAAGAGAAGAAAAGAAAAAGAGGTTACTTTTTCATGATCAGAAAAAGCCTGTAATGGAATATGGGAACTCATAAACATATATCCATAAAACAATTTAGCTTGTACATGTGGAAATAAATTTAAAATATCATTAGATAAAATGAAAAAAGATGGATAATTAATTGTGGAAAAACACAATATTTTAAAGAAATTAGGAACAGATAATATATATATATATATATAAGAGAAGTCCCATCTCAGGTAGAAAGAAACATGTTTTAACAACTCTTTTGTATTTTTTCTTTCGTCCATTATTTGCCGACAAATATATGGGAAGAGAATGCTTCAGTTATTGGAAATTTTTTATTAATTAATTGATGGGCCATAATTTTAAAGGACAACAATTTGGAAAATAAAATCATCAAATTTTATGGATGATATTGTAAAAAAAGATGATACCCTAAACTCAATTATTTTTATATAATTAAGTCCAATAAAACTAAGATCTCAAATAATTAAGACGCCCATATATAATCAAGGAGCATGGTCCAAAAAGATAACATACAATAATGATTCCAATATATATATATGTTTTTCATGCATATATATTAGCAGAAAATGGAAGGAAAAAAGTAATAATAAAAAAATATATTTTCCAGAAAAAAAGCAGGAAATCATAAGCATTTTTTAGTTTTTATATCCATATTGCGATAATGATTTTTGGTAATATCAATAAATGAACATGATCCAAATAGACCCATACTTTGGTCATAAAAGAAATTATTCTATTTGTGGTGTATATATAATTCTACACAACTTGTGGAACTGCAATAATTCAAACGGCGCCTCCACCGATTTACAAATATCGTTCACTCCACCTTTCATTTTATATAATAATTTCTATTTTATATGATTTCTCTGTAGTAAAGAATCTTATATTTTGTATTATTTTTGGCCCTCTGCGATCCTTATATATTTATTTTGTTGAAGAACTAATGTTTATCTTTATTTTTAATAGCTCCATGCTGTTGAAAACGTACAAAACTTTTTCACCGTTTCTTTTTCAATTCATCAAATTCGTTGTCTTTCACTCGCAAACCTCTCCAGCGAACAAAGGATAAAATGGAATTATATAACAGTAAATTCATGTTAATCTTAACTTTAAGACTCGTTGTTCATGTAATAATATATGGAATGGATAGCATTTGATTGAAATCTCTTCTGTTGCTGTCTTATGTTTCGTGTGAATCTCAATATCCCTAAAATCATGTGCATACAGTATTTTTCTTGAGTAGATGCTCTGTTTCTTTCCCCACAATATTTGATACTTCCCAAACAAAAAGATACACAACTCACTCGCAAACAAATGAAATATTTGCATTTCAGTAGTTCGTTATCCTTTCCACTGTGTACAAGCATGAAATTCAACAACTTTGTAGTCTTTGACACAGTTAAATTCGCCACTGTTGAAATTAACCCCACAGCTATGCAAAGATGATTGGATGACACTAGCACAGCAGCTAAGACACAGAGATGTGATTATGTGAACTCTTACTTACTCTGTCCCTAATTGAAAAATCTATGCAATAGAGGCAAATAAAGTGACTTCTCTAGATCTAAACATGTCCATATCAACCTTAAATGCAAAACAGTAACAGACTCAATAGAACTTGAAACTTGAAAGAATACGAGTTTAATACCCCCCAACCCCACCTGCATGGATGAGATGAACTTCCACAATAATTGCCAGAAAGGATAATTCTGTGCAACAAATCACAGATTATTGGATTGATTCCTGAATGTGTACATGGATCTGAGTCAGCACAAATAAATCCTCAGCTGTAACACAATTTAACTGCTAAGTCATAAACACTAGATATTTAAATGGGAAATCAGGTCCTACATTTATCTGCCAGTCCTCTAGGCTTGCTTGTGTCGTTAACCAAAAGAAATAACTAGGTTCTCCTATGAATCAGAAAGCAAACCAGATAAATTTAACTCCAAATCCCTGCATATGAATCTTTACCACAAAACATACACTTTACTTAAAAAAAGAAAAAGAAAATCTCAACCTGGATTCCGACATAGCCTATGAAGATCAGAGTTGAAGAGGAGCTTGTCAAAACAAAATCTGGACATTAAATTCAAATATGTAAACCTACATGGACGGAAATTCACTCAAAAGAATATATATCCCTATACCAACCTAGCTGTAATAGCAATGTTCATATTCCAAGATACATCAAAATGACTCAGTAGTCTTGAACCACTACAAAATAAAGTAATTGCAGATGATTCTTGTTTACGGAGAATTACAAAGATGGCTTTCCTATTTAAACCCTCTTGAGGTTTTATCTTTTGCTAGGCAAAATATGGCAAGAGATGTTAGAGAAGTGACAAAAAGAAGATGTTATACTTGCATCTAACGCTGACGGAAAAAAAAAAAAGCAAGCAAGCTCGTTGAACTGTAAATTACTGCAAATTGTCAGCATTTACTAGTGATAACTCATCAAAGAAATGACATCTAGGTTACATCATCAGCAAAGCACGGTTATATAGCTATGCACCAACGAAAAAAGATTTGGATACAGCCCCAGAATGAAATAAGAAGACTGATGAAACTAGAACATTAGAAAGTGACTAACCCCCCAGATATCAACCATGCAAGGTTTAGACCAACTCAGAACAAGAAGATTATTTAGGAGAAGATGAATGTAACCATACACTAATGTTTAAAAAAATTTCTCGACAACTTTAAATATTAGCTGTAAGGTTAGCTGACTAAGCACACAATCTATATGCTCAATCATTGTTTAATCAAGTCAAAAACAGCACTAGGAACAATAATATGACAAATATAGCAATTAACATGATTTTGCTAGGCACATATGATAATAAAGACAGAAGAATAATCCACTCAATTAAGTTGGCATTCCAGTAAGCTATCTTGTTGTAATGTTAAGTTAGTATATTAAAATACATGGTCCTTAATTTCCTATTTAACCCTGTAATAACATATTAAAAACCTCAGCTGATGTAGTTAACCGTTAGCATTACACCCGTTATGATGCCCACAGACCAAACTCCCTCAAAACCCTCACCTTTGCTGAAAGAAAAAGAAACTACTAGAAATCAATCTAAAGGATATTATAAAGCAAATGCCACACATATTTCATTATCATGCACTGCATTATATGAATACCCCCAGTAAATGTTCATGTCCCTTTGAGGCTGTTCTGGCAACTCAAATCAACCACATGCACCCGCCCAAGCTTTCTAACATTATGTAAAGGACTGGGATAATGTATCCACACAAATTCAAAGCTTTAGTCTCAGTTCACTAAAGTCAAGCAGTAATAGGCTGGAATATAAAAGCTATAAAAGTTGGACTGCATATATATATATATATTATTATCATGTGAACTTAAAAAATACACTATTTTAGGCCTTTCAACAGGACACAGTTAAGCTAAATTCTCAACTGTGTTCTCCATAAACTTGAACCACAGATACAGTAAATGGTCTCTAGCTACTCCAACAAACACGAATCAAAGCTCAGTTAATAGAATTAACAAGTACATCAAAGTACTAACCTTTGGCAAATACCTAAATCTCAGAGAATAGTTGCAATTGTATTGTTCTACCCATACAGCTTCCAAAATTCTTCTCAGTTTGGAAAAATAGCAATTGTGCACAAAGTTCCCAATAATATTAATTATATAATCAACCCCTAACCTTACAACAAAGATGTACACAAATGTAAAGGATCAAATTAAATTAGACTCAAATTTTAATAATCTCTCTCACCATTGGAACCAGATCGCTTGCCTTTCTTGATCTTCTCAAGCTGAATCTGCGTCTCCGTGAAAATGCGCATTCTCTCCATCTCCAGATCTTTGGCGAATTTCATCCTCTGCTTCTCCAAATCCAACATCTGTCTCAATTTCTCGCTCTCCACTCTCTCATAAACCTCTCCAAATCTCTCTATGGCCCTAGCTAATCTCCTAATTCCCTCTCCTTCCTCATCTTCCTCACTTTCCCTCTCTCTTTCTCTCTCCTCTTCCTCATCCTCCTCATCGCTCTCCGATTCGGCAGCTGCCGCCGCCGCGGCCATCGCTGAATAATTCCTCCTAAAGTAACCGTCATCCAACGACCTCTTCTGCGGCAACGCCACAATCGCCGTAGACGGAGTCGTGGTAGGATTCCTCCTATAAGAAGTCACCGGCAGAGCCACGGGGGCAGACGGCGAGAGAGATGGAGAAACCTGTTTCTTAGCGGAAAAATTAGATCCGATCAACGCATCCAAGCTCTCAAAGAAAGGCCAAGACGACGTCAAAGTTCCGTTAGAGGAAGTAACCCTAGCTTTCTCAATCTTGTACTTCTTCTTAATCGTGTCTATGCGATTCTTGCACTGCACATCCGTGCGGTGCGTTTTCTTGGTATGGCCATGTTTAGCATTAACGGCGTCAGCAACTTCCTGCCAGTCCTTCTGCCGTAGATTACCACGATTGAGCTCCATATACCGGCGGCCCCAAACTTCAACAAGAGTAGAGGTAGCCTCCTCGCTCCAGCAGTCTTCACGGATAGGTAAAGGCCGGGAGTGAGGGGTGGTGGACGGCGTAACGGAGTCCGTCAGGTCACCCATATTAGGTTTCAGCTTGGTGGTGAGTTAGGTTTTTCTCGTGTAGTGTGGAATTGAAGGGCGAGATAAGGTTAGAGAGAGGAAAAGAGAGATCTCTGACCAAATACAAAACAAAGGAAACGGGGTCGGTGCGGCGAAGGTGACGCGCCGGACGCATGAGGCGAAAGAGTAGGGGAAACAAAAATTAAAAGAGAGGGGGTCGCCGGGACGTGGACAAGCGCGTGAGCTAAACTTGGTGTACATGGGTTGCGTCATCGGGATTTGGCTCGGCTACCTTCCCCGTTTCTCTTTAGCTGCGTCTATGTTTTTTTTTTTTCCTCGATTGGTCCGCTTATTTTGCCCTACCATATTTTTTTCTCCGACTTTTATAATTTTTAAATGATATACCTAAGGAAAATATTTTACTCTTTTTATAAATTTTATACGAATTTAAATTAATTAAATTAGTAAATTTTAAATATCAAACGAGCATGTTAAATTATGTATTTATTATCAATTTAATGAAGAATAATAAAAAAAAGCACTAGAGGAAAAAAAGAGAAGGTAATTGTCATTCTAATTTTAAAATGTCTTGTATATTTAAGGAATTTTGAAATAGAAGATTTATGAGAGTTTGTATTCCCTATTTTTTTAGAAAAAATTGCATTTGAACACTTAAAATCATAAATTTTATTATTTTTAAATAATGACAAATATTGGAAATAGAAAATTATTCAGAGTTTGTATCCCCTTTTTTTATGGGTACAAGTGGCTAAGCTACAAAAACACAAGTAACGCAAGTAAAAAAATACCAACTAGATCATGAAGTAACCAAGAAGAAATTATATGAGGAGTATAGTCAATAATTTTTTAAAAAGTTATATAAACACTTAAAATTATAAATTTTATTATTTTTAAATAATGAAAAATATTGGGGAGATAACATTAAAAGTAAAAAGTCCATAAAAATAACAAAACTGACATAAGAATATATGTTATGTTTTAAAAAGACATGAGAATATATTTATGTTATGTTTTAAAAAAAATTAAGCATATCTATTAAATAGAGGAAACTGAAGACGGAAAATTCACATAGATCCCATTTAATAGGAAATTAAGGATTAATTGTTAAGTGAATGTAATGCAGCTTTCATGACGAGCCCATGTATACAATAAGGTTTCGGATAATTTTGGTAGTTTGATTTTATGGTGGGCGGAATTGAGTTGATGTGAAGGTGACGTCGAGATCAAGAAGAATAGCTGGCCGACTGGGAGACAGAAGCGTGAGCCACGGTAATTTGGCGGCTCCACTGACGGCTGGTTGCGGTGGGTCGCTTTGTTTTTCAGGTCTCAATTCAACGGAACGGAGAACACAATACGAACATTTGGATTTACGTTTCTTTTAAGTTATTTGTCCTTTTTTACTTTTTTTGCTGGGCTCAATGATCAATTGTTCAGAACAATTTGGTAACTGACCAATGGACAAACATCATCAGCCTATCAGTTTGTACATTACCAGCCAAATTAAAGCCGGTTTTCAATTCTCTCTTCTGATTTTCTTAGTAAAAATTGGATTGGTTTAACCAACAATTAAAGCCCAACACTATAAAATACTAAAATGAGTACGTGCTTCCTGGGTTGACTGTTGACCGTTGACTCAAAAACATGGTTTGACAGTTGACTGTTGACCCCAAAAACATGGTTTTTTTACTGTTCATCGTTGACTCCAAAAACATGGTTTGGCATTGCAAGTTTCAAGTAGGTTTGTCCATGTGCTCATGGGTTGAACCTCTACTCCAAGCGTAGGGTGGCCTTTTGAACCCCCACGTCTAAGATTGGCATTGAAGATAAAGTCTGTATGAGGAAGATTATAGTTGGCTTATGAATATTCCTTTGCATACAGTTTTATAACACGAACAAACTTATATATATTCCAAATAAAACTTTTATATGACTCAAATCCATCTCAGTATTAAGATCTTATGGATGCAATGCAAGTCAAACTCAATTCAACTTGAGATAATTCAAATTTATATCTTTTGAAAATGAATAATATAAATCTAAATGACCTCATGATTGGTTCGCACATGCCATATAAGAATCAAACATCCTAATCTTAGATAAAATTAAAAATGTAATATATATACGAATTACTTAATAATCATGGTTATAATGGCATATACATACACACTTATATATATATATGTATATATATATATATATCTTATAACTTTTTACTCAAACCTTTAAGAGATTTAATTGAAAAATAAAGAGAGAAGAAGAAGAACATTGATCCAGATAGAGTAAGATAGACTATTAATTTAAAAGAAACCAGTAATTACAACTCATCTAACTGGTAGGTGATGAAAGGCTTAGTTATGCCATTTTCACCGTAACTGAAATTACCACTACTATTCTTTCTGCGGAATAGAAATTATAGAAACTGAATATAGATATTTTAAGGAGTGGAAGGCAGCAAGGGCTCTGCTAAATTTCTTATCAACTACAAATCTTTTAGTTACAATATTAATTACTTATTTAGAAGTAGCTATTAAGACTCTTTTGATATTATATTTGTAATTATATATATTACTATCTGCAAGGAAACAACCTAATACCCACATGTAGATTCATAAGAGGATGAAACCTTCAACGTTTTTGCCTTTTCTATAACCTTCTCGTTCAACTGACCTATTATGTGATCCTGCAAAACAATTACAACCATATATATAGATTAGTATCTTTAATTTAACCTTTAATTTTATATCTTTACAAATATATGTATCAAAACTTATAAAACGACACCTTAATACCATGCTTTAAGCCTTTGATAATCACTAAATACATTGATGAAAATTAACTGAAATGCTCAGAGAACACAAATTTTTCAAAAAAAAATTAAAATAAAATAAAATGCTTGGAATCGAACTACCAAATTAAGTTTAATGACTGAGTATTCAATAAACTAAAGGTACTAAAATAACAATTGTATTTTTTTTAGACAATTTTTACATATTATTATTATTATTATTATTATTATTATTATTATTATTATTATTATTATTATTATTATTATTATCATGAATGCAATGATTCGAGGTTTGCTTCTCACCCATATTTCATATAATGTTATTGAAACTTGCTATAACAACAAAAGGCTATCCTCAATTGTATAGTTCATAAGAATTTTTTTTTTTTAACTGGATTATAAATGTAATGCCTATGAAGATATATATAATGAGTCAGGTTTGATAATTGTAAGTTGACCATCACTCTAAAATGGCTTAAGTTATTCAGAGTCAGCTTGATTACAATTATAAGCTCTTATTGTTTCTCTTACACTTTCTATGTAAGTTTTTTTTTCTTTTTTTTTTTTCATTTTTCAACAATAAATTTATTGTAAACCCAACCAATGATGATTTGTCACTAATGGGTATAAGTGCATTCTACAATATAATCAAAGCAAAAGCAGTACAAGGAAACTTCGTATGAGAAAATGCAGCCTAAGATGTTACTTTTAATGCTGCTTAATTATGAATAACATCCACTTCCTCAGGAGTGGCCATTGTATGCAATTAGTCATTTTATGATCAAAAGCCTAATTCCAGAAACTAAAAATTATCAGAATAATTAAGTTTCCAATATGATTCATTTGGCTATATATAAAATAATCAAAATGCAGAGAATGAAAAAGCAGTGCTGCATATCTTAAAAAATTTTCCATACTAAATGTACTCAATAGGCTAGAATCAGAACCATTCTCCTGTGGAAAATATTGCACAATAAGCACAGTCGTATTAATTATAGCTGATCGTCACATTTATCCTCATGCACGTATATCATTATAACAAAAATTATTCTAATTTTGGTGTTAACTAATATACCGTTTTATATAAAGCTTTTTCTCCAATGGAGATCTTTTTCTTCCTTCTCCATTCTTTATTTCCAGGTTAGCTTTCCTAGATATTTCAGAATTCGGCATTTTGAATTAATTAGATGAAGACAAATGAGAAAAAATAGGGTAAAAATATGGGAAGTTGTGTTCAATATGGAAGAGGGTTGAGTAGAAGAAATAAAAGATAAAGCTGGATAACAAAAAATAAACTTTTAAAATTGAGGATTGGGATTTTTCTTTTGTTATAATTAATGTGATAATAAATAATAAGAAATTTAGGATTTAATTTTAGATGGGGTAAAACAATTTGCAAATATATTAAACTTAATATATTTAAGATAATGGGAACCCCTTTTTTTCCCGAATGAGAAAATAAAATAATACATGGACTAAATGAGAATTTTAGAAGGTGATGAAGGAAGTGCCTCACTAACAAATCTAGTAAAAAGATATAAGGCCTTTCTAGGAAACTACATATAGATCACATTTGCCCAAAAAAAAAAATGGAAATGCCAAAGTGATAGTTTGACACACGCATATATATATGAGACGCATTCATTTACACAGTACGATTGAATGCACATGCAATTAAACGGCATAGATATCACACACCAAATGCCAAGATATAGAGAGAATAAGTGAATGAAGAAATTTGAATATAATCCAAAGAAAAAAAATGACAAGGGGATATCGCTCAGGAAGGTTATTATAAATGAAATATATGGATTTATAGAATGTGGATAGCTAAATGGGAAGAAAGGAAAATGGAGAAAGCAAAGAAAAGAGACGAGTCTTTTGAACATGCCAAAATAAGAGTAGAAAGGAGAAGGATGCATTTGAAAACTCAGCAATGAAGAAGCAGGCAGCATTGCCCATTTGAATTTTTATATATAGGATTGGTTATGTATACATATCAATAAGATATATGTATATACAAACTAAAGAAACAAGAATAGTTATATATATGCATTAGAATCAAATACAGGAAAATGTTTAGATTTGATCCTTGATTTTTTATCGACTAAGACTATATTTTTAATTTTTTTTTTTTTCTGTTGTCCTCGAAAATTAGAATATTAAAATGATGAGGAAGTAAAAGATCTATTTTTATTATTTTTAATTCAACAATATGCATGAATACACCGACACACTTAATCATTACCCTAATAATTAACACAATGGATTCTTCTTTTATGGACAACAATGCTTTACTTTAGAGAATAACCTGCCACGAAAATTTCGAATAAAGAACCCCAGAAAATTAAAATTGAGCCAAAAATGGCACCAAAATACTGCAATCCCTGGATATCGTTTGACGCGAAGAAATAGCAACAGATAAACAAGGAAACTAATATTTATCTTCAAACTCTAAAACTCTGCCGACAGAAATAAATATGTATATATTTTTTTCCGAAGAAACTTCAACATTAATGTGGAGATAAGTAAAGGATGAAACTTCAACATCCGATGTTGACACGTACATATGTCTAGTTTTGCTTTGTTGGCAGGGAGAATATTATGTCCACTCATCTACTAACACAAAGGAGTCTGACTCCCTCTGTATGCAAATTAACTGATGTTACTGTAGAGTTATCTAAGTTTAAATCGTGATTTAAGCACTCCAATTGAGGACTTTTCAAAATGAGTTGTATGCAAATGTAACACTTTAATATAGCCTCTTTTTTGCTATGTATTAATTTACTATTTTGACTTAATAGAGAAGATATCTCATGCACTGCATTTAGGTAAGAATTAACTAAAATTTGAAACATCCCTTCTCAGTGGAAAATTGTAATCTTGTCTAATAATGTGCACCGACAACGTGTTGTGTGTGTAGCGTTGAAAATATATATGTAATTAAAAATGTGGATTCGTGTGTGCGTGACTAAAGCCAAGTATTTACTCAATTATGCAAGTATATGATGTGGAATATTAGAACTAGGTTCACATGACTGGACTCTTGTCTTGTTGTTAGGCAACAAAACGATTTGGTTAAGATTTAAAAAAGTCACTATTGTTGAATTTTCTCCATTGAAAATCGAAAGATCCCCTCTTTCATTTTCTTTTAACAAATTGGAATTATCCAATGTGATGATGAATGGACTTTATGCAAAACACTAATAACACAATAATAGAAGTTTAAAGCGTGGATACTTCATTCATCAAAATCCTTTGGAATTGAGATATTCTAACATGTTATGTTTGGGATATAATTATAGTTATCCGTGAAAAAAGAGAGTTATAAATAATTTGGTGGAGAAAATATAATGATAGAGAACAATTGTTTGTTCTGCTAATTGGATTACATCTATCTATTTTGAATAAATTCTATTACAGCTCATATCAAAATCATGATTTGAACCGTAATAAAATTTAGATTAAAACGGACAGCTGAAACAGAACAGACAACTTTTTTATTATATAGGTGATTTTTGGCCTATCACTTTTGGTAATGAGTAAAACTTGACAACATAATGAACAATTTGATAAGTTTTGCAGTGTAATTTCTTTTTCCTTGTTTCTTTTATTGCCAAAGAAAGAAAGAACAAACAATGTATACGTGTACACAGCAATTCCCGTTCAACCAAAACATAGAGAGCACGAAGAGTACACAAAATATAAAATTTACTTTCTTTTCTCTATTTAAGTTACTTTCTTGAAACTTCTTATGAGTACAAAATCACTCCTAAAATTAGATCCAAAGGTAAAAATTTGGAATCCTTTCACTATATAAGATGTTCAAATCTCATCAAAATGAGGTTATTGCGTTGATTCTTTAATACAAAATTCTGTAAGGTGATTCTTTTCAAGGATCCATTTATGTGTTGGTAACTTAGTTTATCATAAAAAGCTTGTAAGCATTCTAACTAATTAGACATATAACAATGATTGCTAAAAGATTCGAGTTCCATGCACCATGAGAAAATATTTTATATATAATTGGAAAGCAACTAGGTGTGGCAAATCGTTAATGGAAGATAATGCTATGTAGATTATTTTATACACATATATGTATATATATAAGGAATGAGACGTCAAAGAGTTTATGAAATCAAATGCAACGAATGACATATCACATGGTCATTCATGGGGAGCAAAAAAATCGCAGAGAATCAAAAAAAGAGCCAAAAACAAGAGAAAAGTAAACAAAGGATAAATATTTAATTTGGAAACTATATAAACAGTATTTTGCATGATATGAAAGAGAGAGAGACGGAGAGAGAAAAACACACTACTCTCAATCATATCATTCCATACCAACTAGGGTAAAAACCTATATATTCAAGATGAAACTCATAATCTACACTTATTCGCTCAACAATTCTGTATAGGCTCGCTCCAGATAGTTAGGGTTTTGGACATGGGATCTTAGGGTTTAAGGACACTGAAGAAAACTCACATACATCATCTAGTTTTTTCATTGTTTTGAACCCAAATTATTTGATCTATTCAGCTTCTTTCCAGCAATAGATTACATCTAACTACATATGGTTACTTGAGACTTCAGTTAGCTTACCAATACTGACCAAAGTATATTGATTCGAATTACATATATATTTATATATATGTAGTTTAATTTTATGCATATGATTGTGATTATGGTAATCTTTATTTCAAAGAAAGAACAACTTGATCATCTATGTGTGTATGTAATATTAAAGAAGGAAAAAAAATTACCATTTATGAAGGCGTGTGGATGGAGGATGGCTTAGCATCATCTCTAGTAGGCTTAATTTGAATCTTCTTCTTCTTTTTCTTCTTGTAAGGAATGCCTCTAGCCTTAGCTTGACACTCTCTCACTTCACGCAAATAAACTCTAATACCTCCATTTCCAAAAGGATTAGTCTCAGGTGAACCACCATGCTCTTCATAAGCAGCTCTTAGGCGTCCGATTAGGGCATCAAGGCTCCCCCAAGCTTGCCTTAAAGGGCAAGTACAAGGAGCAGGAGGATCAGGTTGTCCAAAAAAAACACACCCATGAAGATGAACCTTAGTTTTCCCAAACTGATCAAGATATCTTAGGAAATCAAGAACATGGTTACAGTTACACTGAGACAAAGATACTGGTGGCCTCTGGTTCTTCAAGTACTGCCCAAAAGTGTTCCAGTCTCGCCGTTTCTGCGATTCGTACCGGCTCAACGGCGCCGTTTGAGGAATCAGCTGCTGTTGCTGTTGATGATGATGATGATGATGATGATCACCCCCAGATCTCGACGACCCTTCAGCTGAATCTTTGGACATGATTAAAATTCGAAATCTTTTTTTTTTTTTACTGAGAAATTCTTGATTGTTTTAGGATAGAGAGAGAGATCAAGAAAGAAAGGGATGTGAAAGAAAAAATAGTGAAGTGCAGTGGGGAGAAAGATGAAAATCACATCCATGAGTCTATCAGGAGACATGTTATGGGTCCCATGAAGGTGCTTTTGTTCCTCTTTTTTCAAATTTTTATTTCTTTCTTGCATTGACGCTATTTGCACTATCTATTAATTTTATTTTCTTTGAAGAAAAATTAAATATGATTTATAATTGATCTATGCCATCATCAATACAATCATTACCATCATTTTCGTTTGAATTACGATAATTGCATTATGTGCCAACTCGATGACTCATTAGTCGGTGCAACTATTGTCACGAGTTAGCGACTCGTAACTTACTCGTTTATGTATTAGGTGAAATATTGATTGTGTACGGGAAATTAATTTAACTCGTTAACATTACGAGTTTAATGGATTGTAATATTTAGTATTGGTGTATAATAATATTTACTTAAATCCGTTTATATATGCAAATCAAGTCAATGGTATAATGTTTGACAAATCACGTATGTTATTTTATTTTAATTTTTAAAGATTTTTAGTATGAAAAATTATTGCAACCATGGTTAATTTATTCATTGATGACAGTATGAATATTCTAGATTGTCGTCTAGAACAAGCAAGTCATCTAAAAAATATAAAATTGGGTGGATTTATGGTAAAATAGACTCTAACGGTCAAATCAAAAAATGACCAAAGTATTTTAGGAGAATTAAGAGTGAGAATTCAATGAATCATATACCTAAATTTCTGTCTATTTATAAAGTTGGGTAGCAGAACTTGAATAGAAATAGTTCAAGTCCCAAATCAAGTAGAATTTTTCTTAATTCCTTATTTGTAAGATCATATAAGGCAAATCCCAAATTATTCCCGTTATGGTAGAATTTGAATCTTTTAAGAATTCCGGAATTACCTATAAATAGTAAAAACTTTTAAAGAATATTCGGATACCGAGTTATCTAAAGCAACCGAGTTACAATGAATATTCCGATAAATTCTATTTTCCGGACTCCCTAATCGAGTGTCCGGTTATCATTCATCAGCACTAAGGAATAAAGCAATAATAACCAATAATACAGGATAATATCTAGTGCAACAGATGATGTTTGCTTGGTTTTCCTTATTGATTTGTTTTCACCTTTAGTGGGTAATTATTTTCCCATTTCTGTCCTTTTCTTTATTCTGTTTAATTTGCTTTAAAAAAAAAATTACTTGAGTGGGAATATAACACCAAGAAGTATAAGAGATACTATATGAATCATGTCTTGAAATGTTAAGCTATCATTCATTGTTGGATGTTTATGTGCATCTATAAATATGCATATCCATCCATTCATAACCGATCATCGTATAATTTTTGAGAAAAGACAAAATATGAATAAGCCTTGCTTTTGTATACGTATCATATCCTTAAGATACATTTAAACAAATTGTAAGTACATTTAATTTGTATGGTTTAATATTAAATGCTTTAATACACATATAGAGAAAAAAAATCATAAAAATACACATGTACTTATAACTCATTTTGTCGTTTGCACAGATATACTTTTCGGAAATCTTATTACATATATCTATATACCAAAATTATGCCATTTAGCTATCTAGAAAGAATATAAGATGTGCAAATTTGCCCTGATTGAAATTACATAATTATTTATTCTAGATCACCCTGGGCTTGCTTAATTGATCAGGCGATGAGCAATATATTGAATGGTGAATGTGAATTGAAAAGGTATATATTTTTGGCCACAGAAACAAACGAAACAAAAAGGATTTTCTTTATTGTCTAGTGGATATAAATGGGGTCCAAAAGATTACATAATAAACACTTTATATCAGATTTGAATTTAATTAATTAGACGCACTTGCTACTGTGTGCTTGTGATATTGTTTTAGTCCCCAAGCTAGTCCAATACGTACCCTCCTCCTATTATATATTACAAATTGTAGTCAAGATCTAGTGCCAATTATTTAAAGCTAAAACAACTAGGTATACACGGATTGGCTACAAATTATATGGTTAACTGATTAAGTATCCAAAGTGTCTATATATATATATATATACACACACAAAACTTAGGCTTTTGAGGAGATTTTGGAAAAGCCTACCTTTTTCAGAAAATTATTCACATTTTTTTCATTAATTTGATAATTAATTATTTTTTTATTAATTAAAGATAATGACAAAACTTTTATATGTAATTAGTATCATGATTTTAGTGATATTCAAAAATAACTTTTTAATGTTTTTTTAATTAGATAAGGGTTTAATTATAATAAAAAACAACTATACCTTTTTAATTAAGTATTATTAGCAATCTAGATTTTCCATTATAATTAGATAATTATGAAATAATAATTAACATAATAATATTGTTTAATGATTATAAAATTCCAAAAAAAAAATATTCATTGTGCCCCCATAAACACATGTTTAAGCTATGCATATTAATTCCACCACATACTTCATTCAAGATTTTATTTTTGTAATTTTTTTTTTTACTTTTTAAATTTATTTTTTTTTTTTATGATTCTTTACTTCTTTTCAAGTGTAATATTAGTTTTTTTTTTAATTTTTTATTCATGTATATTATATCTAATTAAATGGAAGGAGAATTAATTAATTTTGGGCCGTCAAAACTGCAAATAATTGTATTGTCCTTCTCTAAAATCTGAAGGAGCAGATTGCGTGGTAACCATTTTTGGGTAAGTAAAAAGAAAAAGAATAATTCCTTTATGTAGTGATTGTACAAATTTATATACAATCAAAGATTGAAAATAAAGGACACTGAAAAGAAAGATTGATACAAATTTGTGAGACATCTTTGTGAGATGGGTCCAACTCCTTCAGTATATGCCTCTGATGAATCATAATGTGTTCCACTTGTTTAGCAATTCAAGAATGGTGAGCTTCAATGCCCCCTTTATATGGGAATCAATCAACTTATATTTATATATTAGGAATTAGGAAAAAGAAAATTTTAATTGAGAACCCATTTTAACACTTAGTCTTGTAAAGAGATATTGAATTTTGTTACAATGTGTGGAGCACTAAATTATAATTACTCAAAATTTAATATATTACTTTAAATTTTTTACATTCACCATCCTCTCACACCTATACACTCGTGCCACTTATATAGAACACACTTAATCACACTTCATACACACTTAGCTTTTGCACACTAATCTGCACACACATATCTCGCACACACCATTAAGTGGAGCTTTAGGTCCTTATAATTATATACTCGTGAAAGTTGGTTGGTACTGACTTTGATATCTCTCACATATTCTCGAACAAATAAATTTTTAGAGGATTATAAAAAGTTTACAAATTAATTAGTAAAGATTTTAGAGAAAAATATTTTTATTAAATGATAACTCTTAGAACTAGGTATAAATTGGTGATGTCTTGTTCAATACTTCCTCTCGTTACCGATTTGTACATTTTTACCTGTTTTGGTACTCGATCCACAGCCATTTCGATCGTGAAATTCTTCTTTTTAAATCGATTTTTCTTTTGACTCTTTTTTTAGACTTCTTAATAGCTTTCTATGTTTCTTACTTCCTTTTACTCGTTCTTGCTCTTCTTGTTATCTTGCCATTTCTTTCCGAACGTCCACAAGAGTTGAAAACACTTCAAACAATCCAACATATATGTGACGTCTTCTCTTCATGTAGTTCTCCGATATTCTGTTCTTGCATTTAATGAGATCACTAGTTAATGTTAAGGCACCTTAGTTGGCCTGATTTAGTGCCTATTATTGTGTAATTCTTTGGCTTGATTAGTGGGATTATTCATGTATTCCTTTTACGTTGATGAATATATATATACAAACAGTATATCTATTAGTTGTTACAACAATCCCACACAGTTATGTCCTTCTTGACTTCTTTAATTTGTTCATTGACCTCTTGCGGTTGCTTAACCAATTCTTGTTAAATAAGCTCCTTCACTTTATTATGAACAATTTCTTCTAATTTCTCATCACCTTTTGTAGAGTTGTCTCCAATTTCATTCACATTACGTTCAGCCAGAAATTAAAAAAAAAAAAAGTCTAGTGAATACCGATTAAATGAGAGAGACATGACTTCATACAATTAATGATGACCTTTATCAAGATTTTATAAACCACATATAATATGCTTATAGTTCTGAAGTTAGCAATACTAGTTTAAATAGAGCTTTATTAACAAAGACAATAGGGGATTAAGACCATCAATACCCACAGCTTCAAGGGGTTTCGTGCTGACATAGATTTCTTCTTCTAAGACAGAAGCCAACAAACAGTCAATGTGACCCTCTTTGGTAGGAGGAAAACAACCTCTGAGCAGAAAAATAGGAGACACCAAACAACATGTTTTTTTTAATTATAAAGACCACTCAAAAATTTCAATAACAGTTTTTTAAATGCTTATAATTTGTCATTCATATAACCACATTTATGATGCAACCCGTATTTAATTATATAATCAAAATGTATCTAGAAACAAAATTCTCCGTGAGAAGATTCAATTCATGATCACATCACATGAAAAAATTATTTTATTTTATTATTTTATATATAATAATGTTCTGTTCGGAAGCAAGCAATATATAGAAGGAAAAATTGACTTTTGGCCCCAATAATGTGATTAAAACTTTTCAATTCAAGAGTTCGAGTTCGAGTTCGAGTTTGCGTTACAATTCTGCTTTCCGAAGAAAACTCTTTTGTCTCGTTTCACCCAATAACTTATATCATGCCATGTTTGTCGCTTTTATATTCATCTAAATCATATTAATTAATTACTAAATCAACCAAGTTTTTACCATTTAACTTTCACTTAATAGTAATAGTCTCGTGATCAAGACTATGAAGTCTCAAATTTACTTACAAGTTGAAAAAGTAACAAAATTTTCTTTTATCTCCACCTAACTTTTATAATTCAATCCAATAAAACATTATTGGTAATATCCAATATGTATTGGACTTGAGCCATTCTCAACTCAAGGTCCAGCACGTGACAAGCCACGGAACGCAGACTAATCAAACTGATAAGGTCAATATCCCATCGAGTCTACTGAAACACTTCACTATTCATGCTCAGTCAAATCACTGTAATTCATACATTTTACCTACTCTCAGCACTTGAATATCTCTATAAGTAGACTTTCCATATACACTATAAATAACTCAAAACATTTAAGAGTCGGGTACATTCAATCTTGAGATCTTTTCTCTCTAGATCTTCTCTTTAAGTTTTACTAATTTAAGTTTTGAAATATTCACGCTTGATCTGACCGTGCACCTCTTATTGCAGGTCTAGTTAATCCTGACAATCTTATCGGCTTATTCATTTTTTTCATCTGGCCTCATATTTTTTCTGATTTTTCAGGAATTATCAATTATTATATGTATAAAGTAAAATCTCAATGGACCAATATAAGTTAATTTTAGAAAATAGACTATTGGCAAAAATATGGGGGGTTAATTTAATATTACTCGTTCTAACTCCGCCCCTGCAACTTTTCACTAATCTTCTTCAATTCATTTAGGTAGATAATTAAATATAACAAAGGAAAAGCATTTTCGTATTACAATTTTCTATCTCTGTCCCTGTAATGATTCGCTGATGTTCTTAAACTTGGCTAGATAGATAATTAAATATAAAACAGTAAAAGCTAATAGAATTGATCCAAATCTAATTACAAAGAAAACAGAATCATGAATAGTGTAGATTGATTCCAAAGTAAAATACACTAGGAAGAAGGGATGCTTAAAATAGAGGTACTCTTTGTCGGAATATAGATCTACCTTTCCTTTACGTTATATCCATCACTTATGGTCTTTGCTTTATCCTTTTCATATATGCTTCTTTGGCTTGTCAACACTACTTAAAAGTTTTAAAAGACTAACTCCTTAAACTTTCTATGCACCACCAGTGCCTTTTCTTTTTTATTTTCCCTCGAGTACGTATATGCATGCACATTTACATAGTATTAATTTGGTGTGTCAGTGTGCAACAATATTTATGTAACTAATTAGAATTTAATGTTCATTCCATCCCCGAAAATTTTAATTATCAAAACAAATGGTACTAACTATATAACATTGTGGTATATGCGTGTATATAAACATTAGCATGTTTTGTTAAAATCGCCATAATTTTAATAAATAGTGTATTTTTTTTTTGTACATGTGTATGTCTCTTTAAAAAAAAAAAAAACTATATACGATGCACACCGACATGCTGAATCATGCCCCTTTTATGCTAGATTTTTTACTTTTAATTTTTTATATTTACTATTCAGTAACAAATACATATCATACAATTCGATTTCTTCTAATTATTGAATTATTTAAACAGTATCAGACAAACTCTAAAGTCTTTTTTTAGTTTGTAATAGACTCTTTTATATTTGGAGCAACAAAAGCACTAATGAGCCCTAAATTGAGCTAGGTTTCACTTTCATAGACTCACTTATGTCATCAATCAACTATTTAGCATATTACATTTACATTTTCTTGATATTATTAATAACCTAATTAAGAACTTAAGAAACTAATTGATTAGTCTACAGCTATTAGCTAATATTTACTTAGCTTGTACCACCTCTCAAATTGTCAAAGGTGAATAGTATATGCATTCAGTGAATCTATTAATCTTTTGGCTAATCGAATAACTATAATTATCTTGGTATAATTTATTCTATTAACATGAAAATGACCCTAAGCCTCTATAGACGGTGTAGTTTTTAGCAGCCTTGAATTTTGACTTAATCTTTTCTTGGTGGGGTCAAATTTAAATGTAATTAATTAGTATATGTGATATTAATGGCGTTGTTAGCGGTTAGGTGGTACATAATAAAGGCAAGAGGCATGACTGTTCATTCAGCTAATTTTCTTCTACTTCGGATAATTTATATAATAATTACTGCTAGCTTTTGATAAATAATTTTCAACAATTTCGTTTCTGTACCGTAAAATTTGGATTTGAAGAGTAGTTTTACACTCCTTTTTCACAGGATAAATTTACATTCAAAAATTTTCTTTTTCTGGAAACAGAAAACTTAACTGGTGTACAATTGGGATTATATATTTCAACAGTAATTAGGATAGTGTAGGAGGTTGTAAGGATAGGATAACTGATTTAAGGATGAAGGGGGGATGGGATGGGATGGGGATGGGGATGGGGACGATGGGGATGGCGACCAACCAACCATTTTTGGAGGGTATTAAAGAAGAAAATTATGAATTATGAATAGCTTAGAAAAAGTATACTGTGAAGATCTTGTGTGGGGAACATTTTCTTATACGCTTCTCATAAATTCCACCACCACACGTGGGCTCTGGGCCCTTGTGTTTTCCATGCAAATCCCTTTCTATATTATATATACATAATAATCACCATTAATTTTGGTCATTAATTCTGATTTCCATTTTCTTTTTTCAAACAAACACTAATTGCTTGATTTGATAGCTCGGAAATCAGAATTGCTAATATATAATGCTTCTTTTTTTTTTTTAGTTAAATGTTCCATAACCCTCCCTGAACTATAAATCAAATTCAAATCATAAAAAATTATAATTAGCACTCGTTTAAATATTTATTTAATTACTAAAATTCTATTGAAAGTACAGAAAAATAAATTATATTTACTAGGGGTGAGCAAAATTCGGGTAAAACCGAAAAATCGAACCAAACTGACTAATATTTTTAATTCGGTTTGATTTTTCAGTTTCAGTTTTGAAATTCTATGTAAATCGGTTAATTCAGTTCGGTTTTAAAAGGCAAAAATGAAGAAAAATCGAACCGATCGAAATTTTAATATTATATGTTATTTTATCCAATTTTTACATTAAAAAAATTATTTTTGTATTTTTTGATCAATTTAATGGCTTGAATTCAAATTATATATGCACATTTTTCAATTTGGATATTTTTATTTTAGTTTTATGATTTGTAATTTTTTATAATTTTTAGATAATTTTTTTTAATTATAATTTTGGATTTTCGGTTTTATCGGTTAACCGAACCAAACCGACCGAAAATTTCAGTTCGTTTTTCATATAATTTCGGTTCGATTCGGTTTATATAAATTCTAATAATTCGATTTTCGATTTTTTGGTTCGGTTATTGAACCGAACCGATCGTTACTCACCCTAATATTTACAATCTTAATTAGATTTTATAATCTCTTATAACCACAAAAATAAACTAAATTCAAGTCAAATATCTTTTTAGAAAAAAAAAAAAACAATAATTTAAATTTTCGCCTTGAATTTGTTTCCTCCGTGGGTTTAAATTCAACTCTGAAGATTATAATCTTTTTGGAGTTGGGTGAGTAGGAGAGATGAAAAAGAAATGAAAGATAAAGATGATAAATATATATTACATGATATCTTGATTTTAATTAGTCTAATCAAATATCATTAATAAAAGAACAATACATAAAAATGCACCTGTAATTAACAAAAAAAATTAAGTATATATTTCGACGGTTTTTCATACGAAATTGACAAAAATAATTTATTATTCACCTAAATTTAATAACGTGGGCACGATACCTCTAGATCTGATCAGGGGCTCGAATATTCTCTCGGCCTGCAAAATTTTCGAGCTTGAACGATTATTTTTGCATGCAACTGGCCAGGTCCGAGCACAAGAAAAGCCAGCTTCTTTTAAGACCAAGTTTGAATTTGCATATAAATTGCAAGTTTAGCTTGACTTATCCGAACATATATTATTTTTATATTTTTATATTTTTTCATTACTTATATAATTAAAACATGTAAGAATAATAAAAGTAATTTCATATGCTAAGGGAAAGCATCCAATAACAACCCAATTAAATTCCAAGTGGAACCACCCCACTTGAGACGGCAAGCTATTGGTCCGTGGCCAGCAATATATTTTTATATTTTTTCATTAATTATATAATTTAAAATAAGATAAATTTATAAAAAAATAAATTTTTTTGATAAATGTCAAAATTTATACGTTTATTAACATATAATATCTTTTTATAGTATATTTTTATAATTTTATATAATATAATATAGCAATTTATACAGTAAAATTAATTTGTTTTTTAAATATTTTTAGCAGGCTAACTCGGTCTGATTCGAGCTCCACTCGAGCCAAGCCAGTGGTAAGTCCTCATTTCACTATGTGTGCTTGGGCCAAACTCGGACAAGGGCAAGAAAGTGTCAAGTCCAGTTAGGATCTGCTGGACCCCTCTCAAACTGAAGATGAACATATCTAATTACCTCCTTAATTAATATTGACAAAAACGTACTTATATTCTTTTGGCATGTGCATTTTTTTTTTTAAATTCACGTACTTTTATCAAAAGTGTTCATATTGGACCCTAAATATATATATATATATATACTTACAAAAAGAATTTAGAAAATAATAAATTTGTTTTTGTCAATATTAGGATGTAATGTTTGCATTGCCAAAATTCAGGTGGATAATAGTTTTGTCTTTTTTTAACTATATGGATGTGTAAAACGTAATTAATTGAAGTGTATAATGATAAATTTTTGCCAACTATACTTATGTTTCTATATATTTTCCATTAATAAAATTGACTTTTTTTTTTCATTATAAGAAATGAAATTTCTCTAGTGCTATTGTCATCGAACAGTATGATGGATATCGTTTCTCTTTCTCCAATGCAATACTTTTAACCAATGTTTTAAAAATTGGGTTGATTTAGCCGGTCGAATCAGTATAATTGTGAATTAGTAAGAAAATCGGATTAATCCAACATGATAATCGAAATATACAAAAATTCGGCTTGGACCGGATTGAATCGGGTTGGACCGAAATAATTGAACCGGATTGACTCGGATTCAATTAAAAAAAAAAATTTAAAAAAAAATAATAATTTAAGTGAAATCCTTAATTCAACTCCTTCTCCAATGAGAAATCTATAAAACTATTTTTATATTATCCAAAACATATAAGAACTTCCCATTCAAGATTTTGAAAGTTCACCTATATTTCTTTTATTGATCCCATAAAAAAAATGATTGGGGATAAAATAAATGAAATAGTCCAACAGCCAAAAAAAATTTACATAAAATATCTTTCTCGTGGCCACATCATTACGTATCCCCTAATATATAAATCACACGGAATTTGAGGGATGCAACACATAGAAGAATCTAGCCACCATACTAATTGAAAGTAATTTAATTGAACAATTTATTTAATTTTTATATTCGTAAATTTTGTTGAATTTAAAATTATTATTTTTATATTAATATTTAATAATTAATAGATTATTTGAATATGCTTTTTATATATTATATTTTTAATTTTTTATAAATAATTATATTTAAAAAAAAGGATAAAAATTTTGAATTAATCTGATACAATCAGTTGACTTATAACTCAGTTGGCAGGCCGAATCGATATCGATATTCGGTCCGCTTCCGAAAACATTGTTTTTAACTAAAATTATTTTTACTTTTACTCACTTTCAATTTTGTGTTTGACAGAGAACTCCTATCTGATTCAGAGAACAATTAAAAAAAAAAAAAACAAAACTCTTAAGATTAACTTGATCTCCAATCATGTTCTATCTTGTCAAATTATTCTCATGAATAAGTGCCGCTACTAATGGCGGTAATTAATTCTGCAAAAATCTTAAATTAAAGAAAACAAAATAAAACAAGAAAGTTATGACACGTATAACGATAAATGAACTCCAGTCAAAAATTTCATCCCAATTTTATTACTATTTTTTTCAGAAGAGTTGAATTAGACTGAGGTGTGACCAATATTCATGGCACTTTCATTTATAAACCAAACTAATAATATAAATTTGTGCTTGGCAAATTTGTTACTAATTCGAGAATTCGATTCATTGCCTATTAAAATGTGAACCAAATTTAATTCGATTCATCAATAATTCATAAATAATTAATACGTCGACTCAGTTGTAATTTGTATAATCTGACTCATTTTATGACCTATTTGTGATCAATTTATTACTCATTTATATTATTTGTAATTTCAATTTTTTGGGTATAACATGAACAATACATAAAAGCATACAATTTTGTTACGATCAAATTGGAAAAAGATTAAAAAATATTCATAAAACTTTATTTATGATCAATTTGAATCGCGAGCCAACCAAATCTGACTCTACCCAAGCTGTTTATGACTGCTAAATTTTATGTCATTTATAATCCAGTCCATTATGATCTGACCTGACCCATTTGTCACCTATAATTTATAAATTTATATAATGCAATGCAATTTTTAGTTTTTAAACATGATATTATTGGTTATTTTTTGAATGAAAAAAAGTATTGGCAAAAAATATGGAATATAATTAAAAGTATCATCATGTGGTATATTCAAAATGAAGTACATATATAATGTGAAAACAATTAAGTATAGTAATAGTTAGACCAACATTGTTAATGAAATTGAGGAAATCACATTGATACACCGGCTCCTTGGTTGGAGACCTGGTAAATCTCTCTCGTCTCCCTGCGGGCCTAGATTTGCCCTAACTGTTGCCATTGCGATTATATTCTCCAGAAATTGTGTGCTCATTAGATCTTGAACTTGCCATATCTCTCAATGAAAATACCAAATGATAAGACGTGAAAGTTTTTATCTGAAAGAGAGATAGCCGATCGGATGATTGGAATTTGCAAGAAAGAATACTCAGTCGGACCAGACGTGAGTATTCCGAAATTTAAGTTAGTAGCTTTATAGAGAGACAGAGTCTCGGATATTCAATATCTTATGCCACTGTGCATTGGGCTATTTATAGAAGATAGGAGGGATGCACTTAGTAATTGGAGCGTGATAACTGACAGTTAAAGCAAGTGAGCGGCGAAATGACAGGGAGCAGGTGAAGGGCGTGGGCGCTGCCTTGTGTCAGTGAACTAATGGGACTTGCTGTCCGATAGGATGTCACCCGACCGCCGTCTTGACTTCTAGCTCACACTTGATACTTTTTGCTGATAAGTTTTGGGCTCTGGCAGATGTATTAGATCGACTGTCTGAATTTTGACAGATGACATTTTTATAGTTATCACACATAATAAAAATATATGAGGCGGTAGAATGTTATTGTCAAGTGCTTTTGTTAAGCATCAACTGTCCCTAAATAAAAGGACAGCCCCTTTAATTAATTCCCTATAGACTTATTAGAGCAATGCATCCCTTTCTTCGAAAAGTTAGAACTGTTTTCTCCTAGTTCTCCTACCCTCCTAATTTCTTTTTCGAATTCTTGAAACATTAGCCATTATAAGTAGGCAATAGAGACCATGGTCCTACCATATTCTTTCTTTATATTATGTCTATGTCGTACCAAACAATAATTTAAGACTTTGGCCAAATTTTTATTTATCTTCTTTCTTTTTTATTTATTATTTTTCCAAAATTTTAATTAATGATGTCATGAAATCATAATACTAAGTAGGAAAATTATTGAAGATTATGTTTTGAGTCGTAGAGACTAGATGGTTCCTTTGTTTTTTCCTCTTTTTTTATTGGTTGCTGAGCTCAATTTGTCCCCTTTTATTGGGAGCAGAGCTTCATTTTTATTATTGTCGACTTGATTCCATTTGTTTCCACTTCAATTGTCCTAATATTATAACACTTTTATTATTTTTATTATGAATTAAAAAATATTAATTAAATTCAAATTTATGATAAAATCGAGTAATTCAATTAAAATAAATAAATTATATTCAAAGTCTAAAAATATCAATTAAAATTTAAAAGTGTTATATAAATAAAATTTATATTTTATTTAAAAGTGACACATAAAATAAAATGGATAGAGTATTAAGAAATAATTGAAAAATTTTGATTCATAAAGTTTGAATTTTGAATTTTACTCAATATTACCGCATAAATCAAAATAAAGCACAGGCGAAATTTCAATTAAAACAATTTCCATGGTAAAGTCAATATATTGAAAAATGAATAATATTAAAAGGCTTTTAGTTTAGAGTCTAAAAAATATATTTGAAAATGTTGAAAAAGCTTTTGTAGTTTATCGATGAATTACATTAAATAAGTTACACTATTAATATTAAGTAACGGCATATAATATTTTATTATTTATTAGTAACATCTTTCAACTACGTATTAGTTTCTTAATATTTTTAATTGTAATATGAGAGTTCGAATGAAGTTTCAAATTTGTGGAGATTATAGTAAAATAATTCAACACAGTAATCATATATATAATAATTTATCATTGATGTACTTTATAAACATATATAAGTAGCATTGTTTTGTCATTCAAAGAAAAAGTAAAGGCAACTAAAATTGGGTTGCACTGCTTTTACGAAGCCTATATCATATTTGGCTATAGATGATAGATAGTGATCAGCAATTATGGTAAACATTTCGTAGTGTGCCATACTTCTTTTTTTTTCTATAAACATAATGTCCGATTAATTTAAATTTATACTGTACGTATTTATAAAAGAGATAAGATATATTTTTTAAATATTTATAAATGTTTTATTTTCAAAATTCAAACTCATAACCTCTAAGAACACTAAGTGTCATTCTCATCTATTTGAGAAATGTCATATTCTTTGTTGCTATTCTTTCCCTAAAAGCAAGACCATCCAATCGACGTGATTAGGCCTCCACTTCCTCCTCCAATTGCCTTTCACTTCACATATATATATATTTTTAATAATTCATTCACTAAATGCTACTAATTAATGTTTTATATCATACTTATTTCAAAATTTCAAGTTTAGCTAATGGATTAATCACATTCCAAATATTATTTGCTGTATAAGAATATAAAGTTGATTTCTGTATAAAGATTACGATCAAATTTGATAAGATTTATATATTTTTTTATTAAAGAAAAACAAATAGTCCAACTAAAAAAAAATTGATATTTCATGTAGTTGTGATAAGAGATATTGGTTGCTAGTCTAGTGGAAAATTCAATAATATGCTTATAAATGCTTTTCATAGTCATATATATATATATATATATATATATATTTTTTTTTTTTCCTGTCAACTCTTATCGCATCTAATTGACAATTCTTTGTTTTCTGATGAAAATTTCACAATTAATGTGCATTTTGTTTTTCCTTTTTTGGGAATATAATGATTTAGGTTTAGCTAGGCCACGATAATCCACTTACAAAATGTCTGCTTTTCAAGTTGATAACACGTTGTTTTCCAGATCTTTCTCCTTTTCAATGGAACTCATTTTACATGAAATCTATGCCATGCATTGTCAATATTAATAATAGAATTAATCCAAAGTACCACGGGCTATCTCTAATTTAATTGATGTGGACCCAAGAATTTGGGGCAGGGCCTGCTGGTAGATCCTTTAGATTTTTCCTGGGCTAAACTAACAGTCTTACAAGTCCACTGGGCTTATTATCCCTTACTAGACCAGATATCTTTTATACTGTTCATATTGTTAGTCAGTTTGTTACCGGGCATAGTCCCGAAACAAACACTGGGAATGTAGCCCACTGGGCATAGTCCAGAAACAAACAAACATGTAATGGCCGTACTTGCTTCCTTTCTACAACTATGCTTTTAGCCATGAAAAACTCTATATCACCTAACAAACTTTACAAGTGAAAAAGAAAACACAAGTCATTCATTTCTCATTATTAATAATAATAATAATAATAATAATAGTAGTAGTAGTAGTAACAAGAAGCAAGACATGAGTAAAAACAGGAACCAGGCAGAAACAAACGCAACAGAGGTTTCTATTGGTGTCTGGCCCAATGATCCAAAACCGAGGTGGTCCTCCTAAAGATTATCAGTTTATCACCCTTAAAAACAGGCCTACCATTGAGGAAAAAGAGACACACCTTATACATAATAAAGTGCATCTCGTGAGACCAGAAATATCTTTTTTTTTATTTCTAATCCAACAATAAACATAATAAAGTGCACCATTGTATCATGCTCCATATTATCTCCTATTATTTCAAAGTATTTATTGAAATATTTAATCTGGTCTGACTAAGATGATAAATTTCTTTCCAAAAAAGTCCCTTATTATCTCATATATTTTAAAGGCTCAAAATGGTGGGGATATGAGACAAGTCATTGCAGAGGAAAGCGATGATTTTGCAGTATATATATAATAATAAATATATTTTTAAAATATAACTAATAATCAATAAAAATATATAATAATAAATATATTTCTAAATTTTTATGCAAAAATAAAAAAATACAATTATTTATAAATGGAGAAAAAAAATTGACAGAAGTGGATGTAGAGATTGGACGGTTGATTGGCTGCATGGACGTCACGTGCGTCGCACTTGCTATTTATTCCCTTCGCAGCTTACTTCGCTCTCTATTGTTTTCTTCAATTCATGGCCTACTATTGCTGCAGCAATAAACACCTTGCCATTTCATTTTAAATGCCAGTTATATCGTAATCATAAAAAAAGAAATTAAAGAAGAAAAGAAAAGTTGTCTATGAATGTGTACTGTGAACATATTTAATAAAAAATAGAAGCAATTTAATTTAATGAGAACAAATTATTTATGAGTACGTATTTAGTAGTATTTATGAAGAGGCATGATCTAGGCATCCCCACTTCTCACGTTGATAAATATTTAATGCTTAGCAGCCACTTAGGCAGGGGACTGGGTGGGGTATTTATCTCATCTTGTCCTTTTTTCTTATTTTTATTTGCATAAAAGTTGTTTGTAAGAGAGCTATGACTCAATCGCTAATCATGTCATCCATAATCCTTCTTTTTCATTAATCATGCATTTTCTTTTCCTAGGAATTAATATTGTTACTATTTTGTTTTCTTTGTTCTCTTTTTAAGAAAAACAAAAGCTACTGTCTAAAACCAACAATTCTATTAGACAACTGAGTCATTTGCTACCTATGACTCTCATCTTTCTCTAAGCTGAACCAGTTATTAATTAGTATTTATATGATCATAAGAAATAAAATAAAAAGAAAATAGGTTTTGGATCTAATCATGCGGTTGGTTTACCATATATTATTTTAATACTAGTGTTATAGATATATAGTTAGGGTTAAATAATAGAAAAGCAGACATGATAGCAGCATGTTTATTGTATTTAATATTGTTTTTAATAATCTAATTAGTTGGTCTGCCATGCATTATCTTATCTACCCTTAATTACCAAAATATTATTGATTACCTAAAGCTATGAGCATATCTAAAGTGATTATATATACAAAAAGTTGAAATGATGCCATTAGCGATAATTAGGGAGGCAGCCTAGCCAGAGAGAAAGATCAATTCATGGATGATAATTGTGCGGATGGTTAAAGTTCGTTTGAGCCTTAATAGATCGTTGTAGGACCGATTGAATTGAAACTGTGGTGAGGAAATGATGAAGAGAGGTTTTATCGAGGTAATCATGCCAAATTTTGATTCATAGAACAGAAGCCAAGACCTCTAAATACCAATAATGAATATAATTAATAAATAATTAGGTGGTTTTATTATAAAATCTTTATTTGGATTCACTGTGCTTAATTATTTATTATAAATTAATCGGTGTAGAAATCCAGTAAAAGATTTAGATAAATACAGCTCAATAATGCAAATGGGGTTAATAATTCGATAATTGAAACTTAAAATAAGGAATTCTCGTGGGGTAGAGTGAAAGCTAACTAAGATCCTAGATGGCTAATCTAAGTCAACACTTCACCAAAATCTTACATCCAATCAACAGTCAACCGTACTGACGACAGAAATTGCTCACCTTATTCTTATTTTATTTCTGGCATCCATCCCATTTTAAAAAGAGTTAACAGTTAAATGTTAATTAAGGATGAAGGTTCCTTGTCGACAAGGACTTGGCTCCCATAGGTCATTCTTTTAGTCAACTTAACTTTCTACATTATGTTCGTTAGAAGAAGTTAAACGGCAAGACCGCCTGCCCAACTTAGTTTCTTAAACGTCTCTTTACTAAATTCGTATTAATTGAGTTCCTCAAATTTCGGTAAAGAAAAAAACAAAAAAGAATAAACTTTCAATTAGCCATTGAACTAAGTAAGTAGAGTAGACAACGTGCCTTTTGGTGAAGGGCAATAAGTTGTTGTGAAGTTTGATCAACCAAGGGTAGTTTTTGTTAGTTTTATAAGGACTTGATCTTTTAGCAATAGCTTAATAGATTCTATTTTTAATTAATTTTCATTGAGTGGAAGCCTAGCCACCAATAAAGTTCCCAATTTTGATACGGTGGCAATTAAGGAAAAGTAATTAGTACGTTAATTATTGGGGTTAGGAAGATAAAATCAAAATTGTAGTTAGGAAACGAAAATTATTATCAATCAAACAATTTAAGAATCAAAAGACAACAATTTTCCAGTTGTGGTATGATGGACAACAATTTTAATGTAGTTGTTTCAATTTCCAAATTCAGTTACATTCATAAAATTCACTTTCCCCTCTGTATAGTGTATATACACACACAACAGACAAAAAAGCCCAAGGGTCATGGATTAAAAAAAAAAAAGGCTAAATTAATCGCTTTTATAAACTTAAAAAGATTGAACTGAAAATCGGAAGGTTATAAAAAAAATATTTTATTGCTTAAACATTTAAATTTTAATAATAATCCATTGAACATATATATTTTTCAATTTTATAAATAATAAATATAAAGTCACATTACTTCTAAAAAATTAGAGTGCATAACACTTTAACCGTGGTGATGAAAACACTTAGAGCACGTTTGGTTCGCTGTATTGTATTAGCCTGTATAGTATTAGTCTGTATAGTATTAGCCTGTATAGTATTAGTCTGTATAATATTAATTTGTATTATATTATACAGTGTTTGGTATAATATTATATTAGTTTGTATTATTTTATATTGTATTTGATATATAATAGTATATTGTATTGTTTTTAAATAAAATTAAAAAATATGAAAAATTAAATTATTTTTAATATTATCAATTTAGACAAAAAAATTAATTGTAAAATACAATTTTTTAAAAATGTGCAAAATTTTTTTGAAATATAAATATATAATAGTAGATAAATTAACAATCAAACAAGCAATTTAATTAATAACATTCAATTATATAATTGAAATATATTAATAAATGTGTTAAAATTAATAATTTTATACATAGTCCCATAACAAATCAAAATAAATAAACTTAATTATTATTATTTTATTATTTTAGACATAATCCAATATGTAACAGGCTCATAAGTAGAAAATCATGTAAAAAAGAATTTAATAATAATAATAATAATAATATTCAAACTAAATAAATTTAATAAACTATTATGACACACAAAATATATATTCACAAAATAAAAATGATAATAAAATAATAAAATAGAATTTATATAAAATGAGAAAAAGTAAAAATAAGGATAAACAACGTATTAAATAAACCCAGGGGGGAGGGGTGTACTATTTTATACTGTGTATATAGGATAAAAACTAAATGTTGTATTATATAACACATGTATTATTTTTTAGAAAAATTAGCCAAACACCCTCTAATGTATTAGCCTGTATTATTTTATGCTATCCTGTATACTATACGGGAAAACAAACATGGCCTTATTGTACATGTACAATGAGACTAGCAAAAATTAAAAATAGAATGAGTTATTTTTCTTTTTAATTTTAATGTGTTTCTTATTTATTTTGAAACTGTGTGATAATGTATTATTGTAATTGAATATCAAACGTTTAAATTTTATAAATTAATATAAATTTATATTTATTATATACAAAATTTACAAGTACACATATTTAATATTGGAATAATATTTATGTCACAATAAATGGTTTGAGCCTAAAAAATGGATAAAGTATTAATTATTATTTTATGATTTTTCTATTAATTGCATTTAATTTTTTTCTACTACAATTCTGTGTAAACTAAAAAAGATTTATTATTTAGGTTAAAGGTTATCTTTTTTAAAATGGGCAAATTTACCTCGATCGTTTATTTTGAGATAAATTTGTTCTTAACGTTCTTACAATGGAAGATTTTTGTCCCTATCATCAATTGCCGCTAGTGGGTCACGTGTCATAGTTCAATTGGACACCTAAATCAAACGTTTTGATATTAAAAGTTTATTTTTGCCGCTAGAGTTTTTTTAAATTTGCAAACTTACCTGTAACGTTTATAAAATAGGAGATTTTTGTCCCTACCTTCAATTACCGACAACTTTAACCGTTAATATGTTAGTTGAACGCTAACAGTAGAGATAAAAATCTCTAATTTTATAAATATTAAGAATAAATTTGATTCAAAATAAATATTAAGGATAAATTTATCCAGTTTAACATATTATAGAGATAAAAATATATGTTTGACCGATTATTTATATAAATATGGTAACGAGGGGTTACGGTGGGCAAAAAAAAAATAAAAATGAGGGGGGTTAATGAAGAGAGAAAAGAAATAGCCCTACTCCACATTAGAATTACTCTTTTAACCAACTTTCATAAAAACAAATAGAAAATCCAAGAAATTAATGGAAGCCACGTCGTCCGTCCCTGCCAAGTGCCAATTTCTTATATCTCTCTCCGCTCAATCACTCTTCGCTTTAAATTTGAGGACAGAAAAAGATATTAAAAGCAAACAGTAAGGGTAAATTAGTCATTTGAATACAACTCAACACTGTATGAACAATGATTTTCCAATGGAGGAATGGCTTGCAGAGTTGGCAATGTCCTTCTCTTTCTCTCAGCTCATCTCTTCCTTACCTTAGCTCCTAAAAACAAACACTTTCTCTCTTTCCCTTTCGGCAGTTAAGCTGCTTCAATCTCCTCTACCTACTCTCTTTCTCTCTCTCTCAAACCCAACGCAATCGCCATTTCCGTACCTTCTTTCTGTCTCTCTTCATTTTCTCCATTTATTGTTCTTTCATTCATTTCATTTCACTCATTCATTCATTCAATTATTTTTAACCTTTTTTTTTGTGAATATCTCTGTCTTCTTCTTCTGTTACTGAGTTTGGAATTAGAGAAAAAAAAAATGCCTCTGGTGAGGTTCGAAGTGAGAAATGAGTTCAGGTTGGGTCAGCCTGAGCTCTATAAAGAAACTAATCGCGAAGATCCTAAGGCTGTGCTCGATGGTGTCGCCGTTTCTGGACTCGTTGGGATCTTGCGTCAATTAGGCGATCTCGCTGAGTATGTTTTATTTTTATTTTTGGATTTTTGTTACTTCGCTTGTATCTTAACTGTGTTTTGATTAATTAAAATGTGTAAATTTTATAATAGATTGAGTTTTATTGACTGCATGATTCTATACAGTGAGTGAATTGGAAAAAAAAAAAATTGACTTCAATTTTTTCTTGAGATAACAAAGCCATTTCTCCTTCAAGTAGACATAGTTATAGAGGAAAACGAAGAAAACAAAGCTACAGAACTTTACTGTATATATTCTACCGAGTTATTTGAATATGGATGTACAAGCATTCCTGAGAGAGAGGCTGCAAGCTATATTCCAAGTGTTTTTACACCGCCCAAAGGCATTCAAGTTGGGTTAATGAAATGTTTAGTATTTGCTAGTAGCGTTGGTTTAAATTGTCGGATATTATATTAGGTCATCAATCACGTTGCATTATGCTTATGGTAGAATGAGTAATTCCTAAGATGATCTGTAGTTGGCGTATTGGTTTTCTGAGATTACAAATAAACCTATAACTCTTATTTATCAACGAACTCTTTGGTTGCTCTTATTGAGACGTCGATAAGGATTTTATGATGCCTTTGAAGTTTGAAAACTTAGAAAATCTAATTCAAAATTTTAGATCTTGATGACATAGCCAACTAGATAATTGCATAAGCAGTCGCTGTATGAATGAGTGAGCTTGTGTGTGCATGTTTTTGCTCATTTTGGTTGAGTGTGAGGTGGGGCATACATGGGCTAGGAAGAGATACCTTGACCTTGGTTGTGGATCTGACTGGCTTTAATTTGTCATTGAGGATGTTTGCCCAAAAAGAATTCAGGTGATAATGTTGAAGGAAAATGTCTCGATAACATAATTTGGCTTAAAAGTAAATCTTTCCTTGAACGGGGTAGGTAAATGAACATGGTAAACATGTTGTATGCAAGGCTTGCATTATTCACTCTCAAAAGCATCAGTCTATCTATCCTAATGAATAAATTTCTGTTTTTATTTTCCCCTTTGAGTGTGCTGCATCTACGTGGTCAGCTGTGCACAGAACTTAGTATAATGCATTGCTCTTTTAGCAATAATGTTTCATGATTTTCCACCACTCTCTTGCTTGCATGTTTTCATTAACAGAACTTAGAAATTCATGATTTCGCATTGCCCTGTTAGTGTTTTCTTTTTTTTCTTTTTTTTTTTTTTGTTCAATTTTTTTTTATTTGTATTTACATATTCTACAGAAAAGACTATCCATGCTCTCATGTAAACACCTTTAGAAATTGAATGCAGATCATAATGAGACATGATAACTTTTAATACATATATATATTTTTTAAAGAATTGTTAGTGATTCCAATTGTCAATATACTTGAAGTAAATTTAAGTTTTGAATTATATTTATAAAATGTTTGTTTGTCAGAATGTAAAATTATATTTATAAAATGTTTGTTTGTCAGAATGTAAGTTAACTAACACATCATATTTGACATGTTTATAGGTTTGCAGCAGAGGTTTTTCATGGGTTACAGGAGCAAGTAATGTCTACAGCTTCTAGAAGTCATAAATTGTCAGTTCGTGTGCAAAACATTGAAGCTGCACTGCCTTCTCTAGAGAAGGCAGTACTGGCCCAAACAAGTCACATACACTTTGCCTACACTGCTGGTTTGGCTCTTGTAACCTCATGAAGAAATAGTAATACTGTGTTACTTATGCTTCTGTGAATTCGTTTGAATCAGTATAGATAGCAGCAATTTCTCTGGTTTCTTTGTATAAGTCTGAAGGCATATTTATGTCCAGTGGGCCTAACTAACTCTGGCAAAAGCGTTACGACCTTGATAATTGGAGCATAGAATCTGATTGCATAGATAAGCAATTTCATCTTGGTAACTAGCAGTTCCATGCTGCCAAAATGTGTATTCAATAGTTGCATTGTTTTTTCGGATAAGTTTATTGATATATAAACATCTGAAACTAGTATGGGATGCAGAATTAACAAAGAGTCAGTAGAATATTGATATATAATTTTCTGTCCTAACTGTTCCTTTAGCTCCATGGCCAGTAGAATATAACGAGGGGCAAATTTTTGAGAAAGAAGAATTACATGAGTGTTTGCTTATGACCATTGATTTATCTGAATTTACTGTATAGTTATAGTTTGTTTTTATAAATTCATATATTAGTAAATCTTAATTTCTTTTGACTTACCATATGGGTTTCAGCATATATCATCTCGAGTATTGTCCTCGACTTCTCAACTTGACATTTTGAAATACTTTATAAACCTCATTCTCAAGTTTTTAATATTTTAATTTTTAAGTCATCTTGATAGGTTGAGCCACAAAACAACTTGAATGTTTCTTAGATTAGGTCCTTCTAATTTAAGCTTCTACCATCATCAATGGGCCTTTTAATCCTTAAGGAGTTTTATAGAACTCTATTCTGCCCCATTATCAATTTTTTTTTTCATCTTCTAGTTATTCAACCTTTTCACAAAAAGCAGCTGTCTTGCAGGTACTGAATGGCGTTCTCGTATTCAAAATGGACAAAATCATTTCATTTATAATGACTTGCCAAGATTCATTATGGATTCATATGAAGAATGCCGTGATCCTCCTCGCTTACACTTACTTGACAAGTACTGTTCTTTCCCCCTCCTTATTATGAATGAATAGCAAGCGTAATTAAAGTTTGTAGCTTAATATTTGATCTTAGACACTATTTCTTTTGCTTTTCCATTCAGATTTGATACTGGTGGCCCAGGATCTTGTTTGAAGAGATATTCAGATCCAACATTCTTTAGAAAAGCATCAGGCAACTTCAAGGAACCAGATGCTGAGAAAATACCTAAAGAAAAGAAGACTCGGAAAAATAAGGTATATTTTATCACTGATTTATTGGGAATGTTTCTTTCTAGCAGCAAGACTGGTCATGTTTGCGTGTTTCTTGAATATGTATGATGAAGTATTTGGTTTTTTCATAATTACTATTTTATATCTATTTTGTGCCTGGACTTTTTACTGCATCTTGAGTTATACTTTGTCTTGTGTCTTACTGCAATATGTTGTTGATTAAGCAAGCATAGCTTCTAACTGATGCTTGTGCTGTAAATGTTATTAATCATTAACTGAAAAAAATTGACAGAAAAAAAGATCATCACAACGGAATATAGACTTTCTGCGTTCTGCATCCATGCCAAATGATGGTGGCAGGTACAGTATCTCCTTGAAGTAAGTCTTGCTATTTTTCAATTTTTTGAAATTGACGTATATGATATCTGACCATGCAGAATGCAGTTCACTAATGCAACTGCTAATGGGCAGACTTCTTCTCGTACGATTTCCACAAATGACATGGCATTAAAATCTGATCTGGGGTATCATTCGGATTTTTTTGACTCCAGATTGGGCTCAGCTTATGCTGAATCTGTTTCCCATTCAAATTCCTATGCGCAACCTGAAGAACAGGATGCTAAGGAATTCTCTTCTAGGTTCATGCATCATGATGATGTTGCTGATTCAATTTTATCTAATGAGCAACCCAGCATTTTAACTGAGAAATTTTCTCACAATTCATCACCAGAGCCAATTGCGCCTACTTCGTCTTGTGATACATGGGATGAAAAGGCAGAAATTGTTAAGCGCAATGATCTAAATCCTGACGGAAATGAAGCTCCAGAGATGGTAACCACAAATTCTGATCTAGGCATTCAGGATGATGACATTGACAGCCTTAAAGATTCTGATCAGATGAAAATGGAATTTGATGAGGAAAATTTGCATAAATCAAGCACTGGTAGAAATGAATTTGATGAAGTTGAAAGTGAAACAGAGAATTACATGGATGCCCTTAACACCATAGAATCAGAATCTGAAAATGACCTTGATTGCCAAACAAAACATGAATTGGAGCTTTCCTCCAATGTGCATGATGAAAGGGTAGAAGATGAAGCAAATAAGGAAATGGAGCTTGTTTCTGATGGTCATCCATCTAAATATGAATCTCATATTCCATCTGACATTTCCTTAGACAATGGAATGGCTTGTGACTTGCCCTCTTCTGTTCCCTCTAAGAGCTTTGCCAATGAAAGCAACCCTGATTTTTTTGGTAAACCTTCTAAGCCTGAGCATTTACCAGGTCTTGAAAGTTCTACAAGTCCAGATTTCCTTGATGGTTCAAAAGACGAATCTGTTGTCAGTGAACCTTTATCCTCTGCTTATACTAGCATTGAATGTGCTGCAAGTCTGGATGTTCGCAATGGTTCAAAAGCAGAATCTATTGTCAGTGAACCTTTATCCTTTGGTTATTCTGGCATTGAATGTGCCACAAGTCCAGATGCTCTTGATAATTCAAAATCAGAATCCATTATCAGCGAACCTTCGTCCTCTGGTTATGGAATCTCAAATCTAATGGAACCCCTGAGTTATAACACTGTAAACACTTCCTGTAATTCTGAAGAACCTCAAGCTGATTTATCTTGTACTCGTCCAGTCTCATTCTGGACAAATGGGGGTCTACTAGGGCTTGAACCATCGAAACCTCCTGATTTTTCTGTATCAAACACAGCGAGCCAGGATGACGTGACAAGAAGTAAAGTTGAAGCATTAGATCCTCCACATATCACTTCTATACCAAGCAATGATAGAGAGAGAGGGAAGCCTGGAAACATGGAAAGCTTTCCAAGTTCACAGTGTGAAGGTCAAGATGCTGAAGTTGACAAATCTAGTGATTACCATCATAGTAATAGACCTAGTGATGTGAATGGTGGACTGCATAGGACCAGTACAGTGAAACCAAGAAATGAGCTGCCACTTGATGCAGATGTCAAAGCTGCATCTATTGTAACCAGCCAGGAACATGATGAGAACCCACCTCAAATGTTTGGACTTGGCCACATGTTACTTATTAATGGTTTTCGTAGGAAGATGTCACTTGCCCCTGATATTAAACCTGAGCAGGTTAGCTCGCTGAATGCTGGTGCATTGGAGCAGAGTAATGTACACAACAGCATTACATATAAGGCAACTACGGAGAAAGCATTCAATGAGGAGTTTGGACTAAAATCTTCTTTAGGTTCACTTACTTCTTCACCACCACTAGAACATATGAAAATATCTTTCCACCCTATTGATGGTTTTGAGGCTTCCAAGCTGAATTTAAAATTTCCTGATGGGAACCACGGTAATGGAATTGTTAGAGATATGTTTCCATCATTTCAGTTGGTGCCTGAGCCTGGTATTTCACTTCAAGACGCAGGATCCGACTCCGATGACGATACCTTCTGCAGATCATCTCCTTATATGTCAGATGAATGTCTAAGCCATCGGTCGGATTCAGATTCTGAGCAATGGGATTCTGGTGAATCTCCTGAGAACAAGGACCACGAGCTATATGATGTTTTGAGCAGAAAATCTTCTGCTGAAGCTGTTTCAAGCTCTCAACAGACTGGGGAAATGACGAACAATGGCATTCATAACAACTCAGGACTAAACAGTATATACTCTGAGAATGGGGTCTCTTCTTTTCTAGATCTTCCCAGTTTTGATGCTCTGAACCCTGTACTTCAGGGAAAATCAATGGATAATTGGGAACATGAGAATCACATCGAATTGCAGTATCCTAAGGAATCAAATCCATCACCGCCGCCGCCTCCTCCATTGCAGTGGAAGGTTCCAAAATCTGCCCCTCATGTAGCAGAAGACAAAAATAACACATTATCTGGAGCTCATGAACGTGTTGCTAATATTAAATTTCCAGAGTTAACAATATCTCAGCAACATAAACCAGACCCATCCAAGGGGCAACAGGTAGTCGAGGAGGCCAATATATATAAACCAAAGAGCAAGGTATAGCTGCTTTAATAGATTTTGCTGCCTGGTTTTTATCATTTTATTATATTCTGAAAATTGAACTTAGTGGGGAAGTGGGAGTGATATGCATCCTTATTTTTTTTTTCTTTTGAAGCAGCAAGACCAGTCGAAGCTGAATGTGCAGAAACAAACTAGTCTGCCTGCAAATGGTAAAGCTGTGGATGAAAAGGATGATTTTTTGCAACAAATTAAAGCAAAGGTGAGTGATTTTTTTTTTTCTTTTACCTTTTTTTCCTTTATGTTATCATTTGGTTCCTTTCTACAAGCAGCGAGAATCAATATTATTTTTAGCGGTGTAGTTAATTTGGAATGGAAAAATATAACATGCTGCTTGACCATAGATATCTTCATATGCTGTGAAACAGATTTTAAGTAAAAAGTATCTCTATTTCAGCTAACTTGTCCTTGATTCTGTCGTTGCAGTCATTCACCTTAAGACGAACCATGACAGCAAAGCCTACCTTCGCAGCAGGTCCTGCTGCAAGTGACAAAGTCACTGCAATTTTGGAGAAAGCAATTGCAATTCGCCAGGTTATCAATTTTCCTTATGCTCTGTACTTCGCCTATTCAATTGTACTCATGTTATGGTTTTCCGCTATCAAATTTAACATTGAGGAAAACATGTCAGGCTGTTGGTAGTGATGATGGAGACGACGAGGATTCTTGGAGTGACACTTGATCTTTCTAAGACGTCATAGGGAGTTCTTCAGAAGCAAATCCTTATGTAATTTTGAGTTCGTGTAGGTGGTCGAGGCTGTAGTATACATGTGAATAATTTCGAGGTCCTCTTTGTAAGTAACTTGTAGGCTTGCCTTTGTATTTTAACACGAATATATGAATTAATTTGCTAAAATAGTTAGGATCAATGAGATAAGCTACTAGGTCCGTCGTGATGTAAATTTCATTCATGAGGTGCTTATTTATGCATGGGCCTCAGCATAACGAATTATATTTTTGTCATATAGATGGTTGCTTTTTCCATTACAATCTGTGGCAAGTTGTTTAAAGCTTCGTCATTCTCTAACAGTTTGACTAAAAGATTAACTATTCAGGGCTAAAATTTGTCTTGGAGCCAGAGCAAGAACAAGAATTTAGTTAGCAGTAAATTGCTAGTGGTATTGAACCCAAGGACACTAGTCTTAGGATAAAATTATCATAATGTCGAGGAATTCTGGTAGTATCCAACCGAAGGCCACTGGATTTGGGCTAAAACTGTCATAATGTCACAATATATATTTTTTTTGATAAAATTATGAACCAAGATAAATGTAGCAAGAAATATTTGGTTCGAAAAATGAGATAAGGCTATAGAAGTCCAAGTGGCAAGTTAGACGTGGCACCTTCAAAATGATTCATAAGGCATATGGCCGGTCACGTGTATTTAGAAGATAAATGCAAGCTGATTTGTGACCTTTAAGTTGATCCATAGATAATGTGGTTGGCTGTGTATAGGATTTGTTGTGGTGCTTTAAGGTAGACTTTCAGTGGCCATATTTCATTTTTTCTACCAGAGTAATATTTATTGTTATAGTTCAAACTATTTGTCAAATTTATTTATTTTTGACATTATGAGGCATTAGTGATTTCGCCTTTTCTGTTGCTAGTTGACTGTAAACAAAAAGGTTAAAAGGGTTATCTTTTTTTTGTAGAATGCGTTCTTTTCTGTTGTTAATTGACTGATGTCTGTAAACAAGAAAAGCAATTTGATTTCTCCAACATGATTTTTCTTCAGAATAAATTTGATATTTTCCACCAATTGAGAGAAAAAGAAAAGGTTGTTGCTTTGCTGATTTACTATCATGCAAAGGCAATTTCTCTTTTTAAACTTTTACTTTATTGGTTAGCTTGGTAAACCCATCTTATTGAACTTGTCAATATTATTAAAGGAAGCTTAGGAAAAAAAAAAAAAAAAATCAGTGGAACAAGTCTCCATAATCTTAAAAACAATTAAATAAAAACTGGAATCATTTAATTAATGTATTGCTTGGAGTATGGTGAGGCATACATTTTCCTAATTCATTTTTAATTTTAACCAGAATCTCTGCATTTTAATAAATAAAGAAATTCAAGATAGAGTTGACATCTCCACACACATATATATATATATATATATATATATATTGATGCCTGGCTTTGTTAACTAATGATAGGATTAAGATCCTTAACAACGAGTTTATTGGCTTGTTTTATATATATATAATATAACTTATTTAAACCAGGTCTAATCAATAATTTTCCATTAATCACAAGCCAAGAAATTAAAATATCCGAATATATATGCACAAATGCAAACAAACAAATGCACAAGACGAATTCATAATCAATAAACAAATTTAAAATTTTAATCCAAATATTTATTCCTAGTATTGTTTTCTCTTAGTATTTTTTAGATTCTTAATTCAAACCGGCTGAAAAAAAAAGAGAACGACATAATAAAATAGTATTTACTTGGTACTTATGTTTCTATTTATTTTAATCTTCACCAAATAATTTTGAAAATTCAATACCTAACAAAAAATTTTAAAAAAATGAGATTAAACATTAAAATCCTGATAGAAAAATAATTCGTATAAAACTACTCAATCCATTTCATTTTATGTGTCCCTTTTAAGTAAAATTAAAATTCTATTTATCTGACACTTTTAAATTTCAAATGAAATTTAATTTTTTTTTCAATATAAGTTGACTAATTAGATTTAAATTTGTGCATTTAATTACTTAATTTTATCCTAAATTTGAACATAATTAATATATTTTAATCCTAATAAAAATAACGGAAGTGATATATAAAATGAAATGAAGCGAGTATAAAATTATTTTGGAACCGATAACTAGAATCAATGACTCGTAATTAGGGGTCAGCAAAAAAAAATTGATTGATACGGTTAACCGGTAAATCAGTCTGAAATCAAACCGATTGACTGGTTAACCGATTGTAATTGACTGGTTAACGGTTAGTATTTTGAAAAAATTGATATTAATGGACTGGTTAATAGTTTTGGCTCATATAACCGGTTAACCGAACCAAAAACTGAATTTTTAGTTAATTTATTAATTATTTAATATGTTCATATTTAGTATTTATTATTATTTCTTGATTTATCAATTTTTCAATAATGAAAATTATAATGTATTCGAAAAATTATGTAATATTAATATATTAACGAAAAGTTATATATCTGACGGACTTTTATTTCCACACACACAAAATTTTTTACCTTTCAAACTTTTTAATATATATATAATTAATTCTTAATTGTAATTAATTTAATAATTTTAACTCTTTAATTAAAATATTTTATATTTAAATTATTAAAATTTAATATAATAAATAATATTCAATTAAAATGCGGAATGTTAGTTTTAATATTCTTATAGGTATCATTTAACATTTGCAATTCAAATTAAATATATTTCGATTTAAAAATAAAAAATTTTGTTGCAAGTAATAATTAATATTACTATGCATTTATTAAAAAAAATTCATTTATTACATTTTTCTATCCTATACATGCATATTGACACAACATTTTTAGTTTATATTTATAATTTGAATATTATATTGAATTATATTTAGTTTCTAATTTTTATTTTTAAGTAACATGAACATTTTAATTTTTTTATAAATACATTTTATAATTATAGTAGTTAACGGAAATAATATTGGTTAACCGATCCGAAAATTCGAAACCGATAAACTGGTTAACGGATAATAATGAACTGGTTAATGATTAGTGATTTTCAAAAACCGATAGTTAATTAACTGATTTTTTTGATGCTTATGGACCGGTTAACCGGTCCATGATCATCCCAACTTGTAATTAATGGAATAACATTTGTTAATTATACTCGACTCTTCAAATTTGTAATAGTTAATGCTAGATAACAGTTAATAATGATCAATTATTAATGAAATAACGCATGTCAGTTATAATTGACTTCTCAAATAGTAACAACCGTTAGTTTAGGATAAAAATATAGAAGTTTAGACTGGTAATATATAGTTGGATTATCAATCACTTTTATTATTGTTATTATTATTATTATTATTATTATTATATTTTACAAATTAAAATGGTGGGAAACATAATCGGCCCACCATCTTAGCAGCTATGTGTTTTAAAGCAAAGAAATAGTATTTTCCCACAAGGAAATGCATGCATCTAATTAAACAAGGCCGTTCTTAATCCCTGTCTCTGTTATATTAATCAGATTTTTAGCTGGATTAGCAATAAATCGATTAGGAAATAATAAAAAGGAAAAGAGGAAAAGAAAAAGTAAATAAATAAAGAAATAAAATACTAATATAGAAGAAAGGAAAGACTTTCCTGCCTCATTTTATTAAAGCAATTTTATAATGAAGAGCCACACCAAGAAGCAACACATAGCATTGATTTTTCTCATCCAATTCATCTTTATCTTAATTAATTATTATATTTTAAAGCATTATATATCTTAGCTAGAAACATATTAGGGCACCTTGTATGAGGTGTACATATAATTTTTTATTTTAGCTTTTTCTTTTGTGGGAGAATATTCTAAACTATAAATATATATGTATTAATTTTGATTTGCTATACTTGATTAATTAATTATCAATTTTTTCCCTTAAAATTTCACGTATAAAAAAGATTTCTTAAGGCAGCTCATCATCCCTAAAATCGAATACTATGAAGCTTTACCAAACCTATAATCAATTGGCCATCAGAAAGAATAAAATTAGATCCAAATTAAATAAATTAAAAGATTATATTCTGCAATTTTCTCTTGTATGAACTAAAAAGACAGTTAATATTTCTGTGTCTTGCGGAATGAGGAACCCGACAAATAGATAATTAAAAAATAAAAATAAAAGTAAACCCACCCATGCATTAAAGTAATAAGTCGTTTCTCTTTTTCCTTTTCTTTCTTTCTTTATTAAACACTTTGATTAATTTAATTGGAAAGAGACTTTTAAAGCATCCGAAAGAAAAAGTGCATTCTTTTTTTCAAGAAAAAGAAACGAAAATGCTTCTTTGTCTACATTATATAGCAGGAAAAGATGGAATAGTCTACTTTTGCATTAATCAAATCATAATTCTTTATTCAAAGAAAGGATTAAATTAATCTCCAAATCAAACTACCTTTCCTTCCCAATTGCAACTGAAAGCTACAAACAACAATTTTCAAATGGAAATTAAAAAGAAAAGTTCAATAAAGTTATAATCAAATCAATTGAAACCTGAAAATTAAAAAAATAATAAAAAAAAGTTGGTATGGAGCCAAAATGATCAATATGATTAAGCATGTTTTTAACTATTGATTATTAAAATCCAATTAATTAAAGATATGATTGATGATGACCCACATACTTCTTTTGTCTTTTACAAAGTCATTTTGATTTATAATACAACTAATGCATTACCAACTAGGAAGCAGGCTAGCTCTCTGGTGGGATCTTAAGACATGTGAAAAGTTCTATTTTTCATTTTGCTTTACAATTTATAAGCTTTGGATACATATAATCATAAAAGTATATGATCATGAGATATTACATAATGTTATACTTTTAATGAATATTGTATGTATACATACCTACATAATTGATATTCTTAAATTTCAAAATCCCAATCTAATATTAACTTTTAATATTATTTTGTACAATTTTTATAGAATTTGAGTTTTGAACAAAGTGAATTTAAGAATAATTTAGAATTATCATTTATTTCTCAACTATGGTAAAATAAAAAAAAAGTGTACGCAATTAGAATCACATATTTGATTAATCAGTTAAATTATTTGAATTCTTTTTAATCATCAGGGTTAAATTTTCATCCCATTCTCCTCCAAATATATATATATATATACACACGAGCAGGCAGGATTACTTAGGTTGTAAGACTCTAAGACTTTTAATTAATGCATGTATTGTATTATAGTATATATACATGCAGAGGTTTCAAGAATACAAAATTACAAAGGCATGACGATATGGAAACATAATCGAAGAAAGTAAAGTGGCGAAATCCATGGATAAAGGCATTTTTTTCAAAAAGCCAAATGCCATGCCTTTGCCTTTATCTCTTTAGATTTTAGAATATGGATTAGATTTAGAACTTCCCATTTCTATTAAAAAAGAAAAATAAAAACTTTCTTCATTTATGCTCTTATTTGACACCTAATTGTAAGCATCCTACCTGTAATGGGTCCCACAGTTAGACTTTTTAAGCCCTACAAGCAGTTGACGTGGATTACTGATGTGGACAAAAAGCTCTTCATCAGCTTTTCCACGCCACCTACCTTTGTTCTTGGCGGCTTTGTCACATACTCTCATGGACTTCAACCATTTTTTTCTTTTTCATTTTTCACTTTTTTAATTTTTATTTTTTTAATAGAATTTCACTTTATTTATTTATTTATTTTTATTCCTTATATATAAATATATATGAACTCTCATATCCGTCTATCTGTAAGGTCATAATCCTCCTTTTTTCTTTTCTTTTTTTCTCTAATAAAAAATTAAGCTCTTCTCTCTCTCCCTCTCTCTCTGTGTTTCTTGTCTTCTGTTTCATGGCTAAGCAAGAAGAGGGTATCAAGCTCTTTGGTACAACAATTATTTTGCAAGAAAAACAAGAAAAAGAAGATCAAAACAAAGAAAATCTAACGGCTGAGAAGAGGCCAGAGAAGATCATACCTTGCCCTAGATGTAAAAGCATGGAGACCAAATTTTGTTACTTCAACAACTATAATGTTAATCAGCCAAGGCACTTCTGCAAGGGCTGTCAGAGATATTGGACGGCCGGTGGCGCTCTTCGTAACGTCCCCGTCGGTGCCGGCCGCCGTAAAACCAAGCCTCCTGGACGTGGTGGGTACCCTGAAGGTTGTTTCTATGATAGCTCCGATCATGGGCTGCATCAATTTGGACTGGACGGTGAGGTGGTGGTTGAGGAGTGGCACGTCTCTTCTCACGGTGGTTTCCGGCATGTTTTTCCCGTCAAGCGTCAGAGGAGCAGCTCAGGTTGTCAAATTTACTGATTTTGACATTTAGTGTCGTTTATGCATATAGAATATAACAGAAATCAACTTTCATAAAATACCCTCTAATCTAATTTTTTTTTTTATGATTATATTGAATTATTGATACACTTATATTTAACTCCCCATCATAATATTCTAAGAAATCGAAATTCTTTTTGTTCTTTAAACTTGATTTTTTCTTATGTTTAACTTTACAGTTTCGATTCAAAGATAATAATAATAATAATAATAATAATAATAATAATAATAATAATAATAATAATAATAATAATAATAATAAGCTAGCATATCAAAATCAATTACGTAACAAATGTTAGGGATGGTGTTTGTATATTGCAGTTGAGCATGAAGGTCAATGATTACTCATATTTGGGTGTTGAGAGATGTATGTTAACGAACTGATGATAGGCGTTGATGTAATATATGGATAGGTCCAGATCAATCTGATCATCATCTGGAGGCCATGATCCAATTTAATCAAATCTGAACAAATGGGGAGTCATCAACGCATGCATGCACATGATCATCTTCATCAACTTGAGCTGATTGATACCATGACATGATACTTTTATTTCAAGGGATATTAAGGAAAAAAAAAATATATTATCCCTATTTTGTACATATAAAATATATCAAAAGCAAAAATGAGAAATTTCGCCATCTTATTATGTAAGTTGCTGGGTTTTAACGATAATTAATTTTAATTTTAATTTTAATTTATAACGCATCAAACTATACAATTTAATCAAAAAACATAGGCGAAAATTTAAATAAATGGATAGGCTACTCGTTTACCAAAAATATAATAATTCCAATTTAATGAAAAATTTTATTTCCTTCAGAATATTATTTTGAAATTAGAAAATTCCAAATTAGATGTTGCTATCACTTTTTTTTTATAAATGTGAAAATATGAAAATTTTCTTTTTATTTGTTTCAATGTGAATATTGAAAAGATAAAGGAAAAGTAACGTCAAAGGCAAATGATTAAAAAATCGCAAAAAACAAAAAATTCCATGTAATTGAAAACTCCACCACTACTACTAATCAACTATTGATAAATTTGTAATTGATTTTGGTTCAGCTAGTAACCTTATTGGAAATGAGTGATATGAATTTACAGGTTATACATTTGCTAAATTTCTTATTCTATCCCATTAAATAATAATAATAATAATAATAATAATAATAATAATAATAATAATAAAACTCCTTATTCTATCAAATAATTCAATATTATCAAACACAACAGAAATAAAATAAAATACAAAAAAAAAAATGACCAAATTGAGATATAAAATACAAAAAAAGTTTGTGGCTGATACGACAGACTATTACATTCAAAACGAGAATATTCGAAATTTTATCACAAACTTAACTTGTTCAATAATTAAATTATCCCTTTTATCTAAATAAAAATAATAAAAAAAAACTTAATATATATAATTAAATTGTTATATATATTTGGTAAGTGGGGATGACATGTGATTGCAAAGCAAGAAAGGAGAGATCAATAATCCATATTATAGTCCAAAAATATACAGAACCCTTCCTTTTATAAAGAAAAGAAAGAAACCCTAAAAAGCATTCAAAAGTACAAATTATACCATTAAAAGCTTTGGCACCGTTACATTATGCTTTTCTGATCAAAAGCACATTTCTAAGATATGCCTTTTATTTAATTTATTTTTCTCCCTATTTTTTTTAATTTATTATCATTTCATTTTTCCATTTTAATTTAATTGAGAGCTTCCAATTCAATGAATAACTTTTTCTTTTTTCCAAAATGCAAATTCGATATTGGAATAAGGAATATTTAACAACTAAATGCTATAAAAATTAAAAAAAAAAATGTTTAATCTCTTATCTCTAAAAAATTTAAACTTCGTGCGTTGATTTAGATTTTGGAATAAGAATAATATACATATACACCATCCATTTGCCTAAAATCTAGATAATGACTTTTTAGTCTTAACAGTTAACTAGTTAATTACCCACGTTTTGTGTGGAATATAATAAATAATTTATTCAATATTGAATTTAATTATAGAGTTTGGTTACTCTGATATGGATGAAGTTTTGTATCAAGATAGAATTGAATAGCTTAATTTAATAATAATTATCTAATCTTATCTTAAAAATAATTTGAGTTATATCAGAAATGAGTCTTAGTATTTGGAATGCTATAAATAGATATGAAATGTTAGATTGACGAGACTTAATCTCACTTCCGTTTTTCATAGTGAAAGAACTCTGAGCAAAAATCTATAAGAGGTATTTAAATTGTGAAAATTGCTGGTATTCTACGAGTGGATAATTAGCCAAATAAAGATTTTTACAAACACTTTCGCAACGATTTTGCGCTACGATTCCATTTTTATTTTCCCTTCAAGTAAATAAATAATTTTTTAATTAATTAATTTGATACTTTTTTAAATTAATATATAAAAATAATAATTATAATATGGATAGTATATAAGAAAATTATGCTCCGAATTCAGCTGTCAAATTTTATAGGGTTCATCTTTATTTTGTATTATAGATACAATTGCATAAGTATAGCATATGAAAAGAATTTGAAATTATCTGTCATATACAATTATATCTAATTAGACATCCTTATGCTATATATATATATGTGTATCCCAATCAATTGTGAAATGCCCCGTACTCGTTATGAAAATTGTTTTTGTTAAATGGTAGTATTTATGATTGATTAGGTCCACGAAAAGAATCATGAACTATATTAATGGACATTAACTTATATTATTATGGCTAAGACCATTAATTAGCATAACCTACATTTTTAGGGCTGATAATTACAGGCATATCATATCATGTGTGTGTAGTTCCAGATATCCTGAACTGGCTGCATCCTCATTTGCTACTATTAATTGATTATCAATTATAATTTCCAGCCTCAGAAGCTGTACTAAAATTGGTGGAAATATTTAATGTGTTTACTTATATAGGTGCCCTACTTCGTCTAAACTGCTAATCTAAAATTTACTAATTTTCTTATCTATCTCATAAAGTTAATTAATTCATTCACGAGCATCCTTAAAAAATAAATATTTATAAATACTCGAAAGAAAATATTTTGTATTTTTTTTATAAGTTTATTCTATGCAATTTTGATTTTAAATACCTCATATATTAAGTTATTATATAAAAAAAGAATTTAATATCTTACAACAGATAAATGAGGCTCAAAATTACCAAAGTTGAATCTTTCCAATGTCTTTATGCAGACCATTTCCATTAAAAAAAAAAACACCCAAAGCTCATACGAGAATGGAAGAACATTAATTAATCAAGCTATTTGGGAATATTAGGGCCGTGCTTAGGAAAATGGAAATGGATAAAACACTTGGCCCATTGTCAACCGCCGGGTCTAATTTAAGACCCAAATCAATACTATGCCTTGCATTAGAATCGAGTTGGTTCAATTCATTAATCGAACCAAAAGTTGAAATATTTATAAAATTAAAAATTAAATTCAAACTGATTATAAAAATGAATTGACTTCAATTTGTTTCTATTCGATTTTTCAATTTAGACCTTTTAAATTGAATTTCTTCGTAAGTCTAAGTCCATTATAATTTTAAATAAATAAATAAAATTAATATAATTTGAAAACTTAAAAATCATAATATAAGCAACATAGTTATATAAAATTTCAATTTTATAATAACAAATAATATTTGTTTCCTTTATTTCACATAATTTTTAGCTCTTCACACAAATTAAAAAAATCATTAGTTAACATTGATTCTATAAAATATAATATTATATTTTGTTAAAATATTATTTTACTAATTCTATATAATTATACATTATAATCCTATTAATTATTTTTTCTTCTTCTTTTTCTTTTACAACATAAAAATAAAATAGCAAAATACATAATTAAATACTTCTTGAAATTTTAAAATTATCATTTTAAATGGAATAAAAAAATTATACAAAATTATCGTGATAAGTGGTATGTAGGGAATAATTAAGAAAAAAAATACAAGAGCGTCAATTAATCCATTTACATAACATTTAAAAAGTACCAATAATACTATTTTTTGAAAAAAATATAAAAATATCAATATAGATTTATAATAAAAATAAATTTTATTTTAGTTTGTTTTTTTTTTGCAAATTTTGGCCGATTAAGTTATTTTGTAGTTTCATACTTAAAATGGAACCGAAACTAAAATAATCGAATTTCTACCAAGTTTGAGAACATAACCGAATAATTTATTTTAACATTGATCAACGGTAAACCCAGTTTCCATCTTCCCAATCAACATGAATTCTAACCTTATAGAAAGGAGAATGTAGTTCAACACCATTGTTATCCAAACTCACATCGTAGTTAGGATCTACTTTTCTTGTAACCTTACCTACCCACCAACCCTCATCGACATAGACATCAACTCTATCACCTACTTTATAATCTTTGTAACAAATTTCAGGCGGAGATGGTCTAATCTCCCCCGTGTCGACCACCTCAGTCAGCAACTTTGTTCTGTCTCCGGTGACACGAGTCTCGTACCTTATTAAATACTTGTTAAGTCCAACTGCTGCAAGAACCGTTGCTGGGTAATGTGATCCTATGAAACCTTCTTGTTTCTTGCATATCTCCACTGTTTCTTTGTGCTTAAACGACATGTTTTTTTTTCGGAGTTTTTAAGAGTGATTTGGTGCGGTTAAGGTTCAGAAATTAGATGATAAAAACTTAAGAAAGGGTTTAAAAGGGAAGTTTCTTTGATTTCTTGCTGCCGCAGTGGACGAAGAAATTAAATAATGAGAAATCTTATTAGGTAGGTAGCGATTACTGGTTAGTGAGTATTTATAAAGGCTTTTTGATCCAACTTAAATTAAATTAAAGCCAACGGTCTGTCGGGATTTTATTATGTTATATAATTCTTCTCGAGGATATATACCAGCCGTTAGATTTCTGTGTATAGATATAAATAATTGACACGCTTCCCCATGGATTTATTGTTTTTCTTAATAAAAAAATATTAAATAGTCGCAGGGAATGGTTGGTTTCGCTAGAAACAGACAAAGTATAATCATGATGGAAAATGTTATCTGAAAAAATTAAACTCAAAATATCTCAACACACTTTTAATTTAGTGCTAATTAACAAATCAACTCTTAAAGGAGTGGTATTGAGAATATTAGATCAAATATTCGAAGTAATGAATTCGGGGAGAGAGATATTGCGTTTCTTTTGGTGGCAAAAACTATGGGTGGCGTTGGGTGAGATAAATAGGTGCCCCCCTAGAAAGAAGCAGAAGGCATATCACCAAGGTTTTGCTTGCTTAGTTGGCTTCACGACTAGCCAATTTATTTTTATCATCACTGTAAAATATACTTTTGTTTCGAAGTAATAAAATATGAATTTGAAATGCGTAAGGTTAATTTCTTTGAAAAAGTTTTGCAATCCACAATATATTAAAGTAACCTATACGGGTTACCATGTGATGCATGAAGAAGAGCCTAATATTTGCATTTTCAGTTGATTAGCAGTTTAGCACAAAAGGCTTTAAATTCAACCAGAAAAACAAAAGAAACAAAGAGAACTAGAATAAAGAAAAAGAAAATCAGGAACGATGATGGAAGATTGTTTGATGAGCACGAGGAATGGAGCTTCTCATATTTCAGTGGACTTCGGAAATCTCAAGTCATAAGAAAGCACAACCCATTCTAAATGATGGCCCTATTAGAAACAACAGAGAAACGAAGGAAATGACTTCTAAAGCAACCTTTACAATATTTCCAGGCTTGATTAACAACAATTATAAGGACAAGCTTTTCAACAAGCAAATGAAGCTGGCAGTTCAAACATCAAACTACTATCACAACAACAAAACCTGAATGTTGGTTTTCCAATTCCTTCCCAAATAAGAGTAGTTACACAAGAGTTTTCCTCCTGCTCACTGAAATCACTTTGCAACAGTTGCTTTCACTGCAAAATTTCAAAAGGAAATTAATTAATTAATTTTATATTTTACACGCTCAAATTCGGGTAAAGTTTACCCATTGTCCTCCAACTCAGCACTTATGCACTTAAAAGCATCCAACTCAGCACTTAATGTCACTTGAAAAAGCATCAAAGTTGTGAACTTGTAACAAGAAAGTCCATCTTAACAGTTTCCAGTCACATATTGCTGACATGGCAGCCACAGCTCCATGAGTCTCAGTTGTTTTGTGCTAAATAAATCTTACCTCTCTCTCTCTAGTCGGTTGTAAATAATCATAACTCTCCATAACTTCTCTCCTTCATATCTTCCCCACATTTTTCATCTCTCAACAATAGATTCGCCCATGGAACCGAGATTAAAAGCCTCGAATATAATTTGTCCTCTCTCTACCATAAATAAACAATTTGAGTGAGTAAAGATTTTTAATAACTCATTTTCTCTCACCCTCTGTAAATTATCTTGTTAGCCATCTACTCTGCCTTTCAATGTAAAGTTCTTTTCAGAAAGGGGAATATGCCTCTTATCAGTTAATCTAGAAGAATAGTGAAAGTGAAAGATAAATGACCAGAAATTGCATGAGCTGCCTGATCAATCAACCAACTTAATGCAATTGAACATCGAATTCAGGAACTCAATCCACAGCTGATTGCTGGTTTTTCTTGGGATTTTCAAGATGGGTTCAGCTATAGGATGAGACTGACAGAGCTTGGACTTTATATGTGGACAACCCAAGGCAGTTAGATTGGTTGTTCAAGTCCGATTTAATTCCACTATTATTAAACACCTTTCATGCTTCTCTAACGGCCAACCATAGAAACTAGGGTGAAGGTCCCGTGAAGCAAAAAAGAAGTAAGTTCAAGTATAGTTCCATTATTATTATACACTTTTCAAGTTTCTCTAACAGCCAACCAGAGAAACTAGGATGAAGGTTCCATGAAAATTGAAAAGTATAACTAGTCTGAATGAAGTTGTTTCATCCTTAATGTTATTATTCTTTTTGTGCTTGGTTCTATATTTACTATGCCTTTCCTTCTTTTGACTATTCCTTTGTACAGAAAAGTGAGAAAAGGAATGGAGAGAAATCTTTTTACCCAAACTTCCCACATAAACTCCAAGTCATACTCTTACCAGATGGCTGATTGTAGCAGATTATAAGGACCTTCTTGTTACAAATTCACAACTCAGATGATTTTTAAGTGACAGATTGAACTTCAGCGACATTTAAGAGCATAAATATTCAGTTGGGAACTATGGCTGAAATATACATGATTATATTCATACAAACATCACAAGCACAAAAGGTAAATTAAGAAAACAACCCACCTCTGCGTCTTCAGCTCCATTAGCTTTGGTAATGCTGTCCTGCTTCTGGGCTTCTTCTGCTGCAGCAACAAAAAAATTAATATTATAAAGAGGGAAAAATGTGGCAAAATTCATATATAACAATCATAAAGTCCCTCGAGGCTAAGGAGTTCCAAAATAAACATACTATTGATTTCAAATACTAATTATTGTCAGCAGAATAATGATATTGCTTTATATTGTGCTAGGAAAAAGATATCGATATTTCTTTGTCATTCTGACATATCCATTTCATGCAAGTACTAACTTCAATTACTAAGAATGACTTTGTCATAGGTCGACTGTGAGAAATATGCCTTGTAGAACACATAACGTTTAAAAGAAAATTGCAAATGCAACTGTATGCACAGCTATTTAGACAAAAGTCCAGAAACCAATGCATCACTCCTAAAAATAAATGCACATGCTTATCTCCCTTCAAACACACCATTGTCCCTTGATTTTCAAACAAAATGCAATGTGGGAGTGGGATGCTGCCAACAAACTTAAGAAAATACTGACACAGTAATTTTAGGAAAAAATCACTTGCAAATGTCAAAAATGTCACGCCCTGAGGAAGTGAACGAAAATAAGAGCCAACAACTAAATTTATTATTCAAGCTGATTGCAAATGACATAATTGTTCCTTATGTAAGATGTCTACATTAAACATTTTTCAGGTTTAAGGATTTATGAGCTACCTCCATCCTCTGGGATGTCAGAGGTCCACAAGGTGAGATTGTCCCTCAAAAGCTGCATGATCAATGTGCTATCTTTGTAAGATTCCTCACTCAAAGCATCCAACTCAGATATAGCTTCATCAAAGGCTTGTTTAGCAAGGTGACAGGCCCTGGAAAAAAAAATACACTGTAAAAATATTCCACACCTTTTCCCTAAGAAAAAAGTGCAACAATTGAAACCCCAGTGTCCTGGCAAAGGTATGCACACCTCTCAGGTGAGTTCAATATTTCATAGTAGAAAACTGAGTAGTTCAAAGCTAAACCAAGCCGAATGGGATGTGTAGGAGGTAATTCAGCCTCTGCTGTAGTAGAAGCTGTCTGCCAAAAGGAAGAAAAAAGTAAGAGGTGAACAAATTGGATATTCAAACGGACTAGCTAAAAGTTGGAAAGTAGCACAACAATCTTAATATGGGTAACAAAGTAAAGGCCACATTCATCTTTATGTGATGCAGTTATAAGTTAATTTTTACATCTAGTCAGTTACTCAAATGAGATGCAATTAAAGCAAACTTGAATTAAATTTTAAAAGACAAGTCAATCCACCAAACTATCAATAGCCCTCAGCAAAATAATAATTAATTAAAAAAAATTATAGAGAGAAAAGCAAGGCAAATCAATACTATATTGCCATTCTATGAATACCTCATATTAGTATTTCAATTTTTTTTCATTTATATAGGAACCATACACTTTCAAAATCAAAATCAAAACCACGGAGCAAATACAAACCTCATAGGCCTTCATTGATTGTTCAGCAACTTCTTTCCTCTCATTCCCAGACTTGAACTCTGCCAAATACCGATAATAATCCCCCTTCCTGCACCAACCAAAATAAAACAAAACCACGAAAAGCTCAAATTACAGTAAAACCAAATGAAAATCAATCCAAAACCACCAGAACTTCAGCCAAAAATTAGCACCAACATCTTAAAATAGAACACGGTGGATTCAGCAGCAGAGCAAGAAGGAATAAGATGTTCATCGATCACAGTCATGATATCACTACAAATACTGGAAAGCTCTGATTCGACTTTCTGTCTATATCCTTTGATCCGCTTCACATTTTGCTCATTTCCTTTGGACTCCTCTTTTTGCTCAATCGACGATAGGATCCTCCACGATGCTCTACGCGAACCAACAACATTCTTGTACCCGACAGAGAGTAGGTTCCTCTCCTCTACCGTCAGTTCTACATCTAGTTTAGCTACTTTCTTCATAGCATCCACCATTTCTACATTGATTAAAAAAGAAAAAAAAGTCAAAACCCTAGGAAAAAGACTTAGTTTGGTTACTGTTACTAAAAATTGGTTCGAACATTGCATTTTCCTTTTTAATTATAATTTATTATCGCACAAATTTGAAGAAGCGAAAATAGAAATGCCGATTTATAGAGAGGAAAATAAATGTTCAATTCTTATTTTTACTCTCTCTAGCGTTCTCAGCAAACTTTCTCAGCAAACAAACAGAGAGAGAGAGAGAGAGAATATACCGTCATAGCGCTCGGCTTGTTCAGCAAGCTTGGCGATGTAAACGAAGTTTTCTCGTTCGGTGACAGACGCCATGAATTCAAATCAGTGTAGGTGAAGCGAAGTTTTACTCTTCTCGCTCTTAACTGTTCTCTCTCTCTGGAAAACGAAGTAAAAGTACGAATATACAAAGCAAGGCGCGAGGGCAGGACTGTACAGGCCAAGGTCAATTTAGGTGGACGCGCGGTTAGGAAGTAGATGCCACGTTCGTGCAGAAACAACGGCGTCGTTTTGTCCCCGCTCTAAATTCTTTGAAAAAACAGACATAATAAACTTTGAGCTATATCCACAACTAAACTACGGAGCTTTAAATTGGTTGCTTGATCAATCCATCTCGAATATCGCAAGACTGCAAATTTCACAGAATTTGGTTGCCTTATGAATTCTTGTATTTTTATTGTTCAATCTTGCTTTAATGTGTCTGTTGGCTTTGTTCGTAGACAAGCAAATGAAGTTGCTTGTACTCTTGCAAAAGCAGCTTGTTTTCATGCTCCTTATGGTCTGGTAGAGGGTTTTTTTATTTGTCTCTAAAACTTTGATGCAGAGAGGTTCATTGCCTAACCATTGTGTTTTTTTTTTTTATTGTATCATCAAAATTTCTCAGTTTTTCTATTTCTCTCGATATAATATAATGACTCGAAAGTCAGAATCTCTTGAGAATTCCACTAATATTCTACTTTTCAAATGTACTCTGTCACACAATCATCGATGTAAATTAGATAAATGAACAAAGCTTTTACTTTCTGTTTCTTAAAAGGGCAAAGGATAATAATTATCATTACTTGTCAGTTTTCATGACATTGTGAATCCTTGGATAACTTGAGCTTGAGATAAATTCGACCACTGAACCGAGAAGAAGTTATGAGCTTTTTGCATCAAATCAATAAGCTGTGCTTAGAAATTCTTGAAACTTTCTGGATGCAGCTAAGATTCTAGTCAAATTCCTTGCCCAAAAGAAAGACCATTATTAAAGCCTCTCCAAGAAAACATCAGTAACCTGGACATGGCTTGTTGAATATGCACATTAACAAGCGGTGCCAAAAAGAAAAGAGGTCTACTCCTATCAAGGAAAGCATTGGCCGGCCAAGAAATATTCTCTCTTTTAATAAATTTTATATCGTTGAACAAATTCTTTACATGTTCGACCACCAAATGCACTACATACTGCCTAACACCTACAAGCAAGCAGTAATTAGCGGGGAGTTTTCTTGTTGCTTTAGACTGTCTGCAACATGAGCTATTACTCCAGCACCAGCATTGTGCCACCATTCATTTTTCACCTGAATTTTGAGGAATCATTAACCTTCAAATCAAGAATTAAGAAAGGGTGAAGCCTATTTCAATGGAATATCAAATAAAGGGCATACATGTATGTTGTTATGCGCAAAGAAGGGCCAGAATGCCGAGTGGAAGCTGACATCGACTTTTTTCCACCCCAACTGCTGTAAACCTTGTATCATTTCCTCTGTTAACAAACTGTTTTGGTCATTACTCTTTGTTAAACTTCATGATTCATCCAAGAATTGGGTCTATTGCTACAGCATTTTACCTTCCATGAGCTCATGATACTCCACTGTGTTTTTCAAACTTGGTTCATTTTGCGCTGCTTCCTTTGCTTTGGCAGCTTCTGGAGGAAAATGGGGGCCATCAGATGAGACTGGTGGACAATACTCAACATCTACTACATGCTTGTAACCGTCCAAGGATCGCCGAGGAGGCTGCCATCAAAGAAATATTGGTTAAACTTAATGGATTATATTTAAAAAACAAAATGATTGTGGACGAAAATCCCCCTTAAGTCCTCGAAATACAATCAAGTAAAATTACAAAAATGTAACTAATCCTGACTTCTAAGTTGCCAGACGAGAATTTTTTCAGAGGACATTCGCGCTCTTTGCACTAGCATGTTTTCTTACACTTGCTAATAACTCTGAAAAATTGGTAGCTCTTGCTTGGTATGGTCACCATAAAAAGCCTATTATGCATATCTTAATACCATTTTTTTTCTGGAACAATTCGAATATGACTTGCCAAAGAAAACACAGTAGATTATGATACACTGATAGATGCTAGTGAAACATTTGGAGAAAAAGCACATCCACCAAACCAGCAAGCACATAAACCACCATTCACATGAATCAGAGTTAGGTACACGCAGTGAGCTATATTACAATTCATCAAACTAAGGTAACAAAACTAATAGAAATTTTGGAGGGCAAAGGGCGCAATTCCTCCCTGCAGGTAAGCACATAAACCACCAACCACACGAATCTAGAATCAGGATTGCACATTGAGATATATAACTATTCATCAAAGTAAGGTAATATAACTAATTCCAGCCTTACATTAATTGTACGGCCTTTCCAAAAGAACAGGACACAATTAACCCCAAAGAAAAGGCAGCCATTTGAAGTATTAAATATGTTAAGATACATATATTATTATTATCTGCACACTGGTTGTTCAAATCTATTCAAGGATGCTGATGCAGACCACACTAATAGCACAAAATATTGACCCATACCCTGGGTGAGGTTCAAGATCTTACATCAGGACCAGAAGGGCTATAGTATTGAACAGAATAGCTCATCTATAATTACATCTACTTCCTCAACTATTTTTCCTTTTGAGGTCCTAAAGAATGTTCACAACTGAAATGATGGTGCAACAAATGACGGGTACTCTCAGAAACAAAATGCAGTATAATACAAATATATTTTACCTTGACAAGTTCCTTCTCTCTCCTTATGGAGGATGTACGCCAGCCAACCATATCTAGATAATGTCAAGGAAACTGTATAAATGCAGTGAGAATGGAATATAGCAGCAAAAATTAATATATTTGTTAAGAATTGAAGAGAGAAAGATGGAGTGCAGTAGGATACGATCGTAAGATACATTTGCATACAGGACTCGGTGTCTAAATGCAGCAAGGGCAGATCTGTAATCAAAAGAAGAGGAAAAAAAAATGTGAGCACTATTTTATTGTAATACAATTGTAGGCTCTAATTACCATAAGAAAGAGTTCACTTACATAAATTGTCCATCTTCACAATTTGATGCCATTCTTAAAAGAAGGGGTGGTTTGTCAGGTTTTCCATCAGTAAGAAAAAGTTGACTACCAGTTCGGCCAGTAAAAATTGGAGCAAGTGGTGGAGCAAGTTTCTCTAAAATTGGAATTCCCAAGAGGAATGGAAGCTGAAGAAAAGAAATAGATCAATAAAAGTTCAAATTCAGTGCAGCGTGTAAGCTATATAAGTCCAACATCTGCCATTGAAATAATTTTGTGGAAGGTACATATTCCTGATGTTCATCGACTAAACAGAATCATAGAATGATGGTTCCACATTTAAAATGCCAACCTGCTTTCTTCCTCTGACTCCAAGATGTGGAGTTGCCAGGGTCACAAAATTGATTGGTTCCAATCCAGCAATTGTACCTCGTCTTGCTGAGCTACTTGCTTGTGACTTAGACATTGATGAATTTGCAAGATCATTGGATTGACTAGTACTTAAGCCATTCTCTGAATAAAGACCTGCAATAGCATATCTTGCAAACAAGCCTCCAAGAGAATGGGCTAAAAAGGAAATCCTTTTCAAACTTTCATACTTTTTTACAACTTGCATAACCTGTTAAAAAAAATATGACAAAAGAAAAGGAAAAATAAAATCACGACGTTACATCTTATTCCTGGAAAATACAACACTATTGATTAAAATAAAACCATATAATTACAAATATTTGAAGACTCACTTCATCTGCCAATCGTTTTCCAGCTCCATCAATCCCAGAAAAGGTTTTAGTGAAAGTATTTGATGCACTTGCTGCAAACATCCAAAAGGAAGATGAGTTCTTCAACAGATTACAAGTGTCTTCAGGCTTCATGTAATTAGTTTTGCGTTAATAAAGATGTAACTTCCATCTAAATCATATGTTAGATAACGGACTTCATCTGTTTGCCCTTTGGTTATACTTACTCAACATATGCCACCTACATCTATTAAGCCCAATCTATCTCAATAGGATGCCTTGCATTTTATAAGATATCGAGCAAATAAAAAAATATATATATATTCAAGTTTCATGTTTCATTCTGCATTATAATGAGCGAAAAAAGTAGACAATGAACTTGCTCCAAAGTTGTGAGATAATAAAGAGAACCAAGTATTGGATACATACCATATATCAGAAAGTTCCTTCCAAGACGCTTTTTTAACTCTGCTTCTACATATGTCCAATCACTGGGGCTGCATTATGCTGAATACTGGTCAATTTAATATTATTTTGGAACAAAAGAAGAAAGAAATGATACCATTGATAAGTATTTTACCAAACTCCAAACTCAAGATAGCACAAAATGATATTTATCCAGGTAACTGCTGGCCCAACTAGGTTTTTAATTATACTCATCTCGACATACAAAATAGTTATCTGTTACAATTAATTGTTTTTCGTGGAAGTGCACATATAGTGCAAGGTAAACCAAGCTTGAAAATAATCATATTATTGCTCTTCCACTCTAAATGTAATTTGTGGATATATTACCAATGATAATTGTATCTAATTAACATATACCTAGCCAATATGCCGTGAACAAGAACAAGCAGATGCTCAGGATCATTATTCCCATTCACAAGTCCCTTGGTTGATGAAAAATTTCCTCGAGTTGTAGTATTCATAGCTTGAGTTTTAAGGCTTTGATATTTCCAATTGCTATTTACACCTGCAATAGATTTTCTAACTGCGTTTGAGATTTATAAAAATAAGTGTTTATTTGTATATAAGATTCATAACAATAAAAAAAAAAAAATAGAACATGCTCATACAATAATTTCAAATTTACTTTAACACAATTCCAACCAGCAAACAATAGAAACACACAAAGAATAAGATAATGCATGCTTATATCAAATCATCTCTGCACAAGAACCAGGCAAGCTGTTGAAAACTGGGCATCATAATAGAGATCCTTATCGCTGACTAACAAGTGGAGGCATAATTCAAATGTCATGATGGTGTTGGCTTGCATGTTGCAACAACAGCTGTCTGCTGTTAGAAGGGGTCATCAGTCTAATGTGATTCTCTTAATTTTCTTAACCTTACAGGCATCATACAGGCCTATTATGCCTTCCCTACAACTCTATGTCTAAGATATGAGATCTCCTCAGGAAAAGAAGCAACATATTTAGCTCCTATCTATGAACTTTTGCAAGCTAAGCTCATCTTTAGCAGTAGAAACCTCGTCACTGAGATTACAAAACTATAAATAATGTCACAGTTTCCGTTTACCAATCAAGCATCAGGAAAAGGAGAGAGTGTACAAGCAAAATCAAAATATGAAAGTCTTCCCAACGGTGAGCATTTAGAAATCCTAATGGTTACTTTTCCTCTCGCTCGTCTGTTTCCCCTAAGAAACACATAAATCTCCATAATTTAAACTTGTGCACTGCCTAGAACAAAAATTCATAAGCAATAGCAACTTAGACAAACGACATGTCTAGTTAGAAATTTCAGATTCCAATCACTGAAAACGTTATGTCAAAAAATCTATCCAGAAATTAATCTATAAACAATAATTCTAATCAACCAACAACAAATTAGAATGCCATAAAAGGAAATAAGAACAGAAATATTAAATCCCAGGAGGAAAGTAAAATACCAGGAGAGAAGTTCAGGCCCTGATAAGAACAGCAAGAACAGGAAGAAGAGGAGGGTGAATAAGAGGTAGAACCAGAAGAGGTTCCTCCATAAGATCCATTTCTAAAGTTACTGCTAAAAATCGGCGAATACCCACATCGAGCCTGTAATAAAGAAGCCGTAGCCATCTATTTATACACAGCTACCTATACTCTGACAAAGGGAGAGATAGAGAGAGAGGAAGCAGGAAACGAATTCCTAAAATCTCGGGTTCCAATGCTTTGTCAGCATCAATACCCGTAACATTTTAGCCATTCTCTTGATATATTAATATTATAATCACATCGCATTTACAGAACCCAGAAGACGTCCATCCCTAAAAAGCTTCTGTTATTATTGCGCATCAGCAATGGGCCAGAAAAATTTAAACTTGAAGCTTGGAGTACATGTGACGACAAATTTTGTCAGAACGAATAGAGAAGGAACAGAGGGTCATAAAGACTAAGACAAACAGAGCGAGTGAGAAAGAAGAAAAATTTGTGGAAAAATCCGGAAGAGAGGGAAACTATAAGAGAACAAAATAATTGTGCAAAGGCTGAAGGGGATGGGGATTGGGTTATGGCCAATGAGATTACAGGGTTGCGAAGAAAATAAGGAATTTCCGTCAATGAACGGTCACTGTTTGAGATATGAGGTTTTTAATGTGTTTATTTTCAACTGATTTCTTTCCCAATTATTGCTTTCGAACAGCAATATTTAAAGGAAACAAAACTCTCTAAACTTTTTGAAATTTTACAATGATGCTTCGGCTAATTCTTTTTAAATAATATTTTTTAAAAATATTAAAAAATTAGTATTATGATAATACTATTATCATAAAGTATAAATTTGTACGAAATTACAGTGACTATTTGCAATTTTAGAATGCGAAATTCATTAGAAAAAAGATTTGCAATTTTAGTATGCTTGAAAAAAAGATTGAAATTACATTAAAACTCCAATCACGTGCTACAATTTTTAATATATTAGTTAACTTTTCTAAATCGTGCCAAGCAGTAGGTTGCTGCTTTGACTCAATTTTTTTTATATATAAAAAAAAAAAAAGAAAGAACTCTCACCTTACCTTTTCTTTTCTTTTCATTTTATTTTTTTTAATTATTAATTTTCTCTTTTTATTCATTTATTTATTTTAAATATATCAAAATTGCTAAGTGATACAGTGCATTTCAATTTTTTCTATTTTTTAACATGCTGCAGGTTCAAATCTTACGATGCATTTACTTACAGAAAATAATATTTTATTTTCTGTATTCTATTTTTTTAAAAAATTGAAATATTTATTTTTTATATAAAATTTAAAAAATACGTTCGTTTATCAACAAATTAAAAATTAGAATATTTATTATATATATATATATATATATATATATATATATAACGCACGCACGAGTATATTTGCATATACATGTATATATATATATATATATGTGTGTGTGTACATGTACATGTATATGTATGTGTATATATGTATAGACATATGTATTTATGTATGCATATATATATATACATATGTATGTATGTACATACATTACATATGTACACATCCACAAACATATACATATGTATGTGTACGTACATACATACATATGTCTATGTATATGTAGGTGTATGTATGTATAGACATATATATGTATGTATGTAAGTACATACATATACATATGTATGTATGCACATAAAAACACATACATATAAATATAAATATACATGTATATGTATATGTATATGTATGTGTATATATACACACACATACATACATATACACACACGTGTATATATGTATATATATGTATTAAAATGATTCAAAAAATTTATAAAATATTTTTATATTAGTTTTTCAATTTTTTTTTTATTTTAGAAAACTTAAAATTTATTTTTTATTCGATTTTTTAGAAAATTGACTAAAATAAAAATGATTTTTATTTTTTATTTTCTTTGAAAATTTTTTATGAAAATCTGGAGCAATTTTCTATAAATGAACAAGTTCTTAGCATCCACTGTTTTCTATTTTTTTTTTTTTTTTTCATTGTTTTTTTATTTTTTATTTTTTTGAAATATATTCTTTGACCGTATAAAATTAACTTTTACTTTTAAACTCTCTTTTCTTTCTTTTATTTATTTTTAAATGCCAAAATTTTTTGAAAGAAATATCAAGAAAATGAAAAAAAAAAAATGAAAAAGTAAATTTCACGAATAATATTATTAAGAGCTTTATTTTTTTCATGGAGAATAATATTACTATATAGTAATATTATATAGTAATTATATGGATGAAGTTTATATACTGGAAGCTTATAATATATAATATTCAAAATATCAATTTATGAATTCCGTTTAAAATATTATGTTATTTGAAATTAATCAATAATATTCAAAGCTGTTAAATAATTATATATTCATAAGGCATGAGTATTAATTTATTTTTTTAAATCAAATTATAGTATCAATTTCATAAACAAACTTGATCAAATAATAGAATAATAAATAATAACGGTAATTTTTTTAAATAATATTTTTCCTTATGTAATTATAATTAACCTTTTTTTTAATTAAATTGATTTTTCATGGATCGGTGAAGAGCAATAAAAATAAAATTTTAACTAAGTTAATTTTATACAGTTAAAGGACACGACACGCGCTCTCCTTCTCTCCTTTCTATTCATTTCTTTTTTTTTAAATTATTAATTTTTAGTATTAAATTTCAAAATTTCATTTAGTGTAGTTAGAAAACTGGCACGGGCAAAATAAACTAAATCTAAGAGCAAGTATACTCTGTCGGTGCAAGTAGTAAAGGATAGTGAGTTCAGATATCGTCCTCAGGGAACAACCCAACAATTACTAGAACTTTAGAATTCTTATGTTATTTAGACAACTAATTTTAATATGAAACTAAGTTAAACTATGCTAACAAATAACTAAATAATCTAACACTAATTTTAAGAAAAGAATTAATAAATATGATGAATGTTAGGACTTGGGTCTCACTTAACTTTTCAACTATGTAATTTTCCAGATTATTATGCAAAAGAATGATATTTCATATGAGATGGTGATTTCTTCCTAATTTAATCAAAATCCAATGATCATGGTATTTAGACCCTAATCTTAATTTAATTCTTCCAATTGATCAAGTAAAAGAACTAAAATTAGAAAGCATTAAGTTCAATGGAAAAACCTTGATAAAAATAAAAAACCACAAGGATAAAAATAAGGTTGATCATGCATATTTTCAATCCAGGTTATATATGTTTCATTTGATCCACCAATTAATCCAATTGGTCAAGTAAATTAATTGATTAAGTTCATGTTGAATTGATCAATTCCAACAAGCATTAATCACAATAAAAACATAATCTCAAATAAGAAAATCATTCATATGCATAAAATCCAAAATAATTTACATAATCTCCAAATTAAGATCCACCATAGCACTAACTATGGAATTAGTTCATAATAATAAAGTTAAATCTCAAATCAAAACTAAAATCCATCAAGTTTATCATAATTTCCAAAGAAAAATAAAATAAAATAAAGAAAGGAGAAGAACAGAGGAAGAACACAATCAGATATGAAACAGAGGAAGAAGAAGAACGGGATCTGAAGTTGGCTACAGCAAATTGCCGCCTCTTTCCTTTGTCTGCTACATCTTGTTTGCTTTTCCCACGATTAAAGTGTTTTTCCTTGTATTTTTTGTGTTTTTCTCCCCCCAAAATTAGGTTAAAGATGTCTTATTTTATAAGTGCAGCCGTCCCCCCTTAAGAGTCCATTTTGAAAAAAAAGTCTGTTAAAAAGAGAGTTAAAAACACATCAGAACATAGACCAAAGCTGCGACCAAAACTGGGTCTTGCTTTGGTCAGTTACTTTCTCTCCACCAAAGCTGAACTTTGCTTTGGTTCCAGATTTTGTCCCATCTTTGGTAAGTCTCTGTCTCTTTCGTGAGTTTCTTCCTTAAGAATTGCTCTTGACCAAAGCTGGACCTTACTTTGGTTGTAACTTTGGTCCCAACTATGGTCAGCTGCTGTCCCCTCAAAAAAATTTATTCATAAAAATTGTTTTGAATCACCCAAATCAAACACAAAACACATAATTAACACATGAATATAATCATTCAAAATAAATGTAAAAACATAAGAAAACATACATTAAATTAACAAGATAACACTAAACTTAAACAAAAACAACCTAAACAAACTATAAAAATACTATAAAACAGGAGCAAATGAAAACAACTAGCAAACTAGTTAGGAAGCAATTGAAAACAATTACCAAACCATAAATTTAATCCTAAAAATGAGAGAAGGATGTCCTTTTCTTTATTTCTTTTATAAAAAAAAGGAAAAGAAGAAGTTGAGTCAGAGCAGCAGCCGCACGTCAGAAAAGCTAATGCAATACACCAAAAACTGTGACACGTGGTTGCGATTTCAGTGTAATTTTAATCCTCTTTTCAGTGGATCCAGCGCTCTGAAATTATAAACAGTTAATGCGCTTTCGTAAAAAATTACACTTTTTTAAATACTTTATGAAAAATACCAATTTTCTATTTTTTTTTAAAATATTATTTAAAAAATTCCCCATTATGCTTTGAATACTCCTCAATTCCATTTTGTATATCACTTTTAATATTTTCACTAATTAGATTTAAATTTAAAATAAAATTAAATAATTCAATACACATATTTAAATCTAATTAATTAACTTCTATTAGAAAAAAATTAATTTTTTTTAAAGTCTAAAAAATATTAGATAAATAAAATTTAAATTTTACTTAAAAATGGCACATACAATAGAATGAAATTAGTATTTTTTTTAGCAATATTAAATTTTTAAATTTTTTATTTTTTTGGTCAAATTTTCTGTTCATAGATTTTGTGAACATCGGTAATTTTTTTTCAAATATGTTTGTCAAGTATAAAAATTTTAATTTTAAATTTTTTAAATTTTTACTTTTAACATTTATATTGCAATATTTGACATCGAGCCATTCATTAACAAAGTTTATGAATGTAGTTAATACTATCGTCAGTCTCTCTCTCCCTCTCAAATATATCACATTGCGTTGTTAGTAATTAATATAGAGATTTTGGCTTTCCTGCGCCGGATATAATGCGTTAAACAAATGGTATATTGATCGATATTTGAAAAAAATTAACATTTATAACTCGGTATTTTATGATTAACAAATAATAGTATAAATCTTGCCATGATTTAATGCTTTTATTTTTCTAATCATAAAATACCATCATTATTCACGTAAAGAATTATTTGTTGCAGCAAGAAATTGGAGTTGAATTCATCCTTTTTTTTTTAAACACAAACCAAATAACTAACATAAATACAATAATTTAGAAGACAAATAAACGAAGATTCTTGGAGCGGGTTCTGAACTGCATAATAAGCTGAATTCTGTTCATAAATAAATCTCTATTTTCATCGGATAAATAGAGATTAAGTTGTCTTAATCGGCGACCAAAGCAGATTATGTACCTAAGTACATATAATTCACTTGTACTTCCTTTAAACCCTTTAACATTAACCACCTCAAGAGTATTGTTAATGCAGCCTTGAATTATCAAATCCTTGGACCAAAATTCATGAGGATTAAATACCCCGATTGGAGCTTCATAATCCTGTAGCCAAACAGATCGCATGCATGTTAATATATATAATCAATTAATTAATGTAAAGAGAATATAAGAATTACTTACAGAGAAAATTTTTTGGTGGCCAATTTCAAAAGTAAGAACTTGTAGATTTGGACAACTATTTAACATGAATTTTATTCCAAAATATTCATTGAAATGCATTGCTGTTTTTAGGATTAGATGGCGAACATCAAGTGGGGTTTGCACTCCATATGGCTCGTCTCCTTGGGGAACCATCTGCCACAAAAATATATAAATGATCAGTTTCCATAATATATATATAATAATATATAAATAATTAATTCTAATATTTTACAGTGTTTTGTCATTTAAAAATATTAAAAATATATAATAAAAAAAGAAATACCTGAAGAAAGACGCTGCAAACAGCCAAAGTTTGAGCAGCGTAAAGTTCTTGTACAAATTCGTAAAGAAGGAAACCAAATTCTTCATCAAAATCAGGCTCCATTCCAAAATCAAGATCAACTTCAACTATTTCCCGTTGATTATAAACATGAAAATGCCCAATTCTACCTGAATATTTCAAATACTTTAATTTTGGTCCCTCAATCCAAAACCAATAATCCTGAATAAAACTACACTTTTCAATAATCAAATTCTTCAGTCTCAAATTTGGCATGGACGCCTCAAAGTACTCTAAACCCCAACATTTCTCCAAACGCAAACTCTCTAACAATGGACAATTAACTAGCAATGCCTTAAGAGAACCTGTGCATATTCTTATCCAACCTAAACTAACTTTCCTAACAACGTTAAAGTTTGTGAACTTAGAGACATTAAGATTGCATGAATACAGCTTTAGTGACTCAAGCCCTCCATTTTCATAAACCTGTAAAGGCAAATTAAATATGGCTGGATGGTTTTCAAGATCATCTTCGCTCCATTTAGGATCAGAGAAATCTAATTCTAACTCTCTTACACCATGGGAAACTGCAAAAACGACAAAGTTTTTCATTTGGGTAAGGTAATCATCTGGTTCTGCACATGACAATGAAAATCTTTGAATGGATTTTTGTGGGTAGTTTGTGATAAACTGCGTAACGAATTTAACGAAAAGATTTCTTTGGATTTTCTGATTCTCTTCAGAGTCATGGCGTTTGACTAAGAAATTTTCGTTAAATTCTAGGTTTGTCGTTTCGCGCCAAATAAGACGCCATTGCTTGGACAAAATGCTTGTTCTTGCGGCTTCTTTGAATGGCAAATGACTGACAATAAGAACAAGTAGAGAGCTTGTTAGCCTATTGAACATGTCTTTGTTATTCTCCATATGGCTATAACTGTGTTTTTTTTCTTCTCTGCCTGTGTCATGAGAAGTTGCTGTGTTGTTTTATAATGGTGAAAGTTTATGGTTTTTGGTGAAAGGATGTATCTACTCGATTTATTTTTATTTTAAATAAAAACTGCTATATAACTGTCAAGAAGGGCTAAATGGAAGAAAAATTAATGTTCAACTGCTTACCAATGAATACATTGCCATAGAAAAAGAAAAATGAAGAGGTGCCTGTGGAACCTCCTTTCTTTTCCTAATCGAATATATATATATATATATATATATATATATATAATGTGCAAAACAAGTGCACACGAATATAATAGTGTGTGTATATATATATATATAGAGAGAGAGAGTATAAGTATAGATATATTTAAATGTCCAAAGACAATATGCATATTTGATGAAAATTATTTATTTATCTATTAAATTTAGTAGCATTTAATTTTCTGAAGTTTATTATAGTATCTAGTATATATCTATGTAAAAGATGTTGTATTAGATTTTTTTTTTAAATAAAGGAAAGATGAAGTCAAATGAGGAGGAAGTCAACAATAGTGGCTGGTCATTTGCTGAAAATTGTTGGCAATTTCCAACAAATATTTAGCTGGTAACGCGGTGCCTCATGTTTATATAAGGCAGGAGCTTGTTTTTCAAAATGAGATATTGGATTAAAAAAAAAAAGGATTTCAATAAAACCTTGCCTGTAAGTTTTGAAACTTAGACAATTTGTGAAAAATTCTCTGAATTTGTATTCATTTATTGGGTGTGTGAGTAAATATTAGCGTGAGTAAATATGAAAATAGTTCAAACATTTAGTGAAATTTTCTTGGTTGTTTTCGGACAACAAGTGATTTTTCTCTGATTTGTAGTTTTACACTATAACTCGTTGTATTGTGATTGTTATTTTGATTTCTCTCAATTTATTCCGCATTTATTAGAAGGCTTATTTTTCCCAACAAAAGAGAACTATAAGATGTGCTTTAAATCTTTATTAAATTATTGGCAAACGCATTTCTTTTATTTTAATTCTTCCTTTGTTCGATCAATCACCAACTTCCAACTATGAAAATATTTAATAATTTTATAATAATTTTTTTTTCTTTGGATACATTTTTTTATATATATCTTCTCGTACATTTGTTGAACATTCATTCATATTAAACATAGTACTCTCAGAAAAACAAATGGAATTATTGAGGTTGTTTCTCTTTTATATTCAAGTTTTCTATCAAATATGTAATATTTTTAAATATTTAGAAAAAGATTTTTTTTATGGACTTATTTGGTATGAATTTGGATCAGTGGGTTTGTGGGTTTTGAATGCCTAACTGTCGTACCAAGAAACTTTTAATATCAGTTTTCACTTCTAGTAAATAGGATTTTTTATTACAAAAGATATATCCTTTAATAGTTTAATGTATTTTAATGTTAGAATGATGTTGGAACAAAATATTCAACACAGAGAGACCCGAGTAGAAGAATATTCTAGCATAAAATTTAGGCTTACCATTTTCAATCATGCTAGACTAGCTCACTAAACATTCATTAACACAAAAGAAAGTAATTTATTAAACATTCATTACATACTAGTGCAAGCTCTCTTCGATTAAAAATCACTTAGAGACTTATAATGTATGAAAAGTCTCAATATAAAATGACCTCAACCAACTTGTTCATAAATATTCTAATTAAGGATAGGATAGGAAGCGTGTGTGGCAATGCCACAAGGGCCACCTGGGACTCCAGCATCTCTCTCCATCATCATATAGCCACCATCTCCCCACATTTCACCCCATTGATTTTTAACGAGCCAGTACTTAATACCATCCTCAGTGGTTCCATAACCAACAATTGCAACTGCATGGTTTAGTCTTTGTCCACAATCTTCTCCAGAGAACACTCCACTCGAATAGTGTTGAAATTCAGGTGAAACACTAACGGCAACAGAAACAGGTTGACTTGCTACTGCCATTTTCAGAGCTTCCTCATTAGGGTTTACAGATTGATAACTACTTATTGTAGCTGCATAACTCGCAGTTCCGCAAGTTCCCTGCATTTGCTGGTATGGATAGTCTGCCTCTGAAGCTATGCCTTGGTTTTGTATTATGTATTCAAAAGCGGTGTCCATAAGACCACCATCACAGCCGTGGCTTTCAGTGTCACAGTCCAGTAATTGTTGTGCTGAAAGCGATACACCATTGCGGACAACCCCTTCCACTGCTGTCACAGCCGAAAATGCCCAGCAGCACCCTGAAATCAACATATAAATATGATTAGTTTTGTCAAGAAAATTATCACCATCATTATTATTGTAATAATTAATAAAGAAGCACTTTCACCTATTTTAAGAAGTTGAACATTCAGATTTGTCAACTTTAAACACTTAAATTTGTTATTTTCAAATATTTTTGTTCATATTTAGCTGCAAATTTTATGAATGGCACACCTTAATTATTACAATGTCAACAATAGGTAGACATAACAAAATTTATGAATCAGAGTGTTTATATGATATTTTGAAAAGCTGAAATATTTAAATATTTTTTTATGATAAGTTTTGGTTTCTAGAGATGCATTAATACTAATGTATAGAAAACAAAAAAGGCTTAATAGAAAATTAATTAATCCCTTATTTAAAATTTTCATTTGCCACTACACGTATTTTTCCCTTAAATTGCTTCTTCTATTTTTCTTTTTCTCTCCATTGACCTCTTGTAAAATCGAGGATTTTTATTGCAATTAACTATATTTGTAGTGAGTGTAACTCACCTAGAGCTTATATAGAGCTAGCTGCACGTCAACATTTAGCTATCACATTAGCACCAAAGAGACTACGTGGAATCAAATTTATAGGGAGCTAGTGTAGAAAAAAAAGGACGTATAAATGACAGTTTAATTATGTTTAAAAAAAAAAAATGATGAATGCTGTTGGTTTACGGACGTAACATACCACATCGACCTTGATTCTTAACAGAGGTGACAACATCTTTATAATCCCTCCAGTCAAGGGTTTCTGGAGCATCACCCAGGAGATCATCGGCACTTAAGTTGGTTGTTTTAGGAAGAGTTGAATTAAGCGGTAAGTTGAAGCCAGTGTATCTAGCAAGAAACTCTTCGTGAGTTAAGTCTGAAAAATCACTCAGACCTAACTTGTAGGTGTTGTTGGGTGCTTTGTTGAAATTCTCAATATATTCCAGGTTGGTCTTGAATATCTCAAAACGTCTCTCTCTCTCTGCATTATCTTCATAAACTCGCCCATGCCGATCCATCCATTGCTTATGCTTTTCAGCAATGGCATCTTCGTTGATTGATGGCCTTCCAGACATGGCTTCACTTGCCCATATCCCTAAAACCATCAACATTCCAATCACAAGTTTTGTTTGGAGTGATACAGCCATTTTTTTTTTGTGTGTTTTTGTTTAAGTTGTGAGATATAGAGGGCACACACAATCTATGTATTTATAGAGGAAGAATTGATTAACGTATTTAGTAGATTGTAAAGGAAATTGTATAAATTAATTAACGTCTTGAGTGGGTAAAAGAAATTGTATAAATTAATTAACGTCTTGAGTGGGTAAAGGAAATTAACGAGATTCCTTGACGTGCATAGTATTGAAGACTAATGAAATTATGAGGAAAACGCGGAACCATATGAGATATGGAAATGGCTATATGCTAATTTTATAAAGAATTCTCTTTGTATCTTTTACAAAAGTTTCAAATAATAATGATAAGGATAAACACATACTTAAAAACTCCAATTTGAATCTATAATAAGTGTCTATAGATGTGTTTACCTTAATAATAATAATAAATGATACATATTTGAATCTCAAATTTTAATAAAGTTATCGTGAAAATGTACCGTGCGAAATTCAGAAAAGAAAATAAATGTCAACTTCATGGTCATACAGCTATTATAATATCAATCAGCGGGGCGTAATCATGCATGTATTCAATCAGCTGCATGATTATAGATTTTTGATTGGGATATAGAAGATGAAATTCATTGGTTGGTTCATATATATATATATATATATATATATATAGGGCTTTTTTTCATTTTGCGTGAAAAGCCAAAAAGCCAAAGAATTTAGCAATTTGAGGTTACGGGAAACAATTTTAGAAAAATAGTGCGTTAGAAAACGACAATTTAGGGTGTGTTCGAAAATGTTTTTGTTTTCGATTTTTTGTTTATTTTTTTAAAAATAAAATCAAAATACGTTCTGCAAACTCATTTCCGTTTCGATTTTTATAAAAATTTAAAAAACTGATTTTCACATTTAAAACAAAAAATAAAAATTTTCAAAATTAGGTTTTTAGAATTTTTCTACTTTATTTTTATTACCACTACACCGTCACCATTACCATCACACCGTCACTGCCACCACCACGCCTCAGTCACTACCACGCCTCCGCCGCCTCCGCCACCACTATGCCTCCGCTACCACCATGCCTCCGCCGCCACCGCTACCACCGCCGCTGCCACCGCATCTACCACCGCCACCATCACGCCGCTACCGCCTCCACCACCGCCGCCGCTGCCGCCACCATCACCGCCATCATGCCGCCGCCGTCTCCAATACCACCACGCCACCACCACCACCACTACCACGCCGCCACCGTTACCACCTTCACCACCACGATGACAGCCACCATACTGTTGCTGCCTCTACCACTACCACGCTGCCGCCGCCTCTATCACCATCGCTGCTGTCTCCACCACTACCATCCTGCCGCTACCTCCACCATCGCGCCGCTGCCGTCGCCTCCACCATCACTATGCTGTCGATGCTGCCATCACTACGTCGCTGTCACCTCCACCACCACCATGCTGCCGCCGCTGCCGCTGCCGCTGCCACAGCCTCCACCACCACCACGCCGCTGCCACCTTCGTCGCCACCACGCTGCCGCCGCTACCACCACAACGACACCGTTGCTACTGTCACTACTACCACTAAAGTCATTATTATAATATACATGAATAATTAAAAAATATACATGAATAATTAGAAAAATATGATATAGTTTTTAAATATATAAAACAGTTTTTTAAAAAATAAATAACAAAAACTAAAAATAATTTTTAGATTTTAAAAATTAAAAACTAAAAACCTACAACTTTATCGAACATAAGTTTAGGTTGCCGTTTTTTGACTTTGTGGGACCCATTCATTTTAAACAGTGGATTGGTTGCCGTTTTCTGGCATTTTTTTTTTGTTTTACCCAGGCACAAAACGGTGCCGTTTTGCGCCTAAATTCGGAGAGGGGATGGTGAGGTCCAGTTGTCAGAAAACGTCAACTTAGGTTACCGTTTTCTGACAAATGCATTTTATTTTTTTTTTTAATTTGGGTCAAAAACTGTCGGTTTTCATATCATATCTTTCAAAAAAATTTCTAAAAGCTTGTGCCAAGATTACACCATTGCTTTTTTTTTTTAATCCTTTTGTAATATCAAATTTATCCATGAGAACTCAGGAACATATTGAATTTTTAACTTTTTTGTTAAAAAAATTATTAAAATTATTTATATTAGTACTATCTAATTTAATTTTTATTTTTATTTTTTTTAAATGAGGGAAAGCTCAGCTTTCCTCAACCGGCAACCAAGCAGCAGCTTGGCTACCGGTTGCTCCTCATCTTCTTTTTTCTTTTTCTTTTAATATAAACTTAATTTTATCTTTTTTTTATTAATATAAAAAAAATTTTAGAATCCGATTTAATTTAACACACGTACATATATATATTATTTTATTAAAACGAAAATATTATTTAATTTTGATTATTAATATAATGAATATATTATTTTTATTTTGAATTATTTTGATTGCAGAAAATATTACTAATTTTAGATTTTAATAAATTATTATTAATTTATAATTTTTTTATCCTGTTTAAAAAATTAAGTAAAAGAAAAATATTTTTTATATTAATAAAAAAAGATAAAATTAAGTTTATATTTAAAAAAGAAAGAAAGATGAGGAGCAACCGATAGCCATGCTGTTGCTTGGCTGCCTGTTGGGGAAACCTCAGCTTTCCCTCTTTTTTTTTTCTAAAAAAATTATTATTCCATTTCCGCAACTAATGATTATCAATGCAAAAAATTTCAATTTGCCAAATATATTTTACAACACTCCAAAAATTCAATTAATTTTTTAAAAAACATTAATTATAAAAAAGTCCCACAACAGAAATTATATCAAAAAAATACAATCTAAAATATTTTACTTTATGGGTAGTGCTCTTTTTTAAACAAATAAAACAAGAATGAGCAGACAATAGTATTTAATATCTATTCGAGTAATAGCTGTATATTTAAAGTTCTTTTGAAGGATATGATATGACAACCAACAGGTTTTGACTCATATTAAAAAAAAAATACATCTGTCAGAAAACGACAACTTAGGTTGCCGTTTTCTAACAACCGGGCTCCACTATCCCCTCTTTCAACTCAGACTCAAAATGACACCGTTTTGCGCCTGGATAAAAAAAATAAAAATAAAAATGCCAAAAAATGGCAATTTAAGTTGCTGTTTTCTAGCAACTCACTATCTAAAGTGGGTGGTGCCGTTTTCTGACATACTATTTTTCTAAAATTGTTTCATATATATATATATATATATATACACACGCGCGCGAGATTTTCTTGTCATGCACTCACCATTCATCACTGATTGGAAACTTCATTGCACGTTACTGCCGTCTATATACATGCCGGCCACCACCCATTTCCTTTTCAATTGTGTGACATTTTCAATATAGGCATAGATAGGAAAATATGCTTTCAACGGTATATACAAAAGAAAGAAAAAAAAAAAAATCATACATGCTCTCTTATCGTATTAAAGTTTGCCCATTTTAAATTTCTAGAAGTTGGTTTTGTTGTTAGCATTCAATTAAAACTATAGAAAGTCTAGAGTTCCATTATTTCCTTGTGATTCTTTCTTTGCGACTTTTCTAGTTGAATTTGACATTGTGCTTCTTGTAATAAAAGAAAAAAGAAATTGCCTGTTTTATTTGTAAAAAGTATATTTTTTTCTAATGTCATGTTAAAAAAAAATATTACCTACATTAGTTGGTTCAATTAAATAATGATTAGGAATTATATTATATGGTATGGTATGATATTAATTATGTTTATCTCATCGTTTACTTTCATCTAAAATTTTAAACTATTAAATTAGAGGTTTTTCATTATTTTTTATCTTTTTCCATACAACATTTGTTTAATTTTAATAATTCTCATTGCATATTCTAATATAATCATAATCATGTACCTCTTTCATCAAAATAATATATTTTTTTACTTTTTCCTCCAATCAAAAATTTATTAAATCATATATTTTTTTAATATCTTAAATATATAATACCATACCATACGACACAACATTATACTAACTATGACCAATTTCATCCAAAAAAAAGTCTTAAGCAATGTCTCAAATTTCGAGTCTTATGAATAGAAAATCAATATAAAAAGAATTTTATCCCCATATTATGGGCTTGCGAGACTCAAAAGATTAGGGGGAGTTTTACTCCGCTATAAATCTACCGAACTCAAACTGAATTAATTGTAGTCCCCGAATTTCTTGATACCAATAATCATGCCAAAAATTTCGGGGTCATTCATGTATACATGTGCTTTTTAACATAAGCAAGTTTTTTATATATAAAATTATTAAGTAAAAGATGCATTTTTACCCTTATTATTTCTACAAAAGTAAAATTTTGTCACTAACGTTTTATTTGGAACAAATAAACTCATAACGTTTTCAAAACAGCGCAGTTTTGCCCCTGCTGTCGGTTGGTATTAACTTTGACTCGAGCAACGTTAGTTGACCGCTTACGTGGTACTAATGGGACACATATCAACATTCTAGTAGACATGTCAGCGCCATGTGTCAGGAGCGTATGTAACATGGCAAAAAAAATCTTTGCTTTCCCTGCTCTCCTTTCTCTCTCTCCATCCTCCATTGCTAGCTAATCTACCTCCATCCTTTATCCTCCATAGCTTCCATCTTCCCCTCCTACTCCCCTTTCTCTCTCTCCAGTTCCAATTAGTTTTCGCCAATCTGCCTTGATCCTCCATTGCTGCTTAACCCTTCTCTCTCTTGCAACCAGCCACAAAATAGACAGATCTTGCCATTTTTTTTTCTTTCTATACATAGATCGTTCTCTTTCCTTGACCAATATGCAAATGACCTAGTATTAGCTATTCCTGTTTTATCTCTATTACCACCTACCAAATGCAGAATGTCTTCTGGTTTTAGCAACGATGAAACTGCTCCCTTCTTCGGCCACTGCTCTCATCTTCTCTTACACTCAATTTTTCCTCTTTCTTGTTTTAGAATTCTTATTTAATCTGTCTATTTTATATTGATATGTGATTGATGTACAGGCATGGGTATATTGATGTACAGGCATATTGTTTGTAGAAATTGCCTTGAATTAATTGTATGAATTTATTCAGTTTGAGCAAGAAATTTTCTCTTTGGAAAGGAAATTTGATATTCAAAAACGTCAAAATCGGATCTAGAATGAGTCTGAAGCAAATGAGTAGTTCCATATCTTCTCTGCTTATTCATACATTATAGATTTTTTTTGCCTTGCTTGTGTTACATACGCTCTTGACATATGGCACTAACGTGTCCGGTAGAATGGCGACATGTGACCCACTGATGCCACATAAGCAGTCAACTAATGTTACTCGGGTTAAAGTTAACACCAATAGACGGCGGGGCAAAATTGCACCGTTTTGAAAACGTTAAGCACTTATTTGTCCTAAACAAAATGTTAAAGGCAAAATGACATTTAAAAAAAAACTATTGGGGCAAAAATACACCTTTTGCCAAGTATTATGAAGTAATAAATAGAAGAAAACAATGAAGCTCCAACAAGACTTGCTGATTTCAGTTCGTAAGGACCGATTCTCCCCATCATGGGCTTCATTGAAGGTAAAACGACAAAAGAAGAAAGAGTAAGAAAGAAACAAAATGGTTAAAAATGTTACGGAAAAATCAATGTTTCATTAACTGGTCTGGATACGTTGAATTGACTGCCAATGGAGTTGCAATGAAATCGCTTTGATTGCCAGTTTTCACCTTTTTTTTTTTTCTTCTTCTTCTCAAGTAATCCAAGTTAATTAAGTAATCACCTAGCTTTTTGCTTCTCAAATTTTGGCACGAGGAAATACACCTCAAGGTTACCATCAGAAAGGTCATAAAAAAGCTAAGTTTGATAAGTAATTTTTATAAATTAATAAATTAAGGGCATGTTTGCTTTCCTGTACAGTACACATGATAGCATAAAATAATACCCTTTAATACATTAAAGAGTGTTTGGCTAATTTTTTTTAAAAATAATACATGTATTATATAATACAGAGTTTAGTTTTTATCCTATATACACAGGATAAAATAATACACTCCTTCCCCCTGGGTTTATCTAATACGGTGTTTATCTTTATTTTGACTTTTTCTCATTTTATATAAATTCTATTTTATTATTTTATTATCATTTTTATTTTGTAAATATATATTTAGTGTGTCATAAAAATTTATTAAATTTATTTATTTTGAATATTATTATTATTATTAAATCTTTTTTTTGTATGGTTTTCTAAATATGGGCCACTGTTACACATTGGATTATGTCTAAAATAATAATGATGAAATTTATTTATTTTGATTTGTTATTGGACTATGTATAAAATTAATAATTTTAGCATATTTGTTAATATATTTCAATTATGTAATTGAATGTTATTAATTAAATTGTTTGTTTGATTGTTAATTTATCTACTATTATATATTTATATTTCAAGAAATTTGTACACATTTTTAAAAAATTGTATTTTACAATAATTTTTTTTGTTTAAATTGATAATATTAAAAAATGATTTAATTTTTTATTTTTTTTAATTTTATTTAAAAAATATAATATACTATTGTGTACCAGATATAGTATAAAATATTACAGGCTAATATAATATTATACCAAACACTGTATAATATAATACATGTTAATACTATACAAGCTAATACTATACAGGCTAATACTATACAGACTAGTACTATACAGTCTAATATAATACAGCGAACCAAACGTGCCCTAAATGTACAAGGAGTTTGCCCGTTTCTGTCTATCAATTCAAAGTTTTTGATCTTTTTCATTTAAGTTTAGGCTATCGTAAATTCATTTACAGGCAGCAATTCATTACTTTTTCTCTCCTTTTAGTTTTGATTTTTATGTTTTCAATTTTATATGTGGTTTATTCATTTATTTTGCAAGCCTTTTTATGATATAATTTTCAAATCATTATAAATAATCTTAATTTCTAATGTTTATTCCTTTGATGTTTTAATTTTTTTTCTTATTTTTGTTTCAATAAATTAGAATTTGAAATTTTTTTATTTGATTTTTGTATTTGTCCAGATTTTATTTGTATTTTTATAGATTTGATTTATTTGTTTTAACTAAAATTAAATGCAGTTTAAGTTTTTATTATACAAATTTGTCCTTTATTAATTTGTAAGTTGTTCTTCTCGAATGAAAGTTATACCTTCTTGAATGGAAAATATATTTTTTGTGTGAAAAGTAGTTCGCCATTTCTCTTATAAATAGCATATGGATTAAGTTTTTTGCTGAAAGTCGGAATAACATGTTATCATTATCCACTGTTTTTATAAAAAAAATTCAAAAATATTTTTTTATTACTTCATTAATTTCATTAATCTTGTGTATTTTAAAATTTTATTATTTTATTTATATTTTATAATGCACTTTTTATAATGAAAATTTACACTTAAAAAAATAATGTAGTTTGGATCTTATAACTCAAAAGTGACATAATTCCATAAATTTTGATTAAATTGCAAAGACCATATTTTAGTGCTAAAATTGAAACTTTCATGCTCAAATGCTGACAAGGCATGTCAAGTGCCATGGTAAAATGCTGACACGACATGCCAAGTCAACGTTTCTTTTTAAATTAATTATTTGTTCAAAATTTGAAAAAAGGAAAAAAAAAAGGTTAGGAATTAATTTAAATATACGATCCTCTTTTTCTTTTTAATTTTGTAATTAACAATAAGTTGATGTGAATAAATGTCAGAATCCATATGTGATATGGTGTGTGCCATCTCCTTATCATCAGTCCATCATCGAAATTCCCATTTTCAGTTCCAAAGGGTATAGTCCTTGCAGTTAAATCATAGTTCGTAGATTTTAGTATTAGGAACTAATCTTTTAAGGCTTTCGAGTTATGAGAATAATCTATTGTATCTGTTAAATAATAACTAAATTTTCAATTTTAATTGATATGCAATTAATTTATTCATGCTACATAAACAATAAAAAAATAATACAACAAAAAACCGTCCAATGACGCTTTTAGTTTATATTTTATGTAACCTGAGAGATTGTCATGATATAATATCACATAATTGAGCAAGCATGAGGATTTTCATCACTGAACATGGAAGTAGCCTGTTCATCAACAGCAATGGAATAAGGTGGTTTCTGATAATAACCATAATTCTCGTTACTGTAGCCATGTTTCCGATAGTTGTAGGAGGAAGTTGGGTACTGAGTTTCATAAGAATAGGTGTGTGGTTGGGTTTGTTGTTGTTGTTGTTGTAGAAAACGGTACCGGTGATTGAAGTTGTAATATTCAGGATTGTAAGGATATGGCCATAGCTCAGCTCTTCTTCCTGTCTTCCTCACTGCTTTAAGAACCTTCTTCTGATCTGCCCATCCCATTACTGTCACTTTTTGCATTCCTATGTCTATGTCTATGTCATCCACTCCTGTTCAAACATACCAGGTTTTAGCTTTTCATTAGTCATCATATGGATGTGAGGTTCAAATCCCAGTTGGAGTTTCTATCTAAAAAAAAATTGTTTATTTTTTTATGACAATGAGCTTTAGCGGTGTTGAAGAAAATAGACTTAAGACTAAATTAACCTGCCGAATACATGTCGAATACATGCAGAAATAAGTACAGTTAGGTCTGAGTTAATTGGTAGTTATTAATCTGGATCATGATTTCAGTAGGAAGAATATTCTATATGTATATAAAGGGAAAATAGAGAATCGTAAGTAAAAAAAAAAAAAAAGAATTAATACCATCTAGTCTATGGAGAGCCTTCTTTATTTTGGTCTCACAGCCAGCACAATCCATATGCACTCTCATTTCTGTGACCTGAGAAACAAGAACAAGAAATTCAAATAATAGTTTTATTTTGGGGTTATAAATTAATTAATATATATAATTGTTCTTATAAAATACGTACATTTTGCAAACCGTTGAACAACAAAAGTCTTAATATATTAATAAAATGACGAAAACAAGCAACAAATTAAGAGCTGTACGTAGTATACATAGTTAAGAATTTAAACTCTAAACGAAATTAATAAAAGAAGGAGAGATGAGTGATATTGTTTACCGTCATTTTGAACGTAAAGAAATCTGTTGGTCTTTAAGGATATGAAGAAAGAAATGAGAAGTGAGGAGCATATATAGAGAGGGAGATTATGTATTAAATTTGTTTAGGTTAATTTAGTAGCTTGGGCTGTAAGGCAAACAAAGAGGGATAAGAAAGAATAAAATATGAAAATAGTCCCCGCTGACCTTTTCTTTTTCCTTTTATTCAACTTGCTTCTAACAGACAAAACTCTAGCCCAAGATTCCTACAGAAAGTGCATGGCAGCTGCTTACAAGTCAGATCTCATGGCTATGCCTCTTGCCCTAACTTTACAATACTTCCTTTTAATATCTAACCCTAAAATAATCTCATTAAATTAATGTTCATTGCCTTATTAATTCCAAAATTTCTAAGATCAGTATTTTGGAATTCATATATGACCCAAATTAATTATTTGAATAATCCAAAATATAAATTATTAAAACAGAACTACTTAAGCATCTTCCAATGACGCGGTTATACATAAATTTGACAACCTGCGCAAAGAATGTCATAAAACAGGAAGGGAAGAAGCAAGATATTTCTGTTACGCATACAAAATATTATACAACAAGCTAAGCAACCTAATATATAATTAATTAATGTAGCTAGCTGCTGCTGAGTAACTTACTTAAGTACGACTTTATGTGTGTCTATATATATATATATATATATATCATCTCACAGTCCAACCAGAAAGTGAACGGAAAAAGGGGATCAGAAAGTGAAATTCCAATATATATGTGAAGACGTCAGCAAATTTTCTGACGAGATTTCCTCTTTTATTTAAGCAGATAAACAATTTCTCGTGTTAATTTAATTATAGGAGTCGGTGACGAAATGAAATGATGTTAGCAGTGAAATAATATAATATTAGTTAGTTAAAGAATGATTTTTATCATAGACTAGCGAAAAAAAAGGAGGATTATGTAGCCACTTGCCTTTCAATCAACTAATAGAATTGCATTTTCCTTTCCCACACTATTCGGTGGGTGTTCAAAAATGGGTTAGATGGGTTACAATTAAATTTTTTTTAGAAAAAAAATGGAGTTGAATTATACATAATCTCACAAAATATATTATATAAATTTGATTCAAATTTTATCATAACCCACCCAACCCATTTTTGAATACCCCTAGCTAGGTGCAGTACACCAAACAATGGTATAATGACATCTAAGAAAATAAAAAAAATATATATATATATTTTTATAATATTTCTTTTATATATCAATACATAATGCAAGTTGAGAAGGATTTTAGTATTCTAAGGGCCAGTTTGGCAAAACTTATGAAAACAGTTTTTTCTATTGAAAAAAGTTGTATTTCAAAAAGCAGTATATCGAAAAGTAGATAACTGTTTGGTAAATAAAATTTAAAATGACTTATAAAATCAAAAACAGTGGTCAACTGTTTGGTAAATGATATAATTAAAAATAGTTTTTTAGAATAAAAAAAAAAAAAAATATATATATATATATATATATATATATATATATATATATATATATATATATATATTTTAATATATTATATTCAAAATCTCACTAAATAATAATAATAATTTTCACTTATTTGTCATTATAAAATAAAATAAAGAATATTTTTGTCTAAAAAAAGATTAAATCTGCTGTCCTTAAAAGCTGAAAATCAGCTTTTCTGAAAATCTTCAATTTGCAGCTTCTCTGAAAAGTAGATTTTTTCACTTTTCAGAAAATTAATTTTTCTAAAATCAGCATTTACCAAACACTTATTTTTGTCCCATAATCAGCTTTTTATCAAAAAAGCAGCTTTTTGGCTTTCCAAAAGCAATGCCAAACACCCCCTAAGTAATTTTATTAGAGCTGGAAAAATTAATGTAAAACTAAACATAAAATAATGTTAGTATTTTAATTAGATGATGAGGAATGATTTTAAAATGAGTAGGTAGGAGTTTTGTTTACTGAGATGGAAGTTGACTTAAACTGATTATAAATTTAAGAAGCAATTGATTAATTAGTGAATTTCAATGTTAATCTCATGGTTTTGACCTTCCAAGGATGGAGTGCAAAACGTCATTTTTTGAGTAAATATTGGGATTTTTTTTTCAAAAAAATATTTTTTTAAATAAAATTCGATTAATGTAAATATAATTAGAAAAATAGAGTGTTGAAAATCGGAAATATCAGTTTATGACACAAATGGAACTTATAAAAATTAGCAAAATTTGTACGGCACTTACAATATCGAATTCTTTCTGCCAGTCATATTCTACTCATTTTTCAAAACTGATTTTGTAACACCCCAAAATCACCCCAGTAGTTTGAGTCTGTCCGTGTCTGTATGTGTGAATTTGTATGTGTTACATGTATGTGTTTAATTGGATTATTTATTTAATTTATGTATATTAGTTGAGAAGAGGAGATAGGCTAGTGTAGGGTATGAGTGGATGCATAGAATTAAAGTATGAATAAGAGTTAGTTTAGTGTATATGATATTGTATGGGAGTAGGGTGTGATATGGGACATATGTCTTATGGGGATGATGACATGTGGCTAACTGAATAGAGTAACATTTAATGGGTTTGGTGAGAGAGAGAGAGATCAGCCTTTTCCCTTTTGAATCCCGTTCTTCTTTCTTCCTCACGCCATCTTCTTCTTTTCTTCTTCTTCTTTCTTTGTTCTTCCTTTTTCTTTGCACAATCTTGCTCCCTCTTCCTTAATTGAGTAATTAGAGTTGATTAGCTTGTGATTTTGAAGCTTAAAGGTGAGTAGGAGTTGTTGATGTCTTAGATTTCTTTCTCTTCCTCTTCTCTAGGTTTAAATATTTGTAAATTCATTTGTGGGTTGTTTTAGAATTGATCTTGATTGTTATGGATTTGTGGTTCAGAGGAGGCTCCTAGACCGGATAAAGGGAAAAGGATTGCTAGCGGGAGCGGAGCTCGCGAATAGGAGCTAAGGAGAAAAAGGTTTGGGAACGTTTGTGCATTTTGTGATGTTTGTTTGAGAAATTTGATTGAGTTTGAATTTAATGAAATTTTAGGGTTTGTGTTCTTGAGGGACTTAGATGTGTTTATGCATGATGTTGATTGTGGAATTAAGTTATTTTTATGTCATTTGTGATGTATGGAAGATCTATTGGAAGGTAAGAGGAGATTTGAAGTGTTTTGAGCCATTTTGGAGTTAATTCTGATGAAATTCCCGTTCCCAGTGTGTGTGTGTGTCGTGATCAGCAAAGAAAAGAGAAAAGGGAGTCTGTCACGAGTGGTGACGAGCGTGACGACTCGTGACAGAGGAGGCTTGTCACGAGTGGTGACGACCGTGACGACTCGTGACAAGCAAAGAGAGTCTGTCACGAGTGGTGACGACCGTGACGACTCGTGACAGAGGAGGCTTGTCAAGAGTGGTGACATCCGTGACGACTCGTGACCGGCCAACCACCCATTTTTTTCTTAAATTTTTGCTCAGTTTTAACTTAATTGAATTTTCGTATCTCTTCTGAATGAACTTTTACTATTATATAAGTGATATCATGATTTTTTAGATGAATTGTATGATGTGCTCTAAAATATGGATTGAATGGTTTATGCATGACCTGCTAGAGTCTAGCAAGTGGATAGTTAGGCATGCCTAATAGAGTTATGTGTTGCTGCAGCTATGTGTACGACTTTGGACCCTGATCAGGTCCCCCGATCGGATCCTCGCGATCCTTCTGTCTGAATCTTTCTTAAGATTCTATGTGAAAACAATTTGGAATAAAACAAATAGAATATTTTGATACCTCCGGGTATCTATGTGTTTGAAATATGATACCGATACTCTCAAATATCTATGTGTACTCGTTATCCACTCGTTATGATTAAGCAGGTGTCATTGTGTTGTACAAGAATCTTTGGATGAGAATACAAATATCTGAATTAATTATGTATGATTATATGCTCATAATTGTATTGTTTTCATGTGTTTTCTGTTACCGTCACTGTGAGTGGCGGTCATGCATTGTGTGTTTCCCCACTAAGCGTTTTCGCTTAGCACGGGTGTTTATCCGTGCAAGTGTGGAAGGTTTTCGATTGCCTCGGGTTGGGCGTGTCGCATCGGGAAGGCCAACTCAACTAGAGATCGGGAGTGTTATAGTATAGGCTTTCCTTTATTTTGTAATGAATGTAATATTTTGTTAGCCCTTTTGAACAATGTATCTTGGGCTTTTGTATATTCGTTCTTCTTTTTGTAAATTTGATGTAAGATGTAAAGACCTCTTTTGTATATTAATAAAAGTATCCATTTTGTCCTGTGTCCCTCTTCTGTCTTTTAAAGTTTTTATTTATACCGGATATGTGATTTTGTTTGTGATGTTTACATGTTTGTACTAGTGGGGTGTGACACTCCTATCTATCTTGGGTCCTTCTCGCTCTAATCGAGTAGAAGTATCCATGGTATAGGTTGGGGTGTGACAGATTTTTGTCCAAATAATACTATCTTTATCTTCATAATAAACTGATTGTTTTTCAAAGCTAGTTTTTAAGCATCCAGAAAGGGATTTATAATTAACTTTAATCATGATTACTGTGATGATTTGATATATATCTTTCCCAGATGAAGATAAAAAGTATAGCAAAAATGTTGCACCTGATCAAAAACATAAGTTCTGATTGAAATAATTAAATGGAAGCAAGGAAGATAATAATCAACGGAATGGAAATGAAAACAAACCTAGTACATGCCAAAATAAGAGGAATTAAGAGTTGTTCTGATATTAGGTAACCATACAAGTTAGCAATATATAAGAAGATATATAAGAGATGACTTTATTATTTAATCGGGAATATATTTATGGACTTGAAGTCGTCTCAGGAAAACATAAATAAATTTCACCAGTGCAGGAAAAATTCATGGAAATTTAAATGTTGTTTCATTAGTGTGCCTTATAAATTAAGTAGTATATGGCACCTTGATATATATATAATATATATTAAGGTTTGGATAGGGTTTTCTATTTCTTCGAATGCCACGAACACAACCTATAAATTACAGCCCAAAGATCTTTGCTTACACCCTGTGTAGAAAGAAATTTATATAATACGCTAATTGCGTATTGCCACTTAAGCAAAGTGATTATCAAGCAAGCAAATAAGGGATTCTATAATAACAAGACGACGTTAATCACGAGAGCCAATGTAACCTACATGAAACAAAAATGACTAAAAGAACCAACACTCTTAAATACTTTTTTCTTGATAATTACATTTTTGGGACAGGCGAGGATGAAATTAGAAAATAGCCAAATTCTCAACCATTACCGTGATTTCCCAACACAAACCTTATCAGAGTAAATTCAACAATAAATCATTTAATATGCATTCATGAAGCCATTGCTTAACTATTGAATCCAAATGCAAGTGTCACGACATCCTTGGCTGCACTTCTCCTTTTCCCACTGGCCCAGAAATAAATTATTTTCCTGCATCTATCCAATAACAGAAGTTGATCTTCACTAGAAAACAATATAGAACAAGTCTAAACACTTAAATACAAATCTATCCCACTGAAATTCACAACCCTCAACAAGCTTCAACTACTAGCTCCTTGGACTTATGCTTAATCCTGAAATTTTTATAAAAGTTACTACGGTAAGTTTTCTCATACTTGTCATGAAAAATTATAAAAACAAGATGAAATTTAGCTAAAACGTTTTCCTTTACCAGGAAAAGTAAATTGCCACAAGCAAAGCTTTGTTCTAATGAGATGCATGTGAGCAGATTTTTCATTTTCCAAAGAGTTCAAGTCATCAGCAAACAAATATGCAAGAATTGGAGTTGGTCATTTAAAAAAGGATAGCAAGCAGGTTTAACTTTGAAGTAAACCAATTTTGGAGGTTAATACTATGCTAATCACATTGGTTTCTCCATTTAAGTTTGTTTTATGCACATGTTCATTGGGTATAAATAGGGTCATTACCTCAGTAAATTCAATCAAACAAACAAGCCTCAAAGCATCTGATAACAAAGAAACTAGAAACCCGTCAAGCATGGCAGAGAAGGAAGGAGGAATCGTCAAGAAGGGTCATGAAGAGGGGCTCAAAATGGCGACTTCCATCCTTGAGGAGTTCGGACTTCCCTTGGGGCTGCTGCCACTTGAAAATGTGACTGAAGTTGGTTTCGTTAGGGATACTGGATACATGTGGATCCTGCAAAACAAAAAGGTTGAGCACAACTTCAAAATGATCAGCAAGCTTGTGAGTTATGACAGCCAAATAACTGGCTATGTCAGCACAAAATTGATCAAGAAACTCAAGGGAGTGAAGGCTAAGGAGCTTATGCTCTGGCCTCCTGTTAGCGAGATAAAGGTTGATGACCCACCCACTGGCAAAATTCAGTTCAAGAGTCTCGCTGGCATTACCAAGACTTTCCCAGTTGAGGCATTTGCTGCTGGACAGTGATGAAAGAATGATTGTTGCTGAAGGTCCACCAGGCACCTGCAACAGTTCTACATGCTTTAATTCTTATACTAGTCCTTTTGGTGCTTGGTGATTCCTTCTTCATTTTGTTATTCTGTCATCACCCATATCAGTGTTTTAGAAAAACAATAAAGTTACTGCAATGTTTTTGTTATTTAATATTGTTTGTCAACCTCATACCCGTTGCACTAACTAAAAATGGACAACACTATTCTCCTCGAGTTATATTTCTTTCCTCCTTGCACCACTAATGCTCGCCACCACATTTTGAGAAAATAGGGGTGAATTGTTTCTTTTCTTTTTTTTTTCTATCTGTTTCCCTCTTCATTTTACTCTTGTGATGTTCCAATAGAAAATATATAGATTCAGAGGGGAAAAAAGAAACCTAATGAATGTCGAGACAGCACAAAAAGCTTTCTTCTAAACAAACTTATAGTCAAACCATGAACCTCAACATGCTATTATCATAATCAAGAACAAAGGTTAAAGATTAACAAAGATAAAATTTAGTTAATTTGTTAGTTTGCTTTATATAGAAAAACAGGAAGGGAAAGTGGCAGATATAGAAAGCAGATGAACAGTAAGCAAGTTTATTTGCAGTACCGATTTCACTGGATAGGTTATATAGACGAATCTGATCATGAGACTAAGCATCAAAAGGCAGACACACTAAACTAATCGAAACAGTTAAGCCATCAAGTAAAATATGGGAAAGTATCTTACTCAGATAAATCTGGAGGCATGTTTTCGTTATAAAAAAAAAAAACCAACAAATGGTGATGTAACTATCAAAATTTTCTAACTAAACTTCCATAAAATTGTAGAGGGAAAAACCTCGACGAACATCAAAATTATATATATATATATTCTCCTTCAAAAAATTTACATGTATATTCCTTATACCTGAATGATAGTTCTCAAAAATCTCATCAAAAGTTTTCTCCCCAGGCAAAAGAAATTATAAAACTTTTCACATTATCCCAGAATTGAACACATGTAAGTCCAACAATGTATTATATTGCCCGCTCTCTATTTCCTTCTCTTCCACCTGATGAAGGAGGAGGGTCTCAATGACAAAATCTTCCCAATCAATGCCTTTAGCCACCGTTTTTCTTTTCCTTTTCCGAGTATGTAAATCTTCCAGAACGCAAATTTCATTACTAACACCAAAACCGGCATTTGTGGGACGCATAATCCTTTCAACACGCAACTTTGCAGCATCTATTTTTGCTCTCCTCCTCTCAACTGCCATATGGCCATTCACAAAAGATGGAGGCAGAGGATTCAATCCCACATCTTTCTCCAATACTTGCTTTAGCAAAAGCTTCTTACTCAATTCTGTTTTTCCATTCCACCATTCTGTTGGATGAAGCTCAAGTCCTCCTTTTGTTTTCCTCCTCTGCGTCTTTGAAATCACTTCACTATACTTACCACAGCCAGCCTTCTTCAAGAACTCATTGTAAACCATGGACAAGCACTCATGTGAAAGTTGAAGCTTATGCCAATCAATTCCCATTTTATCCGATCCACTGCCATTTTGCAGCTCAAAATACCGAGAATCACCATTATCTGCACTACCCTCCTCAATACAATACTCAGCATCCTTCCTCAAACACTGACTAACCACCTCTCCCAAATCAAACCCACTGCAACTCGAACTCTCTCCATCCTGGACACGCTTGGCCATAGACTTCATCTCCATATAACGAATGACAAAAGGAGCATTCTTCACAACATTCTTCACCGTAACATCCTTTCCCCATGGCAATGCCTGGGCCACTTTCACAAGAGCCTCTAACAACTCCCTATACCGCAATCGACAGGTGGAAACTGCAGAATGCACCTCCCTTGCCACATCCTCAATCTTCACACTTTGAACCCCATTCAACTCCGCAACCAAAACCAGTACAGCTGCCACAATTGGCAATGGCCTTCTCCCTGTAGTTAAAAACCACTTGGTAGCACATTGTATCAAAAACACACCTTGTTCTCGCATTCTCTCAACTTTATCACCCTCAATTCTCCCTGAACTAGACCAACTCCGTATTACCTTCTCAAAATAACTCACTATGTCAAACTCTGGTAATCTTATATTCAAATGGTCAACAACACGCATTATCATTCTGCCTAATTCATGAACATCACAACCAATCACGTTACCAATCTCAGCCATTGACAGAGATTTATTATCACTCCTAACTACAACATAAGCACACGCGCCTATCAAAACTGGAAACCAATCGCCTTGTCCAAACTCACCTTCGGTGATTTTATCAATCATTGATTTAATTTCTCCAGTTTTTTGCGCTACCAAATTCAACTTGAACGCTATATCATCAATAAGCTTATCAGCCTCAAATATTTTCTTGTCCCTGTAATTTAAGACGCTACCAGTACCTGAAGTGCCGACACGAATTAAAACGCCTTCTGGACCATTGACGTTGAAGGTATGAGTCTCGTAGTTGTCGAATTGTTGGACGGTGCCGCATGATTCGCATACACGGCTGCCAGAGACATCGTCGCGGATTAGAGATCGGTGACCGCAACGGTAACAGGACATAGTGAAAGAGGTGCAGGCGTAGGAAAATTGTGTTTGAATGCGGGGAAAAATCAGTAATTTCTGGGGAAGATAGTTTAGCGAGTACGGAGGGAGAGAAATAGATAGTTCTCTACACAGAAGGTTTTCCTCCACCTTGAAACCGTCTGAGACTCCCAAGTTATTTCCCTGTGAAAACATGGACATGGCCTTGAACGGGCCAGGCCCTTTAGGCCTAAAAGTTTTTATTTCATACTTTTGTTTTCATCAGAAACTCCGAAGCTCTTTCCCTGTGGAAACATGGACATGGCCTTGAACGGGCAAGAAAATAGATTGCTTAATGCCAAGAAAATACATAATGGCCTAGATTGCTTAATAAATAAATAGATCAAGTTTAAAATAAAAAATATCTCTCACGAATATTATGCCATGAAAATAGCTATATATCAATTTAAGTTACAAAATATTGTTAGGAATGTTGAAAATAAAATATATACACAAATATTTTTACGTTTGTCCTATTCATAATTCAGTTAGTTTAGATTCATAAATAAATTTATAAACAAATCTAATGACAAATTATGCATCTATATTGGTTTATTATTGAAATGATCCATCAATTTATCCATGAGCCAATCTAGGCAAATAAGCCTGCCAGATATATTGTCAATCTTACCAGTGCAAAAATTAAGGACATAAACGAGAGCATAAGGTTCTATTGGATGTAATTTCATGCTTTAACCAGGTAATCAAATTATAAGAAGCAGAAAAGTAAAGAGGTAGCAGCAATCCAGCTCAGGTTATGCATATTCTCAAAGCCAACTTTCTTCAGGTTGAATATGTTATCCGTATAATGGCAGTCTGATATGCAAGCAATCAATCTAGGTTGGTCTTTGCTTCTGGTGCACTGGCAATCAGGAACAAGAGTACTTATTAACTTGTAACCATCATTTCTGTTACATGGAAACATGCTAATTTTCTAATTCACCTATGTACAATGTCCGGATCAACAACTGCTAGAGCTTCAGACCTTTCTGTCAGTAAGTAAATAAGACTCAAATAAAGCGTTCATCTAATCTGCTTTTGTGTAGTTGAAATGCAGGATTAACCCAGGTTCCACAGTTGCATTGCATTCCTGCCCAGTTGAAGGAACCCAAGCGCGCTTTGCAGCCCATGCACTGGAGTTTCTCTCCCACAAAACCTTCTTGTACTGGTTAATTCAAAATGCAAATTAGATGGCATTCTATAATAACACAGTCAACTACACAAAGTGTGAGAGTTGTAGCCCATATTCACCTGTTTGCATCCACTTCATGGGCTCAACAAATATGGAGGAGCATTCAGCTGGTTCCTTGTCCTGGGGATCGCCGCTTCTCTTTTTCCATTTAAAGCATGCTTCTCCCTCCCCACGTTCATGGTTGACTATGTTATCTGCTGATGCAACAATTCTTCGACATTTTTTACAGCGGTAAATGACTTGAGGTTTTGATGCTGATTCTAGATCAGAATTATTGGCAACTGGCTCAGGTTCTGTGACAAGCTCCGGAGCCGGATTACTCATTGTTGCTATGATTAGATGTTTTATACCAATATGCGCTGCCTAAGAACAAAAGAAGAATAAAAGCATGCATCAGTATCCTAGTCTCAATACCTGCTGAACATTTTGAGTAATTATAACGAATTTGACTAATAACATTCATACAATATAAGATTTTTAAAATTGGATAAAATCGCTTTCTTGCTTTCTTAATATTGCCTACACAACTTCCACAGAAAATAATTCAAAAAATTGTATTATGCAGATACTCAGCTTTCCTCATAAAGCATTAATCTACTTCTTCCGCATTGCTTTAGTAATGAAAGCATACAAAGACTTCAATGATCCAAGACGCCATAACATATTGACAGCAATACAAAATTTTAAAGAGTTCCATAACAATTTCCAGAACTCTGAGATTTTCCCTAGAGATTTTCCCTTAGAGACACTCGAGTCTCTACCCTTTTCGAAATTAGCAAATTTAGTTTCTACAATATTCTATAACAACAACGGGACTGAAACGCAGTTAACTATTAAAAAACTAGGGATTAAAATTTATGCAATCCAAAATATCTGAAATATTGTGAAAACATTGTATTTTCTCAACCAAGAAGTGAAGTGTAGATTATCAACCAAATCTAAGGGACCAACCTCGATAATTCTGAAACAGTGAAAAATCAAAAAGAAAACTAAGAGATTGAAAGGTAAAAAGCAAAATAAGAAAATCATTAACAAGCCCACCTATCCACAAAAGCACAATAAACACAGCATTTCACCATTACCACTGTTTGCCTCTCAAGTATCAGGTTTAAAGATCAATTGTGAATTGGTATTCGCACAGTAGCGGAACGAATATAAATAATCACAGAACAAACACTAATTAGAGCAAGGAAATGTAGGACCAAATGAAATTCTGAGGTTAATTTACGGCTACGCGATTAAGAACATAAAAGATAAAAACAATGTCCAAATTAAAACAAGAGGCAGAGAAATTAAAATTGAGGAACAGAAAGAGAGAGTTTAAGTGTATGCATAGATAGATACCGTACTGAACTGCCTGAGTGCTCAGAGATTCTTCTTCTTCTCTGTTAAGCAGTCTGCAATGGCGTTTTATGGAGATTCCCACAACTGCTCTAAGCGACACCGTTTAAGAGAAAAAAAAAATTCCCTTTCTCTCGTGATCAGGTTGTGGTTTTCAGCTCTGGATTGGAGCTTCGAGACTGATGTTTATTGTTGGGCCGAATCAATTTCGAAGCTTAGTATGTCCAAATCAATAAATTTATGGATCAATTCATCCACAAATTATTATATATGTAAAGTAAATAAATAAATAATTTGTAGGAATTGTCTAATCCAATCCTATAATTCTGAAATCTACATCAATATATTGTCATAGTTATTATGTAGTTAAAATAATACGAAAGATAAATATAGTGTTTTGTAAATCGGAGTGTATTAGAAAAATTTTCAAGAAAACATTTATCATACTTGTTTAAAATTGATTTTGAAAATGAGTTTTATTTATAATAAAAACATTATGTTAGGATTTGGATGTTCTGAAAAGTCAAATTAAACGAAAAGGATAAGATTCTATTTTAAGATTCTATTTTGGAGCTACATGGCAAATGCATATATATGCCATCATTTTGAAATTAGTACGTACATATATATATACTACTAAGTACATGAAAGTTGCTAATCCAACTGTGTTAAGCTCGTTTATTACCATCATTTCTCATCAACTAATAATCAATTAGAAAAATTTATCACTATAAACTGTCTTAAGTGTGTCTGGGGCATTAAATCAAATTGCAATCCTAAGAAAAATTTAGAAGGAAAATCATAGAGGGAAGTCGCAATTTCAAAGATCCGATTTCGGTATTTGTCACAAAAACTACATATTGGTGCAAAACGACAATATTGTGAATAAAATTTGACACTTATTGAAATAATTGTGACGTGCTAATTGATTCTGTTATTGGAATCTTTTCTTAGTTGGATTTAACTTGCACGAATTGCATAACAGAACTGGCTTTGAATTTTGATATACATGTGGCTTAATTGCCATTCCAATTTTGCATGGAGAATTTATTTTTTTTAGAAATCCATATAATTGTAACGCATTAGTATCTTTGATTATGAATGTGGATTCAATGATATATAAACTGATTTAAGTAATAATTAGTTTGTACGTATCAGTATATCCTTAAATTAATTTATATATAAACTGACACAAATTGTCTAATTAATAAATGTCTAAAATTAATAAATTAGATAAAATTAATTACTACATGATGGGTCGAATTTGACCTTGCAAAGCTCTTTTCCCATTAAGTGTTAGCTTCCGTGCTACATTGTTCCTCTTTGTTCCCGTCTTCGAATTGACATTTTATATTAGAAATTAGAATATATTGCACAATAATCATGTTCTTCAACAATTGAATGAGATGTTTTAGAGAATTACACATAAGATAATTAAAGAAAATAAAAATGACTTATAATAATTAGTAAATACAGGAATGGTAGAAGATGGTTGCCGCAATTGAAGTTATTCATAAATCGCAGGCTCCATCGTTAGATCCTGCAACTTTGTGTTGCCGAAGTGTAAAAAATTTCAAAAATTTAAATAGTTTTTAAAACACTCTAAAATTCAAATTATTTCTCTAAAAAATATTATTAATAAAAAAATTCCTCAAATTCTTATGTAACTTCTTATACTATCATTCATGAACTGAATTGTATTATCGTACATTAAAAATTATTTTTGAATAAAGTTATATATATATCTTAATATCTTATTAATTTGATTCCTGAATAAATATATAAACTTAGATGTATATATATATAAAAAAATGTTTATAAATATTTAGGCATTATGAGTAGGGCTTTCAAAATCGCTCTCCCAGAGCCAAGAGCGCACATGGTGCTTATCCCCATGACTGGCATAAAAAAAATTGGTTATGGAGAGAGTTATTTGTTTATTTAATAACTAAATATTCGCATGCTATTTTTCTACAAAATCAATAATTGAATTGAACTAACAAATCAAGATCATTCCAATTAAACGAGTCAACAAATTAAGAGTATTCCAATTCAACGAGTCAACAAATTAAGAGCATTCCAATTAAACGAGTCTTAGTCAGAAAATCTCACAAGGCACGTAGAGTTGGAATGGAATTTTGTTTTTTTAGCTTGCACTTATTGGTGGGTAAATGGCTCCCGCTCAGTAGACCTAAATTTTAAGGGTATTAAAAAAATGGTTGAATTTGATTAATCGAAAAATTAAATTAAAATTCATCATAAAAATATATTAATCGAATCGATTTTTATAGTTAATAATTAGTATTTTCAAAAAAATCGATATTAATGGACTGATTTTTTTGTGGCTGATGAATCGATTAACCGAACCGATAACCAATACATGAATAGCTCAATAATTTATTAACTTTATTTCATCCATTATTTCTTTTTATTATAATTTTTTTATTTCATTATTTTCATATTTAATTATTTATATTTCTGTAATTTTCATTTATTTTAAAATATATTTCAATTTCATTTTAGTTTTTTTAAATATATTTTAGTTAATTTATTAATTGTTCAATATGTCCATATTTAATATTTTTTATTATTTCTTAATTTATCAATTTTACATTAATAAAAATCAAGATATATTCAAAAAGTTATATAACATTACTATATTAAATAAAATTTTTAATAATTTAAAAAAATTAAAATTTTTAATATATGTGAAAATAATGTGTGCCAAGTTAAAAAAAATAAAGAAAAAAGTTGATAGCATTGTATGGATTTATTTTAATAATTTTGTATTTTTTAAGTATTTTTGCTACACTTTTTTTTTATTATTCTAATTATTTTGAAAATTTTAATTTTTTTTAATTGGTAATTAATAAGCGTAAGTTGCCATTTAATTAGGGTGATAATGGACTGTTTAATTTATTTAATTATTAAATCTTAATTCTTAAAACCAAAATTACTAATGTCCACCAAAAGTTTTTATTTTAACAATAATGATGTTGATATTATATTATAGTGGAGAAGTTTTAATTTTTAAATACCTTGAATATTTTAATTTTATTTATAAATACATCTTATAATTGTAGTGGTTAATCGAAAAATATTAATTAACCGATTTAAAAAATCAAAACAGATAAACTGATTAACCGATTGTAACGGACTGATTAATGGTTAATGTTTTAAAAAAATCGATATTAATGGACTGATTTTTTTCTCATTAATTGGTTAATCAGTCCATGAATACCCCTACTAAATCGGATCATAAAGGATTGGATTAAAACTTTACATATCATAAACAATTTAAATCGGTTTAAATTTGATATGACTCAAATAGATCATGATTAAATGAATCGAATTATAAATATATGAATTTTATTGAAATTATTTTTTATCCTTTTTCTATTTTTTTTATATCCACGTTATATAAAAAAATATAAATAATATATGAATCATAAACAGATGATCATAAAAGATTTTGATCTATGTTGCATGGATACGGATATCGGTACGGGGATACGATACGTTACGATACGGGTATACGACAAAATTCTAAAAATGAAGATACGATACGGTATACATACGGTAATTAAAAATTTATAATAATATAATTTTTTTTTACTAATTTTAATAACTTTCTTCATTCAAACATAATAAAATTCCATTTAAGTAGTCGAACACTAAGTATTAGGCATCATAATTTATTCCATTTCAGTAGTAATTTATTCCATTTTATCATATATACACATATTAAATTGGTTTGAAAAGTCAAAAAAAAAAAAACAATAGAAACAAGCAAAATAATTGGTTTGAAAAGTCAAAAACATAAACAACATAAAAATAAAAAGAAAAACCAGAAACGTACAAAAAGCAAAAAATATATAAAACAACAGAAGTATATTAACATAACTTAAAAAGTCCAAAAAGACAATAAGTAAAAGCAAAAACAGAGTGTGCAGAAACAAATCCAGATTCGTGAAATCAAGTGTGCAGAAGCAAACCCAGATTCGTGAAATCAAGAGATAGAATGCTTTAGGTGAAGAATAAAACCGAGTGTGAAGAAGGAAAATGGCTGATGCAGATGGACTGTGCGAGATCGAGATGAAGCAGAGCACCGAGTAAGAGATGATCTGTTGATAATTTCAAGAAATATAATTAAAGAGGTTGTCGATTTGTTGTTCCAAGTGAGGTTTGAATATAACTCTTCCATTTTAGTGTTTAATTTCTTCTAGATCTCTAAAAATTCTTAGTCGATTCAACTACCCGTATCTGATTTCTTCGATGCACGTATCTAACCCCTCAAATACGCGTATCCAGTATGGCAATCATGTATCCAATTTTTCAGTGTCGTACGGTACGTGTATCCGACGTGTATCGTATCGGATACGGTGTCCGATATGCGATACGCTCCTCTGCTGCCGTATCAGTGCTTCATAGATTGTGACGAAGCAAATAAGATAAATTGGATTGGATTGATGACTCTTTAGTTAAAAAAAATTATTGGTGGATGGAATTGAGTTTGTGTTCCGATTTTTATAAACATAATGAATTGGATAAACGAAGCATATCAAAACTTGCCATATCTACTTGTCCTATTAGGTTAAAAGATATTGGTAAAATCTTGGGCTATAAAAGCCCGCGCAGATGCACATTTAAAATTGCGATACCAATTCAAGGATTCATATAGATACCTGAAAATAGCCAAAACAATCACCAACCAAACCATGGCTACAAAACAGAGCAACTACATAATTTTGTCACTTCTCCTTCTTAATATAGCTACACACACTCTTTCTTCACGTCCTCTCGACGAAGAACACATGCAGAAGAGGCACGAAGAGTGGATGGCTCACCATGGACGTGTGTATAAAGATGCAGACGAGAAGCAGAAGCGATTGGTAGTGTTTAAAGAGAACTTAGAACGCATAGAAGCTTTTAACAATGACGTGGAGAGAGGATACAAGCTAGGCTTGAACAAATTTGCAGACATGACTGATGATGAATTTAGGTCTGTGTTTCTTGGTTACAATAAAAGACCATCTACTTCCAAATCTATTACTTCTTTTACGCATGGAAATTTAAGTTCTGTGCCTGCTACTATGGATTGGAGAAAATTAGGTGCTGTCACCCCCGTTAAGGATCAAGGATCGTGTGGTAAGTCAACATAATAATAAAATTAACATGGACTAAATTAATTAATTATAGGCTTTTGCTCTTAATTATAGTAATTAAAATAATTGAATAATTATACTGTAGTATCAAATGATTGTAAACTATAACTAAGTCTAAGTTTTCTTTACTCAGTTTTTGTTACGACTCTTATATGGGTTAAATTCATGTTTTTTTTTACTCAAACATTTCGAAACAGTAAGAAAATACCCTTTACTTTTATTTTTTTTTAATTTTTTTTTTTATCTTTAAAATTTCAAAATGGATAATTTTATCCATATATTTTCAAGATAGGTAATTTTGTTTTTAAATTTATGGAAATTAATTTTTAAAATGGAGAATGATGAGTGTTATTATGTGATTATTTATCTAATGACATTTTCTCTTTTTATTTTGAAACTTTAAAATTAAAAGCAATGATAAAAAACATTCATGAATATTTTCTGAACACAAGACCTTAGACATTTGTTAAATATCTTTTAAAAAAAAAAATTTAAAAGTCGGAATGTTTTGAAAAATATTTAGAAAAATGAAGCTTTTGAAATCAATACAGCAGGAAATCATTGCGGTATTACATCAGTATTGCAGAAAAGCAAAATAAAATCTTTTATGTATGACCGATATATAGGGGTGTTTAAAAAAAATCGTTGGATTTGGTTAACCGAGAAATCTAATCAATTTTTATGGTTAACGGTTACTATTTTGCAAAAACCGATATTAATAAACTGATTTTTATTTTTAAGCTCATAAAACAGTTAACCGAACCAAAACCGATATACGAATATCCCTATAATTTATTTATTTTATTTCACACTTTTTTCTTTTTATTATAATTTTTTATTTCATTATTTTCATATTTATATTCCTTTAATTTATTTTTTTTTAAAGTATTTCAATTTCATTTTAGTTTTTTTAAATAAATTTTAGTTAATTTATTAATTGTTTAATATATTCATATTTAGTATTTTTTATTATTTTATTATATACCAATTTTTCATTAATTAAAATCAAAATATATTCGAAAAGTTATATGATATTAATATATTAACGATTTTAAAAAAAAAACTAATTTCTTTTAATATATGTGAAAATAATGCGTGTTAAATTAAAAATATAAATAAAGTAAATTAGTTGTTAGTATTGGATGGATTTATTTTAATAATCTTATATTTTTTAAATATTTTTGTTACATTTTTTTCATTATTCTAATTATTTTGAAGTTTTTAATTTTTTTAACTGGAGATTAGTAAGTGTGACCGTCAATCTAATTAAAATAATCATGATTTGATAATTTATTTACTTATTAATTCTTAATTTTTAAAAATAAAGTTGTTTATATTCACTAAAAATTTTTATTTTAATAACAATGATATTATATTATAGTGAATAAATTTTAATTTTAAAGTAACTTGAATATTTTAATTTTTTTATGAATGTATTTTATAGTTGTAATAGTTAACCAAAAAATATTGATTAATCAGTTCGAAAATCTGAAATCGATATATTGGTTAACTGATACTAATGAACTGATTAATGGTTAGTATTTTTAAAAAATTGAATTTAATGTACTGATTATTTTTTGGGCTCACCGGTCCATGAACACCCCACTGTTATACCTTATTTTAGTTGAATTTTTTGATTTACATATTAACGTGATAAAAATGTATATTACATGTAGATTTTATTGCTATTTCTAGTTATTGTGTATATGGTTAAAAGTTAAAACCCGTTGACATATGCATGTACCTATACGAATTTTGTGACGGTACAAGCATGAACAAAAAAAAAAAGAGTCAAAATTGTGAACTAAGAAAAATACGGAAAAATACCTGTGTGTGTCTTGGCAAGTATAAATTGATCATTTCTAGTTTTGGAATTTTTTTTTGTTCCTTTTCCACCTTTAATTTCTAAATTTATCAATTAATAATTGTTTGGAAATTAATGGAAAGCTAACTTCATATATCCCTTAGGATTTTTGTTATTATGATTTGTTCTGTTAGCCGTGTTAAGAGTTACGAATATTTGAAACGTCACATATATTATGAAGATGTTATTATTTTATTTTTGAAAAAAAAAAGAAAAAATAAAAGCAAAACATCACATTCAATTTTTTTTTAAAAAAAAAATATAAGAGGATAATTAGGGATAATAGGGAATAAGAATAAAAAGAAAAAATAAAAAAGGAATAAGTGAGAATAAAAAGAAAAAATAAAAAAAAAAAAAGAAAAAGAAAAAGGAAAAGGATAGTCAGAATTTGGAGAAATCCATAAAAGGTAAAAAGTATCCTTGCCATTAGACCAAAATATATATTAGTAAATTTTGGTGTGTAAATTTATTTATATTGAATACTGCCTGTGTTAAAAAAATAGGAACAATATGACGAGTGTGAAATTACAGCAGCATACTGCGGTTTCATACAATATTGATCCAAAAAATTTTATTTTTTTAAATACTTTTCAAAACACCCTTATTTTCTATTTTTCTTTCAAGAGACATTATTTTAAAAAATATCCCACCTTTAAGAGTAATAAATGACCTCAACCATTCTGGAATCTATAGCTTATCTTACATCTCTTGTTCATGAGGCCAAGGTACCCTTTAGGATGCAAATTCTGATATTGGTTTTGATTAGAATTTTCTAATATATTATTAAAAATTGTTAATTTTCGCTTCCTAATATGCTATTTAAGATTTCTTTCTAGTAGATTAATTTAGGGATTTTGTCAGTCATACCTACATATATGTATATATATCTCAAGGATAGAATCATAAAATTTTTAATCATAAAATTATATGATCTCCTAAACATGTAAGATTTTTAATCATAAAATTATATGCTCTCCTAAACATGTAAGATTTTTAATCATAAAATTTTATGATTTTTTTTCTTCGAAAAATTAGTTATGACCATCCAAAATTATTTTATATTTTTTTATTACTATAGATTAACTTAATTAACATTTAAAATTTTGTACCCCTATACCTACATTAGTTTTTAATTCATATCCTTCATAGCATCCCATTCTAACCTATTGATCTTCTCAAACAAATAGTGATTCAAAAGGATGGAACTAAGGGGTCCATCTCTAAATATGAGGGGGAAAATAATTTGTGCCAATATGTATGTGATATATATAATATAACTACAAGATATGAATCATTCAGCTATAAATTATACTATTTCTTACTTTCATTTACTTCTAATTGGTTTGTATCTACAGGATCTTGCTGGGCATTCTCGGCAGTGGCAGCAATTGAAGGACTTACAAAGCTCAAAACTGGTAAACTAGAATCACTATCAGAGCAACAACTAGTGGACTGTGACATAGCAGGAGCGGATCAAGGTTGTGAAGGAGGCTTTATGGACAATGCTTTTCAATACATACTAAGTAACAAAGGACTAGCAAGTGAATCTAGTTACCCATACAAAGAAACAGATGGAGTCTGCAACAAGAAGATGGCAGCATCTCCTGCTGCTAAAATAACAGGCTATAAAGACGTGCCATCCAACAACGAAAAGGCTCTACTTCATGCTGTGTCTAAGCAGCCTGTTTCTGTTGCAATTGATGCATATGGATATGATTTCAGATTCTATAAAAGTGGTGTGTTTACTGGGAATTGTGATACCTATTTAAACCATGCTGTTACTATTATTGGATATGGGACTAACAGTGATGGGACCAAGTACTGGCTGCTGAAGAATTCGTGGGGTACGAGCTGGGGCGACAGTGGTTATATGAAGATGCAGAGAGATGTTGCTGCAAGAGAAGGCCTCTGTGGCATTGCCGTGAAAGCTTCTTACCCAACTGCATAAATAAAGATCAGTAGTGGAGCTTTATAATTTATAGATATTAGTGTGTCCATATATATAGCATTGAATTCGAATAAAATGTAATCTGTAAAAATCCGTGTTGCCTTTGATTATCCGTTGCCACGTAACTAATTGTCTATTGATATCAGCAATGAACTTGAAGCATAGTATGTATGCCAAAAACAAACTGTTCTGGTAATCCTAATATAGAACTTTATTTCATACGCAATCAAATTGGGGTAACATCATGAATGACTTGAAACAGCACAAGCTTTTCAGTCTAGACGTGTATATAACCCTTATTACTAACCTGTGGTTTTGCCTAATGGATTACATCAGAAAGGAACATGCTTATGCTGAAGTCTAATGCATTACATCACAAAGGAACATGCTCAAGAAGCCTTTAATTTGGCTTCGAGTGTTCTCTCATAATCCTCAATGGATTTGAATAACTCTGAGAAGTTGCCCTTCCCAAAACCTCCGCATCCACCCTTTTGGTATTCTTTCCCCTTCTCATCCTTCACCATGCACCCTACTCTCTGTATTATCTCTATAAAGATGGTTGGCCTGCCAAAATCATAAACAATCAATCACATACAAATTTAAATTATGAAACTTCACATGCAAATTGCACAAGGAAAACCCAAGATTTGATTCTGAAAGTACCTATCGCCCACAGGTTTAGTAAAAATCTGAAGCAAGGTCCCTTGGTCGTCCCTGTCCACCAAAATCCCCAATTCTTCGCACTCCTTAATCTGCTCATCACTCAAAACGTCACCTGCCCTGTTCTTCAGATTCTTATAATATGTTGGAGGAGGAGATGGCATGAACTCAAAACCTCCGACCCCACTCCTCTTTCTCATTTCTCTCAAGGTTTTGAATATATCTTCACTCACTAATGCCAGATGCTGCAGTCCGGCCCCTTCGTTGTGCTCTAAGTATGTCTGTATCTGACTTTTCCTCTTCGTCCCAAACACTGGCTCGTTCAACGGCAGCAACACCATTTCTTCATTATTAGCTAACACAACTGAGTTCAATCCACTCTCACTAGTCCCCACATCCTCCGCCGTGAACTCTGCAAACTCATGGAAACCGGTGAACTGTTTTATATACGAAAGTGCCGGCCCTAATTCTGGAACATTTCCAACAGCATGGTCCAAGCGTCGAATTCCATAATCCAATGGGAACGCCGACCTTTCATCCACTGGTTCAAATTTTGGTAGAAACCAAGTATCAGGATTAGAATCATCAGCAGAAATGTCAGGGTTCGGGTTCATGTAACTGATGTATCGCAAAACAACGTCACCGTACAAAAGAACTTCCGCGAGAAGAGCACGATTATCCAGGGAAACAGGTTGGGCAACTGGAATAGCTCCATGAGCGACACTCGTGTTGAAAGCAATTTCTGCGTCTTCGACTTCTATGCCTATGGCTCGGACGGCTAGGCCGTGCTTGGCGGAGAAATCGAGGAAAGTTTGGCGACAGAAGGTGGGGATAGAAGAAGTAGCAGTATGGGATAAGTTTTCCATGGTAGCAATGGAAGGAGAGTAAGGAGCTGAGAAGAGGAAATTGAGGTTGCCGGAGCGGAGGAGATAGGAAGCGTGAGTGAGGTTACCGGTGGAGAGATCGGACTTTGCAACAATTGGCATGCCAAGTCCCCATGAAAAACGGCGAGCAGTGTTGGTAGCATCGGAGCACCAGAACTCAACGTGGTGAAACCGCTTGACCTTGAAACGATCGGAGCGAGGATTGGATCTCACAAAGTTGGAGAAACCAACCAGCTTAAATCCGTCTGCTGCTAATGCAACATTTTCGTTTTCTTTACCCATAGTTCTCTGATAATTGGCTGGAAATGACTGTGTAGCCGGACCACATGTTTATATAATATTATATTATTAAGTGTAATGATAAAGATATTTGCCTAATGCAGTGTGGCTTGATGGTCTTAACACGCAAGCACAAACCAAAGCCCATCTGTTGGCCTTATCTGTTCGAGGAGGATTAGATTGACACGTCACATTAATCACATGATAGTTACAACTATTCATGAGCCGGATCCGGGCTGAGTTTGAATCGGATTTTAGTAGGGTTACATAACTTTTTTTAACTAAAAGTATTAAAAGAGTTCTGATTTTAAAAAAAAAAATAAATGTTTTGGTATTAAAATTATATTTTACACCTAAAATTTTATTATTTTAAATTATTTTTAACTCTTTTATCAATTCAAATACTGATTGGATTTTTACATGTAAAAATACAAACAAAAAAACTAGAAATGCCAAATCAAATTTTGATTTTTCCTTTGACTTCTTCTTCAAACTCCTTGATCCTACTAAACAATTTTCATCAATTGGGATCATGCCACATGAAGAAACCACAATCGTTTCCATTCTAACGAATTAACACAGCAAATAGAAAAAAATCAATTACCTATTTCACTTGTATTTCATAAACAAAAACACTTTACTATTACTTATAGCATCCATAAAAACTAGGGGTGAGCATGGTCGGTTAACCGGTCCATTAGCACCAGTCCATTAATCAGTCCATTAATATCGATTTTTTGAAATTACAGTCCATTAACCAGTCCATTACCATCGGTTAACCAGTCCATCGGTTTCGGATTTTCGGTTCGGTTACCCAATATTTTTCGGTTAACCATTATAATTATAAATATATTCATAAATAAAATTAAAATGTTCAATATACTTAAAAATTAAAATTTTTTCACTATAATATAACATTATTGTTGTTAAAATAAAAATATTTGGTGGATATAAGCAAATTTGTTTTTAAAAATTAATATTTAATGAGTAAATATATTAATCGGTGCATAATCACTTTTAATTAGATAAATTGTTATACTTACTAATAGCCAATTAAAAAAACTTAAAAACTTTAAAATAATTAGTATAATGAAAAAAAAGTACATTATCACCTTTAATTAGGATAAATTGTTATAAATTATTAAAAATTTAATAAATTAACTAAAAATTCGGTTTCGGTTCGGTTAACCGGTCACATGAGTCAAAAACCATTAACCAGTCCATTAATATCGGTTTTTTCAAAACACTAACCATTAACCAGTCCATTACAATCGGTTAACCAGTCCATCGGTTCGGTTTCGGATTTTTTTTTCGGTTAACCAAGTCCATCGATTTTTTTGCTCACCCCTAATAAAAACCTCATTCCTTGGTTATTTCTATTCCAATAATATCGAAATTTTGTAGAAATCCCCTAGTGGTAAATTCATGTTCAGTTTTTTGAAGACTGAAAATTTTATAAGAAAAAAAGAATGAAATTTTTATGACAGAAGAAAATAAATAGATTTGCTTGTACTGAAATTTTTACAGAAAAAGAAAAAGAGGAAGAAGAAAATTAAAATCTTTTTAGGGATTTAAAGGAAAAATATTTTACCATTACTTTTATTAATATAATATATATGTTATATTATATTTTGGCAAAAAAAATAATTGATTAACGTGTTGCGTATTTTACATACGCAATTTCAGTCAGTATTTAAGTTGATAAAATTATTTAAAAAATTGAAAATAATAACAATTCAACTATCAAATGTGACTTTAAGTACATGAACAATTATTTTTTTTTTTTTTTAAATTAAGGATGTTTTTGATGCTTTTAACTTCTTCTTTTTCCTCCTATTCATAATAAGCCTTTCTCTAAAATAATTTTCTCTCTTCCTGGAAGTCTGGTTTTGTTTAATATTCCATTCTCAATATTTGTGTTCATCTAAAATAATTAAATTTAACGTATGTGATGAAGTAAAATAATTAAATTAAGGAGCAAGGCATATTTGCTTTATTAAAATTAGGTTTCTTGTATTATAACCGACCTAGTTACCAAGAGCTTCATTGGTTGGTCCTAAAGCTTCCATTCGATTTAACTGTTGTGTACCATACAACTGATAATTGATATCTATTATTATTGGTAACTGATAGTTAATATTTCATTGATATTTAAGTACTTGATAAAATTATAAAGAATTGACGCTGATAGATTATAAAATTATCAATATAAAAATAATTTCTAAAATTAGTATAATAAGCTTAATTATTATACATAAATAAATGGAGGGAATAAAAATATGGTACGAGATTTGAACATTTTCTAGCCACTATCTACATTCAGATCCCCACCCATTCCCACCCCAAATAATAATAATAATAATAGTGCTACATAATTTATTAATTTTAAATCAATGTACGTATTTGTGGGTGTTTTTTTAATTTTAATTTTAATAATTTTATCGAAGTTGCTAAATTGAGCACCTCCTTTCCTGCACTTCCTACCATACCTACACATTAAAGATCAAAATAATTTATAGGTATCATTGAATTTGAATAAATGTAGTCTGTAGAAATTTGTGACTGTCCTCCGCCATGTAACTAATTGTATATTGATTTCAGCAATGAGTAATTAAAAATAATCAACGGAGTAAGATGATACCAGAGAAATTAATCGTACTATAGCAATTGAGTAATTATTTCGTGGACACTCTCAGTTTAGATTCAATGATACTGCAACTAGCAAAAGAATGATTTAGATATAAAATCAAGTCCTGTACCATCTTTCTATTTGCCACATATATTGTCTCCTCACGCTAGCAAGCAAACAACAGATGCATGCTTACAAGTCATAGGAATAAGTGTGATTGCCTTTGAATTCTTACCTTTCAGCCACGAAGAAGCAGAAAAATGTCACCAATTCCAGCGCACTGATAGGTACTCGTTTCGGAGTTACATCGACTTGGGATCCTCAGATTCATTCAGAAAGGGAAAAAGGAACACACTACACAATGCTGATCATTATCAAACCAAGAATCAGAAAGGAATGAGCGATAACAAAAACATACACCTGTCAGACAAAGACCATAGCTTTCAGAAACTAAAGAATTAAAAATGTAAAAGATAACAACAGAACAAACAACTAATCGTAGGATACCACATTCAGCAGTTCCACATACAGTTTTTCATTTTTAGTGAAAGATATATCTACATATCTAACCAAAACTCTATTTGATTCTCCAAAATTCTCACTTTTGCTAATAGTTAGTGTGAATTACCATAAAAAATGACCTTAGAAATCCTCAAATGCGTAAAGAAGGAAGCTTATGCAGAATCCTGCAAGGAACCCACGAACAATAAATTACAAAAACATGGAATGAGCACAAAGCAGCAAAAAGCAACTCTGATTTGATAGAAATTTTACATGGAAACTCGGTAGGATGAAGGTCAAAACGAGAGAAACTGATACTGAAGTGCAATGAGTCATAACCCTATTTTGTTGGATTAGATGATTGTTTGAAAAGGGACTCGATCTAGTCTTTGATCTCAGTGATGGAAACACCATCAATCTCTATGGAAGGAATGTGAGAAATCTTGGGCCAATCTTCCCCGTTGTCCCGTTGACACCTGTCTTTCAGCACAGTAGAACCAGAGATAATCAGAGAGGTAAGAGAGGAAGGCAATCCCTCTGCTGGCAAGGACTGGAGTCTACGGCATTTCTTGATCTTCAGTTTTTTGAGAGAGGAGACGTCCTGAATTCCTTTGTAGTTCAGAGAGTTCAGATTTGGAAAATCCTTAATTTTGAGAGAGGTGAGAGTGCTTGGCAGCAGCATTTCCTCAGGGAACGATTCCACATTTTCATCCTGCCCAATAGTTAAATTTGAAAGACAGGGAAGTCTCTGCAAATCCCATTGCATGCGACTGGCAATAAGTTTCTTGCAACGTTGGACCACAAGTGATTCTATCTTAGAGGGCAGACCCCTGGCTGGAAATGATCCAAGTTCTTGGCAATTGAAGATCACCAATTTTACAAGAGAAGGAATGAGGAATGACATATGTTCAGGCAGCTCTGTCAAACTAGAACAGTTTTTTATCGTCAGTTCTCTGAGAAAAGTGAGATATTGAAGTCCATTGTAGCTCAAAGATTTCAGATTCTTGTAGCTAGAGATGGTGAGAGAGGTTAGAGTCGCAGGTAGCAGTGTCTCTTCTGGGAAGCATTCCCTGTCTCCAATGGTGCCAATGAGAAACTCTGACAGATATGGAAGCCTTTGCAAGTCCCATTGGGAGCTGTTGGCAATGAGTTTGCTGCAATAATGAATCCAAAGCACTTGTAATTTCAATGGCAGACCTCCTTCTGGGAAGGATACAAGCTCTTCACAGTGAAACAATCTCAAATCCAGTAGAGAAGGAAGGAGAGTGCGCATACATTCTGGCAGGGCCTTCAGATTTAAGCAATCACGAAACACAAGCCTTGTCAAATTTGCAGAAGCTAATCCTTGTCTGGGAAGAGATACGAAACTGGGGCAGTCAATAATTTCCATGGAATTGAGAGATGTAAATTCCCTCAGAAGTCCATCAGATTTTGAAACAGATTCCATATTCAGACATCCCCTGATATGGAGCATTTTTAGCCTGGGAAAAAGCTCTAACGGGAGGCACTTAAATGAATGGCAGTTACTAATTAAAATTTCATCAAAAGTAACAGAAGGAACAGCAATTTGTGCCAACAGAGAATCCAGAGAGTGGACTGAATCAGAAGAAGAAAGTTGGAATCTCCCCACTTTGAGACGCTGCAGCCCATTGGCCAGTTTTCCAAACCACAAATGACGAGATTCATCCACTATATTAATTGAAATAATGACAGGAGCCCTTGGAAGAGCTTGAAGCTTCTGGCATCCCTCAATCTCCAGTGTTGTTAAGGAAGGAAGATATCTGGGCAAGGTATTACTCAAGTTGGGACATTTTTTGATAGAAAGCTTACGAAGACGAGGGAAAGCTTCATCACCGTAAGAAATCCACCTCTGCCACTGTGGCATTCTTTCAAAGGTTAAAATTTCAAGGGATCCAAATGGCTTTTTGATGTCCGTGCAATTACCATAGAACTCAAAACCAACAGCTACCACAGCATCAAATTCTTTGATCGTGAGGTTTTTCAGAGATAACAATTGCCCAAGTGGTGGCAATAGAGAGCAATACTTACATCCAATGAGCTTTAAAACTACAATGTTCAAGCAAGAAGAGTCTCCTAGCCAATCTGGAAACCTTGTACCCCCATAACCAACAATTAGAAGACTCTCTACGTTGCTATGGGGTTGCAATTGCTCAAGAACGTGTCTGTCATGCATTGAATTATTAGTATCTCCTTCCCATCTAAACTGCAGCTCTTCAAGGTGCTTTTTACCTTTCAAATTGGCTTGTAAAGCGTCTCTAGCATCCACCACATTTTGTAGATTCCAGAACCCAAGCTTTCCTCTCAAATATTGAAGCTTCCCCATCTCTTTAATGCTAGAACCACTTTGATTCCCCAGAACAAAATCAGTTAACTTTCTGAGCGTTGTTAGATTCCCAAAGTGTAGTGGCATCTCCTTCAAGCCTGTGTTGGTAGTGTCAAGATGACACAAGTTCATTAACTTCTCCATTTTAGCTGGCAACTCAACTAGGTATTTACACCTTTTCAAGATTAAAGTTTGTAAGTTGTACAAACTAGTTAGAGAACCAGGAAGCTTCTTAATTGGTGTGTCAGCAAAACTTAGATACCGTAAATGCTTCAATTCGCCAATTGAATCAGGTATAACAACTATGTTATCATAATGTGACAGAGATAGAACTCGCAGCCGTTGAAGTATTGGCAACAAACAATGCAGTACTTGACTGTCAATCTCTTCATGAACCCAATATTGTAACAAACTTACTGGTAGGAAAGTACGCAACAGCTTAGCTTTATAGACATTCTCAAATCTTCCCAGGCCATCATAACTCGCCCTCAAGTACGACACGTGACGAGTTCTAGGGGTAACTTTGCATTTATTATCATCCTCCAGTCTAATGCAGAATTCTCCAAACACAAATTTGGCCAAGTCATTGATAAGATCATGCATAACAAAATATGTAGGACTACGTTTTGATTTTTGCAAAATTGACCTTGACACTAGATCATGAAAGTACTCCTCGCCAACTTCTATCACATCCTTATTTCCTTTTGGTTGGTCCAAAAACCCCTCAGCCATCCATAAACAAATTAATTTCTCCTTTTGTATTTGATAATCCTTGGGAAATATTGCACAATAAGCAAAACAACGCTTTAGATGAGATGGGAGACAATGATAGCTCAATCTTAAAGCTGGAAGTATGTTATCATTCGATAAATCCCATATGCTACTCTCCAACACCTTCTCCCATTCCTTGACATTTGTTTTGGAGCGTAAGAGGCCCCCTAGTGCTTTTGCAGCTAAAGGTAAACCTTTGCATTTTCTCACTATTTCTCTACCAACTTCTTCCAATTTTGAAAGTGAGCTAAAATTTCCATCATTAAAAGCATGTTCTGCAAACAAAAACCAACAAGCATCTTCTTTTAATTCCTTCAGATGGTGAGATGGAACCGTGCACATAACAGATGCTACACTTTGGTTGCGAGTTGTAATAACTATCTTACTTCCTCGAGCACCAGATCTCAAAGGTTTCTGTAAAATGACCCATTTATCATACTTATCATTCCAGACATCATCTAAAACAAGTAAAAACTTTTTCCCTCTCATTCTCGACTTTAGCTCAACTTGGAGCTTATTCAAAGTGTTGGCTTCAGAAGTTTTTGAAGTAACCTCTTCAAGAATATCCTTGGTTATTTTGAAAACATTGAATTCTTCTAAAACACAAACCCATGCTTTAAGATCAAACCAATCTTGCACTCTACTGTTATTGTAGACATGCTGAGCAAGGGTGGTTTTACCGATCCCACCCATACCCACAATTGGAATCACACATAAGCCGTTGCTATTTGCATCATCAGATAATAGCAAATCTATTAATATGCCCTTATCATGATCCCTACCAAAAAAACCATGTTCGTCCACCACAGATGTTGTTGGTATTTTTTGCAATGCTGGTTCTTCTCCTATACCTTCTTTTGAATTCAGCCCAAGTGCATCCTTTTGTTCTGCTAAATATTCTAGTCTATCCAGAATATTTTCTAAATTTACCTCCAATTCCTTGCTAAATGGATCATGAAAAGAGAAAAAGTTCCGCACCTGATTTGTGACTGTTTGAGTTCCAGCTTCCAACTTTGATCGCTGAGCTTCATAAGCAATGTTATCTAACAGGTCATCAGCCTCGTACAGAGCATCTTTGAGTTCATCAAGCCACTCTTTCACAGCCACCTTGGTTATCTGCTTCTCCTCAGCATCTTCAAGCAGTCCGTCTACAGATACCATCATTGTCTTCAGCTTCATGAGCAGTCCATCATTGAGTTTTCGAAACTTGAAGAAGTCCAAGAACTCACGAGATACCACTCTGTCAAACAAAACTTGAACAAAAGCAGACAGAACTGATCCTCCTACAAAAGTCCCAGCCATGATTTCTCCCCCTTGCAAAGAATGTGAATCAAATAGTGAATGAGTGAAAACAAAACCAGTAAAAGAAAAGGAGGAAATGGCGGAGAAAAAGGATACAGAATTGGATGTAGAAGTTGACGAAATTGCTATGCATTTGGCTTTGGTGAAGTCGATAAAGATAAAAACAGAATACCAAATATATAGTCCCAAATCAGCCGGCCGCAAGTAAGTTTGACTTGTAAAAATAGATGATGAGCCTCTTGCCTATTTCTTCTCTGTCCGGACCGCCAACTATATTTGATCAATCCATCAAGTCGCCAACTCATTTCTCATAGTTATTGGCATAAGTCAACCGAGAGATTTAATTCCTACCTTTTTTTATGGAAAAAAAAAAGTTGGTCTTCACCTTGAGAATGCAGCCTTTAATTGCACCAACGCACATGCTCAATCTTGAAGTAGCATTGGACATTTGGACCTGTATGTTCATGGCCACCAAACCTGTAAGGTCCACATTGCTTTCACGACATTTATCAATGGCTACCGGTAAGCTACCAAGCTTACCACTTTAGAGAGTTTTCACTTTACGAAAGAGCAACTAAAGAAATATTTCAACTCAGTTGAGAGCTGGAAGTCGGGTGAGCCGCGACTCTCAATTGCAGCATTCTCCAAGGCAACTCGCAGCCTTGCCTTTGTCTGTTCACCATTGGGAAAATAGATCGTATATATTGTAGGCACAAAAGGCCAGTAGAAATTCTCCTCTCATCCGATCATTCATGGGATCTTTCTTGTTGGATGTTTGTTGGTTTATCGGTTGAGAGGGCCAGTATCTGCCTTGTATGGCCATGGCGGTGGCCAACGGGTTTTTTTGACAAGGAATCATTGATCATTTTAACACAACAATAAGAAAACGGTTGAACTTTTTTCTTTAAAATTGGAATGTGCAACTGATGGGATAACTACAGGAGAAAAAGTACCACAAAGCTTTCAAAGATATAAATAAGGTTTTATAATCCTTCCAGAAGTCAGAGAAACAAAGCATTCAAATTCACTGGTAAATGACATTCCTCCATAACCAAGAAAACAGCTTAAAAACGAAAACATTGCTCCAGTAAGCTATCCAGACAACAAGATAAAGCTTGACTATCTAACATTCTACTCACTCAGCATCCTTACAACGACCTCTTAACAGATTAATCGTATTTTTCTTCATATCTAATTGCCAGATTGGCGCAACTCAGGGCGAACAAAGTCTGCATCTGGGGGCACTGAAATGTCCACAGTTGGTCTCAACTGGGCACAAACTTCGGTAGCCCCATGAACAGGATCTGACAGGAAGTTGCTAATAAGGTCCTGGTTGATGGAAGTGCCTGCATCCACTGCTACAAAGGCCTGTTGGGTCAGCACATAATCGAATCGTGGTGCCCATTTTCTTGATCCTAACCGAGCAGTTGTCGAACAGTTATCAACCATGAATGAGACACCCCGTGCGTGCATGAATGGATTCAACGAATCCACAGCTTCAATCAAGCTCTCATTAATGATTTCGGAGTATGAGTGGCCCTTTTTCCTCAAAACCTCAATCTGTTTGCATACACAAATACTCCATTAATACAATGTATGGCATGATATAATGGTCGGTATGCTTCTGACAGAGCCAATAGGAACAGCAAAAATGATTGATAGAGGAATAATACTAGAAGCAATTACCTGAGCCATCATCAATGCTACAAACACTCCAGCAGTGAAAGGATGTAAAGGACCCAAGTAACCCTTAGGCCGTACAGCTCGGACACGTTCACCTATTTTCCACATTCGTGTTTGATCAATCTTGCCCATTGGGAAAGCTGGTAGACCTTCCTTCTCCTGTCAAAAATAGAGGCAGAAGCAAAAATAGTTTAGAGTAATGAATTCCTAAATCGGGGAATATGATAGTACGTTTAATAAGGAGTGTCCTTAACATACATAGAATCTACGCCCTGCCAGAACAACACTCCGGATCTCACTGCCACTGGCAACATCTTCATAACATTCGTATAGGATTTCCATGCAAGGATAAAAAGATGCACTGTAGGCAGTCTCAAAGTCTCTTTTCCCCTCTTCAGATAACGAGTTATAAACAGCAAGCATGCCCTGTCAGAAGACAACATGTGAACCAGCAACATCAATGCAAAGAATTCATTATATTCCATGTGAAAAGGTTTACATGTTGAAGAAACAAAAGATGAAGAGGCCAAGGATGAAACCAACCTTTGCTGAGATGGTTTTTGATACAATTCCTGTTATGCACTCCACTGTATTCTTGTATGCCAAATCCTCACTCATTCCATTCTCAGTATATCTTCTGAATAAGCATTCAACAACTCCATGGACAGCACCAAGTAGAATACCTAAGACAGTCACAAGGTTTGTGAGTAACCTACTAAGTTTAAGCACTTGCTGTACATATTTGGCATTAAGTTACTGAACTCACCACGCTCCCCGAAAATGTCACTCCTGTACTCCTGTTCCAATGTGGTGGCAAAAGTAAAAGGAGAGCCCAGAGCAACTGACCATCCCAAGGCAACATCTGTAGCTCTACCATCAACATCCTGCATGTAAATCATCAATGCCAAATTCAGTATATTTTTTCAAAATGCAGTGCTGATTAATAAACAGCAGAGTGCCAGAAAGAGAGAGACCTGGTGGACAGCAAAACTGGAATTAATTCCCGCACCATTTATTTCTTTGCCCTGAACATAAAGCCTTCGTACAGAAGGTCCCATCCCTTTAGGACAAACAGCAATAACACTTATGTTCTTTGGAAAATCAAGCCCCAGTGATTGCAAATGTCCAAGAAGAAAACCATGGGAAAGCCCAAGGATGCTATTTGGTTTCATGTGGGAGAATATTCTCTCATAGTTATCTGCCTGTAACAGGCAAATTTGACATGAGTTCAGCTCAACAACTCAAATTAGAAAAGAAACAGGAATCAGAAACACAAGGATACTGTCACCAAATTATAAGTACTGACTAGGATTTACAGCAAATATAAAAGGACAATTACAACAGTGCAAAATTGAAGTCGATACAACTGCATCTAAATGCAGTAGAGATAGTTATAGTCATGACTAAGAAATAGGTAGTGGAAGATCTTGTTAAATAGTTTTAACATCACCAAAACTATCGTCTGGTGACACCAAAAATATGAAGAATCAAACAGGAACTACCAACCTGGGCAGCATCAGAAATCAATAACAAGACAACATCACTGCCAGATATAGTTTCCCAAATGTCTCCAAGAGTTCCACTCTCTTCAGTGAACCCTGCAGAACGTGCTTCAGCAAAAGAGCGGGAGCCCTTCCTCAACCCAACCTGCAATAGGAAAAAATGGATATAAAATCTTTGATTTAAGAAGACAAGTGTCAGCGAGAAAACTTTACATATCTAAAGCACATATATGGGGAAAAAAAAGTTACTACGAATAAAAGATGAAGTATAGAATCGCGTAACTTGCCTTTACTACAATGTCAGATTTTGCCTCAACAAGAGAATCCCTCAAGTTCTGAGCTTGAGCTGGCCCCTAACAAGATTCCATAACTTTTAATAAATCCCAGAAATTAGCTCAGCATTTGAAAAATTAAAGATTTTAGGGATTTCGAACCTGGGATCCCCAGCCAATGACTCCAATCTGCTTAATCCACTTGAACGCGTCAGGCAACAAAGGAAACAAGTCTCTCCCTCCTCTCACAATATACTGCAAAACCCAGAGAGAAATGAACGAAACTCAGATTAAAACATCATTTCAATACAAAAGGTTTGAGCTTTTGATTCGTACCTCGTCGTAACCAGCTAGAGTGACCTTCTCTTTCTTGAAAACGGACGTCTCAAAATCAAGTGAAGTCGTAGGAATAATGGAAGGAACGGAAACCATTTTAACTGAAAGCGATGATCTTCCATTTGATGAGACATTTTGTTTGGTATAAACACGAGAAACCAGAGGCTTTAGTGTTGGAGACGACGAGGAAATGAATCCTAAACTGGATCTAGAGTTGTTAGGTTTAAGTGATGATGATGGTGATAAAGACGGTGCAGAGAGTGCTGACTTGGCGGCGGAAGAGGCGGCGGCGGCCATTATTGAGAGTTTGGAAGAAGAGTGTGTGTGTTGGGAGAGGCGAAGGAGGCGATCAATGGCATTGGAGCAGTTAAAGGAAAAGAGTTTGTTGGGATTTAGTCACGTGGAAGCCAAATTGAAGCACGTGGAGATGAAACGGCGTCGGATACTACGTTTTTGTTTTGGTTTTGTTGGTAGTTGAGAGCAGTGCCGAAGCCCGAGGTGAACATTTGGCCGGTTCTGTTTAAAAACCAATTAAATTAAATAAATCGAATTTTCTGTGTAAATTGAATTAGAAACCGAAACACTTGCCTAGCAAGACCAAAAAAATAAGTAGTGATTGTTTTTATACAATTAAATATATGTTAAATAATAAAATTAAAATAAAATTTAATAATTATCAAATGATAAAATTCAAAATAGAAATGAGCATAGACTAATTAACTGTTTTATTAGCAATTTTTTTTATCCATCAATGAGCATCTGTTTTTAAAATTATTAATTATTAATCAGTACATTAAATTTAATTAATTAGTTCATCAATTTTGATTTTTGCAATTTGATTAATTAATATTTTTCGATTAACCATTAAAATTTTCAATACACGTTTATAAAAAAAAAAAATTAGATAAATTTCAATTTTATTTTAAATTTTCAAAGTAATACAAAATAAAAATTACAAAATAAACATCATACTAGCCAAAATTCGTGTTTCACTTTCATCATTCTTTACGTCTTATAGTTAATTATTTCAACAAATCAATAATACGATATTTATTAGTAACTAGCATGCTTAGTTCTAGGTCAAAAATTTTTTAAACAAAATTAAATATTAAAATATAAATTTTAAAATATAATTAAATATTATTAAATATGATATAGACACCAATATATGTTATAAAAAATATCATATATAAAGGTTAATCGGTTATTTTATATAAATATTACTTTATATGATTAAAGAGAATAACATAATTTAAATATACTAATTTAACTATTATATAAATTTTAAAGAGAAATAAAAAGAAAAAATTTTAGAGTATAAAAATAAAAATATAATTTAAATATAGTTTAAAATATTTTATTTTTAAAGAGAAATTAAAAAATATGATATAAAAATAAAAATATAATATAAATATTAACCGGTTAACCATATACTAATAATTAGCAGTTGCTCAAAAATCGAAACTGATAATAAAAAATGTTAAAAATAAAAAATAAAACCAAATCCATCGAATCAGTTAACTGAAAAAATTGATTTGGTGGGCCAGTTTTACGATGGACCAAATTTTTTATTACCGCCATAATTTAAACATTAAAAATTATAATAGAGTAATTATATATTATATTTATAATTACAAGTAATTATATAATTAAATCATAATTAATACATATAAAGAAAATATAATAAGTAAATATTTATTATGTATAATTATAGTTATAATTATATAAAATATATAATTAATTTAAATAATTATTTTATGCTTGGATTAAAATTAGTTTATATAAAATACTAAAGAAATTAAATAATTAATTTTGTATTATATAGATAAAAATATTAAAAAATATATAAAAGTATACAAACTCTGAGATATTCGGTTTTTAACATAAAAAATCGAACTGAACTAAATAATAAAAAGAAATAGATTGAATAAATTAAATTAATCAAATTATATACAGTTTGATTCGATTTTTGATTTGGATTCGATTTTGTACAACTCTACTTGAAGCTACAAAAAAATATAAATTCCAATCCCCACATGATAATAATGGAAGAAAATTATTTTAGAAAACAGGAAATCGAACCAATGTTACGAAAATAACAGGAACAATTTTCATTTTTCATGACGAGGTTTCGACTCATGATTAAAAGTAAAATAATATTCACTGATGCAAAATGATAAGTACTAAGCTGGCCTTAAAAGATATGAGATACAGTTCAAGACACGAGTGGTAATCCGGCGGGGGTGAGGTGCTATATTTCTTGAAAATAACCGTCAGCTGCTTCCACTTTGCTTTCATTTTTTTTTCTTTCAATATTGCAAAAAATAGTTTGGCAGATGTTTCTCTTCCCATCTTACAAAATAGCAATCACAATTGCGAATGAAGGCTACAAAAATTGACTCCTCTATCACAACAAAAATAATGTTATTTATCCCATCCACAATTAGTTCCTGCAAGGTTCTTCAGCTGTAATGATTAAAAGGCCAGCCAGAATTTGCTTCAACATTTCAGTTTTTGTTCTGTCTCATGGTTCATTCTCTGTTTTTGCATCCCCAGTTGACTCCCCAAGCGTAAATCGAACAAATCTCCGAACTTTTATGTTCTCCCCAAGAGCAGCAACAGTCTGCTTCACCAGGTCTTTCACCAAAATGCTGTCGTTTTTAATGAAGGGTTGCTCTAGAAGAGCAAGCTCCCCAAGTCTTTTATTGATCCTGCCCTCCACAATCTTCTCTCTTATGTTCTCAGGCTTGTTCTGAAGGTCCTCTCTCTGCATCTCGAGCTCCTTCTCCTTCTTCACAATGCTCTCTGGGATATCCTCGATGGAAACAAACTGCACCTGTGGGCAAGCCACGACTTGCATCGCGAGATCATCAACCAATTCCTTGAAATTTTCACTCCTACCCACAAAGTCAGTTTCACAGTTAACTTCTATCAGAACTCCAATGCGGGAATCGTGAATATAGGAGCCAATTCTGCCTTCAGCTGCAAGCCTACTGGATTTCTTGTCAGCAGCTGCTAAACCTTTCTTTCTGAGATATTCCTGGGCCATCTCAAGATCACCTCCAGTTTCAGACAAAGCTTTCTTACAGTCCATCATCCCAGCTCCCGTTTCTTCTCTGAGCTGTTTAACAAGTGCAGCAGAAATTGCTGCTGCCGGAGGTCTGCAAAAGAGTGTAAAGCAATTTAAAACTTCAAACCATTTTCAGACCTATCAACTGTCCTTTGAAGAGAGATATATTAAGGAAATGGATGCAAAGCTGAAATAGATTTTACTATTTTTTTAGTTGTTCTTTAGGATGTTCATGAGTTAGTCATGCTCAAAGAATTATATAAAGATATGATTATCTATTTTCTTCTTCATCCATTTTGCTTTTGTCCTCAATTTCTTCCTATTCTTTGTGTATTATCTTTTTCTCTTTCCTTTGTACAGTATCCTCTTTTAGCCATTATACTATACACATACACATATGGAATAAATTAAGATAATTTGAAACGCATCATTTGAAAGCTTACTTCTGAGTACTTTCATTGGCTTCTGCTGAAGCAGGATGCTCCTTTGCTGGTGCTGCAACTGGTTTGGCTGCAATTTGGGCAGCCACCTCGGCAGCAAAATCCTGACTTTTTTTTTCCAAGCCCTCACCACGATTGTAGCGAACAAACCTGTTCACTTTTATATTTTCCCCAATAGTTGCAATTGTCTGTTTCACCCAGTCCTTTACCACAATCTTGTCATTCTTAATGTACGGCTGTTCCAGCAATGCCAACTCTGCAAGCCTTTTGTTAATCCGTCCTTCCACAATCTTTGATCTGATCTGCTGTGGTTTTGATGAGAGATCTTCCTTCTGCATCTCAATTTCCTTTTCCTTGTTAACAATTTCTTCAGGAACATCTTCAGTAACAAGATACTGTACTTGAGGGCATGCAGCCACTTGCATGGCTAAATCATCAACCAACTCTTTGAAAATGTCTCCCCGGGAGACAAAATCTGTCTCACAGTTCACCTCTACCAGAACGCCTATCCTGCTGTCATGAATGTAAGAACCAATTCTTCCTTCAGCTGTGACTCTGCTAGCTTTCTTTTCTGCACTTGCTAATCCTTTCTTTCTGAGGAACTCCTGTGCTTTAACAATGTCACCTCCAGTCTCTGCAAGGGCTTTCTTGCAATCCATCATTCCTGCTCCCGTTTCTTCACGAAGCTGCTTCACCAGAGCTGGCGATACAGTTGCTGTGATCCATAAAAAATAGAAGTGAATAAATAACTGGAGAGAAATGCAACTTAACAATGGATCATACACATCAAGAAAGACGTGACATTCAGAATGATAAAACCTTCTAGAATTGTATCCCCAACCACTGCATAGAGCCTCAATATCTTATTGATCCCAAAGGCTATATGAGGACATGTACATAATAATAACAATAATATCTTCCTAGAGCATCAGCCCCAACTACTGCGTGATGCAAGACTACAATTTGTCACTAGATAACAAAGTCCTGCTGACTTTCCAAAGACAGGATTTTGAGACTAGCAGCTTCATGCATATCTCCAGATAGATCAGAATTTTCAACATTTTTCACTTGGATATGTTTATGGGAACCAAACTGTTAGGAAGATGATAGAACAAAAACGAAACCCCACAGAAGAACTGGTGTAGAAGGATCTTCAGAATTTCCAGGGAAAGCACATAATAGCGGTGCATTGATCCCATTCAAGTATAGTCGTGCAGTGTGATTTGTATGAAAAGAGATATTTGATCCAAGTCTATAGATAAAATTGAAAAGGAGCAGATAGAAACCTTTGGGGGCAGGACTGCTGCTCTGTCCATTTGAACCACTCAAAGTGGCCCTTTTCTCAGGAGTAGGTTCCACTTTTTCACTTTCAACTTGCAAGGCAGCAGGAGTTTCAGCCACAGCAGCAGACTCTTGAACCTGTACTTCATTTTTGGCACTTTCAGTATCCTGACTTCCTGAAGACTGGGTTTCAACCACATCCGCAAATCCAGATGTATCAGTGTCAATATTTTCTTCTCCATCTGTTCATAAAATCAAATTCTTATGAAAACAATAAGACATGTATTATAATACTGAGAAAGAACACTTCACGCCACATCCAGGGACCTATATATTTAGCCAAAACATTTTTAAATTTCAAAATAAGGAAAATGATATGATTTTTTCGCTCAAGGACAAGAAACAAAAATAAATGTGGTGTCTGCAGAATGGTTTAGATAGGGAAAATGAGGTTGTGATTGGAGCTGATGTCCAAACATGTATTCCCACTTTGACAATGTCTAGGAAAATAAGCCTGCCCCATCCCAAAAAAAAAAAAAAGTTGTGGAAAGAAGACTGCAGTACAAAAATTCTTGTCAAATAACTATGCCCTGAATTATTCTTCACTTTCTCAGTTAAAAGAGAGCCAAAATAAATCATCAATTAATGGGATAATGGAAAAATATTGCTTGCTCGAAAGAACATTGACTATCTAACACTCTTCTGGAAAACCTAATCTTAGAGATTAGCACTCAGTTTAAGTTGTAGAAACTTGTAAAATATATCTATATTAGCTTAAATCGCAAAAATAATCCTCAAGAAATTATATTAGGTTTCAAGAAGTCACCTTCAGTTTCTTTTGGAGGAACATCTGCTTGCTCACCAGAGCCAGTAATACTGCCATTTTCATCAGGAGTTGCTGCTGCATTCTCTTCATCTGGTTTATCAGAAGAAAAATCAGCTGCTGCAACAGGAGTTTCATCAGGTGACTCCAACTTTCCATCAGTTTCATCAGCTGAAGGACCATCACTGATTATCTTATCTGCAATGCCCTCTTCAGGATCTGAAATTCCAGAACTTTCAGCTGATTCTTTCTCTACAATTGGAACTGCTCCTTCAAATTGTGATGAGTTAGACCCTATGCTTTCTGTTTTCTCATCATCACCACCAGTACTGGAACCAACAACCACTTCTTCTGGAGGTGTGTCCTCCTCCTCCTCTGCTGCTTCAACCACCATTTGAGAAACACCAACTGATCCGTCATCACTGCTTGAAGGCTGGTCCTGAACTTCAGGTATGTCAGATTCAGCTTCAATCTGGCTGACCTCCTCTGGAGGTGTGTCCTCCTCCTCCTCCTCTGCTGCTTCAACCACCATTGAAGAGACACCAGCTGATCCATCATCACTGCTTGAAGGCTGGTCCTGAACTTCAGGTATATCAGACACAGGTTCAATCTGGTTGACTTGTTGTTCCACTTCCACTGAGGTCTTTGGTTTCGTGTTTTCTTTCATTACTTTCTCCCTGTCATCTAAAAAAGCAGCAATATCCTTGTTCTTACGAAAAGCCAGTACAAAGGGATTTGTTGCGGTATGGATAACCCCTTGGCTAAGCTCCGCATCAGATTCATTATCTTCTTCTTTCTTCATTGTCAATGTAACCTGTCCCCTTGCAATACGCAACACACGAACACTGACTTCCTGGCCAACCTGCAATGATGAGCCTCCCATCATGCTTCCTAGTCCACCATCAGTTTCTTCTGAGTGGGGTAGGAAGCCTTCCTCACCCTCAGGGAGAGAAATGAAGGCACCAGACCTGGTCAAATTCTTGACTGTACCTGCTAGTTCCTGCCCCTTAACAAACTTTGAGGGCTTCATGTCTTCTCTTTTCTGACCAGGATTTTGTGCATTCCTTCGAGGAGATCTTCGCTTGTCACCACTTGCAGTAGCAGAAGCATCTTTCTTTTGCTGCGACTTACTGGTACTATCACCGTCACGCATAGTAAGAGAAATACGCCCTGTCTCAGTGTTTGCTTCAACCAATCTTACTGTTACTTCTTGCCCAACAGATACAATGTCTCCAACATCTTTGACAAAGCTATCACTTAATCTAGAAACATGTACCAGACCATCTGTGAAAGCTCCAAAATCAACAAAAGCACCAAATGGCTGGATTGACCTTACTTTCCCAGTAAATGTTGCACCAGGAATCAGTTCCTCATCCTTTACTGGTGGCCTTTCGCTTTTCCTACTAGGTCTGGAACGTCTTGATTGAGCTGGAGCAGGACTGGTGTCTGACCTGGTGGAGGACTTTTCACTCGTTTCAGCTGCATCTGTTGGAATGTCTAAAGATTCTTCATCTGCAACAGTTGGGTCTGGCTCCTCTACTGCCACATCAGTATCAATCCCTGTGGCTGATATAAGTCTATGATGCCAAGCACAATCCCTTCTGTACTTTGGAAACAATCCAACAGAAGTTAGAAGAGGTAATAAAGATCTTTGTGAGGATAGAGTATGTTTGAGAGATTTCTTTGGCAAACAGCATCGTCTGAGATGACTGTGCTTCTTTATGCTGAAGGCAGTTCCAGGAATGAGAGAAAAAGTGCAACTTGAACAAGGCACAACAGTTGTCATTTTGACTTGAATTGTAAAGCTAAGTCAGCAGTTAAGACAAATTCTTCATTTCAATATTCTCCTGCGCACAACATAGGCAGAACAAGCAAGACTTTATCAATTTCCTCTAAAATTGAATGATGTAAAATATCAAGGTCGCAGCTGCAATAAAATCTTATCCAAACAAGAATTTAACAAATTATATGAAATATATTAAGGAAAAAAGTAAAGAAATTAATTGAACAAGGAACATTTTGCAATCACCAGGCACAAATAATAATTCGATCAGACCTATTCCTATCATTCGCAAGTTGGCAAAACTTCAGCAAACTAACGGCACAACAATCAGAGCACCCACTTCTAAAGTGCAAGATTATTTTTCTGAGCTTAGTTTCAGAGTATAGTTTTAGTTAAATCATTGCTATTCCTAACTAAATGAATGATATCAAAAGAAACACTAATGATATCTCCACTCCCGGTGTAGTATTTTTAAGCTCTCCCTTTCTGTATTGTCCCCTCCACTAGTAATTTCATCAAATTCAAACCACTCTAAGAAGACTGAACATGCTCAAAAAGCGCGACTTCACATTTTTTACTTTATCATCACAAATTCTCAAATTATGAGTAATGCTCGCATTTTCTATCTGAACTGTTGTGAATTCAAGAAATTGTATATCCGCGACACAACTCAGATAGGGAAACTTAAGGATCATATTTACGTAGAAGAGCACAAATTTATGCTGAAAATAATACCAAGCTGCGAAAAATCCTTAATGTGCAAACAATTCAGTGTTCAACATAAAGCTCCTAATTCAAATAAAATCACTCGCTAAGAAGTTCTTCAAGTAGCAAACTAATCTTATGGGTCTAAAAATTCGTTAACAGAACTCTTCCTTTTCTACTTCAATGATTGCCATATTACCATTTTAGCAATTCAAAAAGAAAAATTGAAAATCAGCAGTAAAAGAAACTTAAAAACCAACGCCCATAAGGCACCCCAGAAAGAAATCATAACAAGCACAGGAAAACTTCAGAATTGACATAAAACTAATCACGACCCAGAAGTTCAAAGTCAAAGAAAAACACAAAGAAGCAACAATGGCCCCTTAATTATCTGATAGTCAAGTGAGAAGAGTACCTCAATTGTTAGTATCTAAAAAGAAAAGAAGAAGAGAAAGAAAGTATAGGAATGGTGAAGCTGATAGAGTATTGATGAGAGAGGGAAGTCATGGGCAGTTAAGAGAGGGAAATGAAAGGTGGGGCTTTAAATCCTTATCTTATGGCTCTGGTTTTTTTCTGGTTCCATAATCCATAGCAAACAATCCACAATTCCACACACAGTGACAGGCATGGAGGCTATGTGGCTCAGCTGGCTAAAAATCTTGAGCTCGGCCATACGGATTTAGCCAAGCTTGTCTCTCTCCCTATATATCTATTGGTTGGTCCTTGAATTATCCAGGACTAAACTTGGGCTTTTCCTTTGGGCCCATTATAAGTTATCAATTTCTTCTCTCTTAAATTGGGCCTGCAATTTATAAGAGCATTTAGCTGGGCTTTTCATCTGGGTCCATTTTAATTTGGAATTTGCACATAAATACTATTGAAAAGTGGTGAAAAGTGATGGCCTTTGCAAAATTACAACTCCAAGTTTTTTGTCACAAAAATATTATTTTTTAAATTTTCAATTTAAAATTAATTTTTCATATTTTCAAATTTTTTCTATAAAATGGTTACCTATTTTCCAAAAATAATTTTTTTTCACGAATTACATTATAATTTTCTTTCTTTTTTCTTCTTCACTTTATACATTTGTATATGCAATTATGGTAACTATAATCCAATAATTTTGATACTTTTAGACCATATACCATAGTATACCAAAGTCCATTATCGAATTTAAACTTTTCATTTCCGCATACTTTCATATATGTAAATATATCAAACTGCAATTCAATAATTTCGATAATGGAATTATGTATATCATATAATATATATTTGAATACCAAATTCTCATTGTAAATTGCAATAATTCAATTCAGTATATCAGTAGACATATTTCGTATACTAAATTGGTAAATATCGATAAATCAACATCAATAAGAGTTTGATTTATCAAAGTAAAAATTGAAATTTTTGAAAGAAGAGAACTTCAATCGTTAGTGTCTAAAAGGAAAAGAAGAAGACAAAGAAAGTCACGGGCGGTGAAAAGAGGGAAATGAAAGATGGGGCTTTATGTAAAACCCTCTTTTAAGAGCTGGGTTACCAAAAGTGTCAACCTAATCATCGCATGCAAGAACCGATACGTATACTACACAAACATTAATGACTATTTTTAATTAATAATCCACTTAGGTTATTATTCATCCCTTTAGTCTTCTCAGTATTTGTGACTAATGTCCTGTAAGAGAAACTCGAATTACACTTCTATAAAGGCAAGACATTCTTATTATTATTTGATTCCAACTTGAGATATTAAACTTCAAGCTTCCAATATATCCCATTATTGGAAATCAAAACCACATAATTCGTACTTGGTATTGGTATTTAATGTCTTACTGTAGCCGAGGGAGGAAAATACCAAGCTCCACCAAACCCAAGATCATATTAATAAAGTAAAATGTTATACACTTTCACGACTCTTTTAACATTAGTGTGTTTCACACTTCAATAAATTATAGGTTAAATCATACTTACTCTATGTCACCAATCTAGCTTCCATCCTTTAACACCATAAGAGTATAAAATATAAATTCATTATCGTTCACGCCAATTCAAACTCATGTGTATTAAAAACACGTAAAGTTCCATCCAGTAAAAAACTAAAGAGTATAATACAGAAAAATTGTTTTATAAGAGATTATAGATTACTTTTGAAAGGTAAAACTTACTAAGTAATTGAATTCAATGCATCGAGAATTAATTTACGAAATTAGTATACATACATAAAGTAACAATTCACACTATACTCTTATACAATACAAATACAATGCGTAATCCTTGATAATTAAATACTTTAATATAGCCCTTTAGATACAGGATGTAATTAGTCACAATTATTTATCACTCTAACACAAAGAGCTCAGTATAAATCATTTCATTAGGGGTAGACAATGGGAACAAGGAATACCAGTTAGTATCTAATAGGGTATACTGATGAATCAGTATCAAAACAGGAGAGACTTATAATCTCAAATCAACTAAAAAAGGAGCTACAAAAAATGCTATCAAAACATGTCTAGGGACACTAATAAAGTGTCAACAAGGGCAGCCAATATACTGTATCTTAATAAATATGTCTATTTATTCACGATCATGACATGTACAATTCATGCTCGCTTTGGACTAATATCTTTCATTTACACTCCATAAGCAGATTTTCAGAATTTTATATCCAGAATTCATAGTACAAGAGTAATGCTAATCTAATATTAATCAAACAATCACAACCAGATAATTGTTGATATCAAAACAAGAAGCTATATATATACCTTGAGTCATTAACAGAACAATAACAACATCAAGATTAGCCAAAAAGACCTGATTAAACCTATGAAATCAATATCAATTAAGGAATCAAGTGGCTAGAATAAAATTTGCACAATGAACTTGTTTAAAGTTGTACCATTCACTTCACAGGATTATCTCATCACATAATCTCCACTATTATTCATGTTCAGAATTCATTATTTATTTCCAGCAAAAATATAAGACTAACTAATAATTAGGGGTGTTCAAAAATGGGTTAGATGGGTTACAATTATATTTTTTTTAGAAGAAAAATAGAGTTAAATTATACATAATCTCACAAAATATATTATATAAATTTGATTCAAATTTTATTATAACCCACCCAATCCATTTTTGAACACCCCTACTAATAATAAGGTTACAAAATTAGCAATCAAAGAGTCACAACCTAAACCTGTAAGCAATCTCACCTTGTGATTATGCTTAACAATAATAAAACCTTGTTCTCTTTTTAACACAAGTACCAACATACCACCCGATATACTGTTTAAATATTAATTTACCTTCATAGTCTGTTAGATCACCTTGATTCAACTGACCCTTTTTCAATTATCATGAGCATTTCAAAGCTTATCACAAGGATTTTATCTTGCAAATATATTTAAAAAGGGTTAAAACTTAACAATATTTCTCATGGAACTTAATGTTATACATATATATTCAAAGATTTCACTCTTCAGCAATTTACATTTAGGTAAAGCATCAACATACCCACCCTTAGAATCATGTGCACTTGCTACTAACTAGCCGAAACATATAGTGACTAAGTTTACATTTATAAGCATTGTTAACTACCCCAATAGCTTAACTCTTTAATATAGCTTTCAATTCATATAGCTTTCCTTCCCAGGAGCAAGTTACTAAAAAGATTAGCAATTACTCAAACCAAGAAGAAACTAGCTTCAGTTTCTATAGCAAACTAATGAGAATAAACAAAATTAAGAATTTAAAGATGACAGCTCGCCCAGCACTTTAAATCACAGTTTATACAATTCAATCCATTCCTCCAATAAGTACTCAAGAATAACAATTCACTCTAACAACTACACATGTTTTCTGTCCGTAAATTTCCTACTCTTTAATATAGCTAATTAATCAAACAATACAAAATAATTCAGGACATCACTTAATTTTCAACTTCCTCTCTGAATCGGAACAAAACATCACACAAATTCACATTCAGTTTACCTAAATAAGCAATTCAGCAAGTTCTCATGGTCAACCCGACACTCAATTAAAAATATTAAGGTGGTCTCTGTACCATATTTAGGTTCAATTCTATCTACCAGTCAACTTAACCCTCTTCCCACTAAGTTTAACTCACAAGTTTACTACAGAAACAAGGTTCAACCAGCAACGATCATTTATCCATTCTTTTCTGGGGCTTTAAAATCCTCATCTTTGTTCCATAATCGGCTAGTTAAGCTAAAATTTATTGATTTTATTTTATTTAGTCAAACAAACGGATGATCATTAGAAAGCGGATCAGGTGCATGTTTCTGGGAATCTATAATAATACAGTCCAGTTTGTAGGTTGGAATTCAATATATATATTTAAGTAGCCAACAGAATCCAACACAATTACTTAGTAACCTAATAATCTGGGAGCTTATAATAATTTCGAGTATTACTGCCAGTGTCTAAATCTTAATTAACTGAAACAGACATCAACAACTTGTTTTTGTCTCAGCCTTTTAGGTAGTTCACTGCTAACAGTTATTAAAAACATGACTACAAGGACTAACGTTGCTTAACTTGACATTGATACAACGACATTTTTCTTATAATTTATAATCAATTTTGTTTTGTATACAATCACATCCAAGTATAATAGAAGTACAAGTAAGAAGATAACACCATCCAACTACATACGTATTGAAAAACAATACTTTGCATAATCAAATAGACTTAATTCGATGATGCAGTTGGATAGGAAGGTTCCATGGCAATTCCACAAAGACCTTCCTTAGCATCAATATCTCTTTCCATTCTGATATATCCATCCTCTCCCCATGAACTTCCCCACGAATTCTTCACTAACCAATACTTTTTACCATTACTTGTTCCGTATCCCACTGCAGTAACACCATGATCTAGTTCTGTTCCACAATCTCCCGTGAACACCCCGCCCGAGTAGAACTGGAAGGCAGAACCACTCGCGTCGATGGCTACAGATACAGGTTGGCTGCCCACAGCCTTTAATAGAGCTTCCTCATCATTGGCAGGTACGTCTTCGTATCCGGTAATTTTGGCTGCAGGATTGGCTGACTTGCTTTTGCTGCAAGTTCCATCAGTTCCTTGGTAGGGATAATTGGCTTCAGTGGTTAGGCCTCCATTCTGTTTGATGAATTCAAATGCATCATCCATAAGTCCCCCTTCGCAGCCTTGATCTTCGCCCTTTGTGTCGCAATCTACTAATTCTTGCTCTGAAAGCGATATCAGATTTCCTGTTGATAGCTTTGTGATCCCTTCCATGGCCGCCACAGCAGAAAATGCCCAGCAACATCCTATAGTAAAACAATGACTATATTAGCAAAATGCAATGCTGCATATAAGAATTGATAATTAAATGAACAGAGGGTGATTTGGGCTATACCGCATTGGCCTTGATCCTTGATAGGGGTAACAGCTCCATTCTTTCTCCAATCAATGGAGGCAGGTACTGATGCATTTTCGTATTTAAATGATGATGATGATTTGGAATTAGAAGTCCTTTTATAACCATTTCTAGATGCCGTGAACTCTTCATTAGTTAAGTCCGCAAATTCATTGATGCCAAGCATGTAAGGCTTATTCTCAGCCTTATTGAAAGACTCAATAAATTCCACATTTTCTTTAAATATATTAAATCGTCTCTCCTTCTCTGCGTCGTCTCCATAAACACGTCCAAAGTTGGCCATCCACATTTCATGTCTCTCTTTCATGGTTGCATCAGGTAGTGAGCGAGACCAAGCCTGAGATGCCCATAGCCCCATTACTAAAATTGCAAGAAACAATAGTCTGTAATGAAGAATTGAAGGCATTCTGGTAGTGAAAGAATAGTAGTGTTGAAGAATGTGGGGTTTTTAGGTTTATAGAGTATGTAGGATATGAGTAGAATTCTTACAAAGATTGATATTTATAGAACATTCATTGGACCCTTACAAGATTCATCTAAATTTACATTCGCATCAATGGTGGTAATCCTGGAATACAGAATACGGCAAGTTGTTAATTGTTTACTCTAAATTTGGAATTATCTAACAATTACGTTGAATATTTTTGATGATTTTGCATAATTATTAAATTATATTCGGTGGGTTTACTAGCGTTCATCCAAATACTGATTAATCGTCTCTTCTTCAAAACTAAATGGGGTGAGATTGCAGAGAGGCCAATGTAATAGTGGAAAATAAAATAAAATAAATAGACTTTTCTGCTGTCCTGAGTAACGTGCATTTGTGTGCATGGAGGCTACGTACAGCAAGATTGTGAAAAGACATTTTTGAAGGCAAATTAAATGATGATAATTGATGGAAGCCTCGCGATATGGAAGGTTAGGATCTTACTCTTTAGCAAAATGTCTCGAATTCTAATTCTAATTCTATTCAAGAAGAAGCATTTTGTCTCGTTTACAAGTCTGTCCAAAGGAAATCTAAATTGGTCAAATTTATAGTTATAAATACCGAACAATTCAACAAAAGGATTAAATAATTGACAGGATTAATCAGAAAAACAATTTCAGTATATACACAAGTGTTGGTTCTGGATTGGAATTCTGACAATTTTAGATGAAAAAATTATTGTCTAGTTTAGAAAGAGGAAAATGGCCAAATTTGCATTAAAAATAATGCATATATGCTTCTTTTAGATCAAATTTATTTTTAAAATATTAAAATAGTATATATTTACTTCTCAAATATACTTTTGGCCAAAATTATCTTTACTTGTGTATTTGACTTAAATTTGTTACTAAAAATAATATAATTCCAAATAACAAATAAAAAAATATATAGCATGCTAATTAAACCCATATAAATTTGTTATATATACACTATAAATTGAAATTTTTTTAACTCTAAAAAAATTATTAAAATTTATAATGTTAAGTTTATTAAAATAACTGGACTCTAGATAAACAAATAGAATTTGTCGGATAGTAAAAAATTTAACATTTTTTCTAAAGTTAAAATAGTATATTAAAATTTTTTCGAAAATTAAAATAAAATATCAATTTACGGTGCACATATAATAAATTTATAGCACTTTAATCATCCTACCATGTGTATTTCTATTAGCTTACCTACATTTCCGTTAATTTAAGTAGCAAATTTGAACCAATTACATAATAATAATAAGAACAATTTTACACTACTTAATGAGTAAATATGTATTATTTTTAATATTTTAAAAATAAATTTAACTCAAAATATATTTAAAAATTAAATATGTACCGTTTTTAATACTTTATTAATAAATTTAACCCTTATCTCGTAGACAAACGAATCAACACTAGAAAATTTCAATCTTTACTTGAATATAAGAACTTTGATAAGGTGATTATGCCTTTAAGAAGAGGAACTATAGTTTCCCTCAATTCTCAAACGACCATAGAATTGATATTGAAGCGTAGACTGTAGAGCATCTTAGTTGTATAACTGAATGGAATTATGTGTTCTTGCCGTTTGCGAACCACAAGGAATATTTTCCTTCTTGTTGTCTACACCGATGGAAAGATTTCCACCAAAATGTAAACTTAGTTCTGAAAATAAGTAATTTAGAAATTAGTACTAGAGTAGATCAGGCAGAAGCTCTGCTTCTGAATTTAACGCCAGGCGGAGGGAACATATCACAGAACTCAATCTGTATTTCTCTTATAGACTTTTGTCTATAATTTCCATTACATTTTCTTATCTTCAGCAATTTTAGCACCAAAGAAACCAGCAAATGAATTCTCTAAAGAACTTGTCAATTCACAACCATGAATTGTACCAATTTATACTCATAAATAATAATTAATTCACAATCATCATATTACTTGTACAAGAAAACATCATATGATAATTGCCATACAAGAACAAGATATGACAGTCATCCTTTATCCTATCTACGGAACAATCCTTCAATATCAAACAAATTAAAGGACCCTTCCACACCTATTTCCTTGTACGAGTTAGAAGTCGAGCAAAAACCTATGATCATTTTGTACAATATTTAGTTGGACCTGAGAGAGATATGGTTTGATTCCCAACTCTCTTCAATGAGCAGATCCTCCATCCTTAACTCAAGAGGCCAAATTAGTTGAAATCAGAAGTCAGACAAATTTCCCTGCAAAGCACACTATACTTTCAAACACAAATACCAATAAAAGAAAGTGCGAAGTATGGGAGAATAAAGTAGTGCAAAATTTTATAATGTGCTGCAGATATCTGCTTGTACCTAAGAAGAAACCACTTTCAAGCCACATATGTTACTCTCACAGAATATCATTTCCCCAAATGATGGTTAACTCTCCGTAACTTTCGTGCTCATGTATCTGCCTACCACATCGGCCAATGCACTTATTAATGACTCTGGATTAAACATTACACCAACTTTTGGATCGCGAATAGAGTCGACAAGGATCTGCAAGAATCACATCTTTTAAGCGACACTGTGCAAAAACAAAGCAACCTGGCATCAACTTAAACAACTTATATCAAAGCATCTCTGAGATTTCCCAACCGCTGAAATAACTGAGGCTGCATTAAAATCCTTGAATTGAAAGAGCACCAAGTGATAGCCATGGATAATCAAAGCCTATTCTATTCTGGCTTGGGATTTTGACTTTTCAACTTGCAGACTCACAAGGAAAAGGTGCTTTGCATATGAAAAAGGGAAAAATCCTAGAGTTGAAATGCCTTGATTTTTTGCAAGAAGTCCTACCAGCGCAAGATAGTTCCAAGAGTTGAATATAGTATCAAATACAGGTTTATCTAGCTTTTCTCTTTGTTATGGTTCACTGTGATTGTAATTAGTCATTTTGGTTGTTCTTTAATTTGTTTTCCTCTGGTTTGTGTTTGTATATACATTATTTGGTAATCAGAATGAATTTTATTGACCAAAAAAAAAAAGCGTAGGCAACTATACCACATTAAAGATTCCTTGGGTAGCCAAGTAATTGACATCAATTGGAATTTCACCTTCTTTGGGCACCAACAGTGTACTGATATACTGACTTGGCTGCACATTGATACCAACTGGCATTAATAACAAGTTTTTCTTTGTTATCATTGATTATAAATTGTGATTAGACATTGTCCAAAAGAAAAAGGAAAAGAAAAATGGCATTACAATAATTTAGAGAATTTGGAAAAGAATGAGTTTCTATATAGTGCATAAAACTTACAAAATCAACAGTACAGATATTTCTTTTCAGGGAAGAACATTAGAAAATATTTCTTTGCAGGGAAGAACATTAGAAAATGACTTGAAAACCTTACCAGATTACTCAATCATTATCCTTTTTTTTATATGAAGCGTACTTAACATGAAGAAAAATAATTTTATTGAAAGAAACATGCACCAGCACTTGGAAGCAGTAAAAACCTTAATAAATAACACAACTTGAAATAGAAGGGTAACTTTTCACTCACTGCCCTCCAATTAGTCTTGACCTCACTTTATTTACTGAAACTTAATCTCGTTACTTAGAAATCACTAATTTAATTCAAATAACAATTATGTACTTTTAACATTCTGCAGTAGAAAAACTCAGGCAAGAGACTGATAGTGCATCCATATTTTATTATTTCGTAGTTTTGCTCCTCTTTCCTCTCACTCCTTATTCCTTCTAATGTTAAATTTTCTCTCTTTTGTAACTGTTGAAATCAACAAAAATTCATTTGTAAGAATCTCCTTCATTTATACTTCAATATTACCAATCTTTGAAAAAAACAAAACATCAGAATTTTTCCCTTCATTTCCTAAAACCTATATTATACCAGATTTAAGAGCCAAAAACAGTATCTATTATTAGTGTGAATTTTGTCTTGCCTAAGGATGATTTGACAGAGCCAATCCATCAGCCTTTCAAACTCATGCATAAAGCAAGAAAATAAACCCAAAGGCCTTCAATGCTGCTTTGTAATCACAATGACAAATACATATACCAATGTCAATGTTTTAGGGTCTTATCTAAAGCTATTTTGGATTTTAAATAAACCTACATATACATGTATACTGATATTTGTATCTAAGGTTTTCCAGCCTAATTTTTGCATTGATCTCGATCGTTGTAAGTTTAAGATATACAAATTTGCCTTGTTCAATTTCAATATGGAGAAAGAGAAAGAATGTTATGGCTGTAAATAGAAAATGAGACCCTTCTTTTTACTTGCAGAGAGAAAGAGAGAGAGAAAAAGGTGCGCGCGCACACAGAGAGTAAACATCAGTTTGGGGAAGAAAGAGAATAAGGAGTCAAAGGAGAAAGGAGAGAAAAGTTATCGGATATATGCTACTTAAAAAATAACAAAACTAGTACAGTGATAGTGCCACATAAGCTCCTCGCCTGTATTTTAACAGAAAAATGTAAAAAAGAACTTTACTGCTATTTTGACCTAAGTTTAATATCAATTAGTAACTATTTCAAGGACAAGTAGTGAACATTACCTGTTAATTATATATATAATTGGATATCTAGGCAAGATGACCACAACCGCAAATTAATGACTAAAGAATAAGCAATAGGTGGCCATTCCTGAAGGACATGCTATAATTACAAAATGAGAAAACGTTTAGGACTTTTCTGGTGATCCTTAACCTAGTACATGCCACCTATTCTGAGAACAAAATCACCAGTTTATAAGACATTTATGATCTAAACATTTTTTACAACAGCTCTATTATTACAAAATTATCATAACTCCTATGAGCAAGATGAATTTAAAACTTATGCATAGCATTCACTTACAGAGTTTTCTAGACAATTATGAGGATCTCCATATTTTCGGTTTAGAGCATCTGTAATGCCAGTTATAAAGCAAGAAGCAGAGAAGCCATTCGTCTCTCTATCATGTGTACCATTCAGCAAAAGTACCTAATATAGGCCCAAGCAAAATTAATGAATTAGATGTATACTAAATCTTATATATGCATTGCGCCCAAATTAAAACTCTGGTATTGAATGGTCCATCTGGAAAGTTCCATTAGATTCCATGCAAACAAATTAGCAAGAAACTAGTTCCTTAGACCAATTACAATATGCTCAATAGCTTGAGAAACATGTACCTTGGGGCAGGTTCTTGAAGAGATGATTTCTCCAATGCCACGTAACACCTAAATATAAGTTAATGATAGCTATAAGAAAAGAAAATCTGACATTTAAAGTAATTAACATTTTTCTCACAACAATTGAGGTGATAAAGGTAAGCAGCAATCATACAATAAAATCCAAAATAAACCCCAAGTGCATACTAAAATGTAGTATAATGAGCTATTGTGGAAACAAACTTGTAAGGCAAATGTGAACCAGATATTTTCTGGTAGTTAAAAAAAAAAAAAAAGAAAAAAATGCATATACAACTGGACCGAATTTACTAATAATTTCTATGCAGCTCAAAGCAATTTAAGTTCACCTACTCTCAAGACCAACTGTTCCTACGTTCACCCAACATGTTGCTATTCCTGTGCAGCATAACAACTTAAGAACTGTGATCCGCAGAGAAAACATGCCACTATATCCACTGATGGGATACACACGTTCATATTAAAAGTAAAGCCATTCCTAAAATTTCAACCAGAAAATAGAAATGTAAGGAATTAGTACAAGCACGTGCAGCAATACCAAAAACTTTTACAGAGCCCTAAAACCAAATGTTCCTGATAGTAAAAGTTTCAGCCTTCAAGCAATTAGAAACATGCAACAAGGGAAAAAAAAAGAGAGAGAAGAGTCAGTTGAGGCAGTATGCTCATGGGTGGTCGAGAACATTACCAATGATGGACAGATGGAAGTAAAGAGGGATCCCATGGCATAAACAATGCAATCCACGTTACTTAATTGGTCCAGCACAGATGAGTTAACAGTGGGAAAGACCTAATCAATCAGACACATGAAATTGCTATAAGTTCTGAATATCATAAAGAAATATATTAAAACCTGAAAAATAGTCTCCATGGCATCATCGTATATCAAATATAAAAACAACGGAGACAAGCCAACCCTTTTCCCCCTTAGCTGGTGATAAAATAATGTCCAAAGTTAAATTAAGCCACTAAGAGATAATGGCAATGCCACTAAAAGCAAGGATTGAGTTTGAGAATCATCTGAGTCATGACAATCAAAGGCTTAAAACTTTTCCTCATAAAGGAAGAGGAAAACCATAACATTTAAAATCCATTCCTTGCCCTAATACCAATAAATATGACATCATTGAAGTACTAGCATCAAAATAAAGTAAAAATATATCAGGATCAAGCTATGTCAAATATGTAGACAAGATGCAGACCCAACTGCAACTCGCAATTAAACAAAAAAAAAAAAAGAGCAAACAACAAACTATCTGCCTTGGAAGCAGAAAATAAATTAGATGTCTCATTCACCTCGTGCAGTGAACTTCCACCCTCACTTGACATGTAGAACACTCTCTTTATTCTTGAAGGAAGCAGCGGAACTGAAGAATTTCCCTATCCAAAAAAAATAATCATTATTCCCTACCATGCTAAGTGAGAAAGGTTGTCTGCTATAAACAGAAGGAAATTTGTCAAAATTGAAAGTTTTTATCAATAAAGAGCAAAAGCTCAATTGGTATCTCCTTTACCAAATTAGCCCCAATCCACCACTTTAATTCTCTTAGGAATATCTCAGTAGCTATTTCGAGAAATTGGGGTTTCATTCTTCGAAACTAGATTCTCTAGAATCATCGAAATATCAAATTAACAAAGCAAAACATAAACGATATCATATGAAATGCTTAAAAGGTGGCCTTCCCTCCAAAATACTGGTGAACCAACAACACACTGACAGCACCAGGACCACCATGCACAAAAAAAAAAAAAAAGAGCTCCTGCTATCACCACAAGTATAAATCCCACTACCAACACCATCTTTCCATTAATAAAGGCATACTATCAAATATCAACATCCAATCATCAGAATTACATAGGCATTCCTTAGTATCAAAATATTCTCAAAGGTGAATGACGTAGGCAATAAATAAAGGGAGAGTTAGTATAATATGGGCATCCAATCATTATGGTTCACAGGATACCTTATTTACAGGTTGCATGGTTCCTTTGGCTGGATGAGATATTTCATTCTGACTTCGTATAATGGTGCCATCCTATAATTAAAATACACAAAAAAGTTAAGAAGGAAATATTAGAAAGTGGATTTCCACCACTAATCAGAGAATTGGCCAAAACAATAACATAGGTAAATGATAGAAATATGCAATCACATGTACCAAAACAAAAGAATAAGAAGAAGATGCATTAGAGGAATTAATAATTATGTACAATAACTTCCACAACTTGCAAAAAGTAATAAACAAATACAATTAGAAAAATCATTTTCAACATAAGGATAAATTTGGGAAAGACAACGGATCATGTAGAAGTGATATGTACTGAATATGTATTACACATACTTATTGAGAGGTGAATTAGCAGAAATACCCATAATTCACATCCTAATGTAAGCCTGTCATTTGTTGAGATCACAGGGAGGACCAAACTTTCTGGAGGAATATCTGAAACACGTGAAAATAAAAATATTGCAGCATCTAAAGACTGAAAAAATATGCGTGCTCCTGCAAAGAAAAAGTTCCCAATGCTGCAAAAATGATGGATGTCAGTAGAGCCGTGATAATGTGAAAGGTTGTACAGAAAAGGAAAGAAGAATTCA